>CM066207.1:17412112-19912112 GCA_033675395.1 Rhodiola chrysanthemifolia
GTGGCACGGAGAAAGACGTGTGTTAGACGGTCAGATTAGACATCCTGCTGACGGGGAGGCATGGCAAGATTTTAATAAGGAATTTCCAGAATTTTCCAGTGAGATTCGGAATGTCCGTCTTGGATTAGCAATTGATGGATTTAACCCATTTGGAGCACTTGGTGTTTCACACAGCACTTGGCCTGTTATGGTTATGTCTTACAATTTACCACCTTCAATGTGCATGAAAAAGGAATTCAACCTACTTACTTTGTTGATATCTGGTCCGAAGTCTCCGGGAAAATGTTTGAACGTGTTTATGCGACCATTGATTGATGAACTGAAAATGTTGTGGGACACGGGTGTTGTTACTTATGACAGGTACGCCGGTTCATCCTTTCTTATGAAAGCAACAGTAATGTCGACCATTAGTGATTTCGCAGGGCTTGGCATGTTGGGAGGTATGAAGACTAAAGGTTACAAAGCTTGCCCAATTTGTTTGGATGGTGTTGATGACGAAATAAAGGCCTTGATTCTACTATCGTCATTACCAGAAAGTTGGAGCGGGACGGTTACAGCCGTTAGTGCCTCAGCTGGGAAGGCAAAGCTTGAGCTGGATGAAGTCAGAGACCTGATCGTTAGTGAAGAGATTCGCCGAAGGGAGTCAGGCTCTAGTTCGGGTCTAGCTTTGAATGCTGGAAACAGAGGCAGATCTGATTTCAGGTCGAAGGTGCAGCGTGGCAGATCAAAGTCCAGAGGGAAGGACAAACAGGCCAGAGATAAAAGCAAGGTGAAGTGTTGGAAGTGTGACGGAGTGGGTCACTACAAGAGTGAGTGTAAGGCACAGTCAGCAAACGCAACCACTAAAGAAATTGCGGAGGCACTAATTTTGAGTGTAAGCAGCCCATTGGAGTCTTGGGTGTTAGACTCTGGAGCATCGTTCCATTCCTGTAGTAATGCTGACATAATGAAGCATTACAGATCTGGAGATTTCGGGAAGGTTTATCTCGCTGATGATGAACCATTGGAAGTCGTGGGGAAAGGTGATGTCCAGATAAAAGCTCCAAACGGGTCAGTGTTGCAGCTGCATGATGTCAGAAATATTCCAGACTTGAAGAGAAACTTGTTATCAGTTGGCCAGTTGGATGATGAAGGCTATGCTGTAACCTTCGGTTGCAGTACTTGGAAGATAACCAAGGGTTCCATGGTGATAGCTCGAGGAAAGAAAGAGGGGACGTTGTATATGACAAGCAACCTCCAAGAAAGCATCGCTGTTGCAAGTGTGAAAAGTGATGCAGATTTGTGGCATTGTCGTCTCGGTCATATGAGTGAGAAAGGGATGAAGGTCTTATGCTCAAGGGGTCTGCTACCTGGTCTCAAGTCTGTTGAAGTCGGATTATGTGAGGATTGCGTCTTCGGGAAGCAGAAGAGAGTCAGTTTCTCAAGAGGTGGCAGGACGTTGAGAAAGCAGAAGCTGGAGTTGGTCCATAGCGACTTATGGGGGCCAGCACCTGTTGCATCTCTTGGTGGAGCATCATATTATATGACCTTCATTGACGATTGCACAAGGAAGGTATGGGTTTATTTTCTGAAAAATAAATCTGATGCGTTTGATATTTTCAGAAAGTGGAAAGCCCTGGTAGAGACTGAGACATGTCTTAAAGTGAAGTGTCTGAGATCTGATAATGGTGGAGAGTATGAGCTGCGAGAGTTCAAGGATTATTGTGCAGCGAATGGAGTTCGCATGGAAAAGACTTTGAAGGGAACTCCTCAGCAGAATGGCGTGGCAGAACGTATGAACAGAACTCTGAATGAACGTGCTAGGAGCATGAGATTGAAGTGTGGACTTCCGAAGATGTTTTGGGCAGAAGCAGTTAACACTGCAGCTTACCTGATTAACAGAGGACCATCAGCTCCGTTGGAGAATGGGATTCCAGAGGAGGCTTGGAGTGGCAAGGAGGTAAATCTGTCCTTTCTTCGTATTTTCGGATGTGTTGCATATGTCCACATACCTGCTGTTGAAAGAAGTAAGCTGGATGCAAAGTCTGTTAAGTGTACATTTATTGGATATGGTGGTGATGACTTCGGATATCGGCTTTGGGATGAGCAGAATAAGAAAATTATTCGTAGTCGAGATGTCATATTTAATGAGCAGGTACTGTACAAAGACATGACAGGTGCATCAGAAGCTGGCAGCTCAGAAACTGAGATGGTTGAGTTAGATATTTCTAACTCGGGTGGGAGTATGACGGTTCCAGATGACCATGAGGGTGATGAGGAGGATGAGCCGAATACACCAGAAGTTCAGCTGCGAAGATCCAGTAGAGAGCACAGATCACCAGATAGATATTCGCCTTCCAATTTCTATTTGTTATTAACTGATAGTGGTGAACCAGAATGTTTTACAGAAGCGTCTCAGGGAAAACATGCAGATCAGTGGAAGCTAGCAATGGACGATGAGATGAAGTCATTGCTTGCCAACGAGACATGGGAGCTAGTTGAGCTTCCACGAGGCAAAAAGGCGCTACATAACAAGTGGGTTTACAGAATCAAGGAGGAGGCGAATGGAAGTAAGCGTTACAAGGCAAGATTGGTTGTGAAAGGATTTCAGCAGAAATACGGTATAGATTACACTGATGTTTTCACTCCTGTTGTCAAGATGACTACTATACGACTTGTGTTGAGTATGGTTGCAGCTGAAGATCTTGAGTTACAGCAGCTAGATGTGAAAACATCATTTCTTCATGGTGACCTGGAAGAAGAAATCTATATGAAGCAACCAGAAGGCTACTTGTCAGAGGGTAACGAGTTACAGGTGTGTAAACTGAAGAAGAGCTTGTACGGTTTGAAACAAGCTCCCAGACAGTGGTACAAGAAGTTTGATGGATTTATGCACGAAGTTAAGTTCGTGAGGAGTGAGGCTGACCATTGCTGTTATTTCAAGAAGTTGGATGACGGCTATATCATATTGCTATTATATGTTGACGACATGCTGATAGCAGGTTCCAGTGCTCAGGAGGTGAGTAAGCTGAAGAAGCAGTTATCCAAACGGTTTGCCATGAAAGATCTAGGTGAGGCGAAGCAGATTTTGGGAATGCGAATTGAACGTGACAGAAAGGCAGGAAAGCTGCATCTCTCGCAAGCTGAGTACATCAAGAAGATTCTGGAGAGGTTCAGCATTCAAGATGCAAAGCCGGCTAATGTTCCTTTGGGTAATCAGATCACACTTTCAATTAGAGACTCACCGAAAGACCAAGAAGAGCGTGACTACATGCAGAAGACTCCATATGCCTCAGCAATTGGCAGCTTAATGTACGCGATGGTGTGTACTAGCCCAGACATTGCACATGCGGTGGGAGTAGTGAGTCGGTTCATGGGCAATCCGGGGAAATAGCATTGGGAAGCGGTAAAATGGATCTTAAGGTACTTGAAGGGGACCACTGAGCATGCCTTGTGTTATGAAGGTAAGAAAGTTGAGTTAGCAGGATATGTTGATGCAGATTTGGCATCAAGTGATATTGACAAGAGGAGAAGTACAACCGGATATGTATTCACATTGGGTGGTACTGCTATCTCTTGGGCTTCAAAGTTGCAGAAAATTGTTGCCTTGTCTACTGCTGAAGCTGAATATGTTGCAGTGACTGAGGCTAGTAAGGAGATGGTGTGGCTACAGAATTTCTTGCGTGAATTGGGAAAGGAGCAAGGGGGTAGTACTCTTTACAGTGATAGTCAGAGTGCCATCCACTTGGCCAAGAACCCTGCATTTCATTCGAGGACTAAGCACATAGAGCTGAAGTATCACTATATACGCCATCTATTGGAGAAGAAGATCTTGCAACTAATGAAGATTGATGGAAGTAAAAATCCCGCTGACATGTTAACTAAGGCTGTGACCTTAGAGAAGTTGAAGCTATGCATGGCTTCAATTGGCCTTGGTACTTAAGGTGAAGGCCTGGCACTACCAACGTTCATAGGTTGATGAATGAGGAGATGACGGCGATTATGATTGGAATCAGGCTCCAGGTGGGAGATTGTTGGGCTATGGAGCCCGATAATCAAAAGCCCATATGTCTCGGCTGCGGCTAGGGTTTCAGCTGTACAACGCGGCTAGGGTTTTCATTAGGGTTTCATATCTTGCCCTATATAAACCTGGGTTGAGTATTGTAATTGTATCTTATCAACATAGTGAAAATCTCCTGGCTTGGTAGTGCCCCCCAGACGTAGTCACATTCGGTGGCGAACTGGGTATCAAATTCCTTGTGTTCTTTGTCGTTGTTTTCTTTCATTACTGCTTCAGATCCTAACATTGTCAAGGTGGTTTCAGAAGCTATGTTGTAGAGAGCTGCGGAAAGATGACGTTTGTCGAATGAAAGATGACATATCAATGATTTTATGTAAGTTAGAAATGATTTTTCCTCCAGCCTTCTTCACTATCATGGTTCACCTATTGATTCACCTTCCTGACCAAGTGTTACTTAAGGGTCCCGTACACTATAATTAGATGTTTCCCATTGAAAGGTATGTAATTAAGCAATCGTCGTGTTTAATTATACAATAAAAAGTCTTTTATTGTAATCAAATCGTCTTCTTGTAGGAAACTAGGTCAATACAAAAAAATGGAATTGTTTCTGATCTTGTTAAACCTATTGCTTATAAGCGCAATTTTAAGTTGGATAAGCAACCACTTGAAATTACGCATTGGTGCGTCATGGAACATTGCAAAGATGGAAGGTATTTCATTGATAAGCATGCAGACAAATATTTCAAGAAATTTCCAGATGGCAGTAATGAAGCACGAAAAAAGCATTTTCGTTCGTACTTATTAAAATGGGTAAGCTATACACATTTACTTTTTTGGGATATTAGGGATTTACTTTGAGTTGTACTAACATATGTTTGAATTAACTATGCAGATTTTGGATCTGCAAAAACAACAATCAAAGCATTATTCACCGGTTCTGCATATTTTAGCATGTTTGCCGCAGACACATACATGCTATTCACAATGCTATTCACCGGTTCTGCGGAAATCGATCCGCCGCTTGCTTCTCTCTAAATTTCACTCACTGCTTTCACTCCGACGATCGATTTCCATGACACCAAAGACGAAGAAATGCAGCCTCGAAGCGATCCAAGAGACCACTCGGCAAGGGATGAAACTCCGGTCGCCTTCGTTGATCAAACCAGCCGAAGGTTACAGCCCTGAACCCATACCAAAAAGAGGTAAGCAAGCAAACCCTAAATTAGTCGCTGCTAGTCATCCTCCGACACACCCATCGTCTCCACCGCCTATTATCCCATCAGAAGCTAGACCGGCCGAGAGGTTGAAAGTGATTGTTCGTGGAATGGAGGACGATTGAAGGAAGAAAAACCCTAGCCCCAAAAAACAACAAGTTGCACGTCCGCTTTCTACCCCACAGAAGCATGTTAACCCACTACCTTATCCAGTCCGTAGGAGCCCTAGACGAAATTTTGTGGCTTCCACTAGTGCTGCTCTCAATCAGCCAGTTCAGCCTTCTCAGTCACCCCTACCTGCCTTATCCAGTTTGAATGATATTCCCTCGGAGTTTATACCAACAGTGAGCTCTTCGGTTTAGCTCACTCTAGTATAAATGATGAACCACTGCCACAAGCTCAAAATCGTGCTAGCAATGAGCCTCTGTCTGCCAATTAAAAGGCTCCCTTACCTGCCAATGAAAATGAGCCTCTTGCTGTCAATGAGAATGAGCCTGCAAGCAATGAGCCACAAGTTCAAAATCCACAACCGCCAGAGTTTGAGCATGTTGTACCAGTTGTTGATAATGTTCAATTTGAAGTCCCAGAAGGGGATATTCCTATTCCAGAGAATCCACGGAGCATTAGATGCAAACCCAAGGCAAACACAGGTTAATTTCCTTTAGAGTTCCATTCATTTCGAATATATAGATTAAATTTATTATAATTCATATTATTTGATTGGTCTAGTTTGATCATAATGTACCTATGGTTCGTAATGTGCTTTTACTGATATAGTTTCTTTGTGTTTACCAAATGTAGGAGATCAACCTACTAGATAGACAAGGGGCGTCGTCAATGGTTAAAAGGTGGCAAACAATGTGAGGTTGTTGGGAACCAAGATAAAAGTAGAACATGGTCCGGAACATAATGGCCCTAAGAACCGTCATCTGAGGAGTATGCTAACACATGAGATAGGGTCATGTGTGCGAGACAAAGTTCCAATGCTTGCACCAAGCTTCGGTGAGCTCGAGCCAGAGCATTGAGCCATCGTCTTCGACCATTTGACTGTAACTACTTATTCCTTTACTTCACATTACGACGAGTGATTATATTTTTTCCCATTAATTAACATCTATTCTCTTCGATAGCCCAACTTCGTGCTCGACTTTGATGATACTTGGGTTTGAAGGTTCATTATCCGAATAGCTACTGAAAGATACCGAGACTGGAAGTCAGACTGCAAAACACACTATGAAAAATATGGTGCTGAACTGCCTTTGGAGTTTGTTGACCGCATAGAGCAATGTCGTTGGCTAGTTGGTCATTTTAGGGAACCAGGTGTTCAGGTAATGCAATTCTCAATGGGTTATTGTCAACTTACATTGCAGTTATAGTATTATGAATATGCTTCATTTATTTCTATTATTATGTTTGATAGGCTCGAGGTCGTAAAATGAAGGAAGTGCGTAATGCAACAGGCAGAGCAAACCATCACTCGGGAAAGGTCCCATTTAGCCATCGAGCTAAACAACATGCTATCTCAAATGACAAGGCCCCTTATATTGCAGCATATGGTGAGGTGTATGGCGCTGATGCCAGGGGAGCAGCGATTGCGGTAATGTCCACAAAATTTCAATCATTTCTACTTTTCTACAGTCAACAGTACGCTGTAATTATTTAGCTGTGTTTAATATTAAGTGAATATTTTAGTATGTAACTATAACTGGTGAATTTGATTGTGGGAGTTACTTGACTTGTTGTATGAAGAAAATAATGTTTATCTCTTATATCGTGTTTTGCCTCTTATAAGCATCCCTATTATGGCTTTCCTTAATTGGTCCCTTATTTTCTTGGACTGCTTGTATTATTTGGTTTGTTAGTTCCCTTATTGACTAGCTTGCTTGTATTATAGGAAAAAAAGGAGGCAGCGTGTGATTGAATTCGTGGCGAACCATGACTCGGAGGATCCAGAAGTGATAGATGAACCACTGCCAGTGAGTACTCAAATTGAGATAATTAGTTAGCTTGTGGACCCAAAGCGTGGGGCGCGTATTTCTGGCATTGGCAAGTCCTTAGCGCGAGAGCCACATCCACGAGGAGGAGCAAAAGTTGCGGCAGAAACCATTCAGATGACACAGGAACTCCGAAAAACACAAGAGGACAGGGCTAAGCAATTCGAGGATCACATGGCAGACCAGGCTAACAAGTTTATGGATCAGATACGATTACTCGAGGAAATGATCAAGGGGGGGGGGGGGGGGCAAGAGCAATGGCCAGCAATGCCTCCGATGGAGCCACCAGTGACCTGCCAGTCGCACGCAATGGATATAGTCTGACTTTGGGGAATGTTGCTGAAGTCTGAATTTAAACTTGTGACTTTGTTTACTGTTTGAAAAACTACCTGCTTTGTTTTGTCTTGGTAAAAATTAAAATAGGCCAAGTATTTTAGATGTTGCTAGGGTTAAACATTTACATGTTCCCTTTTTGATGGAATGAACAGTAGGTTTTAAAATTGTGTTAATATAGTGTTCTGTCAAAAAGTACATATGTCAATTTATACGACGTAAGTTTACAGCACAAATATTTTGTTTTAAGTGACATAGTTGCTACTTTATGCGACATGACTTTTGAATTAACAAGACAATTCTATCGGTTTTACGCGACAACAACTCTTTTATGTGACATAGATTTCTTAAATAGCACAACCTAATATCTTTCAAGCGACGCCATTTTATGCGACAGCATAATCCTTTATAGCAATTTTATATATGTCCTATAAAACCATTTACGCGACACGATTGACTTTATCTGACGACTGTGGGATATATCTAATGCGACGTCATCTAATCATACGTCATATTATATTCATGTAGCCTAAACGCTTTTATGCGTCGTCGTGAGCTTTAAGTGACGTCTGTCGTTTAATTTTAACGCGACTAACTTGTAAAATGTCGCTTTAATGGACACACGATATAGGGACATACCTATTTGCGTACTTCACTTAAACCCTCATGTCACAAGGATTAAGCGACGTTACTAAAGCGACGCTGTGTTTGTCACATTAGACTTACGCGGCAATTTTCTACATTAAGCGACGACTTTTTTGATGCCGCTTAAATACCAATCGGGCGTACTGACCTTATATGCTGCCAGATTTTGTTAGAAGAAGGGCTGATTGTGAACTGCCAGATTTATGTTGTACCATGTGAACTAGAGATCGAGCAACAACTGTTTTTGATAAATTATCTGGACTCATGTTCTTGAAGAATAAGTAGATCAAGTCGGCAAATGTGTTGAATCTATCAAAATAAGCATTGTTGCCAATCCCCAGATGAGACCATAAATTTTTACTCCACCAGCATCTTTGCAAATATATGAATATCATCTTCAGTATGATAATTACATATAACACATTATTTTACAGTAACTTTTTATATGTCTTCTTCTCATTTCTTTGCCAGAGGAAGTTTTCAAATTCTCTTCCAAAATCTTTTTATATTTGTAATGTCTGATTGTTCAGCTTTTTGAATAATAGATTCTTCTTCTTGTAACTGATTCGCCAGCTTATAATTAAGCAGATTTCAAGTAAAAAAAATTTGAGTTTATTGACCGCTTCCAAATCAGTTCACCAGTTTCCATATCAATATCAGAGCCTTTTTCCAAAATATAGAGGGATTTATCATTTATGAATACCTTGCCATATCGGAGATATTAGATGGAAGAGAATATGTGTGTATTGCAGAAATATTTAGCCTTTAGTAGGGAATTGAGATGAGGAGATATGGCCTGCGTTGATACTCTCCATGATTGTTACGCCATATTTAAGCTTTTTAAATGTTCCTCCTAATTCCTTTGTCTTTCCTTAATTCCTCTCCTCTAATCCAATGTATTGAGTCTCTCTTCTTATTTGAGTTGTTAATTAACTTTTTCTGGGGAGATGAAAGCATGAAATTAAGCCAATATTGAGTAATAGCATTTAGAACAGCTGTTATTAGTACCTCTCTACCTCCCAATGGATAGCTTTCCAAACCACCTTTAACCCAAATATTTGGTAGAAAGGTGTGTCTGATCTGCTCTTCGAAAACTGCAATGGCAAACCCAAATATTTAGATAGTTTGTCTACAATTAATTCTTACTCCCAGATTTCCAAGCACTAATATAACCTGTCAATTGGTGGAAAGTACTCGACTCACGTCTCTCATTCATATCTCACTTGCCGCGTTCTCAACTAGCAAATACACACTTGCGGCTTGCCGCCCTACTAGCAAACTCTCTCTTTAATATATCAAATCGGCCTATAGTAAATCTATAATTATGCACATTTTTGGAACTAAAATCGAAATAATATGCATCACGGAGTCGTTTCTTATAACTTTGTGACACATTTTTTTCTTAATAAGCAGCCAAAGCGCATAATTTTCCTACAAGTCCATTGAATTTGTGAAAAAGTTAATTATACGAAAGTCATTAACAATTAAAAATATATTAATAAAAACTGCATCGTGTAGCAATTCAAATAATTCAAACACGTCAAAAAATCATTTTCAGAAATCAAAATTCAATCATTTTTCAATCAAAAAAAAAGAGAAGAAAAGAACTCAATCAGTTTGAACTGAACCCACATTAAAACTTGTGAAAAAAAAATGTAATTAGAAAAAGATATCAACATCAAGGACAGCAATGGGTTTCATACCAGCACGGCGGGCTATGTATAAACTAGTGGGTAACTTCAAAGAGGCTGAATGCGACTTCCATTGTGAACTCCGTCAAGCACAAGGCACTAACCATTGAAACCAACATATATAGAGACATACATTTAAGCTTGGTTACGTAAACTGCGCTTTCTTGTGTTCTCTGACAGCATAGGTCCGCCAATCTGAAGAGATATGTGTTTCAATATCGGATATGTATCGAAATTAGGAAGACCAGGAAGAAGGAGTTATAGGAAAGTTAATGAAGAAGAAGGAAGAGGGTTGTTACTGAAAGAAATTAATAGATGGAGGAAGCAACAAGATTTTCAGAAATGCCAAGAGAAAGAAGAATTTTATGATGATACAACAACATCAGCTTCGTCTAGCGGCACTACTAATCTGAGAAGGAGCAGACCCATCGATGATCTTTGATTCTATCGATCATATCCATCTTAAATCACAATTTGCCATTTTGGTTTATGTTTGTGTGCACATATGCAGCCTTTGCTTATCTTTTTAAGGATATGATCGATGTGTGAATTAAGCTGACGCTCACTTCTTGTGTAAGTATCCTCGACAGCTGTTGCTAGTCTGGTATGATTTATACAGCACTAAACTAAAACTAGCACTACGTTTCATTAACCTAACTTGTTGAATTCAATCAGCAACAAACAACAAACCTTAAGCATCAAACAAAAAAGAAGTCTAACTTTATCATCCATTCATGCTTATTCGAACAGTCTTTGAGTATTATTCACATGTTAATCAGGGGCGCCACTACGCCGTTTTATCACATATGTCACGTAGGTCACTCGTTGTTGCATTACCACTACTACAATCAAGACATTAAGTATCGGTTCAAAAATTACATTATGCAACGGTTTTGTATTATGTATCAGTTTCAGCTAAACCGATGCATAATGTACACCTTATGCATCGGTTTGAGTGCTTAATCGCATACTATTACGCATCGATTCCTCTTAAAACTGATGCGTGAACTCAAAACTAAAATTAAAACACATAAGTCAGTCTTCTTCAAATCCCGCTCGAACTTTTTATCGCCCAATCCATCGCCCTCCTCCGCTCACTCCTCTCAGCTAGTCAACCTCTGTCACCCACTCCGCTCATCGTTGCTCTTTGTCAGTTGTACGGAGCCTGCTCCGCTCACCGTCGCTCTCAACACAGTTGACCCTCCGCGCCAAGGGTGTCCGTCTTCCTCTACCAATCCATAAATTGGTTTGTTCCCAATATGCGCAATCGTTCTTGGGATAACAAAAAGGTCAAACCAAAGAAATTACATAATTTGTTACATTCATAGATCCAAAAAAAACTTTCTTCAAAATTTGTTTTGCTCCTATCGACATGTTTCTTCGTTATGTTTGTATTATTCAGTTAGTAGTATCATAACATGCTTTGTATATTTTATCGTCCCTTAACTTTTAGTTCATGAATTTTCAAGACAAGACATGACTGCACTCAGTGAAAAGATGGGAATACACTACATCAAGCAAAAGAGGGCAGAAATTTCATCTTTGTATTTCTTTTTTTTTCTTCTCAATGGGTGACTTTTCTCACTTTGCCCTTGGTACTATTTTTCTGTTTTTTTTTTGTATTCAAAAACAAGTATGCTTGTGGTCAATTTTTCACCCTCTTTTGAAATTTCAGAACTTTGATCTTGATTGGGGCCTATTTTTTTGCCCTCTTTTGACTATATTTTTCCAACTCCACACTTAAAACTTGACATAGAGGCTGGTGCATGCAAATCACAACACGTATATAGAAACATATATCAGTACAAATCCGAAGTGTGGAGTGGTTTGATCGTTCGAATTCTCGACCTATTATTCACTTCATTCTATGACGGATTCTGTTTGTTTTCGCAACCTTTTGTTATCATTTAACCTCTTTTCTAGTATTTCAAGTCATATATCACATACCTAATACTTTTTGATTGATCCAAAGCAAGGCATTTGGTGAAGATTTGGGCAAAAACAAGACAAAACAGGGCAGACTGACCATTCTGACTTATTTTGCAAGGCCAGAGCGCATATGTGTCTAAATGAGTCAAACTATAGCTTGTTCGAAAGCCAACTCGAAGGCCTACACCCTTGTAGTTGACACCAAGAGTAGATTCGAATTTTTAGACCTAAAAAAAGGCAGCGGAAGTCAGGTCCTGTGACACTCATGGTTGTCACAAGATATCAGTGGTGTCATGGAACGTGCCCGAGCATGAGAAAAATTGTGAAGTCCATGACAGCCCATGACACTCCTAACTGCCATGGGCTCGTCGTCAATTTTGGCTATACATAACTGTTTTGGACCTGATTTTGATCGATTTTGAGGACAACTAAGAGCTCAAGAAAGACCAAGAGACGAGGCTACACTTCATTATAACACGGTTTCCTCGTTCCTAATCTTTGATTTTCATATAAGTTTGTAGTTTATTACCATGAATCGCGAGTAATCGTTTTATTCTGGGGTCCAACGGATCATGTGCTTGTACCCAACTCTTCATGTGATTTATAGAAACAATTTCCCATCATTTCCATTCGAATTATTCAATTCTACTATGCTTAATTTTACTGTTCTTGCACGTTATACATTGGTTTGATGTTTTCTTGTATGAACGAAATTAGGTTAAACACAAAAAGATGGATGGGTCTGAGGTAGTTAACAGGATCAAGTAGAATTGATATTAGGTCGTAGTAGCTATGTTGATTGTATATGACCAAATAGGAGAGTTAGTATTTATTGTTTCACTAGACCACGGTAGCTACGCTGGTATTACGTAAATATCTTTAACTACAACACACGCGCATCTGCGGCGATGGTAAAACAAGTACGTAGTGGAATAATTAATGCTTGGAAAACCTTAGGCTTCACTAATCAAAATTGTTGATAATCCGTGGATGGGCGGCGTTCAACAATCTAGATTAATTTAGACGATGATCCGTGGATAAGTGGCTTGTCTAATGTTATTTTGGTTTATTTTCATATTTGATGGCATATTTGGAGTGCATGATATTATCACATGAGTTGTATGGCCGACACGGGTGAAGTTTAATCTTTGAATTGTTTTCTCTGATTGAATCAAACCTTTCCTAATTTCTGTGTCATTTAGGAATTAGAAATAACAAATTTTTCCTATAGGAGTAGATGAGCACATTACTTGCATATTAGTACACGTACGCGTCTGTTCCTTACGACCATTGGCTTACCAAGGGTTGTAAACTGTTTTTCATTGCAACTTGACCCTTAAAACTAATAACTTGATAACTATAAAGGGTTAAAAATATGCTTGTCAAATGGTGTCGTTGCCGGGGAACGAAAGAGTAGTCAGAGGAGGGCCACGGAAAAAAATATGCCCAGTCAAGAACAAAGTTCTGAGATTTCAAAAGAGGGTGAAAATTTGATCCCAAGTATAGTTGTTTTTGAAGGAAAAAAAGTAGAAAAAATAGTACCAAGGGCAAAGTGAGAAAAGTCACCCCTTGTGTATGAAAAATCCAAAAAAAAAACAATGAAGTTTCTACCCCCTTTTACTTGATGTAGTTTTTCATTGCATGTCGTAATGACTTGTTTTGAGAATTCATGTACTAGAAACTAAGGGACAATCCTGTTGCTTGCACTAAAATTTTGATGTGATTTTCGTAATCTTTTTTAGAAATTTCTTAAGCCAAGATCTTCTTCTCTTACGGTTCATTGCCTAGTCTTTGGCACTTGAGAATGAGCTTTGCACCAAGAGCCCATGGTTTATCCCTAGATAGCATAGGTGAATGGCGAGCACGTTTTGTGTAACTAACTTATTGTTCTTCATACATTTCCATTGAACTATTTTGGACTTGTGAGTAGACGCCTTCTAGCCATGTGTACCGACTATTTGAATGCATATCTTGTTTAAACTACGATCGTCTGACAACTTTGATGAAGATGTTTGTTTTGAAGTCAATGTAACACGATGAATCCGAGGTATGACATGACTTTACAATGTCTTTTTGAGTATCATTTCATGCACACACGTTAGTTAGTTATATAGGAGATTTGTAGGTAGTCCCTTTCCTGAAATCCTTCACGAGACTATACTCGTCCTACTAGGGCAGGCTAAGGGTTTAAAGGCTTGATGCATGCGCTAAATGCATTCGTGTCCTCTACGACAGTGAGTTAGGTTTGCATGTTAGTTTAGTTAAAATTGATAACATGATATTTGAGTGGGTAACTATTCTGCAATGTAATGACTTGTGCCAATGCTTGTTCGGGGAGAACAAATCCTAAGTGTGTAGTTTTCTGATCGTTCGAATTCTTGACCAATTATTCACTTCATTTGATGATGGATTAAGTTTGTTTTCCCGACATTTTGTTATCATTTAACCTCTTTTCTAGTGTTTTAGGTCATATATCGCATACCTAATACTTTTGAATTGATCTGAAGCAAAGCAAAACGTTTAGTGAAGATTTAGGCAAAACGGGATAAAACATGGCAGACGGACCTTTTCAACTTATTTTTCATACCTAGAGCGCATATGGTGTCCAAATGGGTCAAGCTATAGCTTTTGCAAAGCTAACTTGAAGACCTACAAGCTTGTAGTTGACACCCAGACCAAGTCAAAGGTTTAGACCTCAGAAAAGGCAATTTTCCAGCTAGGTTCTACAAAAGCTTCAGGTTTGGATGGATTCTCGGCATTGTTTTACCAAAAAAAAAATTGGGACCTTGTTAAAACAGAGATGACTGAGTTCGCTTAGAGATTCCTGAATGAGGGGGAGCTGAACCCAATAGTTAATGAAACGCTTATTACACGGGTTCCGAAGGTGAAAAGTCAAACAATCTTCATTGACTTCAGACTGATAAGTTTGGTGAATGTTGCAATGAAGGTGAACAAGATTGAAGGGAAGCCTTGCAAATCTTATCTATGTAAGTCAAAGTGCATTTGTTCCTGGTCATTTAATTTCTGATAACATATTACTTGCTCATGAATTTCTGCACTCTATTCAGACTAGACATCATCGGGCCTGACCATTGCATTATAAGGTTAGATATGAAAAAAAAGCCTATGACAAGGTTGATTGGAGATATTTAGAGGAGATCTAGTTAAGGTTAGGCGCAAGGGCGGACCCAGTATTTGAGGTCGGGGATGACAGCAAAAAAAATCGTATGTAGGGGCGAGCTCATCGCTCGGTCGAGCGAATTTTTGACTGTCTTTGTTGAGAGGCGTGTGCTCGGACGAGCGGGATCAGTGGCGGATCCAGAGCTTCGTCCGAGGGGGGTCGCAAAATTTATTTTCCGAAAAACAATGATATAGGTCGGATCCGGCAAAAAAAAAAGGTCCGCTAATGATCCGGCGATTTTTTTCAAACAACAAGGTCCGCTAATGATCAACCAACCTTCTGAAGCTCATAAAGATGTCATCCGATGTCTAATGAAGATGATCTACATATGGATCGAAAGCTAGTTGAATGTTCTATAACTTTCATGTTTAACTCAAGATGAAATTCGGAGGTTAAGCCGATAAAAATAGCGACCAAAGATAGATGATTAATTGAAATTTGCCGAAATTGAGGGGTCCGAGCCAATCTTCTAAAGCTCTTAGAGGCGTCATCCGGTATCCGTTGAAGATGATCCATATATGTATAGAAATCTGATTGAATGCTCTACAACTTTCATGTTTACTTAAAGATGAAATTTGACTATGATGCTGATAAAAACAATCACCAAAGATGGATGATTAATCGAAATTAGCCAAAATCGAGGGGGTCCAAGCCAACCTTCGAAAGCTCATAGAGGCGTCATCCGGTATCCACTTAAGATGTTCTTTATATGGATAGAAAGCTAATTGAATGTACTATAACTTTTATGTTTACTCCAAGATGAAATTCGGAGGTTAAGCTCACAAAAATAGTGACTGAAGATACATGTTTGATCAAAATTTTCAAAACATATATATAATATTATATATTAAAAAAATTCCACCAATCTGGGAGTGAAATTTGTCACCCCTAGCCTATGCTGGTTCCGCCCCTGGTTAGGCATCCCAGCAGCTTGGGTGGTTAAAGTGATGAGGTGCGTGAAGTCAGTTACATATAGAGTTAGAGTAAATGGGCTCGTTTCAGATAAATTTTGTCCGGAGAGGGGGTTGAGGCAAGGAGACCCGTTGTCGCCCTATATATTTGTTAATTATACTGAATGGCTAACTAGAAGTTTGGTAGATCAACAAAACAAAGATTCAATAAGTGGTTTGAGTGTTAGTAAGAATGCGCTGATGATAAATAACCTAATGTTTCACTACAAATTTTGGTCAAAACTAGCGATAAGAATTATACAATAACGCCTGTTATCGTATGAGCTATATGTCAACAGTACGGCCATTTATACAATAACGACCTTTCTTACGATAATGCCAACGAGAATTCTACGATAACAGAAACATACGATAACATGTAGTTATCGTTTTGCTCATGTACGACCATTTCACTTTTTTTCATTCCACCGCTCGAATTCACCATAAATTAACCACCTAAGTCAACTTCGTCTAGGACTTAGACGAAATTGATTCTCCAACACCTTCGTCCGCCGCTCACGATTTCTCCAAAATCATTCCTCGCAATCGATTTCTCTGATCTCTTTGTTCACCAGTGGCTAAGTGCGTTTGTTCGTATCCCCTTCCGCTTACGAAACAAGTAATTTCAGAACTTCAATTTCATATGACAAAAGATCTAGGGTTTGGTTTCGGTGACTTTGTTTTTCTATTCGAACTTAGGTTTTCTGAAAGCCGACATATACATGTTTGTCTGCGTATCTTAAGAGTCCAGTCTTCCTGTGTTGTTCCTTGTTAATTTGTTGCCAATTTTCTATCCCAGTGAACTGTTGGAGTGAGGAAATTCGTAAAATTACATTGCGTTTCAAACCAATCTTCTAGTGCTACTCGTTAATTTCTTGGTAATGTTTTATTTACAAAATGTGAAAGGTTTATGTTTAAGGTTAAGTATTAGTTTGTGATTTTCAATTATGCGCTACATGTTTTGTTCATGTGTAAGGTTAAGTATTAGTTTATGATGCTAATTATCTGCTACATGTTCTGTTAAGTTCTGTTAATTTGTTGCCAAATTCTGATGAGATATATAAGATTTCTGAGTGGAAAAAAAATTCAAAAGATATAGAAACTCGAATTCATAGGGGAGGCCTAAAGGTACAAATGTTCATTACACTGAATTGGTAAGTGTCGCTAGCTAATTAATTTTCAAACTATCACGAAGTTGAGAAAGGTTTACTATGGTACCTTAAAAATTCAGATTTGATAAATATGATTTCAGAGCGGAACAAAGAGAATTCCAAAGCGATAGCAGCTCGACTGCATAGGGGAGGTCCTAAAGGTACGCGAAGAAATGGTGATTGTTGCTGAGTAAATGGTTTTTGTTGTAAGAGTTTCATTACTAAAACTCTTAGTAATGTTACGATCAATAGTCTTCTTCTTGTTTGAATCGTCTAAATACTATTTGAATAGTCTGATAGTCATCTTCTACTTTGTTACACTTTGCTGCTAAACTTTGCTGTTAATATTTAAGGATTCAGTTTGTTACTTTTGTTTCCTGCTAATAGTGCTAAGTGTGCCGAATGTAATTTGTTACAATTTGTTGTTACTCTCGACGATTGCTATTTTGGGGTACTTCCAATTTGTTGTTGCCTTTGATCACTTGCTTTGTTTTACATACATGTACTATTTGGTTCTTCATTTCATATTGCTTTGAGCTTTCCCTAGGGTTATTGAATAATGTTCAAATGTTGTATATGGTTTTAAGGCTCTTTGGTTCCCATTAAGAGTTGAACGTTTAATAATGCATATATGTAAAGTCGTTTCTGTATATATATTTTTTTCCAGATTGTGATTTGTCTCTGCAAGTTTTGAGTATATTAAGTAGTTGGAGGCTTGAGGCAATGGTGGACATACAGCAAAAGGAATAGGAGCACACTCATATACGGGTTAAGCCTCCAAAGTCGGGATGACAAATAGCTAGACGAAGATCCATCGCAATTAGTTTTATAATTTCACATTTGATCGATTTGTATTATTTTTGTGGATCCACAATTGTCGATATTTTGGTTATATGAAATTGGAATAGTTTATTTTGTATAATGAAAAATATTTTTTCTGTGTCAATATTTCAGGTATTAATTTTGATGTAATTTATTTTATTGTATTTCATTATTAACAAAATAAATTAAATTAATTGAAAAGGCAAAATATAATGTTATGGTAACGTTATCGTATTGTTATCGTACAATTTGTACGATGACCGTATGATAACAATATTGTACGTATCGCAGGGTTATCATAGGGTTATCGTCGAGTTGTCGTACGTTTTCTACATTGATTTTACGGTAACTCTAATATAACCCTACGATAATTTTGTGTTATCGCTATTTTTGCCAAAATTTGTAGTGACTATGGTACCTTAAAAATTCAGATTTGATATATATGATTTCAGAGCGGAACAAAGAGAATTCAAAAATGATGACAGTGTTCTTTTTCTTAGAGCAGAAGTTGATGATATTCTAAGGCTCAAAGGCATCTTAATATGATAAGAAGAATTGTCAGGCCAGCATGTGAACTTTAGCAAATCAGAGGTGTGTGGGAAATAATATAGGGATAGAAACTAGAGGTGACAAAAAAGGCGGGCTGACGGGTTAGAGGACAGGTTCTTAATGGACAAGGGTTAAAAGAGTTGAACCCTATAAAACTCTTTTAAGTTAATGGGTTCAATGGACGGGTTCTTAATGGGTAGAGGGTTAAAGGATCAAACCCTTCAACACTTTAGGAGCCCTTTTAACCCTTTGAACCATCTTAACCCTTTGGACCCCTTTAACCATTTTAGCCATTTTAAACCCTTTAAACCATTTTAGCCATTTTAAACCCTTTTAACCCATTTAAGCATTTTTAACCCTTTTAACTCATTTAATGGAAAAATAAATAAATTTAAGATTTGATATGTTCTATATCTTTTATTTGTTTGTAAAAACTTTTATGTACATATTTTAAAGTTTGAAGAGAAATTTCATTTATTTTTTTCTATTTTATTCTCATCTTATATAGAATAATAGAAAAAATCAAAATGAAATAAATCACTAACTTAAAATATCTGAGAAAGATTCAACAATATGTAAACGGTTCATCATAACATGTTCGAAAATAGATAATAACTATGGAAAAATCTAAGACATCACATATTCGTTTCCCTAATTGATGGTCGAATCCACGACATCTTCAAGTAGTAAGTCCACAGCTGATAAGTCTTGATCTGACAAGATATTAAAATAAAATCAAAACACTTTTATCACTAAAATAAATATAAAGAAATGTTGATGAAATTTTTACCTTTCTTCCAAATAACCAATCTTTAGAACACAATAATGTCTGCATGATTTCTGGTAGTAAAGAATTGTGGTATTGGTCAAGTACCCTACCACCAACTAAATGCAGACTCAGATGCAATTGTTCAAATAGCTATCGTTAACATGTCACCATCCAAACGAGAAAGAATAGGATACATAAACTGCTGAGTCTTCCACCAACACAGCAAACGCCATATGAAAAAGCCCTAATTTGATAAATTGAGCATTCGGCAATCAATAAAATTAAAAATCCTAATCTGGCCGATCAACGCGAAACCTCAACCAACTTCGTCAAAAGCTTGATCGACTTAAGATATATGCGACGCCGCTGAACCAGACACCCTCTCCACAAAATCAAACGCTCAAGAAGAATCGAGTGAAGTTGAAGGTTGAAGAGCGGAAGTCGAACGACATGGAGAGACAGAGATGAAGTTAGTGTTTTTTTATGTTTTTTTTAATATTAGTTAAAAGGGTTCTTAAAGGGTTGGAGGTTTATTCGGGTAAAAACCCTTAAACTCGTTTATAAAAGGGGTTCTTAATGGACAAGGTTTCGTTCAACCCTTTTATTAAAAGGGCGGGCTAACGGACAGCATTTAAAGGGCGGGTAACGACGGGTTGAAGGGTTTAGGGTTTATTTGTCGGGTCTAACAGAAATGACAAGGTTGCGGAAAAATATGCTGGGGATGAAAAGAGTGATGAGAATAGAGAGATATTTAAAGACTCCCAATATGTTTTAGCAGGAGAAAAATGAAATATTTAGTTTCATTGAGAATAGATTGTGGAAGAAAATTAATAGATGGAAGGAGAGACTTTTGTCAGTGGCAAGTAAAGAGATACTGAAAAAATTCGATAATACAAGTCATTCCTATTTATGCTATTTCATGTTTTAAATTGCCAATATCACTGACTCTAACTGACGTACGCAACTATTTATGATCTAAACTGAACACATAATGATGAACTCCACAATGTCCTCGGTGAATCGGTTATATAGTTCTTGCAATTGAGAATCTATCACTGTGTAGAAAATGTCAACTTTATATCAACGCTCCACTGCGATTTTGTTTTGTTGATGAGAAGTTCTTCTTTTTGTTTCACGTCGAACGCTAAAATCAGGCAATTCTATATTCACGTTTCCACAAAAACTTTCACATTTTCAACTAAGTTGCTCAATCCATATATTTGGAATATGAGCTGGTTAATTCAAGAGAGACCAACTCATCAGAGCTTTATGATAATATTGTGATCGTTTCCAATGTGTGCCATCAGTGAACAATTCTCCCTCCTACCTTATTCCATGTCCGAAACCCATCAACAATGAACGCAGTATTGGATCCTGATGGTCTATCATCTGTTTGGAATAAAAAACATGGCAGACAAAATATAGCGTCTGCTTCCTTCAAGTATTCTAACCACGATGCAAAACGGTTATATCAAGATGACTGAAAACTACGAGATTGTTTATCTGATTCTGGATACTAGTTCAGTATATGCTGTCATGGGCAGATCCACTCTTTACCTATTGGGGGCAGCTGCCCCCATTCTTTTGTCTAAATTTTCATTAAATTAGCCTTATTAGCCTTAGGTGTAGAGAGATTTTTACATTATGCCCCCAATAACTTTAATTCTATGCCCCCGATCACTTTAATCACTTAAATCAATAGTTTAAAAATCAATTTTAGTTTAGAAAAACTTATAAGTTGTCTCATTCAAATATAATATATTGTTATCTTAGACATGTGTTATGTATTTGTAAAAATTGGGAAATGGAAATGATGATATCGTTGTAACTTCACAAATATTTGATTTAAATAGTTAAGTAAAGTACTACTTTAAAAGTTTTCAGTTTATTCTCGTATTTATGTCATTTTTATATAGTTTCAGTTCACTTGCAGTTTAATAAAAAGTAGTCTAAGACACAGGAGTAATTTTTAATGTTTTTTCACATTTTAGTAACAATAATCTGACTAATTTGACCAAACTCTATCCTCAAAAACTATTATTTGGTCTAAAATATTTTCAAAAAATTTATACTGCCCCCAGTAAAACAAGATCCTGGATCCGCCGCTGATTGCTGTTAAGGACCAAAGCTGATATAAGCTCTTCAAGTCTCGCTTTCGTGGTGCAATAACTTTCGTGGCAATGGTTGGAACATGGCACTTGCCAAGAATACACTTTTATGACGCATGTCTTGTTGCACCCTACTAAAGTAACTCAAAATCAACATAGGGAATATCTTTTTTCTTATGACATATAACACTAAATATGCTGCAAAAAATAATTAAGATCTTAATCCCCATTATCATACACTTTTCCATTGTTTTTATCATCAAAAGAGCATCACTTACACAAAATATTCGAGGAAGAATTTACAAAGAAGGCCATATGTGTCCATAAGTCTATAGCACTCAAGGTTATTCAGTTTTCGAGTTATCTGAAACAGAACACCCATCAACATCAACAACTGTCATTAGTTATTGGAACATAAGGGTGCAAACGAGACGATACGTTCGGGAGCTACTCGTGAACGAATTTGGTCAAAACTCGACTCGATTTTAAATGAGAAGCTCGAACACAAATTTGAAGCTCGTTAAATAAACGAGCCAAGTACGAGCAAGAGGGTGCTCAACTCGTTTATGTTCGCGAACAACTCGTTTATGTGCTCGTTAACATATTCGATTAAAACTTGATTATATACTCTATTAAAACTATATTATATTATTTGAAACTCGTTAATGAGCTCGATTAAAGTAATTTTGCACACTTCAAAATACTTTTTCAGTGAAAGTTCGCTTCAACTCATGAAAAGCTCGACTAAAGCTCGTTAATAGTAAATAATCACATTAATTTAAAGTACTTTAATTACTCGTATAAAGCTCGACATTGGCTCGAAACTCGTGAAAATTAAACGAGCCGAACTCGAACACATGTTTTCAAAACTCGATAATACTCGGCTCGAACTCGTCAAATTTTAAACGAACCAAGCTTGAACAGCCTAATACTCGACTCGACTCGTTTGCAGCCTTAAGTAATATACCAAATATTAACTGAATGACTAGAGATCAGCATCAAAGCTCTCGCCCATTTTTCCACGCTTGAAGAAAACGACTTTAGCATGCCACATGTGTTGATTTACCTACAAAACAAGCAATACACAGTTTGATTTAATCTTTGCACTTTTATGAGCATTTAAATCATTTAATAAGGAGGTATCAAATGGATGAGTGTTTCTTCATATTGCTCCATTTTGGGTTTTGAGTTTGTCAAAGAGGATAAACGAGTTTGATTTGTCCTGTTTTTAATGAAACTGATTGGTGGCGTACCAATACGTACCCCATTTTCAAAAAATATCAGCATGCATAGCACATTTGGGGCGTATGTGGACCAACTTGGTGGGTTTGTTAGCCAACATGGCATCCTTTTCGACATACAATTACGCGAGACATCTTATATGACACACTAATATCGCACAAGTAACATGACATATTTTGATGTTAAACGTGTTTCAAACAGTCGGCTAAGTTATAGAGCGGCGTAGAGTCGATTATATATCAGTTAGCAATGCATCTTACAAAAATCACATTAGGCTGCAAGCCGCAAGCGCAACTATTCCTAATCCACAAGATGTAACAGTCGCAACAAACCGGTTCGAGGAGATGCCGGTATTCTGCCAAAATGACAGTGTGGCACATTTGGGGCGTATGTGGACCAACCAGGTGGGTTTGTGAGCCAACATGACATCCTATGCGACATACGATTACGCGAGACATCTTATGCGACACACTAATATCACATAAGTATCATGACATATTTTGATGTTAAACGACGTGTTTCAAACAGTCGGCTAACTGACAGAGCGGAGTAGAGTCAATTATATATCAGCTAGCAATGCATCTTACTAAAATCACATTATGCTGCAAGCCGCAACTATTCCAATTCCAAAAGCTGTAACAGTCGCCCCTGCTGCTGCAAGTTGAAGTGCTGAATTAAGACGCCGAAATTGTTCATGACGAGGTTCCAGTTCCATTCCCTGCAAAAGGACTAATGAGTAGTCTGATACAAACTAAATATCAAAAATGGTGCTGCCGACTTACAGATATACAGCAGGAAAAATGAGAGTACTTACATTGTTTGTATTTTCATGACTTGGAACTTGGCCTTTAAAAACTAGTTCTTCGTATTTCCTGAGTTGCGATCGTGGGTGGTGATGGTTGTTTCTATGTGTATAGAAACAAGTTCTACAAATATCATAAGTCTTATCGTTTGCTGACATGAAGCACTCGACGCAAGTTCGACGTTTCTTATCGATTAACCATTTGTTACACTGGTCACAACGAGCTCTCATGAAAACAGTATAGAAGAAGCTCAAAAACTCATCGAAATCCAAAGAGTCATCATGATTCCGATCCAGTTCGTTGAAAAGGGTACGCTGATGGTGAGGCCTGATATGGAAATTTCCAACTTGGAGGAAGCTCTGAATCTCTTCGAAGTCCACGCTCCCGTTGCCATTGGTGTCCATTGTACTGAAGAACATATGTGCTAGATCTTTAACCTCTGGAGGTGACTTTTCAAAGATGCTCCTAGTTTCGTCTATACGAAAATCGTTTGACGATCCCATTTGGAATCAAACTCAAACTTCAGATGGAGATGAGAATATGGATGATATAAGTTGTAGGTATTTTTTAGACAAGTTGAATAAAAGTCGTTAACTCTCACAACTTCCATTCCCTATTTTCATATACTCAGCAGCACTTCTTTATAAGACCGGGCAACAAGCAAAGATTGGTAACTTGCACTTGTACTTTCCGTGAACCCACAGCATTTATTTCATTATAAGACCGGGAAACAAGACCCGGCAACAAGCAAAGACTTTTCATTATTGTTTACTAGCACTTTTATTTTCCGTGAACCAACTTGTTCTCTTGTTTTTATTTACTTATTAGAAAGAACAATAAATTGAAACCATACCAACACGTACACGAGAACAATTACAAAAGACCAGAGACAACTTATCTTGTCTAACTACGTTTCAAATACACAAGAATATGAAAAATCTGAAATCCGATCTTTCTCCGCAAGGGTGTTTGCTGCCATCTCTAAGCACATGAGCCCAGCACCATCCTTCATGACGACCCATATCATCACTTGACGTTGACAGCCAACAATGATCACCTTAGAGAGAGTCGCCTCACTTCTGTAACCATTGGGAACAGCAATAAGAGAACTTTAGCACTGTCGGCATTGAGTGATGGCAGTCGGAATTTCGAAAGGAATAGCAAACGCTAAACCTAGGATATGTGATCGAATTCATAAGTATGAACTCGAACGAAAACTCTGGAATCCACCAGAAAAGATAACAAAAGCTTAGCTTTTTATTCAAATAAACGATGTGTCACTTCTACAACCCAAACGGGCTATAAATAGAGAAAACGAAATAAAATAAGTAAATTGCTAAAGAGTGTTGTTCGGGTACAAACCAATTTAAAAATAAAAACTACAAACCGATTATTAAGCCGACACGTGTCCCATTTTTGTCGAAATCTCGGACAAAACACGGAGGGGTATTATAGTCATTCCACACGGAGGGTATAAAAATAATAATGTTATTTTCAATTTAGTCCTCAAGTTAAGAATTACCAGACTTAAGGAGAGAATTATCAGACTTAAGGAGAGAATTACCAGACTTAAGGAGAGAATTACCAGACTTAAAAATTGGTAATAATCAGGCTTAAAATTAAGAATGACCAGACTTAAGGAGAGAATGACCAGACTTAAGGAGAGAATTACCAGACTTAAAAATTGGTAATAATCAAACTTAAAATTAAGAATGACCAGACTTAAGGAGAGAATTACCAGACTTAAAAATTGGTAATAATCAGACTTAAAATTAAGAATGACCAGACTTAAGGAGAGAATGACCAGACTTAAGGAGAGAATTACCAGACTGAAGGAGAGAATTACTAGACTTAAGGAGCAAAAGTCAAAATTGCTACAGTAAAAGTCAATTTTACTGTAGCAAAAGTCAAAATTTATTCAAAATGACCAGACTTAACGCATGTTAATCAGACTTAAAAACGTACTGTAGCGAAATTCGAATTTTACTGTAGCGTATTTTAGAACGATTATACCCCTCCTATCTTTTATGTAGTTTTAAATAAGTCCGCTTGTATTTTTTTTATTTACAAAAAGAACCCCGAACATGATAAATTCTGATCGGTCGATTTTTACACGTGTCAATTTTTTTATGGGTTTGTAGTTTTTATTTATAATTTTGGTTTGTATTTGATCCAAACTCAATTGCTAAAAACTAAGTTAGAAAAATTGCTAAAACCTAAAATAAGAAATTTGCTAAAATAATATGAAAATTTCTAAAAGATTTAATTCCTAAATCTTTCTCAACCTCCTGCATCAGCGGGGAGCCAATAATTGAGAAAGGGGTGACGATCAAAAAATATATTGACGCATTAAATATATATAGCATTGTTAGAAAAACAAACTGTTACGAAAAATAAAAGAACTTCCTTTCTGATATCACGAAAGTCAAATTTTATTGAATCCGTGTTAAATATTACAATTATGTCTTTATAGATATAGTCAAAAACCAATCCAAAAAGAAATCATCTTTCATGAAGATGAGCAGTTTGTACACTAACAAAATAAACATAATTTAATTATCATATTGATTGACTCTTAACTTATTCGATGGTCAAAATAACTCATACCAGCAAACCTTAAATCCCGTGATTCATGGGAAAATTGCCCAATCTACCCCGGTTTCAAATTCGAATAATCCGGTTGCACCACTTGAAACTCAAATAACCAATCTATCCCACTTTATAATAATTCCGATTTCTCTCCTACCGGAATTGTACAAAAATGATGATGTGGCTTGATTTTAGGCGTACGTGTATCGAAACGAGACAAAATAACATACACATAGGATTCCGGTTTAAGGGGAACCGGAATTATTCAAATTAAAAATTATACAAAGCTTTTAATGCTGTTTTCGATGAAAAGAAAGACAGAAAAAAATCAGGCGCACTGCTTTTATGCTGTTTTCAATATTTTTACTGTTTGTATACTGCTTTATACTGTTTATAATGCTGTTTTCAATGCTGTTTGAAGCAGGCGCAAGCTTCAAATTAAAAAGAAAAGAAAAAAATGCACTCTGCATTTAATGCTTAGTCCTCCGGCTGCTGACCACCTTGGTAATTACAGAATAGTAAAAGTATTAAAATAGCACTAAAAGCAGTGCGTCTGCTTCTCTCCTATGTACAAATTAATAATTTTTAATTTAAACGATTCCGGTTTCCCACGAACCGGGATCCTATGTGTATGTTATTTTGTCTCGTTTCGATACACGTACGCCTAAAATCAAGCCACATCATCATTTTTGTACAATTTCGGTAGGAGAGAAACCGGAATTAAGAGTGCCGGTTCCCGCGAAACCGGAATTATTATAAAGTGGGGTAGATTGGTTATTTGAGTTTCAAGTGGTGCAAACGGGTTATTCGAGTTTGAAACCGGGGTAGATTGGGCAATTTTCCTGATTCATGTCACTTCTTAAAAAATAACACCAATTCTAATTCTCAAAAATCACCTCAGATGTCTCAACACCCACCCTCACTCGTTATGAAATCTGAAACAAAATATAAGAAAATGACTTGAATGGAGGAGAGGGACGAATGAACACTACAAATTTTGGACAAGACTGGCGGTAACGGGCTTACGATAACAGATGCATCGTAACAGTATTACGTTAACATAATGGCGAAAAATGCGATTACGAAAAATATTCGAAAATAATACGATAATATTATGATAAGATCAGAATAACTTATTTATGCGACAACGGCATGTTATCGCACTAGTTTCTTAAAATGGTTATCGACAGTTACATTACTGGTTTACATTAATGGCCAACTAGACCGTAAAACTTTGCTGCCTTATAAATAGAGGAACTGACTCTTTGAATCATTATTTTTTGGAAACAAAAATTTTCTGTACCCAAAACCTTTATGGATCAGCCTAGAAGAATAATTCCCAGTCTAGCCGGGGCTTATGCGGTAGTTTTATGTCGTAAATTTCAGATTCCCTTGTCGGAGGACAGTAACGACATACTTGAGCTTCCTACTAAGGAATAGTTGGCGAGAGAAATACAACGTCATGGTGCAATGGCAAAACATGAACATTACTTTCAAAGTAAACGTTGGATGTGTTCCAATACAGTGCCACTTATACTGTTATTCCACTAGACGCAATTAAGCAATACCCACATAACAAGGTTCCTACATAATGATTAGATGTACGTTGTTACGTATCATTATTTGGCTCATTTATTTATTTAATAGATCGTGTTACAGGTAGTTGCACTTATTATGAAGTGCACACCTAATGGATTTGGAGACTTTACTGATACATTAGCGGTAAAATAATCCATACACAACGATGAAATTGTATCTTTAAACGGCATACATGAGTTTTCATTGACGTTATTATTTGACTCTGATATAAAGGACCCGAATGGCATCCTCGAGGCAAGTATTCATCGTAGTGCGGTCGAGATGGAAAATAATAGGATGTACTTATGTGTTGGGCCGGTTTTCGTACTCCGAAATGTACGCATTAGTTCACTAAAACTAAAATAGTTAATACATAATTACTTCAAAATTTCGGACACTAATTATTTATATCGAAAATACTCTTTGAAGGTATCCGTTTGGCGTATCAATTCAAAATGTTATCTTAATATTGTTGGGAAGAATACGTTGAAGGTATGGTTTTATTCCTATCCATTGTGCTTGTTAAAGGCTGATATTGAATTTATTTGTTTTTACAGATGTTTGGAAACGTTACTGAAGCTTCTTCCAGCACGAACGGAGCGTAGATCATTTACTAGTTCACAAGTGTTGTACAAGTTATCTTCTAAATTATTTTCAACTATAATAAAGTTTTTAGACATCGTCCCTTTCAATTGTCAACTTTTGTCGACCTAAGAACTTGCAATCGTCGAAATGAACTATAAAAAAACAAAAAAAAAATGTACACAGAATGTTGATGTGGTTCAAATTTGCATATACTACTCCTACATACATGAATTACTGCTGACAGATTCAGGCTTTTTTGCTCTGGCATTATTTTCGATAATAATGTGATAATATTAGGGTAACGTTATCGTAATGTTAATGAAACGTTATCGCAAATCATATTAGTTACGATAACGTGACGATGACTTAGTGATAAAATCTTCTTTACGGCAACCTATTGATGTCGCATTGTTATCGTAGAGTGGGCCACCCCAATCATCTATAAATCATGGTTCTTTTTGTGCAATATTATACGTTTGTCCCTCACTTGGCTATTATACTTATCCGCCACTCTTGGAGTCTGGTAAGTTCAAAACTCATTTTA
This sequence comes from Rhodiola chrysanthemifolia, assembly GCA_033675395.1. NCBI lineage: Eukaryota > Viridiplantae > Streptophyta > Magnoliopsida > Saxifragales > Crassulaceae > Rhodiola > Rhodiola chrysanthemifolia. Next base: position 17,440,790 of record CM066207.1, read on the forward strand.
TAATAGCTTAAACATATTTTGCGCAAATGTAAATTATAATAGCATTTCATATTCTCATCAGAATTGTTCAAAAGCCAACATATCAATGCCAGACAATTCGTTGTTGTCCGACATATTCGTTACGAAATATGTATGTGAATGGGTTCGAACCTCCAAATTATAATAATATTATACGTTTGTCCCTCATCTATGTTGTTGAGCTGCTTTACTAGGATATGAGCAGTCGAACCTCTGAATCCGATGTATACACTTGCTCAGCTCAAGCGGGATATATAGATGTGAATGGGGTCCCAACTGTTGCGGGATTCATAGTTACAGTTTCGCAAAATATAGACAGAATGAGGAATCAACAGTGGATGGTGCACAATCCAAGCAAGAAACAATTGAAGGAGACGAGGTCGTAGACCAACCATTACCAAAAGCTTGCAAGGGTAGTGACTTTGGGTCATCAGACAGATCGGAAAGTTAAACACCTTGCCCGTTCTAATTGTTGATATTCTAATTTATTAGACCCAGAATTTTCATTTCTTAACCTCAGACTTCCTTTATTATTGGGTAGTTGTTATAAATGAAATAATTCCTCTCATCTAACTGTGTCACCCAGGGACGGATCTATTAAGGGCCGGGGGTGGCACATGTCACCCCCAAGTTTTTCGGAACAATTTTCGAGCGAGCAAGTTTGCGTTCAAGAGGGCAAGGCCTGAGCGGGTTTTCAGCGGCTTTTTCACAATCTTAATGTCCGAATTAGGTCTTGGAGTCAACTGGAGAGTTGTAGGCCTTTGCGTTAGCTTTCCAACAAGCTTTGAATCAACCAATTCGGACACCGTATGCGATCTGGGCAAGAAAAATACTCCGGTAAGGTCGGTTTGCCCTGTTTCGAGCAAGTTTGCGTCAAGAGGGCGAGGCCTGAGTGGGTTTTCAGCGGCTTTTTCACAATCTTAATGTCCGAATTAGGTCTTGACGTGAACTAGAGAGTTGTAGCTTTTTGAGTTAGCTTTCTAACAAGCTTTGAATCAACCAATTCGGACACCGTATGCGATCTGGGCATGGAAAATACGCCGGCAAGGTCGGTTTGCCATGTTTTGCCCGAAACTCCATATTTGGCTCTAATTCACTCAACTTGTTCTCCATTTGATCTTTGAGGCTCCGAGTGAGACAAAATAAATTTTGGGACCTAATAGACCAAGAAGGGTATGAAATGACATCAAAATTACTTGGAAACGAATCAAAACTACTAAGAAAATTAGAAGAAAATTAGTCAAGTATTTGACTCATCAATCTTATATTGAGTTCATGACTCGGGCAGAGGTACGCTAGGAAGCATAACAACAAGTGCGATGAAGGATCTGCCTCTAAGGAATAGGCTGAGTTCATTGGGATATAACATGGTAGGCTCTCTCTGGTTTGATATATTCAGTTTTTGTATCAGTTGCATTTTGTTTCATGTTATTCTAGAAATACTTGTTTCATTTTGACAAACCAATTCTATTAACTTTGATTTCAAAAAAAAAATCTTGGGCTTTTGGCACCAATTGTTTTATATATAGAATTTGAAGTGTATTTTTCAAGAAATTTATACAATTTTTGTAAAATGCCCAAGTAATTTCAGAAAAAAAATTTCATGATGCAATTATTTTTTAGTCTGTCACCCCCTACCAAAATTCCTGGGTCCGTCCCTGGTGTCACCTCTATTTATAATGACCATCTTAAAAATTTAATTATACATCTCACTAAGCAATTGTTGTCCTTTACAGTTTGGTACAATGGAATCGTTGATTGAATAAAGGTCATGGATGTACAATCGCCATGACCACGCAAAATCATACAATAATGACACATTTATGTGGGGCGTCCGGAATTTCATTGAAGTGGCGAACTTCCTTGTGAAATGCATTCATGTAGGCATTACAATAACAGAAAGTGTCACGTGGTTGGAATGGTTGAAAACCACTTGTACAGAAGTGGGTTTACACCGAATTACTTTAATTAGATGCACCAAAGTGAAGGTCGAGTTGATTCTAGTTACTCTCTTCATTGTTTTCAGGAAATCGTCCATATACCTATTGATGTAGGTCATAACCTGCTACACATTCCATTTGAAGACATGGAAAATGAGAACAATGAGACTTTTGGTTTCCCAACAAACATGATGGATAGTAGATACACAGACATGGTAAACGATGTTGCCGCATATAGTTAGGAAAGTCCTGCACCTACTACACAAGTGGAAGAGGAGCCCAACGAGGGAGCAAAACGTTTCTACGATTTGTTTTGTGCGAGCAACAACCCTGCTTACGAAAGATGCACCACTGAAACTTAATTATCGTCTCATATGAAGTTATTTCAAACAAAAGTTGACTACGAATTGTCAGATGCTGCTTATGATTCTATATGTGATTATTTGCAGAGTTTGGCCAATTGCGATAACTGAATCCCCACATCTTTTAACCACTTGTAAAAGTGTGTTACTGACTTGGGCATGGGATACAAGCGTATAGATTTGTGTGTAAATAGTTGTATGATTTATTATGTTGAATCAGAGGGTATGACGAAATGCATATTTTGTGGGGAGATAGATATCGACATGGTGCTTCACAAAGTATCAGTCGTTACGTTAGAGTTGCGCGGTCTTTGATGTTTTACTTAGACATTATTCCAAGATTACAGAGGATTTTCATGATGAAAAGCACTGCACAACATATGTCCTGGCATGCTTCTAGTCCTCGTGACCAAAATACTATGGTCCACCCTTCAGATGGGGAGTCATGGAAATATTTTGACTCTTGGTATCCAGATTTTGCAGTTGAGATGCGTAATGTGAGATTGGGTCTATTTTTTGATTGATTTAATACAATCAGGAACAATTCAAAGTCTCATTCTTGTTGGTCGGTCAACGTTACTCCGTATAACCTACCTCCTTGGATGTGCATGAAAACACGTTTTATGTGGTTGAGAATCTTAAACCCAGGACCAACTAATCCGAAGAAAAGAATAGACATGTACTTGCAGCCACGCATTGATGACTTGAAGATGCTTTGGAATGTGGGAGTGCAAACATATGATGCGATTCGAAAAGAAAATTTTAATATGCATGCAGCATTAATGTGGACCATTTCTGATTTTCCGGCTTACGGTATGCTTTCGGGATGGTCTACTCAAGGTAAACTTGGTTGCCCTATTTGTATGGAGGATACTAAGACTTTTTGGCTTCGGCATGGTCGTAAGGTTTTGTATTTTGATTGTCACAGAAGGTTTCTCCCCTCTGATCGCAAATATATATATGTAACACAAACAGTTTACGTCGAGATGTCCTTGAGCGGGATGGACCTGTTCCTTTTCGGTCAGGACATGAAATGTATAACAGAGTTATAAATTATAATTACGTATAGGAAGAGGGCTCGGACCATACCATAGAAGGTTTCGGTGTACGCATAATTGCACGAAAAAATCTATTTTTGGGGATCTTACATACTGGGTTATGGCAGTCTAATTGGAAGGTTTGGGATCTTGAGCGGGATGGACCTGTTCCTTTTCGGTTTGGGATTTTCCATATTGCGTACAATTGAAAAGTTTTTGGGATCTTTCAATTGTAACCCACATATGGACGAAAAAATCTATTTTTTTGGGCCCATACTATAGAATTAGGGTTATGTTCTTTTCTGAGTTTCATCCACAGTCCAAGGGCAGTAGAACTTTCTACGGCTTCGCGATTTTGTTTTTCGTATTCTGATTTCCAACATTCACTATGGAGTCTGTTGTAAATTATCGATTTATTGGTTCTGGTCGTATTTTGGTCATGGTTATTAGTGTGAGGTGTTTCTTCTGGATTACGTACATCTCAGTTTGCTAAAAGTGTTCATTTAAAATAAAATTGTCATATGTTGTATTTTACTGGCATGCTCATCTTACCAGTTTGCTATGCAACATGTTGTTCAATAATTCAATTGAAGACATGGACGAGACCGACTCCTCGAGTGACAAATACCTGTGTGGACTGGGTTAGCCCTGACAAAAAAAGGGGCTCTTGCTTTGTTTTTTTATAGTATGTTTGCTGGAAACATTGAAGGAGATGCGGCAGATGCAGTTGGTCCATCTACAGGGAAAAGATTTAGACCCTCTGCTCCTGATTTGTACCACAGCAACCTACTAATCACCTCCCTTTGTCTACCCTGCCTCTTTGGACTAGTCAGCCATACAGTTGACGTGTTATGCCTCGGAGAGAAATAACCCCAACAACACCAACAACGCAAAACCCCATGTCACTGCATGCACCACTTACTGATTACATACCTGAGATGACTTCCTCCTTTGATTGGACCAGGGTTATGCTCATAACATCGCACTAACGCCCTGGAAGCAGTCAGCCTATCCCAATCCCTCTGGAAGACGAAGCATTTATACGCCTAAGTGAAAATATTCAAATGTGGTTCATAAGGTATTGGAAGCCAACCCAATGGGGAGGAATAAACTAGGTTGGATTAGTTTTGCCTATTGCACGTCAGCAAACATTTTCCCCAACAATCTCCAGACCTTCGATGGACCGGCCTTCATCCATCTCTCAGATATACCCGAGAGTAGCCCCTACGGTGGAGCATGTAAGGGGTAATTCATCTGCGCGGGCTGACAGTGATGTTTATATCGAACCAGTTGGAGAAAAGCAGTAAGTTAATCACTTGATTTTACTTTTATTCTATTACTTGTCACTGCATTAGCGTTTGATGTTTTTTAACAAAACATGTAGCTTTAGACCTTCCAAGCATGGCATTGATATCAGCCTTCACTGCATATCAAAACACTGGGTTGTCGGTTGGGCGGCAATTGAAAGATGTGAACAATGGGCAAAGGATCTGAGGTCCGAAGAGTTCTTGGTAAGAGTACCAGGCATTAATTTATTTTTTATATATGTTGGGAATGGTGCACTTGAAGAAATTATCCCACACTGCTAAATGAGGAGAAGAATTACTAGCTTATTTATAGTTATTAAACGATGACCCTCAAGCCTAGACTTTTGAGTCAATATGGGGAGGTGACCTATATGAGTTAGCAATTTCAACATGGTATCAAAGCCCACATTGCGATCCGGGCCAACTGCAATGGATGTGGGACACGTGCGGAAATGTCAATGCCAAAGTGTGCTCGTTTGAAGATACCTCAATCGTTTGGTTGGTGGACCCCGATTTAGCCTGTAAAGGGTAGTTGCAAATGCACTTTAGCCCTGGTTTAAACCTGTATGGGGAGTCGAAAAGGCGCGCCTATCGTGGGTTGGACCCTAATGAAGGGGAGCGTGGAGCACCCCTAGTGTGGAGAGGGGCTTTCGCATACGCACCTATGTTTGGCTACAAGTAATATAGCGGTGTTTGATCGAGGGGGGCATATACAATTTCTCCAATTGAGGGGGAGATTGTTGGGAATGGTGCACTTGAAGAAATTGTCCCACATTGCTAAATGAGGAGAAGAATTGCTAGCTTATATATGACTACTAAATCATGACTCTCAAGGCTAGGCTTTTGAGTCAACATGGGGAGGTAATCTATATGATTTAGCAATTTCAACAATATTGTTGTCATTTTTAAGGTTAACTGTATAATATAGTACTGTGTAATCCAAAATATCCTGTGACAGTAAGTTGACTAAATTATTAAATGTGTTGCACAACAATTTTGTTCGAGTGTAAATAATTGATAACTGCATACGCACTAATGGATAACATTATTTTGGAGGCTAAGGCTAGTTGGCACGAAGATTACACACTAGCCGTTAAAGCAATTTTCTTCAAGAAGTGCCGGAAGAGACTTAATGACTGATGGCATTATGTTCCTAAAGCGGCATGAAGTTCATGCGGGTTTAATGTGGTATTATAGAAATGCAGCGTACATAAAAAATGTCAGATCGTAACAAGATTAATTCTCAAGGAAAAGATGGACGTTGTATTCATATGGGAGGTGCTAAAGCTGCACATATTTACTTCGAAGAATTGGTCAGTGTTACCCTGCCGTTCTTTCGGTGTATGTCTTACTCTATTGTTCTAAAATTTACTAAGGAATTTTTTTATCCGCTAATTACAGGTAACGAGTGTAGGAGGATTGTTTACCGCATGGACATGTACGGCCGCCTCAAGAAAAAGCTCGATCGTACTTATGTGGAAAAGGATGGAGTGGAGAAAGCAGTACGTATCTTACCGTATCAAATTTGATGTCCTTTTTTGGTTTATTTGCAATTCCTTTTATTTTTCCTGCTTAATCGGTGGAAAAAGAACCATTTGCTAATATTTCCGTTTGATTCTTGTCAGTGCAAACTGAATGCAGTAGATGATGCTCTCAGAAAGGATAGTAATGGACGTCTCATACCCCTGACTTTGGATTTGGAGGTTGTACCGACAATACTAGTTGTGTGTAAGGGGACACTACTTCCAAAAGTCCTCAGGACAGCTGCCACTATAGTTGAGGGTTCCATGTTTCATGACGTTGGCAGCCAGAGAACTGTTTCCTCTCATCCCGAGAGCAGCCCAAAGCTTGATCTTCTTATTCAGTAGGTCTCTTAGCAGCAGTAGCACCAACAACTCCAGATGATTAGTCAATTGACGCATGCGTACGTTAGAGCTACCGGTTCTCAGCCAACTAGTCGAGAGGAAGACGAGGACAAGCCATCGCCGGATTAGTATTGTTAATGGAAATATTCAGATTGCGATAAACTTTTGGAAATGGTTTTTTGGAGTGGTTCATGCTCTAGATACAATATGTCCATTTTCTGGAGTGTTTGAGGCACTACTTGTAATATTTTAGCTTTTGGTGTTGATTGTAAACTCTTGCCTTCAGAAACATGTAATGTTTCACAAACAGTTTCATGTTACAGTTTTAAAACAATCTCAATATGCAGTTTTATTTGTCATTTAAGTTATCTATATAAAATAAATAAATATCAAGTACACTTAAATACAAGTACCGCAATTGTTATCGTAATGCCCATGTAAATATTTGCGATAACATTACGATAAGGAGAGTGTGTTGACGTATTGTTCACGGGCGTTATCGCATAAATTTTGCGATAAGAATATGGCAACAATGTGATAAATATGTCATGTTTATCCTAATGTCATCGTTTAACTGATGCACAGTCTTACCGTAAGGTTATCATAGGAAATTAACGACAAAGTTTATTGCGACAAAGTACTGTTATCGTAACTTTCTCGCAAGTACTACACTTTTCGATAACTTTACGTTAATTTTTGTCATCGTCAATTTGATCCGAAATTTGTAGTAGAAGTGGCAGGTGCGTGAGGATGGAGGATTCATACAAGTGTTTTTTTGTACGATAATTTATAAAATTAAAATATTATATAATAAAATTTGTAAATACTAATTTAATTTTATCATATAGTTTTCAATTCATTTGTCTAAATAAAAAAATTTGAAATTTTTTGGGGTGACATGTCAAAGCAAATATCGTCCCTAATTGTCGGACAATAAAGTACCGTTCTTCAAACCATGGTTCTATACTACCACCATTTTCGTCAGACTCTCAGCTTCCACATAACTTGTATACCATCCTTCCAGTTTGTACGCACAAAAACACGTCCCAAATGATTTTTGCATACTGAACTAAAATCAGCTCTTCCACCCCCCAAATCGGATCTCGCACACTCGAATCGAAAACACGTTCTTGGAGAATCGCTCGCTGGAAAACTCAATTTCGGATTTCGGGATAAACCCTAAATCCCCAAATGACCTTGCTTATATCTGAAACACAGCTGAGGATTGAAACGATGTCGTATCCCCAACGGTCAAACTCGGTCAAACGCGCGCCTCTTCAAAACGCTGACGTTCCACTTGAAAAACAGCTTCTTCTTCAGGTGCCGTGACAGTCTTCCAGACCCGTGACACTTGATGTTGTTACGGCAGCAACGACAGGTAAAAACCTCAGAAGCTTTCCTCCTTATTTGTCACGGCGGCTACGGCCCGTGACATCTGCTGCTTCGACCAGAAACTCTACTGCTTTCTTCATGCTTGCTCAAGTTCTATCTAAGCCTAATGATTTATGCTTGTAATGTACTGAACAAGTAGATTACAATCCTTACAAATTGTCCTCCTAATCTGCTTGGTCTTGTACATCTTCATTCAATCCTTCCATGCTCTGCAACAGCTGCATTCTCCCAGCCATTATTCCATTCCCATAACCAGCATCAGCTTCAGGTCACCTTGCCCATATTCAGGGCTTTCCTGCAATACTCAAATTTAACATAAGGCACAACCTTAGTCCCAAAATCAGCAGGATTTTCATCACCAAGAACTTTATCAATTCTAATAACACCTTTGTCAATGATATCCCTAATAAAGTGAAGCCTAACTACTTCTTTCATGATAAACAGGATCTCTACAAAGATGCAAAGCACTCATGCTATCAGAATAGATGAAAGGCACATAAGAACATTGTTCAATTTCAGATAATAGACCCTTAAGCCACACAACTTCCTTAGCTGCTTCAATGGCTGCAATATATTCAACTTCAGTAGAAGACAAGGCTACCACTGATTGCAATTGGGATTTCCATGACACACAATTTCCATGCCAAGTAAAAAACAGTCCATTTGTAGACTTTCTAGTATTCCTATTGCTATCATAATCTGAGTCAACATATCCAATCAAATCAGGCTTGTTCCCATAGGCAGAATATACAAGTCCAAGTTCTTAGTATGGTTTAAATATTTCAGCAAAAATTTCATAGCATTCCAATGACTTTCCCCTGGATTAGACATAAATCTACTTAGCACACTTATCCCAAAACCAAGATCAGGCCTATTACATAGCATGCAATACGTCACACTACCAATTGCAACATCATAAGGAATCAAACTCATTTTCTTCCTAGCAGTTTCATCTTTAGGACAATCTTCTTTACTAAGGACTAAGTGCCCTCCTAAGGGTATCATGGCAGGTTTGCTATCATGCATACTAAACTTGTCAAGGACCTTATCAATAAACTCAGCTTGGGACAAAAACATTAGTTTCTTTTGTCTGTTTCTCACAATGTTTATGCCTAGTATTTTCTTAGCAATGCCTAAGTTCTTCATGTCAAAATTTGAGCTCAGTTGCTTTTTCATCTTAGATATTTCAGATTCAAAATTGCTCATAATAAGTATATCATCAACATACAGCAGCAAATAAAGAATCAGACCAGACTTGGGTCTTTTCAGGTACAAACAAGTATCATATTTGCTTCTAGCAAAATCAAGAGACATCATGCATTCATTAAATTTAATGTTCCACTGTCTAGGTGATTGTTTCAAGCCATAAATGGATTTCCTTAGCAGACAAACATGATCAGGCAATTTATGATCTACATAACATATAGCTTGAGACATGTAAATTGTTTCATTTAGGTTACCATGTAGAAAAGCAGTTTTAACATCCATTTGTTGTAAATGCCAATCATAAACAGTTGTCATAGCAAGGAGAAGTCTCAATGTTTTATATTTCACAATAGGAGCAAAAATCTCATTGTAATCAATGCCCTCCCTTTGTGAAAAACCTTTTGCACAAAGCCTAGCCTTAAATCTAGGAGGCTCAGTTGGGGAATTAGGTTCTTTAATCCTAAACACCCATTTACTACCAATGATTTTAACTCCAGGAGGCTTAGGAACAAGTTCCCAAGTCCCATTATTAAAAATGGATTCAATCTCCTCACTCATTGCAAGTTTCCATTTATCAATATCCTTACTTTTCATAGCTTCGTCAAAAGTTTCAGGCACAACATATTTCACCTTTTCAGCAACATTAATAGCATATTCAGCAATGTTAGCAAACTCAGCAACATTAGCATATCTCTTGTTAGGAATCCTAGTCCTAGGCACCCTATCTCTTGCTAGCACACAATCAGATAAAGCATTATCAACATGAGCATTAGAAATGTCATCAGTCATGGCAGCAGACACAGCAGGAGTGTACACAACAAGATCAGTGCTAACAGCATTTGTGCCTCCTCCACTGTTGCTTTGGGAGGCACCATGCACATCAATATCATTATGACTAACAGGTAAATGACCGGCATCCCTATTAGTACTAGAACTAGGAAGACTTAGCTGGTCCCCATCAGGTTGATGGGGTAAGTTACTCCCATGGTCCTCATCTTGATCACTCCCTCCTTCCTCTTGGTTTCCCAAGCTTACCTGAGGAGGGGTGTCCAAGTCCAAATGCCCTCCTGATCCTTGTGATCGTGCTGGGTTAGCCTCCCCTGCAACATCACCATTGGTCTTCCTTGATTTCCCAGGAAATACCCAGATGGGATGAAGTCTGTGGTGTCTTGGGAAGTGCCTGAAACAACAGGTGGAGCAGAAGTTATCAGATTTTTAAAGTGAAAGTCCTTCTCATTGAAGGTAACAGATCTGGCTCTAATAACTTTATATGCACCAGGTTGTGTAACAAGCAACTTATAGCCCTTACAACCACAAGGATAGCCTAACATGACAGTTTTTATGGCCCTAGGTTCCAGTTTTCCTTCAGATACCTTAGCATATGCAGTGCACCCAAATGGTCTCAAATGATCTAAGTGAATTTTCTTATTCAACCACATCTCAAGGGGCACTTTAAAATCAATAGCAGAACAGGGGGATCTATTAATCAAATATGCAGCAGTTGATAGCACTGAAATATATGCATTTTAGGCGACCTCTATGCTTATTGTTTCGATTGTTCTATTACGATTTCACCTGCTATTTGATGCTTTGTTGTTCATTTCATGCAAATTACAGAGTTTAAGCTGAGAACGCAAGTAGGCAGTGATTTTGGAGCAAAACCAAGCATTTTGGAGCAAGAAAGCGCAAATTGGAAGTCGGTGCACAAACTCTTCAAAGGCATGCGTTCGCACAACTCAATCCGTGCGTTCGCATGGACGAAACCAGACGCATGGAATTTCATGCGCTCGCATGGATGAAACCAGACGCATGGAATCTCATGCGCTCGCACAACACCACTCGTGCGTTCGCACAGTCTACCTTGTGCGATCGCACAATACAAACCAGACGCATGGAATCCTTGTGCGCTCGCACGCTTCAAGCCCATGCTCGCATACGACCAAGTCCAGGAAGCCATGCGTTCGCATGGTTCATCTGTGCGTTCGCATGAAGTCGTACAATTCGGATTTTTACTACTGGGGAATAAATAGAAACTTAGGGTTTTTGAACCGGGACTCTTGGATTTTCTGGGTTTCTTTTGGAGCAGTTTTCTGGGAGAAGAAGCGAGAGATTTTCGAGACAACAACAAAACACGAAGATCGGATCATCTAGTATTATTGAATCTCCATATTGGTTCCAGATTTCTAAACTCTACTTTCCCTATGATTTTCTGCACTTTTATTGTTGATTTTGCTTGTAAACTCACCATGAGTGAGTAGTGACCTTGGTTGGGGATCTATGAATCCCCTAGACATGTTTGTGACTTTGTAAATACTATGGATGCTATTGATGAATGATTTGCACATGATTCTTCTTCATTTGAACTTAATGTTTCGGATTGCCTATAAGGTGTTTGTGAGAAGTCCTCAATAGCAATTCTGCTTGATTTCATGTTTGAAGTAGCTAACCCTGAAAAGCATGATTTCAAATGAACTAAATGAAGAAGCATTAGGGTTTTGTGTTACATGGCGACACTCTAATCTTAATGAGAATGGCATGGATTAAACAAGAACATGATTATTTAGTCAATAGAGCGCGAGTGTGAGACTAGATAACCATATTCTATAGTACCAATAGAGCGCGAGTGTGAGGTACTATGCGAGATGTAACCTCTTCGTACTAAGTTGTAGCGCGAGTCGAACTTAGTATTAATGTTGCATGGCTAAATTCTAAGTATATGCATGTGATTTCATCAATGGTGTCCTATTTTACCGTCACAATAATTGTCTAGGTGGAGAAATAGATCCCTAGTCATCTTTTAATTGATTGTATACCTCTTTTGTTGATCACATTTCTCTTTTGGATAGTAAAATTCTGCTATCATTCTTTTAAAAGAACAAACCCCCCCCCTCCCCCCCCCCAAACCATTAGACATTCTAAGTAAACTGTTAGCATTATTGGTTTAATCACATGTCCTTTGGGTACGACCTCGGTTCACCCGAGTCTTTACAAATGTTTTGATCACAGTGACTAGCATAGGTATTTGATACTTATTCGAATATTTCCGCTATATTTCGCACCGATCAAATGGCGCCGTTGCCGGGGATAGGTTAATTAACTAGGTGCTAATAGATTGTTTAGTTTGTCTACTTGTGAATATTTTTCTTTTTCCTATACTTGTATATTCTTCTTTTTCTCTCATATCCCTTACTAACTTACTCTATCTTGTTTTGCGAGGATGGACCCCTACAACCAACAAGTCATGCACAATGGAGATTATTATGAAGATGATCAACCAAATGCCCATTGTGAAGACTATTGGATGTACAACCACAACCAACAAGTCTACTCAAATGAGGGATACTATCAAGAGGAGGAGCACATAAATTCTCATTGGCAAGAACATGGTTATCCGACAAGTTATTACACTCCAAATTGGGATGATAGCCAATGTTTTGAAGTTGAAGACTCCTACCCCCCCACCCCCCCATACCCTCAATCTCCTCAACCTTCAAGTGAGCCCTCCAATATAGAATCCATGTTTGCTATACTTCTAGTAGACCAAGAGAAGATGAAAGCTCAATTGAATATATTGGAGGCTCAAAGCCATGAGTTAGAAAGCACAATAGCTCAAGCATCCATTGAAATTGGGAACTTGGATGAGGAAGAGAAAATCTCCGAAGAAGAAGAAGTCCTTGAATCTAATGTCTCAAGGGAAGAATGGGATAAAGAAGAGGAGGATGGATTTTGGAGAGCCGGCACCGAAGCTCATTACAACCAAAGGGATGGTGAATCTTGTAACGAAGAAGAGACGGAATGCAAAAGTGAAGCATCCTTCACCACTAGCACATCTCAAGATCATTTAGATGAGAACACACAAGAGCTCGACATCCATTTGACGCTCTCCGATGAGGAATTCTTCAATGATGATGCCTCATGCATAGAAGAAACATCCTTGGTCAATGAAGAAGAATTCCTTCCTCCCGGCACTAGCAAGCTTGAATGTGAACCCCAATTCCTTGATGAGGATAAGATAGAGGAAGAGCGTATAGAGATTGAAAGTCTTCAAGGGTATAGAGACTTTGTTGAGGTTTTCATGGAAGAAACTAAGGAACCATCTCGCACTCAAGAAGACAAGGGTTTAGAGAGGGATATTGAGGAGTGGGCACCCGTGAACGTCATTGAAAAACTTAAGGAGAGGATGCCCATCATTCTCGAGACAAATTTTGAAGACCTTTTCTTCATTATGAAGTCTCGAGACAAGTTTTGGAGCTTCTTGCCATACTTTCAAAGATTATTTGAAAAAAGCTCCCATGGCCCCTTTATTTTTAAGGGATTTTCATACTTGAAGGGGTCATGCTCCCAAAGGAAAGTCCATTGTAGGCTTGATGGGAGGAAATTCAAATGGGATTTGAAGGTGGTTTGATACGATCAAGTCAAAGGCCCCGCTTGAGGAGGGATCTTAGCAAAAGACTCCTCAAGCGTGCTTACTATCTCCTAAGAGGAGAATCGGCTCCGTCTTAGCCAAGACGTTAAACTAGGCTTGTGAGTGTTTTCTCTCCCGATCTTTAAGTATATCTATTTTGATTGGATTTCTATTTGCTTCGTGCAAGAATTTGAGGATATGAACTATGCATGTGTGAATGGCTATATTTGATGATTTCTTAACATGTGCTTGGTTAACTAGATGTCTTGATAGGGCATAAGTGTGGGGTGTTGAAATTTTGTGCATGAGTGTTGATGTACGATTTGAGATTGGCTTAGAAATTCTTGTCCGTAACTCCATGCGTTCGCATAGTTTGCCTTTTTCTTCATTTCGTTGTGCTTGCATAGATTTCATGCGCTCGCACATAAAATCAATGCCACTGCCCAGATATGTGCGTTCGCACAGTCATTCAACTCACTAGTATGCCTTCATGCGTTCGCATGCTCTTCTGATGCGTTCTTTTGATGAATTATGAGTTGACTTGCATGATACTGACATGTTTACGATGATGATTTCTCTACCTTGTGTGCTTAACACTCTCATTTCTTAGTTTCTTGTCTTATGAAGGAAAAAGGGGAATCATTACTCGAATCTTTTATGCAAGATCCGTCGCCCAAGAACTAGACGCGCGAAGCAACATCTCTTACTTTGAAATGGCTACCTCCAAACGAGAGAAGTTTTTCTTGACCTTCTCTTTGCTTTTCATTCTATTCATTGCTTAGGGACTAAGCAATTGCTAAGTGTGGGGTGCCTATGTTTTGACTACACGAGATGTTTGTGCTTGCTTGCCGTGCTTTCATGTTTAGAATCCAATCAATTTGCATGTTTAGAGGAAAACACTCACACTACTGTGCACTTCATCCAAAAATTTCAAATTATTAATGAAAACAAAAGGTCTAGGCAAGGCTACATCTTCGAAAAATTTCATCTCTAAATTCAACTAGTCGTGCATGATTTCACTTGATTGATCCTTTAGATGACTAATGGATTAGATTAATGACTTTCATTCTTGAGGATCAAAGCATCTACAAGCACTTCTTTATCTTTTATTCTAAGCTTTTTCTCGTTGAGACTAAAGAGTTGATCTTTGAAAGCATAAAATCGAAATAATTTGTAACTTTGAAACCCTTGCATGCCATGATTGCCTTTAGGTGACCTTAGTGACCTTGCTTATCTTGTGGATTTGTCTTGTTGGTTTGTCATGCTCCATTTTTAACACTTAGCCTTTGTCAAAGTTCTAAGTGTGGAGTCAAAAGAGGGAGAAAAATAGGCCCCAACAAAAAATATATATACTTCATTCTTATGGTCAAAAGAGGGCAAAGCCCCGACTAAAAACTCTCTCGATGTACACGAGAAGTTTTGATCAAAATATACAAATGCCGGGGGTTAGGAAGAAAAGTTCCCCCTCGAAAGCATTTGTAGGCCAAAGGCCATTTGAGAGAAAATAAGAAGCACTTAGACTTGACAATCGGCTATTCCACCATCCTCTAGCATGAAAACCAATGAGACAATTGATACTTCCTAGCAAGAATTCACTAAGGGACGAACCTCGTATTCCTTCATACTTAGGCATGATATGACTTGCAAGTATATACAAAAACTGTAATGTTGGAACTCCTCTTCTCTTATGACTAAGTGACCTTTGCGTCCTAGGCTTGAGAATGAGTTCAAAGCTCACGAGCCAATGGACTAGCCTCCTTGCTAGCATTTGTGAGTGATCCAACAAGATTTCTTTGCGACTATTAGATTGTTTTCTTGAAGTCACTAATATAGAAAATGACTAGAATCCTTGATTAAAGATTTATTAGTCTTTGCTTTGATTTGCTTGAATGTCCTAATTCATGAATTTCCACAAGGATTCGAAGAGGACTCATGTAGTGATTGAAATGCACATGTCTAGTTGAATACATTATGAACTTCATGAAAAGCACTTTGAATAGTACTTTGACATTTGTGAACTTAAAATGCCTAATTGGATGGTTGTTCTTTTTGTGGGATTTGTGAGTATTCCCATGTCTGAAAACTCTCGCGAGACTACAACTCCTCCACTAGGGTAGCCTAGGGGTTTAAAGGCTTGGTGCATTCGCTAAATGCACTCGTGTTACCTACGAAAGTGGTTAGTTAGAAGTAGGATTTATTTCTCAGTATTTTTAGTTAGTTTTCGTGACCATATGGAGTTTTCTTTGAACCAATCCTGAGTGAGTAAAATGCATTATTGTTGTTGATCTCTATGGTTAGTTTGCTCGGGACGATCAAACGTTAAGTGTGGGGTGATTTGATAGCACTGAAATATATGCATTTTAGGCGACCTCTATGCTTATTGTTTCGATTGTTCTATTACGATTTCACCTGCTATTTGATGCTTTGTTGTTCATTTCATGCAAATTACAGAGTTTAAGCTGAGAACGCAAGTAGGCAGTGATTTTGGAGCAAAACCAAGCATTTTGGAGCAAGAAAGCGCAAATTGGAAGTCGGTGCACAAACTCTTCAAAGGCATGCGTTCGCACAACTCAATCCGTGCGTTCGCATGGACGAAACCAGACGCATGGAATTTCATGCGCTCGCATGGATGAAACCAGACGCATGGAATCTCATGCGCTCGCACAACACCACTCGTGCGTTCGCACAGTCTACCTTGTGCGATCGCACAATACAAACCAGACGCAAGGAATCCTTGTGCGCTCGCACGCTTCAAGCCCATGCTCGCATACGACCAAGTCCAGGAAGCCATGTGTTCGCATGGTTCATCTGTGCGTTCGCATGAAGTCGTACAATTCGGATTTTTACTACTGGGGAATAAATAGAAACTTAGGGTTTTTGAACCGGGACTCTTGGATTTTCTGGGTTTCTTTTGGAGCAGTTTTCTGGGAGAAGAAGCGAGAGATTTTCGAGACAACAACAAAACACGAAGATCGGATCATCTAGTATTATTGAATCTCCATATTGGTTCCAGATTTCTAAACTCTACTTTCCCTATGATTTTCTGCACTTTTATTGTTGATTTTGCTTGTAAACTCACCATGAGTGAGTAGTGACCTTGGTTGGGGATCTATGAATCCCCTAGACATGTTTGTGACTTTGTAAATACTATGGATGCTATTGATGAATGATTTGCACATGATTCTTCTTCATTTGAACTTAATGTTTCGGATTGCCTATAAGGTGTTTGTGAGAAGTCCTCAATAGCAATTCTGCTTGATTTCATGTTTGAAGTAGCTAACCCTGAAAAGCATGATTTCAAATGAACTAAATGAAGAAGCATTAGGGTTTTGTGTTACATGGCGACACTCTAATCTTAATGAGAATGGCATGGATTAAACAAGAACATGATTATTTAGTCAATAGAGCGCGAGTGTGAGACTAGATAACCATATTCTATAGTACTAATAGAGCGCGAGTGTGAGGTACTATGCGAGATGTAACCTCTTCGTACTAAGTTGTAGCGCGAGTGGAACTTAGTATTAATGTTGCATGGCTAAATTCTAAGTATATGCATGTGATTTCATCAATGGTGTCCTATTTTACCGTCACAATAATTGTCTAGGTGGAGAAATAGATCCCTAGTCATCTTTTAATTGATTGTATACCTCTTTTGTTGATCACATTTCTCTTTTGGATAGTAAAATTCTGCTATCATCCCTTTAAAGGAACAAACCCCCCCCCCCCCCAAACCATTAGACATTCTAAGTAAACTGTTAGCATTATTGGTTTAATCACCTGTCCTTTGGGTACGACCTCGGTTCACCCGAGTCTTTACAAATGTTTTGATCATTGTGACTAGCATAGGTATTTGATACTTATTCGATTATTTCCGCAATATTTCGCACCGATCAGCAGGCATTACAGCTTCACCCAACATAGAACTCTTAAGGCCTGAGCTAAATAGCATGCATCTAGCCTTCTCTAAAAGTGTTATATTCATTCTTTCAGCTATTCCATTCTGCTGTGGTGTATAAGGAACAGTTAAGTGTCTTTTGATACCATTTTCAGCACAGAAATCATCAAACAATTTGTTACAAAACTCAAGGCCATTATCAGTTCTCAAGCATTTAACTCTCAAATCTGTCTCACTTTCAATAGATAATTTCCAGGATTTAAAGCAATCAAGCACCCTTCTAGAGTAATGATCAACAACTGACACAAAACAGTTCCTACCACCAGCAGTTGATACTTGGGCAGGGCCCCATAAATCACTATGCACATATTCAAGCTTTTCATTAACAGCCATCTTAGATTTACCAAAAGCATGTGCAGTTTTCTCCCCAAGTATACAGATTTCACATAATTCAATGTCACAAGGCTTTTTCTTAATCAGTCCATTTTTAAACAAGTGAAACAAGCCTTTGTTACCAATGTGTCCAAGCCTAGCATGCCACAACTTAGTTTCATCAAGATTCGTATCACTAGCATGCACAACATTCAGTTCAGGGGACAATGAAACATTATACAAGCCACCTAGCCTCATGCTTCTAATAACAACATGGTCATCTCTTAAGACATCCCTAGTTCCATTCTTAGAAATTATTTGACAGCATTTATCTTCTAATGCAGATTCAGAAATCAAGTTTCTTCTTAGATTAAGCACCCAAGCAACATTCTGCAAAATTCTTGTTTTACCATCAAACATTTTCAATGGAACAGTCCCAATACCCATGATTTTTAGTGTAGTAGTATCCCCTAACTTAACCTCACCACCATCACAGAGTTTAATATCATCAAACACAGATTTATGAGGAGAAGCATGCATAGTACATCCAGAATCAAGAATCCAAGCATTCATACTTTCAAAGTTTGCAACAACAAAAATTTCAGGTTGATATTGAGTCTCACACACATTAGTGTAATCTGTCTTAGTTTGTTCCTTCTTCTTATGATCCTTTTTGTTTTTCTTAGGGCAACCATTCATATAATGGCCCATCTCACCACAGTGAAAACACTTGACATTCTCTAGCTTTTTCTCAGATTCTTTGCTATGGGTTTTAGACTTATGGGATTTGTTGGATTTGGGATTAAACTTAGGCTTTGTTTTGGCAAACATTACCTCACTTTTAACCTCTTGTTTAGTACCATTTTTCTGCTTAAAAACTCTCAAGGATTCATTTTTCTGAGCGATGATCTCAGTGATCTTAGCTAGGGTCAAATCCTCTCTTCCAAACTGAATTACATCAATAAGGGTATCAAACTGATGGGGCAAGGAACTAAGGAGAATCACAGCCTGGTGTTCCTCTTTAATGGTATCCTCACACCTCTCTAAGTCTTGGGTCATCCTAAGGAAAATATCTAGATTTTCTTGGATGCTAAGGGATAGGTCCATCTTAAAGGTGAATAGTTTCGTAAGAAGAAATATTCTATTGGGTAGAGACTTAGTTTGATAGGTGGTTTTAAGGGAATCCCATAAAACCTTAGGATCAGTAATTTTCATTAAGGGTCTAGCTACATCATCTGTTAACCTCATCATAATCTCAGCTAAGGCAACTTCCTTAAGGTCTCTTTTTACTTGGTCTGAGGTTGGACACAACCATTCCTCACTAACAGCCCTCCAACACTTCTCCTTAATCAATATACCCTTCATTCTCATATTCCACATAGCAAAAATCCATCTGCCCATCAAAGGGCTTAAGCCTAATATCAGTCATCATAAAGAAGAACAAAGCAACAAGAATAAGCACTCAATAACCAAATTCAAGAAGCAAAATTTCAGGCACCACACCACAGTTCACAAGAACACAATTCAAGGCCACAGTTCATGCAAGATAGCACACAACAATGAGGTTCAGTGCCAGTCCAGGCCACTACTGCTATGGGCGGAGCCGACTATGACACTAAACTCAATATTTGACCAAGAATCACACCTATAAGCACCACAATCAACAATGATGGATGCTTACAGGCTCTGATACCACAATGTTATAGGATTGTATAAGGGAATGGTTGATTTTATTGATTGAATCAAATGATACAAGCATAGGAGTAACTCTCCTAATGTTCAACAAGCACAAACCAATTCAAGTCTTATACAATTAACACCAAAGCAAGCGAAAGGAAGAAAGCAGAATAAGATGGACTGGAGGGTTTTCAGCCCCCTCCGATAGCCCCTGGTCGGAGTCACACACCGCAGCACCGCCTCGCCTCTTATCCGCGTCTTTCGGAGACCAGCCTCGACTCCTGAGTACTCGACAAGCTTCTAGCAGCAACTGGAACAGCCCACGTCAATCTGAACACTCGAATCGGATCTCGCACACTCGAATCGAAAACATGTTCTTGGAGAATCGCTTGCTGGAAAACTCAATTTCGGATTTCGGGATAAACCCTAAATCCCCAAATGAGCTTGCTTATATCTGAAACACAGCTGAGGACTGAAACGTTGTCGTATCCCCAACGGTCAAACTCGTTCAAACGCGCGCCTCTTCAAAACGCTGACGTTCCACTTAAAAAACAGCTTCTTCTTCAGGTGCCGTGACAGTCTTCCAGACCCATGACACTTGATGTTGTTACGGCAGCAACGGCAGGTAAAAACCTCAGAAGCTTTCCCCCTTATTTGTCACGACCCGTGATACTGATCTGTCACGGCGGCTACGGCCCGTGACATCCCCGTGACACCCGTGACATCTGCTGCTTCGACCAGAAACTCTACTGCTTTCTTCATGCTTGCTCAAGTTCTATCTAAGCCTAATGATTTGTTCTTGTAATGTACTGAACAAGTAGATTACAATCCTTACACCACCTCTGCCATTAATCATTATTGAAGTAAGATTATGAAATTCTTGTTGAAGAAATCCTCCATTGACGACATTTTAAAATTGACAGGACTATTACAAGAAGTTGCGATACAAGCCCGGTACTATTACAAGCTACATCATTGGCCATGATGGAGGTGAGGCGATTCAGAATCGTATTTAGGGTTCCAGAGGACTCAAAGGCAATGGATGCTAATCGAGTTGAGACTAAAATTCAGAAGAGTAACTCGGCCTCCCATGGATTGAAAATGCCTCACCGAGTTCAAAATCCTAGATTTGAATTTATCCTCCAAGAGATATATTGAAGTACTCTGACTTGCACGGCCTAAAAAGAGAGGGGCTCTTACTTACGAGACAAGATGGTACAAATAAAGAACTCTGGGTGTTGTTGAATTATGATTCTTTAGGCATCAGGAATATATGGAGAGAAGAAAATCAAAAAATCCGTCAAAGGTAACGGATAAAGTTAACTCCGTTAGTCAACATCTTAAATTATTGTTTTTCTTTAATTTCATCTATATATCTCATTAAAAAAAATTATTATAATTTCCATAAATCTCATAGTACAAATGAATATTTATTTTAAATCAATTATTTACAATTTCACAAAATTTACCATATAATGTCATGTTATAAAATTTTAATTATTTTCGTGATTCTCATTGTAAATATTTCAAGTGTTTTTTTGTCATACATCAATTTATAGTTTGACTATTCACTATTTGACAATGACATGTATGAATAAAAATTTAATTAATTTTCCATAAATTTGTATTATTTTTGTTAGTCATTCTCCAATGAACATACATAAAGAAAATAATAATTTAGTTTTTATCCAAAATTATACTGTGACTTGTCAAACTACAAAAAAAAAAAATTATAGTTACTCCCGATATATGATAAAGAACTTGAAAATTTTAAAATATAAATCAAGAGAACAATTATTTAATTTTTATTCACACATGTTATATATTAAATTTTGTGAAATTATAAATAATTAATTTAAAAATAATACTCATTTGTACTATATGATTTAAAGAAATTGTCATCAGAAGTTAAAAATAAATTTAGAGATATATAGATTAAATTAAAGAAAAAGCATTTAATTGTTATTTTAAATGTTGACTAACGGAATTGACTAACGGGGGGTTCACTCAATCCGTTAACTTTAACGGATTTTTTTATTTTCCCAATTAAAGTAGTTCGGACATATATTTGGAAAGGAGTGATAGTTTGGGGCCTCTTTTTATACTTTTTCCTATTTTGTAAATATCAAAAATTCTTTGAAGTCCAAGCTAATAATGGTGCGCCTACCAGGAGAAACACTCGTCAGCCTAAGCCAAACCAGAAGTACCCGCAAGATGTTGTTTGAGATGCTAGTGTGTGTATGTATCATTAACCAATGAGTAGTGGACAGCTGGCTTGACACCTAGCATGTGACGTGTTGCCAGCTGGTTGTATATAGCTGACGGCGAGATGAATAACAACGCAACTTATGTGATCAATCCTACTTCTCTCCATAACTCTTCTATCTCTCGTTCTCTCTCGGTATTCCATAGCGTATGGCATAATGAGTTAGCTCAATTCAAGGTGAATATAACAATTTTGTTTCGATACAAAGAATAGAAAATGCTTTTCAATCAAGTGATGCTAATCAACCAAATTCTTTCACGAAGAAGTTTATCACACAAAAAAAATTCTTTCACAAAGAATATACAAGGCGTAAATTACAAAATGTTGTGTATTTTGTACCATAGACAATCAAAGTGTTGTTTAATTAGCCAATAGACAACACTTTTCTCTTTAAATGTCTACATTGTAACGTAAAAAGTGTTGTTTATTGTAGGGGTGAGCAGGACCCGCCTCGTCCTAGGTGATTCGTCCCAACCCGGTCGATTTGCGACAAATTTGAACCCGACCCGGTGTTGGGTACGACGGGTTAGGGTTAAACTTCGGGTTACCCGATCCCATAAGTGTTTATACAAAAGTATAATTTATTAATTAATTCATATAAGTGAGTCTTCATGGAGTCTCAAACTATACACTCAACTCTAACATATCAATTCTATAAAAAAAACTCAAACATATCAATTATTTTGTCACTAATATAAGTTTGAATATGTTTAAAATAGAAGCTACACTAAAACTAGCTAGTGAAGGCCTACCGAAAAAACGAAATTATATCATAATCTTCGGTATATTTTGCATGTGATTTGCATAAATATAAATTTCTAAAGTACATGGTTAAGTTTAAAAGCATAAAAGTGACACAGTTATCATTTAGGGTCCGGTTCGGATGATTAGGTCACGGTTTCGGATCGAGTTAGGGTTCAACTAAGTGACTTGATCACTTTTCGACTCAGATTAGGGACCAACTAAATCCGTCCTACCCCGTCCCATACCCACCCCAAATTTATTGACTAGTAAGACAACAATGTATTAAAAAAATATTATCTAACGTACGATGCTTTATTACATCATAAGAATGAATTGTAAATACTAAATTGGAAATTGGAAATGAACATTATATTTGAACTAACTTTCCGGAGAATATTCCATAAAAAAAAAATCTCCGGAGAATAGTATGTTGCACAGTATCGTAGTAAAATTCATCAAATTTTATAGTGTACAAAGGAGGAAGGATCATTATCCAAACCATTCAAATTGTTATAAACTTAGAAATAATCTAAGCCTCGCGATTTTACTCTTCTTGCGATTAAATTTATTTCTTAATTTTTCTGATAGTGGGTGGATACAATACATAGGAACATTACAATGTATATAAGCTTTTTTTATCATCTAGCTCTATGTAGCTTTTCGCAAATCATCTTGATCGGATCCCCGAGCTAATCATCGATACATCTTTGACACTTGGAGTTTAGGCCACATTAGGTACCTTTACCGAATACTAACTCCACGTGGAAGGAAGAACACATCACGCGCGATGCGGGACAAGGAAGAGGAAAGAAGAAAATTGGTGGCCCCGGGATTCGAACCCAGTGCGTAAGGATCCAACCATCTTAAGGTGGACTCCTTGACCAACATGACACTACTATGTTAGCTGTTGTCAATTTATTTTTTAATTAAATCTAATAATAAATCATTTATAATTAATGCAGGGTTACGTACAATCAGTGTTGTGAAAATCATACCGGACCGGCCGGTTCGGTTCTATCATCGGATCGGAAATGCATTCGACCCGGTTGACCCGATTTTTCATTAAAATCGTGATTTGATCGGTTCAATCGGTTCGATTTGGTCTGAAAAATTATTTATTTAATTTTGACTTGGACAAGACTCGAACCTAAGCCGCTCTTAATAGTTATTCTCTTTCATTCAACTAGACTAAAGATGATTGTTGTTTTATTATTTGTTTCAATAATGTATATTCATTTATCAAATCTATAAAACTTATTACTTATTATCAATTTAACTAGAAATTCAATGAGTCTTATAAATCCCTTATTGTTGTGACTTGCAAATTAAGACTAAAATTGTTATTGTTGTATTATTGATTTGTACTTTATCATTCAAAATTTGTTATGGTATGTTGTTATAATCGGATCATAATCATGTAATATTTATTCAAGTTATAAATATGTTAAATTATAATATCATATATAAATATTTTATTTTTATTTCTTAATATGTGCGGGTCAAACCGGTTCAATCCGGTTGAAACTGATCCATTGACCCAGTGACTTGACCGGTTCGATCCACGGTTCGGTTTTAATAACACTGCGTACAATAGTCATTAACACATACAAAAATATCTTTAAATATTAATTATATTTGTTGTGAAAATTATGGATATAGGGAGAGGGAACTTAAAGGTAGAAGATGAACATGAACATGAGTAGAAAATGTAAAGAGGAAGAGTGAATCTCATTGATATTGATATTGGTTATTCATACATATACAAATGACTCCTTTATATAGGATTACATGGGACAATCAAAAGACTAGCAATAAAAGAGGATTAAATTAGTCATATGAAAGGCTAAGGGTCATTGGCATATGAAATGCTAAGAGTCATCTAATACCTAATGACAATATTCATAACACTCCCCCTTTGGATGACATATACATATATTATGCCTAATTAAAACCTTAATAGAAAACCCTGTGGCAAAAATCTAGTGAAGGAAAAAAGAGTGCACAACTGTACAATACGCATAAATGTTACCTCATTAAAAACCTTATTTAGAAAAACCCAAAGGGATAAAACCTAAAATAGGGAAAAGAGTGTAACGCATATTCTCCCCCTCAATATAGCCTTCAACATAAATCTCTAAGCTTTTGCATGCCGATTTTATAGACCAATTTTTCAAAGGGAGTTGTGGAAAGTGCCTTTGTAAACAAATCAGCTAAGTTGTCACAAGAACGAATCTGACAAATATCAATCTCTCCGTTCTTATAAAGTTCATGTGTAAAAAAGAACTTTGGAGATATGTGTTTCGTTCTGTCCCCTTTTATATAGCCAATTTTAATTTGAGCTATACAAGCAGCATTATCCTCAGATATAACAATAGGGATTTCTTTGTCCCCTGAAAAATCACATGATCCTCTGATATGATGGATTAAAAACCTTAGCCACGCACATTCACGGCTTGCTTCATGAAAATATTTCACCATATGTAAACACACAACCCGTTTGTGATCGCGCTTTACGAGGGTCAGATAAATACCCGGCTCCAATAGCACTAAGATATGGTACTTCAGAACCACAAGTAGTTCTTCATCATTTTCTCGAGGACGAAATGGATCTTTCGTCACATTAAGTGATCGAACAACCATAGTCAAACTCACAGGATATGATTTATCCATGTTAAATCGTTCGAGGATCCTTTCAGTATATAAGGACTGATGAACAAAAATGCCCTTTGATATAATTACTCAATTTGTAGGCCAAGGCAGAATTTTGTTTTGCCCAAATCTTTCATTTCAAATTCACTTTTCAAGCGTGCAATCGTCTCGGCAAGTTCATTTGGGGTCCAATGATATTTAAATCATCAACATCAACCGCGATAATAGAAAACCCAGTTTTTGTCCTTTTAATAAAAACACATGGGCAAATTTCATTGTTGATGTATCCCTCTTTCAAAAGATATTCACTTAGACGATTGTACCATATTCGACCGGATTGTTTTAATCCATATAATGATCTCTGTAATTTTATTGAGTACATTTCCTGTGGTTTTGAGCTACATGCTTCAGGTAATTTTAATCATTCGGGAATTTTAATATAAATGTCATTATCAAGTGACCCATATAAATATGCTGTCGCGACATCCATTAAATGCATATGGAGTCCTTCTAAGACTGACAAACTCAATAAAAATCTGAATGTTGTCGCATCCATGACCGGTGAATATGTCTCTTCATAATCAATGTCTGGTCTTTGCAAGAAGCCTTGTGCAGCAAGTCGTGCTTTATATCTTACGACTTCATTTTTCTCATTTCGTTTGTGCACAAATATCCATTTATAACCAACAGGTTTGACATTCTCGAGTGTTAGGGAAAATTTTCCAAAGACTTGGCGTTTTTCAAGTGAATTCAATTATGCCTTGATGGCACTTTTCCATTTTGACCAATCATTTCTTTGTCGGCATTCATTAACCGATCTTGGCTCATGATCCTCATCTTCATCTATAATATTTAGAGCCATAGAATAGGCGAATATATTATCCACCGTAATTTCTTTTCTATTCCACCTTTTCCCTGAAATGACATAATTGATCGAAATTTCTTCATTGTCATCATTTTCAGGTACCTCATTATCTTTCAAAAAAGTCTCTTCATGATTCATATCATTTTCTTTTGGAATAGTGGTTGATGCATTAATTTGGTTATCTTGAACCTTTTTTTTCTTGGATTTTTATCCTTGGACCCAATTGGTCTACCACGCTTCTGTCGTGTTTTAGACTCACTTGCTAATTTATTTTCAATATCTTCATCAGGAAGATTGATTTTGCAAGGAGCATTGACAGCTGGTATATGTGATTTTGTCACTGTTTAAACATTTGTGAATGCATCAGGCAATGTGTTTGCCACATTTTGTAAGTGGATAATCTTTTGAACTTCCAGTTCATATTGATTTGTACGAGGATCAAAATGAGACAATGACTCAGCATTCCACGATATTACTTGTCTTTTTTCAGACTTCATTTTATCTCCCCCTAATGCAGGGAAATTTGTCTCATCAAATTGAAAGTCGGCAAATCGTGCCTTAAATATGTCACCTGTCATAGGTTCCAAATATTTGATAATTGATGCAGATTCAAATCCCACGTAAATCCCTAATCTTCTTTGGGGTCCCATTTTAGTACGTTGGGGCGGAGATATTGGTACATAAACTGCACGCCCAAAAACTCTTAAATGAGAGATATTTGGTTCTTGGCCACTAACAAGTTGCAAAGGGGAATATTTATTATTTGCAGCTGGCCTTATACGAACTAGTGATGCAGCATGCAAAATTGCATGTCCCCAAGCAGAACTTGGCAATTTAGATCGCATAAGTAATGGTCTAGCTATCAATTTTAGTCTTTTGATAAAAGATTCTGCTAGGCCATTTTTAGTATGGACATGAGCAACCGGATGTTCGATTATAATTCCAGTTGACATACAATAGTCATTAAAAGACTGAGATGTAAATTCTCCCGCATTATCCATACGGATTTTCTTAATTGTATGATCTGGAAATTGTGCTCGTAATTTAATAATTTAAGCAAGCAACCTTGCAAATGCCATATTACGAGTGGATAATAAACAAACATGCGACCAACGGGTCGATGCATCAATAAGTACCATAAAGTACTGAAATGATCCGCTTGATGGGGAAATAGGTCCAAATATATCTACTTGAATCCGTTCTAAAAATGTTGGACATTCAGTCTCAAACTTTCAGTGGAGATGGTCTTGTAATCAGTTTTCCTTGAAAACAAGCGACACATGAGAGATCTTTGGACAAGAGAATATTTTTACTCGTTAATGAATGTCCATGTAAATTTTCAATGTTTCTTCGCATTATTATTGAACCCGGATGACCTAATCGATCATGCCATATTAGAAAGTTTTTCGGGTTTATTGAATTCTGATTTATCACCATATATGATTCAACTAGATTTATGAAATTATAATATAATCCAGAGTTGTATGATGGAAGTTTTTCCATCATTTTTTTTCATTCCTGAGACCAATGACGTGATATATAAATATTCAACGTCATTTTCATTTGTTGTCTCAATATGATAACAATTTTGACGTATATCTTTGAAACTCAATATTGATCTAGTTGAGAACATTGCATCTTTAATGATAAATCGTGTACCATTAGGTAACACTAAATGGACTTTTCCATAGCCTTCAATAAGACTTGATGCACCAGATATTGTATTAACATTAGTTTTAGCTAATTTAAGATGCTAGAATGATTTATAAGAACATGATTAAATAAAATATACATGTTATAAACAAGATCATAGAATGAAATGATTTTCCAAATGCTAGGCGGTTTTGAGATTTCTCCGATGAGGACTCAATGTTGCCATCATAGCATCACAATGAGAAAATGGAGGAAGAAGAGAAGATGGTATATCCCTACCTTTGATTTCGTAGAGAAATCGTGCTGATAACGTGTTGTGAAAATTATGGATATATGGAGAGGGAACTTAAAAGTAGAAGATAAACATGAACATGAGTAGAAAATGTAGAGAGGAAGAGTGATTCTCATTGATATTGGTTATTCATACATATACAAATGGCTCCTTTATATAGGATTACATGGGACAATCAAAAGACTAGCATTAAAAGAGGATTAAATTAGTCATATGAAAGGCTAAGGGTCATTGGCATATGAAATGCTAAGAGTCATCCAATACCTAATGACAATATTCATAACAATATTCAAATTTTAAGAGATCGGTCAAATTTTCATCATGTTCATATCTAGATGACAAATTTTCAAGTTTAGTGGCATTTTCAAAAAAAAAATCAGAAAATGTAGTGCGTGGGTTTACGCATAAAGTTCGTATGGTGGACGTTCTTTAAATTCAGTTGAATTTCAAAGAATCGAAAAATATAGTTTGTAGATTTACATGTAAATCTCGTGGGATGACAATTCTTGAAGTTAAGATGCATTTCCAAAGAACAGGAAAACATCGTTCGCGGGTTTATAGAGTGACAATAGAGAAGAGATCAGGTGCAAAGCATTTATATTTGTAAAAAGTAAAAACTAATCTCATCCCTTTATTTTATCATTTGGATGGATAAGATTAAATGAAAATAAATCTGTCTAAATTCAAGTTGATATTAGAATTGGGACAAATATGGTATACAACATCCTTTAAAAAAAACTCAGAACTCCATTGTCATTGCTCCAAATCATGAGATTCATGGATTCCACCAAAACTCACAATCACAAGCCATCGCCACTCTCCGATGAAGCTATCATTAATCGATTCGAGGAGGAGGAAGAAGAACGCTAACGAATTATAGTCCACATTTGACGAATTATGTCATAGTTCGTTAAAAGTGGATTATAATTCGTTAACATTTTTGACGAATTATAGTGCACTTTTGACGAACTATGACATAATTTGTCGAAAGTTGACTATAATTTGTTTGAGTTCGTAATTTCACCAAATCAAATCACCCACCTCCGATTTCTTTTTGCTAGTAAATTGAAGTTTCTTGAGACTTCATACATCAGATTTGAGGGAGAAGAGAAGTTAGGGTTTCTGATTTTGTGCGTTTTTTTGTATTTAGGCCCTGAAGGTAACTGGAGGCTCCATGCAGTCGATATCTCGAAGGGATCAAAAATTGATTTGATTGTGTAAAGAACAGCAGCACCCACGGTCCTTTACAGGACTGTCGCCTCCAGCGATGCATTATGAGGCGAAGGACGAAACGTTCGAACTCATTTACGCTGCTGCTAGACAGGTCATGAGGCTGAAGATGAACATTTATGCTGCTGCTAGACAAGTCATGAGGCTAAAGATGAACGGTGCTGATTATTTTGTATTTTGTCTTTTTATGTTTGTAGGGCTTTGCACCGGATTCGGTTGTGGAACATGTATTTCTTGTTTAAAAAAATTAGGTAAAAAAATCTGAAATATAGGTAGCAAATTTGAAATTTATATAACAGAATCTGAATATTATGCTCTGAAAATAATCTTAATTGTCATTCGGTTGCATTGATTCGCGAATCCTTAAAATTTCAAGACCTTAAGAATCCAAATCTAACTATTAGATCATGATTCATCTTCGAATCTGCATGTGATATATGTCCAAAAAGCAAAGTAAAAAAAAGTCAATTTGACTTTTCATTAAATGCATCTTGAAAAATGCACATGGGACATGTGTCATTACCAAAATGACTTGATGGTGCATTTTGAAAAGTGAAGATTAGAGTTTCGAATTCTCAAAAAAAATAAGGAGTTTTCATTTGAGCGCTTCTCACCTAACTAGTGTATGAAAATATGTAATTTTTATCTCTTTCTAAGCATTGCAACCAATGATTTTTTTTAAGTCATAAAAAATGAACTAAAAATTCATGCATCCCACTAATGGTCATAAGAGATAAAAAAATCCAAATTTGGTCGCCAGTTATCAATTTTTTGATTTTGGTCATGAGCGTAGACGAATCACAACGCGCCAAATGTAAATTTTTTAAAAATTAAATAAAAATCTTAAATGTTTATTGCTTAAAATTTACAAAGTTTAAAAAATTAAAAGAACTACTAATTTTTTTATTTTTTCATACTCTATAAATTGACATCCATTTTGATATATTTTTCTATAAAAATATTTTTTGTTCAATCTAAGATAGGAAAAAATGAAGACTTTTTCTCTTGTTCGTTGGTGGCATGCTCTTGATCAAATTTGTCAAGACAAATTTTTTGATGAGGAAAGAAAATGTGATAGAAAGAAAAGGATGATCAATTTTTTGTTTGGGTCATCTATGTCAATAGTCTAACTTAATATGAAATTTCAAAAAGGAATAAAATTCCGAAATCCATCTACAACTTTCACATATTTGTTTGAAAAGTAAACAAAACTGACGAATATAATCAAGTGGAAATCCGATCCGAACTTCGGGATCGAACCGGCCCATCATCGTTCTCATCAGGGTTATTAGGGCGACCACAAACGACCGTACATTCATACCCACATACATTCCCGAAGCAAGAAAACAACCCGCCACCATCCGTGTGATGTCGCACGTGCTTCGTCCGTGCATTCGACGACAAAGTCCCTCTATCCGTCGTACTAATCACCTTTTCGTTTACCGGTTCAAAATCGAACCGCCATCGGTCCATCTTAGATCTCAACCCCTCCACGCTCTCATCCAACATACTCAGCTCCTCACTCGTTTCAGTTGCCGTTGTCGGATTCCTCCGTCTTACCTCCTCCACAATCTCTGACGGAGACGGCCCCAGCTCAGACATCGACATCACTGACAGACGTGACCTCACCTTGCTCGAATTGAACCGAGATTTATTGTTGATTTGGGTCGGTTCGGGCTCGGCTGAGCCGCTGATTATTGACCTGCTCTTCGGCTTATTGTTTACTTGTTTTGATTTTCTTTTCAAATTTTTGGGCTGAATAACAAGATCAGACCCGCTAAGCGAGGTGGATGTGGATCGTAACCTCTTCAGTTTCCGGTTATCCTGGGCTTCGGATCCGGTTGCGGGTTTGAAAATGAAGAGGCCGTCTTCCAGTTCGAGCGTCGGCTTCCGCTCCAGCTCGCTCCGGTCGCTCCTGGATCGTATCAAAACTGGTTTCTTATGGAGATTTTTGATCTTGTCGTTACTGAGAATGCGGTGGAGGTGGCTGTTGTTATCATCCATCAAATCTTTGAACCCAACAGCGGACGCGCTTAACTGGCGGTAGAGTTTCATGCCGCGCATCTCGCCGTCCAAAATGGAAGCGCCGACGTTTAGAATGCCCTGGGGGCGGCCAGAGGGCCGCCACACCTGGAGGGCAACAAACCTTGTGCCGTGACGGTTGCGACGGCGTAGGTCGGAGGGTGGGAAGATGTTGCCGAGTATCAATCTAACTGTACCGACGCGAATGTTGCGAAACCAGTGGTGGGCGTAAATCTCGACGTTGATGACGGACATTTCGTCGGCTAGGAACCATGGGTTGACACGGAAGACAAACTTGTCGTTCCATGTGGGGTTGTTTTTGCCTCTGGTGTCTACACTGGTGGAAAGTTTACGGCCGGAGTGGATCCAGATGACAGCATAGGTGCGCATATGGCGAGTTACAGGAGCGAGATCCTGTGCGGAAATGATGTTCAGTTCTAACAGTTGGTCCGTATCCGACATGTTTTTCTTTTAAGGTTTTTTTACAACTATCTCTCCGTTGTTCTGGTAATGATCATCGGAGAGCGTAGTTGCTTTGAGGAAAATTTGTATTCAGGGTTTGATTTGTACTCAGCAGTTTGGTGTTTTGGGTGAAATGGGTTTGACTAATTTTGGTTGTTTTAATGATTTTGTGGTAGAGCTTTTAATGGTTGGGAATCTATCAAGGGATCCCCAATTGCAGTAAAGTGTATCGTAATTTCAAAGATTGAAACTTTATTTATTTTGGAAAGGTTTTAAGGTCCCATTTTAGCCCTTATAGAATCCAATGATTTAGGGTTTGTAAGCCTAAGTTGATTCGGTTATCTTTATCACACACTCTGACCAGATCAATTATTGTGTTCAGGATGGAAAATGATTGAACAATTTAAAAATCCTAGATTCGTCTGTTAGCACTTGTGGTCATGTCTAGTTGCTAATGTTTTGTTATTGTTACTTGGGTTTTGTTTTTCTCTCTTTGAGTTACACTTTTTCAAAATAGGGCATGCGAGAATCAACTTTCGATTTTGTAAGAAACATGTATATAGGAGGAACCGACTTGTTGCATTTTCGACATGCAGAAATCGGTATCTTACAAAACTACGGACCTCTTATCTAAATACATGGACCAATAAGGTGGACCTTTTTTTTAATTCATCACTATTTTGGTCGCGAATGAACATAATTTTTGTACTGAATGCAAATGGGACACGTTTCGATGCCACATGAATTTGTTGATAAATTTTTAAAGGTGTAGATTGAATTATCTAGTTTAAAATGTGTAAAGGGATTCACTTTTGATCGCTCTCCTTAACTTAATAATATTAAATATTTAAGAGATTAAGTTTTGCAGTTTGATTAGTGGTGTGGTACTTGAATTAAATTTGTTGATAAGTATAGATTTGAAAATGAGAAAATAGTTCAAATCATGTTTTTATACTTTTCTCAGTAAAATGAAATAAAGAAACTCTTATTACTCGAAGTCTTGTTGAATGATGTCAAAAAACAATGGAAAAATCAGTTTATCTTCTGCATCATGTTATCCTTCGCAAGCCAATTTCTACAAGCAACGCAAATGTCAATTGCAAGTAGTAGAAACTTTATTCAGTTTTCGTGGATCTTTCTCCTCCATCCTCGACTATAAAAGCGGCTTCAACCGAAGAAGCATAACATCAGTTGGCTCTTCCTTCTCTTTATATTTTAAATACAGTTTATGTTTCACTTCGGTTGAATATTTTATTTGTACGAATGTGTTTTCGTTCTAATACAATAAATTATAATATTGTCATCCTATACAATCCCAAAATTAGTGTGAATTACAGGACACATTTATTTTTATTATAGGTAGACTAGTCATATCCTACTAGTCTTATACTCTTATGGCATGGGGCGGAAAGCATTGTCTATCTAACCCCCCAGATTTTTTTAAAATTTTCATTTTACATATAATTAGATATTGTATAACAACTCACATTATAACAATATTTATTAATTATATTTATTGAATAAATTTTTGCTGTAATTTACTAGCCCATTTGGACAATTTCACATTCATTCAATTAATATGATATAATCAGAAAACAATATTTATTGAATAAAATTGATGATATTTAGTATGTAGAGATTAACGCAACTAATCTTGCAACTAATGAATGAAAACGAAGTAAACAAGACACGAATTTTATACTGGTTCGGATCCGGGTGATCCTACTCCAGTCGAGAAGAGGGGCAGCTCTTTATTGATTGAAATGATGATGGTACAACACTCGGATTACACAATCGAAACTACTCGCAAGCTATCGTCGCTCAATTTGATCTCAATCGAACAATCGATTCCCAAATCACCAAGAACCCTAATTTTGATTTCTGGCGATTTTCGAAGTAGAAGGTGAGTCAACTCAGCGCCTTGACTCACTTATATAGCCGTTGAACCGAGTCCACTCGAACGCCTTCCAAAACGCATACGCTTTACTCTTGACTTGATCAAAACGACGCCACTCGCATAAACCGAAGGCGTGCACTCCTCTGGCTAACACGACGCCGCTTTGAACCAACTGCCATAACCGAAAAGCCCGCTCGACAGCAACGGTGTCGTTCCACTCCAACGCAGATCCGCGCCTTCGCTTAACGACGCCGTTCCATTTACGGCTTCAAAAACAATCTTCGCGCTTCGTCGATACGACACAACTTGAAACCAGCCCCAGACCAAATGCCGACGTTTAGCCATGTATCCTCTAAACTGACCAGATTGATCTTCAGCTCCTCCAGGTCCTTCTGACCTCTTCAAGCCTCTGCAAATCCCATGTACCATCATCAGAAATCCTTAAGCAGTTCACCAACCAATAATACAAATCTCCACCTTGGTTGTTAACTACTTAACCAGCCCATAAGCCCCTCTCCTTTCATCCTGCCTCAGGGTTCTTCCATCAACCCGATCAGCTCCAAGCAGTATTCAAATTTCTCACTTGGAACTGACTTTGTCAGCATGTCAGCAGGGTTCTCCTTGGTTCCAATCTTCACAACTTGGACAACTCCAGAATCAGCAACATCCCTTACGAAATGCATCCTCACATCTATGTGTTTGGACCTCTCATGGAAGACATGATGCTTTGAAAGATGTACAGCTCCTTGACTGTCACTGTGGACCTTAACACAGCTTTGTCCATGTCCTAACTCTGTCATCAGACCCTTCATCCAAAGAGCCTCCTTAACTGCCTCAGTTATGGCCATGAACTCAGCTTCAGTTGTTGAGAGAGCCACCACCTTTTGCAGATTAGTTTTCCAAGAAACAGCAGTCCCAAATACTGTGAATACTAACCCAGTTTGTGATTTTCTTGTATCAACATTCCCAGCATAGTCTGAATCCACAAAGCCTTGAATAAGATCAGCACTGACTTGCCCTTTACCATAAACCAGTCCTTTTCCTAAAGTTCCTTTGATGTATCTCAGCAACCATTTCACTGCTTGCCAGTGATACTTCCCAGGATTGGCCATATGTCTGCTCACTAAGCTAAGCAGACCATTGCATACATTAAACATCCCACTGCATTTGAATATGGGACATTCTCCATATAAGACTTTTCTTCCTTGGTTTCTGGCTCTTGATCCTTACTCAGTTTAAAGTGACTTGCCACAGGTATTGCCACAGGTTTAGCATCCTTCATATCAAACTTCTCCACCACTTTTGTTAGGTACTCAGTCTGACATAGAAATAGCCTCTTTTCTTTCCTATTTCTCCTGATCTGCATACCCAAAATTTTCTTGGCACCACCAAAATCCTTCATTTCAAAGTTAGTACTCAAATGCACTTTAAGATCATTAATAGCAGCAATATCATGGCTAGCTATAAGCATATCATCCACATACAATAACAGATAAATAACAGCCTGCCCTTGTACATGCTTATAATAGATACACCAATCATAATCTGATCTCTTAAAGCCACAGTTAAGCATAAACTCATCAAATCTCCTATACCACAGTCTAGGTGATTGTTTAAGACCATATAAGGACCTTTTAAGCAAGCAAACTTTCTTTTCAGGGTCACCAATTATAAAGCCTTCAGGCTGTCTCATGTAGATAGTCTCATCAAGATTACCATGCAAGAATGCAGTCTTAACATCAAGTTGTTCCAGTTCATAGTCAAAATAAGCAACTAGAGACAACATGATTCTAATATATCTATGTTTCACAACAGGGGAAAATATTTCATTAAAGTCAATACCTTCCTTTTGTGTGAAACCTCTTGCCACTAACCTTGCCTTCAATCTGGGAGGTTCTACCCCAGATATACCTTCCTTCCTTGTGAAAATCCATTTGCTCCCCACAAGTCTAGTTTTAGGAGGCCTATCCACAATCTCCCAAGTTTTGTTCTTCTTTAAGGAATCCATCTCATCATGCATTGCCTTAAGCCACTGCTTTCCTTCAGCACCATTCACTGCATCTTGTACACTCTCAGGTTCATGATTAGAAATGTTTTCAGCAACATTACATGCATAATTGATCATATCCTCAAAACCATACATAACAGGTGCTTTAAGATTTCTTCTAGGCCTATCTCTAGTAAGCCAGTAATCATTACTTTCACTATGATCAATATTATCATTTGTTTCATCATCAATACCTTGAGCTTCAGTTATATCAGCATGAATGTTATCATGTTCAAGCTCCACCTCAGATTCAACACCATCAGTTCTAGTCCCCAAGTCATTATCATTTTTTTCCAGATTTAACTCTACCTGACTAGCATTTTTCTTAAAGGGAAATGTAGACTCATCAAACCTTACATCTTTACTAATAATGACTCTTTTATAACCATCTTCCAAACATCACAGTTTATATGCTTTAGTTCCATCAGGATATCCAATAAACACAGATTTTAAAGCTCTAGGTTCTAGTTTACTCTGCTTCACTGTTGCACAAGCAGCACAACCAAAAATCCTAAGCCTATTCTACTCATCTAAATGATCAGTCCAAGCTTGCATAGGAGTTTTAAAACTCAAAACAGATGAAGGACTTCTATTTATTAAGTAACATGCTGTGTGGGCAGCTTCAGCCCAAAATGTTTTTGATAAACCAGATTGAATTAACATACATCTTACCCTCTCCAAGAGTGTTCTATTGAACCTCTCAGCCAATCCATTCTGTTGAGGGTTACCGGTGCTGTGTGATGTTTCACAATACCATTTTCTTTGCAGAAGCTTAGAAAAGCATTGTCCAAATACTCCAAGTCATTATCAGTCCTCAGGTACTTCACCTTCTGTCCATACAGGTTCTCTACCATCATTTTCCAGTTCTTGAAGGTCTCAAAGGCTTCAGATTTCTGTGCTAAAAAATATACCCAAGATCTTCTGATAAAATCATCAATTAAGGACATAAAATATCTTTTACCACCATGAGATTGAACTCTGGTTGGTCCCCAAAGATCAGAGTGAATATAGTCAAGTTTAGCTTTAGTAACATGTTTACCTTTTCCAAAACTCAACTTAGTGGATTTCCCTAGGACACAGTTCTCACAAAATTCAATTTTGCTAACATTATCCTTACCAAAACAACCTTGGTCATTCAATTTTTGTAGGCCTAACTGACCTAAGTGTCCTAGTCTCAAATGCCACAAAACTGTTCTATCTTTCTCAGATTCACCATAGTTCACATCATTCAGAATCATGGTATTACCTTCTAACACATAAATCCCATTTTGTCTATTTCCACTTAATTTCAGCACATTCCCTTTAAAGACTTTTATCAAACCATTTTCAGCCTTAAAGTTACAGCCATGTGCTTCTAACATGCCCAAAGAAATTAAATTCCTTTTCAGGTCAGGCACATACCTCGCACCTGAGAGTTTGAACTCAGGTCCCTCAGTCATCTTGATCCAAATGGTGCCAATTCCCACCATCTTACAAGCCTTGTTATTGCTCAAATGCACAGTGCCTTGATCCTTTTCAACATACTCCATGAGCCACTCTTTGTGTGGTGTCATATGATATGAACAACCACTATCAAGGATCCATCTGCTGGTAGGATGAGTCTGAGTCACAACTAAGGCTTCTGCATTCCCATAAGCCTCCTCAGCCATGTCAGCATCTCCCTTTTCTTGTTCCTTCTGACCCAGATTCTTCTTCCTCTCAGGACAGTCCTTTCTCCAATGTCCAGTCTTATGACAAAAGAAGCACTTGAACTTCTTCTGATCTGACTGTTGAGAATTGTTGGAGCCTTGTTTTTTCCTTGGATTTTTGAAAACCAGACTTCTTTTGGAAGTTTCTTTTCTGAAATCCTCCATGGGCAACTAAGCCATCAGCAACTTCCTTCTTAGGCTTCTGCTCCATTTGTTTTTGTTTAAGGGCAGCCAACACATCCTCCATGGACAATGTCTCTCTTGAGTATTTCATTGTATCAACAAAAGTAGAATATGAAGGAGGAAGAGCATTTAAGACCATAATAGCCTGATCCTCATCTCCTATCTTTTCATCAATATTCTCCAGATCAATCACTATTTTTGCAAAGTCATCAAGATGCTCTTCAATGGATTTACTACCATCCATTTTGAAACCGAAAAGCTTACCCTTCAAGTAAATTCGATTTGTGAGAGTAGCAGTCATGTACAAAGATTCCAGCTTGAGCCATACAGCAGTAGCTGACTTCTCCTTCGAGACTTCTCTCAGCACCTTGTCTCCAAGATGCAAAATCAAGGTTGAATATGCCATCTCTTGCATCTCCTCCTTATTTGTTGCGGACATAGTAGCAGGGATGCCATCGACGACCAGTGCCTTCGCCACTTTCATCTGAACCAAGATCGCCTTCATCCTTTGCTTCCACAGGGCAAAATCGCCCTTACCATCAAATCGCTCGAGCTCCACCTTCGTTGACACAATTGCTGCAACCTCGAGGCTCTAGATACCAATTTGTAGAGATTAACGCAGCTAATCTTGCAACTAATGAATGAAAACGAAGTAAACAAGACACGAATTTTATACTGGTTCGGATCTGGGTGATCCTACTCCAGTCGAGAAGAGGGGCAGCTCTTTATTGATTGAAATGATGATGGTACAACACTCGGATTACACAATCGAAACTACTCGCAAGCTATCATCGCTCAATTTGATCTCAATCGAACAATCGATTCCCAAATCACCAAGAACCCTAATTTTGATTTCTGGCGATTTTCGAAGTAGAAGGTGAGTCAACTCAGCGCCTTGACTCACTTATATAGCCGTTGAACCGAGTCCACTCGAACGCCTTCCAAAACGCATACGCTTTACTCTTGACTTGATCAAAACGACGCCACTCGCATAAACCGAAGGCGTGCACTCCTCTGGCTAACACGACGCCGCTTTGAACCAACTGCCATAACCGAAAAGCCCGCTCGACAGCAACGGTGTCGTTCCACTCCAACGCAGATCCGCGCCTTCGCTTAACGACGCCGTTCCATTTACGGCTTCAAAAACAATCTTCGCGCTTCGTCGATACGACACAGCTTGAAACCAGTCCCAGACCAAACGCCGCCGTTTAGCCTTGTATTCTCTAAACTGACCAGATTGATCTTCAGCTCCTCCAGGTCCTTCTGACCTCTTCAAGCCTCTGCAAATCCCATGTACCATCATCAGAAATCCTTAAGCAGTTCACCAACCAATATTACATAGTATTATATTTTCAACAAAATAATTTTTTTTATCCTCCATCGTCATGCAGTCGACAAATAAGTGTCCGTCCCTCTAATCCATACATTTTTTTGAGAATTTTAGGGTTCGTGTCGTTTTGACTTCTGATGATGTGGATACTGGATAGTGGGATTTAAGGTTAAGAGCAAATATGTTCAAAACGTAAGTGGTTTTTTAATCACATACATTATGCCAGACATTTGATTTTTCTGAATTTTTTAGATGAAAATGCTTTCATTTTGTTTTTAAAAAATACTATTAATCCAAGGTTTATTAGTGGATAGTATAGAACACTAGGTTTATTAGTCCTATAATCTATTTTTGTCACTCCTATCGAAAATTCTAGGTCCATCCCTTCCTCATGAAGATCTGCTGATAGATGTGGATTAATTCTCAGTATGCCAAACTGGTGGCAGCTTCATCTTGATCAAGACATACTTTGCGTCTTCTGAAAATAGGTGAGATTAGCTGTTTTTTTTTTCTATATTATTTTGTAATGGTTGGAAGGCATAATCGTGCCAAGAGTAAAAACACAATATTTCCAGTTTGAGGGTGCATAGGAGCGAGCATCTGAATCAGGTGTTGGAACAAGTACAGACAGAGCATACCCCTGAAATTTTCTGATTTCTACAACTCTTTAATTGTAACAGAAAAATGGCCTTCAAGTGAGAATCCATCTTTATGTCCGCAAGTTCGGATGAGTTCTTTGCAGAATGTTATATCTATAAAAAAGAGAACAAAAAAAAAAAATTGTTCTTTGCAGAATGAGTAAACATCTTTAAATTGCAGCAGCAGCTGTCGTACATTGCCACAGTAAAACAAATAGATATCAAAATTTAAGAAACATCCTTCATAGGTTGTACATAAATTATGACAACTTATCATTGCTGAAGTATGTCAAAGTATTTGCTAGCATTTAGAAGCCAAGAGCAAGCCCAATGAGCTATGTCCAGTCAAGTGCCAAAACTGACTTGCTAGATCACAACTAGGCTATTGACTCCAATGGTTTCGGCCCATTTCTTTGTGGTTGGTTATTTGAAAAACCTTTTTCCTGCCTGTTCACTTGACGATACACATTATTTCCTCTCGGCCGGTACTCCCTCTCATTGCCATCTCGTCCATATCGAGTACTGATTCTTACCCTTTGTCCATCTGATTGGTAGTTAACCCTGCCTCTGCCTCTTCCTATTAACAATAAATTGATCCAACTTAAGTTACAAAACAGAAGACACCTCTTTCATTTAGCTAGCATATTTTATCGTACTAAGTTTCTCTTAAGAGCAACAAGAGAGAGTATACTAGGGCAGAAAGGGTTGGACTTGCATCAATTCATAATTGTTATTAGTCCACGTGAGTCCAAAGATGAGTAGAAAACAACAATAATAAACCACATACTAGAGAGTATAGAAAAACTGAACATACTTCCTCCTCGTGACGTAATGCTGTTTTTCGCTCTGCGTTCTTCAATAAATACTTGTCGTCCACCAATTTCCGTTGTAGATGCCTGCAGGTTGTAGTGATTATAAGAACCTATAATCGGTAAGATCAATCTATACAAAATGCACACTGAGAATATTGTGCCTAACAAAAACTTCAGTGACAGAAAGAAAATGACAAACAGTAGACCGTACTAGATTCATAACAATAGCAGATGCTGCAAGATAATTAATTTGTCCCAGAACTTCCAATATATGGCTTTCATACCTTGACTGCATTCTGAACCCCCTCATTGTCTTCAAATTCAATAAATGCATAACAAGAACCAACATCCTGTACATGTACAAATTTTTGCATCGGAAGGATTTATTTTGCTGATAATACAAACTTAAGAGTACATTTTGTACCTCACGGCTCCTAATGACAACTCCATCAGACTTGAGTTTACCAAAGCTCTTGAACTGTTCCTCAACATCATGTACTGACACATCAGGTGGCAAATTTCGAACATAAACAGACTTCACTTCACCTGAAATTAAAGAAATGGAGTGGAGAGTCAATCAAAGACACATATGACCGCAAGTTTCAAACAGAAACAGACTTCACTTCAACTGAAATGGCAGACATGGAGGATTAAAAAAGATATGT
Source organism: Rhodiola chrysanthemifolia (assembly GCA_033675395.1). NCBI lineage: Eukaryota > Viridiplantae > Streptophyta > Magnoliopsida > Saxifragales > Crassulaceae > Rhodiola > Rhodiola chrysanthemifolia. The sequence continues at coordinate 17,481,709 of CM066207.1, forward strand.
CTATGAAAAGTAAAGATTCACAGAAGCTACAACAAAATAAGCTATAATAAGAATGAGTTTTAACTTTCAGGCTTGAAGCATTCAAGAAACCACTGGAAGATCCAGGTGTATATCAAAACCTTCATTTTCTAATTCTGTGGAATCCTCAGCTTTCTCTTCAGTTGATGTTGACGATTGCGGCAGGGTTGTCGATGGTGGTGGATGATGCCTTTCTTGACCAGGTTGTGTATTTTGGTTCGGAGAGTGAGTGGGCTGTGATGGTACCGATTGTCCTTTCGCAATGCGTAGCTTTTACAACAGAAAACATAGAGTCAGTGTTCACATTTATTAACGTCAAGTGTACTATGGCTTAATCATCACAGGCAGAAAAGTCAACAGCATACGATTGACGCGTAAGAAAGCTTTTGAGGCTCAGCCACAGAGGGAGAAGTTGGCTGTTGTGTCGCTACAGCAGGATTCTGATTAGAATCATCTGCATATTCGGCAGTCTTATCCTCAACTTTACTTTTAGACTCCGTAGAATGTGGCAACTTCTGCTCTGAGAAATCGTAAGTTTCCTCAGATCCATTTTCCTTGACATCTGTATGGGCTGCAAACTGAGCAGTTTGATTTGGCATCTCAGACAAATAAGTAGGAACTGCAGCAAAATTAACTTACATCAGATTTCAAATTGCCAGAGTGCACAGAGCATCATAACAAGTGACCAAGCCAACATATACCAAATGCTATAGTGACTAAAACATACACTATGGCAATCGCAAGCAGCAACAGTTTTGAACAGAAGAAATACTGAGTGTGTTTTGAAAAGGTGGAATACACATCTTTGAACTGCATCAGCCAAAAATTGGTTACAACAACAAATAAACTGTTTCTAAGAAAATGTCATGGAGACAATTTTATTTATTTCTTCTATTTGAACCTTCTGATGATGTTTCAGAATGCCAAATGTTACAATTAGCACAAAAGACTCATGAAGCATATGTTATTTTAAAGTAAAATTCGTTAGCTATATCTTTATTACTAAAGATGGAGCTTTCAGCTTCGATATAAAGATGGAAGGCAACCTGATTGCGTATCTGTTGGTGTATTCTGGGCAAACAGTACAGCAGGATGCTGAAGGACTGGTTCATCGTCGATAAAATGAAAAAAGTCATTGAGAACGAAAAACCCCTTCTCTTGAGGAGCAAGGAAGAAAGTCTGTACAAACTTCTTCCTGCTGTTGTCTTTCAGTTGCACAGATCCTGATGCCATAACCATAAGACCTCCATTCCAAGAATCAAGAGAATGTGCCGTCTTGATTTCAACTCCAGTATAATTGAGAGACATGATCAATGTATGGATTTGCTACACATCAAAGACATGAAAAGAGAATTGGCATAATCAACAAGACTGTAATGATGACAATATAGTTTTATGATGGCAATAAGTCGATGAATCAAACACTTTAGATACACTTAGCTAGTCTGATAAGCACACATAACCCAACTAGGACTTTCACGACACAATTTTCATACAGATTAAAATGTCAATGCGTAGCTAGACTACTGTGGTCGATACACGTAAGCATAATGGATGTTGAAATCGCATCCACGTGCTCCTGGCTACTAAGATGGCATTTTATATTGGCACAGATCAGTCAGTATATGTACAAGTCATTTCTTCTAAGCTCTCAACTTTTGGTACCAACTTAAGAAACCCATGATAAATAACTATGGAAATAAAATAGCAATGGCCACATTCAGCATTGGCTAGGAAGTTTTGGCTGAAGGCATAAACTGAGGTTATGATCACAAAGGGGGGAAAACAGCAACGCAAGCATCATCATAATTCACTGTTGCAGATTCAAAATTCTTTACATAGAGTCTGTAAGAGTTCTGTAACCATAATCACACTTTGGATTACTCTTAGATCTAATAAGTGATGGTTTCTTCAAATTGCTGTGTATATACCGTAACATGAAAAGGTACAAGTTACAAGATTGTCTTCCGGATTGTTGTATAATAGTTAAGCGTATCTTGCACATAAACCAGCACCTTTTCCCCAGGCTACAATCACATGGCATAGAGTACTAACAAAATACATACTAAGCTAAATAACTTTTCCTGCACCACAAAATCATGACTATCTCGAAGTGAAAGGATTCACAGCAGAATGTAACAGCACACACTAAAAAAGAAAATGCTTTTTAAAACCCTTTGACCTTTACCAGAAAAGAACAAAATGTTGCATCAACTAAACAAAATTACCAGCATGGCGGACGCAGATTCCACAGTGGTGCCATTGATGCGCAGCATGGTGCTGGCATCCGTGTAAAACTGGTGGACATGCTCGGGTTGGAGCTGAAGCAAGTGGTAGTACTGATGAACGAAGTAAGTCCCGACCTGTAGTAATCAACCCACGAATCGATCGATCGATCACAAGACATATGCTAATCAGCTAGAAAACACAAATCGGATATGAGTGCGACTAAGGAAAAGAGGGATTTTTAACCTGAGCAGCGGTGACCGGAAAAGCGGCAAAAGGAGTAGTCATTGCCGAACCCTAAAACCCCAAATCTATCTGGATCTAATTATTGCCCACAAATGAAATAAGTCCAAAGTTGGCTTTTCTGCATATCAAAAAAAAAAGTTGGCTTTTCTGCTGTTTCTTTGGCAAGAGCATTAATTTATCGAACCGAATTAGTTCGATTCGATAAATTCGGTAAATGGTAAAAATGATAATTTACGATAAATTTTTGTCGGAAATAGATTTTCTAATTCGATAATTTATCGATTTACCAAATAAGAATTTTTTATTATTAAAAAATAATAATTATTAAAAAATATTTATATGTTCCGGTCCCAAACTATACTTTTCCCCAAACCCTAAACCCTATTTATGTGTTCCGAGTTTTTTTTGAATCAACGTTGTCCGAGTTTTGATCATTATAAATTAATGAAGAAATTAATTATTTTTATTTTCAACATTGAATAAGCCTCGTAGTCATCAAACTTTCTCTCTCTCCTCCAAGGAAAACTCTCGAAGCTCTCAAAAGTCTTCCGACTCAAGCCGTGTGTTGTCTTCTCCCACCTCAGCCGGCCCGTTTCCCTGCCGGAGCCGACCATGCCTTCGGCTATCATCTTCTTTGCTTCCGGTTTGGTCTTCTGACGACTTCGCTGATGGAGGCTTGAGCTGGTTTTAAGGGTTCGGGTGGTGGTTGTGGGCGGTGCCATGGTGGTCCGGGGTGGTGGGGGTGGTCCGGCTGGGTGTGGTTCTCTTTTGGTGTACATAGGTGGGGTTGTTCGGTCAGTGGTGGCGCAGCTCCAGTCGCTGGTGGTGGTGGTAAGCTTTTGGGGTTTTCTGTGGCCGAAGATGCGGTTTGAAGATGACGTGTGGTTCGGCTATGGCGAGGCGGTTTTGGCCGGTGGTGGTGGTTGCTTTTGGCTGGTCTTGACCGGATTTTGTACATATGTGTGTGTTTATCGTTGTAGTTTAGTTTTAGTTTTCTAGGTTAGTCCCTCTAAGTGATGTTTTCACTTATGAGGGTTGTATTCTCAGCCGCTTAGGTCTGAGTTGTTGTATCCTCAGCCGGTTAGGTCTGAGTTGTTGTTGCTTTTCGTTTTTTAGGTCTCAGGAGTTAGACTCCTGTTTTTATCGAAGGGCACGGTGGTGCTTCATCTGGTTTTCTAACTCCTGGTTTTGGTTCATTCTTTCCTTGTATCTTCATCTTTTGTGTACTCAATACAACTTGTGTTTGTCTATGAACATGGGTTGTGAGTAGTCCTTTGTATGATAGGGTCCTATGGATCTCATATGTGTAAAACTCCTTATCCATTATGAATAAATGCTAGAATAACATGTTTTGGGTGATTGTGGTTTACTTTGATTGAATGCTCAAACTATGCACTCTAGGTGTTTGAGAAAATGTCTATGTGTATGGTTTTGGCATATGGCTTGAGTTAAGCACTCTAGGTGTTTGAGAAAATGCCTAGATGTTTCATTTCTATGGTTCTTTGGTCAAGTAGCCGAGAGGTGGACGCCAAAGTATCTAGATAGCGAGTCATTAAGGAATCCTAGGCTAAGTAACCGAGAGGTGGACGCCAAAGGTTCTTGAAAGCAACTAAATCACCCTTGTTAGGTGGTGATCACTAGCGTGACCCATCCTAGCATTGAGATAGGCTAGAACTTCACATCCTCATAATTAAGGATCGATTAGGAAACGAGAGTTGAAAATCGAGAGATATAAGTATGACGCGAGTCAAAAATTTTGAGAGATTGAGACCCGTGTGTATAAGGTATATCTTTCTCAAGTCGGAGAAGTAACCGAGAGGTGGAATTCTACTTGATAGATATACGGGCCTTAGTCTAATCGTCTAAGACAAGTATCTTGCATGAAATTGAATTCTTGGAGTCTAAAAACATATATGAGTGAAGTAGTTCCCTAGAATACACATTTAGCCCTGGTAGTGACATTCTCTCTAAATTCTTAGATTTTGTTTATATTGCTCATATATATTTGCTTTAGTAACCACATCAACACAACCTTTCGCAATTAGAATAGACTTATCTGAACAAAATTGAATAGTGCTCATAAGTTTGGACTTGCTCCTTGGACGACCGAGTACTTACCGGTCTTATAAATTGTAGATTTTGTGAGATTTGGACTATTCTTGTAAATATTTATCCTTTTCTTTTGTACATTCTTTACACTCATATCCTTTGCTAACTCTTGTTCTATTGTTTTGCGAGGATGGATTCATACAACCAATAAGTCTCATACAATGAAGAATATAATCAAGAGGAGGAGCAACAAAATGCCTATTGGGAAGACCATGGCTATCCGACACATTCATACTCCTTTTATTGGGATGATAGCCAATACTCATTTGAAGATGCATCATACCCTCAATATCATTTGGATCCTCAACCTAACAGTGGACCTTCCATCTTTGAAGTGCAAGCCATGAATCAAGCTTACCAAGCCAAGGTTACCCAAGATCAACTAGACATGCTACAAACTTTCCAAGACTTGAACCACCACATAGACGAACTTGTCGCTCAAAGACAAGTGTTGGAAAGCACATTAGCGCAACAAGTGATGGAGAACAGGAACATGGGCGGGGAAGAAGATGTTCCCGAGGAAGAAGTCTTTGAATCAAGAGATGATAAATTGTTAAATTACTCTTTTAAGAAGCCCGGCCAAGCTATCAAAGAGTTAGATGAAGATGATTCAAGTACAAAATACTACACTCTTCGGACACTTTCACCTCCACTAATGTCGAATGAGCTTGAATCTCTTGATGGTGATAAGATAGAGGAAGTGCATATTGAGCAAAAAAGATTCCAAGAGTATGAAGACTTTGTTGAGGTATATATGGACGGGACTAAAGACCAACCCCGCATACAAGGAGACAAAAGTTTAATGAGGGAGATTGAGGATTGGGCACCCATCAAGCTTGAGAAAAGTTTTGAAGACCCTTTCTTCACTACGACGTCTCGAGATAAGTTTTGGAGCTTCTTGCCCTACTTCGAAAGATTAATTGGAAAAAGCTCCCATGACCCCTTAGTTCTTAAGGGATGCACATTCTTAAAGAGGTCATGCTCCCAAAGAAAAGTACATTGTAGACTTGATGAGAAGCAATTCAAATGGGATTTGAAGGTGGATTGACAGGACCAAATCCAAGGCCCCGTGAGAAGAGAACCTAGCAAAGGACTTCTCAACGAGTAATTCTATGGGGCACTTTGCTACGTCTTTTCCAAGATTGACTCGTACATGTTACTAGTATACGGTAGTCACCTTTTAAGTAATGAAGAACTCAACATCGATCTCTCTCTAAGTGTGTATATGTGTTAAACTTCTGAGATTGATCTCCCTCCCTCCCCCTCTCTCTCTAAGTGTGCGTGAGTGTTTTTCTTCAAGAGTTGGACCGTGACGCCGAAACCTAGCAATGCATTATGTAGATAGGATTTTTCCCATTCTGGTTTGGAGGACTTCTTGAACAACTTTATCGCGAGAGCAATAGAGTTGTACCTTGTCCTCGTACTGTCATCGTCGTAGCAGCAGACCTAGCGATTTGACTGCCTCATCTAGGCACTAGTAAAGTTGTAATAGTACCTCATACTGTCAGCGTCGTATCAGCAGACGTAGTGCTTTGACCGCCTCATCTAGGTACCAGCAGAGTTGTACTATTATGTCAGACCTACGAGTAGAGTTGTACCATTATTTGGTATTGTCAGACCTAGTGCTTTGACCGCCTCAGTAGAGTTGTACCACCATGTCAGACTGTTATTTACGTACTAGTATAGTTGCACCATTATGTCAGACTGTCATTTTGGTACAAGTAAAGTTGTACCATTATGTCAGAGTTTTGTACCATGGTTTAGTCTCCAATCTGCAGCAGACTTGTTAAACGCCTTAGTTCCGCTAGGACTAGAGCAACTCCTTGTCGAAAAGCTACAACAACAATTTGAAGTCGTTATGCTAAACTTCATGCCACAAGAACTAACAATCTCCCCCTTGGCATTTTTGGAAAATTAATCGTGAGTGTCACCCGACTTCAAGAATTCTCCCCCTTTTTGACATAAACTGACAGACAAAAAGAATTTATGATTCACCTAGCTCCCCTTGAATATCTATCACACGCTTTCCTTTGAACTTCCCCTATGTTCCAGCTCTCTTCTTTAACTGGTCAGTCCAACTGACTTAGAACTGTTCGGCTTCTGGCTGACCACGTCCTGGAACACTTAATTGTCAATGACACACAGACCCAGAGAGGATCTAAGTGTCTCGAACTGAGCGTTATCCAACGGTTTGGTGAAGATATCAGCAAGCTGTTTGTCAGTTGTTACGTGCTTCAGTGTGATATCCTTCTTCTCCACGAGTTCTCGAATAAAATGGTGTCTGATGTCGATGTGCTTAGTTCTGGAGTGTTATACAGGATTCTTTAATATGTTAATTGCACTCATATTATCGCATTACAGTGCCATCTCATCCTGTTCCACTCTGTATTCTGACAGCATCTGCTTCATCCATAGCATCTGTGTATAACAACTCCTAGCAGCAATGTACTCTACCTCGGCTATAGATAAGGATATACTGTTCTGCTTTTTGCCGAAACATGATACAAGGTTGTTGCCTAGGAAGAAGCAACCTCCAGATGTACTCTTTCGATCTTCCACGTTTCCTGCCCAGTCAGCATCACAATACCCCACCAGGCATGAACTCGTGTCTTTGGTGTACCAGATACCGTAGTCAGCTGTTCCACAGATATACTTGATAATTCTTTTAACAATCAGCAGATGACTTTCGTTGGGGTTCGCCTGATACCTTGCACAAACTCATACATCATAAGCAATATCTGATCTGCTGGCAGTCAGGTAGAGCCAGCTGCCCATCATGCTTCTGTACAGCATTTGGTCAACGCTTGTTCCAGCTTCGTCCTTAGTAATCTTCACATGTGTAGCAGCAGAAGTCCTCTTGTGACTTGCTTTCTCTAGATCAAACTTCTTGATTAGATTTCTTGCATACTTGCATTGAGAGATGAAGATTCCATCGACCTTCTGCTTCACTTGTAGACCAAGAAAGTACGACATATCACCCACTATCCTCATTTTGAACTCTTTTTGCATTTGTTCAACAAACCGGCCGCCATCTCTGAGTAGAAGATTCGAATAGTATTTCATCAACATAAATCTGAGCAATGATGAAATCTGACCTGATGTGTTTGATGAACAAGGGCTTGTCTACTCCCCCTCGAACATAGCCACGATCAATGAGGAACACCGTGAGTCTTTCGTACCATGCTCTATCAAAACTTCATTTGTTTGGCTCTAAGTCTTTTCAGTAAGGGCGGGACCGACCCTACACTACCCATTGTCGACCCCTATGTACTGTCATCTCTTCTTTTGGTAATAATAGTGTTATCTCTTTAGTGATTTTATATTAACGAAGAATTTTGTTTGTACGTGTATGGATGATGATGATGTGGAGTCAGTCACCATTATTGAAAGTGTCTTACAATTTTGTTTGTATTATTTATGGTTTTGACATATTTGATGATATTCATAAGATTACTAATCAAATTTGTTGCAATTGCAGTTCGATTTAATTCATATTGCAAATTTTATGAATGGAGAATCAGATTCAGACTCCTTCAAATAATATTGGAAGCAGCGAAAGTATTTTTTCTTCAATATCAGATGACGGAGTATCTCTTTGGTAATTTATTGAAAGAATTGAGAAAATCGGCGGAGGAGGAAATTCGATATAGAAATGCACAATTTGTGGTGAAGAGAAGCAAGGGAGTTATACAAGAGTAATGGCTCATCTTTTGAGGATCAAAAATAAAGGAATTTTGGATTGCAAGGAAGCGACATCACCACAAATCCGTGAAATGACAGCATTAGAGGAGGATTATGAGCCTAAACTGGTTTCCATGGTGTCCAAATCTGTTCATCTGTTTTTTGGACCTTCACCACCCTCTCGCGCACCTCAAACCAATACTTGTCATTTTGGTGCATTGAAGAAACGAAAGAGTGATTCTCCTCTTATAAAATATTTTGACCCTCACAACAGAAATGAACTCGACTGTATGATTGCCGGACCTCTTGCAAGAAATACTTACTATTAAAGCACATATAATTTTACAGCTAACAGTAAGTTTGGGTGGATATGAACCTCCAGGGTATAATCGGTTAAGAACCACTTTACTTGATCAAGAGAAGAAGTATGTTAAGTTGGCATTTGCTCCCACTAGAAGTACTTGGAGAGCGGAAAGAGTGCATATTGTGACTGATGGTTGGAGTGGTACACAACGAAGACTTTTAGTCAATTATATGGCTTGTTGTGAAAGTGATCCAATTTTCATCAAAGCTGTTAATTATGCTGCTGAGGTGAAGGATAAAGAATTCATTGCTAATCTATGAGTAAAGATCAGGTGCAAATCATATTTTTTTGCAAACCGCAATATTCGTCAAAAGTGGGTTATAATTTGTCGCCGAAAAACTAAAAGTACGACATAGTTTGTCAACAATGATTTATAATTCGTTGCCGAAAAATTATCCATACGATGAGATTTAATCACATCCGTCCAAATGACCAAATCAAGTGTTGTCGTTCGTTTGTATTTTTTAGAAAAAATATGATGTTTGCACCGGATCCTTTTTGCTAATCAATTAAGATAAGTAATTGATGAGGTTGGCCATCAGAATGTTGTTCAGGTGATCACATATAATACTAGTAATTGCAAAGGTGCTGGAGAAATCATCGAAGGTAATTATCCTCACATTTATTGGACTCATGTTGTTCATACACTCAATCTTGCTTTGGAAAATATTTGTGTTGCAAGGAAGAATGGTGAAGAAACCTATGCTTATTCGCACTTCACTCCTCTTATGTTGCTCTCAGTTGACGAAACTCGTTTTTCTTATATAGTTATCATGCTCAAAAGGTTTAAACTTGTTAAGCGTGCTTTGAAAGGTATGGTTATGTGTGATCAATGGACGTCATATCGAGATGATGATCAAGGTAAGGCTAGATTTATGAGGGAGAAGATAGTGGATAAGTATTGGTGGGATAAAGTGGATTACATTCTTAGTTTCAAAAGTCCAATATATGACATGATTAGAGTTTGTGACACTAATAAGCCTTGCCTCCATTTTGTTTATGAGATGTGGGATGTGATGATTAAAAAGGTCAAGAAGCTTATCTATGAGCATGAGCACATTGATGAGTCAGAAACTTCCACTGCTTAACTCGTTGAGCATGAACTATGACGTACTTTTGATTTCTCGACAACGAATTATAACTCAATTTTGACGAACTTCGTATTTTGCACCAGAAATATATTTTTACCTAATCTTTACTCTAAGGCCATCCTTAATAGCCCAAGAATTATAAGATTATAGATCCAATCTTTTAATTTTTTTCCTTAATAGGTCTCAATTTTAAGATCGTGCCATGAAAGTTCGTAAAAATTTGTTATGGAACGACCGAAATGATGATCGATCGTGGCTCATTTGCTTGCCACGTGTTGCACTCTCACATGGATCATTGCATTTTCCTTAGTTTTTCATATGTTATAACTGTTATATATGAAAAAATAATCAGTCAAAATATTTTTTTAAAATACCAATTTTTTTGATTTTCTGAGTTCTTTAAATAGAGATCTCTTTTGTTATGGTTTTGATTCAAAAATCACATAAAAGTATCCTATCCAAACAATTATTATAAGAGTGGATGATGTATTTTACATGATGATCTTTTTTTTTTGCTTCTGGTCACTATTAAGACAAGTTTTTGGTAAAAGATTGTGAGAAGGTAAGAGAGAGAAGAAAAAGGCTGATAATCTTTTATAAAAGATCACCATTAATGGTGCCCTAAGTTAATAATTATGGAATTGGATCAAATATAAATAAAAATTATAAATAAAAACTACAAATCTATAAAAAAATAACAAGTGTAAAAATCGATCAATCAAAATTCATCCCGTTCGGGGTTCTTTTTGTAAATAAAAAAACACACGCGGACTTATTTAAAAATACATAAAAGATAGGAGGGGTATAATCGTCCTAAAATTTGCTACAGTAAAATTCGACTTTCGCTACGGTATGTTTTTAAGTCTGATCAACATGCATTAAGTCTGATCATTTTGAATAAAATTTGACTTTTGCTAAATTCGACTTTTTCTACAGTACGTTTTTAAGTCTGATCAACATGCGTTAAGTCTGATCATTTTGCGTAAAATTCGATTTTTGCTACAGTACTATTTTAAGTCTGATCATCATGCGTTAAGTCTAATCATTTTGGTGTCGCGCGTCCAACCTTAACATTAGCGTTAAGTCCGATCATTCCCAATTTAAGTCCGATCATTATCATATTAAGTCCGATCATTCCAAGTTTAGTATGATTATTACCAATTTAAGTCCGATCATTGTCAATTTAAGTCCGATCATTCCCAATGTAAGTCCGATCATTCCCAATTTAAGTCCGATCATTACCAAGTTAAGTCCGATCATTCCCAATTTAAGTCCGATCATTATCCTGTTAAGTCCGATCATTCCAAGTTTAGTATGATTATTACCAATTTAAGTCCGATCATTCCCAATTTAAGTCCGATCACTACCAATTTAAGTCTGATCATTCCAAGTTTAGTATGATTATTACCAATTTAAGTGTGATCATTATCATTTAAGTCCGAGCATTCCCAATGTAAGTCCGATCATTACCATGTATTTTTTAAGTCTGATCATTCTCTCTTTAAGTCTGATCATTCTCAATTTGTAGTCTTTTAGTTATCAATTTTAAGTCTGATCATTCTCTCTTTAAGTCTGATCAATCTGAATTTTAAGTCTGATCATTAACAATTTTTAAGTCTGATCATTCTCTCTTTAAGTCTAATCATTCTTAATTTTAAGTCTGATTATTACCAATTTTTAAGTCTGATCATTCTCTCTTTAAGCCTGATCATTCTCAATTTGTAGTCTTTTAGTTACCAGTTTTAAGTCTGATCATTCTCTCTTTAAGTCTGATCATTCTTAATTTTAAGTCTGATTATTACCAATTTTTAAGTCTGATCATTCTCTCTTTAAGTCTGATCAATCTCAATTTTAAGTCTGATCATTTTGCTGCATGCGTTAAGTCTGATCATCTTGCGTTTAAGTCTGATCATTTTGCAAGTTTAAGTTTGATCATTAACAACTCGGGGACTAAATTGCAAATAACATTATTAGTTTTATACCCCTCCGTGTGGAATGATTATAATACACATCCGTGTGTTTGTTCGGGATTTCGACTAAATGGGACACGTGTCAACTGAAAATTCGGTTTGTAATTTTTATATATAAATCGGTTTGTACCTGAACATCACTCAATAATTATAAAATGAATTTATGCATCGTATACTGTCAATATTAAGTACTAATTATTATTATCATCATGATTCTTGTATTATCATTTCTATCTGCCCTGGAAGACAACTAATGACACCAATGGATTATATTATGACCGTCTCTCTGTAAAACTACTCCATTTTTTTCTCTATCGTCCCTTCATTTTTTGGTTGTCAATTAACTAACTAAACTGACATTCCTCTCCCTCCCTTTCTCTTTGTCCTCTCATTTGCCAGGAATGCAAATTGTCTCATCCGATTGTCTGCCGCCGGACATAATAATATTCAAGAAAACCTTCTCCTCCTAACAACACCTCTGCATCGATGCAGGGCCACCAATCCCGTCGCGAGTCATTAGCCTTTGTCTCATCTAATAACACCCCATACCATTTCCAGGATTTAGATAATTCTGATTTGGAATGGCCTTTCGAAAAGATTCATGGGTTAAACAATGATGATCTACGTGAAACGGCGTATGAGATCTTCTTCACATCGTGCCGCTCGTCTCCAGGTTTCGGAGGAAGATCAGGTTCGAGCAATCATTATTCCACTGGATCACATGATGGGAGTAGTAGCGGTGGAGATGGAGGAGGAGGAGGGTTTGGGTCTCCTGTAAAGGGAAATGGGGTGGGGATGGCGGTGGTTAGCCGGGTGAAGAGGAATTTAGGATTGAAGACGCTGAAACGTTCTTCGTCTAAGAGGACCGTGCCTTTTCAAAGTGGCTCTTCGCCTACCTCTTCGTCCTCTAACAACACTGGATGCCATGGTAACGGGTCAGTTAGTCCTGGTTTATCATCCACCGTCCCACCTTCCAGACCAAGGAGGCCATTGACGTCGGCAGAGTTGATGAGACAACAAATGAGGGTGACAGAGCAGAGCGATAACAGACTTAGGAAAACACTCATGAGGACTCTCGTTGGCCAGGTATATTTATATATATATATATATATTCCCTTTTTCTTTTTCTCTTTTTTTTATTTTGATTTTCTTGTTGAATACATCGGAGAGAAGAATCCTTAAAAATTCGAGAACTTGAGACCCAAAATCTCACTATTAAATCGTAATGCATCTTCAAATGTGCATGTGACACGTTGTCTCATTAGAAAAGTTAAAGTCGGTGACTTTTACTTTGCATTAAATGCAATTTTGAATATGCACAATAAACACGTGTCATTACAATTACTTGCATTTTCAAAAGTAAAGATCAAGTTATCGAAAAAAAATGAATTTTCGGATGAGCGCTCCTCAATACAAGGGTATGTAGGTTGTTCTTCTAAAGTATTTTACTACTCAATCTCACAGTTGGGACGACGAGCAGAAACAATCATACTGCCACTGGAGCTTCTCCGCCATCTAAAGCCGTCTGAATTCAGTTCCAACCAAGAATACCATCTGTGGCAAAAGCGCCAGCTCAAAATTCTGGAAATGGGCCTCCTCACCCATCCATCAGTGCCAACAGAAAAGTCTAATACATTTGCCGCTCGTCTTCGGGAAATCATCCAATCCAGTGACCTCAAACCGATAGACACTGGTAGAAACTCTGAGGCCATGCGCACCCTATGTAACTGTGTAGTGTCTTTAGCTTGGAGGACAAGTAACGGATCAGCTACCGATACTTCCCATTGGGCGGATGGTTACCCTCTCAACGTTCACATTTATATCGCTCTTTTTCGTTCAATATTTGATATCAAAGACGAGACTTTCGTGGTTGATGAGGTTGATGAGCTCTTAGAACTGATGAAGAAAACTTGGTCTACTTTGGGAATATCCAGACCGATACACAATCTTTGTTTCACATGGATTTTGTTTCAACAGTATATTGAAACTTCACAAGTGGAGCCTGATTTGTTGAGTGCCGCGCATGTTATGCTGACTGAAGTCGCTAATGATGCCAAAAGAAGTGATAAAGATGCTGTGTATATGAAGATGTTGTCTGCAGTCTTGGCTTCTATCCAGGGTTGGTCCGAGAAAAGGTTGCTAAACTATCATGAATATTTTCACAGAGGAAACGCTGGATTTCTGGAAAATCTTCTTCCTTTGGCCTTATCTGCTTCGAGGATTTTCGACGGAGATGTAATATTTCTTCAGTTTTCTGAAGAGAAAGGAGGAGACTCTCCAGTTGTGGATCCGACGAAGCATCGTATGGATCATTACATGAGAACTTCGATAAAGAACGCATTTGACAAGGTTTGTCAGTCACTCATTTTCCTTTCAATCAAAAAAAAAAGAATTTATATGAATTATTGATTCTGAAAAAGTCTACATATACAATGCTGTGTTCGAATCCTGAGGGCATTAGGTTTGCATTGACTTTATAATTTATTCTCTTTTCTTTTTATGTTGAACAGATTCTCGAAAATAACGATCTTAAGGGCAAAGCGATTGATCTCGGCGCAAGTGAAGCACTGATCAAACTTGCGAAGGAGACAGAAACACTGGCTGCCAAAGAAAGGGAATTCTTCAGTTCTGTACTACGAAAATGGCATTCGAACTCCGGTGGCGTGGCGGCAGTGACCTTACATAGTTGCTATGGAACGGTTTTAAAGCAATATCTAGTGAATGTGTCCACATTGACGAGCGAGATAGTCGGTGTCTTGGAAAGAGCAGGGAAGGTCGAAAAGGTTTTAGTTCAAATGATAGTCGAAGACACTGAAAACTGTGATGATGGAGGAAAATCAATTGTGAAGGAAATGGTACCCTATGAGGTTGATTCTATTGTTGTTCGCCTATTGAGGAAATGGATCGACGAGAAGTGGAAGAAAGGGAGAGATTCTATCAACAGAGCAAAAGAAACTGAGGTAATTTAAAACAGTACTCTGTTAGTGCAAAACTGATTTTTGGTGCAAATTACAAATCGATGAATTATGATACACTTCCTACGAACTATGCCATAATTTTATCCAAACAAATTATAATTCGTAAGAAGTGTACCATAATAAGTCAATTTTTAGTTTGCCAATAATCTTTTTCCCTTCTTGTTAATATATTAAACGTTCTAAGTGAATGCTTTTCTCTTTATCATCAAGACATGGAATCCGAAGTCAAAAATGGAGCCATATGCACACTCTGCTGCTGAGCTTGTGAACATGGTCAAAGACGCCGTGGATGAATTCTTCGAGATCCCGATATGTATCTCGGAAGATTTACTGTATGATTTTGCCCACATCTTAGACCGCATTTTCCAGGACTATACCACATTCGTATCCTCTTGTGGTAATTATACATACTACTTACTTATCGTAGCTCATTTGGAAGTTATTATCACAAGCATAATCCGGTCTGATCTTATTTTTTCCTGTGCGACTTTTCAGGAGCGAAACAAGGCTATATCCCAACGCTTCCGCCTTTAACAAGGTGCAATCGAGGTTCGAAGTTCCAAATGCTTTGGAGAAAAGCAGCTAGGCCCTGCAGCGCTGGTCTGGAAGATTACTCTCAAAATGAATTAAACGAAGGCCAGCATCGTATAACAGCAACCAGTCGTGGAACACAGCGCCTTTACATCCGTCTTAACACATTGCATTACCTCCAAGCCCATGTGAACTCTCTTGAGAAAGCCCTCACACTCTCTCCACGCATCATTCCCTCAACACGCTGCAACAACAAGCGCAGGCTCGGAACTACCCATTCTTTCTTCGAACGTTCACATTCCTCAATCCAAGCGGCTATCTACCATGTCTCAGAAGTTGCTGCCTACCGTCTCATTTTCCTGGACTGCAACCACGCTTTCTACGAAAATCTCTATGTTGGCGGTGTGGCCAACGCGCGAATCCGCCCAATGTTGTGGATGATAAAACAGAATATCAGCCTATTGTGCGCCATTATGACGGATAAAGCTCAGCCATTAGCTGTGAAAGAAGTCATGAAAGCGTCTTTCGAAGCATTTCTTATGGTCCTTCTAGCCGGAGGGTCCTCTAGGGTGTTCTCAAGGGCAGATCATCAGATGATTCGCGAAGACTTTAACCAGCTGAAGCACATTTTCTGCAGCCGCGGAGAAGGCTTGATTTCTGAGGATGATGTGCAGCATGAAGGTGAAACAGTGGAAGGGATTTTCGAGCTGATGGAACAAGGCACAGATCAGTTGATAGAAGATTTCAGCATTGTTACCTGTGAGATGAGCGGACTGGGATCCGTAAGTGCTGGGCAGATCAGGCTGCCAATGCCTCCAACGACCGGAAGATGGAATCGATCTGATCCCAACACAATACTGAGAGTGTTGTGTCACAGAAATGACCAAGCAGCAAATCACTTCTTGAAAAAAACATTCCAGCTTGCCAAGAGAAGTTAAGTTAAGCTGGGTGAATTTCTTTTGTTGTGAGCGCAGATAAAAGAGTGCATAAAATGCAAATAACTTTAAATAAAATGTGTGTGATATTAAGATTGCTAGGCAGAATTATGGGCTGAGTTTTGGCCATGTGTGTTTTGTTTTTCTGGTTCATGTGTGTAGGGTGTTGTGTTTGGCATTCAGCTTGTTATAAATGAGATTGAGTGAAGATAAAGAGTTATACATATGCAACTGGTGGCCAGGCATCTCTCATTGTGCTTTTCATTTGATAGCATCCACTACAAATTTTGGGGAAACATGCGATAATAGGTCGTAGAGACCATGTGATAACAGCGCACAACATGTACGATAACTTTCAAAAAAATCAATTCTATGCGATAAAACAATACCTTTACATTGCGCTAAACATACCGTTCGATAACGTCCGGTTAACATAATGTTAACTTAAAGTTATCGCATAAATTGATGCCGACAACTGCAGCTTTGAATTGTTGCCAAACGTGGCAGCCAAAGTTAGTAGCCTTATATTACGAACCCGGAATTCACTCAACTTCAATCAGTCAATCTTTCTTTCCCCTAAAACTAAAACAAGTACCGTTTCATTTACGTGTTGGGTTGGTTTTCGTACTAAAACAAGTACGCCATAGTAAATTGAATTTTTTTTTTTTTGCATACTATATGATTTCTTCATAAACCCAACACCGATACCTGGGACGGAGCCCGAAATCAAAAAATACTGGGGCAAAACCAATAAATAACAGGGAAAAGTTTAGTTTGGGAACCTGAACTATCATTATATTCCAACTTGTGGGTCGAACTATAAAAACTTTCAAATAATGTGCGAACTATCAAATAATTTTCCAAACGAAAGGCACCGTCCAACGCCGTTAGGGTTCTCACTAACACCGTTGGACGGCGTTAACTCGGTTAGTTAATAAATTAATTGAAATTTTAAAAAAAAATTAAAACATTAATTTTTTTTTTAAATTGCCAAACTTTTTTAAAAAATTGTAAAAAAAATTAAAGAATCTAATAAAAATTATAAGAAAATTTAAAAACTTTAATTTTTAATAAAAAGGAATATAAATTTTTTTAAAAATAAAATTAGAAACTCTAGAAAAAATTAAACACAAAATGAAAAATATTTTTAATTTTTTTTACAAAGTTCCCCTACAAATAATTTAAGAAAATATTAATTATTATTCCTATCTAGTTTGAACTATATAAAGGGTATTAGGGATCAAAACTTGATATTCACATTAAATGGTTAATCTACTTTTTATTCAACCATATGCTATTGTCGAAGTCTTACCTTTTGTTTAGTTTCAATACACATAAAATGAAAGTATTTCCTTCCGTCATTAGGTAGAATTGACATGGAATTGAAGGTTTTTTTTTTTGAAAAGATTTAAATTTAATAATTTTTAAAGATTTAAATTGAAACGGACCTTTAAATTTCAAAAATAGTTTTCATTTTGTGTTTAATTTTTTCCAAAGTTTCTAATTTTTAATTATTTTTATAAAAAGCTATAAAAAAAATTGTAGCCTTTTAAAAAACTTTTGAATTTTTAAAATTTATTTCATTTATTTTTAATTTTTAGTTTTTTAAAATTATTTTATTAATTAACGGAGTTAACGCCGTCCAACGACGTTAGTAAAAACCCTATCGGCGTTTGACGGTGCCCCTTGTTTGGAAAATTATTTGATAAATCGTACATTGCTTCGAAGTTTTTATTGTTCGGCCCACAAGTTAGAAAATTGTAGTAGTTCAGGTCCCCAAACTGTACTTTTCCCTAGTTGCCATGGGCGTGCGTATGTACGTCCCTAACTGATACTTTTAATAACCCAAAGATTCGACCCCGAACATCTCTCAATTAGTTGCAGATTCATTGAGATTGGAATGTCAAGTGGTTAGGAGCCGAGGTAACAAAGGCTAGAAAATATTGGAACAAAATTCGATGATCGATCCCAATCTGATGCACCATATTCCCTCATGGAAGCAAACTATAAAATTAATCTAAAGTCAACAGATTGATTTTTAGTCCAATTGTCTCTATTCAAGTTCAATTTCAGATCAAGGAAAACTGAGTACTGAAAATAAACCTTACGCTAATTGAACAGGGAGTTTTACGGTCCAAGCACCCAAATTAGGGCACTTGTCAATCCTTAGAGCCTCAGTTGGAAAGCTCGGCCAGTCAATCCACTATCAATGTAATGTTCACAATACAGTAACCTAAAGATCTCAGGCAACTAAAAAATATGCTAGACTTGTAAACCTAGCCTAAACCGAAGAGAGAGCTTGAAATAATAAAAGGTCCATGTGTAGCCAAAACGTGTCGGCGAGACATGTCGATTGATGAGGCTTGTCGCCCCAGAGCTGACCGTGACGAAGAGCACGTTGGAATGATCTATCAGCGACAACAAAGCAGTCCGATTGGAGCTGCGACGCAAAGTCGCCTTCAAAGTCTTCTTCTCAGTTGCTCTGTATATCTCTCTAAAGCTTTGAAACGGCTGAACTATGAAAACCCTCAAGAAGCGAAGCTTTTATAAGGTTGACCAGAGCCGACCTCCAAAAACGGTTGAATTGTGAAGCCCCTCAAGAAGTGAAGCTTTTATAAGGTTGACCAGAGCTGACCTCCAAAACACTCCTTTTAAAACGCATCTCTCCTACCTTATTCGGCTATTGGGCTTGGCAGAGCTGGGCCGGACGAAGTGACCCAAAGCGAGGCCCACAGGTGACGCATGCAGCCCCAAGAATTCCATATGCCCCGTATAACCTTGAAACATTGAGTGAAATTCTTCTAATAGTTCACTCTTCCCCTGGAGGGCGCTATCGTAGTCGTTCATAGTTGCTAAATGCGGTCCTTCTTGACATCCTCACCTCCTGAGTATAGTCTCTTTAGTGCGTCCCAGATCTCTTGGAACTTTTGTAGCGTAGCATCTTTTTCAGATCTCCCGGACTGAGTGTCGAGTGAAGGATCTTTTTCGCAATGATGTTCTTCTCAAGGGCCTTGTAGTAGTTGTCATCATAGTCCTTCCTATCTTTGTCCTTGGTGGGGTCCGTTGTATCCTTGATAGGCATAGGTCCTTGTTCATTGACTTTCCATATTTGTCCGTCCAGAGAACATGTGTGGGATTCGAACTGCTCAGCCTACCAGTCCTACTCTCCTAGTTTCAGCAATGGTGGCTTCCAAAATGAGTCGTTGACAGTCGTCATTTACTTGTAATGCTAACTAAGAATCTAGAGATCGGGCTCTGATACCAATTGCTAGGATCATTTAGTTAGTATCCCCTTAAAAGAGTTGATCCCTTCAATGTAAATGTAATACAACAGAAACTTAATGCAGAGTAAGAGGTAATATGACACAATTATTTATAGTGAAAACTCAGATACTTAATATAGTATTTGAGAAAAATCAGAACCTTCTAGTAGGACTAAAAGAATTTTGAAGTAACCTCTTCTATTATAGTATTCTCGGTTACAAGTAGTATAGATCGCTCACCCAACCACACTCAGTGGTGTATCGTCGTACTTGCAGCGCACCTTAATTCACGATCTTTCCTCGTTGTCCCGCACAATAGGAGATTATTTCTCTTTTGGCTCAGGTCGCACGTTCGCTCCCACCAAGATACTTGTCCGATCTTCCGATTCTGACTTCGCCTTGATCACGCGATCTGCTCTCGTAGTTTCTCTCAAAACTCCGACGCCAAGGATCTCCAGTACTGAACCGCACGTTTGAAGGTCAGTCATAGTCTCCTTATATACTGCGCACCCCAGTTAGGTAACCCCTAGATTTTCGCGATCAAAAATCTTGATCTTGTTGCTGAATTCTAGCCAAGATCACCAAGTAGATAAAATATTCCCATAAACATCTCGTCCACTCTCCAATCAGATCGTCCCATACCGATCTGATTGGGTCACCGCCGAATTTTCTATATTAGTAGGAATGAATCTCTAGCAAATCTTCCATCCTTTCCTAAACTTTAGCAAAGAATCCAATCCAATATTCGTGAATATCCTACGGATATTTCACGCGGATCACCAGATCTTTTGGAGCGCAAGATCTCTCGAGAATATCTCCATCGATATTCTCGACTTCTAGCTATATCCCAAGCCATCGTTACCTTCAGGGTAACCGTGCGAGGTGCGAATCCCTTCATGTGACCAGTTCCTAATCCTGCACACTCAAGTAGTTCATTAGCAAGATGTTTATCAAAACATATTGGAGTACATGTGCCTAAAAGGCACACATGTTCCAACACTCACGTTGAGAGCCAAATCAGCATTGACTGGCTTTAAGATTTCAATGTGTATGACCAACGAATTTTTTTGAAAATGCTCAAAATAAGCAACTGGGTTCCAACTATGCTCATTCTCCCAAATTCTTTTCCAATATACTCAATTTCTATAAGGCGATGTTGGAACGACGTTTTAGTCTTAAGCCACTCTTAACAGCAAAGCCTTAGGCTACGTTGCTTTTTTACTTAATATGATGTTGTAACTAAGGTGTTTTTCTTAACAACGCTTTAGATCACACTAGCTGTAAAAATCTCTTTTTGAAAAAGAAACTGATTCCCGAACAATATCGGGCGGCGCAGCACAATAATCCAACGCTCTGGTGTCTGCAGATTCTCCGACTTTTTTTCGTAATCCTCTTCCTCTTTCTCTTCGTATCTTCCCATAATTGTCGTCACTCCATTTTCTAAATAGTTTAATTTTTCGGTTTAATATATTGAATTCAAATTTCCAATACCAGACTGTGTGCCGAAAATCGTTCCATTAATTTAGTTTGTTTTTTCCGAATCGGAGTTCGTGGAGTGCAAATTCTCGAGTTATAGGACTCAAGGACTGAACGGGTAAGCATTTCAATGTTTTAAGGAGTGAATGAGTAGGCATTTTGATGTTGTGCCGAGAATCGACCGCCTTTGCATTGCAATTTAACGTGAATGGAGGACGTCGATCGAGAGGATGCGAAGTCGGGCGGGTGTGAGGTAACGGGAATAGTGAAACTGAAACCAGGGCTCAAACGTTCTTAATAGTGTTTTAGCTAAAATGCCACATCAACAAGTTGAGTTTGGGTCGTATTCAGTAAAAATGCCCGCAACCTAAGGAGTTGTTGGTAAGAACGGTTAAAGTCTAAAACATCGTTCCCAACAACATTAATTACTCATTTTCAATATTTTAGAAATTTTTCTGTGTCTCTCGCCAAAAACTCTTTAGTGCAAGATCATAAAATACTCTCATAGGGGTCAAGATCATGTATAAAGTTGACTTTTGGTACAAAATTCAAAGTTCGTCAAAATCATTTTATAATTCGTGAGTTTCATCTTATAATTCGTCATTTTTCGAGCCGAAAAATGAAAAAGATGACATAGTTCGTCAGTTTCATTTTATAATTCATCACCAAAGAAAATGCATCAAAAATCAGGATTTAATTTCATCCATTCAAATCACAAGATCAAGGGATATGATTATTTTATATTTTGTACTAAAAAATCAACTTTGTACATGATCATTTTCCCTCTCACATTAAAAATGAATTTCGAAATAATCGAGGATAACAATCTAAGAACTGGAAGGACTGAACTCCAATAACCCACTTGTTAAAAAGTTTGGATTTTTTTTTTCTTCACCAGCCTCGTTAAGATTACGCTGGACAGATTCAATAGCATATCACTATTTGTCAATCTCTACAAACTCAGGCGACGACTTCCCAACCCTAAAATGACTCATATCCTTCAACTGCGTTGTCAGTTTTATTTTTATCACATACATCGTCCGTCATCGTCACTAGATTTTCATTCATTTTACTTTCGCGTTTAGATCTGTTCATGTACAATTAAACCCTATGACCTGCCGATAATTATGTTTTTGCTCGGATTGCGTTTATATTGAATTCGATCTTAGTCTGATTCATCGATTGTGCTTGGATTGCTTCTTCTTTAGTTTTTCTTAAGTCAATATGTGTTGCCTTGACTTTGATCTAACGTGGAAACCAAAGAGAGAAGGATCGCGAGAGAGCTGCGGCTCGTGGCGGTGGAAATAATAAGAAAGATGATGGATTGACACCTGAGCAACGCCGCGAGAGGTATGGGATTTTGATTGAATTTTGGTTGTGGAGCTAAATTTCCGAGTTGTAGATCTGATTTTTTTATTTATTGGATAAACTGTGGTTTTTTCACTGTTTTCAGGGATGCTAAGGCTCTTCAAGAGAAGAACGCCAAAAAGGCTGCCCAGGCCGCTGGAGGAGATGCTGGAGGTAAAACTAGCGAGAAGTGATGGGAATAATAAGTTTTGTTATGGAGGTGTCGTTGCTGGATTTGGTTTCAGTTCTCAGTTGTCCTCCCCTGTTGTTATTGTTGTTGTTCATCTCCCAGTTATTTTTTTGGCTGTGGAAAAAATTGATTTTGTGTTCTAAAAGCTAATAACTGAGTTTTTGCAACTCTTACAAGTCATCATATTTGTCTCATTTCGTAACACTATACTCATTCGTCTTTATCGAGAGTGTTATCAATTGATTCAATATGCTTACTGTGGTTGAGGGAAGGTTCCTTGTGTTGAGTTTAAATTATCAAGCTTGCTTTGAAGAAAGCGCTCAGTGCACCTTTGATTTCACATGAATTTTCTTATACATATCCCAATGGCTTTGATTCACCTTTACGAGCTTATAACTGAACTGAGGTCAGGAAGTAGTAAATTTAGTCTATCAGGGTTCACTTGTGCCCTTCTTTCGGACGTACCGTTAGTATCAGGGTTTTCTTTCAGGGCAAGATTGTATAATCTTGACGGAGAGATTCATGAAGCCTCTAAGAAACTTTAAATTCTTACAATCCAATTCTTCCCAATAATTTGTCCTCTTTTAATTAGTTGGCAACATTTAATTCTCCATACATCAAGTTAGGGGTCGGCAATTGGCAGGATAAGGGTTACCGTCACCCTAATAGGCAGGCTAAGGGTAAGGTGAAGTCATTTTTCCTTAACTCAATGAACAGTGTAGGCTAAGGGCAAGATAAAGTCATTTTTCCTTAACCCAATGAACAGTGTAGGCTAAGAGAAGGGTAAAGTCATTTTCCTTAACCCAATGAACAGTGTAGGCTAAGGGCAAGGTAAAGTCATTTTTCCTTAACCCAATGAATAGTGTAGGCTAAGAGAAGGGTAAAGTCATTTTCCGTAACCCAATGAACAGTGTAGGATTAAGGGTAGGAGAGTTTTTCTATACCCGTAGAGTAACCCATAGGCAGGGTAATATTAGCGCAAGGTCGAGTACGGTGAATTTAAGAAAAACTTAAAGAAAAATTTTATAATATGAATGAACATGGTAGAGTAAGACGAGATAAGGTAGTAGGGCAAGTGTATGATTTTTTTTCGCAGAATACATATAAGGTATGAGACTGAGCAGGTAAGGGTAATTTTTGACCCAGGTCAAACGTTGAGCCCTGCATCGAGTTATACTTGTCTTCTTAGGGCATCCGCAGTAAGGGAGCAATAAGCAATAAGCAATGAGCAATAAGTAAAAATAGCATGTTTCATAAAAGTCATGTAGCAATGCAGAGCAAAAAGCAATGAGCGAAATGGCTCTTTGCTCTATATATTTCAATGCGGCAAGAGAGCTAAGAGCAAAATGCAACATTTTTTTTATAGTCAAAATGCAACATTTTCTTCCATAACCATTCAATTATCCAAAATTATCACTTCTATTATTTCATCTTTTTGTTTTGCCCCAAGATTTTTTTAATTTTTCTTTTCTTTTT
Source organism: Rhodiola chrysanthemifolia (assembly GCA_033675395.1). NCBI lineage: Eukaryota > Viridiplantae > Streptophyta > Magnoliopsida > Saxifragales > Crassulaceae > Rhodiola > Rhodiola chrysanthemifolia. Next base: position 17,505,610 of record CM066207.1, read on the forward strand.
TAATTTTTTAATTTTTTTGTCCATCTAACAATCATTTTTTGACATTTCTAATTTTTAGTTCTTTCAAAACTAACAAAATATAATTTACTTTTGTTTTTCTTCATAAATACATGTGGAGCCCACTTATTGCTTTCCTAACCCACACCCTCTCCATTATTGCTCACCTATCAAGTTTTACTTTTTCCTTTTTTTTTGCTCCCTTGCTACATGAGAGCAATAAGCAATAAAGTCTCTCTATTATTGCTTATTGCTCTTCTTGCTGCAAATGCCTTATTGAAAGCAAACTTTCATTAACCATGTCAGACACTGCATAATTTGTAATATCACTCCGGTGTAGAATTTTGATCAATAGTATTCTTTGAAAAATACGTAGTAAATTGAATGTTTGTCAAGTCATGGCATTCATTTTTTTTTTGATAATAAACAGTGGCATCTGCCACAAGATTCAACAACTTGGAGACAAAAGTAACGAATAGAACAGAGAAATGTTACACATCCCTGTAAGATACTAACTAATCATCTCCAATATCACAGTTACTCATCCAACAAAGCTACCCATAGCTAATCTCCACTCCATACAACCAGCTAATTACATTGACTTGAGATTACTTGTGTCATCTAATTAACATCAAAGCGCCTCGGATATTCTAAATTCTCACTAGAATCATCATGCAATATACCAAAAATTCTACCTGCCAATTAAAACGTCTGTCAACTTTGTAACTAACTTCTTCAGATATTCACTCATAGTTTCATTAGGAAATATCTGAAGAACAAGTTGAGAATCCCAACAACTGGTCCAAGACATCCTAAGTGTCGTCAATGTAATCCCAAAGTTTCTCTCTAATGTTTCAGCAATCACTATTTATCCCAAACTTTTCAGGTCTTTCAACCAGGAGAGGACATAAACACAAGGGCGATGGTGCAGTCAGAAGCAGTAGAGATTGCTCAGCTATCAGACGAACTCAAACGCAAGGTGTGGTAATCTCTTTCGGCAAGGCGGAATGGGAGAAGTCTGGGTCAAACTTTCAGAATACATAATCGCTACAACTAGCTTCAGGCAAGGAGTTCAACATCAACGCTCAAGAAGATATGGATAATAAAAAGGAATGTCAGATTTGCGGAGGTAGATGGGTATCGGATATTTGGCAAAGTTTGACTCAAAAGAAGACATGTAAAAGGTATATGAGGGAGGACCATGGACGTACGACGGAGTAGCCATCCTTGTGAATAAGAGGGAAAGCGGACTAGCACTGAATGAATACATATTCAACAAGCTTGGGATATGGATTGAACTGCACAACATTCCGGTTTAACTGGCAGATGAAGAACTAATAAAGAAGTTGGTAGCACTAGTGGGAGAACAACTTTGCAGATGGAATCCTATGGATAGAGAAGCATATGGTTAGTACTAAGGTCAATTAGAAAAAAAGTTGAAATTTAAGTTTCTAACGTTTGGTACCGGTGCCTATTAATATGAAGTCTCAAACATGCCTCAAGAAATACGAAGAACATGTGATAGGCAAAAGCTAGTAATGATACTTACACGAGACATTACACAAACGAATAAAATTAAGCACAATAAAATTGAATACTCGAATTGTATTAATGAAAAACGTTCAATTGATCACATGAAGAGTTGAGTACAAGGCACGGGATCCGTATGATCCCAGAATAAAGAAGACCACTCAATCCTCACGGTAAGACAACAAAAAATAGTGTAGAATTATAAATTAAGGACGAGAAAACCGTGTTGACGATGTAGCTCGTTGAGTCTTCGATCTCTCGTGATGTTCTTCTGAGGCTTCTTCTCCAAGTTAGGTCTCAAAATCTCTAAGATCAAACTCCTTTAAATAACTCCCGAATTTCCTATTTATTTTGGAAATAATCGACGAGACCGTGACACCAGTGACATATCAATGTGTCACGGTTGTCACGGCGCATGCAAAAATCGTCTGAGCTCTGGCTAAAAAAGCATGACTAAAAAAAATATGGCATTCATCTCTTTCATTCACTTATCTCTCATTTAGTGATGACTCATGATTTATTTGGTCATGAGCATCCCACTTATGACCAAACATAAAGTTCATCATCACTCTCTATTATTTCTACATAAATACAAATATATAAATATCAAAATGTATCTCTATTTATAGGTCTTCAAAATTATGAATATTGATCCCATCAAAAAAAATTATGAATATTGGTGATTATTTTATTTTTTAATACTTTGTAAATTTCAAGATATATTCGTTACAAAATCTGGATTTAAACTGATAAATTCTGACGCGTGAGAAGTGTCGCATTAGGATTGGTTCAACTCTAATAACCAAAACTAAAAAAAAAAAATCATGACCAAATTTTGGTTTGTATAGTCGTTGTTTATCTTTACCTTTTTTTTAATACAAGCACCTAATTCAAAAAAAAAAAACTAAGACTCCTCAAGATGCGTCCACTAAATAGACAAAGCTCACACTGATTCCAAACCAGAACGGGTACTAACACTAACTCAATGGAGCATGCCACCTGGAGCTCTAAAAGGCTGTTCTGGTTCGATTCCTCACAAATTCAGAACGGTTACTAACCAGTGTTATTAAAACCGGACCGGACCGGCCGGTTCAACCGGTTGGATCGGGAACCGGTCATCGGACCGGTCCGATACAGTAATCAGACCGTTCTGCAATCGAACCGGTCAAAACTCGGTCAAGACCCGGTTGAACCGGCCGGATGAACCGGTTGACCCGCGGATTGGCTCAATTTTGCATTAAAATGGTGATTTGATCGGTTCAATCGGTTCGATTTGGTCTGAAAAAATATTTATTTATTTTGACTTGGACAAGAATCGAACCTAGTCTTCCTCTATAATTATCCCCTCTCATTGCACCAAGCTAAACATGATTCTTGTTTTATTATTTGTTTCATTAATGTATATGCATTTATCAAATCTATAAATATTTTTAGTTATTATCAATTTAACTAGAAATTCAATTAGTCTTAGAAATCTCTTATTGTTGTGACTTGCAAATTAAGACTAAAATTGTTATTGTTGTTCTATTATTTTTGTATTATTGATTTGTACTTAATCAAATTCTAAATTTGACAATTTGTTATGGAATGTTATTGTAATCCGATCAGAAACATGTAATATTTATTCAAGTCATAAATATATTAAATTATAATATCATATATAAGTATTTTATTTTTATTATTTAATTTGTGCGGGTCAAACCAGTTCGACCCGGTTGAACCACTGACCCAGTAACTGAATCGGTTCGATCACCGGTCCGGTTTTAATAACACTGGTACTAACACTAACTTAAACAGGCCCAAAAAAAAAAAAAAAGAAAAGAAAAGCTCACACTGATTCCAAACCAGAAGCAAATAACCCCACTAGAAAAGTAAATCATGTGGACAGGGTTTCTATTGATTTTCCTGTGCCTATACACAGTGACAACTGATTCTAGACTAAATAAAGACTTGCAAAGATAAATCTAAATTGTAAAACAGTACTCAAAATAGAGGACATTCCATTGAGGTTTGAGTTTTTGGTTTCCCATATACTTTAAAAATTATTGCAGCCAAAAACCAAGGAGGCGCAATGAGAAACTATTAATACATTGAGAACAGAGTAGCATCATTAGACATAAACTTAAGATGTTTGCAAGCCACAAAACTTTTAGACTCCAATTCTAAAATTTCAAACTATCAGTACTTGATGGGGGCAATGATCTCTAGCTGGGGACCAAGCTTTTCTTCAGCAGCCTTCTCAGCCTTGATCTTTAGTTTGTTCAATTGTTTCTTTTTCTCATATGCCAAATGAGATTTCTCCTTCCTCTTCTTTTCAAGCTCCTGAAGTAACACAACAATAGCATGAATATAGATTAAAAAACAAAAAGCTCCTAATTGTAATATGATACTGTTGTTTTAATTGAGCCAATTAAGACATAACAGTATGACAAACCATCACGTTCAACACAATAGCCAGTGAGAGGGAAAGTGTTACGTTTAATTTAAAACTATCTACGGGTTACAAATTAGGCATTAGAAACAGTAAAAATCAACTCTAGAACCAGTGATAAAGACGGCACATAAAATCTGACCTTTATAGTGTCGAGCTGGTTCCATCCAACCTCAGATGACAGTCGGCCTAGCAGACAGTACTTGTGACCGGCTTGAAGCCTCAAAACTCTGAGTACAATAACAGAAACGTTAGTATAATAGATGTGATATATGTTGATAACTAACTATGCCACAACACTCAAACAAAATGAGTAATCTTACTTGAGAGCATCAGGGATGACCATTCTCTTAACCTTGTCATATGGCGGCGGGACACCCACAAAGGTCTTCAAGCGTGCAAGAGCAGCAGCTCCTCGCTTGGTTTTGTGAGGAATCATACTACATCAAGAACATAAAACATCAAATATTAACAGAATGTAACAGATCATAAAACCTACACACTGAGCAAATCATATATGCATTGCAAGATTTACGAAACTCAAAAACAACAACAATGCATCAGAGCATCATAATACTATACATCCAATTCACGGCCTAAACGCAATGTACAAATATAAATAGGCCGTTACTCATAATTCACACCATTGTTGATACTTAACAAACGAAATCAAAGCCGCTCTCATTGATCAGATAATACTAATTCAGCTGTCAGCTCAATCTACAAATTGGTAACATAAGCATAAAAAAGTTGATAATCTCACCCGCGGATGGTACGCCATAAGATCTTTTCAGGGGCACGGAAATGGATAGGACCATGAGAAGGCTTCGTATTCATCCTCTTCCTCAAAAATCTCAGGTATTTCATCTTCTGGCGAACAAGACCTCCAGATAGACAGATCTCCTCGCAGCGGACGACGACAACTCGCTGGCCATTGAGCAGCTCCTTGGCGATGATTGAGGACAGACGACCCAGCATGTGGTGCCTCGCATCCACAACCACTCGCTTAGCGCAGATGCCTGAACCAGAAACCATTTTTGGTTATCTTCTCTCTCTTCCTCCAATCGTCTACAGCAGGTTATTAGGGTTTTAAAGTGGAGGCGGAGATTAGGGCTAACAAGTGTGGGCTTACTGATGATTTTTGTAGTGGGCTTTGACACTGAGGCTCAATAGAGTAGCTTTGAGCTGTGTGGGCTTTACAATTTTTATTGGATAATAAGTCAAATACGAGCATAATTTTAAAAATAGAGATCGATGTGCGGTTCAGGTAAAAATCACGATTATATATGAAAACTAAAAATTAGATTTCAAACTGACACGTGTCCAATTCCGCCGAAATTCCGGATAAAGTACGGAGGGGCATTATAGACTTAAATTGAAATGTTCAGACTTATCAAACTTAAATTGATAATATTCAGACATAAATTGATAATGATCAGATTTAAATTGTTAATGTTCAGACTTAAATTACTAATGAACAGACTTAAATTGATAATGATGAGACTTAAATTGATAATGTTCAGACTTATTTTGTTAATGATCAGACTTAATCAATAATTTCAGAATTAAATGGATAATGATCAGACTTAAATTGATAATGATCAGACTTAAATTAAAAATGTTCAGACTTAAATTGACAATGATCAAACTTAAATTGATAATGTTCAGACTTAAATTGATAATGTTCATACTTAAATTGATAATGATCAGACTTAAATTGATAATGATCATACTTAAATATATAATGTTCAGACTAAATTGATAACGATCAGACTTATCAGACTTAAATTGATAATGTTCAGACTTAAATTGATAATATTCAAACTTATTAGACTTGACTTAAATTGAAATGTTCAGACTTATTAAACTTAAATTGATAATGTTCAGACATAAATTGATAATGATCAGATTTAAATTGTTAATGTTCAGACTTAAATTACTAATGAACAGACTTAAATTGATAATGTTCAGACTTAAATTGATAATGTTCAGACTTAAATTGATAATGATCAGATTTATCAGACTTAATCAATAATGTTCAGACTTAAATGGATAATGATCAGACTTAAATTGATTATAATGTTCAGACTTATCAGACTTAAATTGATAATGTTTAAATTTATCAGACTTAAATTGATAAGTTTCAGACTTAAATTGATAATAATCAGACTTAAATTGATAATGATCAAACTTAAATTGGTAATGTTCAGAATTTAAATTGATAATGTTCAGACTTATCAGACTTAATCAAATAATGTTAAGACTTAAATTGATAATATTAACACTTATCAGATGTAAATTGATAATGTTCAGACTTAAATTGATAATGATCGGACTTTGATAATTATCAGACTTAAATGTATAATAATCAGACTGAAATGAATGTTGTGAGCAAATGAAAAATCCGGTGGAGGCGTGCTTTATATTATTACGTAGCTAACTCAATGCCCTTCAAAACTCTAGTTCACACCGAGAGCAAGTCAGGTCATTTAAAAGGTCGAAAAAATTGCGAAAGGCAAACACCAGTGTAATCTGATACGAATTTTGTAGCTGCTCTCACTTTGACTCATGTTTCGACCTTGTAAATGTCATTTTCTGCTCTTGGTAAGAATTAGAGAGTTTTAGAGCTTTGAGTTAGCTACGCAACGAGGTATAGTTCGTCTGCATCGGATCTTTGGTCAGTTCCCAACACTCGTTTGAAACATCAAAGGTCTAATGTTTCGATAACAGCGTTATTTTTTAGGAGTTTATACCCTCGCATATGTTATTTATTTTTTAAATAAGTCTGTTTTTAATTTACAAAAAACATCCCGAACTATAATTGGTCAAGAGTGCAACGTGTCGATTTTTTTTTTTGACAGGAAACATTGGTGTGTACAAAAACCAAGCTAAGGCAGACATTTAACAAACATTCTTGGAAGGTATCTTGGAATTGCTGTAGCAGTTGTGTCCATTTCCACTTGTGAGTCCTCGCCTTCTTGGCTAGCCAATCTGCCAAAACATTTGATTCCCTATCAATGCCGCCTATTGCCCAGTTTGGATGGTCATCCAGCACTCTCAAGCATTCCTTGATCTCCGCTATGCAAGCCTCTGGTCTCCATGAGCCCAGGTTTAAAGCCGACAAAGCCTCTGTAGAGTCTGTGAGGATAAACACTTTTGCCAGGCCCATCTCCATACCCAGTTTCAAAGCTTTAATCTCCGCTTCAAGAACTGCGCTGTATTGCAAAAGTACTCTGCTCTTGTACCGTGAACCTTCCCTTCCAATATCATTACTACACCTCCATGACAAGCGTATTTTTAACCCTTTATAGTCGTCAAGTTATGAGTTTTAGGGGTCTAGTTGTAGTCAAACAAAATTTATAACCTTGGTAAGCCAAGGGTCGATCCAAGGAACAGACGTGTGTGAATACCAGTTAACAGGTGACATATTTAGCTATTCCGATTAACAAGAGGTTTTGTTGTGATGAAAATAGCAGAAATTAAATGCAGTAAATATAATGGTTTGTACTTGATCAGAGAAAGAATTCTAGAATCATACTTCACCTGTGCCAACCCCACTAATCATGCAATCATGTCACGTAAATTCATCATGCTATCGAATATGGAAATAAACCGAAATAACACTAGACAAGCCGCCCATCCACGGATCATTGTCTAGATTAATCTCAATCGTTGAACCCCGCCCATCCACGGATTATCACGATTTATTAAACTTAAGGTTTTTCAGACGAAAGTTACCTTTCTTATTACTTCATGTACTACCATGACCTAATATCAATTTCATGCGATTCCGATTAATACCTAGGACCCATCTATCTTTCGGTAAATAACCTAAATACATTCTAGCATGCAAACATCCCATTCAATGTAAAACTTGCAGGAATGATAAAATTAAGCACGATGAAATTGAATATTCGAATTGCATTGATGTAAAACATTTAATTGATCACATGAAGAGTTGGGTACATAACACGGGATCCGTAGGATCCCAGAATAGGAAGACTACTCACCACTCATGGTAAGTTAACCAAAAGCAGTGTATATGAAGAAATTAAGGGCGAGGAAACCGTGTAGACGATGTGGCTCGTTGAATCCTCAATCTCTTGCGATGTTCTCTGTCTTCTCTCCCAAGTTAGGGTTCTTTAATCTCAACTCAAGCACACCCTTTAATCTGGTCGAAATCCTCTTTTTATAGCCCGAATTTCCATAATTATCTAAAGTCGAAATTAGGAAAGTCCCGTGACACCTTAACTGTCACGGGCTCAAAGATGTCGTTGCCACGGCCAAGTCCCGTGACAGTTCTATTGTCCCGTAACAGCAGGGAGTGTCACGGGACCTGACTTCCGTAGCCTTTTTGGAGGTCTAAAGCTTCGCATATGCTCTTGATGTCAGCTACAAAGTTGTAGCCATTTGAATTAGCTTTCCAACAAGCTAAATGTCGACTCATTTGGACACCGTATGCACTTTGGGCATGCACAATACGTCGCAAAGGTCCGTCTGCCTTGTTTTGTCCTGTTCTTGCCCAAATCTTCACCAAATGCTTTGCTTTGCTTCGGATCAATCCAAAAGTATTAGGTATGTGATATACGACCTGAAACACTAGAGAAGAGGTTAAATAATGACAATTTTCCGGGAGAACAAGTGATATCCTTCATCGGATGGAGCAATTAACTAGTCGAAATCTCGACTGATCAAAACACTCCACACTTAGGATTTGTTCGTCCCGAACAAATGTTGAACAAATAGCAGAATAAATGCAAGTCCATGTGAGGCTCAACAACAATATGTTTCTAAGCTACCCACTCAAGTATCATGTGATCAATCCTAACTAAAACAAAAAATAAAAAGATAACTCTCTGTCGTAGAGGACACGAATGCATTTAGCATATGCATCAAGCCTTTAAACCCCTAGGCTGCCATAGTAGGACGAGTATAGTCTCGTGAAGGTTTTCAGGAATGGGACTACCTACAAATCCCCTGTACAACTAACTAACTAACTAACTAACTAACTAACTAACTAACTAACTAACTAACTAACTAACGTGTAAGCATGAAATGATGCTCCACGAATCACAGTAAAGTCATGTCATACCTCGGATTCATCGTGTTACCTCAACTTCAAGTCAAACATCTTCATCAAAGTTTTCAGACAATCATAGATTAAACGAGTTATGCATTCAAACGGTCAATACACACGGCTGGCAAGCGACTAATCACATGTTCTAAATAGTTCAATAGCAATGTATAAAGAACACGAATAGTTTCACAAAACATGCTCGCCATTCACCTATGCTATTTAGGGATAGTCAACGGGTTCTTGGCGCAAAGCTCATTCTCAAGTGCCAAGGACTAGGCAATGACCGTAAGAGAAGATGAGCCTGGCTTAAGAATTTTCTGAAAAGTAATACGAAAATTTGCATCAAAATTTCAGTGCAAGCACGAGGATCGTCCCTTAGACTCTAGTACATGAATTCTCAAGACAAGTCATGATCGCATGCAATGAAAAGGTGGAATTACACTACATCAAGCAAAAGGGGACAGAAAAAATATATTTTTTGTACACAATGGGTGACTTTTCTCACTTTGCCCTTGGTATTTTTCTTTTTTTTTCGTACACAAGGGGTGACTTTTCTCACTTTGCCCTTGGTATTTTCTTTCTCTAAAAAACAACTATGGTTGGGGAACAACTTTTCACCCTGTTTTGAAAATTCAGAACTTCGTTCTTGATCGAAAATATATTGGAGAATTTTTTTTTCTTTTCTAACTCCACACTTAAAACTTGACATAGTGTATGTATGAAGGCGGGTGCATGCAAATCACAACAAGTACAGAGAAACGCATACTAGTACTAAGGTCACCTAGAAAAAGAGATGCATATTTAAGTTTTTGACATTTTTGAACCGGTGCTTACTAATATCAAGTCTCAAACATGCTTTCAGAAATACGTAAAACACGTGATAGGCAAAGGCTAGCAAATGATACTGACTCGAGGCAATACGCATACGAATAAAACTATTTCAAGTCCTAGACTTCGAATCCAAAAGAATGACAATCAGTCAAGGAGTATCGTAGAAAACGAGAATTTCAATCGCAATACATAGACAGTTGAGCATATGCAAGAGTGAATGTGATATGCGATGTGTGTGACTATGCGCTACCCACTCCACACTTAAAAATGAGCTTAGTCCCTAAGCGAAGAAATAAAAGATAAGAAAAGGCGCATAGGAACTTCTCTTGTGTGTGATAGCTCGATATCCATGGAGATTAAGCGGTGCCCGGTGAGTGAAGCACGACTTGTGAGCTGGTAAATATAAAGATAAAAACATAGAGCTTCACAAGTGATAGGTTAGCATCAATAATCGCGAAGAAACCTGGATTTCTATTTCTGTACTCGAGCAGGTCCCGTGACAGCTTAACTATCACGGGGTGTCACGAGATATCACGGGGCTTGGTTTTGTCATCGCCACAGCTTGGTCCCGTGACACGTCCATTGTCCCGTGACAATCCTAGTGTCACGGGCCATCACGGGAGTTGCTGAGCTGCTTCGGCATGTCCTTGTGCTGGCACTCCACACTTTGATTCCTGCAGTGAACACACACACAAAGCACACAATGCAAATGAAGTATGCAAGGAAATAATACTTACAGTGCGGGTTACTTCCCGAAGAGGCCTAGTTTAACGTCTTGGCGACATAGCAAGGGAGGTAGGACTAGAAGCATCCTCGGGAAGTCCCTTGCTGAGATCCCTTCCCGAGAAGTAGGTTATTATCAATGTCGTCAGGTGGTTCCCGATGCTTCAGGACGTGGTAATACTAAAGGCGCTGCCCGTCGACCACCATTGACTTTCCTCCCTCAATGTTAAGCTCCACTTGGCCGTCTGGGTACGCTCTCCCCACTGTGTACGAACCACTCGACTTTGTGCGCAGCTTCCCAGATAATAATCTAAGGCGGGAGTTGTAGAGAAGAATTCGCTCGCCTTTATTGAATTTTCTGTGCACTATTCACTTATCATGCCAGTTTGTCGTCCCCTCCTCATAGATATCACCAGGGTCAAGAAGTTCACTCTTGCAATTTGCATGCAGAGGTCTCAGCTCTCCCTTGCAAGATTCCTTGCCTGAGCCGGTAGTCTGTTCAGCTTCAGCTGCTCCTTCAGTGCTCACTGCGCATATATTCATCGGTATTGGACAGCGTGATACAACTCTATAAGGCTCAATATAGGTCAGTGTAATAGGTTCATCAACAACAGCAGAGTCCAATATATCACAGTCAGCAAACAGACTAGGACTCTTAGACATGTCAGGCAAATTAAAAACAACTCTTTCACTGCCTACTCGCAAGGCTAAGGAACCTCTATCCATGTCAATGACTGCCTTAGCTGTGTAAAAAAATGGCCTACCAAGAATAATTGGGATATCTACGTCCTCAGAGATGTCCAACACTATGAAATCGACTAGAAGGTAAATGTGCTTCACCTTGACGGGTACATTCTTTAGAACCCCTCTCGGGAGTCTACCAGAACGATCCGCAAGGCAAATAGTGACATTAGTAGGACAGAGATCACCCAAATTCAGTTTAGCATACAAAGAATACGGCATGATAGACACACTAGCACCAAGATCACATAAAGCACGACGAACAATAATACCACCAATATCACAAGGGATAGAAAAACTCCCTGAGTCTTGAAGTTTGGGTGGCATGGGCTGGTGCATGGCTGCACTACACTCCTCACTCAGGGCCACTGTCTCAGTTCCATCAATCTTTTATTTCCCACTCAGAATCTCCTTCATGAATTGGGCATAAGTGGGAATCTGGGTGATGGCATCGGTGAGTGGCAGAGTGATGTACGGAGTACGAATCTTATCCACGAACTGCTTGAATTCTTTGTCTCTTCTTGTAGCTTTAAGCCGCTGAGGGAATGGGACTGACGGTATATAGGGAGCTAACTCCACTGTCTGCGCAAAATTTTCAGCTCGGTATTCAGCTTCCTTTGATGTTTCCTCTTTCGGAGGTGTAGGATTAGGCGCTGAATTTATAGCTGGAGGTCGATTGGTCCGAGCGGTCACCATTTCTATATGTTTTCCTCCTCGGAGTGTGATGGCATTCACTGTCTCCCTAAGATTCGGATCTGGTTTCGATGGGAGTTTCCAATGCTCCCTGCTTGCCGAGCTTGCTTGCTCAGCTATCTAATTTTCCAACATTCTGCCATGAATAGCGAGCTGCTCTATAGTCTTTTGCAGGTTTCTTACCTCAGCGGCGGCTCATATGCCCTTTGCTGATCCTCAGGCGTCTTTCGATGTTCGGTTATGAAGCTAGCTAGCATGGCTTCTATGTTTGACGTCGACCCGGAGTTCTGAGCTTGCTGTGGCCGAGTTGGATTGTTATAGCTTCCTGAATTCTGATTTTGTTGTTGTTGAGCTTGGTTATTGTACTGATTCCTCTGCTGGTAGGGAGCATTGTCTTGCTACTGTCTGTAAGGGAATCCTGGAGCAACCTGATTCTGCGGTTTATAAGAGAGGCTAGGATTGTTCCTGTTCTGGTTGTCCCACCTATTCATGCCTGAACCGGTGGAGAAACCATTTCCTTGATTGTATTGCCCAACATAATAGCAACCTCCTGGTTTCTGCTGTTATTATCTTGTCCCATTACCGGACAGCTAGCTGCGAAATGAGAAGGAGAGCCACATATCTGACAGTAGACAGCCACATTGGCAACAACAGAAGATTTTATAGAGGAGTCTATCTTCAGATTTTTGACTTCAGCTGCAAGCATCTTCACCGTGTTGGTTGATCGGTCGAATTCTTGACCTATTATTCACTTCATTCGATGATGGATTAGGTTTGTTTTCCGGATATTTTGTTATCATTTAATTCTCTTTTCTAGTGTTTCAGGTCATATATCACATATCTAATACTTTTGGATTGATCCGAAGCAAAGCAAAACAATTGGCGAAGATTTGGGCGAAAACAAGACAAAACAGGGCAGATTGACATTTCCGACTTGTTATGCACGCACAGATCGCATATGGTTCCCAAATTGGTTTATTCAAAGCTTGTTGGAATGCTAATGCAAAGGGCTACAACTTTGTAGTTTACGCCAAGATCAAATTCGGAGGTTAAGACCATGAAAAAGTCGCCCGAAGTCTGTGCCATTTTGCATGGCCGTGACTGCCGTGACCAAAACACAACGTCACGGTAGTCACGGCCCCCTTTTGTCCTAGTTCACTTTTGGAGCATGCCAAGCATGCCGTGACATGTCTAAATATCACGGTAGTCACGGCCCCGTCGGCGCAGTTTCTAAAAACAATTTTTGGGCTTTTCGGGACTGATTTTTGGGGAAGTTTCCTAATTTCGTTTTTAGGCTTTTTGGCCTTTTGGAAAGCTATAAATAGAGGATTGGCTGAATTAAATCAGTGTGGATGATACGGGAGTGCTTATTTGGAGAAAAGAAACCCTAACTTGGGAGAGAAGACAGAGCAATTCATCGGGAGAGATTCAACGAGCCACCGCGTCTTTACGGTTTACTCGTCCTTAATTTCTCTATACACTGTTTTTGGTTTAATCACCATGAGTAGTGAGTAGTCTCTCTATTCCGGGATCCTACGGATCCCGTGCATTGTACCCAACTCTTCATGTACTCATATGAATGTTTTTCATTAATGCAAATCGAATATTCAATTTCATCGTGCTTAATTTATCGTTCTATGCAAGTATTTATATCGAATGAGATGTTTGCATGCTAGAACGTATTTAGGTTATATACCGAAAGGTGGATGGGCCCTAGGGATTAACCGGATTGTATGAAATTGTATGAAAACCTTTAGTTTAATAAATCGAGATCGTTGATAATCCGTGGATGGGTGGCGTTCAACGATTGAGATTAATCTAGATAATGATCCGTGGATAGGCGGCTTATCTAGTGTTATTTTGGTTTATTACGATATTCGATAGCATGATGAATTACATGATAATGATTGTATGATTATTGGGGTTAGCACGGGTGAAGCATGGTCCTGGGATTCTTTCTCTGATAAGTACAAACCATTTATTTTCTGTTATTTAATTCCTGCGATTTTCACAACAAAAACCTCTTGTCATTCGGAATAGCTAAATAGGTCACCTGTTTGCTAGTACTCACACTACACTGTTCCTTGGATCGACCCTTGGCTTACCAAGGTTATAAATTTTGTTTGACTGCAATTCGACCCCTAAAACATATAATTTGACAACTATAAAGGGTTAAAAATACGCTTGTCAAAATGGCGCCGTTGCCGGGGAGCAGCGTTTAGTGTGATATTAGATTTAACGTGTGTAGTTTAGACTATTCCATTTATTTATACTTCTTTGTACATACTCTATATATACTTCTGACCTTCACTAATCACTTTTATTTTGAATATTGCGAGGATGTTCTCTTTTGGTCATCAAGACGCCTGCCCAAGGGAAGAGCCTTATTGTCAGACATATTCATGTGATATAAATTGGGAAGGAAATCAAAAGCAGTTCTATGATCAACATTATTATCGAGATGATCCTTATTATGAGAGCTACCAGAATCACTCGTAGCAGCAACAGTCTCAGGCCACTGGTGGATCATCGTGTTTGGAGTCCATGATGGCTAGTTTCATGGCAGAGCAAGATAGGCGAGCTCAAGAGCAGGATAGGCGAATGAGAGGATTAGAGCATACACTCGAGCAGATCAGCATCCAGAACAAGCAACTGGCCATTCGGAACAAGATACTGAAAGACCAGTTAGAGCAACAAGCTATTGCAGCCACCAATGAATGCAGAGATGAGGACATTGAGATGACAATGGCAAATCATCAAGAAGTTCAAGTCTATGAAGCACATTCATCTTCAGTTTTATTCCCAATCCATGTGGAATTCGTTTAGTCTTTTAAGTCTGATCATTAAGTCTTTTAAGTCTGATCATTTTCAAGCTTAAGTCTGATCATTGCTACAGTAACAGTTTAAGTCTGATTATTGCTGTTTTTAAGTCTGATCATTTTCAAGCTTAAGTTTGATCATTGCTATAGTAATAGTTTAAGTTTGGTCATTGCTATTGCTTAAGTCTGATCATTTCCAATTTTAAGTCTGATCATTAACAACTCGTGGACTAAATTGAAAATAACATTATTAAGTTTATACCCCTTTGTGTGGAATGACTAAAATACCCCTCCGTGTTTTTGTTCGGAATTTCGACTAAATGAGACACGTGTCAGCTTAAAAATCGGTTTGTAGTTTTTATTTATAAAGCGGTTTGTACCTGAACCGCACCCAACTATGTTAATGAATTTCTTAATAAGGTAAATATTGCGATCCCAAATTATTTGATATAATTTTTTAGTTAGGGTGCGGTTCGGATACAAACCTGTTTATAAATAAAAACTACAAACCGATTATTAAGCCGACACGTGTCCCATTTTTGTCGAAATCCCGGAGAAAACACGGAGGGGTAAAATAGTCATTCCACACGGATGGGTATAAAATCTAATAATGTTATTTTCAATTTAGTCCAAAAGTTGTTTGTGTTCAGACTTAAAATACTAATGTTCAGACTTAAAAATACTTAATAATCAGACTTAAAATACTAATGTTCAGACTTAAAATACATCTCATGTGCAGCCGCTTCAAAACTCATGGCTCGACGGGTTTTTCATCCTCCGATTCCTCTATACTCTTCGCCAAGATCTACTCCACAGGTATGATTCATCTGCTGAGATGTTATTGATGTTAGGGTTAGTCGTTTGACAAATATGATATTACAACTTGGATTGCTTTTGATACCTGAGATGTTATAGATGTTAGGGTTAGTAATCTGAGATGTTATACATTGTTGATTGCTTACAACTGAGGCTTACATATATGGTTGATTGCTTGGTAAAATACTGTTGGTCTAGGTAATATATTGATATATTTGATTGGGTCATCTTCTTTATTTCTTAGTCTAATTTGGTTTCCTTTGAGTATCACTGTTATCGCTAACTTTTTTACCCTTTTAATATCAAAGCCGGAAAATATCGATAATATGAACGGGAGAGATAGCATACTGAATATGATGGATAGAGGACATTTTCTTGGAAATTCATCACAGGTATACACTGGTTTTGATCATTACACTCATTTTTTATGTTATTAAACATGTATTGCGTTGTTGATTTGCTGCTGCGGCTTATTTGCTGGCGCTGATAACATATTTTGCTGCTGCTGCTGATTTGTTGTTGTTATGTTACTGTTTTTGATGTTATTAAACATGTTTTGATGCTTGCTGCTGATTTGTTTTCTTTTTATCATTACACTGTTTTTGATGTTATTAAACATGTTTTGATGCTTCTGATTTGCTGCTGATTTGTTTTCTTTTTATCATTACACTGTTTTTGATGCTTTTAAACATGTTATGCTCCTCGGACATAGCAAGGGTGGTGTTGATGCTGCTGCAGCATTGTCATTATATTGGAGCGATTTGGAATAGAAGGTAGCCGGGTTAGCTCTAGTCCAAAGTCCTTATGGTGGCACTCCATTAGCCTCCGATATTCTTCGAGAGGGACAGATAGCAGACAAGGAAACCCGTAGAATCATGGAACTTCTCATATGCAAGTTTATTAAGGTTCTCTTTCATAGTTCTTTGTGTGTCAATTTGGTAGAAAGACGTGTTTGGTTGGTGTTATTTACAGGATTTTTTTGAAAGGCTTATGCATTTTTTGATGAATAAGAACTGTTTGTACCGCAGGGTGATATTCATGCACTAGAGGATCTCACATACGAGAGGCGTAGAGAATTCAATGAAGAACAAGCTCCCTGAGAGCATCCCTCTGATCTCTTTCCACTCAGAGGCAAGCATAGCTCCTGGAGTGCTAGCAATGCTGACCAAAATTGCCCATGCCGAGCTGCCATGGCTGCTATTTCCTAGTTTTGGCTACGAAGAAGTTGATGACTCAACCCAAGCTTACTCAAACTGTGTAGCAGGGTTTTTTTTTTTTTTTGATTAACTGTGTAGCAGGGTTATGTTTTTTTCATTATATTTTCTTTCCAAGCTTTTTTCAGGTAAACCAAACATGCTATTATTTTTTCTTAAATTTTCCATTAAGTTTTTCATGTGCAATCAAACACAAAAAAAAAGAAATTTTCATTTTCCATAAAAAAAAATTTCTCACTAATTTCTCTTTTGCTTTCTTTCCTTTACACTTTCTTACAACCAAACACAAATTCGTTAAACTATAGCATAGCCCTAGCCCCTAGTCACAGTTGCCTCTCCTCGGCAATATAAGGATGAGGTCCGAAACTGGGCTTTCCAACGCCACATAAGTGAATGAAATTGGTAATGCTGATTTTATTGAAGCCGAGTGATGAAAGGTAAAGTTAAAACTCAAACTTTGAACAAGGCAAACAACAAAACCAAACTTTATAACAGGGCAAATTTTTTTTATTCAAAGATATATCAATGAGATTACCAAGGAGAACTGAAGCAGCAAGATCACGAGTGATGAAAGGTAATGTTTGTAGGTTAGCAACACTGCATACAAGGCTCAATGTAACGAAAGATGAAATTACAGACTTCTTTTAAAATAGACTTCCAATAGCTGACAAAGAAAAGTTTAACTTATAAAGACGGTTGCGCATCATGTGCCGGAAAGACCATCATCAGGAGCGTCATGGTCATCATCGTCAGACTCCCCTACTTCTTGCCTGATATATACATGATCAAATATATCTGGCTGCTTAATCTCAAACCTGTGGTCCAGTTTATGCTGTTGATTGAATCGGCCAGGAAAAACTGACGATCTGGTATAACATGTCTCACACAGATCGAAACCGATTTTCTCTGTGCAGTCTAAGCATTTGTATCTCTTCCCCAAAATAGGAGACATCTGCAAAAACACACACACACACATATCAGGATAAGTAGGAAATTATCAAAAACAAGCCCTGCTGAAAAATCCACCGTAAGCTTCATAGTGAAGAAACCACGGGTGTTAGAACTTCGAATGAGTAGTCAGAAACTAGACATTTACTGACTCTACAAAAGTACTTTTGTGTTTGATCCTAACCTATGCTGGCTTTATTAACTATTTATATTCCCCAATGATTAGGTGAGTGCAGAAAATCCAGTGTCAAGCGAGCGTTAATTGTTCATTCACTAATTATAAATCATATACTGATTACAAGTGAAATGTCTTCCATTTACGTGTGTGATTGATCCAGATTTTGCAAAGATGCTGCCACTCCCAGAAAAACTAGACAATAATTATAATGTGAAGATTGAAGAGGATATCTAAATTTCAATAACAAGACTTTGTGGTGTAAATCCTGTAACTATGCTTAGATTCGTTCTACTTTGAAGACAAGTTTTACAAGATTACACAAACAGAAATAATCACCAAGTAATAAAGGTATCAAAGCGACGTACCCCACAGTAATCACACCCAACTCCGATATGAACCTTTGGACCTCGTCCGGTCCACCATAATGCATAATCTTCTTTTTTTATTGTGCGTCGAGAAGACTGCGTGGCAGCTGAAATCAAGTGACATGCACCCAAATAAAGATTGTTAAAAATATAGGATGAGAAATGAGATTTGCATCACAATTGGCAAGGCAAAGCCACTATCTGGCTTCCCAGTTCCACTTCCAACACCTTTAGATAAAATCTTTACTGTGTAAATGAAAAAAAAAAAGAGAAGAGCAAACAAACTACTTTAAATATATCTGATTAGCATTAGCTCCCAATCTAATTAACACTAGTAGATACTTAAGAAAAACACCAGACAATAGTCATAATAAACAGCAACTTACAATTTGAGGGGCCACCATTCTCAAGACCAGCCTGTTTGAGTAACGCGTTTCTTCTCTGTCCATACAATTCTTGAAACTGTTCAGCTATGAGGTTATCTAGCACTAAACAAACTTTAGGTAATCCATTTGGATTAGGATTTTCACAAACTTGACACTTCAGATCGCCATTTTGTTGGTTGGACAGACAATGTTCACAATGTACTGTTTCAGAAAGAAACAACGAATGAGACCCCCTGATACTAATTTGTAATCAACATTCACCACATTATAAACTTCATTCAGTTGACTGACTTACCATGGCCACAGTTCAGAACTACTGGTCGGAGTAACAGATTTTTGCAAGCCGGGCATGAAAAATCTAGTGACAAAAGATTTTTCCGAGATTTGTGTTGATAGCTATCATTAGCTTCATTAGTCTCTTTCACAACTTCAATGCCACTGGTAGAGGCCTCAGATTCTCTTCGACCTTCTGAAACAACTTCAGAGTAACTACGTATATTAGATATGATGCTTTTTGATGAATCAGCTAAACAAGACGGGTCTTCCTTTTTGGCAGATGGCCCGACGTCAAAACTAGATGAATTGCCATGATTAGTCAACTGTGGAATCTGAGGAAATGCAGATAAGTCTTTGGGAAACTGTGGAGAGGAGTAGCCATGTTCTTTCTCTTCTTCTGCAGCAGGTGATATGAATAGCATATAGTTCAACAGTTGGTTTGAAAAGTATTTATGTGCATGAGAATAGAGGGCCGCTATTTAAGAATATGATTTATCACCACAGACAAGCAATGGCTCTAACCATTTACTTATACAAAGATCCCAAAAAAGTTAAGAAGTAAGAACACAGAACAACGACCCAAATAATGCCAAACTTGAGAATTAGTACATATTGAAGGTGCCAAGATCCTAGTTAACTGGACAGGTTATGCGTATTGAGGGGTTGGATACATTCCTTATATTTCACATTGCAGGCCAAACATCACTTCATTTAGAAGTTTCCCAACAAGCTATCCACCCAAACTATTAATAAGACGTTCCTATGCATGCAATCAGATAGCAAATGAAAAGGAGTATATTTAAACTGCCCAATGTTGAAAACAATACCATACCTGCTACTTGCAATTCCCTTTGCTTATAAGCTATTGGGTATAACGCCTGAATTACAAAGTGCAGCAATGCGCAGACATTAGGGAAATGATTGTAGGGATGTCGACAAATCGGACAGTTTGATTCCAGTAAAGGATTCATTGTCTGAAATACACACCAGAAGCAACAAATATGGCCACATGCTGCAAAGAAATGGAAAAATTAAGAAGGAAATTTCTTATGTGCTTGGGGATTAGAAAGAGTTGATCTCACTATTTCTTACCTAATACAACTGGTTTGTACATAAGCTCCCTGCAAATTGACGGAAAAAAAAAGCATGAAATCCAAGCAAACAAAAATAACAGACATTGATAAAAACAAGTACAGCGTAAAAAGTTATAAAGCCTCAAATCGCATTTCATTCTGCACTCACTAAAGTACCTCAGATTTTGTAAAACTCAAAAACCCAAGAGCAGTTTGATCTGAACTGAATCCCAGCAGATCCCTCCACTCATATTCAATGAGGCATCTCATGGCAAATATTACCTCTTTCACAACATTCTGAATTACAACACCATTAAACTGCATACATCTGACTCTAATTTAAAAGTATCAAATCAATAACCAAACAATGATTGTTGTGCAAGCAAAACTAACATTCTGATTACACCAAATAGCTGTAACTTACACAGCTTCGAATAACCCAAATTAAAACCCTAGGCACGGATAAAAGCATAAAAGAAAGAAAAATAAATTAGTTAATTTAATATTATTCCATAGAAAATATCACTTACAGTCGCATCAGCCACCAAACGCATACAAATATGAAATTTTCTAATGGGCTAATTAACTCTATACGGAATTTTTCACAAGGAAAGGTAATTAGGGTCGGGAGGGAACAAGGAGAATCGCTTACAAGCATACGCAGCACTTAAATTCTTCATCCTCGACGTCGTTGTTATCGATTTGATTATCGACATGCACATCCATGGCCACGTTCCAATTTCACCGACTGATGACCGATCGATCTTCGATTGTAAACGATGAAAGAACCCTCTGGCTTCGTGGAGCGGTCTAAAAGTCGGCCTTTTTTTATATGACATATATTAATTTAATTTGATTTATTTATAATCAAATATTAGTAATTACTACAAATAAGGAAATCCAGCTCCATTTCAAAAAAAATTTGTATCATCTTATCGAGAAGGATTGTATTTGAAATCATTATTGTTACAAATTAGAAAATCGAAATCGATCTATAGGCTTTTGCTATTGGATTCAGATTTGAGATTGAATGTTAGTGAAGAATTCTACGTTTTATAGTGTAACTGATACATGTTCAGACCCCAGTTACGAATTTTGACTTTTAAATTTCGAAGTTTGATTATTAACAATCATTGATGACCAAAATTCGTAACAGTTACGAAAAAAATTCATAACAGCCACCAATGACAAAATTTTGTAAGAGTTACGATCAAAATTCGCAACAGTTACGAGGTGACAAATATGCTACGAATTTTGGCTTTAATAGTTACGAATTTTATCATGAATCCAGAACCAATGTTGTTCTGCAAAAAATACAAATTTTGATTTATTAACAACAAATTTTATAATGAATTCAATATCAATGTTGGTCAGCAAAAGCTACGAATTTTGATTAGAAACCACGAATTATATAAGCTACGCAATGCTTCCCACTTAGTCATTACAGATTTTAGTTTATCCGTCATTGTCGAAGCTGAGTTGCAATGAGTCGCGGAGAGTCGCCGGTCTCGTTCGATTGAATTCTTAGAGAGATTTGTGCGTTGTTTAGGTCGTGAGAGCGTGTACAAGAATAACGGAATTACGATTTTAAGTTTTGATATCTTTTCTTTCCTAATTTGCCCTTAGGTTGTGTTTAATCGTGGAATATATTGGGATGATTGCATGAGATAATTTCTCATTTCTCACTTAAATTAAGGCCTTGTCCATTTGAACTCTATTTTTTGACGGTTAAGATAAGATAAGTTTCTTTCAATCAACATAAGTTACTTTCAGTTACTATAAGTTACCTTCAGTCAATATAAGTTAATATAAGTTTTAGTTAAGTTAAGATAAGATAAGTTACTTTCAACATACCATCATCATCATCATATCATCATCATACCACCACCACCATCATCATCATACCACCACCATCATCATCATCATACCATCCTCATCATATTACTATTCATCATCATCACAACCATCATCATCATCACTATATTACTATTCATCACCATCATATTACTATTCATCACCATCATCACAACCATCATAATCAGTATATTACTATTCATCATCATAATATTACTATTCATCACAACCATCATCATCAGTATATTACTATTCATCATCATAATATTACTATTCATCACAATCATCACAAGTCACAACCATCATAATCATCAGTATATTACTATTCATCATCATCATATTACTATTCATAATCATCAGTGTATTACTATTCATCATCATCACCATATTACTATTCATCACCATCAGCATATTACTATTCATCGCCATCATCATATTACTATTCATCAGTCAATATAAGTTTCAGTTAAGTTAATATCAGTCACTATAAGTTAATATCAATCACTATAAGTTAATATCAATCACTATAAGTTACTATCAGTTAAGATAAGATAAGATAAGTTTCAGTTCAAATGGACGGCCCTAAGCCTCTCATGAGATTTCAATGATAGAACTTAAATACTCTCTTACCCCTACCATCTAATATGTATTTACAGTCTTTTAATTTAGTCATCATTTATATTGATCTAATCATAATATTGATAGAGTCGCACAACGAAGCTGATGGAATAGGGAAAACCCTAGTTCTGTATTTTTATTCAACTAAAAACTACTAATGAAAAGTACATAAGCTTGTTTAAATAGTAAAAGATGCTACCTAAAACGGAAATCACCAAAAATCTCAAAGCTGCCAAAAATCGGAAAATATCTAAAAACACTAAAAATTCAAAATAAAATAGGAAACGACTCCGGATTGCCAAAAAATAAAATAATCGTCACGTCGTTCCGCTCAAAATAAGGTATTATGGGCTGAAATCGGACACCTGGAACTCGAATCCTGCTAACTTGCACCGAAAGCCCAAATTCTGCTAACGTGCACCACTTTCCTCCAAAACCTCTGTTATTGCTGGTCTGTCTGCATCAAATATAATGATTTGAGATTTGTCAAATCAAATATTAATCACACGATTAAGCATCACCCACATAACAAGGTCCCAATGGTATGTTCTGTTTACATGTATGCTTATTCATATTTTTCTCATTTAGGTTATAATACATTTATTCAAAGGTACTTGTGCTGATTAAGAAGTACACATCATGTTATTAACATCTTTGGGTAAACAGAACATATGGGCGTCTTCTAACTTTATTAGTTACGTTTTTTTAAGGATCTGACTGACATCATAGACGCAAGTGTTCACAAATGTGTCGTGGAGGAAAATAATGAGATGTACTTGCGTATTGAGTCGGTTTTCATCCTCAAACAAGTACGCAGGTGAATTGAAAACGATCTTCTGTGTTATATGATTTATTCCGCGAACTCGATACTGGTATATTTTATTATTTATGTTGTTAATTGAAGGTATCAATTTGGCGTACTAAATCAAAATGCGATCAAAACATTATTAGGAAGAATTTTTGAAGGTATATCTGCGCTTATATTGAATTAACTTTTCTCGTCGGTTAACTGACTATACTAATCTTATTGTTTTCACAGATTTTTGGAAACGGTTCGAAATCTTCGTGCAACACAAGCGGATCATAGATCATTTATATTTGGATAACTGTCGTCCGAGTGTTAAGTTCAATTACCGAAGTTGAGAAACCAAATAAATTACGGTTGAATGGGCTCCGGGCTCTCCCCATTTCTATTGTATAAATATATTCCTTCAGAGTTTTGCATAACTTCAAATTCTGTCATATGTAATTATGCACAGATGTTCGTTTTCTTCTAAGGAGAACAAAAAAATTGTTCATCATTGATCAATTATTGCCGACATGAACCAGTTAATATGTCTGACAAATTATGCGATAAGAGTACGAGAACCGCACAATAACATGGCATGCGATACCGTGAGAAAATATCACAAGTTTATCGCATGTATAGAGCTATACAATAAATGTACCGTAGCGCCGCAATAGTAAAGACTGTACGATAACAATTTTTATCGTATAGTTATCACATAGTTGTCCAGGAAATTCGCGATACATATCTTCATTCTCTATTTAAATTTCACTCCAATTGCTACCCATCTCCTTCAAATTCCTCGGCTTCATAACACAAGCGAAAGTGGATACTTATTCTTACAATTTCCTTCGTATTCTGCAAGTTTCAATATCATCTTTCAATTGAGTGCGTATACGTTTTATTAATATTCATTGTTTTCCAATAATATATAAATTTATGTTGTTATACGAAAACCATTTATTCCATAACTCATTTTAATTATGCATGTAACTTTTGTAACAAACACCGAAGTTAAGTCAACTTGAATATTAGAAAAAATGTAATATTATTGACGACAATATGTCGTCGTCCGAGAATACAAACAAATTCGCTCTAAGACGTATACCTGCTCTATTAGAAAATGAGCAGGTCAGTACACTCGTGAATCAGAAACGTATCGTTTGCCCTGCTCAAGGTAAGATATATAAATACAATGGGGGATCAGCTTGTTGCGGGATTCATAGCTACAGTTACGCGAAATATAAAGAGGATGAAGAATCAATCGTCGAAGGTACAGAACAGAGTCCATGCCGAAAACTTTGAAAGGGGATGAGATCGTTGACCAACCCTCACCTATACCTACCAAGGAAAGTGGAAAATCGTAGGGTAGTTCAAAACGCTAAAATGGTTGTGTTTAAGTCGCCGAAAAGCAACTTGCCAAATCCAGTCGGTCACCTGGACCTATCAGCCGACCGGTTAGAAAAGAGTTATCAGGAGGACTGCCGAAGCAAGCATTCAACCGGTCGACTGGACTCACCAGTCGACCGACTGGGAAAGGACTTCAGAAGGCTCACCACTGCTCACCCATCGAGTCGGTCGGTTGGACTCACCAGCCAACCGACTAGAATAAGATTTCAGGAGCTGTCCAAACTGTTGGCCACCAGCCGATCGGCTGGTACTGCTACAGTGTGATTTTTCTACCCGGGTCAATAAATAGAAAGTGAGGGTTTTTACCTAGGTGTGGAGGTTTTTGGGGAGAAGAAGACCAGAAAAGGAGGTCAAACCAAGGTCATCAATCATCAAAAGATCCCAAGGGGAAGAAGAGAAGACTAAAGGGAGTTCAAGGATTAACCATCCTCCTTCCTCTACATCTTTTCCATTCTACTTGTTGTGTGCTATAAACCCTACTCACACCAGAGTAGTGATCTTGTGTTTTGAGGGTGTTGTAACCCTCCTTGGTACTCTATGATCATGTATATACATTTAATTCAACAATCTATGATGTTAAATTCATATTCACTATGCTCTTCATTTATGACATGCTACTAAGTGTTTGATGAAATGCCTAAGTGACATGTTTATCACAAAACTTGACCCAAGTATCGAATGACCTTAGTGATGGTTTAGATGTAGTGAATATGATCTTTTCTATGGATTTGAAGTGAACTAGTCCCCTAAGCCTATATCATTTATTACCTTAGGAAGACATTCCAAGGATAATAGTGCTATAGAGTGAACCAATATCTTGATAAAGTGAGGTTCTAATTAAGAGAGCTTGACTAAGAATACATTCACATGAAAGTTGGTCTACCTTAGCCTAAGCTAGGTTCTAAACTATTTGACACCTTGATTTGCATAACTCTTGTATACATGATCAATGGGAAATTGTCAAGGAGGGAGTAACCCCTCGAAACACCTTTTATCTATCTTTTATCTCTAATTAGTCACCACTTAGGATTTAGATACACACCCTAAACATTTTTGGTTTAGAATAGTCGAAAGGAAACACAACCTTACATAGTGCATGTGTTTGGCTTGCTCCTTTGGGTTCGACCCGGTCTTACCGGTCATTATAAATTTCTTTTGAGCAATAGAGATTCTTATCGCATTAATTTGCATGTGAAAATCTGCAACGTTCACCTCCTTTATCCAAAAAGTGCAAGTTGTTTGACATTTTGTCTTTTACCTAAAAGATAAAAGTGCAAAATGACAAAAAATAAATTATTGGACTCATTCTGCACCTTTAGACCAAATGATCTAAAGTGTAGATTTGTCCCTACTTCCTCATTTCTGGAGGTGTCCTCAATTGAACGCCCCATGTTTTATTATATGGTTAGTTATTCGTTTTACTTTCGATGATTGGTATAGATTTGTCCCTAATTCCTCATTTCTGGAGGTGTCCTCAATTGAACGCCCCCTGTTTTATTGTATGGTTAGTTAATCATTTTACTTTCGATGATTGGTATTTTATTTGTGTAACAGTTTGTTTTAGTGGCCATGTTGTCTGAACATTTTTTACTTTAATTGTTCACTAATATTTGTGATGAGAAAAAAAAACCCTTTTTATGTTGATCTCATCATAAAAGTTTCCTCCTTATAGTGTTTAGAATCATTAAATGAACAACGATCCTGGGTGTACAATCGACGTGATTATGGAAAATCGTACATCAACAACACATCATAATTTCATAGAAGTTGCCATCGCATTAGCGAACTTCCCACTGAAATGGGTTGTCCATGTAGGCATTGCAAGAATCCAAAGTGTCACAAAGTAAGACTGGTAGAGGACCATTTATACAAAACTGGTTTCATGCCGAATTACTATAACTGGACACACCATGGAGAAGCTCGAGCTCATGTTAACTACACTCCTTTTGTCACTCGAGACAATGTCCATATGTCATCCATGTAAGATCATTAGTACCCGCCAAGCATTCCGATGCAACACAAGTCCGATGAAGATGTTTCTAGTTTTGGCTTAATGACAAGTTTTCTTGACACTCAGTATATTGAAAGTGGAAACCGTCGTCCACCGGCCTTCTAGTGCTTCCCTAAGCACTCAATCCCGATACCAAAGCCGAGATCGGCTACTAAGAAGCTACACATGACAAAACCCCATTACATAGTGATGCAGGGATTTACAATAAAAATGAACTAGTTAAGGTCAGTCACATACTGATTCGGTAATGCATGTTTGATGAAAAGGTGGAAATCCTCAGTCGGAACATCACTACTAGCCCCGCAGATGACTCACACACATAGTCACGTCGAAGAGCTGGCTCTGGATACAGGTGAGCCCTAGATGTTGGGAAAGATGGCAAATATCAGCTGAATTTGTATCACTCAGGATATGACTTTTCCCACTCTTGTGTAGTAAAATAGGCTCACAAATGAAATATAATCTCCACTATTAAAACATAATAATGTTATACAACTCTCCCACGGACAAGTGAGGCTTTCTTCTTTTCTCAAACACTCAGGTTTGGATTACAAATGAATTCTCGAATGAATTGAGTTTTACAAATGAAATGACAACTCCTTTTATACTACGAAACTTTCTAAATAAAGTAAGTGAAGGTTATTCACCCGTTTTCCTTTCCCCTCACTTCTCCGTTGATTTTTATATGCTCCTCACATATGCATTTCTCTCATCCTCCAAATAAGGAGGGATCTCATCAAATCTCCCCCACCCGACTTATGTGGAGGGCATCACTCTCGCAGCTCGTTTATCAGTATTCAAACTTGTCTTTTGGCAAACACTTCATCAACATATCTGATGAATTATCATCAGTATGAATCTCTGGATTTGCTATGATTCCAGCATATCACGTATCCAGTGATATCGCACATCAATGTGTTTTGACTTCGAGTGAACTTGAGTTTTTACTCAGATGAATTGCACTTTGACTGTCACAGTGCACTATATATTTTTCTTGTTCTTACTCCAACTCTAGCAAGAACCGCTTCATCCATAGCATCTCTTTGCAAGTTTCTGCTTCTATGGTAGATAAAGCAACACACTTTTGTAGCTTTGACTGCCACAATACAGCTCCCCCTGAAAAAATAATCAGGTATCCAGAAGTAGACTCTCTGGAATATAAATCTTCGACCATATCAGCATCTGTATAGCCAATTAGCTCGGGTTTGCCACTTCCAAAACACAAACTCATTTTGGAAGTACCTATGAGATATCTTAGTATCCACTTCACATCATTCCAATGTTCCTTCCCTGGATTAGATAGGAATCTGCTAACCACACTAACTGCGTATGTGATGTCTGGTCGAGTACATACCATTGCATAAATCAGGCTTCCAACAGCTGAGGCATACTGTATCTTTAACATTTCCACTATTTCTTGCTCATTTGTAGGACAATGCTTTGTGCTAAGCCTGAAATGACTTGCAATTCGGGTTACAACTGGCTTTGCTTTCTCCAAATGGAACCGCTGTAATACTTTTTTAATATATTTTTCTTGAGAAAGCCATATCTTCCTTTGCTCTCGGTCACGATAAATGGTTATACCAAGAAACTGTTTTGCAGGTCCTAAGTCTTTCATTGCAAAAGACTTCTTCAATTCCGTCTTCAGTTGACTTATCTTGTCACCATTTTGTCCGATTATCAGCATATCATCAACATATAAAAGAAGTATGATGAACTCACTTTGGGAGTCCCTGATGATTAAATAAACTAAGATTTGACCATGACTGCAATTTTAGAGAGACGCGAAACGGAAAGCCTATGGGGTCGTTTTTGTAACTGGATAACCAGCACTGAAAACCATCTTTACATTGGATGGTTTGGTGTTTTGATGATCCCTACCTTATTGACCGCAACTTCTGTATTTATTATTACCTTCATTACCGCTCCTCGTGAATCTCTTCACAAAGACGCAATGATCTGAAGTTATCCTTCGATATCCATGCTTAATCATGAAGGAATCGAACTTCTTGTACCATTGTCTCGGTACTTGCTTAAGTCCATATACAATCTTTTTCAATCGGCAAACTTGATTTTCTTTACCTTTCTCTTTAAAACCTTCTGGCTGCTCCATGTAAATTTCTTCTTCTAAATCACCATGAAGAAATGCAGTCTTCACATCTAGCTGTTCAACATCTAGGTTTAAACTTGCAGCCAAGCCGAGTACAACCCGTATCGACGACATCTTCACCAGTGGTGAGAAAATTTCCTCAAAATCGATACCCTTCTTTTGATTGAATCCCTTCACGGCTAACCTCGCCTTGTATCTGGCTCGTAAGCTACCTTCCTCAGTCTTTATTTTATACACCCATTTATTCTTGAGTGCCCTTCTTCCTTTTGGTAAGTCTACCAACTCATATGTTTGGTTCTCATGCAAGGATTGCATTTCTTCTTGCATGGCTTTCATCCACTTATTCTTGTGGTCATCCGTCAGAGCTTCTTCATAAGTCTCTGGTTCTTCCCCGTCAGTGAGTAATATATATTCATTAGTAGGATACCTTGTGTTTGGTTGTGGTATTCTGCTTGATCTTCTCGGTTGAGGTTCGTGAGGATCTTGTTCTTCGTCCTCGTCACTTCTAGATGTGTCATCGTTATTGTTATCTTCAGCTACTTATTCAGCTGGAACATCAATTGGAGTCTCATTTTGTGTATCGCCGATATCATCTATCACATCGTCTCCGTCAGAGTTTGAGGGAGGGACTGGATCTAAGTCGATTGGATGCTCTTTAGGATTATCAGGCTTCACAACCTTGTGGATATCATCAATATTTTGATCTTCAAAGAAGATAACATCTCTACTTCTTATAATCTTTTTCTTGATGGGATCCCATAATCTGTATCCAAATTCTTCATTTCCATATCCCAAGAAAATGCACTCCTTCGATTTTGAATCGAGCTTTGACCTTTCATCTCTGGGTATATGAACAAATGCACTACAACCAAATACCTTCAGGTGGTTGTAGGATACGTCTTTACATGTCCAAAACTTATTTGGAACTTCACTGTTTAACGGACTTGACGGAGATAAGTTGATCAAATCAACTGCAATCTTTAGAGCTTCACCCCAAAAGCTGTTTTCCAGCTTCGCATGAGATAGCATTGATCTCATCCTTTCGACAATAGTCCTGTTCATTCTCTCAGCCAGCCCATTGTGTGAGGAGTCTTTGGAACAGACCGCTCATGACAGATTCAATTACTTAAATTGTATCTTCTGAATCCTCCCATATATTCTCCTCCGTTATCGGTACGAACACATTTGAACTTTCTGCCACTTTCTCTTTCAACACTGTCGGGAAACTGCTTGAAAACTTCAAACACCTGGTCTTTTGTCTTTATGGCATATGCCCATACTTTCTTGGAGTGATCGTCAATGAAGGTAACAAAGTACCTCGCACCTCCAAGAGAACTTGTGGTCATCGGACCACAGACATCCGAATGTACTAGATCCAATACACTGGGTTTTCTTTGTGGGGTCTTGTATTGGCAAGAAGCCCTATGTTGCTTTCCAATCAAGCAATGTGTACAAGGCTTAAGAAACGTGTCTTTCCTCTTCAAGTCTGGTAATGCCTCCTTCATTGTCAAAATTTGAAGTCCCTTTTCACTCATATGTCCGAGCCGCTTCATATCTCGATAGATGAGTCTTCTCTGACGGTATTTACACACCCATTGTTAACTTTTGCTTTCATCGCATAAAGGTTGTCTCTTTTACTACCTCGGGCTATCACCAAGGAACTTCGTGTCAGTTTCCATTTTTGGCCTCCAACCACGTACTCTTGTATAGCCTTCTTCATCTAATACTCCTATAGATATAATATTGAGACGCATGTCATGTACATGTCTCACATCTTTTAGGATTAGATGACATCATGTGTTCGTTATTAAGGCAACATCTCCTTTTCCCACGATTTTGGATGTATCATTATTGCCCATCGTCACGTACGTGTCTAGGGACGTCAGATTGACACTGCCCTCATCTCAAAGGATCACATCATCTTTTTCATGCGAAATAGTGGCAGCTACATTGCTTGCGTTACCATTTCCACGTTGCTCTCGCTTGAGAAGTCTACATTCTCTCTTCATGTGGCCTTTCTTGCCACAATGATAACATTCAACGTCAGTTTTGTTCTTCGATGTTCCTCAAATATTATCATTCGACCTCCCCTTGGTTTATCTCTATTATGGGATGTTCTGTGTGAGTTTCTTCCACGATATTGTGTAACAAATGCCTATGATTCTGATGTCATTCTTTGCTCCTTCCTTCTAGACTCTTCATTGAACATGATATCTTTAACCGTGCTCAATGTCAGTGCACCTTGGTGTGTCCCAGTTGTCAAGCAAGGAACTGAGAAGTAACAGTGCTTGTAATTCACCTTCAAGCACCGTCTTCATATTGGTGAGTTGGTTCACAAATCCCTGAAACTCCCTCAAGTGTTCGAACACACTTCGGGTCTCTCGATACTTGAGGTTTACCAAGCGCTGAATCACAAAAGTGAGCTATCTTTCTTTCATACATGGATTCCAACTTTTTCCATAATATGTACGCAACTGTTTCTTGCGCTACGTGATGAAAGACACTCTGATCCACCCATTGTAGTATTTGTCTGATAGTTTTCCTCTCCATGACATTCCATTCAGCATCTGACTTGGAAGCTGGTTTGACTCCTTCATTTAAATCCTTGCAATATAAGATGTCTTCCATTCTTGGCTTCCAAATAGAATAATTTGAAGATGTCAGCTTGACCATTGTTGCAGATGATGCTGAGGTGTACTCCTCCATTTTACTGACACAAGATAATCACGTAAGAACCAATGCTCTGATACCAGTTTTCGGGACTTACACCAGAAATGATCATACTTAAACTATTACTGTAGCAATGATCAGACTTAAACCAGAAATGATCAGACTTAAAAACAGCAATGATCAGTCTTAAAAACAACAATGATCAGACTTAAAAATACAATGATCAGACTTAAATTATACTGTTGCAATGATCAGACTACACTATTACCGTAACAATGATCAGACTTAAACTACAAATGATCAGACTTAAAATAAGCAATGATCAGACGACAAATTGAGAATGATCAGACTTACAGAGAGAATGATCAGACTTAACATTATTAACTAAAAGACTACAAATTGAGAATGATCAGACTTAAAGAGAGAATGATCAGACTTAATATTTGTAACTAAAAGACTACAAATTGAGAATGATCAGACTTAAAGAGAGAATGATTAGACTTAATATTGGTAACTAAAAGACTACAAATTGAGAATGATCAGACTTAAAGAGAGAATGATCGGACTTAATATTAGTAACTAAAAGACAACAAATTGAGAATGATCAGACTTAAAGAGAGAATGATCAGACTTAATATTGGTAACTAAAAGACTACAAATTGAGAATGATCAGACTTAAAGAGAGAATGATCAGACTTAAAATTGGTAACTAAAAGACTACAAATCGATAATGATCATACTTATAGAGAAAATGATCAGACTTAACATTGGTAACTAAAAGACTACAAATTGAGAATGATTAGACTTAAAACAACAATGATCAGACTTAAAAACAGCAATGATCAGACTTAAAACAAGCAACGATCAGACTTACAAAGCAATGATCAGACTTAAAACTAAAGAAGAATAAAACACGAATTTGACCCTCTAGATGAAGGAATTCGCCTTAAAAACGCCGAGCTCACGGCAGAGCCGTGAGTTTTGCTCAGAATGCCGTTTCCACCCAAAAATACTAGGCTTTCATCAAATTCTGACACAGGTGCAAAAACATCAAATTTTGCGTAAAATTCTTCGGATGTTCCAATTTCTGCATGTAAGTTAGCGTCATTCGCCCCACATCACTTACAACGCAATTATCAGACTAAAACTAACAATGATCGGACTTAAAACAGCAATGATCCGACTTAAAAATACAATGATCAGACTTAAAAGAGCAATGATCAGACTTAAACCAACAATGATCAGACTTAAACTATTACTGTAGCAATTATCAGAGTTAAAATAGGAATGATCACACTTAAAACTACAATGATCAGACTTAAAACAGCAATAATCGGACTTAAACTATTACTGTAGCGAATGATCGGACTTAAACTATTAATGTAGCGAATGATCGGACTTAAAACTATTACTGTAGCGAATGATCAGACTTAAAGCAGAAATGATCAGACTTAAACTATTACTGTAGCGAATGATCAGACTTAAAGCAGAAATGATCAGACTTAAACTATTACTGTAGCAATTTTAAGGACAATTATACCCTCGCGTCAATTATATATTTTTAAATAAGTCCGTTTAAATTTTTTTATTTACAAAAAGTACCGCGAATCGTGATTGATCGAAATAGACACGTGCAATATTTTATTGGGTTTGTACTTTTTAATTTATAAATGTGGGTTGTATTTGATCCGTTCCCATAAGATTATATATGTTTCACTTTTAGTCGTATGTCTTTATTGGTTTTTTTATAATTTAAACTCTTAAGGTCGGTTTAGGGTTCATATAAGAGATTTTAGGATCGGATTCGGGTTCATATAACCGACCCGGGGTAAAGGCCAAGACACACCCATCCTAACTTGTCCCGCGCACACCCCTTATTGGGATATTATATGTTTGATTACAAAGTTTATTTGGTTTGAAGTCAGATTCATTTTGATTGATTATATGATCAAGCTTATTTTGAGTAAGAATATAACTTAAATTTATTTCTAAACCAATGAAAACTTAAATACCAAATAATAATTAGGGGCAAAGAGAATATATTAATGGGGGGCAATAATACAATTAAACCTATATTTAAGAGTGTTTTAAAACCTCTTTGTTTGGCTGTTAAAGATACCAAGGCATTCAGTCAGAGTGGACCCTAAAATGCAGAATATTGCTGAACAAATATGAAAATTGGAGGTTGGAGCATGTATTAAGAGAAGGAAATGCAGTGGCTGATATGTTGGCTTACAAAGCTTTCACCACAGGATGGAGTTGGTCATCCTCCAAGCTATTCCAATTTGTATTGCGCAAGCTGTGAAATCTGATATGTATGGAGCGGGAACTTTGTAATCGTTGCAGTTTTGTTTTATAACATTTGTTCTTTCAAGAGTGTTTTAAAACCTTCATTGGGGGCAGCTGCCCCCATTCCTCAACACGTAAGTCCGCCTTTAATCAATAGTTTTATAAGTTATGTAAAATGTGAAGCACAATATTGACCATCACTGACTAACTTTTGAGAGAATATACAGGTGGGAATACCTTTCACTTCTTCACCAAATAACCTAACTTCAATATTAGACTGCAATGCAGAACATAAGTAAACTGATATCCGCTCTCACTACCGGTACTTCCATTTCTGATGATTAAATGACCCGGTTTGCCACATTAGTGGATCTTCAAATTGTTGCATGCTGACCTTTTATTCATCAAATTGAATCAGAATCATATCCGAGCAAAAGGGTCTTGCATAGCATGTGTAAATCCATAGGTATCTTCATAGAAGAAATTCTCTCATTCTAACTGGCCTTTTAACTGCGTTTGTGAATCCCTGCATGAAATATATATGGCTGAAGCATCAAAAGTAAGTAATGCAAAACTATGAACAGATAGTGAAATATCAAGGACATAATACTAATCATTAACCTATAATTGAAAGCTTCAACAAATGCATATATGGTAGGTAGTCACGTGTTCATGCTAGAAAAGACTATCCTTGTGTACGTGTTTTTATTATTTTGTTTCCAAATTAGTGGTATATTGTACTGGTGACAGAGATCATTACCTCATTGAACTTGAATAGCACAGGACGCGAATCTCTCTCCCCCGTTGCCAGTTTTGGCTTCGGGTTCTCAGAAATTTGAGAACCTTTATTGTTCAACTTTACAAACCTGATTAAGAAAAGAGAATTTGTTTGAGAGTTTGACCGAGTTTAAAGGTTGTTACTTGCATTCTTCAGATTACTCGAATGATGAAAGGATGATGATGTACACATGTAAGGGAAAGGTGCACATTCCAAATGTGTACTGTACACAGAATCACGCAAGCATATTACAATCAGAAATACTTTACACACTAAAATTTGCATGCAAATTGATGATACACACACACACAAGAAAGTATACCTGTCAAAGAAACTTGTGGAACTACGAGGAGGTTTCTTTGCAGTTCCAGTAGAATGATGTTTACCAAGAGATATGTCAGTTTTTGCAGATGCCAGTGTTGATGCTCTAATGGGGTCAGATTGCTTGCAGTCGAATTTACTAGTGGAACTGACGATTGCATTGGACTTGCGTGTCAGCAATTCAGATGTTTCTCCCACTATAGAAGTGTGGCAGTCCTCTCTGAATCCATTGGCTGTCTTATTAGAATTGCTACTGGTTACCGACAAAATCTTCTGTTTCTCCACCTGAAATTCGACATATGTTCTGTTTGAGCCATTTCCGAAAAATATAAAAGCAAGCAGCGCTGAGTTCAAGGAAAGAAAAATTTTGGAATAATGGCAGTGGTGAACACTGTATAAAGTGATTTCCATGAAGTACTATGAGCATGAAATCTGGAAATATATGCCTCTAAGATATGTAACTATCATAAGCTGTAATGAATAAGTTAATAATTAGAGTTTTTAATACTGGAACCCTATACTAGCCTATTGGGCTATCTATAACGAAATTTCCAACTTCTGATATATTTCTTCTGGCAAAAAAAGAACAGAACTTCCAACATTATCAGAGAGCAACTTTTTAAGGATATATTAGTTCTCCAACCTTCAGTGACCTACTATACATATAAAAAGGGCATTTCTTTAATGATTTTCTATTCCATCTAGTTTGAATTTCTTTCGCACGTGAAGCTATATAATACAATATACATTACCAAGGACATTAATAAAAACTTTCCACTTGCCAGTCATGCCAGCATTCCCTTAGTCAAATAACATAATTTAAATATGTCAAATACAGACTAGCAAATAGAGAAACTTACCTCATGTACCAAGACCTGCTTCACAGCTGGAGCGAGCACATAATGTTCACTCTTATAATCCTGCTCGATGACAGTGTAGATAACTTCAGATCTATCATGCAGTGAATAAAATGTATGACAAGCTCTATTGACTGACCAAACCTTGAAGCAAACGAGATATGTGAGGGGCGGATCAAATGTTAGCACCAAAGCATCTGATTTCACATCATGTCCAAAGGTACTTGGTATAAGATCTGACTTTATGTGCTTATATGTTACTGAATAAGAACACATGATGCTGACCAGTTGAGCCAGATCTTTCTTCTCCTTCTCAGATAGCAAATGTGCTGCAACCTAAAAAGTCAGTTCATCTAGAAAACCTTAGAGAGTCTGTGATAATTGTAAGCAGCCTGCTCACCAGCACAAAACTGCATGTTAAACAAGCACAGGACACACTAACAAAAACAAAACCGGTTTATGATTTGTTGTCTAAACAGAGAACACTAGTGAGTAGTGTGAGCGGTGACAATTCTACGCTAGAGCTGACAATGGTAATTCATGTATTACGGGTAGTGCTGTTATTATGGTCTGTTTATCATGGTTATAAGACCAGTGTCCATGTTTCTCCAAGCAGGATGACCTTGCAAGCGCCATTTCAGTTCATGAGTGCAGTTCACCCTTCAGCTAATATGTTGCAGACGCGTAGGAGGATTTTCCATTTCTTAAAAAAAAAAACTGGCCATTTATCTGTTCACTCAGAATCAACATATTAAATTTTTTTTCTAAGAATGCGAGCAAATATTATGGATATAAGATGAATTTATGCTGATGAGGAGCCCAGACAGTGATAGACTATATGGCCTTCAAGTCACAAATTTGTCCTCTGTATTTTTCATCTTTTATAAATGTCAGTGATTTTTGACATAGCTGATTTATGGTAAAAATACAGGCTGCATCCGTTTTCCACCTAAAAATAATTTTTTTCTACTCATTTACTTTGGTCATATTTACCAAATTGCATGGTTTGTCCATGGCAACATACTTCCATCGTTTCGTCTTTAAAATTCCCCGTTGTTAATTAAGAAATATCTGCTTGATACATTCAAAACACTGCTTTCAAGTCATGACCCCGTTAAAGACCCCATCTAATGCAACCATTTCTAATTATGACACATAAAAGAAAACAGAGGTCATGTAAAAAGAACGAAACTTGGAAATAAATAAAAATTGCTCTAAACATTACCGGTCTTAAAGTTGGTGGAGATAAAATATGCAACAAAGGAGAAACTGAGTCTTCCACAAATGATTTGATGGACAAATGCCTAGTAATATAGGGCACGATTTTAATTTGCCAGGACTTCAGGACCTCCAGATTCTCTGTCAACATTGTTCGGTACCTGTCATTCCATATGATACATACATACTTATAAAAAATATGATAAACCCAATAATAGAATAGACAAGATGAGGCCTAATCTTTGGTATGAAACCTCAGTTAAGAAACAGTAATACCTGTGGAAAGATTTAGGCCATTCAATCACCGGTTTCTCAATTTGGGCAACTTCTCGGTGTATTCTGATTGCAATTTGAGACTGATAAGCTGCAAAAAAAAATAAAACAAAAAGTGAAGTGAAAGAATGAAAGCAATCTTTAAATTACCTTTCAATTATGGAAGCAAAAACACTAGAACATGTTCTTTTTTCAAACCACACGTTTGAAATTGTTACCATATAAAGACATTTGATGTGTCTGCATTACATACTGATGAACCAAATCCGAAACACCGAGGCCATTTAAGCATTTTATCTGAGATTGTGTCACGTAAAAGCAAATATAAGAACACGAACCAGAAATGATAACATCTTCAATTAAATAATATTACAGTAGAGGGCATACAGTCTTTTGCATTCCTGGGTCATGATACCGAAGCTGCAAAATGTTTTCATGAATCCCATTCATGATCAAATCATAGTCACCTCTGCGCATCACTTGACCAGTCAGAGTGACATTACTCTTTGTTGCACGAAAATATGCTCTTAAGGTATGTTACTTACCGACTAGACATAAGGGACTGCATGGCGTCAAATTCGTTTGACATAGGGCCATGATTGTTATCATGTTTCCTGTCATGTTTCACTTTTCTCTTTTGGAAAATCTAACGAGAAAGAAAAACTTAGTTCAAGCATTTGTAAATATATATGGTGATAATCATAGGCAGAGCAGTAGTGTCAATCCTTCACCTCTCTCCAGATATCAAAAACACTTTTTGACATGTCTTTTCGACCAACCACTTGAGAACTGATGCCTAGCTGGAAAGATAAAACATGTTACTAGCGAAAGATACATATTAAGAATGTTGCTGTTTTCAAAAAAAAAAAAAAAAAAAAAGAATGTTGCTGAACTATAACAACAATAATCTTTTTGCCAGTTACAGGGAAAAATGCAACCAGAACATATTTATTTTTTTCTGGTGCCCTAATAAACTCCACTATACTAGCAGTTTCGAGAGTGATATTGTTAAAAGGATGTAGAACACCAGCTTATTGCATCTCTTGCTAAGGTATTGATCTTTTTAAACAGACTGTTAAAGACATCTTAGGCCATGTATCCAATAGTAGTTAACAATTAATGCATCTCGATGTTCATATTCCCTATTCATACAACATAATTTGAGTAACTCAATGCTGACCATAGTGGTATGGAACTCGGATGTCAGAACTCTTACAGGAATATTCTGTGGAATATTGTAAGGCATGTTCATTGTGTATTCTTTCATTATTGTGCCTACCATACGTGTCATGCTTGTATTGTATAATGGCTCATAGAACTGATATCAATAGACATACAATATTCATAGCATGAACTACACAGATGATTCAAGTAATAGCCGTCTCCTACTTCCTAACTGTAATTGAAAAGGTGCAAATTTGTATAGATAAATGATTTGGGTTTAGCATTCACTGATACTATGCTTCTCTTTTGCCCTTTTTTTTATGACTAATTGACTATATCATCAGACGGGATCATATAGTCATATCACCCTGCATACTAATAAGTAATACCAAGAGAAAATCTTATATAACGAAGTAAAATATTATTACCATATTCAGATTCTCTCTTTTTCTATGAAGGAACTGAAGTGTGTTCAAACAAGAACGTATGTCGCATCCTGAGAAGAAAAATCAGGAATTAGCAACCAAGACGCTAGTTTTCATTCATCTGGTTGAGTATTAACCATAATGTTTAGAAGCTTACAGTTTTTATGTTGTTGTTGTTGTATAATAAACCTATTACTTGTCAAACATTTTGGGACAATATCTTACAATTAGAAGCATACAGTTGGCATTTTGAGTACCAAGATGATAGCGAAAACACAATTTATGACACAACCAAGAAGTACTAGACCACCATTTTCGTCTAAACTTATCATTTGTTAATATCTTGAAGCACTGCTTGTCAATAATACAGCATGGATATCCCACTCACCTGTGTACTCTGCAAGTGCAGTAAGCGCAATAGAATTGGTCGCCATTCCTTCCTTAATGCATATTTGTTTCAGCCTACAGTTCTCATTTACAAAAATTACAACAGAATAAAGGACCAAGAAAGTAAATAGAGTGATTAGATGAAGTTCACTGATTGTGGTGCTATAAGTAAAAGTGTCAGATCACCTGCTGACCACACGATTAACTGTTGGTTGGACAAATACATGCACCCTGCATACAAATCATTTAAATCAATGAAATGGTTTTCAATTACTACTAGAAATAACACTCCCAAATCACACATAATTATAGAATGTTACACTTATCGATACGCCATAGCAAGCCAAGTACCAAATATTGTGAATGGATGATTCAAATGGCCAAACCATGACCATTCATCATAGCCTTAATAGTTAATGATAGTCTGGGATGGTGGGAGACAAGACAGACTCTACAGTTGAATCTCTCCATTAGAAAGATATTAATCACAAACTTAGAAAAGCCACCAAACATGGATGCAGTACGGAAGAAATGCGATATTAATTTTCTCTCTTTATTGCTAGGATTTGAGACGATTAGCTTTAACTAACTCTTCCACGAATATTTGCAAACATTTTATTTGGTTTAAACCTAGAGAGAAACTGTTCAATCTTCAAAAGACAACAAAATCAATGCATATGAAAACAATAATGGGTAAACAAGACATTGCATTTATGAAAATGAACTTACTTTGCTACTTGCCGCAACTGTCTCAAGGCTGGCGCATACAGGTCATTACATATGCAAATTACCTACAAGTTGGATGCCAGACATAAACATGAAAAATATTCTAGTTAACCATGCTTAACAGAAACAAACTCTATCACGGACATTATAAATGCAACATGTCGAATATCCATTACAAGTATGTGCTTACAGGTCTCAACAATTTAGCATTTTTCTGACTTTTTTTTGACAATTGTTTCCCCATGGCGCTTTCTTGATTATACTCCTTCCTATTATCAGCCTTCTTGTCAGCTGCAACCTGCACGCAGAAGAGGCACATTATTATTGTTTCAAAGACAAACTGATCCCATCATATTATTGCAGTGCACATCAGTGACATTCTCTATCTCTTCTAGATCACTCTCTATTTTTATTATTTCTTCTCTATAAGAGAGGTTTATCTACTTCAAAGATTACCGAAAATACCACACCCTAATTTCATTGCTTTACCTTCTAATCCTTTCAAACACTATAAATTTACAAAATATTCAAGTTCTGGGTGAAGTTTTCAATGAACTCTTGCATATTCTAAATATTTTGTGTTTGTAACATCATTAGTAAGGGCCTAAGGGTTGATTTCAAAATTTCAGAGTTAATGAAAATATGAATTGTTATTTTGAAAAGTACATAAAAACAGCATTTAATATTTATTTTTTTGAGAGTGTACATGAATATTTAAGTTATATTACTTTATTTTCAGGCTTAAATTAACTTTGTTGACTCGATTGATACCATACATCTGATCATTTACTTGAGTGATTTGTTTATAATATACAAACAGGCTAATGAAAACTGACTAAATTATATCCAGAAAAAAGTCAGTTACGTTTTGGGTATAGAACAAACATAATGACTACACTAGTTAAAAGTGCATCAAGTTTATAAACCCTTTGAAATTCCATTCCTGATGCTCACACTCATTTCATATGCAATAAGAAACATATCAGATGTTATTTATTCAGTACACCACCATATTTGATAATTACTGACTTATTTTCATCATCACGGGATACCTATTTAAAACTGAAGGAATTGGATCGAATTGAAACTTATTCTATAAACTACAATCTACAGGAACCAGCTAGAATGCCAACTGTACCATCCAATTGATGAATATTATTGCACATGTTTGTAATGTGACGGACACATGCTAGTGTAATTGTTGGTTTTTACAGTTTAGGGTATATTTTATCCGTGTATTTTGAAACTATCTTACATCTTCTATAAAACGTTGAAACTTAAAGAGTTTGAAATGCGAGTCACAAAGTTAACTCCGGTCCAACTTAAAACGAGGACCGCAAAGGAAGGAGGCAAGTGATGTTGCTGAATGTAGTGGAATGCTATATGACTATATCTTTAAATTGATCAATGAAAACTATCCATCATGCACGATATATAAATACTGAATATGGTGAACGATTAATAAACAATAACATATGAATCATAGGAGACAAGTAATATGTTCACTTTGAAAAACTTGCTGAGATCATAATAATAACTTGAAGTCGATTTTCGAACTTATTACGAGTATTGTACTGTTAAAATGAAGCTAGATGCTCATTTAAAAAACTTGTACAATAATTATAATCACACATTTTAGAAAAAGTCAATTTTTTATCACTAGATCGATCTCACCTGGGGTTCATAAAAGTAACATAGAGATGTATGATGTTCTTTTCCTCATACTGGCTCGACAAAGACCATTTGATTTTCAATCATACAAGTGAGGAAGAAAATATGAACATGAAGCTTACAGTAATCAACTAATCATCACATATTCTAACAAATCCCAGTTCTGATAGATTGAATAAATTTTAATCGAGATTCATATATGTGCAAATCTGTTGCGGGAGTTAATTGGCAGACAAATCCTAGTCTTACGAAAAGCAATGTACTGATTGTTAGCAATTA
This sequence comes from Rhodiola chrysanthemifolia, assembly GCA_033675395.1. Classification (NCBI taxonomy): domain Eukaryota; kingdom Viridiplantae; phylum Streptophyta; class Magnoliopsida; order Saxifragales; family Crassulaceae; genus Rhodiola; species Rhodiola chrysanthemifolia. The sequence goes on from CM066207.1 coordinate 17,547,556, forward strand.
GCATCTATTAGGAAATTACAGGACCCTTGCCACATGGATTTTCTAAACAACACTTATTAAAACTACCTCTAGGATCAAGTTCTGAATTTTTAATGATAGAGAGAACTGAGACGGCCCAAAAAGCTTCATAACTATTGTTTCTGAAGGGAAAACAAATCAAATGGACGCTAGAAGTACATAAAAATAAAAGGAAACATACTAATTATAATGCGAAACACGTCCATTTTAATAAAACTATTTCAGAACTTCGAAAGTTCGAAAACTAAAGAGGTCCTGGTACAATTAGGGCTTGTATTTTCTATTATCTCCTGCAACAAAACCATGCACCACAATCTAATAAGCAGGAAAAAGCATTTGAGACTAAAAAGAGATACTATTGAATGAATAAAGGCCACAGCAGATACTCAAGGACATGTACACATGCTGAGTTTTTTTTTCATGGCAAACGATACTGTAAAATTATAACGGGAGCATAACGCTGACAAAATAATCCAGTCGACATGGAACAATACCTAGAACAACTATACCTTCAGAAATGTGAATATATTATGGTAAGAGTTTCATAAATGGCGATAATGTATTAACCTTAGAATGATCACTTAGTATCAGATCAATTCTAGACCTACTTCTGTTGCACTACCCCATTTCCCTCGCAGTGACAAAAACGCAAATGTGAGGAGCATTTACATAATAACTTCTAGTCATAGCTTAGCTGCTCTAATGTCTACTAGAATTCAAAGGACAGCTCATACAAGATATATAAATGATAATTTTTCAAGTAAGCTGCACAAGGGCATAATAGTGCAGTAGCCTAAAAGCTAAGTTACCATTTTCAGCACGACCTCCACTGCACCCTTGCCATCACCTAGTGATCCATCAATTTCATCGATCACCTAATAAAGCAAGGTCAAATAATTACATTCTTCACTCTTCTTGGAATTAATGTGACAACACATTGTAGACAGCATACCAAACACTTTGGCTTTGAGTCGGTCATTACAGAATTCATCTGAACAACATCCAGAATTTTAGATTCTACAGTTGATGCTGATCGATCATCACTGGCATTTATCTAGAGGAAATAAAGCCCCTGTCAGTGTCATGATCACGTATGCTAAATACAAAACAAAGACGAGTTGAACACAATTTGTAATAACTAGCTTAATGTAATGCAGGTGTGCTTATTGTGACATGGCTAAAGTTGTTATCAAATCAAGATCTCAATTTACAATCTACAATATTTTGTAATACGACAATGCAAAGGGCCAGAACATGCAAGAGCAGATGAAACTGCATCCCTTGTATTTATGAGAGGTTACTCATAATACCATTGTCCTAAGATAACGTAAGTAAAGAAACACGTGTATAATGCAGAACCTCCACTACACGGTATCCACAATGGTTTGCAGCTACATGTGCAAGTGTTGTCTTTCCAAGCCCAGGAGAACCACAAAGCAAAAGGATCTGAAAAACATTATAACAACATTATTATCAGTTATGGCTATGAGTTTTTTTTAAGCTATTAATTGTCAGTCAGTGACAATAACAAAAAACAAATCATAAGCACATAATACCATCATTAACTTCCTATGAGGGGAGTTCATGTAATTTAATTTTTCGAGACAGACAGTTAAATGCCAGATTGTCTACTACACCGCATACTCCACTTAATCGATTAGATGATACAGCATGAGACGGCTAACAATAAATCAACCTAGGAGAAAAACTATTCACACAGCATGTTTTTTGACCTGTCATGCAACTCTGTAGCACTCTTACTTCCAATTTACTTGCTAAAAAAGTGTCACGCCTACCATTTTTTGGGTGAAAGTTAGCTACATTGCAATCAGATGGAATCAATTTTTTTTGCGAGTGCTTGCTCTTATAAACAAGTTGTGCGCCTTCATAAAATTTTATATATGATTATATGGCGCTTGTGTTTACACAGATATGAATTTGGTGAAGGTAGGGAACCATGACATCGTGAATGTAACATTAGGCAAATACCTTTTGCTCCGGAGGTCCAGTTGGCTTAGACTTCTTGTTTGGTATGTATGGTGAGATAGTGTTTTCCTGATTTCTACACTGGGGATATGACTTTTCTTTCCCAAAACCCGATCGTCCATTCTTCCCGAGAAAACTCCTATCAGACACTCTATGATGATGTGGTATGGAAGAATGTCTTCTCAGAGCAGATAAAACTTGCTCATCTGTACTCCTAATTTCAGATCCAAAAACACACGAGTCCCACTGTTTGAGCCACAACAGAACCTGCAGTACCATGATTAGTCGGCTGTTGCTCAAACTAAAATATTGTTTATTGGTGTGTATGAAGATTGTTTGAAACAAAGGCTGTCATTACATCTACACAGCATATCCATACCTCTCGGTTTGTCTGCTCGTCACTGAGTAGGTCGGTGAAAGAAATTGGAGCATACTTATCGACCCAAAGTTGTTCTGTCGCACTAGCTGGCTCAGGTACGGATTCCTCGTTCTGACTCTCAGAGCTAGCTTTTAAAGTCTACAGCGCCAATCAATGAGCTTATGAGTAACACTTGATTATTTAACAGTAATTTATGGTTTAGTATTAAAAGATAATTAATCTGAAAATAAATAGTTTTGGAAAGTAAGTCCTTCTGGAAAAAAATTATAAAGGAGAAAAACAGATAATCAACACACAAAAAATGCAAGGTTTAAACCCTGGAAAACTTCCTCTGATGAATGACTGTCTTAGAAAATACCAGCATGATATGACTTGGTACAAACGAGGTACATTATTTGTGCATGCATTTGTGTACCTTTAAAAATGCTTCCTGTTCGACCTTTTGCATTAGTGCACTTATGGGTTCGAAATTTAAACCTGTGGAGTAAAAACACAATCGAAGCTGTAAGGAACTACGATAACTTCCAAAGCGCAACAATTGAGAATATATGAAACAGAAACAATAGAATCGCTGAGCTATATAAGATGATAGGTTTGATGTTTGAGTACCCCAATCTTTACGTTCAGCATAGCAGAAAATAGTAACAAGTGTCAAGGTATTATCTTGTGTCTTTCTCAATACCAAGTTCTCATTTCACACAATAGATGGATTAAAACAAGACTGAAAACTTGCCCAAGGCATACCCAAAAATCTAAGTAGCTAAATCTATAAATAAAAAAAAGCTACTGCATAAAAAATATTAACACTTAAAAGTATCGGGAACGTAAGATTCATGGTTTGGTGTTTACATACCAGGGGAATATTCAAATCACATGCACATAGGACTCTCTCTACGAAGCATACCCACATTAATCTTTAAATTATCTGAGGTTCAGCTAATAGACGTAGGAGTCTGGATTGAGTTTTAAGAGGAAGACCACAAGTTGGCATAGGCCAGGCTATCAAGTAATTTATACGAATCCAGTCTGCGCACTCCCAAATCATTGCCAAAATGCATACTTTCCACAAACTAAATGCTAATAACTATTCTCTATTTAGTAACATTTAAATAGATTAAAAAAGATTCCAAGCAGACTTGAGCAAACAAAAAGAAGGCAATTCAAAAAACATTACCACCACTACAGCGCGTTGGCGCATCAAACTTCTGCAAACCGCCGATTCCATCCAATCTACAAATCTTTGCGTACACTCTAACACCATCCAAACCTGTCACCGACATATAATCGCCATCTATCTCTGAAGCAAATCGCGAAACAAATTTCTCTTCCTCCACCTCGACTTCTTCAACCACATTCACTTCCTCATTCTCCATCGGCTGGGGGTATCTCAACCAATCCTCATCATCCTCCGCCTCCGCTTCGACAGACCTACTCCTCTTTTCATTCAAGCTCTCCAAAATCACCTCATCCTCCGATCGAGGACGTTTCTGCCCATTAATTAGGGTTTCGGAAGTCGGAGAACAATCTGTCGACTGGAATGTCTTATTTATGTCCGCAGTTGACTTGGACACTTTATCGAATTGTTGTAGAGGTTGTGTCTGTTGCTCCACCGGAGCCGGCCGATCATCTACGTCGTCTGGAAAGAGCTCCGGCGGCTCCAAATACTGGAAGTCTTCTTCGGGAAGGTGGGAATTGGCTTCGAGCCACTCGAGCTCGTCCGGCATAGGAATGTCCATATCGTCCATCTTTCAAATTCAGACTTGCGCACATCAATGGTAGATCGACTAGCGGACTAGGCTAAGACCTACCAAGAATAAGTGTTTTGGCGGGAAATCATGGAAAGAAGCGGGCTATGAAGAACAACGCTGATTGCTAAATTGCCCTTCCTCGTTGGGTCTGTATGAAGTTAAAGAGTCAAGGTCCCACATAAGCTCATTGGACATTGTATCATTTCGGCATCGGAAATTGTCTCAGTTCTTTATTGATTGTTCTACGCCCTGATAAATCTTAAAATTTGTATTTAGGAAGAATAAAACTTTTACATTAAAGAAAAATGAGTAACGCGTATTCTCTAGACGTAGTTTTCAACTTATATCTCTAAGTTTTTGGATACTGATTTTAAGGATCAATTTCTCATAGGAAATTACAAGAAATGCATAAGTAAGACAATATGATTCTTTGTCACATGAAAGGTCACATGATTCTCGGATATGATGAATTAAAGACCTCAGCCACACACATTAACGACTTAAAGAAGTACTAACAATTTAACATGATTTGAAGACATGATTGTAACCGTCTTTTTGGTAAAGTGTCAAGATAGATCGTTATCACCATATGTAAACACATAATCCATTTGTTATCGCGCTTAATGAGGGTCAGATAAATATCCGACATTAGCATATCAAATTAGTCTTGATTTTGAATCATTTGAAAATAAAGCCCGTATTAATTGTTCCTTGAACATATCTTAAATTTTGTTTATTGTCAATCCAGTATCTCCGAGTTAGAGAAGACTTGTATTTTGCTAGTAAATTAACCGAGAATGCAACATAAGATCGTGTACAATTAGCAATATACATTAGTGCTTCAATAACACTAGGATACGGTACTTCATGGCCAAGTACTTCTTCATCCTTTTCTCGAGGACAATCCGGATCTTTCGTCACATCAAGTGATCAAACAACCATAGGCGAACTCATAGGCTATGATTTATCCATGTTAAGTCGTTTAAGGATCCTTTCAGTATATAAGAAATGATGCACAAAAATGCTTTTTGATAAATGCTCAAATTGTAGACCAACCAGTTCAAATTTACTTTTTTTAATTATGCAATCGTCTCAACAAGTTCATCAGGGGTTCCAATGATATTTTAACCATCAACATAAATCGCAATAATAGAAAATTTGGTTTTTGTCATTTAAATAAAAATATATGGACACATTTCATTGTTGATGTGCCCCTCTTTCAAAAGATATTCACTTAGATGATCGTACCACATTCGACCGGATTATTTTAATTCTTCCAAAACTCTTTGTAGCTTTATTGAGTAAATTTCCCGTAGTTTTGAGGTACAAGTTTAAGGTAATTTCAATCATTCACAATCTTTAACGTAAATGTCATTATCAAGTGATCAATATATATATGTTATAGGAACATCCATTAAATTCATTTGAAGTCCCTCTAAAATCGACAAATTGTACAAAAATATGAATGTTATTGCATCCATGAATGACAATCTTCGTCGAGGTCCCATTTTAGTACGTTTTGAGCGGAGATATTGGAACTTAGAGTGCACATTCGTAAACTCTTAAATGAGATATATTTGGTTTTTAGCTATTTACAAGTTGCAGAGGGAAATATTTATGATTTTCAGTTGACCTTATACGAATTAGTGATACAACATATAGTATTGCATATCCCTTAGCAGAATTTGACAATTTTACTCTCATTAGTAAGAACCTAACTATCGGTTTTAGCCTCTTGATAAAAGATTTTGCTAAATCATTTTAAGTATGAACATGAGCAGTTGGATGTTCAGTGATAATTTTAGTTGATATACAATAGCCAACAAAAAGATTGGGATGTAAATTCTCCCGCTCCACACAAATTTTCTTGATTGTATGATTTGGTTATGATCGTAATCAAATCATTTGAGCAAGCAGCCTTGCAAATGTCATATTACGAGCGGACAATAAACAAACATACGATCAACATGTCGATGTATCAATAAATACCATAGAGTATTAAAATGGCCAACTCGTTAACGAAATAGGTCCATATATATCTCCTTGAATTGATTCTAAAAATGTTGGATATTCAGTCACAACTTTCACTGAGATGATGATATTGTGATCAATTTTCCTTGAAAACAAGCAACATGACAAATTCGAGTTCTTTAGACGACAATATTTTCTCTTTAAAGTAAATTTTCAATGGTTATTTGCATTATTATTAAACCCGAATATCCTAAACACTCATGCCATATAAGATAATTTTCCGGATCAACTTTGGATTATCATCGTAAATGATTTAAATAGTTTTATGAAAGGACTATAACCCCATCATAACTCAAGGACTCAAACTTGTTAGTTATGATTTTATAAAACCATATAAGCTAGCACTTCTTTGCTCAACAATGTAAGGGAAAGTATTGGAAAATGCAAACATGCATTTCCCTTTCATACAGGGCAACAAATCGAAAGATTACAGCCAGCAGTAAAAATGGAGATACAAAGAGGATCCCAAGGGTTTTGCTGAGTGTCTCACTTCAAAGATGAAATGAGATAGTTTGGCACTTACAAGTTACATATGAGCATGCAAGACTGTTGAGGACGACATACATATGTTGTCAAAATAAGACGCAGCTTCTTCTATATACACAAAACATCATAATCAGTGACCATCAAAGGAAATGGCTGCATCGAGGACATACATAACAGATCGATATCTCAAGCTGCATTTCCTCTGTTTTTCAGCATTGGGTCAATTTGGTTCCCTTCCAAAATGAGTTTGTCCAAAATTCTACCTCCCCTCGCCCTCTATGCGAAACTATTGGCACGGTCCCCCATTGCTACCTTATATTGGTTACCCCTTGCGGTCGACCAGATATCCCCCCTGCAAATTAAAATGATCAACTCCTAGTATATGAAGTGTCACCTGACATATTTAAACTTGATGCTTCAAGCGCAATGATTTTGAGTCAAATTAGACTTCTTCAGTTAAACAAATCATCTTGCTCTAAGCAGCAACCATTAATCAGATATTAAAGGAGAAGCCTTCAGTGTGTGAATTTTTCGCCTTAAATTTTCACTGTGTTGTATCAAATTCAGGAAATAAGTGTTATATTTACGACGGTAAGTCCAGCCAATTCTGCGGCCACTACTGAGATAACTGTCACTACTACCCTTTAAAATTGCATCCTAATTTTGAAAATTGCACATGGTATATCAACTTAATGGACGTAAATTGCCAAGCATTTTCAAGTAAGCATGGGTCATGCATACAAAAACATGAAGATAGAACTTGTACCTCCATTGTATCCACGCCAACTCCCATTAGTCTCTCTGGCTTTGCCATGTCTGTCCTGGCCTTGCGCATACACATCTACATAAACAAATATCATACATGCATATTAGTGCTTTTTTGGCTAGCAAGTCGATCGATAAATGACTGGACTGACAGCTTGTTAACATGCCCGAGTTGAGGAAAACTTAGCGGGATTTTAACTTGAAAGCTATATCATATCACGTGATGGAAAAGCATACCTTCATTTGGGTAATTTTTGAGAGTTCTGTTTTGGGTATCCTCTTGTTGGTTCTGACTATTGAAGTGCTCATTATGAGATGGGGCTTGGTACCTATATATATATATATATTCACATATCAGAAATATCTAAACATCATAATACGAAAAATAGAGTGAACTGAAATTGAATGACTGGCTACCCGGGAGAATTCTTGTTCAGCTCTGTTGTAGATAATGTGATTGACATGAGAGAAACTTGTCGAGAAATCTCTAACCTGCAGGTCGAATGTTAACATTTGCTCAATCAAATATGTACTATTAACACACAACTACTTGTTTCGTTTGTCAGCTCAGGAAGCGCCCACTCAAGCCTCGGGGTTTTTTACGTTCTATTTTCTATTTCTCGACTACGTACTTGCGCCGGCCCGATGGGCTACTATTAACACAGTTCACATAAGAGTGAAAGGGAAAAAAAGAAATGGCTTACTGTATGAGTCCCTCTTCAACAGGCTCCCAAACATCAGTTATGTTTGTGGAACTGATGACAATGTCCTGATGCACTCCGGAACTCCTTTTCTGAATCACAAGAAGAAATTCCGAACAAGAGAATTAATACCAAGTGCATGTGTTAAGTTATATCATCAGTTAAATATGATAAAAGAGACCTTGATGATCTCAGCAATGGCTACAGCCTTACTAATAGCTTGTCCCATGGCTTTCAACACTATCAGTCCTCTGGTCTGTAAATTGATGAATCACATTCTTCATATGCATGCATCAACATTTGATTTGAGGTATTAAATTTAATTAAGAGAAATAGTTGGCCTGATCACCTGAAGAATAGGCAAAGCGTAGGAAATGTAGTTCCTGACATGCCCCTGAGCGGTGATTCGAATTTCATTCTGGTCGAGAGTTTGGTGAGATTTGTGCTTCTCCACTCTCCTGTATCTCTCCATTTACTGATCTGAACAAGAAGTGTAATTAATTACCAGAGGAGGAAGGAGCTTCTTAATTCTTGTATTTAATTGGAATTTGGAGGCTAGTGAGTGAGAGCGAGAGAAGGATTGGAAATTGAAATGGGTTATTGGGAATACGAAGAAGCTGCTTGTTCTGCATGCCTGCGACAGATGGGAGTACCGCTTACCCACTCTTCGACGCGTGTCTTCCATTCTTTTTTTGTACCACTATTTTCTTTATTACTTATTATTGTTTGAAGGAAATGATCGGGTTCAAAAGACCAAATTTCTGTAAAAAAAAAAAAATCGCAACCCTTCATTTTAACATTTGGATGGATAGGATTAACTGAAAATAAATCTGTCTAAATTCAAATTGATGTGTGAATAGAGGTAAATATAGTATACAAACATTCTTATTAACAAAAAGTCTCTCTCCTCCACTCGATAAAAACACCCACATCTCCATCGTCATTACTTCAAATCCTAAGATCCATGGATTCCACCAAAAATCACAACCACATGCCATCGCCACTCTCCGACGACGCTGTCATCAAATCGACTCGAGGAAGTTGTGGCAAGTAGGTTCTGCGGTGACGAAGGCGAAGCCGAATCTGAATCCGGAGAAGGAGCGGTGGAGGAAGAAGTTATAAGGAGGGGAGATTGTGAAGCTGATTTACGATACCAATAAGGAGAAGACGGTGAGGATGGAAGAGGCGGTGGACGGAGAGAACGTCGACGGAATCACAGCAAGCTGTGGACGAAGAAAAACTTTAACGAATAGACCCTGACGTGTTGGATTTCGTTTTCTCCAATGCAGCGTCTAGCCCAATCCACAACCTTCTCCCAAACAAACTTATTTTTTACCTAGAATATAGGGTTTCTCAAGCTTCTCCGACAGTAACTGGAGGCTCCCCGCAGTCGATTCTCGGAATGATCAGAAGCTGGTATGTTCATTTAAGCAACATCAGAGAATTGATCTTTCAAAGTCCGTCGAATCCTAGAAATTCTCGTTTCTAATTTGACGCAGTCGGAATCTCAAAGGAATAGCAAGAGCTAAATCTAGGATAGATAATCGAATTCATAAGCGATGAACTCGAACGATAACTCTGGAATCCACCAGAAAATAGCAAAGCTAAGGTTTTCCTACTGTTAGGTCGTGAACCTAACAGAGATACTGAGTATCTCGTGTTTAAATTTTCAATTACTTTGCCAATTAGACCCTTTAACAGGATTAAAATTTGGATAATAATTAATTTATTCTAATTAATCTCAACTTTCAGAATACGTAATTGATTGGTTGACATTAGTTTGCATTTTATATGATTTTCGGACTTTGCACTGGATCTTGCCTCACTGTTTGAATTTTAATTTTTTTTAATCATGTAGAGTGTAAATTTTCCATTCACATTTTACCTTTCTATAATTTTATCTGTCAAACCGCTCACTCTATTTACGGATTCATATTCGATGCTACATATCGATTTACTGTTATTTTTTAATGAGGTGAAAGATTGCTGTGAAATTATCTGTGTATTTAATCTATCAGATTACGTGGCTTTATACATACCAGAGATTCCACAAACCTAACTATTGTCCTCCATTATCTACGGCACTAACAACTTATCCTAACAAACACCACAATATGAAAGCAGAGTGATGACTAATTCAATCCCTTGAGAATGACAAATTGGTTGAGGGCACTAGCAAGAGGAGTTTGGTGCTTGATGAAGAATCTGATGGTGGCCCAGCAGAACAAGTGAATGAAACTAAGGCTAAAACTTTTGCTCGGAAGGTTGATGGACTGGAGCAATCACAACCCAAAGATGATGGCTCAAGGGAATCAGTTCCATCTGAAGAAGATGATGAACTTGATGAGATGTACAAGCAAATCGATGAAGTTGTTCAGGACTTGCAGAAGGAAGGGTTTGATAAATCAAGGAGGAATGTCTGATAAGCTAGAAGAGAAGTCAGAAAAAGAGAAAGTTGCTGAAGAAGTCCCTATTGAATCAATTGTTTCGAAGGCGATGCAACAACCAGATGATCAGGATGTAGAGATGCGGGAACCAGATCAGGAGAAGCCTGATGATGACGACAGTCAGAGGGTTGATCAGGATTCGGTACCACTGGCTGAGCTGAAGAAGTCAGAGAAAAAGAAACAAAAGAAGAAGGTGATTGTGCAAGCAACCTCCACAGAGGCACAAACTGAGCAGGAAGGTGTGAGTTCAAAGATAGTGGGAGAAATGTGTCCAAAAAGAGAAAGAGAGGAGTTCCAGCCCCCGTACCAAGCGGTGTACCATCAGGCATTACTAAACACGGTGTGTGGTTTGTGAGTAGAGAAGCAGCAGACAAGTGGAAGGCAGTGCAGAAGAGGACGATCATTCCTGAAAGGATCCTAGACGAGAAGAAATACAAAGGGAAGGAAGTTGTTCAGTTGTTGAAGGATAATGACATTTTCTGGACCTTGAGAAAAAGTAAGCCGTTCAATGAACAATTAGTAAGGGAAGCGATTACGAATCTGCCAAGTTAGTTTGAAATAGTTAGAGATAAGGACTATGGAGTAGTCTATGTGAGGTAGAAAAAGGTAATGCTGGATCCAGAAATAATCAACGTCTACTTTGCAACGGATGATCCACATGAGGTGCAGGAAGAAGAGGATTTTGACAAAATAGCCAACTATCTAACTGCTGGAGCATATTCTCACTGGGAAGATTCATCTATTCAAGTAGCAGACCTGACCACGTTCTACTCAATGCTTTTCATTGCCCGTCAACTGGAAGCCCACTTCACACGGGACAACGGTCAGCAAAGGTATGGGACAGCTTATCTATCAGATTGGGAATCAGATGAGGATCAACATGGGACGGATCATGTTCCAACAGATTGCTGAACACGCGACATCCACCAAGTCTCTGTACAAAATTATCTTCCCTTTGCTCATCTGTGAGCTGATCATCTACCAGAACCCAGAGTTGAAGCCGACCAGGACAGACTTACGAGAGCTCCACTGAAATTGGGAGTTGATCACAAGCTATTCAAAGGACGACATATGAATGATCTAAAGGATCCTGGTCTAAAGAAGAATGATGTGGCAGAATCGTCTATGAGGTGGACTGGTGCTAGGGAAAGAATGACTCGCGTGGAGAGAGGAAGGATCGTAGGCGAGCTGGAAGCAATGCTGAAGACTCTGCAGGAACAAAAGAAAAGAATCAACCAACTGGTGCGTGCTATGAGATATCCTAGCGATGATGAGGCTGAGGAGGAAGAAGACAAGACTGACGAGGACTCCTCCGAGTGAAGGATTAAAGCTTCACTCTAATCAGCTCTTACACTCTAATCAGCTCTTACACTCAAACACTGCTACTTTCGTACTATTTTTTAGTTTCTTCGTACTGTTTTACGTTGAACTAGTATTGTTTTGAACACTCTTTGCCGATTTTGTGGCAAAAAGGGGAGTAATTTGGTCGCTCTGAAGTCTAGGTAGTTAGAACTAGATGATTTGGTATTGCATGGCTTTTGGCAAAACGTCTTCAGAGTGTTCAAGCAGGTGTCAAGGAGCTGTTCAACCAAAGATTGGAACACGGATGCTGCGCAAAACTGAAGTACGGAAGTTTCCCAATTCCGAGATATCCAAATATCGAAGACATCAGGAGTTGGAGTCGGTTTACAAGAAGATCATGAATAGATATTCAGTGAATATCTTCAAAAAAACAAGTGAAGATCCTCAAGATAACGTGATTAGCAAGAAGGAAATATTGGAGGATTATCTAGATATCAAATATGATATCTAGAGAATATTTAGGAATATTTTCCTAAATATTTGATGAAGAATCGATCCGACCAGATTTTGGAAGCTGCAGAAGAGTATAAATATGCAGCTGGTGTTTCTCAAATGATAATTCGCTTTTGGAGAAGTTAAACACACGAGTGATTTTTAAGCCGAGGAGGAGGAGCGACGGCCGGCTGATTTTTCTCATCGGAAAATCAACGGCACTGAGACAGTCCGTTCATTGTGCTGATCAGCCTTGTCCGATTGAACAAACCGTTGCACACACACCATTGAGATCACGCTTTCGGGAGAAGGCGTCTGGATGTAGCATGGTCAGCGATCTGATTGAACATGATTCTCCCCATGTTAAAATGCATCCTGTTTCCAACTTGATACAGCAGGTGTCCCATTTCCTTGCTGACTGAAGAGCGGTGAGACGTTGGTTTCCAGTTAACAATAGCAATGAAGAAGAGCATGGTGTAAAACATTGTCAAATCTGCGACAGGAATGGCAGTATCTCCCCAGAACGTGTATGAACCTGCAGTAATGCAGTTGGCAATCTTGTCGTAGTCAGGTTCTTCCTCGTCTACTGCTGGATCATCCATAGCATAATAAACGTTGATAAGATCAGGATTAAGTTCGACCCGTTTCCCTCGTACATAGACCACTCCATAATCCTTGTCACCAGCAACACCAAACTGTGGAGGAAGATTCGCAATAGCTTCACGTACCAGCTGCTCGTTGTATGGTTTGCTTTTTGTCTGTGTCCAGTACAGACTGGTCTCCTGCAACACATGCACAACTTCCTTTCCCTTATAGCGTTTCTCATTGACGTTGGTAGTTTTAGCGATGCAATTAGTCAAAAACAATTTGTAATTCAACCGGTAAGACCGGTGTCGAACCCAAGGGAGCAAACGGATTACACGCTAGTTCTATCAAATTTTCTTACTCGGCTAATTCCTAAAATTCAAGTGTGATTGAGTTATCAATGATTCAAAACAAGAATGAAATGGTTTTTAGGGGATTAAATTCAATTAAAAGCGAGTTTCGAGGGATTAATCCCCTCCTTGGCGATTTCCCAATGATTATGCATACAAGAGTTTAATTAATTATGAGTTGATAGGTTTTAAACCTAGCTTAGACTAGAATTGAACAAACCATGCATGTTTAATCCTAGTCAAGCCATCTTAGATAGGATCTCATTAATTAAAGAATATTGATCCACTATATAGCATTTACTCTCATAAATGCTACATGCATAAAGTTCTAGTTCACCTCTCACCATGCATTTACTCTCATAAATGTTGGTTAAGTTCAATTTTACTACATCCAAACCATCCCTAAGCTCTTTCAATACTTAGATCATAGTTCTAACATAAACATGTCACTTGGGCATTTTATCAAACACTTAGAGACATGTCTCACATGAAGAGCATAGTAAAATGAAATCAACTTCAATAGATCCATTCAAATGTGTATACAATGATCATTGAGTACCAAGGAGGTTCATAGAACCCTCAAAACACAAGGGGGACTACTCACACATCAAGTAAGACAACATGATGTGTGGGTTTTTAGCAAAAATCTAAGAGAAAGGAAGAGGGAAAAGAGTAGGATTGATGATCCTAATAAACTCCCTTGATCTTCAATCCTCCTTGATTAGATGATGTTGAAACCCTTGATTTAGCTCACTTCCTTTTGTCTTTTCTCCAGAAAAATCCAAGATCATAGGTTAAACTTCCGTCTTTCTATTTATAGCCTCGGGCAATTTCCGGTACTGTAGCAGGTCCAGTCGATCGACTGGCGGTGGGCTGTTGGCCCAGTCGATCGACTGGAGGGAGATAAAACGCTTGGAAAGTAGATTCTCAGTCGATCGACTGAGACAGGGTAGTCTCCCAGTCGATCGACTGAAGTAATGCAGAAAACAGGCCCTCCTGAGACTCCATTAAGTCGATCGACTGGAGTCCCAATCGATCGACTGAAGGCACGTGGCTTGCACGCTCAGCTGGAGAACTCGCCAGTCGATCGACTGGCGGGCCCAATCGATCGACTGAAGTATCTTGATTTGCAGGCCCTCCTGAGAGTCCATTAAGTCGATCGACTGGAGCAGGGGAGCTTCCCAGTCGATCGACTGGAGGCCAAATTTTGCCAACTTTTGCTCTTGACTCCGATTTTCTCCGAGTTTCCTTCTATGGGCTTTTGGCACTGAGTCACCTTGATTCGCACCTGAAACGCATGAAAAGGGGGTCAAATGACATCAAATAATCGTCGGAAACGAACTAAAGCTATAGTGAAAATGGGCATTAATGAGTCGAAGACTCGACTCATCAACACTCCACACTTAAGCTTTGCTCGTCCCGAACAAAGTATGCAAATATGCCAAGGAAGTGCAAATGTCGATATGCTAGTTGTGCTATGTTTTTCGTGCATTTGCCTCACTAGATTTCACAAGGTCTCGATCTTTATTTCCAACATGTTATTGAAAGGTAAATGACAAGTATGTACAATCTACCTAGCTCCTTTTCGTAGGAGTTACGAATGCATTTAGCGCATGCATTAAGCCTTTAAACCCCTAGGCTACCCTAGTGGACGAGTTATAGTCTCGTGAGAGTTTTCAGAAAAGGGAATACTCACAAATCCCACAAATGTAAATGTCCCATAAGAGTGAATGCAAGAGTGCTCAACCAAGACTACGATTTTTCAAGACCAATCCCTCACCCCAAGCTAGACTAGTGCCGCAATATCATAAAAAGAACTTTCTCAACCTTTTGAGTACCTTTGAGGACATGCATTTAAGATTATCAACACTAGGGCTATAAAATGTCTCATCCCAAATTCTACTCATTTTCAAGGCAACACTATCGAGGCAAGGCTTGTAGCTTGCACAATAGAGCGTCAACCGCTCACCTATGCTAGCTAGGGCTAGTCCAAGGGCTCGCGACAAGGAACTCATTCCCAAGTTTTAGGCGCTTAGGCCGTAATCCATAAGGGAAGTGGAGTTCGACACTAGAGTTTCTTAATAAACAAGCATAGCCCAACAGATAGCTCCCGTGCAAGGCACATGGGTCGTCCAAGAGTTATTTTAACAAGCACACATTGTAAATGAGAAGAATCCCGCACAAATGAAGAATGGAGGGAAAAACATATGGTCAAGATTTAAGTGCTTCTTATTTATTTTTGAAACGGCCTTTGGCCTACAAATGCTTTCGAGGGGGGACTTACCTCCCTAACCCCCGGCACTTGTATATTTGGAGCAAAACTTCTCATGATCATTGAGAGACTTTTTAGTCGGGGCTTTGCCCTCTTTGACCGCAAACACATTTTTTTTTTGACTCCACACTTAAAACTTGACAATATGTTCAAAAAAAAGTGTATGGAATGTGCGGGAATCAATCATGAACAAAGCACCATGTTAGAGCACTCAAGTCACCAAAGAGCATTAAAGTGGTCTAAGTTTTTCACGATGATATTTTTGAAAGTGTTTGCTAGCTTGATCCAAGGTGTTGCAACGAGAATACTTAAAAAGTTGGATAGACAAGATATAGCCATGATATTGATTTTCAAGAATGCATGCTCAAAGGACTAGGTCGGTAAATGTGGCAAATAGGCTAGTTGTGATTTATAGGGATTTAGAGTTGAAAATCACAAGCCTTCGTGGTTAAAACACTCTCATGTTGGGACAATGTGCAAGTATGCAAGTGTCCATCTAGAAATGATATGTATAGCATGCAATCATGTGAACTATGCGCATCAAACCACTCCACACTTAATTCAAGCTTAGTCCCTAAGCGCAAAGAATGATAAAATAAAGGCAAAGGCGCATAGGAACTCCCCTCGTTTGTAGACCCGGTGATAAGACTCGTGGGAGTGAGAAATAACCTTTTGGTTGCAATATGTAGATAAAGACGGTGAATATGGGCATGATGATAATATGGAAATGTATATCCTGTGGATTGAACAACATAAATGGTAAACACCGTCAATATCATAGAAAATGTAGCATACAACCAAAGACAAGTCAAGAGTATATCACACAAAATGGCATACATCATCCAAAATTGCGCCAAACGGCGACTTAATCATCCAAGTACATGATCTAAGCAAGAAGGCATCAAATGATAGACAAAAGTATGATCAAAATGCAATACAAGCTCAAGATGTAGCCTCATCGCCTCCTCGAGTGATGTCTCTAGTGGAATCTCCAACTCCCTCCTCTCTAGCAGAATCCGCTCGCTCAATCGTGGCACCAGTGTATCGCGAGCCCTCTGCTCTGATGGAACTCTCTCGTACTATCGTGCCCTCTGAGAGTGGTGTGCCCGCCTCCCTTACTCTAGAAGCTGGCATGGTAGGCAAGGGGGAGGCGCCACGCGGAGCAGAGAACTCCGGAGCAGCAAAAGGGATGAAAGGAGCGCTGGGGCCACTGATGAAGGACTGGACCGTAGATCTGAGCCACTCCCACTCCTGGCGAGCTCTCGCATCAGACTCTCGGACAAAGTCCTCAAGGCGTGTCATACCTGCCCGCAAGTCAGCAACATCAGAGGTGATCCTCTGTCTCCACTCAGCTGAATCATCTACGACAGGAGGGGGAATCTCGACAGCGGGCTCCACTGGGGGAAGCTCCTCATCTGCTGGAGGAAACTCCTCATCTACGTGAGGGGGAGGAGGAGGCGAGCCAGGGGGTGAGGGAGTGAGGCTGGCAAGGCAATAGAGGGGGTTCTGCTGGCAAGGCAATAGAGGGGGTTCTGCTGCTTGAACATCATCCGCTTCGTAGCGGCAGCGGTCACAAGCCCCTCCTGATGAGGCGTCGGGTCACTGTCCCAAGTCCTGCCATCCCGCTTGACGATATGCATGTTCTTCATAAGAGCCAAGTCCAGTACGCTCCTGATAGGGGCCTCAGAACCCTCGTGGCCAAAGGTGAAGTTACACCTTTGGGCTATCAATGTGATCAAGGAGCCACCTTCCATGCCCCTGTTCCTCGTGACCGGCTTCACAACCGTCCTGAACCGATCGGCAAGACTGGCTAGCTAATCAACAGGCTGCCCGTGCTCCATAGCAAGCATGAGGTCCATATCCGGGAGCGTAAACGACCTAGCCCTCGCCGTCCGCGTATTAATCCCAATCGCAATGACGTGGTGTATAATCTTCCAAACCGGATCAGTGATGGTCGAAGAATTATACGATGATATGAACCACTCATTCCTCCCGGAAATCCTCTTCCAAAAGCGAGCCTGGTCGTGCTCAGTGAATACCCGGGGCGACGCCGCAGGCCGTGGGAATCCAAACCACTCTCGGATCAAACTCTCCCTAATCCTGAATTCCCGGCCCCCCAAAACAAATTCCCAGTAATAAACATCCTCCTCCCCCTCCTTGTCCTTCACCCACTCGAACGAGCATATAAACTCCTCGACTACCCTCTGGTAGGAGCCCGGATCATCCATAAAAAGAAAAGACAAGCCATGCTGAGTGAGGCGAGAATGTACCTCGTCTGTGACTGCTTCGTCGATGGTACGAAGCAATCCCATGTCCAGGTATAGCGTCGGGATGACTGTCTTCTTCTTCGAGGTGATGGTAGCATGATGAGTCCGGTGCTTCTCGTCCCGAAATACTAAGGGGGCCGAGAATGGGTACGGGACCGGCATGGGCATCGGTCCCTCATAAGGCCCCTCCTGAGGCTCAACCGGCACAATGGAGGTGGATGGTGGAGCTGCAGCAGGGGAGGGCTCTCTGGGCACTGGGGGCGAAGGAGCTCGAGGGGTAGGAGGCACGGGCGCTCTCCTCTTCGGTGCCGGTTTCCTCGGTGGAGGCTTTTTCTTCTTTGGAGGTGCTGGGGAAACCGGCACGGCTTCAATCTCTGCGTCCGAGCCTGAGCTAGGGTCGGCTAGCGAAGCCCTCAATGCCCTTCTCTTGCGGGGGACAAGAGGTCTATCATCCTCGTCCTCGAGGGTAAAGTCGTCGATTTGCTCATCGAGCGAGGGCTCTTGAGCAATCCCCTTGCCATTGTCTTTGGCACTGGAAGAGGCACGGGCACGAGGCATAATGCACTGGGAAAAGAGAGAAAAAATTGAGCTGAGCAAAAACTCTACCAACTGCACTGAATTGCTGATCGAGTCGATCGACTGGGGTAAGACTTGTGGCTCAGTCGATCGACTGGGAGGGGAAAAACGGTCGGGTTTAGGGCACAAGTGGGGGTTCTTCCGGGAGGCTTTGGTGCTCCGAATTGATGCTTGGGGTTGGTAGGCGGACGGATGGGGAGTAGTTTGGGAGGTTGAACGGATGCTGGGATGGTCGGACGGAGGAGATCGGCCGGAGCTTGGATTTCCGATCGGAAATCGAAGATGTGGATGAGGGCGGCTGGCTGGGCGCTTGCTGGGCGGCGGACGGGCGACGGATGGATGGTGAGGGCACGGCGAGCTGAGGGGAGGGTTGGGGTTGAGGTTCGAACGAGGACGGATGTCGGATTTGGAGTTATGGGGTGAGGAATCGATCGACCGAGTGAAATGAAGTTCGAATGGGGTTATTTGGATATAGAAGTCCCAGTCGATCGACCGCGGAAAGTGAAAAATGAGGTCCTCCTGATGCTCCATCTAGTCGATCGACTGGGAGAATGGGCACAGGCCAGTCGATCGACTGGAGATAGTTTTCAGCTGCGAAAATTTTCTGCTTTTCGATGAATCTCCAACTCCACACTCAGAATTTTTACTCGTCATCATTCATCAGTACCACTCAAAATATCACATGTATTCGAGGCACGCCCTCCTAAGCAATCTCTAGCATATGAGCATACGATTTTCAAGCAAAACATGCTAGGATAACCACTCCCCACTTAGAATGCCACCATCATCAAGAAAATTCGTGCAAGCCTTATATCACGTCACACACACCTAGGCATGCATTTAGAATCATCCCAATTACCAAGCCACATGACAAGTTCACAAATCGCATGCTACACATATATGAAAGTTCCTTGTGCATAGATAGACAACTCACAAACCGGGGTACCTCCCGTGAGGTGCCTAGTTTAACGTCTTGGCAAAGACGTAGCCGATCCTCTTCTTACTAAGAAACACACTTGAGGAGTCCATAGCTAGGATCCCTCCTCAAGCGGATAGAGGCTCTCTAAGGGTCGGTCAAATGGTGAGTCACATTCTTCTCATCCCGAACGCCTTCTCTATAATGCTTTAGCCTTTGCCCATTTGCCGTGAAGGTAGTCCCATCATTGTTGAGTAATTCTACGTGTCCATCCTCGTGAGGCTTGTGGACAATAAATGGACCACTCCACCGGCTTCTCAATTTTCCCGGGAATAACTTGAGCCTAGAATTAAAGAGTAAGACCTTCTCTCCCTTCTTGAATTCACGACGAAATAGTCTCTTGTCGTGCCATTTCTTGGTCTTCTCTTTATAGATCCTAGCACTTTCGTAGGCTTCATTCCTTATCTCTTCCAACTCATGGAGTTGAAGCACCCTATGGTCTCCCGCCGTTTGTAAGTCCATATTTAACATCTTAATTGCCCACATCGCCTTGTATTCCAATTCCACCGGCAAGTGGCACGGCTTCCCATAAATAAGGCGATAGGGAGACATTCCAATAGGGGTCTTGAATGCCGTACGATAGGCCCATAGAGCGTCATCTAGCTTCGATGACCAATCCTTCCTTGAGCTTCCCACGGTTTTCTCTAAGATTGCTTTGATTTCTCGGTTTGATATCTCCACTTGCCCACTAGTTTGTGGGTGATATGGTGTAGCAACCTTGTGGCTAACTCCATACTTGCGAAGCAAGGCCTCAAAATATTATTCCTTGAAATGTGAACCGCCATCACTAATGACGGTCCTTGGAACTCCAAATCTAGGGAAAATAATCTTCTTGAAGAGCTTTGTGACCACCTTGGCATCACAAGTAGGGGAGGCGACGGCCTCAACCCATTTGGAGACGTAATCAACCGCGACCAATATGTATTGGTTCCCATATGAGGATGGGAAGGGACCCATATAATCTATGCCCCATACGTCAAATATCTCGACCGGGAGGATGCTTTGTTGGGGCATTTCATGCCTCTTTGAGATGTTTCCCGTTCTTTGGCATTGATCGCAAGCCTTCACAAATGCATAAGCATCACCAAAAAGAGTTGGCCAATAAAAACCGCTTTGTAGAACTTTGGACGCCGTCTTTGCTCCACCACCATGTCCTCCATATTGGGAAGAGTGACAATGGTATAGAATATCTCTCATTTCTTCTTCGGCGACGCAAGTCCTATACAGACCATCCGCGCAAAGCCTATATAGATAGGGCTCATCCCAATAGTACCTCTTGGTCTCGGATAAGAACTTCCTCTTTTGATGGTGGTTCATGTCGTGAGGGATAATTCCACAAACCACGAAGTTTACGAAGTCCGCGTACCATGGGAGGGCCTCCGCCTCAACTCTCATGAGTTGCTCTCCGATAAATGAGTCATCCACGGGCCTAGTATCCTCTTCAATCTCTTTATTTTCCTCTAGCCTTGATAAGTGGTCGGCTACCACATTTTCTACCCCCTTTTTATCTTTGATCTCGATATCAAATTCTTGGAGCAATAGAATCCATCTTATCAATCTTGGCTTGGAGTCTTTCTTTGCCAAGAGGTACTTAATTGCCGCATGGTCGGTGAATACTATAACCTTCGATCCCACAAGGTATGAGCGAAACTTATCAAAGGCGTACACGATAGCAAGAAGCTCTTTTTCGGTTGTAGTGTAGTTCAATTGGGCTCCATTTAGAACTTTGCTTGTGTAATGAATGGCATGGAGTTTCTTATCTATCCTTTGCCCAAGAACCGCCCCAACGGCATAATCACTCGCGTCGCACATAAGCTCAAAGGGCATGTCCCATCTTGGAGGTTGGATAATTGGAGCCGAAATCAATGCTTCTTTCAACTTCTCGAAGGCCACCAAGCACTCTTCATCAAACCGAAACTTGGTGTCATTGCATAGTAGGTTTGTTAAAGGCTTTGCAATCTTCGAGAAATCCTTGATAAATCTCCTATAAAACCCCGCATGGCCTAGAAAACTCCTTATGCCCTTTACATCCTTTGGGGGTGGCAATTTTTCCATAACCTCTATTTTAGCTTTGTCCACCTCAATTCCTCTTTTAGAGACTAAGTGACCAAGAACTATCCCCTCCTGCACCATGAAATGACATTTTTCCCAATTAAGTACAAGGTTCGTCTCAATGCACCTTTTCAACACTTTAGCCAAATTAGCCAAACAATCATCAAAAGACGAACCATAAACAGAAAAGTCATCCATGAACACTTCCATAATCTTTTC
Source organism: Rhodiola chrysanthemifolia (assembly GCA_033675395.1). Lineage (NCBI taxonomy): Eukaryota > Viridiplantae > Streptophyta > Magnoliopsida > Saxifragales > Crassulaceae > Rhodiola > Rhodiola chrysanthemifolia. The sequence continues at coordinate 17,569,208 of CM066207.1, forward strand.
AATAAACTCGGAAAAAATGGCCATCATGCATCGTTGAAAGGTACCCGGCGCATTACATAGTCCAAAGGGCATTCGCCGATAGGCAAATGTTCCATAGGGACATGTAAAGGTGGTTTTCTCTTGATCTTGTGGATGAATAGGGATTTGAAAAATCCGCTATATCCATCAAGATAGCAAAAATAGTCATGCTTAGCTAGTCTTTCCAACATTTGATCAATAAATGGAAGGGGAAAGTGATCTTTTCTAGTGGCTTGGTTTAGTTTCCTATAGTCCACACACATACGCCACCCGGTTACCGTTCTTGTGGGGATTAGTTCATTCTTTTCATTTTTAACTACGGTCATCCCCCCCTTTTTGGGAACTACATGAATGGGGCTCACCCATTTAGAGTCCGCAACGGGGAAGATGATTCCCGCATCAAGCAATTTTAGAACTTCCTTTTTGACTACTTCCCCAACAATAGGATTCAACCTCCTAGCTCTCTCCCTAGATGGCATACTATCGCTCTCTAAATTGATTTCATGCATGCATAAATTTGGGCTTATCCCCTTCAAGTCATCAATAGAGTAGCCAATAGCATCCTTATGTTTTCTAACCACATCAAGCAATTTAGAAGTCTCATCATCATTCAAAGAAGCATTCACAATGATAGGCCAGCTAGAATTTGGGCCTAAGAACTCATACCTTAGGCTTGTTGGTAGAGCTTTTAGCTCTACCGAACAAGACTCCTTACCTTTGTCGCTTAGAGTTCCCTCTTCGTTTTCTTCCTCCAAGATAGCCCAACAATCGGCAATGTCGGGAAGCTCATTATCAAGGTCAATTCCACTCATGTAAAGGTTAGGCACATCATGCAATTCATATGTATCAACTAGGTCAAGATAATTACAAGTCATTGTAGGACTAGGACCTTTTTGTGCCTTTTCAAGATTAAACTCAATTTCCTCATCTCCTACTCTCATGGTGATTGACCCCTTAGTAGTATCAAATATAGCCCCCGCGGTGTAGAGGAAAGGCCTTCCCAAAAGAATGGGAATTTCATTGTCCTCTTCCATCTCTAACACCACAAAATTCCCCGGAATATAGAAATTCCCTACTCTAACCGGGACATCCTTAAGAACCCCCCTAGGGAATCTCGAGGAGCGGTCCGCGAGCCTTAGAATCATGTTGGTTGGTTTAGGCTCACCCATATTCAACTTTTTGCACAAAGAATAAGGCATCAACGATATACTTGCACCCAAATCACACATAGCACGCTCAATCTTAATATCATTAATAAAGCATGAAATGGAAAAGCTACCGGGATCCTCAAGCTTTGGGGGCATGCGCGGTTGAAGAATGGCACTACATTCGCCATTGAGGGACACCGTGTCAACGTCCTCGATTGTTCTCCTGCACGTAATAACATCTTTTAGAAATCTTGCATAAGATGGAGCTTGAGTGATTACCTCGGTGAAGGGCATTGTGACATAGAGCTTCCTCATCATCTCGGCGAACTTGGAGAATTGCTTGTCATTGCTCTTCTTCTTTAGCCTTTGGGGAAATGGAATAGGAGGAGTGTATACTCTAGGTTCGTCTTTCTCTTTCTCCTTTTCCACCTCACTCTCTTTCTCAACTTGAGGGTTAGGGATCTCTTCATCTAACTCTTCAATTTCGGCACTAGCTTGGCCTCTTAGATCAAAGGAGACTTTCTTCTTCTTTGGTAGCTCTCCCTCTAGCTCTTTTCCACTTCTCAATGTAACCGCATTACAATGCTCTCTATTCACTTGGTCGGGTCGAGCCGGTAATTTTCCTTGTGCCCTTGTAGAGGATTCGGCTTGTTGAGCTATTTGGTTCTCAAGCATTTTGTTATGAGTCTCCAACCTTTCAAACTTGGTTTGCATGTCCATCAATTGAGCTTGGACGTCCCTACTTGCCCTCTCTTGTTGTGCAAGGATTTTAGCCAACATTGCCTCCATACCGGAGGGTTCATTGGAGGGTTGAGGGGGAGCTTCAACTTGTTGATAGGTCTTTTGAGCTTGAGCTTGATATTGTTGCCCTTGGTTTCTTTGAAGTAAAGTCGGTCCTTGACTTTGATATTGGTTCCTAGGTGGGAACCCTTGATTTGATTGAGTAGGCTTAGGACCGAATCCGGGAGGTGTGGATCCAAAGTCGGGACGAGTAGGATTCGTAGTTTTGTAGGAGAAATTTGGATGATTTCTCCATCCCGAGGAGAACTTTGGTGTAGTGTAGTTCGCTTGAGAGCTTTGCCCTTGGTTGGCACTAGCTCCATAGTCTCTTCCTTGATTTCCTCCCACGAAATTCGCTTCTCCATAGCCTTGCCCTTGCACCTCCCTTTGAACCAAGGGGCAAGAAACGGTCTCATGCTCGTAGACCTCACAAATATCACACCCTTGCTTTGTCGAAGATTCTCTTTCCGGGTGTTTCAACTTGAAGACTTCATCCGAGAGGTTATCAAAGTCTTTCCTCAAAGCATCGTAGTCACTTGTGCTCACCGCTTTCACCTCATGCCTTTCATGCCTCCTTTTTGGGTTTCCTCTTTCACTTCCCCACATGAAGTAGTTTTTCGTGATTTTCTCAATAACCGCATATCCTTCATGTGGTTCTAGGTCCATAATAGCTCCCCCCGAGGCGGTGTCAAGTGCAAGTCGTGAGGCACCATCGACACCGTGGTAGAAGGTGTGGAAGACTTGGAGATCGTCGAGGTTGTGATGGGGGCAAAGCCTTTGGTACTCTTTGTATCTCTCCCATGCTTCATAGAGGTTTTCCCCATCCAATTGTGAGAAATTTGTAATTTGATTCCTATAGTAGGCCGTCTTGGAAGGAGGGAAGTATTTGTTTAGAAAAGCCACGGCGAGCTCCTCCCAAGTCGTGAAGCTATCGGGAGTTTGACTCCTCAACCAATCCTTTGCTCTCCCCGTGAGGGAAAAGGGGAAGAGCCTTAGAAGCTTAGCGTCCTCCGAGAACCCATTGATCTTGAAGGTGGCACACACTTCAAGAAATGTTGTCAAGTGAGAATTAGGATCTTCATTGTCCCTCCCCGAGAATTGGTTAGATTGAACCATTTGAATAGTGGACGTCTTCAAGTCAAAATCTCGGTTATCAACCGTCGGTACGAGGATTGGGGAACGATATCCATAGGCCGTAGGAGTAGCATAATCCTTGAGAACCCTTCTAGCTTGAGGGACTTGTGGTAGGCGACCTTGGGGCGGTGGAGGTGGAGGAGGGAGTCTATTGTTGTTTTCGGCCATGACTCCTTGAGTATTGGAGGTTTGTCCTTTGTCCTTGGTCATACTCCTTGTAACGGGAAGATTAACTAGCTCTCTAATAGGTTCGTTCAAATCTCTATCCGCTATTTGAGAAAGTTTCTTGGTCTTCGGTGGCATAAAAGAAGTGAACCTACAAGAGAAGCCAATTAAAACAAGTGAGCGTAGTGAATAAGTTCAAGGAATGCAAGCAACAAGTAGAAAAAAGAAAAACATGGAATAGTCGGAGCACTAAATGATTTTCCTAGGGGTAATCTAGCTATTGCTCCCCGGCAACGGCGCCATTTTGACGTTGGTAGTTTTAGCGATGCAATTAGTCAAAAACAATTTGTAATTCAACCGGTAAGACCGGTGTCGAACCCAAGGGAGCAAACGGATTACACGCTAGTTCTATCAAATTTTCTTACTCGGCTAATTCCTAAAATTCAAGTGTGATTGAGTTATCAATGATTCAAAACAAGAATGAAATGGTTTTTAGGGGATTAAATTCAATTAAAAGCGAGTTTCGAGGGATTAATCCCCTCCTTGGCGATTTCCCAATGATTATGCATACAAGAGTTTAATTAATTATGAGTTGATAGGTTTTAAACCTAGCTTAGACTAGAATTGAACAAACCATGCATGTTTAATCCTAGTCAAGCCATCTTAGATAGGATCTCACTAATTAAAGAATATTGATCCACTATATAGCATTTACTCTCATAAATGCTACATGCATAAAGTTCTAGTTCACCTCTCACCATGCATTTACTCTCATAAATGTTGGTTAAGTTCAATTTTACTACATCCAAACCATCCCTAAGCTCTTTCAATACTTAGATCATAGTTCTAACATAAACATGTCACTTGGGCATTTTATCAAACACTTAGAGACATGTCTCACATGAAGAGCATAGTAAAATGAAATCAACTTCAATAGATCCATTCAAATGTGTATACAATGATCATTGAGTACCAAGGAGGTTCATAGAACCCTCAAAACACAAGGGGGACTACTCACACATCAAGTAAGACAACATGATGTGTGGGTTTTTAGCAAAAATCTAAGAGAAAGGAAGAGGGAAAAGAGTAGGATTGATGATCCTAATAAACTCCCTTGATCTTCAATCCTCCTTGATTAGATGATGTTGAAACCCTTGATTTAGCTCACTTCCTTTTGTCTTTTCTCCAGAAAAATCCAAGATCATAGGTTAAACTTCCCTCTTTCTATTTATAGCCTCGGGCAATTTCCGGTACTGTAGCAGGTCCAGTCGATCGACTGGCGGTGGGCTGTTGGCCCAGTCGATCGACTGGAGGGAGATAAAACGCTTGGAAAGTAGATTCTCAGTCGATCGACTGAGACAGGGTAGTCTCCCAGTCGATCGACTGAAGTAATGCAGAAAACAGGCCCTCCTGAGACTCCATTAAGTCGATCGACTGGAGTCCCAATCGATCGACTGAAGGCACGTGGCTTGCACGCTCAGCTGGAGAACTCGCCAGTCGATCGACTGGCGGGCCCAATCGATTGACTGAAGTATCTTGATTTGCAGGCCCTCCTGAGAGTCCATTAAGTCGATCGACTGGAGCAGGGGAGCTTCCCAGTCGATCGACTGGAGGCCAAATTTTGCCAACTTTTGCTCTTGACTCCGATTTTCTCCGAGTTTCCTTCTATGGGCTTTTGGCACTGAGTCACCTTGATTCGCACCTGAAACGCATGAAAAGGGGGTCAAATGACATCAAATAATCGTCGGAAATGAACTAAAGCTATAGTGAAAATGGGCATTAATGAGTCGAAGACTCGACTCATCACTCATCAAGGAGCTTTTCAGGGATTATCTTTCGCTTCAGTACAGACTTCCATTTTCCAGCTGCATCCTTACTTGCAAACCATATACCACCTTTTGTGATCCCAGCTGGGACATTTGCTGACACAGGGGATGAAACTTCACGTTTTCGCTTCTTGGCAGCATGAACTCCCCCTGCAGCTTTACTCTTGTCTGCCTCTCTGGTAGACTCCGCATTCACTGATCCTTGAATGACTACTTTCTCCTTGGTCTTAGTCTTCTTAGACTTTTTGAGTTTTGAAAGGGGAATATAATCTTGTTCATCAGCTGACAGGTCAACATGTTTAGTGTGGGTCTGGATGTCCTCAGCCATCTCTACGTCGTGATTAATCGCATGTTCCACTTCCACCTGAGCCTCTGATTCATTCCCAACATGTTCACTCACTTGAACATCACCTGACACATTGGCAACAACTTCTTCTTCTTCAGTCACCGCATTCTTCGCTTCTGGACTTATTGCAGACATCTCCTCTTCTTGCTCAGTTGGTCCCTTCTTCTGCAAATCCCGGACCACTTCATCAATCTCCTTATACATGTCATCAAGCTCTTCATCCTTCTCTGATGGATCTAACTCTTCAGACTCATCATTGTCTTGTTGCGTTTGTTGCTTCTGGTCATCGATGCTTTTGGACACAGCTTCGACATCTGTGGCCTTGTTCTTCATGACTGCCTCTTTAGACATATCCGATGTACCATCATCTGTTTCTTCATTCAGAGCAAGTCTTCTCTTGCCAGAGGATTCAATTAGTTGCTCAGTCTCAGAATCTGATATAGCAATCAGCCTTCCTTTAATAGCGGTAATCCTGGCTAGATACTTCCTAGGAGTGTCACTCCATTAAACCACAACTTTCCTACGAAGCCCCTTCTCTGGCAGAACAAAACCAGTTGCATGTAGTTTAGTCTTCAACATAGTCAGTCTAGTAGCTGCCTTAGACTCAGCATTACTGGTACCGACTTCTTTCAATACTTCAGAAACAATTTTAACAACCTCAGCCCTTCTGGCTTCTACTTCTTTTACATTCTCCACAACCGCATCATCCACCACAGTCACACCCTTATCATTCTTCTTATTTTTCACATTCACCACTTCTATGAGTAAGGGAACAGTAATCTGAGTTTCAGGATAAGAGATTACCTCCGTTAGTGACGGCACAGTCGTTGGTGGACTTTGCTCCATTGACGACAAACCATCATCATTAGTTTTAGGAATCCCTTCTGATGTCCTGGAAGGCACATCCTTCTTTTTTGCAGCAATTTCTTTGTCTTTCTTTTTCATCACACCGATCTTAGAGGTTTACTGGAACTGGAGCTTTGGCCGCTTCTTCGGCAACCGTTGTTGTTGGAGTTCCGCCGTCTATAGATGTAACCTTTTTCTCCTTCGACATCTTTGGTTTCTCCGGCTTGGCAATTTGAGATTTTACTGCTAATGATTTAGACGATGCCTTGGCTGCCCTTTTTGGTTCCGGTAGTGTCTTCACATTAGTCTTGGCAGTTTTCCTTGTGTTTACCATGGTTGCCGATATGCTGATGAGTTGAGAGATTTCGGAGAAAATTATTGCTCTAGGGTTTCGGAAGCTTGCGTGAGAACATCAACAGATGAGAGACTTGTTTTTTTTTGAAAAATACGGACTCCTCACCTTCCAAAACCGACTTGAGTATATTTGCTTGAGATATTTTGCCCTCTTTCCTCATAACGGCTCGAAAATATCTCTTAAAGGATTTGCATAAAAATTACCTTATAGATATACACTGTCTGTTCCGGCACCTTTCTTCGTTTGGTCAGTTCAACTGTTTTGCTGGAGTTCTGCTCTTCACTGACCACTACCTGGAACAGTTAGTTGTTGACAACACATAGACCCAACGAGGATCTAAGTGTCTCAAACTGTGTAGCTTCTAGTGGCTTATTGAAGATATCAGCAAGTTGCTTGTCAGTTGTTACATCCTTCAGGGTAACCACTTTTTGTTCCACCAGCTCTCTGATGAAGTGATGCCTGATGTCTATGTGCTTCGTCCGGTAGTGCTGTACTGGGTTTTTGGATATGCTGATGGCGCTCATGTTGTCACAGTACAAGGTAATCTCTTCCTGTTCTACTACGTATTCAGACAACATCTGCTTCATCCACAGCAGTTGAGTGCAGCTACTTCCTGCAGCTATATATTCTGCTTCAGCCGTAGACAGAGAGATGCTATTTTACTTTTTGCTGAACCAAGAAACCAAGTTGTTGCCCAAGAAGAAACATCCTCCGGACGTCCTTTTACGATCGTCACCGTTTCCTGCCCAGTCTGCGTCACAATAGCCGGCCAAGAATGGATTGGTGTCCTTGGTGTACCAGATCCGCAGTTCCGCAGACGTATTTGATAACCCTTTTCACCTGCATTAGATGACTTTCTTTCGGATTTTCCTGGTATCTTGCACAGACTCCTACTGCATAAGCGATATCTGGTATGTTGGTTGTTAGGTATAGAAGACTTCCAATCATACTACTGTATAGTGTCTGGTCCACCTTTGTTCCATCGTCGTCTTTGGTGATTTTCAAGTGGGTGGCAGCCGGTGTCCTCTTATGACTTGCCTTTTCGAGATAAAACTTTTAGATTAAATTTTTGGCATACTTACTTTGAGAAATGAATATACCATCCTCCTTCTGAGTCACCTGGAGTCCAAGAAAGTGGTTCAGCTCTCCAACCATGCTCATCTTAAACTCCCTCTGCATCTGTTCCACAAACAGGTCCACCAGCTTCATTGTGCTGGATCCAAACACTATATCATCCACATATATTTATGCGATAATGAAATCTGACCTTGTATGTTTGACGAACAGGGTCTTATCTACTCCCCCTCGCACATAGCCATGGTCGACGAGAAATACCGTGAGACGCTCATACCATGCTCTGGGCGCCTATTTGAGGCCATACAGGGCCTTCTTCAACCGGTACACATGAGTAGGGTGATGTGGATCCTCAAATCCCTTGGGTTGAGCAACATGTACCTCCTCGTTCAGGAAGCCGTTCAAGAACGCACTCTTCACATCCATCTGGAACAGACAAAACTTCAGATGACAAGCCAATGCAAGAAGTAAGCAAATGGCCTCAAGTCGTGCAACGGGGCAAATATTTCATCGAAGTCGATGCCCTCAATCTAAGAGTAGCCTTGTGCGACCAATCTGGCTTTGTTTCTGGTGATATTGCCCGTCGCATCGGATTTGTTTTTGAAGATCCATTTTGTTCCGATGACATTAACGTCGTCCGGTCGTGGAACTAAGTCCCATACATCATTTCTGGTGAACTCTTCCAGTTCTTCCTGCATCGCCAGAACCCAGTACTCATCAAGAAGTGCTTCTTTGACATTCTTTGGCTCTATCATGGACAAAAAACATGAGCAAGCCGCCAATTCTCGGTAGTTAATCTCCTTGCCCCGAGTCTTCATCCCTTTACTTGGTTCACCTATAACCTTAGAAATTGGATGGTTCTTGGCAACTCGTCGGGATGGCTGTAAATCAGATATATCCTCTTGTGTGCTGGAGGGTTCGCTGGGGTCCTCAGCATCGTCAGATGAGGAGTCTGGGGTGTGATTATCCTTCGCTTGCACTCCTCCTAGACCAACTTCTCCAGCCGACTGAGATGAGGAAGGTGTATCACTTACCGTTCCACTGCCACAGTCATCATCGTCTGAGACAGATTTCTCAAACACTTCATTTTTCAACTTTACATTGACTAATTCCATGACAGAGCCTGTACGCTTGTTGAACACCCGGTATGCGCGACTGTTTGTAGAGTATCATAAAAAGAATCCTTCATCACTCTTAGGATCCAGCTTCTGTCTGTACTCCCTATCATTCAGGATGTAGCACACACTCCCAAAGATGTGAAGGTATTTGACAGTGGGCTTCTTCCTCTTCCATAGTTCATAACAGGTCATCTCTGTTCCAGTGCGTACTGTAACACGGTTGATGATGTGGCACGCTGTATTCATAGTTTCTGACCAGAACTTAGGAGGTATCTTCTTGACGTGTAGCATTACACGAGCCATCTTCTGAATTGTGCGATTCTTGCGTTCCACTACACCATTCTGCTGGGGTGTGATGGCAGACGCAAACTGGTGTGATATGCCATGTTCTGCGCAGTAGGTAGCCATATTGTTGTTCTTAAATTCTGTACCGTGATCACTCCTGACAGCCACCAGGTTTTCTCCTTTGTCCTTTCTCTCTCTCTGAAACAAGGTAGCTAGTTCAATGAACTGTTGGGCGGCTTCAGTCTTGTCCGAAGAAATCTAGTCCATATAAATCTGGTGAAGTCGTCCACACACACTAGAACATACTTCTTGCCACCATAGCTTTCAACCTGCATTGGACCCATCAGATCCATATGAAGCAGTTCCAGAAGTCTACTGATACTGATCTGCGAGGTTTTTGGATGCGAAGCTTTTGTCTGCTTGCCAATCTGACACTCGCCACAGACAACATCTAGATCACCTTTCACAACGGGCATTCCTCGAATAAGTCCAGCTGTGGAAATCTTCTTTAAGGTTTTGAGGTTCAGATGTCCCAGTCGTTTATGCCACAGCTCCATCTCATCAGTTTGACTTGTCAAGCATGCAGACGCATGAACTGTTCCATCAGATCCTAAAAGATAGCAGTTGTTGGCTGCCCTGCTTCCTTTCATCAGTGTACCTCCTTTCTTATACAAGACTTGACATGATATCCGTCATCACACAATTGACTAATACTAAGCAGGTTCACCTTTAATCCTTCAACAAGGAGGGTATCCTCGAGCACATGTAAATCCGGAACCTTCAATGTCCCACAGCCGATCACCTGGCCCTTTCCTCCATCGCCAAAAGTGACAAACTGGCGTTTCTTAGCAGGTATAATATGTGTAAGATACTTAGAGTTACCTGTCATGTGAGATGAGCATCCACTGTCAAAGTACCAACGATCTTTTGCCATGTGACTTGACGAACTGAATGCGACCATGCACACATTCTCGCTTGCTTTTGGTACCCAGACTTGTCGTATTTGAGGTTTAGCCCTGAACTCCATAGCCTTCCGTTCTGCAAGAAACAGACGACACTTTGGTTTGATGTGTCCAATCTGGTAACAGTACCAGCATGTGCATGTGTCTCTGTTATGTTCTGAGTAAGGTCTTGTTTTAGCATCACGAACCTTCCTTTGATTCGATGGGGTCTTTTCTCGATTCTGTGTCACCTTCTGTCTAGGAGGCTGTACCACCACTGGTTTGGCCTTAACAAATATTGTTCCTTTCGAGTTGCCTGCTTCCGTGAAGCCAAGGCCTCTGTGCCCGACCTCCATTCTTTGAGACCTGAGAATGTCATTCAGGTCTTTTGACCCAGAATTCAGCATCTTCACTGATCTCTTAATTTGACTGAGTTCCTTCAAGGTTGTTGCATGATCCATTTTCTCTGACTCTATCTGGAGTTCCAGTAACTCAACTTTGTTTAAGAGAAAAACTTCTTTGTGTTTCAGATCTGCTACTCTCTTCCTCAGTTCCACCATGCCGATTGGGTGCATATCCTGATTTTTCTCCATCTCAATTTTCAGAGAGGACACGGTACCCAGAAGTTCAGCCTTCTGTGCAAGCAGTGATGACCGTTCCTATTTCAGTTCAGTAAGTTGAATTTTCAGGGACATAACCTCATTCTGGAGCTCCACTTTCTGAGTTACCAGGATTTCCACTTCCTGTCACGTCTTGTCCTTTTCTTCAGTCAGACTGGAGACAGTTTCGGTAAGTTTCTTGTTCAGATTGATCACCATCAGCCACTTCTCATATAGCTCTTTGTAAGTTTCGGCCAGAGTCTCCTGAGTGAGTTCTTCATCATCACTGTCGGAGATGTCGTCAGCTGGCTGTTCGGACAGAGGGCTAGAGTACTTACTCTCACTGGATTTACTGCAGTCTTCAATCATGGTAACGAATGCGACAAAGTTTGTAGTCTCATCATCTTCCTCCTCATCATCAGATTCGCTGTCGCTCAGATTCGCAATCATTGCCTTTTTCTTCTTGAGGGTGTTGGCGCATTCTGCCTGAATGTGACTGAAGCTTCTGTATTCCCTTCACTGTATGTCTTTCCCTTTTTCAGAAGAGAACTCTTGCCTGTTTTCACTTATCCTAGTCTTCCCTTTCTTCCAGTTACGGAAGTTGCTAGATGATGACTGACCTTGCTCAGGACCGCGTCTGTTGATTCTCCTTATCATTCTGCCGAAGTTCTGAGCCATCATTGCTTTTTCAGAGTAATATTTGTCATCCGGCACTTCTGCCTTCAGGGCAATTCCTTTGCCTCCCTTGGGGTGATAGTCCTTTAATTGGTTAAGCTCGTAGGTTCTCAGAGATCCCATGAGGTCTTCCAGCTTTAGAGTCGCAAGATCATGTACTTCTTCAATTGCAGTGACCTTCATGGCGAACCTTGGAGGCAGAGACCTTAGGACCTTGCTAGTCATTCTTTCCTCGTCAATGGCTTTCCCCAGTGCTGCAGCTTCGTTGGATAGGTCTAGAAATCTAGCATTGTATTCAGGAACAGTTTTCTCTTCTTTCATTCTGAGGTCTTCGAATTTGGTAGTTACCATTTGCATCCGCGAGTGTCTTACCTTGTCTGTTCCTTCATAGGCAGTTCTGAGAATGTCCCATGCTTCTTTGGCAACTTCACAGTTAGCAATCAGTTTGAACACGTTCTCATCCACTCCAGAGAAGATTGCATTCATGGCCTTAGCATTACCAACAGATGCCTTCTCGTCTGCCTCTGTCCATAGGGCTTCAGGTTTCACCACCACTGCTCCTTTTAAGTTGGTCATCATGGGGGGTGTCCAGGCGATCAGAACGGCTCTCCATGCCTTCTCATCTAGGGATTTCAGAAAAGCCTTCATCTTGGATTTCCAATATTCATAGTTCGGCCCTTCAAGTAACGGGGGTCGGTTGGTGCTCCGTGCTTCCTTTAAAGTTCAAACTCATCTTGAGCAGATCTAGGATCACACTCTGTATGTCGAGTGTTTGCTCTGATACTAATTGAAATTCTGTTATCTATTCAAGCCCAGATCCAAGTGGTGTTCCACAGGAGACTTGAACACCTTAGCAGACAGTAACTGGGACAGAATACGAAGCGGACACGCAATGTAATTTCCAGTTCGGCAACAGCCTACTCTAGGGGGCTTCCCACGCCCTAAAGGGATGCAAATCTTTATTGAATAGTATAGAGCTACACGTGGACTTACTCTTACAATCTCCCGAATGTAAACGCCTAGCCTCTATCACTACCTCACTCAGATTTATGATCTTGGCTCCCCCTCGATCCCCTTGGTCCGAAACTCCCTTCCGAACGTACTCGATCTTCTCCCGAAAGCATGCAATGGTCTTCCGTGTGTGCATCGGTTAGTTCAACACGAACAGTCTGATCAGCACACTGAACAGACTGCTTCAGCGCCGGAGATTTTCCAGTGGGGAAAACTCAGCCGGTCGTCGCTCTCTTCTGTATGCACTCGTGTGTATTTCTCTCAAAAAGCGATACTCATCTTAGACGCCCTAGCATTCTATTTATATGCATTAGCGGATCCAAACCATCCCTAGAAAATCTGTCAAATATTTAGAAAATATTCCTAAGTATTTGCTAGATATTTTCATCCTAATCTTTAAGGAGATCTCGATCTTTCTTTCTCACCAAGTCAATCCGAATCTTCTCTGATGTGAGAATATTTATTTGAATATTCTATCTTCCATTTTGTCGATGACCGACTTCCACCGAACAGATCTTCGATCTTTAGAAACTTTCGGTTTAGGAAACCTCCTTGCGTCTGTTCCACGCTGTACTTCTGGTCCAAAATTTGGGATGAACTCATGCTTGAACTCTCTAACCACGTTTTTCCAAAACCATGCCATTCATAGGAACATCGGTCTCCCTTATTCTCTTTCCATATCCCCATAATTTTCCCAATTCCATATCTTCAGAACTCGGGCATGAAGACAAAACTAAGGAATGAGTTCAAATTGGCTTCCTCAGCACAAGTCTACAAGAAATGATTTGTGAAAATGGCAATGGTCAAGTACATCCCCAGAAATTTGAAGGGGATGCCTGACGCTTTTAAACCTCACCAACAATGAGCAGTAATACGAGGAGACTCAAGAGCTCCCTGATCTCTGCCATATTGGAAATAATTAGTTTTATTTGGGATGGTAGAAGTAGAATATTTTCGATTCCTAATGCCAACTCTGGACTTTTTAAAAGAAAATAAATGCAACTCTGACAGATTTACATTTTAATAGTAAAATGAGTCAGCAATGGTTTATTAGATGCTGTAGATTTCTTACCCAAGAAATCAAGTGGAAAGTTCATCTTGTAAGGCGGGGAGGCAAATGGTCTCGTAGATGCACTGGCCAAAAAAAGCAGTACCACTGTTGTAATCGTGTATACTATCAGTCCAACTTTATTAAGCCCTCCTTGTAAGCCTTTTAGGCGTTTTTAGCCTTATCAAAAAAAAATGTTTTGTTTAGTGAAAATTCACTGTCCCAACCGCAACCGCCAAATACTTGCCTCGGTCTTCACCATGGCATCTTCCATCTCGTGATTGCCAATCTGTTTTTCCATGTGGCCTCACATGCTTCTTGTCCGCAACAAACGCTAGCTGATCTGAATCTCGTACATGGTCCAAACATGAACACAACCAACAAATTTGCTATTTTCTCAGTTTAATACCGACACAGAAACATCACCACAAAACAAACCACTTTATAGAACTGAAGCTAACCAGAGTTACCCTTGAATATAGAGTGAAGAAACTGGCATAGTCCCTTAATGCTAAAACAGTAACAAGGTTTGAATATAACAAGCACTCAGGTTCAATGGAGACGTGAAAAAGACAGATAACATGGTAAAAACTGAAGGACCATAACGTTAACTGACATAGATGGCTCGCTAATTAGCGATATGAATCTGGGCGCTTTGGCTTGCTTTGAACCACCGCTTCAATACTTTCCATTATAGCAGGTGTCAGCAGAGGTATGACGTCAATTGCCTTCATGTTCTCTTGAATCTACAGTATCAAGTAATGAACATGAATGTGCCAATAAAGTGGGTAGATACAATAAGATTATACATGTATCCTGTCTGGCCTCAAAAATTATGTGGGATGCATCACATTCTACTAACAACTCAAATAACTACTAGGCATGGTACTAGTTTGGGTAATTATTTCCTGCGACGGTACGATACATTCTAACAAGCATAAATACAACATCACATCATAAGTTGTTTTTGTTTCACTTAGTTGGTGTCTCGCCATCCATTTGCATTTAGTTAGTGTCTCACCATCCTGGTTAACACATATTTCACAATTCTGGTATAGCAAAACGAAGGGACATCTTTCCCAGATTCAGTAATTTTGTCAGCAGTGTGTCTCCTACAATTGAAGGGTGATAATTAGGAGGCCTTTCAAGTAGTTTCCGGCGTGTCTCGTGTCTCACATTATTTTACATGACATATCAAAACCTTATAACTATTTAAGTTGTCTTTCACTAATTTGTTGAGCATATCATCCTAGTGGGCATGCTCTCATGGCCAAATACTAATCTGTTTGTTACAGAATTTATATACACTAATATGTGAACAATTCTTTCTTGAGAACATCTTACACATTTGCAAACATGCGAGGTTGTCAACAGTTATGGAGAGAGCTAAACTAACCTGTGATTCCTTAGTCGCACCGGTGATAACAGAAGAAACATTGGGGTTGGTTGCACACCAAGCGATTGCAAGCTGTGCCAGCGGAACACCAAGTTCATCAGCAATCGGCTTCAGTCCGTTGACCTTCTTCAACACATCATCCCCCAAAGACCTGTTGGCAAGATTCTACAACATAAAAAAAAAATTACAAGTCAGATATCCGTCTAAGCTCATAAGCTCCAACGGTATGACATGCTTTACAAAACAAAGAAACATGTTAACATGGAGATAAAGAAATCTAAAGACAATTTGGTCAATTTGTGAATAAAATGATATACCTTGTAGTTGTCCAGAGCAAAGCGACTATCCTGCGGTATATCGCCCTTGTTATACTTGCCAGTGAGCACTCCAGATGCAAGTGGACTCCATGTGGTCAAACCCAAACCATAGTTGGTATACAAAGGAAGGTACTCAGATTCCACCTACAACAAATCTCACTCACATTCAATAAACTCCATATTTTACTTACACATTCTAAAAATACATGAATCAATCCATCCATCATACCTTGTGCCTGGTGAGCAAATTATACTCAGGCTGCTCCACGATGGGACCAACAAGATCCAACCTCTCAGCAATCCCCCAAGCCTCAGTAATCTGCTGAGCAGACCACTCACTCGTCCCCCAATAAAACGCCCAACCTTTATCAATCACGTAATTCATAGCCCTAACCGTTTCCTCAATAGGCGTCGACGAATCAGGCCGGTGGCAGTAAATCAAGTCGACGTAATCCATATCGAGTCTCTTGAGCGACGCTTTTGTGCCCTCAATTATATGCTTCCTTGACAGCCCCTTGTCGTTCGGTCCCGGACCTCCCCAAAAGATCTTGGTGGAGACAACGATGTCGGATCGCTTCCATCCAAGCTCGCGGATGGCCTGTCCCATGATCTCCTCGGCTCGGCCGTTGGCGTAGACCTCGGCGTTGTCGAAGAAGTTGACGCCGTGGTCGCGGCAGCATTGGAGAAGAGCCTTGGCTTCCTTGACATCGAGCTGGTTCCCGAAGCTGACCCATGCTCCGTACGATAGTTGGCTCACTTTCAGGCCTGATCGGCCAAGATTTTTGTACTGCATCTTCTCCGACGAAGATGATGCAGAGGACTGAAGAATGAGACAGAGTGTAGTTTACAGAAGGAGCTGATGAGAAGATATTTATTACAAGAGGCATAGAGAGAGTTCGATGATGCTTCGTTGTCCGAGAGTTCGTGTTGCTTCTGGATATGACACGTGTTAAATTAATGATATGACAGCCGTTGGATGGTTGTTGGTGTATGGCACGTGGTGAAAACACCAATGTTACAAATTGGACTTTATTCGTTTCTTCTTATAAAAGATTGTGTTTGGCAATGGGTCGATTCTTCTCCTTTCTGAATTTGAAAATGTACGTTTCACATTCTCTTCAAATATTATTATTGGTTGGCTCTCTCTCAACTTCTTTTTTCATTGATATTTTTGGACTTTCTCTCTAGGTTTCACTATGATAGCTATCTCAATAGGATTTGCCAAATCCAAGCTTGAGGAAGATATAATATGAGGATGAAATAAGCGAGGCAAACATATATAGGGATCAGTAATGGATCAGGTCGTTTGATTCAGTCCTAAAATGATAAGTTTTTTTTTTAATTTGAAAAACCCAAATTACGAGTAAAAGGACGCATAGCAAATGTTGACTCCGTTGCGAACTTAAAACAAATATGGTTAACCACAATAACACTAAAAAAACACAACTTCAACTTTAAAGTCTCCTTGTCAAAAAAAAACTTTTAACTCTTTAAAGCAATTTTAAAGAGTACTAATACAAAAAATATAAATTAAAATGACGACAACCAGATGCATAATTATGACGAGATTGCAAGCGTGAGCTCAGCACACTACTCGTATCTCTGCCTCATCTTTCGAAACTTTCTCTTCAACCCCCCTCATATGAAAAAGTCGCGACGGGCTTTTACAATTTTTTGTATGTTCGATAAGGCTAGAGTGCGCTTGCCTTTTAGTTTTTCAATACTGCGAACCTATTAAGGGTCGGATCTCATGGATGGACTCTAGAATTGCCATGGTGACAAACAAACAATAGACTACAATATTAGAAAAATAAATAACATTATTTTAAAATCTTTTATTTCATTAAATCGGATACCATATTACGAAAATCATCTATTATTCAATTAATGCTAAACATTTCAGTTTGACAATCAAACAATTTGGTAGAAAATCATCTATCATCTTATTGCGACGAGGTGCACTCATCACTATATTCTTTTTGTTAATGAAACTATATTTAATTAGTACTTTTTCTTTTGAAGTTACCATTTTCATCTAAAAAATTAAATAAAAATTAAAGATTGAACAATAATGCAATTGACTCAAATACAAACTTACACCATAAAACTTCAACACAAACTTCTAACTTTTGCACACTAACAAAACTCATCTAGTTCAAAAAAAATTTATGTAATTGACTCTCAGCATAAATAATAATAATAATTCCTATTGCAATTCACTCAGCGAAAATCAAAAGAACACAAAGCCAAGATTCTGAAAACTCATCCTAGATAAGTATGCGTTATGAATAGATAACCTGAATCAAGGAAAGGGATGGCCTGTGGGGTGTTGGATGCGTGAAGATGGTGGTCTGGATATTCGTTTTGTTGATGGTGAATTTAAATTTAAACAAACTAATTTTAGAGCCAGGATTAGGTATAAACCACCATTTTATTTATAAACTGTAAATCTCTTAAGAAGTTGCCTCATAACAGCTTCAACCAATCCGAATTTTGGTCATTCGAAAACTAAACGAAAGTTAAATGTATTTAACTGGAAAAAAATTTCCAATTTAAGCAAAATTCGAATTTGCTTTCCAAATTATACACACTCTTCAAATTCAATTTCCAAAATACACACCATCCATTAGGCGCCGTTGTTAAGGGCGCCTAACACATTAAGCGCGTTAGCAACAACGCTTAATGTCCAATCACTACAAATTTGGCTAGAAATTTCGCCGGACAAAACTCCCCTTACATCCCCTTAATTCTGCCGAAAAACTACTAAATTTAGGCGAAACTGAGAGAAAACAGCCTTCGCCACTAAAATGAGCCCCTCAATTTGTAATTAGGAATTTAATTGGAAAATAGCCTTCGCCAAAAATTTGAGACTTCATTCCTTTTTAAGCATCTCGACTTTGTTTTTAATTGAGGACCTAGATAATCAGTACCAAGATAAGCAGTCTCCATCTGTATGTATGCATTAACGATACTCGCCTCTGAATGAGCTATGTTCCCACGTTGTGCAGACTGTTTTAGCCGATAGATAAAGCGCTCAAAAGGATACATCCATCGATAATGTACAGGTCCACCAAGTAGCACCTCATCGGCCACGTGAACGAGCAGGTGTTCCATGGAGTCGAAAAAAGATGGGGGGAAAATAATTTCCAACTTACAAAGAGTGGGGACTATGTTACGCTTCCAGTGGGTCATACACTGAATACTAAGCGATGACGCACAAATATCTCGAAAAAATGTGCATAACTCTGAGATGGGCTCCCATATTGCTTTAGGTAGCAATCCTTTAAACGCAATTGCCATTAGTCTCTCCAAGAACACGTGGGTGTCGTGACTCTTGTAGCCGACAAGTTTCCTCTTATCTAAATCTACGTGTCTTTCCAAGTCAGCTGAAAATCCGTCGGGAAACTTGAGGGTCTTCAGCCACTTTAGGACCACTAACTGCTGATCTTTGTTCAAACAGTACTTGGCTTTCCTCGCTACTATTCAACGTCGCACTGATTTAAGTTACAACTCGGGTCTATGACAATAAATCGCTATATCCTTTCTGCATTATCGTGTTGAACAAATTTTCAAACACATTCTTCTCAATGTGCATCACGTCAAGATTGTGCCTCAACTTTACGTTCACCCAATACGGTAATTTCCAAAATATAGATTTCTTTGTCCAATTGTGGTGTGTACCGTAACCTTCCGATACCTCATCAATATCATGTTCCCAAACATATTTCATGTTTCTGACTCTCTCGAAAACATCGTCCCCTGAACGGAAACGAACTGGACCATCATATTTTGGCTGATCCCTATAGAATCTTCTTGAATTACTTCTGTATGCGTGATCCGCTGGAAGGAACCGCCTGTGACAGTCAAAATAAGATATTTTCCGACCATTTTTCAAGTAAAAACTCTTTGTATCCTCCACACAGTAAGGACACCCAAGTTTCCCTTGAGTTGACCACCAAGATAACTTTCCATAAGCAGGAAAATCAGAAATAGTCCACATCAAAGCGACTTTCATGTTAAAATTCTGTTTACGACTTGAATCGTATGTTTCCACCCCAACATCCCAGAGATGTACAAAGTCTTCAATAAGAGGCCTTAAGTAGATGTCCAACCTTTTTTTTGGATTACTCGGAACGGGAATCAATATCGTCAACCAAAGAAATCGTGTTTGCATACACATCCAAGATAGAAAGTTATACGGGGTTAACATTATCGGACAACAAGAATATTGTTTCGACGACATCCCCCAAGGGCTGAAATCGTCTGAGCATAACCCAAGCCTGACATTTCTAGCATCCGATGCAATTGTCGGATAACAAGCGTCAAAATGTTTCCAGGACACTCCGTAGGACGGGTGAACCATATTAGTCCCATCGTGTCTTGGTGAAGCATGCCAACTCATTTCTACGGCGGAAGTCTCAGAAAGGAATAATCTTTCTAGTCTAGGAATGATGGGCAAGTAGAACATTTCACTTTTCGCATTTCTTTTGTAACTCCTAGAACTTTCTACATTTCTGGTTGGCTCGTATCTAGGTTCCCCACAAAAACGACAATGAAGTAAAATTTCGTCCTCCGCGTAGTAAATCATACATCCCCCACACAAACGTCAATCCTTTTGAATCTCATTCCTAACTCGCTGACAACCTTCTTGGATTCCCTGAACGTTGAAGGAATTCTGTTTTCACCGCCAATTAAATTTTTAATCGTCCCACATATGGAATCGAAAGCCGCTTCCGAGAACCCATAATTTGCTTTTGTGGCAAGCAACTTCATATTGATTGACAATTTCCTCTCCGTTGTGCACCCATCATATGCCGGGAGCGAGCTATACTGCATGAGGTTCAAATAGGAATTTCTCTCACCGTTCTGATTTTCTAGCTGGAAATTAGTTGACTCAGGCGGCGCCCAGCTCGGCCCAGCAAGGTCGCTAATCATTTGTGGAAAACCACTGTCAATACCATTTTCATCAACTTCAAAGGTTACATTTAGATCGAAATCAGGACTGACGTAACCATCATTTACCGGTGCGTAAGTGATGGGCGCAAGGTCTTCGCCGTGCAACAACCAATTGTAATAATTTTGGTACGAATCCATATTTGTAGAGATGCTCCTCAACCTTTCCAATTTCAGGGTACTTTTTGTTTTTGCATTTGTTACACGGACAACACATTAAGTTGTGCGAATCCAACTGAGCTCGTGCTACAGCAGTTTCAACAAAACCACGCACTCCGACCATGAACGTCTCATTGTTGTAAGACTTGCCAGGAACGCGCATGTCGTACATCCATGCCCGTTCTCGAATCAAAAATTCCATAAAATTGAAATGTAAAAGTATTTCACAACTGACACAATGAGAAAGAAAATAGTACCGCGCCAGAAGAATAGTGATAGGTGGTTGAATGAGCAACAGTGCACGCATTACAATAGCTGAATTCCAGTGAAGAGTAACACTTTGGTATTTGAGGAGATGGTATATTTGGTATCAATGTAGGAGCTACGAATATATAGACACCGAAATGCATAAGTGACCGTTTGAAATTTTAAATCTTTGCAAACAGTACGACGGATTTTCGGGGAAATAGTGGACAGTTCCCCTTCTCTACGCCTAACTTACCCCGGAAACATTAAACGGTAACTTCCCAACGGACACATACTTTGTTCATAAGTAACAAAAACTATCATATATTGTGAGGCATTTTTAGGAGAAATTCCGACGCATTCCCGGAATACCACCGGAATGCTCCCGAAATATTAATTTTAAATTATAATCGTTGCAATGTTACCGTTATAAGTATAGCCATTGCAAATTTAATAACGATTACGCGAATTTTGGTCAAATATAAAATTTCAAATTAATGCATTTAAGTACGGAGCAATAGCGGCGAACGTGAGGGATTTTACCGGATATCCACCTAAAAAGCGCCGTAATCAAAGGAGGACATCTGTTTGTCAAAATTTAATTTGTAGTATTGCCGCCTTAATATCTCCTCTTATTTTTGAACTCGATTAGTTTCCCCTTAACTTCCCCGTAAAGGCACTGGAATGATTATCGGCGGCAGCGTCTCCCCCTTATATCCGCCGGATAATTTCGCTGATATAAAATGCCAAATTTGTAGTGAGTGTCCTGTTTATCTCGATAACATGTGAATCATTAACCTACGTAGCAACTTTGACTTAGGCGCTCTTAAGGACAGCGCCCAACGCCTAACCCCTAAAGCTCATCTGCTGCATGAAGCTATTATTTTCAGCCACCTGCTGCATGAAGCTATTCACTCTCTCTCATTCATTCTCATCTCGCAGTCCAAGCTATTCGCTCGTATAGTCACTCATACTCTGATTCTCACTCAGTCACTCAGCGCTTTGATTGCTACTGTTTCGGAGCTGGAAGAGAATGTGTGCTGGAAACGCTGTGAGTGGTCAGATGAGGACGCGGATAAGGTTGAGAACGCTCGCTCTGTTTTGCTCGATTGTGTTTACGCTAGCGGTTCGACTTCCGATCGTTACATCGGTCAGCGACGAAGGTATGTTCGCTACTTTGTTCGTACTGCGTATTTGTTTTCGAGTTTAGTTGGAGGTTTTGCTATAGATGGATACTGGTCGGAGCTCCGGCAGCTGTCTGAGTTTTTCATGTCAAATTTGTATGTTTCGATTTTCCTTGGGTTTCCGTTTTTGGATTCTGGCTCATCTTACTTTGCTAGAAAATGATAGTTGGTGTTGACGTCGTTGTCTTGTGAAAATGGAAAAGGTGGGGAATCCTGGGTTTGTTTTTTAGCCATGAAAGCACGAGAAGATTTTGATGTATCTACCAGCTTTGAGTGGCTTGTGCTTGCTTTGTTTTAATATGAATCTGAATACTGAAATTGTCAAGTTGTTGTTTGACGCAGGAAATTGTCAAGTTAGGGGTTAGGCGCTGTTAATAACAACGCTTAAAGTTTGTGTTGTTTTTTTGGACGCTGCAAAGTTGTCACGTAGGCTAATGATTCAGTATGTTATCGAGATAAACAGGACATTGGGCATTAGGCGTTGTTGCTAACGACGCTTAATGTGTTAGGCGCCTTTAGCAACGGCGCCTAAAGGATGGTGTGTATTTTAGAAATTGAATTTGAAGGTGTATACAATTGGAAAGCAAATACAAATTTTGCTTAGAAATTTTTTCATTTAACTGCATAACTAATAAACCTTCTAATGGGTATTAATGGTATGAAAAAATAAATCTGTCAAACTAATTTATCTTGGCCTCTCCATTATTTATCGTTATACATGAAAATTTTAATTTTAGTTTATCTTAAAAGTGAAATTCATGACTTCCTTTCGGATTTTTGACTACGCTACTAACAATTTGACAATGAGACTGCTAGGGTGAGATTGAATCCATTGATAGGAAGAAGCACGAACCAGGACCACCACGACAAGTGTAACAAAAAATTTAAACTCCAAAATTGCGTCACATCGATCGCATGTTCCCTAAACCACAGATGGAACGTACGAAGCCTCTATCCGATATATGCATGAATTAAATTTCAAACGAAAATATAAATTCAGTAAAACGAAATCCACTAAGCAATTAGCACAAGTGTTATTTCAGTATTCAAGTAATCAAAGTGTTTAAGTCTCCTAAAAGTACTTATTAATACTCGCCACTAGCGAACTCTCACTTATTTTCCCCAAAATCCATCCAGCAATATCTAAAATACAAAAATATGGAAAATGTGAGTCCACGGCTCGAGTAGGCAATATAGATCCAACTAGCCGAACCATGAGTGTCAAAGTCATTTTAAATAAAACAGTATTAAAGTAAAAACGAGCGATGAAACGCACGGTTGTACCACAATATATGTGAGTTTAGAAAATCTTTTCGAAACTTGTACCCTCAGAAGTATAACAGAGCAGGATCATTTCAGGCTTATAGCTGACATGTTGGCTACACAATCAAATCATGCAAACAGAGGTCCTGGGACACTATCGCCGTATTTGGCCCTTCGACCAGGCAACATGATACCATACTTTGCCCTATGGCAGGGTAACAAGATAACATACTTTGCCCGATAGCGTGGCAACGGGATACACCATACTTTTACCCTATGGCGGGGCAACATGAATCATGACCAATTGTGATCCTTCAGAAGTACAGATAGATTGTACGTGAAACAGAAACAGTGAGGATATCACGAGATAGTATCACTTGTAAAATCACGAGATATGATCAGTTGTAAAATGATGAGACATGAGAAATTGTAAAATGATGAGACATGATGAGTCGTACAATGACGAGACATGATGAGCGATAAAATGACGAGACAATAAAAATTCTTTTTTACGAGATAAAAGAGTTTCAAGAGAAGTTCCACTCATGATCCGAATTATCAAAGAAAACAAGTTATCAAGAGAAGGAGGCATGCAATATGAAATATACGAAATAAGATTTTGAAAAATAACTAGACAGATTCATGTTACTTAATTAGTTAATTACCTCGAATCCGCATCATATAACCTCCAATAAAATTTATACCACACCGAAAT
This sequence comes from Rhodiola chrysanthemifolia, assembly GCA_033675395.1. Classification (NCBI taxonomy): domain Eukaryota; kingdom Viridiplantae; phylum Streptophyta; class Magnoliopsida; order Saxifragales; family Crassulaceae; genus Rhodiola; species Rhodiola chrysanthemifolia. Next base: position 17,592,810 of record CM066207.1, read on the forward strand.
CAAGTCAAGAATCACCCTGAAATCATATGCGAAAGCAAAACATGCTTGAACCCTTAGATTCGTAAACTCGCTATTGTATTCCATATTACAAGTTATTCGAGTCTAGTTCACAAGCATACAATCACCAAATCTGCAATTTTCAGGTTGCACGACTCAATTTTAACTTATTTTCTAAATTACTACATAGGAATAGAAATACATTCCTCATACTGTTAGAAAGATCACTTCGAGTAATACGTCATAGAATTTTAAAACTCCCAATTCAAACACTTTAAATATAAGTTATGACCATTTCAAAACATGTTGTCAGATCTGCGATATTATAACACATCGTAGAACATCAACATCAAATATGATTCTGAACAACTTAGATTGAATAAATTCAGGTGCTACATACCACTAGAAAGCTCTTGAAACCAGTGTTATTAAAACCGGATCGGCCGGTTCAATAATCAGACCGTTCTGCAATCGAATCGGTCAAGACCCGGTTGAACCGGTGGTTGAACCGGTTGACCCGCGGATTGACTCAATTTCGCATAAAAATGGTGATTTGATCGGTTCAATCGGTTCGATTTGGTCTGAAAAAATATTTATTTATTTTGAATTGGACAAGACTCGAACCTAGTCTTCCACTATAATTATCCCCTCTCATTCCACCAAGCTAAACATAATTCTTGTTTTATTATTTGTTTCATTAATGTATATGCATTTATCAAATCTATAAATATTTTTACTTATTATCAATTTAACTAGAAATTCAATTAGTCTTAGAAATCTCTTATTGTTGTGACTTGCAAATTAAGATTAAAATTGTTATTGTTGTTCTATTATTGTTGTATTATTGATTTGTACTTTATCAAATTCTAAATTTCACAATTTGTTATGGTGTGTTATTGTAATCCGATCACAAACATGTAATATTTATTCAAGTCATAAATATGTTAAATTATAATATCATATATAAGTATTTTATTTTTATTATTTAATTTGTGCGGGTCAAACCGGTTCGACCCGGTTGAACCACTGATCCATTCACCCAGTGACTTGACCGGTTCGATCATCGGTCTGGTTTTAATAACACTGCTTGAAACATAGATAGTCATAGCATTAGAAAACTCTCAATTTGAATATTTAAAACATAAGATATTTAGGTTTGAATATTGTTCGGCAGATCTACACAGAAATTTACATCAGTTTTCGATAGTCAACTTTGAAACAAGTTTCAGATCAGCTCATATTGAAACAATAGACGCACTATATACCGTTGCGAATGTCTTTTTGATTAGAATGCAATAGAAGAAATAAACACTCTACTTGAATAACTAAATTCGAAGTACCAACCAATTGAAAATAAGTCGACAAATCTGCCCGAGGCAACCACTATATCCTCACTTCAAAATTACTTAGAGAGCAATTCAAATTGAAACAAAATATGTCTTTTATATTGTCGACAAGTTTGTTTGGAGCAAAAGAGCACAGAACAATTGAAACCGTTTTTGACTCCTTACTAAAAGAAAATACATCAACACAACATACCTAATTGATTGAAGCTTCCCAAATTCATAGATGTCAGCGACACCATACAAATATTCTTAACCAATAAAATTTGATTTTCTTTTCTTTTGAGCAAGGTTACAGAAATCGCTAAGCGCTAGTTGGGCGGATTGATTCCTTAAGGATTAATCGGGGTCTAGGCTGGGATTAATCGGTTGGTTTTTCTTTTTTATATTTATTAATAAAAAATAATTATATAAATCCTCTTTGAATATATAATTATATTCTACAAGCTACAAAAATAGAAGAAAAAATATTTATAATATGACATTTTAGTAATCTCTTATCTGATGACATTAAAACAATCCATCTACCTTATGGTCGATTCATTAAAAATTAAGGCTGCCTATTACAACTAGGTCGAAGGGCAAGGCCGATGCGTCCGGATGTCGACTCATAGGGTTGCCAAAATCTTCCACTTACTCGCCAACTTTGTCACAAATTCAAAGGCGAAATGCATCAAGTCGAGCCCTCCTTTAGTGTACTACCTCTGCCAACTTTTTTGACTTCGTCTCTTGACGCGACTGAATTTCATAATTTGCAGTTGTTGTCGCAACTTCCTCCGTGACCATTCATTCGGTCTGCTGTGATGGCAACGACAAGATTTGATGGTTGGAAGAAGTCAGAATTATGTATTTTTGAAGTGAGATGGATGAGTGACATCAAATTTGACCGATGGATATCTATACCAGATTGAGAGAATGCATATGTTGGTGTTTCGAGTCCTCATTGACAAATCCGTGATTAGGAAGTTGTTGTTAATGATGATTAAAATGGCTGTCGAAAAAAAAAAGATTTCATGTCAATATAGACGTCTTGTCTTTTTTTGTTTGCTCGAAAGCCCAAAGTCGGTCATCATTTCGGTTGCATGCTGCAGAGTTAATTGTGGTAATTATGTTCCCTGCCGCGGGATCAACTGCAGTCGTTCGATTGCCATCTGCGGGGTCAATCATGGTAATTTTGTTATCCACCACGGGTCAATCACGATAATTTTGTTGCCCATCGAGGTCAAATGCGGCTATGATATTTATGTAAATTATTCTGTGTTATAAAATTGAGATTGTTCTGTTCTGTCACAAGTTGTATCCTTTGACACATACTCTTGAAAGTAGTATTAGTTTATTTTGTATGTTTATTTTTCACTCATGATTCACTTTGTTTGGGTCTATATTGCTTATCGAGCCGTAGAACTCACCCCTTCTATATTACTTTTTCATATGTTGAAAACTAGCAAGTTTAAGATTTTTGGATGAGAGGCACACTAGTAATTCGAATGAAAGAGTATTATGTAAGACTCACATATTGAAATTTGCTATTTATGTTTTTGATTTAAAGTAATATTTTTCAATTTTAAATATTTAATTTTTGAAAGCTTAATTCTAAAGGTTTTGTTTGTTAGTATATAATCATGTTTGAGGCTTCGTGTGCTCCAAAAGTAATTTTAAAGAGCGCCACTTTTGAAATATTTTTTATTTTAGGGCACTACATTTTATGGTATCAGAGCTAGATTTTAGTTTTTGTAGAAGTCGCTGGAAAAAAAACATAAGTCGCGTGAGAGGTAAGTGATGAGTCGTATTAATACGACTCATCGAATCAACTAATCCAATTTATTTCGACACTTTATTATGCGAATATTTACTTTTTAGTATGGTTTTGCATTATTTTTCTTTTTTAAAGAGGATTGTTGGATTTTCAATCCTACCCACTGGGGTGACTCGAACCCGGGATCAACGGGACCAGGTAGTGAGCGCCTCTCCACCGGGTCAACTCAACTCAACTTTTTAGTATGGTTTTGCATTTCAGGTGTTTCGGAAGCTCTAGGAGGAAACGCGCATAAAAGACGGCATTTCATGCCAAAAACACCACAATGGAAGATTGGACCATTGGACGTTCGATGGAGCGTTGGGAATGGACCGTTGATCAAAAAAATACGAACTACATGCCGTTCTTAGCTGACTCAATTCTCTACAACTCTCTAGTTTACACCGAGAGCAACCGAGGTCATTTGGATGGTCAAATCAGTGGGTACCGCGTCCACTGTAGACATTAGCGCAGTGCTAACGTTAAGGCAGGGCGCAGCAATAACATACAGTTTGGGCGCGGCCGCTGACGTCAGCAACGCGTTTGATGACGTTAGCAAGTCCGAAAATTGGCAATTTGGCCCAAAAACAGATATAGAAACCCCAAAACTTATAAATTAAGGTTTGGAGAAGGGTTTCTATCATTCAATCCATCATTCTACGAAGACCAAGGCGGCTCTTGAGGAGAACGCGAAGCTTTCGAAAAGAGAAGATTTTTCTACTTTCAATCCAAAAATATTTGTGTTTTTGTTATGACTACGAGTAGCTAAATTTGTATTTCAGTTTAGGGTTTCACACATTGTGACTACGTTTTGAGATTTCATTTCTTAATGCAATTTTATGTTTCTCTAGTTCTTGTGCTTATTCCATGAATTAATTTGTGAGGTTAAGTGGAAGCTTTGTCACAAAGCTTAATCAAACAATTAATTCTTATTGTTAACATCTACTGGATACTTTGTCGAAAAGGTAGATAGTAACACCTATCCTTAGTAATACCTTTGTCGGATTATTGAGTTTAGGAAAGAACTAGAAGTCTAACACCTTTGTCGGGTTAGATTGTGGCGTATCACCTTTGTCGGGATACTAGGGTACGGTAGTTACCGTTGTCGGAACAACCACATTTAGAAACATAAGATTTGATTATTAGAAATCTATGATAAACGTGTCACAATAGAAACTCTAAGCTGAATGTTTTCTCTGATTGAAATTCTTTTGTATTTTTCTCTCTTGCACTCATAAACACTCACAACCCATGTTTCTTAATTTGTCCACAGATACAACTTCCAAAACCAGCTCCCTTGGGTTCGACCCTGCTTACCACTAGCTAGTAGTTGCAGGAGAAATATAAATATTAAGTTTGACGCATCAGACGACGCGCGTCAAATTTTGGCGCCGATGCCGGGGAGCTGCGCTTCGGTGAAGTTGTTTCTTTTTAGTTTTTATTATTTTTTTTCAGTTTTTTGTGATTCACTATGTCTTCCTATTATAGTGGCGCATCTTGTGATGACGAAGACGATGATGAAGATGATGTCAGCGAGGTTAAGTGTTGGATGATTGACCGTCTTCCTAAGTTTAGAGGTGATGTTGGAGAAAATCCTGTAACGAATGTGAAGAAGTTTCACTACGTCTGTTGCCGCATAATGCCTAAAGAAGAATCCTTGGAGAGGTTTAAGCTAAAAATCTTTTTCTTTTCTTTAACTGACTCCGCAAGATCTTGGTATTACTCATCATCTGCAGATTGTGAAAGTAATTATGTGGATCTACGAGCCCGATTTCTAAAGAAGATTTCTCCGCCATCCTTTCGATTTGAAATTCGCGAGAAAATTTCTACCATTGAGCAATTCCAGGGCGAAACATTATGTGAGTACTATTTGCGCTTCGATGACCTTGAGAGAAGCTGTCCACACCATGGATTAACAGATTTATTTCTACTTAAGAGCTTTCTTGATGGGATGATTCCACTAGAGCGTTCTATGTTTGATGTTGCAGTAGGAGGTTCAGTTATGGATTTACACATTTATGATATATGGGACCTGATAGATGATATCGCACAGAGATCGAGACGTTGTCAGACTCACAAAACGGATGATAGGGCGCAGACAGTAGAAACTGATTTAGTGCAGATCGTGCCCGACATCACATGCAACAACTCCATCACGACCTTACCCGCACCAGAGACTCAAGCTTCAGATGAAGAGGATAATTTCACCACTACCAGAGAGCTGCACACAGAGAAAGAAACTATCATGCTGCTCACGGTAATCTCTGAACCAGCTCAAAAATTTTAAATTTTTTATACACCTCTTCCACTTCTTGTGCAGGATAACATCATCCAAGATGATCATAAAGAGCCAGAAAAAGAAGAAGCAGGAGAAGAAGAAGATGAGAACAAATTCAGCCAAATAGTGTCAGCCACACACGAGGAGGAAATATGTTCTAGTGAAGAAAACTCCAGTCCTTACCTTTGCACATACTTGATTACTAAAAATTCTGAGGTAAGCGCTGAATTTAATATGGAATTACATATGACTCATATGCCTCTTGTGTTGTACTTGCAGGATGGTGAACCTAAAAAATTACAAGAAAATGCGTCTGGTTCTCTTTATAATGTGGCTGCTAGCATCCCATTGTGCAAGACTAGAAACTGGATCACCAATCACCAACTGTCATTCAAAAACACATTCGTGAGTTGGACGCATCATAAGGAGAAAAAACAAGCTAGGTCTTGCAAGCATGTCTCTACAGTAGTTTCATTCGAACTACTGAGACATGACACATGTGGATGGAAACCAGGATGAACAGACATGAGAGCACCACTCGATGAGGGCTATGAGCACCACAAAGGAGTAGAGAAGTTTGACCCCACACGACCATGGGAGCCTAACTTGTGATTCTAATGAGGTATCGTCGAGCCAACGACGTAAAACAAAGGCGCTCGTAGGGAGACAGTCTAGCAAAATTTTTGTTTTTTTTTGTTTTTCTTATTTATTTTATTTCGTTTTATGTTTGTTTGAGTCTTGAGTCGTGTTTTCACATTGTCTTTTGGGAAAGGAGAACGTTTTTCAAGCAGTAACAGGTGCTAGTCATTGAGGACGGCGCCCACAAGCCATTTTAAATGGCTAAACTCTTCATTGAGCGCGGACTAATCTCTTCTTCAGGCGCGGCCCTCTCGGTTGACCAGGTTAACCGACTCGTTTGACCAGAATTCTCATCTTCACGCGACGAAACAAGGGGAGTGCCTGTTCACCTTTATTCTCTGTTTACTTTTTCTCTATGTTTGTGTGTCTTGCATTGTTGTGTCTTTGAACTTAAGTCGTACCGTGAGGACACGGCTTGGTTCAAAAGTGTGGGGTGGGAGAGTCAGTCAGTCTGTTGTGTCAGCATATTTATTTTTCTTGCATATTGTACTGTGTCAGCACGTTTCCCGTTTAATTTTTTTTGAAAAGTATGAATTTCTCTCTATTTCCTGGATATGCAGTATTGGATGTTGATGATGTGAAATAGATGATGCTGATTAGATGTATTTCTCTCGTGAAATCTGAATTATGATTTCACATGTGAGTTTAACCCACTACGTGTCCTTTTTAGTTGAGAAAAACAGGGATGCGGAGGTGGCCAAGAATGCTAGATTCAGTGAGGAGGCCAGCCATCATGAGGAATTCAGCAGGACTAGAAACGTTGTGAAGGTTGAACCCCCATCAAATCAGATGACTGAGAAGCTTTAACAGATGAGGGAGATGGTGCAGAAGCTCATGATGAATCAGATGGTCCAGGTGAAGTCTTGTGAGTTCTGTAGTGCAACCAATCATAAGACGGATGCTTGCTCGACTCTACAAGAGAAACATGGATATGTCTATGCAGTGGGTGAATTTCAAAATTACAACAACCATGCAACCCAGCAACCTCAACAGCAATACTACTATCCGCCATATCATCAACAGCAAGGAGGCTACAATCAATATCAGCAAAGAGGGCAGAATTACAACCAGGCAGGCCCTAGCAACCAAAGTTCAAGCAAGTCTCTAGAAAACATTATGAAAGAGCTAGCCACTATAGTGCAGCAAAATCAGGTGAAGACGGATGGAACTTTAGCGTAGCTGTCCAAGCAGATGTCTGACACGGGTCGTCGGTCAAGTCAAATTTGAATTTATATTTTCCCTACAAGAAACTTAGTAAAGCGGCAAGTAGGGGTCGAACCCTAGAGAGCTGGTGTGGTTTAGTTGTCCTGTAAACAAAGTGATTGGGGGTTTGTGAGCAGTTATTGTGAAAAGTGCACGGGAAATAAATCGAAAGTAATTCAATCAGAGAAAGCATTCGGTCTAGGGTTTCTATTGTGACTCGTTTATCATTGACTTCTAATAATCTAATTTTGTGTTCCGAAGTGTGGTTACTCCGTTTCAGGTTATAACCTAAGGTAGAGCCGTTTCAAGCCACTACGCCACAATCTACTCCGTTTCAGGTTATAGACTTCTAGTTCTAGCAAACCTAATACTCCGTTTCAGGTTATATTAGGTTAAGTGCAACATGTCCAAAAACGAATTAGGAAACATGTCCAAATCTCTCAACCGACTTTTCTTGGTTTGCAAGTTAACTTGACCAACACGCATGCTTAAACTGCCACGCTTGGACGAGCCGAAGAATTGCACCGCCGTGAACTCGGCTGCAACTCGGACAAGGATGCGGGCCTCGGACCCTGGCCTGGAGTGGCTTGGGGCGCGGCCTGGGATATAGCCTCGAGATGTTTTTTTTGGCACAGCCATCTTTAATGCGCGTTTCCTCCTAGAGCTTCCAAAACACCTGAGATGCAAAACAACACTAACAAGTAACTTGTTCGCATAATAAAGTGTCGGAATTGGTGGGATTTGTTGACTCAATGAGTCGTATAAATACGGCTCATCAATGTCCAACTTAGCACAGATTGTTTCCGAGCTGAAGAGAGATCCGGGGAAGCTACCGTCACAGACAGTGCCTAATCCGAGAGGGAATATCAGCACATTGGCAGTGGTAGATGTGGACGCGGCACTAAAGGAGTTTGCGGATGCAGTGAACAAGTTACTCGTGCTCAACGGGCATAATAAGGCAAAAAATAGAGAAAAAGAGCGTGAGTCAGTGCCTACCGCGCTCACAGAAGACATTAGCACGACGCAAATGTCTGAAGTTGACGGGCCCATAACGTTAAGCCCGGACGCGCCTATAACGTCTACAGCGGACACGACCCACATTGATGTGCATCCCAACACTGACCCCTTGCCTTCATTTTCTATACAGGTAACAACACCGGAAGAGCATATATATGATCGACAAGAATGAGCTATGAGGCGAGTTGGAGGCGAAGCATGAACCAGAAGTGCCAACGTTGGAGCACCCAATTGCTACGAGTCAAAAAGCACCGCCTGGAAAGTGTAAGGACGCATGTGCCTTCACTATCACATGTGGTGTTAGAGAGACTCTAATACATCATTGTTTAATCGATTTGGGTGTTGCTATTAACGATATGCCACACTCTTTATACTGTTCCCTGAGACTAGGACCATTGAAGCCTCCTAAACTGTTGGTAGAGTTAGGATATAAATCTTGTATTCGTCCTGTTGGCTTGCTAGAGGATCTAACACTTCAGGTGGGAAACCTCGTTGTTCCTGCAGATTTTTAAGTTTTGCAGATGGGAGATGCTAGAAACGACGATCCTCCAACACTTATCCTGGGACGTCCTTTCCTCTTCGCCACCAAGACCAAGATTGACATGGAATCATGTTTATTGTCACTTGCGTTTGGTGGCAGGACATCAAACTTTTATATCTATGAGGAAGGTGAAAGTCCATGCATGAAGAAACCACCAGACATAGTGAACACATCATACCTTGGTGTCATATCTGCCTACCTACCAGATGAGACTAGACTTATGACGAGCTGTGCATCAAATGAAGTAGCTATGAGCAAAGTGTCCTCGCAGACTCGGGAGGATGTGAAGGCAAATCCACCTTATCGACGGATAGCAGACATTAGAGCACCACTCGATGAGGGCTATGAGCAGCACAAAGGAGTAGAGAAGTTTGACCTCACACGCCCGTGAGATCCTAACTTGTGATTCTAATGAGGTATCGTCGAGCCAACGACGTAAAACAAAGGCGCTCGCAGGGAGCAGCCAGGCAATTTTTTTATTTTTCTTTGTTTTTTTTCTCGTTTTATGTTTGTTTGAGTCTTGAGTTGCATTTTTTACATTGTCTTTTGGGAAAAGAGATGTTTTTCATGCAGGAAACAGGAGCAACTTAGTGTGTATCACGCCGAGCATTAACATTAGAGGCGCGCCCACATGCAACATTAGTGTCGCACCGAAAGACGACATTAAGCGCCTGACCATTGACCAGCATTGACCGACTCGTTTGACCAGAATTCTTACCATCACACGACGAAACGAGGGGAGTGCCTGTTCACCTTTATTCTCTATTTACTTTTTCCCTGTGTTTGTGTGTCTTGCATTGTTATGTCTTTGAACTTAAGTCGTACCGTGAGGACACGTCTTGGTTCAAAAGTGTGGGGTGGGAGAGTCAGTCAGTCTGTTGTGTCAACATATTTATTTTTCTTGCATATGGTACTGTGTCAGCACGTTTCCCGTTATTTTTTTTGAAGTATGAAATTCTCTCTCTTTCCTGGATATGCAGTATTGGATGTTGATGATGTGAAATAGATGATGCTTGACTATATGTATTTCTCTCGTGAAATCTATATTATGCGTTTACATGTGAATTTAACCCACTAAGTGTCCTTTTGAGTTGAGAAAAATAGGGATGTGGAGTTGATAGAAATGTCCTACAGAGACTTGACGGAGCATTCAAAGGACCGAATTTCGAGTTATATGGTTATGTGGATTTCGTGGAGGCTAGCACTTCGAGACGATATGGTTCAGAGTTGGCTCCGCCACTGCAGCGTTTATGTAGGTAGGCGGGACGGGAAAATAGACCGTCCTATCTCTAGTCCGAAGTAACCGGGAAGAGGTGAGTGACCCTCATCTTGACTCGCGTCAAAAGGCCAAGGATGAGAAAGAGCGGGGAGGTATTTCCATATGCTCGCGGGTGATGATTGGACCTCCTTCAGAAGAAAAAGGAAAAAGGACAAGCTGTTCACAATAAAGGAGCAAAGCTCAAGAAAAATCAGCCACGTTGTGAAGTCTTATACAACAAAAAGTGAAGTACATCATTCATACATCAAGAGCCAAAGGCCAAGGAAAGCCACTACAAAAGCTGTCCAACAAAAGAAGAAAGAAAGCTCAAAAACCTTGAAGCTCGAATGAATCACGTGGAAGAAAAAGCAATGAAGTATAACCATATAGCTAGAGTTCGGAACAGCGAATGCAGATCATGGGTCTAAAGAGGACTATCTCTCATTCATCCGAATTGGTTTGAATTTTAGCTCAAAGGTAACATGTATCAAGTTATTTCTATGTGAAGCATGATGAATTGAGTTATGCATAGAAAAGTGAGTCTAGACTAGCAACTCATATCCATGTGCATCTATTCAGGACGTCGAAGAAATTGTGGTGCTAAATTTGTTTTTCCTTCTATGACTTAGTTCTTGTCCGGGACTAACAAGTTTAAGTGTGAGGTGGTTTGACGAGTCGTATTTATACGACTCGTTAAATAAATTAATCCAAGTTATTTCGACACATTATTATGCGAATAATTACTTTTTAGTATGGTTTTACATTTCAGGTGTTTCGGAAACTCTAGGAGGAAACGCGCATAAAAGATGACATTTCGTGCCAAAAACACCACAATGATAGATCAGACCTTCGGACGTTCGACGGAGTGCTGGGAATGAACCGTTGAATAGAAAAATATGAGCCACATGTCATTCTGTAGCTGACTCGATTCCCTACAACTCTCTAGTTCACACCGAGAGCATCCAAGGTCATTTGGATGGTCAAATCAAGAGTCAAAGTCGGGAAACAGTGAGAACCGCGTCCACTGTAGACATTAGCGCATTGCTAACGTTAGCGTTGGGCGCGGCAATAATGTAGAGGTTGGGCGCGGTTGATGACGTCATTAAGTCCGAAAATTGGTAATTTGGCCCAAAAACAGATTTAGAAACCCACAAACTTATATATTAAGGTTTTGGAGAAGGGTTTCCATCATTCTACATTCTACGAAGATCAAGACGGCTCTGGAGGAGAAGGCAAAGCTTTCGACGAGAGAAGAGAATTATTTACTACTTATCATTATGTTTTCCATGATTATGTGTAGCTAAACTCCTAATTCAGTTTAGGGTTTCGCATATTGTGACTATGTTTTGAGATTCTGTTCTTAATGCAATTTTATGTTTCTCTAGTTCTTGTGCTTATTCCATGAATTAATTTGTGAGGTTAAGTGGAAGCTTTGTCGCAAAGCTTAATCGAACAATTAATGCTTATCGTTAATATCCACTGGAAATTTTGTCGTAAAGGTAGATCGTAACACCTAGGCCTAATAATACATTTGTCGGATTATTGTGTTTAGGAAAGAACTAGAAGTCTAACACTTTTGTCGGGTTAGATTGTGGTATATCACCTTTGTCGGGATACTTTAGGATATTACCTTTGTCCGAATTCCACACTTAGAAACATAAGATTTGATCGTTAGATATCTATGATAAACATGTCACAATAGAAACCCTAAGTTGAATATTCTCTCAGATCGAATTCTTCTTTGCTATTTTCTCTTTTGCACTCTTAATTGCTAAAAACCCCCCTTTCTTAACTGTTTACAGGAACAGCTTCAACAACCAGCTCTCTTGGGTTCGACCCTGCTTGCCACAAGCTAGTTGTTCGCAGGAGATATATATTTAAGTTTGACGCGTCAGACGACACGCGTCAAATTTTGGGGAAAATTTTGTTCATGTTTTTTTGTACGCACAATGTGATGTTCTTAATTTGTAGTTTTCTTTATAAAGAATAGGATGCAAACGTACATTAGGAGGGAAAATTGATGGACAATTTTGATGCTAATTGAATCATGACTGCTTTGCTCGAAGAATAATGTGCCACCGAAAGATAGGCTGAGAGATTTCATTAAGCTGCAGCCAAGGACTTCTATGGGGTCCATTGACCCACTGGAGGCAAATAACTGGCTGAATTATGTTAAGAAGATTTTTGATACCCTGCAGTGTATCGATAAAGAAAATGTGAGATTTGTTGTATTCATACTTGAAGGTGGTGCAGATGAATGGTTGTCACTAGAAAAAGTTATTTCGGCTCGCGGGCCGACTAAACAACTTGTGGTTATCACATGGACAATGTTCAAGGAGGCATTTCGTCGCCATTACATTCTAGACAATCTTCATTTGGTTGTGTTGATGTACGTGTAAAGTTCGGTTTCGTGTAACGATTAAGCTACAACTGCTGACTTGATCTTATGTCAATATAATTGATGGACGAGATTGTTTCAAGTATACTCTATATGATAGCAAATTTGAGCCCATAAGATTACACATCTGTTTGAATTTACATGTATGACCCAGTGGGAGATTGTTAGATTATTTTATATAATTTAATGTTGGGATCATAATGTAAATATTATGTGATGTGTATGATATCATAATTTATAAGTGATATACTAAAGTGATCATTTATGATTCACTTAGGACTTAGGGGTATAATTTATGTTCTGATCATGGAAATATTACAATGTGTAAATACCTGTTTTCATAATTACGCTTCTTTTGAGTGGAAGGACTGGTAATTATTAGTAATTATATCGGTCATGTGCAGTGTTATATTAGAGGTAGTAATCCCTGGTCTTACGCATTGATTTATGTATCGTTTATCTCTCAAAATCTTACTGGCGAAGAGTTGTGAGAAAAGACTGAAAAATCCACTATGGCGAGCGGTGAAGAGTTCAAAGTCACAAATGTAGATTTGACATCTTATGTAATTTTTGTGTTTGATTAACATGAATTGAGTTTCATACTCCTGAGTAGGGGTCGACAATAGACAGCCTAATGATTATCCTTAACTTAATGGGCAGGGTTAGGACAAAGGTAGGGTCAAGCTAATCCTATTTGACATTTAGAAATTAGACCCTAGTATCAAATGTTGAGCCCTACTCCTAGAATGAAATTTAGCCATGGGTTCACCTTGGTGCATCAGCCAACATATTTACTAGATTTTGGCTGATGTCCTCACCGTCATCACGTCATGGATAACCAAATGTGCAGGGTTTCCTTTCATTTGTCTAATCCTGTAATCTTTAAACCACAGCATAATGTCACGGGCTTAAGTTTTTGGCGCAGAGGCGATACCCGTGCGGCTCCCCAGGACTGCCACTCCCCCGAGGTTATGCCTTATCCGTCTCCGATGCTCACTGGTTTCGCCCTCCCATGGGCTCGTCAGGGAAGCGGGAACAGCTCCCTACCAGTGTGGCGTCCAGATAGCATTGTCAATCCATGAGATAGACAATCACCTGAGATGCGTACCTTTAATGTTTGCTGCTCCGCTACCCACATTTAGTCCAACCAGTTAGCATCTCGCCCGGCCTTGCGTGTCACGACTTTAGGTCCGTGACAATAAGCTCACCAGCCACGGGCTAGGTTTCTCTTCTATTGGTTGTTTCGGGTACTTCCAGCATACACATACTGAAACTTCAATAACAGGCCATGTAACCGTCAGTGTAGAAAATTAAGATATCTATTTGGGTCAACTTTGAACTTGTTCACACATCCATGTATCACAGTTGAACGCCACATTCGTTCTAGAGTTGATATTGGAGTTTTTTTTTTTGAAAATAACCCAAAATGAGTTTCAAATATTAGAAATGACCCACGCGAATTTGCTCTTTCAAAAATGATCCATTTTTAATAAAACCGGATTCCCGGGAACCGTTTTTTTTTTCATTTTTTCGAACACCGGATTTGCGGGAACCGGTTTTTTGTGAAAAATTATAAAACCGGATTCCGAGGAGCAAAAAATGACAGGTGGACGAAACGTGAATTTTAAGTTTACGTGGATGCCGGGTGAATTTTTTTTTTAATTTTTTTAAACACTGGTTCCCCTAGAATCGGTTTTCAAATTTTTTTTTTTGAAACTGCATGATCTCATGTGCATGCATGGTGCTTTGATTGTTGATGGTGACAGTGGAGTCATTGTCATCCCTCATTGATTTCTTCTTATCATCTCCATCTCTATATCCTTATATCATCAAGAATCCATCTCAAGCCATAAACAGTGACTTCCGTATTCAAAGCTTCAAAATCCTAAAATCCCAGAGGGTCTGCGATCGAAGATGGAGAGGTGGAGGATGGAGCTGCCACAGGTGGGAAGCTATGACCCGTCTAGCGGAGAAGATAGTAAACGAAGCTTAGCCAAATCTAGAAGAAGGCATACTGATAGTGGCGCCCAGTGGCGGATCCAGGACTGGATCGATGGGGGCGAACGTGGGGGCGGGCATCCAGGACTGCCGATGGGGGGGGGGGGGGGGGGCGACGTGGGGGCGGGCCAAGGGACGAGGGGCAGACAAGGCATCGGAATCGACCACCCACCGGAAATTTTGCGTCGAACGTGGGGGCGGCCGCCCCCCGCCCCCCTGTATCCGCCAGTGGTGGCGCCACTACCACCGCCGCAGCTGGGGCAGGTTTATTCTCTTGCTTTGGGAATGTGTTTGGGTATGAGTGTTCTTGTGTCTGTGGCAAGCCTCCTGGAGGAACAACCGTGCCAGTGACCAGTAAGGAAGTGGCTACTTCGAGGATGCAGTCTCCATGGGTGCAGCATTGACCAGAGGATATGGTGGTTGTATTTAGGCAGTTTGGTCCTCAGTGGCTCAGATCAGACCTTTTCACCACCTACAGCAGTTGTAATTTTTTTTGACGAAAACCGATTCCCGGTGAACCGGTGTTTAATTTTTTTTTTCTACCCGGCATCCATGCACACTTAAAATCCATGTTTCGTCCACCTGACTTTTTTTTTGTTGCAAAAACCGGATCCTTGAAATCCGATGTTAGAAAAAAATGACAAAAACCGATTCCCGGGAATCCGATTTTATTAAAAATGAGTAATTTTTAAAAGAACAAACTCGCGTGGATCATTTCTAGTATTTGAAACACATTTTGAGTCATTTTCAAAAAAAAAACTCTTGATATTGACATGTAGTTTTTTTAAGCAATGCGGATGGCTGCCAAACCCATAGCCTAAACAATTCCCAAACTGATACATTCGATACATTTGCTAATCGTGATCCTTAGATGCTCGTTCCCCTCCCCACATGCATATTCAAAATTTGATGTGCCACTGCCACACATTACCAAAGGACAGCCTGCCTGATTTGAGGTTGGAAGCAAAATTTGGCTACTGAAATTGTTAGTAGTAGGGGGATAGGGTGGTGAGCTCACACGATACATATCATTCAGTCACCTGTCAAGAACAATAAACGCTAAAGGAGAGATCGCTTTGCGGTTGCAACTGGTTCCTGACAACAGTAGTTTGGAAGGACTACTACCCCTATCATTTGGCAAGTAGTTGATGAGCTTCAATCAAATATATCTTGAGCCTCAATTATGCTATGCTGGCTGCACGTGTAAATGTGAAAGAGGTAAATTAGTTCCCATAATATAAACATAGTCCACGATTTGCATAACATGGCAGATGGCACAAAAAAGGGTATAGAGGGACTTGATGACGAGGGGCTTGAAAGGACCAAACAAACATAAGAAAAATGGACAGGTATTATATCTTACTTCTGATCTTTTGTCACGCGATAATACTTCTCCGCATGTTGACGTTGGCCAATAAGTTGTGCAAACCTCTCGTCATGGGTTATTACAATCAGCTGAAAGTTTTCCTGTCCTTTTCTATCCTCCATAATTCTGCTAAACAAAAGTACACATGATGGAAGGGCATGTAACCTTTGGGTTAAAAATTAAAACTTCATATCATTATAGTATAACTATTACCTTAGTATAGCAGCTGCAAGGCTCTCAGAATTCGGACCATCTAAGTTTGTAGTTGGTTCATCCAGAGCTAGAATTCCACAATTGAGGCAAAAGGTTTCGGCTAATGCCAGACGTATAATGAGAGAAGCAAGGACCTGAAATTTTATCCAAAATTAGTTCCCAACAATTTATTTTGTACTTACATGTTCATAAAAATTGTGTATAATGAGTACAAACTTTCTGTCCAGCACTGCATCTTCCTCTCATTTCAAGCTCAGCATCACCAGTTTGCATTAGAACCTTGGATGTGTGAAGCATCAAATAGTGACCCAATAAGATGTGCACGAACCAAAAGTTTTTTAAAACCGAACGAATAATAATTTGTTACCTTGTAGCTATAGGATCTGGTGCCTGCACCTTCAGCATCTGAATGTATTCGAATGTTATCTATGTCCTGACCTCTGTATGTTTGCTGCCACAGCTCTCTAATTATCTTATTTATTTCCTCCATTTTCATTGTATGGAATCGCATGAGAGCCCTATAGAAGACGGGTCAAAAATAACAAGTATAAATGAATATGCAGTTAGTAGAATTTCTTAAGCAGGAAATTACTTGTCAAGTGCATTGTAGTATCTATCCAGATCCTTGTTTGCCATCTCCATGGTCTGAGGCATGATCAAATGTCAGACACAATTGCAAGTAAACATACATATAGACCAAAATTTGTACTTGACCGATGAAAAAGAAGCAATCATGATTAACCTTTAATTGTATTAGCTGGTCAAAATAACGTTTATCAATCTCGTTGTACTGTGCTTGCTTGAGCTCAACCTTATTCTTAGATATGTTGCTCTGATATACAGACGACGTTCCGTGGCATTTGTCTAACTGCAAAGTAACAGCAATAAGATCACTTCATCAACTAAAAATCAACCAATACATGCAAGTATTTGCCCAATCTTAAGTACCTCTGAACGGAGCCGGTCCCTTTCTCTAGAGAGCTTTACAAGATCATCTTCATGGCTAGAAAATCCACCACTCCTCAGTACACTCTCTTCAAGAGACTCTATCTCACGGGTTAGCTCCTCAACTTCAGCCTTTACTTTTCGGTAGTTCAAATTGTCCTCGATGTTTCTTCTTAAGTGAACTTGAGTGCTCTTTAATTCGTTACTTTTGTTTAACTCGGCCATTATTTCTTTCTTCCTCATCTCACAATTTTGGAGTTGCGACAACGATAAAGAATGCTTTTCTTGAAGTTCCTTCAGTCTTTCTCCCTTCTTTGCATCATACCTAAATAAAAAAAACTTTCATCAATATTTTGGTTGCAGTTATCGTTGCGTGCATGAGGGTACCTTGGGCCCATTGAGCTTACTCTTTGATCTTGGACGTATGTTTAAGAAGTATATCAATTTCTTGTTGATAGCTTCTGTTTCTCTCAGCCTGGTCTTCTTCTTCTACGCCAAGTTTAGTCTTCAAATCATTGTATTCACTCAGCATTCTTTCTTTCACTTTTGCCAAGGGGCCAAGAGATTCAGCCAATTGCTGAAGCACAGTGTACCACAAATAAATGGAAACCAAAAGATTATAAAACTGAAATGAGCTGGGAGCGAAGAAGGTAATGAAAAAAGTGGGCTCCAATATACAACCATATGTTTGTAGACCTAAAGGGTTACAAAGTAATACGTCACTTGTTTACCGATCAGCATATAACAGACGGGTTTATCTTTTTACCAGAGCTTTGATGGTACCGTAAGCAAAAGAAACATAGTTCAGCTCGAGGACAGAGCAAAATTAAAATTGATGAAAACAAACAAGCCATGACAAATCAATTGGCTTAAATATAAGATCATTAAAGGCTAGTTTTTCATCTATTATAGCTACATCAAATATTTCCTGCTAGTAGAATGACAATAGATTTAAGGTAAAATCGAGAGAGAAAAATGAACTGAGCAGATTGCGTATCAAACCTTCTCATCCAGCTCCAGTTGCCCGTTTTCCTCCATCAAGTTATATAAATCCTCTTTCACTTTGTTTTTTTGTTGCAATTTATTAGCAGCCATAACATTCTCTTCTCTCACTGTTCGCCAACGTAACTCCAAACCTTGTATATCCAATTCCACGTGCCTCCGTTCGTCGTTCAAGTTCTCCAACTCGTTCTGTAAACCATCCCTGTGGAGCCATCAGTAGGTCATTCAGAACAAAGGGTAGGAAAAATATCCCAAAAGCAGTACTAAATTGAACGTAAATCAAGAACCCATAGTTGATAAAAAAAAGTATACACGAATATATATTTTGTAACCAAAACTGATTGATCATGGTTACTTGGACTTTTGGAGAGCATTGAGCTCTGTATGGATATCCCCCATTGTTCGTACATTTTGTCCTCGGAAATCGAGTGAATACTCTAAATCATCAACTTCCTTTTGCAATATTTGTATTTCATGGTGAAGCCTATCAACCGTTTCCATAGGTTGTACCAGGGCCTCAATTGCCTCTTTATCAGTCTTCACTTGTGCTAAAACACCCACGACCTACAAACAAAACCTTGTTAATAAAACTACAATAACTAACTCGACTTGTAAGTAGAAAAAATAAACATTGAAAACGGAGTTAACAGGCTTGACTCATAGCGAAGCAGAAGCAGCGCAAGAGGCAGGGAATAATTTAAGACTACATGACCAGGGTGGCGATCTAACATTGACACCACACCATTTTTTGTGTGGCTGGTTTCTCGATTTTGTTATTCCGAGATGCCTTATTTCACATGTAATAGTATTAAAGTTAGTCATTGAGTACTTGTACTAGAGGTTAATGGTGATAGACCCATGAGAAGAGATTATTTTCAACCCCATGGAAAAATCACTTCTCTTGCAGTTATAGCCCGCTGCAATAAATTACCCTTCAGAACTATAACTCTCTAATAACCTCTTGTCAACTCAATAAGATCTTAGACTAAACATTAGATTACTGTCTTATCTCCGCTTTCTTCATCCCACCCGGTCCTACACTACAAAAACAAGAAATTTATATGCAGTGATTAAAAGTAGCATGAAAACAAGTGGGGTGAAAACTACATCATCAAGAGTCTGAGACTTCTGCTCCAACTCCACGGCAAGCTCGTTTAAACTTCTTTCTGTAGATGGGATAGTCTCCTTGTGAATTTTAACACACTCTTCGTAGACAAGTCGAAGTTTGTCAAGCTGCTGGAAAAAAGAGTCGGCACTAGCAACATCCACTGCCAATATTTTGATATGTTCTGCAGAGCTTGCAGCATTTGCTCTTTGCTGTTACATGAAAGAAACATTAACCTTTCGTGCAAACATGCAACGGCATAATTTTTATGTTTGGCTACACTGCAAAAAAAATGCTTATACACAAAGCTAAAAGCCTATATAGGTTACTAACCTTTCTGACAAAGTTATCTTCCTCTTCTGTGGAAAATGGGCGCTCACAGCAAGGGCAAATATGACGAGCACGAGCAACTTGCTCAAATGGTTCAAACATTTTCCGCATGCCATCGGCAATGCTGAACTTACTTCATGAAATATGTCCCAACAGTAACAAATGCTTAATTTTCAAGTTCGCAAATTTTGAAACATTCAATTATATGATTACATTAGTCAAACTCTTGTTCTTTACTAACATTGTTGTATGTGAAGCTTGCTTGGTCATTAGACAAGACAAGTGCCAATCTCGACCTAGGTTTTGGATGGTAAAAGTAAAACAAAAATTTGGACTTCGAGAAAATGTAATATGTTTTTGAAAAAACTATCAGCTACCTTTTTTGTACGTCTCGTTTCTCCTTGGCCGAGTCCAATACTTTCGGATATGAATCAATGTCTTGTGCCTGCTGATCCAGAGACAGAAGCTTGTTCTCTATGTACCTTTTTCTTGCTACAAGAAAATACGAATGAATGTTAGAGGGTTTAACAATGTAAGAAGCTAACTTTAAAAATATGAATGCAGATCAGCTTTTAAGTGAAACCACCCAGAATGTCTCAATCTAGTCTAGACAAACAACTATTTGCTTGCACAAAGTTGAGGTGAACATACTTTAAAGTTCTTCCAATGGGAAACACATAACAGACGTAATAAATAGTTATCAGCTTTCTGTTAGCATGGCCACAAAAGCTTATAGGGAACATCTGTTTGTACAACGACAACTTTTATGTAGGTTCCACAAAACAAATAATAGATTGTGGCCATGAAATGATATGGTACTAATAAACCAATCCATTAATAACAAACTCAATTATAGGTGGCAACAGCAGTACTACAACCACACAAAAGAATGACTCAGCTCATTAATCACCATGAATACCAATCAGATAGATAGAGAGACTCCTAATATGTATGAGAACATTTGTGATAACACAACTAAGATCAACAGTGACAAATAAATGTTATTTTATAGATATTCCAATGACAGTAGTCACATACATCTGAAAATAGAATCTCCAACATCGCACACTTACTTCCATATAGCTGTTAGCCACTGTTGATAATATACTAGTCATACAAATTGGAATCTTGACAAATGATGTGCTTCAGGGTCTAAATGAGCACTTACTTTCCATATCTTTTCGTAGTTTGGACAGGTTGGAATTAGCCTCTTGTATTTTCATTTGGTATATATTCACCTCTTTCTCAGCTTCTCGTGATTTTGAGTTCAAGTCATTGAACTCTGTTACATGAGCACTGCATGGTGAAGCACAAAGAAGACAAATATGTTAACATGGATGAAACTTTTATGAGACAATCGAGTAAAAGCAGGTGGAGGACGTGACCTGAGACTATCCTACAGATGACCATTGTTAATTGTTTCATTATAATTTAATGTGGACCCTATTGCATGCGTCATATTCTGAAATAGAATTATGTAGGTTGTTTAACCTCAATGCTTGGGTGATTTCTTTTTTTAAATCCTCATCAGCTGGGAGCCTTCCCTTGAGTACTCTTCTAAGTCTGTCCGTGTATTCATCCATTCTGTAACAAAACACCATCAGAGAATATAAAGCAACAAAAAGTTTAATTATCAAGCCTTTAGAACCAGTGGAAGCAAATAAGAAAGAACGAATCAAAGTTCCACTCGCATTTTCTTATGTTTCTTTTTTATGTTGTCTAACTGCTCCTTTTTCAAAGAAAGCTTCAGTCTATCCTCTGACTCAACAGCCATCTTGTCTTTCCCATAAGTTAGAGTTTTGATTCTTTGTTTTAAAACATAGAGTTCTGATTTTTTTGAATTGATGGTGGCATCAAAATTCCTCTCAGCAAGGTCCCTGCTCTTTCGCTCAAGCTCAATTCTCTGGAAAGATGAATAAAACAGTTATGGTAAGAGTTAAATCAGAAAAATCTGAAGAAAAAAATCAGAACCAAAGATAAATACTATCAAGAACCTCAACCAGGACCCGGTGCTCACCATACGCCTTTCTCTTTCATCCATAAGGGTCAGTTTTTCACTTGAAATCTCATGTTCAAGTGAATCATACTCCTGACTTTTCTCTTCGATGCGTTTCAGAATACCTCTCTGCTTGAATTGACATCGAAATTAAAAGACCATTCAGTGCAGGACAAAGAAATACAACTTGCACATCCAAAACTAGATAGTTTAATTCATCTGTAGAAACAAGCATATCAAGATTTGGAACCTAAGTACTCAACCTTGATCTCTGTCTTCGCTTGTTTTTGTGCCTCAGTTTCTTTCCACTGATCATTTGCATGCATATAGCGTTCCCAAGCCGCGTTAAGTTCAATCGCATTGGCTTTCTGAAACAACAATTGCGTAAGCAAATGTATCCCAATACTGAATCAACTATGAGAAGTATACTGTTCACTACAGCACGTGAAAATTTTGCAGCCATATAATGGCTTTTACCTTACAAAAGCAAATCATACTGGTAATATTTTAATTTTGTAATGAACTTTCCAACACAGGGACAAAAAGGGGGAAGCAGATGCTATGAGGATACTCATCCAACTTTGCAAAAAGCTGAAGTGAAATAGCAGTAATTTGATAACTTTAATGAGCATAAGCAACTATCTCACACAGTATCAGTGCTCGGATTGCATTAGCTAAACCTACATATTATTACAAGTAATACTTGTGAAATAACAGTGGTGACAAGGAAAAACTTGGGTATATCAATCAAGACTCGAACAAAATACACACACAGATTATAGTACCCTTTTCTCTTCCAGGTCCTTCTCAAGATCCAATACTCTCGATCTGACACGATTAGTGAGATTCGCAGAAACATCATCGTTGAAAGGAGGTTGCGGCGTAGATCCCAAATTATGCCTTGCAAAAAGCTTCTTAATTGCCAAGTCTCTTTCATTCTTCAAGGAGATATGATCCTGAAATCGAAGACATCAGTAATGACGTCAATTTCTTTATCTATTTAGATTGTAAGATATGTCGAATGTACTTCAGCCTCTTTCTGAAGTTTGCTGATCTCCCAAATATATTTATAAATCCTCTCCTTGAGAGAAGATGCTTTTGTGTTTGTGTCGTCTTCCTCTCGTTCCAACTTGGTGATCTTGTTGACCAAAAGAGCTATATGTTCCTGAAACTTTGTTTTCCATTCCATTAATTCTTCATCGGTGTCTGGGCATTACACAAGAACGAACAAGTTAGAACCCATCCATACATGATCTGAGACTCTGATACATTTAGCAAAAGAAAAAGAAGAGGAGAAACAAGAAACAAAATGTATCAACAGACCTTCATTCTCTTCATCTAGCGCCATGTACTGTCTTTGCTGCTCCTTGAACAGAGTGCTTCTCACAGAGGTCTTGGTTGATATTTGATCTTGTATCTTTCGCAAATCTTTTAGTGATGCCTCAATATGATTGATCTTACCATCAACATTGTCAATATTCCCTTCCAACTCTTTCATTTGAATTTTTAAAGATTCTGTTTTTTCTTTGTCTTGAGTTATGGTTTCCCGTAGCTGTCAAAAAATGGACCCATTACAACAGCAATAGAACCTAATACACTTCCATACTAGAACATGCCAGACACTGGATCATTTCCAGATGCAATTATATATGTATCCTTTACTAAAATGTAAGAAATGGCAAGGTATGAACCTTGTAGGCAGCATCCTTTAGGTTTTGGAGATTTTCTAGTTTCAACTTGAGTAATTTTATTTCTTGTGCCTGATCCTTGTGAAGCTTTTTGATGACTTCCAGCGCCTTCGTATAGCTGAGAGAAAACATTTGTCAGCTTAGAAAGAAGAAGAGCAAATCGAATATGCACCGATTGAAGATATATTTATATCTTCACAAAAAAGATCTGATACTCAATTATATCCATACATCTGTTTTTTATTTGTCTGAAAGAAAAGCAAATTTGCTGCGAACAACAGGAAATATACCGGGTAGCAGAAAAGATGTCATCAAACTTCTTTTTCAGAGTGGAAGAATCTTGTAAAGGCCAGTTTGCTTCATCTTGGTGCACAAATATAACATTTTCCAAGATAGCCTTAGACACACCCATCAAAGCAGGCACTTCACGATCCATATCCGCACATCTATAACTTAGGCATACTTTCTGCATGATTAAAAGCAGGCCTTCACACAAATATAGACTAAAAGTGGCAACAGAACAGGAGCAAACAGTGATCAAAACAAATGCAATGCTTACATCGAAGTTGCACAAATTGAAAACACAGATGGGTGATAAACTATTTAGAATGCAAAACCAGTATCAACAATAATAACTTTTTGCATGTATGTATACTGTTTAAGAAACAACTACCCGGACATCTCTGGAGGAGAGTGCTATTACTTAAAAAAAAAGATTGTCTATGTCCAGTCTTCAGGTATGTTCCATAAATATTATATAAGTCACCATAAGTGACATGAAACCGGGAACAACTCTGTAAAACGCGTCTCCGTTACAAGCAGGAAAATGTTATATATCTGCCCAGGACAAAGACTCAAAAGTTCAACCTATGTCATTTGTAACTACACTAACATACATTTTTTTCAGAAAAATTGGGAAATTGCCTTTTCAGTTCAGGTCTCTCAAATCATGTTGACCGAAAAAGTTTTGACAAAGAGGTCAGTAAGATACAGTCATATAAGATGCAAAGAAGAGATCCCCAAAGAGTTCTTACGTTTTCTGATTGATTAAAGAGCTAGGCTAGCAACTATCTGATAAATGGAACTAATCGTCATCTGATTATCCCCAGGAGATTTTTCACCTATAAGCTACTGCGCTATTAACTTTCTTTTGATTATAAAGTCTGGCATGCGGTAAATAAATATACGACATTAATGTGGCAGCTATTTTCCTGAGATTAAGAGGATCAGGATCGAAAATCACTAGCGAAATACCTCTCCACTATGGGGATTAATAGTTTGAAGGACACTCTCAATTGCCTTGTATTCCATTTTGGACGCCTTTTGAGTTAACTGAAAAGACCTAATACAGACCACATCCTTCTCGGCTGCCGTCCTGAATCTGAGCTTTATTTGCGCCTTGGTCTCTGTTTCCCCAGCAACCTACATCCACAATATGTATAAGCCTAACACTTCCTAAACTCAACTCGGTGGCGGAGAAAAAAGAATAACAATATGGCATGTCAAAGTACTTTCAATCCAAATTTCAAAACCATTTTTCAGCTTTTTCTAATTTTATTCATCTACAAATTAGAAATGTTATCACCTTTGTTCCAATCTCAAAATCACACTAGATAGATATCCAAATAACTACTCTAAAGTTAAAAATGAAGAGTAGCAGACAGGCAGGTAGAGATAAAGGGACAGACCTTAGGATCGTGGATGAAACTATGGCCAGACCTAGCATTAGGAGGCAGCTCTCCAGTACACGAAAGCTTCAAGCACTCGATAATAGTGGTTTTGCCAGCACCATTAGGGCCGACGATTAGGGTTAAGGGCTTGAAAAAGGCGATGACATTTTTGTTCTCCGGGTCAAAGCTCCGGATTCCCTTAATCAACATTTTGTCCACCGTACTCATCTCGACTTTTGATCGATTATGTTTTTCTTTGAAATCACCAGCAGAAGAAAGAAAAGGAGAGGCAGGAGACGACTGTGCTAATTTCTGAAGCGAAGGCGAGAACGCAACGGAACGACATAACGCCACAAGTGTAGGCTGGGCGGCCCAGTTTCTCAACCGACACAAGAAATTCACACAAAGAAGAAAGAAATTAATCTTTATATTTAAGAGTGCGGTTTAGGTACAAACCACATTTATAAATCAAAACTAAAAATTGCATTTGTAGCTGACACGTGTCTCATTTATTCGAAATCTCGGATAAATCACGGAAGGGTATTATAGTCATTACATAATCCCTTTATTATTGTATTTAGTTTTATTTTCAATTTAGTCCCTGATTTGGAAACTCCGTTAAGTATTCCATTCAATCTGATTTTAGGATCAGACTTAAAGAAATAATGCTCAGACTTAAATAGATAATGATCAGACTTCAAGAGACAATGATCAGACTTAAAGAAATAATGCTCAGATTTCAAATAGATAATGATCAGACTTAAAGAAACAATGATCAGACTTAAACTTCAATTGATAATGATCAGACTTAAAAAGACAATGATCAGACTTAAAGAAATAATGCTCAGACTTAAAAATAGATAATGATGAGACTTAAAGAGACAATGATCAGACTTAAACTTCAATTGATAATAATCAGACTTAAAAAACAATGATCAGTCTCAAAGAAATAATGCTCAGACTTAAAAATAGATAATGATCAGACTTAAAGAGACAATGATCAGAATTAAAGAAATAATACCCAGACTTAAAAATAGATAATAATCAGACTAAAAGAGACAATGATCAGACTTAACAAAATAATGCTCACACTTAAAATAGATAATGATCAGACTTAAAGAGACAATGATCAGACTTAAACTTCAATTGATAATGATCAGACTTAAAAGACAATGATCAGTCTCAAAGAAATAATGCTCAGACTTAAAAATAGATAATGATCAGACTTAAAGAGACAATGATCAGAATTAAAGAAATAATACCCAGACTTAAAAATAGATAATGATCAGACTTAAAGAGACAATGATCAGACTTAACGAAATAATGCTCAGACTTAAAATAGATAATGATCAACTTAAAGAGACAATGATCAGACTTAAACTTCAATTGATAATGATCATACTTAAAAAGACAATGATCAGACTTAAAGAAATAATACTCGGACTTAAAATAGATAATGATCAGACTTAAACTTTAATTGATAATGATCAGACTTAAACTTCAATTGATAATGATCAGACTTAAAAGACAATTATCAGACTTAAAGAAATAATGCTCAGACTTAAAAATAGATAATGATCAGACTTAAAGAGACAATGATCAGACTTAAAGAAATAATGCTCAGACATAAAATTGATAATGATCAGACTTAAAGAGACAATGATCAGACTTAAACTTCAATTGATATTGATCAGACTTAAAAGACAATAATCAGACTTAAAGAAATAATGCTCAGACTTAAAAATTGATAAAGATCAGACTTAAAATTGATAACGATCAGACTTAAAAAGACAATGATCAGACTTAAAAAGAAAATGATCAGACTTAAAATTGTTATTGATCAGACTTAAATTGGTAATGATCAGACTTAAAAAGAAAATGATCAGACTTAAAATTGTTATTGATCAGACTTAAATTGGTGATGATCAGACATAAAATTGATCATACTTAAAATTGTTATTGATCAGACTTAAATTGGTAATGATCAGACTTAAAATTGATAATGATCAGACTTAAAGAGACAATGATCAGACTTAAAATTGATAACGATCAGACTTAAAAATACAATGATCAAATTTAAAAGATAATGATCAAAAAGACAATGATCAGACTTAAAAAGAAAATGATCAGACTTAAAATTGTTATTGATCAGACTTATATTGGTAATGATCAGACTTAAAAAGAAAATGATCAGACTTAAAATTGTTATTGATCATTCTTAAATTGGTAATGATCAGACTTAAAATTGATCAGACTTAAAAATGAAATGATCCGACTTAAAATTGTTATTGATCAGACTTAAATTGGTAATGATCATACTTAAAATTGATCAGACTTAAAAAGAAAATGATCAGACTTAAAATTGTTATTGATCAGGCTTAAATTGGTAATGATCAGACTTAAAATTGATAATGATCAGACTTAAAGAGACAATGATCAGACTTAAAATTGATAATGATCAGACTTAAAGAGACAATGATAAGACTTAAAATTGAAAATGATCAGACTTAAAATTGATCAGACTTAAAAAGACAATGATCGCACTTAAAAAGAAAATGATCAGACTTAAATTTTTTATTGATCCGACTTAAATTGGCAATGATCAGCCTTAAAATTGATCAGACTTTAAAAGAAAATGATCATACTTAAAATTGTTATTGATCTGACTTAAATTGGTAATGATCAGACTTAAAATTGATCAGACTTAAAGAGACAATGATCAGACTTAAAATTGATCAGACTTAAAGATATAATGATCAGACTTAAAATGGTTGGTTCTTCGTTTTTGTCTTTTTCGTTTTCCGCTGTACGTGTACTGTTTAACACCGTTATAACAGACTGACATTTTTACCCATCGTTTATGTTTTGTAATCACAAACAAGTCCAATTTAATTTTTCATATTTAATAAAAGACCCCGAATTTCGATTAGTCGAAATATTCACGTGGCAATATTTGATTGGATTTTTAGTTTTTATTTATAAATGTAGTTTGTATTTGATCCGAACTCTATATTTAATTTGTACCATGTAAGAAAGAAAACTGAAATTAAAATTGGAAAAGTAAATTATTTTGTCAAGAAAAATGGCAAGGAAAAATTTGTACTCTTTGAATTTTATAAAAAAATGCTTGGGAAATTTATTTTGATAAAAATGAATTGATTGGAATTTGGATAATGCTTTCTGTCAGGTCTGTTTCTTATCAAGTTAAAGTAAATAATGAGTGAATTGGGTGTTGCTTTGAGGTTTGGGGGTTGCTGGCCGAGTCTCCGGCAGTTGTGAGTTGGGGGAGGATTGTTTTTGGCTTGTACATATTGGGTTGAGCGGGTTGCCGTGGTTTGACGGGTTTGCCGGCGCTTCTTTTGGGTCGATGTACAACTTTTCTGGCCGGTAATTTCTCCAGGGCTGTTAGGTTCCATGTACAGTTTAGGTGTTAGTTTAGGTGCAGTTGAAGGTTAGTTTTATTTTATGTCTCCCACCTGGTTCGGTGGTGTCTCCCACCTCGTTCGGTGGTGTTTTCCACCTGTTTCGGTGGTGTTTTCCACTTGTTTTGGTGGTGTATTCCCGTCAGTTTTGACGGTGTGTTTTGTATTTTGTTGTAGTTGCTTTCGCTGCGTTTTTGACGGGCATGTTGGTCTCTCACATGTGCTTTGAGTGTCGGCCTATGTTGTCGGCCAACTTTCGTTGTGCCCTTCTCAGGCAAAAGCCCTGATTGTAGCCTTCTGGCGTAACAACTTTATCAAAATAAAAATAATGAGTGAACTGAAACTATCCATCCAAGCAGGGGCGAACACATCAATTTTTTCGACAGGGGCATTAATAAAGATAAAAAAACTAAAGTACTTTGAGTTTGAGGAACCGTGTTTGATGTATATTAGCAGTTTAATCATGATCCTCCGTAGTCGAAAGTGAAGTTTTTCGCTTCAAAAAATAGTTAAGCTTTCATTTTACAAACATATTTGATTGAAGAGTGCGGTTCAGGTAAAAACAACGATTATATATGAAAACAAAAATTCGGATTTCAAGCTGACACGTGTCAAAATTCGTCGAAATCTCGGATATAACACAGAGGGGCATTATAGTCACTCCTTATACCCGGATTCAATTCAGACTTAACAATGGCCAAGTTAAGTCCGATCACACTTAAAAATATCCAAGTTAAGTCCAATCAGGCTTAACAATGTCCAAGTTAAGTCCGATCAAACTTAACATTGTCCAAGTTAAGTCTGATCCGACTTAACTTATGCATCTGTTAAGTTTGGATAATTTTTCGGTCGTTTATACCCTGTCATCTGTTATGTATTTTTAAACAAGTCCGTTTTAATTTTTTTATTTACAAAAAGTGCCCGAATTATGATTGGTGGAGAGTGTCACGTGGCGAATTCTTCGGTAGTTTATAGTTTTTATATTTAAATGTGATTTTTATTTGATCAAAAGTCTTGATTGAAAATATAAACTCGTCAAAAATATATCTAATAAATAATATTTAAACAGCGTCATTTCAATAAAAAAAGTTGTTTTTATTCATATTTTTTAAAATATATCAAAACGACGCCGTATGATTGAGACGACATTATTTTGATACTCGTAATATTTTGATGCGCTACACCGGATCCAAATCCCAAACTTATTAAAAAAAAGAATATAACATGAGTTTCTTTATAAATTAATGAAACCTCAAAGGATAAATTTTAATGGGGGCAACCGGCAAGGGATATATAAAATTAATGGGACATTAATCATGTATTAAAAAAATTAAAGAAACTTATTGGGGCAGCTGCCCCCATTGAGATTAACCTACGTCCGCCCATGCATCCATGTAGGGGAATCACAAAAGATGATCCTATATCTCCTCTTTACTTATTCTTTGTACTAAAATTTTAAATTGGTATTATCAAAAAAAATAAATTGCTAGTTGGAAGAAGAGAAAAGTACAAGCGGAATTAGTGGTATTAAAGTGCAAAGAGGTGCTCCATCCTTTTCTCATTTGTTCTTTGTCGCTGATATTATTTTCTTTCTAAAAGCTAGAAAGCAAATTCTATGAAAAATATTCTGGAAAGCTATGAGTTCTGGACAAAAGTTCATTTTCAGAAGACTGAAATTGTATTCAATCCTAACACTAATGGGGACTTGAAGTCTGAAGTTAGCGCATGGTATTGAATGTGAGAATTGGTAGCTGCCATGGTAATTATTTAGGTCTTCCATTATTGATGGCGGGACGGAAAATGTTAGATGTATTCAAAGTTTTTATCTTCTGGAAGTATGGCAAAAATTAGAGGTGGCAAAATGGATGGATGGATGGATGGATTCATGGATGGATTAAACGGTTCGCGGATCAAATGGATCTAATCTATTAAGATCCATTAGTGTTAATGGATTAAATGGATGGATCACTAACGGTTGGCGGATTAGCGAATGAATTCATTTGATCCATTTGAACCATTTAATCTGTTTCATCCATTACATCCATTTAACCCTTTTAATCCACTTAGTGCATTTACTCATTTAATCCATTTATTTTAAATGTGTATCAAAACTTTTTATGACTGCCAGGATGTATAAAGATCATTATTGAAACTAAAAAATTTAAATTGAGTTATTTCTAAACACACAAGATCAAATTGTCGTATTTTGCTAATTAATTTTAATTCAATTTAGACCTTTGGTGCTTTAAAGCAGTGCTGGGAGCAAATAAAAAATCCGATGGAAGCAAGCTACATATCGTTGCGTAGATAACTCAAAGCTCTACAACTCTCTAGTTTACACCGAAAGCAGAAGGGGTCATTTAGAAGGTCGAAACACGAGCCGAAGTCAGAAAGAAGTGTGTATCGCTACGAATTCTGCAGTTGCGCCGACTTTGGCTCGTGTTTCAACCTTTTAAACGACTTTTTCTGCTCTCGATGTAAACTAGAGAGTTGTAAAGCTTTGAGTCAGCTACGCAACGACGTATATCTCGTCTCGATCCGATCTTTCGTTTGTTTTCAGCACTTTGAAACATCAAAGGTCTAATCTGCCGTTAACGGTGTTATTACAATAATATTATTATTACATATGTATTTTAATAATTTAATTGAAAATATAAAAATCTGTTTAATGGATTAATGATAAATGTTTTTGATGGATTAATAATTGCTTAATGGATTAGTGGATTAATCCGTTTAATCCGTTTACTAATGGATTGTTAATGGATTTGGATTGATTCAATCCATTAACTAAATGGATGGATAATGGATGGATTTTCATGGATGGATAATGGACGGATAATGGATAATGGATAAATTTGCCACCTCTAGCAAAAATGTAGCGATTTAAAGAATAATCTTTTATCTTCTGCTGGTAAAGAAGAGTAAGCTGTTTTGCAAGCATTTAAAGTTATTTCCCAAGAAGATATTTGCAGAAATTGAATAGCTATATTACTGATTTTTGGTGGTGTACAAATAAGAAGAAAAGTATTCATTGGACTAGTAGAAGTATGTTGACTTGAGAGATAAGAATGATGGACGTTCGGGTTTCAAAGATTTTGAGAGAGCTTCCATCCATGCATTTTTATTCAAACAATATTGGCGAATTATTAAGTTTTCAAATTTGCCATTGGGTAAACTAATAAAAGCTCGATATGCCAACTCATGTTGTTTTCTCAATGATGGTGCAAGAACAAGACCATCACACTTTTAGAGAAAGTCAAGTTACTGTCACGGCAGGTTGGCTGGAGAGCATGAACTCGTGCTTTGAGGCGGAGTGCAGGGCGCTGCAGCATGGCCTTAGGCTGGCGGAGCACTTTCAGCTTAAGAAGGCCTTGTTTGTCTCGGACTCGACGGAGGTTGCTTGGGCGGTTAACACTGGAGCCTGGAGGCCAGACGCGCCCTCGCTGGGCATCAGAGACTGCATCAAGCTCCTGGACTCTCGTCCTGGCTGGTCTGTTGTCTGCACGGCTAGAGAAATGAACCGGGCGGCAGACTGGCTGGCCAGAAAGGCGCGTATGGAGAACTGGGAATGGAGTAGTTTTGAAGCCATCCACTCTTTTTAGCCCAGATTTGCTGTGTTTTAGCTAGCTTGCTTTTGTTGGTTTTGGGCTTTTTGTGTCCTTGTACCAGGTTTAACTGTCAAAAAAAAAAAGTTACTGTCAAACCTCATCAAAAAAAAGTTACTGTGTCAAACATCTATTACATAAGGGCATGAATCTCTATATATGCAGATGAAAATACACAAGAAATGGGAAACTTTCTGTAAAAATCAACTTATGAAATAACTTGTTAAGTATCTGGAAAAGATGAGGGAAGTAAAGGAGAACGCTCTAATAATAAATGACCCAATTGTTCTGAAAGACTATATGTGGAAGATGAACTTACCTAGGTAAAGTAAAAAAATTTATTTGAAAATTACATAACGATATTCTTCCTGTTGCAAATAATTTGGTCAAAGAGAATATGATGGTAGATTGTAAATATAAATTACGCGATTATTATATGGATTCTACTCTGTACATATTTAAGTATTGTTGGATTTCGAAAGCTTTGGGACAAAAGCTCTGTTTACAAGTGGAAGTGTTTAATGTGAACTTATCTATTGCTGCTGATTGGTTTTTGCTGATCATAATTAATTTTGGATGGGAAACTTTTAGAATAATTATCCTGTCAATCTTTTCTGTTCAACGTTATT
The DNA here is from genome assembly GCA_033675395.1 of Rhodiola chrysanthemifolia. NCBI lineage: Eukaryota > Viridiplantae > Streptophyta > Magnoliopsida > Saxifragales > Crassulaceae > Rhodiola > Rhodiola chrysanthemifolia. Next base: position 17,625,248 of record CM066207.1, read on the forward strand.
CCTCTTCTGTCTCTCCTATTGCCGATGACAGCTTTGTGGTTTTTAGTGATGCCTCTTTTAATGTATCTATATTGACCGCTGGGGTTGGAGTTGTTATTTATGAACACTACTACAGGTGGGGGATTATGCATCGGTTCGTGTTCCGCCTTTCGTATCAGTTTAGATATTACGTATCGATTATTCTAAAATTAATGCATAATCTCGACATTATGCATCGGTTTTAGACCAACCGATGAGTAATGTCGACCTTATGCATCGGTTGGTCCAAAACCGATGCGTAAAGGGGAGGCTTATGCATCGGTTTTAGAAGAACCGATGCATAAAGTCAAATACTTACCCTAATTTGGTTTTTACTTCTGCAGTTTTCCTCCTCCGATGCGAAAGCGAAATCGATTTACTGGATTTTCAAACTTTCCGTGCGCGCTTACCCGTCGACCTCGCTCAGTCTCGCCTTCCCGTCGTCGCCGAGCTCATCGTCTCGCCTGTGGTCGCTCGTCACCAGTCCTCCAGCAACACTCTACTCCTCGCTCACTCGCCAGTTCTCCAGCAACACTCAAAGGTATGTATTGATGATGAATTTATTAGGGTTTATAGGTTTATTCATCTGTTCAAATCAATTAGGGGACATTATCATTAGTTAAAGTGATGTCACATAATTTTGCCTATTAGTTATTGATGTTTGGTTTCATTGGCATTGTTCAGTTTTACAACCGTCTTTGTAGGAGTACAGTCGATTAAATGCTTCTGATCAACCACTTGTTTTTTAACGTAAGCATATCTACTTTCACCATTATCAATTATCGTATATTCATCCTTGTACGTTATGTTGTATGTTACTTTATCACTGATGATCATTACACGTCATTTTATTTTTTTATTGTTGTGTACACCTATGTATTTACAAATCTATTGAACTAACATTTCTGTGATATTTCAGGGATCATGACATATAGTAGTAGCAGCGGCGAGGAAGACTTCCATGTGGAAAAGCGCACCACCAAGAAAACTAAGAGGGGCCCCTCGTATATGCTCGATATGATTAGGAGACACATGGAGAATGGTAGCAAGATCACAGTCGAATTTGACGCCACAGGTTATCCCTTAGGGAAGGCTGGTGACACCTGGAGGAGTTACTTGGGCGTTGTGGTCCGTACTCGAGTTCCCATCGAGTACACTGATTGGAGGAAGGTGCCTCAAACGTGCAAGGATGTTATGTGGAATATATTCTATAATTCCATGAGTGCGGTTCAGGTACAAACCTATTTTTTATATATAAACTATAAACCTATTTATAAGTCGACACGTGTTTTCACCGGGGCTCTTTTGTAAATATGTAAAAATTAAATGCATTTAATTGAATAAATAATAATATAGCAGAGGGTAAAAGAGTCTAAAAAACTTAACATAACAAAACCTAACTAAATTATAAGTTTGATCATTCCCAATTTAAGTCCGATCCTTATCAATTTAAGTCCGATCATTCCAAGTTTAGTATTATTATTACCAATTTAAGTGTGATCATTCCCAATTTAAGTTCGATCATGCCCAATTTAAGTCCGATCATTACCAATTTAAGTCCGATCATTCCAAGTTTAGTATGATTATTACCAATTTAAGTGTGATCATTCCCAATTTAAGTCCGATCATTCCCAATTTAAATCCGATCATTCCCAATTTAAGTCCGATCATTACCAAGTTTAGTATGATTATTACCAATTTAAGTCCGATCATTCCCAATTTAAGTCCGATCATTCCCAATTTAAGTCTGATTATTATCAATTTAAGTCCGATCATTCCAATTTAAGTCCGATCATTCCCAATTTAAGTCCGATCATTCCCAATTTAAGTCCAATCATTACCAATTTAAGTCTGATCATTCCAATTTAAGTCTGATCATTCCCAATTTAAGTCTGATCATTCCCAATTTGAGTCCGATCATTACCAAGTTAAGTCCGATCATTCCCAATTTAAGTCCGATCATTTCCAATTTAAGTCCGATCATTTCCAATTTAAGTCCGCTCATTCCCAATTTAAGTCCAATCATTACCAATTTAAGTCCGATCATTCCAATTTAAGTCCGATCATTCCCAATTTAAGTCCGATCATTCCCAATTTAAGTCCGATCATTACTAATTCAAGTCCGATCATTCCCAATATAAGTCCGATCATTCCCAATTTAAGTCCGATCATTCTCAATTTAAGTCCGATCATTCCAAGTTAAGTCCGATCATTCCCAATTTAAGTCCGATCATTCTCAATTTAAATCCGATCATTCCCAATTTAAGTCCGATCATTCCCAATTTAAGTCCGATCATTACCAAGTTAAGTCCGATCATTCGCAATTTAAGTCCGATCATTACCAAGACATCTATCTAATCTCGATTTCATCTCATCGTCTCCACGCCTTCTGTTAGAATAAGTAAACGGTGCACCACTGAAATTCAAATCAAACAGTCCACAATCTTCAATTGCGTCTCGAAAATTTCTTATCTGCCATTGATCTCTTCCTTTTTTACTCTGAACTTCATTTGATTGTAGAACTTTATTGAAATCCCCTTATATAACTCAAGCCTTAGCATACTGATAGTGTAGAGTTCTCAACACATCCCAGCTGCGTTTTCTTTTTCCAACTTCTAGTTCACCATAAAACAAAGTATATCGAAGTTGATGCTAGGGTTGTGGGAGCTGGGAGGAAGTCGATTAAGAGATTCGATAGAGAAAACTAAATCTGGAAAATATAGTAATTGCAAAAAGGTCCTTCAAATGTAAAATTACAAGTCTATCCCTAACCTTATTATTAATTTTAGTAAATCAAATTTAAACCGAGAAAAAATATGATTGGTTGAAGCTGCCACGTGGCAGCCTTTAAAGTGGTTTACAGTTTTTATAAATAATAAAGGTTTGTATTTGATCCAGTTCCTAATTCCATTATCATAATGTTAGCAACATTAATTGTTGATTGTACTAATTATAACTTGTCATATATTTTTTCAGGGAGTGTTTCTTAGACCAGATACACGCAAAGAGCAGGAGGTCAAGTATGCATTCAGTGCGTGGAGGAACTTCAAAACGAGACTCCCAACAGACTATATATTCGGTAAATGGAAGGATTAAGATCCCACGAAGGAGTATAAACTCATTGATTCTGTGCAGTGGAAGAAATTTGTAGAGCACAGACACAGTGAAGATGCGAGGAAGCTATCTGCTCAGAATAAGGCTCTAGCTACTAAGAATGAATATGCGCACACCATGGGTCGATGAGGGTATAGAAAAGTGAAGGATGTGATAATAAACGAGAAGATAGCCGATTTAATTGAGCAGGGCGTAATTGAAGAGGGAGAGACACCTTCTATCATCGTAGAGAGATATGAGGTGTGGAATAGGAGACGCCTCAAGAAGAATAAATAGTTCGTCACCCCGACATCTCGGCATGTGGCTGAAAATATTGTGAGTAGTTAACCATTTTTTCAGTAGTTAACACTACTACAGAGAAGAGATTATGCAACGGTTTATATTTATCATTACGCAACGGTTTGACGTTTAGGCAACGGTTTGTCTGAGAACCGTTGCATAATGTTACTATTATGCGACGGTTTGTAACAACCGTTGCATAAGTTTAATATTATGCAACGGTTGCTACAAACCGTCGCATAATAGTAACATTATGCAACGGTTTGAACCGTTGCATAATGTTACTCTTATGCGACGGTTTGTTTCAAAACCGTTGCCCAAATGTTGACACTATGCAACGGTTTTTTAAGAAACCGTTGCATAAACTCAAATCTAAAATTAAAAAACCTAAGTTTTCGGTCTTTCTTCCAAATCCCGCTCTCGAGTTTTGTCGCCCAGTCCGTCGCCCTCCGATCCGCGCCAGTCGTCATCTTCGCCAGACCTCGTCGTCCTCGTCACCGGACCCTCGTCACCCAGTTCGTCACCCAGTCCGTCGTACCGCGCCAGTCGCTCAGTCCGTCGTCCCGCGCTAGTCTCCCAGCCGTCGCATTGCGCCAGTCCTCCGCGTGTGCTTCATCTACCAAACCCTAAATCGGTTTGTTCGCAATCATTCATGTACTAGTTTGTTTCAATTGCTTGTTTATTGATAAGTTTTATTAGGGTTTTAATTGACCCATTGTTGATAGAGATTTTGGTTGATTTAACAATGTATTTGAATTTTGTTCCGAGTCGGTGATTGTTTGTTTTTGGTTCTCTTCCTGTATTCACTCAGGTAGGCAGGCCGAGGACAACATTTGTTACAATCAAAGATCGTAAAGAACTTTCTTCAAAATTTGTTTTGCTCATATCGGTATGTTTCTTGGCATTATTGTGGTTGTTTGGGTATATGATATTGGATACTACAAAACTAGTATACTACTTATGTTTCCATTCATATTGGATACTTGATATTTCTTCGTTTACTAACTTGTGGTTGTTTATAACTTTAGAGTTGACGCTGCATCCAACCTTTGGCCATTTTGTGCGAGAGATTCTATACTCAAAGGTAAAGTACACTATGAAACTCATTTACAAATTTTGTAATTGTTGGAGTGTGCTTTATGGAGTGGATTTATATGGTCTATTTCTACTAACAAGTATATCAACCATAACATGATCTCTTTCTAACTATGAGTCTATGCTGCTTTATGTAGTTACAATGAATCGAGACTGGGTGTCCGGTAGTAGGTTAAGTGTACAGTACGATCAAGAGAGTATGGATTTCTGTGCGTTTGCATCTTCGTATTCGTCCAGAAACAACATTGAACGGGTTTATTGTCCATGTATGGGTTGCTGGAATAACAAAAAGGTCAAACCCAAGAAATTACGGAAACACCTTTTGTTAAAGGGAATTGACCCACAGTACAAGGTTTGGTATATGCATGGCGAGGTTGAACCACAAAATGTTCAACCTCAGCCCGTAGAAAGTTTACCGGTGGATAATGATGATTGGGAGGAGGACAATATAATTGACATGGTCAACAATGTTGCCGACGAGTTTGTTGCTAGACCTCAAGTTTTGGAGTCATTGAGGAATGATTCAGAATTACCATTGTACGAAGGGTGCTCCAAATACACAAGGCTATCAGCAACTTTGAAGATATTCAACTTGAAAGCAAAAAATGGATGGAGTGATGTAAGTTTCACAGAATTGTTAACTCTGGTGAAAGATATGCTTCCAGAGGATAACACCCTACCTAACCGTTGTTACGAGGCTAAAAAAGTTATGTGTCCCATGGGTATCGATTACGAGAAGATACATGATTGTCCTAATGATTGTATATTGTATCGGAATTCCTATAAAGATATGGTTGAATGTCCGGTGTGCAAGTCTCCTCGTTATAAGTTAAACAAAGAACCGAAAAATGGTTCCAAAGGCACTCCTTCTAAAGTACTATGGTATCTTCCACCGATCCCCAGGTTTCAAAGATTGTTTGCTAGCTTGGAAGATTCTGATAATATGCGTTGGCATGCTGAGAAACGCGTTATTGATACGAAAATGCGTCATCCTGCTGATTCACTACAATGGGCAAAAGTAGACAACACATTCCCGACATTTGGAGCAGAGTGTAGAAATTTACGCCTTGGCCTTTCTACTGATGGGGTGAATCCACATGGAAACCTCAGTACTCAGCATAGTACATGGCCTGTGATATTGGTTATCTACAATCTTCCTCCTAGGTTAACTATGAAGCGTAAGTATATATGCTTTCTCTGTTGATATCGGGTCCTCGACAGCCCGGTAATGATATTGATGTATACTTAGCTCCTTTGATAGAAGATTTGAAGCTTTTATGGAATGAAGGAGTACGGACGTTTGACGCATCAAGACAGGAATATTTTAATATGCGTGCCATGCTAATGTGTACCATAAATGACTTCCCAACTTATGGTAACTTATCCGAGTATAGTATTAAAGGGTACAAAGCTTGTCCAATTTGCGGGGAAGAGACACATGCACGCCATCTAAAGAATTGTCGAAAAATGGTTTACATGGGACATCGACGTTTCTTATCGAGGCATCATCCTTACAGGCGGAAAAAAGCTGCATTTAATGGTGAGACTGAACATGGAATAGAACCTCGACCGGCTTCTGGATACAAATCGATTTGGGAAGCCCAATGCACGCATTGAAGGTACTCCATGGAAGAAGCGATCAATATTTTTTGATCTATCTTATTGGCATACACTTGACATCAGACACTGTATTGATGTGATGCATGTTGAAAAGAATATACGTGACAGTCTTATTGGTACTTTATTAAACATTCCCAAAAAAACAAAGGATGGATTGAAAGCGAGACTGGATATGTTGGAGATGAACATTCGTACCAGATTAGCACCTCAAACTGAAGGAAAGCGTACATATTTGCCTCCGTCATGCACCACTCTTTCTAAGAATGGGAAAACAATTTTGTGTGGATGTCTGAAAGGAGTTAAAGTTCCGTATGGGTACTCTTTGAATATTGCCAGCTTGGTTTCAATGAAGGATCTGCGGTTGAATGGGTTAAAATCTCATGACTATCATGTATTGATTCAACAGTTGTTGCCTATTGCAATTAGAGGTGTATTGTCTCCTAAAGTGAGGTCCGCTGTACAAAGACTCTGCGCTATTTTTAGCTCTTTGTCTGCTAAGGTTGTTGATTCATCAGAGCTTGATAAACTACAAGACCAGATTGTTGTTACACTATGCCAATTAGAGATGTTTTTTCCACCTAGCTTTTTTGATGTAATGGTGCATCTTACTGTTCATTTGGTGCGCGAGATTCGAATTCTTGGACCAGTTCATATGAGATGGATGTACCCTTTTGAGAGGTACATGAAGATTCTCAAGAGCTATGTGAGAAATAGACATCGTCCCGAAGGGTGTATAGTGGAAGGATAAATAACTGAAGAGGCTGTCGAGTTTTGCACTAATTGTTTGGGAAATACAGCCGCAGTTGGGATTCCCAGGCCACGTCATTTTGATCGATTTAATGGAAAGGGCATAAGTGGTCAGAAATATAAGAACCCATCATTTGAAGAGTTGACGAAAGCTCATTTCTATGTATTGCAACATATGCCTGATATCACGCCTTTCATAGAGCAGCACCTAAACATATTAAGGAGTGCATTCTCAAGAAAATCCGAGCAGTGGTTGCAAAAAGAACATAGTCGGTCATTTTGTAACTGGCTGAGATGTAATGAGATTTTAAATAATCAGGTCAACTCTGAAGAAGAGTCCGATGACTTGGTAAAGTGGCTCATACCTGGTCCTACACCAACGGTATACACGTGGAACGCTTATGACATTAACGAATTTTGTTTCCACACAAAAGCTCAAGATGACCAAACCGTTGTGCAAAATAGTGGTGTCACCCTTGTTGCTGAAACCACTATTGTTTCTAGTGCTAGATATCAGAATCCAATATATGCTCCTATTAATTATTTTGGAGTCATCGAAGAAATATGGGAGTTGGATTACGTAAAGTTTCGAGTGCCTGTTTTTAAATGTAAATGGGTTAACAATTCGGCGGTTCGTACTGATGAATATGGAATGACGTTTGTGGATTTTTGAAGAGAAGGGTCCAAGGATGAGCCATTCATTATGGCCGAACAAGCGAGACAAGTATTTTACGTCAAGGACCCTTCTGATAACAACCATTTTGTTGTCCTCCACGGAAAACAACAACTAACCAGTGATACATATGAAGATCTAGCTGAGGATTGCATGCCCGTTTGTACAGTATTATTAAAACCGGACCGGCGATCGAACCGGTCAAGTCAATGGGTCAGTGGTTCAACCGGGTCGAACCGGTTTGACCCGCACAAATTAAATAATAAAAATCAAATACTTATATATGATATTAGAATTTAACATATTTATGACTTGAATAAATATTACATGTTTATGATCGGATTACAATAACATACCATAACAAATTGTCAAATTTAGAATTTGATAAAGTACAAATCAATAATACAACAATAATAGAACAACAATAACAATTTTAGTCTTAATTTGTAAGTCACAACAATAAGAGATTTCTAAGACTAATTGAATTTCTAGTTAAATTGATAATAAGTAAAAATATTTATAGATTTGATAAATGCATAAACATTAATGAAACAAATAATAAAACAAGAATCATGTTTAGCTTGGTGGAATGAGAGGGGATAATTATAGAGGAAGACTAGGTTCGAGTCTTGTCCAAGTCAAAATAAATAAATATTTTTTCAGACCAAATCGAACCGATTGAACCGATCAAATCACCATTTTAATGCAAAATTGAGTCAATCCGCGGGTCAACCGGTTTATCCGGCCGGTTCAACCACCGGTTCAACCGGGTCTTGACCGGTTCGATTACAGAACGGTCTGATTACTGAACCGGACCGGTCCGATGACCGGTTCCCGGTCCAACCGGTCCGGTCCGGTTTTAATAACACTGCGTTTGTACGATAGTTCCCGTGAAGAACGATGATAGCGAAGCTGATAATGAAATACAACTACGAGAAGATCATGGAGAAGGAATATGGATTGATAAAGAAATTTAATTTGTGTATGTTATTTATTTATGACTTGTGTATGTTATTTATTTATAACTTGTGTAGTTATTTATTTATTTATTTCTGAGAAATAAGGTTTATTGATTAATTAATCTGACGTGTAATTTCATGTTTACAGGATCATGGCCATTTCACACAGCCGCAGCAGCAGTGAGGATGACCTTAATGACACTTCTGGTTCGATAGTTCCAAAGAAGAGAGGCCTTGTATATATGAGCAAATTCATTAAGAGACACAAGGAGACTGGTACCAAGGCCACAGTTGAATGGAATAGAAGAGGGAATCCAATAGGGAAGGTTGCAGACAAATGGAGGAGCTACTTGGGTACATTGGTTCGATGTCGTGTTCCTATCATACACACTGATTGGAGGAAGGTCCCTAAACATTTTAAAGACATCGTGTGGAGAGAGGCAACTGTAAGAGCTTCTTTAATTCTAACATTGTATTTGTTTTAAACATGGTAACTAACTTTTGTATTAATTAGAACTTATTATATATTTTTTCAGGCAATTTTTGATGGAGTCGAGGAGCATAAAAATCAGGAGCTTAGCGCTGCGTGCAAGATGTGGAAACAATTTAAGTCACGCCTCGCACATGATTACATCTACGGTGACGGAACAGATGAAGATGCTTTGAAGATGTATCCGTATATTGACTCCAATCATTGGAAGGCTTTTAAGGAGCAGAGGCTCTCCGAAGCTGCAAAGAAATTAAGGGACACAAACAAGGATCTGGTCAAGAAGAATGTGTATAAGCACGTCTTGGGTCGAGGAGGATATAGAAAACTGGAAGAGGAAATGGCAAAAGAGAAAATAGCTGAGTTAATTTCTCAGGGGGCAATTCAAGAGGAACAAGCTTCTAATGTCTCTATAGAGAGGCATGATTTGTGGAAGAGGGGACGAATGAAAAAAAATGCTGAGTTCGTCTCTGAGGCATCTCAAGGAGTGGCTACAAAGATTGTAAGTTCCTTATGTGTGTTTAATAGCCAAGTATTTTTACATTATACACTAACTATTGGTAATTTTCTGAAATAATAGGATGATTTAGTGGAACAAGCCGCTCGAGGAGAATTTTCTTCTCAAGGCCGACGTGACATACTGACGGAGGCTATTGGTACGGATGAGCACCCTGGACGTACCCGAGGACTTGGATCACACATTCCATGGAGGATTGGATTACCTAGCTCTACCTATTCGAGGGCGACACCCAGTTCTAGTGCGAGGATGGTTCAGCCGTCTGATCGGCAGAGTGAATACGTCTTCACCGGTGCTCCCACAGAGAAGGACCCTTGGAAGAATATACCTGAGGTACTTGGAGATTTTAAAAGTCGTTATTTTCTTACTATTTGGTTTATATTTTTCTTACAAATGTAAACCATGGATTTATTTACGTTGACAGATTGGGCTACGAAGCCTATTATATATAGAAGAGGGACTTGATAATGAGAGACGACTAGTGGCAGTCGGTCGAGTCATGAACAGTCGTTTGCTACGTTCTATTCCACTGCCCGAAGAAATGGTGAAGGTGAAGGTCGATAGTTCTCTTGGTCAGAATGTTGGACTGCCCATTCCCTTTGGAGAGACATTAAAGACAACACGAGATGCAGAGGCGAAATCAGACTTGGTTGCATGGCCGAAGCACTTGATTGAATACAACATAAGGGTAATAAAATCAAATATTTGAATCATCTTTCCATAATTTAATTTATGAGATTTTATTTGAATTATTTACTAACATTCGAAATTCAGGCATATACCATGCAACTATACTACCACTTGCCACCGGCTTCAAATGATGCAGTAGAAAATTATTCCATCGACTGTCGATTTCTACACGACATGTACTCTAACTTGGGCAGAGACGTTGTTAGAGTACGCATCGCTGACGAAGTGTTCGGTGACGACTACACCTCCACAGTGGGCCCAGATGACGTCCGTGATATATATGCATTGGCACCGTTATCGAACTCACATTGTGATTTATACATATGGTATGTATTCTTGTCATTAGTTGTTCATCATTTGTTGCAGAAGGTCTAACTTTACAAGTTTTTCATTTTGTAGTTCTTTATACAATCAAATGAATGATTCAGAGGTTCGATTCGGGTTCTTCAATCCCACGGCCGTGAGCCCTTCTCATCCCATAAATGATAGGCTGGAGGCGTTTGTATCAAGACTCAATATGCCAGACAAAGATCGCAATTATTGCTACTTCATGCCTTATATAAATGCTGCGGCGTAAGTATATAAATTACTTGTACTATATTAACTGTTTTTTGAAATATGGGGTTGTATAAATTTAGTTCGTTGATGTAGGTTTCACTGGATGTTGTGCGTTATCTTCCCCAACCAAGGGGTAGTCCATTGGTTCAACTCCTTAGAAGGCGTCACCGTTATACACAGCGATGCAAAAGCTTTAGTGGACTCGTAAGTTTCGAAGTTACTATTGTTTTGTGAGTTGCATTGGCAGTCACTAATTACGTATTGTTATTTATGTTAGGGGGTTGCAACGATACTATCAAGGATGTAATCCGAGGATTGATCGTCGAGTCGAATGGAAGATAGTGACGGTACTATTTATAGAAAAGCATTCCTTTACTATACTTGTAATTTTAATTAATAAAGTGTTAACTGAGATTACTTAATAATGCAGTGTCCGAAACAACCCGAAGGTAGTAATTTATGCGGTTATTATGTTCTGAGAAATATTCGGGACATAATGGAATTTGTTCGGGCTAATAACGGTGCACATGTGGAGAACTTTGACCAAGTAAGCATGCTAGTCTCGTCTCCTACTCTATTAGAATGTTGATAAATGTAGTTAGGTTGTGTGTTCTCTTATATATTTTTGTTCTCAATCCATGTTCTAGCTACGTTTGTTCTAAATCCATGTTCTAGTTAGGTTTGTTCTAAATCCATGTTCTAGTTAGGTTTGTTCTAAATTCATGTTCTAGCTACGTTTGTTCTAAAATCCATGTTCTAGTTAGGCAAATTTGTTCTAACTCTATTTTTTTTATGTATTCATGTTATCGTCTTCTTATTTGTTATATGTTTTTCCTAATGGGGAAGGAGCATATGAGTTGGGAAAGGTACAAGACGTGCGAGATGAGATCGCCGCCTACTTGTACAACTACTTATTCGTACATATTGTTTACATGTGAATTTGTTTATGTGAAGTTGGTATAAATCAATGTATGGATGGTTGTGTACATATAATGACTTGTATGAATGCATATGGTTGTATTTTGAGTGAAATGAAAGTATTTCCATGCTTGGAAATGTGTAACATGTCCAAATGTATTTCCAGCAGGGTATTAAATTTTGTTTTGCATTTGTATTCAATTTTTCAGGCGGATTTGAGCTAAAACAGCTGAAATCTGTCCATTTTTTCTAAATTTTATGCAACGGTTCGGGCACCAAAACGGTTGCATAATGGTTGATCTTATGCAACGGTTTGTTGTTGGAACCGTTGCATAATGGTATGAACTTATGCAACGGTTCTAACAACAAACCGTTGCATAAGATCAACCAATATGCAACGGTTTTCTTTAACCGTTGCATAAGATCATCACCTTATGCGACGGTAGCTTATGCAACGGATTAAGAACCGTTCCATAATCTATCTCAGAACCGTTGCATAAGGTGTCTGTTGTAGTAGTGTAACTTTTTCCATACACTAACCTTTGGTACTAATTTCTTGATAATAGGATCAATTAGGGGAAAGATCTAGTCAAAGATCTTTTTCACCAGATGGTCGACATGATAACTGACTGAGGCGATTGGGACGCCTGAGTATCCTGGACGTACCAGATGAGTAGGTACACACGTTCCGTGGAAGATTGGGTTCCCGAAATCCACATCTTCTAGGACGACACCGAGTTCCAGCACTTCTCGCGTAGAGATGCCTGATCGGCTCGGCTGTCACTGTCATGTCGATGTAGACCCGAGGACAAGCATACCCGAGATATGTTTAGAATTATTCGCTTTGTTTTTGCGACTATTTGGTTTATTTTTTTGGAACATATGTAACATCAATTGTTCGTGCTAACAGCCTGTGGAGGGGGTACTCGAAGGTGACGGACAGCTTGTGGCCATTGGTCGAACCATGAAAGGTCATTTTGTTAATTATCGACAGATACCAGAACATACAATGAAGGTGATGTCATCTCTCAGTCCTTACATTGCCTAAACTTTATTTCATAATCTACTAGACTTATAGCCTCTCTATAGATGTCTCATTCTTATTCATATGTCATTCTAACCCTAAACATTTGTTCTTTATATATAGGTGAAGGTTGAAAAAGCAATCGTTCGAGGAGTAACATTGCCAGTACCCCATTCGAAGCTCACGAATGTTATGGAGGCAGATAGATACCATGTAGCATGGCCGAAAGACTTGGTCGTTGTCGGTAATAGGGTGAGATAATCGAATAATACACTTTCATTTGCATTTTCTATTATACTATACATAAAAATATATTTCATACCATTAATCAAATTCAACATGCATGAATATGATAACATGGTATGTGATAATTTACCATTTACCGACAATGATGAAATAGATGGCTTGCCTCTGTATTGTCGACTTTTAAATGAGGTGTGGACACAGTTGAACAGGCATATGCTTATAGTAGACGTCGACCAGAATGTGTTCGGTGACGACTACGGTATCGCTGTTAGCACAGATGACCTGAAGGAACTTTGCTTGTGAATTATTTATATGGTAATGCTCACAATTATTTTCTGATGATCATTTGTCTAATGCATGGTCTAACTAACACAAATTTTTTACTTGTAGTGCTTTATACAATGAGATGATGGGTTGGGATATTAAGTTTAGTTTCTTCAATCCTTCCATCATGACGCCGTCAATCAACATAGATGAGAGGTTGATGACGTTTGTAGCAAGGTTGAGTATGCCGGACCGTGATCGCAATTTTTGCTACTTCCTACCTTACGTGGATCACGTAAAGTAAGTTCATAACTTAATGATAATGTTATATATGCTTTTTTGAATTCATTTTTTTTGAATTTAGTTTGTTTTTGTTAGGTGACAGTGGATGTTACGTGTCATCTTCCCTAAACAACATATATTGCATTGGCTTGATCCATCGGAAAATGCTAAAGTAATAAACGTCGATGCAAAGGATTTGGTGAACACGTAAGTTTTAGACTCACTTTTATCTTGTAACTTGTATATTAACAATCACTAATTATGTTATGTTATTCATTTTAGGGGAATGTACCGATACTATCAAGGGTGTATACCGTACACAAAGTGTACAATGGAAGATAGTTGAGGTACGCAGTCTCATATTTACTATCTTTTTAAATAGCTTTAGCATTAATAAAATGTGTGATAAGAGATTATTGATCGTGTAGTGTCCAAAACAACCGCCTGGTCACTTATGCGGTTATTATGTTTTGAATTATATTCGGGACATAATCCAGTTTATAAGAGCTAATAACGGAGCAGAGATTGATGATCTTAGCGAAGTAAGCTTTTAGACTTGTATTATTCATTAAGTTGTAGTTGACTTCAGTTGGTTTTGAACTCATTGGAACTTTATTGTATTGATTTACTTTTCTCTTGCTTTTCATTGTTTTTAGTGTTTTCGTAATGGAAGACAATCATACGAAGACTCGAAGATCGATGAAGTAAGGGAAATAAGCGCCGCCTACTTATATGGCTACATAAGCGATCATTACCCAGTCGGTATAGGACATCAACTTTTGTGTTGTTGTATTGTATTACGAATATTAACTTTGTTGGAATTGTTGTATGAAAGAATATGTACTTGTATAAAATGATTATGTCTTTGATCTTTGAAATGAATATATCTCGATGTTGAGCAACAGTGTATTTGTAATTGAACAGTAAGTTATTGATGTTTGTAAAAATTTCAGGTGGATTTGAGCTATTAGAAGTAAAATCTGCCAACTTTTTTAAGACATTATGCATCTGTTCTACTATAACCGATGCATAAGGTCAGACATTATGCATCGGTTATAGTAGAAGCGATGCATAAGGTCAGACATTATGCATCGGTTATAGTAGAACTGATGCATAATGTCTCACCTTATGCATCGGTTCAACCAAAAAACTGATGCGTAAGGTCAGACATTATGCATCGGTTTTTGGCTCAACCGATGCATAAGGTCAGACTTTATGCATCGGTTTTTGGCTCAACCGATGCATAAGGTCAGACTTTATGCATCGGTTTTTTTTGAACCGATGCTTAATGTCTGAACATTACACGTCGCTCGATTACGCGTCGGATAAAAACCGATGCATAATCCCTTAAATAACCGATGCATAATCTCCTGTTTGTAGTAGTGGAAGTGGATTATTACCGCCATTAATGCTATGTTATTCCTCAAGTTTAATCGGCTAGTGAAGTGAAGGATTGACCTTAAAACTTGGATTAGTTTTTGCAAAATCTGTCAAGATTGATAAAGTTGTCAAATTTACTAATTCTGTTGACGTAGTTCTAAGGTGAATTTTCCATATTATGTATCGCAACAATTTAATTGTCCTGCATATCATGAATAAAAAAATATCATAAATTGCTTAATGTATTATTTTCTTTTAAAGTTAAAGGTAATAAAAATTAGGGTTTAATTTATAGCGGACTAATGGGCGGGCCCATCAGTCCGATCGGGCTAATATTTGTGTCCAAACCCGGCCCTAGTAAGCTTAGGGACCGGGTCGGGCTGGCCTATCGGGCATTATTGATAGCTGCCACTTCTCTCCAAACCAGGAGAATCAGGAGCTACGCTAGATGGTCGCAAATGGCGCGATCTTTTAAAGGAGACAACAGTTCTGAGCTCCATGCTCAAGACGATGAAGACCGTGTTCACGTGGATGAGCACGAAGACCTTGAAGACAATTAGTGTATTATCTTCCGGTGTTGTGAGATGTGTAGTGTGCTTTGATTTCATCAAATTTTGGTGTACTTGGTGAATATGTGATACACAAGTAGGATTTTAGCACTTTTTGGTGTGCACTGATAAATGTCAAACGTATAAATATTTATGATTGTAAGCAGGGTTTCAAACTTTTTATTTTACCATTTTTATGTAATTTATTATGTTTATAAAAAATTAATTATTACGAATTTAACTCTAAAATTGATAAAAATATGTCATATACCTTTTTGTCGCATCATAATGGCAGGGTTGTCGTATGATCTGTGCGACGAGCATACAATAACTATACGAAAACTCAATCTTTTTATCGCAATGTTGTCGTACAACGGTCGTATGATGTTGTCGTAGGTTTTCTGCGACAATGGTTGTTACGACAACTATGGTTCTTGTCACAGCGTTGTCGCATTACGACAACAATGAGACAAGCATATTGGATTTATGTTGTCGTATAGTTCACCCAAAATTTGTAGTGTATTATACTTGTCCAAGTCTGTTTCATTTGCCGGGCGAACGGGTCGGGTCAATCGTGCTAACCCGGATTTGTGCAAGTCTAGAATTTGGTATGTCCTAGCTGATAGATTGATTACCATAGTAAATGTAGTATACACTATTTTGAGTTTATTAATTTCGGTAACAAATACATTTAAACTACAAGGAAAGGATGAAATGAGAACCACCCGTTTATATGAGATCGTAGAATCATTATTATCCATATGATCTCAACCAACTTAAGGCCCTTATTTATATCTATTTTTTGAATTTGTTTAATTAAGATGTATCTATTCGAGGGCATGTGCGTCATCTTATAACTTATTTATACGACATTTATTAAAAAAATTAAATCTGAAGAAACTGGCATCTAAAAATTAAATATGACATTTATTTGAAGAGGATCATTGGCGTCTAAAAATAAGCGGGAAGTCCCAAAGAAATTGCATTTTCCATCATGCTTTAATTGAAAACCTTGGACATGTCCCACGCATACTGGGCATGCTAATTTACCATGAGTCGACCATCCGCAGGCCATGCCATATGCTGGAAAATCATTGATTGTCCATAATAACGCTGCCTTCAAAGTAAACCTTTCTTTCAAACTTTTATCAAATGTTTGCACACCAGTGTCCCATAACAGCTTCAATTCATCGATCAATGGTCTCAAATATATATTAATAACCTTTATCGGGCTTTTTTCTCCAGGTATGAGGAGTGTCATAAACATATAAGGATCCTTCATACACATTGTAGGAGGAAGATTGTAGACAAGTATTATAACAAGCCACACAGAATATTGTTTTGCAAACCCATTATTAAAAGGGAAAAAGCCATCCGTGGCTAGACCAAGTCTGACATTACGAGCCTCTTGTGCAAAAGATGGATGCATACGATCAAATTTTTTCCACTCTTCTCCGTCAGCTGGATGAGTCAACTGCCCTCGTCGCTTGTTTCTTGTTTTATACCACTTCATATGTGTTGCTGTATGAGATAACATAAACAACCTCTGCAGTCTTGGAACAAGAGGAAACTGTCGAAGAATCTTTTGAGAAATAAAGACACCTAGATAATTGATACCTTGAAGTGATGTTACTCTAGTTCAAGAAAGTAGACGAGAAATATGAATCTGATTCGCCGTCTAACCTTACAGGACTTCCTAATCGAATGGTTTTTGATGACCAAGCGGCTAGACCCTTCTGACTTGTTTACCGAGCGCCACTGTCAATGTGCAACTACGACGTACGATCATCACGAGATGAATGCGACATAAGACAAAAACAATGATACGATTTGCCAATCCCGAAGAACCCCAATATTCAAGCCGTTGATTTCAAGTCAGCTATGCGCAATCAAGATAATTGATGCTGGGTTATTAGAAGCTCAGTTTGGATGAGACGACCGATCAAGACAAGATGATCTTTGGTAGCTGCGCATATGCGGGCACGGACGTTCCAAGACTTCTAGTTCAAAATCGAAGTAACAAACCTAAAAAAAAGGGAAATCGAAGGATTCTATATTTTTTTAATCAATTTGTTTTGTTGGGTTTCTGTTAACAGTGAAGTTGGAAGTAAAATATTACCTAATTTTGATTGAAAATAATACAAGGAAATCAACATGAAGTCATGAATTTATTTATTCACTCTGATGAAAATAATTTTAAATTTTAAAGTTGCAAATATGTAATTCTCACGTAATAGATGTAGATTATAACATAAATATAATCAACAATTTGGATTCCAACAAAAACCTCCATAAATAAACACGTAAATATCAACTAATTTATTTCTAACCAAATTTTGAAAGTTAAATATATATATAGGGGTTAAAAATTCGAGAACTTGAGAACTCAAATCTCGTCATTAGATCATGATGCATCTTTGAATCTGCATGTGACACATGTCTAAAAAACAAAGTCAAAATGTGGCTTTGACTTTACATTGAATGCATCTTGGAAAATGCACATATGACACGTGTCACCACTAAAATGCATCTTGCATTTTGGAAGGTGAAGATTGGGGTCTCAAGTTCTCGAAAAAATAAGGGGTTCTCAAATTCGAAAACCTGAGACCCCAAATCTCACCATTGGATCAAGTTCCATCTTTGAATGTGGAGGTGACACGTGTCCCACTAACTTTTTTTCCTTCATTATGCAGTTTCGAGCATGCATTTTGCCTGGATGTATTTTAAGCTTTCGGAAACTGCATTTGGGCAAAAGCTGATGCATTTTCAAAAGTGCATAACGAAGACAAAACTACCAAACGAAGGGGTAGTGAAAGTTCTCATTTGAGCGCTCCTCTATACATATATATATACATAATGGGGAGCGCTCGGTTGAGAACCCCTAAAAAATCGAGAATCTGAGACCCCAAATATCACCATTGGATCAAGTTGCATCTTTGAATGTGAAGGTGACAAGTGTCCCACTCACTTTTTTTCCTTCACTGTTCAGCTTCGAGCATTATTTTTGCCTAAATGCATTTTCAAGTTTCGGAAAGTGCACTTAGGCAAAAACGAAAATGCATAAAGAAGGTTCTCAAGGTTCTCGAAAAAAGAGGGGTTTTCATTCGAGCGCTCCTCTATACATAATATATTATCTCCATCGGAAAAAAAACAAAACACACATTTCGCCGCGTATAATTTGTAGCTTATAAGACATAAATATCAACGGATTTATTTCTATTCAAATGTTGCAGGTTATTTATATATTATCAACAACATATTTCTCCGTTGAAATTAATTGGTAGGCTTATAACACATAAATTTCAACGGATTTATTTTCAACCAAATTTCAAAATATATATTATCAACAACATATTTTTCCGTTGATTTTTTGGTACAAAATACAAACAAATCATAGCCCTTGATCTTGTGATTTGAATGAATGAGATTAAATCTTGATTTTTGGTGCATTTTTTTGGTGACGAATTATATGCAAAACTAACGAACTATGTTGTCGTTTTCATTTTTTGGCTACAAAAAGTGACGAATTATAGGTTGATTTTGACGAACTTTGTCGTTTGTACCAAAAATCAACTGTGTACCTGATCTTGACCCTTATCAACAATACATATTCCGTTGAATTTAATTTGGGGCTTAATACATAAATTTCAACGAATTTATTTCCAACCAAAATGTGTAGGTTTTATATACATATTATCAACAACATATTTTTTCCGTTGAATTTAATTTGTAGGTTATAACACATTAATTTCAATGGATTTATTTTCAACCAAATTTTGAAGGTTTTACATATATTATCAACAAAGGTATAGTCCGTTGAATTTAAACTGTAGATTATAACACATTTTCTTGTAGTTATATGTTCGTCATTATGTTCGTGTTTTTGATGTCAAATCTTATGATAAAGTTCTCAAACTGTAGTCGACTGATGAAAAGAACTTAAGTAGAGCAAAGATGACATCGGAGTTCGTGAGTTTGTTTCGAAATTTTGGGGACTCGTAATATCAAAACGGATATTCACTCGATATTTCAGAATTTTAAATTTAAAATATACATTGTCATTTCCTAATATATCCTTTTTGACCATAAAAACACTTAAAAGATTATTTAATTTGAATTAACATTGATTAATCTAAACTGTTAAGATTTTCAGATCAACGGATATTAAAAGTTTTGATTTCTGAGAAAAACAAGTGGTCAACCTATTTAAAAAAGCACATAAATATCAATATTTTTCCTGGAAAAGGAAAAACATGTCTATATGTTTGATAAAAAATCCCACTAATTTTACTGTAACATAATTCGTGTGATGAAATCTATTATGGTAATGAATCTTATTACGGTTATAAATTTTATTTATTTGTTACAACAAAATACAATAATAAAATGACCTCTATCCCTATGACAACCGACATATTATTTAAACTGAGGAACATATGGCTGGAAACAAACAAAAAATGGCTTTAGCAAAATCTATTATTGTCTGTGTTTTCATCCTTGTTGTTGCAAAGCCTGTGAACGCAATATCAACCAAGTCGAAAGGAACAGTGTTGACAACTATTTATGTACTACACGATTCACTTGTTAATATGTTGTTTTATATTTTGATGATCAAGTTAATTACATGATGTGTAGATAAGATTTAATCATCTGCAAAATGTTATATTTTTACATATGTTTGCAGAGCGAAGACGGCGATATATTCGACTGCGTAGACATTTACGAGCAACCATCTTTTGAAAATCCACTTCTCAAAAATGAGAAATATAAGGTCCAATAACATCTTCTCTGTTATATATATTTGTAATTAATTACGAAATATAGAAGAAAGCATTTTGATTTATTGTTTTATTCTTATTTGTGTATGTAGATACCGGAATTACTCGAAAGGTTCAACTACGAACATAACAACTCATCATCGGAGAACGAAACTGAAGATTGTCCTCATGGATCTGTTCCCATTATAAGGTTTGATCGACCAAATGAAAATGAGATACTTATGATGAGAAATATGAAAAAACGGCGTTCCAGAAAGTTAATCAATACAAGCATGATTCATGACAATTCTAACAATGGTGATCATGAGGTCAGTTAGAGTGTTTTCACTTGTGCTGTTTTTTTTCCGGAGTTGTCATATTATGTGAATGATTTGGATCCGGTGCAGTGCAATAATTTTGCTGCGAGTGGATAACAGTGTTGTTTCAATAAAAATGATGTTTTTTCTTATATTAATTTGAAAAAAAATCAGCCAAAATGACGACGTCATTTTGTGTGAAACGACACCGTTTTCGCTCGCAGCAAAATAGATGCATTGCGCCGAATCTTTTTCTTTATGTGAAATGTTATAAGCGCTAGCTCTTATGCTGACGCTAAATTAATATTCTGGTCATACATATGAATGCAGTATGCCGTCATGACTCCACCTCCTGGATCTTACTACGGAGTAAAAGCCTTGCTTAATGTCTGGAAGCCGTTTCTTGCAAATTCTTATGAATTCAGCTTAGCTCAAATTTGGGTAACTTCCGGAGAGCGAGATGAACCTACTTTCGGCAGTATCGAAGCTGGATGGATGGTACGACCCCATGGCTACAATATAAGAGTAGATAACAAAGATTTTTAGTAGTATTGGTTTAATTGCATGATTGATTATAAATTTTTCTGTTCTTTGTGGAATGCTATTTTAGGTCAGTTCATTCCGGCGTCAAAAGGACCTAAATCCCAGGCTCTTCGTCTTCTGGACGGTAAAATTTTCAATTTGCAATTTTTTTTACGGGATGGACTATTTAAATAGTGTGTTGAATACAAAATGTGCAATAGTTTGTTTACCTGTCATAGTTTTGGTCAAATGATCAAGAGATCGATGGTTCAACCGCTAGATGCGCATCTTATCTTATAACATTAGTTTTGGATGGTGCTTTCTTTGCGTTTTAAAATAAATATTTTCAAAAAATGGTTTACTGGAGAATTATTTGATTATCCGATGTATCTATTTATGATTACCATTCTTGTGTTACGGAATATGTGTAACTACATAATCTGTGTACTGGAAAAACTCACAATTCTTATTTTCTTTGTGTTACACAGAGCGATGATTATAAAAATACAGGCTGCTACGATCTAGACTGCAAAGGATTTACACTTATTGGAAGAAAACCTAAATATGCGCCTGGCTCTCTTTTGAGACCTTGGTCAACATACAACTCTGCCCAGTACAACATCGGTATCGCCATACAAAAGGTATATATATAAGATAATCTTTTAGGGAAGGACAATATGTATTATTGTTACAGAAATGGTTATGGTCTAGCGGTCATAGTTTTAGTCGAATGATCAGGAGGTCAATGGTTTGTAAAATAATTTGTTTTAAATGTATATTATTATATTTATCATTATCGCTGATTTAATTGGATATATAATAATTTTGACGTGTTTTCTCAGGATCAACATACTGGAGATTGGTTCCTCTATATAAACGATTATTCGGTAGGATATTGGCCTCAAGCGTTATTCAAGGACTTGGCTGAGTTTGCAGATGAAGTTGAGTTGGGCGGAGAGATCATAAACGCACGCGTCGGTGGTCATCACACAACGACACAAATGGGAAGTGGGCATCCAGCGCGAGAGGGATACAAAAAAGCTGCATATGTACGAGATATAAAAGTCATGCAAAAGCCACATGGCAACTGGGAAGATCCACCGGCTTATCTTTTCCCTGGGGTCACCCATCCTACTTGCTACTCTTTGAATGATAAAAACTTCCCTTTTCCTGGAGTTGGCTTTTTCTACGGCGGCAGTGGATATTCAAATTCGTGCCCGTAGTCCAATCAAAAAACTAAAAAAAAAGTTCGTGCCCGTAGTAAGATTAGTTCTGGCCAAGGATATTCAGCTCCATGAATAAACCGAGATCTGTGTTTATCATGATCGATTATGAAATAGAGGATGGTTGATGAGAAATGTCTATGATTGTATTAATTACAACACTGAGACAAAACACTCTTTCAATAAAAGGGGTTTAGTCGAGTGACTTGAACTCTTGACGCTTAATCAAGAGGTCAAGGGTTCGACTCCCCTGAATAGCATAATTCTCCCCACTTTTGTGGAGGAGTATTTTTCATCCCGCATACGCGTGGATGCGTTGTTCCTCCTTCGTGGAGGTGTTCTTCGTCCCGCTTTGGCGTAGACGTGTTGTTCCTCCTTCGCGAAGGTGTTGTCCGTCCCTTGTGGACGTGTTGTGTTCTACATAGCCGTAAGTCTTCCTGGTTGCGTGGAGGTGTTCGTTCGTGGGTTTTTAAGATAGAGGTGCCTTATGATGGTCTGTGCTTCAATGGACGATTCAAGTATCAATCCGGGTGGTGTCTTGCGTGGCCCACCTATAGTGATTCATATGTCCCCGAGTAGTAAAAAAAGTGTTCGTGTAATATGTACAAGATGTATTCGTATAGTATTTGATTTGTATGCGATGTAAAAACTCACAATAAAAAAATGAACAAAAAGACCACATTTATCCGTTATTAGACCCTTTTAGTTAGTGAGAAATGTCTATGCATGTATCAATGCCAAAACTGCTCGTCAAGTAATAAATAAATAAAGATTTTTAGTGAGAAAAGTTGAAGCAGCGGGAAAATCGGGATAAACGAATTCACCAGCAATGAATTCGGGATAAGCTTGGAATCCACCAAGAAAGCTTGGAATCCACCAAGAAAGTTTTGGAATCCACCAAAAACGAAAAACCAAAGGTTTATTGATTGGAAAATAAGATACATAACTGAAACCCTAAGATGAGTTTAAATAGGAAAACATAAAACCTAATTAGGAAAGGAAATCTAAAAAGATAACTATCAGCTGCTAAAAGATAATCATCAGCCGCTAAAAATAATTATCAGCTGCTAAAAGATAATCATCAGCTACTAAAGATAATGCTGCTAAAATCTAAAAACAAAGAAATAAAACTAAAATACTATTTTGGAGCCCTAAACGCTCCTACATCAGTCTCCTCCACTTCCAAAGAACTCGACCCCGAGTTCTCTTCTAAATGTATGACCTCATCTGCCTTGAATGGATCATGCTTGTAAGGATGTATCACATCATCACCTTCCTTCAAAATTTTTACTCTCGCGCGCTTGTCAGCATCAACCTTCTTCCTTTTCTTCTTCTTCTTCCTCGTATCCTTCAATCTAGCCTTAACACTTTCCTTGATAGCTATAAATTGAATAAAAACTTTCTCAAGGTTAGGCTCCCTTTTCCAATTTTCAGGTTGGCTAATCTCTTCTCTGTAATGCTTCCCAATGGAAATAAGAACTCTATTAGTCGGCGGCACTTGAAGATGCAAACTATTACTCACCCAAACGAGTGCATATGGCTTCTCATGAGACTCTGTGGGCAACTTCAATTGACAAACCAATTTCTGAGAAATCAAATTTTTGGTACTCGACCTTGTGAGCAAGTCAATCTGATGCTGAATACCTTGTAGAGGGGGTAAATTATTTGGCAGCTCATCTACAATTAACTCTTCAAAATCTTGCAGGTTATCACGCGCCTCATTAGAAATTATTTCCTCCTTCTCAATACTCTTCAAGTCGCTTGAATTCACCAACTGCAAATCATATTGAGCTGCACTAATCTTAACCTTATCATCTTCCTCCTCAAAATCATCAGACAAAATCCTCAGCATCGCCAGCTCATCAATCTCCTCCAATGCCTCCTCTGCAACAATAACCTCTTCCTTCTTCGGATTTGGCTTCGGAAGCTCTTGCTTCACACACTCATTTGTATACTCTGTCACAGTTTTTTTTCTTGAACGCATGCGAAGTACTTCTTATACGGGATCTGTTCGTAATTTTCAGGTAGAAACCGCTTCATCAATAATTGTTTCATTCGCCTCCACGTTCTAACAGGCCCTTTTCTTTCTAGGTTCCTCTGAATAACGAGAATGTCCCACCACACGGCAGCCATACTCTTCAACCTGGTTGATACCATCTTAACCTGTTTGTTCTCGGGAACATGCATGACATTGAAAAACCTATCAACCTTGACCTGCCAATCCAGAAACTCCTCTCCTCCCATGGTTCCATAGAATAATGGAATATCACTCTTCACTTGATAATCATAATTATTTTTTTGATAACCATGATCAACTTTTTTTTAGAACTCGAATTCTCAAAGATAGTACCTTGCGAAACCCTATTCGGTTCTCCTCTCATGTCTCCACGACGACTCTTGTTGTCCACTTCTGTCAATTGGGTTGACATAGCAGCTATTTGTGTTCTCAAAGCAGCCAGGGCTGCGGCTATGTCCGCATTGACCCTCTCACCATCTGCTCTGGGTACGGGTTGATCTGCCATCTGATCAGTTAGCAGAGAGACAGGGAAAGACCTGCTTCTGATACCAAGTGACGCAGTGGGAAAATCGGGATAAACGAATTCACCAGCAATGAATTCGGGATAAGCTTGGAATCCACCAAGAAAGCTTGGAATCCACCAAGAAAGTTTTGGAATCCACCAAAAACGAAAAACCAAAGGTTTATTGATTGGAAAATAAGATACATAACTGAAACCCTGAGATGGGTTTAAATAGGAAAACATAAAACCTAATTAGGAAAGGAAATCTAAAAAGATAACTATCAGCTGCTAAAAGATAATCATCAGCTGCTAAAGATAATTATCAGCTGCTAAAAGATAATCATCAGCTGCTAAAGATAATGCTACTAAAATCTAAAAACAAAGAAATAAAGCTAAAATACTATTTTGGAGCCCTAAACGCTCCTACATCAAAAGTGAACGCATAGTGGAATAATTTAATGACCCAGACTCTTTAAAAGTTTAAATAAATAAATAAAAATTCTAAAACATAGAATTATTTATCATTTATTTAATCCTTATAAGAAAAGTGTATATAAGCATATATTAATATGACCAACATGCTCTCATCAATATCCTTCCTTGTTGCCCCTTGATACTTAAAATTTTTGAGATAAGGTCAGACTCTCTTACACACTACTACAAACGATGCATTATGCATCGGTTTTTTTTAACATTATGCATCGGTTTCTTTGAAAACCGATGCATAATCCTTCAAAAAAACTGGCAGATTTAGCTTTACAAAAGCTCAAATCCACCTGAAATTAAACATCAAAAATATACCCTGATGTTCCAATTTTTAATTACAATGCAGCTTACATTCAGAACATCATTTCACTGATATTCTGCAATACAATCATTCATACACATATATTTGTCTCTTAGGTACAAATATGCCACAAAATATTACATAACAAATGTGTCTAAGTTAATGTCCTATACCGCGAAATGATTGGTCACATAGTCACGTAGGTAGCTGGAGATTTCATCTCGAACTTCAAGAATCTTGTCGTGTTCGTATGACTCTACTCCATTAGGAAAACAGTACTATAAAAAAACAAGAGAACTAAATCAACAATTAAAGAGTGAAAACGATTAAGCTCTAAAAAGCTAAATCAACGATTAACCTCTAAAAAGCTAAATCAACAATTAAAGAGTGAGAACAAGAGAACTAAATCAACAATTAACAAGTAAACAGTTAAATGAATAACATATGTAAATATATCTCTAAAAAGCTCACTTGGTTAATTTCTTCAAACTCCGCACCATTATTAGCCCGTAAAAATGCTATAATGTCCCGAATATATTGAAGGACATAATAACCACATAAATGGCCATGTGGTTGTCTTGGACACTGCACGATCAAAAATCTCAGTTAACATACTTTATAAATGAAAAAAATATTTAATAAAAATGTCTAATTTGTGAATACCATAACTATTTTCCACTCTACTTTACGTGTACTCCTCGGTACACATCCTTGGTAGTATCGATTTAATCCCCAAAAACAAACACCATAATGTAATTAGTGACTTTCAATACAAGTTATAAGATAAAAGTAATTTCCAAACTTACGTCTCCACCAACTCTTTGCATCAGGGTTTATATCATTCTCTTCTGTCGATGAATCAAGCCAAAGAACTTTATGTTGTCTCGGAAAGATGACGCATAACATCCAATGCCACCTAAAAAAAACCCACTAACTTAAAAACAAATGTGTTCAGAACATAAGTTAACAACTTATAAAGTAAGTGATGAACTCGCAATATGTGATCAACATAAGGGAGGAAGTAGCAAAAAAGTTGGTCTTTGTCTGGCATATTCAATCTTCCTACAAATGTCGCCAATCTCTCATTTTTCTCCATGGTTGGGGTCATTAAAGACGGAATAATAAAAACCAAACTTAATATCCGAACGAAGCATCTGATCGTGTAAATAACTACGAAGTAAAAACTTGTGTTAGTTAGACTAATTGCAAAAAAATGATTAAAAATATAAATATTACCATATATATAACTCAGATGTTGAGTTCCCCTAACGCTTTTAACTTAAATAGATCCGTGACTTCCTCTTTACCCACTACGATATCGTAGTCGTCACCGAACACCTCAGCGTCGGCGTGTACTATAATTGTATCTCTACTGAGGTTCTTCCACACCTCACGTAGAAGTCGACAGTCCACGGACATTTCATCTACATAATCGTCGCCAGTAATTGGCAAAGACTCGTATAAGTGTATGTCATATGCCTGCATGTTAAATTTCCGTTAAGATTAAAAACCTAGTGGATAACATAACACAATGAAGCAAATGAAGTTATAATCTTCGATTATCTCACCCTTTTATTGACAACAGCCAAGTCTTTCGGCCATGCCACGTGATGGTCAACTGCATCTAGAATAGTCGAGTGCTTTGGATGGGGTGTTGGCAATGCTGCACCTCGACCTCAATAAAGTGCTATATCGACCTTCACTTTCACGTTATCTTCGGGTAATACTCAAAAGTTAACAAAACGACCATTTAGGACTCGACCGATCGCCACAAGCTGTTTGTCACCTTCAAGTTGCCCTTCGATGTATAATAGGCTCTTCAGGCCACCCTGTCAGTAGAAGTAATAATTTGTAAACAAACACAAAAAGTATTACATACATTTAACCAACATAAATAATAAATTTAATATTTGTAAATGTACCTCTGGTATGTTCTTCCACGGGTCTGAATCAACGGGACAGTGAAGGCTGAAGTAATCAGATGCATCTAACCGAATATTACTTGAACTGGGTGTGCCACCCGAGGAGGTGGAGATCGGTAACCCAACCCTTCACGGAATGTGTGACCCGACTCCTCGGGTACGTCCTTTGGGTCGGGCGTCCCAATCGCCTCAGTCAGTATGTCATGTCGTCGATTCTGAGACGAGAACTGTCCTTGAGAGGATCTTTCCACTAACTCATCCTATTAACAATCATTAAATACCAAAAGTTAGTGTATGATATCAACTATTGAAATTGACATAAGAAATAACTTACAATTTTTGTTGCCACTCGCTGGGATGCCTCGGTGACGAACTCGTCATTTTTCATTTTTCGTCCCCTCTTCCACATCTCATGTCTCTCTATAGTGACATTAGAAGACTGTACCTCTTCAATTGCGCCCTGCGCAAATAACTCGGCTATTTTCTCAGTTGTCAATTTATCTTCAAGTTTTCTGTAGCCTCCTCGACCAAGGATGTGCGCATATACATTCTTCTTAACAAGCTCTTTGTTAGTCTCTCTTAACTTCATAGCATTTTCAGAGAGCCTCTGCTCCTTAAATATCCTCCAGGTCTCTTTGTCAGGATACTTATAGTCAACCAAAGGATCTTCATTTGCCTTGTCACCGTGGATGTAATCTTTTGCCAGTCTTGACTTGAAATTCTTCCACGTGCTACCAGCGACCTTCAGCTCATGCTTTTTATGCGGCTCGCATCCCTCAAAAATTACCTAAATAGACATATAACAAGTTATAATTAATAAAAACAATAATCAACATCACAAACAAGTATAAGTTTCAATTAAAGAAAAACTTACAGTCGCATCTCTCCACAAAGTTGTCTTATAATGGTCAGGAACTTTCCTCCAATCGTTGTAGGTGATAGGAACTCGAGAATGAGTCCACCATACCCAAGAAGCTCCTCCAAGTGTCTCCCTTCTTCCCTTTGGGATTACCCTTACTATCGAAGTTGATCGTGATCTTGGTACCAGCCACTGTGTGTTGCTTAATCAACTTCGCCATGTATACCGAGCCTTTCTTGTGTCTCAGTGTGCGGGAAGAGACACAGTAGTCATCCTAATCGTTGTTGCTGTTGCTAGCCATGATTTTGTAAAGGAGTCACATTAAATGTCAGATTAAACACCTTAAATATATGAATACATAAATGAACACGATTATTAAACAAATAAAATGACGTGTGATAACGAAATAAGTAGCATATACAACACACACACAAATTAAGTTTCTTTATCAATCCATATTCCTTCGCCGTGATCTTCTCGCAACTGTATTTCATCATCAACTTCGCTGTCGTCGTTGTCTACTGGAACTGTCGTACAAACAGGTAGGCAATCCTCAGCCATCTCTTCAGATGTACCACTGATTACTTGTTGTTTTCCATTTATCGCAACATACTGATTGTGGTTCGAAGGGTCTTTAACGTAAAACACTTGTCTTGCTTGTTCAGCCATAATGAATGGCTCATCCTTATATCCCTCTCTTCGAAAATCGACAAATGTCATTCCAAATTCATCGATATGAACCGCCGAATTGTTAACCCATTTACATTTAAAAATGGGTACTCGAAACTTTACGTAATCCAACTCCCATATTTCTTGGATAAACCCAAAATAATTGACAGGGACAGATATTGGATTCCGATCTCTAGCGCTAGAAACATGAGTGGTTTCGGCAACAAGTGTGACACCACTATTTTGCACAACGGTGTGCTCATCTTGATCTTTTGTTTGAAAATAAAATCCGTTAATATCATAAGCTTTCCACGTTTGTACAATAGGTCTTGGGCTTGCCATAAGCCACTTCACCAAGTCATCAGATTCTTCTTCAGAGTTGGTCTGATTATTTAAAACCTCATTACTCCTTAGCCAATTACAAAATAACCGACTGTGTTCTTTTTGCAACCACTGCTCAGATTTTCCTCGGTATGTACTCCTTAATATGTTTATGTGATCCTCGATGAAAGGTGTTATTTCAGGTATATGTTGCAGTACATAGAAATGAGCTTTCGTTAACTCATCAAATGACGGAGGCATCCATTGATGTCCACTTGTGCCTTTTCCCATAAATCGATCAAAATGACGTGGCCTTGGAACCCCAACCGCAGTTGTATTTCCCAAAAAGTTAGTGCAAAATTCAACAGCCTCTTCAGCTATGTATACTTGCACTATACATCCTTCGGGACTTTGTCTATTCCTCACATGGCTCTTTAGAACCTTCATATACCTCTCAAAAGGATACATCCATCTCATATGAACTGGTTCAAGAATTCGAAGCTCACGCACCAAATGAACAGTAAGATGCACCATTATATCGAAAAAGCTGGGAGGGAAAAACATCTCTAGTTGGCAAAGTGTAACAACTATCTGCTCCTAAAGTCCATCAAGCTCCGATGTATCAATCCTTAGCACATAAAGAGCTAAAAATGACGCAAAGTCTTTGTACAGCTGCCCTTACTTTGGGAGACAGTATACCTCTTATTGCAATAGGCAGGAGTTGTTGCATCAATGTATGACAGTCATGAGATTTTAAGCCATTCAACCGCAGATCCTTCATTGAAACCAAGCTGGCAATATTTGAAGAGAACCCATATGGAACTTTAACTCCCCTCAGACATCCGCACAAACTAGTTTTCTCGCTCTTAGAGAGTGTGGTGCGCGGCGGCAAATATATACGCTGCCCTCGAGGTTCAGGTGCTAATTTGGTACGAATATTCATCTCCAGCATATCGAGTCTTGCTTTAACTCCATCTTTTGTCTTTCCAGGAATGTTTAATAATGTACCAAGCAGACTTTCACATATATTCTTTTCAACATGCATCACATCAATCAATGTCTGAAGTCAAGAGAATGCCAATAAGGGAGATCAAAAAATATTGACCGCTTCTTCCATGGAGCACTTTCGGTGCGCGAATTAGGTTTCCCGAATCGATTTGTAATATTCTGAATTCTTTGAAGTATTTCATCACCAGAAGCCAGTTGCGGTTCTATTCCGTGTTCAGTCTCACCATTGAAGGCAACTTTCTTTCGCCTGTAAGGATGATGTATCGGTAAGAAACGCCGATGTCCCATATAAACCATTTTTTGACAATTGCTTAAATGGCGTGCATGTGTCCCTTCCCCGCATACAAGACAAGCTTTGTACCCTTTAATACTATATCCGGACAAGTTACCATAAGCTGGGAAGTCATTGATTGTACACATCAGCATAGCACGCATATTGAAATATTCTTGCCTCGATGTGTCATATGTGCGTACTCCTTCGTCCCATAAAAGCTTCAAATCATCTATCAGAGGAGCCAAGTATACATCAATATCATTTCCAAGTTTCCGAGGACCCGATATCAACAAAGAAAGCATCGTATACCTACGCTTCATGGTTAACTTGGGAGGTAGATTGTAGATAACCAAAATCACAGGCCATGTACTATGCTGACTACTGAGATTTTTATGTGGATTCACCCCATCAGTAGAAAGGCCAAGGCGTAAATTTCTAGACTCTCCTCCAAACACTGGGAATGTGTTGTCTACTTTAGCCCATTGCAGTGAATCGGCAGGATGACGCATTTTCGTATCAGCAACACGTCTCTCAGCATGCCAACACATATTATTGGAATCTTCCGTGTCAGCAAATAATCTCTGAAACCTGGGGATCGGTGGAAGATACCATAGTACTTTCGAATGAGTGCCTTTAAATTTACCTTTCGGTTCTTTGTTTAACTTGTAGCGAGAAGCCTTGCACACTGGACATTCTTTGAAATCACTAAAAGCATTTCGATACAAGATACAATCATTGGGACAAGCATGTATTTTCTTGTACTCGAGGCTCATGGGACACATAACCTTCTTAGCCTCGTAAGTACGGTTAGGTAGGGTGTTCCCCTCAGGAAGCATGTCTTTCACCAGCGCCAATAATTCAGTGAAACTCTTGTTTCTCCATCCATTTTTCGCTTTAAGATTGAACAACTTCAACGTTGCCGATAGCCTTGTATATTTGGAACACTCTTCATACAATGGTAATTCGGAGTCATTCCTCAACGACTCGAAAACATGTGGTGTATCAACAAAGTCATTGGCTACGTTGTTAACCATCTCAATTAGATTATCCTCTTCCCAATCATCATTATCCTCCGGCAAACTTTCTATGGGCGGAGGCTCAAAGTTTTGTTGTTCATCCTCGCCATGCATATACCACACCTTATATCGTGGGTTAATCCCATTTAACAAAAGATGTTTATGTAACTTCTTCGGTTTGACCTTTTTGTGATTCCAACAACTCATACACGGACAAAAGACACGTTCAATGTTGTTTCGAGACGCATATGCCGACGCAAATGCACAAAAATCCACAATCCCTCTCTCGTACTCCTGACTCAACCGATTACCGGATACCCACTCTCGATTCATTATAAATCCACTACATGAAACGTGTAAATATTATTAGTTACATACTACTAATTTACACGAACAAACAATTACATTTGAGTGAATTACAAGCACTCCAACAATTAAAAAGTAGTAAATGAGTTACATAAAGCGTCTTACCTTACAGTTGAAGCTCTCGCGAAAAATAGTCGAAGGGTGGATGCAACGTCGGATCTAAAGTTATACACAACAACAAAAAATTAGTAAATGAAGAAAGAAAATCAAATATCCAATATGAATGGAAACAAAAATAGTGAATTAGTTTAATTGTGCGGTTTACCTTAGAATGGAAACTTGCGAAGAAGAACCTTAATGGTGGGTGTGCAACAAGTACGAACTAGAGCTATAAACAACAAAAATAAATTATTAAACAAGGAAAAATAAATGCAAACTCCATGTGAATAGGAAAATAAGAAAGAATGATAACCATCAAATACCAGAAATTGAAGAAGCGAAGAACAACCAAAGGGAAGAGGATGTAGATTGCAAATGTTAACCCTAAACAAAAGAACATCAATTAAATTAATATACTTAAATTCAACTAGTTATTAACTTTATTCAACGATGAAAGAGCAACAATGTCCAAGTTCGAAAGCTATACACAATTAACACAATAGAATACCTTACTTGATATGATGTTTGGAGGATAAACAAGATACAACTTCCACCGTATAGAAGTAACGCCGCTCGAATCTATGTTTTCAAATAAAAATATTAGCATACATGAATCCAATTAGTTATTTACATCAATCAACTATGATAGAGCAACAACTAAAATTTCAACTAAATATTAGCATACTTGATTGTTAATGGATTACAACTGCAAAATAACCCTAACTATTACATACTAAAATTTCACAACTGGACCCTAACCTGTTGATTCGGAGGCGAGTGGAGGAATGAGCCCCGTTGCAAGCGGCGACGGAGACAACTGGCGACGGACAGTGAGCGATGGCAATGAGCGGCGTCGAACGAGTGGCGAGGAGGAGGAGGAGCAATGGCGACGGAGACGACTGACGACGGAGACGACTGACGACGGACAGTGAGCGATATTGAAGTCGATAGCAATGAGCGGCATCGAACGAAGCCGAGGAGCGAGCAAGTGAGACGGAGTTCGAAAATCAAACTGCGACAAAAAACCTAAGTTAATTTTTTGAAGTAACTTATGCATCGATTTAGCCAAAACCGATGCTTAAAGCTTCACATTATGAATCGGTTCACAGGGGAACCGATGCGTAAGATATCTATTATGCATCGGTTCAAAGGGAAACCGATGCATAATGTGTATCTTATGCATCGGTTCAAAGGGAAACCGATGCATAATGTCTAACCGATGCATAATGCCATTTATCGAACCGATGCATAATGCATCGTTTGTAGTAGTGACATCTCTAAATTGACGAATTCGTGAATTCCGTCCTCATTTTACAGTGGATGTACGAGTTTTGAACTAAATGCACATTCGACTACTGTAACACGTTTTATCATTTTGCAAGAAAACGACAACCACTACACGGCAAAAATATATGACAATATTGAAATTGCATTTAATACAAAACGCGTACATGCGATAATATATGAGAATAAGAGATCCAAGGATTCATCAATTTGAAAAAATATATTTGAGCGCTCCCCTTATAAGATATACTGTAAAATCAACCTTGACACTCTACTGCAAGCATTCTTAATTACTATATATGTATCATTACGCCCAAAAACATCTCATACTACATAGTTTTCTTCTTTTTTGATTGATTCAAATAAATAATTTCAGATTTTGGTAATTTATATACACTTTTCATCAACTTCATTTGCCTACAAACGGACTCAAGATGAAGTGTTCATCAAAATATCAGATAATTCTTGATTTGCTTTTGCCTTTTTCATCGGGAGCTTCTCTGCCGATGAAACAAAAAGCTGAAAAAAAGGAACGCTCAAAAGTCAAACATATATATGTAAGTTTGTTGAATCATACTTAGTGCTGTGAGAACGCTCAAAATTGGTGGATCTATGAATCCTATATGCATATTTGGATCAAATGATCTAAGACTAAAAAAAGTTTAACTATTTTGTCATTTACCTAAAAAACAAAAAGTGCAAGTTTGTCTTCTACCTAAAATATAAGAAGTGCGAAATCTCAAATCTACTTTTTGCACAATTTTAAATTCTTATGTCATTTGATCAAATGACGACATGTCTGGAATCATGGACCCACCAAATAGTGGGATCTAATTGAGCGCCCCTAGTGTTATTATCTGATCTTCTTATCGTTATTTATATATCTCACTGTGTTTCTTTGATTGTTGTCAACAGAATTCATGTGGTGAGATAGTGTATTGACACTGCTATAGTTTAAACATTATGCAATGTGTCGTTTGACCGTTATAGCGTTTTCATATGCGCTGCATTATGATCTAGTGACATTATGCAACATTTGCTATGAACCATTGCATAATGTTGCATCCGCCCCCGTTGAGATTTTGAGAACTTCCTCCTCGATTCTCGTAAATAAGCACAAAAAGTTTGTATTATGTTGTAGGATGTTGTATGAGAAATGCTAGCATATACATCGACTTCCTCATTGAGAACTTCCTCTCTCGATTCTCGCACCCACTCACAAAAAGTTTGAGTAGGTGCGAGAATCGAGAGAGGAAGTTCTACCAGAAATGCTCCTTGAGGAATATTTCTGGTAGAACTTCCTCAAACTTTTTGTGAGTGGGTGCGAGAATCGAGAGAGAAAGTTCTCAATGAGGAAGTTCTCAAAGAGGAAATCGGTGTATATTCTAGCATTTCCCATACAACATCCTACAACATAATACAAACTTTTGTGCTTATTTACGAGAATCGAGGAGGAAGTTCTCAGTGAGGAAGTTCTCAAAATCTCAACGGGTGCGGATGCTCATTATGCTTTGGTTATTATCTCCAAACGCTTCACAATGTCTGAGATAATACAGCGTTTTGCTGTGTACCACCGAATAATGTCTAACATTGTATAGCATTTTAGGTAAAAAAAAGTTGCATAGTGGTTACAAAAATTTGCCATATTTCAGTCGCGCTATCTCAAATCTACCTGAAATTTTACAAACATGTTTTGTTCAACATTTTCCATACATACAATGCCCGAATCCAAGTCTTTAACATTCTTTTGTCAAGCAAAATACAACAACAATTCATATATAAACATTGTTCAAAATTGCACATATCCAAGTGAAAGTTACATGTGATATCAAAATGTTCTATACTTCTAGATTTTAACCAATGCAGTCATCCCAATAACTGAAAAACTCATCCCGTTCTCCTTCGATCTTGTAGGCTTTACACTTATCTCAGTATTTAAGAAAACACTAACAATTATTTTTTAAAATTTATTGCAAGCTACAATTTTAGAAACTTACTTGGTGAGAGGTCGTCAATCTGCTCATAATTATTAGCTTTTGCGAATGCGATTATGTCACGCATATATTGACGTTTTCATTTTTATGTACTCAAATTGGTGTAATTAGAAATGTATTAAACTAATAAAAAAAATTTAAAAATCAGAAGTACCGGATCGTCAGTTGAGCAATTGTAAACCTAATTAGAGCATTGTTAAATTACAATCAAGTCTTCATGTTCCATGTTTTGGAGATTGGTTCTAGAGAGTTAATCATAATTAAGTGATCAAACAAACATGAGAGGGTTGTATTCGAAGATTAAAGACATATCTCGAGGTACCTACTTTTTTTCGTAGACGTTTTAAACTCCAGTGATTCAGTCTCATGCAAAGTACATACCATAGATTATTAGACTTAGGCATGTGCACCTAGAGGAGTGTTCAAATGAGGACACCCTCTTAGGGTGAGGACGTAGGGACAAATCTCATCCATTAGATCATCATCCATCTAACCCCCCCGTGCTTTGTGGGTGCGCCACGTGTCCAAGTACCCAAAATCCAATAAAGCAAATAGTAAAATCCCACTACCAAAAAGCAAATAGTAAAACCCACTACCACATGTGACACGTGGCAGCTTGTGGATCATTGGATGAACCTCATCCAATGGCCAAGATTAGTCCCTACACCCTCACCATAAGACATGTCCTCAATTGAACGCCCCCCGTGCACCTATCATATAAATTCAACTATCGCTTCTTCGGAATGAGGACATGCACCTAATACAAGTAAAGTCTCAACCTCTTCGTCTATTGACTTGCGTCAAACTCCATTCCTTGATCGAAGTCATGTGAATTTGTGAAGAACTAGCATATCTCAATACACTAGTGCGTTGCTGATAGGTATCAGATATATCAAGAGTTGCGGAAGCTTTTTGTTTATTGATATGATAGAAAGAAAGGGAAACAAAGGGATAGAAGGCTCAAATGAGTTTGACACAATAGGGAAATGATGCCCCGAACAACCCTTGTATCGAAGGTTGAACTTAGCTCCAAGGCTTAAGCCATCTATACTACTACCACTAAGAGACCAAGAAGTGACTTCAAAATATATTTGTTGATGTTCAAATGAGCTGTCCAGTCCTCCTTATATAGCTGGTGGATTTTGAATTCAATTTGTGTAACCGACGCACATTAAAGGCCCCATCAATGAGAATCTTCAAGCCTCTTGACCTTAGACTTTCAAAGTGTAACGACTGGCCTTTATGTTGTGTATTGTCGGCTGGATATTCAAATTCAAATCCTTGGAGGCAGCCATGATGGACTCCATGTTAAGCCAAATTCCTTGATTTCTCTCGAGTGGGCTACTGATGAGTCATATTTATACGACTCGTCGAATCAATTAATCTCATTTAGAGTGAACCATGCGATACACGTCTGCTCTGGGTGTAGCGTGCCAGCACATTTCTGATGCCAGACTTTGCGATAAAAAAGTCTCTATAGACGCGGTATAATCGGCAAGTAAAACATTTGGCATCTCGCATTCCGTTGGTACGATGACGCACTTTCTGCGCGTCTTGGACGATGATATCTTGGTTCCGAGCAGAAACGACAAACGGTCATACTTTCGTCACAGCCATAGTAAATCATACACCCTCCTACACAAACGTCAATCCGTTGGTGCCCCATTCCGAGATCAGCTACGAGTTTCTTTGATTGTTTGAAAGAAGAAGGGATATTATTCTCCCCCCCCCCCCCCAATTAGATTTTTCATCGTGCCACATACGGCGTTAAATGCGCCTTCGGATAATCCATAGTTAGCTTTTGTTGCAAGCATTTTCATGTTAATCGAAAGCTCCGTCTCTGTCGTGCATCCTTCGTAAGCTGGGTCTGAACATGAATTAAGGAGATTGAAGAATCTATTTGCTTCAAAATTATCTGTTTGATGTTCACCAAAGTTAGACGACTCAGGAATATCAGCAGGACTCGCAAAATCATGAACTATCTCTGGGAAGGCCGCATGATCATGAGTTGAATTTTCTTCTTCATAATCAAGAACTGGGTCAACTGTGATCGGGTGAGGTATGGTTGGGTAAGTATTTACGTACTCCATTTCCACAAGATCTTCGCTGTGTAGGGTCCAATTGAAGTAGTTTGGTGTGAAACCGTATTTGTACAAATGCTCCTCCATCATTCTTATATTGATGAATCGCCGGTTTTTGCATTTCGTACATGGACAGCGGATTTTGTTGTCGCTGGCTAGAAACCCTTTTGCCACAGCTGTTTCAATAAAATTATTTACTCCAGTGATGAAAACATCATTGGTGTATGACTCTCCATGAGCACGTGCTTCGTACATCCATCTCCTTGCGTGATATAAATATGCCATTTCTACT
The DNA here is from genome assembly GCA_033675395.1 of Rhodiola chrysanthemifolia. Lineage (NCBI taxonomy): Eukaryota > Viridiplantae > Streptophyta > Magnoliopsida > Saxifragales > Crassulaceae > Rhodiola > Rhodiola chrysanthemifolia. The sequence goes on from CM066207.1 coordinate 17,662,977, forward strand.
TATATGCAGTATGATTTTGACTGAAACTGAAATAGAGTACCTCACGTCGTGACTGGGTTGAAGCAACTATCAGCACGGGTGGTTGGTCGAATTTTCGGATGCCTTAATTCCTTGGACATTACAAAAAAGCCATCTTGTAAAATTTTTAAAATTTTATTGTAAGCGTGCATATAGAAAGATGGTTCGAATACGTCAGTCTATTGCCTTATTATATATTATTTGGGAAATTTTAAAATTTATTGACGGAATGGTAATGGAATGGTGATGATAAGTATTCCGTCAAAACGGCGGGACCATTCCGTCACTAAGTGACGGAATAAGAACGAATTCTCGACGTTTTTAAACAACGGTTAAATATTATCGGTACAATTATTTAATAAAAGCCAGCGCTTCATAATTACGCGCTGTTGTAATTTAACCAAAGACATCGCTTAGTTACGTAAGCGCCGTTGTAAGCCAGAAAACGACTGCGCGTAATTCGATAAGCGTTGTGGTGGTCATTAGGTCTTCTCAAAATATGTCCGTTATAATTGCGATGCATATACGTTCTTGTTGACGGTAAAGTGACGGAATACAGACGTAATAAAAAATTTCTTGTGCTGCGAGATTTTTCTTTTAATGATCATTTTTTATTGCTTGTGCAGATCCGTCAACGACATTATATGATTATGTTTCATGACTCCTTTCTGTTCTCATCGGTCGTGTGCAGAATTTGTCTCTCACGATGAGCGAATAATTCTGAATAAGACGGAGGAGAACAAAATGGACCTGATCATGCTACATAACCAAATAAAGTGGTTGACTAACCTACACAAGAAATCCAAAAAGATCTTTAAAAGGAAAAAGTCGGAGCATTATAAACAAGACAGTTGGTAAAATTGAAACAGCGGATTGTAAGCGTGAATATAGAAATATGGTAGGAATACATTTGTGTTTTGGAAATGTCCATATTTATATCACAGGTTGTATGTTTATGTAGGTCAGAAGTTAATAATTACAAGACCTTATTCCGTCAACACAGCAGCTAGATTCCGTCACCAAGTGACGAAAATACAACGAAATATCGACGCATGTTTCCTGAACCTATATATTAAAAGTGAAGCGACGGTGGCATGACAAGCGTCAAGTAAATGTTATAATTCCGTCATTAGTGTAGGTATTGCAACGGAAAATATAGGGAAATTATGTCGGCTTGGCTAATCATAGTCAGTGATTTTTGGTACTATTGTCATTCTCTTGGGAATGGGAGCCATCACTTTAGCTAAACACCCCCACACTCGCAAGTGAGTGTAAGAAGGTTTTCTCCCTTTGAATAATTCATAAGGAGATTTTTCCTTCTTCTTATGGGGTATCCTATTTAGGATATAATTAGCCAACAGAACGACCTCCCCCCACATTCACTGAGGTATTCATGAACTAAGCAACATCGCATTCATCATTTCTTTGATGATGCGATTCTTACATTCAGCGACGCCATTCTAGGCAGCCACACTTACAAGTATTTTAATAAGACATCGTTCCATTGAATCACTTATAAACATACTTATACTCCTTGCGAGGTATCTCACTCAAAAGATACTCTGCTGATAAGATGGTCTCCCCCACATTCCTTGGGATTACACCGAGCTTACCATTATTACATTAATCATCTCTTTCAGAGTACAACTTTTTCTCTTCGAAACACTGTTTGACTTGAGAGAGTATGATGAAGTGATTAAGCTCACTTCTACTATCACTTATCAAGTTGCTACTCAATCTCTGAAGTTGATATTCAATCTTCCCATGACATGTTTATCCTTAATTGTCACAACTTTACTATTTAAGCAAATATTTATAACAATAATTTGTACTATAACCAACGAAAGTCACAAAATACTTGTTATCACCCTATATCTCAAATCACATAGCTCACTATGGATTGACTCGAGGGATTTCACACTTTCAACACTTCAATGCAGACTTACATTTGTGCTTTTGAATTGACATCTGGATTCATAATCCAACTTCATCAAGCACTACGGCGAACAATCATGTCACTCAACCGCGTGGAACTATATCCGTAGGTATATTCCTACTACTAAACCTACAAGTCTATTCTTGGCCGTAACCCTCAATGAAAGTGACAATTCCAACTGAGCGTACTCCAAGGCATCAGAATACACCATCCAACATTTACCAGTGATTTACATCACCTTGGTTAGTTGTGTGGACGAACTCATCTACTGAACCCATTTTGATTCTACTGAGTCGATTGACTTCATTGATTCGCAATCAGGGTTCAACACATTCAGACCCATTTGAGCCGCCATCATCATTCTGGCAGCAGCATCATCTGCTCCATGACAGCCGTGGCTCCATCTCATGATTCGATTGCGGACGGTTGTATCAAATACAATTGAGTCATTCTCTGACTCGGTCAATTGCTTTCAACACTGTTAAACCAACAGTATGGAGTCAGGAACAAATCCTGTCTCTCCATTTACTAGCCCTGTGATTTGAGTTCAATCACAAACGGAGCATTATTACTGCTGCTGAAAGCAAGCATCTCCAAGCATTAGATAGGCTTTTAAACCTTGCTTCTCGGATTTCGCAATCTGAGTGAGCCTTAATCTCTCCATTAAGGATCAACATTATCTCATTGTCTGAGATTCATGATGTCCAACTGTTTGATTCCTCTGATGAGTCACCCAAGTGAATCATCCTCCGAACCTCACAAACAGTGTACTGATATCATCTTTTTTGAACTGTCTCGTTCAAGTTTGAACCGAATCGGTTCATCTCCTCCCGTTGCCCAGCAACAAACCGAGAAATTAGGGTTTCACAAACCCACACGGAAGCAGCTGCCTTAATCGAGCCATCTTCCTCTTTCACACAGCTGGTGAAGCTTTCCAGAACGCTTCTTACCTTTTCAGGTCTCAGCTTCTGTAATTGGATTTGCAAGCAACATCTCTTGGACCTCATCTTGGCCCATTGTATCTGAGTTTTCAACATCGAGCTGATGAAAACAAATGCTCAGACAGTTCACAGTCATGTTATTTCTGAGCAGCTTCAATGTGCATTTAAACCAAAGCTGTATGAACCAAATTGATTCACTCATCAACCATTAGGTTTTCTTCTCAACTAAAACAGTAGTCTCCTGAGTGATGCAGATCAGTCCATTTCCATAAACGCCGATCATGCTCAACACTGCCAACGGCGATGTTGTTCCCCGCAGCAATAAACTGCTCGATCTCGATCATCTTCCAATCACCCCCACGCCGACGTTGAGAAGAACCACTGTCAGTTCAGTCACAATCAACGGCGGCAGAAACGTGTTCATCGCCGCATCCAACAACGGGCCTTGGTTCGATGTCATTATCCTTTTTGACATTCATCCAGCCGCTGACGAAGCTTTCCGAGAAGCTGCACACATCTTCCGGCTTCGGCCACTCTCTCTGAAATTGTAAACCAACATCTCCTGGACAAGCCTTCTGGGCCCAACTCTTGCTGTACAAATTGAACACGTTTTAGTAGTAGTATACTAAGAGCATCTCCAATGCAAGCCCTTGGGGACATGTGAAATGTGACTTAGTCAGACCCACTTTGCATTAGAGGAAAAGTTTTAAAAGTGGTCAGGCCACTTTGGTGGATTTTTTTCCTCCAATGCAAGTCCACTTGCTATCTAGGGACACGTGAAATGGAAATGGCCAGCAGATGTTGCATTGGAGGAAAAAAAAAGTGGGCTTGGCCACTTTTTTTTACATTGGAGGTTCACCCAAAAATAATACTTTATTTGATTATTACATTTTTAACATTATTTAACTAAACTAAATTTAATTATATAATACCATTTAATTACAAATTTAATAAAATAAGAATAAAATGGGTCCTACAAAATCTAGCCGTTGTAAACTAGTCGTTGTAAACTAGCCGTTGTAATATGTTGTTGAAGCCTTCTATTTAAGTGTTGGGTTTCATTACTCCCAATCTCACCTCTCACTATATTCGTTGCCTTTTATATAAAATACCCAGTATGTCTAACTCATCAGATTCTGATGACTTTCCTGATGTCACTGAAGAATTTATTCAAGAGTTTTTTTCCGATGATTCGTTGGAGCAACGTCAATACGAACTCCATAACCATATTACACAATATGATTGTCGAGGATGAGAGGAACACGTATGCCACTCCATTTGGTCCGCTTCCATCTTACGATGACATATCAGCTGGTTTATCACAACCAAATTTAGGTGAGGAACCGTTTACTCCCTACGAAAACTACATTCAAAGCAATATCCGAATTCGTGATAAGCCAAAACATCGTCAACTACAAGCGGACTTGGTAGAGCATATTTCGCAGTTTCACATTAACCTTTAATGTAACATGTTTAAGTGTGTTTTTTTATAATGCTTTATTATGTTATTCGTGTCGTGTGTTTTACGGAATTATGTATTGTATTTCGATTATAAATTAAGTATAATATTTTTATCTGTTTACATTATGTTTATTTATTTAATTTAAGTATGTTTGTATTATAATAAGATTTATATTTATGTATTATCATTATAAGTAAGTATTGTTAAAAAAAATGTACAAATTTAATAAAATAAGAATAAATGGGTATTTATTTTAAAGGAAGTATTATCATTATATTTTTGTTAAAAATATATCAAAGTGTATCTCGTTTTATAGAGCTCAAAAAATTATGAATATTAGTATTTATTTTGATTTTTTTTTACTTTGTAATTTAGAAGATATATTCGTTGCAAGATACACTTTGATTTAATGGGACTCAGTTGTAAGTGGAAATGGGCTTGTGCATTGGAGGAGAATGGCCACATTTTCATGTAAGACCACTTGATGCTTATGTGGCATGAAAATGGACCCACATGTAAGTGGACTTGGGCTCTTGCATTGGAGTGCTCTAAGGTCCGAAGCACATGATTTCTAATGAAATTCTGCACAAATCCACAAATAGTTATTGCTTTTCATCATAGTTCATCATCTATTTATGTTCACAACCATAACAGTGCTTATCCATTACCATTGCCGAAAGAAAACAAATATCAGAAGGGGAGATCCAGACATACATGTCAGTAGATGCTGTTCGTGCTGTCAAAATGTGGAGGTAAATAAACTCTTCATTTCAGGAGAAAATCAAGTTGCCACTGATTTTATTGTACAATGTACTCAACGTTTTACTAATGAGAATCCTTTGTTCGGGGGGAGTTAGAGCTTGTTATTTAAAGCTTAATTACTAGCATTTTCATTGAGCAGTAAAAAACGTACCAAAATGAAAGTTTTCTTACCAAAAAAGGAACGATACATTTACTTAAGTTGATCTCTTTATTTGTGAATTGCTCATCAGGTATTTTGTCTATTGTAGACTCTTAGATTGGCCAAGTTTGTTAGGAACAAAGAAGCTACCTTGTTTGTGGAAGGGTGGGGACTTCAGACTTGTAATCATAGTCTTACCTTGGTCAATCATTAGTGCCGGGAGCGAATGAAAAAACTTATGGAGGCGAGATATATATCGTTGTGTAGATAATTCGAAGCCTACAACTCACTAGTTCACACCGAGAGCGGACGAGGTCGTTTAGAAAGTCGAAACACGAGTGGAAGTCAGACATCAGTATATACCGCTCAATGTTCAGACTTATGGCAAAATGTTCAGATTTAAGGCTAAATGTTCAGCCATAAAAAGTATTAATAGAGAGAGGCCGGATCTGGTGCAAAGCCCAGATCCTGTGCAAAATACAAAACAATCTGATCCGGTCGTTTTGATAATCCAAGGGCTGAAAATTAGTTGATTAAAAAAATTAAATAACTGAATTTAAACTTGTATCTCACAATAGAAAGGGTAAACTCGACCAACAAAATTGAAACCCCCACCGTATCTCTCCTCACACAACGAACGCGCGACGGTTAAGGAAACCTAAATCCCGAAAACCACGTCCGATTCAACACAAATCTCTCCGTCGCATTTGGGGTTTGGCCTTCAGACGATTCGTCGGAAGTCGATTTTAGAGTTTTGCTGACAATGTCGGACAACAAAGGTATGTTGAATTCAGTTCGTTTACATACTTACTGGGTTTTGGGACAGGGGCGCAACGAACAATACTCTTTTTGAACTGTCTCTTGAGGAAGAACAAAGTTATCGAACTGTGATTTTTTTGAACTAGCAAAATGTATAATTCGTCAGACCATTGTAACATTCGTCACATATCAGCGGTCCATTGCATAATTCGTCAAAAAGTTATATAATTCGTCATCTTAGATTAAACCAACATACTGGTTTCCAATGGATTTTTTCAACTGTTATTTTATTGAACTAGCCAAGTGTATAATTCGTCATCACCATATAGTATAATTCGTCAAGTTTGACAAGTTGTGGCGCAGAATGACAAGTTTGAAGGTGAGTAACTTGTGATTTTGTACAACGGGGAAGAATGAAACTTGGGGATTGTTACTTGTATCCGCAGGTTGAAGTGCTTTAGATTGCACTATAGACTTGCACTATACACGTTTTCAAACAATGCTGAGTTACCTCAGAAAACTGTAGGCAGTCAGATTCTTTGCTGTTCTTGTTATCTGCAGTATGTGTTATCATTTTAATATATGTTAGAGCATAAATCGTACATGAGCATTTTCAGACCTTGACATTAACCATGGGTGTGCAGCTTCAATGGTGAATCAAATTTCGTGCAGCAGCATACCGGGCAACTTTACGGAGCAAAAGCTAACCTCAGACACAGTTCTTGAGGTTAGATTGGAATTCGCTTGTTCTATGTGTAAGACTGTCGTAAACATTCTAGACCAACATCCAACTCATACCCATATGTTTTGTGCTCTTTATTGGATGCAGGTCATTATTGACATCCCATTTGCTTTTAGAGCAATTCCAGTGCCAGCTACAGAATCAATATTTATAGTTCGCCAATGTTACTATTTATAGTTCGTCAATGTTTACTACCTAATAAACTGATCAATATTGCTGGCATTTGAGTCTGGTAGTGACATAGTTCGTCACTTACTATTTATAGTTCGTCGTCAATATTTACTACCTAATAAATTGATCAATATTGTTGGCATTTGAGTCTGGTAGTGATATAATTCGTCAGTTAATATTTATAGTTCGTCAATGTTAACTACCTAATAAACTGATCAATATTGTTGGCATTTGAGTCTGGTAGTGACATAGTTCGTCACTTACTATCTGTAGTTCGTCATCAATGTTTACTACCTAATAAATTGATCAATATTGTTTGCATTTGAGTCTGATAGAGACATAGTTCATCAATGCTATTTATAGTTCGTCAATGTTTACTAACTACTAAACTGATCAATATTGTTAATTGTACAGAGCTAATACTGCTGAAGGCACTATAAAAAGTACAGTCAAGGATCTGCAGCCATACTTGACGCTTATTGTGCCAAGCTGGTTTGCAAACGAAAGCGATCTCGAGAAACTACTCGTGGCTTAAAAGCTGGTCTGAAACAATGCAACAGAAGATCTGAAAGTCCTTGGGACTGCAAATGCTGTAGAATGTTAGATTGGAATTATGGAATTATGGTTTTGGGGATTAAGAAAAGTTGAACAAAAATGTACAATGGATTTCATGGTTATATATAGCATATTTGTTAAAGATATGATTTATTATATTATGAATGAGTCGATATAAGTAATTGGTTTAGTAGTGGTTTACTGACTTTTTTTTTGATATAGTAGTGGTTTAATGACTTAGTGGTTACTAAAACAGTGGAGTATTTTCAATAATTCAGTGTATATCTTCTCTTACGATCCTAACAATATTTGACATCATTGCAAGATGTTCTCCTACCGTTTTGATATTAATCTAAACTGGAAAAACTTAAAAAAAAATACGTTCAGCTGATGTTGGAGATTTTATAAGAATTCTTCCCACAAAAGTAATGGAGTTACCTATCATGTTAACAAATAGTAAAAAGAGAGTAGCTAGCTGTTTGCAAATGTGATAAGAAGATTTTTACAAATACACATCGTTCACACCTAAATGTCTGAACTCTGAAATAAGTATACAAAGAGAAAGCAATGCTACATGTGAAATGAATACATCGAGAGTCTAGATTCATTGCTAGGATAAGTGATGGAGGAAATGAATCGATAAGTCAAGATATGCTAGCTAGAAAACATCAGCCATCGAGGGCTCCCAGGGCCTTCATATCCTCTAAAAATGCGGAGTAAGAGTCGTCAACACTCTGTGACTTCACCGTGGATGATGGTCGCGGAGTTGGTTTGGCAAATGATGGAGCAGCGGAGTGTACGACTGTCGTGGCTGTGCTCCAGATGCCCTGAGTCTTGGCTTTGGTGTAGTTGTTTCTCTCCTAACACGTACAGATGCTGGAATCTGTTTGACAAATAAACCCCCTTTAAGAACATTGAAACAATGACGAACTATAAATAAAATGTTCATGACGAACTATAAAATGTTATGACGAACTATAAATAGTAAGTGACAAATTATACAATGATACTGTCGAATTCTGACGAATTTTAGTTTTCTTTTGACGAATTATAGCATAATTCGTCGAAGTGCACTACAATTCGCTAGAATTCTGACGAATTATAGTCCACTTTTGACGAATTAGGACATAATTCGTCAGCATTGGACTATAATTCGTTAAGAATTCGTCCATGTTCCTTATTAGTTGATGCGCACAAATACAACGACGATTGTGTTTTCCAATAATTCATCAAAAATTATGCTCCAGAAAATTGAAGAAACAAACACATTAAGATGGTTTGAAACTCATTCATGGCTTTGATACTATCACTGACAGAAGCTACATCCAACTCATTTCATCCCCTTTGTTTCATAGACATAATCAGGTTACAACTTTAATTCATTATTATCAAATCCATTTCAAACATCAAATTTCAACAACAATAATGAAAACAACTATACACAACCCAATGAGACCAGCACCAATTTCAGCATCCTTCCACCATATTTACCAACTCAATCTCAAACCAGATCTCCACACATAAAATAGCTTTACTCCAATACTACGGACATCAAACCGAATCACAAAAAACAATTTCGTAATCGATGATAAAAATTGACATACGTATAAACGCCGACGAGAGGCGCAAGGAGGAGCGTGGCGCTGATCCAATTCTCGGAGACCTTGTGGTGGATTTTGCCAGGCAGATCCTTCCAGAGTCCCGACATGATCTTCTGCAGGAACGGCGATAACGCGTACATGACATCCTTCATCTTAATCGGAGTCTTCCCCATCCTCGGTCGTTGGCGATCGGTTTCACGATTTCCGATGTTGTTGTCGGTCATGACCTCCGATGTTGATGTCGAACGACGTTATCCGGCAGTACGATGAATCGAGTGCAAGGTTTTCGAGAACGACTGGAAATCAATCGATTTGATTTGAAAGAACGCGATAGTTTAGGAAACACGGATCAATCAGTTAGGTGAAAACCGAATATTATTAATGTATGCCAAATATGCCCTAAACGCATTAAAATTTAAAATTAAAAATATTTATTTTCAATTAATCAGCACCATCCAAAATATTAAATGAATGGTTGAGATAACTTTGTATTTTTTACAATAATTATCACTTTGCACCTGATCCTTACTCTTAATAGAGATTATACAATGTGTTGTGAAATGATATTGAAGCAAAATAAATAGTTATTGGCTCCTATATTGGTCATGAATGAAATGAATTTACATCATAATGTCAGATTAGACATTTACTGTTTCAAATGAGTGCTGGGAGTAAAACAAGGTCTTTTAGAATGTCGAAAAACAAGTGGAAGTGAGATATCATTGTAACACACTACGATTTCGACTTATTTTTTGACCTTGTAAACGACATTTTCTTGTATTGGTATGAACTATAGAGTTGTAGCGCTTTGAATTATCTACGTAACGACGTATAGCTCGTCTATATGAGATTTTTAGTTTGTTCCCAGCATTCGTTCGAAGCATCAGTGATGTAATCCGCGGTTAACCGCGTTATTTTTTAGGATGTTTATACAATATATATTTTTAAATAAGTCCGTTTTAATTTTTTTTATTTATAAATAGAACCCTAAATTATAATTAGTTGCGAGTACTTGGTTTATATTTGATCATTTCCCTTCAGCTTAAAAATAAACTCAAAAGAAGATAGCCTTCGAGAAATTTAAAAATGAACCAACAACTGCAACACGCCGAATCTAAACGCTAAACTTAACGTCGATCTACGTTAAACGATGCCGTCACGACAAGAAGTCAGCAGCATCCTCGAACGCATACGCAACGATGTCTCAACACGCATCCTCTCCGGAACCCACCCACATTCAAGCATTCTACCGATTCCCTGATCCGTAAAACTTCAGATTTTTCTCGATTTTTATGACGGAAAGGTTGTCTTTGCGGCGTAGACTTAAGACTGATAACGATCGGAGAAAAAGGCCGCCACATCCGTCGCCATCGACCAGTCGTGGAAACTCCAGTTCATGGCGAACTCCGGAGAAGTCAACGAAGTCGGTTAGGTCATTTAAGAGATGCGCTTCGGCGCCGGCGCTTTTTGGGGTTTTGGAGGAATCGGCAGTCAGCGAAGAGGATCGGGCGAGTTTTGATTGCGACAAGGGCGTCCTGACTCATGCGAAGACTTGCTGGGATGTTTTGTCGACGTCGGCGCCGTCCAACTTGGGCCAATCCTTCCGAATCTACGAGGTCGGAAGACATAAATATCTTCATCTGAATTATATTTTATACTATTGTTAGTAGATGACGCTAGCTTTTTTAATGAAACAATTATGAGAGTTTGAGTTATTTCTGAGGTGTATGAATGCATTGATCTATTTAGGTTACCTGAGTGTTTGTTTCATTTAAGGCAATGATACAGAGGCTGTCAATTTGATGTTGGAGATATGGTTGTCATGACTCATGATGCAGGAGAGATGTTACGATAAGGAAGCAAAAGTGGTGGTCAATGTGACAGTGGAGGGGAGCCCTGGACCAATCAGGACCATGGTTCAATTGGGGTCTAGTGTCGAGGAAACGATCAAGCTCATCATGGAAAAATATGACAAGGAAGGAAGGAGACCGACACTCAATAAGAATGATGATGGGGTATCATTTGAGCTGCATGATTCGTATTTCAGCCTTCAGTGTAAGTGTGAGGGTCGTGCTGTGATTTTTGTCACTCATGCGTTTCAGCTAATGTAGGAAAATGAGGTCTTTGAGTGCCTGAGTACTTGTGACAATTTTCCACATATTGTTTTATGTCTCCAGGCTTGGCTAAGTCGGATGTGATTGGGGATATTGGGAGTAGGAGCTTTTACCTTCGAACCAGTAGAAAAGCAAGCAGGCCTTCTAGTACTCAAACAGGGATAACTTCTGCAGTTTCTTCTCTAACAATAAGTGAAGTTATCGCAACAAGAAGTGCTGCTGCTGCTGACCCAACTCTGCATCCCTCATTTCTGTTCCTCTCAGGTTTTATTAGTCGAAGGATCAGCCAATTCATGAGAAGGACTCGCAAGCTTTGGAAGATTCTGGGATGTATGCAATCAGAATCAGGGTAGTTTAGCAAAAAAATCACAAGATGGCCGGACATTCATTCAGTCTCTGGTGCTCATTCTAACATCAGATCCCGATTGTAAATACATTCACTTCCGAATATTATCAGCTCTGTATAGCATAGTACCGGCAGTAGCTAATTACAGAATTATTAATTGTCCGTGTCTCATGTTGTAAACAAAAATTGAACATGATTTTTAGTTAACAGAAAATCCTGTTATCGCCAGTTAGCCTTCAGCTAAATTCAGTTGATCCTGCCAATAGATTATTTCTCGAGCCTACATATCCAACATTTTGTGTACTTCATATCTAATATTGAAACATTTTTTCAGTTGCAATATGACACATTTTGCGTACTTCATATCTAAGATTGAAACATTTCCATAACTTCATCATCTCCCACCTCCCTCTCTATTTCAATTGCAATATGAGACATTTTTTCTTGAAGATCTAGACTTTGGTACATGCAAGTATGGTTGAAACAAAAAATAAAGATTGAAAACAGCACTAGAGTCTTATTTATAGACTTCTGAAATTTTTTTAAAATATAATATAATAATATGCATATCATTTTAAGGATCTCAAAATAGTATAACCAATGATAATTTTTTTGTATTTTTGGAGTTGTAATTTGTAAGATAAAATCGTTAAAGGTATAAAATTAATTTTTATTAATCTGGCGGGTGCCAACTTTCTATTGTTGCATTCATATTTGTGTCCCAATCCCATGATCAAATTTTAAAAGTTGGTCACTGACTACCAATTTTGTGTTTGTCAGAGCATCCGCACCCGTTCAAGCATATTATCTCCTCGAGAACTTTCTCACGGAGCAATTTCTAATAATATTCGTTGAACAGTAACAACATTTCTGCATATTCTGTGCAGCAATGTCATCCTGCAGAGAACTTCCTATTACTATTCATGAATAAAAAATTATTATTTTTTTAAAAAAATTTCTCTCCGATTTGTTCTTATGTGAATTATTGATTAATAATGTAGTCAAAATTTGGTAATAATGCCACCCTGAATCAGTAACATTTTAAAAGGAATTTAAATTACATTTTTGAATTTATTTTATTCCCGTTGGTTTCGATCGCGTCACGTTGCGAATTTATTTCTTTGTTTTTATCTTTTAGCATCGTATGCTTATCTTTTAGCAGCATTATATTTTTAGCAGCATAGTATTATCTTTTAGATTTGTTTTTTCCTATTTAAACCCACCATAGGGTTATTGTTATTCATCTTTTATCGTATCAATAAACATTCGTTTTTCGTTTTCGGTGGATTCCAAGCTATCCACGAACTCATTGCTGCTGAATTCGTTTATCCGGTTTGTCACGCTGCGTCAGATCTCCCCGAGAACTTCACCGCTGCACAAAAATCCATCGTCGAACGTCCCCAAATCACGTCGAGAATGTCACCTGATGTTCCCATGAATGGCATGTATTTGGCAAAACGTCTTTAGACAGTTCGAGAAAGTGTTCAAGGAGAGTTCAATCACCTTATGGAACTAAAGATCAGCGTGGAGCAGACGCAAGAAGCAAACCGAAGGTTCTGGAGTTCGAAGATCTTTTCGGTTGAAGTCGGCCAGCGAAGAAATCGAGATTCAGATATTCGAATGAATATCACCTCATCAGATTGGAGCTCGGAAGGGCTGAGTTGTCGTGGAAGATATCCTATAATCTTGATAAAAGATACACATCGAATATTTAGGAATATTTCCTAAATATTTGATGAGGATATCTGGAGCAGATTTGGACATCGCCCAAGCATATAAATAGAATGCTAGGGCATCCAGAATCTGCATCGCTTTTCTGAGAGAAAATACACTCGAGCACATTCGTGAGATTGGAGGAGAAGAGCGACGGCCGGCTGAGTATTCCACACCGGAATATCAATGGCGAAGAAGCAGTCTGTTCAGTGTGTTGTTCAGACTGTTCTTGAAGAACCACCAACTGCACACACCGTGGTCAAGACACGCCTTCTGGAGAAGGCTCTAGATTTCAGGAGAGGTCCAAGACTTGGTCGGGAGGGAGTCTCGTCCTACCCAGAGGGGATCGAGGTGAGCTGCGGTGAACCGAGATTGCAAATTCGAGAGACGGAGTGTTAGAGGCTAGGCTATTACAAACAAGGTGTTGTGTAAGCGTAAGTCCACTTGTAGCCTAAACTCGTAATAAGATTTGTGTCCCTTTTAGGGTGTGGGAACCCCCATAGTAGGCAAGGTCGAACTGGGTATCATATCGCGTGTGCTCCTAGTTATTCTGTTTTTCAGTACTGGTTGCAAAGGTGTTCAAGGTCTGTCTCAACAGCACCTTGAAGAATAACTTGAATAGACAATAGAATTTCATGACCGCCGCATATGCCCTCATATTTGATGACTCAAAAAATCGTTAGTGTAATCATATTTTTTTTTGTCACCAAAAGCAATCTACTTTCTAGGTTTACCTTCATCCGCTCAAATCTCTGCAATGAATGAAACATAGCCGTCTTCATCAAAAACAGAGTTTATCTCTCTACCTTTAAGTCGGCGGTTTTGATTTGAGCAAGCAAAGGTGATGACGGGGTCGGCTGCTGTCCGGCAGTCCTCCTGTGGTGCTGCTCCATGTGCTTCCGGCTCAGATCTGGCGGCGGGAGGAGTGCTGGAGTGAGATTGTGCGGGGCAGTGGCTGGGTTTTGAAGGCGGGGCATGGAGATCGTGCGGCTGGCCTGCTGTCTGCTCGACCTCGTGTCGGTTTTGATGTGGCACCGGCGGACGTCCTAGGAGGCGGCTGACTCGCTGGTGGGTGGATGGTGGGCCGGTTTCCACCGGGTTTTGTGTACAGTTTAGTTTAGTTTTTAGTGTGAACGGCTTACGCCGGTTTTTTTGGTCGGCTGGACGTTGCGAGAATGTTTTCCAGAGTGTTCCGATCGTTTTACAGCTGTAAACGATGGGACGACGTGCTCACGCCAAGGCGAAGCGGAGCTGCCGACTCTCATTTTTTTCACGTTTTATGTTTTTCTTATTTGTATAGTTCTCGACTGATTAACTTGTTCCAACTTTAAGAACTCAATTTGCCCGTGTCTTTTGTAATTCACAGTTTATATCGGAAAAAAATGAAACATAGCCTCTTCAAATTCTTTTCATCGGTTCGGGTCGCTGTAGTTCGGTTCGGTACAATGATCTCCATCTCTCTCTTCAGAAGATTGACGCTCGCTCCATGTTCAGGTACATCGGTCTGCGCCAGAATATCGATGTCGACATCGTCCTCGCCCCTCTCACGCGTACTCACACTTCCGATGCAGCCTGGCCAGCCGGTTCAGGTCGTCGCCGCCCCTGGTATTACGGACACCCAATTCAGGCAAATAACTCAAACTCTCGTATACGCCACCCTGTAAATTTTGTCGATCTAGTATTTGACTAATTCCTTTTTTTGGGGTTTTGGACGAGAGCTGTAACCTCCAATCGATTCTGAATAAGGATTATTTCGAACGAGTGGAAATTTTCAAGTTGCGGTTGCTTTCAAAAAATAAATATTGGTTTTTTTTTGTAGAGAATATTTCTAGTGTGAATTTGAATTTAATGGACATGAGTAGTTGAGTGATTTTTCGACCTGGGTGTTGATGCCGGGTTTGTTGTTGAAGGAATGCCATTGACTCATCTTTATTCAAGAATTGGCTGGCAAACATGCAAAGCAAAAGCGGGATACTTGCTACTGGATCCATGTTGTTGGAACGAGTTCTTATCCAGGTACTTTAGAATTGTGATGTTTTTGATAGATGGTTTGTCTGTCTGATTTATGCTGTATTTTATACACTAGGCATGGAACTTGGGTCACGGGTGATATATATTTATACTAGAAAATGTCACAGATATGACTTAAGTTTCAGTTTGTTGGTTTTGAGTTTGAATTTACATTATATGTTAACATCACAGGTTGCCTAGTGCAGGACGTTGATATGTTTGCAAAGAGGATCGGCTTTCTCAAATTCAAAGCGGATGTTTGTGACAAGGAATCTGGACAGCAGGTTTTGTTTGTGTGATGCATATTTTCCATTTGCAGTATCGTTCAATCCTTGTACAAGGATTTCATCGTCATCTGTCTGTGACTCTGTGTAGCCCCTTTCGAGTTTTCTTTTTCCTTTACTTCTTTTGGTCTGTTTTAGACCCACATTAACCATCTTCACTTCCCTTGAGTAATGAGTATCCTCCAAGTGTTGCCACCTGTTGATGATTCTTGGTTTTAGTAGGTTCCAGGTATTGTATTTGCAAGGGGGGCAGCTGTTGCAGTGTTAGTCATTTTGGAGTCTGGTGATGAGACTTTTGCTGTCCTTACCGAGCAGGTATGGCGAAGTTTCTAAGGTTGAATACAACTTCTTTCGTTTGTTTATTCAGTTTTATGAATTATTTGACGTGTTTATTCTTCACCTCCCGATAACTCAACTAGGATCGTTATAGATGTCAAAAAAACTTATAAAGGTCAAAAGGAACAAGATAAACTTATGTACAATGTTTGACGGTGTCTTGGTTTAGCTACTCAAACACGATGATGAGGTTGATTATATGTAACTGATCCTAACTAAAAGTATTTTCAAGAAATTCAAGAGAGTATTCGAGAGTCACGACTTCCAATAAATGTAACATTCAAATTGATACATTACAACTACGAGTCCTTCTTTCGAGGTCAGCTTGATTATCTCTAGCTCGCTTTATTACCAACCGTCTTTGCTTATTAACCGAGATAAGTCTTAGTCTTTCAAGTTTAGAAACTTAGGTCGTAGGCCACCAACTATCCACTTAAGGTTAATTTGGTAGTTGATCGAGATTTCCACTTCCCCTTGTTAGTTTATTGATATCGAACATGTTCAGACATCTCATCAAAATATTAATGTATAAGTGAAGACATGTAATCATATTGAATCAAATTTTAAAGTTTTCATCGTTAGCATGTACATTCACATCAAAGCATCGAGTAGAGTACAACAAAGGTATCATAGGATCCCAAAATAAAGGTCACTCATACATCTTGTAGTCACAAATCTTAAAAAAGAAAAATCACACATCATTTGAGAAAGCCAAGATACAAAATAAACATAATTCGCGAAATACAAAACAAGGGGAAGTATAGATTCTTCTTTGGAAGTCAAATCTTGAATCTCCTTTCTGTTTCTCCTTGAAACAAAGAAGTTCTTTTTTCCTCTCCAAAATTAGGTTTTTAACGCTCAAAAGTTTGATCCTTTTCTTGCAAGTGTTTGACGTTTTTGCCAATTTGCTCGTACCGGTATGATACGGCTTATCCAAATGAATAAGGTTGTATTGGCTTAAAAGTGAAAAGGCTGATGCGAGTTATGCTTTACACATCCAAATTGATACAGTCATCTCTCTTTGAAGGTGATGCAGCTGACTATTTACTCTACACTGTAATTCTGGTCTCGATTGGTGATTTGACTCTCTTTTTGTTCTTGGCGTAAAATAGAAAGTTATAGGCCACTGTTAGCTTCTTCTTTTTTCAAACATATGATTTGTTAATAAATATTTCATGTGCGCTCAGTGAGCCTCCGAAGATAAATATCTTATTCTGCAATTGATTCCTAGCAGGTTTTCTTGTAAATTTTGACATAATGACTCGTTTTTATTCGAATGAATCTCAAGTCTTTAATTGGCAATTTTGGCTTAAAACACTAGAAAATAGGTCTAGCAATTTAACGATAATAAAAGGTTGGATAATTGAATTCCATGCTGCACAGGATGAGGTGAAAAAAATAGGACGTGGATTTGACCGACCATTGTCTATTCAAGTTTTATGAATTATCATTTGATGTGATCTGATGGAAGTATATGTGGTCAGTAGTGCTAACATTTTATTACTGTCTCAATGCAAGGGTCCCTGTTGGAAAGGTGATTTTAGAACTTCCAGCGGGAATGTTGGATGATGATAAGGACAACTTGCTGGGTACTGCAGTCCGCGAGATCTCCTTAGTCTTTTTCGACAAATCTCAAAAACAAAATCAGAAAACAAATTCTCAATGTGAAAATTCACGAGACTGTTAATGTCAGGTTGAAGAGGAGACTGGCATTCATTTGAGTAGAGCTAACATGGTCGACCTTACTGCGTTCTTGGAGCCATCAACGGGATGCAGAGTGTTCCCTTCTCCAGTTTGTCCCGACTTCAAACTAGCTAATCAGTTCAAATGATTTCCATGATATAATTGTTTAGTTTCTCATTTTCCATAATAGGGTGGATGTGATGAAGAGATGAGCCTCTTCCTGTACCGAGGCATTGTGGATGGACGAGTCATCTCAGAATTGCAAGGCAGGGAAATGGGTCTTCGTGAGCATGGTGAGTTGATCAATGTCCATGTAGTTCCTTACAACAAACTCTGGAGAAGCACCTCTGACGCGAAAGTTTTAATGGCGGTTGCTCTGTATGAAATGGCCATCAAAGAAGGCCTGCTATCCCAAAAAAATAACACAACGGCAGGCTCTTGATTTTTATTTGTGTTAGAAGCTAACAAGATGTCAGATCAGAGGAACAAGATACGAGAGAAGTTGGCTATTGGATCGGCAGCATGTGATCATATTCTTTCCCAACGTAACAAACCATAGCGAAGTCAAGTTAAACAGCCACATCTGATATCCACAATTGTTGTCTTCTTCCTTGAACCAAACATCAAATCTACACATGCTTAATCGCTTGTGCATCACCAAGATAAAACTATCTGAAGTTCCCACTTTTAACTCGTCCAGCCGCGCCGACCTAAAGCTACTGCACTGCATTGTATCCGTCACAAGAATGCCGTCCATGAATAGCAGGTAGCAGCACCTGGGCACTCGCGTATTTTTATATAATAAAAAAACTTGTTCAATTTTTGGGACCCATCCCAAAAAAAAAAAAAATCTGCTGTATAATTAAGGATCCATGCGGCTGGCGTGTCTCACAGCTGACATCTCAAGTATCCATCTTTGGCTGCAGCTCTGTTGCTTCCGGAATCCGTATATAGACTGGGGTAATAATGGAAACTGGAACGAGCCGAATTGGAGACCCACCGGTCTTTCATGTCTGTTACTGGTAACATTTTAGCTGTTTAGGCCAAGATGAACGATACCAACGTGTCATGTCTGGATTCACGGCAAAGCTTACTGAAGAAAAGGCAGAAGCCTTGCTAGGAAAGGATGGAGTTGTGTCAACCACTTGGATACGATGCTAAACTTGCACACCCTTACACTACTAATTATGTGAAAGTGCATATGAAAACCGATGATTCATTTAAGAGTGAATCTTTGAGTTTGGCGATATATACTAAAATTATGTGAAAAATAAATATAACTGATTTACTATTTCCATCAAAAAAATAAAAATAATGGAGGAGAGCACTTGGCTCAGTGGAGCAAGTGCAGCCGGCGTCCACGCCACGCCCGGTTCAACTCCTCGTGCTGTCAAAATACACAGAATGGGTACTAACACTAATTATAATCAAACCCTTAGCCTTTCAAAAAAAAAATAAAAAAAATGGGTTATGGACGATTGGTTGGGCGGGTCACATGCGGACTTTTGTCTTTCGAAGGAATAAAGAATTCAAAGGAGTTGTGAGTATTTTATTTTGAACATGTCAATGGGAAGGGCTTAGTTTGGGCCCAAATGAATGTCCCCAATACGTTGATCCAAGCCCATATGGAGAAGAGGCTAAGGCTACAGATCTCATTCGACGATCGAAGCCGAGTAGAGAAGAGAGGATGAGCGGACCGCCAGGTAGACACCCCGGCCGAGCGCTTCCCCCGCCGCCGCAGAACAGAGGCCCTCCGCCGTCTGTTCGGCCCCGATTCGAGCCTATCGACCGTGAAAAGGTTGTTAACTCTCCCTTTTTTGGTCTCGTACTGCACCTTGCGATTTATGTTTTCGCTATGCCTGCTTTTGGTTTCTCGGAAATGCTATAGAGTTGATTTGGTAATTTTTTTGGCTAATGAGCTTAACTGGCTATCATTTCGAGATCAGGATTTATTCTTAAGTTTATATCTAATCTGTGTTTTAAACATCTTCTAAATTTAATAATATATTGCGGGTGAAGGTTGTTGATTTGGAGATCAGTAGCTTTTGGGTTCAGTTATTCCAGTGAGTTATATGGCTTAATCTGAAAACAGCATTGCCGGGAATGTGCATTACTTGAATTGATTTGCTTGTATTGTTTTTCAGACTTGCCCGCTGCTGCTACGAGTGTTTACTAAGGTACCCTGGCTGTTACTACTTGCTGCATTCAAGTGGTTACAGTGTGGAATGATGCTTTACATATGCGGGATTTAATTGTTTTTCTGTAGGTTGGAGGGCACCATGCCACAGAAGACTTTGCAGTAAGAGGCAAGGAACCTAAAGATGAAGTTCAAATATATACCTGGAAAGATGCCACTCTTCGCGAGTTAACAGATCTTGTGAGATGCTCTCATCATTTATTTGCTATTCAACAATTAAGTTGTCGCTAATTGATTGGTTTTGACTGTCTTCTCAGGTTAAAGAAGTTTCTCCTGCTGCAAGGAGGAGAGATGCCAAATTATCATTTGCATTTGTGTACCCAGATAAGCGTGGCCGCTTTGTTGTCAGGGAGGTGAGTGTAGGTCATGTGTCTCTTTGCATGTGTATACTCTAGAATTTCACACTTGTTAATTTTCTTCCTGAAAATTAGTTTGGATCAGTCAACTTTTTATTTTATCTATTCTGGAAAAGGACTTATCAGTACAATAATGACATCTGGTTCACCATAGGTTATATGTGTACTAGGGTGTCAATGTTTCAGCGGATTATATCAATAACACTGAAGTTTTCTAACTATGTCTACGCTGATTAATTTACTCCGTCATATAGGTGGGGCAAACCTTGTCTTATGGAAATGGAAAGCGGATGTTAGATGATGGCAAGGCCCTAGCTGATCTTAATTTCATGGTATAGTCATTTTCATTCTTCATATGATTTTGTTGGAAGTTAAAGTGTATTTGGTGGCATCTTGGCTTGAACTCATTGCATCTCCTTCCGCAGATCGGGGATTACTTGGATGTAGCTATTTTGTAGACAAGAGGCCGTGTCCATATATGCAGCTGCTGCTGCTGCTGCATTACTAATGGAACAATCTTGAGAATGATGGAACGAAGCTTTTTGAGTGATGATGCCTAGACCCTAGTGTGCGAAAGATCAGTATTAAGATACATAAATTTGTATGAGACATTGGTTAAGGTGCAATTGTGAATTTCTTGTCTTGGCTGAACTTGATTGTCTAGCACCATTAATAGATAATGTTCGCAGCTTAATTCCGTTGTCTTGGCCCAAAGATTCATTTCTACTTATATGGACGATTAGATGCGGAGGCTTTCTAAATATTCTCAATTATGCAAGTAAGATGATTTATATTCCTGCAAGTAGTAATTCAGCCCTGTCACTGCAGGTACTATGATATCTTGTGCATATATACACACACATGACTTGGTGTAGTAACAACATTATAAAAGGAGAGACTAGCATGTTTACAGCTTCAAGGGTTGTCACTCTTAACACTCCACTGCCGTCAATCTGCACTGGATAAGCCAGAAATTAACTTGAAGCTTGACTTGACCTGACCTTGACAGTAGCTTCAAGCATATAAATGTTCCAGTGTACTGTTGTAAGAGAATGAATCTGGATCAGAGTTCATACCTTTTGTCAACCCTAGTTTCCTTCTGGCAACGTTATCAGGCGTGTGCTTGAATCAAAAACCAGATCAGTACCACAACTGAGACAAAATTTAGTTATTGTGTGCTCCAACAAGCAAGCAATTATATCTTACAATTGTTAACAAATATGATTAGCTTACTTTGCGCATTTGACTTTGTTTGTTGAGCCACCACTAGCTATTGAGAGTATCGTACCAAAGAAAGATACGTTTTCTGTTCCGCAGTTTGGGCAAGGGCCCTGGGTACAGGAGCAAGTCAGCGCTCCGGAAGTTACAGAGAATAATAAATAGTTAATGTGCAGGGAACGATATGTTGAGGGAGGCTATTTACCTTCAAAATCAAGAAATCCTTTACTATGAGGTTTGTGAATGATATAGACAGCCAGACGATAAGGGGTATAGCCGCAAACCATGTGAATATGAAACTGAAGGGCTCTGGGAGCTGCAAATTTTCAGTTGGTGAAAAGGGATCAAATGATTGTAATTTTCAGGCCATATGTAAAAGAACAGCTCAAAGCAATCAGTCAGGTATCATGTTGGATTCACAGCCTTGCGGTTCAAGATACATTCAGCCAGGCGAAATAAAGCATGCAAATTATTTACCTCCAACAGGTATGTGATTTCAAATCCAGTTAAATCATCTAGGAAGAAGAACCTGTTTCATACACATGCAAATATCAATAGAACTTTACAGATTTCTTCTGTTGTAGGAATATAACATGTTAACCTGTAACAAATAGAAGCACGCACATAAAAGTCGAGAAAGCTTATATCAGAAAAATAGGAAAGCTATAAGTGGCTTACAATCCAAGAGCCACTACCGCAGCAGGCACATTTAAGAGAAACATTTTGAAGTAGTCGACTTGTAAGTCACTGTAAACCTACATAAAGAGTCCAAGATGGTAATGATTGCTTCCTTGCCATGTAGCCAGGATTAGTCGGAGTCAGGTAAGGAAAGTGAAGTGAACCTTTCTGCTACGAAGACTGCATCTTGGGCCCTCGACCACTATTTCACTTCCTTCGGTCTGAGAAAAGAAACATACAGAAATTAATATTACAAACAAGCGTCAGATACGGTAGTAGAGAACCAATGAAAAGAGATATGTACCTTGAGCCTGTTTTTCAGTTGATCATACTCTTCGTTGGACATGATTGGATTCCCGGATGCATAAGCCATGGAAGCCTCCAGAAACTTCTGTTCATCGGAGCCTGTGTGATGCGCAAGAATAAAATGGGTCCACTGAGCTACAATTGAGATAAAGGACTAGGCGGAAAGTGGTAAGCTTCAACTATTATGAGGTATATACTCAGCATGACGACACTGCTTCCCTCCCACATTAATTCCTCCTTCAGATTATCAAACTCCTCGTTTGACATGGTTGCCTTCCCCTCATAATAGAATGACTGAAAGATAATGGAAACATGTCAACTACCACTGTCGAAACCATATATGTCAGCCATTCGTATGACAAACTGCCCCAGACTTGAAAACTTAAAATGGGAGGAAGATAAATGTACTTGAAGCGCTTGCAAAAATTCCTGTTCGAGCTCTCCCAACGACTTCTTCTGTTTCTTGTCTATGCTACAATACGGCAAGACATTGCTGTCAACAACATCTTCCTCAATCTGGCCTGAACGAAAAAAAATAAAAAAAAATTGAATCATTAAGTTTTCAGGAAACTATCAACCAAGATATGAAGTTTCAAGTTTCAACAATGATGTCCTAAAAAACTATCAAACTTCTTCACATTTCCAGCAGTTAAAATCCCAACACACTCAACCTGTTGAGCGACAAAGACTAGTGAAATTCAAAGTTTCAAACTGCAGTTAGTGTCATCTGTAAGCACTAACCTGACTGATCAGCAGTAGCCCTGGGAGCAATCATGAACAGACTCCTATCAATACGCATTTCACGCCCGACAATTCGAACAGATTGAGCCCTAGACATGGAAGATGGCTTCCTCAAAGGGGTTCTGCAAAGACGCGGCAAGGTCAAGGCCATCCCCAACTTACTACTCGCCATGTCGCTACAGATCAGAATCAATACAACGCAATTAATCTCCTAATGCGGTTTCGTGCAATCGCATTGTGAATGGTATGTTTAGCGTTAGATGTTGATGCTTGAAGAATCGAGTGCAAATTGAGACACATAATCGGAGATAAGGTGGAGGGAGCAACGTGTGGAGGTAATTGCAAATGCCCAAATCAAAGTGATCTATCTATGTTTCGATCTTTGTCGCTTTCGCCATGTCAGCTTGTTCCTTGGTTCTCGTGTCATCATGTCTTCGTTGCACTCCTGCTCCTGGGATTTTCAAACCGGGCCGTCCGCACGTTGTTTTTTTTTTTATGATGCCAACAGACTGGCTAAACAAAGCTCAGCAAAGCTAAATAAATTGGACAAGTGAAGGTAATCTAGGAATAGCATCCAATTTGTGTCAGGAAAGTTTTTTGATCTTGTCTTTCCTGTCAGAAAATCCGCAGCACAATTAGCTTCGCGCCTTGCAAAAATCACCGACCAATTGCGGTGATCATAAAGAGTCTTCAAAACATCCGTGAACCAGGGATAAGAATCAAACTCATGAGAGATATTGAAGTTGATAGCTTGTACAAGAGACAAACTATCAACCTCAAAAATAACATTCTGAATATGAGGATCCCTTGCCATCCTAAGAGCTTCCAACAGAGCCAAACCTTCACAAGCATACACACTGTCACAACTTTGTAAATATTTCAGTCCCACGGCTAAAACCAAACCCTCAGAGTTGCGCAAAATAACTCTTATTCCTCCTGTCTTTGCTACCTCATCCCAGGATCCATCACAGTTAGCTTTAATAAAAGAGTTACTTGGTCTTTTCCATGATAAACCAAAACAATTAATGTTGGAAACCAAACTCTTCTTGGTCATCATGAAATCTTTATACAACTTTTTAATACGCATTGACGCAGAAAGTGGCGATATAGTTTGACTGTTGTGAGCCGCTCTATTTCTGTTATACCATATAAACCAGAGAGCAATGCTTACTTCACAAAAAACTTCCGGACTATAATTTAAGAAGGCATGATAAATGACGTCTGCCAAAGTTGTAAAAGACTTGCAAGAAATATGTAAGTCATGATCTAGATAATTCCACAAAGCTTTACTCCACCAACAAGATATAAACAAATGAACGTCATCTTCAAATCTGCATTGGCATACCGGGCACGCATAGCCACCTGCAAACTGTCTTTTCATCATCTGTTGGCCAGTTGGGATAGCTGCATGATATAATCGCCATATGAATATTCTGATTTTCCTCGGAATCGGCAACCTCCAAATAAATGTCCACATCTTTGCGATCTTACTCTTATCAGATTGCTCTCCCCTCATTTTATTATTCGAATCATACATCAGTTGCAGTGTTTTATATGCCGATTTGATATCAAGATTTCCGGAAGAGTTCATCTTCCAAGTCATCTCACTTGTTTCCTCATTAACACAGCAACCAACACGAAGAATAGGAATAGCTTCATGCAATGCACGCCAGACATGTGATGGTTTAGCCGTCATAGGTGCATCTATTAACTGACAATTAGAGAAATACTTTGCTTTAAACAGTTTGCCAACCAAAGAATCCGGGGCTTGCTGATGGGAACCCGACTCCAGCGACCTCGCCCAGCCATTCGCGCACATCGGATACGGCCGAGGACCTCGCACCCGATGAACAGCCAACTGAGGTTCCCCGCGCACAGCCGGTCGAGGCGCAGGGCACCAAGATCATTTCTCTCGACCCGACGGACGACGACAAGAATTCCGGCTCGACAGTTAAGCTTCCCATGCCTGATATGTCGGAGGATCTGAAGTCCCCGAAGGAACGCACGAGCCAAACCCCAGGATTGCCGAGGACTCCTCCTCCGCGCCCGAAGGCCCCGACTGATGCGAAGATGTCCCGCGCGCCAACTGCCTTTCTTGGCCAGATTCATGCACCAACGGCTAGCTGGGAGTCAACTGAAGATCTGGGCCAGATGCATGTACCAACGGCCACTTTTGGTCAAGGGAGTAATGGCATTGACCGGAGATACATTGGCCCACCATAATGAGGAAGTTTGACCGGAGCTTGGGCAAGGAGAATAGAGCCGTTGGGCCCCCAACGGCTAGCTCAGCTTTCCCCTATAAAACCACATGTATTTCATTCTTGCTTTTCATCCAGAAAATACCTAGAGAGTTATCTCGGATCCTACCTTGGCGTTGAAGGGCATTCCTTCGACGCTTGGGTGCCAATCCTAGATTTCCGACTAGTGTCCACAGTATTGTAATTCCCTTTCGACAATTAGCAATCAATTCGCATTTCATTCCTTTCCATCGAGTTACTTTTCCCAGATCCATCACTTTGTTCGAGCCTTTTGGCTAAATCCCACTTTCCGCTGCGCATCCGTAGGACTTGCCAAGGCACCAGCCGGCAAGTTCTTAACAATTGGCTTCAGAGCAGTTCGTTCCTTAGGACACCACCATACGCTTCCGCACACTTCCGCAACCATGACCAACAACGCTCGCCAATTATCCTTGACAGATGTGGAGGCGAGAACAACCAACCTGGAGAAGGAGCTAAAGGACCTCGCCGTGAAGGTCGACGCTAACCACGCCGAGTTGACCAACTTCATCGATGAGATGCGCAAGGAGTTGCATGAGTTTTATGCAACCTTCAAGGCCACTCACACACCGACCAGCGCCATCGACCGAGGAAAGGCCCCCATGGGCGAAGAGGCGAGCGATGCGCGCAATCACTCGCAAGTAACGTTCGACTCTCCGCACACTCCCCTCGACATCCGCCCACCGCACACTGACGGGGCCCTCGACACGTTTCCGCGTGTGCTCGACGAGAGGTCTCGCATTCCGCCCAGACATCTGCACTACACCGAGGGACCCCTCGACACCCATCCGCGTGTGCTCGACGAGAGGACTCGAGTCCTGCCCAGGCGAGCGCCTTACATCGACCCCTACTTGGGCGAGCCGATGGGAACTGAAGGCCTCAACCAAGACCACCATACGAGAAACTGGGGCGCGACTCACGACACTCGACCAAGGCCAGTCCGCCCACCCGACGCAACACACCGCAAACTTGAACTGCCCATATTCCATGGAGACGACGTACACGGCTGGCTTCATAGAGCCGAAAGGTACTTCCTCATGAATGGCCTACATGACTATGACAAGCTCGACGCTGCGAGCATTTGCTTCGAAGGCAAGGCGCTGCACTGGCACCAATGGCGAGAGGCACAACAACCCTTCCGGAGCTGGGACGAGCTAAGGAGAGAACTGAGCAAACGCTTCCGAGGGCAACTTGGGCGAATCCACGAGGAGTTCTTCGCACTGGCGCAAGACTCGACGGTCGAAGCCTACCGGGAAAACTTTGAGCGCCTCTCGGCAGGTTTACAAGGGCTCCCGACTGAGGCACTACTTGGAATGTTCATGAAGGGCCTCAAGGCCCCGATACGCGAAGGAGTCCGAGTCCACCGCCCCAGCACTCTCATAGAAGCAATGCACCTCGCTCAGCTGGTCGAGGAGGAGAAACGCACGGACAGACCCGCAAGGGCCCCCGCCCCAGTCGCGCACCCACCAGCGAGAATGTCCGACAGGCCACGAGCGCCCGCGCACACACACACAGGCCCTAGGAGACTGACCGAGGCGGACATCGCCGCTCGACGTGCCCAAAACCTGTGCCTAAGATGCGACGAGAAGTGGTTCCCAGGACACCGATGCCAATATCCGAAGCTCCAAATCATGCTCATAGACGAGTTCGACGAGGAGGACCCGGACGAGCCACCAGCGGACCAGGGCGTTATCGAGGTCTCGTTGCACAGCTTGGCAGGCTTGACCAGCCCGCGCTCAATGAAGCTGAGAGGGAGGATCGGGGAACGAGACGTGCTGATCCTCGTCGATAGTGGGGCCTCCCACAATTTCATCTCAAGGTCCTTGATCGAAGAAGAGCACATTCCAACCAGCAACCGGGGCAAGTTCCGTGTCATCCTAGGAAATGGCCAAGCGGAGGAGAGCCAAGGGCGATGCGAGGGAGTTCGCATCGACCTGCCCGAGTACTCGATCCAGGAGGACTTCCTACCACTGCGCATGGGAGGCACCGACGTGATCCTAGGGTGGCCTTGGCTACAATCCCTCGGAGAAGTCAAAACCAACTGGGGGCTTTTGCGCATGGAATTCCAAGAAGGAGGCAAGCAGGTCCGATTGCAAGGCGAGGCGACCCTACGCAAGGCCGAGGCCTCGTTCAATTCCTTGGCGAGAAGCAGCAAGTCAAACGCCGCATGCTACCTAGTAGCGCTGAAGGTCGAGGAATCAGGCCCCGGGGAAGACACGCCCGAGGAAGTTGCCCAGCTGCTGACCAGGTTCAAGGATGTATTCCTAGAGCCCCAGGGCCTGCCCCCGCTCAGAGGCCACGAGCACGCGATAGTCTTGAAGGACGGATCTGGCCCAGTGAGCGTAAGGCCCTACCGCTACGCGCAGTCGCAGAAGAATGAGATTGAGCGCCTAGTCCGGGAAATGATGGAGGCAGGAATCATTCGACCAAGTTCCAGCCCCTTTTCCAGCCCGGTGTTATTAGTCAAGAAGAAAGACGGCAGTTGGCGATTCTGCGTCGACTATAGGGCGCTGAACAAGCACACCGTGGCGGACAAGTTCCCTATCCCAGTCATCGACGAGCTGCTCGACGAGCTACACGGAAGCACCTATTTCTCGAAGATTGACTTGAAGTCGGGCTACCATCAAATCCGCATGGCGAAAGGGGACGAGGCCAAAACCGCTTTCCGCACTCACGAGGGCCAATATGAGTTTCTAGTCATGCCCTTCGGCTTGACCAATGCCCCGGCCACGTTCCAGGCTCTCATAAATCAGGTACTCAAGCCTTTCTTGCGCAAGTCTGTTTAAGTTTTCTTCGACGACATCTTAGTCTACAGCAAAAGTTTGGAGGAGCATGCCCACCACTTGGAGCAAGTCCTCAAAGAGCTGCGAAGGAACCGACTGGTGGTCAATCGAAAGAAGAGCGTCTTCGGCAGCCAGCAAGTCGAGTACTTGGGACACATTGTCTCAAAGGAGGGAGTCTCGGCCGACAAACTCAAAATACAAGCCATGGTGGACTGGCCGGAGCCCAAGACCTTGAAGGAACTGAGAGGATTCCTCGGCCTAACTGGTTACTACAGGAAGTTCGTCAAGAACTATGGCAAGATAGCAGCCCCGCTCACGCAACAACTCAAGAAGGATTCCTTCGACTGGAAGGATGAGGCGCGCCAAGCCTTTGCAGAACTCAAGAAGGCCATGACCCAAGTACCGGTGCTAGCCTTACCAGACTTCCAAGAGCCTTTCATCATCGAGACGGACGCATCCGGGTACGGGCTGGGCGCTGTCCTCATGCAAAACCAGCGGCCAGTCGCGTATTTCAGCCAAACACTATCCACCCAGGCGCGGCTCAAGGGTACTTACGAGAAGGAACTAATGGCAATAGTGCTGGCCATAAACAAGTGGCGACCATACCTTTTGGGAAGGCATTTCATAGTAAGGACGGACCAGCGAAGCCTCAACTACTTATTGGAACAGCGCATGGTGGCCGAGGAGCACCAGAGGTGGCTCACTAAATTGCTCGGCTACGACTTTGAGATTCAGTACAAGGCGGGACGAGAGAACCAAGCGGCCGATGCCCTATCGCGCAAGATCGAGAACCGGCAATCCGACCTTGAGGACAAGGTCGCTCTTTGGGAGGGGAGCAATGATGGGAACCCGACTCCAGCGACCTCGCCCAGCCATTCGCGCACATCGGATACGGCCGAGGACCTCGCACCCGATGAACAGCCAACTGAGGTTCCCCGCGCACAGCCGGTCGAGGCGCAGGGCACCAAGATCATTTCTCTCGACCCGACGGACGACGACAAGAATTCCGGCTCGACAGTTAAGCTTCCCATGCCTGATATGTCGGAGGATCTGAAGTCCCCGAAGGAACGCACGAGCCAAACCCCAGGATTGCCGAGGACTCCTCCTCCGCGCCCGAAGGCCCCGACTGATGCGAAGATGTCCCGCGCGCCAACTGCCTTTCTTGGCCAGATTCATGCACCAACGGCTAGCTGGGAGTCAACTGAAGATCTGGGCCAGATGCATGTACCAACGGCCACTTTTGGTCAAGGGAGTAATGGCATTGACCGGAGATACATTGACCCACCATAATGAGGAAGTTTGACCGGAGCTTGGGCAAGGAGAATAGAGCCATTGGGCC
The DNA here is from genome assembly GCA_033675395.1 of Rhodiola chrysanthemifolia. Lineage (NCBI taxonomy): Eukaryota > Viridiplantae > Streptophyta > Magnoliopsida > Saxifragales > Crassulaceae > Rhodiola > Rhodiola chrysanthemifolia. The sequence continues at coordinate 17,692,443 of CM066207.1, forward strand.
CCCAACGGCTAGCTCAGCTTTCCCCTATAAAACCACATGTATTTCATTCTTGCTTTTCATCCAGAAAATACCTAGAGAGTTATCTCGGATCCTACCTTGGCGTTGAAGGGCATTCCTTCGACGCTTGGGTGCCAATCCTAGATTTCCGACTAGTGTCCACAGTATTGTAATTCCCTTTCGACAATTAGCAATCAATTCGCATTTCATTCCTTTCCATCGAGTTACTTTTCCCAGATCCATCACTTTGTTCGAGCCTTTTGGCTAAATCCCACTTTCCGCTGCGCATCCGTAGGACTTGCCAAGGCACCAGCCGGCAAGTTCCTAACACTTGCATTATCCTCCAACATTGTTTGGCAAGAAAAGCTAAGTTCAAATATTTGAAGTTATAGAAACCCAAACCCCCTTCATCCTTTGGCTGTCGTAATGTCTCCCCTTTTATCCAATGCACTCCTTTAGTCTTCCCAGAATGACACCACCAAACGTCCGCACGTTGTTAAACTAATGCAAGAGAAGAGAGTTGCTTGGAGAGAAAAAAAAATGTAAATCGTGCATGCGGAATTTCAGACACTTCTCGGTGAAACCCAAATAATAATTTGGTACGTGACAGCTGAAGCATCTGAATAAAAATTCATTGGAAAGTGTACAATAGTTTTTTTTACTTGAATGTAGAATGGTTTCTTTGTCACAGTATTTTTAGCTCTTGAGAATTATATGAGGCGTGGCACTGGATGGTTTGCGACAAATATGCTCTCAACTTCCGCAGAAATATGGCACTGGGTGGTGACTTGAGATATATGGGTCTCATAGATATGTTTCTGTTGAAATTGACAATTCATATGTATTACTTTCCAATATTGATTTAAAAGTCATGGTTTAAAAATCATATATAAGCTAACAATTTTGCCCCTTCTCCGCTAGGGGTGCTCCACGCAACATGAGCTTTGATACCATGTTGAAATTGCCAACTCATATGGATTACCTCTCCATATTGACTCCAAAGCTTAGGCTTGAGAGTCATGGTTTAGTAATCATATATAAGTTAACAATTCTTCTCCTCATTTAGCAATGTGGGATAATTTCTTCAAGTGCACATTCCTAACATCTTCAATAACATCTTTCATTTATGACTTTATTATTTTTTCCAGCAGAGAACCAAGCTTCGATGGTTTAATGAAGGGGATGTGAATTCTAAATATTTTCACAGTGTGATTAGGGGTAGAAGAAGCAAGAATAGCATCAAATTGGTCCGGCTAGCAGACGGAACTATGTCCTCGGAAAAGCACCATATTCATTCGCAATTCTCTAATTACTTTAAGGAGCTGCTTTGCAAGTCGGTTTCTTCTGAACCAGTTTGCGAAAAGGTGATGTCGTAGGGGCAGAAAGTTGAAGATAGCTGGTGTAGAGGCCCGGTGAGAGAAGCTACTGATGTGGAAATTTGGACGGCCTTAAATAACATCGGAGTGGATAAGTCCCCAGGGCCGGATGGTTTCTCTTCCAGTTTTTGTAAGAAGAATTGGGGGATCATTGGAGTAGAGCTTTGTAACAGTCCGACACTACTTGAAATATAATGCCCTCCTAAGAGGTTTAAACTCAGCCTGCTTGGCCCTGATTCCGAAACATGATCAGGCCTTTCTTCCGAAAGACTTCAGACCGATTTCTTGCTGTAATGTGGTTTACAAGATTATTTCTGGAGTTTTGGCTGCGCGTATTAAAGAAATCTTGCCCAAGATCATCAATCCAGCTCAAGGAGCTTTTGTCTGTGGTAGATCTATTGTGAGCAATGTTAACGTTGCCCAACAATTGATGGCTGGGTATGGGAGAAAGTGGATCAGCGAGAGAGTTGCTTGGAAGATAGATTTGAAGAAAGCCTACGACAGTTTGCTGGAAGTTTTTGGAGTCTATGTTGCTGGAACTGAAGTTCCCAATCAAGTTCATATCTTGGATTAAAATGTGTATGACCTCAACATCTTTCTCTATTCTTATTAATGGGGAGATGGTTGACTATTTTGAAGGAAAGAGAGGCTTGCGTCAGGGAGATCCCATCTCTCCATTCTTATTTACGATTTCTATGGAGTACCTATCTCGTCTGCTGACTAGGTTGGGCAAGAAGGAGGGATTCTATCATCACCCTAAATGTCATAGAATCGATCTTTAGCATATACTATTTGCGGATGATCTTTTTCTGTTCTCTAGTGGCAGAATCACCTCCGTTGCTGCCATTAAAGTTGTGGTTGATAGATTTTTGAGGTCCTCCGGGTTATCTATTAATCTTGAAAAGAGTCAAGTCTTTGTTGCGGGGATGAATGACAGTAAAAAAGCGGCTGTGGTAAAGTTACCTGTTAGATACCTTGGCATTCCTCTTACTTCTAAGGCTATGTGCTTAAGGGATTGTAATGGGCTAACTCAGAGAATCACGAGTAGAATCCATAGCTGGAGCAACCGTTTTCTTTCTAGAGCGGGGAGAAGATTGTTGATACAATCAGTGCTTCAATCGATTTTTTGCTATTGGGCTAGAATGTGTATCATCCCTAGAAAAGTTCTTCAAATTGTGAACTCAGTTTGCGCTACTTTCTTGTGGAAAGGCGCAGCTAATGGCAGGGGCAGTTTTCTGGTGAACTGGAATGACGTGTGTAAAAAGAAGGATGAAGGGGGCTTGGGGCTCAAAAACTTATTCGTAATGAATGATGCTATGAGGCTTAACCAGCTCTGGGAGATGACGAAAGACAATGACAGTGTGTGGAAAGCGTGGACCAAAGCTTATTGGACTAGAGGAAAGAATTGGTGGGAAGAGGGAATTACCAGCAAAAACTCTTGGGTCGTTAAAGAGATGGAAGCTAGCAGATTGCTTAGTTTTAAGTGCATCTCTATTCAGCAGAACACCTTACAATGAAAGGGGGCTGGAGCGGGCTTTTCAGTAAAAGATACCTATGAGACTCTCGTTCAACATTCTGAAAAGGTTGCGTGGTATAAGCTAGTTTGGAATCGGTTTAATCCCCAAGATGCTCTACTCATTTATGGCTGGTTGCTAAGAATAGATTATTAACTAAAGAAAGGATACTGAATATGGGTTTTAACATGGATAGATTGTGTTTATTATGCAAAGGAGCAGTGGAAACAAGAGATCATCTGTTTTTTGACTGTCACTTTGCGAAACAGATTCTGCAGCAAGCTTTGCAGTTTCTTCAGGTGCGCATGAATCCTACATCTTGGCACCTCCTTATTCCATGGTTTAATAAGCTAAATCAGCAGGCACTGAAGACTAGAATGATTGCAGCTACTATTTCAATGGCAGCGTACGAAGTGTGGAGGGCTAGGAATGCTCAAATTTTCAAAGGCGCCGCCCCCTCTATCAACAGTGCTATGAGGACTATTCTTTGGGGTCTAAGGATGAAAATAGGGGCTTTAGATAGTGCAAAAATTACATTAACAGATTGGAATTGGTGTCATTCCATAGGTTATACCTTGTAAAGCTGGTTAGGAGGTCTTAGGTTGATGTGTCCTACCGTAGCTAGTTTTTGTGCTACATGGTTGCTGGTCCTTTTGTACATGTTTTGTTCAATGATAATTCACCATTCTTCAAAAAAAAGTTCTATAGAACATATTCTCGGCACCATCCTGTAGGGTTCGATTACTTGTTAACAATCTTAATTGAATTAAATCTTAGTCAAATTCTCAATTTACTCATGAACCCTAAATGAGAAATTGAACAGAAATCGAATTGGACACATCGATTTTAAGGCCCGTGGTTCGGAACAAATTCCTACTCCATGTTGAGCTACTCAAGCTCGATATGCATTATCTTCCTTCAGCCGAAATCACTAAATCGCGTCGGACGTAGTCTTTCCCGTTACACACTCTTTACAGTGATTCTCACAGCGCAAGATCACAATCCTCAAAATTGAGCGCACGAATGTAGTCGACAACACCTGTTTGGTAGAAGCCCTAAGCTATCTTGACTGAACCTTTAAAAGTGAGAAAATTTGAGCGAGAGAACTGATGAGCAGAATAACCCAAAACTGAATAAGTAATCGGTCGAATTCTTGACCTATTATTCACTTCATTCGATGATGTATTAGGTTTGTTTTCCGGACATTTTGTTATCATTTAACGTCTTTTCTAGTGTTTCAGGTCATATATCACACATCTAATACTTTTGGATTGATCCGAAGCAAAGCAAAGCAATTGGTGAAGAGTTGGGCAAAAACAGGACAAAATAGGGCAGATTGACTTTTCCGACTTAGTTTGCACGCACAGATCGCATATGGTGTCCAAATGGGTTGATTCAAAGCTTGTTGGAAAGCTAATTCAAAGGGATACAACTTTGTAGCTTACGCCAAGATCAAATTCGAAGGTTAAGACCATGAAAAATCCACCCGAAGTCTCTGCCAATTTTCATGGCCGTGACAGCCGTGACAAAACACAACGTCACGGGTGTCACGGCCCCCTTATCTCCTAGTGCACTTTTGCTTAGTCCGTGACAGCCATGACATACTTTAATGTCATGGGTGTCACGGCCCCGTCGAAGACAGTTTCTAAAAATGATTTTTGGGCTTTTTGGGATAGATTGTTGGACTTGTTTCCTAATTTCGTTTTTAGGCTTTTTAGCCTTTTGGAAAGCTATAAATAGAGGATTGGCTGACTTAAATCAGTGTGGATGATTGGCGAGAGTGAGTGCTGATTTGGATAGAAGAAAACCCTAACTTGGGAGAGAAGACAGAGTTCATCACGAGAGATCAAGGATTCAACGAGCACCCGCGTCATTACGGTTTCCTCGTCCTTAATCTTTTAATCAACACTACTCTTGGTTAACTTACCATGCGTAGTGAGTAGTCTTCTTAATTCTGGGATCCTACGGATCTCGCGCTATGTACCCAACTCTTCATGTGATCAATTAAACGTTTTTCATCAATGTAATTCGAATATTCAATTTCATCGTGCTTAATTTTATCGTTCTTGCAAGTTTTACATTGAATGAGATGGTTGCATTCTAGAACGTATTTAGGTTATTTACCGAAAGATGGATGGGTCCTAGGCAAGGTTATAGAAATCGCTAGGCGCTAGTCGGGCGGATTGGTTCCTCGAGGATTAATCGGGGCCTAGGCGGGGATTAATCGGTTTTCTATTTATACATTATTTTCTATTTGTTAATATTAAAAATTTATATTCAAAATATATAATTATGTTATACAAACTGAAAAAATAGAGCAAAAAATCAAATTTTATGATAATTAGCAGTAGCATCAATATTCAATCCTTTTTATCAAAAAAAAAAAGAAGTCAATCCTAACCTAAGTACCTAACCATAAAATATCACATAAATCATAATAATTAATTACTCCAACTCAATTCCTAATTCAGACATTAGCTACAGAAGTGCGGTTTTTACTTTTTACTTTTTACAAGAGAAGACGAGGGCAGCAGTGGCGCCGAGGAAGACGAGGAAGGGTGCGGTTTCATCGCCGCTCAAGGTAGAAGACATGTCGGAGTTGGATCTGATCGCCGGAAGAAAATCGATTGATGGATCGACTGATGAGATCTGAAATTTGCAGATAGGGATTGTGCGCGTCTCTCGATTTCGTCAGTGTGGCGTCGAGCCATAATCTCCAAATAGGTGGATTAATCGGCGCCCAGCCTCTTCAATCGCCGATTAGGCGCCGCCCAAGCCGCCCAGTCGCCGCCTAGGCGGCTGGAAATCACCACCCCCGATTTGTTACTTCGACTTGGGCAAAGCGAGTCGGCTTCAAGAAAAAACACGCCTAGGCGCCGCCTAGGCGGGTCTAGGCGGGGATTTTTAGAACACTGGTCCTAGGTATTAATCGGAATCGCATGAAATTGATATTAGGTCATGGTAGCTACAATGGTAGTACATGAATTAATAGGAAAGTTGACTTTCGTCTGAAAAACCTTAAGTTTAATAAATCGAGATCGTTGATAATCCGTGGATGGGCAGCGTTCAACGATTGAGATTAATCTAGACAATGATCCGTAGATGGGCGGCTTGTCTAGTGTTATTTTGGTTTATTTTCATATTCGATAGCATGATGAATTTACGTGACATGATTGCATGATTAGTGGGGTTGGCACGGGTGAAGTATGATTCTGCAATTCTTTCTCTGATCAAATACAAACCATCATTTTTCTGCATTTAATTTCTGCAAGTTTCGTGACAACAAAACGTCTTGTTAATCGGAATAGCTAAATAGGTCACATGTTAACTAGTATTCACACACGTCTGTTCCTTGGATCGACCCTTGGCTTACCAAGGCTGTTTGACTGCAACTAGACCCCTATAACTCATAACTTGACGACTATAAAGGGTTAAAAATACGCTTGTCAAAATGACGCCGTTGCCGGGGAGCAGCGTTTAGTGTGATATTAGAATTAAGTAGTGTAGTTTAGACTGTTCCATTTATTTATACTTCCTTGTACATACTCTATATACTTCTGACTTTTGCTAATCACTTTTATTTTGAACGTTGCGAGGATGTTCTCTTTTGGTCATCAAGACACCTACCCAAGGGAAGAGCCTTGTTGTCAGACATATTCATATGATACAAATTGGGAAGGAAATCAAAATCAGTTCTATGATCAACATTATTATCAAGATGATCCTTATTGTGAGAGCTACCAGAATCACTCGCAGCAGCATTAGTCTCAGGACACTGGTGGATTATCACGTTTAGAAGCCATGCTAGCTAGCTTCATAGTCGAACAACGAAAGATATCGGCCGACCGAGATAGGAGGCTTCAAGGAGTTGATGAGTCAATAGAGCAACTCGTAGTCAGCCAGAAAATACTGAAGGATCACTTAGAGCAACAAGCCATTGCAGCCACCAATGCATGCAGAGACGAGGACATCGAGATGACAATGGCAAATCATCAAGAAGTTCAAGTCTATGAAGCTTATTCATCTTCAGTTTTATTTCCAATCCATGTGGAAGATGATCAGGATACGAGAATGCTCTCTAAACCAGAACAACCTAGTTGTGAGGATGGTTTTGAGGCGTTGAGAACGGTTGCCAAGGCTTACACTGAGTTGGAGGATGATGAGTTTTGTACTGATGACGTCTCAGAACATGAAGATACATCTCCCTCCACTACGACTGCTCCAAAAATTCATTTAGCTGAGCACGCAGAAGAGAACATCATTCCACCACTTTCTCGGGGCGCTGATGAGCTATCAAAGGATTATAGGTACGAAGACTTTGTTGATGTGTACCTCATCTCGATTACAGAGGATCCTCGCATACATATGAATGTGATAGTGAAGGGAAATTTTGAAGTATGGGAACATGAGTTCCTAGCTAAAGAGTATACAGGAAGTGTGCTTGTTGGAGCCAGCTCTAAAAATAAATATCTTGATGCACAGCCTCCAGACACATTTCGACAGTTCTTGCCTTACGTCTTGAAATTGTTATTAGGGAGCTTCTACAGTCCCTTGATTCTTAAGGGACTTGCATTTTTGAAGGGACTGCATGCTCTACTTAACGTCCATGTCATTCTTGATGGACGTAAATTCAAATGGGATTTGAAGGTGGACTGACACATCTCTATTTCTGAAGGCCCCGTGAGAAGGGATCCTAGCAAAGGACTTTTCACGAGTGATTTATATGGGGCGCTTTGCTGAGTCTAGCCAAGACGTTAAAGTAGGCCTCTTCGGGGAGTAACCCGCGCTGTAAGTATTATTTCCTTGCATTTTTCATTTGCATTTTGTGCTTTGTGTGTGCGCTCATTGCAGGAAACTAAGTGTGGAGTGTGTCATGCTCAGACCAGCAAAAAGGGTCCTAAAACGACAAATACCCACTGGGGTTTATTGGTGTCGTGACACCCGTGACACTATGGATTTGTCACGGCTGTCACGGCAGGCAAAAAGGGCAGTGAGTTTTGAAGGGGCCGTGACACCCGTGACACTCTCGGATGTCACGACTGTCACAACAGACTTATATCTCAGTCAGTTTTGGGGGGTGCCGTGACACCCGTGACATTCTCGGATGTCACGGTTGTCACGGCCAAATCAGTCTCTTCTTCCCCAAAAATTCAAATCAGAACCCTATCACTTACCTTGTTTCTCCACGATTTTTGATGCTAACATATCACTTGTGCAGCTCTATGTTTGTATCTATATATTTCTACCCGCTCATGAGTCGCATTTCACTCCCCAGGCATCGCTTAATCTCCATGGATATCGCGCCATCACACACGAGTGAAGTTCCATGCGCCTTTTTCTTATCTTTTATTTCTTCGCTTAGGGACTAAGCTTATTTTTAAGTGTGGAGTGGGTAGCGCATAGTCACACACATCGCATATCACATTCACTCTTGCATATGCTCAACTGTCTATGTACTGCGATTGAAATTCTCATTTTTCTACGATACTCCTTGATTGAATGTCATTCTTTTGGATTCGAAGTCTAAGACTTGAAATAGTTTTATTCGTGCGTGTATTTTCTCGCATCAGTATCATTGCTAGCCTTTGCCTATCATATGTTTTACGTATTTCTTGAAGCATGTTTGAGACTTGATATTAGTAGACACCGGTACAAATGTCAAAAGCTTAAATTGCATCTCTTTTTCTAGGTGACCTTAGTGCTAGCATGTGATTCTCTATACTTGTTGTGATCTGCATGCACCCGCCTTTATTCATACACTATGTCAAGCTTTAAGTGTGGAGTTAGAAGGAAAAAAATGGTTTTCAATGTTTTTAATCAAGAACAAAGTTCTGAATTTTCAAAAGAGGGTGAAAAATTGACCCCAAGCATAGTTGTTTTTGAAGAAAACAAAACAGAAAGATACCAAGGGCAAAGTGAGAAAAGTCACCCCTTGTTTATGGAAAAAAATTTGAAAAAATTCTGCCCCCTTTTGCTTGATGTAGTGTAATTCCATCTTCTCATTGCGTGCAAATCATGATTTGTCTTGTGAATTCATGTGCTAGAAACTAAGGGACGATCCTCGTGCTTGCACTGAAATTTTGATATGATTTTCGTACTATTTTTCAGAAAAATCCTTAATCCAAGCTCCTCTTCTCTTACGGGTCATTGCCTAGTCCTTGGCACTTGAGAATGAGCTTTGCGCCGAGAGCCCGTGGACTATCCCTAGATAGCATAGCTGAATGGCGAGCGTGTTTTGGGTAACTATTCATGTTCTTATTGCGTTGTTATGGAACTATTTAGAACATGTGATTAGTCGCTTGCTAGTCGTGTGTACTGACCGTCTGAATGCATGACTTGTTTAATCTATGATTGTCTGACAACTTTGATGAAGATGTTTGACTTGAAGTCGAGGTAACACAATGAATCCGAGGTATGACATGACTTTACTGTGACCCGTTGAGCATCATTTCATGCATACACGATAGTTAGTTGTACATGAGATTTGTAGGTAGTCCCATTCCTGAAAACCTTCATGAGACTATACTCGTCCTGCTAGGGCAGCCTAGAGGTTTAAAGGCTTGATGCATATGCTAAATGCATTCGTGTCCTCTACAACAGTGAGTTATCTTTTTGTTTTCGTTATTAGCTAGAATTGATCACGTGACACTTGAGTGGGTAGCTTATAAACTTATGGTTGTTAAGCAGTGCATTTCACTTGAGTATTTATTCTGCCATCTGTTTGACATTTCTTCGGGACGAACAAATCCTAAGTGTGGAGTGTTTTGATCGGTCGAATTCTTGACCTATTATTCACTTCGTCCGATGATGGATTAGGTTTGTTTTCCGGACATTTAGTTATCATTTAACGTCTTTTCTAGTGTTTTAGGTCATATATCACATATCTAATACTTTTGGATTGATCCGAAGCAAAGCAAAGCAATTGGTGAAGATTAGGCAAAAACAGGACAAAACAGGGCAGATTGACCTTTCCAACTTAGTTTGCACGCACAGATCGTATATGGTGTCCAAATTGGTTGATTCAAAACTTGTTGGAAAGCTAATTTAAAGGGATACAACTTTGTAGTTTACGCCAAGATCAAATTAGGAGGTTAAGACCATGAAATATCCACCCGAAGTCTCTGCCATTTTTCATGGCCGTGACAGCCGTGACAAAACACAATGTCACGGGTGTCACGGCCCCCTTATCTCCCAGTGCACTTTTGCTTAGTCCGTGACAGCCGTGACATACTTGAATGTCACGGGTGTTACGGCCCCGTCGAAGATAGTTTCTAAAAAACGATTTTTGGGCTTTTCGGGACAGATTTTTGGACTTGTTTCCTAATTTCGTTTTTAGGCTTTTTAGCCTTTTGGAAAGCTATAAATAGAGGATTGGCTGACTTAAATCAGTGTGGATGATTGGCGACAATGAGTGCTTATTAAGATAGAAGAAAACCCAAACTTGGGAGAGAAGACAGAGTTCATCACGAGAGATCAAGGACTCAACGAGCACCCGCGTCATTACGGTTTCCTCGTCCTTAATCTTTTAATCAACACTACTCTTGGTTAACTTACCATGAGTAGTGAGTAGTCTTCTTAATTTTGGGATCCTACGGATCCCGCGCTATGTACCCAACTCTTCATGTGATCAATTAAACATTTTTCATCAATGCAATTCGAATATTCAATTTCATCGTGCTTAATTTTATCATTCTTGCAAGTTTTACATTGAGTGAGATGTTTGCATGCTAGAACGTATTTAGGTTATTTACCGAAAGATGGATGGGTCCTAGGTATTAATTGGAATCGCATGAAATTGATATTAGGTCATGGTAGCTGCAATGGTAGTACATGAATTAATAGGAAAGTTGACTTTCGTCTGAAAAACCTTAAGTTTAATAAATCGAGATCGTTGATAATCCGTGGATGGGCGGCGTTCAACGATTGAGATTAATCTGGACAATGATCCGTGGATGGGCGGCTTGTCTAGTGTTATTTTGGTTTATTTCCATATTCGATAGCATGATGAATTTACGTGACATGATTGCATGATTAGTGGGGTTGGCACGGGTGAAGTATGATTCTGGAATTCTTTCTCTGATCAAGTACAAACCATCATTTTTCTGCATTTAATTTCTGCAAGTTTCGTGACAACAAAACATCTTGTTAATCGGAATAGCTAAATAGGTCACCTGTTAACTAGTATTCACACACGTCTGTTCCTTGGATCGACCCTTGGCTTACCAAGGTTATAAATTTTGTTTGACTGCAACTAGACTCCTAAAACTCATAACTTGACGACTATAAAGGGTTAAAAATACGATTGTCAATAAGCTCGAGTTCTTATTTGATTTGGGGCAACCAGCATCATCCGTCTGATGGAATTGATGGATTGAATGAGAGCCGTCTGATCTGGTTTGAAAAAACCCAATCCGTGCCAACCTTGTCAGCTTCTGATTGGTCCGTTCGTATCAATAGCGACAACTCCAGGCGCACGCTTCTCTTCTTTGTCAAAACGACGCCGTCCCACTTAATGCACCTTCAGTAACAACACTACTTAGCCAACAGCAATAACCTCCAATCTTTGGCGACGACTTCCCCTGCAGCAGGCTTTGAGCTTCAATTACTTCAAATCTGCACCTGAAGCACAACAACCTGCAACCATGGATGTTCCCAGTAGATTTACAACAGCTTCCCAGCAGCCCTCACACCAGTCCTCAGTGCATATCGACAATACAGTATTAGCTCAGTACCTGCAACACAAAAACAAGCACACTAACCTACAAACAAAAAGTCTAAGCAATGCTTAAACTTGAGGCTTGAGATTACTTTAGTACCCATATCTGCATGCTTTTCACTAGTATCAACTTTGAGCAGTTTAATCACACCAGTTTCAACATGATTTCTCAAGAAATGATATTTAATATCTATATATGCTTTGATCTTTCATGATAAACTGGGTTCTTAGCTAAGCACAAAGCAGATTGAGATTCTGAAAACACAATAGGTATTCCCTTATACACTTTGCATTCATACATCATTCATTTTAACCACATACCTTCTTTCACACATTCACTAAGAGCAATGTATTCGGACTCAATGGTAGACATGGCAACAATTGATTGTATTTGAGATTTCTAACTTATGCAGTTTTTACCAAATGTAAAATAAAAGGTAGTTGTAGATTTCCTACAATCCCTATCTCCACCAAAATCTAAGTCCACATAACCAATAAGACCAAGCAGATCAAATCTCTTTGAATAGCATAATCCAACATCAAGAGTAGATCTCACATATGCAATAACATGCTTCAAAGCAAACCAATGATCTATTCCAGGATTTGACATAAATCTACTAAGCAAAGAAATAGCATAAGCTAAGTCAGGCCTAGTACTTATCATGACATATATCAATGAACCAATTACATTTGCATAGGGCACACTTTCCATTCTAATTTTATCTGAGTCAGTCTTGAGGGACTGATTTTTACTTAATAGAAAGTGAGGAGCTAAAGGAACCTTAACAGTTTTACTATTCATATTCTCATACTTGTTTACAAAAATTTCAAGGTAAGGTTTTTGATGCAACTTCAAGAAATAGTCATTCCTATTTCTTTCAATAATCATGCCAAGTATTTTCCTAGATTTTTCATGTCAAATTCCTTGCTCAAGTCCTTTTTGAGTTTTTATATCTTTTCTTTTGACTTTGATATCAAGAGGATGTCATCCACATATAGCAATAGGTAAATAGGATCACACTCAGTAGAAGCATAGTAGAAACATGTATCATAACTTCATAAGCACTTCTCACAAATCCCAAACTCAAAACATATGTATCAAATTTGAGATACCATAATCTGGGACTTTGCTCAAGACTATTATGTATCAAATTTGAGATACCATAATCTGGGACTTTGCTTAAGACTATAAAGGGATTTTTTCGGAAAGCATACCTTGTTCTCATACCTCTTGTCTACAAATCCTTCAGGCTGGTCCATGTAGATGGTCTCATCCAGCTCCCCATGTAGAAAGGAAGTCTTCACATCTAGCAGCTCAAGTTCAAGGTCAAATATGGCAACAATAGCAAGCATAATCCTTATGGTCTTAAACTTAACCACATATAAGAATATCTATGTGTAATCTACTCCTTCTTTGTGAGTGAAGCCCTTAGCAACTAGTCTTGCCTTATACCTAAGTGGATCTATTTTAGTTAAGCCATCTTTAATTCTAAGTAACCATTTGCATTTTACTGCCTTTTTGTCTTTTGGCTTGTCAACTAAAACCCATGTGTTATTTACCCTCAGGGAGTTCATCTCCTCCTTCATAGCCTCTAACCACTTATCACTGTCCTTAGACTGCACTGCCTCATAATATGATTCAAGTTCATGGTGAACTATTTACTTAGCAGCAACTAGAGCCATATAAACTAGGTCAACATATCCATATCTGGTGGTAGGTCTGGGTTACCTTCTCTCCCTATCAAGATTTTTACTCCCCTAACTCCCAATTCCCACAACCTATACCACTTTGCCCGTTGCTGTTGCTGATAACCAAGAAACACACAATTAACAGCTCTATGATCTAGTTTGCCATCTCTAACATGAACATATGCAGCACAACCAAATATTTTAAAATGACTTAAGTCAGGTTTTTATTGGACCACATCTCAATGGGGCATTTGAGGTTGAGGACTCTGTTGGGGCATCTGTTGATCATATATGCAGCTGTATTCAAGGCCTCACCCCAGAATGACTTAGGGAGACCTGAAGTAAGCAACAAGTGACAATCGTATTTTTAACCCTTTATATTTGTCAAGTTATAAGTTTTATGGATCAAGTTGCAGTAAAAAACAATTTATAAACCTCGGTAATCCAAGGGTCGATTCAAGGAATAGATGTGTGCGTGTACTAGTATGCAAGTAATGTGTTCAGCTACTCTTATAGGAAAAAAGTTTAGTTATGTCTAATTTCTAAGTTAAACTGAAATTAGGAAATGTTTGATTTAAGAGAAATAATTCCAAGATCAAACTTCACCCGTGCCTGCCATACATTTCATGTGATAATATCATGCAATCCAAATATGCCATCAAATATGGAAATAAACCAAAATAACATTATACAAGCCGCCCATCCACGGATTATCAACAATTTCAATTAGTGAAACCTAGGGTTTTCCAAACATTAATTATTCCACTACGTACTTGTTTTACCATCGCCGCGGATGCACGCGTTGTACTTACAGATACCTACGTACTACCAGCGTAGCTACTGTAGTCTAGCAAAACAATTAATATTAACTCTCTTATTAGGTCATATACTATCAGCATAGCTACTACGACCGAACATCAATTCTACTTGATCCGGTTAACTACCTCAAAACCATCCATCTTTTTGGTGTTTAACCCAATTTCATTCAAACAAGAAAACATCAAACCAATGTATAACGTGCAAGAATGGTAAAATTAAGCATAGTAGAATTGAATAATTCAAATGAAAATAATGGAAAAACGTTTCTATAAATCACATGAAGAGTTGGGTACAAGCACGAGATCCGTAGGACCCCGGAATAAAACGACTACTCATGATTCATGGTTATAAACCACAAACACATGAAAATCAAATATTGAGAACGAGGAAACCTTGTTTTGATGAAGTGTAGCCTCGATTCTTGGTCTTTCTTGAGCTCTTAGTCGTCCTCATTCTCTAATTTAGGTCAAAATCGATCCCCAAAGTCAGCGTACTCAAAATTTCGTCCGAAACTGCTATTTATAACTCAAAATATCCGCGGGGTCATGACATATGATTTTTTCATGCCCGTCACGACTCCCTGAATCTTTCTGGGCAATTTAGGGGCCGCAACACTCGTGACATATTGTTTTGTCACGGATGTCACGGCAGGGCAAACTGGTAGAGACTTCTCATGGCTTTTTCGCGGTCTTAACGTCCGAATTTTGTCTTGGTGTAAACTACAAGGTTGTAGCTCTTTGAAGTAGCTTTCCAACAAGCTATAGTATGACTCATTTAGACATCATATGAGATCTGGGCATGCAAATTAAGTTGGAAATGTCAGTCTGCCCTGTTTTGTCCTATTTTTGTCCAAATCTTCACGAAATGCTTTGTTTTACTTCGTATCAATCCAAAAGTCTTAGGTATGTGATATTTGACTTGAGACACTAGAAAAGAGATTAAATAACAATAAAATGTCGGGAAAACAAACATAATCCATCATCGAATGAAGTGAATAATAGGTCAAGAATTTGACCGATAAACAAGCTTCTCAACTTTTCCAGCAAAGTCTTATTCATCATCTCATCCATACCATTTTGCTGTGGAGTGTGCCTAACAATTCTATGCTTCAATATGCCATGTTCTTGACAGAATAAATCAAACTCTTGGTTACAAAATTCTAGTCCATTGTCTGTCTTAGTTCTTTTACAGATTTATTTGTCTGATTTTCCTCTAAGGTCACTACTACAAACGAGACATTATTCATCGATTTTTTTACCATTATGCATCGGTTCCGTATCCGATGCATAATCAACCGTTGCATAATGTCTGAATCTTATGCATCGGTTTAGTAAAAATCGCTGCATAATGTTCCGACATTATGCATCGATTTAGGGAAAACTGATGCATAAGATTCGGACATTATGCAACAGTTCAGGAACAACCGATGCATAATGTCGGAAATTATGCAACGGTTTTGGTTGAACCGATGCATAATTTCTTCAGATTATGCAACGGTTTCTTTGAAAAACCGATGCATAATTTTTCAAAAAAAAAAACTGGCACATTCGCTTTACAAAAGCTCAAATCCACCTGCAATTAAACATCAAAAATATACCCTGCTGTTCCAATTTTCCAATACAATGATGCTTACATTCAGAACATCATTTCACTGATTCTCCAATACAATACAATCATTCATACACATATATTTGTATTTGGTACAATTGACAATGCGACAAAATATTCTATAACAACTGTGTGTAAGTTAATCCTATACCGCGTAATGATTGGTGACATAGGGGTTATTCACCCATTTGCCCCCATTTCAAACTCAATTCACCCATTTGCCCCCTTTGAAACTCAAATAACCAGATTACCCCTCTTTTTTATAATCTCGGTTCCTCAGGAACCGGTACTGTCAATTTTTGATATTCCCGGTTTCCCTGCTACCGGGAATGTACAAAAATAAAGATGTGGCTCGATTATGGGCCTACGTGGACCAAAACGAGATGAAATGACATACACGTCAATACCGATTGCAGGGAAACCGGTATCATATTGATCCCGATTTTTGGAGAACCGGGAACATTGAAGAAATAATTCCATTATTATGCTCTGTTTTTCAGCTCCATGATGGCTTCATGCACAGCATTAAGGGTACGGTTGCGGGGCCGTTGAACAGCTGAGCCCTTCTTTGGAGGCCTCACAATCCTCCTGGTTGCAATATGAATCACAGATTGGTTTCATGATGCTCTGTTTTTCAGCTCCACGATGGCTTCATGATACTCTATTTGCAGTATTCATATTTCATACCAAATCTTCCACATTACTCTGTATTATGGGTAATATATGAGATGTTTAAACCTATCAATACAGCAGCGAAAGCACACTAGCATCGGGGATTTGGATTCTTTCCTTGTGTTTTGCATAGTTTATAAACTTTTAAATGATTTGCAGGAGAAAACGGTCAAGATCAAGATCGCCTCGACGACACAGATGAAAAGACTGGAAAAGAAGTCGAGCATGATCAAATGATGACTACCAGCCATTTCAAGCGTCAGGCAAGGTTCTGGCTACTGTAATGTATACTCATAGTTCTGTATCGAACTAATAATATGAGACCGCTAAGCAAAGGGAAAGTGTGTACCCCATCTTATATGACTTCAATGCATACCTTGTTGTAACTCGTCCCTTATTTGAGACGTTTCCTCCGGATTTCTGAATCGTTACTATACCAATGAACCCGTCGCAAAGCTGCGTCATTTGACATTTTGGATGTAAGCTCAATTTCCCCTAATTTAGACTAAATTTTACTTGGCTTTACTGGTAAACATTTCTAAGGTAATACTGGCACCAAGAGGTCGAATAAACAGAGCATCATGGAGCTGAAAAATAGAGCATAATAATGGAATTATATCTTCAATGTTCCCGGTTCCCCAAAAACCGGGATCAATATGATATCGGTTCCCCTGCAGCCGGTATTGACGTGTATGCCATTTCATCTCGTTTTGGTCCACGTAGGCTCAAAATCGAGTCACATTTTCATTTTTGTACATTCTCGGTAGCAGGGAAACCGAGAATATGAAAAAATGAGAGTACCGGTTCCTCAGGAACCGAGATTATAAAAAAGAGGGGTACTCTGGTTATTTGAGTTTCAAAGGGGGCAAATGGGTGAATTGAGTTTGAAATGGGGGCAAATGGGTGAATAACCCGTGACATAGTCACGTAGGTAGTTGGCGGTTTCATCCCGCACTTCAAGAATCTTGTCGTGTTCGTATGACTCTACTCCATTAGGAAAACACTATAAAAAAAACAAGAGAACTAAATCAATAATTAAAGAGTGAAAACGATTAAATTAACAAAAAATTATAAATAAACATACTTTTATTGATTAAACAGTTAAATGAGTAACATATGTAAAAGCTCACTTGGTTAAAGTCTTCAACCTCGGCACCATTATTAGCCCGTACAAAATGCTATAATGTCCCGAATATATTGAAGGACATAATAACCACATAAATGGCCAGGTGGTTGTTTTGGACACTGCACGATCAAGAATCTCAGTTAACATACTTTATAAATGAAAAAAAATATTTAATAAAAATGTATAATTTGTGAATACCATAACTATCTTCCACTCTACTTTACGTGTACTCCTCGGTACACATCCTTGGTAGTATCGATTTAATCCCCCAAAACAAACACCATAATATAATTAGTGACTTTTAATACAAGTTATAAGATAAAAGTAATTTCCAAACTTACGTCTCCACCAACTCTTTTGCATCAGGGTTTATATCCTTGTTTTCTCGTGATGAATCAAGCCAATGGACTTTATGTTGTCTCGGGAAGATGACGCATAACATCCAATGCCACCTAAAAAACCCACTAACTTAAAAACAAATGTGTTCTGAACAGAAGTTAACAACTTATAAAGTAAGTGATGA
Source organism: Rhodiola chrysanthemifolia (assembly GCA_033675395.1). Lineage (NCBI taxonomy): Eukaryota > Viridiplantae > Streptophyta > Magnoliopsida > Saxifragales > Crassulaceae > Rhodiola > Rhodiola chrysanthemifolia. The sequence continues at coordinate 17,710,483 of CM066207.1, forward strand.
ACTCACAATAAGTGATCAACATAAGGGAGGAAGTAGCAAAAAACTTGGTCTTTGTCTGGCATATTCAATCTTCCTACAAACGTCGCCAATCTCTCATTTTTCTCCATGGTTGGGGTCATTAAAGATGGATTAAAAAAAACCAAACTTAATATCCGAACCAAACATCTGATCGTATAAATAACTACGAAGTAAAAACTTGTGTTAGTTAGACTAATTGCAACAAATGATTAAAAATATAAATATTACCTTATATATAACTCAGATACTGAGTTTCCCAACGCTTTTAACTTAAATAGATCCGTGACTTCCTCTTGACCCACTACGATATCGTAGTCGTCACCGAACACCTCAGCGTTGGCGTGTAGTATCTCTACTCAGGTTGTTCCACACCTGATGTAGAAGTCGATAGTCCACGGACATTTCATCTACATAATCTTCGCCAGTAAGTGGCAAAGACTTGTATACGTGTATGTCATATGCCTGCATGTTAAATTTCCGTTAAGATTAAATATCTTATTTTATGTCTAATATAACACAATGAAGCAAATGAAGTTATAATCTTGGATTATCTCACCCTTTTATTGACAACGACCAAGTCTTTCGGCCATGCCACGTGATGGTTAACTGCATCTAGAACATTCGAGTGCTTTGGATGGGGTGTAAGCAATGCTGCACCTCGACCTCGAAAAAGTGCTAAATCGACCTTCACTTTCACGGTATCTTCGGGCATTGCTCGAAAGTTAACAAAACGACCATTTACGACTCGACCGATAGCCACAAGTTGTTTGTCACCTTCAAGTCGCCCCTCGATGTATAATAGGCTCTTCAGGCCACCCTGTCAGTAGAAGTAATAATTTGTAAACCAACACAAAAAGTATTACATACATTCAACCAACATAAATAATAAATTTAATAATTGTAAATGTACCTCTGGTATGTTCTTCCACGGGTCTGAATCAACAGGACAGTGACGGCTAATGTGATCGGACGCCTCTAAGCGAATATTGCTTAAACTGGGTGTGCCACCCGAGGAGGTGGATATCGGTAACCCAATCTTCCCCGAAATGCGTGACCCAACTCCTCGGGTACGTCCTTTGGGCTTGGTCGTCCCAATCGCCTCAGTCAGTATGTCATGTCGTCGGTCTTGAGACGAGAAGTGTCCTTCAGAGGATCTTGCCACTAACTCATCCTATTAACAATCATTAAATATCAAAAGTTAGTGTATGCTATTAACTATTGAAATTGCCAAAAGGAATAACTTACAATCTTTGTTGCCACTCGCTGGGATGCCTCGGTGACGAACTCGTCATTTTTCATTGTTCGTCCCCTCTTCCACATCGCATGTCTCTCTATAGTGACATTAGAAGACTGCCCCTCTTCAATTGCACCCTGTGCAAATAAATCGGCTATTTTCTTAGTTGTCAATTTATCTTTAAGTTGTCTATACCCCTTCTCGACCAAGGATGTGCGCATATACATTCTTCTTAACAAGCTCTTTGTTAGTCTCTCTTAACTTCATAGCATTTTCAGAGAGCCTCTGCTCCTTAAATATCCTCCAGGTCTCTTTGTCAAGAAACTTATACTCACCCAAAGGATCTTCGTTTGCCTTGGCACCGTGGATGTAATTGTTTGCTAGTCTTGTCTTGAAACTCTTCCACGTGCTACCAGCGACCTTCAACTCGTACTTTTTATGCGGCTCGCATCCCTCAAAAATTACCTAAAGAGACATATAACAAAGTTATAATTAATACAAAAAATAATCAACATCACAAACAAGTATAAGTTTCAATTAAAGAAAAACTTACAGTTGCATCTCTCCATAAAGTTTTCTTATAATGTTCAGGAACTTTCCTCCAGTCAGTGTCGGTGATAGGAACTCGATAACGAGCCACCATACCCAAGAAGCTCCTCCAAGTGTCTCCCTTCTTCCCTTTGGGATTACCCTTACTATCGAAGTTGATCGTGAGCTTAGTACCAACCACTGTGTGTTGCTTAATCAACTTCGCCATGTATACATGGCCTTTCTTGTGTCTCGGTGTGCGGGAAGAGACACAGTAGTCATCCTCACCTCTGCTGCTGCTAGCCATGATTCTATAAAGGAGCCACATTAAATGTCAGATTAAACACATTAAATATATGAATACATAAATGCACACGATTATTAAACAAATAAAATGACGTCTGATAACGAAATAAGTAGCATATACAACATACACACAAATTAACTTTCTTTATTAATCCATATTCCTTCGTCGTGATCTTCTCGCAACTGTATTTCATCATCAACTTTGTTGTCGTCGTTGTCCACTGGAACTGTCGTACAAACGGGTAGGCAATCCTCAGCCATCTCTTCAGATGTACCACTGATTACTTGTTGTTTTCCATTGATCACAACAAACTGATTGTTGTTGGAAGGGATTCAACAACATGTTACTATAAATGCGTATTACATATTATTAATCATATAAGCAAAGAAATGTGCTACAACATCAAAAAAAAATCAGCCATGAACGAGCTCTTAATCCCTGATATGACTAAAACAATTCCCAACATAACAATGGCACAGTTCACTGCCATTCGCTTCTTGCTCATTTCATCTTCAATCACCAAAATATGAAACAATGATGGCAATACAAATCCAAAACTCATACCTCACAGTGACTGGCGTCGAGCAAAGCCGAGCGAAGTACGGAATAGAGTGGAGTCGAGCGGCGATGTCCAGCGACATCGTCGGAATACGAATTCGGAGCAAAATCGAGCGGAGTCGTCGAAGTACGAAATCAAATTCGAGGGAAGTGAGACGGAGGAGTAAGCAACTCAGTCGGAATATGAAATCGAATAGAGGGAAACCTAATTTTTAATTGACCTTATGCATCGGTTCAACGAAAACCGATGCTTAAAGCTGCACATCACGCATCGGTTCTTTATAAACCGATGCATAATGTCTATATTATGCAACGGTTTACACAAAGCGATACATAAGATAACCATTAGGCATCGGTTCACCCAGAACTGTTGCATATTGTAGACCTTATGCATCGGTTTCCCATAAAACCGATGCATATTTTGGAACTGATGCATAATTCTATTTTTGAACCGATGCATAATATCTCGTTTGTAGTAGTGGGTTTTCCAGTTTTTAAATCTCATAAAAGTTTCATCTTTGGTTTTCAGCAGGTAAGTCCATACCCTCCTATAGCAGTCATCAATAATACTCAAGAAATACTTATTTCCCCCATGTGTTTCATGATTTTCAGGACCCCACAAATCACCATGTATATATTCGAGGGTCCCTTTAGTGGTATGTGTTCCCACACCAAATTCCAGTTATGTTGTTTAGCCATTACACACATTTCACAAAAACTAAGTTCAGTGATTTTAGTTTGGCCTAACAGTCCCTGGTCAATTAGTGCATTTAGTCCCTTTTGGCTTATATGCCCAGGTCTAAGATGCTACCTATGTGTATAATTGTTATCAACAATACTTCTATTCACATCATTCAGTTCAGGCACAACATGGGAACCATTCAGAACATATAGATTATGATGCTTAGATGCAGTCAATATCACCCTGTCATTTTTACACACAGTCAAGATACCATTGCAGGCACTGTATTCACACCTATATCATCAAGAGTATCTAAAGAGATCAGGTTTCTCCTAAGGCCAGGCACACATCTAACATGGGAGAGCACAATTTCTTTTCCAGTTTCAAGTCTTAACTTCACATAACCAATGTCAGTCACTTTACAAACATTATTGTTTCCCATCAACACATTCTCAACAGCTATATGAGAGAAATCAGTAAACTAAGATTGTACATGGCACATATGAAATGAACAACCAGAATCTAAAATCCATTGATTCTCTATGAACCTTTTAGAAATAGTTAAACCCTCGGGCATCACAAGACTAGTTAGTAGCAGCAGCAATGTTTGTTTCATGGGAGTTATTATTTTGATTTTTAGCAAGAAACTTAGTGCAGTTTTTTCTTAGGTGACCTATCTTACCACAGAAGTAGCATTTTCTTGTTTCTTGTTGTTGTCCTTTTCCCATATTATCAGTCCTAGGTTCGTTTCCAGTATTATTAGCCTTAGGCCTATTAGACTAACTAGGATGATACCTTCCTTTAACAAACAAGCTTTGTCCTGACTTAGTCTTTGATGTTTTTAACTCATGTTCTCTAGTCCTCAAAACATTACGCAACTGATCAAATGGAGGAACAACGCCATAATATTGAAAAGCATTCTTTACTACTTGATAATTGTCATGCATTGAGTTCAAGAGTATCGTCACTTTACTGGTCTCATTTATGATTTCTTAGGTGTATTCAGAAAGATAATAATTTTCAAAAACTCATCTAGGTTCTCATCAATAGTCTTAGAGGAATCCATCTTAAAAGCATACAGGGTGGACCTCAGATATTAAAGATTTGGAGCTAACTGGTTTGAGTACATGTCCTCTAGTTTTTTCCAAAATTCAAGAGGGGTTTTGCATGCACTAACCTTCTTGATTATACTGTCAGCGAGACTAATTATAATCAGATTAAAAGCTTCTTCATCTATTTCCCTTTCCTCTTCTTTTGATCTTCAGACCATTTCACAGCTTCCTTCTCTAGTGCAATGACGCACTTATGGTGAGACAGGAGAGCTCTCATCTTCATTGCCCATGATTGAAAGTCACATCTGCCATCGTAGGAAAGGATTTTAAATCTTCAAGCCACCATGGTTACTCCTTGCAAGACAACAAAACAAGAAATCAAATTAAAGTTCAAGTAGTGCAGCACAAGATTGTTAAACAGGCTCTGATACCACTGTAGGGTTCGATTACTTGTTAACAATCTTAATAGAATTAAATCTTAGTCAAATTCCCAATTTACTCTAGAACCCTAAATGAGAAATCAAACAAAAATTGGAATTGGACACACCGATTTTAAGTCCCGTAGTTCGAAACGAATTCCTACTCCACGTTGAGCTACTCAAGCTCGATATGCACTATTGGCCGTCAGCCAAAATCGCCAAATTGCATCGGACGTAGTCTTTATAGTTGCTGGGTCGTCTTCGTCTCCTTGGTTGTCAGCAATAAAGTAGTCAGCAGGGTTTGATGGGGCTTCTTTCTTCACTGGTGAATCTTCCTAAAGCAGCAAAACTTCGGTAGTAATAAATAGGTCGCTTAGATATCAAATTGGATCGCGTAAATTCGCTATCCGAAATCAATATTTCCACCCTTGTATGATTTGCCTCGGGTTACAGGAAACTCGAAGTGGGATAATCCAATTGAATTACACTATTTTTCCAGGCAGTTGAAAAACAACACGCTTAGGGTTTGAGGTGGATTTGAGAATCAAAGATGGATTGTAAGGTTTTCTGATGATTTCAGAGTGTTTTTCAATAGAAAACTCGTAACATATATATAGGGAATTGATCGGGCATGAAGAAAAGTTGTGTCTCGGCTAAACATCCGCGACTCTATTTCTAGATGCCGCGCGGACGCAGTTCATTTTAGCTCCGCGGGTCATGTACATATTAGCGACTGCGTTTGGACGTGTTTAAATGCTCACAACCGTGCTCCTCTCGAAAAAACTTGTCCCATGCAACCGCGGACGTAGTGCATTTTACCACAGCGGATCACGTACATTTTAGCGATCGCGGACATATGATAAAATGTGCATGGTCCGCGATATTCTCTGACTTTAGCACCCAATTATGCTGAAATTTATCCTGAATCTCCTTATATCATTTGGGTAGATTACTCAAATAGGTTTTTGCTTATAAACCCAAAAATTCCCCAACAGTCTTTCTGGTTACACACTCTTTACAGTGATTCTCACAGATCGAGATCACAATCCTCACAATTGAACGCACAAATGTAGTCGACAACACCCGTCTGGTAGAAGCCCTAAGCTATCTTGACTGAACCTTTCAAAGTGAGAGAGAATTTGAGCGAGAGAACTAATGAGAGCATAATAACCCTCAACTGAATAAGCTCGAGTTCTTGTTTGATTTGGGGCAAGGAGTAGCATCCGTCCGATGGAATTGATGGATTGAATGACAGCCGTCCGATATGGTTTGAATAAACCCAATCCGCGCCAACCTTGCCAGCTCCTGATTGGTCCATTTGTATCAATAGCGACGACTCCATCGCGTGCTTCTCTTCTTTGTCAAAACGACGCCGTCCCAGTTAATGCACCTTCAGTAACGAACACTGCTTAGCCAACATCAACGACCTCCGAAAATTTGACGACTTCCCCTACGGCACGCTTTGAGCTTCAATTACTTCACATCCTAATCATTCTTGCTAATAATATCGTGGTTCTAGTCTCCTGAGTTTTATATACAGTAGTATCCATGCAAGTTTAAAGGTAAATCATAGGTTATAATATAAAAATAAACATCAGAATGTTCATTACTCAAACTTACTTGCTAGAAACATTTCTGTCAGAAGAACAAGTTTACCAGAAAGAAGAATGTGGGAAATAAAAATCTTTCTAAGAAATCATATAATCTAAGCAATCCTCAGCTCAGAGGCAAAGATTTTCGGTGTGATCTACTCATGAATCATCACTTGCAAGTCTCTCTGTCAACATCTTGACACCCATATACCTGCAAATAATGAAAAAAATATAAATAAATAAAAAAACATAAATAGCCTAAAAATGCACTACATTTGCAATGTGTACCTTCCCAGCATCATGAGGGTAGCCTGAGGATTAGTCCCGGGGGAGAAATTAAATGTTGAGCCGTCGATAACTCTGAGGGAATCCACCCCTAGGACCTTATAATCACTGTCGACAACCCTCCCAACCTGGCATCCCCCATGATAATGCCAAATGGTTGTGACTGTGTCCTTGCAGAACTGCTCGAGTGACATTGATGCATTTTGATGCTTAGGCTTCAAATTGATTGGATAGTTGAGTGTCATGTTGAGCAGCATTGGGAAGGTGAGGTAGTTGAACTTGAATGGCGCAAAGGCTTTGGATTCAACTACCTTTTTCACTACTCTCATGCCTTGTACACATCTTTGCAAGTCCTCGGGCTCTTTGAAGTAGTTGAAGGTCACAGACGGGTTGTCATCGGGGCTTTTGGTCTTAAGTTCCAAATGGCCAGTAGAAATCGGCCCCATGACCTTTTCTAGGAAGAACCCTCCTCTCAGTGGCGCATCAGTGACCGTGTTGTTGCTGGTTGAGAGCTGGCACAAGACAAAGTCACAGGTTAATTTAGTTTTGGCACACATGCAATGCAATAATGCAGGGCAAACATCGCTACTGGGCCTAGTTCATGGCCCATTAAAAATAATACTACTGAATTGGGCAGCAAATGGCTTTGTTTACCTCGGCGGGATACGATGTTGTAAAGTGGAGGTCAGCGCGGGTGTCGAAGCTGGCGCCACTGACGGCCTCAATGTAGCTTCCGAAGCTGGTGATCCCGACGACTTGAATGAGGGAAAGCTCGACAGGAATTGGGGAGGGGACAAAGATACCATTCATGGGGTTATCAGACATGGATTGGCCCACATGAGGCTGATTCAACACCACACGTATCTTATGGGAGCTTAAATGGGCTGCAGGACCCAGCCCACTTAAAAGCAACAACTGCGGACTCCCCAACGCTCCCGCCGACACAATTATCTCATTTTGGGATCCTCTGTTCAGGTATGCCCTATGCAACCTCCCTCTTGCGTCCTTGAACACAACTCCGTGTGCCCTCAGCTTCCGCCCATCTCCTCCTGCATTTCATTCATATTCTTTTCAAATCACATAATTAGGTAAAGTTTATCGTCGTCCGGTTCAACTTGAACCATATATACCTTTAGTCGTAGTGGCGAATAAAATCCGATGGACAGTAGCATGAAGCAGGACAGTGATCCCAGCTGGGTCAGCATACTCGAGCAAATCCGCTGCGGTGTGCCTGTGCCCGTTTGGATCGAAGATCGACCCACCAATCTTCGTTCCGGATAGATGATCGTAGGTAAAGCCATTATAAGGTAAGATGCCAGCTTCCAATAACCCATCTCTAACAGCTGACTGCCACTGCCTCATCGGTGGTTGGAACGTTACCTTCTCCTCCACCCACACGTAACTCTCATTAACCAGCTTCGGATCCCACCCCACTTGATCCACATAGCTCCTCGCCGCTCTCGTATAGAATCCCGCATTCAGACACGTTCCACCCCCTAGCACGCGCGCACGTGAGTTGATAACGCCATCCTCCGATATGAAACGCTGCGAGGGAGAGGAGGGTGACAGGTCCCATAGTGCTGCACCGAACTCTCCTATCTTGGTTATGTTTGGATTGCCATAGGGCGAGCCTCCGCGCTCTAACAGCAGTACGGATGCACCGCCCAGGGACAAGGTGGCGGCTAGCGGACATCCCGCTGTCCCGCCACCTACTATTATGTAGTCATAGGTTGATCTGTATGGCGCTGTCGTCGCTTGCTTCATAAAACTATATGGACCTGACATCAAAAACATCAAAACATCATTCCAACTGATAATTGCGCTAAAACGCTTTGTCCGACTCTGAGAGTACAGCAAAGGAACTCCAACCTGATATGTTTACGTACCTTTTTCAGAGACACAAAAGCCATATTGAACCAATAGGAAAGCTGCGGCGAATGTTAATCTCCAGAAGCTTACACCCATGATCATCTGATTTTTATGCGGATCTGTTTTGTTTTGATTGGGCTTGAACAGAGTCTGAACCAGAGATTTCTGATGATTACCAACTCTCTGTCACTCTGATGTGGCAACAGATTTCTGAGGGAGTGTTGATGAACCTGTGTGCGGGTGGCTAAAGTTTAAATGGAGGAAGAACCAGCTAGCTAGCGCAGTGACCAAGTAGAAGCAAACAATGGTGAATGGGAGAGTACACCAAAAATATTTTCTTGAAAAAACAAAAATGTGACCAAACCGGTTAGGTTTATGTGTCAGAAGACTATGAATGCAATGGCAGTAGTTGGGCCTCATTCATGAGGCTATTTATGAGCTTTGTCTTCGTTGAAAGTCTTTTGATTAATTAGGAGTTACGTTTAAGCAGTAAACTAGTGTCAGGCATCAACACATCCATATGACAGATGAATAATGGCTTGGTCAAAAGGTGTGGCATTTATGGAGTGTTTTAAGACGCCGTAACAGTGGGTTAGTTCTTGTTAGATGCCAAGTTCCAGCGTTGACTCCACACTCTTGACGGTCGTGTGCATCAAGTAATAAGGTTTAGATGGACAGGGAAGCGCTCGATTGAAAATTCTTAAAAATTCGAAAATTTGAGATTGCAAATCTCATCATTAGATCATGATGCATCTTTGAATCTGCATCTGATACATGTTCAAAAAGCAAAGTCAAAAATGGTGGCTTTGACTTTTCATTAAATGCATCTTGAGATGCATATAAGACACGTGTCACCACCACAATTACTTGATGATACATTTTGAAATGTAAAGATTGGGATCTCAAATTCTCGAAAAAAATAAAAGATTCTCATTTGAACGCTCTTCTATATCAATGGACATATCTGATATCAATTGTTGAATACGATGTAAATTATTTAACGTTATCATTTTTGACTTGGATGGATGAATGAGAGGGCTGGTTAGGTTATGAAAATGAGTGAATGTGAGACTTTAATGAGTGTCACAAAAAAAAGAGTTTCAACCACTTTTGTAGACGGGGAAACAAAAATATCTTTTTAAAATGGAACCTGTAATTGAATGCTGCATGAATAGCTAGCTGTGAAGCCGGTTAGCTACGGCCATTTAATTCATTGAAAGTTATACACAGCTCACAGCTGGGATGAGAAACTCTGTAGTTTGGTTTGTGTCCTCCAGAAATGATCAGTCATTGTGGCCACATGAATCATGGGTATTCAATAGCGGGGCGGGGTGCCTTGGAGTGGCTTGGTGATCGTATTTATGGATGCACAGGTTGTCCCTCCAAGTTACCCCCTTGCCACACATGGATGGATCCCCCCGGCATGTTCGATCAGTTATCAACATGGTATGATGTCATTTTTTTTTAAAAATTTTTGCAGAGTAACTGCTTGGTGCTGGTTTGATTGAGCCCATAGTTTCATACATCGACTAAACAGAGCGAAAATGGATCAAAGACTACACTGTATTCATGGGCTTATCAGACGTGCTTTACCCCCACCATTTGCAGTAGCTGCTTTTTGTGGATCTTAGATAGAACTTTGCGTTTAGTAGGAGGAGCAAGTGGCTGACCTTTTGGGACACACTGATAATAGTAATTCTAGGTTGATGTGGGTGGAGCTGTAGGGTGGAGCTGAAAACAAAAAACAAGAACATAAAAATCATGAAGGTAAGGCACGAGCCGTTGTGCTTAGGACTCAGTTCATTCATGCGCATGCAAGAGACATGGAACGTAATGTGTATATGTTTGTACCCTTTTCAGAAGAGACAAACACCATGAATTGTAAACAAGGGCAAAAGGAAGGAACCTCCAGATGATAAGGTGACAGAAACCTTTGTTTTCTCTGGATCAGAGGGTTTATATACAATGGGATGATGAACAGCATAATATGAATGCGCAGGATTTCTAGCCAAGTTGAGAAAACGGAGCTGGTGAAGAACTGGAAATCCAATTTAGAGAGAGAGAAATCAACTGAGGTAGATTCTTCACACTCACTTGACTGAAGCTCTGGCTACTTCTCTAATCGCAGGAAGACTCTTTAGAGGAGGTAGGGCGGCTCTTCAAGCTCCTAAAAATGGCAATGTAGTAGTCGATGGAAAATGACTGTCAATGCTCAGCAAATGAAGAATATGCCACCCACAAAAATGGTGACAAATTCCATGCTCTAATTGCATGCAGTGAAAGCTGAAAAAACAGCAGATAACATTCAATGGCAAGAAAAAAGATCACAAAGACTACACAGAGGAGTCACCACCTGCTAAATGTAGATTTCAGAATGTATGGCTGATAAATAAAATGCGGAAATGGGTTTGATGCAAAATTTTGATGCCATAGGTATTTTACAATAACACTTAGGATACATATCGGTCTCTTCTCCTTCGTATACAGAACCGACAGCTGAAAAAAGTATAGGTTGCGGAAGCAAATCAATGTGAATGACAGTCCGTGTTCTTGACATGATTGTCTGTTAAACTGGAGGAGCGCACTCCTGAATTATTGCAGCCAACTTGTCTCGGTCTTCTTCAGTTTTAGTTCTGATCAGGAATGTGCGGGCAACAGCTGTTCCATTACTAGCACCATCATTTCCTCCTTCATCAACCTGAAAAAATAAAAACTTGATTGAGAACAGCATATCAAAAGCGCACTTGATAAGCTATTTGGTTATAGTATGCTCCTGAAGATTTCAATGTAACCAACAAATGCAAATGATAGTTTAAAAGCTTAAATGACTCTTACCAAAGTATGGAATATTGCTACTAAGGAGTTCTTTTGCAAATTTATCTTGATGCCTGGATAAATTAAAGCGTTGAGCAATAACTTGCCCACCTGCAGTTGGTAAAATGCTAAATTAAGAAAAGTGGTTGCATGAACAGCATATACATCCATTATGTTTGATTTTAGACACAAATTATAAACCAAAAAATCCAATCTCTGAAATGTGAACACGCTAAACCATAAAAAGACAAAAGGAAATAAATATAATGCAGAAATAGACAGTAAAACACATCTAGGACAAGGATACAAATTTATTCTGAACAAACCAGTAATATGAAAGTAATAATGAATACATACATCATTCCGAACAATTACTGTTGGTTTAGATTCTTTGGTACCCCTGCTTGCACCTTCTCTACATTTGATAGAAAGATTTCCCATCCCTTTGTCCTTCCAACTATCTTTATCAGCTGGATCAGTAGACTGGAATGAAACAGGAAATATGAGAAATTTTTCGTAGGATATCAGTTTTCAGCCACATTGATTATTATTAGAACCCTAACCAAAGACATCAATTCAGTCCCTCTAGCAGTTTTAACTTTTAATAAGAAGCCTAAATGAGAATACTGATGGCTGCACATTCCACACAAATACCTTCACATATAGCTTGCATTTAACTTCATACACCACACTAATGCCTTCTTCTTCTGACCTTTTTAGTGATGGGCTGCCAGGCTGCTCTGGCTCAGTTTCTGAGTAGATAAAAACATGCAATCAGTAATGTATACAAACAGAAGCACATGGTAACTAAAGTTCATTTGAGTTATGAAAGAGTTAGAGCTGCCTCGTATTGGTGAAAATTAGTAACTAGGGATGAGGTTATCAAACACATTCAGAATCCTTGCAGTAAACCTTTCCGGTAAAATTTATGATTCCTTGTTAAAAAAAAATTGCCGACTGCAATCATCAATAAAGTGAAGACTACAGAGTGCCCAATGAGAAAATAGATATTGATATAGCACGGATACAAATATTGAACCGCTACAGAAGTCATACTACTCATAAAATACTAAGTAACCAAGTCATACCTTCTTCTGCGTCATTTACAGTGGCGTTTAAAGGAGCTACGCTCTTATTTCCTGGTACAAATCAAATGGAATTTATATCAAGTACAGAAAGATAAGTTGAAATTCATAGCAGATTCTCACGAGAGGAATTAAACAGTGTCCCCTTAGTCATAAAGTGTTGTGCTGAGAGCCAAAGTGTGATAAAAGGTATCATTATCATCTAAAAGCGCTCTTTGTAGAGAAAAAGGATGCTGAGTATTTCATATCTTATAATCATGCTCTGTTCAATCATTCATATTAAACCTATATAATTCTTCATGTGATAGGCTGTCATTGAATATAGTATAACTGTAGATCACCTACAAAGTTTAAGTGTCATTGAGCATACCAAACAAGAAAGGGGCTCCAGAACCCCAGGAAGGGGTAGAACTTTGAGTTGAATTGACCTGAGAAACTCCTATGTTGCCGAGTGTTGATGTAGTCTCTGTTCTAATCGCAAAATCAGGCATCACTTTCGGGGTGCCAAAATTGAAGTTGGTATTGCTGGTGGAAAAACCAGTACCACTTGCATTTGGATTAGTGTCTTTACTCCCAAAATCAGGAATTGCTTTCGAAATTCCAAAACTGGGGGCAGAATTTCTGGTGAGAAAACCACTACCGCCAGTATTTGAATTTGTGTCTTTGCTCCCAAAATTAATTTCTTTTGAATTGCCAAAACTGGGGACAAAATTACCAGTGAAAATACCAGTACCACTTGTATTTGAATTTGTGTCTTTACTCCCAAAAGCAAGCATCACTTTCGAAGCGCCAAAACTTTTGGTAGTATTGCCAGTAAAGACAGTGCCGCTGGTATCTGATTTTGTTTCTTTACCGCCAAAATCAGGCATCAAATTCGGGGTGGAGGAACTAATAGCTGAATAGCTCTGAGAAAACCCCGTGTTGTCTGAATTTGGTTTTAACTCTTTACTTGTAAAAGTAGGCATCACAAATGGAGTGGCAAAATTAGGAATTGTAGTGTCTTGAGAATTTTGAGTATTCGTTATGTTTGGTTTTATTTCAGCAATTGTCAAACCAGTTGTTGCTTTTGGCAAAATGTAGGATCCTTCCATAGATCCAATTCCCCCTCTTTCTGTGTTTGCTTTGAGCCACCTAACGACATCACTGAACTTTTCCTGCAAGACAGGAAGATTACTTCCAAGGTTGTAATTTTATAAATATAAATGTCATTACCATACTACATTACATTACAAGGTAGTCAGATATAATAAATTATCATATTTCCCTCTATCATAAGTCATTGTTTTTTTACTGCAGTGCATAGTATTTAAAATCAGATAAATTAGGTAGAAGTTGTGATCAGTGCTTACAAAACAAGTTATTCACTGAGAACATACCAATATACCCGAAGCATGAGAATTATAATCGCGGACCCCATCCTCCCATAGCTCATCAGGGTGATCTTTGAGTTGTGTATTTACCCAACTGAAAGTTTAAAAAGTAATATAAGAAAAAATAACAGCAAGGACAGTAAGAGCCAATGATGCCTAAAGACCTGGTTTCTGTTACATGTGAAAGATCTCTACTCGAATATTAAAGACAAACCTGGCAAATTGGGTATTAAGAGCTCTTACGTGCTGCTGCGATGATGCAGCCCTTTGCACGTCTAGCTGAGGAGTGAACATTGAAGGAGGCTGAGAAGGCTCATCCGCCTTGGATCCATCAAAAAATGAACCACCCACTGTTCTTTTGCTTGAAAACTGCAATACAAGAAATAAAGAGAAGAAGAAAAAAGAATGAAACAACTAGGCAATTTACAATTGAGAGCAAACTGTGAACAATGGAAGCTGCTTCTCGTAAATTCTTTAACAAATCATTATATGACTATAGGCAGTCAAAGGCAAATACACTGATTAGGAAAATATCAATAAGAACACAAAGTTGATTGATAATTGCATAACCGATTTGAAAAAGAAAAGTTAGGAGCTTTCCGCAATCAATGCCCAAAATGCATAGCTTTCCAGCAACCTTTCCAACACTTGTACCGCCTATCAGTGACTGGAAAAATAAGTACAAACATACATTGCACCAAATTTGAAAATTTCATGCAGCCAGATCAATACCTAAACCAGTTAAGCAGACAAAATAATTGGCCGACATTGAGGGATTTCCGCAACGACACTTACAGCAAAATCATTAGACTCTGAGCTAGGCTCGAACACCGCGAGGCGCTTCGTTCCTTTCATCGTCCGTCGATAGAAAAAGCAAGCGAAATGGTGCCGCTGGAGATTCAATTTGGGGAATTAGGGCTACCTGAAATTATATTCTTATCTCCTTCTTTCAAAGTCTAAATTGCAAATTTGATTGCTTGAGGCAGATTGAATTGTGTCCGTACGATTGCCCTCTGTGAGGAACCGGTGTCCGGTGGGAATCAATTAGATCACCTTCTCTTTTGGGCTGTGCAGTACTGCAGTTTCAGCCCGGTCAGAGTAGCATCCATAACTCAATGCTCAATTTGAATTGGATGGAATAAAATCTGGTGCAGCCAAATAATTTAAGTAAAACGACGTAGTTTGATGTATTTTAAGATAAAATTATGTAGTTTTAAACTGAAACTGCGTAGTTTTGAAAAAGGGTTCAGTTATCTATTTAGGGGTTTTATAAATGAAATGACGTAGTTTTAATGTTATTTTATCAAAACTATGTCGTTTCGAATAGCTGTAAATAGCCTTGCTGCACGGGATATGAATCCCAATTGGAAACAAATACTTCATTCTAAATTATAATATTTGTAAGTTGGAAAGGGATCCGGTACAAAGCCCTAATTACTGTAAAAAAATACAAAATCATCTTAAACCATCATTTTATCTTTTAGATGGTACTGATTAATTGAAAATAAATATGTTTAATTTCAAATTTTAATATGTTGAGGGCAAATATGGCATACAATTAATAGAATTGGTCTCCTCGTAACCGATTGATCTTCAGTTTCCTAAACTGTCGTGTTCAATCAAATCAAATCGGGTTTGATTCTCCACGTCGTTCTCGTGCAAAGCTTTTCCCTCGATTCATCGTAGTGCAAGATAACGTTGTTCGACATCAACATTGGAGGTCATGGCCGGCAGCAACATCGGAGGTTCGAATGTGTTTTAATTGTAGTTATTCGTCCATTGAATGTTGTGGCGATATGAATCTGACGAACTGGCGATATGAATCTACCGAATTGTAGTTATTCTTCCATTGAATGTGTTTCTAAATATCGGCGAAAAGAGTGGTGATGAATTTTTCACGGAGTTCATATTATGCATGCAGGTACCATCGATCCAACATAGAACTTTGATTCAATGGACCGTGTTACTTGTCTCAAAGTGGCGTTGCGTTCTGGACGCCCAAATGCCCTGACCAGCACAAGCCGTTTATTGATCAAAAGTTTTTATCTCCGGCCGATGCAGTCAAATTGTACGAGAATTATGCTCAAATAGCTGGATTCAATGTTCGTGGTAATACAACAATCAGCAGTGATGGTGTAGTAAAGTTGAAACATCTGTTGTGCCACCGTCAAGGTTTCAAGCGCCAAAAGACGAAGGTAGACACGCTGAAAAATCCTAATTCGAAACAGAGGAATATGAAAGAAACTAGATGTGGATGTGAAGCGAGATTGTATTTCAAGCTAGTTGATGGAGGCATGTATTTTGTGTATGTGTTTGATGAGAACCATAACCATCATCTTGCTTCAACTTTTGGGAAACAGTTTTTGATGCAAAACATGCATTTGAGTATTGACAAACAAAATTTTATTATGGATTTGGGCCACATGAGGATTGGAGCAACTCGAGCGTTTCACTAGGTGAAAGAAATGGTTGGCGGTTACTCTAACATTGGTGCTACTTTGACAGACTTTAAAATTTTCAAAAGAGATATGAAGGCATTTATTGGTGGACGTGATGCTGAAATGGCTGTCAACCATTTAAAGAACAAAAGGGATTGTTGCAAGGGATATGTTTTTGAATATGTTGCAGATGAAGAAGGTACTCTTACCCGTCTTTTTTGGGCAGATTCAAAGTCGGCCAATGATAGGGAAATGTTTTTTGATGTTGTGTCTTTTGATGCAACATACAGTACCAACAAGTAAGCCGCCCATCAGTATTAGTTATTTCATATTCTATTTATAGTTGGTCATTATTAATATAAAGTTCGTTATCTTTCATTACATAACCACTGTGTACATAGATCGTCATATTCAATTTATAATTCACCGGTATTAACAGGTTCAATAATATGCAGGTACAATTTGGTTTTTGTACCATTCACCGGTGTTGATAACCACAAGTGTTCTGTTACCCTTGCAATTGGTTTGATATCTAATGAGGATGAGGATTCGTATACTTGGCTTCTTGAATGCTTTAGAAAGTAAATATTTCATTTACCAGTGTCTTAGTCACTGATCAAGACCCAGCTATGAAGGCTAATATTGCTAAAATATTCTCCGAAAGCACTCATCGCTTTTGTATGTGGCACATTGCGGAGAAGATGAAAGCAAAGGTACTGTTAGTCTTATTATATAAATTTATTTAATACAATGTGTGTATCTGATTTCACATTACTGTGTGTGTGCAGGTTGGTGTTCCCTTATGTAATCAAACAGATTTTATGAAAAATATCAGTACAGCAATTTGGTCCGATCATATTGATGCTGCTGATTTTGAAGAACAATGGAAATGTGTCATTGAAAAATATGGACTTGAAGGGCATATTTGGCTGTCAAACATATACAAGATTAGGACTTCATGGATCCCTGTGTATTTGAAAAATGTGCATATGGCGAAGTTATTAAGGACAACATCCAGATCTGAAAGTGAGAATTCATTTTTTGGGAGAGTTTTGCACAATCAAATGACATTGGTGGAGTTTTATATGACATTTGATAGGGCACTGGACACGCAAAGAAACAATAGATGGACGTTAGACAATGAGTCCACCAAGTATTCCCCTACTTTGAAGATTGAACTTGATATTGAAAGACATGCGGCTAACATTTTCACGCATAATATCTTTAAGAAATTTCAGAATGAAATCTTTGCAGGGGTATTTAGATGTTACAATGAAATGATGAGGTGTGATGGTGATCACATTTCGTACACTATCATAGATAAAGATTACAACACAGCTACGTTTCAGGCATGCACACTTTTATTTAAAAATTTATCAGTCCATTTTATAGTTCGTCATTGTATTTCCCTGTTTATGCTCACTTTTTATTTTTCTGAAATATAGGTTTTGTGTATTAGCTCAACAAAAGATGCAAGGTGCAGCTGCAGAAAGTTTGAAACTACTGGAATTTTATGCAGGCATGTGTTCTATGTTTTTTGCTCTATGGATGTTTCCCAGATTCTTAGTGCGTACATTTTGAATAGATGGATGAAAAGTGCAAGCATCGTACAAGAATTAGTACCTCAATGTTTCCACCCAAATCAGGAAGTTGCATCAGTTACAACTAAAATATGGACTCTAGTTCGATCAGCTATATCACAGTCAGAAAATGATTTGACTAATCTGAGAAGTATTCTTGAGAATGTTAAACAATTGAGGAGTATTGTTCAAGTTCCTGAAGGTACAACCAATATCTTATCTAAGGCAGATTACTTGAAAATAGTTATAGGCATGGAACAACCCTCTCAGGTGAATATCAAGCCACCAAAGGTGGCTCGAAACAAAGGATGTGGGAAAAGACATCGGACCACTCGTGAATTGATGATTGAGAAAGCCAACAAACCAAAAAGATTGTGTGGAAACTGCCAAGAACTTGGGCATCACAACAAGCAAAGCTGCCCAAAAAAACATGCGTCGAGAATTTGGATTTGAATGCACAAGAGCATGTTTTCAAATGAGGATGATCCTCACAACCCTTCATGATTATGTTTATCTATTAAACTTTTTTTGGTATCTGTTTTCATCAACACAGACACATGCACTTCTCATTAAAAAAATTCAATGTTTCTATATTCAGATTCGGTCACCAATATTATATAATTCGTCGCGACTATTTTATAGTTCGTCGCGACTATTTTATAGTTCGTCGCGACTATTTTATAGTTCGTCGTGACTATTTATAGTTCGTCATGATATTAATAGATATATTTCCTCCTGTGTTTTGGGATTAGTTTCCAGAGTGACAAAATATGTCGAGAAATTGAATTGTAAATATAGTGTAGCCAGAAAGTTGAGACATGGTAATACTTTGTGTCTCATTATGCTAACTCGGGATATAATTCGTCACATTCAGCACATAGTTGTTGACAAATGGTACTGTTTCTAGTCGACTATATTAACTCCTATCCGACCTAGTAAGACCCCAAAAGTTAGAACTATTGTATGTTCTAGGCAAAAAAATTGTACAACTGTTGTGACCTAAAGCTTGCACTAAAACAATGTTTTAATTTAACGTTCTGTATGATCTAATTTTTCTTCCAAGGCATCAGCTGCATCTAAGGCATGAGCTGCGGCTTTTAGTAGTCTCCATGGCCCTGCTTTGCGAATCACATCTGATCTCTGTGTGTTCAAGTCTGATCTGATCATAATGTGTAAGTACAGTTCTCGTAGAGCCAATAGTTGCTTCTTTTGCTGCAATATATATAAAACTTATCAGAAATAATCTAAAACTTTCAGCTTTTGAACGATTAACATGCTCACATTTTTACTAACCTTTTTGCATTCTTTTACAAAGTTACACTTCCACTGTTTTATGCCTCCACCTTTGTACGTCTCCATATGCCTCATAGTGAATATGGCACAATCTTTAAAATTATTCATGGTTCTCCATCGCATCTCTACACGAATTGGAAAATAGTGTTCAAACTCGGCATTTTTGTGTTCGATTCCTTTCAGATATGTGTAGAAATTGGAATGCTGCAAATGAACATGAATTAGATATGGTAATACACAAACGAATTTTATATTGGGAATGACGAATTATATATTTTGTTTTTTTACTCACCATCATTTTCACTGAATCCCCATATTTGGCATAAAAGGGAACGTCGGTTGCCATGTTATCCAAGACCCCAAGAAAACCGTGCCTCATGTCGAAGCATAGGACGAAATAATGGCCCATGTTGTGCATTGGGAAGAAGAACTACAAGGAACATGTGGTAAGAATTTCCAGCATTATAATGACGAATTTTAGTTAAACCATGACGAATTATAAATTCATAATAAGTGCAGACTAACCAATTATACATCGTGGACGTTCACGAGTGGAAATCTTGCCAGATCAGAGTTGAAGCGAGTGATGAAAATATTGGCACGTTTCTCTTCTGTCATTTTTTCAAAGGTAGAATAGATCTGTAAATTAACACAAAAAACATATTAGTAGAGCAATGTGTTATCATATATCATTAAACTTACACCAAAT
Organism: Rhodiola chrysanthemifolia; assembly: GCA_033675395.1. Taxonomy (NCBI): domain Eukaryota; kingdom Viridiplantae; phylum Streptophyta; class Magnoliopsida; order Saxifragales; family Crassulaceae; genus Rhodiola; species Rhodiola chrysanthemifolia. The sequence continues at coordinate 17,730,316 of CM066207.1, forward strand.
TGCACTTACCGTCGATTCTGTTGTACTAAAAAAACAAAGGGGTGATTCAAATGATCTGTATTTCTCTTTGTCGTTTAGTATCACACTCCAAACGTCTATGATGACATTTATAATGTCAGTTTCTGGCTTCATAGTAGCAAAATCTTCCTGTCGCGCCACCACTGTATCCCACTTGAACAGAATTTCACTATAATATAAACATCTCTATCAGTAAAATAAGCAATATTATATTATAACTCAAAGAATTAAACAGAGTGCATACCTTTCTTTCTCATTTGAATTGAATACCCACTCACAAAAGATTTTGTAAGTTTCTGACACTTCCTCTTTGATGTTCACTACCCGGTCCTTGAACGGTGATTTTGTTTGAGGTCCAGGTTTTTGAGATCTTGTGGTTCTGCGTAAGGGTTCCATAATTTTTGGTGGAACATCATCATCCAACACTGGCTCTAGAGTTGCACATTGTAATGGTTGAGCTATTTCTTCTACCACTGTTAGCTCTTTTCCCGTAGATTCTGCACACCAGCCATCATCGAATTGAGCTGATATGTGTGTGTTACTTGCAGTGGGATTCAATATGGGAACATCTGGGATTTTAAAGTTGACGTGCTTATGTCTACTTGACTCGTGAGGCGTCTGTTGTGGAAACTGATTTGTAGGTGTAGTCACACTTTTTAGAATCGGTGAGGGGCGGATTATCTTTTCAGTTGTTGGTCTGACCAAATCACCTTCGGAATGAATTGGGTCTGGATCTACTCCTGGTATACCGAGATTGAAAATGATGGAGATTCATAAACAACCAGATTTTTGCCTTTTATGCTGTTTGATTTTGAAGCAGCTTTTGTGATGTTTACATCACCGAAAACCATAGCCTCCTTGATAGTATTATGTGTTATTCTTATCTCCATATGGAATATGTGTAGTTGTGTGGCCTCCTTCAATGCTGAGTCGTATTCTTCCTTTGATTTTATCATATTCTTTGATGCCTTTCGTAGTGCATTTAGAACCCCCTGTACGAATGACAATATTGATATGTTAGAAAACATTAACGAACTATAAAATAGTAATTGACGAACTATAAATGACAGATGACGAATTATAAATAGTAATTGATGAACTATGCACTACCAGACTCAAATGACAGCAATAATGATCAATTTAGTGGTTAGTAAACATTGACGAACTATAAAATAGTAATTGACGAACTATGCACTACCAGACTCAAATGGCAGCAATATTGATCAGTTTAGTGGTTTGTAAACATTGACGAACTATAAAATAGTAATTGACGAACTATAAATAGTAATTGAAAAACTATGTCACTATGAGACTCAAATGACAGCAATTTTGAACAGTTTAGTGGGTAGTAAACATTGACGAATTATAAATGCCAAATGACGAATTATGTCACTAACAGACACAAATGCCAGATATGATGCTTTATTTTGTTTCAAAGCCCAGAGTGAAGTTTGAATAACGTACTCTCGGATTCTTTTGAGCATTGTCTTTTTGTGGTTCGTTCTCCATTGTTTTGCTTGGGCCTGTACCACAGTTTGTATATTAGTATATTTGACAATGAAATGATGTAATGTACTTTTTCTAGAGTTGGTGCTTACTGTTTCTTCTGCTGGTTCATCATAGAATGGCAGTGAACCCGTTGGTTCGTTTTGTGGCAAGATTGTTCTATGTCCGAAACCTCCTTGTTTCTCCTCTGATTGTATCCTCTTAGCCACTATTTCATTAGTTAAAGTCGTTATAACTGGTATTTGTCTCTTAATAATAAAGAGTCGATCCTCGACTATATCCATGTACAATGCCTGTGAATTATGAATGCTTGTTAGGTAGCGTTGGTGTCAATTAAATGAACCCAAGAAATCAAATTAAAATAACAGATTGGAACTGTACCATCAAAAATGTTATGGGCCCGGTGAACTGTGCACTTCGGTTTTTGTCCCAGATATGTTTGCTAGTACGCAGGTTGTGGAGAATATAATCACACCAATTTAATTCTCGAACATCATCTGGTTTTTCAATCGCATTCATTATGCGCTGATCACAGGTTTGGTTCTTCGTACTTTGTACCATGGTGGAGAAAAACAACACAATAACATTCAGCTTGAACGTGTCATCACTGGTTTGCATTTTTCTCAACTTCTCAACTTCTCAACTTCTCAACTATATCAGTGCATTTGATTTCTGAGGATATAGATCCAAAAGTCATTCTCCAATTGATCACCATTTTTGTTGGATCACTACGCTTCCTCACAAATATCTGACGCCCTGTTGATGGGAGCCCAAGTACATGTTTAACGTCTCTTGGTAGAATTTTGAAACTTCCTGTTGAGATTTTCACAGTGTATGTGTCATCATCAAATGAATCTAGCAGCCAATATGCTAAATTGCCTGGTACTTAATTCTGTTAGTTTCAGTGCCAATATGCCTCCTAACCCCATTGACTTTACAGCTTTTTTTTATCCTCGTTCAGAAATTTAATTGCAGTTGACAACGGCTTCGGCGTTGTTCTTGTTTTAAACCCAATTCCTTTTTTCTTAACTGCCACATCAACCCTTTTTTTGCTCCCACCTTTTCCTTTTGATGCAGGGCTTGGTTTTCCTTTTACTCTAGCATCAAGTTTTCTAGCTGATGCACTGGCACTGGCTATTGTTGTGCTCTTTGATGAAGAAGACTGGTTTTGAACACACCAAAAAATTCAGTACCTTTTTTCTTAGAATGACGTTCAACTGGTTGACGAATATTACTGTCTTCAAAATCGCTGTCACTTTTACTGGTTGTTGTGGTATCTTTGGATTCGACATCCGGTTGAGGCCTAACTAATTTCAAATTTTTTTCTTGTCACTTGTCCTACCGCAGCCTGTGCATCATCTAAAGTGCCCTTGGATTGGGGTGACTTCCTTTTGCGCGCTGTCAAACAAATGGAAAATAGTTTAAAGGTCAAAACCAAGATGACGAATTATGTACTACTTTTGATGAATTATGCGCTTGGGCCCCTGATATCTACTCATACTGAATTACCTAACCTCATAATATGACGAATTATACTATGGTGTTGACGAATTATACAGTTGGCTAGTTCGAAAACTTAGTTCTTGGTCATGACATTGTCCCAAAACCCATCGTTCGTCGCCGACATTGTCCCAAAACCCAGTACAGTATCTACAGACAGTAAATTAAACGAACTGAATTGGGGTAATTCAACTCACCATCGTTCGTCGACATTGTTCCAAACCCTAAAATCGTTCTTTGACGAATCGGATGAACTCCAAACCCTAACTTCGTCGATGTGTCGAGAGATGAATCGCGACTTGGTCTTCGGGATTTTGGTTTCCTAATTCGTCGGGTTTTTGGTTCGTGTGAGGAGAGATACGTGGTTGTTTTTTAATTTTGTTTATTTTGTTGGTCAATTATACCCTTTCTATAGATAGATACACATATAAATGGTAGTTATTAATTTATTTAATCCAATTATCATCAGCCTTTGGATTAACAAAATGAATGGATCAGATGAGTTTGTATTTTGCACCGTTTCTGGGCTTTGCACCTGATCCGGCCTCTTTGTAAGTTTATTAGTAAAATGTAACGATTCAGACTAGGGCAATTTAGGTTTACTATTGATCAAACAAGAGCATATAAGTATTAGGTCAATCCTCAATGTTCAATCAAGCACAAATCACTTTAAACTGTCTTATAGAACAATGCCAGTCACAGCAATTAATACGACATAGTAGAATCGAAACTGGAGGGTTTAAATCCCCATCCGATAGCCCCTGGACGAGACACGCAGCACCGCACCGCACAGCTCTGTCGACTTCCGACGCCGATCTTGAGACCAACCACAACTTCTGAGAAATCGACGAGTCACCAGAAACTATCACAGTCGAACCCGCCAAACAGACTGCTCGAATTGGATCTCTAGCACGCGAACACGACTCGCAATCTTGGACTTCCAATCGAAATTCAAAGTTGGGAATTTTGGATAAACCCTAATTCCCAATCCAGCTTGCCTTTTATCCCAAGTCCAGTAATTGTCAAAACGCAACGTTTTACTCCTAGCTCAAATACACCAGAACGCGCTAGTAGCCAAACGACGTCATTTCCTTTAAGTCTAAAATCCTCCGTGCTATCCAAACGACGTCGCTGCTCCTCAACAACTTGTAACAGCTTCTCGCGCCACGATTAATAGTTGCCATTTCACTTGGCAACGAAGCTCGTCTCCTGCTCGTCCAAAGCTACGCCGTTTTTAGCCAGTTGGAAACTAAGGCTAAAAAATGGCTAAGTCCCAAACCAGTTTCGACCCTGCTACTTCTATACTTAAGTGCGACCTGTCCTAAGCTTAAGATATGTGCTTGAATGTAATGACCAAGTACTCTTACAATTTGCCCTCCTATTCTACTTGTGCGTGTTCTCTTCTGTCTGATCCTGCCATTTACTGCAACATCAGCTCTTTGCCAGCTCCATTGCCCTTTCATGACCAGCAACAGCTTCAGGTCACCTTACCCATATTGAGGGCCTTCCTGCAAAACTCAAACTTAACATAAGGCACAACTTTAATACTAAAATCAACAGGATTTACATCACCAAAAAAATTTCTCATTCTTATAACACATTTGTCAATAGTATCCCTAATGAAATGAAGCCTAACATCAATATGTTTACTTCTTTCATGATAAACAAGATTTCTACAAAGATGCATGGCACTCATGCTATCAGAAAATACCACAGGCACATAACATTTTTGTTCAATTTCATATAGTAAACCCTTAAGCCACACATCCTCTTTTGATGTTTCAATGGCAGTTATGAACTCAGCTTGAGTAGAAGACAATGCTACAACAGACTGTAATTGAGATTTCCATGAAATATAATATCCACACCAAGTGAAGAACAAACCAGTAGTTGATTTTCTACTATCCCTATTACTAGCATAGTCTGAGTCCACATAGTCAAACAGTTCAGATTTATTCCAATAGTCAGCATACATAAGTCCCAAGTTCTTAGAATAGTTTAAGTATTTTAAGAGAAATTTCATAGCATTCCAATGATTCTCCCTTGGATTAGACATGAATCTACTCAAGACAATGATAAGTTGAATTTTCGCCTTATTCTTCGCAATATTTTATTAAAGCTTTGATTCCTTTCCATTATTAAACATAGACTCAATCTCCTCACTCATTGCTAATTTCCATTTATCATTGTCCTTACTTTTCATAGCTTCATCATAAGTATCAGGAACAACATGTTTCACATTTTCAATAACATTAATAGCATATTTAGCAATATTAACAAACTCAGCTACATTAGCATATCTCTTGTTTGGAATTTTGATCCTAGGTGCCCTATCTCTTTCTAGCACATAATTAGTAAATCAACATTATCATTAGCACTAGCATCATTACTTTCATCAGTCAAGCCAGCATTCACAACAAGATCAAACACAAAACGATCATAAACAACATTGGTACCTCCACCACAGTTCATTAGGGAGGCACCCTGCACATTATCAACAATATGTCTATTAGATAAATGACTATTAGTACTAGAACTGGAAGAACTTAATTGATCCCCGTCTGTTTGATGGGGTAAGTTTATCCCTTCCTCTTGGTTTTCCAAGCTTACCTGAGGAGGGGTGTGCAGGTGCAAATGCCCTGCTGATTCTTGTGAATCTTGTGGTCCAGCTTCCCCTGCCCCATCACCAGTAGGTCTTCCCTGATTTTCCAGGAAATAACCAGATGGTATGAAGCTAGTGGTGTCTTGGGTAGTACTTGAAACAGGTGAATTAGAAGTCATCATATTTTTAAAATGAAAGTCCTTCTCATTGAAGGTAACAGACCTAGCTCTAATGACTTTGTATCCACCAGGTTGTAAAACAAGCAACTTATAGCCCTTAACTCCACTAGGATAGCCTAACGTTATTTTTAATGGCCATAGGTTCCAACTTTCCATCTGATACTTTAGCATATGCAGTACACCCAAATGACCTTAAATGTTCCAAATGAATTTTCTTATTCAACCACATCTCTTGAGGCAATTTAAAATCAATAGCAGAACAGGGTGGCCTATTAATCAAATATGCAGCAGTCATCACATCTTCACCCCACATAGAACTCTTAAGGCCTGAACTAAAAAGCATGCATCTAGCCTTTTCTAAGAGTGTTGTATACATTATTTTAGCTATTCCATTCTGTTATGGTGTACCAGGAACTCCTAAGTGTCTCTTAATACCATTTTCAGCACAATATCATCAAATAATTTGTTACAAAACTCAAGGCCATTGTCAGTTCTCAAACATTTAACTTTCAAGTCAGTTTCACTCTCAACAGGCAATTTCTAGGATTTAAAGCACTCAAGCACCTCAGTTTTTGATTTCAGCAAATAAATCCACACCTTTCTAGAGTAATGATTAACAAAAGAGACCAAATAACTCCTACCACCAACAGTTTTTGTACTTGGGTAGGGCCCCAAAGATCACAATGCACATATTCAAGCCTCTCATTAACAATCATCTTAGATCTATTAAAAACATGTGCAGTTTTCTTCCCAAGCACACAAATCTCACTAAATTCAATATCACAAAAGGCTTTTTCTTAATTAGACCATTTTAAACAAATGATACAAGTCTTTATTACCAATGTGTCACATCCTAGCATGCCACAACTTAGTTTCATCAAGATTCTTATCACTAGCATGCACAATGTTCAACTCAGGGTACAAAGAAACATGATACAAGCCTCCTAGCCTCATGCTTTTAATCACAACATGATTATCTGTAAGCACTTCTCTGATTCCATTCTTAGATGTTATTTGACGGCTTTATCTTCTAATGCAAATTGTGAAATTAAATTTCTTCTTAAGTTAGGCACCCAAGCAACATTCTACAAAACTCTTATTTTACCATCAAATATTTTTAATGGAACAGTCTCAATACCCATGATTTTTAGAGTAGTAGTATCCCCTAGTTTAACTTCACCGCCATCACAAGGTTTCAAAGCATCAAACAGGTTTTTATGAGGAGTAGCATGTATAGTACATCCATAATCAAGAATCCAAGCATTCATGCTTTCAGAGTTAGCAACAACAAGTATCTCAGACTGATATTGAGTTTCACATACATTGGTGCAATCTGTCCTATTATAATCATATTTCTTTTGGTTTGTTTTCTTTCTTTTAGGACAACCATTCATGTAGTGACCCATTTCTCCACAATAAAAACACTTAACATTCTCCAATTTCTTATCAAACTCTTTGGTATGGCCTTTAAGCTTTTGGGATTTGTTGGATTTGGGGTTAAACTTAGGCTTTGTCTTAGCATACATTACCTCTCACTTTTAACCTCATGCTTAGCACCATTTTTCTGCTTAAAGACCCTTGAAGATTAATTTTTCCGAGTAATAATCTCAGTGATTTTAGCTAATGTCAGAACCTCTCTCCCAAACTGAATTACATCAATCAAGTTATCAAACTGGTGAGGAAGGGAACTAAGGAGAATTACAGCTTGGTGTTCCTCTTTAATGGCATCCTCACACCTCTCTAAATCTTGGGTCATCTTAAGGAAACTATTTAAGTTTTCCTGGATACTCAACGATACGTCCATCTTAAAGGTGAATAACTTCTTAAGAAGGAAGATCCTATTTGGTAGATACTTAGTTTGATAGGTGGCCTTAAGGGTATCCCATAAAACCTTAAGATCAGTGATCTTCATCACATGTCTAGCTATATCATCTGTTAACCTAATCATAATCTCAGTTGAGGTTACTTCTTTAAGGTCTCTCTTAGTTTGGTCAGGGGTTGGACACAACCATTCCTCACTAACTGCTCTCCAACATTTTTCCTTAATCAAAATACCTTTCTTTCTCATAGTCTACATAGCAAAGTCCATTGCCCATCGAATGGTTTAAGCCTAATATCATTCATCAAGAAAAAACGAGAATAAATAGCAAGAAATCACTCAATATAAATGAGCACATATGTAACAACTCAGGCACCACACCACAGGTCACACGAACCACAATCTCAGGTCACAATATAAAGCAAGATAGCACACAAGATGTGATCTAGTGTCAGTCCAGCCTCAACAAGCCACGGAGCAGAGTGACAATGACACGAGACTCTATATATGACCTAAGATTAAACCAGGATTCACCGAAATCAATAATGATTGATGAATCTGCTCTGATACCCTTTTGCAACGATTTAGACTAGGGCAATTTAAGTCTATTATTGATCAAACAAGAGCATACAAGCACTAGGGTAAAACCCCCCCCCCCCCCCCCCCCAATGTTCAATCAAGCACAAATCACTCTAAACTATCTTATATAACAATGCCAGTCACAACAATTAATAAGACGTAGTAGTATCGAAACTGGAGGGTTTAAAGCACCCTCTGATTGCCCCTGGACGAGACGCGCATCACCGCACAGCTCTGTCAACTTCCGACGCCGATCTTGAGACCAACCACAACTCCTAAGCAATTGACGAGTCACCAGACACAATCACAGTCGCACTCGCCAAACAGACTACTCGAATCGGATCTCTAGCACTCGAACACGACTCGCAATCTTGGAGAAACTTCGAAATTGGGAATTTCAGATAAACCTTATTTCCCAATCTAGCTTGCCTATTATCCCAAGTCCAGTAATTGTCAAAACGCAGCGTTTTACTCCCAGCTCAAATACACCAGAATGCGCCAGTAGCCAAACAACGTCATTTACTTTAAGTCCGAAATCCTTTATGCTATCCAAACGACGTCGCTGCTCCTCAACGACTTGTAACAGATTCTCGCGCCGCGATTAAACGTTGTGTTTCACTTGGCAACGAAGCTCGTCTCCTGCTCGTCCAAAGCTAAGTCGTTTTTAGCCCGTTGGAAACTAAGGCTCAAAAACGGCCAAGTCCCAAACTAGTTTCGACCCTGCTACTTCTAGTCTTAAGTACGACCTGTCCTAAGCCTAAGATTCGTGGTCGAATGTAATGACGAAGTAGAATATAAGTCTTAAATAATATATGAGACAGTCATTTAAAAAATGGTGTTGAAATAAAGCATAAATACTGTGCCAAATATTGTAAAGTTAAGCTTAAAAACATGGGACAAAATTTCACCATCGAGTTAGTAGAGATGGACAGACAAGAGACATCTCAAGGACGACAGTGCCGCCCCTTTAGGCTTATTGCAAGAGATATTCACAATGCACATGCATGCATGCTGCAACTTTGTTGTTTCCTAGTGCATATGGTTATGTTTTCAACTAGTCCAGCTCTCTCACCAAGTCATTTACCAAAGAGTTCCAAATTCCTTCCTCGATTTCCATACCCAATTCTACCCTTTGATCATCAACATGCTTCCAAGTCCGTCCCCTTTCCATGTCTTGTATATAGATATTTCTCGCCTTTTCAACTTTCCAATCAAATACCATCTTCTTCACCTTCCCAGTCAGGTAACTCTCTGCAGCTTCAGTTATTTGGTGATCAGATTGCTCTTGGAATGAGTCCATGAAAAAGTCTAGTAACAGATTGTCCACACAAAATGTGGGATTGGTTTCTGATGGTGCAGGTATTCTCAATTTAACGAGATCAAGCATGTTATGAGCCACTTCAGCTTTTATGTCATTGGACTCTTTGTCTTCGATATCTGACAATGCTACTGCATGCATTTTGTCGAGGTCAACTGGTTCCATCTTTGCCAGGGTCTCAAATCGTCCAAGCCTCTGAATTACCTTTTTTATGGTCCCTATTCATAATTAAAGACCATGAGCAGAGAGATCAGCAAAACTCGGTATCAAGAAATGAAATATGTGGCATCGAAAGTTATCATTATTATAAATTTGTCATGTGATGTGTTTCAAAAGTCCCACCATAAAGGCTGGCTAGGGCTAGGCCATGATCAGACAATGGATTAATTTGGGAAACATCATGTCAATTTTATATGATCAATATGTGGGCCAATGACACAACCATATATATTCAATCGTAAGCATTATCATGATATGTTATTTCCAAGATTCATAAAAACACACTGGATGCCCATTATATTGAATTACCTTTAACACGGACAAAATCAGGAGAAGAGATGCTGTCACCTTCTTCGCAATGGAATGGATCACTCTCCAATACTGACACGGGGCTGAACTGTTCCTTCTGATCATCTTTTGCCATCCAGTCCATGGGCTGAAAAATGTTGAAAAACACAAGCGACGAACGTATTTATATAGCTAACCCAAGGAAGATGTAAATATTAAAGCTCAATACAGATTATTTCAGCTAAAGGTTGATGCCTTCTTATGTAAACCCTGGCATGAGTCTCACAAATAAAGCACGATTATAATTTTCTAGTTCATATTCTTGTTTTAAATGAAAAAGGTTAACCTGATAACTGACATTTGACAGGAGCCATACCCTCCTCCTATAAATAAGTCAGCACCATTACCTTAAACCATGATATTTAAAATCGTAACATACATTTTTTGTATTCCATAGAAAATAATTATACAAACATAAAAGACCAGACCCTACAAATTAAGGAGACATCGCTTCTCACCACTGACCCATAACCTGAAACAACTTGAGTTGAGGAGTAAGGACTACCTTATCCTAAAATTAATTTCAAATCCAAACCACCGACAAACCACAATTGATATTTAAAAATTTATTATAAAGAAAAACAGCTGATGAATTGTTATTTAGGAAATATAAGTAATTTGAACACAAAATTATAGTGTTTGCTACTATAAATGAGTATGAGTATCCACGACCAATTAACATAGTAAATAAGGAACATAATTTTAGAATGTTAACATTAGAAAAGATGCAGATCTTCTTGTCCTAAGAAACAAATAATTAACGAAAAAGCAACGCAGAGAGAATCAATGAAATGTTTTGAAACAAAAGGCCCATTAATTTAAGGTGAGAATCAGGTAGGGGTAGCCATTTGATTCTAGGATCAAAACGTCTAAAGGATCATCCTTATCCTGTCCGATTCGTACATTGTCCTATCCTTGTACTCTAACGTACCTGTCTACAAAGCCTAAAACATGATAAGGGTCACGAAAAAATAGACCCTACCCTGCCTTACTACCATGCCCCCTACCCTATCATACCATGTCCTACCCTATTATTTTCATTCAAATTATAAATTTTTCATCAAATTATGCTTAAATTGATTCTATCGGCCCCTAACCTACCCGACCCGACCTTACCCTAATTTTATCCTTTTCATAAGTACCCTGCGACATAAAAAAACTACTCATCTATACTATTTATTGGATCACGAAAAAAATAATGATACCTTGCCCTTACATTACCGACTCCTAGAATCAGGCGTGCAATTTATTAAAAAAAATAACAATCAACGCCGTGGATCACGTAAATAGACGACAACACGTGGCGCATATATAGGCTTTGCTCACTCTCTACGTTAATAATTCCACGAATCTGTACTTCACACGTAGTGCAAACTGCAAAAGATTGACCCCTTGCACGTCCAGCTGTTTCCCAAACAGCTACTGACACGACCGAACTTGAAAACAGCAAAAAGTGGAGTGATATTAGGCTAAATAGACGCTTATTGGTATTCTGATTTGTGACTCATTTTTATTTATGTTAATAAAATAACGAAACGAAAGTGACGTTAGGAGTGGAGGAAGAAGGAAAGAGTGTGGCGACGTTGAAGCGAATTTTACTGAGAGCAGGCGAAGAAGAGTATATGCACATCTCAACATCAGACAAGTATGTAGCAATTTCATTAATTTTAAGGAAGAGTTGGTTTATCGGTGCACAAGTCGAAGTACCTTGTCAACTGGTGCAGCGAAACTAGTGGATGCTGCGTCAGCGGGAACTCCACCGGTTTCCTCTCCGGATCGGTCGCCTAATTTCTTCACGGAGTCCGAGTCATCATCATGTATACTGCTCTGCAAGTACTCAGAGTTGAACTCGTTATCCGACCAGGTCCAGCTGCTGCTCTTGCTGTTTTCGTCAGTTGAATTAGTAGTCGATGTCGTTGTTGTTGTGGTTGGGATGGTGGCAATGGCTGTGGGTGTATGTGTGGGCGTTTCTGGAAACTCGGAGATGAGATTATGGAAAGTTTTCCAGCGATGGATCTCGCTGTCCTTGATTTTTCGTCCATCTACGCTCTTTTTCCAGAAGCTCCGCTTAAATACTTTCCTCGAGAAGCTCCTGGCAATAAAGCCACTCTTGACGCTGCTGCCCCTATTGTGAACGGACAGGAGCTTCACAGCGTTTAGAACCGCCTCCGAGGCTTTCTGGAAGGCAGTTATCGCAGAGGACGCTGCCGTTTTATGGACACTGGTTCGTTTACTAGGGGGTCTGGATTTGAGATCCTTGTCTACGAGGAAGCGGACGGTGGTGCAGCAGTGTCGGCGAGGGAATGACTTGAAGCCATTGGAGGAGCAAGAGTTCAGATCATCGAGAAGATAATCTTTGAGCAGCAACAGCCTGTTGTCCATCCGAAACGATCTGGAATCTGGGTTCCCCTCTGAAGCCATCGACCCTTAAAGTAATTCGAATTCTATAAACAGGCCGAAATTGATGAATGGACTGACACTTAAAAAACAAAACAAAACAGAGGCAGAGGTAAAGGCTAATGTAGTATACAGACATTGCAAAAAGCAGTCATAATAGCTCCACCGATTAGATTGAACTCGGCAACTGTCTGAGGAACAGCTTTAGCTTTAACTGAGTAAGTACACTGTGTGGGTCAATGAGGGAATAGGGATGGTGCACTGCATTTAAGTAAGGCGAGGGCCGACCGAGGCCTAGGATCAGAAGAAGAAGAAGGTGAGAGGCAGCTTCAATTCTTGGAATTACTTGCGGTGACACGGGTGAAGATCTCAAGGTGGAAGTATCTTTCTGACAGAGAGGGATCAGTGAAGCAGACGGAAGAAGAAGGCACTCACGATGCTTCTCATTTCAAATCTTCATTGTTTTTTAATCTTTTAACTCTGTCATTTAAATTTGTGGAAATGAACTTTTCACAAAGGGCTCGATTCTCTTAATTAGTATTTTTTTTTTCAATTTTGTGATTAATGTAATTCGTTCCTTGTTTATGTGTTTTCGTCCCGTCTCGGCGTGGACGTGTTGTTCCTCCCTCGTAGAGGTGTTATTCGTCTGTTGTGGACATGTTGTATCATGCATGTAGGTGCTACTGCATCACCTATTTCTTTCAAGTGCGCGTGAAGGTGTTGAATTCAAGTTTATGTTCGTGGGTTTCAAAGTCGGCGATGCCTTATGGCATGTGCTTTTATAGCACAATTCAAGTATTAAATACGTGTGGTGCCGTGAGTGGCATGTGCTTCAAGAGTCTAATATTGACATGTACACGATAAAGAAAGTTCTCATACAAAATGTATTAGATATTTAGATGTATTCGTATAATGATTATATGTATGAGATTAAAAACCACTATAAAAAAACCCTGCCATTTAAATTTAGGAAAATTTGCAAAAATATTATACTGAATTCTTTTCAAATCAAATATAAAATTAGCCAAATAAAGTGGTGGTTGAGTTGGTTGAACACTTGCTTTGCTAATGACAAGCTCAAGGGTTCACATCCAAGGTTGTAAAAAACGCTAGGCGGTAATCGGGCGGAGAGGGTCTTCAAAGTATTAATCGGGGATTAATCGGCGACTAATCGGGTTCGATTTTTTATATTTTTAAATTATATGTATTGATATCATATAGTATTTTACTGATTAGATTCTAAAACATTCATAATATAAATCACAAGTAATAATATAATCAATTACCATGCAAAATATTGAAAAGTGAATTTCAATAACAAAATAAATATACAAACACATATTATTAGAATTTTATTTCCTCAAATTGTAATTTTATTTTTTTTGTTAAAAATATTATTTTAAAAATTAATAAATTAAATAATATTTATATTCCCGCCTAGGCGCCGCCTGAAACGCCTAGAAGCCGTCTGGGCACCGCCGATTTTATTAATTTCTTGCCGGTTTATTCCATGCAAGTGTAACCAATATAATCTCTAGGGGGCGGTTTTGATACAAACGGCAAATAAGAATGAGGCAGTGAGGCACGATCCGAGCCGTTGATGGAGTTGATCGGACGCACGTGGCGAAGCCACGTGACACAGCCGTCATTTGCGTCACACTACGAAGTAGTGGGTTTTACTATTTGCCACGTGACGCGCCCACAATGCACGGGAGATTTGGTGTGGCTCAAATCGTGCCTCACTTCCTTATTCTACTGTTGAGGTTTGTACGTGAACCAAATCCATAATCCCTAAAACAATCAACTTAATACTTCAAACATCATGTACCCTCCACGTAAACTATAGAATAGCAAATAAAGGAGTTTTTTTTCTTTTCAAAATGATCCATTTCAGTTTCAACATATCTAAAATGATCCATGAGAGTTTGACATTTCAGTTGTGACCTGTTTTTAATACAATCGGATTCCCATGATCCCGGTTTTGTGCATTTTTAACAAAATCGGATCCCAGGATCCGATTTTATGTGCAAACGAGAGGACGTGGAGTTCTCTCATTCGCACGCCCTCTCGTTTGCACATAAAACCGGATCCTAGGATTCAGTTTTGTTAAAAACGCAGAAAAACGGATCTTGGGGATCCGATTTTGTTAAAAACATGCCAAAATTGAAATATCAAAATCATTTGGATCATTTTGGATATGTTGAAACTCAAACATATCATTTTAAAAGAAAAAAACTCCAAATAAAGCTGAAAGTGATAAAATGATCAAATTGCCCTTGGATACCATTTGGGTAATGTCCAAAATATTAATGCAAGACTCTGGAGTTTTTTTTATTTTTGCTTTGTTTTAAAACTCAAATCTCAATTTTGTCCTATTTTAAACTCAAATATTGATTTTGACCTGTTTTTAATAAAATCGGTTTGGGGAACCCGGTTTGGCTCATTTTTGATAAAAACCGATTTGGAAGAACCCGGTTTGCTGACTGTGCACATGCGTGGCATTATTTGGTCCTACGTGGACCGAAAGAAATGTAATTATGGCCACGTGTAAAACTGGTTTGGCGGAAACCGGTTTCATGCGGAATAAAATTAGGGTTTCTTTTCTTTTAATAAAACCGGTTTTCTTTAGTCAACAACAATTATTTTGAAAAATTCAACTAATTACCACCCAATTCAACACAAATAATTCAACTAATTATCACCCAATTCAAATAATTAACACCAAATTTAACAATTCAACACAAATATTTTAACTAATTAACACTCAATTCCACAATTCAACACAAACATTTCAACTAATTAACACCCAATTCAACAATTCAATATAAACAATGCAACTAATTACCACCCAATTCAACTAATTACCATCTAATTAGAAAAGAATCGGCGGAGGAGAAAAGAAAAGAAACCTTAATTTTATTCCGCATGAAACCGGTTTTACACGTGGTCATAATTACATTTCTTTGGGTCCATGTAGGACCAAATAATGACACGCAGGTGCACAGCCATCAAATTCTCCAAACCGATTTTATTAAAAACGGGGTAAAATCGATATTTGAGTTTAAAACAGGACAAAATCGAGATTTGACTTTCAAAACAGAACAAAACAAAAAAAACTCAAGACTCTGGGACCGAACCATAATTTCTCTATAGTAAAGACTCTAAATAAAATTTATTTACAATTGCCCCGGGCAGAACACGGCAGTTGCGATTCAAGACAGGTCAGGATACTCTCATTAACGTCAACATCTCGAACGATCCATTCAATCTCAGCCGTACATTTTGTCCATTAACAGACATTGCGAACGATTAACGACCGAATTCAAGGATCACTCCGTCATCATCTGCGACGAGACCAAATCCGGTGACGCCTCAATCATCATTCACGAGCGCCAGATCTTTCCGTTTCCGGACTGATCTTGCTATCAATTTCTCATGAACTGAAAATTCCATTTGTTCTTTATTTGTCTGTTAGGGTTTTGTGGATTGGTTTGATTTGGGTAAGCGTACGTGGTTGATAATCATGGCGACTGGGAACCTGAATTTGAATCGGTCATCGGAGGACATCGTCGACTCGACGCCGTTGCTCTCTAGCTCGAATTCGCCTCGAGATGAGAGTCGTCAATCTCTACGGAGGCACAGTTTAAGGGAGGCGGCGAGGTTTTTACGCCGGGCGAGCAGCCGCAGGATGATGAGGGAGCCGTCGATGCTTGTGAGAGATACGGCGGCTGAGCAGTTGGAGGAGAGGCAGAGCGATTGGGCGTATTCCAAGCCGGTGGTGGTCTTGGATATGATTTGGAATTTTGCCTTTGTGGCCGTGGCGGCGGCGGTGTTGGGTTTGAGTACAAATGAGACTCCCAGTGTGCCCTTGAGGCTTTGGATTTCAGGGTATGCTTTGCAGTGCCTGCTGCATATGGTTTGTGTGACGGTGGAGTTTAGGAGGAGGGTGAGGAGTAGAGGGCAAATGCGTTTGGTGGAGGAAGGTTTAGGTGGAGGGAGTGGCCGAGAGAGTGCTGGGTCGAGCGTGGGAGGGGAGACTGGATTTCAGTACGTCACATTACCACAGCTTGAGGAGGAGAGCAACAGGTATACCGACTACATGAATGCTTTTGTAGTTGATAGTGTTACAAAGGGATCATACTATCTTTTGATGTTCAGCCTCCAATGTGCTTCATTGTTTACATGATATAGTTTATGATGCGGCTTACATGTCGGTATAGCAAGCAGTCAATTAATTTGTTTTTATACACATAGTTCAATTGTGGCATCAATGAGAGTCTCTTAACAAATTGATGTTCCTGATTATTTCTTAATCTACTAATTGCAGTGTTGCAAAGCATTTAGAATCTGCCAATACCATGTTCTCCTTTATCTGGTGGATCATTGGGTTCTACTGGGTATCAGCTGGCGGCCAAGCTTTAGCGACAGACTCCCCGCACCTCTACTGGTTTGTTTACGTCCTCCTTTCCATTATCCTTGTGTTTTATAATAATTTATGAGTTTGTATTTAGCCATTCATTTGTGTTTGTAATGCAGGCTCTGTATTGTCTTTCTTGCATTTGATGTGTTCTTTGTGGTGTTCTGCGTTGCACTTGCATGTGTGATTGGTATTGCAGTTTGCTGCTGTCTCCCATGCATCATTGCATTATTATATGCTGTTGCAGACCAGGTAATTACTTGCGCTGGACTTCTTAATGATATATTTTTTACATGTCTCTGTTCATTATATTTGGACACTTAAACCTTTAACTGCTAGCTTTCATCTTGGGTTGTTCACTTGTTTTCTTGAGGTTATATATAGAATTTTGTTTCATTAGCTGAAATTGATTTTTGGTAGACCCCTCGACTTGTATCCTTTTGTAGCTTCTCTTCTAGTGCTACTTTAGGCGTATTAATTTTTGGTAACGGTTGTGGAATTTATATGTTCTGCTCATTTCAGCATAACCACACAAAGTCAGTTTGGTCCATTGAATTTCATTAATCAAATACTTAATGTTAAACCGCATCCTACACAACCAAAAATCATCAAAGTTTTTGTAGTATGTTCGCATCACGCACCATACTTGCTTCATTGTGTTGTCATTTTCATAACCTTTTTCTCTTCATTACAACACGTGTCTTCCATTACGGGGTTTGTTGAGATCCGAGAAAATGTTATTCTGAACCTTATGTCGATGATATATAGAGATCAATTGTTGGCTTTCAGTACAGGGGTAATAATCATTTATTCCTGCCATATGATCGTAGTATGAGTGTCAGATTCACTGTAAGATTGAGTTCTTGATCACTAGCATAAGATTCTTATGGGGATAGCGGTGTCGGCTATTTGTGAATCTTGGTTTTCCCATGACGTATCACCACTGCTTTCGGTTACTTTCGTAGTTTTCTATTTCCTGGAGTAATAAGGATAAATTTAATATTTCCAGAAAAGGATGGTGATAGATTTGTTTGACCCTTATAGGATTCATGATAAAAGGCATTAAAATTGGATGTAATATATGTCTCGGTCTTTCTGAAAGTGTTTACTGTAAAGCAGGAAGGAGCTTCAAAGGAAGACGTGGAACAACTGACAAAATACAAGTTCCGAAGGATTGGCGATGTTGAGAAACTGAGCGGGGCTATGCAGGGCTCTTCTGGTGGAATCATGACTGAATGCAACACAGATACACCTACAGAGCACATTCTGTCTGAAGAGGATGCTGTATGTTCTTTAGTTACAGTCATTATTATTTTTACAGCTCTATTTCTAATCTTCAGTATTTGACTATCATAACCTAACACCAAATGCCATGGAGTCTTACATTAGCCATTCAATACATAGTGCATGCACTCATTGCATAATTGATGTTTTACTTAAGAAAGATAATTTTGCAGGAGTGCTGCATTTGCCTTTCGTCGTACGAGGATGGGGTTGAGCTGCGCGAACTCCCCTGCGGTCACCACTTTCATTGTACTTGCGTAGACAAATGGCTCTTCATCAATGCAACCTGCCCTCTATGCAAATACAACATCTTAAAGAGCAGCAACCACCACAGCCGAGAGGAAGTTTAGACAACACCCTTCCGAACCTAAAATTGCAGGTGGCATGTCTATACATATCCATAATCATATAAATCGTGATTGTAACCTGTGTTCTCTTGTTTTGTAACTACAGTTTTACATCCAGTTGTGACCCTAGCTTGGCATTATCCTTTTGTATGGTCTCGATACTGGTTTATATCTTAATGGTTGTGAATTTTTTGCAGGACCACCTTTTGAAATCTCTTTGCTAAGGGGGTGTCAGTGTCTGGTCTTGCAGTCAATTTTATTCAAGTTGTGCTACGTTAATTTAAAAAGGCCAGCTTCGTCGACATATCTATACACATTCCCTCTATCAGTTGCTACCAATAACCACAACTCTCTACATCATAATCCTTAAAACACCAACAGCCTAACACGTAATCAAAAGTATAGGACAGTGGACCTTCATTGGTCAGTCTACAACAGACGCATCCCCTTCAACCTCTCTCTTTCTCCATCTTCCTCTCCACCAAACCTCCCACGCTTCTCCCCGATCGACACCCCAAACAGCTTCGGACTACTCCAGCCCTCATTCTCCTCTGGCACTGGCTCATCGTTGAAAATCGCATACTTAGATACCAGGGAATATACATTGTTCCACATCGTCTTCAGCTGGTTCAGCTCTTTGGTCAGCCGTGCATTCTCACTCCTCAGCCTCTCGTTCTCTTCCGCAAGCGGATCAGATCTTGCTCCTACATTGTTGACGGTGGTGGTCGTGCTGGTAGTGTTAACAAGCTGTGAAGAGTTGGATGACACGACCTGCTCGTCTCCCGAGTTGGACGAAGTCGTCGTCGTCTGTCTTATTTGGTTCAACGCCACCACGGCTGCTGGCGTCGTACCTTTTCTTCTGGTGATTGCTTTCAGCAGCTTTCTATCACCTCGTTTGAAATACTCGTTCGTGAACTCCCATCTATCGCCAGCCACCTTCCTGAACCCCTGGTAAAAAAAACATAATATTAATATTAATATCAGTAATAATCGAAACCAGACATTCTCGGAGGGTTGAAGAAGCTTACGTAGGTGTTGAGCTGTCGGACGAAGCTGGAGAAGTTGTTGTGCTTGAAATACTTTGGTAGCAAATCTCTTGCGAACTCGGCTGGTTGCCAGACGATGAAGCTTGATCCGTCTTCGCTCCACGATATCAAGTCGTCGATTGATGGATCTTCTACAAGCTGATACGTTTTGATTAGGAACGGTGGAGGAACAGATCTCTGAAATTCCACCGCCGTTGTGATCATCGGCTGCGTCAACATCTGCCGGGTCATACCAAAGAAGCTGAAACGCAGAAATCTCAATCAATGAAACGCGAATCGCGATTATTGGGATCGTAATGACAGAAGAAACTGGGGATGTAAGAATCGGATGGGTCGCCGCCGGCAGAATTGAATGTGAGTATTCTAGAACATGCTGGAAGGTCCTATTATATATAGGCAAAAAGTGTGTGTGGTGAAGTTTGATAATGGAAGGAAGGGTCTAGAACATCGAGGCTAATTCGACAAATGAAGAAGAATGGTACCTTCTAGACCATGCTTTCACATCATCCACGTGTTAAGCTTCCCTGCTTCTAGAAGTCGCCAGATACTTTCTCGAATATTAAATTTATTGATACTGAGGCCCAATTAATTTAGGGGGTACAAGAACTTGATAATCGAAATTTTAGTCCGATCTCTATTTTAAAACTTGCATAAGATTAGTGTTATGCTCGAACAAAGACCGAATTAGAGTCACTCGAGAATTTAGGGTCTGTCCATTTTGACTGAAATTTAATTGATTTTAATTGATCTTAATTGAAGTTAACTTATCTTAACTGATCTTAACTTAACTGTAACTTATAGTGACTTATATTAACTTAACTTAACTTCTCAGAAGGGCCTCACCACCGCCGACTGCCGCCGACCGCTGGAGGCGGCTGGTGGCGGCCGGCGGCGGTGGTCGCCGGAGGTGGTTGGTGGCTGTCGGTGGTGGTGGTTGGTGGTGGTCCAACTTAACTTAATTTTACTTGATTGAAAATAACTTAACTTATCTTAACTGATCTTAAATGATATTAACTTATCTTAATTTAACCGTCAAAAAATAGAGTCAAAGTGAACAGACCTTATTTGGCCAAATGCTAACCCCCAAGTATATACTTGGGTGACAATTTTCGTTTTCAAGTGCATCGAAGCTTTGGGGTACGCAAACGGAACTTACAACTCAACCACACATCATCAGCCTTCCTCCACACTCATCGGTGGGGCCTTTCTTTATATCATATGCTTCCTCCCGCACAAATGTCATCATCATGTTAGGTATTGGAATATTAGGAAAGTTAAGGGTTTTAGTTTTTATTTGTTTTGATAAAACAATTAAGGGCTTTAGTCGTAGAAAAAGGATCAGGTACAAAGTTGATATTTTTGTATAAAATACAAACTAATCATGGCCCTTGATCTTGTGACTGAATGGATGAGATTAAATCCTGATTTTTTTGGTTTTTTTTGTGTGACGAATTATGTCGTCTTTTGGTTTTTCGGCTCGAATTTTGACGAATTATAAAATAAACTGACGAATTATAAAATCATTTTGAAAGATTTTATATTTTGTACCAAAAATTTACTTTGCACTAGATCTGACCTCTTAGTTGTATTGAAATGTAATTTTATTTTTATTTTTTTATTTTTTTGATTGAACTCGATTAGGCATGTGAGCATCTGTTCTTTCAATTTAGCCTTTTTAGTTAGAAGTTAGCAATTAGAAATTAGATGAGGGCTCGAACCCTAGCTTCTTTAAAGCATAGGAGGGAAAGGCGCCACTGTGCCAATCCACTTTGCCTCGTATTGAAATGTAATTGGATTAGTATAAAAGGGAGTTTTTTTTTGCCCTGTTTTCAAAACTCAATCTCGTTTTTACCCTGTTTTACACTTAAATATCGACTTTGTCCTGTTTTTAAAGAAATCGGTTTCCCTCATTTTCGAGGGAAATCAGTTTCTCCCAAACCGGTTTGCTGACTGTGCACATATTTGGTCCTACGTGGACCGAAAGAAATGTAATTGCGACCACGTGTAAAACCGGTTTCCGCCAAACCGGTTTGACTGGTCAAACCGTTTTTCGCCTAACCGGTTTGACTGGTCAACAACAATTATTTTTGACAAAATTAACTAATTACCACCCAATTCAACCCAAACAATTCAATTAATTATCACCCAATTCAAATAATTAACGCCAAATTCAACACAAACATTTTAACTAATTAACACTCAATTCAACACAAACATTTCAACTAATTAACACTCAATTCCACACAATTCAACACAAACAATTCAATTAATTATCACCCAATTCAAATAATTAACACCAAATTCAACACAAACATAATTAGTTGAAATGTTGATTTGAGTGTTAATTAGTTAAAATATGTGTGTTGAATTTGACGTTAATTATTTGAATTGGGTGATAATAAGTTGAATTGGGTGGAAATTAGTTAAATTTGTCAAAAATAATTGTTGGTGACCAGTCAAATCGATTTGGCGGAAAACGGTTTGACCAGTCAAACCGGTTTGGCGGAAATCGGTTTTACACGTGGTCGCAATTCATTTCTTTCGGTCCACGTAGGACCAAATATGTGCACAGTCAGCAAACCGGTTGGAAGAAACAGGTTTCCCTCGAAAATGAGCGAAACCGATTTCCCCCAAATCAGTTTCTTTAAAAACAGGGCAAAGTCGATATTTGAGTTTAAAACATGACAAAAACGAGATTGAATTTGTAAAACAGGACAAAAAAATTACTCGTATAAAAGACATGTAAACAAGCAATTAAGGGTCAATGAAATTAGCAGTTGCTTTTCTATCTTCCTCTTCCGATTTTGCTCCTCTTTCCCAAAACCCTAATCCCGTTCATTCTTTCTTTCTATCAATTCTTCTATAATTCTCGGTGCGATACTCAAGATCGTATCAATTGGTGCTTTCATCTTCATCCATGGCAGACGGTACACGTTCGTTGAAGCAACTGGAGGAACATCTCAAGAAAGATGAATGATAAGGTGGAGAAGCTCACGTCCGATATGTCTCAAATTTCTATCTCGGTGGCACAATTGGTGCACCAACAGCAAAAATTGATTAATCACTTTCAAAATTCATCATCTCATGTTACAGTACCAAGTTCGTCGCAATCAAAGGATACAACCGATGTGCCAAGACGGGAGCAATCGTTGTTAGGGCTTCCACCGGGATTATTCACTCGATTGCCCCTCTTTC
This sequence comes from Rhodiola chrysanthemifolia, assembly GCA_033675395.1. Taxonomy (NCBI): domain Eukaryota; kingdom Viridiplantae; phylum Streptophyta; class Magnoliopsida; order Saxifragales; family Crassulaceae; genus Rhodiola; species Rhodiola chrysanthemifolia. The sequence continues at coordinate 17,753,090 of CM066207.1, forward strand.
AAACTCATATCACTCAAATGCCCCTTTCCAAACTCAAATAACTGGATTGCGGCTTACTGAATACCGGTAATATCAATTTTGAACAATCTCGGTTTCGTTACTACCGATAATTAAAAAATCAACATGTGGCCCGGTTAAGGGCCTACGTGGAAGTAAAGATGTGAAGTGGCATCCACGTATGATCTCGGTATATCGGAAACCGGGACTATTATGATCTCGGTTTAAGAGGAACCGAGAAAAATCAAATTAAAAATGAGGGTTCGTTCTTATTCTTCATTCCGCCGATCTCTCTCCAAAATCTCCTCCCAGTTGACTGCCGCCGAGTCGTCCGCCGCCGCCGCCCGTCGTTGATTCCGGTTCTCAATAGACCGGTATTAAGTTGAATTATATTGGTTTATGTTAATTTGAGTGTTAATTGTTAATTTGTAGAATAATAGGGTTTGGTTAATTATTGATTTTGTTTGTTAAGTGTTGTTTTTGATTGTCAATTGTTGATTTCAATTGTTGAAATTGATTGAATTGTTGCTTTTAATAGTGTAATTGGTGATTGAATTGATTGAATTCAATTGTCGATTTTGATTGTTGATGAAGAAATGATGTAATTGGTGATGAAGTGATGTAAATGATGAAATTGTTGATGAAATGGTGTAATTGTTGAAATTGTGTTCATATTGAATTTGTTATAATATTGAATTGTTGAAATACTTATGGAATTTTGATTTATGTGATGTAGCTATGGACTCACACAGACCCTCATCTTCACAACGACCATCACAAGCTATATTGCATCCGAATATGGATGCGGATCACATAATTCATCCAGGTCCAATTGACAACTCAGTCCTAAGTCGGCAACTTACTCATCGTACCGAGGCGATTTGGAACCCACAAGTTAGTATGTTAAATTATGTTAATTATCATTCATAATTTAATATGTTACTAATGTTGGATTACATTGTTGTTTCACAGTTGGATCCGAAAGGGATTGCCAATGTACCCCTTAAGGTTCATAAAGGGGGTGCATTGACCCTTGATGGTCGTATACGCCCTTATGTGGTAGCTGCTGGTTTTTATCCATGGACTCAGGTGTGCGATGTGAAGGTTGACTCGTCGCTATTGACAGCTGTGGCGAGAGGTGGAGGCCAGAAACTCACATCTTTCATTTTAATGATGGTGAAGCGACAATCACATTACAGGACATGTCACTTCTTACCGGGCTGCCTGTAGAAGGAATGCCAGTGACTGGCAAGTTGCAGTTCAATTTTAAAGAGGTTTGTCTGAGATTGATGGGGGTATACCCCGAATGCGACAGTAAATCACCTGCTATTGCGAAGAGAAGTTGGTTTACGAACTATTTGGCGGCGATTCCTGATGATGCGGATGAGGAGACGTTGAAGAAATACGCTAGGGCGTATCTGCTCAATCTGATAGGAACCACATTGTTCTCTGACAAGAGCGATAACATGATTCCGCTATACTTTCTTCCCTTGCTAGAGGATCTCGATAGGATTCGCGATTATAGTTGGGGAAGTGCTGTGTTGGCGTGTCTGTATAGTAATATGTGCTGTGCATGTACGATCGGACACAGACAGTTGGCCGGGGCGCCCTTGATTATTCAGTTGTGGTCCTGGGAGAGACTATCTCGGATCAGTGTGCCTACAATCAGGGTTCCAGTCGTGGTACCGCCACCGGAAGCGCCTTTTGATCCAGCTTTGCGAGGAGCGTGGTCGTACGTGTAAGTTTTCATATTTGAAAATTATTCTTTTACTGCTATTTTACTGATAATTCATTTATATATGCAGGAAATGGATTGGGCCTAAAAGTTGGGTAGGGGTACCTCACGGGAGTTTGTTGCAGTATCGTAAAGCGATATAGAAAATGCTCACGGGAGATTTCATATGGAGACCGTATGATGAGACCATGCTTCAGTGGCTGAACCCGACTTGTCTCGAGGGTCGTGAAACTACTTGGAGAGCTGATGTGCCTCTTATTTGCTTCAATGATATCGAGTTGCATCATCCAAGACGTGTTGCGAGACATTACGATTTCCTTCAGGGTATCCCGGTAAATCCAATTGGATGTTCAGACCAATGTCATGGTATGGATAGGAAGAAGAATAGAGATTGGACTGTCATCCACGCGTGGTACATTGTCTTGTGGGTTACTCGACACGAGAGATTGAACGATGGAGACATGGCGCACCCGGGTCACCAGATCGACATACTCACTTCACAGTATTATGAGTGGTATGCCAGGCACACGCGTCGATTATATCAGCCGAGGATTGACGATGAGGTGGAGGAGGTTGGGGAGGACGATGTGCATCAGACACGACTTAGTCATGCTTATCGTCCAGATTCTCATATCATACCTGATAATGTAAGTGTTCATTACTTGTTTAATTATTTATGAATGTATTCACGTCGGAGTTATCGGTTCACTGACTAAAAAATATATGTATATTGCAGATACGTGCACTCGTCATGAATGCACGTGATGCTAGTGAGTTCTTCCTCAACTGCACTGATGATTATTCACGAAGGGGATTTCATAAAAATTTTAACACCGCTTACACGGAACTCGGAAAGCTTACGGATCCCACTATTGTGGGTGTTGATCCACTGACTGTTACTCTCGATGCAGGTACTTTGTATACACAGTAATTTGTTGAAATATGAACAAATACTAATTTAATATGTTAATTCAGGCGATGCAGTGGATGATTATGGAGGAGGAGAGGAGGCTTATGAAGAGCAGAAGGATGTGGATGATACACATATTGAAGAGCAGATGGATGATCATAACCGACCATCTAGGTCTTCACAACCAGTGCGCGTTTCCGAGAGGGTGCGTGTAGCGTCAAGATGTTCTTTCATGCGCAACTTTCCTCGGATGATGCCACGGAGAGGGCGACGTGATCATTGAGTTGTTGTTGTCCTGTTTTGTCATTTGATGGATGTTTTTGTGAACTTTAATAGTTGAATATTGGTTGTTTGTATGAATGTTCTTTATGGTTTGGACTGTAATTATTTATTTGATAGAAAATGACTGCAGCTTGAACACATGACGTTAAGGGAAAAAGGAATTAAAAACTTGATGGATGGCTTAATTCGGATATCGAGTCGGACATCACGTTTGTTGTGACCCACTAAGTGGCAGTGTGTGCATCGCTGAATTCGCGGGGTCGGAGTTGATGAAGACGGTAATTGGCTGCTGGATTCCCCTAAATGTCGATGTCGCTGGTCCATCTCGTTATGCCTTCTTCTGGTCGGGGGCCTGCCAGCTTTGTTACGTTTGAATCTTGGATTCGGAACATGAACAGGTCCATTATAATCTCTCCAAAAATCCTCGTGAAGTAAGAGGTTGAAAAAATAACTCCAGGTCCTGTAGTACGCTTCGAGCGTATATTCTGTGGGGACATAATCTGTGTCTTCGACCCGGGCGTATCTGCAAGCTGCCATGGCATGAGAACAAGGATACTTGAATAATGTCCACTTTGTACATGAACAAGTTCGTGTATCCAGGCAACCCCTGTACGTGACATGGTTCTTTCTGGTCAGTACGTCAAAAACACGGCTTACTGGATCGTATATCGTCACTATGTGGAACTGAGCCCTAGCCGTAGTTCTGCCAATCTGTCACTAATTTTCGGAGGACATATTGTTCCATCGATGTTGTACGGGCTCTGGTAACGCTTCACGAAATAAGCAGCTGTCTGTCTAAAAGTGTACATAACCAGTGAAGAAACTGGCAAATCACGACCATTCAACAAACATTCTGAAGCATTTGTAGTCATTGAGCCACATCGAAATCCACCGTGGTCGAACGCATGTGTCCATAGTTCTACATTCATATCTTTCAACCATTTGCGAGCAAGTGGCTTATCATGCAATAGTTGTAAGAGCCCTGCAAACTTATTCTTGAACTTCAACTCCTTCTTCGCATATGCCACATCGCCAAGTTTAGCTTTCAAACCTCGTCTTTAACCTTCGTCATGAAATTGCTTTGCAGGTGACGAACGCATACACGATGGAATGCCCTAGGCTCCTGCCATTAAGGTTCGCACATGGCAGTCAGTATTCCATTGTGCCTGTGAGAAACAACGCACAAGCCCTCCCATTGGATCACTCCTTCTCGGATACTGGACATGAACCACTTGGAGTGTGTGGCGTCTATAATGGAGATCCAAATCCCGTATCGTTTTGGTTCTTCTCATGTGCCATTCCTCCTCAAATGACTTTGCCAGAAATCCCGCACACCGCCTGGTGATCCAACATCACCACAAACATGCCGGAAGCAGAGACGTCGATGATATCCGCAACGTCATCATGCTGACACCCGCCTTTCTTGAGAACAACCCTAATCTGTTTTATATACTGGTCGTTCCAAATGGGTTTGTTGGGATATTATCAATGGCAAGGTTGCAGAAAACGCTAGGCGGGCATCGGGCGGAAAGGGTCTCCAAGGATTAATCGGGGCCTAGGCGGGGATTAATCGGTTTTGAATTTTTAATATTTTTAAATATATAATTATATACTATCAAGAAAAAAATATATAATTATATATACATTATTTAATATACAAACTTCTTCCTCCATATTCTCCAGAATGTAGACTTTTAATCATCAATTCATGGGTTCAAGCACATTGACATTGCAAATAAATATGAACATTGTAATTGTAAATGGCTTCATCCACATTAACATTATTAATCAAATCCAAATTATGAAAAATAAGAATCAAACAGCATAAACAATATAAATTAAACAATACAATCCAAATCCATGTTGCAATAATAATTTAATTTTTTAAAATTTACAAATAAGCCCTTGAAGTTTGAATATTGACATGTAGTTGTCATTCCGCCTAGAAACCGATTTAGACCGCCCAGAAGCCGATTACACCGTCCAGGCGCCGCCCAGAAACCGCCCAGGCGCCACAACCGCCTAATTGGTCAAAACGGAACGGGTTCAAGAAAATTGCCGCCTAGGCGGCCGTTTTCTTGAACACTGATCGGTGAAAGATGATGAAGTCGTGGCTGCAGAGCAAGACGAGTTTCGATCGACCGGCGCCTCGCTTCAGAAATCAATCAACCTCGGCGTTCGCGTATCAATACTCATCCTTGACGCGTACGACGACGAAGCTGACAAAGAAGATGAAGGCCTCACGAAGCGGAAATCAGAACCGGAGCTCTCTTCAGACTCATCCGTTTTGGAATTCTGAAAGATGAAAAGATTATTGGAGCCAAATTTTAAAAAATAAGAACTAAAACGACTCAGTTTAAATTGACAGCAAATAGCTTCGGGATCTGAATAACTTTACATCCCCAAAATGAGTCGCCCAATCCAGATGGATGGCTCTGTTGCACCGTTGAGCTTGATAGCTCGCCTGATCCACCATTAAGGATGGCTTTACAATTTTGGCCTCTTCTTAACATAAGCATGCACATGCCTCCTCATCAAAAAAATTTACTCGACACAGCTTACGAAGGGAGTCCGCGAGGATGGCATCATATAATTTTGAGTTGTTCACATGCCCCAACACCATTGACCTGTTTCTGTGACCATACACAATTATAATATCTAATCCACATAATAATCCCAAACTCCAAAGCAACCTTTTGATTCAAAATCCAAGTCCGGCCTTAACTTTGGTTTGGATGTCTCCTAAAATTGAGTAATGCAATCAGACAACAATGAATGGGAAAACAATAATGATGAATGTCACGGAGTGGTGGTTGACAGCCACTATCTCGCTCTCTTCTCTTGTTTGTCCCTATCTGCGTCTGCTTCTCTATCTATCTATCTATCTATCTATCTATGTGTTAAGTGTAACACTAGCTCTCTCTTTGTTTCAACTCTCAAACAACTGCAGTCTGGAGCAGCAGTCAATAGTCATGGCATCCTTGTCATCTTGGTTGCTCGTTTGAGGTTCCATTTCTCTTCTCGCTTCTTTGTGGGTTTGGCTCTAGGGTTTGTTTATGCCTAATTATCTGATAAGGTATGTGACCTCTGTTTCTGGCGTGAAGTTAAAAATGGTACCCTTTGTTTCTGTTGGGGGTTTCTCTATACTTGCTTGCTCATTGATTAAGGGTGGATTTTCGCTCTTCTGGATCCGACCTAATTTAGAAAATGACATATTTGGATGGTTGTCTTCTTAAGATCCCCAATTTTATTTGCTAGATTTTCTTCTCAGGCATTTACTGATGGTGTCTGGTTTGAATGGTAGCTAACTGATGAATGTTATTTTCTCTACTTTGGTTTGCTTGCACATTCACACAAAGCTACCGTCATGTCTTTCTCTTCACTTACATTCTCGCATATCAATTGTCATCTTCCGTTCTTTTTTGTTTCTTGAGTGACTACCATGTAATTAATTGTCTTTTCTGCTGATTTGCTCTTGCAGCGTTGTGGTAAGTGACCAAAATGTTGAGTTAGTCTGAGCCAAAACATGCTTCTTCCGCCCATGCCACCTAGCCCAAAAGTGGAGAAGAGAAATTCAAAACCTGCGCTCAGGGATGAGTTACTCATTATAGAGGACGATGACTTCACAGAAATCAGGTTTAGTCGTTTTCGCAGCGCTTCTTGTAAAAATGAGTCATCAAGAAGAACTCTTGAGTTGAACGGTGGTGTGGAGCTGAGAAGGGGTTCTGTATATCAAACTTCAAGAGAGGTAATAAAGAGTATAAAGAATTTGGGGAGTGATGATGTTAGAAGTAAAATTGAAATTTCTCCAAGTAGTGATAAATATATCTCAGTTAGAAATTTGGATTCCCCATGTCTCTCCACCAGCCATGGTAGTCCCCTGAATAATAGATATCTAGTAAATTATAATAATGGGGAGCCATCCTCCTCAAATGACTTTGCCAGAAATCAGTCAATTATGAGTAGACTTTCTAAGCAAGGGGATCCGTTTGGAAATTCAAATTGTAAATTTGAACGGGTTGATGGAAAATGTTCTTTGGAGAAGGATATATGTTGTCGTTCATTACACGAACCAGTTTCTGCGAAGGTTGCCAAACAGCATTCCCCTCGTGAATCCATTGGTGACTCTCCTCGAGCTAGTCCCAAGTCTAGATTCAGTCCTATAAAGAAAATCATGGATCCATTTATGAAGTCCAAGTCTCATAAAAGTCCTTTGGGATTAAATGACGACAGAATAACAGAAACCATAAATGCTAGTAATGGGATTACTCAAGAATCATTGATGCCTGACATCTCTGATAAAGCACCAAGTTTGGATGTTGATTCTCATTTCGCTGAGATAGATTGCTGTCATTTAGCTGCCGCTTGTTCACCAACTCACCTACACGGTTGTCTGAAACAAAAACAGATAAATGGTGTGCCGATCTTCGAGTTTTCACTGAAGAGCCCAGAAGTTTTGATACTGGCCATGACTTGGAAAACGAAGAGTGCAGAATCATGGATGTACACGTTCCACACAAGTTTTAACAGGAAGCACAGCAACGCAAGTGCACGAGGATCAAAAGTACGTGACAACACTGACACATGTATTGTGGGTCAGTTGCAAGTTTCATCTTACTTACCCTCTAAGCACGAAGACAGTGTTATAGGAAAGTCCCTGACTACTGAATTTGTGTTGTATGACATAGCACATGCGAACAGAGGTTTCTCTGCTCAACAGTCTTCACTCTCTTTGCCTGATGCTATTACACTTTCAAAATGCTCAGTAGGCTGCTCTGTCGAAGATAAGCTAAACTCAGACAATTTGGCAGAACATGAGAAGTTGACTGCTAATTCAAAACATGCTTCTGATTTGAGCTTATTTGACTCAACTTCTTACCCTTGGGCTCTAGCATATCTTCACCCCAACCTTGAGGTAGCAGCAATCGTCATTCAAATTCCATTTGAGAATAGGGTAAGCTTGAAGCATGGTAAAACAGATAAAATCGAAGAGACGCGGTATAATGAGGTTAAGAGAGGAAATCATATCAGGGCAACCCCAGGCTATCCGAAGATTAGTGTTGTTGCTTCTACTGGAAATCATAGTTTGCCTGAGGCTGAATGCCATGGTCCTTCTCCGTTACTAAGTCGGTGGAGGTCGGGCGGAGGCTGCGATTGTGGTGGATGGGACATGATGTGCCCACTTGTTGTCTTTAACAATGGAATTGATACTGGTGAGCTTTCACATCTCCCTCTTGTAGAGAAAACTTTCCAAATGGAACTTTTTGTCGAGGTAAATTTATGTGTTGCTGGTTACTAGACAAGCAATTCTATTATTTAAAAATTTGCAACAATTATCATGATTTCCAACTAGAGGCGAGTTAAGCTGATGGACTTTTGTTGGTATTTAGGGAGCGAAGGAAGACACACCAGCTTTTTCCATGACAGCTGTTGAAGAAGGACATTACTCGGTTAACTTCCACGTTCGCCTATCTGCACTACAGGCGTTCTCCATAAGCATTGCAATGCTTCACAGTTGGGAAACATCAAGAAACATACCTAGAATGCTGCAGTGCAACACCCTTGAGACGTTCTTAAAAGATGAAGTGAAGCTCTTCATGGAATCAGTCACAGACATGAGTAAGAAAAAGACACCATCAAATAAAGATAAGGCTTCATTCACTTTCAACCCTCCTTTGTCACCAATTTGTCGCTCTTGAACTCCTCCTCCAAGACTAATTCCCCAGCATGTTAGATTCTCTGGATCCCACAGGGTAACTGTAACATTATGTTGCCTTTGATAATGTATACTCATGTGTTTAGGGTACGAAATGTGCATTAAAGTATGGAAATCTGTTTTTTCGGGTTCGTCCTTGTAGACTAGCCTTGGTTCGAGTAATTTGCTGGATTTGTTCATCTTCTCAGGACACAAGCCTACGCGGCTTAATAGCATTATCAACAAAAAAAACAATTGTCTGAGCCCAGGTTCGAACTGGGGACCTTTAGTGTGTGAGACTAACGTGATAACCAACTACACCACCCAGACATCATGTTCAAAAGATAAGTGGTAAAGAACTTTATTTATTTGTTTTGTGTAAATACATTTGTCACAGGATAAGACGACTCTCAGTCTATGGATGCGTGCCGCAGGACGACTTAGCGGTGACTTTATTTATTGGTTTGAAGTAGCCTACGAGTCGGACCTGCAACGGTGGCTAGATATATATTTATAGGATTTAGGTAATATGGGGAGTGTTCGGTTGAGAATTCTTAAAAATTCGAGAATTTGAGAACTCAAATCTTTAGATCATGATGCATCTTTGAATCTACATGTGACACATGTCCAAAAAGTAAAGTAAAAAAAGATGACTTTGACTTTGCATTAAATGCATCTTGAAAAGTGCACATGAGACACGTGTCACCACCCAAATGCATCTTGCATTTTGGATGGTGAAGATTGGGTCTCAAGTTCTCGAAATTTAAAAGGGTTCTCATTTGAGCGGTCCTCTAGACAACATTATCTTTATCCAACTAAATTTTAGGACATATTTAGTTTGGACGTGTGATGAAAAATATATATATGAGTTTCTTGTATTCTCACATACACAAAATAATAAAAAAAAACCTAGTAGAGATCTGAGCAGAACACGAATTTGGAGGAGGATTGTGTTAACTTTGGGGGGGCGTTCGTCACTTGAGAGCCTATACCGGTAGTGGCGAAATTCATTTCTAAGTCAGTGGTCTTCATATCACGACACAATCATAGTAGTTCAGAGATCCTCAATCAAATAAAATTATTCAAGTTCTCTTATTTATTTGATTTCAATAGCCTTTATTTCCTACATGAGATCGTCGAACTTGACTCCGAAACTTCAATTCGTTGTTCTATGTGTAGCGTCTCGTCTCGGTGACGCTGCTGGCCGTGTACAACTGCCAAGATTCTGGTAACCTGACATTTTTATAAAACCGATCGAACATATGATATTTATTTTATTTTATTTTGATTAGGAACATATGATATTTATGAATGCAGCAATTTTGTTTATGTAGTACTGATGAAATCGAGTAATTTAGTCTAATTTTTATATAACTCTGCAGCCATCAATAATCATATAGTGCTACAAATATAATGAACTTATTTTATGGTGACACAAGAAGATTTGTAGTGTGAATGGACTCATATTTCACGTTCAGAAGTGAGTTTTTTTGCTTCAGTAAATCGATTAAGATAAACCTTTACATATGTCGAAAAATTCCAAACTTTCACTCATACCATTTTCTACGTACAAAAGAGGATTTTCTATTATTATTATTGTTTTTAGCCCCGACCACCAAACAAGTTCGCTACAGAAATTGACCAATTTGGTCTAAGTTTTATTTTACACTATAACTGTCAATAATACTCTAATATAATTCTGCAATCATAACGAACTTATTTTATGGTGACAAAAGAAGATTTATAGAGTTACTAGAAGTAATTTGCCATATGCCATAGTTTGGTAAATCTGTTGGGAAAATGCCACACAATTAAAGTTCATTTAGATTTTGGCACAAACCGCTAATGGTGTTAGTGATTTGTGGTGGAATCAAATATGATGCTTAAGTAGAACGACACGTAGGGGCGGTTTGTTTTGCTGTACAATGTTTACATATTATTTTATCACAAACCGCTACGGCTTCTTTTGATGTAGAAAATTAGCAATATCGTTCCCACGTGGATGCCACATATGCGTCACTTTAGCAATAAGTTTCACTTTGTAAGAGAAAACCCTTACACATATCGAAAAAGTGCGAGACTTTCGTACATACTATTTTATGCGTACATATAATGATTTACCGTCGTTAATTACGTGACTTTCACAAATGGGAAAACAAGGTTGCCGTTCCCTTTATTACTGGCTTTTAATTATTGACTTGGCAATAATATTTGTTTGTTCTGTAAAGATACATATTGTCTAGGGATGGGTGAAAACCGCTCCGAATTTAAAAGTTGTCCGCACCACACCTCAAATGTGTGTTTGGTTAACCGCACCGCTTTGGATAAAAATCAATTTGTTAAAACCGCACCGCAACCGAATACAGCGGTGCGGAAGCGGTTCCCTATCTCAAACCACCCGTTTTAAACCGCACCGCATATATAAAATAAATAATTAAATAATTAGAAATGTAAAGTTATTATAAAAAATAACAAAAATAATAATTTAAGGCCCAATTTAAAATTATGTCGTAATTGATTTCTATTGTTGCTCGTTAGTTGTTCCGTCATTTCTCTTTCTCTTCTTCGTTCGTTCTTCGTCACAGCTGCACATCAAATCTTCGTTTTCCCCAAGATGCCAAGCCACGAGAGTATCTATCGTTATCGTTTGGTCTTATCTTCGTTCTTGAATTATGGAATCCGTAGTTTTTTAGTTCAAAAATTTCTTCTTTAACGTTTGGATGCCTGGAATGATGTTGGAAGTCATCTTATGTAGCCCCTTGGATGACCCTTGGTGGGAACTCATTTATTGCTCGATTCGGAGGGAAATTTTTGGCATTGGTCTTCGAGGCAATAATGACGCCTTTGGGTATGGAATTGGTAGACAAATTTGGCCATATGGATCCATTAGCTCCCTTAGCTCAGCAAACTTAACATTGGAGTTGCCCCTTATATTAAATATGTCCTTCTCCTTGTGCGCGTTTACTATATTTAGCATAGTCGCCTTAAAGTAGTCCCTTTTGCATTGATTTCTTGGACCCTTGGTGTTTGTGTCAAGGTGCTATCTTTAGCAAACTTTGGGATCACGAAATTGTGCGAACCATGTGCGGAATAACCTTGGTTCCCGTCGGTTCACTCACGGTTTGTCGGTATAATTTTTTTCGGTTCGATTGCGCCTTCTTTGTACTAATTTCTTTCTTAATCAAGTCCATATTAAGGACTATGATCCAGCGTGACAGACCAAGAAATTGAAGGAAGAATATAAAGATGAGGCTAGTTGGTTATCGTCTAAGCTCGGATACGCTTGTTGGATCAAGGTCCCAACATCCTCATCCATAGCACTCTCTACTTCTGTGTAATGATTTAATGTCACTAGTTAGTTTTTTTATATTTGACCTGATAACCACCAAAAATATGTATGTGCCCTTACCTATCAGTCCTAAGGCCGGCCCGGTCCTGAGTGTAAGAGCTAGAGCCCCAAGCCCTAAAGGCTGAAAGTCGAACAAATACCGTGATTTCAAAACCTTATTCGGCCCTCGAGCCCGACCTAATTATGACCTAAGAAAGTCTAAAAAAGCCCGACCTAATTACGACCTAACAATGCTCTACTCAGCCCGACCTAAAAAAGTTCGATCGGTAAGCCCTTTCATATTTTACCTTCTATAAATCAAATTATAATATACTTAGTCAATTAACTAAATTTTTATGTATACTTTTCAAATAATGATAAATGATATAATTCAACATATGTATTAATTTTACATTAGGTATGTTTCGTAATTAATTATAATAATCTATTTACCTTATATTAATATTATTAAATTATGTATGTTTTTCCGACTTTGTAATTTTTTTTATTGATGTGCTTAATTAATATATTAATTTTTTTATTGATAGGCTAAATAAATGATTCTTTGAGTCCGACCCTAAAAACTTTTTCACTACTCGCCCTTAAGACTGGTCATAGGTAGACATTTTGAGATAAGCCCAGCCCAGCCCAGCCCGTCCCTTATTTTTTCGAAAGCCCTTTCGAAACGTCATATGTTCAGCCCTAAGCCCTTTCATCCAATACTAGAAATTTTGTCTATTTATTATATCGTTCGTTTCACACTCCCCCCATAAGACTGAAGAATGAAATTAAATTCACAATAAATTACTGTTGATATTAGAATAATTTTATGCCAATAGATTCCGGATTCCATGCATTTTTAGAAGTCAGATCTTCCACACCTAATATATGAAGTGACCTCGTCGCCCGAGAGACCCTTAAAACTGTCAAAAATATCACGAGAGCTTCACTCATATTATTTTATATGTATTTTCTACGTACATAAAAGGATATTTACTTAAATAGATGGTATGTACTTATTTATCCATAAAATGGTTGATTGTCAAAGTTGCAAAAGGAACTATAAATCGTCTGTTATTCTATCTTCACTAAGCTAAACAGATGCACCCACATCTAGTAAAAAAGAGTGTCCAAAACAAAGGAAGGCTGGAGATCTTACCAGTTAGTAACTTTCATGAGCTATCATACATTTGACTGTATTGTTGTTGCAGAGAAGAACGGCCAGCCCTTGCTCGGCTCGCCGTCTTGAACAATGACCTTCAGTTTGTCCGAGCGTCGAGCACTATTGTTGACAATGCTGTCGAAGTTGAATTCATTGCCAGAGCCTAAGGTGTATAAGGAGCGCCGTTGAGTCATTTGTTCCTCACTAGCCCCGATGAGGTTTTCAGTAGTGGTGATAGGCAGAGGGTTTGCTGAGGCTGCTTGTTTCTCTTCAACACACTTGATGGCAGAGAGCTCGAAAGAGACTCTATGATCAGCCAAGGGTTCAGCACTTTGGTTTGCATTCAGTGAATATGATGACCCAGCATTAGGTCCATCAAGTGATTCAAAATTTTTAGTAGACTTGCCGATATATTGTGCATGTGATCTTATGTAATTCTGTAAATCCAATATACAGCTCTCACGAGATTCTCGGCTTGCAGTATCTGGGGTCAGGGAACCAGACCCAATTCTGGACCCCCAATCTTGAGCCGACTTCCTGTGTGCTGCAGAATCTGGTGTCAATGAACCAGACCCCTTTTTTAAGCCAGTTGTGTCTGGAGTCAAGGTACCTGCAGACCCAACTCTTAATCCCCAATCTTGGGTATGTTTCTTATCCAGGCTTAAAATATTAGGCCGGCCTGCAGCGGGGAACTTGAGTGAGTGAGATCCAACAACATGCTCAAAGTCGAGAAAGGGAGAGGAGGTGCCAGAACTGGAGATACCGGAACATGGAGATATCAGCTGGCCTATAGGACTTCCAGGGTAGTACTGATAAGACTGGAACTCATAGTGAGACAGAGGACTAACTTCACTGTTACTGTTGGTTGGGTCAAGAAGTCGTGCAAATGGAACCTCAGGCGAGGAAGGCGTTGTTAAGTGAACATACTCGGGTGGAGGAGTGACGGGGGCAGTTGAAGGCTCAGTGGTGAAGGTGGAGAAGACTGGGGGAGATACGAGCTGGGGCTCATTAGCATAAGGGCCTATGGCAAATATGTTAGTCGGTCCACTTGGCGAGTAGAACCCAGAGGAGACTGAGAAAATATTATTCATTGGAGACTGAACTGCAGAAGGGGCCTCTGATGGATAGAAAGAAGCGGGAGATGAAGGAGGTGCAACAAATGGTAAAACTATAAGCCTTCCTTCAGTTTCAGAATTATGGGAAGCAGGCTGCTGCTGTTCAGAACGGTCTGGTTCTGAAAGAAAAAGGGCGTGGCCAATTCGTTTATTATGCTTGCGAGAACCGCCAAAACACCAGTATATGCTCCAGAAATTGCTTCCTTTTCTCTTCTGCGAGTGCCAAAACAAATCATCATTAGTAAGTACACAATCTCAATTTGAAACAGAAACAAACAGAAAAACACAATTGGCACATAGGATAGCAAGTTTGTGAAATTACAACAACAACACCCAACAGATGTGTACAGTGTTATTAACTACTACTACTATATTAAATAAACTGAAACCTCTACATCTCCTGAATCATAAACCCTAAGCAAAAAGAAGATGAAGAAGAAGAAATCATAAACAGAAGATCGAAAAAGAGAAGAGGAGAGGTAGTAGGTGAGCAGCAGCAGCAATCCAATCCAAATGAAACACGCGAGTTCAGCGAACAATCAGATAACAAAAAAAAATAGAAAGACAAAGAATAGAAAGTGGAAGTTACGGTGGTGCGGTTGTCCGCGGCGATGATGGCGGTGGCGGCGGAACTCAAAGTGCTGTTGCCGGCCGTGGATCCTCTCATATTTCAAGAACAACAACAACAACTAAATTGGTATAGTAGAGCTCAGCAACAAGAAGAGGCTTCAGAGAAATTCTGGTGAGGAAGAAAATGAGACGGAGGAAGAGGGAGAGAGGGTCAAAGGGGTTGATTTTTAGTAGTAATATGTTGTCGACGACGACTAGAAGACTTTTCGGAATGCTGCAGTGCACATGCGCGTCCGCTCAAAGTACCATTTTGCCCTTTTATTCTTCACATTTTTTAGCCTCCAATTATTGTTCCCAAGATAAAAAGAAAAAAAAAAAATAAAGAAGATATAATCAGTTTGGGTTTTTTTTTTTTTTTTCCTTTTTCTATCACCATACAGTGTGCACGTGTGCTTCCTCTCATTATCTTTTTTTTTGCTTAATTTCTGGGCGTGGGTATCAATTACGTAATTATAATGGACATATCCATCCCCTCACCTACCTTCTCTCATTATTTATTCTTATCACCAGTTTCTAATTCACACGTCTGAATCTGAAACTCCAAAAAAGAGGAGGACTTTGGATTCGTTAGCTAACAATCCACTAGACCACAACTAACTCATCCATCCCTTCTCAATTTAAAGAAGAAGAAAAAACCCAAAATTTCACATACCAGGTGGTGGAGGGCTATCAAATTTAACCTTCTTTTTCTTTTATCTTTCAGCTCAAAGAAGGCACATCATTCAGTCATGACATTCACACACAAACAGGCTGCAAAATTAAAAAAAAATCAGAACAATGATTGTCAGTCACTATGGAGATTATTGTGCCTAACAAATCAAGCCAAAATGATTTAGGGAAGGAGGGCAGGTTTGTGGGTTGAGGGAATCTTAATGGCATCCAAAGAGATGAGACGATAGCTATGCAAACCAAACAACTATATTGAAAAAATATGGATTCATGGTAACCTAATCCCAAGTTGTTCAACTACGCATACTAATATAGCCCGTCTACATCCATCATCCGTAGTAGTAATATATGATACTTCATGATGCTGAGTGGTAAATATTTGCTTGAAATAATTTCATACAAATTCAAATCTATCACTGAATGAAAATTGTAAAATGTCACTTACCTTTTTTAATGGTTCCCAGAAAAGAAGAAAAAAAACTTACAGTGAAACTGGACACTGTATGATGTATAGACTTCAGCATGTCTGGCGAATTCGGCTTCCAGGTGTTTCTCTCTAAGCAGCCAAGCTTTTTGATGCAATCTCAAAGAAATTCTCTGATAGCCCATTGGCAGGCAAGATCATCTCCAGTTGTGCCTACTCAGAATCGAACAAGCCAAATTAAGAGGGAAATATGATATGAAATATCATGAGATGGGATTTTACCTTTGAGAAATTTTGCCCATATCCTTTCCATCTGGAGAAGGCAGAAACCATTCGAGAGGCCACCTGCAAATGCTAAATTGATAATACAAATAGCAAGCAGAAGTAACAAGAGAACTGAAAGATACCTGAGGGTTGATTTTGTCAAGTTGGCCTATCTCTTCCAAGAACTTGTAACCTAATCCATCCTTATCATGGAAATTCACAGGAGAACCCTCCAATCAAGGAGTACACCTGGTTCAGAGAAAGAACATCCATAAAAAGATGTCCACTGCAGTTTAAAGCCAGAAGTATTTAAATGTACGCTCACCTTGTTTGGTGTGCGTATGTCGATCGCTGGGTGACTCAATAGCTTGCAAACATTCTCAGGAATATTGGAGGCAGCTTGTAACAAACCATTTAATGACCACCTGAAAAGGCAAAGAAACTAGTTTTTTTTTTTTGATGGGAAAAGTTGTACAGCAATTGGACACTGACTAAGCAGTGACTCAATACGGTACATATTCAACAAATTAAGATCAGGCCGACAAGGCCACCCATCCAATCCAACCATAAGAACAGGAGATTAACTCCTGAGATCTAAACTAAACTACTAAAACTAAAAAACTAGAAAAGCGACTAAAAGGTCACACCATAAGGGTGACAAGACAAGCTCAAAAAACTGAGACGTTTGAGTCGCACAAACGCCGCCTGCCAAAACATCCACCCACCGCCACCCCTTCAGTCAGCGACATCCACCCACCACCATTCAACCCGTTGAATCCATTACATGTAGTCTGTTCTCTGAGAAAAAAACTAGAAACAAAGACCATCCGATCAAACTATTTACAGCATGATCATACATGTTAGCTGATTCTTACCAGGTAATCATGATGCCATTAGCGGTAGAAATCGGCCAGAACATCATCATGTGTTTTCCTCCAAGCCTTCTGAGTTAAGGCTACCAAAGCTGCAAACTGGTCCGTCATGTTAGTTGTGGTCTTATACTCATTAAGTATAAGATCAGCAATTTGTGGTTCCTCCAAGATAGCCTAAAACAAGGAAATTACACAGTAAAGTTAGCAGATACTGAAAAATAGCGGTCTGTTTGCAGAATTGATTCATTACCAAAACAGTGTACGTCTTGACAGCGCGATCGAAAACATACGGCTCTGAGCTTCTATTGGTATTTAGTATTTACCTAATCAAATGCTTGCGATGTTAGCGAAGATTTTTAATTCTAATATAATTGGTAAGGTTTCAAGATGGCATACTGTCAACAGGACTTAGGAGCTCTTCTTTCAATGCAGTAACAAGCTGGTTCTTGATGAATTTCCTCACAGCGTGAACAGCATCAGGATCTGCAGTTTTCATCATAATTTCACCTTCACGAGACAAGGTGATTGCTTTTACAATGAATTAATATATGAAACGAAGCAATTCAGGTAGGTGAATGAAATCCAGATATAGCAAAAGGAGCTGCAATGAGAAAAACAATAACTAAGGTAAATTACTTCATCTAGGCTCGAGTCCAATAAAGTGCTTCGTGACCCTTTGACAAATTTTTGATTCAGAGCCCAATTCTTTGCAATTCTGAAAATCACCAACCAAACTCAACATCAAATTCCTGGCTAGTATCTGTCCAGCTTCCCACCTGGAGCATAGCATCGGATTATTGTAATCCCTCTATAAATCCAATCAGGAAATCACCATTTAATATGACATGCACACCTGTTGAGTTTATCAGATTCGTGGGCGAGTGGGAAAAAGAGATCATTGTCAAATAGATCAGATTCAAGATGGACAGGGGCACTGTAACCACTCACCAATGATGGAACGGGCCGCTCAGATATGTCGAAAATATGACTCCTCTTCTTTCTGTTAACCCCTCAGATCTTTATCAATAAACACGAGGATGATTAGAGCAATGCCCTACGACTTGTGGAGCTTTTTCAAGAACGAGACATAACAATCAGGTATTGACAAGACTATATAACCTGGTGACAAGTTTCGCTTCTCTCCTTCCATTCAAGTATGCAGGCTAGATGAAAATGATTTTGGGATTTTCAGCATCATACTCTGCAGAGAGGAAGTGATGCCCGTCAGAATCAATTCTTCACATACAAGATAGCAGAAAGGATCACAAATAGAGAACATATATTTTTTACAAATACTTTATGGTCATGCTAACGAAATTACCTTCAAGACAAGTAGGGCATAAATCTTCTTCTTCTTCTTCTTCTATAACAAAAGGAATGGCATCCAAAGACTTTGAAAGCTGAATTTCAAGCTTTTCTGTCAAGGCAATCTCAACTGACCTTTGTTTGTAACTGTATCGCTTTTGTTTTTGTTTTCACAAATTTCCCGAGAAGGAGGTGGAGTTAGAGGACGGCTGAGACCCAAATCATATGGAACAGGTGGAGGAGGAGGCCTGTAGGTCTCTATAGTTGAAGTCTCCAAATTTGTATCAACTACATGCACAGTTGAAAGTGTAGGTGTAACTCCGATGTTAGGCGACAAGGGTACCCGCTCTTCCACCACCCTGAAGCCAAAGGCATAACAAGTGATGTAGTGTTAATATAATATGCTGTGTGATGAGCATAAATTTGTACTATATTTATGCCCCACATTAAGTCGATTTTCGATCATCATTCCTTATTTATATGAACTCACACTCTAAGTTTTTGTGTTTTTTAGGTGAAAAACGAATCCAAGGCGAATTAAAGTGTTTTGTGGGAATTTTGGGTGAAAACAAGACACAAATAGGCGGATTGACATCCCTACTTGTCACGCATGCTCAGAGCACATACGGTGTCCGATTCTATTGATCTATAGCTTGTTGGAAACCTGAATTGAAGGACTATAACTTTGTAGTTTACACCAAAAGCTGGTTCAGCTGTTAAAGAGGTAAAAACTTGGGCCGAAGTCTGCTGTACAAAATGCACCTGTGTCACCCGTGTCATGATCTGTCAACAATAGGTGACACTGCATCCTCTCTGGATTCACCCGTGTCACCTATTAGGTGACACAAGCGACTAGGTGACACAAGCGACACATGCCTGACGGGCCAAAAACGAAATTTGGGCTAGGTTTTTTGAAAAAAATGAAAAAAGTCATATTAAACAAAAAGAACAAGAGGAGCACCTGCAATTCTCGACATACTCTCCACTTCCATACACTTTCATTAAACGCACTTGAAGACGACGGAAAAGAGAGAAGGGGACACGAAAACGCGAGGATTTTGATCGGATCGAAGATCGAGTTTGAAGGGATTATCGATATCAATTTGAAGGGTGTAGTAATTCCTTTTTCTCTTTGTAATTTTCGTTTCGAACAAAACATTACTTGTATTTCCATGACGATGGATAGTGAGTAGAGCCCCATATTTTGGGGTCCTACGAATCTTACTCGACTATGATTCGTTAATAAATTAATTTTTGCATGATTTGAATTGCTTTACATGATTTGTAATTTACTTAGCGCTTAAAACCCTGTGATGCATACTAGGTGTTTCAGAAAATGTCTAAGTGTATAGCTTTGAGACGTTAAGCCAATATCGCCGAAAGGGTGAGGCTAAACGTCCGACTATTAAGTAAAATACACATTACGAACTCGGTGACTACGAGAGTAGCCCAAGTTTATAACGGGAAATGCTAGTTTAATGACAAGGACTCCCCATGTTTACGCAGCGAGAGTTGGTAAACATCAGCGAGTTACTTGATTCGAACCAATAGCACCGAAAGGGTGAGGTTTGTAGTTTAAGGTACAATTCCAGTTCGAACCAATAGCGCCGAAAGGGTGAGGTTCTTATTTGGATTGTGTGGCTATATTTTCCAATCAATATAGGCAAATCCTTGCATGCTAGCTAATAAACTCGATTCTAATGTTGTGTAAGTGAAGTAGTTTCCCGAAATACTTCTCGAAATTCGTTAAAACCTTTTCTTTCTTACTTGTATATTTTAGATTATAAAACCAAACAAAACATCCGCTTAAGACTAGGATAAATAGAAACAAAACCTTACATAGTGTATAATTTTACACTTGCTCCCTTGGACGACTTGGTACTTACCGATTTTATAAATTATTTTTGACACGTCACTGTGATTTCTCATTCGGCTATGAAAGCAAACTAATATGTAAACAAAGAACATCATGTTCAATGTTTGAACTAATATGCTTGTCGTGTTAAGTCAGATTGCTCTTTGGTGGTGGTGGGCATAGTTACAACACATGTTATAGCTTAACTTCAAAAATACTAGTTCAACATTGTTGATTAATTATTTGCATACATGCCAAATAGTTTCTTACAGTCTGATCTCAGTTTTAACAACTACTAACTTGAACCTCCAATATGAGTAAATCATGCTTGCTTTTAAAAAAATTTGTTAACAAGTGTATATAAATATATAATACAGAGGAAACTGAAGTAGGAAAGGAACATATCTAAAGGCGGGTGAATTTCTTCCTCCAGATGAGAAACAGCAACAACAGCAGGCTCCCATTATTCTTTTAGCAGTTAAGTCTCTCACGTATAAGTAGAAGCACTAGATTCATGACTTTCTGTTCATACCCACATCTAAAGCAATGATAAGACCAGAAACACCAAGAGCCCTGGAAAGAAAAGCAATTAATACATAAGCAACAAGATAATCCCAAGGGTTAAAATGTGAACCAGCACTTTTAGCTAGCTAGGAACCATGGCCGGCTCAACCATGAAGCCACTGAAGCGGTGGCTTCAGGCCCCAAAAATATGCAGTTTTTTATTAGTAAAAGTAAGTGTTAAAATGTAATTTTGATTTTAAAAAAGGCCCCATTTTCATGAAAAATGCCAATTTCATAAAAAAAGGTCCAATTTTCATTAAAAAGGCCCCAATTATATATAAAAAAAGGCCTCATTTTCATGAAAAACGACCCCAATTTTATAAAAAATATTTTTATGATAAAGGCCCAAATTTTATAAAAAAAGGCCTCATTTTCATGAAAAAAGGTTGATGTGTTTTTGAAAGACGGGTTTAAGAGGTCCAAATTTTTTTTCGCTTCAGGCCTCACGATGGCTTGAGACGGCCCTGCTAGGAACTCAGAAGTTACATAACATTTAACACGAGCACTAATATTGGGGTTTCATTTAACCTGTTTTTCGGTTCATTTAGGTAAATTGAAAGTTTGCATGAAGCATAGCTACACCATCCAAACTGCCCTGGAAAAGGTCGAATATCATGCAATCCATACTCCAAAACAATGTCCATCCAAATCAAAAACAAGCTCCAAGAAATTCAAAACAAACTCATTCCTTAAATAAAAAATAAACAAGAATCAACATGGATTGAAGCAGAAAGGAAGTTAAACTAATCACAAAGGCAATAATATCAACAAAATCCAGCTACACGAATCAGTCTAGCGGCTTAAACACACATCTGGAATCAGAAAAAACAACAAACCCGCGAGCGAAGATTAAAATCCAAAAATCAAAAATATAAAAGAATCGAATTACCACTACGTACCTCTGATAGATAGTGATAGGTCGGGGATCGATGACCTGGGCTATCTGCGCTTTGTCTTAGAGCTTCGACATTTTTAATTTTAAATAAACTTGGCCGGCACAGGTGTCGTCGTTATTTGAGGCCAGCTTGGTTAATTTGGGCCGTTGACTGGACCGTAGTGGGTAGACCGGTTTATTAGATATTATGCGGATAAATTTGAAAAGTGGAAGAAACTGTAAAATTAAGGAAGCGGGGGATGTACGTACACATATCATGTTGGGCATGAGTGCTTGGTACGCGCATTATCATGACTGAATCACCCACTAAATTTGGTTTTAAACTCATATACCCGACAACCTCCATTATCGCACTCGCACGCTCCTACCTCTCTACACTAGCTAATTAATAATAATGGACCACTACCAACCTCAACGTTTATCGCCACACAAAAAAACTAGTGGAACATTTGCCCGCCTCCTGTCAATAATATGACTTACTTAGATCGTTAATAATCAATAATTGTGTAAATAAAATATTCATAATATATCCATGAAAATTATTAAACACACAATAACTGAAGGCACAAAATTAGACCACATCAGAAGCATAACAAACGTGAAAAAGGACTTAACAAGAAGTGCGATAATGATGACGCCAGAGGAAATGGGCACACCTCTTTTTCATATTTGAACCGAATTATATTGTCCACGTGAACTGAATTTGATGAAATTAATTGTTGTCAGTCCCAGCCAAAACTATGTTTTTTTTTTGTGGTAATGAGTAGATACAACAACAATAAGAACATTACAATGCATATGAGTTTTTTATTACCAAGTACATATATATTGATCTCCGGAACTCTTAGCAAGGAATTTTGATCGGATCCGCAAGCATCTGGTACATCTCTCCACTTGTGAAGCGCATGTCACGTTCGACACCTTTATCATGAATCCGCACACATCCACATAAATCATCAGTACATCTTTTTGACACTTGGAGCTTAGGCCACATTTGGGCACCTTTACCGCACACATCATGCGCGAAGCATAAAGAGGAAGGCCTCCACGAGGGAGGAAGAACACATCACGAACAAGGCGTGAAGAGGAAGGCATCCACGCGCGAGGCGAGACGAGAAAAAGGAAAAAGAAGTAAGAAAATTGGTGACCCCGGACTCAAACCCAGGGCGTATGAATCCAACCTCTTAAGGTGGACTTCTTAACCAACATGTCATCACCCCTATTGACTAGCCAAAACTATATTGGGCAACACAAAAAGGCTCTTTTCCTATTCTTTCACATTTATTTTGATTCATTCGAATTGAATTGAACCGAATTCGAAACCAAACTAAGGGTATCTGCAATAAGAGAGCAATGTACAAAATAGCATCTTTCCTTAAAATCATGTAGCAAGCAGAGCTAAAAGCAATGAGCAAAAATGGTTATTTGATCTATATATTTTAACGCAGGAAGAGAGCAAAGAGCGAAAATAAAAACCTCTTTTTATTTTATTTGTAGCAATGAAAGCAAAAAACAATAATCATAACCATTTCAATTGTTCGGCATTATCACTTCTATTACTTCATTTTTTGTTTTATCACATGATTTTTTTAATTTTCTGATTTCTTAATTTTAAAATATTTTTATTTTTATTTTTTGGGTTTGAATTTGAATAGTTGGATATCCTTCCAAGGTTAATTTTATGACATTTCTGATTTTTATTTCTTCCAAAACCAACAAAATTAGGTTTCATTTTTTTTATCTTCATAAATTTAAGTGGACCCCCACTTATTACTTTTCTTTCCAACAATATCTTCATTGTTGCTCACTTATCAAACATTACTTTTTACTCTTTTTTGCTCACATATTGCTTGCAGGAGAGCAATAAACAATAAAATCTCTATATTATTGTTTATCGCTTTGCATAGTGTGATGCCCTAAGCTGATCAACAACAATAAAAAATAATAAAAGGTGCCTGCTATTATACTCGCGAAACATTAGACTCATCACACATGTTCAATAAACACACATAGGCCTCCACCAAACGAAACAGAGCAAGTCATGGCCTCCATCAAATTGCAAAATCTGGTAATATCCGAAATCACTTCCTTGTGTTTTTCTATGATCTAATTAGTAACTTACATTTCGATGTTGCAGGCTTGTCGGGTTATTTTGATCCTATGCTTCCTACTTTTTCTCAACACTCAAGTGGCCCAGAGCAGAAGGAGACGCAGAACTGGGCACTTTGAATACTCAGCCATAAGCTGCAGGACACACACAGCTTCTGTGACCGAGTTCGGAGCGGTTGGGGATGGTGTCACACTAAACACTCAAGCTTTTCAGGCTGCTATTGACCATCTCAGCCAGTTTGCGTCCGATGGCGGGTCGCAGCTCTTCGTGCCTCCAGGAAGGTTTCTTACTGGCAACTTCAACCTCACCAGCCACTTCACTCTCTTCCTCCACAAGGACGCTGTCATCTTAGCTTCCCAGGTAAGACATCGATATCCAAATTAAATAAATATTATTAGATTAATTAAAATAATTTCTTGATTAACTTATGAAAAAGTTGATGGGTTATGGGATGGAA
This sequence comes from Rhodiola chrysanthemifolia, assembly GCA_033675395.1. NCBI lineage: Eukaryota > Viridiplantae > Streptophyta > Magnoliopsida > Saxifragales > Crassulaceae > Rhodiola > Rhodiola chrysanthemifolia. Next base: position 17,777,359 of record CM066207.1, read on the forward strand.
TATATATATGCTCGTGATTGTTGTAGGTCAGATTGGTTTTTGTATTTATCCGTGATTGCTCAAGTCACGGGTCTTGTTTGGATTGCAAGAAAAGAAAACTAATACAGAAGGAAAATGATCATAAAAAATAAAATTAAACAAAAATCAGCCAATTTTGTTGAGCTACAAAAATGAACTTGAATCGATAATTGGTGTGATTTACTCACGTGAGCCTCAGGACGAGAGTGAATGGCCGCTGATCGATCCACTGCCATCTTACGGACGAGGTCGTGACAATGCTGAAGGTGGAAGGTATATAAGCCTCATTTACGGAACAAATCTCACCGATGTTGTAATTACAGGTATGTCCGGCTTATATATAGACTAAATTGGAGCTGTTTGTAAAAACAGTTACTGTGTGTTTCAGGGGACAATGGGACAATAGATGGGCAGGGTGCACCCTGGTGGCAGAAATTCAAGAATGGTCAACTCAATTACACAAGGCCTTATTTGATCGAAATCATGTATTCTGATTCCGTCCAGATTTCAAATTTGACACTCATCGATTCTCCATCCTGGAATGTCCATCCTACTTATTGCAGGTACATATTTGTGTTAAAAAAACATATGAATTTATTGAACAGTTGGTCAGATTTAAAGAAAGATCATTTTATTCGATTTAATAAAAAAGCAGGCATAAAATTATACAAGAATCAAGACCAAACATATATATAGTTGAAAACATGATGAAGCTAAAGCACGAATCAGATTTAATGACATGGGAACATTTTATGATTTTGGCAGCAATGTAATTGTTCAAGGGCTCACCATTTTGGCTCCAGTGACATCCCCAAACACTGATGGGATCAACCCTGGTACATTTTCATCATTGTGAAAACGCTCTACTACTAGTTGTGAGATTATTAATTTGTTTTTTTTTGTTGGTTATTTTAGATTCGTGCACAAATACTAAGATTGAGGACTGCTTCATTGTGTCCGGAGACGACTGCGTGGCCGTAAAGAGCGGATGGGACGAGTACGGCATCGCATTTGGAATGCCAACGAAGCAGCTCGTTATCCGAAGACTCACTTGCATTTCCCCATTCAGCGCAGCGATAGCTCTAGGTAGTGAAATGTCAGGTGGGATTGAGGATGTGCGCGCTGAGGACATCACAGCGATCAACACTGAGTCAGGTATCCGAATCAAGACAGGAATAGGCAGAGGAGCTTACGTCAAAGACATCTACGCTAGAAAGTTCACAATGCATACAATGAAATGGGCCTTCTGGATGACAGGAAACTACGGATCTCATCCGGATAACAACTTTGATCGGAATGCTTATCCGCTTATAGAAAACATAAACTACCGCGACATGGTGGTGGAGAATGCGACGATGGCAGCAAGGCTTGAGGGGATTGCTGGAGATGCATTCAAGGGTATATGTATATCAAATGTGACGATCGTTCTGGCTAAAAACACAAAGAAAGTGGCGTGGACTTGTGCGGATGTGGAGGGAGTTTCGAGCGGGGTGAGTCCTCCTCCGTGTGGGTTGTTGGCCGGTGAGGGGTCAGGGATTTTGGAACAAGCAGGGTGTAGGTACCCGGAGGATAGCGTGCCTATCGATAGCGTCCGTGTCCAGACTTGTTCGTGCCGTGGTGGATACTGGTGATGAGATCTAATACGTACGTAAGATCTAGCTAGCTAGCTAACTAACTAACAAAGAGACACCATCTGAACTGATAGTGTGAGAGATTGTTGTGCATCAGGGCTAGCTAGCTTTATGAAAAATCATGAACCATATATAAATTCGATCGCAATAATAAAGAAGCAATATTGATTAAATTTACACAATTGCCATTGCATTATTATTCATCTGATCACTTTACACAAACCATATTGCACACTCATCAATATATACATATTTTTTTTTTTGATAATTACGTCAAACGGCTACAACAACAGACCAGGGCACAACAGACAGCTGGCCGGCACAAAGAGCCGACACTCATGACACAGATAAAAGACCAATATGCCCAGCATAAAGTCCGGTGGTACCTGGAGACAATGACCACCCGGACTAATCCGGCCACAACTACAACCCGGTCGTAACCGGCCACAACTACACCCCGGTCATAACCGGCCACAACTACAACCCGGGCGGACCCGGCCACAACTACAACCTATACAGACAACAACAACAACAACCCGGACTTACCTGGCCAAAACGACAACATGTACATACAGCCCTGTACAGCCAAAACAGCCATACCGGAGCCGCCGCCAAAGATCCTCGCCGTCACCAAAAGCCACCGCTACCGCCAGTATCTTCATCTGACCCAACCAAAAGCCTCCCTTCGCCCACCTTCCACAACACCCAATCGACGCAAACAGTGGCGGATCTACTTGCAAGGAAGGTGGGGCATATGCCCCTAGTGAAATCACCAAAATAACCTTAGTTGTAAGGGAAATTTCGAAATGCCCCACTCATTTTTTTTAATTTGCCCCTACATTTGTAATTGCTCTAATGATTTTTTGCCCCTACTGTTTTTTAATTATCACACTAACAATGTATATTAAATTATAAATAAAACACAAAGATCCAATCTTTCCATGCCTTAGACTCACTCACAAACCCACTAATCAAACCTAGCAAAAGCACAGATCTTGCAACAAGGGTATGGACACATATCCATTTCCACCAACTGTGTGATGAAAAGTAATGAGATTTAACTGGTTCTGGCTAATTCAGCAGGACGGCTGCAATATGAATCGGTTTTGGAGATCAAAATCTTATGGAGCATCAACTTCGCCTTTATATTGATAATGTCCGAGAAGATGCAAGATTTTCAAATGTGAAGGACCTTTGTGCTCTTGCTAGAGTGATAGTGGATACGGGAAAACATCGAGCATATCCTTTGGTCTTTCGACTCTTGAAGCTAGTCTTGACACTACCCGTAGCAACTGCAACTGCTGAGAGATGCATTTCTGTAATGAAAATTGTGAAAACAAGCTTACGCAACTGCATGACAGACTCTTTTTTGTGTGACGGTCTCATTTGTTATATTGAAAAGGATTTATTTCATTCCGTTAGTAACGAATATGTGATGAGACGCTTTATGAAAATGAAAACTCGAAGAGAGCAATTATAATAATTTTTTTTTACTTTTACATGTTGCCCATAGTCAAAATAAATCCTGGATCCGCCACTGGACGCAAAGCAGGAGGACCTGCGACATTCCCGCGACAGCCCCGAACCACACCATCAGCAGATCTGCCCGTGACGAAGCCATTGAATACATGCATGTATAAGAGAACGCTCGGATGAGAACTCTTAAAAATTCGAAAACTTGAGAATCCAAATCTCACCATTAGATCATGATGCATCTTTGAATCTGTATGTGATACATGTCCAAAAAGCAAAGTCAAAAAAAGATGCATCTTGAAAAATGCACATGAGACATGTGTCACCACCAAAATACATCTTGCATTTTGAATTGGGATCTCAAGTTCTCGAAATTTTAAAGGGATTCTCAATTGAACGCTCCTCCTCTGCGTGCATATATGTTTTCCTTAAATATATATGGTTTCAGTCCCATTTTCAGCATGATCTGATCCCCATGTAGCTAGGTTTTTTCAAAGCTACATAATTGTAGACTTTTCTAAAACTCTCTCGAAGCTCTCCTCTCTCTCTCTCTCCTGTTTCTAAAACTCTCTCGAAGCCGGTAGACTTTTCTACAGTTTCTTCGATTCCTGCAGCCGGCGGAGCTGGGAGCTTCGTTCGGACCGGCTTTTGGCAGCCGATGTTGTGATGGCGGCGTGGGATGGCTTCCGAGGTTCGTTTCTCTCCTCTTGGTGTTTTCCTTCTTCTTCATGGTCGACACGGATGAAGGATGGCGGTGGGCGGTGGTCGGTTGGGGCGTGTAGGGCAGTGCTGGCTGGGTGGGATGCTGGATCTAGTGCTGGTTCTGGTTCCGGTTCCGGATCTGTTGTTGGGCTGGCGGTTGGTTTGATGGAGGCCAGTCGGCTTTGGATGTTACTCAGATTTGAAGGTCGGCGGCTGCTGCGGAAGGCGGTCGAGGGCGGTCGGGTGGTGGTGTGAAGGTGGTGTCGACTGGCTGAGGTCTCGGATATGCTGAGGGGGTGGCGGACGGCTTGCGGTGGCTTGGGTTTTGGTTTCGACTCCGGTCCGATTGGCAGCTCCTGGTGGCCCTGCCGGTGATTGTTTTAGTTTTGTTTTAGTTTTGTTTTAGTTGTAGGTTAGTTTTACTTTTAGCTTAGTTTCTCTCAGCTGGGTTATCAAATGACTAACCTAACAATTCATTCAACCTTTTCGCAAGATACTCAACACATGATCCTTAGAAACATAAAAAGCGTGTCAATCGCTTGCCTATGCTATAAAGAAAGATAGTCCATGGGCTAACGACACACAACTCATTTCCAAGTCTTAGGAGCTAAGTCCATAATCCATAAGGGAAGAGGAGTTTGACATTTCATTTTCAAAACTATCTAGAACAAAGTCATTCTCACGTATAGGTACAAGGGTCATCCCTCTACTCAAGTCATATGCATACACACTAAAAGAAATGATGGAAAGGACATTACCAAACTTAAGTGTGTGCCTCATTTTTTTTCTAATTTTTTTCAAGGCATTTTGCACACGATATGCTTCACGAATTTTTCTTTTGATAGCTTGCCTTATTTTGGCTTGTGCTTGCATATATAATTTTTTTTGGGGGTCTACTTTTCACCCATATTGACTCCACACTTAAGAGTTGGCAATGTACTAAGGATATAAATGGTGTGTGCATACAATGTGAAAGAATAAAGATCACCTAAGAGCAATGACAAAATTTTCGAAGAGGAGAAAAGGATTTCATGCTTGCTAATTTTATGGTCAAGCGATGCAAAAAGGTTGCCTAAATCATTAGATAGACACAAGATAACAAAAACATTGACACCTAGGAATTATGCACTCATAAAAGTCATGGTGATTCTAGATTCAAAATCAAGACGAGAGCAATGAAACTAGATAGTTGAGTGATGGGGTAATGCGAATGCCTTGGAAATTCGAGAAATCAAATGTAAGCTAGTGCATCAAAAGTGCAAGTGCCTGAACATGGATAATTGCAATAGAATGCACTACACACCCACTCCACACTTAAGAGGAAGCTTAGTCCCTAAGCGACAAATATATAGAAATAAAAAGTGTAGTGCAGCTCCAAAATTTGTCTCGAGACGGCGTGATGAAGAACGGGTCTTCAAAACTCGTCTCGAGCTTGATGGGCACACCATCCTTGAGTTTGTCAATAACTTCCTTGGGTGCCCAACCCTCTAGCTCCTTCTCAAAACTTGAATTCCCTTGTATGCGAGGTTGTTCTCTTGTACCATTCATGTAAACCTCAACAAAGTCTTCGTACACATCAAATCTTCGTAGTTGTTCATCCTTTATCTCCTCTTCAACAACAGATTCAACCTCATCTTCAAGCTCACTCTTAGCGAGAAGTGGGAGGTCTTCTTCATGCGAAAAACATGTTTCTTCTATGTATGAGTCGTCATCTTTGAAGAATTCCTCGTTGGAGATGTAAGGCGTTGATGGAATTGTGAGTTCTTGTGTGTTCCCATCCGAACGATCTATGCTGGTAGTGAAGGGAGATGCATCATCGTTTTCCAACTCATCATCGGTGCAAGATTCACCATTCCACACCTCCTTGTAAGCTTGGGTAGCGACTCTCAAGAACTCATCCTCCATTGCTTGATCCCATTTTTCCTTCGAGATATTAGGTTCAGGGACTTCTTCTCCGGAGACCTCTTCTTCTTTGTCCAAGTTCGCATTTTCAATTGCTCGTTGTGCCAATGTGCTTTCTAACATTCGGTTTTGGGCAGCGAGTTCATCTAAACGTTGGTTAAGAGCTTGGAAATTTTGTATCATGTTCAGATTGTCTTGGGAAACCTTGGCTTGGTAATCTTGAAGCATGGCTAGCATTTTCATGGCGGAGAATCCATCATTAGGTTGAGGAATTGGAGGATATTGGTGGCAGGAGTCTTCTTCGAATGAACATTGGCTATCATCCCAATTTGGAGAGTAGGAATGTGTTGGATAGCCATGATCTTCCCAATAAACATTTTGTTGCTCCTCCTCTTGGATATATTCTCCATAGTACGAGACTTGTTGGTTGTATGAATACATCCTCGCAAAACAAAAAGAACAAAAGTTAATAAAGGATATAAGTAGAGAATATACAAAAGAAAGAAGAAAATATTTACAAGACTAGTCTAGATATCCACACAACCTAGGCTAATGACAAGTTAATGCGTTGCTCCCCGGCAACGGCGCCATTTTGACGTGCAGTATTTTGTATGTCAAAAACAATTTATAAGATCGGTAAGTACCGAGTCGTCCAAGGGAGCAAGTGTAAACTTATGCACTATGTAAGGTTGTGTTTCTTTTTATCCTAGTCTGAATTGAGTGTTTTGTTTTGGTTTTGAAAGCTAAAATAAACAAAAGTAAGAAAAGGATTTAACGAATTTCGAGAAGTATTTCGGGGAACTACTTCACTTACCCAACATAAGAATCGAGTTATTAACTAGCATGCAAGGATTTGCCTATATTGATTGGAAAATAGCCGCACACTCCAAGTAAGAACCTCACCCTTTCGGCGCTATTGGTTCGAATTGGAATTGTACCTTAAACTACGAACCTCACCCTTTCGGCGCTATTGGTTCGAATCAAGTAACTCGCTGATGTTTACCAACTCTCGTTGCATAAACATGGGGAGTACTTGTCATAATCCTAGCCTTTCCCGTCACAATCTCAGGCCACTCTCGCAGTCACTGAGTTCGTATCGTGCATTTTACTTAATAGTCGGACATTTAGCCTCACCCTTTCGGCGCTATTGGCTTAAAGTCTCAAAGCAATTCACTTAGGCATTTTCTCAAACACCTAGTACGCATCGCTGGGTTTAAGCACTAAGTAAAATACAAATCATGTAAACAATCCAAATCATGCAACATTTAATATATTAAACAACTCATAGTCAAGTAAGATTCGTAGGACCCCAAAATATGGGTCACTACTCACTATCCATCGTCATGGAAATACAAATCATGTTTTGTTCGAAACAAAAACTATAAAGAGAAAAAGGAATGACTACACCCTTCGAGTTGATGTTGATAACCCCTTTTAGCTCAATCTTCGATCCGATCAAATCCTCGTGTTTTCGTTCCCCCTTCTCTATTTTCCGTTGTCTCCAAGTGTGTGGGCGTGAATGGAATGTGGAGAATGTGCGTGTGGTTCAGAGATGTGGCTTCCCTCTCTATTTCTTTAATTTTGCTTTTTATCATTTTTGCCAAAAACCTAGCCCAAATTGTGTTTTTGGCCCATTTAGCCAATGTCACCTAATAACTGACACAACTGACACTATTTGGACCAGAGAGCAGGAAAAACTGCTCAATGTCAAAACTGAGTGACACAAGTGACATTGGCGCATAGTGAGATGACCTCTTGAGCTCAAGTTCTAACACCCTTAACAGCTGAATCTGATCTAGGTGCAAACTACAAAGTTGTATCACTTGTTCTCAGCTTTCCAACAAGCCAAATATCAATGCATTTGGACACCGTATGAGCTCTGGGCGTGCGCGACAAATAGGAATGTCAATCCTCCTATTTTTGGACTATTTTGCCAAAATTCCCAAAAACACTTTATTTCGCCTTGGATTCGTTTATTCACCTAAAAGCATCAAAATATAATGTGAGAGCTCATATAAATAAGGAAGATGATCGAAAATCGACTAAATGTGGAGCATAAATATAGTTAAGATTTATGCTCATCAGCCGCGACTACCGTGACATCCACCAAAGGTCACGGGTGTCACGACACCCTTTCAGCTCAGTGACTTTTGGCCAGGCCGTGACATGCCGTGAGATGTTCGGATGTCACGGGTGTCACGGCACCTTCGGGCATAATTATCAGTTATTTCCTAAATTCGTTTGTTGGAAGTTTCTGGGCCTTTTTTGGAAATTGATCGATTATTGGGCTATAAAAGAGAGAAGACCAGAACGAACCAAGGGTGCTTGGATAGAGATTAAAGAACCCTAACTTGGGAGGAGACAGAGATCATCGCAAGAGATTGAGGATTCAACGAGCCACATCGTCTACACGGTTTCCTCGTCCTTAACTTCTTTTTATACACTACTTTTGGTTAACTTACCATGAGTAGTGAGTAGTCTTCTTATTCTGGGATCCTACGGATCTCGTGCTATGTACCCAACTCTTCATGTGATCAATTGAACGTTTTTCATTAATGCAATTCGAATATCAATTTCATCGTGCTTAATTTTATAGTTCTTGCAAGTTTTACATTGAATGAGATGTTTGCATGCTAAAACGTATTTAGGTTATTTACCGAAAGATGGATGGGTCCTAGGTATTAATCGGAATCGCATGAAATTGATATTAGGTCATGGTTGCTACAATATTGGTAGTACATGAATTAATAGTAAAGTTGACTTTCGTCTGAAAAACTTTAAGTTTAATAAATCGAGATCGTTGATATACCGTGGATGGGCGGCGTTCAACGATTGAGATTAATCTAGACAATGATCCGTGGATGGGCGGCTTGTCTAGTGTTATTTCGGTTTATTTCCATATTCGATAGCATGATAAATTTACGTGACATGATTGCATGATTAGTGGGATTAGCACGGGTGAAGTATGATTCTGGAATTCTCTCTCTGATCAAGTACAAACCATTATTTTTCTGCACTTAATTTTTGCTGATTTCATCACATCAAAATCTTGTTAATCGGAATAGCTAAATAGGTCGCCTGTTAACTAGTATTAACACGCGTTGTTCCTTGGATCGACCCTTGGCTTACCAAGGTTATAAATTTTGTTTGACTGCAATTAGACCCCTAAATCATATAACTTGACAACTATAAAGGGTTAAAAATACGCTTGTCAAAATGGCGCCGTTTCCGGAGAACAGCGTTTAGTGTGATATTAGATTTAACGTGTGTAGTTTAGACTATTCCGCCTTGTTTGTTACTTGAATTTTTCTGCCTTCACTCATGGTGATTCTTGACTCTCGCAGGTACTAGCTAGTTCATGCCAAGGAAAACACCCCGACAGAAGAAGCAGGTTCAGATATCAGACGAAGACTCGCCGGACCAACGAAGAACTCTTTGTAGGGTCCAAAACGAAGGTCGACAACTCCGAGCACTGAATCGCAACTTCGCAGCATTGGATATGAATCAAAACAATCAAGTTTTGATGAACGAGGTGGTCGACAATGACCAGCAGCGCCTCTGTTGGATCGTTAGGTTAGCCAACTATGTGAGGGAGATCCCAGAGTGGTATCCCTCAGACAGATGGCAGCGGAAATTAACTTTAACACAGAAAATTATACGGAAAGTAAAGACTCACAGATTTATAGTGGAAACCTTACTGCAACCTTTGCAGCAGGCTGAAAACCACTTTGCCTCCTGGACAGTTCCAGAAGGGCTTCAAGATCCGTGTTATTGATAAAGGAATATGCTTGCAGTCTGTTACACTTGTCTCACGCAGTGACAACTAACAAAACTACTCAATTCGAAGGATCAACTAACACGATCGTCTTGTCCGCACACAGCAGCACCTTGTCAGCTCCGGAATTGATCACTCTTCAATCTCCGATTCGTTCTCTCCAAAAGCCGCACTTCAATCTGAAGACTCCTCCTCCTTTTATAGTAGTCTTCAAGTCGGCTGATCTGATCTCTGTCTCAGATCTGATTGCTATCCAGCAGATATGATATGGTTAAGATATTTCCATATCTTAACCCTGTCACATATTTCCTTTCCAAATCTGGCGTGTATCTTCCCTCCGTATATACTAGACGTATATCCGTGTATATACTGACGTCAATACTGCTCGTCAATTATCCCGCGGATATACTCGAATATCTCTGATTCGTATCGACTATATTCTCGCTGATCCGATCTCGTCATAATGTCGGTGTGTCTCTCACACAGAACGCATCTCTCTCGCAGCGCTGCTCTCTCGCAGAGATGTCCAGCAGATCTGATCTACATCAGAGATTCAATCTCCATCTTGCAGATCTGATTCTGTTAAGATATTGCCATATCTTAACTCAATCAACTATTTCCCTTCAATATCCAGCTCGTATATTTCCCTATCACGTCTTGAATATATCTTGCCATATATTTCCGTATATTATATCTTGAGTATATATTCCGCATCCAATCTTATGATCTATTGAATATCTCAATCTCGGATCTTGATATATCTCGAATATCTCCAGCTCGGATCTTGATATATCACGAATATCTCCAGCGATCTGATCTCGTCATAAAGTCGGTGCTGATCTCGTCTCTCACGCAGATCCCGTCTCTCTCGTAGATCTCATCTCTCTCGTAGCGCTGAGCTCTCTCAGAGATGTCCAGTTAACCTTTCTGTCAGACAGTGATTTCTGCACACTCAAGTGGATTATTAGTTAAGTGTTTGTTGTCATCAAAACACAAAGGGTCCAACAGCCTCGTGCAGCAGCCAGTGTGCAGGACCCTTGGAGATTACACTGCCCCACGTGTCTCAGGTTTCCAATCTGCTATTGCACCACCCGGTATAGCTAATAACACATGGGAGCTCAAAACGGGACTCATTCAGATGGTGCAAAATAATCAGTTTTCACGATGGATGAATGAGGACCCTCACCAACATCTCAAGCGTTTATCCAGATGTGCAACACAGTAAAGACTAATGGCGTTCCTCCGGAGTCCTACTACCTAAGGCTGTTTCCATTCTCACTATCTGACAAGGCTAGTAGGTGGCTGGACAGTCATGCAGAGGGCACTTTTACTACCTGGGATAAGTTGGCCCTCCAACAGTACTTTCCACCATCAAAGACAGCTCACTTCAGGAACAAGATCATCTCGTTCCGTTCTATGGATGGTGAGACTCAGTACGAGGCTTGGGAGAGGTGCAAGGAGCTGATGAGGATGTGCCCCCACCACAACCTAGAGCTGTGGCAGATCATGGATACTTTCTATCAAGGAATCGACCAGGGGATGCGCACCTTGATAAATCAAACTACTGGTGGAGGACTTACTGGAGTTCCTCTAGACGAGACGTATGCTATCGTGGAAAAGGTAGCTCAAGACTACCACCTCTGGACGAGTGATCGAGGTAATCCGAAGGAAAAAAAGGATGTGCAAGATCTTTACCTCGCTGATGACACTAATGAGATTGCTGAGTTGACCAACACAGTGAAGATGCTTGCAACTGAAATAAAAAATCTGAAGACAGACTCCGCTATGAAGACGTCTGATGTTGCTAATGTGAGTATCAACTGTCAGATTTGTGGCTCTCCGTCCCACTTCGTTGATGGCTGTCCGGTTTTGGGACAAGATGATAACGGTGGAAATCAGGAGGATGCCAATTATGTTGGGCAGAATAATCTAGGGACTGGTTTCGCTTCTGGCTCAGCACCTAACAGGTGGGATAACCCGAACCGGAATCATCCAAACCTCTCTTACAAACAACAAAATCAGACGCCACTTAGCTTCCCTTACAGACAGCAGCCGAGCAATGCACCATACCAGCCACGAGGTCAATTTAACAATCAAACTCAGTAGCCGCAGAATAATACTCCCTACCAACCGAGGCCTCAGTACAACAACCAATCACAGGGGCAGCAAAATCGGAATTCAGGGAACTACAACAATCCACCTCAGCCACAACAACAATCAAACTCGGGATCGATATCAAACATAGAAGCCATGCTAGCTAGCTTCATAACCGAACAGCGAAAGACATCGGCCAACCAAGACAGGAGGCTTCAAGGGGTTGAGCAATCCATAGAGCAACTCGCTATTCAAAACAGGATGCTGGAAACTCAGATAGCCCAACAAGCAAACTCGGTAAACAGAGAATATGGGAAACTCCCATCGAAGCCGGATCCAAATCCTAGATCAGTGAATGCCATCACACTACAAGGGGGAAGACAGATCAAGATGCTGCCAGCTCAGACCACTCGATCTCCAGCTATAATTTCAGCGCCTGTTTCTACGCCCGTTGAAGGGGAAACATCGAAGGAAGCTGAAAACCGAGCAGAAAATTCTACGTAGACAGTGGAGCCAACTCCTTATATACCGCCGGTTCCGTTCCCTCAGCGGCTTAAAGCTACACAAAGAGACAAAGAGTTCCAGCAGTTCATTGATAAGATTTATACTCTTTACATCACCATGCCCTTCACCGACGTAATCACCCAGATTCCTACTTATGCCAAATTCATGAACGAAATTCTGACTGGGAAAAGAAAAATTGACGGGATCGAGACAGTAGGTCTAAGCGAGGAGTGTAGTGCTGCCATGCCCCATCCCATGCCGCCTAAGCTTAAGGACTCAGGAATTTTTGCTATCCCTTGTGATATTGGTGGTATTACTATTCGTCGTGCTCTATATGATCTTGGTGCTAGTTTGTCTATCATGCCATATTCTTTTTCTGCTAAACTAAATTTGGGTGATCTCTGTCCTACTAATATCTCTATTCGCCTTGCAGATCGTTCTTGTAGACTCCCGAAAGGGATTCTGAAGGAGGTACCTGTCAAGGTGAAGAACATTTACATCCCTGCTGATTTTATAGTGCTAGAGATCTCAGAGGACATTGATATCCCGATTATACTTGGTAGACCATTTCTTTACACAGCTAAGATAGTCATTGACATGGATAGAGGGTCTATAGCTTTGCGAGTGGGCAGCGAACGAGTTGTCTTTTATTTGCCCGACATGTGCAAGAGTCCTAGTCTTTTAGCTGACTGTGATGTATTAGACTCTGCTGATGTTGATGGCCCTATTACATTGACCTCTATTGAGTCTTACAGAGTTGTACCAGGCTGCCCAATATCGATGGATATATGCGCAGTGAGCATGGAGGGAGCAGCTGAAGCTGGACAGAATACCGACTCAGGTAAGGAACCTTGCAAGGTTGAGCTGAAACCTCTACCTGCAAGTCTCAGGTATGAATTTCTTGGCCCTAACTCAACCTTTCCGGTGAATGTGAATGCGTCCTTGACAGATGTAGAGACCCAACGATTGCTTGATGTCCTGAGAGAGCATAGACCAGCCCTAGGTTATTCAATCGATGATCTTAAGGAGATTAGCCCAGATATGTGCATGCATAGAATCCATCTAGAGGGCAATGCTAGACCCACTAGGGATGCTTTGAGACGTTTAAATCCTAAACTGGATGATGTCGTGAAGAAAGAGATTCTAAAATTATTGGATGCCGGCATTATTTATTCTATTGCGGATAGTAAGTGGGTAAGTCCTGTGCATGTTGTTTCTAAGAAGGGAGGTTTGACTGTTGTACGTATGAGCATAATGACTTGATTCCTACTCGTATTGTGACTGGTTGGCTTATGTGCATTAATTATAGGAAGCTGAATAAGGGTACTCGTAAGGATCACTTTCCTTTGCCTTTTATCGATCAAATGTTAGAACGTCTTGCGAAGCATAAATTTCTCTGCTACCTCGACGGTTATAGTGGGTTCTTTCAGATCCCTATACACCCCGAGGACCAGGAGAAAACTACTTTTACATGCCCTTTTGGCACATTTGCTTATAGACGCATGCCTTTCGGTCTTTGCAACGTACCAGCCACTTTTTAGCGTTGTATGATGGCCATTTTTTCTGATTTTCTAGAAAACACCATGGAAGTATTTATGGATGATTTTTCAGTGTATGGCTCATCGTTTGATTCATGCCTTTCTAACCTTACTGATTTTTTTCGTCGTTGTGTTGACACTAACCTGGTTTTAAACTGGGAGAAGTGTCACTTTTTGGTGCAGGAAGGTATTGTGTTGGGACACATGGTCTCCAACCGAGGCATCAAGGTCGATCCGCGAAGGTGGAGGTGATTGAAAAGCTGCCCCCACCAAGAGATGTGAAGGGAATCAGGAGCTTTCTTGGGCACGCTGGATTTTATAGGCGCTTCATAAAGGATTTCTCGAAGATAGCCAAGCCACTCACCGATCTACTTTGCCAGAAAGCTGAGTTTAATTTCAGTGAATCATGTTTTAATGCTTTCCACACTCTGAAATCTGCTCTTACTTCTGCTCCTGTAGTGCAGCCTCCTGATTGGGAGCTGCCATTTGAACTAATGTGCGATGCTAGTGATTTTGCAGTAGGGGCAGTCCTAGGGCAGCACATTGACAAGAAGCTACACGTGGTTTACTACGCGAGTAAGGTCCTAGCCGGCGCGGCAGCAAATTACATTACGACTGAGAAGGAGATGCTGGCCATCGTTTATGCCTTTGAGAAATTTCGGCAGTATCTGATAGGTTCGAAGACCATAGTGTACACTGACCATGCCGCAATCAAATATTTGCTTTCCAAGAAGGATTCAAAGCCTAGACTGATTCGATGGGTTCTACTCCTATAAGAATTTGACATCGAGATTAGAGACAAGAAGGGAGCTGAAAATCTGGTTACAGACCACCAATCACGCCTCGAGTTAGGAGAGCTCGACCGCGAAGAGGACAGACTTCCGATGACTGACTCTCTAGCAGGTGAGCAGCTCATGCGTGTAGATGTCGACGTTGCCCCCCTGGTACGCAGATTTCGTCAACTACTTGGCCTGTGGTATCATCCCCCTGACCTGTCGCACAACCATAAGAGGAAATTTCTGTCCGATGTAAAAAGGTACTTCTTGGATGACCCTTTCCTATACAGATTATGTGCTGACGGTCTTTACAGGACTTGCATTGACGAGGACCAGATTATATGGATCCTAGAGCGCTGCCATTCATCACGATATGGTGGACACGGGACTGGTTCGAAAACAGCTACGAAAGTTCTGCATTCCGGATTCTTTTGGCCCTCTTTATTTAAAGATGCCCACGAATTCGTCAAAGCTTGTTATCAGTGCTAGAGGACTGGAAATATTTCTAAGCAGCAGGAGATGCCCCAATAGAGCATTCTCGCAGTTGATTTATTTGATGTATGGGGCATCAACTTCATGGGGCCTTTCCCACCTTCTTATGGAAATCAGTATATCTTGGTAGCAGTCGACTATGTTTCCAAGTGGGTTGAAGTAGTGGCTACTCCTACTTGCGACGCCAAGGTAGTCATGAAGATGTTTCAGAAGGTTATCTTTCCTCGGTTTGGAGTGCCGAGAACAGTTATCAGCGATGGAGGCTCCCACTTCAAAGAAAAAAATTTCGAGACATTGCTGAAGAAATACGGTGTTTATCACAAGGTTGGCACTCCATATCATCCTCAAACCAGTGTGCCGGTGGAAATTTCTAACAGAGAGATCAAAAGCATCCTCGGGAAGACAGTATCGAGCCACAGAAAGGACTGGGCGTCCAAGCGAGATGACGCGCTGTGGGAATATAGGACTGCATTCAAAACTCCTATCGGAATGAGTACTTTCAGACTTGTTTATGGAAAAACCTGCCATCTACCAGTCGAACTCGAGTACAAGGCTCTGGGGGCTATTAGAGAGCTGAACATAGACATGAAAGCAGCTGGGCAAAAGCGACTGCTGCAGCTACACGAGCTCGATGAGATCAGATTAGACTCCTACAAGAATGCTCACATCTATAAGGAAAGGACAAAGAAATGTCATGACAAACGCATAGTGCGCAAAGAATTCCTAAGCTATCGTGTTTGGATCTTGGAGAGCGAGAGAGAACGGAGCGGATGAAGTGCTTTCAATGACCAGCTCGACTGAAGAAGCATAGCTCTTATCCGTTATTGCCAGGAAGAGCAGTTGCCGTCCGATTGGGCCTGATGGATTGAATCTCGTCCATTGGATCTGATCCGGATCCGCACCAATTCAAGCTTTGATCTGATTGGCCCATTTGAAGCAACAGCAACGACTTCGGATTCGTGCCTCTCCTCAGTCCAGCAAATGGTGTCGCACAACTTAACGTACCTATAGCAACAGAAAGCTTCTCCTTATAGTGACACGCGGGCTCCCTTTAGCGACGATCCCAGTCACACGCAATCAGCTTCAAATTCCCACAAATCTCCGCCTGAAGCTGAGTTGCCCAGTTTCCATGGCTGTTCCAGCTCCACCAGCCACCAAACTCCACCGGGTCTTTGTGCATATCGAAGTAGAGTATTAGCTCAGTACCTGCAAAACACCACAAGCAAACTAACCTACAAACAGCAAGTCTAAGAAATGCTTAAACTTGGTGCTTGAGATCACTTTAGTGCCCATATCTACAGGATTTTCACATGTATCAACCTTAAGCAGTTTTATGTCACCATTTTCAACATGATTTCTCAGGAAATGGTACTTAATGTCTATATTCTCAATGCAGACTGAGAATCAGAAAACAGCAAAGGCACTCCCTTAAACAGTTTGCATTCATACATCATACCCTTCAACCAAATTGCTTCTTTAACACATTCACTAAGAGCAATATATTCTGATTCAGTAGTAGACATGGCAACAATAGACTGCATTTGTGATTTCCAACTTATACAATTCTTACCAAATGTAAAGTAAAATGCAGTTGTAGATTTCCTACAATCTCTATCTCCACCAAAATCAGAATCAACAAAACCAATGAGATCAAGCATATCAGACTTCTTAGAATAGCATAAACCAGTGTCAAGAGTGGATCCAATATATGAATTAACATGCTTTAAAGCCAACCAATGTTCCATACCAGGATTTGACATGAATCTACTAAGCAAAGAAATAGCATAAGCCAAGTCAGGTCTTGTGCTTATCATGGCATACATCAATGAACCAATCACATTTGCATAGGGCACACTTTCCATTCTTATTTTATCAGAGTCAGTCTTGGGAGACTGCAGTTTACTTCACAGAAAATGTGGTGCTAATGGGACTTTAACTTGTTTACTGTTGAGATTTCCATATTTACTTCAACCTTTTCAAGATATGGTTTTTGATGCAACTTCAAGAAACAGTCATTCCTATTTCTTTCTATTATCATGCCAAGTTTTTTTCTAGCTTTGCCTAGGTCTTTCATGTCAAACTCCTTACTCAAGTCCTTTTTCAGTTTATCCACCTTTTCTTTGGACTTAGATATCAATAGCATGTCGTCCACATATAGCAACAGATAAATAGGATCACACTCAGTTGAAGCATAATAGAAACAGGTATCATATGCACTTCTCACAAATCCAAGACTTAACACATAAGTATCAAACCTTAAGTACCACAATCTGGGACTTTGTTTTAGCCCATACATGGATTTTTTCAGAAGGCATACCTTTCCTTTGTGCTTACTGTCCACATAGCCTTCAGGTTGATCCATGTAGATGGTTTCATCCAAATCCCCATGCAAGAAAGCTGTCTTCACATCAAGCTGCTCAAGTTCAAGGTCATACATAGCAACAATAGCAAGCATAATCCTTTTAGTCTTGAATTTTACCACAGGTAAGAATATTTCAGTATAATATACACCTTCTCTTTGTGTGAAGCCTTTAGCTACTAGCCTTGCCTTATATCTAATGGGATCAGATTTAGTTAAGCCTTCTTTTATTCTAAGCAGCCACTTACATTTGACTACCTTTTTATCCTTAGGCTTATCAACTAAAATCCAAGTTCCATTTACCTTTAGGGAGTTAATTTCCTCATTCATGGCTTCCAGCCACTTACCTTTCTCCTTTGACATCATAGCCTCATGGTATGAATCTGGCTCATGATGGATGATATCCTTTGCTGCAACTAAAGCCATATAAACAAGATCAGCATAACCATATCTGTTAGTAGGCCTAGATTCTCTCCTTTCCCTGTCCCTAACTAGCATATAGTTTCTCAGTTGGTCCTGCTCAGTTTGGTCATAGTGTTCTATAGGATCTTCCTGCTCAGTTGCTTTTACAGGGTCACCTGCATTATCATCAGGGGCAGGATGTCCAGGAATGTCAGGTACAGGGTCAGGTGTGGGACCATTATGGTCAGGATTCTCATCTGGTTCTAAGGGCTCCACTTCAACTACAGTTCTGGATATTTCTAGCTCTGGGATGGCTAACTCAGGGTTGGGGCTATTTTCCTTACATGGGAAGCATTTCTCATTAAAGGTAACATCTCTAGAAATTAGTATTTTCACTCCCCTCACACCCAATTCCCACAGTCTATACCCTTTAATCCCATGTTGTTGTTGGTAACCAAGGAAAACACATTTCACAGCTCTAGGGTCAAGTTTACCATCTCTAACATAGGCATATGCAGCACAACCGAAGACTCTTAAATTACTTAGGTCTGGTTTGTTATTATTCCACACTTCCATGGGGCATTTGAGGTCAAGAACCCTATTGGGGCATCTGTTGATCAGGTAGGCTGATGTGCTCAAAGCCTCACCCCAGAAGGACTTAGGGAGGCCTGAAGTCATCAGTAACCCTCTCAACTTTTCCAATAGAGTCCTATTCATCCTCTCAGCCACCCCATTTTGTTGTGGGGTGTGCCTAACAGTTCTATCTCTCATAATGCCATGTTCTTGGCAGAAACTATCAAATTCTTGGTTACAAAACTCTAACCCATTGTCTGTTCTTAACACTTTAACATGTTTGCTTGTTTGGTTTTCCTCTAAGGCTTTCCAGTTTTTAAACTTCAAGAAAGCTTCATCCTTAGTTCTTAACAGATAAGTCCATACTCTCCTAGAGTAATCATCAATAATACTCAAGAAATATTTATTTCCACCATGTGTTTCAACATTTTCAGGACCCCATAAATCAGCATGCACATACTCAAGAATACCCTTAGTGTTATGTGTTCCCATGTTAACTTTCAGTTTATGTTACTTAGCCATTGCACACAATTCACAAAAGCCAAGTTCAGTGATTTTAGCATTCCCTAAGAGGCCCTGATTACTTAAAACATTCAATCCTTTTTGACTAACATGTCCAAGCCTTAGGTGCCATTTATAAGTATCACTGTTAACATCCAAGCATTTATCAGCAACATTCAGTTCAGGCATAACATGGGAACCATTCAGAATATACATGCTATGGTGTCTAGTAGCAGTTAAAATCAATTTATCATTTTTATACACATACATAACACCATTGCAAGCACTGTAATCACATCCATTATCATCAAGAGTACCAAGAGATATCAGATTTCTTCTTAAACCCGGGACACATCTTACTTTTGTTAAAACAACTTCTTTCCCATTTTCAAGCTTCAGTTTTACAGAACCAATTCCTACCACCTTGCATATATTGTCATTACCCATGAAAACATTTTCATCAGGTGTATCATCATATTCAGAAAACCAAGATTTTACAGGGCACATGTGATGTTCCCATGAATGGCATGTGTTTGGCAAAACGGCTTTAGACAGTTCAAACAGGTGTTCAAGTAGTGTTCCACCACATCCTAGCACTCAAGTACAGCGTGGAGCAGACGCAAGGATGTTTTCCGAAAAGTTCTAAAGATCTTCTCGATCTGATTGGAGTCGGCCAGCGAGAAATTCGTTGAGACAGATATTCAAACGAATATCTCCTAAACAGATTGAAGATTGGACTGGCTGACTTGGCAAGGAAGAAATCCGAATCTTCCCTAAGATTGGATGAAAGATACACATCAAATATTTTAGGAATATTTCCTAAAATATTGATGGTGTTATCTGCACCAGATTTGGACATTCGCCTAGGCATATAAATACAACACTAGGGCGACCAGATCTACCATCGCTTTTCTGAGAGACACACACGAGAGTGCATCTGTGAGATTGGAGAAGAAGAGCGACGACTGTTTGATCATTCCTCACCGGAACATCAACGGCGCTGATACAGTCTATTCAGTGTGCTGTTCAGACTGTCTGTGATCGACCATACTGCTGCACACATCATTGATCACTGCTGGCTTTCGGGAGAAAGCAACCGAGCTTCGGAGTGAAGATCGAGGACGTTTGGACAGGAGGTTCGGACGAAGGGGATCGAGGGAAACTGCGGTGAGCCTAGATTACAAATCTGAGAGACGGAGTATTAGAGGCAAGGCAATTACAAACGAGGAGTTGTGTAAGCCCACTGTGTTGCTCTATACTCGTAATAAAGATTTGTGTCCCTTTTAGGGTGTGGGAAACCCCCCCAGAGTAGGCATAGCCGAACTGGGTATCATACTGTGTGTGCTCCTACTTTGATCTGCTTACTGTGCTGTCTCAAAAGTGTTTCAGGTCTGTCTCAAACAGTGCCTGGAACAGTAGCTTGAACAGGTTACTATATTTCAATTGGTATCAGAGCAAACACTCGACACACTGAGTGGGATCCTAGAACTGTTCAAGATGACTCTAAGGGAAGGACAAAGCATCACCCGACCCCCGTTGTTAGAATGTTCCAACTATGCCTGTTGGAAGCCTAAGATGAAATCCTTTCTGAAATCTCTCGATGAAAAAGCTTGGAAGGCTGTCTTGGTTGGATGGACTCAACCCGTAATGGAAAGTCTCACAGGTGAAGTTGTCCCTAAACCTGAAGCGCTATGGGATGAAGCAGATGAAAAGGCGTCTATTGGGAATTCAAAAGCCATGAACGCTATCTTCTCTGGAGTGGACGAGAATGTGCTGAAACTGATCATCAACTGTGATATCGCAAAGGAAGCTTGGGATATCCTTCAAACTGCTTATGAAGGTACAGACAAGGTTCGCAATTCTAGAATGCAGATTGTGATAACCAAGTTCGAGGATATGAAGATGAAGGATAGTGAAACTATCCCTGAGTTCAATGCAAGAGTGCTAGATCTGTCTAACGAAGCTGCTGCTCTAGGAAAGCCCATTGACGGTGAAAGAATGGCCAGCAAGGTACTTAGATCACTCCCTCCGAGATTCGCTATGAAAGTCACTGCCATTGAGGAAATGCACGACATCTCCAAGCTCAAACTAGACGAGCTCATGGCTAGACGAGCTCATGGGCTCACTCAGAACTTACGAGATGAATCACGAAACTGAGTCCAAAGAGGGAAAGGGAATTGCTCTAAGAGCAGATGTGTCTGAAGACTTGGGAGAAACAAACTGCAACACTGAACAACTGGCTATGATGGCTCAAAACTTCGGCAGAATGGTTCGGAAACTCAACAGACGTGGCCCTGAACAAGGTCAGACATCCTCAAGTAATTCTCGAAACTGGAAAACAGGCAAGATGAGGCTCAGTGAGAAAAAAGGATGATGCTTCTGAAAAAGGGAAAGAGGTTCAATGCCACGAATGTAGGGGATTCGGCCACATCAAGGCAGAATGTGCTAATACCCTCAAGACAAACAAGGCAATGGTTGCAAATCTCAGCGACAGTGATGAGGAGGAATGTGATGAACCTACCAGCTTTGTAGCATTTGCTGCAATCACAGAAGAATTCAGTGAAATCAGCAATAACAAGTCTCCTCAACTTGTTCTCCAGACTGAAGACTCCTCAGACAGCGACAATGAAGAGCTCACGCAAGAGACACTGGCCGAATCTTACAAAGACCTGCATGAGAAGTGGCTATTGGTAATCAATCTCAACAAGAAACTCAACAAGACAATTGCCACCATGACTGATGAAAAAGGTAAAGTGTGGCAGGAGGTCGAGATTCTGGCTACAGAAAAGGTGGAACTCCAAGATAAGGTAGATCTGTTGCTTGCCCAACTAACAGAAATGAAACAGGAAAGGTCATGTCTACTTGCACAAAAAACAGAGCTCCTGGGTACCATCTCTTCACTAAAAATCGACATGGAGAAAGATCGTGAAACTCATCCAGCTGGGATGGTAGGTCTAAGGAAAACGATCACTGATCTAAAGCACAAGGAGGTGTATCTCTTGAGGCACGTAGAGTCTCTAGAACTCAAGGTTGAATCTGAAAAAATGGATCATTTAGCTTCCCTGAAAGAGCTCAACCAGCTCAAACAGTCGGTGAAGATGTTGAACTCTGGGACTAAGGATCTAAATGAGATTCTCAGGTCACAAAGACTGGAGTCTGGACATCGGGGATTGGGCTTCACAGAAGAAGGATGCTCAAAAGGTACAACGTTTGTTAAAGCAAAACCAGTGGCTGAACGAAACCCGAAACAGAAGGTGGGACAGAGACTGAATCAGCACCAGGAAAAGAAGGTGAGACAGCACCCGAGACAGAAAGTGGATCTGTCCCAAGGAAAAACCACGGCTGGTCAAAGAAGAACTCGCAATGATCGAACCAGCTCCTTCACAGAATAGAAAGAAGATCTCCGCACATGCTGGTACTGTTTCAAAATCGGACACATCAGACCAAGGTGTTGCTTGTTCCTTGTTGAACGAAGAGCTATGATCCACAAGAATAAACCTCGAATGCAACGGATCTGGGTACCAAAGGCTAGCGCGACCGTATGTCTGGCTGTGATCAACTCATCACGTCACATAGGGAAAGATCACTGGTTCTTCGATAGTGGATGCTCCGCTCATATGACAGGTGACTCTAAATTTCTTACTCATGTTCGACCGGCTGTGAAGAAGCAATTTGTCACCTTTGGTGATGGAGGAAAGGGTCAGGTGATCGGTTGTGGGATATTGAAGGTTCCGGATCTTCCTGCCCTCAAGGACATTCTCTTGGTTGATGGATTGAAGATGAATCTATTTAGCATTAGTCAACTATGTGATGATGGACATCTTGTCACCTTCTCTCAAGACTCATGTCACATGTTGAATAAGGACGGAAGCTCATTGATGAAGGCGACAGGTCACCCAACAATTGCTACCTCATTGGTTCCGCTGGACCTGTTGGTTCTTCGGCCTATCTACCAAGTCGACGGCTTGAGATGGGTTTATGGCACAGGCGCATGGGTAATCTTACTCTTAAAAATTCGATGATGCTCGACTCCACTGCACTCATCCGAGGAAGGCACAAGAGGACATGTGATGTTGATGTCCCAGGCGTCGCATACAGAATCAGAACTCAGACAAAAGACTCGTATCCCGATAGCTGTAAGTTCAGTACCAGCAGACCGGTAGAACAGATTCACACAAATGTAAGTAGACCGATAAAAGGTAGAAGATATGGAAACTCAAGGTGTGTTCCAGCTTGCATGGGTGATTCTACCAATCTCACACGATCAAGCTATCTACGAAACAACGATCCTACTACTCGACAGCGCATCATCAATCATGGATATGTTTGAGGGGGAGTAAACAAGACACCGCCACAAGTCGCACACACCCATGTTGATAATTATAGATCTGTCCGCTATCGCCGGGCGCCACAAACGGATATTAGTACCCTCCCCTTCCAGAGCGAGTATGCCTCGAAGCTAGCTAGTCTCCAAAGAACGCTTCAAGAGAAGGTGATCCGTATGCGATTGAATGCAACAGAGGTCGAGACCCTTAGATCCGCCCTGGGTCTAGGTGGTGTCAAACACTAAAGCCCAACAAGGCAGTGGTCAGTCAGAGTCACAACTCCAGCAAAACAGTTGGACTGACCACTTAAGGAAGTGAGCTGGATCAGAAGGTACATTTTTAGAAGATGAATATTTTTTAAATCCTTGGAGATTCTTTTTCGTGCCGTTATGAAGGAAAAGGGGATATTCTCGAAGGCTCGTTTTTGGGAAGTTGAAAAGGCTGGATGTGATTTAAAAAAATAGAATTACTTCGCCCGCTGTCCTTGCTCACTCTCGTCTGAAACCCTAACGTAGCTGTCCCTCGTTTTTCCTCCAAAGCTTCTTCTTTTTTCGGCAACAATGGTTAACACCAGGAAATCCTCCAAGTCAGATATCAAGTTGTCATCGGAATCAAAGAAGACAGTCAAGAATCCGTCCGATTCCTTAGCGGCGAAGCCTCAAATTCCTAAATCGACGAAACAGAAGATGTCGATGAAGAAAAAGGCGTCGCCTTTAGTTGCTGGAACTACAGCCGTACCTGGTGTCAAAATCTCTGAGGACGAAGCAGCTTCTGCAAACCCTAGAGTTGGGATGGTGGTGAGTAAAGGTCCAGAACCTGCTGCAAAGCAGAAGAAAGTGGGTTCGCAACCAGCGGAGAAAAATCCTAAACAAACCGATGCTAGTTCAACATCAGCAAGTGTCGTTCCTCCACCGTTCTTGCCCCAATCTAAGGTATCTTCCATCCCCAATGCTCCGGTTGATGTTTCTGTTCCTGTGAAAGTTGCTATTGTTAGTAATAAAGTGGTTGAAAAGGAAGTAGAAGCTGTGAATGAGAAGGTCGGTGAAGCCAGTAGGGCTGTTGATTGTTTGGACGTTGTTGATTCTGTGAAAGACGGGGAACCCAGTTTGCATGTCTCTAAAGTTGATGGTTATAAAGGCTGGAAGGAGAAGATTCTCGCATCTGGTTATGTGCGTCCCTCAGGGTTTCGACGGAAGGCTGTTAATCGTAGAAGAAATTCTCCAAGAAAGTGTCTGGTCAAGATAAGTGCCGTAAGTGGAAAAATCATTGCCCAGGGAAAGGTGGCTAATGTTGATAAGACGGAAGGTGTCCCAGTTGAGAAGCAGAAGAGTTTAGATGGTAAGCAGCAAACTGGTGATGTAACTGAAAAATCTGATTCAATCGAGAAGGATGAAGAGCTTGATGATCTGTTCAAGGACATTGATGATGTCATCGAGGATTTACAGAAGGAGGTTGTTCCTGTTCCTGCTGTGCCAATGCCAGTTCAGTCGGCACATGCTCAGGAAGTAGGAGTTGAAGATCCCTTGCCCGCCAACAGCTCTGAAGGTGAAAAGCAGGCAAGTGATCCAGAAGATGTTGCAACAGGGGGTCAGCACGCTGCTGTAACAGCCCTTTCTCAAGAGTTCTCTGATTCGGAGGCAGAGTCAGTCAAAAAACCAGTGCCAGTCAATGGGCGTGGCAGTGTTGAGGGTGATGCTCTTGTGAAGGATGCATGTGTAGTGGGGAATCCCTTGGTCATGTCGAAGGCAGAGATGGAGGTTGGTGCTCAGCATATCCTCGTGTCAGACTCCCCTTCTGAAGATGCTCAAGACACTGTCCCTCTTGCTGAACTGAAAAAATCCAAGAAGAATAAAGGAAAGAAGAAGGTGTCTGTGAAGAGCCCAACAAAGAAAGTCTCTGCTTTGAATGAAGAGGCAAGCCAACGTGTAGGGGGAGCTGTTGCTTCCAAAAAGAGGAAACGTGGAGTTTCTACTCCAGTTTCAGAAGATCTGAGAAGCTGCGAAGCTCCATCTCCTCTCTCTGATGCAGCTCCAACTGGCTTGGTCAAGAAGGGAATTTGGTTTGTTAACAAAGCTGCTGCAAGAAAGTGGAAGTTCGTGCTAAAGAGGAAGATTATTCCGGAGCGTTTTCTGGATGAGAAGCGATACTCAGGGAAGGAGGTTATCCATGTCCTTCAACAAACAGGGCTGATTTGGACCTTGACCAAGAGCAGATCATTCAATGAGCAACTGGTGCGTGAAGCCATTGCAAATCTCCCTTCACAGTTTGGGGTGATTGGCGACAAAAATTATGGAGTTGTGTTTGTTCGGGGAAGGAGAATTGAAATCAATCCAGACCTCATCTGCAAATTCTTACAGATAGATGATCCAGAGGTGGACGAGGTGTGATGGACCATAATTGTATGAATCATAAACACAGTTAAACCCACCAAATTAGACTCTTTGTCTATTTAATTTTTGCTTGTTAGTTCCGATATTTATCTACAGGGTATTCTGAAGTCTAGAGAAAATACAGGCTAAGGAGGAGTTTTAAAGCTGAAAATGGATTACAAGACACTCGAGGCCACAATCAGATTCCGACTGTACAACTTTCATGGAACCGACTTGGAATCACTCAAACATGCTAAATCCATCGGCATTCGGACAAGAACGCAATACAAAGGCACCGAGCCCGGTAAAGGCCAAACAAGGGCAATTTCAGCCGATTTGGGATTTCGACCATGTTCCAAGCAGAATTTGGCTTAGGTTCCTTCTTGAGATCATCTTAGAATGACATTTTAATTCAGAATACACTCTCCAAAATCCAAGAAGCTCCGGTCAAATTTCGGTCAAACCGATGGCTTTTTGAAGACAAATATCTCATTCCACTCAAACTCTCCTCCTCCACCTCACATGGGCGGCTTTCCTTGTGGTGTTGACACCTTGCCCGGCTGCTTTTGAGGAGATGAAGACACTTATGGCCGGCGGCTTTTGCTCTCCTCTTGCCATGTGTTGTGATCTCCTCCACATCTCCTCTTCCCTTGTGACAAGTGTCTCTCTTCTCATCCACACCCTTGCCTCCCCTTAGCCTATAAATAGAGATGCCCTCTCCTTGTAAATGTATCCCATCCACAATCCACAAGTCTTTAGAGAGATAGAGGGCTTAACCCTCTTCTCTTCACTTTCAATACACATTTTATTCTTCATTTTGGAGCTACTTTTCCTTGCTTGGATCTTGCTTAGGAGCTCCTCTCCTCCACTTATTGTAGGTACAAAAGCCACGGCTTGTCCTTTACTTTCCGTATATATTGTTCTTACTTTAAAGTTATTCTCCTTTTCGGTATCCTTATTCAAAGCCATGGTTTGCTTGTATTCCTTGACATGAATACAAGTAGCTAAAAGCTTGTATTCGGTAGAGGGAGTATTTATATCATAAACCGTTCTAGACTCTATGCTTAATGCTACTTAGTGTTTCAAAACTTGTTCTATGTGCCACATATTAGGTTAGAACTTCCAAGGTTGAGTGGATGCTTGAAATGGCAAAACTCTTCCGTGGGGTTCGTGAACATACTCGGGTAAGTGGATGCTTGAAATGGCAAAGCTTATCTGAGGAGTTCGACCTCTTTTAAACACCATTTGGTTGATCGTAACTGATTGATCAATTGGATGCACATAAGGCTAAGATACTTCGAAAGGAGGAATTAGTCTAAATAGAACAAGTGTTCTAAATGATGTGGCAAGTCATGTGCTAGAAATAGCCTTGATACATCTTTGAACACTTAGTATGATCATTAGAGGTCAATGATGAACGATGATATGATATGAAACCCCTAAACCGAATCCTTTCCTTACAGTCCATTATCAACTGTTGTAATTTACTTTCAGTTCTCAAAACACACTCAAACCCAACCCCAATCGCATTAAATTTATGCATAAGCTTCATTAAAGAACAACTAATCCACCAATTCCCTTGGGTTCGACCCCTACTTACCACTGACTACCAAAAATAGTTAAGTCGCGAGTAGCGGAGATATAAATTTATTTTTGCACAGAGACATTGCACCTTTACGACAGTGCAGTGCGCTCCGTCAAAATTGGCGCCGTTACCGGGGAATTAGCAAACGGATTAGTTGTTCTTTTTCTTTCCCTTTCATTTATTTTTCATTGCACTGTCCACTATGTATGCATGGATGATTCGGTATCTCCCCCAGTTTGGAGGTGCAATCGGCGAGGACCCTGTAATACATTGCCAACATTTTCACTCCATCTGCAGCCGCATGAAGCCCAAGGACGAGTCCTTAGAGGGGTTTAAATTAAAATGTTTTGAGTTTTCCTTAACAGATTCTAGAATATCTTGGTATTACTCATCATATGCAGATTATGAAGAGTGCTTTGGGGATCTACGAGCCAAATTTCTAAAAGAGTTTTCCCTGTCAAATTATCACACCGATCCCTGTCAAAGAGCCCCGCCATCCTTTCGACTTGAAGTCCGTGAGAAGATCATCACCCTCAAGCAATCCCGTGACGAAACATTGGACGAGTACTTATCATACTTCGATTCCATTGTGACGAGCTGCCCGCACCATGGATTCACGAACTTTAATCTTCTTCAGAGATTTCTCGATGGGATGATGCCACATGACCGGAATATACTTGATGCTGCGGCAGGAGGTTCGGTGATGAATTTAACCATGTCTAAACTGTGGAACTTGATAAATGATATGGCAGAGAGCTCAAAACGAGGGCCGATGCCCCAAACTGATAATAAGGCGCCAACGATAGAAGCCGATCCAGTGTGGGACGAGGAAGAGCCTACATGGGAGATCACTCCAGAGCTGGCAGAAGACCTAGAGCCAGAAACCGATCCAGTGTGGGACGAGGAAAAGCCTTCATGGGAACTTACTACCGAGCTGGCAGAAGAGGAAGTCCCTGTCCTCACTGACGAGCTGCCCAAAGCAGTCCCGTTCCTCATTGCCAAACCAGCCGAGACATGCCCGGACCTCACTGTCGAACTGACCGAGAAAATCACGGCAGGCCCGGTCCTCACTGAAGAGCTGCTCGAGAAAGACCCGGTCCTTATGGCCGAGAAGCCCCAACTTAACCCTTCACGTTTTATGCAGATCACGGATACAAGAGATGATGTGATCAATGATGATGTAGTGCTAGGCGAGTTGGAGGAGAAGCATAAGCCAAAACAGCCGACAAAGGAGCTCTCGCTCGTCACAAGCCAAGAAGAGCCTCTTGAAAAGTGTAAGGACCTAGGAAGGCCAATCATCTCTGCCACAAAGAAGAGGGTTAGCAAGGACGCATGCTCGAGGTCGCTTAAAGACAGAATTCAGAACTTCCACAATTGCAAAGATGCCAACCGGCCATACACGAAGAAGCGACCGAGACATGGCCCGGTGGAATGGAAACCCGGAAGGAGAAACAAGAGAGCACGGCTCATTGGACCAGCAGCTATGGTCAAGAAATCCTCACCTTCTCGGAGCTATGTAAAGAAGAACCTGCCAATGCAATGGAGAACCCAACCGAGCAGATCACTCCATGAGTTCTTTGGGCAAAGTAAAAGAACAGCCAAGAAGAAGTTCGACCTCACACACCCATGGGACCCCAACCCCTCCTAAGTGAGGTATCGTCGAGCTAACGACGTTAAACAAAGGCACTGGCCGGGAGGTAACCCGGCACACTTACATTTTCGTGCATCTTTTAATTTTTCAGTCATTTTACTTATGTCATTTAGCTTTTTGAGCCGTTCTCACCTTTCTTGTAAATATTTGCTTGCAATTGGCTTTTGAACTAAGTCATGCTGAGAGGCACGCCTTCGTTCAAAAGTGTGGGGTGAGAATAGACATTGTATATAAGTCAGTTTGTTTTTCCCTTAATATTAACTTTTTGAAAATATGAACTTGAGAATGTGAAATAGATAGATCTAAATTCATGCATTTTCCTTGTAAAAATCTCAACTGTGTAAAAACTTGAGAATGTAACTTCTTGTTTGTCCCTTTGTGCTGAGATATATAGGGGATGTGGAGTTGACATAAAACGCCCTAGAGAGGCTTGGCAAGCACTCGAAGGACCGGATTTCGCTATATGGTTTACGAAGTCAGTAGAGGATAGCACTTCGGGTTTCATTGGATTCAGAGTCATCTCCGCCGTGCAGCGTTTATGCAAGAGGCGGGACGGGAATCAAACCATCCTAACTCTAGTCCAAGTAGCCGAGAAAATAGATGAGCGACCCTCATCTTGACCCGCGCGAAAACGGCAAGGATGAGAATGAGCGGGGAGGTATTTCCATATGCTCTCGGGCGATGATTGGACCTCTCAAAAGATTGAGAAAATGGACAAGCAAATCACAAAGAAGCAAGGCTCGAAGAAGCAAATCAAAGGCCAAAGGCCAAAATTGTGAAGGTTTTAACCGAAACAAAAGTGAAGAAACTCCAATTCAAAATCGAAGGCCAAAGACCAAATCACTTCAAAAGCTGTCCCTCATCAAAAGAAAATCAAAGAGCTCAACTCAGTGAAACCCGAACCAAATCATGTGCTAGAGGAGGCTACAAGATAACCATAAAGTGCGAGTCGGTCCCAAGAATGCAGTTCAAGAAGCCTGAAAAGGGCTATCTCCCGAATCATCCGAATTAATTTGCATCTCGGCTCGAAGGTACAAGTATCAAGTTTCTTCTAAGTATTTACACGGTTTAGTTTGGTAACAAGTAAGTATTGCATGGATAGGATAAATCTAGTTCCACATTCTCACTTTCCTATTTAGAGCTTATTACTTGGATTTTGTGTTCCTCTTTCGAATAGCATTGTTCGGGACGAACAAGTATAAGTGTGGGGTGATTTGATGGACCATATTTATATGATTCATCAAGACAGTTAAACCCATCAAATTAGACACTTTGTCTTAACAACTTTTACTTGTTAGTTCAGTTTTTGCTCTACAGGCTATTTTGAGGTTTAGACAAGAAACGAGCTAAAAAGGGGGTTCTTAAGCCAAAAATGGATTACAAGTCAAATCTGGCCAGCCAGGGCCCAAGGAAAGTCAGCCGCGCCCCAGCATTCCAACGCACCAGCCGAGCTGTCTTGCACTGAAATCAAGTTTTCCAGGCAAACAAGCTGATCTGACAAATCCGCCTCGACCAAAGTGATCAAAATGGTAAATAAGGTGGACAATGTCGGAAAACCAAGGTGAATGCCCGAGCAGATTGGCCGTTGGCTCAATTCCAAAGCAAAGGCCCCGCGCGCATGGGCACCAAAACCAAGTCACTCGCCCAAACCATCGAATCTGGCAATTCTGGCTCGACCACAGTGTTTGGAATGCCCCATAACTCGGACAATCTCACTTCCTAGACAAAACGCCCGAGTGGAACCAGCTCAAGCCCAACCAAGGCCAAACTAGGGCAATTTCGGCCGTTTTGGGATTCCGACCAGGTTCCGGGAAGATTTCGGAAAAACGACTTCGACCATTATTCTTAGAATTCCATCAACATTCCAAATCTGCAATAAAAAATGCAAAAGACGTCCGACCAAAATTCCCCCTTTGGATGAAGTGGAAGTGGCCAAGTTAGTTTTGCCTATGTGATGCAAGTGCCCAATTGGTTTGCTTTTGGGATATTTCTTCAAGCCAATGCATATCCTTAGCCCCAAAAATCAGATTGCCTGCTTATAAATAGAGGAGCAACCCCTTTGAAAATACATCCATGTAATCTCTCTAGTTTGTATCTTTTGTTACTTCACTCACAAAGTTTGTAAACACTTTACATTTGGGAATCAAAAGCTCGAACTTCTCTCTTGTTCTTGAGTGTTCTTGAGTTACTTTTCCAAAACTTCACTTGTTCTTGAGTTTGATTTCGAAAACCTTACTTTCTTTGTCTTTGAATTTCGAAAACCATTTACTTTCTTTTGCACTTAGCTATGGTATTCACTTCAATGAGTACTTGTAGCTAAACCCTTCATTCGGTTGAAGGGGTGTGCTTGTATCATGAAAACGTTTTAGACCCTTTTCTTAGTGCTACTATTGTGTTCAAGCTTGTTCTAGGTGCTTTAAGTCACTTGGTTTGATCAGAAATGAGAGATCAAGTGACTGCACTTAGGCTAATATACCTTGAAATGGGGTATTAGTCTAGCTAGAATAAGTGCTCTATGTCTTGAAATGGACTAGACGGTGTGGCAAGTGCTTGAAATGGCCTTGTTATGGGATGTATCTTGAAATGGAACATCCTACACCTTTGAATACTTAGTATGATCATTAGCGGTCAATGATGAACGAAGTTGTGATACAAGGCCCCTAAACCGAATCCTTCTCTCGATTAAAACACCAACTTGTCATTTACTTTCAGTCCTCTTATCAACTGCTTACTTTCAGTACCCTTTACATTCAGTACTTTACATTCCGCAACTAACTTTACTTTCAGCACCTAACTTTACATTCAGGCACCTAACTTTACATTCAGTACTTTACATTCCGCAACTAACTTTACTTTAAGCACCTAACTTTACTTTCAGTACATTTACATTCAGTCACTAACTTTACTTTCAGTACCTTTACATTCAGTCACTAACTTTACTTTCAGCACTTTAAATTCAGTCATTTACTTTCTGTCATTTACTTTCTGTATAAAAAACCAACAAAAACCCAATCTGTCTTTACTTTCATTTTCTTCCTTTTTAAAGAACAACTCTATCCACTAATTCTCTTGGGTTCGACCCCTACTTACCGCTTGCTAATCCAATAGTGAGCCACGAGTAGTGGACTTATAAATGTAAATTTTGCAGCGCACAACGACGTGCTGTCAAAAATTGGCTGTCTTGATGAATCATATAAATATGGTCCCCGGCAACGGCGCCAATTTTTGACAGCACGTCGTTGTGCGCTGCAAAATTTACATTTATAAGTCCACTACTCGTGGCTCACTATTGGATTAGCAAGCGGTAAGTAGGGGTCGAACCCAAGAGAATTAGTGGATAGAGTTGTTCTTTAAAAAGGAAGAAAATGAAAGTAAAGACAGATTGGGTTTTTGTTGGTTTTTTATACAGAAAGTAAATGACAGAAAGTAAATGACTGAATTTAAAGTGCTGAAAGTAAAGTTAGTGACTGAATGTAAAGGTACTGAAAGTAAAGTTAGTGACTGAATGTAAATGTACTGAAAGTAAAGTTAGGTGCTTAAAGTAAAGTTAGTTGCGGAATGTAAAGTACTGAATGTAAAGTTAGGTGCCTGAATGTAAAGTTAGGTGCTGAAAGTAAAGTTAGTTGCGGAATGTAAAGTACTGAATGTAAAGGGTACTGAAAGTAAGCAGTTGATAAGAGGACTGAAAGTAAATGACAAGTTGGTGTTTTAATCGAGAGAAGGATTCGGTTTAGGGGCCTTGTATCACAACTTCGTTCATCATTGACCGCTAATGATCATACTAAGTATTCAAAGGTGTAGGATGTTCCATTTCAAGATACATCCCATAACAAGGCCATTTCAAGCACTTGCCACACCGTCTAGTCCATTTCAAGACATAGAGCACTTATTCTAGCTAGACTAATACCCCATTTCAAGGTATATTAGCCTAAGTGCAGTCACTTGATCTCTCATTTCCGATCAAACCAAGTGACTTAAAGCACCTAGAACAAGCTTGAACACAATAGTAGCACTAAGAAAAGGGTCTAAAACGTTTTCATGATACAAGCACACCCCTTCAACCGAATGAAGGGTTTAGCTACAAGTACTCATTGAAGTGAATACCATAGCTAAGTGCAAAAGAAAGTAAATGGTTTTCGAAATTCAAAGACAAAGAAAGTAAGGTTTTCGAAATCAAACTCAAGAACAAGTGAAGTTTTGGAAAAGTAACTCAAGAACACTCAAGAACAAGAGAGAAGTTCGAGCTTTTGATTCCCAAATGTAAAGTGTTTACAAACTTTGTGAGTGAAGTAACAAAAGATACAAACTAGAGAGATTACATGGATGTATTTTCAAAGGGGTTGCTCCTCTATTTATAAGCAGGCAATCTGATTTTTGGGGCTAAGGATATGCATTGGCTTGAAGAAATATCCCAAAAGCAAACCAATTGGGCACTTGCATCACATAGGCAAAACTAACTTGGCCACTTCCACTTCATCCAAAGGGGGAATTTTGGTCGGACGTCTTTTGCATTTTTTATTGCAGATTTGGAATGTTGATGTAATTCTAAGAATAATGGTCGAAGTCGTTTTTCCGAAATCTTCCCGGAACCTGGTCGGAATCCCAAAACGGTCGAAATTGCCCTAGTTTGGCCTTGGTTGGGCTTGAGCTGGTTCCACTCGGGCGTTTTGTCTAGGAAGTGAGATTGTCCGAGTTATGGGGCATTCCAAACACTGTGGTCGAGCCAGATTTGCCAGATTCGATGGTTTGGGCGAGTGACTTGGTTTTGGTGCCCATGCGCGCGGGGCCTTTGCTTTGGAATTGAGCCAACGGCCAATCTGCTCGGGCATTCACCTTGGTTTTCCGACATTGTCCACCTTATTTACCATTTTGATCACTTTGGTCGAGGCGGATTTGTCAGATCAGCTTGTTTGCCTGGAAAACTTGATTTCAGTGCAAGACAGCTCGGCTGGTGCGTTGGAATGCTGGGGCGCGGCTGACTTTCCTTGGGCCCTGGCTGGCCAGATTTGACTTGTAATCCATTTTTGGCTTAAGAACCCCCTTTTTAGCTCGTTTCTTGTCTAAACCTCAAAATAGCCTGTAGAGCAAAAACTGAACTAACAAGTAAAAGTTGTTAAGACAAAGTGTCTAATTTGATGGGTTTAACTGTCTTGATGAATCATATAAATATGGTCCATCAAGGTGGAAGAAGACTTTGACAAGATTGTAGACACCCTAACGGCTGGTTCAGTCCAGTGGTGGCCTGAGACTTATCTTGCTACAGCTCGCTTGTCAACTTTTTACTCCATGCTGTTCTTCATTGCTGTCTTCAATTGGAAGCCATCCTCTCATCGATCTACAGTTAGCAGGGAGATGGCCCAGCTGATCTACCAGATTGGGATCAAAATGAGGTTCAATCTGGGAAGAGCTATGTTCAAACAGATTGCGGAACACGCCACCTCCACTCGATCTCTTCACCAGATTTGCTTCCCGTCTTTGATCCATGAGTTAATTATCTTTGAAGCTCCAGAACTGCAGTCTTCTGCTGGTCACCTTTCCAAGGCCTCACAGAAATTCTCTGTTGACCATAAGCTGTTCAAAGGTCATCATGTGAACGATCTCAAGGAGCCAAGACAAAGAGGCAAGGATTTCCCAGAGTCGTCAAAACGAGGGGGAGCTCGCATGGGTTGTGAAGAGAGGACCAATCTGCTGAAGGAGCTGGATGCAATCATAGCGGCCGACAAGGAACAGCGCAAGCGGATCATCAGGCTGGCCCGTGCTCTTCGTTACCCAAGCGACGATGAAGAGGAGAATGATGAATCGGATGGTGGCTCGGAGGATATGTCATCTGCCTAAAGGTCCATTGCTATACACTCTATGACCTCTGAACAATTCTTTTGATGTATCTGTTTCAGTGCTTGTTCTGGCACACTTTTCGTCTATTTCAAACTTAGATTGGACCCCTTGCCAGTTTATGGCAAAAAGAGGGAGTATTTTAAGGTTGACATTTCTGTTCCCTCAATTGGGTCTAAAGCCAAGATAGTTAGATAGATAATCTAGTACTTAGTAGATCTGGTTTTGCCAAAATGCCAAGGGGGAGATTGATGTTCCCATGAATGACATGTGTTTGGCAAAACGGCTTTAGACAGTTCAAACAGGTGTTCATGTAGTGTTCCACCACATCCTAGCACTCAAGTACAGCGTGGAGCAGACGCAAGGATGTTTTCCAGAAAGTTCTAAAGATCTTCTCGATCTGATTGGAGTCGGCCATCGAGAAATTCATTGATACAGATATTCAAACGAATATCTCCTAAACAGATTGAAGATTGGGCTGGCTGACTTGGCAAGGAAGAAATCCGAATCTTCCCTAAGATTGGATGAAAGATATACATCAAATATTTTAGGAATATTTCCTAAAATATTTATGGTGTTATCTGCACCAGATTTGGACATTCGCCTAGGCATATAAATACAACACTAGGGCGACCAGATCTACCATCGCTTTTCTGAGAGACACACACGAGAGTGCATCGAGATTGGAGAAGAAGAGCGACGGCTGTTTGATCATTCCTCACCGGAACATCAACGGCGCTGATACAGTCTGTTCAGTGTGCTGTTCAGACTATCTGTGATCGACCATACTGATGCACACATCATTGATCACTGCTGGCTTTCGGGAGAAAGCAACCGAGCTTCGGAGTGAAGATCGAGGACGTTTGGACAGGAGGTTCGGACGAAGGGGATCGAGGCAAACTGCGGTGAGCCTAGATTACAAATCTGAGAGACGGAGTATTAGAGGCAAGGCAATTACAAACAAGGAGTTGTGTAAGTGTAAGCTCACTGTGTTGCTCTATACTCGTAATAAAGATTTGTGTCCCTTTTAGGGTGTGGAAAACCCCTCAGAGTAGGCATAGCCGAACTGGGTATCATACTGTGTGTGCTCCTACTTTGATCTGCTTACTGCGCTGTCTCAAAAGTGTTTCAGGTCTGTCTCAAATAGTGCCTGGAACAGTAGCTTGAACAGATTACTATATTTCAACATGTGAAAAGAACATCCAGAGTCAAGGATCCATTGATCTTCAATGGACCTTTCAGAAACAGTCAAAACTTCAGGTAATTCACAAACCTTATTTGTATTTGATGCAATGTTGGTCTCATGGGCATTATTAGTCTGATATCTAGCAATGAACTTAGTGCATTGTTTTCTTAAGTGCCCAATCTTACCACAGAAATAACATTTTCTAGTCTCCTGCTGCTGGCCTTTACTAGCATTCTTCTTATCTGACTTGTTCCTATTCTGGGAGTTATTTGACTTAGGCCTGGATGACTGACCAGATTGATATTTTCCCTTAACAAATAGGTTATGGCCAGACTTAGACTTAGATGCCTTTAACTCTAGTTCTCTGGTTCTTAAAGCACCACAGAATTGCTCAAAATGAGGCACAACACCAGAATATTGAAATGCATCTTTTACAACTTGATAACTTTCTGGAATGAAGTTCATCAATATAATCACACGACTAGTTTCATCAATGGTTTCTTTGGGTGTATTTAGCATGATAGTCATTTTCAGGAATTCATCAAGGTTCTCATCAATGGACTTAGCACTATCCATTTTAAAAGCAAACAAAGCAGCCTTAAGATAAGCAAGATTAGGAGCCATTTGATTTGCATACAACTCAGGCAGTTTATCCCATACACCAATAGCAGTTGTACATGAACTAACCTTCCTGATGATACTGTCTGAAAGACTGAGTATCATCATATTGAAAGCTTCCTCTTCAATCTCTGCCTTTCTTTTCTTTTGGTCCTCAGTCCACTTAGCAGCATCTTTTTCCAGTGCTGATAGGCATTTGTGGTGAGACAATAAGTCCCTCATCTTCATCCCCCAGACTTGGAAGTCAGTCTTGCCATCATAGGCACTGATTTTCAACCTTCCATTCCCCATGGTTTCCTTGCAAGAAAAGCACAATAAGGAAAAAACCAAATCAAAGCAATGCAGTGCACAAATCAGGACTGATTAACCAAGCTCTTGATACCACTGTAGGGTTTTAACTCTTAATCAATGTCCAATTTAACCAGTTTCAGTCTCAATTCAAAGATTATTCTCAAAACCCTAGAAATCGGAAATACAAACAATCAATGAAATTGACACACCGATTTAAGGCCCGTGGTTCAGCACTTCGTGCCTAATCCACGTTGAGCTACTCAGGCTCGATATGCACTAGCTTTCGTCGCCGAAATCGCCAAAACGCGTCGGACTCAGTCGGAGGAATACACACTCTCGGTTGGCACTTTCCAACCAGTAGAACTCACAGGTCGAGTCTGCAATCTCACCAAAGAACGCTCGAATGCAATCGGCAGCACTCACACTGTAGAAGCCCTAAGCTATCGTGTTTGGATCTTGGAGAGCGAGAGAGAACGGAGCGGATGAAGTGCGTTGAATGACCAGCTCGACTGAAGAAGCACAGCTCTTATCCGTTATTGCCAGGAAGAACAGCTGTCGTCCGATTGGGCCTGATGAATTGAATCTCGTCTATTGGATCTGATCCGGATCTGCGCCAATTCAAGCTTTGATCTGATTGGCCCGTTTAAAGCAACAGCAACGACTTCGGATTCGCGCCTCTCCTCAGTCCAGCAAACGGCGTCGCACAACTTAACGTACCTATAGCAACGGAAAGCTTCTCCTTATCAGTGACACGTGAGCTCCCTTTTTTTGTTAATTGTTAAGTTAAACGGGTTGTTATAGGGTTAGACGGGTTATTAACGGTGTGGGAATTTGAAGCAAATTGGCATGTTTCTTCACAGTCCTTTATATCCAACATATGTTTATACATGTCACTTGCATAATTTAAGGGTGACTTGGTTCAACGATGATGCATGTATCAGTGTCATACATTGTGGAATCTCTCGCATTATAATTTTATTATTTGATATTGAAATAAATATAATCTTTTTTAGACTAAAATGGCTAAAAAAGTTAAACGGGTAAACCCGCCCGTTAAACCCACTAACGTTAAACAGATTTTAACGGATTTGACCCGCTTAACCCACTTAACCCACTAATCTTTTGAAACCCGTCAATACTCGCCCGCCCGTTTATATTATAGTAGTGGGTTGTTTCCTATCTAACTTGACAGACATCTGTCCTAGTCTATGTTCGAAGCTGTTAGCAGTGTAATGGAAAAGGACGATCGCCTACTAACAAGTGCCAACCGAACCGTAATAATATATATAAGTACGCTGTCGCTGTGTGCCCATGTCCGACTTTGCCTAAATATGCATGTTCTGAGTGGCTTCATGATGCAGCGTGCGTGGCTAATGCAAGGAACGGTAAACCAAAACCTCGTTGATTCCACAAAATACCGAGAATTTGAGGTCAATAATCGTTGATCACACAGAGATACCGAAAACTGACAGGGATGGAGGAAAACCTCAACTTTTATTCAATATCAAAACTGTCTACTAAAAAACGAGTAACAAGTGTTTAAGTAGCAAACCCTAATTACCAAAATAAGGAAATAATAAAATAGGTCCCCGAAAGAAGAGTAAAACGCGAATTTGAACCTCCAGATGAAGGAATTTGCCCTAAAAACGCCGAGCTCATGGCGAAGCCATGAGTCTTGCTCAGAACGCCGTTTCCACCCAAAAAAACACTAAGCTTTCATCAAATTCTGACACAGACGCAGGAACATCAATTTGTACGTAAATTCTTCGGATGTTCTAATTTCTGCATATAAGTCAGCGCCATTCGCCCCACGTCACTTCAACAATGACCAGACTTGGGAACAGAGCTGTCCGGAGCTGAGAGATTTGTAACCATTTCATGCAGCTCTGGGGGAACACCAGGAGGAGGGGAGGTCAGGTCCAGAGGTGGTCTAGATGTCCGAGTTGGTAGTACGGAAGGACACATGAATCGGTTGAAAGCATCCTCATAAGCATGACCAGAGAGGCTTCCACGCATGCGACCTGCAGGTCTGACATTTGGATCTGTAGAGAGATTCACTAAATTCTCGCCTCGTGGATGTTGAACTGACGTCCCTGGTGCACCAGCAGAAAATGATTGTCCAGACCGCAATGTTTGGTTTTGATAAGCTCGCGACGGCTCTCTGAGAGGCTGAAATGCTGATCGTAAAGGGATATTTCCGACATTGGATGAGTTTGCTTGCTGATGGTTAGTCCGTGAAAGGTGAGCATTTTGCATCATGCCTACGGACAGGTTAGGATGGCTAATATACTGTGGCTGCTGTTGATGCGGGCGATTTTGATGCACATCAGCCATTCTATTAGAGAACTGGCTTGTGGACACAGAGGCAGCAGTGCGCGTAGATGAATCGTGGTTGATTGACCTCATGGCATCCCGATTCTGCAAAACCAATGAGATATGTGAATTTTCAGGTGCTAGATGTGGATGGATGCATATTCAAGTCCTAATCTGACAGCGTTTACTTCTTATAACCAATAAAGCAGGTCTAAGATCAAAAGTCACTGAACAAGGAAAAAAACAGAAACAAACTCACCTGTGCCACGGAGCGCTGCTGCGAGGGATATGATATCATCTCAGGAAGTTGTAAGCGTTTCAAAACAGAACGAGAATATTCACGCAGCCTCTGTACTTCACTGATTGTGGTCGTAGAAACATCAGCGTTTAAAGCCATGGATGGGGAACCTTGTGACGACGTGCCACTGGCAATCAAAGAAGCTGGAGTGGCACTAGATGTTAATTTTGAATTAAGTGTTCCACTTGTAGCTGCAGGAGCTTGCACAGCTGTTGGGGTTCTGGTTATATTGGGAGGGACTGATGATACACTTGCATACTGATTGTCCATCACTGAATTCACCAACTGTGACTGCTGCACTGAAACATTAATTGCTCCGTGAGATGACAATTGAGTACTGGAACCAGGTGCATGACCAGTGGGATGATACATGTTAGTCGTAAACTGGTTGTCAAATCCATCACCAGATGGCCCTGAATTGTAACTAGAAAGATCTAATCCCGACCAAAAATCATCACCCATCCGAGAAACTGTGCTCTGATTAGCCTGATTTGAGGTATTGAGCTCTGTATGCATTTCTACACTTGATCCCATTGAATTGAGTAAATCCTCTTCGGATAGTTTTCTGTCTTCAACGTCAGAAAATTGATACGCATCCATCTCACCGCCTTCCATGGTAAGATCAAGTATGTCTGGTGCATCAGACTCCTTCAAGTGATTGATGTTGGTGTCACCGGATGCATCATTATTGCTTTTGGGCGTATTCTTCCATGACCCGTTTGGAGAAATAATGACATCTTCAACATTGTCTGCCACCTCATTCAGAACCTAAGGGGAAAAGCCCATAAGTACTATAAGGAATTAATGTAATTGTAACATAAGAAATATTGTTACGGCCACAATTCTGTAACAATACCTTCACCATATTCTGATCAACTCGGATATCCAAGAAACTGATATACTGGTTACAATGGGGGCAACGCCATGATGGCCTTCTTGAATTTATTTCCACAAAGTTGTCGAAGTCAAAACACTACAAGTAAAAACAAAAGGTGTGGGGTTTTATCATGGAAGTGTAGACATAAGAAAGTAGACAAAAACTTACTCGGCAAAAAAGTTTCAAATAGTAAAAGTGGATGTGATGTCATTCATGTCCTCATGGGTTTGCAAAACCAGATAATATTTCTAAAAAGTGACTACACACATGCACTCAACTCCTCAGAAGATATGATAATGTGCTATAATGCAAAGTGCCACAGGTATAAGTTACTGACCTGAACATGTTTGCACAAGTGCCCTTTAACTGGAGTTTTAATACGCTTGCAACTGTAAAAACACCAGGATACAAATAAATCAACCCACAATGTAAGAAGCATATAAAATACAACTTCAGAGGTTTCCCTGTTTGGTGATGATTTGACGGAAAATTTACTAAACTAACCCAAATCCAAACTCAAATCACCCATATACACCAAACCAAACTCAAATCACCAATCTACCCCACTTTTTAATAATTGCGGTTTTAAAGGAACCGGAACTACGAATTCCGGTTTTTCCCACACCGGAATCCTTCGAAAAATGGAGACGTGGAACGATTGTGGGACGGAGTGGACCAGGTGGTGCTGACTTGTCATCCACGTAGGTTCCGGTTCAAGGGAAACCGGCATTATAAGAATTCCGGTTCCTCCTAAACCGGTATTATGTGAATACAAATCACGAGGGTTTCTTCTCATTTCTCCATTCCTGCCGACGCCTCCTCCCACCTCCCTCCTCCTCCCTCTGCCATACGCCGTTCCATTCCTCCGACGGTGCTGCTCCGCCTCTCATTGATTCCGGTAATGTCTATACATAATTAGATGATTTTGGTAGGGTTTAGTAGAATATATTGTTGATTGGGGAATTGGGGAATTGGTGAATAGTGTATTGTTATTGTTGATTTGATTAGTTAAATGTTGATATAAAGAGTGTAATTGTGGATTTGAATCGACGAATTAGAGTGAATTCTTGATTGTTAATTATTTGAATTTTCGGTGAATTTTTTGGTGAATTATGTTAATGTTGAATGTTAATTATCGATTGTTATTTGATTGTGAATTTAGAATTTGGTTTTTAATGAAATTCGTGATGCAGATATTGTCAATTGTTAATTTTGAATATGGTGTTTGATGAAATTCGTGATGCATGTATTGTTGACTGTTAATTGTTGAATTGTTGGTGAATTTTATTATCATGATGCAGATATGGACTCATATAGACCGTCCTCGTCACAGAGATCTTCGCAAGCTATTTTGTATCCGAATATGGATGCGGACGAAATAGTTCATCCCGGTCCGATTGACAACTCAGTCCTACGTCAGCAGACTGCTCATCGTACAGAGGCGATTTGGAAACCTGGGGTTAGTTTGTTAATTTACGTACGTTAATTATCATTCATAATTTAACATGTTACTAATATTGATCATCATTTTTGGTTGACAGTTGGATATAAAAGGGAATGCAAACGAACCCCTTAAGATTCACAAAGGGGGTGCACTGCCTCTTGATCATCGAATACGGCATTATGTGGTTGCTGCTGGTTTTTATCCATGGATTCAGATCTGCGATGTGAAGACTGATCCATCATTATTGACAGCCGTGATAGAGAGGTGGAGGCCAGAGACTCATACCTTTCATTTAAATGAGGGGGAGGCCACAATCACGTTGCAGGACGTGTCATTACTTACCGGGCTCCCTGTAGAGGGGGAGCCTGTGACGGGACTGACGAGGATGAATTTCGAAGAGGTTTGTGTTAGATTGCTGGGAGCATACCCCGAGTGTTACGACAGAGCACCCGGTATGGCAAAGAGGAGTTGGTTTACGAACCGTTTGGCGCAGATCCCCGTGGATGCAGATGACGAGGCACTGAAGAAATACGCGAGGGCGTATTTACTCAACCTTATAGGTTCGACATTATTCGGTGATAAGAGCGGTAAGGCGATTTCGCTTCACTTTCTACCATTGTTAGAGGACCTTGATAGGGTTGTGAACTATAGCTGGGGCAGTGCGGTGCTGGCATGTCTTTACAGTAACATGTGTACAACATGTATGATCGGACACAGTCAGCTTGCCGGTGCGCCGTTAATTATCCAGTTTTGGTGCTGGGATAGATTATCCCGCATCGGTGTGCCGAAGGTATCAGTTCCTGTCGTTTTGCCTCCGGCAGATGCAGAGTTCGACCCAGCTTTGCGCGGCTCGTGGTCGTACATGTAAGTATTTATGTTTAGAAATTTTTTATTTACAGTATTTTACCTTCATTATATTTAACGAATAATTAACTTTTATGTACAGGAAATGGATTGGGCCTAAGCGGTGGGTAGGAGTGCCGAAAGGTAGTTTGTTGCAGTACTGCGATGCTATACAGAAGATGGTACCGGGCGATTTCTGGAGACCATACGACTATACCATGTTGGAGTTGTTGAACCCGTTGTGTGCACAGGGTCAACAAACCACCTGGAGGGCTGATGTGCCATTGATCTGTTTCAACATCATTGAGTGGCACCATCCAGCGCGTGTCATGAGACAGTATGGGTTTTGATAAGTCGTAGTTGTACGAGTATTTTATATGTTTAAACCCCGGCTCTTAGTGTTATCTGTATATTATTTCACTACCTGTGTGTAGTTTTCATTCTCAGGTACATTCGGAGACCATGGAAGGAATATAGGCTAAAGGGGGCCCATTAGAAGATGTTTTGCATCGAAGAAACGAAGTCCGAAGTGCTGAAGTTTGAGTCAGTGCAGCCCACTTACGTCTGAAGAATTACGGTCACTTACGTCTCCTGAATTTCCATAATTGTTGAGACCTCCGCGGAGCATAAATCAAGAGACGTCCGCGGATGACACCTGGCACTCGAAATCATTATTTCTCATTTGCAGAACTCGAGGGGACAGAGAACCAGGCGGCTGGATCTGGAGAAAGAAAAAAAATTAGATCTAGGGTTAGGGAGTTCGAAGTTTCGGTTTGGAGAGAAGACTACTTGGAGTAGGATTTTGATTGAGGACTCGTTGCTGGGTTTGAGTGTTGGAGTAGAGCTGCAGATTGGTGGAGGATTCGTCAACAGTATTTTCGTTTCATTCTTACTCAATACTTGATGATGTATTCCATTACGATGAGTAGCTAAACTCATTTGTGTAGGCTAGAACTCCAAATTGTGATGTATTGACTTGAGACTTCTATCGATTTCTATGTTTTGCGTCATATTACTGTATAATATTCATGGAATTGATGTGCTAGCATGAGTGGAACCCTAGCGGGGGAGCTTTTGTTTGTTTGTTGATTTCAATTGTCAAAGTTTGCTAACAACCTAGCGGGGATAGTGAACTAGGACACGAGTAATCGACCACTAGGATTAAACACCCTAGGACAACTTGTTCAATTCTTCATGCAACTCTAGCGAGTTAGGGTCTTGATTATCGCTAGCGCGAGATTGAGTACTAGAACTAGAACGGGGAGTACAACCTAGCGGGGAGCTCTAA
Source organism: Rhodiola chrysanthemifolia (assembly GCA_033675395.1). Lineage (NCBI taxonomy): Eukaryota > Viridiplantae > Streptophyta > Magnoliopsida > Saxifragales > Crassulaceae > Rhodiola > Rhodiola chrysanthemifolia. The sequence continues at coordinate 17,821,019 of CM066207.1, forward strand.
GTTGTAAAACAATAGAAATCAATACGGATTTGTCAATGATTTAGTCTTGCATCACAGTGGAAAGTTCTAGCTTGCACTTCTCTTTGATATTACATACTCGAATTCGTGTGACTATTTCTCTATTGATAATTGATCGTGTTTTGATACTTGCGTTTTTATTTGACTTGTTCGGAATTTACCCCCATTGTTACTTTTATACTTAGTGAAACAGATTCTCACACCGATCTCTGTGGATACGACCCGACTTACCACTTGCTAGTCGGATTACAAATTATTATTTTTGACGGGTACAACGACAGCCTGTCAGGTTTACACAAGGCGTTCCGCCAAACCCAATTGGAAGTTCAGACCCTTGCCACGGGATGGATAGAAAGAAGAATAGGGACTGGGCTGTCTACCACGCTAGTTACATTGCAATGTGGAATAGTCGTCACGAGAGATTGATTGACGGAGATATGGCGGTCCCGTATGCGAACATTGACGAACCCACAGCAAATTATTATACTTGGTATTCGCGACACACTCGTCGTTTATACCAGCCGAAGATGGACGAGGATGTGGAAGCGGAGGATGTGGACGTGCAGGAAACTCGGCATTCTTATCGCCCAGATGCATACATGATACCCGAGCATGTAAGTTCGCTTGAAATTTTAATTATTATTTACCTATTTAGTCAGTAATTGCTTTACATACTTATAAGTGTTTTGCATTTTACAGCTACGTGGTTACGTCGTTGCTGCACGTGATGCCGGTAATTACTTCCTCAGCAGCACAGATGAGTATTCCCGTACTGGGTTTCATCAACTGTTCCACCATTTGTACGGGGAATTGCAGAAGGTTACAGATCCTCGTATTGTGGGTGTCGATCCACAGGATATTACGTTAGATATGGGTATGGATACTTTATATATAAACTTCAATTATTTTTTGACAACTAACCATGGCAAGTTAATAAGATGATTTATATGCTTCAGCTGGTCTTGATCTCGGAGGAGGATAGGATACTGACACGCATGTCGAGGACGCGATCGATGACCAGTCTCGACCTTCTAGCTCCTCACAACCCGAAGTGCACAGAAGCGAGCGTGATCGTGCAGAGTCCAGATATTCGTATATGCGTAACTTGGGGAAGAGACCACGGAGGGGCCGAGGTGGACGTGAGGCCGATGATTGATGGTTGTTTAGCATGTAACTGTCACTAAAATTTAATATATCACGCTTGTTTCAATTTAACTTGTTAATATATCACGCTTGTTTGAAAATTAACTTTCACTAAAATTTAATATATCACGCTTATCACTAAAAATTTAATTGATGATTTCAATTCTGGTTTCGTGTCGGACAAGCACGCTTGTTGTGACCCACTAAGTGACAGTGGGAGCATCTTTGGATTCGCGGTGTCGGATTTGATGAAGACGCTGCCTGACTACTGGATTCGCCTAAATGTCGATGGCGCTGGTCCATCTCATTACGCCTTCGTCTGGTTGGGGGTCTGCCACCTTTAGTACGCTTGAATCGAGGATTCGGAACATGAAAAGGAACATCAGTGGAACGCCAAAAACTCTCATGGGGTAAGGGGTTGAAAAATATCCCCAAGTCCGGTAATACGCATCGAGCGTGTATTCTGCGGGGACATAATCCGAGTATTCAACCCGTGCGTTTCTGCAAGCTGCTATGGCGTGAGAACAAGGGTACTTGAACAATGTCCACTTCCCACACGAACATGTTCGTCTGTCCAGGTTTACACTGTACGTGATGTGATTCTTTCTGGTCAGGACATCAAAGACACGATCGACTGGATTGTAGAGCGTCACGATGTGAAACTCAGCCCTAGCCCGTAGTACTGCCAACCTTTTACGAATTTTGGGAGGAAACAGTTCTCCATCGTTGTAGTACGGTCTCTGTGAGCGCTTGACGAAATAAGCAGCTATCTGCTTATACGTGTACATAACCAGTGAAGAAACTGGCAAATCACGACCATTCTTCAAAATTTTGTTCAAACACTCTGAAGCATTCGTAGTTATATTGCCCCATCGAAGACCACCGTTATCGTACGCCTGTGTCCAGGTTTCCTTATCCATATCAACCAACCATTTTCGAGCAAGTGGCTTATCGTGCAAGAGTTCTAGGAGCTCTCCAAACTTCTTCCTGAATTTCAACTCCTTCGCAAACGCCACATCGCCAAGTTTAGCTTTCAGAACCTCATCTTTCACCTTCGTCATGAAGTTGCTCTGCACGTGCCGAACGCACACTCGATGGTAAGCCATAGGCTACTTCCATTCAGGTTCCCGCATGGCAGCCAATATTCCAGCGTGCCTGTCAGATACAACGCACAGCCCCACCCGCTGGGTCACTCCTTCCCGGATACAAGACATGAACCACTTCCAGCTTGAAGTGTTCTCACTCTCCACAAGCGCAAATCCTAATGGCAGTATGTCGTTGTTCGCGTCTAACCCGATTGCAATCAATAATTTTGCATTGTACTTCCCGTACATGTGGGTGCCGTCTATAGATAATATGGGTCGACAGTGCTCAAATGCTTGGATGCATTCAGAAAAAGCCCAAAATATCCGATTCACCTGCATAGTTCCATCATCCAGTGGTGTGACGTCCCACTTGATAAAATGTCTGTTGTTGCTGGAATCCTGTAAAGCCTCCATCAGATGTGGCAGTTTGTTGAATGATTCGTCCCATATACCGAACAAGTATACCAACGCTTTCTGTTGCGCTTTCCATGCCTTCCAGTAGCTTATTTCATACCCGTAATCCCGCTGAATTATATTCCGTATCTGTCCGGCGGAGAACTTCGTGTTTGCATCCATCGCATTCCGCATCTCCCTCGCTATGAACTGCGCGTTCAAGTGTATGTTACTTTGCAGGATGCTGTTGTTATGGCACACGTGGTCCCCTCCGTACTTGCGGACCGTCCAGTAAGTTGTCCGTGCCAACACCACAACTCGAAGGCGCCACGGGCATATTTCTTCACCCTTACGACATTCTAGTACCAGTTTGCGAGTGTCAGACTTTCTTACCCTAAACTCCACCCGATTTAGAATTGAGTATCTCTGCACAGCAAGCATGACATTCTCTTTATCCGCAAAAAGAGAGTTCTCTCCAAGATCCGGGGAGTTAGGATGGTGGACCCTCACATTTTCATCTGACGGTTGATATATTTCCCATGCGGAGATATCAGTGAAACTCGGATGGTCCCAGACGATACGATCTTGAACGTCCTCCGCATCGGGATATTCGTCGGCAACATTATCCAAATTCTCCATCGCATCACGGTCGTACTCGTCTCTTATTGGATTATCTAATGTTGCCAATGTGGCCATATACTCCCCAGAATCATCGCTCATGTCTGACATGGTAAGAATATAAGAAGAGAGATAGATGATTGAATTGAAGAGAGATGATTGAATTCTGTGTTGAAAATGAACAAACCGAGCTTGAATTTATAGGTATATAGTTCCGGTTTGCGAGGAACCGGCATTCTCATAATACCGGTTCCTCCTACACCGGTATTATAACAATGCCGGTTCCTGTAAAACCGGAATGTGCTCGTCTACTCACTTCCCAGCTGGGACCTCTGGAATCTTTTTGTGTACAGAGGGTTCCGATTTCTAGTAAACCGGAATTCTTTTCGTTTGGTCACGTCCAGACTAAGCACGTGATACCCCGACCAGATCTGAAAAGCCTGTTGGCTTAATACCGGTGTAGCCCAAACCGGAACTCCATGAATTCCGGTGCAGGACGCACCGGAATTATACCTGGCTTGCCACGTCCCGTATTCGGTCCACGTAGGGCCACGTAGGCCCCGATCCAAGCCACGTCTCCATTTTTCGAAGGATTCCGGTGTGGGAAAAACCGGAATTCGTAGTTCCGGTTCCTTTGAAACCGCAATTATTAAAAAGTGGGGTAGATTGGTGATTTGAGTTTGGTTTGGTGTATATGGGTGATTTGAGTTTGGATTTGGGTTAGTTTGGTAAATTTTCCTGATTTGACAGGAACTAAGAGCAGCTACGGTTTATGATGAAATTCATTACCTAAGTTGCTGAATGAACTTCTAAAAGACGTGAAGTGTTAAAGTCTAGACTGTAAGAGATAAACCTAACAAATAACAAGGGTATACCTAATGGGGCAGTTGAGAGGTATGCGCGATGGCCCCACAAGAACATCTGAATCTATTATAAGATCAATCACAGTAGCACATAAGCAATTAGATGGGTAAAAAACGCAATAAAAGCTGGCATTATGACTCAGCTCAAATCCGTATCCTAGTTACACAGACCTGAACTTCGAGAAATAACATCAAGCTGAACATAATCCTTAAGATTTGGTGTGCTCAAGGGTATCACACCCATAAAGGCAATAGCAATGACATAATTACCTTGCATGGTAGATAAATTAGTTATTGTAAGAAACATCTCAAACCTCAAACCTGTTGGGCGCAGAACATACCAGAAAAATGCCCCAAAACCTGAAGAAGATTGGTGCCGAATTTAAGCATTGCAGTCACATCTGTTGGAATCTGAGGTCCAGTATCCTGGTGGCAATATTTACATTAAGACTTGCAAATTCGGTAATTAGTGCAAAATAGCCATCAGATATTGCATGCAGGTGCTGATTCTAACATATTTTAATACAGATCCAAACCTTACCATTGTAGCATGTACCCTTCCAGCTACCCCATTTCCATTCAACAAAAAGCTGCAGGTATTAATGCAAAAGAAACAGATGAGGACAAGCAAAAATACACTACATCTTCATCTAAAGTATAAGGCGTTACACGAACTAATACTTAGCCTGTTGAGGACTCATAAGACACGAAGATATTTCGGTATTATCCGTCTGAGCCACGAATAACCGCTGCCAGTAAATAAAGTACAAAAGTGAGTATCAAGTGAACATTATACTTATATCAACTTCCATGAGTCAGAACTACCGATCATCATAATATAGGAAGTCAAGCGGGCTACAAAATGTGCAACTTTGCCATGAGCACAACCAAGCTATTGATCAAATAAGTATCTTATCATGGCACTACTTACAATCTTTTCTCGTGGCAGAAACCCCGCATTCTTCGACAAGTGAAAATCCACCAGATGTGCCCCATAACCAGGCTTGATAAGAAACAAAAGGTCAATTAGCCTTCTCGTAGTAGTATCAATAGTTTTTCTTAGTTGCGCAAATATACCTGCAGGTGCTTGCTACTTTTTTCCTTATAAACACACATACGCAGATTTAATATAGAAAAAATAGGGGGAGCGCTCGGTTGTGACCCCTCAAAAATTCTAGTTCTTGTGACCCCAAATCTCACAATTAGATCATGATGCATCTATAAATCTGCATGTGACACGTGTCCAAAAAGCAAGTCAAAGTTGGTGGCTTTGACTATGCATTAAATGCATCTTAGAAAATGCACATGGGACGCATGTCACCATCACAATGACTTGATGATGCATTTTGGAAGGTGAATATTGGGGTCTCAAGTTCTCGAACAAAAGAGGGGGTCTCATTTAAACTACTGAGGGCTTACCTTGACCTCAAGACAAGCGAGAATGTTACCCACACTAAATCGTGGAAAAAACCTGCAGACACAAAGATCATCTTTTAACTTTTAAGTGCTAGCTCCGGTCAAAATCTGTTGTAACCAAGTAAAAACGTCCAAATGATGATAGCAAAAGGGACAAAACAAAAGGAGTGATAAAACATATGGGTGCATATAAGAACCGCAACAGAAGCTATTTAAATGTATATGACTGGAAACTTATACTGATGATGATAGTTTCTATGTTAGATCATAATGCAGCTGAAAAACTATCGGATTGAAATTTGAGACACAACACAGGTTTTCCACCAATTTTTATGGCTGGATAATTTCACTGGACACTCTCTTAGCTATTAAACAAATAGACATAAGTTATTTTAAAGCAGTGGAATACTTCTTCGTTGCAGCAAATCATGAAGACAAAGTAGGTTTAAAATGACTGAAACTTATTCCGAGAAAACCGTTTCCAATATTTACCACCGATGGGACGAATCCTGGAAACGAACATATGCACCTCATTCTTACCTATCCATGAGTGTCTGTATGTGTGGAGTAGACAGGCTCAATTCATCATCAATGTCTGGGGGCAAGCAAAAGCTGCTACTTATCTATACTATAAACATACGCAAATGAAGTGTTAAAGGAATTCATGGAATATGAAGTTTTTGTGAAGATGCAATGTCCATACACTTACCTCTTTGTACAAATCAATAATTTCTTTAGTATCTGCATCTGAAAACCATCCTAGCTTACATGCATTCTACATGTTTGGGTATAATTCCAAAAAGTGGAGATAAATAAGATAAAGAATAAGTGTGTTGCTGATGGGCCAAAATAAGTCAAGGATACAGCCACACACATACTCAAACATGTAGAATGCAAATTATAACATAAGATTATCAAAGCTCTAGGCAGCAGGCAAGGTCCATGGGGGCAAAGGCAAACTAACTCGAACATCAATATAGTACATAGGAGTAACCCCATTAGCAGTGGCCGATTTTAAAAATTAAATCTCAAACCAGATATTCCACCATAAAGTAATACCTCCATAAAATCATTACCTAAATCTTCAGTTGTCATAACTCTCAGACATTTTGTGCTTCTGCTTCAACACTAATTTCATTAACCCTAACTTTGGTGTCTAATTTACAATATTTGAATACTTCTTAGACTGCTTTTCTAAAGACCTACAAGTCCATGACACACATTCTCAGCACACCTTTGTGAATTTGATAACACCTAAGCACGCACTCTCTAGTAATGATCACATAAGAAACTGACTGGAAGTGTACCTTTATGGAGACCATCAACACCATTATAAGAGGAAGCAACAAATTATCATCTTTTCGCTGACAAATCTGGAGAATAGAATGATAAAACCTTACTGTTACCAGCAAACTGTCATTAACACAGAATTAATGTAACACCTCACCACACGTGAACCAAAAGTAACAAGCTGAATTTTTTTTTAATGGATTACCTGTTTCACAAGAGAGTACAACTCTGTGGCTTTGGAAGGAATATCGCCATTGGCAACTGAGAAATCAATACCTCTGCAATACCACATAAATAAATATAAAGAAACCATTGAATATGTCGATTATTCATGCTAGAAAGCTTAGAAACATGAAATCAATAGAAGAAAAAAAACTCGAAATTCATACTCCAAATCCCACAAAAATGTGAAATATGAACATATACATCATTTCAGAATAATTTAAATACAAATTGAACTTATGCAAACACTAATTTTCATTAACTTCTGAAACAATGACTACAACACCAAGACAACAGAAATTAGGCATTTGAGACGCTTTGAACAAAACCCTAACTTTTGTGACCGTCAAGGACAGTACAATTTACAGTTTACATGTAAGAATCAAATCCAAATTCAACCACATACCTCCAATGAACCAACACGCACATCACACTAATAAAATAAAAACCGACTGTAAACACTACCTGGCAAGTCCAAGCAATGGTTGCTCGACTTCCTGGACGCTTTTGTACCCAAAGCGTAACAACACACTCAACCGGTTCATCACCAACATCAATCGATGCGCATTCGCCGCAAACATGTCGGCCATGTTCGGCTCCGTCATCGGGGTCCCCCGATCGCCGATTGCGTCTCCAGCACAGCGAACTTCGATTGGAGGCGTTGAGGAGTTCGATGAGAAGGGGAGACGAAAAAGATAATCAATTTTTTTATTATTTTTAATTATTATCTTTCACAAAAGGAGACGGAGAGGGATGTTGTAAAATATCAAAATGGTATAGTGATAAGCAGTATTTACAAAACGGTGATGAGCCAACAACATGTGATGAAAATGAAACCAACGCTAGCGGAGACGACGAGTCCAAGAGGAGCGAGAAAAATGGCGGAGCTCCGTCACTCGAGCTCAATTGGCCGACCAGTCTCATCTCCACTCAAGCGCGAAGCCGACGCCTCGCCTCTGCTCCCCGACGACCGACTAGACGAAGACGACGATCGCGTCCGCCACACTCCCCGAGATCGGTACCGTCGTATTTGGTCCGGCATTCAAAGTCGCTTTCCATTCTCTCCATTTGACGATTCTAGGGTTTCGACGCACAGCTCGAAGATCTCGCTTTTTCTTATCTGTGTGATTGTTGTTGCTGGTCTGATCTCGATTTTCTCGCTCTATCATCACTTGGTGAGTTTCCAGGTTTTGCTACATGACTAAGTGGAAGTTAGAATCGAAACGGTACTTAACTAATGAGGTGTATGCTTAATTTCTGGATCTGGCGACCATAGGAAGTCTAGTGGTGAATTGATATGGTGAAAGCTTTAAATTTTGACCTTTTCCAGCTCTTATAGGGTTGTAAGCAAATAGTTGTTGTGTCTGTTGAAATGCTGAATGATATGTTCACAAGACTTGGTTTGCTTAGTTAAGGTCTCTGGTTGCTGACCTTTTTCTTTTCGCAGACAGTTCCTTACTTGTGTAAAAAGGAAGGCATTGTGCTTCGCTGCCCACAGGTGAATACCTAGGATCTCATTTAATTTTCAGTTTTTTTTCTTCTGTTCATGGTTATGCTGTATTTCATTTGTGTGTATTATGATGTAGGCAAAAGAGCCTCCTTCCCTCTGGGAGAACCCCTATTCTTCCACCACATCTTGGAAGCCTTGCGCTGAGAGACGTGACGGCTTCATTTCAGGTAAGGATTTAAGTTCTGCTTACCAGATTTGAAACTTTTTTATCCTTTTAGTTTTCGGATTTGATTAATAAGGCAAGCTGTAATTTTTAATTAACTTATATTTGGAAAAGGAAGATCTCTTTGAAACTTAGTTTGCATGTCTAGACAAAGTTTAAGTTTATGATAGTGTTGTTTTTTTCTCTGAGCAGATCTTCCGCCCGAGAATGAGACTAATGGCTATATATTTATCCATGCCGAGGGTGGCCTAAATCAGCAAAGAATTGCGGTAATGTCCATCGTTCTCCTGTCAGATATAATGCTGGACAGCTGTATCATACCATTACATAATAGGGCGCTATTGCATTATATTTCTAACTGTTCTATGAAATCTGATACTCATATACTTCAGTAGAACATCAATTTTGATACTAGGATTAAATTGGTCTAAATTTCATTCATATGGTATCTTTGTCAACCGTTATTAAGGTCACTCGATGCCTTCAATTTACTGGATATTGAAATATATGGTATCTGTTTGCCATTGTCGTTCTACATATATGCCGATTTTTAAACTAACTGACAATGCTTTCATGTACAGATATGCAATGCAGTTGCAGTGGCAAAAATAATGAATGCCACTCTTATTTTGCCTGTACTGAAACAAGACCAGATTTGGAAAGACCAAACGTAAGTTAATAAACTTTCTATTCATTGTTATTGCTTAAATTTGCTCTTATCCTCAATGATGTTCACCATACGTTGAACTTTTGAATTATCTGTAGTAAATTTGAAGACATCTTTGACGTGGACCATTTTATTGACTACTTGAAGGATGATGTGCGAATCGTCCGTGATATCCCAGAGTGGTTTACTGACAAAACGGAGCTCTTCACTAGTATAAGGTAGTATATTGTTTTGACTATTGCGGTGGGAACTCAGTGTAGTCACCTGCAACTCTTTGTTAATCACTCAACATAATATAAAAGGCCACGTAACAATTGAGTGGGAAAAGTTAAGGATGTAATAATCATACTCTATAACTGGCTTCTGTATACCTCTAGGTAAAAGCTGTAGACTGTACGGTCAATGATTTAGAAGATGATGCCATTTAATCTAAACCATGCCCTGGCATTATTAACATGCTATAAATAACGCAGCTATGTGTCCGGTCAAATTTTGCTTAGGCAAAGTATCATGCAACAGACCTATTTAATCCACAAAGTATTAATTTTTTGTTACATAGACTTTTTGTTTGTCCTCTATCAATTCCGTATTCTTGACTTAAACAAGTATAAATGTGTGGCAGGCGGACAGTGAAAAATATTCCAAAGTATGCTCCTGCCCAATTCTATATTGATAATGTTCTGCCTCGAATAAAGGAGAAAAAGATAATGGCCCTGAAACCCTTTGTGGACCGACTTGGGTAAAAAAAATTGTAAACCATCACTATGTTCTCATTTTATTATAAGCCATATCAAGTATATATAACAAGCACAAGGATACTTAATCATATTTTTGCAGGTATGATAATGTTCCTACAGACATCAACAGGCTGAGGTGCAGGGTAAATTATCATGCTTTAAAATTTCTTCCTGAAATTGAGCAGATGTCTGATCTACTTGTGTCAAGGATGAGAAACCGCAATGGCAGCTCAAATCATTACATGTATGCGACTTGGTTGATAAAAATGAGTTGAGATTTTCTGAACAATGAACATTTTGTTAAATGTAACCCTGAAATTGTTTCGTCAACAGGGCTCTTCATCTTAGATTTGAGAAAGGTATGGTAGGTTTATCGTTTTGTGATTTTGTTGGGACAAGGGAGGAGAAAGAAAAAATGGCGGAATACAGAAAAAAGGAATGGCCTCGCCGTTACAAGGTGACTTGGGGTGGGAATTATTTTCTACAAAAGCATTATTGAAAGACTTCAGAAAATACACATTGGTTATAAGTAATATATACAGTTTGCAATTTGCTTATGCAGAATGGTTCTCATCTGTGGCAATTGGCTTTGCAAAAGCGGAAGGAAGGGCGATGCCCTCTAGAGCCGGGTGAAGTAGCTGTAATTCTGCGAGCCATGGGATATCCTAAAGACACTCAAATTTATGTTGCTTCTGGGCAAGTGTATGGTGGCCAGAACCGAATGGCACCACTCAGAAACATGTTCCGAAATTTGGTAAGTGTCCCAATATGTATTTGCCAGATTTGTTGGTGTGCAGAATCCAGGGTACTATATATTCTGTAATTGTTTCACCTTCTTCTTTTATAAATGACACTAGGTCACAAAAGAAGAGCTAGCCAGTAAAGAAGAATTGGATGGATTCAGAAAGCACGTGACAAGCCTAGCCGCGCTAGACTTCCTAGTCTGCTTGAAATCAGATGTTTTCGTAATGACTCATGGAGGCAACTTTGCCAAACTCATAATTGGAGCTCGGAGGTACATGGGCCACAGGCTCAAATCCATAAAACCAGACAAAGGACTGATGGCGAAATCATTTGGGGATCCATACATGGGTTGGGCCACATTCGCGGAGGATGTTGTGATCACTCATCAGACACGCACTGGATTGCCAGAAGAGACATTCCCCAACTATGATCTCTGGGAGAATCCTCTGACACCCTGTATGTGTAGGGCTTAACATTGAGAGAGCAAAGCACACAGCTCCTTGAATGAAATATGGAGGACTGTAGAGATTCTCAGCAATTTTAATTAGCAGCTGTAAGGTGATGACGTGTAATTTTCAAGACGTCAAGAATTTTTACATATTAATTTAATTATAATTATAGAAAAATTTGTTCACGACACAACCTGAGAAATTGCGAGCGCACAACTGTAATCCAATATTTAATCTTTCCACAATTCAAACCCTACTAACTACCATCACCCTCCTTTCAACCAGCAACAAGATCAAGAATCGAATCCATTACCGGACTGTGAATCGATCTTTGTCGAAAATGTCCAAGCCTTGGGGCGGAATTGGCGCATGGGCGGCCGAAGCCGAGCGAGCTGAGGCGGAGGAGAAGGAACAAGCAGCGGCGCTATCCGCTTTGGCTCCGGCTGCCAGCTTCCCATCTCTGAAAGACAGCGTCAAGAAGCAGTCGAAGAAGAAGAATAAGATGACGCTTTCAGAATTATACGCTACCGTAGGGAATGAATCAGGTTCTAAACGGTTGACTCCTGATGAGATGATGCGGCTTCCGACTGGGCCCAAGGAGCGAAGCGCTGAGGAAATGCAGTACGGCGGAAGGCTTGGAGGGGGGTTTTCGTCGTATGGAGGTGGAGGGATTGGGGGACGGAGTGATGCGGATCAGGAAGGCTCATGGGCTGGCAATCGGAGATCGTACGGTGCTGGGTTTGATGAGGATAGAAGAGGGAGGGTTTCGGAATTTGAGCCATCTAGGGCTGATGGGGTTGATAATTGGGCGTCTGGGAAGAAATCATTTCCAGCTGCTGATGCTGGAGGTCGTCCAAGCCGCTACAATTCGTTAGGTGGTGGTGGAATTGGAGGTGGCATGTCTAGAGCTGATGAGATTGATAATTGGGCCGCTGGGAAGAAACAATTTGCGCCAGCTAGACCTTCCACGGGTGGATTTGGTATTCGTGATTCCGGTCCGGATTCAGATAGGTGGACTAGAGGCGGAGCAAGCTTTCGTGAGAATAACGGCCAGGAGAGGAAAAGATTGGTGCTGGAACCGCGCAGAGAAAGCAATGTGAGTAATGCGGCGGCGAAGGTGGTGAACAAACCAAGTCCTTTCGGTGCTGCTAGGCCTAGAGAAGAAGTGCTTGCCGAGAAGGGACTGGATTGGAAGAAACTTGACTCCGAAATTGAGGCTAAGGGGCTTAGCAGGCCTACAAGCTCCCAGTCGAGCAGGCCTTCTAGTGCGCACTCTAGTAGATCCGAGAATGTGATTTTTTTTGGTGGTGTGGAGGTTGTGGTAAAGCCTAAGCCAAAAGTGAATCCTTTTGGCGATGCAAAACCTAGGGAAGTGTTGCTAGAGGAGAAAGGCAAAGATTGGCGTAAAATTGATATGGAATTGGAGCGCCGTGTACACAGGTTCAAGCTAAAAAATCCTTTTATATCATGCACTTTGAGGTTGTCATATATAATTTGCACAGGGTGTATTACGAAACTGGGAGAACTCAATTTTTGTTATCTGACTAGGCTCCCTTTTTTGAGGCTGTGCGTAGCACATTGTAGTAACTAAGTTGTATTTTTTTACTAACCAGGCTTTACATTCTAACTCACTAGCATGTCAGTCCCTGGTTCGTGTGAGTGCCTCGGATTAGTGTCCTGTCTCTAGCCATTTGCATTTGCTTTCTCGACGATGATATCTAGCTTACTGAATGCAATTATCTGATTTTTAGTTATGTGTGTGGCCAGTTTAGCTTCGTGATCTGGTAGCATCCTTCTGGCATAATTTCTAATATCTTGACTAAGTTTACTTTTGGATAGCTTTCTAGTCTCTCCCTGCATCCTGTAAAATTTTGTTTGTGCCGGCTACTGTACTCTTATTGCTTCCTATCACCTTTTTCTCAGTTTTTGTTGTTGTATTGTTTTCTGCTTCGAATCTACCAGTGGCATGTCTTTCATGTGGGCTATATTCAATCATGAAATTGTTAATATCCATTTACCTTGTAAACCATCATTGCCCGAATTGAATCTACAATCTTAGATGAACGCAGAAGTATTAATTAATATAAAATGTTTCAGGGCAGAAACTGAAGAAGAAAATATGCTGAAAGAAGAAATAAACAGCTTGAAAAAGGAACTAGAAAAAGAACCCAAATTGCAAGACACTGGACCTGATGCGCCAAACATACAAGATGTGATAAAAAGGAAGGAGAAAGAGATGGAACAGCTATCCCGTGAACTTGATGATAAAATCCGTTTTGGGCAGAAATTTTCTGAAAGGCCTGGTTCTGCTGCTGGTAGGGTAGCTGGCTTTTCTGATAGACCGCCATCTCGGACTGGGTCAGTGAATGACAGGCCTTTATCGCGTGGCACTGGCAATGTGCGGCCAAGGTCTGGTGATGACAGACCTTCGTTTCAAGGGGGGCGTGAAAGAGGATTTATGGGCAATAGGGACAATGACAGGTAAGACAAAATAAAAATTCACACATTTTTTTCTTGTGCAAAACTGATATAATAGAAATGCTTTTTAGTATATAGCTTTTCAACAAAATGTTCGTTTACTTCATTGATTTGAAACTAGGATAAGATATATCAGTAACCCCCAAGTGGTTGATAAGAACGCATTTGGTTGTTGACAATAACAAGCCATGGTGCACTATCCGTTATTCCATGCTGGCATCGTACCTATGAGTCAATTGAAGCCCGCCCTATAAACTGGAAAGTTACCTGTCTGTTATTATGCTGATCGTGTAATTGTTGCTACCATTTTGACAGGACAAGAACACGGGAGAGATGGTGAAGATGCTGTTTTTGAATTTCCTTGAAGGATCGCCATCTGACCAGATAATTTTACCTCTGAGAAACTTCAGTTGAAGTCTCATCACCGGAGATTACATGAGAGAGGACATATCTTTTGTATTAGGTTTCAAAACCAGTCTAATAATCCTTTTGAAAATGTCGATACAGTAATCACACACACGGTCGTCCTCCATTTTGATCTCTTAATTCAAAAATGCAAATATGCAGTTAATATTTGTGTTTTATTTTTTCCATGTATGCAGACACATGCTTTATTTTTGAAACATTTCTGTAGAGAGCTGATCAAGAACTGGCATAGAAGTCTGCTGCCCCCCCCCCCCCCCCCCCCCCCCCATCATCGGCATCTCAAAGTCTGTAAAAGAAGCTCCACTGGTGAGTTCTTCAGCTACAATTCAGGTCCACTTTACTAAAACTGCATCTGTACACTACCCTTATTGAATGAGCTATTTAGTACTAAAGGCGGATAAATCGTTAAGCAATCTTTGTTCCAAATGTCATACTTATTATTTTTGTTCAGCTGCAGGAAGACTTCAAAGAGTTGCACATTCTCAACGACTTGAAGAAGACTCTTCCATCATAGTCATGTTCCTAGGCGGAAAATATAGCATGTACACAAGGATCTCGTCCCCCTGTAAAATCAAATATAGCAGTCATGTTCTTTACTTTGCTTGTTGTTTTGTACTTTGACATAAGTTAAGGGGTCGAAGTATGGACATGTGAGACAAGACAAATGACCACTTTTGCCGCCACGTGCCTGTGCCAGATTCCTTTTTCAGGTTTGACTTCATTTTGCCTGCAGGCCTCATTATACTTTATTTTATTTTCACAAAGTTTGCCCCTTTTTCCTATGAAAAATTGTTCATTAGAAATACATAAAAAAAAATATTTGCTTTGTCCACGGAATTGAGTCACACGTACCCAAGTCCATACACTGACTTAAGTAGTATTTGAATGATTGAGAATATGTTTTTCTTGATCAAGAATAATATGGTTTATTTTTATTCATTTAATTTCCATTTAATATGGTTGCAAAAATACATACATATTCACGACATTTTCAAAGTTATATTTCATAAAGTAAAGTATTGAATTCGAGGAAACCAATTAGGTGAGAATTTCGTACAAATTTTCCTCATATCAAAACAATCAATTCCCCGAATAAATATTTTTAATTAATCGAATCAAACCGCATTCTATTAATTCAATAAGATCTAACACCCCCTTAAATCAAAGAAACTAAGGATTGGATCTCAATATTATTTTCCAATATCAAACCATAACTTGAAACAAAATTATAATAGTTCATGTTCATGACTTTATTGTTTATAGTTTGTGGGTTGAAACGAAGTATAGTTCGTTTAATATAAAAAATGAAATAGTAACTTTATTATCCATAGTTCATAGCTTTATTATTTATTTATAGGTTAAGAGAAATTAAATGAGATTGATTTTTTTTAATGGCAATAAACATGAGATTTGATTTTCCATAATTACTTGTTTTTTAAGGATTTTGTACATTATCTTCTAATCTATATTAATTAAATCATTGTTTAATAGATAAACATCAAATTAAATGGTTAGTAGTAGGATAAACTAGATTTTTTAAATCAATGGATCAAATTAGTTCTGAATTTTTAATTAAAAATAAAGTTATATCCAACTCTAACCATTGAATTCGGCTGTCGACTCTTTTGTTTTGCTAGTTTAAAAAAAAGTATGAAAACAAAACAAACTAAAATTAAACTTATTTTTAATATGATACGGAATCAAATCCCTCCCATCTGCAAAAAAAAAAAAAACTATTTATTTCTCCTCTGTTCTGCTCTCCTCGTCTCTGCACCATCATCATCATTTCTCTCTTTCTCAAACTCCCTGCTGTTTCCAATCTCGCGCAGTCTCATTCGATGAAACCCTTTTGACAATTCATCCTAAAACTTCCATCTTTATCCTCCTCATTGCAGAGTAACCAACTCTTCACCCTTTGAAACGCTGATCGCCAAAACCGTTGCCTTTTCGTATCCCTCCTCATCACCAGCTGAGAACCAGATAAAAAAGAAACCGTCTTTATTGTCCTCCAACACGTTTGAATAGGTATGTGGTTGAGCCGCTTTTGGACTTTGCTCACGTTTCTGTACCTGGGTTTGTTTAGCTAAGTCATGTGTTTTGTGTTTGACTTTTGGTTTGTTGGGTATAAGATTTGATAAAGTTGTTGTTTTGGTGATTGTTTCTGTGGGATGTGCATTGAAATTGAATCAGCTGATTATCGAGACTTCTTGGGATGGGTTGACATTTGCCTCGACTTGTATTCCAGGTTTCCTCTTCAGTTGATTTTGTAGCTCACAACTTTGAGTCAATGGATGTTGGGTTGTTCTTGAAATCAATGGTTTGAAACGTAGCAGAACATGGGGCGATTGACTGTTTGTGTTTGATGTGTTTCATTTACTAAAATTGAACACATGGCCACTACCTTGTTGTTATTTGCACATGGGAATTGCAATGAAGCATTTGAAACACTTCTTTAAGTAATTTTGTTGTTATGCTTGATGAAGCTGCCGTAGTTTCATAGCAGAATCTTTGCCCAAAAGAGTTTTCTTTTACAGTTTTGTTTTTCTTAGGCTTAAGCTGACTCACCCGGAGTTTCCTACACTTTCTGCTCAATTTCGAAACTGTTCCAGATGGTCTTCCACTTGACTCTGAGTTTCTAAGACTGTAGCTGAGAAGATAGGACCGGACTATTGTGTATAAGATGGCTATCTGGGGACGTAGGTAAGTCTTTGTTATCAACTGAAACCAAGACATCAGTTCATGACATAGCTGAATGTTAACACAGTCCATTGTGTGGCGCTGCAGTTTGATTTTTAAAAACCCAGAAGCAAGTATGAGGCTGGTTATATCTGCCGCTATCGGAATAGTCCTTGGATTTCTTATTGGATTATCTCTTCCTGACAAGGTACTGTGGAGCTTTTGTTTCTCTTAGTTGTGCTAGGAACATAATTAAGTTGAGTTAATAATTCGATGATATGTATGTTTTGAATTTGTCATTGAAATTTGTATTACTTTTCAGCTGAATATCTCCTATGGAACCACCACCACTTCTATAAGAATTTTTCCAAATCCAGCTGACACAAGCAACACTCCAAACCACAAAATGACTAATCCGTCGAAGGTACATTGAAGCCCATCTCAATGAGTATTTTACAAGGACTCGGTGCTTAGAAGTTAAATATAAACTTGCGCTAACTCATATGATGTAGAATGCATGTGATTTTACTCCTACTTCTCATGTGGTAGATTTGGGTCCCTTCAAATCCTCGAGGTGCAGAAAGATTGCCTCCAGCAATTGTGGAATCGGAATCAGATTTCTACCTACGCAGATTATGGGGAAACCCATCTGAGGTCCGCGTCTTGCCTCCTACTTCATTCGTGTTTTAATGCTAAAAATAAGTGAGCCTCGCCCTTGTTTTGTTCCCTTTCCCTCAGGACTTAAAAATCAAACCGAAGTACCTTGTGGTATTCACTGTTGGTTATGACCAGAAGAACAATATCGACGCAGCTGTCAAAAAGGTCAGATTTCTTTATTTATAATTTATAAATATTATCAGCTGGTCATTAAGCAAGTTTGAGCTTCATTTCTGACATCTGAGTTCCTCGTGCAGTTTTCAGATGACTTCCAGATCCTTCTCTTTCACTATGATGGTCGGACAACGGAATGGGATGAGTTTGAATGGTCGAAAAGTGCAATTCATATCAGCGCAAAGAAACAATCAAAATGGTAAAAGTTGATATCTTGTGGCATTTTGTTCCTATAAAGTTCTCCACTGTCAATCTCCGTGACCTGAATCTGAAGAATGCGGCTGTAGGTGGTTTGCAAAGAGATTCCTGCACCCCGATATAGTGGCTCCATACGACTACATCTTTATATGGGACGAGGACTTGGGCCTCGAGCACTTTGATGGTGAAGAGTAAGTGTTCTCTTATGCTGCACTGACAAATATGGTTCAACCCAACGTCTAGTAGTCTTGGATTATAATGTGGTGGTTCCTTTTATTTTCGTTATTCAGATATATAAAGCTACTCAAAAAGCACGGCTTAGAGATTTCACAGCCTGGTGCAGAAACCCGTCCAGGGTCAAAATTAACTTGGAATTTGACCAGGAGGCGAAATGACACCGAAGTTCATAAGTACAAAAAGTTAAAACATAATTATTTAGTCGATCAACTGTGTATAATCACACTAAATGCCATTTCTGATTCTTTGACAGATCAAGTGAAGAGACCCGATGGCACTGTGAGGGTCATCATACACCTCCATGTGCAGCGTATAAATACAAATCATTTTACTGATGAACTGAAGTGTGTCTGCTCGCATTTTGAATCCTGAATTTTGGCTGTCTGCAGCTTTGTTGAGATCATGGCTCCAGTTTTTTCAAGAGAAGCATGGCGCTGCGTCTGGCACATGATTCAGGTTCATTTGTCGACCTGTATTTACACTTGAGCTAAACTACTCCTGCGATTTTTGTTCATCAACCACTAATTGAAATTCATATGCTTATTACAGAATGATTTGGTGCACGGATGGGGTCTGGATTTCGCTCTGGGACAATGTGTAGAAGTCAGTGATCTTCTTTTCGTATACATTACTCATTAATCAGCTCCATGTCACACTACTAACATATTTTCTCAACCAGCCTGCTCATGAAAAGATAGGCGTGGTTGATGCTCAGTGGATCATTCATCAGGGCCTACCCTCCCTCGGCAACCAGGTTAGGAAAACGAAGAAAAAAAAAACACCGGGGACTGACCAGACCCGACTTTCAAATCCTTTGCATTTTCTGAACTGGCACTTTTTCTTTCAGGGTGAAGAAATTGAAGGCAAGACACCCTGGCAAGCGGTATGGTCGATAATTACAAATTCACGATATTTAAGCCAATTTGTGTGCACTACAAACCTCCTAACTTGGAACTTTTCCATTTGGCTCAAACCTAGGTGAGGGACCGATGCTATAGTGAGTGGCATATGTTCAAGAGAAGATTCGCAAATGCTAAGAACGCGTATTACAAGTCTAAAGGCATCGATGATACTTCAAAGCAATAGTGAAGACTCCTGCAGTTCCTCTGCCAGGAAAATGACTGGCAGCCAATGGAACCTCGGCCTAGATGACCTTTTGATCGAGCCATACAGTTATATACACAGACACAGTCATTCAGACTAACTTGTAGCATATATATATATATATAAACAGTTCAAAGTTACTAATAAAATAGATTAAAAATACATTTGCTCTGCCAGACAAAATGAGGAAGGTAAATTTGAACTGAATTTTTTTCTAACTTGTTTAGCTCGGCCATGTAATAGTTAGTATCAATAATTTCTCGCATGTTTGAGAAATCAAATGATCTTCTTTCTGTAGCGCCAACATAATTACAAGGTATTTTGTAGTTCTAGAAACAGTGGCGCATTGCAATTTATTTAGCTAGCCTTAATCCTTAGGCAGTTACTTATTTAGCAATTCTTCACTGGCGACCGGCCATGTTCTGATCGTCTACTTGCTGAGGTTAAACTTCTTGTGCCTCATCTTGATGAACTCACCAGCTTCTTTGTCGATACTTGCTTCACCGATACTGTGATGCTTAACTGGCACAGTCAGTAGATTACATTCTGGGGCTTGAACTTGGGAGTAGCGAAGGCGCTGCTGGCTGTCGCTGAAAGACAACTGGGGCTGAGGTTCTGGCTTGTAATGAGCTCGGCTACCAAAGCTGTCAGTGAACGATAACTGGGGCTGAGGTTCTGGCCTGTGATGTGCTCGGCTGCCAAAGCTGTCACTGAATGAAAACTGGGGCTGATGTTCTGGTCGGTTATAAAAGCTGTCACTGAGAGATAAGTGAGGCTGATGAACTTGTTGTTGTTGCTGCTGGAACAGCATGGGAGACTCCATCAGCTGGCAGAATTCTTCCATCGCAATAACATTACTCCTATCATGATGATCGTAAGAATGGTGGGGGGAGACTCTGAATGACATAACAGTAAGTCAGTAATCGTTTGCGTCTGGATTATATCAAATGATGCCTCTCTTATTTATAGCTGTGAAAACTCCATGGTATATATATAATAAAGGCATCCACCTTTTTCTGAGGCTAGTGTCCTGAATAGATAAGCTTTGAATCAAATTCCCTTATATCGAAAACCCATATCATAAATATTCCAACCACATCAATAATGGTCGGCACGCAGGATTCTCCACTGAGAAATGAACATCTTTGTAGAATTAGACTTTGAACTTCAACCATATCTCTAAAACCAGACTACAATATAATCTGTTCAAAGAGCCAAAAGTAATAATAGATTGTCCAAGTGTTCCGAAATGAAGCTCAATACCTTTTGTGTTGATTGTGACCATGCTCCCAATGCTTCTCCCCCACCTGAGTATTCCCCCCTTTGGTAAATCTTCTAGAAAATCAAGGCGGGATCATGCTAAGCTGAACACAGTTAGAACATACAGGCCAGCCCTCAATGCATAAAATATGTACCCAGGTAAATATTAAGAAACTACTACAATGACTAGTACTAGTTCAAGGCTCTGTGATTCATTGACTTCCACCTTAGATATAACTCATCGACAAATTTCCGAATAATAGTGCATATGCAGGTACACAGGCAACACTGACAAAATTTTATCAGTTCACAAGGTTTTCATGCAAATCAGTTTAGCTGGCATTTTCGAACTTCTGTATGTGACAGGGACAATTACGAATCAAGATGCTATTTAAATCAACAAGAAGCCATGAATCAGCAACAAACAAAAGGCATGATAAAATTTAAAGTGGAACTTTGTACCATATAAATATTTTATTAATTTCAGTCTCCAAACAAAACTTCCATCAAAAGGGCATAGAACAATCAATAAATTCGGCAAGCTACCCCTCCCAAACTTTGATTTTCTTGAACTTCATATGAAATGAGTTTCAGGTGAAAAATATGTACAGTGGGGCTGCGCCGCAGTCTGATATATTTCCCCAAACAGATGCTAACGAGTTGAGTGAAGACGGATGACGTTGAATAATAGTTTCTTCTGGAGCAGACTGCTGAAAGAGCGCATTGCTGATATAAAAATCTTACACGTATTTTACTCATTTTCTCTTAAGCAGTTTCCAGGCAGTAAAAACTTGTACTTGTCAGCATTTTCCAAGAGAAATGATGGCAGATAGACAGCTGAAAATGAGTGAGGAATGGATCCCATTTTGCCAATGATATCCCTGAAAGTGTACTCTTCAGGCAGCATATCAAACAAATCAGCACCTTTGCAGATTACTTTCTGAACTCTCTGAGGGTTTAAGAAGTGAGAGAACCTCACTCTATCAAAGTGGCTGTATGCTTTCATCTTGAAGATGAACTCACTTATCCTGCGGAAACAGAAGCTGCAATGCCACCCTGCATCTGCTAATATGTCATCACTTTGTCGATAATGTGCATATCTTGTCTTGCCCGACTGGTATCGATGAACTGAAGCCCTCCAACTATTATTATCCTGAAGAAACTCAAAAGAGTACAGATAATTCTTCAGGCGAAGATGCAAGATTGAGGGTATATCATCACACCATCTCAAGAGATCAATTGTGTGTCTACTTGGTATCTCGTCAACATCTGACATGATCAAAAGGTCATCATCTGTGATCCCCGCAATTCTGAGAAGCTGATCCAATGCCACGCGCTGATAGGCCTCCTCCACAAATGGATTCTCCCCTTTTTTAAATCTGCCTCCTATAGTTCCATATGTCAAACGTGGCTCGACAAACTTAAACTCCTCTCGATGGCTGGCAAACACCAGGGGCTTTGGGAACCCAGTAAAAGTTGAATTTGACTCAAGCAGCACAAACTCTGTCACATAAGGATAAAGCTCCTTCCACCGAAGGGTAAGAATCTCCACCTCATTGCTGAACAAAACTGCATCAAAGACCCGCCTTGGGTACTCCCTGATTCCCCATCCATGTAGTTTGCAAAGATTCACCATCGAAACATTTTCATGATAGTAGTGTGAGATCTCATGAAAGGGCTTTGGTGGGGACTCCCACAAGGGTCTCAAGAAGTATGAAATCTTCTGTCCGTGCAAGTAGACACCAAAGATTAGCGTGGGCACAAAAGCAAATAGGAATATGTATGTCTTGAAATCCAACCCTCGCATTACGCACTTAATCCTTGACATGCTTAGAGCTCTGCCTGACTCCTGCAGTCCAATAATCAATACAAACACTTGTAAAGTACCAAAACAAAATATCAGTAGCATTCACAAAAGAACACAGACAGTGAAGCAGTAAAGAACCAGGAAATCAATCCTTTAGTTCCCAAAATCAGCTGACAACTCCACTTGATAGAAACACAAAAGATCAAACAAAACAAGGCAATCTGACAACATGGGTATCACAGAAAGAAAGAAAAAAATATATACACACTTAATTTCTCAGGCTTGAGTTTCTCTCTCATCAAGGTAATCAACCAAACACCTTTCAACATCGAAAGTATCAGGCGACTGCAAACAAAACAGCTTTACCTGGCCACAGATGTCTCCACAATAATCATCAGACTTCTTCGAACAACAGTACGATTCCTCTTCGTCCGACTTGGAAAGCATCTCCGAATAACTCCCCATACAATCCATGCCTACTTCCACCTCCCGCTCTCACCAGATTCGCCCAAATTCTAACTTCACCAATTCAGATTGGCGGATCCCCAGTTCTACAAATCACTCAACTTTCTCACAACCCCCAATCCCTCTAAACTCCAATCTCTACAACAGTATCGATTCCACCATAAGCGAAAACTCAACCCAACAGCGACAACAACACAGATCGACAGTGTAAAGTTGTCAAAGCTGCGATCTTTCGCATCAGTATCAACGGAATTATTAGGCCAGAGCCTCTCTGGAAATCGGTGTCTTTGTCAGTTGTTTAGTACTACAAGACACTACACTTTCTACAAGAGAGAAATGAGAGAGAAAATCGGACCCAGCACATGTAGCCGTTTCCTCTCGTCCATACCATAACGAATTTACGATAATACCCTTATATATGAAACATTTGAGTCAGTTGTTCACAGGTCGTTTCGTCATCGTACCCGAGCAGGTGTTGGTGGGTTTGGGCCAGGCCCAAATGCGTCAATTGTCACTTAGCTTAACGGTACACTTAATAATTCTTAATTGACGTTACGTTTATGAAAATGAATTACAGTTGGTGACGTTTCTTGGATTCTATTCAATTTATTAATCACTATTTATATAATTCCTAATTTAATTAATGGATTGATTTTTTTTTTATCAATAATAGTTTTGAATCTCGCATATAGAATGATTGGTGCACCATTTTACTTTGTATAGATTTGCTTTGGTATAGTTCAATTAATTATGAGGAAAAAGGATTCGGTGCAAACAGTATATTTTTGTAAAAAATACAAATCAATGACAATTCTTGATTTCGTATTTTGAACGGATGTGATTAAATCTCTTCGTATAGATAACTTTTAGCGACGAATTATAAATCAATTTTGACGAACTATGTTGTACTTTTGTTTTTTCGACGACGAATTATAAGCCACTTTTGACCAATTTTGCACTTTGCGCCAAAAATATAGTTTGCACATTGCACCTGATCTTTACTCTAACCATGTGTGCTTCTTTTTTTGTAGAATATCGATAGGGGGTTAAGATCAGGTATAAAGTTGATTTTTGGTACAAACAACAAAATTCGTCAAATTGACCTATAGTTCGTCGTCGAAAGCCAAAAAAGACGACATAGTTCGTCACTTTTCCATATAATTCGTCACCGAGAAAATGCATAAAAAATCAGGATTTTATCTCATCCATCCAAATCACAAGATCAAGTACTATGATTTATTTTTATTAAAAATTAACTTTGTCCCTGACCTTTTTCCTGTCGATAGGAATTCGTCGAAGGACGAAAATACCTCTAAACCCCTTTAAAACAAACTACGCATTTGGCAGTACTCTTTTTGACAGTATTTTACATTCTTAATGTTTTTATAGGAGTTTTTTACTCTCATACATATCAATCATCATACGATTACGAATACATCTTATACATATTGCATGAGAACTCAATCGGGTGCATATAAAGACTTGACTTTTTGGAGCACAGGCCACACACGGCACCAACCCGGATTTGATACTTGAATTGCGTCCACTGAAGCACAGGCCATAAGGCAACCTCTAACTTGTAACCCACGAGCATAAACTTGAAACTCAGCACCTCCACACGCAATAGAAGGCAAAGACGAGGCAGCAGCACCCATAACACGTGCACGAGGGACAAATAACACATCCGCGCCAAGGCGGGACGAAAATACATCCACAAGAGATGAATAACACTCCTACACAAAAGTGAAGAGAAAATGATTACTCATGAGAATCAAACACTTGTTGTCAAGAGTTCAAAGCCACTCGACCAAACTCATTTTCGCTACATTCTTAATGTTTAGACCAACATATGTTGTCCTTTTTACAATGTAACATGATGCTTGCTTGCATTTTCTTGTCCTTAATGAATGGGTTACACTTGGTTCATTTCAATGTTTAACTAAACTAAAGTCGAAATAAAACAGCTTCTACAGTGTTATAAACGATGAATTTCAAGAAAGAGTCATATCTAAATGTGATTGGAAAACTTAATCAAAAAAAAATGTGATTGGAAAAAAATGACAATATTATCATTTATCTTATCTACAAACAGATCGAAATGAGTCAAATCACAAAAGTACTCGCTTTTTGAGGGCAAACCGAAGATAAGTTACGTTAAAATGTATCTAATAGGCATAGGCCTTAACAAAAAAAATGTATCTAATAGGTGTTCAAAAATAAAAAATAAAATAGGAGTATCTACCAGAAGACACAATTCATTGTAAGTGTTGGTATACAGTATATCAATTTCATACATATCTCCTTTGAAATTAATCTGAAATGCTTATCAAAAAAAAAATCTGAAATACTTGTATGGGCTTTTTGTGTTTTGCATCAGGCCCAACAATGAAATGGAATAGACAAAACCCTATTTTCATGCCTACGCCAGTTATTAGGCTTGCGCAGGACCGCACGTGGGCAGCGAGACACAGTGTCATTTCGTTCCCCTCCGTACCCATTTATATTTATTTTCTATATTAATTTTAAAATAATGAGAGAGTGGGGGTCCATATTAGTAACGTGGGTGTATAAATGCTAGAGAAAATGACAAAGAGGAGGTATGAACTACCACTCATTAACAAATCACGGTCCGAACTATGAAAATTGACAATCAAGGGCAATTTCAAAATATTTTGATCCTCAATTTCACAATTAAGGGCAAGAAAGTGTTTTCAATTCATTCGTTTA
The DNA here is from genome assembly GCA_033675395.1 of Rhodiola chrysanthemifolia. Classification (NCBI taxonomy): domain Eukaryota; kingdom Viridiplantae; phylum Streptophyta; class Magnoliopsida; order Saxifragales; family Crassulaceae; genus Rhodiola; species Rhodiola chrysanthemifolia. Next base: position 17,846,546 of record CM066207.1, read on the forward strand.
ATTAACTTTGTAAATTGATGAAGTGATATTCCATCAATTAAGTGATTTCATCAATTAAGTGTTATATATGGAGCAAAATATTTTGAAATTGCCCTTGAATGTCAATTTTCATAGTTCGGACCGTGATTTGTCAATGAGTGGTAGTTCATACCCCTTCTTTGTCATTTTCCCTAAATGCTAAAATGATACCACCACACGACCAAGTTTAAATCCCAAATGTATCCGTTACCACTTGTTGCATCAAAATATCAGTGCTGCCACTTCCAGCAGGCACACATAAACCCTACCCTAAATGACGACGGTCTGTGTTCTCGATAACGATCGACCCATATTCATCATATCTGTTACCGGACATTACAACCTCCTACACCCAAATTATTGGGCAGACGGTGTCCAACACACGTCAGTTTCGCTAATACGCCTTTCCACATTAACTTCATCTTTCTCTAGTCCCCCAAAAATGTGGCCATGTTGTTGGTCTTAGTCCTTCTCCCAACACCATAAATGACAATTGGTGTTCTTACAATTTTCCAATTATTCAAAACCTTTTATCTAACTATCACACACTTTCATACTGTTTAACTTTCATTTTTCATCATCAAGAGAGGTTGTTAATCACAAAAATAATGGCACTGGAATAATGATTATAGACAGATTATCTATATAATATAAAGGAACATAACAACATATCAAATAATTTGTAAATAACGCGCGTTGAACGCTTTTCTTTAAACATTATTAATCTCTCAATGAGTGCTGAAATCGCGAGCAAGTGTTTCTACAACTACTAAATTGAAATCTTGCACCTAAGATTCCAAATTCAGCGAACTGACTGTGCCTTTAACTATCACCACTTACACGCGCAAATGAAAGTGTAAGAAAATAGAAAAACATGCTAGCATATGGACTTCTAGGATGAACTTTGGAGTTGTGTATAATTGGTTTTCTTATTTGTGCTTGCAAATGAGCATGAATGCTACTTCGTTTATAGGAGAGCATTAGTGCCTCGAAGAAAATAAAGATTGTAATCATTAAGACTAGCCTTAAAGTTCTCTCCTACCAAGGGTTGGATGTTTACCACATATCTTGGAAATTGCAACATAGAATTATATTGATTATTTTAAAGGACAAAGGTCTTTAGGCAACCCTTGAGACATCCAATGCGCCATGGAAACTTAACCATTTTCGTCTATTAAGTGTGCATACTTAAAACATAAATTTGCTCATTGCATTGTGGTATGTGACACCTCAAACTTATATCATCAATAATGTTCACTATCATTTTCTTTAGGGATGAATAAATTGGATCGAATCGGGTTTACGGATCGGTGTAGACCGAACCATAACAATCCGGGTCCGTCTCAACGGTCCACATTTTTGGAAATTTGCGATCAACTGGTCCGACTTGATACATAGGAGTAACCCCAAACATCAATAAAATACATAGGAGTAACCCCATTAGCAGTGGCCCACTTTACAAATTAAATCTCAAACCAGATATTCTACCATAAAGTATGACCTCCATAAAATCATTACCTAAATCTTCGGTTGTCATAACTCGCAAACATTCTATGCTTCTGCTTCAACCCTAATTTCATTAACCCTAACTTTGGTGTCTGATTTACAATATATGAATACTAAGACCCTGCACACTCATAGAGTTCTTTTTCTAAAGACCTACTAGTCCATGACACATATTCTCAGCACACCTTTGTGAATTTGCTAACACCTAAGCACGCAATCTCGAATAATGATCACATAATTAAGAAACTGACTGGAAGTGAAATTTCCTAAAATGCTCAAAAATCAAATTTTGATTCCCTTTCTACTCAAACTTGAAATTACATTCCCAATTTACTCACGTTTTCTAAGGCGCCGTTGCTTAGAGTTAAGCCGCTCTTGTGGACGGCGGTTTGAGTCTCGTGGCATAAATACGCCCAAAAATAAAGCTGAATGAGAACAAATTGTCATGTAAGCTTAAACCGCTGTTGTCCACAGCGTCCAACAATTAGCCGCTGTGGACAACAGCGCCTTAATAACACAATGGAAGTGCAAGAACAATGAGCCATATAATAAATGAGCATCCCAGCAGAGTATTTATCCATGCAAGTGTGTTTTCATTATTTCGTACATCCATGTACCCAAATAAAAGAACTATCTGTGTGATGATAATGTTGAATTATATTTATTAATTATCTAACGCTATTATCCTCGCTATCCGCATTTTCGTTAATGTTGCAGGTGAAGCTCAAAGTGCTTCATGAACAAACAAAACACAAACAGAATCTTTGGTAGATACTAAATCTAAGTCCCACAGCTGCTGTATGAAATGCGCAGGTACACATAACACCAAATTTTTTACAGCCGGCCGTGTTGTGATAGATCGAGCTGGACTTCGATACGACTCCTTTGACTGCTGAGAGCTTCAGGGCGCTGTGCACTGGAGAGAAAGGTGTTAATCAAAGTAATGGAGTGCGGCTACATTACAAGGGATCAAAATTAGAGTACAATGGACAAGATTGGTACCATGTACTTCCTGACGGTCGAAGAGATGATGGCATTTATGGATTGATTTAACCAAACGAAAACTCAACGAAGAAGCACAGCGAACTTGGTTCTGTTTCCATGAATTTTACGCCAGGAAGTGCTCATTTCTGCATCACTGATGCTAAGCCAACGCAATGGAACGACGTGCATTTTGTGTTTGGACAGGTTGTTGAAGGAATGAATGTCATGGTGGATATGGCGAAGGCTGGAAGTAAAACTTGTGTGATTGCTGAGATTGCGGTCAAGTCTATAAGTAAGTAAGAGATTGAATGAATGTCTATCTAGCAAATGCAAGTGTTTTCATGATTTCATACATCCCGCAGTGATGTGTACCTGCACATTTCATACAGCAGCTGCGGGACTAAGACATTACAAAATCTATCCTTACGTGATAAATGACATTTCATTCCATATATTAAACATGATGTGAGAAGTATACAAGTTGCAGCAGAAAGAGGCTTGATTTTCACAGGAGATGGTTCTGGGAATTATGTGGATGTATGGAAGTTGGTAGACAAAGCAACTTCCATTGTGTTATTAAGGCGCTGTTGTCCACAGCGGCTAATTGTTGGACGCTGTGGACAACAACGGTTTAAGCTTACATGGCAATTTGTGCCCATTCAGCTTTATTTTTGGGCGTATTTATGCCACGAGACTTAAACCGCCGTCCACAAAAGCGGCTTAAAACGGCGCCTTAGAAAACGTGAGTAAATTGGGAATGTAATTTCAAGTTTGAGTAGAAAGGGAATCAAAATTTGATTTTTGAGCATTTTAGGAAATTTTCCCAAATTATCATCTTTTCGCTGACAAATCTAGAGAACAGAATGATAAAACCTTACTGTTACAAGCAAACTGTCATTAACACACAATTAATGTAACACCTAACCACACGTGAACAAAAACTAAGGGCTTGTCCGTTTGAACTGAAACTTAACTGATCTTAATTGATTTTAACTGATATTAACTTATATTAACTGATATTAACTTGTATTGACTGATTAACTTATATTAACTGATATTAACTTAACTGAAACTTATATTGACAGATATTAACTTATCATCATCATCACACCATCATCATCATACCACCATCATCATCATACCACCATCATCATCATACCATCATCATCATCATCATCATGCAATCATCATCAACATACCATCATATCATCATCATACCATCATCATTATCATCATACCATTATGATGGTTGTGATGATGATGAATAGTAATATTATGATGATGAATAGTAATATACTGATGATGATTGTGATGATGGTGATGAATAGTAATATTATGATGATGAATAGTAATATACTGATGATGAATAGTAATATACTGATGATGATGATGGTTGTGATGAATAGTAATATGATGATGAATAGTATGATGATGATGGTACGATGATGTTATGATGATGAATAGTAATATGATGATGATGATGATGGTATGATGATATGATATGATATGATGATGATAGTGATATGATGATATGATATGCTGATGGTATGATGATGGTATGATATGATGATGATGATGGTGGTGGTATGATGATGGTATGATGATGATGATGATGATGATGGTATGATGATGCTGATATGATGATGATATGATGATGATGGTCTGTTGAAAGTAACTTATCTTATCTTAACTTAACTGAAATTTATATTAACTTACATTGACTGAAAGTAACTTATAGTAACTGAAATTAACTTGTATTAACTAACTTATCTTATCTTAACCGTAAAAAATATAAGTTCAAATGGACAGGACCTAACAAGCTGAATTTTTTTAAGGGATTACCTGTTTCACAAGAGAGTACAACTCTGTGGCTTTGGAAGGAATATCGCCATTGGCAACTGAGAAATCAATACCTCTGTAATACCACGTCAATAAATATAAAGAAACCATTGAAGAGGAGCGTTCAAATGAGGCACCACTTCTAAGAATGAGGCTGTGAGGCACGATCTGAGCCACACATCTAAACCCCCAGTGCTTTGTGGGTGCGCCACGTGTCCCACTACCAAAATCCTGTACTATTCAAAAAGCAAAAGGCAAAATACTATTCCGATACTATTCCTTCATGCATAAGGTGTCTAAGTCATTGCAACAAAGTAGTTCCAATACAATAAAGTCATATAAAGCTCATGAACACTAAGGGCGACATCATCATTCATAGGTAGATTAAGGGTGAGGTGGACGGGCTTGGAAATGTGAAGTGGGATTGGAGTGAGTAGAACTCACTCCACACTTAAAATTCGAGCCACCAATCATAACTATCACACTCCACACTTAGAGTCTAAGCCACTCAAAATCATGTCAAACACTTAAACATGAAGAACGAGAATGAAAAACTTACAAACCGGGTTACCTCCCGCGAGGGCCTAGTTTTTCCCGTCTTCGCAAAGATGTAGCAAAGTGCCCCATAGAATCACTCGTTGAGAAGTCCTTTGCTAGGATCCCTTCTCACGGGCCCTTGGACATTCGGGGTGTCAATCCACCTTCAAATCCCATTTGAATTCTCGTCCATCAAGCCTACGATGGACTTTCAATTGCAAGTTTGACCCCTTCAAGAATGTTGAACCCTTTAGAATTAAGGGGTCATTGGAGCTCCTTTTGAATAATCTCGTAAAGTACGGTAAGAAGCTCCAAAACTTGTCTCGAGACGTCAGAATGAAGAAAGAACCTTCAAAATTTGTCTCGAGCTTGATGGGCACACCCTCCTTAAGGTTTTCAATTATTTCCTTGGGTGCCCAATTCTCAATCTCCCTCATTAAACTTTCGTCTCCTTGTATGCGAGGTGGCTCTTTAGTCGATTCCATATATACCTCAACAAAGTCTCTATACCCTTGAAGTTTTTGTGGCTCATTGTCCTCTTCCTCTATTCCATCATCAACAAGAGAATCGGGTTCACTTTCAAGCTTACTAATAGCGGGAGGGAGGTCTTCTTCATCCAAAAGAGATATTTCTTCTATGCATGAGTCGTCATCGTTGAAGAATTCCTCATCGGAGAGCCAAGGCGTTGATGAAGTGGTGATATCTTGTGTGTTCTCTACCGATTGATCTTGAAACGTGCTAGTAGTGATCGGTGATGCACTTTCATGTTCCGACTCATCCTCGGTGCAAGATTTATCATCACACGCCTCATAACAAGCTTGGCGAGCGGCTCTCATGAACTCATCCTTCATTGCTTGATCCCCTTCTTCCCTTGAGGCATTAGATACATGAACTTCTTCTTTGGACACCCCTTCTTCGTCATCCAAGTCCTCATTTTCATTTGATTGACCCCATTGTTGTGTCAAGGAACTAGAAGTTCCAATCATGTCTCGATTGTCTTGGAGGAGCTTGGCATTACTAGCTTGTAGAGAGGCCATCGTCTTGGCATGCATCTCGTCCATTTCTTGCCTAACCCTCTCTTGTTCCTTCTGATTTTTAATCAAGGTGTCTAGCAATTTTTTAACGGTGGGTTGATTGACACTAGGTTGAGGATTCAATTGATATTGAGGGTAGGAGTGTCCAACTTCATAGCCCATCGTCTTGGCATGCATCTCGTCCATTTCTTGCCTAACCCTCTCTTGTTCTTTCTGATTTTTAATCAAGGTGTCTAGCAATTCTTTGACGGTGGGTTGATTGACACTAGGTTGAGGATTCAATTGATATTGAGGGTAGGAGGCATTATCAAATGAGTATTGGCTATCATCCTCATAAGGCGGGTGTGAATTTGTCGGATAGCCATGATTTTCCCAATAGGCATTTTGATGCTCCTCCTCTTGGTCATATTCTTCATTGTATGAGACTTGTTGGTTGTATGAATCCATCTTCGCAAAACAATAGAACAAAAGTTAGCAAGGGATATGAGTGTAAAGAATGTACAAAAGAAAAGGAAAATATTTACAAGAATAGTCCAAATCTCACAAAATCTACTCTAATGCTCTAGTTAATTCATTGCTCCCCGGCAACGGCGCCATTTTGCGTGTAGAATTTAGCACACTTCAAATCGATGTGATTCGAAAGCAAGATATTTAGTCAAAACAATTTATAAACCGGTAAGTACCGGGTCGTCCAAGGAGCAAGTCTAAACTTATGAGCACTATTCGATTTCGTTTCGATAAGTCTATTCTAATTGCGAAAGGTTGGGTTGATGTGGTTATTAGAACAAATGTATATAAACAATGTAAACAATCTAAGGAATCTAGAGATAATGTCACTACCAAGGCAAAAGGTGTACTCTAGGGAACTACTTCACTCATATGTGTTCTAGACTCCAAGAGTTCAATTTCATGCAAGATAATTGTGTTAGATGATTAGATTAAGGCGTGCGACTATTAAACCAAATTCAATCTCTTGATGTTTTTACTTGATTTAAGGAAGAAGCACCTCGCACGTGAGCTTCAATCTCTCGATGTTTTTAGCTCACGTCCAACTCAAGGTTCTCAATCATCAACGCTAGTTGAATGATTAATATCCAAGAGCGGTCTTGACCATGCCTATCTCAATGCTAGAATGGGTCACGCTAGTGATCACCACCTAGCAAGGGTGAATCTACTTGCATTCTAGAACTATTAGTCTCATTCGCTAGAATACTCAACTTCAAGTTCATGTTTCTAGACCACCTAGGCATTTTATCAAACACTTAGAGGGCATAGAGTTGACATTTGTTCAAAGTAGATTCACAATCATCCAAACATGTTATTCTAACATTGATTCATTATAGATTAGGAGTATTAACACACATAAGATCCATAGGACCCTAGAATACAAAACACTACTCACAAATCATGTTCATAGACAAACACAAATTGTATTGAGTACATAGATGAAAATACAATGGAAGGAATTAACCAATCTAGTGTAGATGATCTTCTTCCCCCCTTTGGATCTTCAATCTTCAATGGATGATCCCCCTTGAAGCCTTGATAGCTTATCTCTCTAGAAAACCTTAGCAAAAACCCTAGCTCAAAACTCCCAAAAATCCCCCCGATGATTTAGATCTCAAACTTTCTATTTATAGCCAAAAGGGAAAAATCTGATTTTTGCCTTGAGACTCGGGCGAGCGTGGTGAGACTCGGGCGAGCATGGAATGAAGCCGAGAATGGTGCAGTGGAGACTCGGGCGAGTGTGGCCAAGCTCGGGCGAGCTTGAAGACTCAGCGTTGCGCGAGGCCCCGGGCGGGCTTTCTGGAGTTCGGGCGAGCTTCTGGCAGCTGTTTGGAAATCTTAACCTCCAAATTTGGTCTTGGCGTCAACTTGAGAGTTGTAGCCCCTTGCGTTAGGTTTCCAACAAGCTTTGAATAAACCAAATCGGGCACTATATGCAATCTGTGCATCCAAAATAAGCCCCAAAGGTCAGTCTGTCCCGTTTTGCCCGAAAATCCATATTTTTGCTCCGAAATTTCGGTTTTCTGCAAGAGTTGATCTTTTTGAACCCGGGAACAGTAAAGTGTGTTTCTCACCTGAAATAGCAAGCAAGAGGGTCAAATGGCATCGAATTAGCACCGGGAATGGACCAAAACTCTTCATAAATGGATAGATAAATGAGTCGAGAATTCGACTCATCAAAACACTCCACACTTACAGTTTGATCGTCCCGAGCAAACAATAAGATCAAGCCAAAGAGAAACAAATGTCGAAAAGCTAAGTCATTATGTTTTGTCGCACATATGCTCTCCACATCCATTTAATGTCTCAAACTTTTATTTCTAACTACTCTAACACATCTTTACAATCTAACTCCTTTTCGTAGGTGTTACGAGTGCATTTAGCATATGCACTAAGCCTTTAAACCCCTAGGCTACCCTAGTGGACGAGTTATAGTCTCGTTAGAGTTTTCAGAAACTGGAATACTCACAAATCCCAAATGCATTTATCCCATAAGAGTGAAAACAAGAGTGTTTAACAATTAAGGCATGGATTTCTCAAAACCAACTTCACATCCCAAACTAGAACCACAATCACTATACCATCAAAAGAGTTTTCAAACCATTTAAGTTCACATGAGGGTGCACATTCAAGGAAGTCAATACTAGAGCTATCAAGCGCCTAACCTAGAAGTCTATTCATTTTCAATGCAAGGCTTTTGAAACACGATTGATAGTTTGCACAAAAAGTGTCAGTCGCTCACCTATGCTAGCTAGGGCTAGTCCATGGGCTAACGATATAAAACTCATTTCCAAGTTTTAGACGCTAAAGTCATAATCCATAAGGAAAGAGGAGTTTGACAACAAGAGTTTTTAAAACAAGCATAAACCAACCGATAGCTTACGTGAAATCACAAGGGTCGTCCCAAAGCTCAACTTGCTAGCACACAATGCACGTGGTGAACTCACACATATAAGAGATGATGGAAGGGCATAAAGTCAAGTTTAAGCGGTTTTTACTTAGCCTTTGGCCTACAAATGCTTTCGAGGGGGAACTTTTCTTCCTAACCCCCGACATTTGTATATTTGAAACAAAACTTCTCTTGCGCTTCGAGAAAGCTTTTAGTCGGGGCTTTGCCCTCTTTGACCATGTAATTTTTTCTTGGATGGGGCCTTTATTATTATTATTATTATTTTTGCCCTCTTTTGACTCCACACTTAAAACTTGACAATATGCCCAATGTGAATATGGACTGTGTGAGAAACAACCACAAACAAGGCACTAAGCAAGAGAACTAAAGTCACCTAAAAGCAATCGAGAGATTTAAGTTTTTCATGAAGATTTCAAAGTGTGCTTGCTAAAAACTAAGTTCAAGGCATGCGCGAAAAATGCTTAGATTACTAGATAGGCAAAAGATAGCAATGAATATTGATTCACAAGAATGTGCATTCATTAGAACTATTTCGGTTCTAGACTCTAAATCAAGTAAAAGTAAAATGTGAGTTGGATGTGATTTATAGAAGTTGAGAAGTGATAGTCACAAGCCTTCAATAGTAAAAACACTCATAAAATTGGGATAAAGTACATGAATGCAAGTGTCCATTAAAAATGATAGGCGTGTCATGATATGAGTGAACCATGTGACTACCCACTCCACACTTAAAATCTAGCTTAGTCCCTAAGCGCAAACAATAAAGAAAATGAGATATAGGCTCATAGGAACGCCCCTCGTTTGTAGATGTGCCCCCTTGAACAATAGAGACGTCAATGTGCTAAGCTTTATCATACATGATGTAAAAACTTTCCTTGATGACAATAGACCATGAGAGGTTAAATGTAACAAGTGATAGTTATAGAAATAATAACAAACTCAAGTATGAGCAATATGGTATCACAAGGTCACAAAATAACATCATGGGACGTATGTTAAAGAAAGTTCAAACAAGGAAAGTAAACTACATCTTCCTTCATGCACAAGGTGTCTAAGTCATAGCAACAAAGTAGTTCCAATACAATAAAGTCATATAAAGCTCATGAACACTAAGGGCGACATCATCATTCATAGGTAGATTAAGGGTGAGGTGGAGGGGCTTCGAAATGTGAAGTGGGATTGGAGTGAGTAGAACTCACTCCACACTTAAAATTCGAGCCACCAATCATAACTATCACACTCCACACTTAGAGTCTAAGCCACTCAAAATCATGTCAAACACTTAAACATGAAGAACGAGAATGAAAAACTTACAAACCGGGTTACCTCCCGCGATGGCCTAGTTTTTCACGTCTTGGCAAAGACGTAGCAAAGTGCCCCATAGAATCACTCGTTGAGAAGTCCTTTGCTAGGATCCCTTCTCACGGGGCCTTAGACATTCGGGGTGTCAATCCACCGTCAAATCCCATTTGAATTCTCGTCCATCAAGCCTACGATGGACTTTCAATTGTAAGTTTGACCCCTTCAAGAATGTTGAACCCTTTAGAATTAAGGGGTCATTGGAGCTCCTTTTGAATAATCTCGTAAAGTACGGTAGGAAGCTCCAAAACTTGTCTCAAGACGTCGGAATGAAGAAAGAGTCTTCAAAATTTGTCTCGAGCTTGATGGACACACCCTCCTTAAGGTTTTCAATTATTTCCTTGGGTGCCCAATTCTCAATCTCCCTCATTAAACTTTCGTCTCCTTGTATACGAGGTGGCTCTTTAGTCGATTCCATATATACCTCAACAAAGTCTCTATATCCTTGAAGTTCTTGTGGCTCATTGTCCTCTTCCTCTATTCCATCATCAACAAGAGAATCGGGTTCACTTTCAAGCTTACTAATAGCGGGAGGGAGGTCTTCTTCATCCAAAAGAGATATTTCTTCTATGCATGAGTCGTCATCGTTGAAGAATTCCTCATCGGAGAGCCAAGGCGTTGATGAAGTGGTGATATCTTGTGTGTTCTTTACCGATTGATCTTGAAAGGTGCTAGTTGTGATCGGTGATGCACTTTCGTGTTCCAACTCATCCTCGGTGCAAGATTCATCATCACACGCCTCATAACAAGCTTGGCGAGCGGCTCTCATGAACTCATCCTCCATTGCTTGATCCCCTTCTTCCCTTGAGGCATTAGATACATGAACTTCTTCTTTGGACACCCCTTCTTCGTCATCCAAGTCCTCATTTTCATTTGATTGACCCCATTGTTGTGTCGAGGAACTAGAAGTTCCAATCATGTCTCGATTGTCTTGGAGGAGCTTGGCATTACTAGCTTGTAGAGAGGCCATCGTCTTGGCATGCATCTCGTCCATTTCTTGCCTAACCCTCTCTTGCTCCTTCTAATTTTTAATCAAGGTGTCTAGCAAATTTTAACGGTGGGTTGTTTGACACTAGGTTGAGGATTCAGTTGATATTGAGGGTAGGAGTGTCCAACTTCATAGCCCATCGTCTTGGCATGCATCTCGTCCATTTCTTGCGTAACCCTCTTTTGTTCTTTCTGATTTTTAATCAAGGTGTCTAGCAATTCTTTGACGGTGGGTTGATTGACACTAGGTTGAGGATTCAATTGATATTGAGGGTAGGCGGCATTATCAAATGAGTATTGGCTATCATCCTCATAAGGCGAGTGTGAATTTGTCGGATAGCCATGATTTTCCCAATAGGCATTTTGATGCTCCTCCTCTTGGTCATATTCTTCATTGTATGAGACTTGTTGGTTGTATGAATCCATCCTCGTAAAACAATAGAAAAAAAGTTAGCAAGGGATATGAGTGTAAAGAATGTACAAAAGAAAAGGAAAATATTTACAAGAATAGTCCAAATCTCACAAAATTTGCTCCCCGGCAACGGCGCCATTTTGACGTGTAGAATTTAGCACACTTCAAATCGATGTGATTCGAAAGCAAGATATTTAGTCAAAAACAATTTATAAACCGGTAAGTATTGGGTCGTCCAAGGAGCAAGTCTAAACTTATGATCACTATTCAATTTCGTTCTGATAAGTCTATTCTAATTGCGAAAGGTTGGGTTGATGTGGTTATTAGAACAAATGTATAGAAACAATGTAAACAATCTAAGAAATCTAGAGATAATGTCACTACCGGGCGAGCGTGGCGAGCGTGGCCACGGGCGAGCTTTAAGACTCAGCGTTGCGCGAGGCCCGGGGCCGGCTTTCTGGAGCTCGGGCGAGCTTCTGGCAGCTGTTTGGAAATTTTAACCTCCAAATTTGGTCTCGGCAAAAACTTGAGAGTTGTAGCCCCTTGAGTTATCTTTCCAACAAGCTTTGAATCAACCAAATCGGGTAATATATGCAATCTTTGCGTCCAAAATAAGCCTCAAAGGTCAGTCTGTCCCGTTTTGCCCGAAAATCCATATTTTTGCTCCGAAACTTCGGCTTTCTGCAAGAGTTGATCTTTTTGAACCCAGGAACCGTAAAGTGTGCTTCTCACCTGAAATAGCAAGCAAGAGGGTCAAATGGCATCGAATTAGCACCGGGAATGGACCAAATCTCTTCATAAATGGAAAGATAAATGAGTCGAGAATTCGACTCATCAATACCACCACACGACCAAGTTTAAATCCCAAATGTATCCGTTACCACTTGTTGCATCAAAATATCAGTGCTGCCACTTCCAGCAGGCACACATAAACCCTACCCTAAATGACGACGGTCTGTGTTCTCGATAACGATCGACCCATATTCATCATATCTGTTACCGGACATTACAACCTCCTACACCCAAATTATTGGGCAGACGGTGTCCAACACACGTCAGTTTCGCTAATACGCCTTTCCACATTAACTTCATCTTTCTCTAGTCCCCCAAAAATGTGGCCATGTTGTTGGTCTTAGTCCTTCTCCCAACACCATAAATGACAATTGGTGTTCTTACAATTTTCCAATTATTCAAAACCTTTTAACTAACTATCACACACTTTCATACTGTTTAACTTTCATTTTTCATCATCAAGAGAGGTTGTTAATCACAAAAATAATGGCACTGGAATAATGATTATAGACAGATTATCTATATAATATAAAGGAACATAACAACATATCAAATAATTTGTAAATAACGCGCGTTGAACGCTTTTCTTTAAACATTATTAATCTCTCAATGAGTGCTGAAATCGCGAGCAAGTGCTTCTACAACTACTAAATTGAAATCTTGCACCTAAGATTCCAAATTCAGCGAACTGACTGTGCCTTTAACTATCACCACTTACACGCGCAAATGAAAGTGTAAGAAAATAGAAAAACATGCTAGCATATGGACTTCTAGGATGAACTTTGGAGTTGTGTATAAATGGTTTTCTTATAGGATGAACTTGCAAATGAGCATGAATGCTACTTCGTTTATAGGAGAGCATTAGCGCCTCGAAGAAAATAAAGATTGTAGTCATTAAGACTAGCCTTAAAGTTCTCTCCTACCAAGGATTGGATGTTTACCACATATCTTGGAAATTACAACATAGAATTATATTGATTATTTTAAAAGACAAAGGTCTTTAGGCAACCCTTGAGACATCCAATGCGCCATGGAAACTTAACCATTTTCATCTATTAAGTGTGCATACTTAAAACATAAATTTGCTCATTGCATTGAGGTATGTGACACCTCAAACTTATATCATCAATAATGTTCACTATCATTTTTTTAGGGATGAATAAAATTGGATCGAATCGGAATTTTACGGATCGGTGTAGATCGAACAATAACAATCCGGGTCCGTCTCAACGGTCCACGTTTTTGGAAATTTGCGATCAACTGGTCCGACCTGATACATAGGAGTAACCCCAGACATCAATATAATACATAGGAGTAACCCCATTAGCAGTGGCCCACTTTACAAATTAAATTTCAAACCAGATATTCTACCATAAAGTAAGACCTCCATAAAATCATTACCTAAATCTTCGGTTGTCATAACTCGCAAACATTCTGTGCTTCTGCTTCAACCCTAATTTCATTAACCCTAACTTTGGTGTCTGATTTACAATATATGAATACTAAGACCATGCACACTCTTAGACTTTTTTTTTGATCAAGATGTCGAACCAGCAACTGAGCGATACAACTGCCCTAAAAGGGCCCAACATAAACCGGCCGACTGGCCGAAGCAGACGACACTAAGAAACCAAATGAAGACCAATGGGCCCATGAGGAAACCTGATCCAGCCGAAGCTGACATTTTCCGGTCGAAGCCGACAGTTTCCGGTCTAAACCGACATCTAAACCAACTACAACTGAAACAGCCAAAATATCCGGTGAGAACTGCCGCCTGTTCACCATCGGTCCAACAGACCAGATGAGAAACCTACACGTAAACCGCCACCTATACACAAAAAATCGAGCAGCAACACGAAGCCTCCGCCCATCCTCGCCGAAACAGACCCCAGCGACCTCCAACGACAGCCCCAGCCACTGCCCAACTATGTACAGAGCCCGCCCAAGAAACGGCCGGGAAAAGCACCCGCCGACATCAACCGCAAGCAGCAGACAGAAAATCGTGCCCTCCGCCGCTACCCCCTCGCCGACCGCTGCAGGAGCCCACCCCAACCAGCATCAGAGCAGGGCCAGCCGTCCGACTCAACCCAAGAATCGGCCGGAAGAAGCCTCCTCGGCAAAGCTGATGGAAAACGACGAGTCGCCTCTAGAAACGTCTAAAGGATGACGACATCCCTACCTTCCTTTCTTCTTAGACTTCTTTTTCTAAAGACCTACTAGTCCATGACACATATTCTCAGCACACCTTTGTGAATTTGCTAACACCTAAGCACGCAATCTCTAGTAATGACCACATAAGAAACTAACTGGAAGTGTACCTTTATGGAGACCATCAACAACATTAAAGAGGAAGCAACAAATTATCATCTTTTCACTGACAAATCTGGAGAACAGAATGATAAAACCTTACTGTTACCAGCAAACTGTCATTAACACACAATTAATGTAACACCTAACCACACGTGAACAAAAACTAAGGGCTTATCCGTTTGAACTGAAACTTAACTGATCTTAATTGATTTTAACTGATATTAACTGATATTAACTGATTAACTTATATTAACTTAACTGAAACTTATATTGACTGATATTAACTTATCATCATCATCATAATCATTATATCATCATACCATCATCATCATACGATCATCATTATATCACCATCATCATACGATCATCATCATCACACCATCATCATCATACCATCATCATCATCATCATCATCATTGTACCATCATCATCATGCAATCATCATCATCATACCATCATCATCTTTATCATCATACCATTATGATGGTTGTGATGATGATGATGAATAGTAATATACTGTTGATGAATAGTAATATACTGATGATGATGGTGATGAATAGTAATATTATGATGATGAATAGTAATATACTGATGATGAATAGTAATATACTGATGATGATGGTTGTGATGATGGTGATGAATAGTAATATGATGATGAATAGTATGATGATGATGTTATGATGATGAATAGTAATATGATGATGATGACGATGGTATGATGATGATGATGATATGATATGATGATGATGGTGATATGAAGATATGATATGCTGATGGTATGATGATGATATGATGATGGTATGGTATGATGATGATGATGGTGGTGGTATGATGATGGTATGATGATGATGATGATGATGATGATGGTATGATGATGATGATATGATGATGGTATGATGATGATGGTATGTTGAAAGTAACTTATCTTATCTTAACTTATATCGATATTGGCAACTGAGAAATCAATACCTCTGTAATACCACATCAATAAATATAAAGAAATCATTGAAGAGGAGCGTTCAAATGAGGCACCACTTTTAAGAATGAGGCAGTGAGGCACGATCTGAGCCACACATCTAAATCCTCCGTGCTTTGTGGGTGCGCCACGTGTCCCACTACCAAAATCATGCACTATTCAAAAAGCAAAACACTATTCCGGTACTATTCCCTTCCACATCATCTAAATGAGTGACCCAGATCGTGCCTCACGTGCCTCATTCTACCAACCCTGCCTCAACCGAGTGCTCCCCAACCATTGAATATGTCATTTATTCACGCTAAAAAGCTTAGAAACATGAAATCAATAGAAGAAAAAAACTCAAAATTCATACTCCAAATCCCACAAAAATATGAAATATGAACATATACATCATTTCAGAATAATTTAAATATAAATTGAACTTATGCAAACACTATTGTGAAACAATGACTACAACACCAAGACAACAGAAATTAGGCATCTGAGACGCTTTGAACAAAATCCTAACTTTTGTGACCGTCAAGGACACTACAATTTACAGTTTACATGTAAGAATCAAAGCCAACATCAACCACATACCTCCTCAGAACCGGATCATTACAATTTACAAACTCAAACAACGCTGACATGGCAGCTTCTATTGAAGATCCTGTGGACAGCGAATCCACCGGAGCTGGCCGAATTGATTCCGATGGAGCTCGAGCTGGATGATGACCATTGGTGCCCTACTTTCAGTCCCTAATTCTAATTAACATTTCATTGCTCAAATGTCAAATTGAGTAATAACGGGGTGCAATTGTATATTCCGTTTCATAGGGTTCGTAGACTTTGTTAGTTCAAGGACCCGTTTGTAATTGTTGAGAAACAGAATTTCGAACTCTTCCTTGAATGCAATTTTTCTTCGTTAATTCTTTCTTGAATTCGATCGTTCCTGCGATTGCCTTCTCTGATCAGTCCCGCCGCCCACTTCGGTGTCTCCGGTGCTGTGATTTCACATGGTATCAGAGCCTCTGTGGTCCGTTTTCCACTCTTCCGATCATGTCGTCGTCGACCAATCCGGTCATCGTTCCGATCAATGCTGCTGCTTCCGTTCTAGTCGCAGAACACGATGATCCTCTCTACGTCAGTAAGAATGAGCATATAGGTAATCCGATCGTCACTCAATTGTTGACCGGTGCCGAGAACTTCATCACTTGGAAAAATCGATGGAGGTTGCCCTAGGAATCAAGATGAAACTTGGTTTTGTTAAAGGTGATTTCCCCAGGCCAACAGATCCGTATCAAGTGGCCAGATGGCAGAGGTACAAATATGTGATTTTCTCTTCGATTATCAACTCAGACTCAAAGGAGATTGGCGCTTCTTTGATCCATGCTTATGACTGTATAGCCACTTGGGAAGATCTGAATACAAGGTTTGGTGGATCTAACCTTTCAAGTCTTTTCTCTGTTCAATAAGAAATAGCTGAGTTGATGCAGGGTGATATGAGCATAGCTAAGTACTATGGCAAACTCATCCAACTATGGGGTGATGAGGATACCTTAGGTGATCAACAAGTGTGTGAACTTGGGCCTCGATGTAAGGCTACCAAGTGTTTTGTGGCAAGGAAGATGAAGGATAGAATAATGAAGCTCTTGATGGGTCTCAATGAGGCTTACTGTGCTGCCAGATCACAGAATATCATGATGGATCCTTTCCCCAGTCTTGGAGAAGTTTATAAGATGCTAATCAATGAGGAAACAACAAGAAAGTCCAAGAAATCTTTGCTGACTGATGTATCAGCATTATATGGCAACCAGAACACCAGCAATTCCAGTAGAAATCAAAGGCATCAGACTGTTGGTGCTAACAGTAACAACAAGGGCAGAAGGCCTCTTTGTACTCATTGCAACCTTCAAGGCCATACAAGGGAGACATGCTATAAGCTAAATGGATGTCCTCCAAATTATAAGTTCCAGAAGAGCTCTAATTGGGGTAATAGAACTCAAAATAAATCTGTTAATGCTGTGGCTAGTGATGCAGGTACAAAAGAGGCAGTTACTAATGGATCTGAGTCAATTGGCACACAATCTTCTTCTGTCCAGTTTACCAATGATCAACTGGACAGCTGAGGTGGAGAAGTCTATGCATATGGTAGGTATCACTTGCTTAACTAGTTTTAAGGCTAGTAGTGATGTTTGGATATTGGATTGTGGAGCAATAGACCATATTACTCCACACTCTTGTCTGCTGAGTGATATTAAGTTGCTAAATGACCCTCACAGTATTCTCATGCCTAATGAAGACAAGGTTGTTGTCAAATATACTGGAACTTGTGCTTTTACTGAGCATTTGGTGTTGAAAAATGTCCTCTTAGTGGCTGATATAAGATTCAATCTGATCTCAGTAGCCAAACTAGTGACTGATTCAGGATTGAATGTCATTTTCTCTGATAATGGATGTACTATTCAGGACCAGAGAGAGAGGAGACTGTGGTGGGGACTGGTGAATCCTTCAATGGTTTGTATCAGCTAAAGCTTGACAGAAATTGTTTGTTTTCTCAAAAGAATAATAGTGCACCTTTCCTTTGGCATAAAAGAATGGGACATGTTCCTTTTAGAAAGTTGTTGAGTTCCCTTAAATCTTTCATTCCAGACTTGAGTTCAGTTCATTGTAATGTTGATGAGTTGATTTGTGATGTGTGTCCACAAGCCAGACAAGGCAAGTTACCTTTTAATCACAGCAGCACTGCTTCATTTGAATTGTTTGATCTGTTGCATGCTGATATATGGGGACCATATAAGGTTCCTACCACAACTGGTGCCAAGTACTTCATACTCTTGTTGAAAATAAATCAAAGTGTACATGGACTTATTTGATGGGAACAAAGACTGAGACAACAGACCATTTAATCAGATTCTACAAAACGGTGTAGACACAGTTTGGGAAAAACATCAAACTTCTCAGATCAGATAATGGAGGTGAGTTCCTATCTACCACGCTTTGTGATTTCTTAGCCGATAAAGGTTGCTTACAACAGACATCATGTGCTTATACTCCTCAACAAAATAGAGTTGTTGAAAGAAAGCACAAATATATTCTTGAAGTTGCTAGATCACTGAAGATTCAATCAAAAATACCAGACTATTTTTGGGGAGAAGCAATATTCACTGCAACATATATTATTAACAGAATGCCTTCTATTTTGTTACAAGGTAAAGCACCTTTTGAAGTGCTCTTTGGTATTCAACTAGAACATTCACACATGAAAGTATTTGGATGCAAATGCTACATTACAAACACTCAGCCTAACAAGTCAAAGTTTGATCCTAGAGCTCACATTTGTGTATACTTGGGATATCCTTTTGGGCAGAAGGGATACAAGGTTTTTGATCTTGAGTCTCATTCTATTTGTCAGCAGAGATGTTCACTTTGTTGAAGATGAGTTTCCTTTTGCCAGTGCTTCAGATGTGGTTTCCTCTGAGATTCCCTTTCCAGTTATTGCTGGGAAGAATATTTAAAGGCAGCCCATAAGGTTTTGAGATACCTCAAGTTGGCTCCAGCTCAAGGGCTTTTATATCCAGCTTGCCAGCAGCTTTGTTTGAAGGCCTTCTGTGATGCAGACTGGGGTGCTTGCCCAGTCACAAAGCGGTCAGTGACATGCTATAGTATCTTGCTTGGAAATTGCCTCATATCATGGATAACCAAAAAGCAAACAGTTGTTAGCAGATCATCAGCCGATGCGGAGTATAGAGCAATGGCATAGGTTTCTTGTGAACTTGATTGGCTTACCAGATTGTGGCAGGACTTAATGTTCAAGTCTCTTTGCCTATTCCATTGCATTGAGACAACAACGCTGCTCTTCATATAGCCAAGAACCCGATCTTCCACGAGCGCACCAAGCATGTTGAATTGGACTGTCATGTTGTTCGTCAGCATGTTTCATCGGGTTTTCTGGCACCGCAGTATGTTCAATCTTCATCCCAGCTGGCCGACTTGTTCACTAAGCCATTGCCAGGGGATCTCCTTACTCAGTTGTTAAGCTCAATGTTTCGAATTACCTTCATACCTTGAGCTTGCGGGGGGGGGGGGGGGGGGGGTGGGGTATTGAAGATACTGTGGACAGCGAGTCCACCGGAGCTGGCTGAATTGATTCTGATGGAGCTCGAGCTGGATGATGGCCATTTGTGCCCCAATTTCTGTCCCAAATTCTAATTAACATTTCATTGCTCAAATGTCAATTTGAGTAATAGCGGGGTGCAATTGTATTTTCCATTTCATAGGGTTCGTGGACTTGTTTAGTTCAAGGACTCGTTTGTAATTGTTGAGAGATCGAAATTCTGCTATAACAGAATTTCGAGCTCTTCCTTGAATGCAATTTTTCTTCCACAATTGTAACGCCCCAAAAAATTTAAACTCTTAAACGGCGTCACATCGGCCGCACGTTCCTTAAACCACAGATGGAGCGTACAAAGCCTCTAGACAGTACATGCATAAATTAAATGTAAAACAAAAATGCGATAAAATAGCTTAGATTTCATGTAACTTCTTTTCTCATAAAAACGCAGCGAACTAGTCCGGTATTCAAATACTTAAAATGTTTAAGTCTTCCAAAAAGTAATTATAAGTATCCTTCACTAGCGTGCCTCTCACTCTTTTCCCAGTTAACCAGCAATATTTGAAAAACATAAACATGGAAAACATGAGTCCGCGACTCGTGTAAGTAACATAGACCCAACTAGCCGAACCATGAGTGCCAGAATCATTTTAAATAAACCAGTATTAACATAAGTGAAAAGAAGCGATGATGCGAACGATTGTACTAGAATGGCGAGTGAGTTCAGGAAATATTTTCGAAACTTGTAACATCAAAGGTATGACCAAGCAGAATGAGTTCAGGCTTATAACAGACAGGTTGGCTACACAATCTGTCATGCAAACGTGGGTCCCGGGACACTATCGTCGTATTTTGCTCTACGACTAGGCAACAAGATACCATACTTTGCCATATGGCGGGGCAACAAGAGCGCTATACTTTGCCCTATAGCGGGGCAACAAGATACCATACTTGGCCCTATGGCGGGGCAACATGAATCATGATCCGATTGTGAGCCTTCAGAAGTGCAGATAGATTGGACTTGTACCATGAACGGTTAGGATATCAAGAGACAAGATGGATTGTAAAATTAAATGACGAGACATGATGAGTTATATAATTTCAAGACAGAATGAGTTGTAAAAATTCAAGGTAGGATAAACTGGAAAGTTAAACGACGAGACAGGACGGGTTGTAAAATATCAAGACAGTAAAAATCCTCTTACCGAGATGAATGGGTTTCAGAAGAAGTCGCACTCATGATCCGAATTTATTTAGGAAAACAAGTTTTGAAGAATAACAGGCATGCCATAAAATTTACAAAATATGATTTTTGAAAATAACTAGATAGATCCATATTACTTACCTCGAATCCGTATCATATAACCTCCAATAAAATTTATATCACGCTGAAACCAAGTCAAGAATCACCTAATCATCATAAGCAAAACACACTTAAACTCTCGGACTTCTAAAGCCCACTTGAATATCACGCCACAACCATTCAAGTACACCACACCAAGAAATCTATCGGTTATTTTTCAAAAATATTTTGTTTGATATTTTTATTATTATATAACTTTCTTATGTAATAATATTGAACAAATAAAAAATGAGAGTAAATTGCTGCAAATTCTGCCACCTGTCCTCCGCAATCGTTCGTGTAATCTTCGTTGACACAATAAAAGTCTACGAACTTCCATGGGACGATCCGACTATTAAGGACAGAAAAGAAAAGATCACATCTATAATCTTTTCTTTTTTTCTTCTCGTCTATTAAGTTAAGGGGTCAAAGTGGGGCTATGGACCTGTGCAACAAGACAAGACCACTTTTGCCGCCACGTGCCTGTGCCAGATACCCTTTTCAGGTTTGACTTCATTTTGCCTGCAGGCCTCATTATACTTCAGTTTCTTTATTTTATTTTTTCACAAAGTTTGTCCCTTTTTCCTATGAAATTTTGTTCATTAGAAATACACAAAAAAAATTTTGCTTTGTCCACGGAATTGAGTCACACGTACCCAAGTCCATACACTGACTTGAGTAGTATTTTAAATGATTGAGAATATGTTTTTCTTGATCAAGAATAATACGGTTTATTCATTTAATTTTCATTTAATATGGTTGCAAAAATACATACATATTCTCGACATTTTCAAAGTTGAATGTGACTGTACACAATTTATATTTCATAAAGTAAAGTATTGAATTCGAGGAAACCAATTACGTGAGAAGCACCCTATTTCGTACAAATTTTCCTCAGATCAAAACAATCAATTCCCCGAATAAATATTTTTAATTAATCGAATCAAACCGCATTCTATTAATTCAATAAGATCTAACACCCCCTTAAATCAAAGAAACTAAGGATTGGATCTCTATATTATTTTCCAATATCAAATCATAACTTGAAATAAAATTATAATAGTTCATGACTTTATTGTTTATAGTTTGTGGATTTAAACGAAGTATAGTTCGTTTAATAAAGAAACGAGATAGTGACTTTATGATCAGAACATTGCTAGACGCAGCTTACCAGGTTAGTAATAGCCTGTTCGGCATTTTTAAACTTTGGTTGTTTTATAAAATCAGGTTGCCGCTTGAGGGCTTTTGGTATTCTGTCTTTTTTCGACTACTATTGTATGAGCTACGAACCAGGCTTTTTGGTTCCATTAATATAATAATGTTGGCACCGACCAGCTTTAATTAAAAAAATAATATTATCTATGGTTCATACTTCATACTTCATAGTTCATAGCTTTATTATTTATTTATAGGTAAAGAGAAATTAAATGAGATTGATTTTTTTAATGGCAATAAACATGAGATTTGATTTTCCATAATATGATACGGAATCAAGTCCCATCTGCAATGGAAGAAAAAAAGTTATGCTCTCCTCGTCTCTGCACGACTGCACCATCATCATCTCTCTCTTTCTCAAACTCCCTGCTGTTTCCAATCTCGCGCAGTCTCATTCGATGAAACCCTTTTGACAATTCATCCTAAAACTTCCATCTTTATCCTCCCCATTGCAGAGTAACCAACTCTCCACCCTTTGAAACGCTGATCGCCAAAACCGTTGCCTTTTCGTATCCCTCCTCATCACCAGCTAAGAACCAGATAAACAAGAAACTTTCTTTATTGTCCTCCAACACGTTTGAATAGGTATGTGGTTGAGCCGCTTTTGGACTTTGCTCACGTTAAATTCTGTACCTGGGTTTGTTTAGCTGAGTCATGTGTTTTGTGTGTTTGACTTTTGGTTTGTTGGGTATAAGATTTGATAAAGTTGTTGTTTTGGTGATTGTTTCTGTGGGATGTGCACTGAAATTGAATCAGCTGACTTCTTGGGATGGGTTGACATTTGCCTTGACTTATATTCCAGGTTTCCTCTTCAGTTGAATTTTTTGATTTTGTAGTTCACAACTTGAGTCAATGGATGTTAGGTTCTTCTTGAAATCAATGGTTTGAAACGTAGCAGAACATGGGGCGTTTGACTGGTTGTGTTTGTTTTTGTCATTGATGTGTTTCATTTACTAAAATTGAACACACGGTCTTCCTCGCACTACCTTGTTGTTATTTGCACATGGACATTGCCATGAAGCATTTGAAATTGTTGTTCCTACGTATGTCATAGTTTTGGCAAAATAATTCCACAATGTTCAAACGAAGATTGGATCAATTGAAACGGTTGCATATTCAAATCAATTGAAGTTCGGATTGACTGGCAAGAGATTTGAGCAATATATTCTGAAGCCAAGAGGATACTCGAATGGTATTCAAGTTCAAAGAGATTTAGAAGCTTGGGAATATTTAGGAAATATTTCCTAAATATTCGAGATGGAATATCCTAACCGGTTAGGAACCAGCCAGATACTATATATACAGGGCTAGGATTTCCTGATCAGATATTTGCTAATTGGAGAAATTATACACGAGAGATATTGAGAAGAGGAGGAGGACCGACGGCCGGCTGAGCTTTCCACACCGAAAAATCAACGGCGCTGAAGCAATCTGTTCAGTATGCTGATCAGACTGTTCTGACTGAACAAACCGCTGCACACACACTGTCACCAATACACGCCATTCAGGAGAAGGCGATTAAGCTTCGGGAGAAGTTCAAGCAAGTTCGGGAGGGAGTCTCGAACTCAGGGGATCGAGAGGGAGCCGAGATCACGAATCGGAGTGAAGAAGTGTTAGAGGCTAGGCAGTTACATTCGGAAGATTGTAAGAAGCGTCAGTTTGTTACATTTGGAGATGGAGGAAAGGGTGAGGTAATCGGATGTGGGACATTGAAGGTTCCGAATCTACCTGAGCTCAGGGATATCCTCGTGGTGGATGGATTGAAAGTGAATTTGATCAGCATTAGTCAATTGTGTGATGGAGGACATCATGTTAAATTTACTCGTGATTCACGTCGAGTTCTGGATAAGAATGGAGATATACTGATGGAAGGAAGCAGGTCAACAAACAATTACTATCTTCTGG
Organism: Rhodiola chrysanthemifolia; assembly: GCA_033675395.1. Classification (NCBI taxonomy): domain Eukaryota; kingdom Viridiplantae; phylum Streptophyta; class Magnoliopsida; order Saxifragales; family Crassulaceae; genus Rhodiola; species Rhodiola chrysanthemifolia. Next base: position 17,870,775 of record CM066207.1, read on the forward strand.
GTATTGATGGAACAGTTACTGCATCTGCTTGCTTGACGAGCCAAACTGATGAGATGGAATTATGGCACAGACGATTGGGGCATCTTAACCTCAAAACCCTAAAGAAGATATCCACGGAAGGACTTATTAGTGGAATGCCTACAGTTGGAGGAAATCTGGATGCCGTCTGTGGAGAGTGTCAAATTGGAAAGCATACGAAGGCATCGCATCCAAAGACCACTCATATCAATACCCACCGGCCACTGGAACTGGTGCATATGGACTTGATGGGACCAATGCAGGTTGTGAGTTACGGAGGCAAGAAGTATGTTCTGGTATGTGTGGATGACTATATAAGATTCACCTGGACCAGATACTTACGTGACAAATCTGAAGTGGCGCAAAGGTTAGAGAGGACAGAGGAGAAAACTTGGTAGCCATCAGAAGTGGTCACGGCAGAGAATTTGAGAATAGCACCCTGTCCAACTATTGCGCTGAACATGAAATAGCGCACCAGTTTGCATCTCCCATCACTCCTCACCAAAATGGGGTGGTAGAACGTAAGAATCGCACAATTCAAGAGATGACCCGAGTTATGCTGCATGCCAAGAATGTTTCACTCAAGTTTTTGTCTGAAGCAATGAACACAGCATGCCACATCATCAATCGAGTTATAGTCCGCACTAGCACGGACAAGACCTGCTATGAGCTTTGGAAGGGCAAGAAGCCATCTGTGAAATATTTTCACATATTTGGCAGTAAGTACTACATCCTGAATGATAGAGAGTACAAATAGAAACTTGATCTGAAGAGTGACGAAGGTATCTTTCTCTGGCACTCTCCTGATAGTCGAGCCTACCGACTGTTTAACAAATGCAATGGCACAGTTATGTAGTCTATCAATGTAAAGGTGAAAGACGAAGTTATCGAGAAACCAGTACAAGAGGATGATGAAGATAGCGGTGGCACACCGTCTGAAACACCTTTACCGACTCGGACTACTGGAGATGAAGGTCCAGGGGGAGTGCCAGTTGAGTACAACAACACCTCGGACTCCTCTGACACAGACAAAAACACAAGCACATCCACTGCAACGCGAGACACTGTGGCAGTACTTCAGCCATCTAGAAGGATTACCAAGAATCATCCGATCACTGAAGTTATTGGTGAACCATCTGAAGGGATGAAGACTCGAGGAAAGGAGATTAATTACCGAAAATTGGCTGCCTACACATGCTTTCTATCCACCATAGAGCCGAAGAATGTCAAGGAAGCACTGCTTGATGAGTACTAGGTTCTGGCCATGCAGGAAGAGCTGGACGAATTTACCAGGAATGATGTGTGGGATTTAGTTTCGCGACCTGAAGAAGTGAACGTCATCGAAACTAAATGGATCTTCAAGAACAAGTCTGATGAGAAGGGCAACATTACGAGAAATAAGGCCAGATTAGTTGCACAAGGCTACACTCAGATAGAGGGCATTAACTTCGATGAAACCTTTGCCCATGTAGCAAGAATGGAGGCCAACCGCCTACTCCTCGCACTGGCATGTCATCTGAGGTCATGCCTAACCGATTAGGAACCAGCCGGATACTATATATACATGGCTAAGGATTCCTGATCAGATATTCACTTATTGGAGAAATTACACACGAAAGATATTGAGAAGCGGAGAAGGGGGAGCGACGGCCGGCTGAGCTTTCCACACTAGAAAATCAACGGCGCTGAAGCAGTCTGTTCATTGTGCTGATCAGACTGTTCCGATTGAACAGCCCGCTGCACACACGCTGTCACTAACACACGCCATTCAGAAGAAGGCGACTGAGGTTCGGGAGAAGTTCAAGAAAGTTCGGGAGGGAGTCTCGAACTCAATGGATCGAGGGGAGCCGAGATCGCGAATCGGAGTGAAGAACTATTAGAGGCTACGCAGTTACTTTCGGGAGATTGTACGTGTAAGACCATCTGTAGCTCTAAACTTTTCAGTAAAGATTTGCTACCCTTTAGGGCGTGGAAAGCCCCCAGAGTAAGCTGTTGCCAAACTGGGTATTAAATAATTGTGTGCCTACATTGTTCTATTCAACTTACTGTTGGATTGGTATTCAAGATGCAATACCAATTTTTGGATTGCCATTTTCACAAGCGTATTTTTAACCATTTATAGTTGTCAAGTTATAAGGTTTAGGGGTCAAGTTGCAGTCAAAAATAATTTATAAACCTTGGTAAGCCAAGGGTCGATCCAAGAAACAGCCTCGTGCGTGTACTAGTATGCAAGTAATGTGTTCAGCTACTCCTATAGGAAAAAGGTTTGGCTATTACTAAATCCTATGTGACACTGTTTGATTCAATCAGAGAAATAATTTCAAGATCAAACTTCACCCGTGCCTACCATACAATTCATGTGATAATATCATGCAATCCAACTATGCCATCAAATACGGAAATAAACCAAAATATCATTACACAAGTCGCCCATCCACGGATCATTGTCTAAATTAATCTAGATCGTTGAATATCGCCCAGCCACGGATTATCAACAATTTCGATTAGTTAAGCCTAGGGTTTTCCAAACATTAATTATTCCACTATGCATTGTACTTACAGATATCCACGTACTACCAGCGTAGCTACCGTGGTCTAGTGAAACAATAAATATTAACTCTCCTATTAGGTCATATACTATCAGCATAACTACTACGACTTAACATCAATTCTACTTGATCCAGTTAACTACCGCAGACCCAACCATCTTTTGGTGTTTAACCTAATTTCGTTCGTACAAGAAAATATCCATTCAATGTATAACATGCAAGAACGATAAAATTAAGCGTAGTAAAATTGAATAACTTGGATGACATTAATGGAAAAATAATTTTTTAAATCACATGAAGTGTTGGAAGCACGGGATCTGTAGGATCCCGGAATAACACGACTACTCACGATTCACGGCTATCAACCACAAATACGAATGAAAATTGAAGACTAGAAACGAGTAAACCGTGTTTTGATGAAGCGCTGCCTCGAATCTTGGTCTTTCTTGAGCTCTTAGTCGTCCTCCTCCAATTTAGGTCAAAATCGATCCCCAAAGTCAGTGTCCTCATCTAGTCCGAAACTGCTTATTGTAGCCCAAAATCGACGACGGGCCCGTGACAGAGGGTGTGTCACGGGCTTCACGGGACTTGGCAGATGTAAGCCTTCTGAGACGGGTCTGCGATGCCCGTGACGCCCGTGACAGTTGTGGTGTCACGGGGTCTAACTTATAGTGTCGTTTTAGTGGTCTAAACATTCGAATCTACTCTTGGTGTAAACTAAAAAAATTTAGGCCTTCGAGTTAGCTTTTCAACAAGCTATAGCATGACCCATTTGGACACCATAAGCGCTCTCAGTTTGCAAAATAAGTGGTAAAGGTTAGTCTGCCCTGTTCTGTCCTATTTTTGCCCATATCTTCACCAAATGCTTTGCTTTGCTTCGGATCAATCCAAAAGTATTAGGTATGTGATATATGACCTGAAACACTTGAAAAGAGGTTAAATGATAACAAAATGTCCAGAAAATAAACCTAATCCATCATCGAATGAAGTGAGTAATAGGTTAAGAATTCGACCGATCGGTATTCAAGATGTAATACTCAGCTCGGCAACATCCTACTCTGGGGGGCTTCCCACGCCCTAAATGGTAGCAAACCTTATTGAAAAGTTTAGAGCTACGGATGGTCTGACTCTTACAATCTCCTGAATGTAATCTCCTAGCCTCTAACACTTTTTCATCCGGATTTGCGATATAGGCCCCCCTCGATCCCCTGAGTTCGAGACTCCCTCCCGAACCTTGCTTGAACCTCTCCTGAAATTCAGACGCCTTCTCCCGAATGCGTGTGCAGGTGACAGTGTGTGCATAAGTTTGTTCCACGGACTAGTCTGATTAGCAGACTGAACAGACAGTCTCAGCGCCGTTTAGTTTTCTGGTGTAGAAAACTAGTCGGCCGTCGTCTCCTCCTCCTCAGCTTGAGTGTATGAACGTGAGTTATATATCCAATAGACGAGCTAACTGATCAGGAAACCCTAGATATAAATACGTAGCCTTCGGTGGTTTTCCAAATCAGTCCGAGATATCCTAGAAAATATTTAGGAAATATTCCTAAATATTCTATAGATATCTTATCCAATCTCCATATGATCTTCTGCATGTATTTCTTCTTGATCACGTCATGCTGAGATTTTCTTGTTATGATCTTGAATATTCAGCTCCGACTTTTTGTCAACCGAGTCTAGCTTTCGATATCGTCAATATTTAGAATTTTCTAGATTAAGAAATTTTCGTGCTTGTGTTTTGCGCTGTACGCGAGTTCTAATCTTCGATTGAACAGCGCTTGACTTCTTCTTGAACACTCTGAGGTCATTTTGCCAAAACTCATGCCACATAGGAACAACAATCTCCCCCTTGGCATTTTTGGCAAAACCATCCCATCTAGCTCATTAGACTTCAGAGATCACTCTCCCCCTTTTGCCACAAACGAGGAGGGTTCAAATATACCAGCTAGTTCTCCTCGGCATCTAGAATCTTGTCTTCTCCCCCTCGAACATAGCTAGGGTCAGTGACACATGCTGTGAGTCTTTCGGACCATGGTGTCTCAGCAACTGTTCGACCACGAGTCAGCAAATAACTGGTTCCCTCCGTTAGAGATTCTCTATTCTTGTCGAGCACTTGACAAGAGTCATGTGTGATTTTTACATGGAGACTTCCAACACTGAAGCTCATATCCTTCGCCTTCAATCCGTTAGCAAGAAACGCCATCTTGAGCTCAGGTAGTTTCGGAACCTTCAATGTCCCACAGCTGATCACCTTGCTCTCTTCTGTCATGTGAGCAGTGCATCCACTATTGATGTGTCGGTGACCTTTCTTCAGGTTAGGGGTTGAGCTTGATGCGACGAGGCACACTTTCTTTTTTGCTTCACTCTCTATTCTTGTGTCATCCTTGGAGTAGTTCTCTGCTGTAACTTTTTGCGCATGGCTAGGAACTCGTGACACCTCCGCTTGATGTGCCCCTTCTTGTGACAGTACCAGTAGGTTCTTGATCATCTTCTCCATTCTCTGTTGGAACTCATCCTGTTGGTCAGAGGGTACTTGTTTTCTCTCTGTTCACTGGCTGTTCAGCTTTAACAAACTTTATCTTTCCTGAACTCCTCCCATCAGTGTAGCCAATGCCTCTACGTCCTCCACTCATTCTCTGTCAGAATCGTATCTAGATCTTTTAAGTTTAGCATCTTCACTAATTTCTTGAATTGATTCAGCTCATCTAGTACTGTCGCGTGGTCGTCCTTCTCCATCTCAATTTGTAATTTTAAGAAATTGACTTCTTCTAGAAGACATATCTGTATTTGGCTCATGACAGTATGTATTTTCTTTAGTTCTTCCATGACTCTATCCTGCGTGTCTTTCTCTTTCTCTATTTGCATCCTTTACGACGAGACAACTATAAGAAGTTCTGCCTTTTCTTTGATCAGGGCATCAGCTCTTTCCCTTAGCTTTTCCTCCTCATCATTCAGGCTTGTCACGTTGAAGCTAAGTCTGATGTTCCAATATATCACTTCCTCGCACTTCTCATAAAGAGCCGTATAATTTTCGATCATGTATTCATCTGTGATTTCTTCTTCATCACTACTACTGGAGTGGTCATCAGACTATTCTGGCATCGTCCCGGAACCATTGATGTCCTGTTCTTCACCTCTATGAGCAGTAGCACTGGTGAATGCAATGAAGTCGTTCGAGTCATCCTCCTCTGAGACATTGTTGCGCCGGCTAACAGTACAAGCCTTCTTTGTATTGGGAGTAGTGGCACTCTCAACTTAAAAGTGGCCTAAGCCTTTGCACTCCCTACACTGGATTACTTTGTCGTTATCACCCTTGAACTCATTATTGTTCTCTCCAGGCCCGTTTCTCCTCCGAGAGTTTTCTCCTCTTCGACTCTGCAAGTTAGACGTGGATTGATGTTCCTGAGTGGGTCCTCGTCTATTCAGCCTTTTCACAATCCTTTCAAGGTTTTTGGCTATTATGGTGAGCTGTTCAGACACGTCCTCGACTGTGTTCCACTCTTCATTTACATCAGCCTTCAGTGCAACACATTTTACAATCCTTCTTTGAAAATCATCTAGAAAATTCATCTCATATGTCCTAAGTGACCCCATGAGTTCGTCAAGCTTCAACTTGGTTATGTGTTGCATTTCTTCAATGACATTCACCTTCATAGAAAATCTTTGAGGTAGTGATTTTAGGACCTTGCTGGCCATCCTTTCCTCTTCAATGGGTTTCCCCAGTGCAGCAGTCTCATTGGACAGATCTAGGGCTCTTGCATTGAAATCAGCAATGATTTCTTCTTCTTTCATCTCCAGATCTTCAAATTTAGTAGTCACCATCTGCATTCGTGAGTTCTTCACCTTGTATGTTCCCTCATAGGCTGTCCTAAGAATATCCCAAGCTTCCTTAGCAATTTCGCAGTTAGCTATCAGCTTGAACACATTCTCGTCTACGACTGAAAAATAGCATTCATAGCTATTAAGTTCCCAATAGTAGTCTTGTCTTCAGCCTTAGTGCAACGCTCTTCAGGTTTTGGCCTTGTCCCTCAACATTCGTCATTGTTGGAGGGGTCCATCCAACCAGTACAGCTTTTCATGCTCTTTCGTCAAGAGTTTTCAGGAATGCCTTCATCCTAGTTTTCCAGTAGCTATAGTTCGGCCCTTTCTACCAGTGGTGGTCCGCTGGTGTTCTGCCCTTCCTTCATACTCATCTTGAACAGATCCGGATCACACTCTGTGTGTCGAGTGCCTACTCTGATACCAACTGAAATTCTGTTGTCAGTTCGAGACCAGATCTTGGTGGTGTTTAGACTGACCTTGAACACATTAGCAGATAGTAACCGGAACAGAAAAACGCAGGCACACACGATGTAATACCCAATTCGACAACAGCCTACTCTGGGGGGCTTCTCACGTCCTAAAGGGTAGCAAATCTTATTAAAAAATTTAGAGCTACAGATGGTCTTACTCTTACAATCTCCCGACAGTCTCAGCGCCGTTTAGTTTTCCGATGTAGAAAACTAGTCGGCCGTCGTCTCCTCCTCCTCCTCGGCTTGAGTGTATGAACGTGAGTTATTTCACCAATAGACGAGCTAACTGGTCAGGAAACCATAGATGTGAATATATAGCCTTCAGTGGTTTTCCAAATCAGTCTGAGATATCTTAGAAAATATTTAGGATATATTCCTAAATATTCTCTAGAGATATCTTATTCAATCTTCATATGATCTTATGCATATATTTCTTCTTGATCACGTCATGCTGAGATTCTTTCTAGATTAGGAAACTTTCGTGCTTCTGTTTTGCGTTTTACGCGAGTTCCAGTCTTCGGTTGAACAGAGCTTGACTTCTGCTTGAACGCTCTGAAATCGTTTTGCCAAAACTCATGTCACATAGGAACAACGGAGTTTTCTTTTACCGAGTATTAACCAATTTTAGCGCAAAAAGAGTTTTCTTTTACAGTCTCACAAGTTTTGTTTTTCTTAGGCTTAAGCTGACTCACCCACATTTTCTGCCCAATTTCGAAACTGTAGCTGAGAAGATAGGACTGGATTATTGTGTATAAGATGGCTATCTGGGGACGCAGGTAGGTCTTTGTTATCAACTGAAACCAAGACATCAGTTCATGACATAGCTGAATGTTAACACGGTCCATTGTGTGGCGCTGCAGTTTGATTTTTAAAAACCCAGAAGCAAGTGTGAGGCTGGTTATATCTTCCGCCATCTCAATAGTCCTTGGATTTCTTATTGGATTATCTCTTCCTGACAAGGTACTTTTGTTTCTCTTAGTTGTGCTAGTAACATAATTAAGTTGAGTTATTAATTCGGTGATATGTATGTTTTGAATTTGTCATTGAAATTTGTTTTACTTTTCAGATGAATATCTCCTATGGAACCACCACTTGTATAAAAAATTTTCCAAATCCAGCTGACACAAGCAACACTTTAAACCACAAAATGACTGATCCGTCGAAGGTACATTGAAGCCCATCTCAATGAGTATTTTACAAGGACTCGGTGCTTAGAAGTTAAATATAAACTTGCGCTAACTCAAATGATGTAGACTGCATGTGATTTTACTCCTACTTCTCATGTGGTAGATTTGGGTCCCTTCAAATCCTCGAGGTGCAGAAAGATTGCCTCCAGCAATTGTGGAATCGGAATCAGATTTCTACCTACGCAGATTATGGGGAAACCCATCTGAGGTCCGCGTCTTGCCTCCTACTTCATTCGTGTTTCATATATAAGTCCTTTTTCATGAGAATGAGAAGTTTTAATGCTAAAAATAACTGAGCGTCGCCCTTGTTTTGTTCCCTTTCCCTCAGGACTTAAAAATCAAGCCGAAGTACCTTGTGGTATTCACTGTTGGTTATGACCAGAAGAACAATATCGACGCAGCTGTCAAAAAGGTCAGATTTTTTTATTTATAATTTATAAATATTATCAGCTGGTCATTAAGCAAGTTTGAGCTTCATTTCTGACATCTGAGTTCCTCGTGCAGTTTTCAGATGACTTCCAAATCCTTCTCTTTCACTATGATGGTCGGACAACGGAATGGGATGAGTTTGAATGGTCCAAAAGTGCAATTCATATCAGCGCAAAGAAACAATCAAAATGGTAAAAGTTGATATCTTGTGGCATTTTGTTCCTATAAAGTTCTCCACTGTCAATCTCCGTGACCTGAATCTGAAGAATGCGGCTGTAGGTGGTTTGCAAAGAGATTCCTGCACCCCGATATATTGGCTCCATACGACTACATCTTTATATGGGACGAGGACTTGGGCCTCGAGCACTTTGATGGTGAAGAGTGAGTGTTCTTATGCTGCACTGACAAATATGGTTCAACCCAACGTCTAGTAGTCTTGGATTATAATGTGGTGGTTCCTTTTATTTTTGTTATTCAGATATATAAAGCTACTCAAAAAGCACGGCTTAGAGATTTCACAGCCTGGTGTAGAAACCCTTCCAGGATCAAAATTAAACTGGAATTTGACCAGGAGGCGAAATGACACCGAAGTTCATAAGTACAAAAAGTTAAAACATAATTATTTAGTCAATCAACTGTGACTAAATGCCATTTCTGATTCTTTGACAGATCAAGTGATGAGACGCACTGTGAGGGTCTTCATACGCCTCCATGTGCAGCGTATAAATACAAATCATTTTACTGATAAACTGAAAGTGTGTCTGATCGCATTTTGAATCCTGAATTTTGGCTGTCTGCAGCTTTGTTGAGATCATGGCTCCAGTTTTTTCAAGAGAAGCATGGCGCTGCGTCTGGCACATGATTCAGGTTCATTTGTCGACCTGTATTTACACTTGAGCTAAACTACTCCTGCGATTTTGTTCATCAACCACTAATTGAAAATCTTATGCTTATTACAGAATGATTTGGTGCACGGATGGGGTATGGATTTGGCTCTGGGACAATGTGTAGAAGTCAGTGATCTTCTTTTCATAAACATTACTCATTAATCAGCTCCATGTCACACTACTAACATATTTTCTCAACCAGCCTGCTCATGAAAAGATAGGCGTGGTTGATGCTCAGTGGATCATTCATCAGGGCTTCCCCTCCCTCGGCGACCAGGTTAGGAAAATGAGAAAAAAAAAACACCGGGGACTGACCAGACCCGAATTTGAAATCCTTCACATTTTCTGAACTGGCACTTTTTCTTTCAGGGTAAAGAAATTGAAGGCAAGGCACCCTGGGAAGCGGTATGGTCGATAATTACAAATTAACGATATTTAAGCCAATTTGTGCACTACAAACCTCCTAACTTGAAATTTTCCTTTTGGCTCAAACCTAGGTGAGGGACCGATGCGGTAGTGAATGGCAGATGTTCAAGGCAAGATTCGCAAATGCTAAGAACGCGTATTACAAGTCTAAAGGCATCGATGATACTTCAAAGCAATAGTGAAGACACCGTCCTGCAGTTCCTCTGCTAGGAAAATGACTGGTAGCCAATGGAACCTCGGCCCCCGATGACCTTTTGATCCAGCCATACAGTTATACACAGACACAGTCATTCAGACTAACTTCTAGCATATATACACATTTCAAAAGTTACTTATTGAAAATACATCTGCTCTGCCAGACAAAATGAGGAAGGTAAATTGAACTGAATTTTTTTTTCTTCATTTAAAACTTGTTTAGCTCGGCCATTGGAGACCATCCTTGTAATAGTATCAATAATGTCTTGAATGTCTGAGAAATCAAATGATCTCTTTCGGTAGCGCCGACATGAATCAAATAGGTATTTTGTAGTTCTAGAAACAGTGGCATTGCAATTTATTTAGCTAGCCTTAAACAGTGGCACCATGATGATGATGGTGATATGATGATGGTAATATGTTGATGATGGTTGTGATGATGATGATGACGATATGATGGTGATGGTGATGGTGATATGATGATGATGATGGTAATATGATGATGATGGTAATATGATGATGATGATGATGTGATGTGATGATGATGATGGTGATGGTGATTATGATGATGATGATGGTAATATGATATGAAGATGATGATGGTGATGATGATGATGATGGTGATTATGATGATGTGATGTGATATGATGATGATGATGGCAATATGATGATGATGATGATGTGATGTGATGATGATAATGACGATATGATGGTGATGGTGATTATGATGGTATGATGATGGTGATATGATGATGGTAATATGATGATGATGGTTGTGATGATACGATGATGATGATGTTGATATTATGATGATGATGACGATATAATGGTGATGGTGATGATGATGATATGATGATGGTGATATGATGATGATGGTAATATGATGATGATGATGATGATGATGGTAACATGATGATGATGATTATGATGATGTGATGTGATGATGATGGTAATATGATTTGATGATGACGATATGATGATGATGGTAATATGATGATGATGATGGTGATTTTGATGATGATGATGGTTGTGATGATGATGACGATATGATGGTGATGATGATGATATGATGATGGTGATATGATGATGATGGTAATATGATGATGATGGTTGTGATGATGATGATGATGACGGTGATAAGTTAAACTAAATTCAACTAAGCTAAGCTAAATTAAACTAAATTTAATTACAGCTAAACTAAGCTAAATTAAATTAAAATAAATTAAATTCAGCTAATATAAGCTAAATTAAATTCAGCTAAGCTAAAAATCTCTGCTCAATCGGACATACCCTTATTAGGCTTGGGCAGGACCGCACGTGGGCAGCGAGACACGACTGATATTTCGTGCTCCTCCGTATTGTGTCATTAACTACGTGTTTAGTATTTGCCCATTTATATTTATTTTCTATATTAATTTTAAAATAATGAGAGAGTGGGTCCATATTAGTAACGTAGGTAGGGGTGGGCGCGGTGCGGGTTAGTACGGTTTAAGGGTAAACTCGTAACCGCACCACATTATCTGGTTTGGAAATTTTTCAAACCGCAAACCGCATTACAAAAGTTAAAACCAAATATGCACCGCATCCCATTATGCGGTGCAGTGCGGTTTGGTTTAAAAACCGATTTTCAAAGTTTACAAAAAAAAACCTAAGTTGAATGTTAGAGACTTGCAGCTGTTTTTTTTGTAGCAAATTCAAAATCTGATTCATTACTTGTAGCGGCACGGTGTTTTGTTTGTGTTTTGGGCATGGACTTGGGCCTGAAATTATGATTTGTTTTTTAATAATAATTTTGAATATTTAATTATTTAATAATTAATTATATATGCGGTGCGGTTTAAATCGGGTGGTTTGAGATAAAGAACCGCTTCCGCACCGTTATTTGGTTGCGGTGCGGTTTTTGACAAATCGGTTTTTTCCAATAGCGGTGCAGTTAACTGAACACACTTTTGCGGTGCGGTGCGGACAATTTTTAAATTCGGATCGATTTTTGCCCAACCGGAGTATAAATGCTAATTAATGTTAATACAATGATACCACCACACGACCAAGTTTAAATCCCAAATGTATCCGTTACCACTTGTTGCATCAAAATATCAGTGTTGTAGCCATTTCCAGCAAGCACACATAAACCCTACCCTAAATGACGACGGTCTGTGTTCTCGATAACGATCGACCCATATTTATATCTGTCACCGGCCATTACAAACCTCCTACACCCAAATTATTGGGCAGACATTGTCCAAGACACGTCAGTTTCGCTAATACGCTAAAGGAAAAGACGAAGTTGGAGACGCTAAAGGAAATGACGATATGGAGACATATACAAAATAGTTTCTGTAGAACTTTTTATTAAAGTTGTCTTTGTTGTTCTGTGGGTCACAGGGTTGTTTTGTTTGCTGTTTGCAGGGGTCTGATTTGTCCTGCTTTCGCTAGGTAGTTATTTGTTTAGTCGATGGTGTTCCTTTAGTTCTGTGTGTCTTTGGAGTCAGGGGCTGTTTGTGTGTTTTAGCAGGTGTTTTTGCAGGTTAGTTTAGCTTGTTGCTCTGTGTGTTTTGGTTAGTTTTGTTTCTGGTTTTTGCAGTGTCTTGTAATTTGTATCTTTTATCTTTTTCAATAAGATTATTCCTACACAAAAGTGAAGAGAAAATGCTACTCATGAGAATCGAACACTTGTTATCAAGAGTTCAAGCCACTCGACCAAACTCATTTTCGCTACTTTCTTAATGTTTAGACCAACATATGTTGTCCTATTTACAATGTAACATGATGCTTGCTTGCATTTTCTTGTCCTTAATGAATGGTTACACTTGGTTCATTTCAGTGTTTAACTATACTAAAGTCGAAATAAAACAGCTTCGACAGTGTTATAAACGATGAATTTCAAGAAAGAGTCGTATCTAAATGTGATTGGAAAAAAATGACAATATTATCATTTATCTTATCTACATACAGATCGAAATGAGTCAAATCACAAAAGTATTCGCTTTTTGAGGGCAAAACGAAGATAAGTTACGTTAAAATGTATCTAATAGGCATTTGCCTTACCAAAAAAATGTATCTAATAGGTGTTCAAAAATAAAAAATAAAATAGGAGTATCTACCAAAAGACACAATTCATTGCAAGTGTTGGTATACAGTATATCAATTTCTTTTTTTTTTTGATACAGCAATGGGAAATACAATTCAGAGAACAAGCATGAGAAACAGCAACAGCCGAAACTAGACATAAACGCTTAAAACACAGAAAAACAGAAAACGCAATCCGTGTTAAGCTCGCCTAAACCACAGCCGTTGAGCAGTCCGCACGCACCAGAAGCTCTCAGAATCGCAGCTCACCAAGGGGGCCAAACAGCAGAAGCTGCACACCCGCAAACTCCCAAAGAACACTAAAGCACCAGCCCCGTTTCTACAAACGAAAACCGGCCATCCAAGGCCCGGAAAACCACCCGGAGGAAACAGAACGAACCGCGAAAGGTTCAACCTCCGCTCACCACAGCCATCGCCGTATCAAAAAAAAACCAAACTCCGGATCCGAAAACAAACGGAACCGACACACTTATTCATCAGACCGGACAACCCGATCTACCAGCCCCCAACCGGGACAACTGTACCCAAAAAACCGAGTCTACCGGGCCTAAAGGACCCGCCACCTTGCAGACAGCAAAACAGGCCAGCTCCGCCGCCGGTGGACAGCCACGCAGCCCGCCAGAAACGCCCGTCTACAAGCCACATCAAAACCCGCCGGTCCACCCAACGCCAGCACCCGCACACGCCATCCGAAGCTACTCCACCATGACACCGCCCGCGGCTACCGGAACCGACTACACCGGCCCCAAAAACAACAGCCTCCGCTCCCTCTCCCCCACAGCCAGCACCCATGCCAATAGCCGTAGCACGCCAGCAGCCATCGAAGCCATCCCAACCGGCCAGAACTGAGCCGGCCCGCGGACGAAACGACGACAACGAACTGCAACACGAAACCAACGAGGCCAGCGAGAGAAGAGGGAGCAGACGAGGCCCAACCCGGCACAAGCTTCGCCTTTGACCGCCTGCGAAACGCGAACCGCCTTAACCCAAAAACCACCGCCTTCCAGAGAGAAAACGTCTCCTGAAATGCTTGTCAAAAAAAATAATCTGAAATACTTGTATGTGCTTTTTGTGCTTTGCATCAGGCCCAACAATGAAATGGAATAGACAAAAGCCTATTTTCATGCCAACGGGCCTACATGCTTCTCCTATTCCAGACACGCCAATTATTAGGCTTGGGCAGGACCGCACGTGGGCAGCGAGACACAGAGTCATTTCGTGCTCCTCCGTAAAGCAGTGTTGCGAAAACCGGATCGGACCGATCGGTTCGACTATGCTAAAGATGATTGTTACTAGGCTAAAGATGATTGTTGTTTTATTATTTGTTTCAATAATGTATATTCATTTATCAAATCTATAAAAGTTATTACTTATTATCAATTTAACTAGAAATTCAATTAGTTTTATAAATCCCTTATTGTTCTGACTTGCAAATTAAGACTAAAATTGTTATTGTTGTATTATTGATTTGTACTTTATCAAATTCTAAATTTGTTATGGTATGTTGTTATAATCGGATCATAATCATGTAATATTTATTCAAGTCATAAATATGTTAAATTATAATATCATATATAAATATTTTATTTTTTAATATGTGCGGATCAAACCGGTTCAACCCGATTGAACCACTGACCCATTGACCCAGTGACTTGACCGGTTCGATCCACGGTTCGGTTTTAATAACACTGCCGTAAAGTGTCATTAACTATTTAGTATTTACCCATTTATATTTATTTTCTATATTAATTTTAAAATATTGAGAGAGTGGGTCCATATTAGTAACGTGGGAGTATAAATGCTAATGTTAATACCACACGACCAAGTTTAAATCCCAAATGTATCCGTCACCACTTGTTGCATCAAAATATCAGTGCTGCAGCTTCCAGCAGGCACACATAAACCCTACCCTTAATGACGACGGTCTGTGTTCTCGATAACGTCGACCCATATTCATATCTGTCACCGGCCATTACAACCTCTTACACCCAAATTATTGGGCAGCCATTGTCCAAGACACGTCAGTTTTGTTAATACGCCTTTCCACATTAACGTCATCTTTCTAGTCCCCCAAAAATGTGGCCATGTTGTTGGTCTTAGTCCTTCTCCCAACACCATAAATGACAAATTGGTGTTCTTACAATTTTCCAAGTGGAGCAAGTGCGCCCGGCATCCACGCCATGCCCGGGTTCGACTCCTCATTCCCTCATAAGCAGGTGCTACACTAACTTAACCAAGGCATCATCAAAAAAAAAAACTAACTATCACACGCTTTCATACTAGTGTTTAACTTTCATTTTTCTTCATCAAGAGGGGTTGTTAATCACAAAAATAATGGCAATGGGAATAATGATTATAGACAGATGAGGAGTGTTCAAATGAGGACACCCTCTTAGGGTGAGGACGTAGGGACAAATCTCATCCATTAGATCATCATCCATCCAACCCCCCCTGTTTTGTGGTGCGCCACGTGTCCAAGTACCCAAAATCCAATAAAGCAAATAGTAAAATCTCACTATCAAAAAGCAAACAGTAAAATCCACTACCACATGTGACACGTGGCAGCTTGTGGATCATTGGATGAACCTCATCCAATGGCCAAGATTAGTCCCTACACCCTCACCATAAGACCCGTCCTCAATTGAACGCCCTCCATAGACAGATTATCTATATAATATAAAGGAACATAACAACATATCAAATAATTTATAAATAATGATTCCAAACAATCAAATTGTAGGGTATGATCAACGCACGTTGAACGCTTTTCTTTAAACATTATTAATCTCTCAATGAGTGCTGAAATCGCGAGCAAGTGCTTCTCAGGATACGACAACTACTAAGTTGAAATCTTGCACCTAAGATTCCGAATTCAGCGAACTGACCGTGCCTTTAACTATCACCACTTACACGCGCAAATAAAAGTGTAAGAAAGTAGAAAAACATGCTAGCATATGGACTTCTAGGAGGAACTTTGGAGTTGTGTATAATTGATTTTCTTAGTTGTGCTCGCAAATGAGCAAGAATGCTACTTCGTTCATAGGAGAGCATTGGTGCCTCGAAGAAAATAAATATTGGAGTCATTAAGACTAGCCTTACTTTTTGTCTATTAAGCGTGCATACTTAAAACATAAACTTGCTCATTGCATTGAGGTATGTGACACCTCAAACTTATATCATCAATAATGTTCACTATCATTTATTTTAGGGATGAATAAAATTGGATCGGATCGGACCGGAATTTTACGGATCGGTTTAGACCGAACCATAACAATTCGGGTCCGGTCTGGTCCATGTTTTTGGAAATTTGCGATCAACCGGTCCGACCTGAACCGTAAAATTCCGATTTGGTCCGTTTCGGGTGTACGATCTGGACCGTGAAATTAGAGATTATAAAGTAAAATTACGGTCCGGTCCATGGTCCACCGGTCAGATCCATATCGTATAAAAATCGGGTCCGGTCCACGGTCCACTTTTTCTAAAAATTTTGATCCATCATTCCAATCCGGACCGGATGTACATTCCTAATTTTCTTCACCAAATAATACACATTTCCAAGAGAGGGTTATGCTTGCGGTGTATATATATGAAGGACAGGGGGATGGTTACAATGTGTGCTCATTGCATGTATCATCACTCAAATGTGAAGTTGTTGATAGTGAGTGATAAAGCTCAATCCCCATAAAGCACATATTCTATCCATTTATGATTTAACTACCTTTCTGTTGTCCAACAACCACATATACACATACTTTACCTCATACCAGTTTTTTTTTTCTTTTTTTTTCTTTTCAGGTGACATGAGAGCCATGTTGATGATAATGATGCATATGATAACTTGTACAGCGTTGGGTCTGAGTATCATATAGTTGATAGTTGTCTTGTCCAACTGCGAGCAGAGTAACTGAGTAAGCTGAAATTCTCAAAGACCCTTTTCATTTTTGTGATTAATATTTTCTGGGCATGTCTCCATTTGATCAAAGATTGAAGCTTTACATATTTTCAAGTTTCAAGTTTGTGTCGGTGTAGCTGCTGTTTATTTGTCTTGTTACCGAGTGTTTTAACCTTTTGATGATGTGCTGTTGTTTGAGTGTGTGCAAGAATCACACCGCTTAATCATTTGTTATGTGAAAGTGCCTAATGCTTATCTTGGTGGGAAATCAGTGGTTTTGGTTGTTCTGGCCTGTAAGTGATTTCTCACTGAATGTGACATCAGCTTCCCTTTCCATCTTTATCTTTTCCTGGTTTCCCTCATACAAAGTTAAAAATACAAAAAAAACACCAGAATTCATTACTTAAAACAACTGCAAGGAGGACCCAGATGGCTCTTGATTGTTGTGGATGAGTAGTTTTTAAATCATAACCGAGTCATCGATCTTCAGATCCAGACAAGATGCTAACATGTGATGTATTTTAGGTGAGTGAATATTTGATATCCTGATCCTGAAGGAATAGGTGCTGTTTCGTCAGCAATGAAGTTCATGAAACTTGGATCCAAGTTTGACACATTCTACACGGCAGAAGAAGTAAGGTAAAACCACACATTTTGACTGACTCAACACACGCCTAAGAATTTAGTCCTCTACAACTTCTCAATCCTTCCCCCCTGAAAACATTTTTGCAGGTCTGTTTCCTCCGAAGTTTCTAGAGATATTGTAGTACAAGTGAAGGCCTGTAAGTATTTGCTGCACAAGGTATGTTTGAGAATCTCACATCAGAAAAATATTTTGGTTCCTTTTCTGTGGTTGATTCTTAGTATTTTTCTTGGAAAAAAAAAACAGTTTCCACTGCTGTCCAAGTCTGCCTACCTTCAGAGGCTTTGCTCAGAAATTCCAGAATGCACGCCACAGCCCCATCTAGTCCAGCTTCCTGAATTCCCCGGTGGCCCAGAGGCATTTGAGTTATGCGCCAAGTTCTGCTATGGCATAACAATAACTCTCAGCGCTTCTAACATTGTTGCAGCAAGGTGTGCCGCAGAGTTCCTCCAGATGACTGAAGAGGTTAAGACTGGAAACATGATACAAAAGCTTGATGTTTTCTTCAACTCTTGCGTGTTAAATCGCTGGAGAGACACCATTGTTGCACTGCGAAGCACTCTAAAAGTCTCGACTTGGTCAGAAGAGTTTGGAATCACTAACAAATGCGTCGAGGCCATTTCAGCAAAAATACTTGCTAATCCCTTAAAGGCCAAGCTGCCTTGTAGCGGTCCACGAAAAGAAGGCAGGAGCGATGGCTCAAACATTGGGAATAGAACAGGTGGAAGCGCATATAAGGTGACTGAAAATAAGGCTTGGTGGTCTGAAGACCTATCAGATTTGTGTATGGACTTGTATTGGAGAGTTACGATATCTATCAAGTCCAGTGAGAAAATTCCACCAACCCTTATTGGCGACGCTCTGAAGGTTTATGCTTCTAAATGGCTCCCAAGCATATCAAACCGCGGAGCTGACAAGAATATAAACTTATATCAACTGAAAAATTCCAAGCAGATACTGATTTTTTATTCAATAATCAGCTTGCTCCCAACCGAGAGAAGCTCAACTTCCTGCAAATTCCTCTGTAAGTTACTAAAAGCGGCGAATCTGCTCAATGCATCTTCATCTTCCAAAATGGAATTAACTCGAAGAATTGCAGCCCAGCTTGAAGAAGCTAATGTCAGTGATCTCCTAATACCAAATCCACCAAATGACAGTAACATGCTAATTATATACAATGTAGACATTGTGATGACCATTTTGGAAATTTTCCTGCTGCAAGGGCGAAGTCCACAAAGAGTGGCCGAGAGTTTTGAGAGGAGAAGGTCAAGATCAACTGACAACATTAACTTTGAGATTCAGGAAAGTAGAAGAAGGTCATCTTCAGCATCTCATAGCTCCAAGCTCAAAGTTGCGAAGCTTGTGGACGGATATTTGCAAGAAATAGCTAAGGATGCTAACCTGCCATTGTCTAAATTTCTAGCTGTTGCTGAATCTGTCCCGGTCTTTGCTAGACTTGACCATGATGCCCTCTACAAGGCAATTGATACTTATCTGGAGGTAAACATTGCTAGATCTTGATATTCCAATAATATTCAGATATATATCTTTTTGATGAGTTATGTCTTCACTTCACTTGTTTTGAAAAATATATTTTTTTTATTGAACTTTTTCAATTTTCAGAAATATCTCTCTCAAAATCCACATATAAAGAATTTCAAGTTCAATGGGGATATTTTTGACATATTTAGATAAACTGCAGGCACATCCGGACCTAGGAAAAAATGAGAGGAAGAGGATATGCAGAGTCTTGGACTGTGGGAAATTGTCGATGGAAGCCAGCGCACACGCAGCCCACAATGAAAAGCTTCCGCTGAGAGTAGTGGTGCAACTTCTGTTCTTGGAACATTCTAAGATTGTCATGTCTAAAAGTCATCCAGCTCACCTCCCTGATGAACAAAAGACAGTTTTAGCTTCAAATGGTCCATCAAATCCTTGTCATGGAAAAGAGGATCAATGGAACACCACGACAGGCCTGAAATCTCCAAAACCAGTTCATCCAAGTCTCAGGGAGGAAGAAGATGAAACAGCTGCTGATGGGATAATAAGGAATTCTTGTATGCTGAAAAATCTATGTTTCATTCCAGCTAGACCCAAGAAAATGCTTAGCAAGCTCAACAGCAGAGTCCCAAATGAAAGATCATAACATTGTACCTGCAGGTTCTTCTGTTAGCTGTTTGATAATACCATCAGTTTTGCATAGCTATTTGCCGTAAGTAGCAAATCGATGCGATAAAACAACATCATTTTATTGTTAATTAAAAATTCAACAAAAACACATCATTAATAATGTTTTTGGAACTTGCGGCACCAAATACTTATAATTTATATATTTGTTACGAGGGTTGAGATACCATATTGAGAAGTAATAAATTTGGTGAGAAATGAGAAGTAATCACAATCATTAAATTTTTGATCAAATAATTCTTATTTTTTGGATTTTTTAATCTTAATATCTATATTATATGTTTGTAATGGTATTATTGTAAATTTGTATCCATGTAATTACCGGTGTTACGAAAGTCTACGAATTTTGATATTTAAGTTTTACTATTTTTACATTATGAATTTTGTTCTTGAAGTCTACAAATTTTGATCCTTTAAGTTTTATTTACATTACGAATTTTGTTCCTTAAGTTACGAATTTTGATTACTTCTCATTTCGCACCAAATTTGTTACTTCTCATTTGCCCTTTTGTTCTCAATGGTCGTACATTTAAGGCTTATTTAAGCAAGAAGCTATGATTCTATCTACATACCAAAAAAACTGGCCCACTTCCCTGTCACTTTCGCCTTATCATCGACAAAAATCTGCATTAAGATTTCGGTGTTTATTTTGTGGATTCAAATAAACGAATGTCGATTGTGCAGCAGTGTAATTTGCTTGGCTCCACATTATCTAAATAAATTCCTGATCCCGGAAATCAATCTGCATTTGAACCACAATATAATCCAATGAATATCCAAAGGGCACCATAAATGCGAAATGCTATGGCCTCCAGCAACCTTTACAGAAGGCAGGATTATTATTATTATTATTTATTAGCCACAATATCTCCACATCTGATTTTTGCCCTGTTTTTGATTCTCGTTTTCATTTTTGCCATGTTTTAAACTCATATATCGGTTTTGCCCTATTTTTAACAAAACTGGTTTGGGGGAACCGGTTTGTCTTATTTTTTTTGATAAAACCGGTTTCTCCCAAACCGATTTTGCTGACTGTGCACATATTTGGTCCTACATGGACCGAAAGAGATGTAATTACGAACACGTGTAAAACCGGTTTCCGCCAAACCGGTTTGACTGGTCAACAACAATAAATTCAATTAATTATCACCTAAAACGTGTTAATTAGTTGAAATGTTTGTGTTGAATTATTGAATTGAGTGTTAATTAGTTAAAATGTTTGTGTTGAATTTGGTGTTAATTATTTTGAATTGGGTGATAATTAATTGAATTGTTTGTGTTGAATTGGGTGGTAATTAGTTAAATTTGTCAAAATAATTGTTGTTGAATAAAGAAAACCGGTTTTATTAACCCTATTGTTAATTCAATAAAAATAATTCAACTAATTACCACCCAATTCAAATAATTAACATCAAATTCAATATAAACATTTTAACTAATTAACACTCAATTCAATAATTCAACACAAACATTTCAACTAATTAACACTCAATTAGTTAAAATGTTTGTGTTGAATTTGATGTTAATTATTTGAATTGGGTGGTAATTAGTTGTATTGAATTGGGTGGAAATGAGTGTTAATTAGTTGAAATGTTTGTGTTGAATTGAGTGTTAATTAGTTAAAATGTTTGTGTTGAATTTGGTGTTAATTATTTTGAATTGGGTGATAATTAATTGAATTGTTTGTGTTGAATTGAGTGGTAATTAGTTAAATTTGTCAAAATAATTGTTGTTGAATAAAGAAAACCGATTTTGGGTGATAATTAATTGAATTTATTGTTGTTGACCAGTCAAACCGGTGTGAGGGAAACCGATTTTACACGTGTTCATAATTACATCTCTTTCGGTCCACGTAGGACCAAATATGTGCACAGTCAGCAAACCGATTTAGGAGAAACCGGTTTTATCAAAAAATGAGACAAACCGGGTTCCACCAAATCGATTTTATTAAAAACAGGGCAAAACCGATATATGAATTTAAAACAGGGTAAAAACGAAAACGAGTTTCAAAAACAGGGCAAAAAATAAAAAAACTCTAATTGTGCAAGTAGGGTTGGTTTGTGTCTTTTCTTTTATTTATGAGGACAAATGTTAGACTTAGATTGTAAAGGGGTGGATGTGTAATATTTTTCCAGCTTATATACGGGATGTAACAACATTTCCCGCTTATCCATTTTCCCCAAATTCGAAATCAGGGTTCCACTTCGCTCGAGCTGTAATCTCCGATCATAGACTATTGCATCCACCCCTTTACAATCTAAGTCTAACATTTGTCCTCATAATTATTGAGGTCGACGATATCATCGGAGACAAACGGATTGAAGCTGGTTGAGCTCGAATTGGTGTTGAGGATTCGAAGCACAATTGCGTGCCCTAATTTCGATTTGAGCCCTAATTAAGTTTTCGTTATCCAGTGTCATACTGTGTAACAAAGGGGGTGCAATTGTAATTGTTCTTTAGAAGTATTGTAATCGTGTAAAGTCTGAGGACTCGATTGTAATACTCTGTGAATTGAAAATCCGTTATAACGGATTTTCCATCTCAATGAACTGTAACACTTCTTCCCCAAAATTTTCTTCTCTCCCGATCGACCTCCTTCCATCCATGGTGTTCTAATCGCCATCTCCGACGAGCTTTGCAGCAAGCGTCGATATGGTATCAGAGCCCGCGCGGTCGTAGATCGATCGGATTGATTCTTCGATTCCATTTTCTTTTTCATTTTTTTTGCAATTTCAATTCTAGGTCATGACAACTTCGTCAGGTGATTCTACCACTCCGGTGAATCCGGGCCAGTCTGTCGATGATCCTCTTTATGCAGCAAACACGAGTCAGTCGGAACTCCTCTGGTGACTCAGTTGTTGACTGGCGCTAAAAACTTCATCACATGGAAGAAATCCATGGAAGTCGGCCTCGGAGTCAAGATGAAACTTGGCTTTGTTCGAGGTACCGTTCCAAGACCGACTGATGCTCACCAGTTGGCTCGATGGGAGAGGTGCAACAATGTGATATTCTCCTGGATTATCAATTCTGTTTCCAAAGAAATCGGTGCTTCGCTCATTCATGCCTTCGATTGCATTGATGCTTGGAATGACTTGATCGCACGGTTTGGAGGCTCTAATGATTCAAGCTTGTATGTTGTGCAACAAGAGATATCGGAACTGATGCAAGGTGATGCTAGTATTGCAACATATTATGGCAAATTGATCAAGCTATGGGGTGATGAAGACTCTCTAGTTGATAAAGAACTCTGTGATCTTGGTGCACAATGCAAAGCTACAAAGTGTTTCAATATAAGGAAGATGAAGGACAGATTTATGAAGTTCTTGATGGGACTGAATGAGGCTTATGCTTCAATAAGGTCACAGATTCTGTTGATGGAACCCTTTCCTACACTTGGAGAGGCATACAAGATGCTGATTTCTGAAGAAACAACAAGGAAATCCAAGAAGCCTGCTGTGGCAGAGATTTCAGCTCTATATGCTAGCCAAAACACTACTAATACTGGTGGAAATTCAAGGCAAACCTTCAACAAAGGTAACTATTCTAATGGTGCTAATACCAAGGGCAAGAGGCCATTCTGCAGTCATTGCAATATGCAAGGTCATACCAAGGAGACTTGTTACAAGATCCATGGTTATCCACAGAACAACAAGTCACAAAAGGCATCCAATCAGGTTAATAGATTCCAAAACAGGTCTTCTGTTAATGCTGTGGCTAGTGATGTAGGTACAAGGAACAATGCTAGTTCTGTTTCTAATTCTTCATCAGCAAAAGGAGAGGGGAGCACACAGTTGTCTTCTGTTCAGTTCACAAATGATCAACTGACTAAGCTTTTCAAGATGCTTAATCAGTCCAACAATGATCTTGGAGACACTCAGCACATGGCAGGTATCACTTGTCTTGCTAGTTTTAAAACATGTAGTGATGTGTGGATATTGGATAGTGGTGCCACTGACCACATCACTCCTCATGCTAGCTTACTTCATGATGTTAGACAGTTAAATGATTCTCACAGTATATTCATGCCAAATGGAGACAAAGTCATGGTTAAGTTTGCTGGTGATAGTGTATTGACTGAAAATCTGATACTGAAAAATGTATTGCTGGTGCCTGAAATCAGATTCAATCTCATCTCTATTGCAAAATTAGTGACTGACTGAGGGCTGTCTGTAAAATTCACTGATAGTGGCTGTGCTATTCAGGGCCAGATAGGGCAGACTGCGGGGACTGGTGAATCTATCAATGGTCTTTACCAGCTCAGGCTTGGAAATAGCAGCAATTGCTTAGCTACTTGCAAAGAAAACAAAGCTATTTTCCTTTGGCATAACAGACTGGGTCACATTCCATTTAGAAAACTTTTGAGTTCCTTCAAGTCTTTCATTCCTGACTTACATTCAGTCAGTTGTAACACAAATACTTTACATTGTGATGTTTGTCCTCAAGCTAGACAAGGCAGATTACCCTTCAATGATAGCAGTTCAGTTTCTGTTGACATTTTTGATTTGTTACATGCTGATATCTGGGGGACCATATAAAGTTCCTACTATGGCTGGTGCTAGATATTTTCTAACTCTAGTGGAAGATAAGTCTAAATGTACCTGGACATACCTGATGGCAGCAAAGACTGAAGCAGCTAGATATGTAATGAAGTTTCATAGAATGGTACAAACTCAGTTTGGGAAGTGTATCAAAGTCATCAGGTCAGATAATGGTGGTGAGTTCTTGTGTTCTAAGCTTAGTGAGTTTCTCTCCAACAATGGTTGTTTACAACAAACATCATGCCCTTATACTCCACAACAAAATGGAGTAGTTGAAAGAAAGCACAAATACATTCTTGAGATAGCAAGAGCATTGAAAATACAGTAATGTGTGCCAGATTGTTTCTGGGGAGAAGCTGTGCTAACTGCCACTTATATTATGAATAGAATGCCATCAGTTTTGTTACAAGGCAAAACACCATTTGAAGTGTTGTTTGGTGTCAAACCAAAGTACATACACATGAGAACTTTTGGTTGCAAGTGCTATGTTACAAATATTCAACCTAACAAGACTAAGTTTGATTCTAGAGCTCATATATGTGTCTTCTTGGGATATCCTTTTGGCCAGAAAGGCTACAAAGTCTTTGATCTTCAGTCTCATTCTGTGTTTGTCAGCAGGGATGTTCACTTTATTGAGGATAACTTTCCCTTTCAGAGCATAAATGCTGAAAATACTGTAGTTAGTCCTGATGTTCCTTTACCATCAGTTTTTTCATGATGATGATGCCTTGACATATGATGATGATAATTCCATGTCTCCTGCACCAGATTTGCAAATTAGTACTGACACTAATAATACTAGGAGTTCTACTGATACTCAACATGTTGTTTCTGAGACAGGAATTCCACAAAGAAAATCTACTAGGGTGCCAAAGCCATCAACAAAGCTGAAAGATTATGTCTGCAACAATGTTACCAGTTCTACAGATTATCCTATCTCAAAACAGGTGAATTATTGACAGGTGTCGTTGTACCCGTCAAAAATAATATTTCTTTATCTCCGACTAGCAAGTGGTAAGTCGGGTCGAATCCACAGAGATCGGTATAAGAATCTGTTTCACTAAGTACAAGAGTAACAATGGTGGTAATTTCGAGCAAGTAAATAAAAGACGCAAGTAAGTAACAACGATCAATTATCAATAGAAATAGTCACACAAATTCAAGTATCAAATATCAAAGCGAAGTGCAAGCTAGAACTCTCGATTGTGATGTAAGACTAAATCATGGACCAATTTGTTTTGATTTCTAATGTTCTACAACTTAGAACTCCCCGCTAGGTTATACTCCCCGTTTTTGTTCTAATACTTAACCTCGCTAGAGTTGCACGAACATATAAACAAGTTGTCCTAGGGTGTCAATCCTAGTGGTATATTACTCGTGTCCTAGTTCACTATCCCCGCTAGGTTGCTAGCAAACTTTGACAATCAGAATCGATAAACAAACAACAGCTCCCCCGCTAGGGTTACACTCATGCTAGCACATCAATTCCATAAACATTGCATAGTAATATGACACAAAACATAGAAATCAATAGAAGTCTCAAGTCAATACATCACAATTTGGAGTTCTAGCCTACACATATGAGTTTAGCTACTCATCGTAATGGAATACATCATCAAGTATTTTGAATGTAATGAAATGGAAATACTGTTGACGAATCCTCCACCAAGCTGCAGCGCTACTCCAAATCCAACTTCGAACTCTTCCAAACTTTCTTCTCCCAAACGAACTTCGAACTCCCTCTTGTTTCTTCCCAAACCGTGTCTCTTTTCCACATTGAAAATCTAGGTCTGGCCGCCTAGGGTTTTCCTCTTCTTCTTTTCCTTTTATTCTTCCCGAGATGCCAAAACGAAATTACGAAATTCGACTGCCAGCTGTCCTCCGCGGACGTCTCTTGATTTATGCTCCGCGGAGGTCTCAACAATTATCGAAATTGTTCAGACGTAAGTGACTGTAATTCTTCAGACGTAAGTGGGCTGCACTGACTCAAACTTCAGCACTACGGACTTCATTTCTTCGATGCAAAACATCTTCTAACGGGCTCCCTTTAGCCTATATTCCTTCCATGGTCTCCGAATGCACCTGAGAATGAAAACTACACACAGGTAGTGAAATAATATACAGGCAATCACTAAGAAACGGGGTTTTAACACATAAAATAGTCGTACAACTAGGACTCATCAAACTACCCCACACTTGAACTTGGTCGTCTCGAACAAGAACAAAGCCATAGAAAGAACTACAACGTACTAGTCATGACAATCCTTACATCTCAATCCTAAATCCAGTCTATAATTGATGGACCCAAATTATACGAATCATAAACACCGTAAAACCCCCTTAATTAGACTGTTGGTCTATTTAACTTTTGCTTGTTAGTACCGATATATTTCTACAGGGTATTTTGGCGCTTAGAGAGAAAACACGCTAAGGAGAGGATTTTACGCTGAAAAGATGTTTAGAGTTATTCCAAGGTCAAGATCAGACGCTGACTGAAGAAATCTCAAGGATCCTGACATGGAATCACTCCAAACAAATCAAGTCAAAGAGGAATTTGCATTGAAGACTCAACCGACCGGGTGAGAAAATACCGCAGAAACCACCCGACCGGTTGAGGCAGTTCCAGGCTCTCCGCCGAGCTAACCAAGCACTCAATTCAAGTCGCTCGAGCAAACCACCTCATCTGACAATTCCACCTCGACTAAAATGTTCCAAATGGAAAATAAGGTGGAAGTTGTCGAGACTCCAAGGCAAATGCTCGAGCAGATTGGCAGTTAGCTCAATGCAAAGGCAAAGGCCCGGCGCGCATTGGCACCCAAACCAAGTCGCTCGACCCAACGGATGCATCTGGAGATTCTGGCTCGACCAAGATGTTTGGAATGCCTACCAAGTCGGACAATCTCGCTTCCCGGACAAAACGCTCGAGCAGATTAGCAGATTGGCCCAATTCCAAGTAAAAGCCTCGCGCATAGGCATTAAGACCAAATTGCTCGACCAAACCATGGAATTTGGAAAATCTGGCTCGACCATTAGTCTTAGAATCACTTGGAAATTCCAAATCAACTATCAAAATGCACGTTTGGACAAGATGACCGGCAACCACCCTTGAAGGTGGCCAAGGGAGGAGCTCCTCCCCATTCCACCACCTGCTACCGGCGGCTGCTCCTCCATGTGACCGGCTGCTCCTCCACCCCCCATGTGGCAGCTCCTCCTTGCTCCTCCTCCTCAACCCTTGGATCAAAGGACACTTGCCACCATCTCCACCACCCATCTCCTCCCCTTTTGGCTATAAATACAACCCTCCTCCTCCTCATTTCAAACATCCACAAAAATTGTAATTCACTTATCTCTCTAGAAATTGTAAGTTTGGTTTTGGAAATAAAGGATTGCTCCCTTGGCGCTTCAACGGTAGTAAGTATTCTGATATTTATTTCCGTCTTTAATTTCCAATTCCTTAGTTATAATGTTTAGCGCGATAAATAGTAGCTAAACTAGTCGTTCGGTAGAAGGGGTGGACTTGGATTATAAAATGTTTTAGACTATTAACTTAGTGTCTCGTCTGTGTATTCAAAACTTATTCTATGTGCCATATATAAGATTAGAATCTCCAAGGTTGAGTGGACCATTTGTAACTGGACCAAAGGGACCAAATGGGCAAGCTCTTCCTTGGGGGTTCGTGATCATACTCGGGTAAGTGGACCATTTGTAACTGGACCAAAGGGACCAAATGGGCAAGCTTATCCGAGGAGTTCGATCTATCTAAAAAACCATTTGGAAACTGGACCAAAGGGACCAAATGGATGCACATAGGCTAGTATACCTTGAAATGGGGTGCTAGTCTAAGTAGAACAAGGGTCTTACGTTTTCTGCAAAAAGTGTTGCGAGTCGAGTGCTTGAAATGACCTTGATTCACTTATGCACACTTTTGCAAAAGACTAGAAAGTGTGGCAAATCGAGCGCCGGAAAAGGCCTTGATACACGTTTGAATACTTAGAAGATTCACTAAGGGTCAATGATAAACAGGATATAATACAAGGCCCCTGAAATCGAACGCTTTCTTTTAATAATTATCAGTTTACTTTCCAGTACTAAAACCAACCAACCAACCAATCAATCACTTAGCTGGTAGCTTTAAAACCAACCAACCAATCCCAAAATCGTCCAACTTAAAGAACCACTTATCCCCCTAATTCCCTTGGGTTCGACCCCTACTTACCACTTACTACCCAGTAGTGTAGTCGCGAGTAGCGGACATTATAAATTTATTTGTACAGAGAACACTGCACCTTAACGACAGTGCAGTGCGCTCCGTCAATAATCCTATCATGCTTAAGATTCTACAATGCGAGTAAACATAGATGTTTCGATACTTGTTACCTCGCGTGTTGAAATTCAAACGACCTTGGATGAATGGGAGATAGTCCCCTATAGGTACCACGGACATTGCATTTTTTTCTGATTTTTGGTCTTTTGATTGAGTCGGCGGCTTCCTCTGACACGTGATTGGTTCACCGCTTTCATACCATTGAGTCTTGAATTCTTTAACTTGTACGGACTTTGATAAACGACACATCTTGCTTGAATCAATCAGATTTTGATTTTTTTCTTACTTGATGGTTTGCCTTCGGCTTTTGAATTTGTTTCTTGTCCCCATAATCATTTGCGCCCTTGAACCACTGCAATCATAGCCTCCGAAAAACAGCATAGGAGTGCGTCCCGCTCTTTTCTCATCCTCGTCTTTTCTGCATGAGGCAAGGTAGGGGTTACCCACCCATTCCCAGCTACTTCGACTAGAGATGGACAGTTTGTTTTCTCTGTCCCGTCACCACTGCGAACGCATGAATAAACTTGTATACTTGGTGACGGAGCTACTCTCAGGATTAGGCTAGTGAAGCGTCAACCTCCACCGCTTTCCTCAATCATTAGAACCAAAACTCAGATTTTCTTGCAATTTGTCGTACCTTTCTAGGACATTTCTTTCAACTCCACATCCCTGCATATCACAACTCACAAGAACGAAGTATCGAAAATTTTGAAATTTCACATTTTTAGTCAAATGAGCACAACAGTCATACAAAGCTGGAAATAAGCTTTCAACATAGAAGGAAAGCATAGCAGTACATCATCAGTTCATCACGACACATAACATGCGACATAAAAATTGAAAAACAGACACGACACACAACTGACTCAACAACATCCCACCCCACACTTAGATGGACCCGTGTCCTCACGATACAATTCAAGAGATGAGATGCATAACAAAACAGACACACACAAAATAGACTCGACAGACTCAAATAAAAAGAAAAATAAAAGAGGGAACTGGTACTCCCCTAATAGTCTGGTGGAACACCCATATCTGGAAAACGTGCTCATTTAAATTCCGCGATGTACCGCGGACGTCTCCTACATTTCCTTCCGCGGACGTCTGAATAATTAGCTCAATTGCGTAGGCGTCCGCGCCCTCAATTGCTCATACATGCGCCCACACCACTGAGTTGAATTCCTTTCTTCATTCATTCACCTGAAACCACTAGAAACAAAGATGCACTCGGGGCGCATTATCAAGGTACCAATTCCACTAATTAACCTACTAAAACATGTGTAAAGTAAAAACACACCGGGTTGCCTCCCGGTAAGCGCCTTTATTTTACGTCCTTGGCTGGACATTACCTCTACGGGATCACAAGTTAGGATCCCAAGGCTGCTCCAAGTCAAACTTCTTTACTCCCTTGTGATGCTCATAGCCCTCATCGAGTAGTGCTCTCGTGTCTCTCCATCCTGGTTTCCATCCAAACGTGCCATGTCTCGGTCGCTTCCTCATGTATGGACGGTCGGAATCCTCGTGAACATGGAAGTTTGATGTCTTGCCAGCAAACACAAGTGACAACAAGCGCGTTCCCATGTCATTCTTGTTCCTTTTGGCCAAGAGGATTGATTGTCCCAGAATGAGTGCAAAAGGACCGTTAGCGCTGGCATCTCCCATCTGCAAAATATAAGAGTCAACATCACGGGTGATGGTGAGAGTACCTGGGTCCTTACACTTTTTGGGTGGTGCTACTTGACTTGCTGCAACTGGGCGCTCCATCGTTGGATCATTTTGCTCATTCCTCGCCTCCAATCTGCCTCCTAGCTCATCTTTGTCGATCGTGTGGTCCTTAGGAGCTATCACCTGCATTGGGAATAGTAGAGGGGTGTTAGAAATTGGAGTGTAAGAAAATGAAATTTCCTTACCAGAATCTGGGGGACCCGCGCACGTCTCCTGATTAACCCCCGCGGACGTCTTCTGATTTTCCAATAATTCATCAGGCGTCCGCGCCGTAATGGTTGAGAGTCCGCCTGCTCCACTGAGAGTGAATCTTCATTCAGCTCTTCTTCTCGCCTTTCGTAAACGGCGCTGGCCCGTTAATGACTCCAGCTTGTTGGCCCATCTTTTGAGCGAGTTCTTTGAACATGCCTCTCATTTCCTCTCTAAATTCCTTGATATCTTCCGCTTCCTCATCCAACCTAGTGCACCAAGGTGCCTCGTCGCTATACGGCGCATAAACTCCTCTCATAGTGCGTCTCGGATCCCGACGCCTAAGTAACTGTCCATAATGGTTTCCTCCACCGAGGTATTCTCGATCCAATTCATCCTTGTAATCATCGTGTCTAGCTGCACGAGGTCTAGCAAACTCTTTCACAAATTTCTGATTTCTGGGGGGTGGTAGTCTTCGATTAACACTCCTTTGCTCTTCATACTCACGAATTGGTTCACTATAATAGGAATACATAGCGAACCATAAAACCAAACAAAAAAGATAATAAAATAAAACTAAAAGAAAGAAATACATAGTAAGATTCTTCGTTACCGATCCCCGACAACGGCGCCATTTTGACAGGTGTCGTTGTACCCGTCAAAAATAATATTTCTTTATCTCCAACTAGCAAGTGGTAAGTCGGGTCGAATCCACAGAGATCGGTATAAGAATCTGTTTCACTAAGTACAAGAGTAACAATGGTGGTAATTTCGAGCAAGTAAATAAAAGACGCAAGTAAGTAACAACGATCAATTATCAATAGAAATAGTCACACATATTCAAGTATCAAATATCAAAGCGAAGTGCAAGCTAGAACTCTCGATTGTGATGTAAGACTAAATCATGGACCAATTTGTTTTGATTTCTAATGTTCTACAACTTAGAGCTCCCCGCTAGGTTATACTCCCCGTTTTTGTTCTAATACTTAACCTCGCTAGAGTTGCACGAACATATAAACAAGTTGTCCTAGGGTGTCAATCCTAGTGGTATATTACTCGTGTCCTAGTTCACTATCCCCGCTAGGTTGCTAGCAAACTTTGACAATCAGAATCGATAAACAAACAACAGCTCCCCCGCTAGGGTTACACTCATGCTAGCACATCAATTCCATAAACATTGCATAGTAATATGACACAAAACATAGAAATCAATAGAAGTCTCAAGTCAATACATCACAATTTGGAGTTCTAGCCTACACATATGAGTTTAGCTACTCATCGTAATGGAATACATCATCAAGTATTTTGAATGTAATGAAATGGAAATACTGTTGACGAATCCTCCCCCAAGCTGCAGCGCTACTCCAAATCCAACTTCGAACTCTTCCAAACTTTCTTCTCCCAAACGAACTTCGAACTCCCTCTTGTTTCTTCCCAAACCGTGTCTCTTTTCCACATTGAAAATCTAGGTCTGGCCGCCTAGGGTTTTCCTCTTCTTCTTTTCCTTTTATTCTTCCCGAGATGCCAAAACGACATTACGAAATTCGACTGCCAGCTGTCCTCCGCGGACGTCTCTTGATTTATGCTCCGCGGAGGTCTCAACAATTATCGAAATTGTTCAGACGTAAGTGACTGTAATTCTTCAGACGTAAGTGGGCTGCACTGACTCAAACTTCAGCACTTCGGACTTCATTTCTTCGATGCAAAACATCTTCTAACGGGCTCCCTTTAGCCTATATTCCTTCCATGGTCTCCGAATGCACCTGAGAATGAAAACTACACACAGGTAGTGAAATAATATACAGGCAATCACTAAGAAACGGGGTTTTAACACATAAAATAGTCGTACAACTACGACTCATCAATTATCAGCATTGTTCTCCACATTTTCAACATTATGCTTTACAATTGATTTCTGAAACAGAACCAACCAGTTATAGTCAAGCCAGCAAGAGTGAACATTGGATACAGGCTATGAATGCAGAAATTAGTGCCTTACAGGCCAATAACACATGAAGCATAACTGATTTACCACAAGGTAAAAATGCTGTTGGTTGCAAATGGGTTTTCAAGATAAAAAGAAAATCTGATGGCACTATTGAAAGATACAAGGCACGCCTAGTTGCCAAGGGCTTCACGCAACTTGATGACTTGACTACCGTGAGACATTTGCCCCAGTTGTTAAAATGAACACAGTTAGAACTCTATTGGCTGTGGCAACATCAAGAGGCTGGCCATTATATCAATTAGATGTAAACAATGCTTTCCTATATGGCACTTTGGATGAAGAGGTTTACATGAATCTCCCTACAGGTTTTTACAAAATTGACAAAGCAAAAGGCAGAGTTTGTAGACTGCACAAAAGTTTGTATGGCTTAAAACAAGCCTCTAGACAGTGGTTCAGCAAGTTCAGCGAGACACTCATCAACTATGGTTTTCAATCAAGCATGAATGATTACTCTTTATTCACTCTGAAAAAAGGACATGACTACATTGCTTTATTAGTCTACGTGGATGATATTATCATTACAGGGACATCACAAAAGCTCATTGACAACATCAAGCAGTTCATTGATTCCAAGTTCAAAATTAAGGATTTGGGTACCTTGAGGTTCTTCCTTGGTCTTGAGGTAGCTAGATCAGGTACTGGTACTTTCATCAATTAGCGAAAGTATGCTCTAGAGTTGATCAAGGATGCTGGCCTCCTTGGATGCAAACCTTCATCTTTACCAATGGACACTAAACACAAGCTATCCTTGTCTACTTCTCCAGCCATTGCTGATCCTACAAAATACAGAAGATTGGTGGGTCAGTTAATATATCTCACAGTTACAAGGCCGGATCTAGCTTATCCAGTCCACATATTAAGCCAGTTTATGCATGAACCAAGAGAAGACCATTTGAAGGCAGCTCACAAAGTGCTAAGGTACCTTAAGTTAGCTCCTGCTCAAGGCCTATTCTACCCAGCTAATCAACACTTGGAACTCAAAGCCTATTGTGACGCTGATTGGGGCGCTTGTCCTATCACCAGAAAATCAGTCACAGGCTATAGTGTGCTGCTTGGTAACTGTCTAATTTCCTGGAAAACAAATAAGCAATCAGTGGTTAGCAGATCATCAGCAGAGGCTGAATACCGGGCCATGGCTCAGGTCTCTTGTAAGCTAGTATGGCTTACCAGATTGTTGGCAGATTTTCGAGTCACGGTCCCTTTGCCCATTGCTCTGCATTGTGATAACAATGCCGCACTTCACATTGCTAGGAATCCGGTGTTTCACGAACGCACAAAGCACGTCGAATTGGACTGCCATGTGGTTCGTCAACATGTGTCTTCTGGTTTTCTGGCGCCGGCTTATGTTCCGTCCGCCGCCCAGCTTGCTGATTTGTTCACAAAACCCCTACCGGGCGAAGTTCTAATCAATCTATGCTCCAAGCTCAACGTTTCCAACTTTCTTCACACGTTGAGCTTGCGAGGGGGTATTGAGGTCGACGATATCATCAGAGACAAACGGATTGAAGCTGGTTGAGCTCGAATTGGTGCTGAGGATTCGAAGCACAATTGCGTGCCCTAATTTCGATTTGAGCCCTAATTAAGTTTTCATTACCCCGTGTCATACTGTGTAACAAAGGGGGTGCAATTGTAATTGTTCTTTAGAAGTATTAAAAATCGTGTAAAGTCTGAGGACTCGATTGTAATACTCTATAAATTGAAAATCCGTTATAACGGATTTTCCATCTCAATGAACAGTAACACTTCTTCCCCAAATTTTTCATCTCTCCCGATCGACCTCCTTCCATCCATGGCGTTCTAATCGCCATCTCCGACGAGCTTTGCAGCAAGCGTCGATAATAAATAAAAGAAAAGACACAAATCAACCCTACCTGCACAATTAACATTTAAACTCGACATTGGCTCATAACTGGGCAATACCAACATCTTCCGATCTCATAAATAAATCTGTGTTTATCCGAATCTGACAACAGTCTATCCAACAACATCCCAATCATTTTCAAATTCCTTCTCCTCCCCAAATCTCTTTAACTACATGAGTCTTGAATTTACTGGACAGTGAATTTACAGTTGTTCATCAGCATGGCCTCTTTCAAATCCACCATCTTAACAATCGAGCAGCTCTGTACAATCCTCGCCGAACCAATCGCGCCTTCGTTCTCCACACAACTCCATCTGACTCCCCCATCTATATCGAACTCACACATAACCACCACCACCTCCGCCGCCCCACTCCTCTGCATAAAAACCCGATCGCCACCCATCACGGCTGACACCGAGTTCAGCTCAAAGCTCTCGCCTTTCAACCTCTCCAACAACTCCTCCGGCAAATCTCCCACCACCCTCTTCTCCAACAGCTCCGAGTCGAACTCCCACACCCTCACTCTTTCGCAATTATCAGAATTGCCGATCAGTCCGATTACAATCAATCGTCCACCTATAAACCCAGTTGTGTAGAAATAGATCTGCGGATCGGGGCGAAGCACGAGCGGCCCTGTCCACGTTTTTGAAATCGGATGGAAAGCGAAGGTGGCGCCTGATGACTTCTCCGTCACCAGAAGTTTAGTATCATCAGCCGCGACGGAGAGCCACGAAGCCGAAGCTGAGGGTTTAAGCATCGACGGCATTGACTCGCAGCCGTCGCACCAGGATTGACTCTTTACATCATACATCTCAACCGCCATAGGATCGTCCTCGAAGTCGTAACCGCCTCCGGCCACAACAACAAACGACCCGACTTTAGCAACCACCGGGTCGACCCGCCAAACTTTAGGAGGGCTGACCCGAGTCCAATTCAAGTGCAATGGGTCTGATGAAAAGGAGAATTCCGAGGAGGAGATGGCGTAGAGGAAGGCAGAGTTGGAGGAGCGGATAGCGGCGTTGTAACAGAATTTCGGATCGGGTTTGATGTGGAGCCACACGTGTGAGCGGGGGTCATAAGCGTGCGAGGTAAGAACGTTCTCGGCTCGGTGGATGATTAGCCAAGGCTTGATTGGGTTGAGGGAGCGGAGAGAGGTGAAGACGGAGCGATGCCACGTGAGGGACACGTGAGAGGCTGGGACGAGGTTGATGAGTGGGACACGGGAGAAGATAGTATCGAGGATGTCGCCGTGGAGGGCGGAAGCTTCCGTTGGCTCCTCCTTAGTGACGTTGTTGTCCTGTGAAACCATTTTTCTGAGCAAGATAGAAAATCGAAGTTTTCGTCTTGGAGATAAAGATACTTTTATTTGTAGACTGTAGTTGTAGTAGACTTTACGTATGGAAATTTAAAATTGTTTTAGTAGACTTTATATACAAACCTAATAAGATAAATGGGAGATGGATAGATAGTATTGGTGGGTGCATAAAAGATGCATTTGACTTGGAAGTATTATTTGATAAAGCCCAAAGGGACAGATCATGTTTAGTGGAATCATCCATTTCATCACGCAAGAAGAAGAACATGGCCACTGAACTGTTGGTCAACGACAATCTCTTTATATTATTCTCTTCATGATCATTTTTTTTTTTCATTTCATCAGGGCAAACACTCAAGCAAGTGTAGTATCATTTCTAACCGAGAATGCAAGGAACTCTAAGAAACAATCAAATGTCTTTGACCAAAAATTAATCAAACAAACAACACACCCATTTTTAACCCCCTCTTTGGTTGCAAGTAAGGAAGAGGAAAAATAAAGTTTTTGGGTGTGTAATGCTGAAGGTCAAGATGGAATCACTGCGGATTGGAATGACTTGGAAATGCTGAAGGTCTTGTGCTGTGATAAGGCCTATCGCTCGACCTTGGAACATGTAATAGGACTTCTCAAAATTGACGCTGATAAGGTCTTTGTGCTGAATTTTTCAGGTTAGCTTTATATATACTTTCTGTGATTTATGCAGAAGCCTGAAGTAGTAGGACTTCTCAAAATTGACGCTATGCAAGGACAACAAAGTGCAACTGGTTATTGTCTCATTGATGAACATATATTTGGGGTCCTACGAAGTTACTCGGCTATGAATCGTTTAATATATTAATCGTTGCATGATTTGGATTGTTTTACATGATTTGTATTTTACTTAGCGCTTAAAACCCAGCGATGCATACTAGGTGTTTGAGAAAATGTCTAAGTGTATAGCTTTGAGACGTTAAGCCAATCGCGCCGAAAGGGTGAGGCCAAACGTCCGATTATTAAGTAAAATACACGTTACGAACTCGGTGACTCCAATAGTAGGCCGAGATTGTAATGGGAAAGGCTCGTTCTACGACAAGGAATCCCCATGTTTATGCAACGAGAGTTGGTAAACATCAGCGAGTTACTTGATTCAAACCAATAGCGCCGAAAGGGGTGAGGTTCGTAGTTTAAGGTACAATTCCAATTCAAACCAATAGTGTCGAAAGGGTGAGGTTCTTACTTGGATTGTGCGTCTATTTTCCAATCAATATAGGCAAATCCTTGCATGCTAGTTAATAAACTCGATTCTAAGATTGGGTAAGTGAATTAGTTCTCCGAAATACTACTCGAAATTCATCAAAAAAATTTCTTACTTTCTTGCATATTTAGATTGATTAGATTTCTTAAACCAAAACAAACACTCGTTTCGAACTAGGATAAATTGAAGCACAAACTTACATAGTGCGCAAGTTTACAATTGCTCCCTTGGACGACTCGGTTCTTACCGGCATTATAAATTATTTTTGACGCTCAAATTACTACCACGTCAATCATTTACCTGAAGTCTTGGAATATGAAGGACGACTTATGTCGAGTAAACTTGTTGTGAGAGCTTTCGATCTAAATTAGGATTGAAAGCTATGGAGAGGAATCATGGCCATGCATGTAGGAATGAGGCTGTCAAGGATCGGATCCTTCCCGGAGCAAGTACGTCGTGTTCAATTATGCACAAAAACTTTGTGAATAAGCACTCATCTGGTGGCTGACTTTGATCCGATGTTTTTTTGTTTTTATTTTATGGAAGTTCTCCGGTGTTTGAAATTGGGCGTTTGTGAAGACGGAGAGGGTTTGTGATGGTTGAAGATGCAGAGTAATCATGGCGATGCAGGTAGGATTGTGGCTGTCTAGAATCGGTTGGCTGACTTTGTTTCATTTTCTTTAAGATATTTTCTTTCCATGTTAATTTAATTTGAACCAAACAGACTGTAATTTTTCATAAAATTTTGCATTACAATTTCCATATATAACCAAACACTGAAAATAATAGAAAACTATTTTCCTTAAAAAAAGTTTTCTGCCTGTTTTCTCCATATTTTCTTTTCTCTCTGTTTTCTAGCAAGCAAACAGAGCGCAAAAGAAATTCCTACTTCTACTTGGAGTTTCAAGTTGGGAGGCAAGGGCCAGGGAATCTACTAGCAAATTGAGTTCGGTACAATGGGCACAAAACTTAGACCCAAAATCCTCAATTACAAATCATTACAAGCCTAAGTGAATCAGTCTAAAGTTTAGCACACAACATACAGTAAATTAAAGGGGGCAAGAGGAAGGGTGAGCCCCTGGACGCGAATATAATCACCTTTTGGCTCCTCCAGCTCATGCGTCTGGCGGAGACAACCCACGAAAGACTTCGAATCCTTCTCCGCGCTACATAGAACAATGACATTCCATTTAGCTTTCAAACGCATCTATTTCCACGAGCTCAATACAGATGAATCCTTCTTTCAAACACCGTTCCACTTGATCTTCAAACACAGATGAACTCACATTTACCAAACGCGGCCATTTTTGTCCATCTTCATTCTAATGACGTAGTCGGAATCTCACAGGAATAGCAAGCGCTCAACCTAGGATAGATTATCGAATTCATCGCTTATCGAATTCACAAGCGATGAATTCGATTGATAACACTGGAATCCATCAGAAAATAAGCAAAAGCTAAGGTTTTTATTCAAATACAATATGTGAAAGTTGTAGAACCCAAGCGCGCTATAAATAGAGAAAATGAAATAAAATAAAGAAATTGCTAAAAACTAAAATAAGAAAATTGCTAAAACTAAAATAAGAAAGTTGCTAAAATAATATTGAGATTTCTAAAAGATTTAATTCCTAAATCTTTCTCATCCCCCTACATCAGTCTCCTTCACTTCCAAAGAACTCGACCCCGGGTTCTCTTCTGAATATAGACCTCATCCGCCTTGAATGGCCCATGCTTGTGAAGCTGCAATTTGCCGTAAGTACCGACTAGAAACCTCTCCTTATGTGGAAACATCATCACCTTCCTTTAAAACTTTAAACTTCACACGCTTGTCAGCAGCAGTGTTGTTCTTCTTCCCTGTAGCCTCCAATCTAGCTTTGACAATTTCCTTGATAGCTATAACTTCCTCAGTCCCAAAAAATTCAATAAAAACTTTCATCAGGTTAGGCTCCCTTTTCCAATCTTCAGTTTAGATAATCTCTTCTCTGTAGTGCTTCCCAATGAAAATACGAACCCTGGCAGTCGGCGACACTTGAAGATGCGAACTCTTACTCATCCAACCTAGCTCATATGGCTTCTCGTGAGGTTCCGTGGGCAACTTCAATTGATCAATGAAATTCTGAGAAACCAGATTTTGTGTACTTGACCCTGGGGTCAAGTCAATATGATGTTGAATATCTTGCAGAGGGGATAAACTATCTGGCAGCTCATCTACAATCAACTCTTCAAAAATCCGCACGTTCTCGCGCACCTCATCTGGAATTGTTTCCTCTTTCACAACACTCATCAAATCGCCTGAATTCACCTCCTGCAAATCATGCTGAATTCCAGTTATCTCAACATCCTCACCTTCCTCCTTTGAATCAGCAGACATAATCCTCGGCATTACCAGCTCATCAATCTTCTCTAATGCCTCCTCTGCCATAATAACATCTTCCTTCTTCAGCTCAATCTCCTCACCTTCCTCATCAAAATCAGCAGACAGAATCCTCAGCATCGCTAGCTCATCAATCTCCTCCACCGCCTCCTCCGCCACAATAACCTCTTCCGTCTTCGGATTCGCTTTCGGAAGCCCTTGGTGCACACACTCATTCATGTATTCCGTCACAATCTTCTTTCCTTGAATGCATTCGACGTACTTCTTATACTGGATTTGTTCAAACTCTTTTGGCAAAAACCGCTCCATCATCAATTGTTTCATTCACCTCCACGTTCTAACTGGCCCCTTTCTTTCTTGTTGTCTCTGAGTAACGAGCTTGTCCCACCACACGGAAGCTACACTCTTCAACCTCATCGCGTCCATCTTAACTTGTATGTTTTTGGGGACAGACATGACATCGAAAAACCTATCAACGCTGACCTTCCAATCCAGAAACTCCTCCACTCCAATAATTCCGTAGAACAATGGAATATCGAACACTAGAATATCATACTTATTCTGTCGATCACCATGGTCAACTTCTTGTTTCGAACTCAAATTAACAGCACGATTTTTCTCACCTTGCGGAACCCTATTCAGGTCTCCTCTCCTGTCACTACGACGACTCTTTTGGTTAATCACTCTCATCGTCAAAGTTGCAATCTGATAGGTCAGAGCAGTAAGGGTCGTGGTAAAAGTCGTCGAAATCCCTTTAAATTCTAATATGAATAACGGTTTATCTCTCATGGCTGTTCAAGCTTTGAAAAGAGACAGGAAAGCATGCCCTGATACCACCTGACGCAGTCGAAATCTCAGAAGGAATAGCAAGCGCTACACCTAGGATAGATGATCGAATTCATAAGCGATGAACTCGAATGATAACTCTGGAATCCACCATGAAAATAGCAAAAGCTATGGTTTTTATTCAAATAAAAGATGTGAAAGTTCTACAACCCAAGCGAGCTATAAATAGAGAAAACGAAATAAAATAAGGAAATTGTTAAAAAAATAATAATAATAAAATTTCTAAAACTAAAATTAAAAAGTTATTAAAATAATATGGAAATCTTTCTCATCCTCCTACATCATGTAAACTATAAGAATTGTGCTAATATAAACTAAAGGACTTGATCTAAGACTCAAACATATGTCCTAGACCTAAAGACTGTGGGGGCGCGCAGTAATTTGAGTATAATCCTAACATCAAACATATAATTTTAAACAACAAAAAAAAGTGAGCCATGACCAGGATGTTTTCTAGTACCTCAACCCAATCAGAAGCCTTCCAATGGCAGTAATAAACTTAGCGAAACTAGATGTGTACCTTGTTACAACAAGGTGAGCGTGTTGGATCGTTAGGTTAGCCTTCTGTGTGAGAGAGATCAACACGTGGTATCTCTCAGACAGAAAGCAGCGGAAAATAACTTAAGTGCAGGAAATAAAGTGCTGAAAGTAAGTACTCGCAAATTTAGAGTGGAAACCTTATTGCGTCCATGCAACAGGCTGAAAACCACTTTGCCTTCTGGACAGTTCCAGAAGGGCTTCAAAGATCAATGTTATTACTTGACGAATATGCTTGTAGAATGTTACAATCTG
Source organism: Rhodiola chrysanthemifolia (assembly GCA_033675395.1). Taxonomy (NCBI): domain Eukaryota; kingdom Viridiplantae; phylum Streptophyta; class Magnoliopsida; order Saxifragales; family Crassulaceae; genus Rhodiola; species Rhodiola chrysanthemifolia. The sequence continues at coordinate 17,911,776 of CM066207.1, forward strand.
TCTCACTCAGTGACAGTGAACCGATTCTACTCAATTCGAATACCAAATAACAGATCTTACTCTCGTCCGCACACAGCGAGCACTTCGGCGACTTTCTCAAACGCCCGCAGCAAATACTCCGACGACTATCAGGTTGATCGCAACCTCTGCTCTCCGTTTGCACTCTCTCAACAGCCGCGCTTCAATCGGTTGAGCTGCCTTTACTTTTATAGTCGTCCAGCAGATCTGATCTGTATCAGAGATGCGATCTCTATCAGATATTTGATCTCCATCTGACAGATCTGATTTCCATCAGAGATACGATCTCAATCTTCCAGATGTGATTTGGTTAAGATATTTCCATATCTTAACCACATCACTTATTCCCTTTCCATATCCGTCTTGTATATATTCAGCACGACATCTTGAGTATATTCCCAGCTCGTATATTTCCATATCACGTCTTGAATATATCTTGCCGTATATTTCCGTATATTATATCTTGAGTATATATTGGAGGAAATACTAGGAGAGTCCTCTTTTAACATTTACTTGCTCATGGATGCATATGCCCTAAATGGGAAAGAGAAGGATCTTGATCCAAAAAATGTTATCGCATCTCGGGTTTGGATGAATTTTGTGCCGCCACTGAAGGATAAACTAAAATAAATGTTGTTGCGGAGATTATGACCATCTCGACCGTTCATACTTCACGTAGACTACAATTTAATTTGCTCCAAATCTTAGTGGTTTCCAGGCCCTTGACACACAATTTTGCTAGATCAAGGTTCGTATAGTATATTTAAAATTCATATGGAGCAAAAGAGGTTCATAGGACACAACTAAGATTCGTATGACATAACAATATTGTAATTTTAAATAAAAAATTACGGAACTAATAATTATTTTTTATTATTTTTTGATTCCACGGAACTAATAATTTAAAGTTAACATATTTTAATTTAAATTTTTTTTATTTGTAGAACTAAATATTTACAATCAAATGGTCACACTTTTACGAAAATATCAGTAAAATCACGAACATCATGGTTTTATCCTCATGTAATCAAGTGCAGAACCATGATTCCGCTTCTTGATGCCATCAAGTTCACCTTCAAACCTATCAATAAAGTCAATTACATACGTGATCAGCATAAATTTATACTATATTCATGCTCCACATTTAGTCGATTTTCGATCATTCGCCTTATTTATATGAGCTCTCACCTTTTGTTTTGATGTTTTTTAGGTGAAAAACGAATCCAAGGCGAAATAAAGAGTTGTGTGGGAATTTGAGCGAAAACAGTGCAAAAATAGGCAGATTGACATCCCTAATTGCCGCGCACGCACAGAGCTCATACGGTGCCCAAATACATTGATCTTGGACCAAGAGCTGATTCAGTCGTTAAAGAGGTCAAAACTTGATCTGAAGTCTACTGTGCAGAACGAATCCGTGTCACCCATGTCACCATCTGCCAACAATATGTGACACTGCATCCTCTCTGGATCCAACCGTGTCACCCATTAGCTGACACAAGCGACACATGCCTGAAGGGCCAAATGGGCCAAAAATGGAATTTGGGCTAGGTTTTTGGGAAAATACAAAATTAAACAAAAAGAAAGGATTTTTGAGCCGCCAAATGAACTCTCCACAGACATCCACTCACGCACATCCATCCACACCCAAACACTTGGAGAGACGAAGAAGAGAGAAGGGGGCACGAAAACGCGAGGTTTTGATCGGATCGAAGATTGAGCTAAAATGGGTTATCGACATCAACTCGAAGGGTGTAGTCATTCCTTTTTCTCTTTATAGTTTTCGTTTCGAACAAAACATGATTTGTATTTCCATGACGATGGATAGTGAGTAGTGACCCATATTTTGGGGTCCTACGAAGCTTACTCGACTATGAATCGTTTAATATATTAATCGTTGCATGTTTTGGATTGTTTTACATGATTTGTATTTTACTTAGCGCCTAAACCCAGCGATGCATACTAGGTGTTTGAGAAAATGTCTAGTGTATAGCTTTGAGACGTTAAGCCAATAGCGCCAAAAGGGTGAGGCTAAACGTCCGACTATTAAGTAAAATACACGTTACGAACTTGATGACTACGAGAGTAACCCAAGTTTGTAACGGGAAAGACTCGTTCTACGACAAGGACTCCCCATGTTTACGCGAAGAGAGTTGGTAAACATTAGCGAGTTTCTTGATTCGAACCAATATCGCCGAAAGGGTGAGGTTCGTAGTTTAAGGTACATTTCCAACATAAACCAATAGCGCTGAAAGGGTGAGGTTCATACTTGGAGTGTACGGCTATTTTCCAATCAATATAGCAAATCCTTGCATGCTAGTTAATAAACTCGATTCTAATGTTGGGTAAGTGAAGTAGTTCCCCGAAATACTTCTCGAAAGTCGTTAAAACATTTTCTTACTTTCTTGCATTGTTAGATTGATTAGTTTTTAAAACCAAAACAAAATACTCGATTCCGACTAGGATAAATAGAAGCTCAACCTTACATAATGCATAAGTTTAAACTTGCTCCTTTGGACGATCCGGTTCTTACCGGCATTATAAATTGTTTTTGACGCTCAAAATACTACACGTCAATACGGCACCACCAACTGAGAACTATAATCATGGGATTTTGTGTTTAGTAATATTTTCGTAGAAATCCTATACGGTAGTTCTAATATAATGAGATTATGTGGATTGAGACCGTGTGATTAAATTTTGTATTAACTAATATGCCCTCAATTAAGATTTATTATAATTAAATTATAACTAATATTTTCTAAATTTAAGTACCGTACATAATTTAATCGAACGGTTATGAAAAGTTCTAAGTTCTGACCAAATTTATAGGTTCTGATATGATCTTTTCCCAAGAATTAATCGTGGCAATTAAAAACTATGGTACTCAAGCGCCAGGAGCCAATTATAGAACCTAGTTCCTTAATAATGCTGAACAGACGTGTGAAATAGAAATCCGTATGTTATGCAGAGTCCCAAGTGAGAAATCTAACGACCTTAAATTTCAATAAAATTGAACATAACACAATCCCAAATTTTTTTGATGGTGGGTTTACATCAGACATATAAGGAATACATCTCATACATATCGGGTACATATATATTTTGTAGTGAAACGGATCGATCTACACTCTCAGTTTTATGCCAAAACTTAAACTAGTTCAGTTCATATTTATGCATGTAGTGCTTGACAGAAATGCAAAATAACAAGAACAGGAGAACACAACCTTTTAAGGCCCGTGGTTCACCCAAAAATCAGGATAATCCACGTTGAGCTCCGTTTGGGCTCGATATGCACTAGAATCTTCAACGACGGCGGATCTGAGAACGTCGGAGTTTGGCTTATGCCTTACAAACACAAACGGATCTGAACCAGCACAGTCTCTGCACACCAAGAATCACTTGGCTCACACACTGCTCTCTCAGCTCTCAATATCGGTTCACATACGAACCTTCAGATTAGCCTATTCTACACACAGCCACACAAGACTGAAGAACAACAACTAAATCTATGAAGAACTATCACAGGTGTGCTCGGATTCACTCAGGGACGAAGAGAAAAGTTGGATGAGATACTCGGACTCAAAACCCTAGCTGCTGAAAGATTGAAGACTGAAATGCATCTTCAGAAGCGATGCTTTTATATGAATATCCACCAGCTGTAGAACTTCTTGTTGATCCAACGGTTAGCATGTATCAACCCCACGTGCTTTCTTTATTCTCATTGGACCTCACTGCCAGCTAAGGAAACCAGCTGGCAGTGACCTGGCGGCTGGCGTGAGATGATGAGATGAGCCAAAGCCCAATTGCTTATACTCTTGGTCCAAATATACATAAGCCCAGCGCCTATATGCAAGCTTCTCCAACATATTTCTAAAAATTTGAAGCACAACCATGTAAAGGGCACCAACCCGAACTTGAACTTGATATCATTCGATGAAGGGCGCGCCATCTCGGCACCTTTTAACTTTAAAACCCACAAATCTACACATGCCTCCATGGAAGGACCTTAGCTCGTCTCCGCACAACGCCATGGAAGGACCTTGGCTCGCATCCACGAGAAGATAGCACATGCAAGCATCCACAAGGGACGAGGAAGCGAAAGAGGAAAGAGAAGAGGAAAACATCTGCAAAGTATGTAGGAAAGGTCCACATCATATATAGGTGAAAATCCACAAAATTGTCGAAGGAAAATAATGGTGTAGTGGGGTTTGAACCATTGATTTGCTATTGCAAGACAAGTGTTCTACCAATTCAACCATCACCTTATTGGCAACCCAATCCCAATTTAACAAAACTCCATTAACTGCACCAACAACTAACTTGATTCATATTAACAAAGTCCAAAATAAAATAAACAAATTAACTACAGAATTAATACAACCTTATCAACAGCAGAAGTAACTAATTTTGTTGGGATTGAAGTGTAGTGTAAACACGATTTTCACAAGTTTCCTCGAAATAATTATTGTGTGTGTAACATGCAAGTGAGTGTGGATTCCACATGGAAAACGAATATTTGTTAGATCAAAACAAAAAAGTGGAAAAGAATGGGAATGCACGGATCCACAAAATTCGGGAATGTATTTGAGCGATCTTCTATAATTAATTGTCACCGCATTAATTACACAATTAAATTTTTGAAAGTTTCAAAATTGGTAGTAGTCTAGCGGATACGATCTTGGCCAAATGATCAGAAGATCGAAATCCCTGAATGCATCTTATGGGATGTGTTTAGTTGTTGTGCATTCTTTATTTATCATAATGGAATTTGATTTTAAAAAAAATTACAAAAGTCAACTCATTAAATATATAGAATTGTGGCCAATAGGGTAGTGACCTGTTGGTTGGAGTTCTGGAGCTGCGCGTTGCGGACGTTGATACATCGCTAAAGTCTGATCTTTGGATCGGAATTGAGAGACATGCACATCAAATTGATGACAGTGTACCAAATGGCAGATAGTATCCATATGTACTAATTCTATAACGAATTGTGATGAACTCATCAATAAAAAAAAGAATTGTTGGTCAATTACATAGTTTTCATACTATAAGTTCTTAAAATATATAATTATTTTCTTAAAAACAATTTGAAAAAACACATGTTCTAACACATATTAACTGGATGTAAATGTATTATTTTATATGTGAAGAAAAAAACACATGTTCTAACACATATAATGCATATAATTCGTAGCGGACTTAGGCTACATGCATTGCATATAAAGCGTAGTTTTCAACATACAATTCGTAGCAGACTCCGACTACATGCATTGCATATAATGCGTAATTTTCAACATATAATTTGTAGCGGACTCAGACTGCATGCATTGCGTATAATGCGTAGTTTTCAACATATACATTCGTAGCGGTTTCATGCATTATAATAAATTTAACGATTGGTAAAATACGTAGTTTATTATATATAATTTGTACATACTTCAGTGTGCTTCACTATTTTTTCTATGTTATCGAACTATTCCGTACCATTCGTAGTATGTAATACATAATTCCTAACATCGAACTTGTACTTGGCCTATTCAAATAGTCGAACTATTTGCGAATTATATCTTTCAGCGCTGCCTTTAACTTATCTTTATCAGATTCGGAAGCTTCGGAAACGAAAGATGGGTGTTTCTCTTCTACGTCTTCTTTGGTTTGATTAACTACATTTGCATTCTTCTTCCTCTTCCGTTCTGACAAAAAAGAATTCAATTTTTTTTTTGAGGCTAGAATTCAAAATATTTAGAATGTCATAAATTCAGTTACGAGTTATACTTGTTGCTGGCTATCCTGAAAAGCAACAGAAATCCTAACAGTTGGAAAGCAGCTGCACACTTTGATATTGTTACTATGAATTATAACTTCGAGGGCTACGCATACACTATTGTAGATAGCTAAGATTGTACAGAAAAGGTAGTAACATAAAAAAGCTACGCATTATGATTCATTTACTAGCAATATTATGCTACGCATTTTATCTCCGTAACTACGAATATTATGCTACGCAATTTTAACTAGGTTATTACGAATATTATGCTTTTGAACGTACGAACCATACACTCTTTAAAGTAACACACCCTTTTTTATAATGCGTATCTTTCTAATTAAAATTCGTAAATATGCAATTTCTGAAAAGCATACATTTATAATGCGTAGCTTTCTATTTAAAATCCATAGTTGATGTTGTTTCATAGAACATGATGATATCAAACACTGATTCCATAAAGCAGTGCAATCGCTATGAAATAAACCAACAAACGAATAGAATGTAGCCAGATAAGTCGATTAACTTTAAATCCTAAATAAATGGAAGAGTTCGATTCGTAAGGCGACATACCGTAAACGTGTGGTTGACCTTTTTTACCGTCGTAACCTCTTTGTTCGATTTATCCTTCATTGATGATGCTAGCTGTACGGAGTCGTCGATAGTCGCCGTAGGTTGTCGAGAATCGCAATTCAATCGATTGAATTCGTAGTGCAAGGTAATGGATTTAGGTCGTGGGTTTCGTTCGAGAATAACGTGATTGTAATTGAAATTTGACATTTAATTTTCCAAATTTTCCCTTAAGATCGTAATTAGCCGTAAATTAGTTACGAATTATGAAAGAAATCTGATTTAATCTTAGACATAGACGTGATGAGATAGAGGGTTCTGATTTTTTCACATTTCGCACCTGAGATGCTCTTCTCATAAAAAGAAAAAAAAAGAGATGCTCTTCTCATGGGATCTCTACTCTATTTTATACTGTCCCTATTTATTCTCATTAATAAAACTTGTTAGTTGTTATTAAATACTTTTTTATGACATTAATCTACTTAAATAATTTTGCAGTTTCTAGGTATTAATATACGAAACTAAAACGCGTGTTGGAAAACCCACATAAGTCTTAAGATGTGCATATAAAATTTGAAGTGCACTGAGTAAATTCACAACACAAAAAGCTTTCTCTTGTGCTTATTTCTTCCCCCCAAAAAAATGGCATTTAAAGCTTTGCTCATCTCATTTGTCGGAGCCTCTTTCGCCATCCTTACAATTCTGACTCAGGCAGCTTCATTTGATTTCATCAAAAATTTGAAGGGGAGTCAAAAAGGAGATCAAGTCAAGGGTGTCGCTGACTTGAAGAAGTACCTTCAACATTTTGGTTACCTGAACTATCCCACTGGCTTGGAAAGCCATGCCAATGATGATCATTTTGATGATCATTTAGAGGATGCCCTTAGAACGTATCAAGCGAACTTCCATGATCTTAAAACCACTGGAACCCTAGATGACGACACCATAACATCCATGTTGACAACGCGGTGTGGGGTTCCCGACATAGTTAACTGCACAACCTGGATGCAATCACGTAAACCTAAATATCGAGGTGACAGGTCCCATCCAGGTTATAATTTCTTTCCCGGATCCCCTAAGTGGCCACCAACAAAGACACATCTGACCTTCGGGTTCGACTCCAGCGTCCCAACCTCATTCAGGAAACCAATAGAAGATGCCTTCGAGAAATGGGCACTCGCAAGTAGTGGTCGTTTCTTATTCTCGGAGGCTAGCAGCTACGATGAAGCTGATCTCAAAATTGCGTTCGAGCGTGGTGATCATGGTGACATGTATCCTTTTGGTGGAAGAGGTGGGCATTTCGCGCATGCTTTTCCACCAACTGACGGTAGGATGCACTTCAATGCTGATGTAATGTGGTCTATTGGTGCAAAACATGAGCATTACGACATGGGCACAGCAGCACTTCACGAAATTGGACATCTTCTAGGGTTAGGGCATTCTTCTACTTTTGAAGCAGTCATGCATCCGGGATATTTTCCCTATAAGGTAAAGGGTCACTTAACCGAAGATGACATCAAAGGTATCAGGGCTTTGTACAATATATATCATTCTTGAAATTCATTATATTTCATATTTTTAAATAATTATTGTAATGAATGAAAATCAATCAATATATTAACATATTTGAGAATGAAGTCTCTAACATTGACACTAGGCAAATTAAAACATGTATTCTTCATCATAGACCAAATTTCTCTTCTTCATTAATTTTTTATCTCATTTGACATATCCGTGCCTACGCTATTAATTATCAATCTTCATTCATATGTTTGTTAACCTCATTGAGATTATATAGGGTATGTTCTGTAGAGCTCAAATTTCATGTTTTTAAGTTCAGTAAAGTTAAATAAAGTATATTATAGTTAAATAAAATGGAATAAGTTAAATAAATTTTTTTTTCAGTTTTCAATATTGTAGTTTAACTTGATCAAAACTTCAGTTCAACACCTTTATTCAAAAAAAAAATTCTAAGTTCAGTTAAGTTAAATAAAGTTAAATACAGTTAAATTAAATTTAGTATAGTTAAATTAAGTTAAATTAAATAAATTTCAGTTTAAATTTTTTTCAACTATTAAACAGCACCTAAATCACATTATGTTATAATTTCCAACGTTTTAGATGTCCCTAACGAAATTCATATTCATCGTATTCATGTCACAATAACCAATACAAAAAAAAAGTCATGAATATGCATAATTGATTTACTTATACTTATATCGCATTATTCAATACAAGAAAATATGGCTTCTACATGCGTAAAATCATACTTTTGATTCGGTAACATTCAAGTTAAATTACATCTCAAAATAATCTATTAAAAATGGAATATTTGATTCGAATCATGCAGAAAATGGAAATGGAAAGGAAAAAGAAAACAAGGGGAATGGTATGATGAGCGTTTGTGGTTGATTAAGGAAAGATTCCGAAGGGGGACGAGATACTCCTAGTAAAGAAGAAAGATGAGACATTTGAAGAAAAAATATATTCGTAGAACTAAAATTTTAATTGAAAGAATTAATTGTAGAATTAAGAATTTAAAAAATCAACGTATTTACATTCAAAATAAACAAAAATAGACTTAATAATTTTAATTTATAAATAATCCAAGTGAGAAATCTAACAATCTCAAATTTTCAAAAAAATAAAATCGACATAACACAGAGAGATCAGGTACAAAGCCCATATTTTGATATAAAAAAATACAAACTAATTACCACCATTGATTTTATAATTTCAATGGATGAGATTAAGAGAAATTAAATATATGTAATTTCAAATTGATATTAGAATAGGGGCAAATCTGGCATACAAATCCTTAATATATTTATTTTGTTTTTGTTTCATCGCAACTGCTACGCCATGGCCGACTGCAATATCCCTGATCGATAAGTTGAGCAAGTAGTGTATACCTTGCCGTGAACGACATGGATGAAGTCGAATGCGTCTGGTTTGACGCGCACGAAACGGACTTCTTCGCCGGTCTCCAACTGGACTTCCACCGTACCTGTTACAATGTCAATGAGCAAGACCACTACATCTCTCGTCATCATTGTTGTCGCCGTTACTCCTGATTCCATTGCTAGGGTTTACGTTTCAGATTTAGGATTCAAAAAATTCAACCAAAATCTGGATTCAAAAATACTCCTACAAGCTGTGGAGGAAAAACATGGACAAATTCTTAACGAATTATAGTCCAATTTTGACGAATTATGTCATAGTTCGTCAAAAGTGGACTATAATTCGTCAAGAATTCCGACGAATTGTAGTACACTTCGACGAATAATACCATAATTCGTCAAATGTAAACTAAAATTCGTCCAGAATTCGGCAGTATCATTGTAAAATTAGTCATGACATTTTATAATTCGTCATAACCATTATATAGTTCGTCATGCCCATTTTCGAATTATTCTTTTCGAAAACTGTCGATTGCATTTTGGGTTGAGTTCCATTGATGTCGAAGATGATCCAGAGTGTGAACAACTGAGTTCGACGAAGTTTTACTCCTTCAATTTGATCGATTAATGCTGAAAAAATCGGAGCTTTTCTGGAGGTTAGGGTTTCACGGGGTAGATGATGATCAACAGTAATGAACAGTAATGAGAGAGAAAATAAAGGAAAAAACATGTCTATTTTACCATTAATGAGCTTATTAATAGAGATTGAAATAAATTAATTGTGTTTATCCCTAATTAATAGGGATCCTTGGATTTACATGATCAAGGGTCTCAATTACTTTGTATTTTGTACAGTATTTGGACTTTGCACCAGATCTGACCTCACATAACACAATCCTAACTATTTTATAAAACTCTATTCATTGCACCATGAACAACCACATTCATTGCACATTTAATTATACAGTTAATACAACCTTCTTAACTGCACAAATAACTAATTTAGTTGGGATTAGTATAGTAAGATTTTCATAAATATCCTCAAAATAATTATTGTGTGTGCAAAATGCAAGTGACTGGATTCCACGTGGAGAACCAGTATTGGTTATATTAAAACAAATGAGTGAAAAAGAATGAGAATGCACATATCTGCAAATTTGAGGATGCATTTGAGCGATTTTTATAATCAGTTGTTGGCGTATTAATTAATGAGTTGAATTTTAAAAAATTAACTCATTAAATACATAAAATTTTGTGTCAATTTCATGCCAACAGGGGTGTGGCCTGTTGGTTAAGAAGTTCACCTTAAGATGCTTGGATCCTTACGCTCAGGGTTTGAATCATGGGGCCACCAATTTTCTTACTTCTTTTTCTTTTTCCTCTTCCTCGTCCCGGCTCGCGCGTAGATTCTTCCTACATCTATCGTGGATGCCTTCATCTTCACGTCTCGCGCGTGATGTGTTCTTCCTCCTCACACCTTGCGCGTGATGTATTCTTCCTCCTCACGCCTCGCGCGTGATGTATTCTTCCTCCCTCGTGGAGGTGTGCGGTAAAGGTGTCAAAAATGTACCGATGATTTGGGTGGATGTGTGCGGATTCATGGTAAAGGTGACGAACGTGGTCTGCGCTTCAGAAGTGGAGAGATGTACCAGATGCTTGCGGATCCGATCAAGATGTCTTGCTTAGAGCTTCGGAGATTAATATATATGTATTAGATGATAAAGCTCATATGCAATGTATTGTTCCTAGTTGTTGTACCACCCACTATCAATAAAAAAAATTACATAGTTTTCATACTATAAGTTCTTAAAATTTGTTATTGATCGTCGTAATATTTGCACTTCAATCGATGTGATTAAAAGCAAGATATTTGGTCAAAAACAATTTATAAACCGGTAAGTACCGGGTCGTCCAAGGAGCAAGTCCAAACTTATGAGCACTTTTCAATTTTGTTCCGATAAGTCTATTCTAATTGCGAAAGGTTGTATTGATGTGGTTACTAAAACAAATGTATATAAACAATATAAAAAATCTAAGGAATCTTGAGAAATTGTTACTACCAAGGCTAAAGGTGTATTCTAGGGGACTACTTCACTCATATGTGTTTTTAGACTCCAAGAATTCAATTTCATGCAAGATATTTGTCTTAGATGATTAGACTAAGGCCCGTATATCTATCAAGTCAAATTCCACCTCTCGGCTACTTCTCCGACTTGAGGAAGATATACCTTATACACACGAGTCCCAATCTCTCGATATTTTTTACTCGCGTCCTACTCATATCTCTCGATTGTCAACTCTCGTTACATAATCGATCCTTATGAGGAGGTGAAGCTCTAGCCTATCTCACTGCTAGGATGGGTCACGCTAGTGAACACCACCTAGCAACGGTGATTTACTTGCTTTCGAGAACCTTTGGCGTCCTCCCCTCGGTTACTTAGCCTAGGATTCTTTAATGACTCGCTATCTAGATACTTTGGCATCCACCTCTCGGCTACTTGACCAAAGAACCATATAAATTAATCATCTAGGTATTTTCTCAAACACCTAGAGTGCTTAACTCAAGCCATATACCAAAACCATACACTTAGACATTTTTCCAACACTTAGAGTGCATAGTTTGAGCATTCAATCAAAGTAAACCACAATCACCCAAAAATGTTATTCTAGCATTTATTCATATGGATAAGGAGTTTTACACATATGAGATCCATAGGACCCTAGCATACAAAGGACTACTCACAACCCATGTTCATAGACAAACACAAGTTGTATTGAGTACACAAAAGATGAAGATACAAGGAAAGAATGAACCAATCTAGTGTAGACGATCTTCTTCAACCCTTGGTCTCTTCAATCTTCAATGGATGATCCTCCCTTTGAAGCCTTGGTCTTTTCTCTCTCGAAACCCTTGATGCTCTCTCCTCTCAAAAACCCTCGCTCAAGTCTTCTTCTATCTCTTTCTATTTATAGTCCAAAAGCTGAAATTTCTGGGTTATGGATCCAGCCGGGCGGTTCGGAAATGAAGCCAACACTCAACCGGCCGGTTGGGACGTGTTAAGAGACTCTGAGGTTCCCAACCGGCCAGTTCACTTTTGTGAAGGACTCGAACCGGGCGGTTCAAAGCATCAGAGAGCAATGGGAGCTTGTACCAGAGTTCTACTAACAGGTCTGACTTCTTGGGGCTTTTACGAGGTCTTAACGTCCTAATTAGGTCTTGGCTTAAACTGAAGAGTTATAGCCCTTTGAGTTAGCTTTCGAACAAGCTTTGAATCAACTCATTCGGACACTGTATCCGATCTGGGCTTGCAAAATACGCCGCAAAGGTCAGTCTGTCCTGTTTTGCCCGAAACTTCATTTTTGGCTCAAATTCATCGAACTTTTGCTCCATTTGATCTTTGAGGCTCCGAGTGAGACAAAATGCATTTTGGGACCTAATAGACCAATAAGGGTGTGAATTGGCATCAAAATTACTTGGAAACGTATCAAAACATCTAATACAAGTGGAGGAATATTAGTCAAGAATTTCACTTATCAGTTATTATTTTCTTAAAAACAATTTGAAAAAGCACAATCTATAACACAGTATTAACCAGCGAAATGGGGTTTGGTCGAGTGGCTTGAACTCTTGATAACTTGTCAAGAGGTCAAATGTTCGACTCCCTCGAGTAGCGTATTTCTCCTCACTTTTGTGTAGGGGTGTTATTCATCCATTGTGGACGTGTTGTATACTGCATGTAGGTGTTGTTGTCTCGTCTATTCCTTCCATGTACGTGTGGAGGTGTTAAGCTTCAATTTAATGCTCGTGGATTTCAAGTTAGAGGTGCCTTATTACCTGTGCTTCAATGACCAGAATTCAAGTATCTAATCCGGATTGGTACCATGTGTGGCCTGTGCTCCAAGAGTCTAATATTCACATATAATTCGTATAAGGATTCTTATGTATAAGATGTAAAATCCACCCTAAAAACACAGTATTAATCGAATGTAAAAATATTATTATTTTTTATAATAAAATCATATTTTATATTGTCCCTATTTATTCTCATCAATAAAACCATGTTAGTCATTATTAAATACTTTCTTAAGATATTAATACTACTTCAATATTTTTATTGTTTCTATGTATTATTATGGGAAACTAAAATGTATATGGTGGAAACCTCACATTAAGATTTGCATATAAATACATGTTTATTGTGCATATGGAGCAGATTTACAACACAACAAACTTTATCTTGTGCTTCTTTCTTACAGAAATAATGGCATCCAAAGCTTTCCTCATCTCACTTTGTGCTTTCGTCATCCTCCCAATTCTCACTCAAGCAAAGTAACTACATTTAATTTAATTAAAATTTTGAAAGGGAGTCATAAACGAGATTTTTTTTTTTTAAAAGTCAAGGGTGCCCCTTACTTGAAGAAGTACCTCCAACATTTTGGTTATCAGAACTATTCGTCCGGCTTGAAAAGGCCTGCCAATAATGAATATTTAGATAATCTTTTAGAGGATGCCCTCAAAACGTATTAAGCAAACTTCCATATTAACACCATTGGAACCTTAGATAACGATACCATCACATCCATGTTGAGACCACGTTGTTGGGCTTTCGACATAATCAACGACACCAACTAGAGATGCAATCACGTAATGGGATAACATGTTCCATCCGGATTACAATTTCTTTCTCGGATCCCCAAAGTGGCCACGATCGAAGACACGTCTGACCTATCGGTTTGATTCCAGTGTCCCAACCTCATTTAGAAATTCAACAGCTTTTATGCCTTCGGCAAATCTGACAGTCGTCAGTCACTTTTTGTTCTCAAAGGCTAGATACGATCATGCTGATCTCTGTTAAAGATATGATTAAATCAGTTTGAATGAGTCATTAATGAGTGGGTTTAGGGTGTGTCCATTTGAACTTGTTAGTTTTATGGTATGTAGTTTGGCAAAACTTAGAATAGTTGTTCAAGCTGTTGTTCGAGTCTAGCAGAGACAACTGCCCTGGAACAAGTTGAAGCAGATGGAATGTTTCCAAATTCAGATTTGGAAACACAGTCGACCGTTGGAGATCAAGGCGGTCGCAGGTGCATGGGCAGAAGTTGGAAGTTTCCAAATTCAGATTTGTAAACTTGTTTCAGCCGACGTAGCACAACTTCGCCTGAAGATATTTCCAAGATCAGTTTTGGCAAGTCGGTGCATATGGATAATCGAAGAGTTCCTTGGAGTCGGTTGCTTGCGCTTGAAGCTATCTTAGTCTAGAAGATAATCGAAGATTGCCTAATCAAGAATTGAAGATTCGAATAGAGGATTATCTACAAGGGATATGCGCATTTGATTAGGAAAGATTTCCTAAGGTTATAGGCGGTTTAGTTTAGGAATCCTAATTACTTTAGGGTTTCTACCGCTCTATATAAGGAGGGCTAATGCTTAGGTATTAGTCAGCACTTACGGAGATATTAAATCACGCTCATACTCATTGAAGGGAGCAGGACGCTAACGGCGGTGAACTAATCGTAACTGGTTATTCAATAAGCTCGTAATCGGCTGGAGAGTTAATCGTCACTGGTTACTCAAAGGCGCTCGGATTCAATCTGTGCTGGTGCTCAGCAGATTGATCGAAGGACTACACTGAAGGTTCGCGCACTGAAGCTTTGAACTGCGCATTCGGGAGAAGGCGCTGATTCTCACGGAGGATCATCTTGGTGGATACTGAGCGGGAGCAAAGATCTAGGGGAGACCTAGATTGCAATTACTAGAGTGTCCGAGGCTCAGGTAGTTTAAGAGGGATTCTGTAAACGGTAATTCCTGTACTCGCAATACTTAATAATAGTGAATTGCTGTCCACCGGGCTAGAGAACGCCCCCCAGAGTAGGCTTGTTAACGCCGAACTGGGTAACAACTTTGCGTGTCACTTTTATTTCCGCACTACTTATTTTAGCGCGTAAGTTGTTGTAGAATTTGTTTTGGACATCGACCAGAACAACATCTCATCAGAAGATTTCAGAACTCTAACTTATAGTGTCTTATCTTATCTTAACTGAAAGTAACTTATAGTGACTGATATTAACTTAACAACAACTTATAGTAACTTAACTTAACAAAAGAGCCCCACCACCACCACCACCGCCGGCCGCCGCCCACCACCACTAAAATATGGGAGTTAAGTTTTTTTTTCTTTTGATAATGGGGAGGTAAGTTACTTTTGTATGCTCTTTATAAGAGCAAGTTTCGTTCAATAAACAGTAACAATTTCGATTCTATCCTTCCAAAACCTAACAAGTGGTATCAAGAGCGAATTCCTGGATTTGGCGTTCCGGCGGCAGTAGCCGACATGCTGCTGTCCGCCGGATTCAAATAAAGTAGGAAGTGAATCGAAGTCGGTGATTCCAGACGATTGCCTGACGGTTCCAGACAGTTACATGCGTTTTTAGAGTTGCCCGGGAGCAACAAAGCCCATACGGGCATTCACGTATAGAAGCAGCAGCATTAGGTGAGATATCACAAAACGGACGAGGACGAACTGGATCCAAGCGAAGCCCGTCTAGTTCCATCGAAGGTAGGCGCAGTCAGGGACAATCGCAGACGAATTCAGTGACAGGATGTTCGTCCAGATTCAGACTGAGCGCGGCCGAAATCGATGCCAATCGTAGGGTGTCTCAATCGAGACAACAGATGCCGACTATGGTAAAGTTGAAACCGCACTTCATCATTTGGTAAGAATTATGTCTGTGTTGATGATGGTAATAAGTAAAATTGAGTAGAGCCTGGCAATATGATGTGTTGATGATGAAGATTACAGGCGGCCGTGTTGGTGATTATTGTTGAGATGATGGGATATCAAAGGAAAATGCAGGAGTTAGTATGTTGCTGTTTGAAGAGACTGGGCTGAACTGAAGATGAAGATTATTGACACCAATTTCTGAACTGTTGTTGTTGACTGTGTAGAAGATGATTGCTGGTGATGAATGAGTGTCTTAGTAGTAGATTCATTAATGGGCGTCTTGAAAGTCGCCAGGTAGTAACAGTAATGAGGCTCCCAGTGTGTGCTGTGGAGGCCTTGGATTTTCAAAAGTAGATGGTCATGGATTCAATTGATAATGCATAGAAGATGTTTGATGGAAATCTTGTGAGAAAAGTGGTGGCTGAGACTTGAGAGTCTGCTGACCGATCGGTTGTGGGATGTGGTGGCCGCAGCGTTGGAGGAGTGATCTAACACGAGGTTTTGCGTGAAGGCAATTATTGAGAAGCACGTAGTAGCAGAGGAGCATGAAGTGTATGTTGGAGGTCGCTTCGAAACGGAGAAGGCAGCTGTGGACTCTGGTCGGATTTTGGCTTCCACTATATGGTGGATTTTCTTAATTGCGAAATAGCAATTCTTGCCATCGGTGAAGGAAAGATTTAAGCTATATCGGTGTGGAGTAGTTGTTGCTGTTAGTGAGGAGAGAAATGGACAGCACGGAGACTCATGATGCAGATCTGAATTTTGAGGCAACGAAGCCTAGTTACCGAAGAAGAAGAATTAATTAAGTTGAGTCTCTAGAGTATTTGACATCAATCTGAATATTCAGCAACGTGTGATAGATGAACCTAAAGGGTACGCGAGGATGATGTTGGAGCATGAAGATATGGCTCAAGCAACTAGGATGTTGGTGAAGCTTAGTGAGCAGTAGCTTATTGACTGCAATCACAAGTGTGATGTCAAAGAGAAGTTGCTGTGTCAATTTGGCGAGATGCAAGACCATGATGAGAGGAAGGTTGAGTTTTCTTTCGAACTGAAGCATGGCGCGCAGAAGGTTGGAAAAGAGAAGTGCACACTTTTGGGGATGAGGAATCTGCTCAAGGAGTTTAAGAGGGTTAGTTGTCAGGATGGTGGAAATGGTTCGGGGAAGATGATTCTCAGCCTATTGGATTTGATGGACTCAGGTTGCCTTGAGTTGAGTTGATGTTCAATGAATTGGGCAGCCTGAAGAAGTCCTGGTGGGAAGTTGATTAACGTTGCTAGTGTGAGGAAGCTGAATTCAATTGGGATCAACAAGTAACAGATCTGTTGTATTTGGAGCTGACGTTGTCAAGTTTTATGTCAGATGAGAAAGGGATGAGAGTAATGTTTAAAGCAAACAATGTGAAAATAGTTGGAAGTTCATATCAGGGAAGCAAGAGTGTTTTCCGAGAAGGGAAATAAAAAAGGAGTTGAAGGTTGGATTGCCAGAGATTGGTTCACAGATTAGTGAAGGTGAACTAGAAAGGATGATGACATGAATGCAATTAATGCCAGAAGAAAGGAGTTGCGAAAGGAAAGAGAGGAGGCCTCAATTGCTGCTGTGATCAGAACTGTGTTAGTGAAACACAGTAAGTTTGGAGGTAATGAGGCGCTCAGTTGGTTGAAAACTTAAGTGTGTTGGAGTGGAGAATTTGAAAGGCAACAAAGGAGTGGTGGCGACGTTCCTAGGGCAGGCTATCAGCGGTAGGATGATGAGTGAGTCAATGATACGCTGAAGAGAGATTGCAGTTGTGGTCTATCAAAGTGGCTTAATGAAATCTAAGTGCTGAGTTGCAGGCATTGTTTGAAGAGAAGGTGGCTCAATTGTCCTGGATTGCCTAGAAGAGGAATGAGCACCTAACTGTCGATGAGAATGATGGCACCAGTAGCATCGATGTTGAGATGTAGATGGATAGGAGACTTGCATGATGAGTATCCGTTCATGAGAGCATTCATGTAGCAGTGACATGGATGGTTATTGCATTTGCTCAGAGGAGAGCAAGAGATTGGCTCCAATATTGATTTGGAAAGACATTTTAAAATGTCAAGGACAAAAAAGTGTGATTTTGTTAGGAAGTTAAGGGAGGTGATGGACCATAATTATACGAATCAAAAACACAGTAAAACCCCCTTAATTAGACTGTTGGTCTATTTAACTTTTGCTTGTTAGTTCCGATATATTTCTACAGGGTATTTCAGAGCTTAGAGAGAAAACACGCTAAGGAGAGGAGTTTTACGCTAAAAAGGATCGCTCGCAATTTCTGGCCAGCCAAAGACCGAGAAACCCAGATCGCGCCCAGCGTCCAGCGCGCCTGCCGAGCTATTCGAGTCCAAATTCAAGTTGCCCGAGCAAATCATCTGATCTGACAATTCCGCCTCGACCAAAGTGTTTAAAATGGAAAATAAGGTGGAAGATGTCGGAAAACCAAGGAGAATGCTCGAGCAGATTGGCAGTTAGCTCAATTCCAAGGCAAAGGCCCGGCGCCCATAGGCACCCAAACCAAGTCGCTCGACTCGACGGATGCATCTGGAAAATCTGGCTCGACCAAGATGTTTGGAATGCCCAACAACGCGGACAATCTCTCTTCCCAGACAAAACGCCCGAGCCGATTAGCAGTTGGCCCAAGTCCAAAGCAAAAGCCTCGCGCATAGGCACCAAGACCAAATTGCTCGACCAAAACATGGAATTTGGAAAAACTGGCTCGACCATTAGTCTTAGAATCACTTGGCCATTCCAAATCAACTATCAAATGCAAGCATGGACCAAGGTGACCGGCCACCATGCTTGGAGGTGGCCAAGGGAGGAGCTCCTCCCTCCATGGTGACCTGCAACCGGCGGCTCCTCCACTCTAGGTGACCGGCGGCTTTGCTCCTCCCCCATGTGGCGGCTCCTCCTTGCTCCTCCTCCTCCTCCATTGGATCAAAGACACTTGTCCCTCATCTCCACCACCCATTTCTCCTCCCTTAACCTATAAATACAACCCATCCATCTCATTTGTAAATCATCCTCAAATAAAAATTTCACTTATCTCTCTAAGTTTTGTAAAGTTTGGCTTTGGAAATAAAGATTGCTCCCTTGGCGCTTCAACGGTAGTAAATTTTTAATATTTATTTTCCGTCTTTAATTTCTAGTTCCTTAGTTATAATGTTTAGCGCGATAAATAGTAGCTAAACTATTCGTTCGGTAGAAGGGGTGGACTTGTATTATAAAATGTTTTAGACTGTTAATTTAGTGTCTCGTCTTTGTATTCAAAACTTGTTCTATGTGCCATATATTAGATCAGAACGTCCATGGTTGAGTGGATGCTTGAAATGGCAAAGCTCTTCTGTGGAAGTTCGTAAACATACTCGGGTAAGTGGATGCTTGAAATGGCAAAGCTTATCTGAGGAGTTTGATCTCTCTCAAACACCATTTTGGGTAAATCGGAAAAGACAACCCAAAATGGATGCACACAGGCTAGTATACCTTGAAATGGGGTGCTAGTCTAAGTAGAACAAGGGTTTTACGTTTTTTGCAAAAGATTAGACAGTCAAGTGCTTGAAATGGCCTTGACTCACTTTCGAACACTTTTGCGAAAGACTAGACAGTGTGGCAAATTGAGCGCCGGAAAAGGCCTTGATACACATTTGAATACTTAGAAGATTCATTAAGGGTCAATGATAGACAGGATATAATACAAGGCCCCTGAAACCGAACGCTTTCTTTTAATTGTAATAACTATCAGTTACTTTCCAGTACTAAAACCAACCAACCAACCAATCAATCACTTAGCTGGTAGCTTTAAAACCAACCAACCAATCCCGAAATTGTCCAACTTAAAGAACAACTTATTCCCCTAATTCCCTTGGGTTCGACCCCTACTTACCACTTACTACCCAGTAGTATAGTCGCGAGTAGCGGAAAATATAAATTTATTTGTACAGAGAACATTGCACCTTAACGACAGTGCAGTGTCATCTGTCAGGAGGCTACGATGAAGGCCTTGTCGCTGCGGCGGCAGAAAATTTAAGTATGGATGGAGTTCCATAAGTGCTGCAGCAGCAGTTTGGGTGACGATTGATGTGTTCAGTTGTGTCACACATGTCACTAGAAGAAGATCATGACTCATGAGCCCTGTAGCGTAGTTGGTGATCTTCTTACTATTGATTATGAGTGTGACTGATGGAAAACTCGTGACGTTTGAGTTGCTGGTAACAATTTTTGTTTTCGTCGATGAATCGACACTTACCGGAAACAAGCCAGTAGTTGTCATGCAGTTCGAAATGGAGACGATGCGAAGATTGGCTGATGGGCAATAAAGAGTGTGCTCCGAAAACTGTTTAGAGTGAAAACCTATGAGGAAGATAGGTTACTTACCTAGTACGGTAAGTAAAGTCTATGAGTGAAGTAGACTTGGTTTCTAGTCATACAACAAGTAGTGAAGAAGAGCAGTGACTCTCGCTTGTTGGGGAGATGACTGATACTGCGGTATCGAGGAATGACGCTAGAGGAGCGGCCTAGGAGAAGAAACCATGAGAGAGTTGATGGTCAGCAGAACCAGTCAACAGGAGACTGTTGAGCAGCCCAGCCAAGAGTATCGAATCGCATTGTAAACTGAGTACTAGCGTATTCAGTTTAAGAGAGTACTTGTAAGGCACTGCACAAAATCAGACATCTTCTAGGGTTATCGCATTCTGATATTTTATATGCAATCATGTATTCGACCATTGGTTCCAGTATGGTAAAGGATTTCTTAGCCGAAGATGACATCTACGCTATAAGGCTTTGTACGAATAATTGTAGTGTATGATTGTTGAAATGCATTATATTTCAATAATTTATATCATAAAATAGATATGATATACGAAAATAAGCCAATATCTTATATATTTTAGAATGAAGTCTCCCACATCAACGATAGACACATTGAAACATGTATTCATCATCATAGACTCATGCATGCGAATAAAATTGTGCATTGTGAGTTTTTAGCTTGGGAGTTTAGTTTAGTTTGTGTTAGATGAGCTTAGGTTTAGTTTAGGTGCGTTTGATTAGCAGTTTGTGTTGGGTGAACTTGTTTAGCTTAGGTAAATTTAACTTTAAATTCTCTTATTATAAGAAATTATTTCACTTTGTGTAATTAAATTAGTTTAAATTAAATCAATATTACCTAAAATAAATATAAGTTTAATAATTCAAAGTTACGAATAACATTAACATAACTACAAAGAGTTAGGATCAAATGAGAAGTTGTATATTTCATGAGAAATGAGAACAATCTTAGCCGTACAATCTTAATATCAATGGTCCTAATAGTTTCTATTTATCTAAATCTAAAAATCTGTTTTTTTAAACTATTAAGGGCATATGAATCATTTTGTTAAAACCCTAACTCCTCAAATTTCTTAATTTGATCTCGCAGTCGGAAGCTCGAATTCCTCAACAATGGCGGGTGGTGCAGTACTAGCTCGAGCGCATGGTATATGTGCTCGACGACCTAGAAAAACAAGGACTGTTCAGCCGCCGAGATTGTCAAGCAAAGGGGGAAGTTCGAGTACTGGCTGAACCGGTCGAATCCACTGAATCACGATTATGTAGCGCACATCGAGTACGAGAGAAGCAGGTGGAGGCTCTAAGGTTTTTAAGAGAGAAGTTGTGGCGAGGGAGCTAAAGGATAAAGGAGAATAAGAGGATGAAGAAAAGGAGTTCCGGAATTTACCAGAATTTTGATGATTTTGGATATTGGAGTTGTGTAAAGAGAGGAGGAATGACATGATGTTAGTTGGAAAGTCACTAAATCCAGTTCATGGTATAAAAGAATGTTCATTCATACTTGATGCTCATTCTTGATTCGGAGAGAGGCATTTGGTGATGCTGATTTCTTGGCAAAATATGCGCTGCATAATGACAGGCAATAGAGCAGGCTTAATTGTTGTCCTAGATTAGAAGCTTTGTCATGTCCGTTTTAAGTCCTCTTTCTTATTTTTGTAGCCTTTTATTGGCATTATAAAAAAATGCTACGAATTATGCATTGCATAATGAGTGACAATTATGCTATAAATATTTACTGTAGTAACTACGAGTTTTATAATGGATTCAGACCCAATGTTGTTTAGCAAAAGCTACGAATTTTGACTTAATAACTACGAATTTTATCATGAATCCAGAACCAATGTTGTTCAACAAAAACTACAAATTTTATCATAAAATACGTAGCCTTCTAGTTAAATACGTAGCTTTTAAGTTAAAATACGCAGCTTTCTAGTTAAAATACGTAGCTTTCTAGTTAAAATGCATAGCTTTCTGTTTAAAATACGTAGCTTACTAGTTAAAATGCGTAGCTTTCCGTTTAAAATTTGTAGCAGTAATAGTGACTGTTACGAATTTTGTTTGTAATTGCTACGTATTTTAGTTCGAAAGCACCTCCAATCAAAACCCCTGCATCTTAAATTCATCTCCTTCACCCAACCCTCTTGCCCGCTCCATTCCTCCGATCCATCACCACCTCGCCATCTTCATTTCACCAATCTCTCTTTCCTCCTCTCTTTCTCAACTCAAATGTCGAATCATGTCGCGCCAGCAGCCTCCTGCTTCAGCGTCACGCCATTCCTCGGCAACTACATCCGCTGCTCATTCATCGCAATCGGGCTAAAATTCAAATCCATGGATATAGACGACCTTCGAATTTTGGGCAAAGAAGCCCAACCCTTACAAACCCAACCAACCTCGTCGCAAACGACGCCGGAGAATGAGCAATGAACTGCGTGTGAAGAGGAAGTTGGAGATGGGTATTGCCAGTCTTGAAGCGTGAGGTTGGATGGACCGACCATGGTGGATTTCGTCGTCGTCGATTATATCCACAAAATTTGAGTTTTGAGTGAATATTATTTATGACTAAATTATCCTTAGAAACGTAGATTAGGGTAGGGATTATGTTGATTTGGAAATTTATGGTATGTAACCTTCCCTGTTGATTTAGAAAAATGAATGGCCCATATTAATTTTTCTTTCTCACCAAAAACCCACTTCTCATCAACCCTAACTACAAAACGTTAAAAAGATTCATAATATAACATTACAATTAAGATTTTAATACGAATATTAAATATCTTAACATATTTATACATTTTTCGTATTCAACTTAAAAATATTGGGATCCTCGTCAGGATCAACTTCCATAACTTGACGGGCTATGAAATTTCGCACGGTGTTCATTTGATCCTTTCGACGTTGATTGTATAAGTTAGAATCAGCAACCCCTTCCACTTCTTCTTTCAATAAAATCGGCAGCTTGAACTCATGCATGCGAATAAAATTGTGCATTGTAAATGTTGTCAGTCTAGCTTGACACACATCTGCCACTTGAAGCGGGACACAAAGTACCTTCCACGTACTCTTCAAAATCACAAAATAATGTCTAGCGGACACACATCTGCCACTTGAAACAGGGCACAATTTTTATTTGTAAAAATATTACGGACTATGTTTGTTATGTTTTTTAAATGATTAAAAAAAATTGTAATATAATTTTATATTTCTATTAGTAATTATAAAATATATTTAATTTTTTTTAATTAAATGCGTTAAAACATATTTATTTATAATGTTAACGAAAGGAAAATAATAATTCATTTTTAATTTATTTAACTTCACTTAATTTAGTTTAGCATAACTTGGATGAATTTAGTTTAGTTTTAGTTTATGTTGAGTTTAGGTGAGTTTAGTTTAGCTTGACCTAGCTTAGTTTGTATTGCATGAATTTGGAATGACTTAGATTGTATTAGTTTAGATTATATGAACTTAAGTCAAGCTCTAAATTAGAACAGGGCCTAAATAATTCATCTTCACATAAACCACATGATGTTACAATCTTCAACGATTTAGATGTTGGTATCGAAATTCAAACTCATCATAGTTATATAAGAATAATCAATACAAAAAAAAATCATGAATATACTCATCATAGTAACTTAACTGATGTATCACATTATTCAATACAAAAAAAAGAATATGGCATCTGCTACGTGAAATCATATACTTTAGTTTGGTAACATTCAAGTCGAATTACATCTCAAAATAATCTACTAAAAATGTTAAAAATTAAAATTTTGATTTCCAGTCAAACAAAAAATGGAAATGATTGGAAAACAAGGGACGAGATGCCCAAACGGATGGTCAAAAATTATTGGGTTGGTCTAAAATTAAAAAGCTTATTGGGCCTTTTAGAAACGAGTGAACAGACGAAACAAAATTAGGGTTTATGAACAATCTTTTCTCAAGGGTTCTAGCACAATCAAACTTTCTCAGGGAGACTTCTGATGATAATTTATGGTGAAGGGAGCTGAAAGGGTACCTGGGTGAGTCTTAAAGTCGAAATTTTGATTGTTTTTTCGTCTCATTTGATCGATTTTATGTACACATGCTGAGAAGGTTGAAGTTGGATATGGTGTCTTTGAGAATTCGGATTTGAATGTGAAGGTGGAACCTTTGTGATGGCTATCTGCGGAATTTCTAAAAGGGTATTGCTATCTTTTTTGGTTCGGATGATATCACAGGTGAACTATGTGGTTCCAGTTGGCTGTCGTTCTCTCAATAGCAAATGTGATTTGTTGATGACATTTAAATCTGGGTGGTTTCAGAGATCTAGATATGTTCATAGTTCTAGAATGTTATTTTGCGTGGCATCTCAGCCTATTGCCACGGTGCCGGTTGTTAATAAGATATCAAGAGCTGCAAAGGCTGAGGCGCAAGCTGTGCTTTTTGATTACTTGCAAAATACTAGAAGTTTTCAATTTGCCGATGCTGAACACATGAGCAGGAATTCAGACCGTTTTCTTCTTGATTTGCTTGCAAAAGTGGATATCAAAGAGAATGTCACTAAGTCACTTTCGAGGTATTTGCGCTTCAATCCTATTAATGAATTTGAACCTTTTTTTGAGAGCTTGGGAACTACGCCAGACAAGTATTCTGCTTATCTTCCCAGGGACTTGATGTACCTGAGTGACAACCAAGTCCTACTTGATAATTTTCATGATCTTTGTGATTATGGGATTCCACGTGGTAAGATGGGTAAGATATATGCTGAAGCGGAAAGCATATTTAGATATGATTATGGAGTGTTGGCTTCTAAATTTAGGGCTTATGAGGAGTTCGGGTTGAGTAAGAGTTCCTTAATCAAGTTTTTTACTTGTGATCCATCTCTTTTGGTTGGGGATGCGAATACCAAGTTTATTGATTTTTTGCAGAGACTAAATAAAATAGGGTTGGAAAATGATTGGCTTGCCGATTATGTATCTGCAGAAAGTTCGTACAATTGGGCCAGGATGTCTCAAACAGTGGAAATACTTGATAGATTGGGGTATGGTGGGGATAATGTGGCAAAGTTGTTCCGAAATGAACCTGGCCTATTATTAGAAAATTCGGGCAAGGCCATCCAAATATTAATTAGAAAGCTAACTAAATTGGGTTTCAAGAAAGATGATGTTGTTACTTTGTTCTTGCAAGATCCAAAGCTTATGTCTAAGAAGTGTCTGAAGAATCTATCCCACTCGACGTCTTTCCTGTTTGAAATAGGAATGAAACTAGAAGACATTGCCTACGTTGTTCATACCCATAAACATATCCTTAGCTCCAACACGCCGAAGCGGCCACGAACTGTCTTAGGAACTTTAAAAGTCGGTGAGAGTGCCTTGCGCGAGATGATAAAAAAGGATCCAACGAAACTATTCGTTTCATCATCATCAACTTCTTGCTCAGAGGATTACAAAGCATATTCATATTCTTTGCAAGCTCCGGTCAGGTATTTGGAGAAAGCAACATTCCTAAAGTGGCTAGGGTATATTGAGAATTCCGAAGAGTTTGTGGAGGCTGCCAAGAGGTTCCGAGGCAGAGGGGATCAGTTACAGGAAAGATTTAATTGCCTGGTTCAGGCCGGTCTGGACAGCTACACAGTTGCTGATATCATAAAACGCGTTCCACAAATTCTCAACCAAAGCAAGGAAGTTCTAGAACAGAAGATACACCTGTTAACTAACGTTATGGGCTACCCACTTGAATCCCTAGTTTCTTCTCCAACTTATTTATGTTACGATGTGAAGAGAATCAGACAAAGGTTTTCAATGTACTCGTGGCTTAGGGACCGAGGCGTAGCTAAACCAGCGGTGGCATTGAGTACAATTCTCTGCTGCTCAGAAGAACGATTTGTTAAGTACTTTGTGGACATCCACGAGCATGGTCAGGCTGCGTGGGAAAAATTGAAAGAATCATCGCAGGCTGCACAAACCAAACGTTAAGTATACCTCCTCAAAGTATACCTCCACTTGTTGTGCACTATATTCTTTAGATCAATAAACTTCCTTGTTCACAATTTGGTGTCGGAGCACATTCCTTCTCTTTTTTTTTCACTATTTTTTGGAATTTCCGTCAATTTTTTCTTAAATTTTGGTAGTGTAAAACCAAATGGCAGAAATCCTGGCCCATAAAGTTCACAATATTGACCCGGCCCGATAAGTTTAACAAGCCGCTGCAGTGTGAAGAAGAACATTCCCCAGCACTCGAAGTCGGTGAGAATCTGCTCATTCGATTTTGACATCCCCAATCAGAAACCTAGCTTCTTCTGTTTTTGGGATAGAAAATCAGAACCCTAGCTTGAGTCTCAATGTTGTTGCTTTCACCGAATTCGTAATCTCCGCCAAAAATGAGCCAGAAAACATGGCCGAATCGATCGGGAAATCATCGATATGCCGCTATACCGTTCTGCAGAAGCAGCGGAAGAGATGCGGAAAGGAACCGTCAGGTGAGAGGAAGGACGTCCGCCGAGTACAGAGAGTCTTCGAGCCGTTCAACTCGGTTTTGTTCACGATCCTCGTCTGAGGCGGCGGCGGTTGGGAACGAGTTTGCAAGTCTGCCGGATGATATTTTGACGAAGATAGCGGCGAGCTTTAGGTATCCGGAACTCCAAGCGGCGTCGCTGGTTTGTAAGTCGTGGAGTCAGGCTCTGAGGCCGCTACGGGAGTCGATGTTGTTTTTGAAATGGGGGAAGCGGTACAAGCATGGCCGTGGAGTGCGGCCAAATTTGGAGAAGGCGTTGGATTCTTTTCTGAAAGGTGCTGATCGAGGGTCGACACTGGCTATGGTGGATGCTGGTCTTATTTATTGGGAGATGGGGAAGACGGATGAGGGGATGGCTTTGTATAAGAGAGCTGCTGTGCTCGGTGATCCTGCTGGACAATGTAATTTGGCTATTTCATACCTAAAAGGTACTCTCTTTCCTGAATAACAAATTTTCGTCCAATAGTTTGTTTAGAGAAATGAGGGATTTGTAATCAACTACGGCTCAATTTGTGTTGATGCTGGAATAGCAGTGATTATTAGCCAAATGATTTATTAAAATATGTTGTTGTTTTTTTCTACTGAAAATCATAGCTTCCAGTTGTCACTAGTTATGCAGGGAGATGATTATTAGGGTAGCTAGTTGTTGGAGTAATACTCGGAGATTGTAGCTTGTTACAGCAGATACAAAATGACCATTGTAATCGTTTTCATCTAACCGTCCATGTCAATGTGTAGGCAGTTTTTCTTTATGTTGCCTCCTTGGTTGATGAATTTTATTCTTCCTGAAGCTGAGCCACCAAATTCAACTGAGGCTGTGAAGTGGCTAGTTCAGTCTTCTCATGCTGGCTATGTCCGTGCACAATATCAACTTGCTTTGTGTCTGCATCAAGGTCAAGGAGTATATCACAACCTTTCTGAAGCAGTAAGTGCTCACAATATTTTCATGACTTTTTTTACTGCTGTGTGGAAGGCGATGTTGCCTGTCTCTTACTTGTTCAATGACTGTATTTGTGAAAGGTCTAAGATTACTGGCCTGTTAACTGTTATAGATATTTTTGTGGATGCATGTGTATTGTTTTGTGTTACGTATCCTAAATCCTTTTTCTGACACCACTTTCTTATTGTAGGCTAGATGGTATTTGAAAGCCGCAGAAGGTGGTTATGTTCGAGCGATGTATAACATATCATTGTGCTACTCACTTGGCGAAGGTTTGGTGCGGAACCATAGGGTAGCAAGAAAATGGATGAAACGGGCTGCTGACCGTGGCCACAGCAAAGCACAATATGAACATGGGCTTTTTCTGTTTTTAGTAAGTATCATTTTCTAAAATATTTACTGAATCAGCAATTTTCTTTTATCAAGCAAATGGCTGTTATCATTACTTGAGCTGACTTTTATTTGGTGATGTTCTTTAAAGGATGGCATTTTGCAAGTCTTTAAATCTACTCTAACTGTTATATAGATACTATTGTCAGCTAGTGAGTGGGCTAAGCTTTCAAGGTATTCATCATTTATGGAGATGTTAACAACCATTTCTCAGGAAGGAGCAAAGATGAATGCTGTCGTCTACTTGGAGCTAGCCACTCGTGCTGGTGAAACGGCTGCCTCTCATGTGAGGGATGTCATTCTTCAACAACTATCTGCAAGCTCTCAGGCCCGTGTCACATCTCTTGCCGACAGTTGGCGTGCTTTGCCTTCAACGGTTTGAGGTTTGTGTATGATTTGTAAAAGCTATCTATACGCCCTATTCGTTCTTCTGAACAGTTTAAGCTTGGCTGACCTTCCTCTTCTAATAAAATTAGCATGAACTGAACAATCTAACTTCTAAGAATGAACATGTGATTTTTTTACTTATTTTTTTGCTGAGATTTTGTATTTTTCACTCACAGTTGCTCCCCATCTTTGCTTAGCAGCTCAAGATTGCTTTCAGAGGTTTCCAGGGAATAGTCTGGAGTGTTACATTCCGGAATAGAATGATTCTCATTGATTGGCATGTTATTATAGGTATAAGGAGTCAGTCGTGATACGCATCTTAGCAGTTCTGTTTACTTTCAGACGAACGCCGTCATACTTAATTGTAAATGATACACTAAAAAAATGAAAATGGCCTTTGTTCCTGTTTGTTTTACAATCTGAATGATACATATGTTCATCTAGCCACATGTATTGCCCATACCACATACATTGAACTGCAGCTATTATCCATCCACTGATAACATCAAATACTAAATTGGTATCATAGGAGGCAGGAGGGTGATTTGATCTCAGCTACTGGTATATATTTCGAGGTCAATGTGGTTCCATATACAGCAGTAACGATCCGCTCAGAGTTTGGCCACAATCCCATTCTGATTAGGCTTTGTTGTTACCACCACATTGTCTTTCACATCCGAGTCTATTGCGCCAGGAGGAACATCCACTGCTGGGGAGCAGTTAAAGAATCCATGTGGCTGCATGAAAGAAAATAAAAGAAATGTCGATATCTCATGGAATTCTACAACATATTCATCCACAATGGCAGGTTACTCGGCCTGAACAACTATCTACTCGAGATCTACTTGCATTAGAGATTTGTGCTTTCTCACTCTTAGTCATGCAAAAAATAGCTTCAAGTATCCGAAGACCAATATCAGAAACTGATGCCACTGCACTTGATAATTGTGAATACCAAGGAAAATTGAAAGAAGAGTACCATTAGTGTAAAACCGATTCGATCCACTGGCATGACTGGCCAGTCTTCAAGACGAGGAATATGTGTCACTCCAAATACATACCTGCATTTATATGATGTCTCTGTATAATAAGAGTGTCATGCAAAAAAAAAAGGAAGATATGTTCCTTCATCAGTGCTATGGTGAATTAGAGAATACATACATCAATTTTTTAAAATTTCTTGGATTCTGCACTCCAGTCAACTCAGACAAGGTCTTCATAGTCACGTGAAAACTAAATAATTAATGGTAAATTATGTAATGGAGATACTTACCACAAGACAATATCAGTCTCCTCCAAAGATCTATCTTTTTCGACCCATGTATATAGTCCCTCACCCACACATGGATTTTGGTTTGGAAATTCCCCACCAGGAAACCTCTCATCACGAGAATACGGTGTCACCCATAAATTATGCTTCAGGAAGGTAGCTCTTTGCAGAATTTTCGCCTCGGAACCGACCAATGGTAAACAGTTGGAACCTGGTACAAGCTTATAGCCTGTTAGCTGTCCAGTCCGGTTCACATTCCTTGTATGCCTTATCTGTGTGTGGCATAAGTTCAATGTCTTGTCACGATTCTTGTGAGAATAAGCATCTAGTAGAAATTTGATGCGAGGATGAAAACAGACAACTATGAAAAATGCAGATACCATACCCTAGACACAAATATGTATTATATGATAAGTATATGGCTTGCCACGTACAGCAATCGAGATGGGTTGAGAGGTATCTTACAATCCAGTGGCGAGCTGAATTAGAATTACAGTCTCGCACTGCTTGTAGTTCGGATTTCAGGAGCTCCTCTTCAGCATAGAATGCATTGTTGTGAATGTTGCCCTTTCCTGGTTCTTCCACCTTGATATTGACCTCCACAACCTAGAAAACACAGTATCCAAATCATGTAGGGCATACAGTGCTCTAAAAGTGAAGCACATGACACCAAGTTCAGATAATGTTTAAGTAATATGTGATTTGTTATTGAATAATCAGGAGTAAAAGCCACTTTCGCTCATTAACAGCAACCTGATTCAATGCTTCACCAGGCTTACAATCAATTGCCATATCCATCCGCGTAACAAAGAAATGCTGGTGAACTGGCGCATAGAGTCCAGGAGCAATAGTGGTTCCATATTTTCTGACTTCACCAGGCTGCAAAGCACCTAAGCTAAGAACTCCTGTAAGTTTAACTTCAGCTTCAATCTTCCCATCCTACAATTACAATAATTCAGAAATGTGTGTGATTAATCGTATATCCTAAGTCTCATTCAGAAAAGTAACTGATTGGCAGAACATGAAGAGGCAACAATCTCTATTGGATGTGAAGAAAATTTTGTTCTTGTTCAGATCCGGAAAAAACCTGATAAAAGTACCAGAAGAATCCATATTCGTAATTAGCCACAGTACAGATAAAAGATACAGATAACCGTCTGGAACGTCGGACTTCTGCCAGTCCGGTTCTCCAATCTTGATGCTTCCATAATATTCCATGGTCCTCTTCAAGCAAACAAACACAGTTCTCGATGGTTTCTACTCCTCCAGTAAAATTTGTGAAGTGTGCATCAAAGTACTTCACATAACCCAAGCAATCAATACCCTGCAAAGTACAGTTCCGTCAACCAGATGAAACTTGATTGTAGGAGCCATAATATAAAGATGCTAAAGTGGAGGACCTGTTTCAGGGAATGTGCATTTTTACCCAAACCGTCTTCCCCTGCATCAAATGCGTTCTTTCTGTAATGCGGATCATTAGGGTCTCCATAAGGGACCACCATTTCAGCAAAACTTAACCTGTGAGCTACAGATCTACGGCCTCGATTACCATCAACATAAGCAACTGAATGAATAATCAAGCCCTCCCTTGGAGTGAAACCAATACGGAAATTCCACTGCACCAAGCAATACACCGGGTCAATTAAAAAAATCTATAAAAAAGTAATATACCAGTTATACCTAATACGACCAATGAAAATTGTATATGCAGTCAAACCTAAGCCGCTAAAGACAACTTTAACCAAAATAGGCAATCACCTTTTGCCATTGAACAAAATGACCATTAACACGAAAGCTTGGACCCTCGGGCTGGATGATTTGCAATGGTTTTACATCACTTCTATCAACACCTCCACGTGTTTCACCAGGAGTATAGTTTCGCAATGGATCAGCTGGCGGTAGAGGAACTAGTTTACGGTCTTCAAACTCGATGACCACCATGTTCTGCATATCAACAAGTACATAGATTCCTTCAACTGGACGTGCATAACCATTTTCCATTGGACAATCACTTTCTGTCCTACAAAATATCAATGGCTTAGCAAGCCTACGGGATGGAGCATCCGCATCACTGTGATATCCAACACACCTGCGGCAAACGATAAAATGCATCAGACCATACATTATGTCTGCAATATTTCCAAGTCTCTGAAAAGTTTCCTCTTTATTTGTTCTCCTGAGGTGATTATTTGTGGGAAGTTTCTGTAACTACCAGGGATCAACCATCACGAGATCCATGTCTTCGATCCCCCTCCTCTTCATGGCATCTCGAAAATGTGGATATTCTTTTACAATAGCCTCACATTCAGCATATTCAACAGCATCCTGTGAATTTGGTACGGCGAAGCAAGATGAGGTGAAAGTTATGTCTACCATAGCTGACTGCTATGAATATGTGAAATTATAAAGTATGCTGAGAATCATCCGGGCTGATCCCATGACAAGGCTGTATAGAAGACTATATGATTGTTTTTTTTTAAATATTCTGAAGAAGGTGGTATCAATAATAACTATGGTGGCACATTTAGAATTAGAACTTGAAATAAAAATCATAGCAGATCTATGGAAAGACAGCCTTAATACCATTGGAGGCTGAACATCAGGAACAACTTCGGATGAAACAACCTTTCCTCTGTGGTGTCCACCTCGAGTAGCAGCATGAACCTCGGAGAGCTGAACTATCCATATGCTGGTCTCATTTGACCTTTTATTGTACACGACAAGTCTAGCTTGCCTGGGAGGAAGCTTACTTGGAATCATTGGTCCACCTTTAGTCCTTGGGAGTAAAGACGGCTGAAATGGGGGGAAGAAATATGCATCTGCGAGCGCCACAACATGTTTTTCGGGTTCCAGCAAAACCACTTCAATGAAACGCATGCTATCTCTGACCTGTAATCATTTAACATTACAGAACAGGTCATTTTCAGACACACCTGCTTATTCTTAACAACAGTGCTATTACCTCTGGAGTTGCCCCTGCACTCCTAACTGTTGTCACTGCAACGGCAATCTCAGCAGCAGATAAAGGATCGAGTGGATGGCTGCTTTGAGCCCTCATCATAACTGGAAGTACACCTGATCAGGCATTGAACCAAATGAATCACACCCAAATTCAATTTTCACGAAAGTCAAAGCAACATCAAAATTCATCAACTAAATATATAGACAAATATTCATTTGCTGCCTCAAAAGTAGAACAGCTAAAAAGTTCACTCCAAAATATGTAGTCTTTTCATTCCAGTCCCCAAATCAAAATTTGAAAAAAATCCCTCATCATCACGAAACTGAATTTTGTGACACCAAAGCAAATGAACAAATTTCAATTAGGGCACAATCCACGTCGGATGAGCTACTCACCCTTGGTTATCGTTGCTGTTTCAGCAACCGGACGAATTATCTTCGTCACCGCCGCAACATCCACATACAGCTGATCTTTATCAGTCGAGGATTTAGGCGCCGTAACGCAGCAGGACGCCGCTTTGCCTGTATTCCCGGCCATTGGAAAGGATCAGCAAGCTCAGAAGTTCCACCGCCGAAGAGATCACTTCGCTTTCCAGTTTCCACTCAGCAGCCAAAACCAACCTTCTAGCTGTCTGACTCATGCAAATTTATCCGGCGGCAGAACGACTTCGTTGACGAGGAGTGAGTTGCAGAGTGTTGTTGTATCTTTTGGATCTTGGTCTGAAACTCCATTATGGAGCTCTGTAGCTGTCACTATCAGCAAAACATTGTGTCTAAAAATAAATTTCTGTGTTTTGTGTGTCCGTTTTGTATTACCCTTTGTTTCATCGAAAAAAATAAATAAATAAATTTCTGTTAAACTCAAAAATTGAAATTTCAAAAAACAAATGAATAGAGTTTAGGCTTTTTTTGTGTGTGTGTGTGTGAGATCCAATATAACAGGGCCCATTACGGAATATAATTGGGTCCACGTACCGCATCTTGCTTTCATTTTTATTTTATTTTTTTGATTGAAACATCTTGCTTTCATTTTTATTTTATTTTGATATAAATCTTGCTTTCATTTTGAATAGAAAGAACACCAACATTTGTTTCCTTGGTCCTCCATCATTTTCTGAGTTACACATTGACCCTGCACGTTTGTTTGATGCTTTTTTTTTTTGATTAAGAAGAGCCGAAGACGGCTACAACCAGACACCTCGCCCAAGGAGGATTCACGAAGAACACGACAAAACCTAACCGACCGATCAAAACAGTCGACATTACAAGACCAATGAAGACCATCGTACCCTTCAACAATACAAACTTCTTTTTTTTTTTCGAAAGCAACAATACAAACCTTTGAATACAATTATTGTTTAAAGTGTTCTGATCTAAAAAATACTATATTAACAGGTTTAACTGGAGAAGGTGAGTGTTAAATAATCACATCGGCCTCACCACTGACATCATCTTTATAATTTTAGTCATTGGAGTTTGAAGGAAGAATATATATTTAGTTGCGACAAAAATACCCCTTGGTTTCTGTGATAACATTCCCAATTTTTCAATCACAAAATACCCTTTGTTGGTTTCTCATGTGGTGGATTTTCTTCTGTGAAAGTGAAATGTTAATTTTTTTTTTTTGGGGATAGAAAGTATACAATTACACAAAATAACAGAGGAATTATCATTAATGACTTCTTGATGTAGCGGATTATAATTATTACTATAATATATATGGCACGTGGGGTCCAGCATGCCCTTGACCTGCAGTGGGCACGCACAGAACAGTACAGCACGGACCCCGGAGAAGAATGTCCCATCGACCTCCGCGCATGTTAGCCATCACCTCTCTTTTTTCGTATTACCGTGAGATGAGGTTATTATAGAATTAAGATTAGCAAAATAAGTAAATATTTTAATAAATTTATTAAATATTTAGTTTTTTTTTCTTACCGACAAATTCATTACATGTCTTATATATTTTTTTATTAAGTTACCAACCGGTAAGAACAGGACAAATCGCTCAATAAGGGCCTAGTAAAGCCCGGCCGCCTGGACGAAACTAGGGATGCATACTTTCAGACAGAACCGAAAAACCGGACCGGACCCGACCGAATTTTACGGGTCGGTCCAAGACCGGACCATAAAATTTCGGTTCAGTCTGGTCCTCGGTCCATACTTTTCAGAAATTCCAGTCCATCGGTCCGATCCGGACCGTAAAATTAAAGGTATTCGATCCAATTCGGTCCGAGTTTTCACCAAAATTTTGGTCTAGGTCCGGTCCCGGTCCGGTCCACGGTCCAAGATTTTAAAAAAATTCGGTCCGCCGGTCCGGACCGAACCGTAAATTTCGGTCCGCCGGTCCGGACCGAACCGTAAATTTCGGTCTGGTCCGGTCCGGACCGGATGTGCATCCCTAGACGAAACAGACGACACTTACAACAAAATATAGAGCAGACCCTTAAACGAAACCCGGTACAGCCGAATCTGACCATTTCCGGCCGAAGCCGACAAGTATCCGGCGTAAACTGATAATATCCGGCCGAGGCCGACAACTTAACCAACAGGGACAAACCGTCCCGGAACTAACCTACAACCTAAACTAAACAAACAACTAAAACATTACAATATTTCAATATTATCTAATATATTTATCTATTAATCGAAGCATATATCTCATATATGAATATTATTTTCTATTTTTTTTATGTATCAATTTTCGCATCTGGAATTAAACCATAATCTAAAATGTATTGGTCACCACCGGTCCACCCTGATACTTGAAAATTGAAATGAGTAAATATTCTTTTTAAGTGGTATATATACTCAAAATTGAAATGTTTGAATATTTTACTAAAATTGGTTTTCGAAGAATTGATTTAATTGTATTTTGATACCTACTACTGATAATAATATTGAAATGTTTAATCAAATCAATGAACTAAAAAAAAAACAGAGACAAAAAGCAAGCACGTGATCGTTCATTACCTGCAAAATCAAAAAACAAAAATGACAAAACCTTTTCTTACAACACATCCCATCTCTCCTTTTTCTGATAGGTAGCGCTCACCACTCACCACCACTTCAAATCCGATAAAACAATTCATTCCTCTTTCAAAACCCACAACTTTCCAAACATAAAGTTTCAATTTTTAATCGAAAAATTCAATCTAACTGACCCACCCCCACCTCCATCATTATCCGTGTAATTTGGCCACTTGTGTTGGCCTTTTGCGTGTTTGGTTGTTTCTGGTAATACTCTGAAGTGAATCAGTGACTGAAAATGTGAGAAGCTCCTTTTTGCTATTTGATTATTTGTTGCTTGAGTGAGTGAGTGAGAGATAAGGATAACGAGGAGAAGAGAAGAGAGGAGAGGTTTTGGTTTGCAGTTTTATTTCTCTATGGTGTGGAATAGGAATGGCATGAAGCCTGAGAACAAGCCAACAACTACATACCCACTTGGAACTTGTGTGGATAATCCATCAACATCTGCTTCTGCTGTTCTCCTCCAGCCTACCCCAGATCTCTAGGTTCGCAGAATTTCAAGGTCTTGTGGTTTTTCCCAAGTAAATTCTCTCTTGCTTTTGTTCTCTGGCTGCTGAGAATCTGCAGCCTTCATACCTGTTTGCATTGGGACTTTCAGTTTTTGGTTTGGTTGTGGTAAAGAAAGGATTCAGGTTTTGGGCTATGTTGGTGATGGTGAGCTGTGTGTTTTGATTACTGAAGTTAAGTGTTGAAGTTGAGAAAGTGGGGAATGAGGAAGGAGGGTTTCATTGTTGGGTTGTTGGTGCTGACAATGGTGATGAAACGCTCATTTTCATCTCTTTCTCCCACTGGCATCAATTTTGAAGGTCAGTTGTTTGTCACTTTTTGAGCTTCATGTCTTCATGATTTTGATTCAGTAACCACTAACCAGTGCCAATGCCTTCCTGTGATCTGTCATTAGTATCTAATTTGAAGCTTAACTATCTGCCATTATCAGATAAGACACAAAATTAGCCTTGCTCTTACCATTTAGCCAAATGCAGAGGCTAACACCCCTGTCTACTCTAGTTACTATTGTAGCTTAGTTACAACACTTAATCTCTTATAATGATCAGGACTTTTGTTAGAAGATGTTGATATTTGGTATGTGAATGTCATTGCAAGAGCTTTTTAGGAATTGTTTGGTATCAGTATTTTTTTTATGAAAGAGTATTTTTTTCTTTTAAAAGAAAAAAAAAACACAAAGGGATTAAGACCAAACATAGTTCGGATCTTTCTCCTTAGGACAGGTTCGAACTGAAGCTCGAATCACATGCATTCTCATTGAAAGAGATCTTGCAGAGCCGGTGATTCCGTGTATTGGCAGGGGCGCTATGAAGCATTGTGACTGTATTGACCTCCTCACTGTGAAAGTGTTCTCTGAGTGAGAATTGGATAGGGCTTTCAGCTTTAAGTCTACCTCCTTCTGAGAGTCACACTTGAGCACTTTAGTCGATATACTTGTACCTGATGTAGCTAAATGTTTGGAATCCGTATTAGCTTGGATGATTGTGTGTTTCAGGATCGTAGCGGTTCGTGTAATCTATTTGGATCTTTATTGGCTAATTCCCGTTTTGAATTTATTGCTGTCAGCTGGTGTACCTGCTTCATTGACTAAATGAGATTATTTGAGTTAAGTATCCTGATTTTGTGATGTATATTTGTTGGGGTGATACAGTTGTAGCTTTAATGGCAATTAAGGGTAGCCTAGTTGACCCACATAATGTGTTGGAGAATTGGGATATCAATTCCGTTGATCCATGTAGTTGGAGGATGGTGACATGCTCCACGGACGGCTACGTTTCTTCTCTGTAAGTCAGCCCCACAAGTTGCGTCCAATTCTATATTTATGAAAACATCTCTCAGTATTCTAAATGTTTGTGTTTTTCTAATTTACCGTCTTGTTGATTTGATTTGTGTACTAGGGAACTACCTAGTCAGAGTTTGTCTGGGACATTATCTCCGGGGATTGGCAATTTGAGTAATTTGGAAAATATGTAAGTAATTTGCAATTCATCACTTTTGGTTTGATTGAATTGACATGACTTTGGCGTCATTCTCATCTCATATGACTACAATTGCTGTTTGTGTAGATTGTTGCAAAGTAACTCCATTTCCGGTCCAATTCCTACTACCATTGGAAAGCTGGAGAAGCTTCAAGCGCTTGATCTCTCCAACAACTTGTTCAGCGGTGAAATACCTGATTCGTTCGGGAATCTCAAGAACTTAAACTATTTGTGAGACTGAGACCTCATAACCCATATTAAAGTATTTATTTTTACCTCTGCCGTGTTCATCCGATAGAGACTAACTCAATGACCTCTTATGACATACAGGCGACTGAATAACAACAGTCTTACAGGACCTTGCCCCAAATCTCTGTCCAAAATTATCGGCCTCACACTCGTGTAAGTCCCTCGCATCGAAATTTGGCACTCGAAGATTATCATTTTATTTTGACACATGGATCATGGAAACTGATCATGTTTTTTTTTTTGTAATGCGACCAGTGATCTTTCTTTCAACAACCTGAGTGGATCTTTGCCGAAAATATCAGCCAGGACATTCAAGTGAGCTAAAAAGGATTAGTATTTCATCTTTCAACAACTTGAATTGCGTATTAATAATTGTTTGCTCTTTTCTATCTAGAATCATTGGCAATACTCTTTTATGCGGAGCAAACTCGTCCAACAATTGCACCACTATTTCTCCCGAGCCACTTTCCTTGCCTTCAGATTCATTACGAGGTGAAATTTAGTTGCCGTCAATTTTTTTCCTTCAGTTTTTTTGTTCCTTCTCAAGATGTTGAAGCTAATGATGTTCGAAGTCTATTCTCAGGTTCTGAAACTGAAAGTAGAAGCCGCCACATAGCTATTGCTATTGGTGCTAGCTCTGGTGGCATTCTCCTAATCATTGTGCTTGGGTTCTTTGCTTGGAAGTATCGGCACAGCAAACAAGTCTTCTTTGACGTCAATGGTTAGTTGGTCATCCATCTTCTTTAAGACTTATCATTGTTACTTTTAACTATAGTATATAGATAATCATTTGAATGTTTGTGGCAGATCAATATGACCCGGAGGTTTGCTTAGGTCATTTGAAGCGCTATTCCTTTAAAGAGCTCAGAACGGCAACTGACCATTTCAACGCAAAGAACATATTAGGGAAAGGTGGATTTGGAGTTGTTTATAAAGGGATCTTGAATGATGGCACAATCGTGGCCGTTAAAAGACTAAATGATTACAATGCTGTTGGTGGCGAGATTCAGTTTCAGACAGAAGTTGAGCTGATAAGCTTGGCTGTCCATCGCAATCTTCTCCGGCTTTATGGGTTCTGTTCAACAGAAAGTGAGCGTCTTCTTGTTTACCCTTACATGCCAAACGGGAGTGTTGCATCTCGATTAAAAGGTTAGCTTGGATCCGTCAATAATGTATCTGTCGTCTCGCGGAGTCAGTTAAATATAATAGTTTGCTATATTTCTTTCCAACTCAGATTGCACTGGTGGCCAGCCAGCTTTAGACTGGTCAAGGCGAAAGATGATAGCGCTGGGGACAGCAAGGGGTTTACTTTATCTGCATGAGCAATGTGATCCGAGAATCATTCATCGAGATGTCAAAGCAGCTAACATCTTGCTTGATGAAGACTTTGAGGCAGTTGTAGGCGACTTCGGATTAGCAAAACAATTAGATCATAGAGAGTCACATGTCACCACTGCTGTGCGAGGGACTGTTGGCCACATTGCTCCTGAGTACTTATCAACAGGCCAATCCTCAGAAAAGACAGATGTATTTGGATTCGGAATTTTGCTTCTGGAGCTAATAACTGGTAGCAAGGCTTTCGACATCGGCAAAGGCGGCAACCAGAAAGGCGCAACACTCGATTGGGTGAAATTCCTTTTACTCGATAAATCACTCTGTCGATTTACAAGTCAAAACAGAAATACTGACATAACACTTTATGCGCTGGTTAGGTAAAAAAGCTTCATGAGGAAGGAAAGCTAAGCCAGATAGTCGACAAAGACATGAAATACAACTATGACCATGTCGAGCTGGAAGAAATTGTTCAATTGGCGCTTCTATGCACACAGTTCAACCCATCTCACAGACCCAAAATGTCTGAAGTGTTGAAGATGCTAGAGGGCGACGGCTTGGCTGAAAAATGGGAAGCCTCTCAGAAAATCGAGACACCCAGGTTAAGATCACTAGAGAAAACACCTCAAAGATATTCAGATTACATTGATGAATCTTCACTCGTGGTTGAAGCAATGGAGCTCTCTGGACCTCGGTGACCTGATCATTTCGTTCCTTTATTCTCATATACATCAAAAACTACAAGAATGCTCGAAGCTGGCGTTGTTAGAAGTTAATGTATTCAAATATGTACATGAAATGAAGAGGCAAGATTGACAATGTTTTGTCCATTAGAGAGTTGTTGATAATTTTTCAGCTTGGAAAATATGTATGCAGGAATGCAGTTTGAAATTTTGCTGGATTGGTAGTTTAAATAAGAACCGATCGAAACAGTAACCCGTCTGTGTGAATGAAAGTGTAAAATAAGAACCGAACCAAAATCTTTCGGTTCACTGTGCGGTTCAATTTCAGAAAATTAGAAGAAAAACCTTCGGGGGGGGGGGGGGGGGACTAGTCAAAAAATTTGGGGATATCGAAATTAGGGTTTCAGTAGGATTCCGACAATTAGATTCGATTGGGTCGCCGTTCAGGTAACTCCAGCATCTCTTC
The DNA here is from genome assembly GCA_033675395.1 of Rhodiola chrysanthemifolia. Taxonomy (NCBI): domain Eukaryota; kingdom Viridiplantae; phylum Streptophyta; class Magnoliopsida; order Saxifragales; family Crassulaceae; genus Rhodiola; species Rhodiola chrysanthemifolia. The sequence goes on from CM066207.1 coordinate 17,952,292, forward strand.
GTTTGATTGAAACGACTTTTGTGTGAATACATTTGTTTCTATTGGTTGTTTGTGTGGATCTGGCTGATTTGGTGATTGTTGGATTGATTCAGAAATGGAAGAAGCGTTAGGGCAGTTGAAGGTTCAGTTTGAGGAGTGGAAGATTCAGTTGCAGCCATATTGTGATGAATTTCAAAACTATTTGCAGCAAGTGCCTCCTGTTCAGCTTTACGTTGCCATTGGTGTCCTGGTCTTCACTGTACTTTTGCTCTTCTTCAGTAAGATCTCAGTTGAATTTTGTCTTTTTATGTTAATGGAATTTTGATTATGGGTTAACAATGGATAAGATTGGTGGTTGTATTTACATTTTTAAAATGTTGTGTTTGCAGCTCGCTTGTTTCGTAGATCCAGGTCTAACACAATCATTTTAGCTGGTCTTAGTGGAAGTGGAAAAACTGTTATATTTTACCAGGTAATAACTTCACTATGGTAACTCATAGGATTTGTTAATGCACTGATATATTATAGGTGTTCATTTTGTGCATATGCAGTTTGTTAGCTTCAGTTTTTTGTTCTGATAGTGATAAACACTGCTGATATTCAAATTATTCCCTCTCTCTCTCTCCTTTTACATTTCCTATTGTGATTCTTATAAAAGAATGATCAGAGATTTCAGTGCGTTAACATATTGATGTCCTAGTTTTATGATGGAACCCACTGATTGGTCCTGAAATTTATGTGATAGTAAGCACACATGGACTATGCTCTTCATCATGCAAAATGCTACGTTAATAACAAGGCATCCCTAGAATAGTATCTTCGAGTAGAAATAATTTGATTATTGAGTAACATGAGAATAAGAGCAATCTTTGTCATTAGTTTAACCCATCATCAAAGTACTTTATGATAATGCTGGTATTTAGCTCTTCCATCCGTGACAGGCTCACTCATCTAACAGTTGGAATTTGATTTCTGTGCCAGCTTCGAGATGGATCAGCACACCAAGGAACTGTCACATCTATGGATCCTAATAAGGGAACATTTGTGCTAAATTCAGAAACTGAAAAGGTATTACAGCATCTCTATGCGAGTTGTTCAGCTAAACTATTAGGAAGAATAATGTAAGTATAAGACTGGTAACTGAAACAATAATCTTATTAATAAAGCAATTTGTTTAGGTAGCTCAAACCACAAAAAAACAACTCCTACATAAACTTCACGTACTACATGCAGTAACGTAGTATTGGAACATAACTTAACCAAAGAGATTAATCTTAGGAGCTGCTGAAATACCGACACTTCTTCGAAGCAATTGCTAAATAACTTCCAATGACCCGGTCATGGGTCATCCCATCATTAGCAAAAGAGGTTGTAAGCTTTATGGATCATTCATCAATGAGTTCCTATTGCTGGGACTCATCAATAGCTCATATTTGTTTAGACGCTTAAATATAACATTTAGTGTGTTTATATTCATTTTGGCAGAAAGGCAAGATCAAACCTGTTCATGTTGTTGATGTTCCCGGGCATTCGCGCCTGCGACCCAAACTGGATGAGTTCCTACCTCAAGCAGCTGGTGTAGTTTTTGTGGTGGATGGTCTGGAGTTTCTTCCAAACTGTCGCGCAGCTTCGGAGTAATTACATTCTATCTTGTCATCTTGGACTGACATGCCTCCAAGTTATTTTATTGACTTTTGATTGTGTATGACATAAGGTACCTGTATGATATCCTGACGAAGTCCAGCCTAGTAAAGAAGAAAGTTCCTGTGTTAATTTTCTGCAACAAGATGGACAAGGCATCTGCACATTCTAAAGAATTCATTAGAAAGCAACTGGAGAAAGAAATGTATGTCTTCAGCAGTCTTTTCGTTTAGTATTCTACTGCCATTTCATATATTTTCCATTTAGTGATGGTTTGCTATAACTTTTGTGGCGGAACATAAAGCTAAAGTATCTTAGATATTGTCAGAGTATTTTCGATTCAACAGCCAGTGTACTTGAGATACATTTGCATATGAGGATTTTTCTCTTGAAAGCAACTCTAAGACTACAATTTTGTAATTTGTAATATTGAAGTATGTAGGACTTCATTGCTTCCCAAAATATCTAATATTCTTTTTGTTTCTTACAGTGAGAAGCTAAGGGCGTCAAGAACTGCAGTATCAGACGCAGATCTGACTAGCGAAATTACTCTTGGGATCCCTGGCCAACCATTTGCGTTTTCCCAGTGCCAGAATACTGTGACAGTCGGGGAAGGTTCTGGATTGACTGGCGAACTTAATCAGCTGGAGCAGTTCATACGGACACATGTGAAACCTTAATAAAATCATCATCAGCAATAAATAAAAAACCGGGATCGTAGTTTCAAACACTTAAGAGCTGTCCTCCCTGAGCAGAGAGACTCATATTTCATAGACGCTTGTGTTCATGCCGAATGTAAATTGAGATTGAGCATTGGTGGCTCTTTGATATATTAAGCATCACATCAGACTGATCCAGCAAAATTCGCCAGCAATAAGTTGTTTCAATTGCGCCATCAATTATCTTATCATTTTCTGATGTTCTTGGCACCATGGCAGAGTTTTTAGGCACTCAACAACGACGTCGTTCGTAGACAAATCATGCCTATGTGCCTCATTCCAAGGCTGACAGAGAAACTAATATGGGCCTCAAGAACTGACATTCGGCCCAATAAAGCCCGAATAAGACACGTCATGTCCTCTCACCGTATATAAATTTCTTAACGCAGAAACCCTAAAAGTTGCACTTGCACCAGCCTCTCTCTCTCTGCCTCTTCGAGCAATCCGAAGATGCAGATCTTCGTGAAAACCCTAACCGGCAAGACCATCACTCTCGAGGTCGAGTCTTCGGACACGATCGACAATGTCAAGGCAAAGATCCAGGACAAGGAAGGCATCCCGCCGGACCAGCAGCGTCTGATTTTCGCTGGGAAGCAGTTGGAGGACGGCCGTACTTTGGCCGACTACAATATCCAGAAGGAGTCCACTCTTCACTTGGTGCTGCGTCTACGCGGTGGAGCCAAGAAGAGAAAGAAGAAGACCTACACCAAGCCAAAGAAGATCAAGCACAAGCACAGGAAGGTGAAGCTGGCTGTGTTACAGTTTTACAAGGTGGATGATTCTGGCAAGGTGCAGAGGTTGAGGAAGGAGTGCCCTAATGCTGAGTGTGGCGCTGGGACCTTCATGGCTAACCACTTTGACCGCCACTATTGTGGAAAGTGTGGGCTGACGTATGTCTTCAAGGCCGCTGATGAGTGAAATGCCCTTTTGATGAATTTGGTACTGCTTAGTCATTAAAGTTGTTTGTTTGTTTTTCGTTTGAATTCCCTAAACTTTGCCTTCAGATTTTGATCAGTAATTTATATGCTTTATGAATTCTGGTTTCTTCATTGATTTCGTCTATATTTGTCACTTGCATTGTGGTGTGATAAATTCAACCAGCATTTGTGTTTCTGGTGTGATTATCTTTTTTGCAGATTTGTTGTTGTTTGACATATATGAGAAGTGGTATACTTGGGCAGTGGTGTTTGGTTTAAGAAAGTCATACTGATGCAATCCATAATGTCTTGTTTTTCATTTGCCTCGTTTCACTTTTTGCATGAGGTTTATTCTAAGTGACATAGATCAAATTTTTGCTTCTCTTGGATTGAAGTGTTTAGTTGTTAATTATTTTTGTGACCACATACACAATTGCATGATACATTCTGTAGAGCCTCTTATTCTTGTTCATGTGTTATTTTGCTTGGTAATAGTCTGAATTTTTGTTACTTAGGATTGGTTGCATTCTGCAGGAATTACTCAGGTAGTTATTTATTGTATTAATTTAGTTGGTTTATGGGATCCAAGAGAAGTTGGGAGTTGTAAAACTTTAGTATAGTTCTTATTTTTGTTGTTTAGTTTCTGTTTGTTATGGACATTATTGTTAGTTGAGTTTTGCATTAATGTGGTCTGCAAGGTTGTGATGTTTTAGTGCAGCAGAGTGAAGTTTTCTTTGTTTGTCCAAGGATGGTCATTAGAACCTTTCATAACTCAGTTTTGGTACATTGAAGACCACTATCTTGTGGTTTTGTCTGTTAAAATTTCAAACAAACAAAGACTGTCTTGTCCTTTCCCCCCTCATTTGGGAATGGTTTGTTGGTTACCGAAGGCCTCAGTGAAGTTGGTTGATTCCTCAGTTGATAATTTCTCAAACCACATGATTTGGAATTTATTGCCATGTGGTTAATTTTTCCAAAATCCAAAACATGTAACATCCAAAATCCCGCAGTTAATCCAAATTCCAAGTTAGCTCAGTATTTTTCTTCATGTAACTTGGAATTTATTTGTGCTCTAGTCCCATGGCCTTGCGTTTAACAGGAGCAGCCCAAGTCATTCTCGCAGCAGTTTATCACACGCAACTGTAGTCCCTATTCTTATTGCTATCGAAAGAACCAAATAAGGAGTTAAAAACAGCTGGTAAAAGACTCAAATTCAAAGACAACAACCCAGTTTGGTACAGCTCCGTCTAAGCATATTTTTGCAAGAAAGTAGGCTGCACCATTTCCCTTATCAAAAAGATCAGATACTTGAGTCGCACCAATAATGGAATTGATAAATTAGAAAGCCTCACCTCCTCAGCTAATGTAATAAAGCAGCACACATTAAGTGCATCTCTAGCAATACACCTAGTCTTTTGGCGAGGCTTCCACTCGACTCCAAGTCACACAGTAAGTTGGGTCTGTATTGTGATTTGTGCGTACTACGTATAACATTTTGATACGGATAGCAGCTGATACAGTAGAGCCACAACAATACGCATTTGATACTATTACGCATGGGAAGCAAATTGATACCTTATGCCCCCGTATGACTTCATGTTTCTTTTCTTCACAATTTCTATGATCCAAACGGTGATACGAAAATTAAAAAACTGGACACAGCTGGGCAAGTAAAAAAGCACTGCAGTCACATGGGAAATTGAATTTCGAAGCAGTTGGTGGTGTTCATTTATAACAAAAACTTATTCATTTCGATGGGAAGTAACACATACATGAAAGTCAGATCCACATGTCACTTGAGCTTACTTTCTTTCAGGAAAGACAAATCCTAAAGATTCCTTCTTACCTTTCCATTCTTTTACTCCTGCTACCACTCTTCTAGAAACTTTCCCTTACCCCCTTATCCAGCAACTTTTACTGCACATTCGCTTTCATCTCCTCTGTAAAATCTGATGAATGAGTTAATGTCCCCGATAACAACTGATGAAACAAAGAGGCACTGCTGCTGCTGCTGCTGCTCGTCGCTTTCTGCTTCATAGAAATCTGCGCTCTTCAGCTTCCACTTGTTCACCATTTCAAAAAAAAAATACTAGTTAAGACACTGTTTTGTACTCACTTATGCTTATTAATGTTTTACAATAACAGTTTCCTTAAAATAACTAATGTCATGCGAAAAATGCATGGCAAACACTAAACCTGAATGAGCAGCAATCTTTTGGAAATTGTGTAACACTGCTTTGATTATCAACTCAACTAATAAGCTCCCTTGTCTTTACTGCTGACTAACCTGACTTTGCTATAAAACCCGTTCGCTCCTTCAGCTTCATCACTTCTCTCCCCCCCCCCCCCCCCCCCCCCAACTCTCCTGTCCTGAAATCAAAATACCATGTCAGCTTTCAGCCACATTTTTGACTTGCAAGATCAAATTTGCTACGTACAATGCGGCTTTTGTACCATGATCCTACTGGTATATATATATCTATTTTGTTCGTCGTGATAACTAAATCAATTATCTTCCTAGTTTTTCTTGTATGTTCTCTAACCTAGCTACTCGATATATATATATATATAGGTAAGTGTCCCAAGCAGCAGCTTATGTAAGACTGTAACAGTGAAATGTGGCCACTGCAACGGCCTACTTTCTGTTAACATGATGAAAGCTTCATTTGTGCCTCTCAGTTTCTTAGCTTCGCTTACCCAGATCGACCAGGTACCCTAGCTGTGTTCTATTCCAGTGGAACAAGCGAAGTTTGTTTTATTGGTGGTCTCTATCCAGTAAAGAATAATTACTATTAGTCGTTTTTAGCTAGTGCAGCAAAAAGAAGAAGAAACTGCTAGTGTTGGTGAAAGTCAAGCTAATCCTACCAAAACTACATACAACAAGTTGAGTCCATCACCAGGACTCTCTTCTGATACTGAGAATGAAGACGAGATCTCCATCAGTAATGTCATTAACAAACGTACGCATCTACCAAATCTTTACACCCTTACTTCTACAGATTTTGCAATGACTGTTAGACTTATGTACATATGTTTAACTGTGCAGCGCCAGAGAAACGACAAAGAGCTCCTTCAGCTTACAACCACTTCATCAAGTAAGTAAAGCTATACCAAATTTTATATACGTGTAATATCCTACAATGTTCTTGCCGGGGTTCTAAAACTATGAAACCATTTTGTTTTGCTACTCAGAGAAGAAATTAAGAGGCTTAAAAGCGAAGATCCAACAATGTCACACAAGGAAGCTTTTAGCACTGCTGCTAAAAATGTGTGCTTGCACAAACCTTAAACTCAGTTTTTTGGAGGTATGTTTAATCTCACAGAAATTCAAATGATTGACACCTTAGTAATGTTTTTCAGTGGGCTCATTTCCCTACAATGCGGCAAAAGGGGAGCGAAGAAAACAATGATCAGGAAGAAAGGTAAAAGCTATGCTACCTTTTATTTATTTTGTATTAGAAAGCGTAAGTATTCTTTTTATCATCGCCCTAACAATTCTTTAGAGCCAGGGAAACGGTAGTTAAAATCTTCTTGTTTTCTGGATCCTTGTGGAACTAGAACAGCTAACAGTCAAAAACTCATTTAATGAGGCATTTTATACAACGTAGAAAATAAGGTGGTTTTTCTTATTTTTGACAAAATTTTCAGAGACATGTGAAGGAAGGCATTGTTTCTGGTGGACTAAATGGCATCACTTCAACAAGATAGCTGGTCAATTAGGGTTCAAACTTTACCATTTCAGTCTTTGTGGCTATAGTTGTACTTGGGGTCTTTTTGTAAGGCACACATAAGCCACATTTGGAAATCTCGTAGCTTTTATATTTATGTCAATGGATGGTATTTGGTATTTCAATCTACAGATGGTTAACATGTTACTGCAGTTCTGGTAATTTTAAATAAATGCAAAGCATTACTTTTTCTGTTTTGACCATTAACGTTAAGAATTGAATCCTAATTAGAGTAGTCGGAAATAGAAAGACAAAAAAGAAAGCCTAACCATATTAAAACCAAACAGAAAGATGATGGTCTAAACTGATTCATCATTTATGATCTCAACAAACATAGAACTTCATAGGGGACTTAATGTTTAATGGGGATCAGAATCCTCCTGTGTTACACTGCAAGGAAAAATAAAGTGTGAAATGTAAACAAAGGTGAATAATCAAATCAGTTTGTTTCTCAGTAATGGTAATTGGCAGGAAGAACTATTATTGTATGTACAAGTGTGATGAAGTATGAGTAAACACATACCCAAATGGATATTCTATCCAAAGCCCATAGCACTCATTCTTGCATTATGTTTGGGCCATGCCCATAGGTTTGACATGCCTGGCTGTCAGGAAAAACCCACCATGTGTACAAAAGTGCCAGATGAACTACTTACTCATCATATGATCATATGCTGCTAGCCCAACTCAGAAACAGTAGCAATTCACCTGAAATTTTGGCCTCAATCCACTGGAAGCTAATTGATCTAGTCCACATATATATAACCTGATCTCTCGGTACAAGTTCTGCTTGTTCATTATCTATATATATCACTATCATGTGGCAATCATCTACATCAGCACAAACAAAACAACAATGCCCCCAGACAGTTGCAGCAGCACCCTAAATCTTCCTCAACTGCCTTGTAATACAGGTCATGGCCACAGCTATGTTCCATCTCCTTCCTCAATACGTCCCACATCACAGGTTGGCTTCTATTCTAAACTCTCTGACCCATGTCAATGGCATTGTCCAGACTAAACGACATGGTTTCATTGGGTATTTGAGACAGCAATGGTCAGTTATGATGACCCATAGAGATGAGACAGTTACTATGAAAGAATAGAGAGACATGTGACCGTACAGTAGTGGTCCGGAGGACCTGTTTCAGAAGCTAAGAAGATGCACGGGTTTAAATAATTGTGTCTACCATCCATGCATGTGTGGATGCGGTCTCTGTGATGTGTGGATCTGACTGCCTTGTGCACAAGGGAAAATTCTCGAGCATTCTATATTTTCTTCCCAGATGTCATGGTCAGTCCCCAAACCACACAAAAATCATCTTCAAATCATCGTCCCATTTATATCAACCATCATTTTAGTACATAAAACTGCACATATTAGAACAAGTCACCCTTCGATAAGGGAGTCGGACATAGGATACAGCACTCAACCATGCTCGTAAAATGCAATTTGTAACATAATGTGGGAGTATAACCAAAGGCACAGATGATTCAAGGAAACAAAGAGAATTAAGGAACAGGGCATCCTAAAAGGTGTCTGATAAAAAGAGATCCGTGATAGCTAGCTAGATAGGCTAAACACGTCAAGAGATCATAGGCCAATAGATTAATATTGTATGAACATTTAACATATGTAAACACAGCATCAAAATGCAGACAAACCTTGTCTTGTTGTTCCAACTAAAAGGATTTGGGTTTTTGCTTGCTTGCACTGTTTCCTGCATAATATATATGGTGGTGGTAAATTCAATAGCTTGAAATCTAAATATTCACATGCTTAATAACAACATATTTAGCAAACAGTTGTTCACAAGGTTACAACGCACATCATGATAGAAGCATTGAATTCAAGATTCGTTTTCTATAACTTTTTGGTACCTTGGAAGTTAGAGAGAAAATTCTAGAATTCACCTTCCATGACGATTTTCAGCCCATACATGTTCAATTCTCATCAAGCTAGCATACTTGATCTAGCCGTTCATGCTGTGCTCAAAGGGAAATGCACCCGGATTATTAAATCAGCTTGTGATCACAAGCAGCCAGTTACAAGTAACATATTTTATTACACATCAGATTTGTCATATATATATATATGCATCATCATCTTACGAATAAAACATACTTAAGCTGCACCAAACCACAGTAAATGAAATGCAACTATCATTATTCCAACTTGAAAAGAAAAAAAAGGGAAATATACGAAAATCAACAAGCGGCCCTCTGGACAGAAAATAAGCCATTTATATGTTGATGGAAGAAAAAAACCAAGAAGAAAACAAGGCCAGAACCGGAATGGTGGTTGAGGCTGCTTAGGAGAGAGGGACCCAACTAGTTCACGAGAGCACAAAAAGAAGCAGAAGTTTTGATTTCATAGTAAACTAATGGCGTTTAATTCATAATATTAATTACTGAACAGAAATTTAGGATAGTATTTTTCCTTTCTAATTGTATTTGCAAACTGGTACAAATAAATGTAAAGCTTAACTTAATGGTGTAAAATCCACGGGGATAGGAAAAAGGGCCAGATCTCCTCTCCTCCACACTCACATGGGGGGCATGTGGCTGAGATGTCACTGTTTTAACTTTTACTACTAAATAGTAAGTACAATATTTTGTTTGTTATTACTGGCTGCCAACATTTCAATGTAAAGCAGTGAAGTGTGTCTGAATGTCAAAATGGCACTGGAAGATGAAAATCTCACATGGAGGTTTTCTATTTAGGTTGGATTGGAAAAAAAGATGGTATGAAAAAAAGGAAATTAAGGGGGGTCAAAGATTGGCAGGCAATTCAGTTGGAGTTGCATGAAAGTGAGACCTCAGCTCTCAGACATCCAACATGTGGCATATACTTACAGTTTCACAAAGAAGTTAAAACTTTTGAACAGGGTTCAGACTCGCAATCAATGAGGAGAACAGTTAACAGCAAATTCAATGTTAGAATATCCAGAAGGAAACACAATCAGGCCAAGTATGATTGTCAGGTTGCGATTTAAAAGTTACTATCAAGCCCTTTACGCAGTCATATAATAACAACAAAACCAACACTGTTGGTTCATGTTTTGGTACTTGGAAGTTGTACTGCCTCCCGCTTCGATATTCAATCAACCATTTCAAAACTATGGGTGGAAAAAGGTGGTTTCTTTCTTTATAAAGTTGTCTGAAGAATAATAATGTATTTTTGGATCTTCTGATGACAAACACTAGAAATTTTCAAGTTGGGAGATGTGCAGAAACCAAGCTTAGTGCAGTGATTCACACTGATAACTCGATAATCTACCTCTTTGTGTTAAGCAACTTGAACATAACATCTATTAGCTAGTAAGCGTCCTAATCAAGCTCAAATGGAGAAAGATTGAGGATAAAAAAAACTAGAATAAACCCGTCAAGAGGGCTATTAATTAATGCATGTGATAAAATGAGCCATTCAAATTAGTGTCCCATTAGACTACAGCGAGCCACGTGACGGCTTTGTTCATTTTCTGTCATCCATCTCTTGGAACGGGTTCATATTATATGGTAGACAAAACTAGTTAGCAAGAACCAAATCCTCCTAGATAAAGTCATGGTATAAGCTATTTATCCGTATTTTGCATTTAGGGTATCTGATTTATTTGATACTTGTTTCTAGTTTCTATAGAATAGACCTGCAGTGTGTGACCCAAGAAGACAATGTTACAAGATTTTCATTCAAAATCTATCGAACAAACATCTGTTGTATACCCTCGTAATGAAGAAAAAAAATCATATATATATATATATATCCTCGATCATCAAATCAATATTCATGATTGTATAAAGAAATTTAATTAGTAGACTTACCGGAAAAAAATCAGGAGTCACAAGTAACAACAGCATGACATGTGGAAGTCATAGGATAGTTTTTGAGCTAAAGGTATACCTCTCTCTTGTATTACCTTACCTACATGCATAAATAAATATATGAGAAGTAATTAATGGAGATTGGAATAACAACACAAATTCTTTAATATATAATCAATTGTACACCAATATTATTCTTTTACAGATTTTGTAGAATAGTTGGTTCGTATTGGTTTTCGTCCCTATTTAAACCCTGAAATTTCATAATCTAATCAGAAATCTCTCCTCTCTGTCACTCAAAGCAGGGTTTTGTGGAACAAGAAAATGGCAGGGCTTACCATCAGATGCTTCACGATGATGCTCGTAGTCATCTTTGCTGTGTGGACTACGAGTTTATTTGAGTCCTGTGATGCTAGAAGAGGTGGACACTGGAGACACAGAGGAGTTTCCGTGTCTTTATCATCTAAGAAGAAAACAAAGAGCCATAATAGTCATGGTAGCAATTATCATCACAGTGGGGGGAAATCAAAGCCAAAGCCTATACGTAAGTCTCCTCCAAAGAAAGCTCCCAAGGAGCCTCCAGCACACAATGTGCCACCACAGAAGGGAGGTTCTGCAACCTACAATGTGCTTCACTATGGCGCCAAGGGTGATGGACGTACTGATGACACTAAGGTGCGTCACTGTTTTTACTAAGGATTTCATTCATCATTCCATATTATGGCTTTAAATGAAAACAGAGCGAGACATGAACAAACACGTAATATACAATCAATAAAGGTGCTTGAGAAAATTAGAACTCAAGAGTAATTATAAAGTTTAGTAATGAACCAATGCTCTGACTCTACGTATGACCTGTATAAAAAAATTGGTGTTCAGTGTTGTTTCATGCAAAGCCTCACGGATTAGTGTTACCATGTGTAGACACAGCTACCATCATTTTAATATATGTGTAGATGGCATTATTGTAGTGCTTTTTAGCTATGCTAAAGTAAATTCTGTGTATGAGTTAATGACAAAATCAGATATGTTTTAACTGCATCTAAGTAGGATTTTATACACAATAAAACCACTTAACCCTTAATTATATATGACATGATGCGTAGACTTCCTAAAGACATTGACAGCACATAATCTTTGGTATATATGACAAACGAAATATTAGATGAGGCCCCCACCTGAGCAGATTATTTATGGTAGTTGGGTTCCAGTTTCCAATAGTAATTGCCCAGACGAGTACATAACATGCACAATATGATTAGATGAACTCTTGTTGTGAGTTGTGACCAAGTGCTTCAAAATTTAAACCATTTATGGTGTAAAGCAGGCGTTTCAAGATACCTGGGCAGAGGTTTGTAAGGTGGCTGCATCAACAATGATCGTTCCATCAGATTATGTCTTCCTTGTCGGACCGATTTCCTTTGCTGGCCCCAACTGTCAACATAACATTGTCTTCCAGGTGATTGTGAAATCTCTGTTCAGGAAGAAAAAACAAGTGATTGATTAGGGACTCATTGAAACTTATCTTATGCTTTATAATTACCATTGAAAAAAAAAGAACTTAACTAGTACCAGAATACAGACAAGTATTTCAAATCAGAGGGACACTGCTGCTTGTCTTGGGCCAGTTAACACCAGATTTTACAGAACTGCATTTGTCAGAATTCAGAGGCACACTGTGTCAAAAGCTGATGAATAATTCCGAACTTGATTATTTCAGCTGGATGGAAAAATAATTGCTCCAACAAGTTCCAAAGCTTGGGGAAAGGGTCTGCTTCAGTGGCTAGAATTCACAAAACTTATAGGTATCACAATCAGAGGGAATGGAGTCGTAGACGGAAGTGGCTCAGTCTGGTGGCAGAGCACTATCTATGATGATCTGGTGGACAGTGAAGAAAAACTCATTTTCCCGCTTAATAAAACATTAGTTCATCCTCCAGTTCCGGTAATCACCCTTTTATTTAAGCTTTCCATTTTAATCAGATTCTCACCAACCATCTTTTTGCTTGCTATCTGAGAGTAACCACAGATGACATTTCCTTCCTGTAATGTGTGGCAGGTAAGCACGGATCTTAGTGTCAAAATGCCAAGCATCAAACCAACTGTAAGGACCACTGATAATCTTTGATGGTATACTATAGCAACCATGTGATCTAACTTTTCTGTACTTCGTGTTGTTAGGCTCTAAGATTCAACGGGAGCTTTAACGTGACAGTTTCGGGAATAACAATACAAAACAGTCCCCAGTGCCACCTCAAATTCGACAATTGCATGGGAGTTTCAGTTTACCTAGTAACTGTCAACTCCCCTGGCGATAGCCCAAATACTGATGGCATTCATCTTCAAAACTCACGTCAAGTCCTCATACATAGTGTGAATCTTGCTTGTGGTAATTTCGTTGCCTATTCTCTAACATTATCCGTAGCATGGCAAAATCATGCTTAATACATACTCTTCTTACATATGTTTATGACAGAAAGTAAAGAAAAAAGCATGAAAACAATATATATATAAAAACACTTACTAAGATAGTGACATGCATCTTTGTTGAATCCGTGAGCTAATGATTTCTTTCATGCTGCACAGGCGATGACTGTATCTCAATTCAAACTGGATGTTCAAATGTATATGTGCATAATGTGAATTGCGGACCAGGGCATGGTATCAGCATTGGAAGCCTAGGGAAGGATAACACAAAAGCCTGCGTCTCTAACATCACTGTTCGAGACGTTATCATGCAGAACACAATGAATGGTGTCAGGATAAAGACATGGCAGGTAAGAACACAAAGTAAACTGCACCTCCTACAAAAAGCATATTAGCACCATGATTCACTAGTTTTCTTGAGAATTATATTAGCGGCTTCTTAAAAAGATCATTGGACCATTTCATTTAGCATTTATCATATGGTGGAAACAGATTTCTCATGAAAGTTCATGACAACTTGTGCAGGGTGGTTCAGGGTCAGTGCAGAGGGTATTATTCTCAAACATTCAAATGTCAGAAGTTCAACTTCCAATTGTGATAGACCAGTTCTACTGTGACAAAAGGATATGCAAGAATCAAACCAAAGCTGTTGCTCTTTCAGGAATTACATATGAAAGAATAAGAGGGACATATACCGTGAAACCAGTACATTTTGCTTGCAGCGATAACCTACCATGTGTGGACGTGAGTTTGACATCCATAAAGCTAAAGCCAGTTCAGGAGCGCTACCACATGTATGATCCCTTTTGCTGGCACGCTTACGGCCAGTTAAATACTCCTACTTTGCCACCAATTGACTGTCTACAGCTTGGTAAACCATCAAGCAACAGAATTCAGTCTGATCATGATGTATGCTCTGAGCACTAGGTATTTTGCAATGTCCCAGCAGACCTCACTTGTGTGGTCGGCACGAGCTCCTGGCCCCTATGATACCATTAAGATAATAATTAGGGCATGTACATTGTGTACTACTAGTGAATATATGATTTTTATATTACACTGGATAACATTGACTCCCCTTATGTAACATTATACAAGCAGTTTTCCTGGTCAATATTCAGCTTCTATAGAAAATAGCTCGTCCACTGCAATCTACAGTGTCACATTTGCAGACTTAGCAATATTCTCTCTGATATTGAGAAGCCAAGAAGGATGTTCAAATATGAAAATGGTTATACCATTTACCAAATGTTCTTTACATCCTAACGCATGAGAGGATCCAATAACTTTGAAGGCATACAAAATTAAGTTATGATCAGAACATATAAAATATCTGCTTAGTATATTTATATTGCTTACTGTTGCAAGTAAGAAACAATCAACAGCTAGGAAGTCAAAAAAGAATAAAATGAGCCTTCTAGCACATAAAAAGGGTTTATCTAAGAAAGGTTTATGTTAGAAGCTAATAGAATGATGCAGAACTCAGCATTCACAATCCAACTGGTTTTTCAAACCAACATATAATGTTGATAATAAACGATTGAAGCGGAAAATACAAGTAAATGAGGCACTTACCTTAGCTCTCGTGGCGTTATGCTGCACGGGCGAGGCTAAAACTGAAAGCAAACCAATAGAAATAACTCCTGTAAACTACTTATATTGTCTATTCAAGTTAAAAAGTTGACCGATACATTTTTTCAAAAGAAGAGACACTTTCACATTCCGTACTAAGAAACATATCTGGGTCCTCTCCTCTCACTAAGCTGCTCATATTAGCTGGACAGATATAGCCAGTAAGCCATTCTAAAGGATGTTGTTGACCCTGTTTTTTCGTATAAAGAGGTACACAAGGACATAAATTTTGTCATATTTAAAGCTGTCTCATCCTTTAATGTCCAGAATCACTCCAAATGACATAGTTCTTCATGCATATCCATGACCAGGTTTGGACAATATGAATGAAGTCATAACAAGTATCTTATCCAGTGCTAAATCCTTCATTATACTTGATCGTACTGCCTTCAGTAGGGATAATATGTTCTGTGCCCTTTGTCCTTTGACTTTGTAATTTGACCATTATATGTGTTTTTCGTTAACATAAAGGTATCTATTAAGATTTCAAGTAAGAATGATAAAAACAGGTTTATCTTTATATCTCTATCAGACATTTGTTTACCCCCTAAATCTTTAAAGAAATGCTCTACCCCAAGTCCAACAAAGGACTACATCTTCAAGAATCCGCAGGCCAAATGAATATCAATCACTTTGGCCCTATATTAATTCACATTCTGCTATTAAGTGTGTAGAGATGATTCCACTTATCATCACACTTGAGACATGGCAGACTGGGGCGCCAACAAATACAAACTTTTAGGGTCAAGTGGTGTCAATGTCTTTTTTTTTTTGATAAACAAGTGGTGTCAATGTCTAAACAACACAAAACAAGAGGATTATCAAGCAGCAGAGTACCAATGTAAAGACTGCGCTGACTGTGAACCCTCAACTAAACTGTCTATACTTCTATGTGAACAATGGAACTAAATACCAAGCCTTTAAATTGTCCAAAATAGAAAAAAGAAGCATACACCTGAAAACTGAAAATTTTAATTACTTGCTTCGGGCTTTGGTTGCACTTATTTTGCTTCATACACCAGCAGATCTTAGTTGGACAGCGCCACTAGACGCACAACTCTAACATTGATCCCATTGCCTGAATTGTGAACTTAATCTCCAAAGTTGTGCTCCAAATAACATATTATCTCAATTGAAATAGCTACTAATAATAATAACACAGACTTTATGGGTCTATTTTAATGAGGACACCCAAATTTGGTAAGGACGTAGGGACAAATCTCATCCATTAGATCATCATCCATCTAACCCCCGTGCTTTGTGGGTGCGCCACGTGTCCAAGTACCCAAAATCCAATAAAGCAAATAGTAAAATCCCACTACCAAAAAGCAAATAGTAAAACCCACTACCACATGTGACACGTGGCAGCTTGTGGATCATTGGATGAACCTCATCCAATGGCCAAGATTAGTCCCTACACCCTCACCATAAGACATGTCCTCAATTGAACGCCCCCCTATATATATATATATATATAGAGGAGTGTTCAAATGAGGACACCCTCTTAGGGTAAGGACGTAGGGACAAATCTCATCCATTAGATCATCATCCATCTAACCCCCCCGTGCTTTGTGGGCGCGCCACGTGTCCAAGTTCCCAAAATCCAATAAAGCAAATAGTAAAACCCACTACCAAAAAGCAAATAGTAAAACCCACTACCACATGTGACACGTGGCAGCTTGTGGATCATTGGATGAACCTCATCCAATGGCCAAGATTAGTCCCTACACCCTCACCATAAGACATGTCCTCAATTGAACGCCCCCCTATATATATATATATATATATAGGGGGGCGCTCGGTTGAGGCAGGATTATAAGAATGAGGCAGTGAGGCACAACGTGGACCAATCATTTTGGTGAGGTGGAATTGGAAAAGTATTTGTTGGTGGGAATTTATGGGGGGGGGGGGGGGGGGGGGGGGGGGGTAATTTAGGGTTTGAAATGCTTTTTGCAGAAAATGACATGTTACAGAGGAGGGAGGGTTTTGGATTATTTTATCAAAAACACAAAACAGGAGAGAGGGTTTTGCCGAAAGGGGTTTGAATTTGCGATTTGGAGGTGAGAAATTTAGGGTGTTAGTCGATCGAAGTGTGAAGGACGAAGGGTGTTCGAACCGAATTTCCGGTGAGCATTTAAGGGTGTTCGAGCGAAGCGAAGGGTGTTGCGACGGGTGTTTCGAGTTTCGAGTTTCGAGTGACGGACGAAGGGTGTTGCGACGGCCGGGGAAAGTTTACGGACGAAGGGTGTTTCGAGATGAGTTCGTTGAGTTCGATGAGGCGACGGGAGAAAAAGCTAGGGTTTCCATTTGGGGTTTCAACCGTGCCTGGCGACGGCTGTGAGGATGAGTTCGATGAGATTCCAGATTTGCGATGGAGATGGAGATAGACCTGTAGCAGCAGCTTTTCGAGGCTGGGAATCGGCTTCTGAAGCCTCTGGGTTCCGTCAATTCGGATTCGATTAGGTTTGCCTTTGCCTGGATTTTGTGTGCTTTGATTTGAATTGCGCTTTGACTGGATAGAATGGTTTTTTTAAATAAGTGTTGGTTGATTTTGCAATTCATTTCATCTGAGTAGGATGTTGGGTCTCTGATTGTTTGAGGTTTTAGCCACGAAATTAGTATGAGCCCACTAACTGAGGAACAAAGAGTCGAATTACTGAGTCAGTCGCTGCGAAGTGTTGTTGAACTTCAACCAGATGTATGCGACTCTTTTTCATATAAATATGTGCCAAAATAGCTAGGGCGTTGCATTTCATTTTTCTCATGAGACATGATGCCACAATCATCAAGTCTCTGTAATTTAGTTGTTTTTCAAAGCACGTACTATCTTTGTATAAACATTTCATGTATCATTGTTCTGGTTATATATTGGACTTCTTGATTCATGCAGATTGGTTTAGAGGAATACATAAAAGACATGGCTGCTCAAACTTCCGGTTTCATGCCCAGGGATATGCTTCCCCTAAAAAACTCATCTCACTATTGATGTGTAGCTTCCACTGCTCCATAAAGATCTGTTTTCCTCTGGGTTGCGGAAGCGGTCCGGTGTTCTTCTTTATGGTCCTCCAGGCACTGGGAAGGTAATTTTTTCCACGTCTAAGTTGAATTGAAGTTCAGTTATTTTTGTAACTAACTTGCCGCTTGCTGATGTGTTCTTGGTGAACACTCAATTTTATTAGCCAAAGCTGTTGCAACAGAATGCTCACTCAATTTTCTTAGTGTGAAAGGACCAAAGCTCATTAACATGTACATTGGGGAGTCCGAGAAAAATGTGCGGGACATTTTTCAAAAGGTGTGAAAAATCATATAGCAATAGCAGTTAGCATTTTTTTTCTTCCCAAATGTGTCTCGCATTGATACTGTTCACATACTTTGCAGGCGAGATCAGCTCGCCCATGTGTTATCTTTTTTGATGAGCTCGATTCACTTGCTCCCGCTCAAGGTGCCTCTGGAGATTCAGGGGGTTTCATGGATCGAGTAGTTTCTCAGGTTGTGATATTTTCTTAGAGCAAAGTTCATTGTTATTCTTCTGCTATCCCCACTTGACAGTTTTCTTCCTCATTATAGATGCTTGCAGAGATTGATGGGCTCAGTGATTCATCCCAGGTATATCATTCATATTTGGATTTGTTATAGTTGTGCTGCTTGTATATCAAATCATTTGAATTTAACAATTGCTTTGATTTCTTGACTACATTAGGACTTATTCATTATTGGAGCAAGTAACAAGCCTGACCTAATTGACCCAACTCTGTTACGGCCTTGTAGATTTGACAAGCTGCTATATGTTGGAGTTAATTCTGAAGCTTCTTACAGGGAGCGGTTGGTTCTTGTCTTTGCCTTGATGTGTTATCTTTCATCAGGCTTTTTTCATTTGCTTCATGATCATTTTTTACCATCCTTTCACAGGGTCCTTAAAGCACAAACATGCGATGTTTCGGATTCCTGTAATATGTATTTTGTAGCTTCAGTTGATATGTAAATTTTGTAGTCGTTGAAAATGTAAATTTGACTTTAATATATCATACTTTCGAACTTGTATGTAATTCAAATTAACATTATGTTTGTCTTTGAAACAAATTTTTTTGTAATTTTTTTTGATAAAGAAATAAAGGTGTAATGAAATAAAGAAATAAATTACAATTTATTATGAAATGAATGTGCAAATGTGTTATAAAAAAGGGTGTAATGTCATATAAATAAAGAAATAAGGGTGTAATTTGATAAATTGCAATTTATTAAAAAAAGAAATAAGGGTGTAATGAAATAAAGAGTGTAATACCATATGAAATAAGAGTGTAATGGCATATGAGATAAGGGTGTAATAATGACAGACGAAATAAGGGTGTAATGGAATATGAAATAAGGGTGTAATGGAATATGAAATAAGGGTGTAATGTCATATGATATAAGGGTGTAATGCCATATGAAATAAGAGTGTAATGGAATATGAAATAACCGTGTAATGGAGAAAAACGGGTAATGACTTATGTATTATTTTAATAAGGGGGTAATGACTTATTTTAACAAGGGGGTAATTACTTATGAAACAAGGGGGTAATGACTTGTGAAATAAGGGGGTAATGACTTATGAAATAAGGGGGCAATGACTTATGAAACAAGGGGGTAACGACTTATGAAATAAGGAGATAACGACTTATGAAACAAGGGGGTAACGACTTATGAAATAAGGGGGTAATGACTTATGAAACAAGGGGGTACTGACTTATGAAATAAGGGGGTAAAGACTTATGAAATAAGGGGGTAATGACTTATGAAACAAGGGGGTAATGACTTATGAAATAAGGGGGTAATGACTTATGAAACAAAGGGGTAATGACTTATGAAACAAGGGGGTAAAGACTTATGAAATAAGGGGGTAATGACTTATGAAACAAGGGGGTAATGACTTATAAAACAAGAGGGTAATGACTTATGAAACAAGGGATAATGACTTATGAAACAAGGGGGTAATGACTTATGAAATAAGGGGGTAATGACATATGAAATAACGGTGTAATGGCATATGAAATAAAGGTGTAATGGCATATAAAATAAAGGTGTAATGTCATGTTTGTAGCTTATTTCGAGCCATATTTCGACTGTACAAATGTATGAGCAAAAAGAGAATTGTTTGTGGCTTACAGAAACCCATTGTTATTCATATTGTTATCAAAAAACTTGAAACACTGAAATACATAATGTTGATTATAGTGCAATTCTGCCATTGTATAATGAATAATAAACGATGAACAATTAAGGGTGTAATGGCTTATGAAATAAGGGTGTAATGCTTATTTGGGGTAATGGCATATGAAACAAGGGTGTAATGTCATATGAATTAAGGGTGTAATGCCACATGAAATAAGAGTGTAATGCCATATGAATTAAGGGTGTAATGACTTATGAAATAAAGGTGTAATACCCTTTTTGGGGTAATGACATATGAAACAAGAGTGCAATGGCATATGAATTAAGGGTGTAATGCCCTATGAATTAAGGGTGTAATGGCTTATGAAATAAGGGTGTAATGCCTTGTGAAATAAGAGTGTAATGACTTATGAAATAAAGGTGTAATGCCCTTATTTGGGGTAATGGCATATGAAACAAGGGTGTAATGGCATATGAATTAAGGGTGTAATGCAACATGAAATAAGGGTGTAATGGAATATGAAATAAGGGTGTAATGACATATGAAATAAGGGTGTAATGAAATATGAAATAAGGGTGTAATGTCATATGAAATAAGGGTGTAATGTCATATGAAATAATGGTGTAATGCCATATGAAATATGGGTGTAATGGAATATGAAATAAGGGTGTAATGCCATATGAAATATGGGTGTAATGGAATATGAAATAAGGGTGTAATGGAATATGAAATAAGAGTGTAATGTCATATGAAACAAGGGGGTAATGACTTATGAAATAAGGGGGTAATGACATATGAAATAACGGCGTAATGGAGAAACAAAGGGGTAAAGACTTATGAAACAAGGGGGTAATGACTTATGAAATAAGGGGGTAATGACATATGAAATAACGGTGTAATGGAGAAATAAGGGGGTAATGACATATGAAATAAGGGGGTAATGACATATGAAACAAGGGGGTAATGACTTATGAAATAAGAGGGTAATGACATATGAAATAACGGTGTAATGACATATGAAATAACGGTGTAATGGAGAAACAAGGGGGTAATGACTTATGAAACAAGGGGGTAATGACATATGAAATAAGGGGGTAATGTCCTAATTTGGGGTAATGGCATATGAAACAAGGGTATAATAGCATATGAAATAAGGGTGTAATGACACAAATTTTGAAACGAATGTTAATGTGTTATCAAGAAGGGGGTGATGACATATCAATTTATTTCCTTATTTCACATGACATTACACCCTTATTTATTAAGCCATTACACCCTTAATTCAAGTTTCATATGCCGTTACACCCTTAATTCAAGTTTCAAATAACATTACACCCTTAATTCAAGTTTCATATGAACCAAGGGTGTAATACCATATGAAACAAGGGGCATTCGTGATTGTAAACGAGCGTGCATTCAATTATGTTATTGAAAAACGAACGTGCACGAACGTGCATTCAACCACTTATTTGATAAAATGAACATAAGTAGAATAAAAAAATAAAATAAAAGGAACAAAACTTATACAAACGGTAATAAAAATGTACATAATTACAAATGGTTTCAATTAAGTACAATACTTTTGAATAAGGACAATACAGAGAAATCTACATCAACTATTAATTCAATTGACAAAAAGAACACAAATATAGCAGGTAGATAATCCAGATAGCGTCAAAGGCAGCCACCAACATCGGCATCAAAGCAGAATGCGAGATCCAAAACTTTTCTCCGAGTATGTACAGTTTTCGCGTAGTAGCTTTGACGTGATTTTTAGCTAGTCCTGCAAGTTGAAAGCTAAATGATAAATGAATGTTCAATATACCAGACACAATAACATAAAAAATGTAGCATATGGATGCAATGTCAAACTTGCTGGCCAAAATGAGAAATGGTAAGGTGGTTAATGACATACCAAATATATACCTAAATGACACAATAACATGTCCAATAGAAACAAGAAGTGGATTGCAGTGACTAACCAAGCCAGCTTACTTACCAAAAACCCATAAAAAGCATAATGCTAGATTAAACAGAAAATAAGTATCACACCTCAACCATTATGACAACTCAATCCAACAGTCAAAAATCATGTATACAACCTTCGCTCCACTTCTCAACTCCCTCTTTAACCCAACCTGAAAATTTAAACCACCTCATGGAAAGAACTTCACATAAATTTGATGTAATCTAAGGCCTCGGCAAGATACAAAGCAACTCGTAGTCGCATTGCCCATTCAATTGTTTGATTTTCCCCTGTACAGTCAGGTGACATATATGATCAGTAGGATGATTGACATGGAAAGTAATCCATATCTTCATAAAACAAATTGAGATAAACAAAATAAAAATCATCTAAAATACAATTCTTGCAAGACATGAATGCAAAACCAACAAAACCGTTATGAAGCTTAATATGCAAATCCGGCACCCACAACAGTATAAAACAAATCGTCAATTAGTAGTATCAAAGACTGTAGAGTATCTTACACAGACTAAATCCAACTGCTTGAAACAATTTTTAATCTAACCTGGACAAAACTTCACAAGAACGAAGCAAAATCCTCACAGCCGTCATCGTCGCATTCCAAGGATTCGTGCGGCCAGATTATCCTCCACACCTCCGCGCCTCCTCCTGTCGCCAGCGCCGCCTCAAGCCGAGGTTCTAGTACCAAATTCAAAGTATCACATCCACATCCACTTCCCAAACTCAACTCCGACCTCCATCAATTACAATCAACGAATTCAAAGTACCAGATTCAAGCAAAGAGACCTAGCAGCTTCCATTTTCAAAAACCGAGTATTTTTCAACTTCAAAGCATTTCAAAAAGATCAATAAACATTAAAACTCAAACCCTTTAAACAAAGTAGACAGTCTGAAATCAACAAGACAGTCTATGAGCATAACACTTAGAAATCAAGGATATCACAAGAGCTAAATTACAAATTAAGATCCATATTGTATCATGTTATGCTGACTAATAACAACAAACTTAATAGAAACATAATTTCATAAGCTAGGGCACATAAAAAAAGGAGTCACGGGTTAATAAGCCACAAATAATAAAAAAAATTCCACCCATATTTATCTCATCTCACGCATATTTATCTCATCTCACAATACAGAAAATTTTCTGTTCATTAGCTTCAAATAAAGTCTGAAAATTTCTAAAAATCAAACCCTTCTTTCACAAACCCCTTTTGCAAACTGCCTTGTGGAGCTCGCCCTAAAACCCTAATCATAATTACACATCATCAAACATCAAAATTCACAAAATCAGAACCCCAATCTCAATCAGTCATACACAATTAGAATCCCCCATCACAGTGGAAACTACCTAGCAAAATTACCTGCGTCTGGTAGTGAGCTATCAGCATCCCAAAATGCTCGACCTCCTTGGTTCGATGCTTCACCAAAGCCAGCATCGATACCTTCTGCGTCTCCTTCGGGCTGCCTCTTCTTCCGCCGACCGCGAACAGTGAAGTGATGAATTGAGCACCAACCTGGAATCATCGAATCAATCCAAAGCAACAGCGAACCTCTGCGAGCAAAAAACGAACTAACGAAATCCAAATCGGTGCAGATCTGGATTTCCATGTCTGGGTTTCGTTTCATTTAGAACATGAGAGAGAAATACCAAATTTGTCAAAATATGTCAGCTGTGTGAAAAATGTAAAACCCCAAACTGCCCTTCTAAATTGAATTAATAATGAATTTGCTTTTAGAAAAGTAATAAACAAATGTTTGAGTAGTGGGGCAGGTGTCAAGTTTTAATTGGATGGATGAAGATGAGGTGTATGAATGAGTGGTTGAAATGCTGCCTCACTGCCTCATTCTTATTTTGGCTGCCTCATTTGAACGCTCCTCTATATATATATATATATATATATATATATATATATATATATATATATATATATATATATATATATATATATATATATATATATATATATATATATAACACAGACTTCCATTTACATGAATTTTTTTAGGAATTAGCAGCATCATAAAAAAAAAAGAAATGCAGAAAATAACCCTACACTACTTCCAAATTTAAAAATCAAAAGAAGCTAGATCATCATCATCGAGAAGGATGAGTGACAAACATGATGATCATCAAATAAGGTAAAAAATAGCAATCAACTACTCCAATCTAAAAAAAATATATCTAACCTCATCTGAAACATCTTCCTCTTCAAGCTCCCAACGTCTCCCGCGATCGCAACCAGCTCCGTCGTTTCCGAAACCACCACACTGCACGCCTTCCGCCAATCAAAACGCAGCGTTTGATGAACAAAACTTCCTACCCGAAACGCTGCGTTTGATAACGAAGACGAAAGCCTTATCTTATTATCTATGGCCAAAACAGGAGACTCAGATCAACGAAGCTCAGGCTCAATTCATCTTCCGCCATTTTCAACTCGAATTCAAAAAATGACGAGAATCTCCGTGAACGAGCTCGAAGCGGTTAATCGAAGAGTGGCGCGTATCGCCGCTCATTTCGCTCCGGTTGGGTCGGATTACAGATCGCAGGAGCTCTGCAATGCGTCGATGAATGACAGCTACCACCGGGGGGGTAGAGTGGAAAAATATGGAATCTGATGCTGATTCGAGTGAAGCGTTTACTGACATTGTGTATGAGAAAGCTGTTGGTGAGAGGGGATTGCCAAGGTCAGCAGCTGACCTGCTAGTGACTTTTTGGTCTGCTGTGGTTTACAGAGTTGCGCAATTGATTTATTTTTTTTCATATGAATTTGTGAACGATAAACAGGCCTGAGAGACGAAATGCATTCCGGCCCAAGACAGTGACTTTTTTTTGATTTATAGGTTCTGATTAGACGTCTTCCCAAGCCAGTTATAGCTATGGTATGCAAAGTCGACTACTATTTTGATTTGGCTCTGGAGTATTGGTTATTGGGAGTGTATTCAGGGATCATTTCTGAAAACCAGGTAGCGGGATATGCTGTTGGTGGAGCTGACAATGCTGTTACTGGACCAAATGTAATTCCTTTTATGCTTATGTATGTTGGTTATACAATCACAAGCTTTTCGAATTCCCTGGCCAGAAATGTTTGGATTACTTGAAGTCTAGGTTGTTTCCTTCTTGCGAGCATTGCAGGTTGGAAGTTTCGATGATGGTTATAGCAGTTCCATTATGTCACGTCTGGTAAGGGTCAAACTTCTGATGATGATTGTGTACCTAACCGAATGTGACTGTAATATGGACTGAAAGTCCTTTATATCGTGTTTTGTTAGTGTTTCCCTCTACAACCTAGTTAGATTTACAAAAGAGGAGAAGCAAAATGAACCAAGTGTTTTTAATCAGGTTGGGCCAAAGAAAGCTCGCGAAATGTGGTTTCTGGCAAGGTTTTATTCTGCTGCAGAAGCAGAGAAAATGGGACTTGTCAATACAGTTGTCCCTGTAAGATAAATACTTTCACTTCATCATAAATAGACTATCAGCTGCTTCCCTATCCTTTGACTTGGCATCTAAGAGTACTTGCTAATGCAATTCCCTGTGATGTAATTCTTTGTGTTTCTCATGGCAGTTGGAAATGCTACAGAAGGAATCAATAAAATGGTGTTTACGGCACAGAGGAAGGCAGCGAAGGAAAAACAGCATATATGGAGCGGAGGAAAGCCTTGAAATGTTGAATTCTAAGTTAACACAGTTGAGTTAGACTTAAGTAAAACAATTCCCACCTATAATGTTGAATATGATGTTTGCCTCTCAGATGTTTCAAAAATAAATACATGTCACAGCTACATACATTAACTTAGCTAGTGCAGCACTCAGGGATCATTGTGCTCATCATATAAGTCAGATTAGCACAATTATAGGATATGGGCAAATGCACATTTAGGACACTAATCTCTAAGAGAAGAAAAGTTTGAAGGAGAGATCAAAGTAGATAGATAGATAGATATGTATCTTCATGGGTCCAAGATTGTTTTCAAGGGTCCATAAATCAATTTTAACTGTATGATCATGAATAGTTATGGGGAAGTTCATTCAAAAGTAACACAAGAAACAATGAGCCAAAACAGGGGAGACATGTTAGAACAACAATTAAAATTAAAATGTACGCTAAGCCATGGTTACCAATCCATTGGGCAGCTCCATGATTTTAATACTAGCTCAATTTTAGTGATATAACTGAGACCAGGTTTTTTTTTACAGTGATCCTGATCACTAGGCAAGTAGCTCACAGTAAGAAAAAGGAAAAGAAAGCAGCCATGATACCATCACACACCAAAAGCCAAAAGGTATATTGTATTGATTATTTTATCAGACATGTTTAAATAATGGGATCCGGAAATAAGGATTTTGCACAATTTACAGGAAAAACACAACCTCCACGCAGATATAAATTGAACACAGTTGAAGCAAGGGATGATGAGATTTACAGCAATAAATGGAGTACTCTCTCTAGATGAGAAGAACGTCAGAACCTTGTGAAATCATGTATAAATGTTAACTTTCAGTTTCTCTGTCGACTTCATTGAGAAACTACTACTTGCTACTTCTTGGTCTGTAGTATTGTTAATTGTCTCTCTAACTGAAAAGGATAGACAACTTTGTAAGTCTGCTGAAGGTCTATAAGAACTAGCCTCGTTTTTTATCGGCCTCATTCAGTGAGCAATTTGATAGACTCATGGATAAGCAGAAGAATATAACGCAGAAAACTATTTACTCGACACTCGGATAACCAATGATGCTAGCATTACCAGGATAAAGAGTTGGCCATCACAAAATATTTATATAAAAAAAAGCTTCTACCTGAGCATTCTTGAGCTTTTGCCTCTGCAACTCCTCAACCAATTCGTCAATGCTGAGATAATGAAAGTATTCGTCATTGGACGTACAGCAACAGATATTCATGAACTGAGAAGTTACTTTTATCTACATACCTTTGTTGCGTATTCATCACCTGAGATTGCAAATCTCTCTCTCTTGCTGCTACTAGAGAAAGCTGCAGTTGGTGACAGTAGAAAAACAAATACAAATATCAAGATGGCAGCTCAAATGATGCTTTACCAACCTCGACTACATAATTAATTATTTCCTTTGGTTACGTACAATGGGTGTATCATGATAAAATGAGGTAACGTTCATACCTCTAATTGCTCACTGTTTGTCGCAGTATTAGCAAGTTCCATGTGACCTTTACAGACATTGGATACAACATACGAGTGTTAATTTTCATATGACAAAAATGGATGAGAGAACCTTAACAATAATCAGTATAATATAAGAGGTATTACCAGTTTTACGCTCCACA
This sequence comes from Rhodiola chrysanthemifolia, assembly GCA_033675395.1. NCBI lineage: Eukaryota > Viridiplantae > Streptophyta > Magnoliopsida > Saxifragales > Crassulaceae > Rhodiola > Rhodiola chrysanthemifolia. Next base: position 17,979,596 of record CM066207.1, read on the forward strand.
TATTTGATTAGTCTTAATATTTCGTCCTGTCAGCCATCCAGATTATGTATGGTATAGTATCAGTTATAAGTACTACTAAGTTCACATATATGAGAATTGTCAGAAACCTACCCTTTGCATAGAATTCTGCTTCATGAGGCACTGTAACGAGGAGGATGCGAGTCTTCCATTTGAACTATACAATTCTCCGTTTGATGTGTTTGTAGACAAAGAATCCTGAAACATTGATCACCACATTACATGACCTTAGACAAATAAGTCAAAGTCAATGATTTTAACACCAACATACTTCGCTGTATCTAGAGTTTTTTTTAAAACTGACCCAAACTCGAGTTTGGATTTCAAAAATAACCCACGCGAGTTTCACATTTCAAAACTGACCCATTTTTAATGAGACCGGATCCTGGGGATCCGGTCTTTTACATTTTTCAGAAGACCGGATCTCCAGAATCCGGTCTTCTGTGTTTTTTAGAAGACCGGATTGGTCTTCTATGCGTGTTCGAATGAGAGAATTCCACGTGTTTTCGTTTGCACATAAGACCGTATCCTGGGGAACCGGTTTTGTAAAAAACACAGAAGACCGGATCCTGGGGATCCGGTCTTTGGAAAACACAGAAGACCAGATCCTGGGAATCCGGTCTTATTAAAAATGGGTCATTTTTGAAATGTGAAACTCGCGTGGGTTAGTTTTGAAATCCAAACTCGAGTTTGGGTCAGTTTTAAAAAAAACTCATGTATCTAATTTTGTTTTAATAATATGTGAAAATTAATTTAATCAGAAGCATTTGGAAATGCCTATAATTGTATAATAATACAGAACCTGATTAACACATTCTGTAAAACAACAAATTCATACCTTAGGGCAAGTATCTGGCCTGACAACAGTAAAGCGCCCCTTGAACTTGAATCCTGGTTCTTCATCTACATTCTCTGAAAACCAAAAAAAAAAAACAAGAGATATAAATTATGGTGTATTTGTTATTAGTTATCTCGGTTTGAAAATGATAGATTCAGCTCCATAGGTTACCTTCAAAGATCTCTGTGTGTTCATCATCAGTAACAGATGAATCTAATTTCTCAAAAATAGAAGTCCTGAGATGTTGTGAACCACGTTGATCATTGTCATCCACACATACATTGCTACAACCTCTGAAGTAAGTACCGTGAATTTAGTATGGTTTAACAGGTAGTCAGTAAAATTGACAACCTCAGTCTACATTTACAACTATAGGAGCAAAAAGAGATGCAGAAACCTCATTGCCAAAGTCGCCATATTTGTATTGTGGCACAATGCTCAAATTAACATACATATGTGTTTCCAAATAGTGGAAAATAAGTCATACCCGACTTCATAAAAAGAACTATGAGAATGCAAGTCTTCCGCAGTTCCAACATCATGGTCACTGGCACAATCCTGTTAAACATATTAGCTAATATGTAAGAAGCATACATGATTCAAGATAACAAGGAGTTTCAAGAGCTTTTTTATTATTATTGGCGTATATACATCCTTATGATGTTACCTCCAATCTAGCGGCAGATAATGAATCGTGTATGCTTCCAACAGCGGGAGCAACTGAAGTAATTAATTTGTCATCTTCTTCTATAGGTGTATTGCTTGTATCATATTTACTTGATACACTGTCTGATTCTTCAATCTGCATCCATACAAATTACTCTGATTTTGATTTCATATCAAAAGTAGTACTTCTGCCTTCTTGATTGTTCATTGCATTTGACATATAGAATAGGACAATGACCTACTTACAAGTGCAGCCTCTCTTCTCAAATCTTCAATATTGAAATTCCATGCGCTAATTCCCCGTATATACTCTCGCTGCATGGTTATACATTATGTTTAATGAGGAATGAGGTTGATAGAGGGTATGAAGATGAAAAACTTGTAAACAAATAATTATTCACCGTGTCAATCAATCGTCATTAACCTAATAGATTCGGGTAGATCTTTGTTGAAGAGAATTGTTAGTTACCTGAGATAACTGTTCACTGTCACCAGATTCAGCTTTATTTCGTAGGATGTTCGCTTCATTTTCCTACAGATATATTCATCTTAGAAAGGCATAACTTTCAAGCCGAATAAATCCCTAGTACAGTAGCATGGAAACAATGATGAAATGTAGAACCTTCAATATCTTATATCGGTCACCAAGGGGAGGCAAGCTATCCAAAATTGTCTGAGCCAAATACTCTTTTGAGCGTGCATGCTTGAAAAAACTATGTTTCAGTAGCTTTTCTGAAGTCGGGCGCTTCTTTGGGTCCTTGAGCAAGCATACGGCTACTAAATCTTTGAAAGACTGAAATTCATTCATGACTTTATCAATTGAAATATTCTACACAATCTTAATTCTAATCTGGTACGAGTTAAATGGGTCAAACCTTTGAAAATTTATTGTCCCTTTCATAATCAAGACCAGGTGGTGCATTTTGAAGGGTCATGAGTAGTACCTAAATAATAATGAGTTCCAAAAAATAGAGCACCTTGATCAATAACCTTTTGACTAAAGGATCATTTACATTTTGCCATTAAAAATTTCAGTTTTTTTTCTTCTTTTTTTCGTTTTCTTGTTCTCTATCTAGCATGAACAAAGACAGTAATGGAGTTACCTAGTCTACATGAGTGAATCTAAGCTTCTTATTATAGACGCATGTGTGATGACTGATGACTTACTAAACGAACACATGTATTTTAGCTAAAAAATCTTGCCTTCATTGGTGGATATTTAGAGAACGGGGCATGACCATGAGCAAGCTCCAGGGCTGTTATTCCAAATGACCATATATCCGCTCTGATTAGCCAAACAAGAAAAAAATCCTCAGCAAATGAAATGGAACAATTAAAGATGAACGGCAACATATCAAATATACGAGAAGATGACTTACTTGAAATCATATCCATGTAGTTGCTGCATCACTTCAGGAGCCATCCTGGCAAACGAATAAACAATTTAACATTAACTTTGCTATTTATCAAGCTACGTACAAAAATGACAGGCATAGAAAATACCAGCATGGGGTTCCGACAAATGTATTTCGTGACCTCTGCCTGTCCCCACTATCAAACATGCATGCTGAAACCCCAAAATCACCTAATTTGACAGCCCCTTTGGCGTCTAACAAAATGTTGCCTGCCTGCAGAAAGCATGAAGAGAGAGAAAAAATTAGAACATGCATTTTGATTCTCTCTGGAAACCTAATAGCAAGTCAAAGTGTCTAATGATTCATTTGAGGATGCCATCAGCCTCATATATTGCCACTGAACGCTCAATCTGATAGAATTGATTGTACCTTGACGTCCCTGTGAATATGCCCTTGTGAGTGAAGATAAGCCAGAGCTTTGATAACTTCATACAATAAGGTGGCAATCACAGGCTGTTCAAAACCTTCTGGATAAGATGACTTCATAATATGCAGACAAGATCCACCAGCCATGTATGGCATTATGACCCAGAGGCTTGACCCAGCAGAAAAGGAGCAGTATGACTTTACAACATTTGAGTGATCTATCAAGCTCATCGTCTGCACTTCTCTCCGTATCCCATCCTATAGTAATCAAAAGGACCACCAAACAACAAAACCAAAAGCAATGACTATAATATCGAAATACATTCAACCGACACCCAGTTGTCCTACAAAGTTTAAAATCTAGCTCAAAATCAATGCCCACCAGGTCATTGTTGCACCTCTCCAAATCCAACGCCTTAATAGCAACTATCTCATTAAACGGAATGCACAGAGCCCTATACACCGTTGCACTGACCCCATCCCCAATTTCCTCATACAACTTGTAATCCTTCGGATTGACTGGATACTTCTTCATCGACCCCAACACTCGTATTGACTCCCGGATCACCACATCATCATCATGAACCTCTCCTCTTCCTTCAAAATTCAAACAATTCATACATCATAAAACATGGCATTTCCCAATCAATCCACAATCCACACCATAACCAATCTATATAAGCATCGTCAATACTCTCCGAAATGATCGTTAATTTTGTAAACGAATTACTAATCTAAATTCAGTATACACAAAAAAAGAAGTCAAAATCGATCACAAAAACAGAACAACGCACACTATCCGTACTCTCAATCAAATCAATTAGTTCAAACAATAACTCTAATCGAATCAAAACAACAACACAACCAAAGCCTACACTTACTGTAACAACACCACCTCATTTCATTCACGCCGAATCCAATGGGGAAAGAAATTTCCAGAAACTGAATGAATAAAACGATGCTAAATACCTGATTGATTAAGCTTGGGAAGAAGACAAGTCAACCAAAAAACCTCTGCCGAGTCAGACACAAAAATGAATACGGTTTGGACTCGTTCGTTCGCAGACGTGACACGGAAAATATGAGAGTTTAAAGAAGCGGAAAAAGATGATGACGACGCTGATGCTGATGAAGAAAGCGTGCTTTGTCGACTCCGTAAAAACTATGCTCGCTGGAGAATCTCGGCCAGCTCGTCCACGTCGCCTCTGTCTCCTTTTCGCTTGCAATCACGCCGTACATCAATTTTATTTTTTTTATAATAAAGTAGAGAGAATTTTTAAAAATATATATATATAGAGTTTCAGATTTTGTCGATTAGTGTGCAGCTTTGGCCCATAACGACAAGCAGCCCAATCGAACTAATGGCCCAACCACATAGTGCTAAAACTGTCAATCATGACACATGCGGACACGATCGTGCTCTAAAAAATCGACGGCTGGGATTCATTTTTATACAATACACGATCTCGAGTCGAACATAGCAACCTACGTTCGTCTCCGATCTTCATCAAACTCGCTTCTTTGCCCTAACTGCGATCTGCGACAATTTCAGGTGATCGATTCGTCTTGAAATCTCTGTTGAAGAATTTCTTATACGAGTATATTTATTTTATAAAATTTATTGATTATGTTGTTTTGATGCAAATGATGTGCGTATCAATCTAAACTTGGATCTATGAATACTTGTTGTTAGATTTCGTTTTTTTAATTGCATGATGGATTGAGCTTGAGGTTATTATGATATGAATTTGGAAGCTATTTTGGTTACAGGGATGGCGGATTCGAAACCAGGATTGAAAAAGCCAGTGTTCACGAAGGTTGCTGAGCTTCGCCCTGGTGCTAGTGGGCTTAATGTTGAAGTTAAGGTTGTGAATTCCAAGTTGGTGATGCAGAAAGGTCGACCGGATGGTCCACAGCGCCAGATGCGAATTGCTGAGTGTTTGGTTGGAGATGATACTGGAATGATTGTATTTACTGCTAGGAATGATCAAGGTATTGCTGTCAACTCGACTCACTCTCTATAATTGTTTGATCAATATCTTTCTTGAATCTTGGTAGTCTTGTTATGATAAAATGGTGGACATTTACAAGCTTATAGCTGTGTTGATTTAGCTAATGTTCGTCTCATGCTACCTCATCTGCCTTGGGTAAGATAATCGAGTCCGGTATCCATTTCTGGTGTCCGATAATTGAAACTAGTTCCTTATTAAGCTGTAAGAGAAATTTTGTTGGTATGTGTAGTTGTTGTCTTGTAGATGACTGGCTTTTCTTCAACTAAGTTTTCTAGTTTGGTTGTTGTCTACTCTAACTCGGACAACGATACTTGAAATGTAGACGTGATTGCATTTCTTGTTTAACTAAGGTCTAAAACTGTTTGTTCCGTCATCATGTGAAGTTTCCATATTTTACTTTGATATTCAGTCAAATCGATGGCCAAATGCTAGACAGAAGGTTTATTAAACTCTCTTATCCGTAACAAGCTTCCTATCCTTTGTATCATTCTTGGAAATTTCATATATGTAATCCTGTAGTGATGCAAGCAGTGGTTGTTATTGTGTGTTAACCTTGTGGATTCTCTCCTCGAATACCTGTATTTGATATACTTTTCTAATTGCTGGTACTAGATATGTAACTTATTATTATTATTATTAACCAGCTTTGATTCTTTTTGCTATTAAATTTCCCATAACATTCTAGTAATATTCAGTTTTTTAATCCTGCAGGGATTAGATTGTTATGGTGTTTTTACCTTGTTGCTAAATGCTATGATTGGTTTCTCCTTCAGATATCTGTATTTGATATAACTTTATTCTAATTGTGCAGTGGAGCTGATGAAGGAAGGCACCACAGTCATCCTTCGTAATGCCAAAATCGACATGTACAAAGGATCAATGCGACTCGCTGTTGACAAATGGGGCCGTGTTGAAGTCACTGAGCCAGCATCCTTCACTGTCAAGGAAGAAAACAACCTCTCCTTGATTGAGTTCGAGCTCGTGAATGTCGTTGAGTAAGTACCTAGCCCCATCTCAACGGCTCCCCCCTCCGGTGCAAACACCCATCTGCCTCAACTTGCTCTGCAGTTTTGCTCAGCCTTTTTCTTTCTTTCAACTCCTTTGTTATAACTAATCTCAGAGGCTTGGTAATGTTATATACTCTCTTTTTTTTTTCGATCCCATAATGTTATATACTTATATAGCTTTCAATGGTGAAGTGATGTCGCCTAGTTCCCCGTATTATTTTCGGTCATTCGTAAAATAAATCCAGAAATAAGGAAAACATTAGACAGCCCCTTAAGGCCATAAGAATGCAGTAAACTTCAAATATCATCCGTTCTGCGGAAGCCAGTATGCGTTAAGCCACACTTCCTAATTTTATGACTTCTGGATTTCGTTGCATACAACATCACAGTGAAGGATTGAAGAAAATGGATTGAACAGAGCCCATCCAACAATGATGATATTCTTTCATGCCTGCGTCTCAAGCAAATGAACCTCTGAAATAATAAACTGGAGAATACATATAATATAGGACACTTTCTTGAGATCGTTATCTCATTTTGGTCAAATGTTGTCTTTGATGCACAAGTAAGCAGCAGCACCAAAAGGCTTGCAGAATAAATGAACAACAATATGAACAGTTCGTGGAAGTAATGGTAACCGGAAACTGATTTGGCTCCAGAAAGTCATCATCAGATGACCCAAAACCATGCGACAATGGAACCAGCTGCCAAACCAACAACTAAGAACAACACCATCACAATCCCTGCAGTTTCAGAGTGCTGCAACTGAACGGACTTTGGAGCTAGAATCATCAACACGCTCGTCAAGTACCCATTCGTCAACCCTAACAAGCATGTCAAGAATGTTACAGGAATCTCCGTTCTGAAGAACTTGGGGCCGTGCAAGCAGCCATAGAACAGCGGAAGGAATAACAACCTCACAAATGATCCACCAATTGCTATCTTAGCATTTTCAAGCATGTAGACTGGAGTGATGCATTTGCCTACTAGATCAAACACGTTGTAGCATGAAACTAGGAGGATCGGGTACCAGTCCTTGAGAACCTGAGAGTGTACGTCCTCTGTGATATAGCCTGGAAATATCGCAAGGGTCACGACATAAATAAACAGGAGTCCTGCTCCGTACCACTTGACTCTTCCAACTATTTCCCATAAGGTAGTTCTCCATACTGGCTCGCCTACAGAAGCATTATCTTCTTTTTCCTCGATTACAGCTCGGGCTTTCAAATCCTGATAGTACTTTATGACTGGAAACCTGTGAGCTATGTTGTAGAAGACAATGCAGACAATCATCACCAATATACTAACAACAAAATAGAGAATCGCACTGCTCCTGAGGCCATCTGCATCTTGTGAATACACAGCCTTGGTAAAGACTCTCAAAAGTGAAACCAGGACTCCTGCACAACCAGAAATGGGAACGCATCAGAAACTAAGCCCAAAAACCTAACCACTCTAGCAAACAAATCAATTTAAATCAACAAAGACCCTCGAAACCATTATAAAATCAAGTAACGAACAAATGCTTCCTCATACAAACTTCGTGAAAGTAGAATGCATCTCATTACAAGCTCCTTACAAAGAATATTAGTTGAGCTTACTCTAACAGTTCCTGCAGAGCAAATTTAACAAAGTACAAGCTGTCTTCCAAGCACATATCATCACAATCAGACTTGAGCAACACAATAGCATTATCAAGACCAGCGAATATCAAGCACAAAATCCATACATATCCTTTCACACCCGTTTATATAAAGAACCAACATTTGGCCTCATTGAAACATATTCAGTAGCAGATATTCATAGTTTCTTATATATATTTTTCAGTGTTTTCTTACGAATACGGTAAGCATAGCAAACATTACACGCCATCCTGCACAACAACAAACCATTCATAACCAGAACATTACCATCAGTGCGAAACATGAGAACTCAAACTATCTAAAACCCAACTTTAGCATCTCCTGTCAAACCACCACAGTAATAATGACTATCATCATTTTTGTTATCTTGAGCTGAACTGAACGACTTGACTGAACTTAAAATATGAGAATTGAATAGAAGAACTTAACTTACTGACCTAAAGTAATTGATTACATTTAAGCACACGAAAAAAAAAATCAGGCAATTAACTTAATTTAAGAGCGGTTAAGTGAAAAAGAAGCATACCAAAAAAGAAATGAAATTCGGTAGCTTACCAGAAGCAGCAGTTCCAGCAATAGTAGCCTGCATATACCTCTCCGGCAACTCTCCCGCATTCCCCACGATCCCACCCTGCACCAACGCATCTCCAACTCCCGAAAGCGCCACCGCCCCAACCGTCACATAAAACCCAGAATACAACCCAACCTGACCCTTGATATACACGACATCCATCACCGGCACGACCAGTAACGACACGACGAAAACAGCCAGTCCGATATTGATCCTCACATAAGCATCTGACACGCGAGCGTAAAACACTATGACAAGCAAGCAGACGAGCCCTACGAGCATGTACACCACCGCGAAGATCCGGTCAACGCTGACGTCAGGGTACAAGTAGGCGAAATAATCGACGGCTGTGATGAAGGCGTTCCATGGGAGAAGGTAGCCGGTTCCTAAGGTGAAGTAGACTAGGTAGGCTAGATGGTACGAGTCGTGTGGGACTTTGGAGGCTGCTGCTGGTGATGGGAGGAGGTGGGAGGATTCGGAGCCCGAGGAGGTCTTCGCAGCCACGCCCATTTCAGGTGGCCAGAGATTCGTCGGGAATGATGATGCGGCGAGGTCAGATTCTCTGCAAGTTTTCTTCTGAAACTGAAATGTGATCGAGGATGGAAGGAGATTTGGGAACTTGTGGAAGGAGATTCGGTTTATCTCGACCGTACACGTCAGCATCGTGTTGGAGAATGTAACAATGGACGGTCCAGATGTTTTTCATAACTGTTACCAATAACTGAGCATGATCATCGGTTTCTCGAACGACGGCATGTTTTTTACGGCGGCTGCGACGGTCGGCTCAGGCGCGTGCGTGAGGATGAAACATATTCGAAAAAACAAAAAAACTAAGGAGGAAGCAGCTTTCGTCTTCCCTGAGATGAACTGAGAGAAGTTCGATTTCCGGTAGAAACCCTAATTCGATTTAAAGAGCAGTTCTTTGTGTATTGTGTTGAAATATGAGTTATGCAACCGCAGGATTGAATTAACTGGCGCCGAGACTTTGTTCAAAATGATGGTGCCTCATTTCTTGTTCATCTAAAAACTCTCAATTCAGCACCAAGAGGTAAGGCAATTTCAAAGTTTTCTTATGTAGAGTTGTGTTATCCTCTTTTTTTTTTTGTGTTAGTTGTATGGTTAGCTTTCATTTTAGTTGAACAAGCTTCTTCAGTTCCTAGTTTTGTGTCGTGCTGAGTTATTTTTTTTTAAACAATGATGAAAACGAACCAGTAAAGACTAAAGACAAACCGAAATGCCATCTTGTCTTGTTCCTCAAGAATCATTCCAAGACAGATTCCAACCTTGCTGTGTCCGGCTACCGTCTTTTGTAACATTGTGATATGTACTTTAGTTTAAGATCAATGAAGATGACATCATAACAAGGTACAGCCATTTGGCTGGTGTGCACCAAGCTGTCTCTGAAGTTTTTCGATAAATTGGTCTTCTTCCACAACCTGTCCATTTTAGGAATTCCCGCAATTCATATGATTCGACAATGCTCAGATTCATAGCTTGGCTTATGTATACTTGAAGTAGTCCAGCCTGTTCTGTCATTCACTTCGGTGTTCTGGAGTTTCGACTATATGGATCATTATGTTCAGAAACACCATCATTTTCTTAAAACTGTGATGTTTGTATGTATGTTGTTTCTGGGTAGTCTTGAGTTTGTCGTGTCTCAGACAGGTGATTGCATACTTGATATATCTATCTCAGCAAAAGTGAATAGCTCGGATTGCCTAGCGTCTGGAACCTGGGGAGGCTTCTTGAGACGCAACTGCTGTGAAGCTGCGTTTGATGGGTACTTGCTAGGCTTAGCTAAGCGGGCTAATCGGACTGGCCATATTTTCTTGAATTCCTACGAGCAGAAGAATTGCCTGATCTCCATGAAAGCGTTCGAGAATGATATTATGAGCTGCGGTATTGAAAAGCTTACTAGAGGTGCCGGTGAGTGCTCAGAATACTCAGTTCAGGATGTTAAATCTGAGTTGGGAGTAGAGTTGAGAGATATGGCTGCAGACTGCAAGCTTTCGCGCTCTGGAAGTTGTAGTAATTGTTTAAATCGATGGGCACAGATGGATGAGGTGCCGAATTTAATTGGAATTCCCAAGCAGGATCAAATAGATGTCTGTAGATTTGCAGTTCTGGTGACTCTTTTAAGTACCCGGGTTGATGATCAGACTTGGTTTGACAGTGTCCATGGATGTCTTGCTCAGCAAAATGTCTCTACAGGTGACTTACTTGGCTCTAAATTGGCAAGTATTTACCATTGAAGTTTATGGACTCGGATCAATTTCATCTAACCTACTACACTTCTTCAGTTCAAGGAGACAGCAGCAATGGTGGAAATTCTTTCAATACAGGTCTGAGTCTGACACTTAATCATGCACTTCAACTTCGTTTCCAACACTTGCAATTGTCTCTTGACTTAAGCTTCGACTGTTTTTAACCTGATTCTCAGGCTTATGGCTAACTGTTGGAGGGCTGACTGGGATTTTCATGATGCTGGTAATTGCATTGTGGATTTTGTTGAGAAGAACTGCTACTTCAAAGCAACCTAAAGTAAAATACGGTATGTCTGTTGTTTAATGATCTTGGTTCTGTCTTTCCAATTAAGTCTGAGTTCTACATGCAATGAGGTTTGATTTTTTTTTTTCCCTGTTGGTGTCAGTTTCTGATTCTTCATTGTCCGAGGAGTCCAATGATTTGAAAGTACCAATCAAGGACATCTACGCAGCCACTGACAATCTCAGCACAATGAACTACATAGGCGAAGGCATTGCAGGTTATCTAGTTTAGGCTTACGATATCACAAATATGCTCTTTTCAAAACAATGTACTGAAACCTATCTGATTTATGTATCAGGAAAAGTGTACAAGGGAACTTTGTCAAATGGGCAGGATGTTGCAGTGAAGCACATAGTGAATGATTTGCACATCGAGACATTCTTGAGGGAAGTCACAAGCCTGTCGCGCATTAAACATCCCAACCTTGTTGCCCTCATAGGGTACTGTGAGAAAGACGATGAATGCTTCTTAGTCTACGAACTTTGTCGGAAGGGAAACCTCTCCGAATGGCTATATGGTACTGTAGTTAGCGTCCCATTTGTGTTGTCAGCTTTCCTCATTCACATTTCAGTTATATCCATAGATGCAAACAGGTAAAGATAAGGAGGTTCTGTCGTGGAACAGAAGGTTAGAAATCGCAGTAGATTGCGCTAGAGGTCTATGGTTTCTTCATACATATCCTGAAGGCTGTATTGTTCATCGAGACATCAAGGTAAGTAAAAAAAATTAAAGCACATAGATATGCCTCTAGTTGAGTTTTTGGATTTTACACATTCCACTCTTATGAGCTGGTGTTACGGTTTTCAGCCGACAAACATTTTACTAAACGAGAACTTCCAAGCAAAACTATCAGACTTTGGGTTGTCAAAGGTTATGGATTTGGGTCAGTCATTTGTTAGCTCCGAGGTTCGAGGAACATTTGGATACGTAGACCCCGAATACCAGAAGAATCGTCAAGTAAACTCATCAGGGGATGTTTACAGTTTTGGGGTAGTCTTATTACAGATCCTCTCAGCTCAAAGGGTCATCAACTTAAACCTCAGAAGGCCTATGCCTTTAGACAAAATGGTAATAAATTTACCTTAAAACATTTGCAGGCATATGTGAAAACAAAGTACTGAACTGACAGCAACTGGTATCATCAGGCCAAACATGTCACAAGAGGCGGAAACATAGCACAGTTTGCTGATCCAAAGCTAAGAGGGGAGTACAACGCTGAGGCATTTGATATGGCGCTTAAACTAGCTTTGTCTTGCACAGGAATCAAGCAGCAGCGACCATCTATGGAGCAAGTAGTCCAGAGACTAGAAAAGGCTCACGATATGTCAGCAGAAGACAGTTCTGAGACCGATAGCATGTCCATGTCCTAATAAACTTTTAATGACAGACATACAGGAGAGTAAATAAAATCACTTTGGAGAATTCTTATTTTATTACAATGAGTTTGAAAGTACAGGGTTCGGAAAGGAAATAAGCGGAATGAAACAAGTTTTCACCGACAACCTAATTGAAAACATAACTCTCTGTCTACAACCATGCAGGGTTGACCAAGGGAGTAACAACAGCCTTCACTTGCAAATAGTTACTCAAACTATAGACACCCTTTTCTCTGCCCATCCCGCTCATCTTGTACCCACCGAAGGGAATAGCAGCATCAAATACATCAAAGCAGTTGATGAAAACTGAGCCAACACGTAAAGCACGGCTCAGTGTGTTGGCTGTGTCTAAATTCTGTGTGAAGACTCCTGCTGCAAGTCCATAGTTGGTGGCGTTTGCCCTTCGAATCACCTCATTCAGATCCCTGCATGTAGTCCAAATTGATGATTAATTAGACTTAAAAATATACTGAAATCATATGGTATGTGGCTATGTATGTCTTGTTATCTTACTTGTACTTCAGGATGCTTTGTACTGGGCCAAAGATCTCTTCCTTGGCTATCAACATGTCATCCTGGGTTGGTAGTCAGTTTTAGTAAGTTAATGGTGAAGCTGTACGGTAAATACACGTATACAACACACTACCTTAACATTTGAGAAAACAGTGGGCTTGATGTAATAACCCTTGGAACCAAATCTCTCTCCTCCAGTTTCGAGAGTAGCTCCGCTTTCGATGCCAGAGTTTATGTACTTCAAGATTTTCTTGAATTGATCTTTATCAATCTGAAACAATAGAGAGGCAATGAGCATACATAAGGTTATGCCCCTGCCAGATCTTGTGTTAACATGGAACATGTCAAAGAATAATCTACATGATCCTCACTATCCGTTAAACCATGTTCCAAATGAAATTATAATTACTGTAGTTATGAGAACTAACAGGGGAGGAGGCATGGACATGACATGAAAAGCAAGTCCCAAGTTCCAAATTAACAGTTAATTTACCTGCGGACCTTGTTCAATACCCTCCTTGAACGGGTCACCAACAACACGTTGTGCAGCACGTGCCTTGGCTTTCTCAAGAAACTCGTCATATACACGTTCATGTACAAATGTACGAGAACCAGCACAGCAGCATTGGCCCTGAAGAAAATTCTCACATTAAATCCTCAAAGCACCTTAAATTAGGATGGGTGTTCATTTATCTTTGTTACTTGAAGTACCTGATTAAAAAAGAGAGCAAAGTGCGCCATCTCGACGGCCTTATCTACATCAGCATCCTCGCAGATGATGAAAGGTGATTTCCCTCCAAGCTCCAAGGTAACTTTCTTAAGATTACTACTGGCTGCCAAACTAAGTATGACCTTCCCAGTAGCAGTAGATCCAGTGAATGCAATCTAAAAATAATAAGGAATAAGTAGGAGCTCGACAATGACATCAATGGTTCACATTTCAACCTACTCATTCATCCTAAACGATCAGCTTCTACTAAGAAGGTAAGAGCGCCCAAAGTCACTATGAAATGTGACACAGCATATGATGGTAACTTCAGTGTCAGTGTTGTTTTTCAATCTCCCACCTTAAACATGGATCCAGGTGGTCTAAAAACATGCTTTCAAGTGACAAAGCACAAGGAACTGAATTGGATTAGTTTATGGCTGAATTACCTTATCAACATCCATATGACTGGCAAGGGCTGCTCCTGCAGTAGGACCGAATCCCGATACTATGTTTACCACACCTGGTGGGAGACCAGCCTGCAACAAATAGATCATCATTAGAAACTAATAAACAAGAACTGAAATTGCTACAAGATCAGAACTCCTCAATCATCCATATCGAAACTGTTGGGGTGCAAAATGTCATAGTCAACTCAACGTCAAATCGCTACCCAGAGCTTAAGCATCAGGTGGAGGCTGATAGAAATCCATCAGTGAATAAAAGTACCTCATGAAGCAGCTTCGATACTAACAGAGCGGACAATGGAGTCTGTTCAGCTGTCTTTAGGACAACAGTGTTTCCGCATGCTAATGCTGGACCAACCTTCCAGCCAAACATGACAAGAGGAAAGTTCCAAGGTATGATCTGGCCAGCAACACCAACTGGCTCATGCAAGGTTTGAACATGATATGGTCCATCAGCCGGGACAGTGAGACCATGAATCTTATCCGCCCATCCTATATAAGTCATGTCAAGGTATAATAAGCCAAGTTCAATAGATATTCATGCAGCGCATGATCAACATGAGTTCCACATAATTCACATATCACTTACCAGCGTAGTACCGAAACAGGCGAGTAAACATTGGAACTTCAACTTCGGCAACTTGTGCATATGGTTTTCCACTATCCCAGGTCTCAAGAAGTGCTATCTCATCATTATGCTTCTCAAGTAAGTCCGCAAAACGTAACAAGATTCGTGACCTCTCCTGCCATGATCCAAATATCAATAAATCAACAAGAACTTCAAGATCTAAAATCCCTATTAAACATGTGTAAACAGATTCAAATAGATAATGTATCATCAATTGAAGTATTTACATATGCCGTCATCCTCGGCCACGGCCCCTCATCAAATGCCTTACGAGCGGCATTAACAGCTCTGTTAATGTCTTCACTGTCCCCTTCAGCCACATGAGCAATTACTTCCCCAGTCCTAGGATCAAGTGTGGAAAAAGTTTTACCTGATCAGAAGCAAATAAAATAAACCAGTTCAGTCAAAGACCAAAGACAACAACAACAAAAAAACCCATCATGTCCCACTTGCAATTGTAGACCCTTGATGCAATTAGAATACCTGATACTGCATCCACAAATTCTCCATTGATCAAAAGTTTAGTGTAGTTTACTTTCACTGATGGAGTAATTGGGTTATCAGCAGATGTGGCAGCAGCAGCAGCAGCTGTTCCATATCTACAAACACCTCTTACAGGTTGAGTTGTTCTCCCTAAAAACATACAACATTAATCATCACATATATTATTACATTCAAAACATGAAGTAACACAAAACAAAAAAACAGACACCAATATGGCTCAAAACATTGTACAGATTCCAGCAAGATCAAATAAAAATGCATTCCATATTGATGATTTTCACCAATCCATTAGGTTCAACAATAAACCACAGATGCAAACATTTCACTTTTTTAGGAAAAACAACAACGCATAACATTTCAAGTAATGTCCAACAACTTGCATCTTAAATACAGATCCGCAAAGAACCCCGTACTGTCTCCACCAACCAGATGAAGTAAATGTACCCCAAAGTACTCCTCAACAAAGACTATAAGACATCACACCTCACTACCTTAAAAAAAAAATCTCCTAAATAACTCAATTCCATGATAAATCATAGATCCGCAACCTCAAACGCCAAGTCAATCTATTTTTAACTCAAACCCCCATCTCAGCTCACAGACCTACTTCAAACAGACACATTAATATCATCACACTAAAGCGTTGACCACCACAACGATCAGACCATCTAATATGCATGTCGCTTTTTCAACTATCAACTATCATCATCAAATACAACAAATTCATAATCAAACCCGATCGAACCACTCGGAATCAATCCAAGAAATGATTCGTCATATAAAGCTGATGATGAAGAATTCGAAATACCAGCCGATACGGACGCAACTGAGCGAGCAAGCAACGAAGAAAGCCTCCTAGCAGCCATCGAAACCGATCGCGAAGCGGATGATGAAGCTGGTGGATAAAAGTCTTAAGTGCGTGAACTACTGAGAGAGAATATCGATTTATAATCACTATTAATTATTAATTAATTTCTTACAAATCGGGGTATAAACGTTGAACTGATAGAGCGTCGATTTTCTCAAATTTTGGCGATCGAGCGGACGGATCTGAGCCGTCCATTTCCCTTAATAATATAAAAATTCTAAATAAATGAAAGGTAAAAACAAAATCTTAATTATGTAAAAAAAAATAAAGACAATAAGTATAAAAGATTACATGATAAAAGCAGCCGCATTGATGGTGTGATGTTTCATTTCCGTAAGGAAAAAAAGTTGATCAGAGATGCTATTATTGAAATAATTGTGTGGTCCTGCGTCTGATGGTTGCGTCTGATGGTTGTTGCTATCAGAGATGCTATTATTGAAATAATTATTTTTTTAAATAATTGTGTGGTCCTGCGTCTGATGGTTGTTGCTATCATATAACTGTAGTCCATGTTGGAGGCGCATTGTGTAGATGCTTATATATTATTATTCTAAATAGAAATCTCATCTTTATCCACACAAAAAATAGAAATCTATCTCTCGACTCATGCATGCGAAAATCAAACATGTTCTTAAAATTAAACAATAAAATTCGTAACTCTTGAAATTATATATATACATATTTACAATAATGCACTTACGAACATATAATATATATTTTCAAATTTAGAAAAAAAATCGAAAATAAAAATATTTGGTTCAAAAATCGAATGGTTATGATTACTTATCATTTCTCACCAAATTTATCACTTATTATAAATAATATTTAAATTGTAATAACTACTTTGAGAGTCGATTTTTTACATTTCATGCATAGCAATCACCGTATAAAAGCATGAATACATCTTCTACATAACAATTTTGACAAAAGTTCAAACCAACTCAACCAACCCCTCTTTCGCATAATAACTACCAATATGTGGTTTAAACTAAAATACACATAATGGATAAACAGTTATAAAATTGTGGATTTAAAATTGAAAGTCAAGCTCTTGCTTTTGATTTTGTTGATAAATCTGTGCTGATTATATTGATTATTTCGATTCAACCACACGTTATTTGATTAAAGAAACAAAGCCTCTAGGGTACATGTGCCTCAATGAGTTTTGATGTGAAAAACATCTTGTTGATATGTTCTTTGAGTGTGCAGTGTAAGGGACATGTACTCTATAGATACCGACACCTCGACGGATACTCTGGATACCTCTGTGAATAGGCATAAGAGGAGAATATTGGCGGATATATATTCGGAGGATCTTTGGCTTCAAAAGATCCAATTATCTAGTTTAGTTTGCTGGAGGATTCACGAAGATCACATCAGATTTAAAGTCCTACAAGTTAGGAAACTGATGAAGATTTGGTGAATATCTCGTCCTACCTTTTAGGGATGAGGAAATATGGTGTGATACAATCACATCGGTATGGAACGATCTGATTGAAGAGTTAGTTAGGATATTATGGGATAACCTAACTAACTAGGAGATCATGACCGAGATTTGGAAACAAGATATTGACTTTCAGTTGAGAAAATCTAGGATTTCCTAGCAGGGATCAACAAAGGATGCTACGGCTGCCTTTCAAGATGGCCATTCATAGAGAAATCCTTGGCATCGAGCTTCTAACAGAGCTACAAAGAAAGATCGTGAGATCGAGGCGAATCAAGCACTGACATATTCGACGGATACCTCGTTAGGAGCAGGAGTACGATCTGAGCCAGAAGGGGAGAAGGTTCTTGTGTGCGCAGATTAATAAGCAAGATTACGACTAAGGTGTGTCTGAAAGCATGGTGGTACACCACTGAGTGTGGTTGGGTTAGTAATTTTGTAAGTTGTAACGCCGAGAGCACATTAATACAAGAACTCATTTCGAAATCCTTCTAGGAAACTAGAATGTATTGGTTTTTCTCAGATACTTAATAGGTATCTGATTTTCCACTATACATCATTGCGTCTCCTTTTAGTTACTTTTCTTATTTTTGTTTTCCGCTGCTTACATACTTAGCAGGTACATACACCTAACATGTACATATACCTGTAAGGAAACGCTAACTAACAGTCCTAACATCTTTAACTTTCAAGAAATCTCAATCTCATATTCACGTTTTCGATTATACAAGGATCCGGTGCAAATATCATATTTTTGTGAGAAATACAAACAAATGACAATTCTTGATTTGATCATTTGGATGGATGAGAGTAAATTTCGTCGTATGAATTATTTTTTGGCAATGAATTATAAATCACTTTGACGAATTATGTCATATTTTTTTGTTTCTTAGCGATCAATTATAACCCACTTTTAACGAATTTTACACAAAAATATGATTTGTACCTAATCTTATTCGTAAGTTTATTTTATAAAAATAAATAAATTCAATGGCGCATCAAAAAAGGAAGGCCAGGGCCCATGAAGGATAAGCTAACTGGGCAATTTGGGCTTGAGTGGGTATGACTGAGCCCATTAAAGTTTCTGTCTCTATCGGACCTATCCCAAGGAAAGGTGTAACTAATGATGACGTGTTGAAAGCAAATAAATTCAATTAAGCAGTCTTAATCTTAATAATAATAATTAAGAATGTCTATTAGAACATTTAATCCCCAAACATTCAACAACACTAAGATTCTCACTCTCAATTCCTTCCCTCTCCATTTTTCATTTTTAATTTTAATTTTAATATTATTGCTTTTGTCTTCTTCACCTCTTTTCTCGGCACTACTGCTTTTCACTTCAGCCGAAATCAATTTTCTCCCTCCCCGACAGATTCGCCAAAATGCGCAGCCTCGGCTTTGTTAGGGCTTGATTTCTCGGAATGGATCGAGTGCTTTTGGTTCTCGGTCTATCCCTTTTGCTCCTCTTCACTGGGGTTTCATCAGCTCCCTCCCACCACCATCCTGCAAGTCTGTATTCATTCATTCCTTTATCTTAATCTTTTTTTCTTTCTAATTTTCATTTCTGTTGCGTAAATTGATCTGCAGTTTAGGTTGTCTTATTTTTTTATTTGTGTTTCGTGTTTCAGAGATCTTGAGTGGGCTTTTCTCAGATGTGGTTTCTGCTGTCATGAAATGGATATGGTCGCTCAAGACCACCACTAAAACGGGTCACATTTTATCTTTCTGATTCGCTCTGACACTTTTTTTATTATCTTCTTTTTGTTTTGCAATCTGATTTTAATGTTGCTTAGCAGCTGTTTCTGGCCGGCCTATGATGAAATTTGAGAGTGGGTACAACGTCGAGACTGTTTTCGATGGAAGCAAACTTGGGGTTGAGCCTTATGCGGTTGAGATGCTGCCTAGTGGGGAGCTTCTTATTCTCGACTCCGCCAATAGTAACATTTATAAGATCTCTTCGTCTCTCTCGCTGTGTAAGTGAATCTAGTTATGTCCCTTAAGTTGAGTTTTATTCGCTTTACGATCCTTAGGGTGCTTGACATGGTTGTATTTGTTTAGGATCAAGGGTCATCAATGTCCTAGATGGGATATATGTTTTTACAATCATAACATCTTTGTTTTTTTTTTCCTCTCATTTCTGATCGAATGTGTTCTCGCCTTGCTTTTTGTATGTTAACTCACTCATGTTCTAATGAGGCTTTTGCGGGGACGCTTCATGTTTACTAATTTAAAGCACGACTAAGTATTTGACCGGGCTACATAAGGAAAAGCCGGGGGTATAAGCTGCTTAATCCAATTTATTTGATATTACAAAATTAGGCTGAATCTTTTTTTTAAGTTCCATGAAGTTAATTTACTTGATGTTTCCCGAGTGAACTTTTCTTTGTGCAAATTATTGAAGTTTTCTTCATTGGATTTTGAAATGATTTTACAGATAGCAGACCCAAGTTAATTGCTGGATCTGCCGAAGGATACTCAGGACATGTGGATGGGCGGCCTAGAGATGCGAAACTAAATCACCCTAAGGGGATCACTGTAGATGACAAGGGAAATATTTATGTTGCTGACGTTGATAACATGGCGATTAGAAAGATAAGCGATGCAGGTTAGTGTCAACTGTGCCTTTTTTCAGTCTTCAAAATTTACAATCCACACTCGGGATCTCATTTTTACAAGACGTTTACCAGCTTGATGTGGTTCCATTCAGGAGTTGTAACAATAGCAGGAGGCAAATATGGAAGAAGTGGTGGACATGTAGATGGACCAAGTGAAGATGCAAAATTTTCGGACGATTTTGATGTTGTGTATGTTGGAAGTAGTTGCTCATTGCTTGTAATTGATAGGGGAAACAAGGCAATTCGAGAAATTCAGTTGCACTTTGACGACTGCGCTTATCAATATGGAAGTGGTTTTCCCCTTGGTAAATAATCTCTCCCAATTTATATCTGAATTAATAGCAGAAAATGTTAGACACTTGTTTGCTCCTTTCAGGGATTGTTGTTCTTGTCGCGGCTTGTTTTTTCGGTTATATGCTTGCGCTACTGCAGAGAAGAGTCAGCTCAATAGTTTCTTCTCATGATGTAAGTGTTAAGCTTCCTTGCTTTCTTTTTCTTATGAACTTAACAAAATAATCAGAGTTGTAAAAGTGATTTCCCCTTCTTGACACGATTGTGTTTTTCTATCATGAAGGAACCAATGGAAACAAACTATACCCCAACTTCATATCAAAAGCCTCTGAAATCTGTCAGGCCACCTTTAATTCCTACTGAAGAGTATACCGAGAAACCAGATGAGGGATTTTTCGACTCCTTGGCAAAACTCTTAGCAAGTGCAGGAGCATCTGCTGGTGAAATCCTAGCTGGTCTTATACCAGGCCACAGAAAGAAGCCTCTCACTAATGAGTATACAAGCCAGCAAATCTATTCGCAGCAAAACAGGGCCGCCAACACTTGGCCAGCACAAGAGAGCTTTGTGATACCCCGTGAAGACGAGCCTCCATCAATTGACACCAGGACTCCAACTCCTCGCAAAACCTACCCATTCATGTCAAAAGACTCGGAGAAGATGCAGCAAATTCGTCAGAGTAGAGTATTTTACCGTGGGCTGGAAGGTGATCAGCAGCATCAACGCCACCAGCATCATCACATGCATCACACATCCACACCACACACTGTTGTCTATGAACAGAGCGCGAACAAGGCAGAGGAAATCGTGTTCGGTGCAGTCCAGGAGCAGGAAATGAAGCGTAAAACGACAGTGATCAAGCCTTTGGACTATGAAAGCGGCTTCTATGATAATAGTGCAAGCTTCCGATATCGTTACAACTCCATGGGGTATGGGTATGGCGCTTATACCTGAAATTGTGTCCCCATTGATGATTCTTGCTGTGATCGCTTAGATTAAGATGTATAGGAGACGCTAATCAAATGCTATTTGTCTTAAAATTCTGTCATAAACAGAAGCAGTGCAAGTTCATGGCTCAAAAATTTCAGGCACCTTGTTGACACATTTTTTTTTGATATTTAGTATTGAGATGTCTGAAAGAAGACAATTCACGAAGCTGACGTTGAGCCCACTTTTGTGAAATTTAAAGAGAACATAATGTTCATAACAAACAAAAACAGACTAATAAATCACTTAACAACGTCTTGAATAGAGACTTTAAATGAATCAATACAAACCAAGAAATAAAACAAAAAAAGTTTAAATAATGTTTTGAAAGCGAGCCTCCATCAACAGCTGGAAGTTTAGAGTAGTGATTTTGTCGGCAAGTCTGAAAAATGGTGTTTATGATGACTCAAATGACGTAGATTAATTAACTTATCGAGTAGAGAGAGTATTATCATGGTTAAGAAAAAAAAGAAAGAGGGAAAATATACAAATGTTTCAGCTCTTGGGTCCTTCTCAGCTTTATCTTTTGCTTTAAGCATATGTCTCTGCTCACTTGCTTTCCTTTAAGCTCAAATACTCTTTTTTTCCCCCAATGTGTTGTGGTTGAAGAGATGCTGTTGTTGGGTTGAGTCTTGTACGAATCAGTATTGGTTTGATTGCTTGCATAAGCTTTATATGAGTAGTTGTGGTCAGCAAAAGTGGTGTCCATGCCATGTGCAAGTGATGTAACCTGAAACTCACTCAGCTTCTGGCCGCATATATTCATTTCTTGGGAGATAGAGAGAAGAAGTAGCTGTTTTGGGAGACGGAGACATCATCATCATCATGCCATTTGGGTTGATTTCAGCTTGGAAAAAGCGGTGTCGAAGCAAGTCACAAGACTATGGAGACCTGTGTAAGTACACGAAATGAACGCATATAGTGAGAACTAAAATAGTGCTGAAAGATTTGTAATTTGTCATGCAGGGTCATACAAACCTCTCGAGTATTGGCAGCTCCAGGAGAATCAGCCGGCTGTAAAGAGACGACACGGGTCAACAGTGTTCATTCTGAAGGAAATGGAGGAAGCCACTGAAAATTTTAACGAAAATAATTTGGTTGGTAAGGGAGGATTTGGGAAGGTTTATAAGGGTACCTTGAAGTCAGGAGAGGTAATGTGCCAATGTCTTCGCAATTGAATTGTGTTTTTTTTCTTTCCTTTCTTCCTGTCCATTGACGATGGTTTTGGGAAACTGAAGCTTGTGGCTGTCAAGAAAATGGAGCTGCCTGCATCGAAAGCCGCAGAAGGAGAGCATGAATTTCGAGTAGAGGTTGACATCTTGAGCAGACTCAACCACCCTAATTTGGTCACCATGATAGGATATTGTGCTGACGGAAAACATCGCTTTCTGGTGTATGAATTCTTGCACAATGGGAACCTGCAGGATCACTTGAATGGTTAGAAATCAAAATTCACTGAAAATTCCTAATCGAAATCACGACATTCAACTACTAATCTTCATTTCATTTCAAGGGATTGGCGAAAAAAAGATGGACTGGCCAACCAGGTTAAATGTCGCGATTGGTATGGCAAGAGGCCTCGCTTATCTTCACTCTAGCTCTGCAGTTGGGATACCTGTAGTTCACAGAGATTTTAAGTCCACCAATATTCTGCTTGATGCAAACTTTGAAGCAAAGGTAATCTTGCAAGTTCTAGTGACTTTTTCGATACACAAGAAAATGCAAACCCTTGGTATGTGACAGCATACCATAGATCTCAGATTTTGGACTGGCTAAGTTGATGCCGGATGGCAAAGATTCCTACGCAACAGCCAGAGTGCATGGAACTTTTGGATATTTTGATCCTGAGTACACGTCGGTAAGTTTCTGATAATGTCTTCAAAAGAAAATTTTATATGCCTACAGCATAAACGTTAACCCGGTCTTCCACTCTCGATCAGACAGGAAAACTTACCTTGCAAAGTGATGTTTATGCATTTGGTGTGGTATTACTCGAGCTTCTGACTGGACGTCGAGCTATTGACTTGACCCAAGGAGCAGCTGAGCAAAACCTCGTTCTACAGGTCAAACCGATTCTTACAAGAATCAACAAATATGACTCATTAATTTCAGTCACAGGACTGCTAACTGAATGCGTGAGTTTGGATATCAGGTTAAAAATTTACTGAACGACAGAAGAAAGCTACGCAAGATTATAGACTCGGAGCTGGCTAGGAGTTCCTACACCATGGAATCGATTTTCATGTATGCAAACTTAGCATCAAGATGCGTACGTATAGAGAGTTATCAAAGACCATGCATGGAAGAATGCGTGAAAGAACTCCAAGTCATATCACGTACCAATTCGAGAGGTCTCAACATGGCCATGCACGCATTCAGAATGATCTGAACATCTCGGTCCTGAAATTTTAGAAGACGTCAGATAACCAAATCAGCATAATGAAACATTATTTACCTAAAAGAATAAAAACACGATATAGTTTTTTTTTTCTTCATCAGCTTCTGCAGTGTAAGATAACAAGTGAAGTGCAACAAGGGTTCATATCTAATGGATCACAGTAACCTAGCAACACTGCTGCATTGTCGTGGATCTATCTGAACAACATCGAACACCAAACCATGTTAATATGAATTTATTTTTCTGATAAAATTGTCCATTTGTCAATAAATAACAGTGTATTGCCGTATTGGTAAGGAACAGGCTCTGCCAACATTAAGAATGAGAAGACGCAACGCTGAAATTCTTTCCAACGGGCAGAGAGAGCTACAAGCTATGTTCAGACAACATCAATCCTTGTGGCCATATAAGTTAACTGACACCGTGGGATGCATACCCAGGCAGTATGGACCATAAGTTTCTCCTACATTTCATGACCTGAAGCTGAACGAAATGAAAGTTTTCAGTAGGTCTGAAGCGGCAAGGGCGCGGTGGTTTGTAGAATGTGCCGTCAGTTTAAGTTATCAGTGTTGATTTCTGCTCCCATCTCTTCATAACATCTAACATGATCTCATTCCAAGTGTCTATCGGACCTGGCAAGCACCAATGTACACAGTCATTCTGAACTCGCTCTTTGGGTCCATCAGCAAACGGGAAGGGGTACATGTATGGTCCAGGATGACCATCAGGCCGCAAAAAGGCCAACCCGGTCACATCTAACGTCTGCAGCCTGACTCCGCTCGACTGCCTGACTATCTCCTGTGCCGCTTCCACTTCTTCAACCTCTACCCTTCTCATTTCAGCATCCATTCCCTCCAAAGTCTTCTCACCGGTCTTATATGGCCGAGTCTTCGAGCAGGCCCCAAGTTTATCCCATTCGCCTTCAAAATGAGCAGGCGAGAAGGTAGTCAGAAACATATCAATTCTATGCCTCTCATCTCCTCCTCTTCGCTCAACCACACCCCTAAGTGCAGTCCTAACTGCCTTTCTATACACATCGTAAAATCCAATTTCAGTGTGATTTAAACCAGGGCAGTAATGACAACCCAGTACTGTATCACCCTCGTAGTAAACGGCAGGATGCAAGAACCAATGACCAATAGACAAAACAATGACATCAATCTCCCATAAATCCTTGGCCCATCTTTCATTCACGGAATCCAAATACAACTGATTATGATCAATCCCGGTGCTTGATTTCTCAATACCCTTAACCAAAAACGGAGACCAGTAAACTGAAATAGTCACATTGTGTGACACCAAGTACCATCTTCTAAACTTATGCTCCATACCATCAGTGTACACAAGCTGTGGCAAAGAGACAGTAGTGGCCATACACAGAAGCGACTCTAATTGATTCCTAGCCAATGAATCTCCAACAAATGCTAAATGCTTGTTCCTCATTAAATTCAAAAACAAGTTGGGATCAAATCTTGGAAGATTACACTGACTGGGCTTCCATCTCCAGTACAAGTACCCAACATCAGTCCTTCCATGTGTTTGGCAGTTTTGACCATCCTTAATTGTTCCACAGCTTGTCCCATTGTACAGTGGACCCAATCTGGACTGGACCCATTTTCCATGTGTGTAATTACATGTTCTAATTTCATCAACTCTCTTCACATCTGTCATTCAATCACTAATAATAAGTCAATAAACAAAGATGAGATTTTGAAACAAACCCTTGACGAAAATCATCTAAAGATTGAAACTTTACCTGGATTGATGATCTGGGGTTTAACAGATTGGGGATCAGGGAGGTGAGAGAAGTACATGCGAAAGATTGCAATAGGAATAATTGCATAGAGCGTCAATGGAAGGATTCTCCTGGTGAAGATTTGAAATGGTGAAGATTGTTGATGCTGTTGCTCTCTCAGCTTCTTCATTGAGAACAACATCTTACTAATCTTCTTCTATCGGTCAGCTCCAACTTTCGTCTTCCTGAGTACCCAAAAAGGTCAAACAATATGGATGCTGAAGTCCCAACCCAAATTGTATTTGGTATGTTTTTTTTGACTTTGAAGATGGGACAGATGCATGTAACACAAACTGAGGAATCTAATTGTTTATAGGTTAAATATCTCCAGCAGAGATCTCAGCCGTTGATTGGAATTTGGGATACATCATAATCGTTATTAAATCCTTTTTTTAAAATTTAGTTTACTTACCATATAAATTAAAAATCAAATTGATACAGAGCAGAAAGAGAAATGTAAAAAAGATACAAAAATTCAACACCCACCACTACATAATCCATGTGCACATGTCGCCAGCTGATCATTTGTATAAAGAGATCCACATACGCCTTTCAAAAAAAAAAAAAAAAAAAAAAAGAGATCCACATACGACATGTGATTTACAGACCCTCTTAATGAAAGATTGTCATGCTCAGTTGAAATAGAGTTTGACATTTGCCTTCTACTACTAAATTTTATAAAAAATAATATATGAAATTGAGAACAAACAAAATAATCTAAAAAAGTAGAGAAATTAATAGAAAAACGGAATATAATTACCATATCATAGCAAGTATAAATTTTGTAATTTATAAGTTATAAGTTTGAAGCAAACAAGATGGTGATTGAGTTGATAAAACATTTGTCGTGCTAGATGTATCAGATGATCTGTGTTTCAACGAATAATCAAACGGATGGAAATATATGTTTATCCGAAACATGCAATGTATTTGACGTCTTTCTAGATATATTTCATGTAAACCCACGATAAAAAATAATAATAATTTAGAAGTTTGAAAAATGTGGCTTACAAGTTGCAATCAATAGAAAATGGTTGAACCAGTCTCAACTCTTAAGAAACCGATCTCATGTAATTAAGGGAAAAGAGGTCTGATCTGATCCACGGTGGTCCATTCCAAATGATGATATATAAAACAATCATGCGCAAATGTGGCCTGAATGAATGGACCACGAGGCTCGAAGACCAGAAGCTGAAGTTGCTGCCAGCCCGACCACCTTGTCAAAAATAACCCTGAATCAATAAATTCAGAAATGTGTACTGACTGACACCCACGACCATCCCTCTTCCATTTCATTCAAGTACAATCCATATTGCAGCCCCTTAGTCATAAATGATTCGAGTATTGTTGGATTCATTTTGTCACCTCACCTAATGTTTCGAATTTCATAACAAGTTTGAAATTACTTTCATGTGTGAGTACCGAGATCATTAACCAGTAAATTGTTCGAGCTACTGGTTGAACTTCTTAGGCAGAACATGTAGCACGCTAATAAATGCAGTTAGAATATAAATTAGCATACATGAAATGATACTCAGACCTAAGTGGATCGTGACTTCTGAGGTTGATCTCCCTCTCTCTCTCTCTCTCTAAGTGTGTGTGAGTGTTTTTCTTCAAGAGTTGGATAGTGACTCCGAAACCCAACAATGCATTATATAGATAAGATTTTACCCATTATGATTGGGAGGACTTCTTTGAACAACTATATCGCCTAGAGCAATAGAGTTGTACCATACCTCGTTCTGTCAGCATCGTACAACAGACCTTGCGATTTGACCGCCTCATCTAGGTACCGATAAAGTTGTAACAGTACCTCGTACTGTCAGTGTCGTATCAGCAGATCTAGTGCTTTGACCGCCTCATCTAGGTACCTCGTACTGTTGTACTATTATGTCAGACATACTAGTAGAGTTGTACCATTATTTGGTACTGTCAGACCTAGTGCTTTGGCCGCCTCAGTAGAGTTGTACCATTATGTCAGATCTTTGTACCATGGTTTAGTCCAATCTGTAGCAGACTTGTTAAACGCCTTAGTTCCGATAGGACTAGAGCAACTCCTTGTCGAAGTGCTAGAACAGCAACTTGAAGTCATTTTGCCAAACTTCATGCCACAAAAAAAACTAACAAAGTTGATGCCAAATTCAAGTCATAACATGTCTTCTAGATAATTTAAATAGTTGATCTTTTAATTATTTAACCAAAACTATGACTGCTACGCCTGCACATTTTGCTATAGCGATACAAGAAAGCATTGTGATTTGGTAATAAAAGAAAGAATTATTTAACAGGAAGATCATGTATAAGTATATCCTGACTCATCAAAACCAATTGTTAACATTTTCTTTTTAAATTAGGGCTAGCTAAATATGCCTGCGCTTCAAATTCCTAACCTGTTGACTGTTTCTTATGTTTGTCGTAAGCGATAAGAGCTCCACAGTAGCTGCTCAGATTAGTGATGTAAGTAAAAAAAAAACCCTGATCTGCTGGCGCATAATGTGCTTGTAGAATCTGTTAATTTGTTTAGACCAAGTATCTGGAAATGCTGTATATTTAGTTTAAGTTAAGGACAGTTTCTGTCCTAAATTAAATGTGGGAATTTCAGGTACAGGTTAATCTTTCAATATTCAATTGATCAACCTATTCTGAAACAATTTGAAACAACAAGGAGAGAAACAAAAGGGAACAGAAAAAACCGAAAACAGGCAGTAAACATAGGAAATATCAAAAACAAAGTATAGCAATTTTAACTGAATCTACAGATAAAACAACAAACATCAGCCAGTATTGATTCCATCAAAAATGGAAATAATGGCAGCGACTAATACGACAAGGCAGAAAGTCAGATGACAGAATGGCATAAATAAAACAATAAGATAAAGTTAACTATACACTTTTGATGAGGGCCTTATCCAATCAAATCCAGAGCTAGCTTATTATCTAACAGCCAAGACTCGAGTATTATAAATTTTGAAGCCTTAACTGACCTGGCTATACAGGGCTGACAGTATCCATTCAAAGTCCGGCCTACTCTCCACGTGTTGCTTATGGCTGCATTAAAGGGTCAGAACCGGTGCACATTGGTTGATTATTTAAAGAAATAGTTAAAACCAATGTGCTGCATGCATTTATGCAGATGATGTTTTTATATGCCTAGTCGAGCAAAGAGTTGGTTGAGGAGAAGACGACATGGACGGCTGAACAAGTTAAAAAGGCTGAGTTTCTGTCCATTTGTTCAAAAAAATAGACAGACTTGGTTCCATTTTTTTTTTTACAGGTTTGGGATGGGCAACTGTCAGGCCATAGATGCTGCAGTTTTAGTTATACAGCATCCAGATGGAAAGCTGGAGAAGATGTATTGGTCAGTGAGTGCGAGCGAAGTGATGAGAAAAAATCCTGACCATTATGTTTCGCTAATTTTACCTGATGAAAATTCCAATCAAGAAGCAAATGTCGAGGCTCGAGAATCAAAGTCCACGCACATTAAGCTCCTCAGATCATCTGATACTCTCACCCTTGGCAGTGCTTATCGGCTCGTTCCTTCTAAAGGTTTGTTTCTCAAACAATTCCATCATATTTTATAAGAAGCTGAACTTTAGAAAATCGAGATTTGAAACAAACCTTTACATGGTTGCCCTTTTGCTAGCAGAAGTGCTGAATGTTTTGAGAGCGAAAAAATCTGCAAGAATGAGTATGAGGCGGGTTAGCTCAGACAGAATTACGGACATAAATGTTTCAAGCATTGTTGGAGTAGCTGATCAGACAAGTCTAGAAGAAGATATCTTCAAGGTAAGACTCCAAAACTAACCTTTTGAATCCATGATAAAGTTGTGCTCCATCTGAAAAAAACATATAATGGAAAATGTATATTGATTTAGGAAACTGGGAAACGGTTAAGACCTCTAACAAAGAAGCCCTCAATGAGAAGGTCCAAATCGTGGCATCCTTCATTAAAGACCATTGCTGAGATACCAAGCCAATGATATACACTGAGGCTTCCATGTATGAATCCCATCAATGCCAAAAATAACTTGACTTGATTTTCAGCGTTTGAACAAATTTTTTCTGTTGCGAAATAATGAATCCTTTGCATATGGGCAGTAAAAAACATGTATCTACTATACCAATGATCAATGGCACGCCACAAAAAGATTCCCAAACCCATGAAATTATGATAATCATTTTACATCAATCGATTACCTAAATTCTAAACATTGTAGACGACGAAGGAGAGTGTTATAGAATATAGAGGCTTTAGCAGTCAAATTTGACTATATTTGCTACAGACCTTTAGTAGTGGCTTATCATAAATAATCAAGTGATTGATAACTAAATGCAAGGGGGGGGGGGGGGGGGGGGGGGGGGGGGGGGACTAGGCTCAAACTCTCTTCCGAACTAGAATATAGCATCTAGAGAACATTTCACGCAAATTCTTTTTATATGTGGCTCCCAAAATCTTTCAGGCAGGTACACCTTGAAAACTTGTTTCACTGCCGTAGATCACTCTTGGAAGCATCCTGAAATATTGCAGATTCAAATTTAGAACAGATATAGGATACACAGAAGGATAACCACTTTATATTTTTATCTATCAGACGAGGGTTTCATACTAAGCTGACCGAAATCAGTTTCCTAACATGATTGGATATGATTATGTAAATCTATTCCCTATGAGAGACTGATTTCAAAGGGAACAAAAAAAGAACATTAAGCGCGATACACACTTCATTTTAGCTCCTAACATATCCAAGAACGCAATGCACACATTTATTGGATAACTTTGGCTTCGAAATTTTCATGCACAAGTCAGAGAACATAGGAAGTGGTACAAACGTACCTTATCTTGAAAGCTTTTCGATAACCTTTGTCCTTTGTGAAAACCAGGCTGAGAAGTTGCTTTATAAGTGAGGCTCTGTCTACAAACTCCTGCATGAGTCTCCATACCTTCCTGGATCATAAATTTACAGTTTATTTAGACATACAATTAAAATGATAGAAAATTTTGAAGTCTCAACTACTACTAGTGCATGCAAAACCTAACAACCTTGTGTTTTGGCTGAATATGATTTTTTGTAGCCTCTTTAAATGCAGTCTTTTCAGAAACTTTCTCCACCTGGTCAAGTAAAACACAATAAAGTTATGATCCAGGAACAATCAGAAGTCCTTGTGGAATTTTTATGGAATTCAATGAAGAGCCAGGTTGTACCTCCTTTCTTTTATCTTCCTTGGAATGAAGAGCCAGGTTGTAAGTTTTGGAAATTGATGAGGCCTTCTTAGTTTTCTCATTTACACCTTTTTTCATCAACCTGTCACATTAGTTTCACAGTAAGAAACAACACAAGCCCAAACCACAAAAAAGTAGACCATATACATACTACATATGAGGATAACTTATCACTGAAAGTACTTTTGCTTAGTTTTTGATGCTGCATGTAAACTTGGATACATAGTTTTCAGTGGAGTGACCCTGAACAAGCAACCTCATTATAAATTTACACCTTTTTCAGAATGGAAAATGACAAAGAGGGGGTATGAACTACCCACCCATTGACAAATCATGGTCCGAACTATGAAAATTAACAATTAAGGGCAATTTCAAAATATTTTAATCCCCCATAAATCACTTAACTGACGGAATACCACTCCGTCAATTAAAAAAAGTTAACTAAACGAATGAATTGAAAAAACCTTCTTGCCCTTAATTGTGAAATAGAGGATTAAACTATTTTGAAATTGCCCTCAATTGTCAATTTTCATAGTTCGGACCGTAATTTGTCAAAGAGTGGTACTACCCCCTATTTGGCACCCTTTTCAGAAAACCCAACAAACACAGATATAGCAAAATACAGAGCTGTTTCAAACAAAACCAAAAAATAAAAAGGGAATAACCATGTAACCATAAGATTAGCTTAATATTGGATAGGTGCATCGACGTCACGGTAAACTTTTGATAGCATGGATGATGTGTAAAAAAACTAATCAATTGCAAAAGCAGAAGAATGAACCATTTACAGGGACGCAATCATAAACGTCCTAACATAAACTATATAAGGACCATTACCTTTCTTTCTCTTTTTGCAGAGTTGGTGTTGATGGCTTCCCATCAGTCTTATTTTTCACCATCTGTTCAGCAATTGAAGGGGCTAGTTAAAAACTAACTGCACATAAAAAGCTCAACAATGCGGAACTTAATACCAGGAAATTGACGTCTGTTGGATAGTATGGCTGACCTGCTTTGGTGTGGCATTCATGTCATGGCTGACAGAACTCAGAGGGATGGACATGTTTTGGAATGCTCTGAATGCACGCTTAACAATTTCCTTGTCGCCCATTTTCTCCATAAACAAAGATTTCCTGGGTTCAGTAATTGATGCTGAAACTGAAACTGAAACTGAAACTGAGCCAGAGACTTTCGAGCCACAATTAAGGGACATGTGAAGAGACGTGGGAGTTGGTTTTCGGCTTACACCTGCCGAGATACTCTTTTTCCTTGAGGGAACTGAATCATGTCCCTTCTTTGATGGGGATAAGAATGCAGATTTCACAGAGGGATTCGTCGATTGAGGTATTGACCCTGTAGTGTTGAGAAATTGTGGTGACTTTGGTGCAACAGAAGAAGCTGTCTTCTTGACCCTTGCCACAGGTAATGACCGAGAAGAAGACTTGACAATTGGCGATGATGGTTTTGATATTTTAGGAGTTGACATCTGGGATGACCTTGGATCACTTGAAATCTGTGTCTTCTTAATAAGCTCCACGTCGTTCTGTTTATTCATTGAAAAAGTCTGCTACACAAAAGTTACATCCAAACTCAACAAAACAAGATGTACAAAAACAAAAGTAGGATAAGAACCCTCCACGATTTGAAACTAAAACAAGTCGTTTAAGAACTCACCTTTTTAGATGATTTCTGTGAATTGATTATCATCTTCTGATTCTGAGTTTGTGCACTTTTGTCTTTTGAGCTGTGTGGTAGCTTTCGATCGCATTTAGGCTCCAAAGCTACCTTTTCCGTTTCTAATGCAGGGATATCTAATGTGTCCTTTGACTTTACATTCTCGCTTTCTAATTTTGACTTTGAGGAGTTTTTACATGGTGATGCAAGGTCCAACATCAACTGATCTGACATTCTGGGACTAAGTTCCCTTTTCAAAATGGCCTCTTGTGTACCGTATTGAGGAGCATCATCAATATACACATCAAACTTTGAGTCCATCACATAGGAGTCTCCAACTTGATTCCCTCCTATGATCTGAACAGACCCTAAGACACAGGTTTGCATGTTGAATGCTTGATCAGTTTCGTATCCACCGAGTTCACTCTCTAAGATTGGTTCCTCTTGGGCTTCTTCAGTAGCATTTTGACAGTCATACTTATCGATCTCCAAAGCACCCTTACTATCGTTATCATCTGGACTATCTTTGTCGATCTCAGACTTCGATCCAAACATAGTAAAATCCACGTCTGAATCAATGAGGGGAGAGCAACATGTTTCACTTGTAAAAATAGTTTTACTTTTATTTGTAACTTTGTCAGCAGTGAGTTGATTAGTAGACATGTCTTTGCTCACACCATCTTCAGAAGACTCTTGAGACACAAATACATTGGTTTTCATTTCCAACTCAGGGTGCTCAACAATGTCCCGGCTGCTCGATTCACTCCCAAATACATTTTCATCTATAACTTCTTCATCATACCGATTGACTTCACTTCCACATGTGTCCTGAATTTCATTTTCCTTACTAGATTCCTGGCATGCCTCCATTTGTTTATTCAACATCTCAGCCTTCCTGGCAGCAATCAGCACATTACGTGCTTCAAAAAAGGCTTTCTTCTCCGCAACAGATCCTGGTGTTGCACATTTCTCTACTTCTTCCAAGTACTTGTTTTGAGAGAATGCTGACCATTTCTCCCAAGAAAGTAAATCATTCTCAAACCTACCGAATGAAATTGAAGGCTCTAGACAACGGACAGCGGCAGTTGAATCTCCCTCTCCCATCTGGTTATATGAGCAAATCCCAATATCTCAAGCACTTGAAAACTTCATTGACTTCAACCTACCCAATAATGGCTGATATTTTTGATTATGTACTTCATAGTCCAAACAACTCAATAGAACAGCAATATCTATACTGAAATTGCTGCAACCATTCTACACCTACAGAGTTCATTCATTATCCTAAGTAAAGACAACCAAGCTAACAGTTGAAAAAATATTTACAACAATTTTATAAAACACTCCATACCAAGAATCAAACAAATAGCTTTCACACCAAGTGACAAAAGATTTGCGAGGCATGATCCCAATCTAAAATTTCACAAAAAGCAAAATCCTTTTAATGGATGATTGAAGGCATGATAAGTGAAATCACAGCACTCACTAGTCACTACTACAAACAAAATAACAATTGAGCCAATATAATAGTACCTGAAAGCAGATCCAATCAATTAAAGCCCTAAAAATTCATAATCACAAAAAAGCACATACTCTTAAAGTATCTTTTACCATACCAACCAGACTGGGGGACTGAAAGCTTCACCAGACCTCAAAAGAAATGGATAAGACTCACTCAATTATCAACGAGGCTGACCCAAGTGACTTAAGAGATTGCGGAGCTGCCGTCTCCTTCACAGCTAAAAATCGTCAACGGTCAAGAAATGAAATGCAAACATACCAAAAATGTGGAAATTCGTGGGGGGTTGCTATTCACCTTTCTAGTTGCTGAGGAAGATGGAGTTTAAATTAGACGGAAATGCGATAGAGATCAGCCATTGGATGAGGTCCCACTAGCAGGCAGGGGTAGATGAAAATGAAATCCCAGTGAAGTAGAGAAATCATAAATAGATTACTTGGGAAGAAGGAGATCAGATTATTTACACATCACTCCTACAAGTTTTTGTTTTATGTATACGGTGAGTGTGGCAGCCTGGCAGGTACATCTTGTTCACGAAATCGAGAATCAGAGGTAGTGTAAGACATGGATGACTACTTGGAGGTGTGTTTTTGAAAACATTTGAGGGGCCACGCGATTAACCTTCCAGTTGACATGTTTGATGTCTTCCGAGATGTTTAGGCACTATGTTTGGTTTGGAGGTGAATGATGGATGGTTGACATCAAACAGAGATTTGTGGCATATGCAAGAAAGGTTAATGGTGGAGTTAATGACTCAATTTGACTTAACAATCTTTAATTTGTCAGATTACATACACTTATATGAGAGCCACGGACACGGAGGGCCTCTATCAAAAAAATAAAATAAAAAATATGAGCCACGGAGGACGCAAGAGTTACGGTCTCTAAACCATCAAGGCATAAATGTGAAGTTATACATACCAAAATCATTGCTTTGATCTTGACTTTTATAGAAGAGGATTGCTAGATAGATAGAGGAGGTAGTGGTAGGATGTCATAAGTGAATGGATTTTGTTGAGGTTGGAGTTCTCTTCAAGGCAGCACAGCTTTCAGTTCCTTCCTATCAGCTCCATATGACTGTAGCAACAAGCAGAAGACGTAAGGATTTGGATCATTGAAAATAAATGAGAAAAGGGTGCCACATGTGTGTAAATTAGACGTCTACATACAACTGCCATTACCTCAACTCCATATCCTTTCACATATACATTGGTGAATAGTTCCGACGGATCTGGCATTGGGCTCTCCTGAAACATGGAACATTTCACCCAGAAGCTATATATTTCAGTTACATTGCACACAACTAAAGTGTATGAATTAGTTATGAGCTTCGTACCTTTGCTTTAGCAATGGCTTCATCAACTTTTTTCCTGATTTCCTTCTCCATATCCTGCATAATTTTACAAAGGTGTCTTACTGTCATCAATTTCATGTACTTTTATACTCTCTTTGGAATGGATTGTAGAAACTCAGAAGAAGAAAAAAACATTTGCAACAGAAAAATCATGAAGACCATGAAGCACAACTGAAATATGATGTGGATGGATGCAATATGGAGATAATATTTGGTGTGCGTGTGTGCTCCCACATAAGGATATATTCTAGATAACTGCTGGCATTGCTAAATATGCATGTACAATACCTTCAATTCCTTTTCAGATGAAAGTTCATGGGTCAGAATCATTTTCCTTATTCTTTCGAGTGGGTCTCGTTCCTGGTAATACAATGTTATCATGTCACCTGTTGTAGATATTGCTAGAAAACAGAAAATTCGATTGAGTATAAGTGAAAGTCGCATAAAGACCTGTCTCACTCCGGAAATTTCATCACGTGTGCGATAGGTGCTCCCAGGGTCAGACATAGAGTGACCATGGTACCTATATGTGTCCATTTCAAGAATCTGAAGCGAAGAGTAAAATCAACTTGTTACATATTTATATATGCTATCGTAATTAGCTAGGCAATACCATATATCAAGCATAAGGCACTCAGAAGAAAGTGGCAAGCGAAGGCGGCTGAAGGATAGTAACATAAGAAAACTCACGATGGGTCCATTCTTCAGTGCATGTTCTTTCGCATATTTGCAGGCCTGCTTAACAGCGAATGCATCCATACCATCAACCTAGATTGATTTTAAGAAGCATTGAAAATATTAGTACATATATACGCATTAAAGGTTTGCATTTTAAATGATAAATATACTATACAACGAGTGTTCAGAACCAATTATAGGGCATCATCATCCATAGATCAAAATCCAGACCGGTAAAAACACACACTCACAAGTCACAGCGCATCAATTAAATTTGTCTGAAAAAATCCAAACTTTGAAGCCTAATAATCATAACCTTCAATTTCATCTCAAAAGTCTGTATACAAATTAAGATAGGAAAGCTATGTGAAGTCTAAAAAGCAGCATTTCGTGATCTATATCACTAGCCTCAAGGGACCAGTAAACAGGAAACAACAAACGAACAGCACCATCCAAATTCTTAGCAAAAGATCCCAGCCTTAAACACTTCCAAGAATAGTATGTTCAAGAACATTGTACGAACAACCAAATTAAGCGATAACCAATGTCTACTGATCTTTTAAAAAAAATTTCTAAAGGAATCATTCAGACACAAAATGCACCATTTCTCAAATCTCAATCCAAAATCAAAACATGCATTGCAAAACAACGTGAACTATACATAAGGCAACCGATTATTACACACATAGAACACAACAGTCACCTTCAAACCAGGAACGTAATCTCCTCGTTTGTAATATGCAGGACTCTTGGATGCTCTCCATTCAGCTGTCCCCATACCATCTGCATAAAAACATAACACAACCCAATCACTAATCACCACACACAAAATATCGAATCTCATTACCTGAAACATCCTCACATCTGCCTTACAGTGATTGTTCTCACAGACCAAAATGGAAGGCAAGTCCCAAAGTGCAGCAATATTAAGCGCTTCAAACAACTGTCCCTGATTGGCAGCACCATCTCCATACAATGCAAAAGTCACATTCTCATCCTTGCTATACTTCTGCCCAAAAGCTAATCCACAACCCAACGGAACCTGAGCTCCCACAATCCCATGACCTCCATAAAAACCACCTTCCTTCTTGTAAAAATGCATCGAGCCACCTTTCCCTTTCGAGCATCCATCCTTCCTCCCCATCAGCTCCGCAAACGCCTCCACTAGGGTTCCACCGCGCGCCAGAAAAATACAGTGGTCCCTATACGCCGTAATGATACAATCCTTCCTGGTAATCGCGGCCTCCATCCCCACCGCAACCGCTTCCTGCCCGTCGTACAAGTGACAAAACCCTCGAATCAGCTTCGCCTTGTACAGCGAGTCGGCTGCGATTTCCATTCGCCGCATCAGCGCCATGTCTTTGAAGAATCCCATAAGCTCGGAAGTGGTAGTTTCGACGGTTCGCGATGGCGGCTCGCAGTTGTGCGCGGTGAAAGGCAGGCTGGTCTCGACTGTGATCGGTTTTTCATCGGTGGAAATGCTCCGACGGAGCGCCGGTAAGGATGAGGTCGACGCCGGAGCGACGAGACGGTGGCGGATCGATCGCGAAACGAGGTTCGATAGAGACATCTCTGAAGCACGGATTCTAGAGACAGAACGTGAGACAGGTAGGTGAAATAAGAGTGCTCAAACGTTCCAAAGACGACGAAGAAATATAGCATATTAATTTAATTTAATTTAAATTAAATTAAATTAAATTAAATTATTGATGGCGGCTCAAAGGACGATCAGACCGGAAAATATCAAACCGAGCCGCTTCTGGTTCGGAATTGAACGACTAAAATTAAATTCTTTTCTCAGCGAATCAGACAGATTCGGTTCGCTCGCAGACAAGTTGTGAAGATTAATTTTCATTTAATTTATTTATGATATTCGATTTCGAAATATCTCCGATATTATCTGCAACAGGCCAACAGCCCGAGTAGAGCTTTCATTCCCGCCATGAAAGCTTCGTGCTTGAGCTCGCAAGCTGCGAGCACTTCGGCTGTATTGTCGCTCACACCATATGGCCCAAAATGTAGCATTGCATCGTTTGCTTACACGAACAGTCATGTAGCGACTCTAGGGTTTTGCAATCCGATGTCGATACGGATTGCGGTCAATAATCCACGTCGATTTAGAGCTTTGTACACTTTCAAGGATTCGGGTTCTTCATCAGGGAGAAGGCATCTTCCGGATGTTGAAGATGAGGAATACGAGGACGAAGATGATGATGACGACGAGGCGGCGGATGAGTATGCGGAAGTGTTGGCTGAAATTGGGGAGGAGGAAGGAGAAGAGGAGGAAGGAATTTTAGGGATTGAGGGGGAGGTTTTCTCGAGGTCGGATGAATTGCGGTGGCAGAGAGTGGAGAAGATCCGAAAGGAGGTGAAGGAGTTTGGTGATGAGATACTTGATGTGTATGAGCTGGCTTCGATTTATGATTTCCAGATTGACAAGTTTCAGGTTTCCTTTCATCCAATTAAGAAACATTATTGAATTTTAGGGGTTCGGTTTTAATTGGGTTTTGTTGATTTATGGATTGTCTTGTTGCTTGTTGTAGAGATTGGCTATTCAAGCATTCTTGAATGGTTCATCTGTTGTGGTATCTGCGCCGACTAGTAGTGGTAAGACTTTGATTGCTGAGGCAGCAGCAGTAGCCACTGTGGCGAGGGGTAAGAGATTGTTCTATACCACTCCGCTCAAGGCACTGTCTAACCAGAAATTTCGTGAATTTCGGTGAGTTAAATGCCTTTGGTATACTTGTGTCGGGATACAATTGTGTAAAAAAGTTTTTTTTTTGTTTTTGGAGTCGATTATGCTTGTCATGATTCTAGTCTGTTTCGCTCTGTAAAGAATTTATCTTCGATGACTTTAGTGAGACATTTGGTGATGACAATGTTGGGCTGCTCACTGGAGATTCTGCAGTTAACAAGGATGCACAGGTTTTGATAATGACTACTGAGATTTTGCGGAACATGTTATACCAGAGGTACACTTGTGTGGATTCATGGATGTGTGCTCTATTGTTATTGATTTTAAACTCGCGTTAGCATGCTTAAGATTTGTCTTATTGAACTTGAAATTTTGCACATGATTTCCAGCGTTGGCACGGCTTCTTCTGGGAGTGGTCTGTTCCAAGTTGATGCCATTGTACTAGATGAAGTACATTATCTGAGTGATATATCACGTGGTACAGTTTGGGAAGAGATAGTACGTACATCAGCCCACATGTAAACTCATAACAATCTTGCATGTATAAATTGGAAACGTAATTGCATATGGAACTCCAAATATTTCAGGTGATTTACTGCCCAAAAGAAGTTCAACTTATATGTTTGTCAGCCACAGTTGCAAATGCAGATGAACTGGCTGGTTGGATTGGACAGGTACCTTTTTTCCTTCTAGAATCATGAGAGATGAAAGTGTTTGCAGCTGGACTATAAACCCTACTTTATGAATGTTGATTGGTGCCTACTTTCGTCTATGTGTGTATCTGAGCTCATTCGCAATCACTCATGACTCCTGACCTGTAGTGTATGGCTTCTTGGAGAAACCCAAACATTCTTAACTTCTTGTATGCATGTGTCGTTGAAAAGAAACTATCTGGTTTGTGATTTCATGGTTACGGTAGAACAATGCTTCTGGTGGTTATTTGGAACACGAAACAGTGGTATAGACTGTAAGTTGATTGGATTTGGACTAACCCTCAACCCTAGTATTTAGATGCAACTGATTGCATGTAGAGTTCAGCAACAATTTCTAAAGTATGATTCATAGTAGTTGCTGTTTGGTTTGTGATAAAAATGGCATCTTTACTGTGTTTTTTTCTAGATTCATGGGAAGACTGAGTTGGTTACATCATCGAAGCGTCCTGTCCCTTTGACATGGCACTTCTCAACAAAGACGTCTCTTCTACCTCTTCTTAATGAGAAGGGAACTGAAATGAACAGGTAAGTTTCCCAGTTCAGCAGCACTGTATACCTGATGATTGGAACTACCTCATTAGTTATCCAAAGGCTGGTCACTTTCTGGAATGTCTCTACTCTCTACTAAGCATCCGGTTAACAGTTTGCATCTTTTCCTTTGTACTAACTAATATGGACGTTATTGCGTGATTTGGGAACAGGAAACTTTCGCTTAGTTATTTGCAAGATAATTCAGCAGATATCAAGTTTGCCAGTGAGGAAGGGTATAGACGAAGAAATAGAAGGCGTGAAAGTGGTACAAGCAACTATAACAATACAGGCATGTCTGGACAGTCTCCTCTTTCAAAGAATGACATTAATACTATTCGCCGTTCACAAGTAAGAGGTTCATCTTGGCCTTTAGACTTTTGTTAGACTTTAGAATTTATGTCCGAGATTTAAGCACGAAAACCATACATCACATCTTAGGTTGTAAATAACAGGTTCCTCAGGTTAAAGATACACTATGGCATTTGAAATCAAGGGATATGCTACCGGCAGTTTGGTTTATTTTCAGTAGGAAAGGATGTGATGCAGCAGTTCAATATGTTGATGATAATGATCTGCTTAACGAAATAGAAGTGGCTGAGGTTGAGCTCGCCCTGAAAAGGTTTCGCTTTCAGTACCCTGATGCAGTCCGGGAGTCTGCATTAAAAGGTCTCAAGCGAGGAGTTGCTGCGCACCATGCTGGCTGTTTACCGTTGTGGAAATCCTTCATAGAGGAGCTTTTCCAACGAGGGCTTGTTAAAGTAGTCTTTGCTACAGAGACTTTAGCAGCAGGAATCAATATGCCTGCTCGAACCTCAGTCATTTCATCCCTCAGTAAGAGGAGCCAGAGTGGGCGGATACAACTAACCTCCAATGAACTGCTCCAAATGGCTGGCCGTGCTGGACGTAGAGGCATTGATGAAAGGGGACACGTCGTGTTAATCCAAACTCCGTATGAAGGAGCTGAACAGTGTTGCAAGCTTCTGTTTGCAGGCACAGAGCCCCTAGTCTCACAATTCACTGCTTCTTACGGGATGGTGTTGAATCTTTTAGGAGTAAGCCTCGCACGCACACATGACCAGCCCTGCTCATTTATGTACATGCTAATCTTATAAATTTACAGGGATCAAAAGTGACAAGGAGATCAAAAGACACTGACAATGTCAGCCAGACAGGCAGAACAATGGATGAAGCTAGAAAACTAGTGGAACAAAGTTTCGGAAACTATGTGGGGAGCAATGTCATGGTAGCTGCAAAAGAGGAGCTGACCAAGATCAAGAAAGAAATCGAGATACTGAAAGCTGAAGTAAGCGACGAAGCTATTGATAAAAAATGCAGGAGCCTTTTATCCAGCAAGGCTTATCAGGAGATAGCTTCTCTCCAAGAAGAACTGAGGGTATGCTCTCATCTCTCAAACTCTTTTTTTTTTCTTTTTCAAAGTAGTTAAATTAAGAAATTATTAAATATAAATGCTGGTGGGCTTGTCAGCAGCTGGGTTGCAATAAAAGTCAAATAAATTTAGTTGTTGGAATTGGAAGACACACATATAATAAATACCGCAAGGAAAAGTCCGAGTCCGACCATCGTCGTCTCCGTCAAACCTTACCGACACTCTCTATCCTGTGTTCACCTTCACTACCCTAACTGCTCTCAGCCCCGAAGAAGCTTCTTCCTTCAGATCTGGTCCTCTTAACTCTAACACCCACTACACAATTTCATCCTTTATAGCAACTCTAGTTCAGATCCAGCTGTGTGTTCGTCTTTAAAGCTTCTTTAGTCACTCTCAGCAGCTCATCAAATGCATAGTTTTGCGCAACCGTAGTCGTCTTCTTATCCGGAGAGTGTCAACCGCTGACGGGAAGTTAACCGTGACGAAGTAAAGCTTCGAGTGAGGACAAGCAGGGTCGGTTTTCGAGCACCAGCCTGGAATGACATGTCCACTTTGGGCTTTCTACATCTTCGATTTTTTCAACAGAAACGGTTAGGGGCTGAAGGAATTTGAAAAATCTTAGCTTGCTGTCATGGAGGCAAAACTCATTTTGTCACTCTTCCTTTTGGTAGGAGTTTCCCGCTTCCCTTTTCATCTTGCAGTAACCAATACTAACAGCAGCAATGGAAGCTTGAGTGTATCTGAGAAAGGGGATACTAAAGTTTTTTGTTTGGCTGGCTGGTTAATTAATCCCAACAAAAGTAAGTGTTTTAAGTATGTAGGAGGCTTGCATTCATGGAATTATTCAGAGAGTCACTGTAATGGTGAGGGAGGGCACTTGGCAGCTTTGACATCCTCTCAAGATATAAGCTTTGTCAGAAGGCTTTGGAATCAATCTGAAGTTGGGTGTTGGGTTGGAGGGATAGGACGACCTGGGTCTGCTGGTCCTTTGATTTGGGATTGGACTGATGGTGAGTCAAAATGGAATGAGACTTTGCTAGTCAAACAGCCACCAGTTTCCAAATGTCACAAGAAGCCTTGTCATGGCAACACCAGTGACATTTGCACGTTATTGAGCAATGCATCTCAAGGTCTCACTGGCGAAGTATGCACCAATGCACATGCCTACATATGCATGCGTGATGTGGAGCATAAATGCTACCACATGAGATGCCACATAGAGTATCTTATAGTCCTAGCAGTTGTTAGTGGTTTAATCCTGTGCACGACCACAGGTGTTATTGTATGGCTGATTGTGTATAGGCGAAACAAAAAATGGAGAAGGTCCCGGAGACTGGCTAATCCATCATCTTCGGCATTGGTCCCCCCTTCTTGGAGAGTGTTTACAA
This sequence comes from Rhodiola chrysanthemifolia, assembly GCA_033675395.1. NCBI lineage: Eukaryota > Viridiplantae > Streptophyta > Magnoliopsida > Saxifragales > Crassulaceae > Rhodiola > Rhodiola chrysanthemifolia. The sequence goes on from CM066207.1 coordinate 18,022,429, forward strand.
AAGAGGAATTGAAAGGGATTACAAAGAATTTCAGTGAAGGGTGTCGCCTCCTTGGAGATGCCAAAACTGGTGGCACTTATAGTGGCGTACTTCCTGATGGATCAAGGGTAGCAGTTAAGAGGTTAAAAAGGTCTAGTGTTCAGAGGAAAAAAGACTTCTTTTCTGAGGTAGGTAGGGTAGCGAAGCTTCATCATCCCAATCTAGTGGCGATCAAGGGATGTTGCTATGACCATGGAGACCGCTACATTGTTTATGAGTTTATAGCGCAAGGACCACTTGATAGATGGCTGCATCATGTACCAAAGGGAGGTAGAACTTTGGATTGGGCAATAAGACTAAAGATTGCTATAAATCTTGCCCAGGGGATTGCATTTCTCCATGACAATGTGAAGCCACAAGTTGTGCATCAGGACATCAGAGCCAGCAATGTTCTTCTTGATGAAGAGTTTGGAGCACATTTAATGGGGGTTGGCCTCTCAAAGTTTGTGCCTTGGGAAGTAATGCATGAAAGGACGATGATGGCTGGCGGTACCTATGGTTACCTTGCTCCAGAGTTTGTCTATAGAAATGAGTTGACTACAAAAAGTGATGTTTATAGCTTTGGGGTGCTGCTGCTTGAAACAGTCACGGGTCGTAGACCTGCAGAGGCAGTTGAAGCTGTTGGTTGGCAGAGCATATTTGAGTGGGCAACACCATTAGTGCAGGCACATCGCTACACAGAATTGTTGGATCCACTCATAACGTCTTCATCCACCTCAGTCATACCAGATAATAGTGTTATTCAGAAGGTGGTTGACCTTGTGTATTCTTGCACGCAGCACGTCCCATCTATGCGCCCCAGAATGTCTCATGTTGTTCATCAACTTCAGCAGTTGGCATAGCAATAGACGTCCAACTTTTCTCTGTCCGAATATATTAGTGCATGAATTGCCATTTCTAGTTAGAACCTTGAAGAAGCCTGTAACATCACCTCTCATGTATCTTTTAAGGTCATCTTTCAAAGCAACTTGGCCATGTTCTGGAAGTAAATTGTCATTATGCTACCCTAGACTGTTGTCCTGTAGATTTGAATTTGCAGATTAGGCTCTTGGAGTTTCATCCCAGACTTGAATAGTACTTTTCCTTTTTTACCCATTCCATCCTTTGTTTATCACATCAATTATTTTGCTTAAAAACCTTGCTGATTCCCTGGCATTTGCTCTTGTCAATAGTGCAGTAACTGCTATCACATTTTATAGATCACACTAAAATATTAAGGGCATGTACAGTGCCCTCTGGTTTTTGACTGCCGGTATTTTTGTTATTACTAAATAACAAAAGTAGTATAGAAATTGCTTATCAAGTTCAGTGGTTTTCCTAAAAAACAAGCAGCTAAGGCACAAAAGAGGTATAGAAATAAAGTTTAAGCATTATGATCCTAATATGCAGCATATAGTTTAGTGTAAGGTGGGGTATTATTTCAAGTATGGAACAAAATCCTTGCGCATGTAATGTGTATGTTTGTAAATTTCAATGGCTAACAATCCAACAGCTGCCTGTCAATAGTTCAGAGTTTAACCAATTTGGATATAATCTCCTGCAGGAAGAAAAGCGAGTAAGGACTCAACTGCGAAAGGCGATGGAACTACAAAGAATGCTTTGTTTGAAACCAACGCTGGAAAACTATGAAGATGGGCCCTTACCTTTTGTATGCTTGGAGTATAAAGATTCGGAGGGAGTTCCGCAATTTATTCCTGCTGCATATTTGGGGAAAGTTGACTCACTCAGAGGGTCCAAACTTAAAGATTTGGTCAGTTTACCATTATGAATTTGTGTATCGTGTTGTTTGATTTACCTAATTTCCAGTTAGATTTCATCATCTAGTATTGGTAAAACCATAATATATATTAAAAAAAAGGAAGTATGTGTTTGGTGGAGAGATATTTAAGTGTAACACTGTAATCCTTTGTTCCTCCTACACAGGTTACTGACAGTGGTTCTTCCGAGTCTGATGCACTAGCAGAAGAAGGAAATGTCACTGACATGGAGGCAAAATCATCATATTATGTTGCTCTTGGCTCAGACAATTCTTGGTACACGTTCACTGAGAAGTATATAAAAACAGTTTACAAAACAGGCTTTCCAAATGTTGCGTTAGCTCAAGGTGATGCTTTACCTCGGGACATCATGCGGATGCTTCTTGAGAAGGAAGAACTACAATGGGACAAGCTTGCAGATTCGGACTTCGGGAGTTTATGGCACAAGGAAGGATCTCTGGAGACATGGTCTTGGAGCTTAAATGTTCCAGTTTTGAGTAGTTTATCTGACGACGATGAGGTAACATGTTCTCGCTTATATCGTTTCGTATAAGTCTGCAAAATCTAAACCAAGTAAGAGATTATTAAGACAGGATGTACATTGTGTCTGCTACAAGCACTAAACTATACTTAATAACTTAACCGTAGGCGCTGGGCATTAAGCATCCACACCCGTTAGAGATTTTGAGAACTTCCTTACCCAGAACTTCCTCCTCGATTCTCGTAAATAAGCACAAAAAGTTTGTATTATGTTGTATGAGAAATGCTAGCATATACACCGACTTCCTCATTGAGAACTTCCTCACATAGAACTTCCTCTCTCGATTCTCGCACCCACTCACATAAAGTTTGAGGAAGTTCTACTAGAAATGCTCCTTGGGGATTTCTGGTAGAACTTCCTCAAACTTTTTGTGAGTGGGTGCGAGAATCGAGAGAGGAAGTTCTATGTGAGGAAGTTCTCAAAATCCTCACCGGTGTATATGCTAGCATTTCTCATACAACATCCTACAACATAATACAAACTTTTTGTGCTTATTTACGAGAATCGAGGAGGAAGTTCTGGGTGAGGAAGTTCTCAAAATCCTCACCGGTGCATATGCCCAACAAGTCAATTAAATCATTAAATGCATGAAAAGGGCAGTGGACCGAGATATTAATTATCAATATAATCCTGGTTGAACTTTATCGAATTTTATAGTTTCGTTTGCTAGGTGATACCTCACCCCTTTTACTTTATTCTTCCCCGGTGCATGAAGATTCTTCACAATAAAATTTTAGCGAAACTTGATGCGTATCTACAGGCTCTTCAGATGTCACAGGAATATCGGGATGTATTAGACCGTTACAAGGATCAGAGAAATAGAGTGTCGCGCTTGAAGAAAAAGATATCACGAACGGAAGGTTTTAGGGTGTACAAGTCTATCATAAAGGCTGCTCAATTTACTGAAGAAAAGATTGGTAGGTTGAAGTCTAGATCTCAACGTTTGACTAATCGTATTGAGCAGATTGAACCATCTGGTTGGAGAGAATTCCTTCAGGTAATCTTATTAACTTCCATGCCACTTAGCTTCATGTGAACTTGCATTTGTCTATCTTCTTGTGATAATTTCTTCAAGTATCTAGGTAATGATTGCTTGTTGTTTCATTTCCTATTGAAGGACAATTGAGCTTGCTTTTTCGAGAGTAGTAGTATATTGAACTTTGGTTCTTATCCATCGAGTTTCCCCCACACTTTTCTTTTCCAGGTTGGAAATGTCATTCATGAAAGTAGGGCTCTAGATATTAACACGCACGTGATTTTCCCACTTGGCGAAACTGCATCGGCTATACGTGGAGAGAATGAACTGTGGCTTGCCATGGTTCTCAGAAGTAAAATTTTGCTGGATTTGAAGCCAGCTCAACTTGCTGCTGTCTGCGGCAGCATAGTCTCTGAAGGAATAAAAGTCCGTCCATATAAAAACAACAGGTTATATCAAACTTATAATTATTAGATGCATCTAACCTTTTCACCTTATTTGTCAATGTAGCTTAACTGTTTTTTTTCTACCAAATCCATTTATTTGCTGTCTACAGTTACATATATGAACCATCTACTACAGTACTTGGCGTCATCGACTTTCTGGAGGAGCAAAAGACAACTCTTTTGCAGCTTCAGGAAAAACATGGAGTGAATGTGAGTTCTTTTTTATTTTATTTTTTACCGGCTAGTGTGCACATTGTGCATCACACATACTTATTAATCATGATCCATAACCTCTTGACCACCACCATACACAGATAACGTGTTGCCTGGATAATCAGTTTTCTGGCATGGTTGAAGCATGGGCATCTGGTCTTACTTGGAAGGAGATCATGATGGACTGCGCTATGGACGAGGGAGATCTTGCTCGCCTGCTGCGTCGAACAATAGATTTATTGGCCCAGGTAAGATTTCCACCATCCTATTTTCAGCTTTTAATATATATTCAGAGTATCATTTCAACTTTCCTCGGTTGCAGATTCCTAAATTGCCTGATATAGACCCATTATTGCAAAGCAATGCAAAGAAGGCTTCTGATGTTATGGATAGACCTCCCATTAGCGAGCTTGCCGGTTGACAGATTGAGATCTTGTCAGTGCATCTGCATCATACAGTGTTGTAATTAATTACGTAGCTATGTAATGTACACTAAACTTCATTTGTAAAATATCTCCTGTGGACCTTGAATTTCATTTTAATCAGTAAGATTATCTCTAACGAACCTTGATGCCCCAACCAAATGTCTGAACTTCTTTTTTGACTTGCCATGTCAGACAGCTTACAATGTCCAAAGATCAGTTGGTTAATAATGATTGGCTCCAAATAGAATCAAAGACCACAAATTTATACATGCAGTTACTCTGGCTTCATCAGTTTTTTTTATTGTTGATAGCTATCAGAAACATCTTTACACTAGGCATTGCAATTACAAGAAGTATAAACAGGGAAGTATTAGAGCTGTCTGTTAGTACCTCAGTGGATTGATGATGACAACACTACGTTCTTTAACCTCTAAGTTAAGTGTTCAGGTTCAAGAACTTAAGACATCATGAGAGGTACTGAACCTGTGGAGCGTGGTCAACAATCAAAGTCAAAGAAGTAGCCGTTGCATTCAGGTCGAGAAGATCGTGGAACAAGTACACACAACGCGGTTGAGAGAATATCGCGAAGCACTGCAGTTCGTGGAGCTGAAGGACCTAGTCTTAGACTGTTCCGAGATTTGCGGACTGGAACCCAGGGAGAAAATCTCGGCAGTTGAAACCACGTGGAGAGCACGACGAGTGGAACCACAACAGAACGTGAGCATATCATGGGAGATAACCGTTGAAGACCAACAAGACATACAAATACACATTAAACCAAAAAGACATGTGCGCCCGAACATTACGAAGTTGTATTCACTTGGAGTTCTGCAAACACTAGAGAGTTAGTGAGATTTGAGAGCTCAGCTGTGATAGCGGTGAAGGCAATTCGGAATTGGACAAGCTCAGGTACTGAGACCTTCGGCAAGCTTGTTCGGGAGACTACAATACCGATCTAGGATTGGTAGGGCTGTAAGTAGTTTCCAGATTTGTGATCGTAGTAGCTGTTGCTATTGCATGTGTACAAAGTATAAGTATTTTGTACAGTCTATTTATCAATAAAAGGTATTTAGACAAATCAGTTTTCCGCTGCATTATATTAAGTTCCAGAACCTGCAGGCGTAAACTAGGTTCCTAACAGTTCTTAGTTTAGCTTTAACACTAATCAGCGATCCTATCACGGGGGGGGGGGGGGGGAATGTAGTTACTTTCAACTTTTTCTAAGTGAGGCTTCAATCTTCTCTGCTACTAGTGTGATCCAGCCCTGCAAATACAGTTACAAAAGAGTTAAGATTCATAACCAATTCGCAATGCATTTTCTACCAACTCAGAATCCCTTTCATTGGCATATGATAGATGACGACTTGTGTTATTTTATTACATGATGCAGTTTTTGAATACACTAATAATTTATTTCAACCACAAAACACGTGAGACTATGCGTGCATTGCACTTGAGAAGATGCAAAGATCAATCATTGTTAAATGCAACCGCTTTTCTTGATCCAGTGTACATTGATGATCTACAAACGTATGATATTATGAGATAAACAAACCTGGTCTGAAGTTGTGAACCCTCTCACTGTGTCCCCACCAAGTATAGCAATTCCATCATCCCCTAAAGGCTGCAAGATAACAGCCTGGATGGGAAGGTGCATCAGTAATTTATTGGCAATCTGCAACCCGCTCATAAATGTTCTTTATCCATGGAATATTGCAATACCAGTGTACCTGGGTATTAGAAGGTAGAAATGGTAGCTCAGACCTCCCAGGGTACAAAGATAGGTTTGCCAAATAGCTTTCTGCGACAACAAAATAGTCACACAGGAGTATTATTATGTGAGAAGACAATTGCTAAATTGAATATTAATACTTAATTAGCAACTAACTAACGAGTTTGGGATTTTATAGAAGTTTGATAGAGTGACCCTTCCATCAACTTATTTGCATCTACTTCCATTGCCTTGCCCCTTTCAGTCGTACATTCAGCTGCAATGCCCATTTGAAGGACACAGCTTTCGTTGTAAACAATTACTAAAGATCTGCAACATGTCACGGCCGATAGAGAATCCCATACCCTAAAAATCAATAAATTACCATAATTTCAATTTTTTGTTTCCAATTTATGAAACATTAAGGCTTGGAAATGTATTGCAAAGGAAACTGCAGTTTCAATAGTCTGCTTTAATCACATCATTAACATGCTAACAACAACAGTTGTCTAAACTTGACATAATGAAAGGTTATTGTAGTACCACAATAGTTCCGAAATCACAGATTCTTGTAAGTTCGGGCTTATCCACCGACAGGGAACACCTAGGGGATCGACCTGAAGTGGAAAACAATCAATTTGCTTACATTTTCAGACCTCTTAAGCGACATTAGAGAACATTTAAAAAGACAAAATCTTGATCTCACCACAAAAATCGTCTTTGGTCTGATTGACAACCACACTAGACCTGCCAGGATATTCGTAACTGCTAACCCAAGTGTTAACAAATCTGCCCTCGACTGCGAACTGAATAATTATTCCGAAAAAGGGCATTGACTTTAATTGAAGGGGGGAAATGTTCATACCAAACCATCTCATACAACAATCATCCGCTGAATAAGTTTTTTTTATTATTATTATTAAGTGAAAGCTGCTGTGCTAAGAAAATGTCACTAAATTGATCCATGAAAGAGATAGGAAAGAAAAAAGATAGGGAACTGATCACCTGCTAGCATCAGCAACAGGCTCTATTCCGGAAACAGCTCGGTTAACCAAAACAGCCAGCAGCGAACCACCTCCAACGTAAATCGGCAAGCTCCGAACAGCATCGTCATTGTTCGACACCCAGTCAGCAATCCACTCCTTCTTCGGCTTCGGTCCTCTATAACTCGCCTGCCAATTCATTTATCCTGACTCGCAGCAGCAGAAACACCAAAAACGTAAAAAGGTCGAGTTAGGGTTTCGTACCTGAAGCTCGGCGGAGCATCTGACGAATCGCGGGAACGGAGAATTTCGCACCGGTGATTTAAGGCTTATCCATTGAAGATGAGTTTCGACAACAAATCTTCCCGCTTCCATCGCTTGAAGATGACTTTCTCACGAGGATGGTCACTAGAGAGCTAGAGATATCGTATTTTCGTTTTGGCCCCGGAACTATCGTTAAGTTACTTTTGACCCCTTCACTCCTCCTACTTCCATTTTAGACCTGAAAGTGAAACAGTGAAACTAGTGTTAACTGTTAACTAACATATCCTATATACTGTTGGTCTCCCTGCAAAAAAAAAAAAAACTAACCTATCCTATTTACATTTTGGCCCTCAATTTAATTGTTTAATTTCTTTTAGCCCCTAAGAGCATCCTCCACCATGATCAAAAAAATCATATCATCCCTCTCTTTCATCTATTTTCTCTCTCATCTTATCATACCTCATGATTATTTTGATCAAGTGAAGCCCACTCATGACCAAAAAAAAAGTTTATCATCAGTCTCTCTCATCACTACATAAATTATAGCTCATAAATGTTAAGATTAATAAAAATATATCAAAGTGTATCTCGTTTTATAGAGCTCAAAAAATTATGAATATTGGTATTTATTTTGATTTTTTTTACTTTGTAATTTAGAAGATATATTCGTTGCAAGATCAAAATAAAAAATGTATTGTTTCTTACACATGACACGTGTCGCGTTGCGATTGGCCCAAGTCTCATGATCAAAACCAAAAAAAGATCATGAGATGATCTTTTTTATGATCTAAAAGATCATGGTTAGGGTGCATGGTTTTTTTGATCATGTCTCATGGTACTTTTCTATGATTGAAAAAAACCATGGTGGGGAATGCTCTAATTATGGTTCCATATATTTTTATATGAGTCTTTTTAATTAAAATCAAACAAAAATAAGTGTCAAAATTGTCATAATTTGGGCTGATCCAGTTTAGCGGAAGAATTCCAAAGTTGAGGGTTCAAGTGCTAATCTTGGCACTTTTCTCACTATTTTGTGAGAATTTTCTCCGATCGACTTGTTAGAGCTTCGAATATCGATATATATATTTACTAAATGATAATGTGTCATATAATATTGCATTAGAGAACTTTTAGCCGATTTGCATAAAATATATATGTTACTTTTATGTAAATATGGGAAACTATCTAATTGAACTATTGAATTCTGTTGTTCCCTGAGTGGCATGAAGTTTGGCAAAACAAATTCAGAGTGTTCAAGGCAAAAAGTAAGAAGCTGTTCGAGGAATGTTGGAACTCAGAAGATGCACATAACTGACTGCAGGAAGTTTCCTATTTTCGGAGTTTTCAAAATGTCAAGATTCCAAGATATGGAAGTCGGTTAACAATGAGATCAGAGAGAATATACTGGAGCATGCAATCAAATATCAAGCAATATTATCAAGAACCAAGATTGGCACGAATATATGTTTGGAAGATTATCGAGATTTGAACAAGCTAAACTTAGGAGAAAAGATAGGAAAGATATTTGAATATATTCACAATGGGGAGCACTCGGTTGAGGCAGAGTTATAAGAATGAGGCAGTAAGGCATGATCTTGGCCATTGATGATATTGATCTAATGATTGAGATTTAAAGGTGTGGTAGTGGGATTTACTGTTTGCTTTTTACTGTTGGTAGTGTGTTTACTATTTGGACACGTGGCGCACCCACAAAGCACGGGGGGTTAGATGTGTGGTTGAGATCGTGCCTCACGTGCCTCACTTTATTGTAGCGTGCCTCATTTGAACGCTCCTCTATTCACAATTTATTGAAAGATACCTTGGAGGTTAAGATTTTCTTAACTGGATAGGAAACCAGCCGAGTACTATAAATACAAGGCTAGGGTATTCTTATTCTACATTCGTTTTTTTAGAAGAAGTTATATACGCTATACACACACGCCGAGGAGGAGGACGATCGGCCGGCTAGTTTTTTCACACCCGAAAACTAACGGCGCTGGGAAAGACTGTTCTGTGTGCTGATCAGTACTGTTCTGGACGCATACCGCTGCACACGCCTTTGTTGCTAAACTGCATTCGGGAGATTGCAGTGCAGCAGTCTTCAGGAGAAGACTCATTGATCATTCGGAGAAGATCATCGACAGGGAATCTAGGGGGAGCCTATATCGCAAATCAAGGAGAAGAGGTGTTAGATGCTAGACTATTACAAACGAGAGTTGTGTAAGAGTAAGCCCACTTGTAGCTCTAAACTCTTAATAAAGCCCACTTGGGAGGTCTCCCACAGTAGACTGGTTGCCGAACCGAATTTATATCGCGTGTACCAATTACTTACCTTATAGATAAGCTTGCAGAGAGATGTTCTAATCGAATCAGAACACCTGCTGAATATTGACTTGAACAGAAAATATAATTTCAAATTCGTCCTACGAGTTACATTCAAAGCGTCACTATATACGGTTTAAAAAATAAGTGTAGGTAGGGCAACAAAAACTGCTTTTAATTGAAATAAGCAAAGTGACTACATGTGATGTTTTGTGGGTCTTTCCCAACATAGAATATTCAAGTAGTAACTCAGGGCATCATGATGCACAATCAGTGCTGCATCCTCATGTGGTGCTGTTCTCTTGCTGGATCCAGACAACAAAATCATCTTACCAAATCCATCTACTTAGCTAACTCTACATTTTCCAACCATACATGTATTCACAGTTGTTCCATTTTATCTCAAATATCAGTAACCCTTTCGATCATCCGATCATGTCTCGGTAAAATATTAGTCATTGTTTTAAACATCTGATCATGTCTTGATGACACATGTGTTCATAGTTGTTCCAATTCACCTCAAATATTAGTAACCCTCTCAATCATGAATCATCCGATCATGTCTCGATAAAATATTAGTCAATTTTTCAAAAATCTGATCATATCTTGATAAAACATGTATTCATAGTTGTTCAATATCATCTCAAATATCAGTAACCCTTTCGATCATCCTATCATATCTTGATAAAATATTAGTTAGCGTTTCAAACATCTAATCATGTCTTGATGAAATATCTGACACCATTTCAATCATCCGATCATGTTATGACGATGTCAATCTTAATTTCAATTATCGATTATCTTGTTGAAAATATCAATTACCATTTTGATCTCCTGACAATTATGTTTTAATCTTACTAATCTTCTTCAAACATACCACTTTAATTATTTACCATTCAATCTAAGATATGAGGAATGCATAAACACAAATTCGATCAATCCGGAAGAAGTGTCTATTTCAATGAAAAAAGAGAAACGAGTAGTGAGATATGTACAAAAACGCATCGTTTAACAGCCTAGCGCACAGTAGCTCAGCTCTGCAGCTGCACTGCAGTTACTGCTACAAACATGGTTCGTGATCGACATGGTAGTCAGAAAAATTAAAAAAAGGGAAGGTCACGCACAATTGGTGGGAAAGTAAAAAAACCTCTGAAAAAGTCACCATAAATGCATTCGATAAAACGACACCGTTACAGTACAAATATAAACAAAACTGTGTCGTTCTGAGTAACAAAGAAGTCGCTTTCTCCTGCATTTAGTCCAATCGAAAAACATCTGAAGAAGGACTTCTGGTCCTCACTCTAAGTCCAATGGCCGCTCCTCTTCCGCCCTCCGACGCCGTAGTCTCATTCGGTCAACGTAAACGTCAATGCAAGTTGACCACCACCGCTGCTACCTCATCGGTCACCTTCTCGCTGCTCTTGTTTTCCATGTTTGTCCTCTCCGCCGTTGCAACAATCGAGGACGACGTGGCGTGCTTAAAAGGCATCAAAACCTCACTCTCCGATCCCGACCACCGCCTCTTGAAATGGAAGCTCGAAAACAATTACTCCACCTCCACTCCCTTCATCTGCGACCTCTACGGCGTCTCGTGCTGGAACGAGAAAGAGAATAGGTTAATCAGCCTCAGTCTTCCCTCCATGAGCCTCTCCGGCCAACTTCCAGAGTCTTTGAAGTTCTGTCGGAGCTTACAAACCCTAGATCTCTCCGGAAACTCGCTCTCCGGTTCTATTCCGCCTCAGATTTGCTCGTGGCTACCGTATCTCGTAACCCTAGATCTCTCAAACAACCACCTCTCCGGCTCCATTCCCGATGAAATCGGTAACTGCAAATTTTTAAACACACTCATTCTTACTAAAAACCACCTCTCTGGTCCGATCCCGGTCGAGCTCGGTCAGCTGGATAGGCTGAAGCGAATCTCACTTGCTGACAATGACCTTTCCGGCTCCATTCCAACTCAACTGGCTGCTAATTTTAGCGTAGCTGATTTTGATGGGAACAGTGGATTGTGTGGGAGACCGTTGGATTTGAAATGTGGTGGACTCAATAAGAAAGGTCTTGGTATAGTCATTACTGCCGGCCTAATTGGCGCCGCAGGGTCGTTGATCTTAGGCTTTGCAATTTGGTGGTGGTGCATTGTCAGGACTAATCGGATTAAGAGAGGATTTAATGGTGTTGGTGGTGGGAAGAACGTTGATAGCTGGGTGGAGCGGCTGAGAGAGTTTAGACTTGTTCAGGTTTTGATTTTTCATAAGCCTGCTGTGAAGATCAAGTTGGCAGATTTGTTGGCTTCGACGCAGAATTTTGGTTCGCAGAGTGTTCTAATTACGAATCGTGTTGGGGTTTTGTATAAGGCTGCATTGGGAGATGGGTCGGTGCTTGGTGTTAAGCGGCTTGCGGTGTGCAAGCTCAGTGAAAAGCAGTTTCGGTCTGAGATGTATCGGTTGGGGCAGTTGCAGCATCCAAATTTGGTGCCATTGTTGGGATTCTGTGTTGCTGAGGACGAGAAGCTTTTGGTTTACAAGCATATGGTGAATGGCACGCTGTACTCTCATTTGCATCGCGTTGGTAACGAGGGGAAGTTGAAGTGTTCGTTGGATTGGGTCACGAGGGTTAAAATTGGTTTGGGTGCTGCTAGAGGGCTGGCGTGGCTCCACCACGTATGCGATCCTCCTTACATACATCAAAACATCAGCTCGAATGTCATTCTCTTGGATGATAACTTTGATGCCCGAATAACAGATTATGGGTTGCTGAAGCTCATCAGCTCAGGCGATTCCACAAACAGTTCTTTTGTAAACGGGAAATTCGGAGAACTAGGCTATGTGGCGCCTGAATACTCGAGCACCATGGTTGCGTCTCTCAAAGGGGATGTCTACAGCTTTGGCGTAGTCTTGTTAGAACTCTTGACGGCCCAAAACCCGATTGATCTCAGCAAGGTTGATCATGGGTTTAAAGGCAATTTGGTAGACTGGATCAACAAGCTCTCGACAAAGGGACGAGTTCAGGATGCCGTTGACAACTATATAGCCGGAGCCGGTAAAGGCAATGATGAAAAAATAATGCAGTTCATGAGGATAGCGTGCTCTTGTGTAGCTTATAGACCCAAAGACAGGCCTTCCATGCACAGTGTATATACTTCATTGACAGAAGTGGCTCAAGAACTCGACTTCTATGAAGATTACCGTGACTTTCCATCGATTTTAAAGGAAGAGGACACTACTGTCTGAAGCAGAGCCGATGTTTGTACATCTCCAGGATCCTTGCGCAAATAGTGAAATTCGGTTTCCAGAAATTTGTTGTTATGTTGTCTATTCAGTATTCACTATTCAGGTTTCATCAACAAAAAAAATACAAAAACAAAAAAAGGAAAAGTACACCTCTTTCTAATTTGAGACTAACTACCATATTTTCCAATAAGGGGGCAAAATAAAAAAATCGGTTAAAGTTAACGGTCAAAGTTAACTCCATTAGTCAAATTACAATTAAATATCATTTACTTTAATTTTATCTATATATCTCTATTTTTAATTTTTAATTTTATTATAATTTTTATATTCTCTTTAACTTTCATATCGCAAATGAGTACTATATATATATTAATTGTTTAGAGTTTCATAATTTACCATTATATGTATGAATAAAAATTAAATAATTACTTTTTTTATTGTAAAATTTTCAAGTTCTTTGTTAATATGATAGGTGAGTATAAAAAAAAAGAAAAAAAGAAGGGTGAGTATAGTATTTTAAATGTTCATAGTTTCACAATTGATCATAAAATATGTATGGATAATAAATATTAAATTTTTTTAAATTCATGTTCATAAGAGTATTACTATAAAACAAAATATAAATTTATGGAAAAATTGAAATTTTTTTTTAAGTTTTATCCATACATATTATATGGTGAATTGTCAAATTTTTTTTTTTGAAACTAATTGTCAAACTTTAAAAATTCAAAATATTATATTCATCCATCATAACGGGAAACATCTTTAAAAATTTAGAATATGAATCAACATAATATATATTTAATTTTGGTTCCTACATGTTATAGGGTAAATATTGTGATATGAAATTTAAAAAGAATAAAAATATTATAATAAAATTAGAAATTAAAAATATAGAATGAGAGATATATAGATTAAATTAAAGTAAATGACATTTAAATGTAATTTGACTAACGGAGTTAACTTTAACAAAATTTTTGATTTTCCCCCTTCATTGGAAATTATGATAATTCGGATTTCAAATTGAAAAAAGATGAGAGAACTTTTTTTTTTTTGTACTTTTCCCCCCAAAAAAAATAAAAATATTCAGTCTTCATGTGAACATTGCAGCAGCTTGGAACATACTCTGTGATATCCCCTAATTTTAGGGGTATGATGTGACATTTTCTAAATTACGCCCGATGTAACTGAAAACTTGATACTTAGGGGATGTGTTTTGTAATTATTCTCAAAAAACTTGTAAACTACACAACACTTAAACAGCCTACAAGCACGACTATCCTTTAAATAAAAACTTGCAGAATAATAAGTCAACAGGCCTATTGTGCCGCTTACAGGGCCAAATTATGAACGTCATTTGTCAGTACTTTATCTTTCTCTTTCTTTTTTTCTTTTTTCGATTAGAAATTTTATTAAAACAAGAACAAACTGCTCCCAAGGGACAGAAGTCCAAGAAAGGGCACGACCGAACAGAAAACTATTCTGGTCGAACCGACCGAAGTGACCGACACTACATACACAGATTACGCACCGTCGTACCCTTTGATACAGAGCAGGAGACAAGCTCCTGAAACTAAAAAACTAACATTTTACAAAACGCAAACCGATAGCCGGTTGAGATAAACAGCTCAGACCGGAAACCCGACTGAGAAAAATTAAGCTAAACTAAGACTAACCTATGACTAAAACGAAACACAAAACAATCACCGGCGTGAAAACCGGGAGCATCCACCAGACCGACGCCAATAGCCCCTCCGCCGAGCACCACCATCAACCACCACAGCAGCTCCACCCCCACCAACCGACGTCCCCCACAAGCCACTCACCTGAGCTCCTCCACCCGCCACGCCGACGCCGACATGCCATCCCAACGCCACCAACCAACCGACGCCGGCAGACAGCCCATCGCAAGAGCTCATCCGTCCGCCACAGCGACCATCCACCGTCGGTCCGAGAAGAAAGAGAGCCGAGCAGATCTGACAGAACCCGGAGGGAACCCACTCCACCATCACGCTATTAGCAGACAAAAGCCGGCCTGGATCCGACGCCCCAGCCCCGCCGACGGGCTGAATCGGATGTTGGTTGTACGGTGTCTTCGAGTCTTTCTTTCTTTTTCTTTTTTTTGAAAGGAGTACTTTATCTTTATCTGAGAAGTTATTTATCGGCAGTAAGGTTTTTTTTTTTTTTTTTGCTCACGGTAAGGTTTGTAATAATTAGTAATAGGAAGACTTAATGATTTATTGTACTTATGCAGCAGGTGAGCCTAAAAGAGAAAGCAAAAAAATAATATTTGATAAATAATGGACACCATGTTGAAAAAGAAAAAAAGAAATGTGTACAAAAGCAATTGGGTCGTGTACAAAAAGCACTCTACTCAAGTCATTATCATTTTCTTCCGTCGCCAGGACAAATGGCCGATGCCGACAACGTCGCCTCACTCGACGGAGAAGAAAGTGAGTCGTACGACGAGATTCCTTCCTTCCGATACAGATACGATGCGTTCCTCAGCTTCCGAGGGGAAGACACGCGCCACACTTTCACGGCTCGGCTGTACAAGGCGCTAAGGGAGGTCGGCGTGAGAGTGTTCATCGATGACGAAGGCCTGAAAGGCGGCGATAAGGTAAAACCGAACCTTCTAGAAGCGATACAAGACTCGGCTTTCGCAATCGCGGTGATATCGCCTAGGTACGCCGAGTCGCGGTGGTGCTTGGAGGAGCTGGCGACGATCGTGGAGCTGAAGAAGAAGGTGATGCCTGTGTTTTACGAGGTTAATCCTTCGGATGTGAGGCGGCAGAAAGAGACGTTCGCTAAGGATTTTGAGGGGCACGAGACTTCGGGTTCGGAGAAGGCTGAGACGATTATGAGGTGGAGGGCGGCGATGAAGGAGGTCGGTGGCACCTCAGGCTGGGATTCAAAACTCTGGTAAATGTGTCTGCAATTTTCTAATTCAACACTCTGGTAATACAAAGGTTATTTTGATGGTGGTTATTTCGTTCGGAATCTGGTAGTAAGATTAAACTATAATAATGATTGTTTTATTAACATTTAGGCAAATCTGCAAATTTGTTTGCATCTTGATCAGCTTTAAGTTATGATCAGCACGTTCATCTCATATTCCTAGTATGATTATTTTTCTGAATAAAATAATGCATAGTTGTTATTAAGTCTTAAGTATGTTTACTTCCTACTGCCACCATCAAGCTCATTTTTGTGTCTTTCTTAAATCATGTGGGTTGGAAAGCTTGGAGTCTTAGACCATTTCCAAAGCAAGGAACAATCCCCCCTTCATCAGTTATGCTAGAATATTTATGTGAATCAATTGGAAAGAAATATATATATATATTCATGAAGGTTTTTGACTTATTCTTTCCAATTTAAAGCGTCACATGAGAAACTTGGCTCTTTTTTTTAATGGGGATTTTTACATCTTGTACGACTAATGAATTTCTCAAGCTAAGCGTATCATCTAGTACATTTATATCCATTGAAGCACAAGCCATGCAGCGTCTTTGACTCATCCACTTTTTGAAGCATATCTTCGAGCAGTTGACTCTGAATTTCTCAAGCTAAGCATATCATCTAGTACATTTATATCCATTGAAGCACAACCCATGCGGCATCTTTCACTCATCCACTTTTTGAAGCATATCTTCGAGCAGTTGACCCTGTGAAGGGAGGAAGAACACCTACTGTGAAGGGAGAAAATTCCTCACCATATATTGGTGGGAATGGTGCATTTGTGGAGGGTTGAACTCATAAGCACTTGGTTACAAAGCCAAGGGTTGAGCCAACTCAACTAGAACCCCCACATGCACTTGACTCTTTTTGTTGAATATATATATATAAGGGAGCACTCGGTTGAGGCAGGGTTGGTAGAATGAGGCAGTGAGGCACGATCCGAGTCGTTGATCGACTTGATCGGACACACGTGGCCACGTGGCACGAGCCGCCAAACGCGTTCACACTACGAAGTAGTGGATTTTACTATTTGCCACGTGGCGCGCCACAAATGTACGGGGGGTTAGATGTGTTGCTGAGATCGTGCCTCACGTGCCTCATTCTTATTTGCATTGCCTCATTTGAACGCTCCTATATATATATATATATAGGGGAGCACTCGGTTGAGGCAGGGTTGATAGAATGAGGCACGTGAGGCACGATCTGGGCCACTCATTGTGACACATGGCTGACAGGCGTCGTTTGACCTCTCAAATTTGTATTTATATTTTTCCCTGCAATATGCTAGTGTAGCGGCAAGCAGGGGTCGAACCCTAGAGAGCTGGTGTGGTTCAGTTGTCCTGTAAACAAAGTTGATTGGGTTTTTTTTGTAAGCAAGTGTAAGAAAGCACAAGAGAAAATAATAACGAGGATTTCAATCAGCGAGAAAATTCAGTCTAGGGTTTCTTTTGTGACACGTTCATCATCGATATCTAATGATCAATTTTATATTTCAAAGTGTGGTTGTTCCGACAAAGGTAACAACCCAACTATCCCGACAAAGGTGATAAGCCACAACCTAACCCGACAAAGGTGCTAGACTTCTAGTTCTTTCCTAAACTAAGCAATCCGACAAAGGTATTATTTAGCTTAGATGTTACTATCTACCTTTACGACAAAGTATCCTGTAAATATTAACGGTAAGAATTAGTTGTTCAACTAAGCCTTGCGACAAAGCTTCCACTTAGTCTAGCAATTTAATTCGTAAGAATGAGCACAAGAACTAGTGAAATATAAAATAGCATTAAGAACGAAAATCTCAAAACGTGTTCACAATATACGAAACCCTAAACCGAAAGAGAAATTTAGCTACTCATTGTCATGGCAATAATCACAAGTATTTTTGGATGAAAGTAAATAGAAATTCTCTGTATCGCCGAAAGCCTCGCGTTCTTCGTCTTCTCCAGAGCTGTCTCAGTCTTCGTAGAATGATTGATGATTTGATACTGAAAATCCTAGCCCAAGCTTCTTGTTTATAATAAACTGGGTTTCCAAATATGGTTTTGGGCTTGAATTATCAAGTATCGGACTTGCTGACGTCATCAAACGGCCTGCTGACGTCAGCCCTCGTCGACTGGTCGCGTTCGGCAGCAACATTAACGGCGCGTTCGCAGTCAACATTAGCGTTAATGCTAATGTCTCTTGCGGACGCGATCCGCACTGAGTGCCGTTCCTTCTTCTTTGCGCCAGATCCGACTTCAACTCTGGATTTGACCCTCTATACGGTCTCGGACGCTCTCGGTGCGAACTAGAGAGTTGTAGGGAATCGAGTCAGCTACGCAACGCCATGTAGCTCGTATTTTCCTGATCAACGGTCAATTCCCAGCTCTCCGTCGAGTGTCCAAGGGTCTGAATTGTCATTGTGGAGTTTTCGGCGCAAAACACCGTCTTTAATGCACGTTTCTTCCAAGAGCTCCCGAAACACCTGAAATGCAAAACAACACTAAAAAGTAACTGTTCGCATAAAAATGTATCGAAATAAATGGGATTAGTCGATTCGACGAGTCGTATAAATACGACTCATCAAACCACCCCACACTTAAACTTGCTCGTCCCGAACAAGGACTAAGTCATAGAAGGAAACTAACTGTATCTCCACAATATTTTTTTTTCGACGTCCTGGATAATGCTACATGAATATGAGCTGCTAGTCTAGACTCGCTTTTCTATGCATAACTCAATCGCTACTAAAATCATTATGCTCAACACAGAATTAACCTTGATACATGTTACCCTTGAGCCGAAATTCAAATCAATTCGGATGAATGGGAGATAGTCCTCTTTAGACCCATGATCTGCATTCGCTGTTTCGAACTCTCGCTATATGGTTATACTTCATTGCTTTTTCTTGCACGTGATTCGTTCGAGCTTCAAGGATTTGAGTTCTTTTGTGGACAGCTTTTGTAGTGAGTTGTCTTTTGATGGATCATTGGTGTACTTCACTTGTTGCGTGTAAAACTTCACAAATAATTGATTTTCGTTTCTTTTGCTACTGATTGTGACTGCTTGTTCGTGACTCTGCTCTTTTGACGGAGGTCCAATCATCGCCCGCAAGCATATGGAAATACCTCACTGCTCTCCCTCATCCTCGTCCTTTCGACGCGAGTCAAGCCGAGGGTCGCTCGTCTATTTTCCCGGCTACTCGGACTAGAGTTTGGACGGTGTGATGTTTTCCCGTCCCACCTAACCGCATCAGCACTGCAGTGGCGGAGCAGACTCTTAACCATGTTGCCTCGAAGTGCTAGCCTCCACGAAATCCATATAATCATACAACTCGAAATTCGGTCCTTTGAATGCTTCGTCAAGTCTCTCTAGGACATTTCTATCAACTCCACATCCCTGTTCATCTCAACTCAAAAGGACACGTAGTACGATAAATTCACATGTAGTCACATAATTCAAATTTCACGAGAAAAATACATGTAATCAGCATCATGAATTTCACATACTCATACTTCAATACTACAATTCCAAGAACAGAGAGATTTCATACTTCATCAAATTATTATTTTTCAAAAGAAACGTGCAGACACAGTACAATATGCAAGAAAAATAAACGTGCAGACACAACAAACAGACTCTCCCACCCCACACTTTTGAACCAAGCCGTGTCCTCACGGTACGACTTTAGTTCAAAGACAACAGACAATGCAGACATAACAAACTGACGGACTCTGACAAAGAGAAAAAGAAACAAAGAAAAAGGAAAGGGAAATAGGCACTCCCCTAGTCAGAATCTGACGATGAAGCTGGATGAGGAATAGCAAACTCCGGAGGAATTGGATCTCCGAACTCCCATCCTGGTGGTGCTGGCACTGGCTGTGTCCCTGGTGGCAGTAAAAACTGTAATGCTCGAGCCACATTGAAGGCTATGTCTAGCTGCTGCCTAGGAGGCACAGCTGCTGGTGGCTCTAGTGCGCTGGCACGTCTCTGTCGACCTGTGGAGGACTCCCCTCTCTCTCGTGTAGGATGTCGGCGGGTAGCAGCTGATGAGGACTCAGGTCTGTCCCTAGGAGCAGAGAGGCGGCGCCGATCAGTAGGCATAGCTGTGTGGTATCTCGGATCATCATGGTACGTCCAGGCGTACTGCTCCCTCCTGCGGGGACGCCTACGAATAGCATGTCCACTGGTGAAGTATTCAATGTCAAACTCAGCCGGGGGGATGTACTGATGAGTCTCCAAGCGAGGCTGCCCGTGTAGACGGCGCAGCATGAATGTGATCATCCCTCCGCATGCTATCGGTCCTGTCGACGGAAGGCGGCGCTCCCAGAAATGGCATGCTAAGTGGAAAAAGTCGAGCGGCTGCCCTTGGTCAAAGGCATTCAAGCAGATCATGTCGGGGAAGGTCACCTTGTCGCCCCCGTTATCTCTGGCATATAGCGTGCCTCCTAACACCCGCTGTAAGTAGTACAATGCAGGGTCCCGAATACATTTCGCCCTCGAATCAGATGGCTGAAATACACCGGCATCGTCCACCCTAATTCTGGCCCAAGCATCTACCAATCGGACTTCATCACGAACGAAATTTCCATCTGCGGGCCAACCGAATACTTCCTTCACCTGTGCGGGGAGAGTGTGATAGAACTCGCCTCGGTGCCTGTAGCGAATACCCTCATGGTCCTGTCTCCCTACATAGTTGAAGGATGCTAAGAACTCGCAAGTGTCCTCGACATCTGTCTCATGGCTGAGGGTGAGAAGGCCTGGCCATCCACTAACCCGAAGTATCTCTCGGACCAGCTCTTCAAACCCACTGTTACTCAAAAATTCGGCCTCCACAAATGTGCTGGCCACGTGCCGTTTGGCCATAAATTTAGCATACAACTCCTCGAACGATAGCTCTCGTGCCTCTCGTGGCGGCATAGTTAATCACAGCTCAAAACCGAAGAAAACTGCACTTGGTCAACACTGGTTCAGAGCGTCTCGCGTTCGCTCGACGCGTTAGCCACCGCGTTCGTTAGACACGTTAACTAATGTTGAAGACGAACGCGGCAATCTAATGTTTCTCCCGAACGCGTCAAACCTGCACTTCGTCTTCCCCGATCGGTTGTCCGATTTGCAACTCCGAAACCGAACCCTTAATCACCTTTTCTTCACCAAAACCCGACTGAATATCCCTCTATGACTCTTTCCAACAATCCAAATCTTGAATATCCAATTTAGCCGACCAAATTTTGTAAGAAATTCGAACGGAGGTTTACCTTGAATTCGGTTTCGTAACCATCCGATTTGAAGAATAGCTCTGGGAATGATTGTGGTTGTTGATCTGAGCAATCTTACTGTGAAATCCTCTCGCAAAAGCCTCAAAAAATTCTTGGCGAGTTGGGCGTTCGAGCGACTGGGCGTTTGATGTTTGGGTGGACGAGATGAGAGAAGCTCGACATTAGGGTTTTTACACGGGTCAACGATCGAACGCGTTCGCAAGGGACGTTATAATTTGGTCAACGTACTAATGTCGACTCCGAACGCGACTGTAATGTAAAAAACGGACGCGACGATAATGTAGCATTCGAACGCGAACCGCACTGAGTGGTACCTGTATGTCATCTGCAAAACAGCTTCTTTTCACAAAAACCAAGTCAAGATAGACCGGTTAGATGACACAAAACTAAATAAGACTCGAAATCGTAACGAAAGACTCGAAAACAGAGGGAAATAAGAAAAAACAAAAAAAATTTGCCGGGCTGCCTCCCTGCGAGCGCCTTTGTTTTACGTCGTTGGCTCGACGGTACCTCATTATGCTTCAGTGGGAGGCTCGAGTTCAACTTGTTGAGCAGGTGGTACGGCTTCGCCTTGATAGTGCTTCACCCGTTGTCCATTCACCTTGAAGATGTCTCCATTCCTCGGGTTCTCCAGCTCAAGTGCTCCATGGTTGAAAACCTTCGTCACCGTGTAGGGACCTGTCCATCTAGAACGCAGTTTGCCAGACATTAGTCGTAAACGTGAAGAAAATAAAAGTACCTGCTGGCCAATCTCAAATGTGCGTCGTAGGATGAACTTGTCATGGTACAGCTTGGTCCGCGCCTTGTAGTCTGATTGGCTGTCATAAGCCTCTAGGCGCAGCTCCTCAAGCTGACAGAGCTGTAACTTCCTCTCCAGTCCGGCTTTCTTCAAATCAAAGTTGCACGTCTTAAGGGCCCAAAAGGCTCTGTGCTCCAGCTCGACCGGGAGGTGACATGCCTTTCCATACACCAGTCGGAAAGGCGAGGTGCCTATTGGTGTCTTGTAGGCTGTCCTGTACGCCCAAAGTGCATCATCTAGTCTCTGACTCCAGTCCTTCCTAGTCGGTTTCACCATTTTTTCTAGAATCCCCTTAATTTCTCGGTTAGAGATCTCTGCTTGTCCATTCGTCTGAGGGTGATAGGCTGTGGAAGTGCGGTGGTGAACGTGGTACTGTTTCATAGTTGTTGTCATTAGCCTGTTGCAGAAATGCGTCCCTTGATCACTGATTATGGCTTTAGGCACTCCGTATCTGCAAAATATGTTAGTGCGAAGAAAATCCACAACAGTTTTAGCATCATCGCATCTAGTAGCCTTAGCCTCTACCCATTTAGACACATAGTCCACTGCAACTAGAATATACAGGTAACCAAACGATGCAGGAAAAGGACCCATAAAATCAATCCCCCATATGTCAAAGACATCGTCAACTATAATAGGCATTTGGGGCATCTCGTTCCTAGCAGAAATATTACCTACTCGCTGGCATCTATCGCATCGCTTACAATGATCGTAGGCATCTCTAAACACATGTGGCCAATAAAAACCACTGTCTAAAATTTTTCTGCTAGTCCTCTTGGGGCCAAAGTGACCACCACATGCATGCTCATGACAGAAACTAAGCACTGAAGCAAGCTCATCATCAGGAATACACCGCCTAAGTATTTGGTCTACGCCAATTTTTCATAAATACGGGTCATCCCACACATAGTATTTCGAATCATGCTTAAGTTTCAGACACTGAGCTTTTGAGTAAGAGGGTGGGAATTTACCTCCGACCAGGTAGTTCACAATGGGAGCGTACCATGGCACTTTACCTGTGAGAGCATACAAGTGCTCATCTGGGAAGGTCTCTGTGATCTGTCCTGCATCCTCGTCTCGTACTAATCGACTCAGGTGGTCAGCTACGGTGTTTTCTATCCCCTTCTTGTCTTTGATCTCTAGGTCAAATTCCTGTAGCAGCAAAATCCATCTGATCAGCCGCGGCTTGGCCTCTTTCTTCGTCATTAGGTACCTGATAGCTGCATGATCAGAGAAAACAACTACTTTAGTACCAAGCAAATAAGACCGAAATTTCTCCAACGCGAAAACCACTGCTAGTAATTCTTTCTCAGTGGTCGAGTAGTTTCGCTGAGCTGCATCTAGAGTCCTCGAAGCGTAGTAAATCACTACTGGCTTTTTGTCCACCCTCTGGCCTAGTACAGCTCCCACAGCATAGTCGCTGGCGTCGCACATGATCTCAAATGGCTGGTCCCAATCTGGTGCTCGAATGATAGGCGTGCTGGTAAGTGCCTGTTTCAGCTCGTCGAAGGC
Organism: Rhodiola chrysanthemifolia; assembly: GCA_033675395.1. Lineage (NCBI taxonomy): Eukaryota > Viridiplantae > Streptophyta > Magnoliopsida > Saxifragales > Crassulaceae > Rhodiola > Rhodiola chrysanthemifolia. The sequence continues at coordinate 18,045,863 of CM066207.1, forward strand.
CTCCCTGCATAAGTCTGTAAACTCAAAAGGAACATCCTTCTGCAAAAGGTTAGATAAAGGCAGAGCCTTCTTCGAGAAATCCTTAATAAATCGACGATAAAAACCAGCATGCCCAAGAAAAGATTTTATATCACGCACCGTAGAAGGGTAAGGCAGAGTAAGAATTAAATCAATTTTCGCTTTGTCTACCTTAATACCTTCGTGTGAAACAATATGACCAAGGACCACACCATGAGTAACCATAAAATGACACTTCTCATAATTGAGCACCAAATTCATAGAAACGCAACGCTCTAGTACTCTACTCAAGTTATCCAAACACGCATCGAAAGTGTCACCATAAATAGTGAAATCATCCATAAACACCTCAATAAAAACACCTATCATGTCAGAAAAAATGCTAGTAACTACCCGCTGAAAAGTACCGGGTGCGTTACACAATCCAAAAGACATACGTCTGAAAGCAAACGTACCGAAGGGACATGTAAAGGTAGTCTTTTCCTGGTCCTCAGGTGCGATGGGAATTTGATTGTACCCAGAAAATCCATCGAGAAAGCAAAAATAAGGCTTACCTGCCAGCCTGTCAAGCATCTGGTCAATAAACGGAAGAGGAAAGTGATCCTTACGCGTCACGGCATTCAGCTTCCTGTAATCGATGCACATGCGCCATCCGTTCTTGACTCTAGTAGTCACCATTTCACCTGCAGCATTCTTCTCAACTGTAATCCCTGTCTTCTTCGGGACTACATGAACTGGACTCACCCACTGACTGTCTGAGATGGGGTAAATCACATCCGCGTCCAGCAATTTCTGGATTTCTTTCTGCACAACCTCCATCATAACCGGGTTTAGCCTCCTCTGAGGCTCTCTGGAAGTCTTGGCTCCATCCTCCAACAAAATACGGTGCATGCACACAGTTGGGCTGATTCCTCCGATGTCTGCAAGTGTCCATCCAATAGCGAGCTTGTGGCCACTCAGCACCTCGATCAATCGCCTCTCCTGGGCTGTTTCTAGCCCGTTTTTGATGATGACGGGCAGCGTGTTGTTCTCCCCCAGGAACGCATATTTCAGGTGCTCAGGTAGAGGTTTCAGTTCCAGTTCAGGTGCCTGCACAGTAGAAGGCAAAAACACGTTAGATTTAAATAAACGAACCTCATTAACTTCATACCTGGGTGTGAGTGGTCGTGCAATTGCCAGCTGAGACAGCACATCAAGAATCGTCTCGGCGAACTCGTATGAGTCCTCGTGCGAGTAGACTGCTCTCCCTAGTGCGAGCTCGAGTGGGTCCGCTCCTCTCTCCGGTGTCACTTCCTGGACAAGATCGTCCAGCGCATCTAGAGCGTGTACCGAGGCAAAATCTGGTGGGTGTTTCATGGCCTGGAAAATATCGAAGCGAATCACTTCGCCCTCCACCTCCATGGAAAGTGTGCCGCTGTCACAGTCGATCTTCATCCTTGAAGTTTTTAAGAATGGACGACCTAGTAAAATAGGAGCGTGATCCGTCGGGTCGCTGCTGTCCATCTTAAGCACGTAAAAATCAGCGGGGAACACCAGTTCCCCCACCTGCACTAAAACGTCCTCGATTTTGCCTTCCGGTTGCTTACATGATCTGTCTGCTAGCTGTATGGTTAGACCTGCAGGTTCTAATGGACCAATACGAAGACAAGAATATATAGAATATGGCAGCACATTAATAGAGGCACCAAGATCGAGCATGCAATTTTCAATACGTATGTTACCGATAGTGCAAGGAATAGTATAGGTGCCAGGATCACCACATTTTGGGGGTACCTTGCGCTGAATGACAGCGGAGACGTTCTTACTCAGCAATTCCTGGTCGTCACGAGTGGATCGCCTTCGGTTGGTGCATAACTCCTTTAAGAACTTTGCATAGCGCGGAATTTGCTTGATCGCCTCGAGGAGTGGGATATTGATTTCCACCTTGCTAAATAGCTCCCACACATCCTTATCCATCATATGCTTCTTTGGGGCTCTGACCTGCACGGGAAACGGAAGAGAAAAGTCAGATTTGGAATTTCCAGCAGTAGGGATCGCGTTCGGGCTCAACGTTACAGGCGCGTCCGTGTCGGACATTAACGGCGCGTTCGCGTCGGACATTAGCGGCGCGCTAATGTCTCTTGCGGGCGCGATCCGCACTGTTTCAGCCTCCTTTTTGCTGTTGTTCAATTCTTTGCCGCTTCTGAGTGTGACTGCATTGACGTTGCTTTTCGGGTTTGGAATGGTCTGCGACGGAAGCCTTCCCGGATCGTTCTTCAGCTCAGAAACTGTAGTGGCTATCTGGGACATCTGCTTAGACAGCTCGGAAATTGCTCCATCGGTCTTGGCCTGATTTTGCTGTACCGTAGCGGCCAACTGCTGGGTGCTTGCTGCCAGCTCTTTCACTATATCCTCCAAAGACTTGTTAGAACCGTGGTTGCTAGAACTCGCTTGGTTGTAATTCTGTCCTCGCTGCTGATATTGGTTCTGATTATTATAGCTGCCTTGTTGTTGACGATACGGAGGTCGATAATATTGCTGCTGCTGCTGGGACTGCTGGGCTGGTTCCTTTGTCGTGTTATTGTTGTTGTCTCTCCAGCTGAACCCATTAGCTGCTAGCCCGAATTTTTGCTGTTGCGGGCGGTTGTCGTAGTGCTGATAACCTCCCACAGCATTGACATCTCCATGCTCGTCCTCCTGTAGGCTAGGGCACGCATCCGTTTTGTGATTAGTTGCAGAGCAGAATTCAAAAGCCTTCACCTGAGCTACCTGATTAGTCACCAGCAGTTTCACCATCTCCCTCAATTCCTTCAGCTCATCAGAGGCTGGTGCAGTTTCAGCCCTTGAGATGTTCCTAGTCCTGCTGAAGTCTTCCTCCTTGTTTGACTCATCTTGAAACCTAGCATTCTCAGCCACCTCCATGATCTTTCTCCGTACTCCAGCTGGGGACAGGTTCATAATGGTGCCTCCAGCCGAGGCATCTAGCAGTTTTCGATCGAGTCGCCTTAGTCCATCGAGCATGTACTCCACTATTAGCTTCTCAGGAAGTCCGAGGTTGCAGCAGCTGTGCTCTAAGGCGTTGAACTTCTCCACATACTCGTACATCGTCTCGTTGGGCCCTTGTCGGAGTTCTTGCAGCTGCCTTCTGATTTGCATGGCTCGGCCTGCGGGATAATACTTGTTGAGGAATTTCTTCTGCATCTGATCCCATGTATGTATGCTACCTGCAGGCAAGGAAAGAAACCAGTCATTAGCAGAGTCTACTAGTGAAAAATAAAAAGCTTTTAATTTGAAGTCCTCGACTTCGACTCCGTATGGCCTGAGGTTCTGGCATATCCCATGATAGCGCTGCAGATGAGCTGTGGCCGACTCTCCTTTGATTCCTGAGAACTTGGGTAGGTGGTGCACGATCGCCGTGTTGATGGTTATTGCTTCTAGGTCTGGCCCTTCGTATATGCACCAAGACTGGTTCCGAAAGTTTGGGGCAGACAGCTCCCCCATGGTGGGCTCTCGGTAGTAGTTCTCTCCGTGATAATCTTCCCTGATGAGAGGCTGCTGTAGTGGATGCTGTGGGGCGACGCGCTGAAGAGGCGGCTGCTGAGGTCTTGCTGGGGCCGGCGGCTGTAGCGGTGCTGGGGGAGGTGGTTGCCTCGGGCCAGCACCGTTTTGTGCCACTGGTAGCCTTTGATTCATTCTGGCGGCCTCCCTGTCCGCACGGTTCCTGTCTCGAATGAGTTGCTCCGGGTCATCGTAGAATGGAGGTAGAATTGCGTTTTCATTGACCGGAGCGAGCTCGTTGTTGTTGTTCTGGTCATCACCAACCTGACTACCTGCGTGAGACATGATGAAACAAGTAGCAAGCACGAAAAAATAACTAAGTAACAATAAAAAATAAAAAAAAAAGAAAATAAAAACAAAAAGAAACAACTTCACCGAAGCGCAGCTCCCCGGCAACGGCGCCAAAATTTGACAGGCGTCGTTTGACCTCTCAAATTTGTATTTATATTTTTCCCTGCAATATGCTAGTGTAGCGGCAAGCAGGGGTCGAACCCTAGAGAGCTGGTGTGGTTCAGTTGTCCTGTAAACAAAGTTGATTGGGTTTTTTTTGTAAGCAAGTGTAAGAAAGCACAAGAGAAAATAATAACGAGGATTTCAATCAGCGAGAAAATTCAGTCTAGGGTTTCTTTTGTGACACGTTCATCATCGATATCTAATGATCAATTTTATATTTCAAAGTGTGGTTGTTCCGACAAAGGTAACAACCCAACTATCCCGACAAAGGTGATAAGCCACAACCTAACCCGACAAAGGTGCTAGACTTCTAGTTCTTTCCTAAACTAAGCAATCCGACAAAGGTATTATTTAGCTTAGATGTTACTATCTACCTTTACGACAAAGTATCCTGTAAATATTAACGGTAAGAATTAGTTGTTCAACTAAGCCTTGCGACAAAGCTTCCACTTAGTCTAGCAATTTAATTCGTAAGAATGAGCACAAGAACTAGTGAAATATAAAATAGCATTAAGAACGAAAATCTCAAAACGTGTTCACAATATACGAAACCCTAAACCGAAAGAGAAATTTAGCTACTCATTGTCATGGCAATAATCACAAGTATTTTTGGATGAAAGTAAATAGAAATTCTCTGTATCGCCGAAAGCCTCGCGTTCTTCGTCTTCTCCAGAGCTGTCTCAGTCTTCGTAGAATGATTGATGATTTGATACTGAAAATCCTAGCCCAAGCTTCTTGTTTATAATAAACTGGGTTTCCAAATATGGTTTTGGGCTTGAATTATCAAGTATCGGACTTGCTGACGTCATCAAACGGCCTGCTGACGTCAGCCCTCGTCGACTGGTCGCGTTCGGCAGCAACATTAACGGCGCGTTCGCAGTCAACATTAGCGTTAATGCTAATGTCTCTTGCGGACGCGATCCGCACTGAGTGCCGTTCCTTCTTCTTTGCGCCAGATCCGACTTCAACTCTGGATTTGACCCTCTATACGGTCTCGGACGCTCTCGGTGCGAACTAGAGAGTTGTAGGGAATCGAGTCAGCTACGCAACGCCATGTAGCTCGTATTTTCCTGATCAACGGTCAATTCCCAGCTCTCCGTCGAGTGTCCAAGGGTCTGAATTGTCATTGTGGAGTTTTCGGCGCAAAACACCGTCTTTAATGCACGTTTCTTCCAAGAGCTCCCGAAACACCTGAAATGCAAAACAACACTAAAAAGTAACTGTTCGCATAAAAATGTATCGAAATAAATGGGATTAGTCGATTCGACGAGTCGTATAAATACGACTCATCAATGGCGAAGCCACGTGAGTTGAGCCGCCATTTGCGTTCACACTACGAAGTAGTGGGTTTTACTATTTGGACACGTGGCGCGCCCAAAGCACGGGGGTTAGATGTGTGGCTCAGATCGTGCCTCATTCTAATTTTGGTGCCTCATTTGATCGCTTCTCTATATATATATATATATATATATGAGGGGGCGTTCGGTTGAAGACGCCTCTAGAAATGAGGACGTAGGGACAAATCTGGATCATTGATCTTGTTGATTCAATGGTTGAGATTTAAAGGTAGTGGGATTTTACTGTTTGCTTTTGATGGATTTTGGTAGTGGGACACGTGCGCGCCCACAAAGCACGGGGGTTTAGTGGGGCACGTGGCGCGTTGTGATTGGTTGTACTCACGTACTCATTTCTGGAGGGTGTCCTCAATTGAACACTCCTCTATAGAGGAGCGTTCAAATGAGGCAGCCAAATTAGAATGAGGCAGTGAGGCACCATTTCAACCACTCATTTCAGCCGTCAAACTCATCTCCTCATGACACGTGTCCCACTACAAAAAATCCATCAAAAGCAAACAACAAAATACTATTCCCTACCACATCATCATAATGAGTGGCTCACAACGTACCTCACTGCCTCATTCTACCCCCTGATTCAAGGTAGCGCGCTCATATATATATATAGGAGCGCTCAAATGTTACCCCCCTCTTAGGGTGTTAACGTGTTACCGCGTTCTGATTGGTTGTGCGTCCTGATTGAGCCACGTGTCCCACTCACCCAAGCACATGCAACTCACATGTCCAATGTGCCCGTGCTTTTGAGGTGGCGCAATCAGAACGCGCCACGTGGCCCGTCCAACCAATCAGAACGCGGTAACACGTTAACACCCTAAGAAGTGGTAACATTTGAGCGCGCCCCTATATATATATATATATATATATATATATATATAGGGGAGCACTCGGTTGAGGCAAGGTTGGTAGAATGAGGCAGTAAGGCATGATCTTGGCCATTGATGATATTGATCTAATGGTTGAGATTTAAAGATGTGGTAGTGGGATTTTACTATTTGCTTTTTGCTTTTTACTGTTGGTAGTGGGTTTACTATTTGGACACGTGGCGCACCCACAAAGCACGGGGGGGGTTAGATGTGTGGTTCAGATCGTGCCTCACTGCCTCATTCTTATTTGGCTTGCCTCATTTGAACGCTCCTCTATATATATATATATATATAGAGGAGCACTCAGTTGAGGCAGAGTTGGTAGAATAAGGCACGTGAGGCATGTTGTGAGCCACTCATTTAGATGATGTGGCAGGGAATAGTTGTTTACTTTTTACTTTTTGATGAATTTTTATAGTGGGACACGTGGCGCGCCCACAAAGCACGGGGGTTAGATGTGTGGCTCAGATCGTGTCTCACTGCCTCATTCTAATTTGGGTGCCTCATTTGAACGCTCCTCTATGGGGGAGCCCTCGGTTGAGGCAGGGTTGGTAGAATGAGGCACGTGAGGCACGTTGTGAGGCACTCATTTAGATGATGTGGTAGGGAATTGTTGTTTGCTTTTTGCCTTTTGATGGATTTTTTGTAGTGGGACACATGGCGCGCCCACAAAGCACGGGGGTTAGATGTGTGGTTCAGATCGTGCCTTTTTGCCTCATTCTACCAATCCTCATGACACGTGTCCCACTACTAAAAATTCATCAAAAGTAAAAAGCAAACAGCAAAACACTATTCCCTGCCACATCATCATAATGAGTGACTCACAACGTGCCTCACTGCCTCATTCTACCCCCGATTCAAGGTACCGCGCCCCTATATATACATATATATAGGGGAGCACTCGGTAGAGGCAGAGATGGTAGAATGAAGCACGTTGTGAGCACTCATTTAGATAATGTGGCAGGGAATAGTTGTTTGCTTTTTGATGGATTTTTTGTAGTGAGACACGTGGCGCGCCCACAAAACACGGGGGGTTAGATGTGTGGCTCAGATCGTGCCTCACTGCCTCAATCAAATATATATATATATATATATATAGAGGAGCGCTCAAATGAGGTCGGGTACTATTGGTGAGGTCGTGAGGCCCCAATCTTAACCACACATCTACACCCCCGTGCTTTGAGGGTGCGCCACGTGTCCCACTACCAAAATCCATCGACAGTAAAAAGCAAAACATTATTCCCTGCACCTTTAAATCTCAACAATTCGATCAAAATGATCTAAAGGTGTGAGATTGGGCTTCACGACCTCACCAATAGTACCCAACCTTATTTGATTACAAGTAATTACACATACCGGTTATAATAGGCCATGTCATAACAGTGCTTAATAGTTATGGTAGTTCAACTATTGTTTCATCTGATCTGGTTTGGACATTATAACAGGGATGAGGCAAAGCTGATTCAAACCATAGTCAAACAGGTATTGGAGAAACTCAATAATATTCCACTGGGGGTGGCTAAGTATCCCACTGGGCTTAGTTCCCGCATCGAAGAACTACTGAGGGTGTTGGATGCAAATGCCAATGGAGTTAAAACCGTGAATCTGTACGGTATGGGAGGAGTTGGGAAGACAACTCTTGCCAAGGCTGTTTACAATAAGCTTGTTGTTCACTTCAAACGTCGTAGTTTTGTTTCCCATGTACGCGAGAGTTGGGAACAACGTGATGGAGAGAGCTATCTACGAAAGACACTTAATGATGACTTACGACCAAATAAAAGCGGAGATGGCTTTCAAATATGGGAAGCTGGTTCTGAAGATAAAGTTCTTGTTGTTCTGGATGATGTTGATGACATCCAACAGATACATGCCTTGGCCACTGAAAGAAATATTTTGTGCTCAGGAAGTCGACTCATCATCACTTCTAGAGAGAAACTAATTCCGCCAGGAGGCATTGTGTATGAATATTTTGAGGTAACTGAGTTAAACTTCCAAAATTCTCTACAGCTTTTCAGTTACCATGCATTTGGGAGGGAGGGACCCCCTGAAGATTATATGAAGCTCTCCAAAGAAGTCGTGCATCTTGCAGGAGGATTACCCTTGGCTTTAGAGGTATTTGGATCATTTTTGTTGGACAAAAGGAGAATGGAAGACTGGAATGATGCACTGCAGAAACTGAAGGAGACCTGCCCAGACCGCTTACTTAATATTTTAAGGATTAGTTATAATGCACTAGATGATGAGGGGAAATGCATATTTCTTGACATGGCATGTTTCTTTGTGAAAATGTCAATGAAAAGAGAAGATATGATTGATTTACTTCGAGGGTGTGGATATAAGGCCGAGATTGCTCTCACAGTCCTGGTATCAAAATCTCTGATTAAGATCATTAAAGGAGACGCAATATGGATGCATGACTCGCTTAGGGAAATGGGAAGAAATATCGTTCTTTCTGAGAACTTTGTGGATCCTGGTATGCGGAGTAGAATCTGGGATCAGGAGGCAATGACTGTTCTCAGGAACAACAAGGTCACTCTAACTGCATATATGACTATTGAATTGAAAACAGATGCTTCCCATATGAAAATACTTGGCTGTCTAAATTTTTTTTATAACAAAGCTGCTCTATAATTACAAAATTTCAGTGTCAATATTACTTCAGTAAGATATGTGCATTTCACATCTTTTAACCGCTTCTGAAGATGCAATTATGTATAATACTTTTAGGGAACCAGAAGCATTCATGGTATTGCACTTGAGTTCGCGAAGGACACTGGAGACGAAGACATTGGTGTCCAGTCACTATTCTTTACTATGAAAAGAATGCTGAAGACAGTATTTGGTTGTATAGTTGAGACTGGGCAAACGCTGGACACAAAAGCATTGCAACCCATGTCGTGTCTAAGGCTTCTAAAATGTGATAATGTGCAGTTTCAAGGACCTTTCAGGTATATGCCTGCCGAGATAAAGTGGCTACAGTGGAAAGGATGTCCCCTTAAAAATCTCCCAGATGAACTCTGCACTCATGTTCTTGACTTATCAAAGAGCAAACTCACGAATTTGTGGAATGGACGACAAAGCAAGGTGAGTTGGGAAGCTTCTGAATTTTAATTGACAGTGGTAATATTTAAGAGGTCTATAATCAATTTGCTGTATAATTTGTGTCCTGAAGTTAAAATGTCTTTCTTTAAGATGTAGGGACAAATTATGTTAGTTTCATTAAGTTGGGTTTTCATCTTACAGATTCACTTGTATATTTAATGAAGGTGCTTTAAATGATTGACATGTTCTAATAGCTTCATTGCACTTTGTTTTAAATAATTACATGTCTATGTACAGCCAACTGGTGCAACATGTAGTTATTTTGTTGTAAAGGTGAAGGTGACTTAATAGTTGATAAACTATATTTTATTGTTGATGTCCGTGAATTTGATTGTTAGTTACATTTCTCATACAGATGGCTGACAAGTTGATGTTTGTGAATCTGAGTGAGTGCCATCGTTTGACAAGCATTCCCGATCTCTCCGGCCATAAAGTTTTGGAAAAGATAAATCTTCGAAACTGCAGCAGACTGCTAAAGTTGCACGAATCAGTTGGTGAGCTGAGTTCACTAGTTCAGTTGAATCTTGAAGGTTGCTCCAACTTGATGAAGCTTCCAACTGATGTTTCTGGTTTGAAACATCTTGAGAAACTCATCCTAACTGGTTGCTTAAGACTGAAGGAATTACCGGCAAATATTGGCTACATGACACTTTTAAAAGAGCTCAGGGCTGACAGCACTGCTTTGGAAAAGCTACCCAATTCCATCTTCCTTCTTGAAAATCTTAAAATACTTACCCTAAAAGATTGTCAGTTATTGAAGACACTACCTAAAGGCTTGTGTAATCTGCCTTCACTGGAAAAGCTTGTACTTAGTGGTACAGCAGTGGAGGAGCTGCCAGATTCATTTGGATGTTTAGTCAATCTTAGGTTTCTTAAGTTGGATTTTTGCAAATCACTTGCGAGAATTCCTATGTCCATTGAAAACCTCACAGCTCTAGAAAGTCTATATTTGGGAGGACTAGTCGTCACAGAATTACCCAGTACTATTGGCTTACTGTCTCATCTGAAGGTACTATCCATTGATCACTGCAAACTGATAAGCAGACTACCGAATTCGATTGGAGGAATGAAATCACTGATAAGCTTAAATCTTGGAGGCACGGTGCTTAAAGAGCTGCCAGAACAGATTGGTTGTTTGAATATGCTTAGGCATCTAGACATGTTAAGCTGCGACTCGCTTGAAAGATTACCTTCATTTGAAAACATGTTGAACTTAACTAGGCTTTCACTAGCCAGGAGTAAACTAACAGAGTTGCCCGAGTCTATCGGAATGATGGAAATGTTGCACACACTGATAATGGAAGATTGCAAACATCTAAAGAGGTTGCCAGATTCAATTGGGGATCTAAAATCACTCTGCTATCTCACAATGACAAACACTGCTCTTACAGAGTTGAGTGAAAAACTTGGCAAGTTATCAAGCTTAAGAGTGTGCAGAATGTCGAAGCTTTCACATTCTGTGGAACCTGCAAATTCGATGGTCAACGCTGAGCTCACAACTGAGATGGAACATGAAATGCCAAAGCTTGTGATGGTTCCAGAATCCTTCTCGCATCTATCCTCACTACAAGAACTGAATCTTCATGGTTGGAAAATATCTGGAAAAATTCCTGATGGACTTGAGCAGCTCAAATCACTTGTAACATTAAAGCTTAGCCGCAATAATATATCTCACCTCCCAGCTAACATGACCGGACTCAGTACCCTGAAATATCTATATTTATCTCATTGTCAGCAATTGACGCATCTCCCGCCTCTTCCTTCCAGCTTGATTATTTTGGATGTCTCAAGTTGTACTCAGTTGGAAAGCATTTCTGATCTGTCTTCCATGAAATATTTAGAAGAGCTGAATCTTGCATTTTGTGTCAAGGTGTGTGACATACCAGGTCTTGAGTGCTTGAAGGCATTAAAGAGGCTGTATATGGGAGGCTGTCAACTATGTTTTCAAGCAGTGAAAAGTAGAATAACCAAGGTCTGCTTTATCTGTATCTTAGACCTTAGTACTTGAGCAACTGGCTCATTAGTCATAATAATTACATGGTCAATTTAAGCATTTATCAAACTGTTTCTCTTTTGAAATTGCAGGCTTCGTTGAGACGGTTGCGCAACTTTTGCATCCCAGCAGGTGAAATCCCGAGTTGGTTCATTAAAGAGGTCCCTTATTTTACAAGGATCAAACATCGGAATATAAAAGCCGTACTGATAGGTGTTGTGATATCTCTAGATCAACAACAGCATGATAATTACAGGGATAAACTACCGGCGATAGTAGACATTAAAGCAAAGATTTTTAGGTTTAACGACTCATACCCAGTCTATACCACCGTGCTCTACTTGATGGGAGTTCCAGACACAAATGAAGATCAATTATACATGTGCCGATACACAGAAGATACTCCATTAGTTCTGATGCTCAAGGAAGGCGACAGGGTGGAAATAGCTGTGCAAGAAAATCCCCGCTTTAATGGTCTTTCACTAAAAAAGTATGGGATTCATTTGATTTATGACAAAGATGACGACATTGGTGATAATCAGGATGAAGACTGGTTGGATGAATCAGAACAGTCTATCTCACATAAATTAGCTGCCTTCTTCAACTCCTTGTAAGAGGTAAGTGACATGGTGAATCAGCCAATAAGTCAGAGACCATACTTTTTTCTTCTTTTTTTTTAGTGATAATTTTATTTATTGAGAAAGAAAAACAGCAACAACAACAAAGTAGAAAGCAAGACCAAACGAAGTTTGTGTCTTTCTTTTTGGGGCACGATCTAGCTGAAGACCGAGACCCCCTTTTTTGTCGATGACGAATTCTTGGCATCGGAGATGGATCGACATCATCAACTTGGTCAGAGACCATACAGTGGATGGAGATTCCGGCATAACTTTGCTACGTATAACTTATATACACATATGTATAAGCATGTTCTACATACAATATAGACGAAGATAAGGACGACCTGTAGAGTTCTACATTATGTTTCTTGTGGAGGGACTGAAAAAATGGAGAGGTTGATGTTTTTCATGACCTGTGGAAGCCACTGCCAACTTGCATGTGAAGCCAATCCGGGGAGGAGATTTTGCCGTAGGGTCTTGGAGGGTAGCCCACGCCAGCCGAGTCGAAGGCTTGCTGACCAAACTGCCAACATATACGGAAAGTGGTCATCAAAAACATCAGGAATACTGCAGAACACAAACAACATGGCAGAAATGGTACAAATTAGCCCAAGAGAAAATTATGTGTAAAAGTTGATGATACTAGCATTTTACTTAATACGAAGAAAATACTTCAAGGCCAGGAGGAACCCTAGAATTGATTGCTTCGAGCTTCATTGACATGAACTGCAAATGATGTAAAGATTATCCATTAAGGATACTGATTGGAAGGAGAAAAACAGATTTCAGTCATCGAGATAAAACTGTGAATACCTCTACTTGGTGCTGAAGTGAATGGATGTAGTTAATAATTTCATCGAGGACTAATGCTTTGCCAATCACCTGAAGCCAGAACAAATAGCGATAAGTTTTTTTTTTTACCAAGAGATCACTCGTTTCAATCCGGGTGATGACCACAAATCCTAGACTCAACTACTTAAGTGACAATTCATACATGACAGACATCACAATAGCCATCATTCAATTATTGTTGTAACCCAAAAACAGATGACACCGGCAAACTTTTCGAAAAACTCAATATCAGTCACCTTGTTACAGCCAGGGACCAGATCCTGGAGAATCTTCATCCTTTCACTTATCTTTTCTCTCCTTGCCTGATAGAAATAGTTTTAAAAAAAAGAAAAGAAGAACAAGTTTAAATTCTGTAAGTTCATTTGATTAGACGCAAACTTGAGCAGACAAGCACTGAACTTTTAGCATGAAGTCCTAATTATTGGCATATTGTGGCACCACATCATGTTCATGGTGGGTAATTTTCTGAGTTTGATGGATTTCCCATTTAGTCGCAACGTTTTCATAATCGACAACCCTAACATGGAATATCATGGTTTGTGAAACACGTTTAAAATATCCAAATATCTCACACAGCATGTCTCATGTGCTACCATCTACTAGTTAATTACAGAATGAACTAAAAACAGTTATATCAGGCTTTAAGAGTCATGCACGTACCACGTTACTATACTAGCTAAAGCTCTGAGAGGACTAAAAAAGCGCATTACCCGCTCGGCTAGACTATGGCTGTCAGTAGCCTGCCCTCTTCTTGCACGTACATGAATGTAGTCTTGCTTGGACGGCTCAGCTGGCTTAGCACTGTTTTCAGCCGCGGCATGGCCTGAAGCACCCCCTACTTCCACTTCTTTTTTTCCTTTATGACTACTGAATCTCAACAGCTTGTTCCGCTTTCCATGCCAATCATTCAATGCCGCGCAATTTAAAAACAGTGGTCATTACGATAATGGGTACTCAGATCAAATATCAACAAAAGAAACGAAGCTCGTAATTATCAAAAGTGCAGGCGCAGTCCCATGTAGCTAACCAAACAGTAACCGTGGATAGATTTTAAAACTCAAGGATGTCAATAATCAGCAAGCTCTTCAAATCCCAAATCAGCAAAATTATTAAAAATGACATCTTTATCCAATCAGTAAAAAAAAAAGCGCAATACCATGACACTGGTAGCGCTAGTAGAGACAACCTTAGCAGACACATCCCCTGGCACAGCCTCGTAATGCTTCTCACCACCGTTCTGCCTGACCCATCCCTGCGACTCATCACCAGAAGCATCACTAATAGCATTACCAACGAAATGCCCTGAACCTTGCCCGAAAAGAGTTTGCCTCATCTCATACTCACAGTCACTTGTGGCGCCATTTCCACCGTTGACAAAGAATGGCCCGATTTCCGTCACGTTGGTGTGCGGATCCATCAAGCACCTACAACAAACTCACTGCACCACCAGATTTTCATTATATTAAAATACCAAGAAAAACATTAACTCGGACATTTTATCAAACACCTTGTGCTCTCAAAAACCAATACCCGTTAGGAAAAAAAGGGAAGGAGACGAAGTTCGATCGCCATTGAAGAGAATGAGGGAAAGGAAGTTGGTGCGCACTGTACCATCTGGTGCACTCTAGTCTTCATTGAATTGGGTATTTAGAGACGAAAGACTCGGGAGTAAGCTTGTTAAACTAGGCAGTAATCGGGCGGACAAGGTCCTCAACGGATTATTCCGGAATTAATCCTCGGTTTCATTTTTTATATTTTTAAATATATATATTTATTGATATCATATATTATTTTACTGATTAAATTCTAAAATATTCATAGTATAAATCACGAGTAATGATATAATCCATTACCATGCAAAATATTGAAAAGTGAATTTCAATAACAAAATAAATATACAAACACATATTTTTGGACTTTTATTTCCTCAAATTGTAATTTTATTTTCATAAAAATATAATTTTAAAAATTAATACATGAATAATATTTATATTCCCGCCTATAATGCGTCTAGGCGCCGCCTAGAAGTCGCGTCTAGAGCGCTGCCTAAAACGCCTAGAAGTTGTCTGGGCGCCACCTAAAAGCTTCGAATCAATTAATTGGCTTCCTAGAAGAAAAGCGGAACAGGTTCAAGAAAAAGACCGCCTAGGCGGTCTAGAAGGCCATTTTCTTGAACACATCAGGAGTTGAAAAGTGACTTCGACTGAGATTTTCTCGGAGGGTCCATCGATGTCTTAATTGGAATTACTCATTGCACACAGTTGCACCTACACTTCGAATCGCAGCCGCGAGATATCACAAACTTCGAAATCGACGGTTAGAATTTTTTGTAAGGGTCGGATCGGAAGGTCATGATTTTGTGTCTTATGGTGCGGTCAGACGTATTGAATGCTAAAGGGAAAAAGATTCGGTGGAGCATTACTATTTGTTACGAGACGTTGTTATTCCATTTAAAACGACATCGTTATAAATTTTATTCAAATTAAAACGACGTCGTACTGATTGAAAAGATGGCGTTTTGACGCTCCCAACAAATAATTTGGTCTTTTTTATTTAGGTTAATATTATGTGGTCTTTTTTATTTTCTTCTAAGATTCGATTGTGCATTATTCGACTACAACACAATTTTTATTGGGCACTAATTCACAACTGATACACTTATTCGCGACTATATCACGCAAGATGTTTCTATATTGAAACTGTTTCTAGTAAAATATAAGTAATAACTAAATTAAACTTTTGTTTTTGGATAGGTATAACTAAAAATTAAACTTTTATTTTTGTGTCAAAACTAAAAATTAAACTTGGAAGTATAGAATAATTTAGAAATTAGTAAATGCTCGAATCTGACAAGAAAATGTGGTTTGTTAAGGTCCACATTGGTCGTACATCAATCTTATCATGTCCCTAACCAAACACCAACTGGCTACAAGTTTATAGCTTAATTCATATATGAAAGATAAGTAGGATGAAGTTGAAAACACAGGGTCCCCACAAAGACATCACCGTTTCAGATGAATATATCACACTCATCTTTTATCCCGCTTAGTTAAAAACACAACAGACAACATGCTTAAAAAACGTGTAGATATGTGGAACGTGGCTTGGTCCATTCACATCCCTGATCGGCTGACTGATACCTTCCTCTTTCCCAATTTTGTGGTTGGGTCACGTGGCGTAGAACTCGCAGGTCACGTGCGGGTTGCCACAAATGGATAGGTATTGTCACGTTAGTTTCCGTTTCGGGAAATACTACTATTTATGAGATATGCAAACCATCGAATTTTCAAGGGCTGGAAATGGATTTCTTAGATGTATTAGTTAGATCAGAGCGAGGTCAGCAAGGCCCCAAGTTCATCATGATTCGGGTTCGGGTTGTGTACCAGAAAAATTGGCTATCGACCATGAAAGCAGAAATTCCTTTTTCATCATGATTGATCAAACTTGTATTAAGGGGAAAAAAAAAGTGCAACGGTGGATTTTGGTTCTTCAATCACCTATGGTTTTTGGCAATAGTATTTGGGATTTGCAGGGGCTTGAAATAGGCTTGGAAAGCCTGGAGGAGCTGAGAATTAAACTAGTCATGTTCTGGTGCAAGGGAGCGAAACGACCACGTTTGGACAAGGCTGAAGTAAAGCGGCAACGTTTGGCCAGGCGGGAATAAGAAGACTTCAAGTTCAAGCGAAGACGTCGCCGTTTTGACTCAAGCGAAAGTTTCGGTTTAGTGGAACGATGCCGTTAGAGCAACGCGGGAATGTCTGTTATTTCGGTTGAGACTGAGCGACGTCGTTTGGGGAACAAAGAAGTGCACGCCTCTGTTATTTGGAAGACAGTGTTTTGGTCGAGAAACATGTGGCGCTGAGCGTTTTGGATTCGCGCTCGAGTCGGACTCGCTCCAACGGATATTTAAGCGAGTTGGCTCGCTGAGTCGGCTCATCATCTTCTTCGTGTTTCCAGAAAAGAGGGCTTAGGGTTCTTGAGCAAACAGAGAGAAATTCGTTCGATTGCGATAGAATTGAGTTCTGATTTCGAGTGTATAGCTTCGCTAGAGTGTTTCGATCATTGTACTATTGCCAATTTGATTAATAAAGTCGTGCCTCTTCTCGACTGGAGTAGGATCATCCGGATCCGAATCAGTATAAATTTTCGTGTGTTTTCGCATTCGTTTTCATTCGTTCTTTGCTAGATTATTTGCGTAGAAACTCTACAAATTGGTATCAGAAGCATAGGCGCAGAGATGGTGTCAACAAAGGTCGAGCTTGAAAGATTCGACGGCAAGAGCGATTTCGCTCTATGGAAGCAACGCATGAAAGCGATTCTGGTCCAGATGAAAGTCGCGAAGGCTTTAGTCGCCAATGGCATTCCGGCGACGGTGCCTGAGGCTGAGCGCGATGAGATGCAGGAGATGGCTTATAGCACACTCATCCTTCATCTTGGGGATAAAGTTCTAAGAGAAGTGTCTAAGGAGAAAACTGCCGCAGCTGTGTGGTTGAAGTTGGAATCCTTATACATGACGAAGACCTTGACGAACAGAATCTATTTGAAGGGCAAGCTGTTTAGATTCAAGATGGATTGAAGCAAGTCCATTGAAGAGCATCTTGATGATTTTGCAAAAATAGTAATTGATCTTGAAAACATAGAAGAGAAGATTGGAGATGAGGATCAGGCCATTATGGTTCTGAATGCTTTGCCTCCCTCATATGCTACTCTTGTGGATACAATGAAGTATTCAAGGGAAACACTATCCATGGAAGAAGTGCTGGCAGCTTTGAAACAGAAGCAAATGGAATTGAAACCAAAGAAGGAAACTGCTGATGGTCTAGTGGCTTATGGAGGCTTTCACAAGAAAGGTTTCCAAAAGAGACAGAAGAATCAGAAGTTCACTGATAAAGAGAAACCCAATACAAGTTCTAGTTCAACTCAGGAGCAGAATAAGCATACATGTTTCTACTGTCATAAGCCTGGTCATTGGAGAAAAGATTGCCCTGAGAGGAAGAAAAATGAGCCTCCAAAGGGTGATGCTGCAATGGCTGAGGACTCCTATGAGACTGCTGAGGCCCTCTCAGTGACTCAAACCTCATCATCTAGTAGATGGATACTGGATAGTGGGTGCTCATATCATATGACACCTCACAAGGAGTGGCTGATGGAGTTTCAATCTCAAGACAAAGGGACTGTGCACTTGGGTAATAATAAAGCTTGCAAGATGATGGGAACAGGCATCATCTGGATGAAACTGGAAGATGGACCTAAGGTAAAAATCTCAGGTGTAAGGTATGTTCCTGAACTGAAGAGAAATTTAATTTCTTTAGGTATGTTAGAAGCACATGGTTGCACCTTTAAGGCTGAAAATGGAGAAATAGAAGTTTATAAGGGTAATGTGCTGAAGTTGAAAGGAAAAAGGCAGAATGGTATATATGTGTTAGAAGGATACCCTGATGTAATTGAAAGTGTTAACTACACTGAGTCTGATAAGGATAGAACTGTATTATGGCATTTAAGACTAGGACACTTAGGCCAAGTTGGCTTAAACAAGTTGCATGATCAAGGCTGTTTTGGTAATGACCATATAGAAAAACTTAAGTTTTGTGAAAACTGTGTTCTAGGTAAATCAACAAAATTGAGTTTTGGTAAAGGTAAACATGTTACCAAAGAAAAACTTGATTATATACATTCTGATCTTTGGGGACCAACAAGGGTTCAATCCCACAGTGGTAAGAGATATTTTATGTCACTCATTGATGATTTTACCAGAAGATGTTGGGTATTTTTCTTAGCACAGAAATCTGAGGCCTTTGAAACTTTCAAGAACTGGAAATTGATGATGGAGAATCAATCTGGTAAGAAGGTAAAGTACCTTAGAACTGATAATGGCCTAGAATGTTTAGATGGTGGGTTCCTTAATTTCTGTAAAGAATGTGGAATTGTTAAACACCACACTGCTCCTGGTAACCCTCAACAAAATGGTTTGGCTGAAAGATTTAATAGAACTATCTTAGAAAGAGTAAGATGTATGCTATTACAATCTGGTTTGCCTAAAGTATTTTGGGCAGAAGCTGCTCATACTGCATGTTATCTGATAAATAGAAGTCCCTCTTCTGCTCTGAATTTTAGAACTCCTATGCAAGTGTGGACTGGTTGTTTAGATGATTATGATAGGCGTAGGATATTTGGTTGTGCTGCTTATGCAACAGTAAAGCAGGGAAAACTAGAACCTAGAGCTTTAAAATGTTTGTTTTTGGGATATCCTGATGGGGTGAAAGCATATAAACTTTGGTGTTTAGAAGATGGACATAAAAGGGTCATTATAAGTAAAGATGTTAGATTTGATGAATCCAGTTTTCCATACAAGAAGGATACTAAACAGTTGGGACCTAACCTTGAAAATGCTGAAAATGCTGAACATGTTGAAAATGTTGCTAATACTAAAATTGCTGAAAATATTGAACATGTTGAAACTGATTTTGTGCCTAGAACTGATAATACTACTCTTGAGGTGGAGCTTGAACACCATATTACTACAACTGCTGATAATGACAATCAGGTAGAAGGTAATTTACAAGATTCAAATGAAAATGATCAAATAACTGGTGAGGCAGGGGATTTTTGGTTAACTAGAGATAGACCTGCTAGAAATAGAAGAGTACCAGTTAGATATGGTTTTGAGGATCTAGTAAATTATGCTTGCAATGTGGCTGAGAATATCTCTGACCCAGAACCTGAGAATTATAAAGATGCAGTTAATAGTAGTGAAGGAAAGCAGTGGTTAAACGTTAAAGGCAATGAAGGATGAGATGAATTCCTTGTGGAAGAATAAGACTTGGGAGATTGTGGACAAGCCTCACAAGGCAAGGCTGGTTGGAAGCAAGTGGATTTTCACAAGAAAGGAAGGAATTCCTGGAGTGGAACTGCCAAGGCTCAAAGCCAGGTTGGTTGCAAGAGGTTTTACCCAAAAGGAAGGTATTGACTTCAATGAAATATTTTCCCCAGTGGTAAAACATAGATCTATTAGAATCATGTTAGCTTTGGTTGCATATTTTGATTATGAACTAGAGCAACTTGATGTTAAAATAACTTTCTTGCATGGTAACCTTGATGAGACTATATATATGAGACAACCTGAGGGATTTATTGTTGGTGATCCTGAAAATAAAGTATGCTTACTTAAAAGATCATTATATGGACTTAAACAATCACCTAGACTGTGGTATAGGAGATTTGATGAGTTCATGGGTAATTGTGGCTTTAAAAGGTCTGACTTTGATTGGTGTATATATAGTAAACATGTACAAGGTGAATCTGAAATTTATTTGCTTTTGTATGTGGATGATATGCTAATTGCTAGTCATGATATTGCTGCTATTAACAAATTGAAAGTGCAGTTGAGTACTAATTTTGAGATGAAGGATTTTGGTGCTGCAAAGAAGATTCTGGGTATGCAGATTAAAAGAGACAGGAAAATGAAGAAACTATTTTTATGCCAAACTGATTATCTGACCAAGGTAGTAGAGAAGTTTGACATGAGTAATGCAAAGCCAGTTCTGACACCAGTACCAGGGCATTTCAAGTTGAGTAAGGATCAAGAACCTCAGACCAAAGAAGAACAAGCCTATATGGACAAGGTTCCTTATTCAAATGCAGTAGGTTGCTTGATGTATGCTATGGTCTGTTCCAGACCAGATATAGCTCATGGAGTGAGTCTGATCAGCAGACATATGGCTAATCAAGGGAAATATCATTGGCAGGCAGTTAAGTGGCTACTAAGGTATATCAAAGGAACTTTGGGAAAAGGACTGTTGTTTGGAAAGGAGCAAGTCAGTTCTGAGATAATACAAGGATTTGTGGACTCATACTATGCAGGAAATGTGGACACAAGGAAGTCACAGACTGGACTGGTTTTTACAGTTTTTGGGACTGCAGTGTCATGGAAAGCTAATCTTCAGAAAGTGGTGGCTTTATCTACAACTGAGGCAGAGTTTATGGCAATAACTGAAGCTGTCAAGGAAGCTTTGTGGATGAAGGGACTGCTAACAGAGTTGGGTCATGGCCAGAGTTGTGTGAAGGTGCATAGTGACAGTCAAGGAGCAATCCATCTTTTAAAACATCAAGTTTTTCACGAAAGATCTAAACACATAGATGTAAGGATGCACTTTGTGAGGGATGTGGCTGACACCGGAGAGGTTCAAGTGGTGAAGATAGGTACAAAGGATAACCCTGCTGATATGTTAACAAAATCAGTGCCAAGTGAGAAGTTTGAGTATTGCTTGGAGCTGATTGGGTTGAAGGAGGAACCCTAGAGCAGGATGAGAGGAGAGGCACAATCAATGGCTTTGAGTGATTAAGAATCAAGGTGGAGAATTGTGAATTTTGGTTCTTCAATCACCTATGGTTTTTGGCAATAGTACTTGGGATTTGCAGGGGCTTGAAATAGGCTTGGAAAGCCTGGAGGAGCTGAGAATTAAACTAGTCATGTTCTGGTGCAGGGGAGTGAAACGACCACGTTTGGACAAGGCTGAAGTAAAGCGGCAACGTTTGGCCAGGCGGGAATAAGAAGACTTCAAGTTCAAGCGAAGACATCGCCGTTTTGACTCAAGCGGAAGTTTCGGTTTAGTGGAACGATGTCGTTCGAGCAACGCGGGAATGTCTGTTATTTCGGTTGAGACTGAGCGACGTCGTTTGGGGAACAAAGGAGTGCACGCCTCTGTTATTTGGACGACAGCGTTTTGGTCGAGAAACATGTGGCGCTGAGCGTTTTGGATTCGCGCTCGAGTCGGACTCGCTCCAACGGATATTTAAGCGAGTTGGCTCGCTGAGTCGGCTCATCATCTTCTTCGTGTTTCCAGAAAAGAGGGCTTAGGGTTCTTGAGCAAACAGAGAGAAATTCGTTCGATTGCGATAGAATTGAGTTCTGATTTCGAGTGTATAGCTTCGCTAGAGTGTTTCGATCATTGTACTATTGCCAATTTGATTAATAAAGCCGTGCCTCTTCTCGACTGGAGTAGGATCATCCGGATCCGAACCAGTATAAATTTTCGTGTGTTTTCGCATTCGTTTTCATTCGTTCTTTGCTAGATTATTTGCGTAGAAACTCTACAGCAACCTTTGGTAATTTCTCCACCCTGCTTTTTGGTGAAAATCTCAGATGGGGATAAGGATGATAACTTATGCATTTCAGAATGCCTTGTTAGAGGCTAATTAATTTACTTCCATTAGATAGATAGCACTGATGCAGTAGGGCTAGTAACATCGTGTCAGCTCTTCCGGTCAACATCTTGGTCCCTATTTGAGACACCTCCGCAAACCACTCATCTTCCGGCAATACACTGCCATAATACATATTGCAAAGGAACACTATCAGACAGGCTTCAAGATCCGAAATCTTCCTAGATGTTCTGCATTCAAATAAACAAAGGTACTTAAATCTCCAAGGCAAGAGCACAAGTGCTTGATTTCCTGCCAATATCACAAAATCATAAAGTCACAATCGAAATGAAAAAAAATCTAAAAATAAAGCTCAAAAGCACCTCAAACCCATTTTTACTCATATGGGGGCACCACCTGTTTGACAAAATGTGTTCCTCCAACATAACACAAAACAACATCTCAACTCCAAACAACAAGAAGAATACAATCAAAAGTGACAAGTGAGGCGATAGAAACGGAATCTTCTCACTCATGGTTTGGCATTTGTCATTCGGATCGAACTGCGATGACTTGAAAACCCTCAACTTATCGCTTAGCGTAACCACCTTGATCTCCAGTTCGTTCGAATCCTGTTGGATCGTTAGGTTAGCCGTTTATGTGAGGGAGATCACATAGTGGTATACCTCAGACAGATGGCAGCGAAAATTATCTCAGGTACAGGAAATATAGTACGGAAAGTAAATGCTCACAGATTTAGAGTGAAACCTTATTTCAATCCTTGCAACAGGCTGAAAACCACTTGCCTTCTGGACGATTCCAGAAGGGCTTCAAGAACGATGTTATTGATTACGAATATACTTGTAGAATGTTACAACCTGTCTCAGTCAGTGACAGTTAACCAATTCTACTCAATTCAAATATCAACTAACTCAATCTTGTTCTTGTCCGCACACAGCAGCACTTCGTCAGCTCCGAAATTGATCGTCTCTTCAATCTCCGATTGCTTTCTCCATAAAGCCGAACTTCAAACTGAAGACTCCTCCTCCTTTTATAGTCGTCTTCAATCGGCAGATCTGATCTCCATTAGAGATTCGATCTCAATCTTTCAGATGTGATTTGGTTAAGATATTTCCATATCTTAACCACATCACTTATTCCCTTTCCATAACTGGCTCGTATCCTCCATCATATATATTGAGTCGTATATCTTGTGTATATAGCGATATCAATATCTCTCGTCAAATATTACGTTCAAATACTCGTATATCTTCAATTTGTATCCCGAGTATATCTTCCCTGATCCGATCCAATCATAATGTCGGTTCGTCCCTCACGCAGATCTCATCTCTCTCGCAGCGCTACGCTCTCTCAGAGATGTGCGGTTATCCTTTCTGTCAGACAGTGATTTCTGCATACTCAAGTCAATTATTAGCTAAATGTTTATTACCATCAAAACACAAAGGGTCCAACAAATCCATACTCGACGAATCCGAAGGCCTTTCATAACCATCAATCGACGCCATCACAATTCACAACCACCACGCTCTAACGCTGCTCATACAAACAGTCTTACCTCAATGTCGCGCATTACGAACCCAAAACTGTCTGACCGATCGGTAAAAGTTACGATCCAATCGCCAGAAAACAAAACGGAGGGATCTCGACCTCGATAGCGATTGATTTGTCATCGCGTGAAAATCGCTAGGTTTGCGCTGTTCGTCGTAGTGAAGAACTAAGGCCGCGTTTGGAGAGATAGAGTAGATGGCGGGATGCTCGCCACCTTTCGAACCGGAACATTCAAAGTAACTCGTGTTGAACCGCCGAACCGAGAGCCGTCATCAAATCGGTTCGGGTTAAAACTCAAATTAATTTACACGTAATTAATTTTCTTTTTGAAACTACTCCTGTAACTGAAATTACTCCTCCGAAGTTATCATGAGATTAATATCATGCAGTGCAAATATCAGTCAAATCTTAGTCAACCCCTAAACCAATAAAATATCTCCACGTCACACAAATTCAAACTCAGGCTTCATACAGCCACAAGGTTCGAACAGGAAGAGCGCGACAAAGTCGTCACCCCACTTATTCTTCTCAGCTCCGCCACCACCTCCGTCATGTCCGGCCGATCATCTTTATCCACGGCCACACATCTAAAGGCCAGCTCCGCCGCAGCTGTGACCCCATCCATATCTAAAACCAATCCGACATCCACCACTTCTTTCAACCGCCCCGTCAGGATCCGAACCACCACTAAATCCGTCAAAGCCGTCTCCCGACTCTCCCTCCGCCCATCCACTGCCTTCATCCCCGTTATCAGCTCCATCAACACCACCCCAAAACTATACACGTCACTCTTCTCCGTCAGCCGAAAGCACCGGTGGTAATCCGGATCCAAGTAACCCGGCGTCCCTTGCGGACCGGTCGTCACCCCATCTGTACCCGACCCGTTTAATTCGGGTCCAACCATCAGCCTCGATAGCCCGAAATCTCCAACCTTCACTCTCATCTCGCGATCCATGAAAATGTTCGATGACGTGATGTCTCTGTGAACGACCGGAGGCTTCACCGAGAAATGCAAATACTCGATCGCCGCCGCTACCTGAATCGCGATTTCAACCCTCACCTGCCACGTCAGCTTTTCTGAAACGTTTGAGCTTCTCTGTTTGTGAAGATGGTCCGCTAGGGTTCCGTTGGGAAAGAAGTCGAACACGAGGAGCAAGCCTCTCGGGTCGCTGCAGTATCCGTGGAGCTTGACGAGATTAGGATGATGAATCGACGAAAGAATCAAAATTTCATTACAAAAGGATTTGGTTGAATATCCGCCGCCGTTAGCGGAGGAGGTGTAGCGGTTGTGGAGATGTTTTACAGCGACTACACGGCCGTCGTTGAGATGAGCTAAGTACACTGAGCCGAAGCCGCCGTCGCCGATTTTGCGGTTGGAGTCGAATTTACCGGTGGCGGACTCGAGCTCGTCGTAGGTAAACACTGGAGGGAGGAGGCTGGCTGAGCGCTGTCGGTGGAGAAACAGAGTCGTCGGATCTTCAGACAAATCTTCCACCGACTTCTTCCCAAAAGATCGATACTTGACCACAGCCACACCGATGAGTATTAGTAACGACACAATGACGAACACCGACACCAACTTAGTGAGCAAATTGGGGCTGTGGCGGCGAATCCACGGCGCCGAAATGGTGCTTTCTCGTTTGAAACACGCGAATCTTTTGCCTGGGTCTGACGAATCGAAACCGCATACGCCATTGTTAACTTCACACTCTCTGCAGCGGGAGAAGTATGCGTCGTGGCTTTCGTCCCACTTGATTTCGATACCGAAGCGATTGAAAAACCCGTCGAGATATTCCAGCACGTCTGTCTGACAGTCCTGCTCCGGAACAGCTCGTTTGACTGCAGATCCGCAGCCGTGAAGTAGACGAACTGGGTTTTGAATGATCTGACATTCATACTGACAGCGGGAGCAGTTGTGGGAGCATGGTCGGAGACGTTGGAGGCGAGAGCATGAGGACTCGGAGATTCGGAACGGGGAGTCAGACAAGTTAACGGGGTGGTGTAAAAGGGTGGTGAAGCGGGCGGAGCAGTGGGGTGGAAGTGCAGATGAGGTGTTCGAGGAAATTACTGAGATGCGGAGTGAGGTGGAGTTGGGTTCGTAGCCGATGAGAGAGAAGCGTTGGTCGTTGATGGTGATTGTGGAGTGGGGATGGGCGCAGTGGATGCGGAAAGAGGGATGGCCGCAGCCGGCGGAGGCTGAAAAGGGAAAAGGCGGAGTGGAGGTTGTGAAAGGTGGGCATGAAGATCTGGACGAGTTCGGTACAGAAGAGCAGTTGTGTGTTGATTCTGAAACGGAGCAGAGAGTAAATAGAATGATGATAAAGATGAGTGGAGGCATGGAGGAGCTGAGATCTGTAACAAGTCTCTCTGCTATGGAGGATTCTGTGCGGAAGGGAAGGAGACGAAGGTCACGTGCGTCTCTGTCACGCGGCACATGCGGATTGGATCACGTAACGACAAATATTGGCTCTTTGCCTCGTACACAGTGTGATGGAATGGAACTATTTCAGTTTTCACCATGTTTAAGTTACCTGTGGGAGCTTTAGCTCAGTGGAGCGAGTTCACCGGGCAGAACCACGATTTCATCAGTTCAAGTCTTTATAAAGTCAAAAATATTAAGCAGATATTAACCCCTAACTCAGTCCAATTCAAAAAAAAAAAAAAAGTAACCTGTGATTTATCAAAAAAAAAAAAGTTACCTGGGGAGAGTCAAAATGATAACTTCATAATTCGGTAAGTAAATACTCCATAAACAATCCTGCCTAATCAAAAGCTTGGTCTTAATTACTCTGGTAATTGCTAATTCATTTTAATCGATATATATTATACCCAAACTCATCCTCTTTCTGAATTTATTTTGTAATAAAATCAAACCTTATAGTTTTCCCCTAATTTACGAGAATAGTACAATTTTCTTTTAAAAGGGATTGGAATCATATGAGACGTGTCTAATTAAATGAGAAATGAGAATTAATTAGAACTATTAGATATTTGATTCAACAACTCAAATAATTCTTATTTATTTAAATCTAAAAATTTATTTTAAGAGCTTATTAGTCAACCTTGCAACACATTATGGCATTGAAATGCCTAATTGCCGCAACTCGGACTATAAGATTGCTCATGAATTGATCGCTCAATAGATGAAAAGCTACACTGCAAATCAACAATCGCCGCCGGAGCCACGCCGGAACTTCATTAGCATCAGGTACACACACCGTGGCCGATTTAGCCCTCTTACTTACCCTGGTAGCAAAATCCCTCTCGTTCGGCTCCTGCGAAGCCTTCCGACTTCACTCACCGGATTGATTTGTTTAAATCGGGAGCTAAGAAGTTGGTGCATGGAGGCTGGTTCAGGTGTTACTACAGTGAGACTTTACGGAGCTCGATTTGCGAAGGGGAAGAGTGAGGATGTGGTCAGAGAAGATCAATATGTCTAGAGGTGGGAGAAGTTGCAGGACGATTCTAATTCCAACAGATCAGGTCTGGAGAAGTCATAAGGTCAAAAATAGCACAAGCACTGGGCAGGGATCCACGTTTTGCGTAAAGATCAATTACACATGTAACCAACACTCTCTCATAGCCTAGTCGCCTTATGATGCAACCATGTAAAGACTTGCCGAGCTACGAATTTTAGTTTTTAAACTACGCATTTTGATCATTAACAATCATGAATTTAATTGGATTGCTTTGTCAATATTAGCTAGGAATTTTGGTTTTTAAAGTACAAATTTTGATCATTAACCGTCATAAATTTAATTGGATTACTTTGTCACTATTAGCTACGAATTTTGGTTTTTTAAAGTACGCATTTTGATCATTAATAGTCATGAACAAAATCGGAATTGTTACGAATAAAATTCGTCTGCTACGCGTTTTATATCCGTAACTATGATATTATGCTGCACAATTTTAACAATTTTACTACGAATATTACGCTCTTAAACGTACGCATCATTCCCTGCAAAGTAACATAACCCTTTCTTATAATGCGTAGTTTTCTAGATAAAATTCGTAGATATGCAATTTCTGATAGGTATACATTTATAATTCGTAGCTTTCTGTTTAAAATTTGTAGTAGTCATAGTGAGACAGTTACGAATTTTGTTTGTAATTGCTACGCATTTTAGTCGAAAAACACCTCAATTATAAACTACGAATTTAAATTCAAGAACTACACATTTTAGTCATAGTGACTGTTACAAATTTTATTTATAATTGTTACGCATTTTAGTCGGAAAGAACCCTCAATCCAAAACCCTAAATCTATGATTTGAAGATTTTCTTATGCAATTGGAATGAGCGACTTCCTCTTTCTTTAGCCGTGGAATGAGTCGAGTGAGAATGGATCGAAGACGTTCCGCTGTAATTCGTCATGACATAAGACCGCACAAGATTTTCTTTGATCGGCGAGGCTCCCTCTTCCAGCCCTAATGCCGGCTCCCTCCGTCGAATGTCGCAATATCGACGTCAAATCGCAATCGGTCACTCGTTCATTACGATTTTGCAATCAGTTGCTCCTGTTTCGTAGAGTTGATTACGATTTCGCAAACAACGGGATTCCGTTTGTTAGGATTATTTCGTATACTAAATTACCCCTAATACGTATCATGATGTAGTGATGAGCGTGATTTTGAAATTTATTTGATCTATTCTTGGCCGTTGATTGACAAAGATGGAGGGCGCCAATTAATTTTCATTTCTCATCGTAAATGCACTTCTCATGCGAACTCAACCCTTAGAAAATATACGAAGTACACGTTTTTACGGTTATTTTTATTTGATAAATTCTAAAATTAATAAATGTTCCTTAATTTCGGGAATAAATTTATAATTTTTGTTGAACTCCCTAACTATACATGTCAAATCTACAGGAACTATATATATTATTTGTGATATTAATCTAAATAGTTCTTGAGATTAATAAAACAAATTCACAAACTATAATTATTAAGCCCACACATAAATATAAATATCAAAGTTGCGAATTATAAAGTCGCCAACAGATGTGGTGACTTGTTGATTAAGGAGTCCATCCAAAGATGGTTGGATCCTTACACCCTAGGTTCGAATCCTGGGGTCACAAATTTTCTTTCTTTTCCTTTCCTTTATCCTCATCCCACCTAGCGTGTGGATGCTTCTTTCCTCTCTCGCGGACGCCTTCCTCTTCGACGCCCCGAGCGTGGATAGTGGTCCTCCCCTGTGGAAGTCCTATGCGTCTGTCATGATGGACGTGCTTGCAACGGTAAAAAGTATGAGATTTAATTCATTAAACTAGTTTATATATTCATATATATGCCTTTAATTGATTATTTTTAATATAAAAAAAGAGATAATATGAGTTTATAAACATCCTTAACTAATATGAAAAGAGTGTGGTTCAGGTAAAAACCACCATTATATATGAAAATTAAATACCGGATTTCAAGCTGACGCGTGTCCAATTTCGTCGAAATCTCGGATATAACACGGATGGGCATTATGGTAATTTCAGATATCTCATAATGATCAGACTTAAACAACAGTGATCAGACTTAAATTTAAACAGCAATGATCATACTTAAACAACAATGATTAGACTTAAACAGCAATGACCAGACTTAAACAATAATGATCAGACTTAAACATCAATGATCAGACTTAATAATTAGACTTAAAACAACAATGATCTGACTTAAACAACAATGATCTGACTTAAAACAGCAATGATCAGACTTAACTTGGAATGATCAGACTTAACTTGGAATGATCAGACTTAAAACATCAATGATCAGACTTAAACAGCAATGATCAGACTTAAAACAGCAATGATCAGACTTAAACAGCAATTTAAGACGATTATTCACTCGCATCTGTTATGTATTTTTAAATAAGTCCGCTTTAATTTTTTTATTTATAAAAAGCACCCCGAATTACGATTGGTCTAAATATACACGTGTCAATATTTTATTAGATTTTTAGTTTTTATTTATAACTGTGGTTTGTATTTGATCTGTTTCCCTCGTATAAAACAAGGTTTTTATTGAAACCGGCCTTAGTTTATGTTTTTTTGATAGTGGGTGGTACAACAACTAGGAACAATACTTTGCATATGAGCTTTTATCATCTATTGCATATATATTAATCTCTGAAGCTCTTAGCAAGACATCTTGATCGGATTCGCAATCATCTGGTACATTCTCTCCACTTCTGAAGCGCAGGCCACGTTCAACACCATTACCATGAATCCGCACTCATCCACCAAATCATCGGTATAGCTTTGACAATTGAAAAGAGTTTATGTTTATTACTTTGGTTAATTACAAAATTATGTTTTAACTAGTGATTTCAAAATAATTATCAAACTTTACAATTTTTGTTGTTGATGAAATCAAACTTTACCATTTTGATTTAGTTACTTTTGCATTACATTGGACACATTTTATTTTCAAATTAGAGTTTCCGATGATTTTTAAATAAAAAATTATTCTAAGTTTTATTAAAAGTTGATTAATTTGGTTAAATTCATTTCTACACTATTTGATAATATTATTAGTATTGTAAAATCTGTGAAAATTGATTCAAAAATCATTAAATAAAAAAATATGATACCTACTTTCAAAAAAAAATAAATATGATACCTAACTTGAAATCACGGATATTATTTTTCTAATGAGCCATCATTATTTTGTTTAAAATTTAATTTCCTAATCCTGTGTAATTTTTTTCGATAGTTTGTTTAATTATTTTTGGAATTGAAAATTTTGGGGATTCTCTAAACGGCGTCGTTGGTTATGATTTAAACATTTAAAGTTCAATCTTCAGTTTCCCAAAACTCATGTCATGCAGTTGCGCACATATAAAAGTCACGCGAGATTCAGTATCAGTTGTTTTCTTATGATATATGTCAACTGACGAGACTACATCTTTTACCAACACCCGCCCGTCTTCCTCAAAGTCTCACGAACCAATTAGTAAACGCCACGTCATCGATGAGTTTAAAAGCGACGGTACTAAGTCGGTCACTATAACATCTCCCGGTAGCTAAAGAGCCCTCACACGCGTGAAACTCGGTAAACCGAGTCAAATCGCCACTCCGCCGAACCAGCGCACACAACACCCACAACTCCAAATCGAATTAAAAAATATTCAGAAAAAATCCAAATCGAATTCCGCCATTGGCGATCCGAGATTGAGTAGATGGTGAAGAAGGACTATTACAGTGTGCTGGGCGTGTCGAGGAGCGCGACAGCGGAGGAGCTGCGTAAAGCGTACAAGAAGCAGGCGATGAAATGGCATCCTGATCGGAATTCAAGCGCAAACAAGAGTGAAGCAGAGACTAAGTTCAAGGAGATACTAGAAGCTTACGATGTGTTGAATGATCCAAATAAGCGTCGGATCTACGATGTGTACGGGGAGGATGGGTTAGAGCCGTGCCAGTTTGATGAGCCGAAAAAGGCGGAGACGAAATTCGATCGGGAAGAGGTGACTGATGATTTTGGTAACGGCGGTGGTGGTAACAGGAGGAGGAAGGGGTTTGATCGGTGCTGTCGGAAGGGGGAGACGGTTGAGATGAAGCTGGATTGTACCTTGGAGGATCTGTACACTGGATGCATGCGGAAGGTGAAGATTTCGAGGATTGTGATCGATGATTTTGGGTAAGATTCTTCAGCTACTGAGCTTAATTTTAATGTTATTCCGTTCATTCATGATGTATTATCTGTTTCATTGATTTTTAATCTGAATCGTTTGTTGTTCATCAGAAACTGATAAGTACGATGGGATGACTGCGTGTTTAGGTGTTAGTGTTATCGGTTTTACTGTTTTTGGAGTTCTTTTCATGGAGGAATTGATAGTTATACTAGAGATTGCTTCCAGTATAGGGGGATGTGCATGGTGAGAGAGCATAGGCCTTGAATCTTGAATGGTTTTGTTATGCGCATTTATGTTTTTGTTCTTTGTTGGGGTTTAAGAGTGGAAATTGTTTTTTTGATGCAGAAGATCAGACCTTGTGAATGAGAAGGAGAAGATTGAGATCAAGCCAGGGTGGAAAAAGGGCACGAAGATTACTTTTCCAGGAAAGGGAGACCAGATGGTCGGAATGGCTCCTGGGGATCTCGTTTACGTTGTGGATGAAAAACCGCATCCTGTTTTCAAGAGGCAGAAGGATGACTTATTGATTCACCAGAAATTAACTTTACTGGAGGCACTAACTGGGAAGACTTTGAAGCTGGTGACTTTAGATGGAAGGAGATTGAACATTGATTTGACGGATGTTGTGGCACCCGGGTATGAAATTGTGATCCCTAACGAAGGTATGCCTATTGCTAGTGACCCCGGAAAGAAAGGAGTTCTCAGGATTAAATTTGATGTCAAGTTCCCCACGAAACTCAGTGCGCAGCAAAAAATTAATTTGAGGAGTGCGCTGGCTGGGTGCTAATGGACGATATGAATGGCGCGTTCATAGTGGACTCCAACCAAGTATCGAACTTCAGGGTTGCTGCGTGTAAATATATAATATGTCTCACCTTTTGTTAGCTAAGAGAAGCTGTGCAGAGATGGAAGAAGTTAGTTTAGTAAGTAACTAAGAGGTATGCTAATTATTAGTAGATTGAGTAAACCAAGCATAAATGTCCATCATGCATGGTAAAGTGTCGACAGCTATGGGATGATGGAACATCTTGCTCTAAGAGAGCATCGGATGCCATACTGTACTAGCTGAATTTTGAATCAACTTGTACAAGTTCAGGTTTTAATATAATTACTTTGTTCGTAAATTTATCTTGTTGTTCCCCATTGTCTACCGATGTAAGGTCATGATTTTGTTACTCGCTTCACTTGCTGTTTTGTTCGAGTTGACAGCAGGACAAAAATTGCGCAAACATCCACAGTTGGAGGCCCATTCACAGGTTCGTAAATATTTTACGGTGTCTTATATCTTGGAGTTCATCTATATTTAGTATATAGCTAGTTCGGGTATCCTTTGTTGAACAGGTTTGTCTGTTATTTTTCATGTTTGACTTAGTGGTATGTTTAAGCTGCCCAGTCTGCATTGCAATTTGATATTTTTCCTGGTAAAAACACTCATAAATACTTTTCCTGGTAAAAACACTCATAAATACTTTTCCTACTTATTTGGATTTTTTATTTTGCAGGCTTTATTACAATCAACACCTAGAGTTCAATATCAGTGTTTCAGTGCACAACTGTGTGCTTTTTAATCTTCCACTGCAGTTCATCCTTCTTAGCTCCCACCACCTTGTCCACTTCTTTCCCACCTCTAAGCAGAACAAAGGTGGGCATAGCCTGAATGGAAAACTCCCGGCTCACTGCCTATTTGCCAGAAGAAAAACAAGGTTTGGTTAGAAGCATCCAACATGAGGCTACTATGAGAAAGAATCTGGTTATCTTACTGGTAGCTCATCCACATCGATCTTGATGAACTCAACTTCAGAATATTTGGCAGCCAACTCGTTTACAACTGGCTCCATGTACCGACAAGGTCCGCACCAGGAGGCCGAGAAATCAATGACCATCTTCAGACACAAGAACTAAATCAGTATTGGAACATGTCTTTCATTAAACAGATAGAAGAGGTAGACCAGAGATATTTACCAGTTTGTTGGATGATTTTGAGGCTTCAAAATGATCTCTCCATTGTGTTGTGGAACGGAAAACAATAATCCGGTTCATCAGTGACACAGCCCCTCTTTCGATTCTAGATGCTGCACCTCCCATTTTTTATCAAATGAGAACTTTCTGGAGCTGAGAAAACTTTACTTGGTACTTCCTTGACACAAGCAATTAATTGCTGATATGATTTTATGAGTTGGGCTTGAGGAGAAAGGTCCATTTATAGGGTAAAAAAACATGAAAATGGCAGAATATAAGATGTGATCAGGGGTGACTTTGAGGATTTGGAGAATAAAGTACCCGTAAAATAACTCGAGCTCATATTAAGCCAGCCCATTTTCTTGAATTGTATCTTCATTTTCATATGATGAGAAAGGTTTTCTGTAAAGGGTTCCCTGAGACGGACAGAAACAGAAATTTGTTCTGATGAGTGAACATTAGTTAAGAGTTCCCATTTGCAGGGTGGTTTATTTGTCATCTTTAATCGAATGATGCTGTGTTTCTGTACTTGTTGAAACATCTAGAGGCACAAGGGCATCACCCTTTTCTGCAGTTGACAATATTCTGTCATTCATTCGCCACTTGAAGTTATGCTCTTCTTGCTCTTAGATGATGCGCTTGGGTTGCTACCAGCTGGCCTCACCCTGTAAGGTAAAACTAAGTGGAGTCTTGCTTTAACTTTAAGCAGTTTATATATATATAATAGTACTGTTTTTCTACCTCTATGGTCTAGCAGCATCTGATCTGATGATAATCTTTCATTTTAGGACTACCAGTTTGTTCCAAAGAGTTAATGGCTAACAATGCCCAAAGTTGCCAAGGCATCAGATGCAATCATGCAAACTACGGCAGACATTTGCTTGGAGAAAGTCTCATCCCCACTACTGGCTACCTTTGTAAGTTCTTGCTCTAACATGCAAAGATTGAAATGTGAAATTGTCTAAGCTTTATAAGATTTTTGTTACAAGGGTCAAGCCTGATAATCTTCTTGTGTTTTGCAGAAGTGAACGGCTTGGGAATGTGCAAGAGGCATGTGTAAGACCTTTCCCTGTTTGGAGATACGCACTAACTCCTGATATGTGAATTATGATGCTGTTCATGGTGAAAGTCTTGATCATGTTTGACAAATGACATTACGTAACAATTAAATTCAATTAGAGAGTTCGTATTACAGCATTTAACCATATGCAGTCGTGTAGTCTATGCACATCAGACATTAATTGGGAGCTAACATTGGTTTGTCCATGATGTATGAATAAGATGAATGATTTTTTTTTGTCCATCCTCATAAATTGAGCAAACAGAAGTTTGGATGACACATAAGATAAAAAAAAATCAACTAAGGAGGTTTGATGCAAGTCTGGCAATCTGGATTCAGTTGATACTAAATCCTTCATGTGCAAGTCTGGCAATCTGGATTCAGTTGATACTAAATCCTTCATGTGCAAGTCTTCAATAAGTGAACATTGTTAGATATATAGACTGTTCATATTATAAACAGTCTATATATCTAACAAACATGATGTTAAGAACTGAAACTGATCATAATATGAACTGCCAGATAGGATCATCAGCAGCAGGGATCACACCGAAATCGCAAGGCGTAGCTGGAGGGCCAACAACTTTGGAGGAGTAGAAGCAATTCTGGTCATCAAAATCAGACAGGTTGGGCAGGTTGTTTGGGAGCTCCTGGTTGACACTCTTCTCCTGTTCAGCTTGCATGAAGTTTGCATTTCTCTTCTCAGCTGGTTTTTCCACCACAGGATAATAAATGTCCCCAGGAGCCAACTTCCGGTACTTGGCTGTTAACACTGGGCTATTTGAGTCAAAAACGCTGCTTGCAGGTGAGACTACCTTTTGCTGATGCTCCTTCACTTGAACTTGCTGCTCAATCATCCTTCCTTTGGAGGACACTTTTTCAAATTCATTAATGTTATTGTAGTATGCCTTATGGAGGAGCTCAGGCTGTGTCCGCTGCATGAACTGAGGCACTGCTTGTGTGTGTGCTCGAATAGGTTGAGTCTGACTCTGATTCTGCATAATCCGAGGAGCCAAGAGACCTGCTTTCATCAGCCTTCCATAATTCAGCAAGCTATCCTTCATCAGAGACATCTGCTCTTTCATAGATTTCATCTGTTGCAAGAGAAAAACGAGTTTCAGATCCAGCTTTGCCAATCCATCTCATACAGATCAGAAAATCCAACTGTAAGTAATAGCAAAGTAATTACCTCTGCTTTCAGCTTCTTATTCTCATTGATGACCTTGTCATACTGAGCTTTGATCATTCCATACTGCCCAGCAACCTTATCATAGTCATTCTCAATCTGCTTGTTCTTGTTCCTGGCGCGCCTGTTTTGGAACCAAATGGCAACCTGTTTAGGCTGCAATCCAAGCTCCTTAGCCAACTGATTCCTCCTGCGTGGTTCAAGCTTGTTGTCAACATTGAAACACTTTTCAAGGCAGTAAACTTGATGCTCAGATAGGCGCTTCCTGCCACCGCGCTGTGGCTTATTTCCATCAGCAGCCGCTGAATCATCAGATTCATTGTCGCTCAGGTCCATTCCGAACCCAACGTGCTCAGGCGTTGTGAAGTTGGGCATCCTACTTCCAAGTGCATTGCCCTCAATTCCTGGGACACAAAGACACCATCCTTCATAAAGGTACATGTGAATTTTATTCCAGTTCTGAATTAAAAGTTGAATTTCTTATACTAAAATATATTACCATGCAGATTGACAAATTGAACTAGAAGATTAAATAAGCAGATATAACCTATTTGGGGCTTGGTCTGGTGAAAAACATAATTAAAGATACCAAGAACTCAAGATCATGTTGCATGGATACGAACACCGGCAGGATACGACACGTGGATACATTTTTTCTAGAAAAATCAGGATACGATACGGTATGGATGCGTTTGTAATTTCATATAAAAAATATATATATATATATATGTTTGTAAAATAATGTCATTTCTTTCTAAGTTATATGAAGAAAAAAAGATCAATTGTGCACAAACAAATAATTTTAATTTTATAAAACTCATACTTAATTACTTTAAATTAAAAGTTTAAGCACAATGTTAGGATTATGGACTTATTTGATTTCTTTTTTGGGATACGATAAAAAAATGTATCAAAAAGGCAAGACATGTTTTTTTAAACGGATTCGTAGAAAACGTGTGTCCCAGGCGTTTTATGTATCAAACTAATTACGTAACTGTTTTAGAGTATCCGTTCAACATGTATGGGATGAAAATATGGAAAAAATACACACGTAAAGTGGAATAAATTTGACATGTGAACCTATTGAAGTTTTCTTGGTATTTTTTTTTTTTGCAAAAACAAATGTTTAGTGGATATGGCCGTTTGTTGTTAAGTCAAATTTTTCAATGTGTCATTCATTAACTTTGCACCGGATCCTTTTCCTATAGTGAATATGACGGTTTGTTGTGAAGTCAAACTTTTCAACAGTGTCATTTATATATGTTTCATTTTGTCATAATTTGTTCAAGTAACAGACCGCTAATGAGATTGGAAGTTTATAGCAGAGTTTGTGTGTTTGTGATTTTTTTTGATTTCCGCACAAATTGATTGACTCTCTTATGATTAAAACACTCTAACTCAGCCATGTCAGAGGCTCAGAGCTTCATCATATCTATTTCAAACACAAAAAAGGTGACAACATTCCGCTCTATCTCATTATTTTTAATATAAAAAAACTCAAAATAAAAAATAAAATTCCAGAAACACAAATCAACTAAAAAACTCAACTATCTCATCAGCACAAAATTCTCAAATGACGAAATTAAAGCAAAAATGGAGAAGTCACCTGGTGGAAGAGAAAGGGACGATTCAGGAGCAAGGAGAGAGCTCATCAGCACAGGATCAATAATGTCAGCAGCAGAACCAAAGGCAGCCGCCAGTCCACCACTATTGGGATCAGAACCCTCCATCAAGCAGAATCCTCTCTTTTTTGCTTTCTGTTTGAATTTGTTCTTTTGGGGTTTAGGGTTTTAAAATGAAGTTTAGCAGGACCGATATATGGCATTTTGGGTGTGTAACAAGAGAGGAAAGCTCATTCTCCTCGCCTCAAAATAGCTTATTCATCATGATGATCATAATAGTGCTGACAATACCTGAGGGCATTTTCGTCATTTTCCTTTAAAATACATTTCTACTTTGGTTAATTTTCCAATAATTTACTTATTTATACATGTATAAAAATAGTAAAATTCTAGGAAATTTTATCTAAACGAATGATGAGTTTCACATGAATTTTGATTGAGCTGGAAAATAATTTATAAAATATTATTCTTAAAATTAATGATCAAATGTACTATCTTTTTGTGCTGGTTTTATATATTATTCTTTGAATTTCAAAATCAGATTTAAATGACTCCTTCTCTTTGTTGAATTTTGTCCACCAAAATTTAACCAAGCTTGTTATTTAAGTCTATGTCATTTCACAATATTTGAAATTATATTAAATGTAAC
Source organism: Rhodiola chrysanthemifolia (assembly GCA_033675395.1). NCBI lineage: Eukaryota > Viridiplantae > Streptophyta > Magnoliopsida > Saxifragales > Crassulaceae > Rhodiola > Rhodiola chrysanthemifolia. The sequence continues at coordinate 18,083,474 of CM066207.1, forward strand.
TCGTCCTCACTGTCGAACAAATTTTCATACCAAAAATACCCTTCGGATAGGTTGATACAGACAGTAATTAGATATAAAAATGGACATAAAAGAAGTGTCTAATTGGAGACAGTGAAATTCATGAATTTGATTTTGAATTTTTTATTTTTAAGCTAGCTGGAATTATGCTGGGATGGATAATTTGTTTGAAATTCATAATGAATTAGAAAATGTGAAAATGGGCTTTAGAGCTCTAAGGGCATGTACATCGGTGAGAAATGACAGTACCTCCTCCTCACCCAACACCTCCTCCCCTCTCCTCCAAATGAAGCACAAATCATCCAAACCAAGCGCAAAAGTTAGTGGAAGGTGCTATTGTTGAGGCAATGACCTCAAATGTTTTGATGATTGACAAACCGGTTTAATGGTTTGCTTGAGTATTTGTAAGTCAGGAACTTGCTGGACAATTCAAGAACGTGATATTGGACTCAAGTACATGTAAAAGTCGCCGAAGTCTCAAGGACCTGAGAATTGGTCAATGCCAAGTCAACAAGCAGTTGTCAAGATACAAATGCAGTTTCCCATTATAGTGGAACGTACAAAACTACTTCCACACGTTTCCAGAACAGTTGACAAGGAGATAATGGAGTGACGGTTACAAGCCATGAACTATGGCGGTTATCTCATGGACTTATATAAGTCTGGCAGTTACTGTTCAGAAGATGTGCGTTTTCTATATTCGTGAGAGCTTTCCAAGTGGGTGTACCCAGGTGAGAATATCCAGCGTCTGTGATATTCGAGTGATCAAGCTACTCTTGATCTGTGACCGGAAAGCTGTGGAGGTGCAAGGACTACTGTGACGTTGAGGAATCAGTCAGGGAAGTAGTCGGGTTTTGCTTGTGTTGATCATACTTTTGATCTACATTGAATAGGCAATTATGTACAAACTTATTGTAAAGATTGTACAGACTAAATAGTAATAAAAGGCTATTTAGATTTATTCCGCTGCGTACTTAGTTTATTTGTTTATCTGCACTCAAAGTCAGGTTCCTAACAGTTCCTGAACTTTGTGAAGTCTTTGACTACTAACCACGGTCCTTATTTGGTATCCGAGCCGCAAGGTTCTAGATTTTGGTTAGCTTGCAGATATGACTGGAGATTCGCTTTCAAATCCTCCTAAGCTGAAGCCAGGCGAGTATGAGACCTGGGCGGTAAGATTTGAAGCTCATGTAATGGCCTTGGATGGGGAGGTATGGCAAATCATTGAACAAGGGCAACAACATATCTATCTAGAGGGTAGTGAGACAGAGCTGAAGCCGAGGATTCAATATACCACTGAAGATTATAAGAGACTGGAGAAAAATGCAAGAGCATTACGGGTTCTTCACAGTGCTTAAAAGCCTGGAGACCTCAAGAAGGTTATACAGTTCAAGGATCCAAGTGATATTTGGGATTCTCTCAAACGAATTTATGAAGGTTCCAAGGATGTGAAAAGGAACAGAATACTTGCTGTCCAATCTGAGTTTAATTCAATGAGACAAGTGAAGAATGAGTCATTACATGACTATCATTCCAGATTTCAAGGATGCTTGGCTACACTTAACAATCTTGGAAAGAAGTACAAGAATTGGGAAGTCACTCACAGATTCATGCAAGGGTTAAGTCCAGAGTGGGATGATATCTCAAGGACATTAGCTGCTCTTCCAAGTACAAAGGATAATTCCCTGGAAGAACTGGTTGCAAGTTTGGTGAGTAACAAGTCTATTGAAGACTGCAAGCTGGAAAGTCGGGAACCTCAGAAGACAGCCCGACAAGTTGCCCTGGTTGGAGAGAGTTCTAGGTACAAGAAGTACAAAGGAAAGGATTATCACAGGAATAAAGGTAAGGAAACCTTAAAGACTGAGGAATTGAATGTGATGACCAAGGCTCTCAAAGTTACGGACGACAGGAACTCAGGTCACAAACCTAGTAAAGGAAATGACCAGAAGAAGAATGTAGAATGCTTCTACTGTAAGAAGAAAGGCCACTACAGGAAAGACTGCTATAAACTTAAGAATGATGAGGCTCGGACTGAACGTAACCAGAAAGAGGATGATAAAGGAAATAAAGCAATGTTTGCTTGGGGGGACTCAGATGAAGATAACAATATGGGAGACTTGAGAAGAAATGTTTGTCTGATGGCCAAGGAAGGTTCTTCAAGTTCAGAGACTTCTTCTTCATCGTCAAGAAAAACACCCTCAAAGGAATCATCCACTGATGTAAGTTCAGATGATTCACGATCTGGTTATTACTCACGTTCTAAATGTATTGCAGTTATAAAGAAACTGGTCATCAAGCACGAGGAGCTGAGTACTATCATTGCTGAACAAGACGAACGAATTGGGCTGATGTTCGAGGAGAATCATCAACAGGCCATAACGATTCAACAACTTGAAAAAGCAGCAGGAAAAAGAGTAGTTGGCTCAGATGATCGGTTTTATGATTCACCGAAGGGAAAGGAGAAACAAAAGTCAAAGACCAGGCCGGGTCTTGGGTATGGCGAAGTGTCTATTGCAAAGCCTATGCAAAGACAGGGACAACCAAGGACTACTCCTAGACAGAAGGTGGATTTAGATGACGCCAAAACTTTTGGAAAAGGTTATCATATCTGGGAGAAACTTAAGCGAAGGAACAGTCCGATACCTATTGATTTCGAGAATCAGAAGAAGAAGGTTTCTGAGTCCAAGGTGATAGATTTCAGAAAATAAAAGGTCTGTTTTCACTGCGGAAAAGAAGGGCATAGTTGGAGACAATGCAAGGAAAGGCAAAACATCTCTGATAAAGGTTCAAAGAACTCGAGTTTCAAGTCAGGAACCTGCTCAGTTTCTAAAAAGAATGGAAAACCTGGGGAAGTCAGTGATCCTTCATGTTCCGGAGTAGTCAAGAACTCTTCTTCCTCAAAAGAAGTTTCAAGCCCTCACATTTCTAACTCTAATACTTCATCAACTTTACAGTCTAAACCCAAACAGGCTAAGCTTATTTGGGTTCCTAAGAACTAATTGTTCGTGTGCAGGTCGGGAGAGGGATATGTTCGTGGCTTGTAGATAGTGCATGCTCGGGACATATGACCGGGAAGATGGAACAATTTTCCTCTCTGCGACATCACTCCGGTGGCTCCATTACTTTTGGCAATAAAAGTAAGGGTAAGGTCATTGGATTAGGTAAAGTAGATTTATCAGATAAAGTGAGTGTAGATAATGTAAATCTTGTTCATGGCTTGAAATTTGATTTACTTAGCGTTTCTCAATTATGTCGAGATGGTAAAAACAAAGTTGTTTTTACCGCTGATGGTTGTTATGCCAAGTGTGTTTCCTCAGGTCAGGTACTTCTGAGCGGAACGTGTGCAAACAGAGTCTATTATGTAGATCCGACATTTGATCCAGAAGAGTATTTGTGTTTGACCTCAAGGTCTAATGAGTCTGAGCTATGGCATATGATACTTGGACATGTGAATTTCAGACTGTTAAAGAGGTTACACAATCAAGGCTTGGTAATTGGATTACCGAAAGTAAGTGAAGATCATGATCAGGTCTGCAGTGCTTGTGCACAAGGGAAACAGACTAGGGGATCCTTTTATTCCAAGAATGTAGTGAGTACAACCAAGGCCTTTGATCTTATACACATGGATTTGTGTGGACCAATGAGGGTTCAATCTAGACAAGGGAATCGGTACGTGTATGTCTTAGTGGATGACTTCTCAAGATACACATGGGTGATCTTTATTAGATCAAAGGATGAAGTTTTTGAATGTTTCAAGACTTGGGTAAAGCTTGCTGAATGAAAATTTGGCCTCAATGTGAGAAGTATCATAACGGATCATGGTACTGAGTTTGAGAATGGATTGTTCATTGCGTTCTGTGCTGATCAGGGAATTGATCACAACTTCTCAGCGCCAAGGACTCCACAGCAAAATGGAGTAGTGGAAAGGAAGAATCGGACTCTGGAAGACATGACCAGAACAATGCTTATAGAAAGCAGATTAGCAAGAAGTTTTTGGGCAGAAGCTATGAATTCAGCTTGTTATGTTCTCAATCGTTGTTATTTGAGGTCGATCCTCAATAAGACTCCCTATGAGTTGTTAAAGGGTAGGAAACCCAACATTTCACATCTTCGGGTGTTTGGCAGCAAATGTTATGTTCATAACAACGGAAAGAATCAGCTTGGAAAGTTTGACCCTAGAAGCGATCAAGGAATTTGTGTAGGATATGTCTTGCACAGCAAAGCCTACAAAGTATTCAACAAAAGAACCAGACAGATTGAAGAAAGTGTTCATGTTATCTTTGATGAAGAGTCTATGGGTAATGAACCTGGACAAAATGGACAAGCTTCTGATATTCATGCTACAGATGATGATGAAGACTTTGTACTGATTCGTCCTCGGGATGAGACAGTTGTTGCTGATTCTGAGAATCTGGAAACTATTGGGCAAGACAATGGTCAAGTTGCTGAGGTTGAAGAACCTGGAGAGCAAACTGAGGAGAATGGACACGACCCTGAAGTTGGTGAAGTCCATGGTGAATCTGAGGAACTCCAAGAGGCTCAGGAGGTCACTGAATTGAGGAGAAGTTCACGAGTTAAACAGCCTAGTGTTACACTTCGTGATTATGTATGCTATGCATCCGTTCAGGGGGAAAGAGTCATGAATGCTTTTGTATCTTTGATTGAGCCAAAGTCAGTTCAAGAAGCACTGGAAGACCCAGAATGGATCCAAGCGATGCAAGAAGAGTTGCATCAGTTCGAAAGGAACAAAGTTTGGAGACTTGTTCCAAGGCCAGAGAAACGGAAGGTGATTGGCACCCGCTGGATTTTGAAGAACAAGTTTAATTCCAAGGGTGAAATAGTCAGGAACAAGGCCAGGTTGGTGGTGAAAGGATACAACCAACAGGAGGGCATTGACTATGAGGAAACCTTTGCGCCAGTGGCAAGGTTGGAAGCTATTAGGTTGTTGATAGCATATTCAGTGCAGTTTGGTTTCAAACTCCATCAGATGGATGTTAAAACGGCTTTTCTGAATGGATACCTTAAGGAAGAAATCTATGTTGAACAGACTCCTGGATTTGAAGTTTCAGACCATCCAGATCATGTGTATGTTCTCGACAAGGCCCTGTATGGCTTAAAACAGGCGCCTAGGGCGTGGTACGAGCGCCTATCGGAGTATCTTCTAGCTCATGGATATGAGCGAGGTAAAGTGGATAAAACATTATTTCTGTTGAGGACTGATAAACACTTACTTATTGTGCAGGTGTATGTTGATGACATAGTCTTCGGATCCACAAGTAATGAACTTGTGAGGTCTTTCACTAAACTCATGGAGAATGAGTTTGAAATGAGTATGGTTGGGGAACTGACGTTCTTTCTAGGTATTCAAGTCAGACAGTTGGAAAATGGTACTGAAATCTCTCAACAAAAGTACTTGGGTGAGGTAGTTAAGAAGTACGGTCTTAGAGATTCAAAGCATGTGAATACTCCTAGTTCTCCGAATGAGTCTCTGACTAAAGATGATAAGTCTCCGAAGACAGACACTACGAAATATCGAGGGATGATAGGTTCCTTACTTTATTTAACGACTTCTAGACCTGACATTATGTTTAGTGTCTGTCAATGTGCTAGATTTCAGGCTGATCCTAGGGAGTCACATGTCAAGGCAGTGAAGCGTATTCTGAGATACCTAAAGGGTACTGAGAAGTTAGTCTTATGGTATCCGAGGGTGAAGTCCCTCAAGTTGGAAGGTTACTCAGATGCAGATTTTGCTGGAGACAGAACTGACAGGAAATCCACATCCGGAATGGCTCAGTTCCTTGGATCATGCTTAGTATCTTGGGGATCAAAGAAGCAAAATTCAGTGGCATTGTCAACAACGGAGGCTGAGTACATTGCAGCAGCAGCCTGTTGTGCTCAAATTTTGTGGCTCAGGAACCAGCTAAGTGACTTTAACCTTCACTTTGTTCAAGTTCCAATCTTTGTGTGATAATACTAGTGCCATTAGTATTGCAAAAAATCCAGTGCAACATGGAAAAACTAAGCACATTGAAATCAAACACCACTTTCTTAGAGATTGTGTGGAAAAGGAGCTTGTAACCATTAACTTTTGTAGGAGTGAAGACCAAGTCGCTGACATTTTCACTAAATCTCTACATAAGGATGCCTTTGAAAAATTGAGGATGGAGCTTGGGTTAATGAGTCCACAATGAGGTACTTCTAAACCTCCTCTCAATGATTGGTTAAAAGTTAGGGTGTTGAACATGCATGTTAGTCATTATTATGAGTGCTTTCTTGAAGTTCTTGAGTGACAAGTACTTTGTGTGCCTTTACTTCCTTGTTAAAGCTGATATAGTACTTGCATGTTTGAACATGTTGTTTCTTGATGCCTAACATATCTTCCGGATCTTTGTTGCCCAATAACCTCACGAAGGAAGTATATGAAGCCACCTAACCTTTGTCTAATCTGGCTTTTGTCTAATGACCCCCATTTAAATATATTCTGGACATGCATGATTAGAACATTTTATGAGTGATTGAGTGATTTGAATTGTGGTGATCTTTACATCTTATACCCATATGGTAAGCCGATCCACTGCAATGCCCCTTGTGTAAAATCCATACTTTGAGAACTGAAGGACTTTATGAGGTATCTAAGATATCGAGGAAGTGATTCAGGTGCATTTATGTCAATTTAAAGGAGATACCGGGTTATTCATTTAAAAAGGGATTTGAAGGTTATTTCTCAAAATCGGCATCTTCTCTGCGAAACCCTAAATCAGAAATCTTCAGGTCTGCTCTTCTTCAATCGCCGGTGTTCTCAATGGCTTCCAACACAAGTGCAGCAACAAACGTGGACAACTCAGTTTCAGAGATGGAGACGGTGATAATCTCATATGTCAGCTATACGGTTCCGAAGGCAGTAGCCGACTTGCTTCGTTCAAGTAAGTCCTCTTCTGATTTAACACCGCAAGCTGTACTATACAACCCTAGCTCTACTAGGTTAGTAGAACAGTGTGCCGAAGAAAAGGGTAGTAGTGAAAAGGAGAATATAGATATGTCAGTGTTAGACGGTGATAAATTTGTTGCCTTGAATGATTCTGTGGAAGTTGATGATGCAGCAGAGGAGACGGTGAACCCAGAAGGGGTTACTTGTTCTGGTATTGCCATGGATAAAGAAGAAGAAGAGTTAGACCCTCTTAATTTTGAGATTGTTAGAGATGTATTGGAGAACCCAAGAGGGGTTATTGCAGATGTAGTTAACTCTGAGAAGACTGGTGGTGACCCTTGAATACAACAAGTGCTGAAGTTATTCCAGGAGAGGAAAATGTCAAGTTGAAGAACCCAGGTGGGGTTGTGGATTCTGACAGTACAGAATACCTGTTTGGCTGCTCTCAAGAAAAAGAAGAGCATCTTAAAGAAATTGGTGAGCCATCTGCTATGGTTGAGAAGCCTACTCTGGATCAGACTTTGGAAGAACTGGAGGAGCTGGGCAATGTTGCCAAGTTCCAAGGAACAGAAGATGGTGATTATGTGGATTGTGAGATTATTGAAACCTCTTCTACTGCGTCAAAGAAGAGAGTTAGCAGACCCACTCCACTTCGAAAACAACCAGTAAGAGCAGGTAAAAGACAATTGGAGGTGAAAGAAGAAAATACTCCTAAGAGCTCTGTGAAGAGGACTAAAAGATTAAAGTCAGGGAAAGAGATTCTAAATGAGATGGAATGCTCTGAAAAATTCCTAATGGATGAAGGTTTGTTTGAAGTGTATGAGCTGCTCAAAGCTCAAGGCTGGGAAAAGCTGTATGAGACCCAAGAATTTGTGTGCCCTGAGGACGTCCATGAATTCTATAGGAATCTGACCCTCATTGAAGGAACCATACCTGCGTTGGAGGTAAAGTTTAAGGGTAACAAGTTTGTTTTGTCTAGCATGGAATTGGCTATGATCTTAGGGTTAGATCATCAAGGATTTGATCTCTTATGCAAAAACAATCAGTGGCCACAGGAAGCTGGAAATAAACAAGACTTGGTGAAGGGTATCTGTCAGTTGGATAGCATATCAAAGGGTTCAAGTATCAGCACTCAGCTAATGGAGCCAAATGTCAAGATTCTACATAAGTTGCTTGTCAGCAATTTTCTTCAGTGAGGAGTCAAACCTTCTTATGTTCAGCATGAGGATCTGCTGGTTTTGGATAGGTTGATGAAGAGAGAAAATATCAACTCACCAAAACTTATGATTCATCAAATTCATCATCTGAAGAATCTGACTCAGATTGGGTTCTCAAGAGTGATCAAGAAGGTTCTCCAAGCTCATGGATTGTATGAGAGTATCTCTGGAGTTGAGGAGCCAGTTGTGAAAGAGTTTGATCACGATGTCTTCAGAAAAATGAACCTGTTGAAGGACCTTGTACAAGGCTGGATAAGAACTTCAGTTCCAGAACCTGCATCTGGAGCAAAATCAGAGTTAAAAATGATGAAGGTGATGATGCTGAGTTGGAGGTAGAGGATGATAAGTGGATGGTAACTCTGGAGAGAAAATTTGCTGATGTGAAGAAGGACTTGACTCTACTAAAAGCTGATCTGAGGGAATTTAAAGAGGAAATCAAGGAAGTGAAAGATGCACTCTTGGCCCTAGTTGATAAGCTCTGAAGTCCTTCACCTTGGAGTTGATCTCTTTTGTATGTGGGAATGCTGTGATCAGTCTCACATATGGATTTCTCTATCTTTGAATTCCCACCATAACATTCCTTTCCTTGATTCGTGTGTTAAAACTTGTGTTCAGCATGCATCCTATGACTATCTGCCTTAACATTGAAGTATTCTGCATGTATTTATAAGTTACTCTTACCTTCAAGTTTTACTCATGCGAATGACTGCCTTGTATGTTCACTTACTCTTCTTTGATGATGCCAAAAGGGGGAAGGGTAGAAGTATTAACTGGGGGGAATAATCTAGGCTCTTGAGTAAAAGGAAAGGATTAGATTTACTTGTGCAGTTTCTGTCTTAGTAGGATGTTTATCAAGTTTAGGGGGAATTTGTTCCCAAGGAGAATGTGTTCTCATTTGATGCTGTGTGCATGTTTAACATCTATTAAGTGTTACTGTGGTATTTTTCTCTTAAGGGTTTGTCATCATCAAAAAGGGGGAAATTGTTGAAGCAATGGCCTCAAATGTTTTGATGATTGACAAACCGGTTTAATGGTTTGCTTGAGTATTTGTAAGTCAGGAACTTGCTGGACAATTCAAGAACGTGATATTGGACTCAAGTACATGTAAAAGTCGCCGAAGTCTCAAGGACCTGAGAATTGGTCAATGCCAAGTCAACAAGCAGTTGTCAAGATACAAATGCAGTTTCCCATTATAGTGGAACGTACAAGACTACTTCCACACGTTTCCAGAACAGTTGACAAGGAGATAATGGAGTGACGGTTACAAGCCATGAACTATGGCGGTTATCTCATGGACTTATATAAGTCTGGCAGTTACTGTTCAGAAGATGTGCGTTTTCCATATTCGTGAGAGCTTTCCAAGTGGGTGTACCCAGGTGAGAATATCCAGCTAGCGTCTGTGATATTCGAGTGATCAAGCTACTCTTGATCTGTGACCGGAAAGCTGTGGAGGTGCAAGGACTACTGTGACGTTGAGGAATCAGTCAGGGAAGTAGTCGGGTTTTGCTTGTGTTGATCATACTTTTGATATACATTGAATATGCAATTATGTACAAACTTAATGTAAAGATTGTACAGACTAAATAGTAATAAAAGACTATTTAGATTTATTCCGCTGCGTACTTAGTTTATTTCTTTATCTGCACTCAAAGTCAGGTTCCTAACAGTTCCTGAATTTTGTGAAGTCTTTGACTACTAACCACGGTCCTATCAGCTATCACATATGCTACTTCAGCACTTGAGATAGCACATCCCACCAACTATATTGTGTTTGATTTTGAGAATGAGGGGAGGAGGTACTACTCTATTACCGCTGTATATATATATATGCTCTAAAGCCCATTAAATCTATTTTTGTTCTTATGAATTTAATAAGTTATTTAGGCTTCTTCTTCTTTTTTTGATAGTGCTATTTAGGCTATATTGAAAAATCATTTAATCTAAATACAATTCTTACGACCTATATATAGTTAATTATCTGTTGATAAATACAGAAAATTCACCTTACATTTTTAAGTATTATACCTAACATGTAGAATAACTACAAGAAGTAATATGTATATGCTTATATAGTGTCGATCGAAATACATGTAATGATTGAATTTAGAATCAAATACACTCAACATCATAAAATGTATTTCAATCGTTTCTTTCTCATTTCATTTTCCTTTGTTGTCATTTGAAGTATGATTCATAGGTTTCGTGTACGTTGAGATTATGTACATGTTTTGTTGAATTGAACGATTAAGTTTAATTTGAATGCAATAATTAAAATCAAACTTTAACTATTTAAATTTTAATTCAAGAAAATCAAATCATTACTTTAAATCAAACACTTTAGTTATATATTCAAATAAAACTGCGATATGGTAACAGTTCACCTGGTTAAACTTTTGACTTGTAATCACGAGGTATCAAGATTGTCATATGATCGGTACAAATAAAGCCTTTAACCGATCTTTTGATACAATATTTATTCACTTTTTATTGTTAGATTTCAAGTCGGTACATAAATAGTTACTTTAGTGATATACCAACATGAAATAGTTACACTATTTATTCACTTTTTCAGTACTCGCCAGTGCCTTCTAGCCCTTACATGAAATGGTTATCGGATGACATGAAACGAGGAAGTTCCATGAAACGAGTTGTATCCCCATTTGCAAAGTCAAGATTTGAAACTTTGTAGGGCTAAAAAAAAAAATCGCCGCGATTATTTTAGTTTAACCTAATCTAGAACGGATGTATAACTATGATACATAATATCCGAAAAAAAATATTTGCGTTGATAAAAATCTGAATACAAATAGTTAATATACATATAGTACACATACAATAGCAACTATAAAACGATCTAGCTCAGAAATTCATCAAAAACTTAACAAAATAAATCTTTCTTTCAGCGATTTTTTTCTTCTTCTAACACTACGTGTGCCAAAAGAAACTAATGATTATTACTTGTATAACAAAAAAGTTTTGATATTGTGTCATCTCCAAAACTCAATAGGTAAAAATATTCATCAAAAAAAAAAGGTAAAAATATAATCATTAGTCATTTTTGGTCAAAGCACACGGTACCTATCTAAATGCTAAGAATTTATGCATATTATATTACAGGGGTGCGCTCAAATGTGAACTCCTCTTACACTAAGAACATATGAACCATCTTGCACCCTTGGATCTTGAGATCTAAAGGTGTAGATTTGTCCAAAAAGTATTTTTTTGGCATTTTGCACTTTTGTCTTTTAGGTAAAAGACAAAAGTGCAAAATGACAAACAACTTTCACTTTTTGGATTGATTGTGCACCTTTAGATCAAATGATCTAAAGGTGGAGATGAATTCATAGGTTCTTAGTGTAAGATGTGGTTCACATTTGAGCGCTTCTCTTGTATTACAAATATAACCCACTAAAAGAATTTATTATCTATTAATTGTCAATCATATCAAAATTAATAGGTGGACAAAGAAATATAGCATATTACTTACTCATTGTACTGTACATAGTATAACAAATTAGGTTATATCGTAAACGTAGCTTCAGAAATGATTTTAACAATTGTCCGTTTTCAAAGAGTTGTTTGACCGAGTGTGTGTGAATGGGGCAGCCACGTCGTCTACTCAAGGGGCGAGTATGGAAGAAAAGTCCTGTTGAGGCATTGGCCTCACACGTTTTTGATGATTGACAAACCGGTTTAATGGTTTGCTTGAGTTTCTGTTAGTCAGGAACTTACTGGAGCATTCAAGGACATTATGCGGGACTTGAGCACCTGCGGAGTCTCCGAGCAACCAAGAACCTGTGTATGGGTCAAGTCAACGGAGCAGTTGAACAGTTGAGGTCAACAGAGAAGTTGAGCAGTTGACACAGGAGTCAAAGACATCATGGAGTGATGGCACGTCTCCACAACACGTCAAGGAGATCATGGGTTGGCAGTTACAAGCCATGATCTGTGGCAGTTACTGAAGAACCTATATAAGCCAGATCCAACTCTTCAGAAGGCTGCGCCTTCCATATACATCCGAGAGAGCTTTCCAATTGGGGTTTCCCAGTGAGAATATCCAGCGAGCTGTGCGAGGTGATATTCAAGTGTACCGGAAAGCGACGGAGGTGCCACGACTACGTGACGTCTGGGAGACAGTCAGGGAAGTAGTCAGGTCTTGCGTGTGTAAATCTAGTTTAGATTTATACGTAATAGGCAAGTTTTGTACCGATTGAGTGTACAGGTTAAATAGTAATAAAAAGCTATTTAAGTTTAATCCGCTGCGTATTTTGATTAAGTATTTATCTGCATACAAAGTTAGGTTCCTAATAGTTCCGACCTTTGTTAAGTCTCTGACTTTCAATCTTAAGTCTTTGACTACTAACCACGGTCCTATCAATTGGTATCAGAGCCGCAGGGTTCTAGATTTTGGTTAGCTTTGCAGGTATGACAGGTGATTCGTTCTCAAATCCTCCGAAATTGAAGCCAGGCGAGTATGAGACCTGGGCGGTCCGATTTGAAGCACATGTGATGTCTTCAGATGGGGAGGTCTGGCAGATCATAGAGCAAGGGCAACAGCACATTTATGTCGAGGGAAGTGAAACGGATCTCAAGCCAAGGATTCAGTACACAACTGAAGACTATAAGAAATTGGAGAAGAATGCAAAAGCATTACGGGTTCTTCACAGTGCACTTGAGCCTGGAGACCTGAAGAAGGTGATACAGTTCAAGGACCCGAGTGACATCTGGGATTCACTGAAGAATATCTATGAAGGATCGAAGGATGTGAAAAGAAACCGTATTCTTGCTGTTCAGTCGGAGTTCAATTCCCTGAGACAAGTGAAGAACGAGCCAATGCATGAGTATCATTCCAGATTCCAAGGATGTCTGGCTACACTGAATAATCTCGGAAAGAGGTACAAGAATTGGGAGATTACTCACAGATTCATGCAGGGACTGGGTCCAGAACGGGATGATATCTCAAGGACGTTAGCAGCTCTTCCGAGCACAAAGGAAAATTCTCTGGAGGAACTGGTTGCAAGCTTGGTCAGTAATAAGGCTATTGAAGACGTCAAACTGGAAAGTCGAGAACCTCAGAGGTCAGCTAGACAAGTTGCCCTGGTTGGAGAGAGTTCTAGATACAAGAACTATAGAGGAAAGGAGTCTCACAGGAATAAGGGAAAGGAAACCTCAAACACTGAGGAACTGAATGTGATGACTAAGGCTCTTAAAGTTTCTGATGACAAGAAGTCAGATCGCAGACCAAGTAAAGGAAAAGACCGGAAGGATGTGGAATGTTTCTACTGTAAGAAGAAAGGTCACTTCAAAAGGGACTGCTATAAATTCAAGAATGATGAGGCTAAGACAGAAAATAAACAGAAAGAGGATGACAAAGGAAAGCAAGCAATGTTTGCTTGGGGGGATTCAGATGAGGACAATAGCATGGGAGACGTAAGAAGAAATGTGTGTCTGATGGCGGAGGGAAATTCTTCAAGTTCGCAGATTTCGTCATCATCCTCACTGTCTAGGAAGACACCTTCAAAGGATTCATCCACTGAGGTAAGCTCAGATGATTCACAATCTGGCTATTATTCACGTTCTCAATGCATTGCAGTTATCAAGAAACTAGTCATCAAGTGTGAGGAGCTGAACACTGTTGTTCCTGATCAAGACAACCGAATTGGGCAGATGTTCGAAGAGAATCATCAACAGGCCATAACAATTCAGAAACTTGAAAAAGCAGCAGGCAAAAGAGTGATTGACTCAGGTGATAAATTTTATGATTTACCGATGGGAAAAGAAAAACAGAAGTCAAAGACCAGGCCAGGTCTTGGATATGGCGAAGTGTCTATTGCAAAGCCTATGCAAAGGCAGGGACAGCCAAGGACTACTCCTAGACAGAAGGTGGATTTGGATGATTCCAAAACCTTTGGGAAAGGTTACCACATCTGGGAGAAGCTTAATCGTAGAAACAGTCCAATACCTATTGATTTCGAGAATCAGAAGAAGAAGGTTTCTGAGTCCAAGGTGATAGATTTCAGAAAGCAAAAGATCTGCTTTCATTGCGGGAAAGAAGGACATAGCTGGAAACGATGCAAAGAGAGGGAGTACGTCTCCAAGAATGGTTCAAAGAGCTCAAGTTTCGAGTCAGGAACATGCTCAGTTTCCAAAAAGAGTGGAAAACCTGAAGAAGTCAGCAATCCTTCAAGTTCCGGAGTTGTCAAGAACTCGTCTGATTCAAAAGGAGCTTCAAGTCCACATGTTTCTAACTCCACTACTTTATCTACTTCAAAGCTTAAACCCAGAAAAGCTAAGCTTGTTTGGGTTGCTAAGAACTGATTGTTTTTGTGCAGGTCGGGAGAGGGACATGTTCATGGCTTGTAGATAGTGCATGCTCGGGTCATATGACCGGGAAAATGGAACAGTTCTCCTCTCTGCGACATCATTCCGGTGGCTCCATTACTTTTGGAAATGAAAGTAAGTGTAAAGTCATCGGCTCAGGTAAGGTACATTTATCCAGCAAGGTTAGTGTAGATAATGTGAGTTTAGTTAATGGTTTGAAGTTTAATTTGCTCAGTGTTTCTCAGTTGTGTCGTGGTGGTAAAAACGAGGTTGTTTTTACAGCTGATAGTTGCTTTGTTAAGTGTGTCTCCACAGGTCAAGTACTTTTGCGTGGAAATTGTGCGAATAGAGTGTATTATGTGGATCCTACGTTTGATCCGGAACAGTATCTCTGTCTGTCCTCTAGATCAGATGAATCTGAGATGTGGCATCGTCGGTTGGGACATGTGAATTTCAGATTATTGAAAAGGCTGCATAATCAGAATTTGGTAATTGGATTACCGAAAATCAGTGAAGTCCCTGATCAAGTCTGCAGTGCATGCACACAAGGGAAGCAGTCTAGAGGATCTTTCCACTCAAAGAATGGAGTCAGTACAGCAAGGGCGTTTGATCTAGTACACATGGATCTGTGTGGACCGATGAGAGTACAATCTCGTCAAGGTAATCGGTACGTGTATGTGTTAGTTGATGATTTTTCAAGATACACGTGGGTGATTTTTATCAGGTCAAAGGATGAAGTCTTTGATTGCTTCAAGACTTGGGTGAAGCTCGCTGAAAGGAAATTCAGTCTTAAGGTGAAAAGTATCAGATCGGATCATGGTACTGAGTTCGAGAATGGGATGTTTACTACCTTCTGCACTGATCAGGGAATCGACCACAATTTCTCAGCGCCAAGGACTCCACAACAAAATGGAGTAGTGGAAAGGAAGAACCGGACTCTGGAAGACATGACGAGGACGATGCTTATTGAAAGCAGATTGGCTAGAAGTTTCTGGGCAGAAGCAATGAATGCCGCTTGCTACGTTCTCAACCGATGTTACTTGAGACCAATCCTCGATAAGACTCCGTACGAGTTGCTGAAGGGTCGAAAACCCAACATTTCGCATCTTCGAGTATTTGGGAGTAAATGCTACGTGCACAACAACGGGAAGAATCAGCTTGGGAAGTTTGATCCAAGAAGCGATGAAGGAATCTTCGTGGGGTATGCTCTGCATAGTAAGGCCTACAAAGTATTCAACAAAAGGACCAAACTAATTGAGGAAAGCGTACATGTCATCTTTGATAAGGAATCCATGGGTAACGATTCTGGACATGTTCCTGATGTTCATGTTGCTGAAGAAGATGATGATTTTGAGCTGATTCGTCCGAGGGATGTTGCAGCAGTTGATGTTCCAGAGAATCTGGAAACACCTGAACAAGCCAATGCTCAAGTCCCTGAGATTGAAGAACTTGAAGAGCAAACTAAAGTGAATGGACAAGTCCCTGAAGCTGGTGAAGTTCATGATGGAACTGAGGAAATCCAAGAGACTCAGGAGGTCACTGAGTTGAGGAGAAGTTCACGTGTGAAACAGCCGAGTGTTGCACTTCGTGATTATTTTTGCTATTCAGCAGTTCAGGGGGAAAGAGTTCTGAATGCATTTGTGTCTCTGATTGAGCCAAAGTCAGTTGAAGAAGCACTGAAAGACCCGGATTGGATCCAAGCAATGCAAGATGAACTGCATCAGTTCGAGAGGAACAAAGTTTGGAGACTTGTTCCAAGGCCAGAGAATCGGAAGGTGATTGGCACTCGCTGGATCTTGAGGAACAAAATGAATTCCGAAGGAGAAATAGTCAGGAACAAGGCCAGGTTGGTTGTGAAAGGTTACAGCCAGCAAGAGGGTATTGACTATGAAGAAACCTTTGCGCCAGTGGCAAGGTTGGAGGCTATCAGGTTGTTGATAGCATATTCAGTGCAGTTTGGAATCAAACTTCATCAGATGGATGTTAAAACGGCGTTTCTGAATGGGTTCCTGAAGGAGGAAATCTTTGTGGAACAGACTCCTGGTTTTGAGGTTCCTGAGCATCCAGATCATGTGTATGTTCTCGACAAGGCCCTGTATGGATTAAAACAAGCGCCTAGGGCGTGGTATGAGCGCTTATCGGAGTATCTGCTAGCTCATGGATATGAGCGAGGTAAGGTAGATAAGACTCTATTTTTGTTGAGAACTGATAAGCATTTTCTCATTGTGCAGGTGTATGTCGATGACATCATCTTCGGATCCACAAGTGACGAGCTTGTGAAGTCCTTCACTAAACTCATGGAGAGTGAGTTTGAGGTGAGTATGGTCGGGGAACTGACGTTCTTTCTTGGCATTCAAGTTAGACAGCTGGAGAATGGTACTGAGATTTCACAGCAGAAGTACCTGGGTGAAGTCGTGAAGAAGTACGGGTTTGGAGGTTCAAAGCATGTGAACACTCCTAGTTCTCCGAATGAGTCCCTGACAAAGGATGATGCGTCTCCAAGGACAGATGCTACAAGATATCGCGGCATGATAGGTTCTTTACTGTATTTGACTGCTTCGAGACCTGATATAATGTTTAGTGTATGTCAATGTGCCAGGTTTCAAGCGGAACCAAGGGAATCTCATGTAAAGGCCGTGAAAAGGATACTGAGGTATCTGAAGGGCACGGAGAAGCTGGTCCTGTGGTATCCGAAAGTGAAGTCTCTCAGTTTGGAGGGATACACAGACGCAGACTTCGCAGGAGATAGGACTGACCGGAAATCCACGTCTGGGATGGCTCAGTTCCTCGGATCTTGCTTGGTGTCTTGGGGATCGAAGAAACAGAATTCTGTGGCGTTGTCAACTGCGGAGGCAGAATATATTACGGCAGCAGCGTGTTGTGCTCAAATCCTATGGCTTTGAAATCAGCTAAGTGATTTCAATCTGCATTTTGATCAAGTTCCCATATTATGCGACAATACTAGTGCCATTAGTATTGCTAAAAACCCTGTTCAACATGGTAAATCTAAGCATATAGAAATTAAACATCATTTTCTTAGAGACTGTGTAGAAAAGGAACTTGTCACTATTAATTTCTGCAGAAGTGAAGATCAGGTTGCTGATATATTTACCAAGTCCCTACATAAGGATGCTTTTGAAAAGCTAAGGATGGAACTTGGATTAATGAGTCCACAGTGAGGTACTTCGAACCCTCTCTCAGTGATTGACTAGATGATAGAGTTCAGAACATGCATGTGAGTCATTTACATGAGTGAATGCTTGAAGTCCCTGAGTAGCTAGTAATGTGTGTGCTATTACTTCTGTGCTAAATCTGATATAGTACATGCATGGTTGAACACATCTCTTCTTGATGCCCTACATTACTTCCGGATATTGTTGCCAACAGCCCCATGAAGTCATGTGTGAACATCTGTTATACACCTTCTAGACATGATTTTACATATGTGTGATAGAGTGACTTGAATTGTGGTGATTTTACATTATATACCCTTATGTCCCTTGTGAAAAATCCATAGTCAGGGAACTGGTCTGG
Organism: Rhodiola chrysanthemifolia; assembly: GCA_033675395.1. Classification (NCBI taxonomy): domain Eukaryota; kingdom Viridiplantae; phylum Streptophyta; class Magnoliopsida; order Saxifragales; family Crassulaceae; genus Rhodiola; species Rhodiola chrysanthemifolia. The sequence continues at coordinate 18,101,492 of CM066207.1, forward strand.
CATTCTCTCAGTCAAGGATCGAATGTCTCTGCGACTGAAGAACTCAAAGAGGTATTTGATATGTGAAAGAAGCGGCTCGGATGAGTTATGATGAAAAGACAGTTCAGTGGTGTCTGCCTTGGAAGTCGGACGGTTGAGTGTGATACGTGCATGCGAGTAAATAGGAGATAATGACAGGATTTTGAATTTAAAGAGGGTTTGAAGTCAATTCTCTTCATCCATCCTCTCAACAACTTTCGAAACCCTAAAGCAGAAAATCGGAAATCGTCTTCTCCAGTCGCCTCTTCTCAAGTCACAAGTAACTCCAATGGCATCCAACTCAAGCACCAGCAACGTCGACATGTCTGATAGTCTAAAGGAGACCTTTACTATTCTGGGAGTTCGTTACGTAGTTCCGAAAGCGGTGGCCGAGCTACTTAAACCGAAGTAAGTCGAACTCCATAGTTTCAATCTACAACCCAAAATCTGCGAGATTTATTGAGTATTGTGCTGGGGTTGGGAGTATTGGTGAAAGGGAAATAGTTGATGTCTCTGGAATTGTTAGTGATGTAGAGGCAGTTGATGTGATAGAAGAAGTGAAAAATGGAGGTTGTGCATGCGACAGTGGTTTTGTGGAAGGAGAGGAAGAGGAAGTAGAAATTGCTGATGCTGTTCCTGTGAAGAACCCAGAAGGGGTTGCAGAATCTGGTAACACTGATTATTGGTTTGGATGCTCTGAAGAGAAGGAAGAGATTCCTATGGCTGATGTGTCGTCGGTAGGAGCAGAGATGTCTGCCGCAAATCAGTTGTTGGAGGAGCTGGTGGAGATGGGCAAAATTGCCAAGTTCAACAAAACTGGAGAAGCTGAGGATGTAGAGTGTGAGATAGTTCAGTCGGCTCCAAGAGTCTCCAAGAGAAAGAAGAAAGAACTACCTCTGAGAATTCAACCAACCAGGGAGACTGGTAAGAGAAAACAAGCAGTAAAGGAAGAATCTACTCCTGCAAGACTTGTGAAAAGACCAAGGAGGTCGAAGTCCGGGAAAGAGATACTGCTGGAGATGGAGTGCTCTGAGGAGTTTCTATTGGAGGAAGGCTTGACAGAGGTCCTTGACCTGTTGCAAGCGCAAGGTTGGGAGAAACTGTGCGAGACAAAGGACTTCGTATGTCCTGAAGCAGTTGAAGACTTCTACAAGGATTTGAAGCTGACTGATGAACCTGTGCCAACATTAGAGGTAAATTTCAGGGGGAAGAAATTCACCTTGTCAAGTACTGAGCTTGCAGAGATACTGGGGATACATCATGAAGGCTTCGGACACTTCTGCAAAACAAGTGTCTGGCCAAAGGAGGTTGCGGATAAGAAGCAACTAGTGAAGAAAATCTGTCAGCTGGAATCAGTTCAGAAAGGGTTGGGGATCAGCACTCAATGCATGGAGCCTACAGTCAAGATCCTGCATAAATTGCTAGTGAGCAACTTTCTGCAGAGGGGAGTGAAGCCCTCGTATGTTCAACATCAGGATCTTCTGGTCTTGGACAAGCTGCTGAGCAGGGAAAGAGTCAACTTACCCAAGCTGATGATTCACCAAATGGATCATCTGAAGAACCTGACCCAGATCGGGTACTCAAGGGTAATAAAGAAGGTTCTTCAGAAACACAACCTATATGAGGCTGTATCTGATACTGAGGAGCAGATAGTGAAGGACTTTGATCCTGATGTGTTCAGGAAGATGAACTTGGTAAAAGACCAAGTGGAGGGATGGATCAAGGCTCCTGTCCAAGAACCCAAGCCGAAAGCTAAACCAGTTCTGAAGAATATTGAGGAGGAGGATGAGTCTGAAGATGATGGAGATAAGAAGTGGGCACTTCTGGAGCAAGGAATCTTTGAAATTCGGAAGGACCTGAGAGGTCTAAAGGCGGAGGTCAGGGAAATGAAAGAAGCAATCAGTGAAGTGCAGGAAGCACTCATAACTCTGGTTGAGAAGCTGTGAAGATCTTCAGTCCTCGGGATGACCTCTTTGGTCTCTGAGAATGCAGTGATCAGTTCCTGATATGAGATTTCCCATCCTTGCTATCCCACCCCTCTATTTCCGTTTGTTGTTTTTGAGTGTTAACAACATGTGTTCAAACTGCTTGCTATGACTATCTTATTTATCCTTGAAGTTTTATGCATGCCTTGATTCACTACTCTGAAGTTCAAAATTTTACTCATGTTCTTGACTGATGTGTATGTTGATTAACTCTTCTTTGATGATGTCAAAAGGGGGAAGGGTAGAAGTATCAACTGAGGGGGAATGCAATCTGAGGTTCCTCAGTAGAAATACCTGTGTAGGAATTTGACTTAATAGGATGTTTATCAAGTTTCTGAGTGTGCAGGAACTTAAGGGGAATTTGTTCCCAAGGAGAATAGGTTCTCAAATGATGCTGTGTGCATGTTTTACATCTATTGAGTGCGGTTTTGGTATTTCTCCCTCGATGGTTTGTCATCATCAAAAAGGGGGAAATTGTTGAGGCATTGGCCTCACACGTTTTTGATGATTGACAAACCGGTTTAATGGTTTGCTTGAGTTTCTGTTAGTCAGGAACTTACTGGAGCATTCAAGGACATTATGCGGGACTTGAGCACCTGCGGAAGTCTCCGAGCAACCAAGAACCTGTGTATGGGTCAAGTCAACGGAGCAGTTAAACAGTTGAGGTCAACAGAGAAGTTGAGCAGTTGACACAGGAGTCAAAGACATCATGGAGTGATGGCACGTCTCCACAACACGTCAAGGAGATCATGGGTTGGCAGTTACAAGCCATGATCTGTGGCAGTTACTGAAGAACCTATATAAGCCAGATCCAACTCTTCAGAAGGCTGCGCCTTCCATATACATCCGAGAGAGCTTTCCAAGTGGGGTTTCCCAGTGAGAATATCCAGCGAGCTGTGCGAGGTGATATTCAAGTGTACCGGAAAGCGACGGAGGTGCCACGACTACGTGACGTCTGGGAGACAGTCAGGGAAGTAGTCAGGTCTTGCGTGTGTAAATCTAGTTTAGATTTATACGTAATAGGCAAGTTTTGTACCGATTGAGTGTACAGGTTAAATAGTAATAAAAAGCTATTTAAGTTTAATCCGCTGCGTATTTTGATTAAGTATTTATCTGCATACAAAGTTAGGTTCCTAACAGTTCCGACCTTTGTTAAGTCTCTGACTTTCAATCTTAAGTCTTTGACTACTAACCACGGTCCTATCAAGTCCCCTATCAGATGGTTTTCGGCCAGCACAGAGAGGCGGCTCCTAGAGTACACCACATGGATGATTCAGGGATTGGCTGAGATTCCTGCTTATTTGAGATGCATACTCTTATTTCTGAGTTTGTTTTTGTAGCTCTCTTTTGTCTTCGCCTTGGCCTGCTGTTGGATTCTAGTTGACACGTATTGATGCTTTAATAGATATATAGTACTCATTTTTAATAACATTAATGAAAGAAAAAGAAGAAGATAAATGCTAGGCGCAGAATTCCATTATCCTATTTTCCTAGATGAACATTTTTAAAAGTTTCCACAATAAAGATATTAATAGAAGAAATACATTTAAGTCATATTCACAAGAAAAGGATCGGTGCTAACATCATATTTTTGTATACAAACCAAAACACACTCCAAAATTTTCATTTTTGACCGGCGACAGTTTCCGGAGGGAGATTCTTCCCCGGAAATAATCGTGCGGTTTTGCGGTGAGAATCCGGCCAATTGAAAAGATAAATTTTATAAATAAATCATTTCGTATGTTTTTTGGCGACAAACTATAAATTTTTAATCAGTCATCGATTTGGTCATTTGGATGGATGGGATTAAATCCCTTCTATGGATAATTTTTTGGCGACAAATTATAAATTATTATTAACGAACTAAGTCGTACTTTTGATTTCTCGACGACGAGTTATAACCCACTTTTTACGAATTTTGTAATTTACACCAAAAATATGGTTTGCACCTGATATTGGAAACGGATCAAATACAAACCACAATTATAAATAAAAACTAAAAATCCAATAAAATATTACCACGTATATATTTCGACCAATCGTAATTCGGGGCGCTTTTTGTAAATAAAACAATTAAAACAGACTTATTTAAAAATACATAACAGATGCGAGGGTATAATCGTCCTAAAAATTGATATGTAAGTCTGATCATTACTGTTTAAGTCTGATCATTGCTGTTTTAAGTCTGATCATTGCTTTTTAACTCTGATCATTGCTGTTTAAGTCTGATCATTTGATGCAGACAGATTAGCGATAACGAAGGTTGTGGCGAAATAGCAGGTTTTGAGTTTACGGTGTCTGATTTCAGTCCATAATACCTTATTCTGAGCAGAACGACGTGACGATCAGACATCACGAGCGAAAGCTCGTGATGTATGGGCTTTTTTGGGCTTCCGGATTCGTTTCCTATTTTATTTTGAATTTTTAATGTTTTGGGAAATTTTCGGGTTTTAGTAATTTTCGTATTAGGACTTCGTTTTATTTTCCTATTTAAGTAAACTCATGTAATCTTCATTAGCAGCTTTTGTTTGAATAAAAAAAAACTAGGGTTTTCCCTAATTCCGGCTTTCTCTGCGTTTGCTCTGCATTATATTGGTATCAGACTACGGTGGTCCTGCGCGATGGCTAGAGGTAGACCAAGAGGCGGTGCTGCTGCTGTGGAGCGTGATATCGAGGATTTCAGAGATCGTGAGACTGCTGACCGGCGCCGGCAGGTTGAGTATCTAACTCGTCGTTTGGGCGAACTTGAGGCCCATCGTGCCGATGCCGAGGTCGTGGCTGCGGATAACCCATTCGCGGGTGAGCCAAACAATCAGCGTGACCACCGACGGTTGGAGCTTGGGTTCAAGGTTGATATTCCTGACTTTGATGGAGGCCTCAAGGCCGAGGAGTTTATTGATTGGCTTTCTTAGGTGGAGGAGGTCCTTGATTTTAAGGACGTCCCAGATGATCGCCGCGTGTCGTTGGTGACTTTTCACTTGCGTGGTAGGGCACAGGCGAGGTGGCAACAGGTGAAGAAGAGTCGTGTTCGTGAGGGTAAGGCTAAGATCGCAAAGTGGCAGAAGTTTGTGAAACATATTCGCCAGGCCTTTTTACCTTACAACTTTGAGCGCGAGCTATATCAACGGTTTCAGAATCTGCGTCAGGGTGTTCGTTCAGTGGATGAATACACTGGTGATTTTTACCAATTGCTGGCCCTCACGGATGTGCATGAGTCCCCACTTCAGTTGGTTTCCCGTTACATTGGTGTGTTGAAACTTCAGTTGCAGGATGTCGTGAACATGTTTGATCCCGCCACAGTGTCTGAAGCACACCAGCGTGCCTTGCAGGCTGAGAAGCAGTTGGCGAGACGCGAGCCAGGTGGTTTTCGTCAGTCACCAGGTGCCGGTGCCACACCCACGGCTCCTGCCACCCGTGGTCACGCGACCCCGGTGGGGCGACCTGCTGCCAACCCTGCCCAGACTCGGTTTGGAGGTGGTCTCCGTTATTTTGGCTGCGGAGAGTTGGGGCATCGTCAGGCGGAGTGCCCTAAAGTTTCGAGTTCCCGTGGACTGTTTACACATGATGCTCCCGAGGATATGCCTGTTCCAGAGGGGGATCTTGTTTTTGATGTGTATGGTGATGACGTGGTTGAGGAAGATGTTGTTTCCGGTGACGTGGGTCCTGTGTTGATGTAACGACGCACGTTCCTGACCCCACGTGCCCCAGACCATTCCGAATGGCTGCGTACCAATGTGTTCCAATCTTCTTGTACGATTGGTGGGAAGGTCATTGGTGCTGGTAGTTGCGAGAATGTGATCTCTGAGGTGGCGGTGTCGAAGCTTGCCCTTACCTGTGAACCCCATCCTAAGCCATACAAGCTGGCTTGGCTTAGTAAGGGTACTGATATTACCGTTACTAAACGTGTATTGGTGTCCTTTTCAATCGGAGTGACGTACACCGATGAGATTTATTGTGATGTGGTTCCCATGGACGCCTGTCATCTACTGTTGAGCCGCCCTTGGCAGTTTGATCGCTCTGTTATACATGATGGTAGAACTAACACCTACTCGTTTCTTTTTCGGGGTAAAAAGATTATGCTGGTCCCATCTAAGTCGCGGGTTGCTTCCTCTAGTGGCAGCCCGCCTTCGACTAATCTTTTATTTTGAGTCCCGTTTCAGGCTGCGATGCAGGAATCTGGGGTGGTGTTTCTGTTGTTTTGTTGTGCTCTACAGGGTGCAGGTGCGCATGCTGCTGTTGTTCCGGCGAGTGTTCAGTCCCTGCTTCAGGACTTTGCTGATGTGTTTCCTGAGTCCCTACCGGCTGAGCTTCCTCCACTTCGTGATATCCAGCACCAGATAGACCTAGTGTCGGGCGTTGCCCTGCCTAATCGTCCACATTATCGTATGAGTCCCAAGGAACATGAGGAGCCGCGGCGCCAGGTTGAGGAGCTTTTACTCAAGGGTCACGTCCGGGAGAGTCTCAGTCCATGTGCTGTTCCTGCCTTGTTGGCGCCTAAAAAGGATGGTACCTGGCGCATGTGTGTTGACAGTCGTGCCATCAACAAAATTATGGTCAGGTATCGATTTCCCATTCCCCGATTGGATGATTTACTTGATCAGTTGAGTGGTGCTCGTGTTTTCAGCAAGTTGGATCTGAAAAGTGGGTATCATCAGATCCGTATCCGACCGGGTGACGAGTGGAAGACTGCGTTTAAAACGCGAGAGGGGCTGTTCGAATGGTTGGTCATGCCGTTTGGCCTTTCCAACGCTCCGAGTACTTTTATGAGGATCATGAACCAAGCGCTTCGGCCTTTCATTGGACGGTTTGTCGTCGTCTATTTTGATGATATCTTGGTTTACAGTTCGTCAACTGATGACCACCTTATTCATCTTCGAGAAGTATTGACAGTCCTTCCACGGGATCAGTTCTATGCGGCTACTGCTAAGTGCACATTCCTGACAGATTCAGTTCAGTTTCTAGGGTATGTGGTTTCCAGTGCTGGTCTCCGTGCAGATCCGGGTAAGATTGCAGCTATTGAACAGTGGCCTCAGCCGAAATCCATCACTGAGGTTCGGAGTTTTCATGGTTTGGCTTCCTTTTATCGGCGCTTTATTCCGCATTTTAGTGGCGTGATGGCTCCGATCACAGACTGCATGAAGGGCACGAAATTTCAGTGGTCCCCGGATGCTGATGTGACGTTCGCTGAAATTAAGAGGCGGTTGACTTCGGCACCGATTCTGGTGCTCCCTGATTTTTCCCAGCCGTTTGAGCTTCATTGCGATGCTTCTAAGTCTGGCATCGGTGCGGTCTTAAGCCAAGTCGGACGTCCAGTGGCCTACTTCAGTGAGAAGCTGTCCGGTGCTAAGCTTCGGTTTAGTACTTATGATGTCGAATTTTATGCAGTGGTGCAGGCAATTAAGCATTGGCGCCATTATTTATTTCAGCGGGAATTTGTGCTGTTTACGGATCATGACGCGTTGAAATATCTAGGTAGCCAAGATAAGGTTTCTCATCGGCATGCCTCATGGATCTCGTACCTGCAGCAGTTCACATTTGTTATCAAATCAAGCCGGCATCTCTAACCGAGTTGCTGATGCGTTGAGTCGCCGCCACAATTTGCTTTCGGAACTACGCGTTCAGGTACCCAGTTTTGATTCATTCGTGGACCTTTATGCTGCTGATCCATTTTTTTTCTCGAGCCCTTGATCTGCTTCAGCAGGGTGAGGCATCTGATTTTGTGTTAGAGGACGGATTTCTCTTTCGAGGAGTTCAGCTTTGCATTCCTGACTGTAGCTTGCGCCTCCAGTTAATTCAGGAGCAGCATTGTGAGGGTCACATGGGTCGTAATCGAACCCTTCAGTTGATGGCCTCCTCCTACTTTTGGCTCTCCATGCGCAAGGAGGTTGGACGTTTTGTCGCACGCTGTAGGGCCTGTCAGCTGGCTAAGGGCACATCTACTAATGCGGGTTTGTATATGCCGCTCCCTATTCCGACTCAGCCCTGGACAGATATTAGTATGGATTTTGTCCTTGGACTCCGCGTACTCAGCGCGGTGCTGACTCGATTTTTGTGGTTGTGGATTGTTTTTCTAAAATGGTTCACTTCATTCCGTGTAAGAAGACATACGATGCCGTTTCAATGGCTCAGTTATTCTTCCGTGAAATTTATCGTATTCATGGTCTTCCTGCTTCTATTGTGTCTGACCGTGATACTCGTTTTGTGAGCCATTTCTGGCGCAGCTTGTGGCGCATGGTGAATACTCAGCTCAGTTTCAGCAGTGCTTACTATCCTCAGACAGACGGCCAGACTGAGGTTGTCAACCGCTCGCTAGGTAATCTGCTGCGATGTCTGGTGGGTGATCACCCGAAATCATGGGACCAACGCCTTCCACAGGCCGAATTTGCTCACAACCATGCGGTCAACCGCACGACGGGATTTAGCCCCTTTAGGGTGGTGTATGGTGATGTTCCCCGCGGGCCTTCAGATTTATTGACCCTGCCTAGCAAGATTCGCCCGCATTCTACTGCTGAGGAGCTCATTGCCCAGCTTCATCAGACCCACCAGCAGACGCACGATCAGCTTGTGGCCAACACTGCAAAGTATAAGTTACATGCTGATTCGCGACGCCGACCTGTCGAATTTTGTTTGGGCCGCATTGACTAAGGATCGTTATCCTGCTCACGAGTACAGTAAGCTCGCCGCCCGCAAGATTGGCCCTGTTGAGATCGTGGAAAAGATCAACTCGAATGCTTATCGCCTTCGTCTGCCTATCCATGTTCGCACGTCGGATGTGTTCAATGTTAAGCATTTGATTCCGTTTCAAGATGCGTCTTCTGACACGGAGATGGGCTCGGATTCGAGGACGAATCTTCTCTACCCGGGAGGGGATGATGCAGACAGATTAGCGATTCGAAGGTTGTGGCGAAATAATAGGTTTTTAGTTGCCGGTGTCTGATTTCAGTCCATAATACCTTATTCTGAGCAGAACGACGTGACGGTTTTGAGATGAGCTTTTTTGGGCTTCCGGAGTCGTTTCCTATTTTATTTTGAATTTTGAATTTTTTTGGAAATTTTCGAGTTTTAGTAATTTTCGTATTAGGGCTTCGTTTTATTTTCCTATTTAAGTAAACTCATGTAATCTTCATTAGCAACTTTTGTTTGAATAAAAAAACTAGGGTTTTCCCTAATTCCGATTTTCTCTGCGTTTGCTCTGCATTATCATTGCTGTTTTAAGTCTGATCATTCCAAGTTAAGTCTGATCATTGCTGTTTATGTTTGATCATTGCTGTTTAAGTTTGATCATTGCTGTTTTAAGTCTGATCATTGTTGTTTTAAGTCTGATTATTAAGTCAGATCATTGCTGTTTTAAGTCTGATCATTGTTGTTTTAAGTCTGATTATTAAGTCTGATCATTGCTGTTTAAGTACGATCATTGTTGTTTTAAGTCTGATTATTAAGTCTGATCATTCCAAGTTAAGTCTGAGCATTGCTGTTTTAAGTCTAAGCATTGCTGTTTTAAGTCTGATCATTACTGTTTTAAGTCTGATTATTGTTGTTTAAGTCTGATCATTCCAAGTTAAGTCTGATCATTGTTGTTTATGTTTGATCATTGATGTTTAAGTTTGACCATTGATGTTTTAAGTCTGATCATTGTTGTTTTAAGTCTGATCATTGCTGTTTTACGTCTGATCATTCCAAGTTAAGTCTGATCATTGTTGTTTTAAGTCTGATCATTCCAAGTTAAGTCTGATCATTGATGTTTAAGTCTGATCATTCCGAGATATGTGAAATGATCATAATGCCCCTCCGTGTTATATCCGAGATTTCGACGAAATTGGACACGTGTCAGCTTGAAATCCGATTTTTAGTTTTCATATATAACAGTGGATTTCACTTGAACTGCACCCCTGATATTTTCCTTATTTACAAATTCTAAAAACAAAAAGACATATATCATGGGGGGAAATTATCAAAGAAGGATCCCAATTTTGCCAAAAGGCCTAAATTATTCGGTTCTAGATTTTATAAATAAATCTCTTGACACCACAACTCTTATATATATCGCTGATCAAAGTTTCTGTCTTTCCTCTCATCTCGAGCTGATCTACTGAAAAATATGGAGATGGTGGGTGTTTGTCCATTTTTGAGTTCTTCTTCTTTTTCCACAGATATGTAATAATTCATTTAAACAATATAATTATTTTTTTAGTGACCAATATATGAAGCTTTTCTTTGTTTTTGTGTTGGGATTTTCAGGAAGCGGAGAATCAGATTAGGAGCAGATCATTGGAAGGGTATGTGGATTGGAGAGGCAAGCCGGCCATGAGAGGCCGCCATGGCGGCATGTTTGCTGCTTCCTTTGTGTTGGGTCAGCCTGCATGCTCTTCTCAATAACCTTCTTCACTTCATGAATATGCAGCGGTAAGGAGGGACAACACCTCCTCACCGCTCTGCATATACTCTCAGTTGATTTATCTCCCGAGATGAGAGAAAGTAATTTTTTTAACATGCGTAAATTAATTAATTTTGCAGTGGCGGAGGTGTTGGAGAATTTAGCATTTCTAGCAAATGCAAGCAATCTAGTGATATATCTGCTGAACTTCATGCACTTATCTCTGTCAAAATCAGCCACCACTGTCACCAATTTCATGGGCACAGCTTTCTTCCTTGCCCTCCTTGGTGGCTTCCTCTCTGATGTTTTCTTCACAACTTACATCATCTTCCTCATCAGTGCTTTTGTTGAATTCCTGGTAAACAACTCTTGTCAAAATTAGTTTCTTAATTGACGTTTCAGATTTCTTTTCTTTTTTAAATTGCATATTTTTCTATGGCAAAATTCCAAAAACTGAATTCAACTAAATGGGCAATAACATTATTAAGATTATATTCCTTTTTAAGAGAAATAGTATTATCACTTTTAGAAATTAATTTGTGTCATAATAATACCATGCACAATTTTTATCCTTTCCTGAAATCCCATCTTAAAAACTATTTCATTTCTCAAGAAAATATAAATTAATACATATTTTTTTGTTTTGTTTATTGGACTAAAAATGAATAAATATTAAACAAGATATTAAATTTTATCAGTGCCAGTTATTTATGGCTTTGAGGTCCCCGTTTTCTCTTTTCTATCGAGTAGTGTCCTGAAAATTTCAATTTTGGGGACACGTTGTAAGTATTAATATTTGATGGTGTGAGCCCTTGTGGCATTAGTATTATTAAATTGAGTCAAAGCTGGTTTGATGATTTTTTCCAGATTTCTTCTATTTTAAATAGGAAAAATTGAAATGTACTTTCTTATGTTGGTAAGATAATATTCCTTATTAGGAGAAATAATAAAAATATTTCACTTTAGGAAATAATTAATTTGTGCCAAAATAATATTATGCATAAGTTTCATCATTTCTTGATATTCCATCTTAAAATCTCAATCATTTCTCAAGAAAAATTTAATGCACGCATATCTATCTAGTTTTTTTTTTATTGGAATAAAAATAAATTGTAAATCTTAAGTAGACATTAAATTCTATCAGTGTCAATATTTTCTGGCTTTGAGAAAGACCAAATGAGCTCCTTCAAGTCCTTATACTCCTTGTATTTTTGCAATCAACAAGATGTGATTTATGCAACAGGGTTTAGTGATGCTGACAATCCAAGCGCGATCCTTATCCCTGAAGCCAGCGCCGTGCAATCCAGCTACGTCAACCGTCCCGTGCCAGGAGGTCAGTGGTGGAAAAGCGGCAATGCTGTACATTGGACTTTACTTGGTTGCATTAGGCGTTGGAGGGATCAAAGGGTGTCTAGCACCTCATGGAGCTGAGCAATTTGATCAAAATACTCCCAAAGGAAGAAAGCAGAAATCGACATTTTTTACCTATTTTGTGTTCTCACTTGCCGCCGGAGGCCTCATTGCTGTCACATTGGTGGTTTGGGTGGAGGACAATTTGGGGTGGGTTTGGGGCTTTGGGATCTCCACAATTGCCATATTTCTTGCTATACCTGTGTTCCTCGCCGGCTCCCCGATTTATAAGAACAAAATACCCTCTGGAAGCCCATTGACAACCATTGTCAAGGTACAGAGACTCATCTCTAATTCTTCAGTCTGAATTTTAATTTTTCTTGACTTGTTAGAAAGCCTCATGCCTCATTCTTCAGTTTGAATGACTTCCAAGAAAGCCTCATGTCTCATTTTTGAGTTTGAATTTTATGTTTTCTTGACTTGCAAGAAAGCCTCATTTGATCAGAATATGATTTTGATGCACAGGTGATTATTGCTGCCTTAGTGAACTCTTGCATACCACAAAGTCCTAGCAATGCGGTTGGTAACACGACGGAAAGTCCTTTAGTGTCCGCGAGTGAGGAGGAGAAACTGACAGACAGCCTAAAGTTCCTCAACCGGGCAATGCAGAACAATCCAAGCTGGTCAGGACTAAAATGCACAATCCAAGAAGTGGAAGAGGTCAAAATAGTTGTAAAAATCATCCCAATTTTCATCTGCACCATAATGCTCAACTGCTGCTTAGCCCAACTCTCCACATTTTCAGTCCAACAAGCAGACACTATGAACACCAAAATCGGCAACTTCAAAGTCCCACCAGCCTCCCTCCCCATCTTCCCGATCATATTCATCATGCTCTTGGCCCCGATCTACGACCATCTCATCATCCCATTCGCCCGAAGAGTCACCAAAACTGAAATGGGCATATCCCATTTCCAACGCATCGGTTTGGGCTTAGTCCTCTCCATTTTAGCCATGGCTGTCGCGGCCTTGGTGGAGCGAAAGCGTATCAGTGTAGCTAAAAACACTGTTTCACTCAACTCCCATCACGAGCCTCTACCGATCACCGTGTTCTGGATAGCCTTCCAGTTCTTGTTCCTCGGCTCAGCAGATCTTTTCACTCTGGCAGGACTAATGGAGTTTTTCTTTTCCGAAGCGCCAGATAACATGAGATCATTGGCTACTTCATTATCATATGCTTCCTTAGCAATCGGGTACTACCTCAGCTCGGTTATAGTGACAGTTGTGAATAAAGTCACCGGACGCGGTGGCCATCGGCAGTGGCTTTCAGGTACCAGCTTGAATCAGTATCACCTTGAGAGGTTCTATTGGCTCCTGTGTGTGCTGAGTGCAGTGAACTTCCTGCATTATTTGATTTGGGCTAAATGGTATAAGTACAGATCAGCAAGGTAAATAAATTGATACCAATTCTCGCAGATATTGCTATTCGGCTCAATTATATTATAAACCAGTTTTGGTTTAGAAAGAGAAAAAGGAGAATTTTGTTTATCAAAGCTACTTTTTTTTATATAAAAAAAATAATCTCATTTTGTGATTACTTTTAGTTTTAGGGCATCTACAGAAAGGCAATATCTGTGTAGTTAATTCAACCAACATAAACACCTTCATATGCTTATTTATTTAAGAACACGCATAATAGTACACAAGAGCAAACATGGATAAAAGTATTTGGGTAAAGTAAGAAGTTGCGAGTGTCTTGACAATCCTGCTTGCCTGAGTTTATTCTAATGCCCTGTTACGCGGTCCTCCGAGTCAGTTGTTCGCTGGATGTGCTCTCGAAGATCTTGTCAGCATTTCCAACTTCAAACCCATCACGTCTGTGGTGTTCCTTTACCTTCAGCCAAGAAAAGATAAGAGGGTCGTCAATGCACATAATAGAAAGGGGCAAAGGCAGCGCGGTTCAGCCAAGAGAAGAGACGAACATACAGATTGACACTTGCAGAGACTTTAAGTACTTAAAAGAAAAATGACTTTTTAATTGTCAAGGCTTTAACTGACCTCCTCAGTGGGTAAATTTTTATATTGGGGCAGCACGAGACGTTCAGCAAACTCGATGTAGGAACATGGTACTGGTTTAGTGGCGCCATCTGAAAACTGAAAAGATCTTGAATCTGCGACTGTTGAGCTTTGCAAGAGAAGACCATCAGGACTCACTGCGAGTCACATGAAATCGGTTCAAAAGATAAGCTCGCACACAAAAAAAAGAATAAAAATAAAAAAAGAAATGAGGCGGGCAATTTCCGCACTTAGAAACTGTAACACATGGATGAATGTGGCTACCTTTTAGAACTCCTCCCTCTGAATTCAAGCTGAATCCATTTTCTTTAACAAACTGATTGAGGTTCTTGATATCTTTTAAGTGAGATTTCAGTCGATGAGTGGATATTGTGACATGATTCAATGCATATCCGTTGACAAGAGTCCAAGCCGCATATTCACTTTCTCTGGTCAGCAAAAATGAGCCGGTTAAGACTTCAAATTAATGAAACTCCTTGAGAACTCGAAGATCAACTCGTGATTGACAACAGAGTGATACAATTTAAAGCGAAAAGGATAGATGCTCTTGGCCAAATTGATGATATAAGGCCAAGTTCCGCTTACCCTGCTAATTTTTGAAATTCAGATGATGTAGGTGTCCCCCATGTTAACGAGCCCACAGAACTTGCTAAAGCTGCGTACTCTCCACCACCGAATCCATGTGTATACCTTCTAATTATTTCCTACACAACATGAGCCTAAAATAAGACATCGTACCTCGTAAGTTTATCAGCGAAAATACAACGTGAGTCATAAAGTCTTTCAGATAAACAAACCTGAGCTTGCGGACCCATCTGGTCTACCAGAAGCTCGGATATAAAAATCCTCGGTAAAGGTCCATATACACCACTCGCGCCATTACAACTTTCAATACTAGGAGGCGAAAACCAAAGTGCTTTCAACTTCTTAGCCGGAAACCGCAACTCCTCCCTTTGTGTATAACCAAAATCTAAGAAAAACTTCGCCAGCGAATCAATCCCATAACCATTGACCTACATTAAAAAACACCATTTCAGTCCGTAATCAGAACAACACCTCTACAAACTCAAACTGAGTTTACTAGAAATAGTACTGTATGAAAAAATGATCAAGCTCATACAAGCACCAAACTGACAAAAACCATAGTTCCGAATGCGAGATGATCATGTGCATACAAGGACCAAAAGTGACTAAATCATACCCCGAAAGTTCTGAATGCAAGATGATCATAGCAGATTTGCTCTTCATCAGCTGATTGAACAAGCTCAAGTATGGTTTTTGCGGTTGGATTCCTGTTCAGATAAACATTCTCCATACTGGCCAGCACACTCCTGAAGAATGATTCACTTATCTGCAACAATATTTTTTGATTAAATTTCATTAAAAATTTCATCTTTCACCTTCAGAAACACTAAATCAAGCACACGAGTAGCAAAGGCACAAGCCTAAACACAACTGCAAAAGTTCTAGGGTTTTGCCACTATCACAAAAACTATCAAAATGAATCTAACAAGAGTCAGAATGAAATCATCAAAATTCAAATCTGATCATCAACTTCGGATCTAAAATAAAGAAAAAACAACTATCAATTTAAAATACAGTAATCACAATCGATTAAAAATAGGGATTTTGATGAGAACACCTGGGGAGCTGATTTTGGGTACCCATTTTCTGATTTCAACCCAGAAACGACACTGAAGCTCCGTCTTCCACCACAAACGACTCTCGACGAACCCGAACCCTCCATAGCCGACGACGAAAGTTGATTCCACAGTCCAGAACAGGGAGCAGACAAAGCGTGCGACAAACTGGATGATCGCGGAGCGTGCTTGATCGAGGAACGGATTGTAAATGCTGACGAGAGTCTCATCGCTTCCATGAGTGTTAGATTTCGAGTGACAACGACTGGATTAGGTTAGGTTAATATCTTAAGTTCGCGTTCTGTAGTTGTAGTCTGGTTACTTGGCGTGTCAGGCTGTTGCTCATGGCTGCCGCTTGCCACGTCAGCTTCCTGATATGCATACCACGAGAGATTAAATTAATATAAATATTTATAAAAAAAATACCAAACTTTTATAGGTTTTATTTTACTTGCCCACAATGCGAAAAATGAGGAGAGCAAATTAACTTATCAAAAATCCGAGTTGCATTGTGACTTGTAACAATTTTTATTTTTATTCAATTGTTTGTTTAGGAGATCAAACAAAACATAGGTTGGCGGAAAATGGGGTCTTCACTCTCAGTGAAAAGTCTTCAAAAAAAAAAAAACAGAAAAATTCAGATGGCCGTCCCAAGGCCAGCCTTAATTATTGTATACAGCAAAAAAGCTACCAGGGAAGCAAATTCCTACGCATGAAATTGGAAAATGTTCAAATCTCATGAATCCAGCTTACTTTATTGCAAGCATCCATGTTTTCTGTTCTCACATTGATTGAATGAGTAAAGCTCTAATTCCTTCAGGGTTTCAGGGCCAGAGCCAACCCAACCTTGGCACTCTTCTCAATTGCTTTCGTGTCCACTTCTCCTGAGATGGTGAAGATGGATTTCGGGCACCACTGATGCTGGATTAGAGCACTAGCCTTTCCAAAGTTGTCGACACGACCCTTCAGTGTGGTCAAGGGGTCGAGCGCATGTTGTGTACCGAAGACGAGTGTGTTCTCATTGGTTGAAAAGCGGTGGGTGAACTCAGCACCAACAGCAGTGTTAGTCAACGGGTTTACAGTGTGGTAGTAGGAAGCATTCAAGGAGTCACCTTTGTCATTCCTGAAATATACATGGACATTGAACCATCAGCACAAGAAACGAATCAATGGAAATTAAGAAAACCATATACACAGTTAAATCATATCGAATGATGATTCAGTATTAAAGGGCTGTCCATAAAATAGTGATTCTCGAGCTTCACAACTATAAAGCAACGATGGTTAGTCAGGGATACTCACAATGCTACAGCAGCGATAAGGTCAACATGAGAGAGATTAAGTCCTGCATTGTATTTGGTGAAGTTGCCTGTAGCAGTGTCGAACGAGAGATCAGCACCCACAGACAAGACATTGTTACCAAGAACACCAGAGAAATTAACAAGAGGGTTCGCAGTGAGCCCAATGCTTGTGTTAATTCCAGCATACTCATTCAAGTATTGCAGTTCCACCTTTCAATACAAGAAAAAGTAGGTTATCTGCAAATTGAGATTCATAGACACAAAAATATTTAGTGATAAAAAACGGAGTTAAGCCTCACCTTGCCTGATTTCTGATCAGGAACAATGAAACTAAAGATAGTCTTCAGTCCAGGGGCAGGCTCATCCACAGTAAATGTAGCTCGCAGCTGTATGACATGGGAATGAATAATGAACAATGCTCAATCAGACTGAGATGACATGCTACATAAAGCCTCTTGGGTTCTTAAAAAAGATAACTGATTTACATGAGTGCATCATAGTATTATACAATGCAACACACATATATTGAGAGCATATGTAGTCTGAAAACTTTGTCACATTAAAATGATTTGTCAGAAGGGATGATTACATTTGAGTTTGTGTCCACTTTAAAGTCACTTGTAATGTTCTTGTTCTTCAGCTGAGTGGTAACATCTGCCAAGTACAATTCTCCTTTCTTTGT
The DNA here is from genome assembly GCA_033675395.1 of Rhodiola chrysanthemifolia. Lineage (NCBI taxonomy): Eukaryota > Viridiplantae > Streptophyta > Magnoliopsida > Saxifragales > Crassulaceae > Rhodiola > Rhodiola chrysanthemifolia. The sequence goes on from CM066207.1 coordinate 18,118,918, forward strand.
AACAGATGATGTGATGGCCTGTTAAGCAGAAAATCAATAGAATCATATAGTAAGAAGAAATATGTTCTTTAGCTTTGATACAGAGAAGATTGACTCTTGGTAACTATTGGAGACCCGTGAGAATGCAAAGTACATAAAAATAGCAACAAACAAGAATATTAGCTACACCTACATATGAAGTTTCTAACCAAGTAAAATAATTTCATAAAACACCATTAACCCTAAATTGTTTAAAGGCTACCAACTGCGTTGTTGAAACACTTAAAATAACAACTGAGAGGCATATCTTCACCTTATCAAATAAAAAAGAAGCAAAAACAGCTACAGTAGTCCAAAATTATAATATCTAAACACCTTCAATGAGACCACTGAGCATCATAATCAGTCATGATACGAAGTGAAGCCAAAAACTTTTTTTCATTCACATTCATCTGAAACTGAAAGCAACAAACACATCCAAATCAAAGTCAAACCCAACCAGCTAAGCCTAATACATTTCATATAACAAAACCCTAAAAAAGCCAAAATATATCAAACGAACAGCAACAAACCAAATAACTCTATCTCAGCAATTTTAAACACGATATACATATAAATCGGGTACATACAACGCCGTTGGCCGTGTAGGTAGTGAGATTCAACTTTTTGTCGCTCTGATAATCCTTGTAAAGAAGATCTGCATACAACAAAAATTCAGTCATCAACAAGCACGGAAATGGAAACCCTAACACGCCGGAATCAGTAAATCGAAGTTACCTCGAGCTCGCTTCCCGATGTCGGCGTAGAGTCCCGGACCTTTCGCCATTTTCTCCGATTTGATACGATTGAAGGGTTCGTGTGTTGCTGTGTGTCTAGAAGCTACGCAGCGAAAATGTGCTGTTTATATTATCAGCGAATATGCCGTCTTGTGCAAGCACAGGATCTGAGCTGTTGATCACGTAGGATTGTGAAATCTCAGCCGTTAATATTCTTGTCACTGCGAGCCGTAGTTCGTTAGTAGGCCTTGATGAAGCCCAATTGAGCCTGCCAAACAGTTGCACAAAATGATGTTAGATATTAAAATGAGATTATTAAAATTTGATCCAAAAAAAAAAAGAGATTATTAAAATAAATAAAAATACGAAAGTTGTTCTGGTTCACATTTGATTTTTTAGCTAAAAATGATGCACAAAACGCCAGCCACCAAACATGAAGACAGCTTTGAATAATGGCCAATGTGAGAGCAAATGGCGCCTCTCCATTCTTTCACTCTGCACTATTTTTAAGCTCAATGAATCGAAGCTATATATATGTATATATGCAGGACCCGAGCCTTGAAAAACAAGGATATCCCACAAGACAAAGACGGACAAAACTTGTACATACAGCGCAGGCCGACTGATCTTTGGCTTGTGGGGGGTTGTGCCATCTGTTGGCCATTTTGAGCAACCAGCCAACAGTTTGATCAACTCAGTAATATTGGAAAAAATGGCAGCAAACCGCTCCTTTTTGCTGTTTCTGACGCTTTGTGCGGTTGCTTGTATTGCACAAGCCAGCATTGCGGGGTTTGATGACTACTGGAAGAAGCGCGCAGAGGAGGCTAAGGAAGCCGCCCTCAGAGCTTTTAATCCCAAGCCTGAAGAAGTCACTGCACATTTCAACGCAAATGTCAGCTCGTAAGTTATAATTAACATAACAGTACCAGTGATTATATAACTGAACGAAAATTTAAGAGTAACTAAATTTTACCTGACTCATTTGACGTGCAGTGCTTTATTGGGATCAAAACCACACAAAAGGAGGAGCTTAAGGAAGTATGAGGGTCCATGCCTGGCAACAAACCCCATCGACAGATGCTGGAGGTGTCAGCCAGACTGGGCTCAAAACAGGAAGAAGTTAGCCGACTGTGCTCTAGGCTTCGGCCACAATACAGTTGGCGGAAAGTATGGAAAATTCTATCTAGTCACTAGTGCAGCAGATGACGACATGGTGAACCCTAAGCCTGGAACCTTGAGACATGCTGTGACCAGGAATAAGCCACTCTGGATCATTTTTGCAAGGAGCATGATCATTAGGCTTAACCAGGAGCTCATTATGACTGGAGACAAAACCATTGACGCCAGAGGCGCTAACGTGCATATCATGGGTGGCGCAGGAATTACAATCCAGTTTGTGAAGAATGTGATCGTCCATGGACTTCACATTCATGACACTGTTGCTGGGACAGGAGGAATGATCAGAGATTCCGAGGACCACGTAGGATTTAGAACTGCTAGTGATGGAGATGGTATCTCCATTTTCGGATCATCTAATGTATGGATCGATCATGTCTCCATGTCTAACTGCAAAGATGGACTTATTGACGCCATCATGGGTTCAACAGCAATTACCATCTCCAACAGCCACTTCACACACCACAATGATGTTATGTTGTTTGGTGCAAGTGATGGCTACTCAGGGGACTCCATCATGCAAATCACGGTGGCTTTCAACCACTTCGGAAGAGGATTGGTGCAGAGGATGCCCAGGGTCAGATGGGGATTCGTCCACGTTGTTAACAACGATTACACTCACTGGCTTATGTACGCCATTGGTGGCAGCCGCAACCCAACTATCATCAGCCAAGGCAACCGTTTCATTGCTCCCCTTAACGTGTTTGCCAAGGAGGTATGTCACATCGCATATCCAACAAGCTGCCAAATGAAAGAAAGAAGACAGTAAGTAACTTCAATATTACTAGCTATTTTCACAAATGATTGTTTACTCTTACACAGGTGACAAAAAGGGAATACACTATGGAAAGCGAGTGGAAGAACTGGGTATGGAGATCAGAAGGAGACCTGTTGATGAACGGAGCAGTTTTCGTTCAATCAGGCACTGCATTCAAAAACAACAAGTATTCAAGGTTGGAAATGATCAAGTCCAAGCCAGGGTCTTATGTTACCAGGCTCACCCGCTTCGCTGGATCTCTCACTTGCAAACCTAACCAGCCCTGCTAAGTTAATTTTACACTGCTACAGTTAGAGAAAATCCAGTAAGTTGTTGTTGTTGAGTTTCCTAGATTACAGCAGCAAGGAAAACTGAAGTTGTTCTGAGATTCGTCGAGGATTTGTTTACACAGTTTTCTATTGGAATCAAAAAAGGAAAGTTGAGTTTTTTTCTTCTTTCTATAATATACTCCGAGGCATCAGAACACTTGCAAACCAATAAACAACAACTAGCTAAACAATAATGTAAGAAGCGAAATCGTGCATTGTCTATTTTTTAACTGCAGATCCTGTAGATATGATCAATGTTTCCTGAAGCTACATTACAGAAAACTAGTTCAGTCGCCCGACCGACGCACAAAAGATAAAGAGAAACAATATAGAAATGAACACACTATATCGATTAATGGGTGATGACACCAAAGTCACAGTGATGAAAATACATCAAAACTCCTATGGTTGTATTGACAATAAGACACAAGTTTTCAAGGTATACAATTGGCAGAGGTTCCTTAACCATGGAAACAAAAAGAAAAACCATCTGCTATCATCATCTAAATACATTTTTTGGATGGCAGAAAACGCATAAAAGACAACTGCTCTGACCTCTGAAGATTATTCTTCTGTTTGCTCTTAAGCTCATGATTCTCAATGTTTTCTACTGTCGGGAACTTCTGGGATTTTAGTCTTTTACTCTTCATGATGTTCTGTATTAAAATTTCCACTGATAATTAAGGTTATGAAGAAACATTGGCTAATATACCCCCTACTCAGCAACTCAAACTTGGTTTTAATATCAATTCATAGAGGTCAACTGTTCGGAAAACAAAGCATAGTGATAAGGATAACATATAACACACATGCACAAAGAGACCCAAACAAAAATACTCTCCTTCAGGTAAAGAAAAAAGACTAAGACAACCAAAGTGCATAATGAGTCAAGGATGGCGCACACACGACATAAGGAAATAAAAAACATTGTTGTTACCGATTATTTGTCTATTTGAGTACTCCATCGGACACAAAGAGAATTTTGATCAGTCTTCTTAGATCAATCAACCAGTGTGTGCGCCCTGGCTGCTGATTTGCTGTAAGCTGCAACCTGGTAATAATCGTATACTTTTGTCTCACTTGGACAGGAAAATATCAAACTAGTCATACATATTTATATGGCATTGCTTACAGCTTTGTTCTGATCAAGATTACGTAAGAAAGAAAAGAAAATATTTTTTTACCAAAGGAACAATAGTTGTCATCTCTTACAGCTGTTTGGAAGCAGGCAGAAAAGGCTGATGGATACAACAACTGTGAAGTCTGAGGGAAGTTCAGTCGGGAATTCGACAAGTATGATAGGAGAAGTGGACAATGTGATTGTAACAAAGACCGTGAAGCGAAGAAGAAGAGATCATAGAGTACCAGCAGTTGTGCTACCCAGCTCAAATAATTCTGAAGGCAACCTACAACTCCTTCACCAAGTTGCACAATCTCCAACTGTTGCAAAAAGGAGTTCAAAATTCCGAGGAGTTAGCAGGTACCTATGATAATACTATATTAGTACAATCTGACTAAGTTTTCTGCAATAATTTCAGTTCATATACCTAATAAAACAATTTGTTATAGAAATACATATTTGTTTGGATCTGAATTGTGTGATATCTCATGTGTCCCCAAACAGGCATAGATGGACAGGGAGATATGAAGCTCATTTATGGGACAAAGGAACCTGGAATCTTACACAAAGAAAAAAAGGAAAACAAGGTATAAACTGCAAACATATTAGAGGAAATATATCATGCTTTAGCTGACCATAACTAATCATGGATTTCATTGTTAATTTTGCATGGGTTTTCTGTGGGCTCTGGTAATTATTGTCGCCGAGCAGTATATCTTGGTGAGTAAATGGCCACTAGCTCATCATATCAAGTATGTCATAGAAACAACCCTCATACAGTCATACTTAAAAGTGTTTGATATGATCAATAGGAGCTTATGATGAAGAAGAATCTGCAGCAAGAGCGTATGATTTAGCAGCCATCAAGTATTGGGGACCTTCAACATTTACTAATTTCCCAGTATGCGACTTAACTCATATTTAAATCCTTGTTCCAAATCGCACGGCTATGGATATTGGGAACCTCTAACAGTTCATGTTTGACAGACGTCAGACTACGAGAAGGAGATTGAGTTAATGGCGAACATAACACGAGAGGAATACTTAGCGTCTTTGAGGAGGTAACATTTTAACAATTTACCTAATCTTCTCAGAGAAGCAAAGGATCTTCAAGTACACGATTAACAAAGTCTACCGTTCATTTCTTTGGAAAAAGGAAAAGCAGTGGATTTTCAAGAGGTGTATCAAAATACAGAGGTGTCGCCAGACATCATCACAATGGAAGATGGGAAGCGAGGATAGGTAGACTTACAGTAAGTATGAGTTCCATTTCATGCCCACAGTAAACTAAATATTAAATCTGTAGTTACTTATAAGACTTGGCTAACTTTTCCCGCCCGCTACACTTAGACACGAACCACACGCTCATGTACTTGTAATTTACATGCATTAAGCACTTAGATTGTAATAAGAACAATAATGGTCAGCTAATAGGGAACATCCACATACCTTAGAAGGAGGTGAAGAAGCTGAAATCGGCTAATTTTCAATATTGTTTCCAAACCGTAGGTACACAAGAGGAAGCTGCTCATGCTTATGACGTAGCAGCAATAGAGTACCGGGGAGTTAACGCAGTGACCAACTTTGACTTGAGCACATATATCCGGTGGTTGAGGCCCGGAAGACCCGATTCCACAGTCCATCAAGATCCAATATTAAACAACATGGAGAATAAGGCGCCTCTACTTCCCTTGAACCAATTTCAAAATCAAGAAGCTGGCTTGTCATCCCTGAATTCCATAACTTACAATCCTGACGATTTCAGTAGTCCACGAACACAAGATTGTACACAGACAAAGTTTCCCAGTAGCACCAATTCATCCTCTGCAACAGCTCTAGGGCTCCTCTTCAGGTCCTCCTTGTTCAGAAACCTGGTACAGCAGAACCCAACAGCCAACCAAGAGTGTCCTGGATCCCTCAACATAACGACACAGTTGTCAAACCCAGTAAACGAGTATGATGAACTTGGGAGAATTTTATACGAAGAGGTTGGCCTTGATGCCGGGACTAAACTCCCTTCTCATTCAACCCAGCAGGCAACTCACTGCCAAATATGACATCACCAAACAACCACTCCACTAAATCACTCTGGACAGGCACCCAAAACTTACCTCCGTCAACTCATTGACCATCTTTCACCATATACATTTTGGACATGTATAGCTTTAAAATTCCTCCTCCACAATGTTTTCCAACTTTTGATTTCACTTTCCTTCATCAGAGATGCATGTACAAAACACCAAACTTTCTGAGATTTTTCAAGAAATAAGAGACAGTTGTCAGCAGATAATCACAGCTTCAACTCATAATAGCATATATGAATCCAGTCTCGGTCCTGAACGAAATCCAACTCGATCAGAAATGATCGATAAAAAGCTCAAACACTACAAAAACTAGCCTTTATCGGCTTTCAATTCAAGTATTCAACTGCACCACATCAACATCGCTACATAAAGCCCTAACAAATTTTCAAATTTTAATTTCCGCCTCACTCTGAATAATCATATTAAAAAAAAGCAACAAATCAAAAAACTAGAGAGAAAATTCACCATTCGGCAAATTTATATAAATTAAACTAGAAAATATAAATAAAACAAATACCTGACGATGGACTGCCAAAGTCCATATCGCCTTCTCTTCAACTGACGCTGGTTTGAAATTTTCTGAAAACAGTGCGCGCTTGTATTCACCTAATAAAACGACGCCGTTTGCTGACGTGGTCGGATGGCGGAGATAAAAACCCACTCGCTTTCTCTTCATCTGAAAAAGTTACAACCCACTCGCTGGCTCGTTTTTTGTTCCCGATTCGAGCATTCATTCGTGCACGGGTTTCTGATTGATCTGACGAAGCTGTTAGTAACCGGAGCTGGTCGCTGCGCTTGACACCCAGTGAGCTTTTTCTGTACTGGGTTTGTCGTGATACCGATTCCTTTTGTAGATTTGAGTTTAAGGAATGAGTCTTTTTGGTTGATTCTCGTGGTTTTGGGAGTTTGAATTGGGGAAAAACCCTAATTTTGAGACTAGTTTGAATTCCTCTACTGATTTGACTGGAAAAATGTGTCAAGATTAAGTATTCTTTGTTTGAAGCTGTGTTAACTGAACTTTGGATACTTGATCAATTCTGGTTAGGTTTTGCGCAACTTGCTGCAGTCTGATGATTCTACTAGGTGATGTTTAGTCTTTCTAATGCGGGTTGAATTGAATGATGGTTTGATAGTATCGTGTCCTTTATTTTTTGTACAGGAGGCGAAGATGTCAACTCCATCGAGAACAAGACTGATGAGAGACTTCAAGAGGCTACAGCAGGACCCTCCGGCAGGTGTCAGTGCTGCTCCTCACGAAACGAATATCATGCCTTGGGACGCAGTTATATTTGGGTGAATTTCTTTTCCACATTGTTGCATTTGTTATTATTCTTTACATTTTTCGATCCTTACTACTTTCCTCTGAAATTATTGCAGTCCGGTTGAGACACCTTGGGATGGAGGTAAAATAAGTTTCTTGGAACCTTTTTGTTGAGTCCTCTTTCGTTTTGTGGCGATCTGTATACGACTTTATCCATCAAGCAAAGATTGATATTTTAACAATTTTATCTACATTGCTTTCCATCTGGTTATATTTGTGGCCGATTAGAGTCAAACTAAATGCTTTCTCCTGTTGCTTAATCCTGGCTATCATCGGGCTCATTTAAACTGACACTTCAGTTTTCGGAAGATTATCCTGGTAAGCCGCCAGAGGTTCGTTTTGTTTCCAGAATGTTCCACCCAAACAGTAAGTCAAAGTTGTGTTCTGTTTTTCTTTTTCTGGTTCCAGTGTTATTTATGGATGCGTTTTTCTAATTTGAGAACCTACGATTCGTGCTAAATGCTAATCCATTCTTAAAAATATAATTTCCTTCAAATGTGTGAGGAGCCTCTTTTTCTTTCTTTTTTCTTTTTTGCAAGTTTATGCGGATGGAAGACTTTGCTTGGACATCCTACAAAAGCAATGGCGTCCAGTGTATGATGCCGCTGCATTAGTTACTTCCATTCAGGTAATTTATTTATGTCTGACATTTGGTTTTTTTTTCTTCTAAAATAAGCCCATTTAAACGGAGGTAAAATGCTGCCTCATATCTTGGCTACATGGACAATGACGGTTGTTATGACGTGGAAACAATTATTCTAGTAAACTGCAATTATCAGCTCTGAGGCATGTAATTGTTTTCTGGCTTTCCAGTCCTTGCTGAGTGATCCAAATGCAAGTTCTCCTGCCAATCCCGAAGCTGCGGTAATGCTCAGTGATAACAAGAGAGAGTACAACAGGAAAGTGCTTGAAATAGTTGAGAAGAGCTGGACAGCAGATTAAACCCTTTTCTGTCAATAATATGTTGTACAGCTTCAAGTAGAAATCCCTAAAAAAACCATCCATGGAAGTACATACAAACTGTAACACCATAATCTCCATAACTGTGGATCACTTTACTGCATTAAATTTGATAAATGAGGATGGCTAGTTTGCATGTTAGTTCCAATGGGTTTTACGTATATAGTGAAAGTTGAGCTCGTTATATCGAAAAGTACCTGAAGGCATGGTCGTCTTGTCGCTCGCACTCTGTGTTGGCAGTAATAGTTGAGCTACATGGAATTAAAATTGTCCAGGAGACTTTGTTGTTATGATTTCAGGGCTTATTTGTGTCAGCTGGTCACCAGAGTTCCCCCAAACACTTCAGTAGGATGCCGGAAAGGAAGCCCCACCCCAATGAAGCGTTAAAGGGAACTCCGGGAGGCAGCTGACGTTTTTCTTGTCGACAGGTGTATTCCCATGGAGCAGGTTTGTGCAGAAATCAGAATTACAGGTAACTGACGAATGTTTTGAAATATCTTTCGTTCTTTCTTTTCTTTCTTTTTCTTTTTTTGCTAGTCAAGTGGTACCTAGAGTTCCCCCAAACACTTCAGTAGGACTCGAGTACATGTCCCAATGAAGTGTTGTAGGGAACTCTCGATAACAACTGACATTGTTTTTCCTTGCATTGGTCAGATCAGGCGGCATCCGCAGTTCCCCCAAACACTTCAGTAGGACTAAATTACAAGTCCCAATGAAGTGTTGTAGGGAACTCCAGATAAAGACTGACATTGTCGTTGCGTGTTCGAATCAGGTAGCAGCCGGAGTTCCCCCAAACACTTCAGTAGGGTTACCTACCATGTGTCCCAATGAAGTGTTGTAGGGAACCCCAGATAGCAAACTGATGTCTTTACATTATTGTTTTTCCTATTTGCTGTTTGATATCATCTTCTGAACCGAAGCCTTCTATTTATAGTTGGTGGCGAGTTCTTTTCAGCTTGAACCTGGCCGGTTTTGCAGGAAGCATTCCTCTCGAACAATTAATCAGATACGATTGATTCTGGTGAGTGCAAAGCGTTACATAAATCGGCCGTAAAAGAGTTCAAAGTTGGCTCTTGGAGATAGCTACCAAAAATTGTTCCAATGATCTTCTGAGACAGAATGTGGTCCTGGGCAATATTCCTGATGCTGCAAAGACTCAACTAGGCGATCCACTGCTTCGACGTTACACAAAAGCTCGCCTTTCTGAGGTACCGAACACAGACGAACTTAATGCATTTTTCCATCTAAATTCATAAAGCCAAAAACCTCTAGATGGTTTCATTAGTGTTGAAGCTGGATATGCTCCACAGGACCATGTGTGACACGGACTCTGAATCTCCGTTAAGTTCTTTCAGCGTTTGATCCCAAACCTGAAAGAGTTGCACTGCTCATTTGTGTTAGAAGAACCTTAGTTAATATAACGACCAAATTCATTATGCACTTCACTGGTTTTAGTATCAAAACGCGCAGGGACTCGAAAGTAAATTAGTAGCTAGCCTGGGGTCGAAGTATAATTATTTAAACATATATAAACGGTAAAGTAATAAACATATATATTTACCGAAAGTAAACATATATATTTACCGAAAGTAAAGTAAAAATAAACATATATATTTACCGAAAGTATATATTTACCGAAAGTAAACATATATATTTACCGAAAGTAAAGTAAAAATAAACATATATATTTATAAGATTTATAATATATATTTAAAAAATTAGAAAAATAATAATTTTCGGTAAATTTACCGATAAAACGGTAAATCGGTAACGGTAATCGGAATAGAATATTACATTTCGGTAAACGGTAAAACGGTAATTTACCGTTTGCTCACCCCTAGAGCTATTTCATTAAATGACATAGAAATAGGCTGACATGCAACGATGTACTTTCTCAAAAATAGTGAGAAAAAAAAACTAGTGGAGATTTTGAATCTCTTGGTACTATGTAAAGATTAAGGCCTTGTCTACTTGAAGTTATATTTTTGACGGTTAAGTTAAGTTAAGTTACTTTCAGTTAATGTAAGTTCAGTTCAGTTAATGTAATTTTAGTTAAGTTTCAGTTAAGTTAAAGTCAAGATCGATTTAAATCGATTTTTTCATCAATTCCATCAACAACATCATGACGATAACCATCATCATCATCATATCACATCAACAATATAATCACCACCACCACCATCAACATCATCGTCATCGTCATCATTTGTTACCATCATCATCATTATCATGATCATCCTCATCATCATCATATCATCATTGATGAGTCGTATTTATACGCCTCGTCGAATCAACTAATCCTATTTATTTCGACACTTTTATATGCGAACAGTTACTTTTTAGTATGGTTTTGCATTTCAGGTGTTTCGGAAGCTCTAGGAGGAAACGCGCATAAAAGATGGCTTTTCATACCAAAAACATCACAATGGCAGATCAGACATTTGGACGCTCGACGGAGCGCTGGGAATGGACCGCTGATCAGAAAAATATGAGTCATATGCCGTTGCGTAGCTGACTGAATTCCCTACAACTCTCTAGTTCACACCGAGAGCATCCGAGGTCATTTGGATGGTCAAATCAATAGCCGAAGTCGGGACTCAGTGGGTACCGCGTTTCGTAGAGACATTAGCTCGACGCTAATGTCTAAAGGAAACGCGGCCATATTGTTAAGGCGGAACGCGGTCGCTACTGTCAGCACACGTTTTGATGTCGTCAGCAAGCCCGAAACTTGGAAATTGAGCTCAAAAACAGACTTGGAAACCCTAGATTTTGCTATAAATAAGATCTTTGGGTTATGGTTTCCATAATCTCATATTCCATCATTCAGAGGGCGGCTCTGGAGGAGAAGGCGAAGCTTTCGACGAGAGAAGAGATTTTTCTACCTTTCATTTTGTGTTTTATTTCCATCATGTGTAGCTAAACTCTTTATTCAGTTTAGGGTTGCGTTCATTGTGACACATGTTTTGAGACTTCGTACTTAATGTTATTTTATGTTTTACTAGTTCTCGCTTCATCACATGAATTAACTTGTTAGATTAAGTGGAAGCTTTGTCGCAAAGCTTAATTGAGCAATTAATTCTTACCGTTAACATCTACTGAAAACTTTGTCGTAAAGGTAGATAGTAACACCTAAACTAAATAATACCTTTGACGGATTGTTTTATTTAGGAAAGAACTAGAAGTCTAACACCTTTGTCGGGTTAGATTGTGGCGTATCACCTTTGTCGGGATACTTGGGTTGTTACTTTTGTCGGAACAACCACACTTAGAAACATGAAATTAGATATTTAGCAGTCGATGATAAACATGTCACAATAGAAACCCTAAGTTGAATACTCTCTCTGATTGAATCATTCCTTGCTTTTGCCTCTTTTGCACTCACAACTGCTTAAACCCCCTTTTTTTTTTCAGATACAGCTTCAGCAACACCAGCTCCCTTGTGTTCGACTCTGCTTGCCGCTACACTAGCTTTTAGCAGGAGATTATAAATAGTAAATTTGACGCGTCAGACGACGCGCGTCAATCATCATCGTCATCATCATCATCGTTGTTATCATCATCATTATCATCATCATCATCATCATCATCATCATCATCATCATCATCATCATCATCACTATCACCATCATCATCACCATCATTATCAATAAATAATACACATATATATTCAACAATAGTGGAGCACTCAAATGAGAACCCCTTATTTTTTCGAGAACTTGAGACCCAAATATTCATCTTCCAAAATGTAAGATGTGTTTTTCAAGATGCATTTTGGTGGTGACACGTGTCTCATGTGCATTCTTCAATATGCATTTAGGTTGTGTTCTTTAGGTGGTGGGGTTTGAGTGTTGGGAGTTTAGTTTAGATGTGTTGGATGAGCTTAGGTTGTGTTGGGTGAGCTCAGGTGAACTTGGGTAAACTTAGATTAGATTGTATTATATTAGGTGAGTGGAGACTAGTTTAGATTGTATTAGATTAAATTTTATAAAAATGTTAGATATTTATAAAAAGTTTGAATAACAATTAATTAAATTATTATATGAATTTAAATTAATATTTATATAGAAGATTAAACAAAATTTGATTCCAAAAAGAAAATATATTTTATAATCATCATAAAAAAAACTTAGATTGATAAATTTTAAATTAATATTTATAAAGAATATTATATTTTTATATATTTTATAATAAAAAATAATATAAAAAACTGATTAAAAAATTAGTATTTTTATAAAATAGGTAAAAATAAATATATATGTTTCATTTACAAATATAGTTATTAAATTTTTTAAAAAGTGAAACTTTATAAAATATAAAATAAATTCTGTGTTAATTAATTTTTTAAGTTTGAATAACACTTAATTAAAAAAAGAAAATATATTTTATAAATATCAATAAAAAATTATATTTACAAAAATGTAAATATTTTATATAAATATAATGGAAAATTATGTGACGACCTTGTTCTTTAGAGCTATACTCAGTCTTCATTAAACTAATACAACACAATTTAAGCTCACCCAAGTTCACCAAGTTCATCCAAACTAATCTAAGCTCATCCAAACTAAACTAATCTAAACTAAACTTCACTCACATAAACTAGTCTTCACTCACCTAAACTAGTCTCCACTCACGTATTATTTTCATTATATTTATTATAAAATATTTTCATTTTCGTAAATATAATTTTTTATTGATAATTATAAAATATATTTTCTTTTTATAATTAAGTGTTATTCAAACTTTTAAAAAATCATTTTACTAGTTTGAATAACATTTAACCTTTTTTTTATAAACTGCAAATAGCAGAATAAAGGCGATACAGAGGACTTGAAAGTTGAAAAACATTGAGCTCGGATCAGTTCCTAAAAAAATAAGACTGCATGAAAGAGTAGTGTACTGCTCCACTTTGCCTCACGCCTAAAAAAGATGAGCTCACCACCTAAACATCAGAACAACCTAAAGAGAAAAAACATTTGTGGATTGATATGAAATAAAAAGAACGAGGAACCACGTGTGTCAGGGTCGTGCATTTATGCATTTGACATTTGATTATCGACCACGTGCATTTGAGAACAATCTAAAAAGGTGGGCTCACCACCTAAACATCAGAACAACTTAAAGAGAAGCAATTTTTTTTAAACATAAAGCAATGGCTCAACTTGGCCGCATCCTTTTTTCGATGGAGCAAGGCGGATACAGACAAGGACAGAACAACATATATGAAGAAAAAACAACAACTAAGACAGAACAACTAATAAACACAAAAAACATGACTGTGTGATCCGTGTTAAGCGTTGCTATCCTTCAGCTGTTGAAACATCTTCACACACGCGAGCCCAAATCCAAATCACGCCACGGTGGCCAAACAGATGAAGACTACCAGCCTTCAAAACTCCACTGAGGTCCCAGCCACATTTCTCTAAAAAAAACTGGCACCAAAGGCCTTCCATCAAACTTTCGGCAATACCCACCGAAGGACCACAAACCCGCTACACGAGCGCACCCGTCCTAAAACGAAACCTGCACATACGGCTATGTACAGCCAAAAAAACCGACAAATCCAACCGGATTCGCCGCCGATCGTCGCCCCCGAGACACCCCGGCAGAGGAAACGCCGCACCGCCCACGCCCAACCCAACCATCCGATCCGGCCCTCCCCACCCGGCCACCACGAAGGCAACACACCAGTAAACCCTGGCACAGAAGACATCCGCCCCGGCCAGCCACATATATACACAATCAACCCAAAAAAATCGACCTTCTCCGCCCCCTGCCGCCCAACCGCAACCGTCTGGCTACTCGTCGTCCTCAAAGCACCTCCGAGAACATCCCCAACTGACCAACCAGAGCCAACCAGTGGGAAGGCGCAGCGAAACCATGCGAGAAAGAGGGAAGAGGACGGAGACGAGCCCCGCTATGAACTGGAAACCGCTGCTTGACCCGAAAAAACCTCCGGAACCTCTCGCGCCTTCTAGAGAGAACCGAGAGCCTTCTTTTTAGAATTTATTTTGAACCGCTTTTTAACTTGGCCGCATCCTTAATTATCTATTCCTTATTTTGATATTATTTTTTATTATAAAATATATAATTTTTTAAAATATAATTCTAAGTTTTTAATTATGATTATAAAATATATTTTCTTTTTGGAATCAAATTTTGTTTAATCTTCTATATAAATATTAATTTAAATTCATATAATAATTTAATTAATTGTTATTCAAACTTTTTATAAATATCTAACATTTTTATAAATTTTAATCTAATAAATCTAAACTAGACTCCACTCACCTAATCTAATACAATCTAATCTAACACAACATAAACTTACCTAAGCTCACCCAACACAACCTAAGCTCACCTAGTCATCTTTGAGACCTAATCTTATTATTGAAAAAATCATGGTAGGGGATGCTCTAAGTTCCAATAACTCCTTCTCAAGACTCAAAACTGTTGTAAAATTGTTATAAAAATAAAATAAGTCTAAACATTTAAATATAAAAACTATAAACCAAATAAGTCTGTACATGTATTTTAAGTCCAATCCTCATATTACTAAGCTCAGGTCCAGCCTAATCGAAAATAATATGGTCTGTTACTGTTACTGTTCATAGGGCGGGGTCGGGTTGGGCTTACCGAATATTTTGAAGCATTAGGGCTATATGAAGCTCTATTTTTATTCGGGCTGAAACGGGCCGAACGGAATATAAAAGATTGAATGCGAAAATTATAATTATCAAAAATATTAGTGGTCCAACAATTTTTTTTTCATACCTGCTAAGTTACGATTAAGTGATAATAACAAACTATAAAATTACAACATATTATGATTTACAACATAGGAAAAGGATCAGGTGCAAAACCCATATTCTTGTAAAAAATACAAAACAATCACATCCTTTGATTTTGTAAATTCAATGGATGAGATTAAATGAAAATAAATAAATATAAATTCAAATTGATATTTAATCAGGGTAAATATGGAATACCTTATCTTTATTTATCTCTCCTCCTCTCAATTAAAAAACTCTCTTCTCCATGAAACAATCCCAGATCTGAATCTCCATCACCCCTCTCTCCTCCCTTCTCCTCAACTCCATCATTTCTACAAAATCAAATCACAAAAGTAATCGAGCAGCTTGTCAAGAAGATTCAAGAAACAGAGCATCCTCAGCCATGTCGAAACCTTATACACTCAGCTCCAATCGCTGCCAAATGACCTCGAATTTCACCTTCAACTTCAATCTTTGTAAACAAAGCTCCAGCGCCGCGTACATCAATCTTTAGGTCGATGATTTATGGATCAAAATCAGAGAGGAGGCTCTGTTCGAAGCGAAGAAGGAGGCTCTGTTAAGGACCGCGATCCGGCTTGCGTCAGTTACATACACTGCTTGCTCAACTTCAAAGGGTTTCTGGCTTTGGAATCCTACAGAGTTCGTCAAATGTAACTAAAATTCGTCCAGATTTTGGTATTATCATTGTATAATATGTCAAGACATTTTATAATTCGTTATGGCCAATTTATAGTTCGTCATGTTCAGTTTCGAATTTTTCTTTATGAAAACTGTTGATTTGATTTTGGGATGAGTTCCATTGATGTCGAAGATGATCCAGAGTGTGAAAAATTGTGTTCAACGAAGTTTTACTCCTTCAATTTGATCGAATTTAGTCCGATTTTTTATAATTCGTCACGGCCATTTTATAGTTCGTAATGTTCAGTTTCGAATTTTTCTTTATGAAAACTGTCGATTGCATTTTGGGTTGAGTTCCATTGATGTCGAAGATGATCCAGAGTGTGAAAAACTGAGTTCGACGAAGTTTTACTCCTTCAATTTGATCAAATTAAGTCCGATTTCTTATAATTCGTCATGCCAATTTATACTTCGTCATGACTATACACGTTCAAACTTTTATTATTTGACAATTTGTCATAATTCTTAATGAATTATAGTCCACTTTTGACGAACTATGACATAATTCGTCAAAACTGGGCTACAATTCATTAAGAATTCATCCATAATTCGTCATGTCAATTTTATAGTTCGTCATGACCAGATTCGAATTATTCTTTGTTTTCGGAAATGACGAATTTATGCTGAAGGCACACTTTTAATTGGCGCACTTAAACTCAGACTCTTTCCTCTGATAAAACCAACCCGAAATTGTGCGAATCTCCGACTCAACAAAATCCTCCATCCCCATCGCTGCAAGTATATCCAACTTTCCGGCTATTCGAGCTCCGATTTTCACGCCGAAAATGGCAGCAGACGTGCTCTGCTGCGGAACGGAGTTCTTCCTCTTTTTGGTGGTGATCAATGGATTAGTTGCTTTTGCCGGATTAATGGCGGGGCTCACTTTGGGATTGATGTCTCTCGGACTTGTTGACTTGGAGGTTTTGATCAAGGCTGGACGTCCCGAGGATCGGAAGCACGCAGGTGTGGTTTGAGGCAGAGAAATTGGGGGTGATGAACTGGTGCCCTTGAATTTTACAAATTTTAGGTCAATTATGCCCTTTTGAGAGAGAGAAACACTACTAAAATTTAGTTTTAATTTATTTAATTTAATTAAATAAACACCGTTGGATTAACAAAATCAAAGGATAAGATGATTTTGTATTTTGCACCAGATCTGGGCTTTGCACCAGATCTGGCCTCTTACAACATATCACAACACCTGTAGAATTTAGAAACAATGTTACAAAATATAAACTGGACAAAAACTGATAAAATAAAGAATATATAATTTTTGATAATGTGGCACAATATGAATCACAGCCTTCAGCCACATATCAACACCTGCACGACACGATAGTCGAAAATCCAAATTAAAAACTGAATTTGCAACAATGCAGTTATTCCAAACAAATTTGTAAACAAAAGATATCAATTTTGAATCTAACAGATGGAGTTGGCGGCCAGAGAAGCCAATAAGCCATCCTATAGTGTGATTTCAAACAAGGAGTACATTAGTATCAATTTCATTCTCAGGTATGCATTTGTTTAAACAGGTAAAGTGCAGAAACAATTAACTAAAAAACATAATAAGAACTCAATAGACTACTTGAGCAAGCCAACAAACCACACATCTAATTAACAACCTCATACCTCGCATCTTAACATCAAGGGAGCCTTAATCATGTCGAAAGCAATTCACTCATCGACTGCCGTAATTTCTCATCGTTAGGGCTGTGCATTGTTTGGTAATTTCCGATTACCGAATTAAATTTACCGTTCCCGAATTAATTCGGTTCGGTAATTCGGTAATTCGGTAGTTCGGTAATTTACCGATCGGTATTTCGGTAAAAATAATTCGGTAATCGGAATGGTTTTTCTTATTCGGTAATTTACCGATTACCGAATTACCGAACAATATATTTTTTAATAATATTTTTTTATAAATATAAAAAATTACATATTTTAACTAGGTTATTTCTCATCTATTTTAATAACTTTTGTGATGAAATTTTGTTGATCAATCATTTTGATGTTGAATTTTTCAATTTCTTTTATGTTTGTGTCACTAGATGATTAGTCTATCTTTATATAATTTTTTTTACATTTTTTCAAAAATATTATAAAATAAATTCGGTAATTTATCGGTAATTCGGTAATTACCGATAAACTACCGATTACCGATTTACCGAATTCATCGGTAATTAGATTAATTCGGTTCGGTAATCGGAATCAAAAAAACGAATTCGGTATTCGGTAATCGGTAATTCGGTAATCGGTAATTCGGTAAATTACCGAATACTCTGCCCTACTCATCGTCTCCCCGGCGGTCGCCACTTACGGATTCGACCTTTCTCTTAACGTCGACGACATCTCATACTCCTGAAGTTTAGAGAATTTGTGTTGTTTTCTTATTGAAAAACCTTGAACATATATACAAGACAGCAGACTTGGAGGAGAAGTCTAGATCCTATGAAATAGCAATTAGTATATACACTATCCTATCAATAAGGTAACAAGCATATATACAGTAAATCGTAGATGATAATATCTCATAATGTGACGTCGTCTAATACTCCCCCTCAAGTTGGAGCATGCAAGTCACGAATGCCCAACTTGCCAAGGAGATAGGAAAAAGGTTGTTTGCCCAATGCCTTGGTAAATAAGTCAGCTAGTTGATCCTGCGATCGCACATAAGAGGTGGCAATACAACCGCATTGGATGAGATCTCGCACAAAGTGACAGTCAATCTCAATGTGTTTGGTGCGCTCATGAAATACAGGATTTGCTGAGATATGTAGAGCAGCTTGACTATCGCAGACTAGATGCATGGGAGATGTATGATGGTAGCCGAGAGATAAAAGGAAAGCCTTGAGCCAAAGAAGCTCACAACAGGCAGCAGCCATTGAACGGTATTCAGCTTCTGCAGAGGAGCGTGATACAGTAGGTTGCTTCTTAGTCTTCCAAGACACAGGAGAAGCGCCTAAAACAACAAAGTACCCTGTTAAGGATCGTCTCGTAAGAGGGCATGCCGCCCAGTCACTATCACAATATGCAGTGAGCTGCAAAGAACTATGACGAGATAAAATGAGGCCCTGTCCGGGATGACTTTTGATGTAGTGAATCACCCGTATGGCAGCTTGCCAATGAGCCTCCGTAGGGCATTGCATAAACTGGGAAAGGATGTGGACCGAGTAACTGAGCTCAGGGCGTGTGATTGTCAAGTAAATCAGCCGTCCAACAAGACGACGGTAACGATCGGCGTGAGCATATGCAGGTCCAGATGCCTTGGCGAGGTCATGATTTGGTGGTAGAGGGAAATCAGTAGGCTTGGCCCCAAGCAAACCAGCCTCAGATAGAATGTCCAGAGCGTACTTGCGTTGAGAAACAAATAAACCATCCTTTCCATGAGCAATTTCAAGCCCTAAAAAATACTTCAGAATCCCTAAATCCTTCATGTGAAAACATGAATGCAAATAATCCTTAAATCTTGTAATGGAAGAGGAGTCATTGCCGGCGATGATCAGATCATCAACGTACACTAACACATGTAATTCAGTGTCGTGAAGAATATAGGAAAATAGGGAGTAGTCGGCATATGACTGTTTAAATCCAAACTTCACAAGAGCAGACATGAGTTTAGCAAACCAATTTCTAGGAGCTTGGCGGAGTCCATAAAGAGATTTCAAAAGACGACATACTTTACCATTTGGGGCTGCGAAACCAGGAGGAGGTCGCATATATACTTCTTCATGAAGGTCGCCATGTAAAAAAGCATTATGAACGTCCATTTGATGAAGCTCCCACCCTTTGATAGATGCCACTGATAGGAACAAACGAACAGAAGACATTTTCGCGACGGGAGCAAAGGTTTCATTGAAATCGATCCCTTCAACTTGACGATTACCGAGAACAACAAGACGAGCCTTGTGTCGCTCTATAGAACCATCTGATCTATACTTGATGCGAAACACCCATTTACAACCGATGAGCTTCTTATCTGGGGGCAACGACTCAAGGGACCAAGTTCCATTTTTTTCTAAGGCGACAAGCTCATCGGACATAGCAGCCCGCCATTCTGGATGCCGAACAGCATCAACAAATGAACTTGGCTCAATGGAGGCAGTAACAGCGGCTAAAAACTGCACATGTGAAGCTGAAAATTTTGCACAATTAACATAATTGTCAATCGGATAACGAGTACCTGAGGAAGATGTCGGAGTCGGTGATTGATGTGCAAAGGGAGGGGGTTGACAAATAGTCGTATTACAAACATAGTCGCGTAATCGAGTTGATTGTTTGTGAGGTCTTTCGCTGCGACGTAAGTGTTGCTCAGAAGACATCATAGGTGCAGAGCTTTCGAAATTACTAGATGGGGTTGCTGTTGTTGAAGATAATGGCACATCATGAGACGATGAGATTATTATTGTTGAAGACACTGGAGCAGTAACAAAGCTCTCCCTATCTTGAGACATGGGATGGAGTAAATCAAACTGAGATGGGGCAGATGCATCATAGGTAGCAGGATGTGTCATTGTATCATCGATCGAAGTTGCATTTGAATGTTGTTGCTGGAAAGGGAATGTATTTTCTTGAAAAATCACGTCTCGGGAATCCAAGAATGTCTCTGAATCAAGATCAAAAAGGCGCCAAGCCTTTTTACCATATGGATAACCAAGGAAGACGCATCGACGACTACGAGATGCAAACTTATCTTTGTCACGAGGAACAACAGCAGCATAACAGAGACACCCAAAGAGGCGTAAATGAGTATAGCTGGGAGCTTTACCAAAGAGGAGTTCATAAGGAGACTTGCCAAGAAGAACGGTAGACGGCGTTCGATTAATCAGGTAAGCTGCTGTAAGAGCACATTCGCCCCAAAAACGAATAGGTAATGATGCCTGAAATCGCAGAGCTCGAGCAACATTTAAGAGGTGACGATGCTTGCGCTCAGCGCGTCCGTTTTGCTGTGGAGTTGCAATACACGATGTCTCAAAAACTATGCCATTAGAATCAAAATAAGTACGAAGAGGCAAAAACTCAGAGCCATTGTCGGCTCGAAAACGCTTCACATGTTTGTTGAACTGTTTCTGAGCAAAAACACAAAAATTTTGCACCAAAGAAACTACTTCTGTCTTGGTGGCTATCAAATGAATCCATACGCAACGAGAGTAATCATCGACCAAAGTCAAAAAATAACGAGCACCGCAAGTTGACGAGACACGGTATGGTCCCCAAACGTCAGCATGAATAAGCTCAAATGGATCAATTGCTTTATTACTACTCAACGGAAAACAATCCCGAGTTTGTTTGGATTGAAGACAAACGAAACAAGGATCTTTTGAGTGCTTGCCATCAGAATGAACTCCTGGCAAATGTGAAACTATTTGATAACTAGGGTGACCCAAACGTTTGTGCCATAATTCTGAAGTCGATACTGAAACGGCAGCCACTTGTCCAACTGTTGTATCTCCAGTGCAAAGCCAAATGACCCCATCCCTTGCTTCACCGACTCCAATCACCGTCCTCAAAGTGCGGTCCTGAATGACACAAAATTTATCAGTAAGGGTGACAAGAAGCCTTAATTCACGGATTAAGTGAACAAGAGATATCAAGTTGCAATTAAATTTCGGAACTAGCAACACATTGCTAATACGCAAAGAGTCCCCAAGGACAGCAGTTCCTGCTTGCGAGGCAACCAAACTGGAACCATCAGGTAATGTAATTGTTGAAGGAGTGATAGCATGTAAATTTTCAAGTAAGTTCGAGTCGCCGGTCATATGATACGAGGCACCTGTATCAAGAATCCAGGAACCCGAACGCTTACCCATCATCTTGTGATCTGAGGTGCTTTTAAAATTTTTCATCATATCCATCATTTGATTCCACTGAGCGTCTGTAAGGCTCGGAGTAAGAGCCTCTCGATCTTGCAAAGTTAGAGAGGCAGGGAGTGAATTTGATGACACGGCTCCTTGGGCGGCATTTGCAACCCCAGTTAAACTATGTTCAGATATATGTGAGTGAGTAGATGAACCCACTGAGGCACCACGACCACGTCTAGCCCCTGAGGAAGGTGGTTGATTGACACTTCGTTTTCGCCGAAGCTCCTCCCACCATTCTGGATAGCCATGAAGTTTAAAACATGAAGAGACATCATGGTTAAGACGACCACAATGGGAGCAGCTTGCTTTGCCAATCTTGTTCGATGTCTCTGATTGGCCAGCATGGTGAGATTTGGTGGAAAAATGTTTTCCTTGGGCAGCAAATGCAACAGCATCTTGAGTAGAGGTTCGTTCAGTAGAGATCGTCCTATGCCTTTCTTCTTGAACGACAAGATAGTAGACGCGATTTAGTTCAGGTAGCGGATCTTGAGCTAAAATCTGAGAGCGTAATGTCCCATAGGCATCATCAAGGCCCATTAAAAATTGATGGACCGCCTCCTCTCTGCGTTCGACCTGCAGTTCAGAGACCCAAGCACACTTGCAGCCGGCACACGTGCAGTTTCGGGGTTTGATATATGTGGAAAGTTCATATTGTAAGTGCTTTAATCGCCCAAAATAAACAGAAATATCCTGACCATTTTGACGACAATGAGAAATCTCAGTACGAAGTTGATGAATACGAGGAGCATTTCCAATTGAGAAACGTTGTTGAATCTCATCCCAAAGAACCTTCACAGAATCGCAATAGGACAGTGAAGTTCAAATAGAGGAATCTACTGTGTGAAGAATCCACCCGATCATCATAGAGTTGACACTGCACCAATCATCATAATGAGCGTCAGTTTCAGCCGGTTGAGTAATTCGTCCATCAATAAATGCAAGTTTGCGTCGCGCGCGAAAAGCGTTTCGTAGGGCTTGCTCCCATTCTTGGTAATTGTCGCCCTTGAGGACATCGGGAACAAGCTTCATGCCAGTGTGATCTGACGGATGAAGATAATAGGGAGAGGTCATGTCAAGACCTCCTTTCGGCAAGGTTGTGACAGTAGTCGTCATGGATACACCAAAAAAAAATTTAGGCTTCTGGCGCTGATACCATGAAGTTTAGAGAATTTGTGTTGTTTTCTTATTGAAAAACCTTGAACATATATACAAGACAGCAGACTTGGAGGAGAAGTCTAGATCCTATGAAATAGCAATTAGTATATACACTATCCTATCAATAAGGTAACAAGCATATATACAGTAAATCGTAGATGATAATATCTCATAATGTGACGTCGTCTAATAACTCCCTTAAACTCTGTGTTATTAAAACCTACCCGGGGATCGATCCGATCAAGTCATTGGGTTAATGAGTCAGTGATTCAACCGGGTTGAACCGGATTAACCCGCACACCTTAAAAAATAAAAATAAAATACATATATATATATATGACATTATAAGTTAACATATTTATGAAGTAATTAAATATTACATGTTTATGATTTGAATAGAAGTATACAACAACATACCATAAATTTTAAATTTTGATAAAGTATAAATCAATAATAAAACAACAATAACAAGTTTAGTCTTAATTCGCAAGTCACAACAAGGGGTGGAGCCATGAAATATCCTTTAACAATATCATATAAAAAAAATACTGTGATATCCATTAATATTGGAAAATGTAAGATCTCAAAATCGAAATGTTTAAAAATAAACAAATCAGACACCAAAAATTAAAATTAAAGCTAGTTGATAATATATCACTTAAGTGATCCAAAGATGTTGGATAATTGTATTTCAAATTTTTCGGCTCATTATACAATCATATTATATCAAAAATTTTAAATTTTATCAGATATCTAATTGAGTCGTGATTAATATAGGGTTTAGGTATTTCTCAAACTCAAAATTAACACAAATTTGATATAGGCAGAAAATAAAGTTATATTATACAATCTTGATAGATTATTAGACTAATTGATTTTCTAGTTAAATATATAATAAGTAATAAATTTCATAAATTTGATAAATGAATATAGATTATATAAACAAAGTTTAAAACAAGAATCATGTTTAGTTCGGTGGAAGTAGAGGAGATAACCAAAGAGGAAGACTATGTTCGAGTCTTGTCCCAAGTCAAACAAAATTAATATTTTTCAGACCAAATTGAACTGGAATCACCGGGTCAATTAAAAACTGATCGGTTCAACTGGGTCTTCACCAGTTCAACCGGATCTTGACCAGATCAACCGAGTTTTGACCGAATCAATTGCATAAGCGGGTTGATTACAAAACCGAACCGATTCGGTGACCGGTTCTCGATCCAATCGATTGAACCGACCGATTAGATTCGGGTGTAATAACACTGCTGGAACCCGAATCTAACCTCACACTTATCACGAGAAACATCAACGAGGGTAGGAGAAAGAGGAGGTGAAAGTAGAGAGAAAAACAAATAACAAGTCCGGCTAGAGTTTAATGCAACTGTACTGGGCTGAGTTATTACGCAAGACTTAGAATTTCTGATATAATAGCAAATAGGTCGTGCATCGTGCTCATGTGAGCTTCAGATATGTGACCCTAGCCCGACCTTGGGCCTAAAAGGGAGCTTGCTTTGGCTCGTCTGGTTGTCGGACCAGTCTTATGGCTTTTGGGCCTAAGGGCTGTTTGTTGAGGCTACCTCAACCCGATGCATAAAGAAATGCGAAACCCTAACTCTATCCACCGTCTCCACCCTCGCCACCGCCACCCCTACCCCTGTTTACGCAGATTGACGAAAAGAACCCCGGTCCCTTTTCACACCTTCGCATCCAGTTTCTCTTCTCCGGTTCGAAACACGGGCCGATAAAGAAGACGATGTGTTACGTACATCTATTCCGGTTTGGTGCAGATCACTAGTTCATGACAACAAGATACTTCTTTGTACACAATGGAGGAGGAATGTTTCGCTTCTTCTCAACAATTCCCGTCTGCGATCTTTGCCGATTATCCGGTACTTGGTTTTTTTTTAATTTCTTACTTTTTAATTTAGGGTTTCAACTTTCTTGCTTCCAATGGGTATCCCGTCTATCAATCAATTTGGATAGGATCTGATTGACTAACTGTGGCTTGAGGTTTATCAACTGGGTTTCTGATTTTAGGGTTTATGGTACAATGTGGATTGATGTAGTTTATTTGGTTTCTTGAACATGTTGGGGTGACCATTTTGTGTCTAAAAGAAAGTACCATTTAATAATCCCTGCTGACAGGAAGTGGAATAAGCCCTTGAATGAGGATGCTCTTGATGATAAGACGAAATGGCTTTGGCCATTTGATCTGCATCAACGGAAAGGAAGCTGACTCTCGTAATCTCTGTGGCCGCGAGATCATGGATCTTTGGTACCGACTTTGCACAGCCCTTCAAGTCAAGTACTAATATCAGTCTCAGCCTTTTCATTCTGATAGAATTTCTCTGAATTTAGTGTTACAATTCTATGAGTTTTTCTTACTGCCGAAAAATTACAGTTGAAGATGTTTCGAAGAAAAGGGGCATGGACGTAAAGTTGCTCCATGAAATTGCATATGGCTGGTTTCGGAAATGAGGTTACAGATTTAGTGGCAGCTTTGAGACAGCTGAAAAATACTATGATTGGGCAGTTAAGGATCTAAGCTGCATTCAGCTGAAAAATACTATAACTGGGCAGTTGAGGATCTAAGCTCCATTCAGCTTGATAAAATACACGACTTTTCTGAATGCGCGAAATTCAAGCAAATCATTGACCACTTCAATGATTTGCTTGAATTTCGCGCATTCATAAAAGTCGTGTATTTTATCAAGCTGAATGCAGCTTAGATCCTCAACTGCCCAGTTATAGTATTTTTCAGCTGAATGCAGCTTAGATCCTTAACTGCCCAATCATAGTATTTTTCAGCTGTCTCAAAGCTGCCACTAAATCTGTAACCTCATCTCCGAAACCAGAAATGCCCATATCATAGTATTTGGAAGACAAGACAGATGATGAAACCATATGTTGGGCCTCGCAAGTCGTTTTAAGAGGGTTTGGAGCTGAGTCGGCCGGTGCTTTGGCATATGAAGGTGGCTCTGACAACAGTAAATTGAAAGGCAGATGTGGAGCTGTAGAACATGATGGAGAGGGACTGGTATGCAGCTATTGTGATAAAACACTGCGGTGTATTATGGTCAACGGCGGGGCGTTCTACTGTGATAAGTGCTATAATTCGCTTTTTGGTGAAAGGTGACTGCCTTGTTTTGGATTCTTCCACACTAGACACTCTTTTCATATTTGACATTGTGATTCATGGGTAGAACATATGATCCTCTTATACTTTTCATATAACAGTACAAAATATAAACAAAGTGTGAATTCTGTTTCAGTTGCTAATACACTACTACATGTCAATACTTTAATGCACCTGCTAATACACTACTACATGTCAGCTTAATCCTCGCTATCATCAGGCTCATTTAAACTGACACTTCAGTTTTTGGAAGATTACCCTGATAAGCCGCCAGAGGTTCGTTTTGTTTCCAGAATGTTCCACCCAAACAGTAAGTCAAAGTTCTGTTCTGTTTTTCTTTTTCTGGTTCCAGTGTTATTTATGGATGCGTTTTTCTAATATGAGAACCTACGATTTGTGCTAAATGCTAATCCATTCTTAAAAATATATTTTCCTTCAAATGTGTGGGGAGCCTCTTTTTTTTCTTTCTTTTTTGCAAGTTTATGCGGATGGAAGACTTTGCTTGGACATCCTACAAAAGCAATGGCGTCCAGTTTATGATGTCGCTGCAATACTTACTTCCATTCAGGTAATTTATTTATGTCTGATATTTGGTTTTTTTCTTCCAACATAAGCCCATTAAACAAGGTAAAATGCTGCCTCATATCTGGCTACATGGGACAATGACGGTTGATTATTTGGTATGACGTGGAAACAGTTATATACAGTGTTCATGCATGTGTCTTCTGATCTAGTAAACTGCAATTATCGGCTCTGAGGCATGTAATTGTTTTCTGGCTTTCCAGTCCTTGCTGAGTGATCCAAATGCAAGTTCTCATGCCAATCCCGAAGCTGCGGTAATGCTCAGTGATAACAAGAGAGAGTACAACAGGAAAGTGCGTGAAATAGTTGAGAATAGCTGGACAGCAGATTAAACCCTTTTCTGTTAAAATGTTGTACAGCTTCAAGTAGAAATCCCTAAAAAAACCATCCATGGAAGTACATACAAACTGTAACACCGTAATCTCCATAACTGTGGATCACTTTACTGCGTTAAATTTGATAAATGAGGATGGCTAGTTTGCTTGTTAGTTTCAATGGGGTTTACGTATATAGTGAAAGTTGAGCTCGTTATATCGAAAAGTACCTGAAGGCATGGTCATCTTGTCGCTCGCACTCTGTGTTGGCAGTAATAGTTGAGCTACATGGAATTAAAATTGTCCAGGAGACTTTGTTTTTATGATTTCAGGGCTTATTTGTGTCAGCTGGTCACCAGAGTTCCCCCAAACACTTCAGTAGGATGCCGCAAAGGAAGCCCCAATGAAGTGTTAAAGGGAACTCCGGGAGGCAGCTGACGTTTTTCTTGTCGACACAGGTGTATTCCCATGGAGCAGGTTTGTGCAGAATTACAGGTAACTGACGAATGTTTTGAAATATCTTTCGTTCTTTTTTTTCTTTTCTTTTTTCTTTGCTAGTCAAGTGGTACCTAGAGTTCCCCAAACACTTCAGTAGGACTCGAGTACATGTCCCAATGAAGTGTTGTAGGGAACTCTCGATAACAACTGACATTGTTTTTCCTTGCATTGGTCAGATCAGGCGGCATCCGCAGTTCCCCCAAACACTTCAGTAGGACTAAATTACAAGTCCCAATGAAGTGTTGTAGGGAACTCCAGATAAAGACTGACATTGTCGTTGCGTGTTCGAATCAGGTAGCAGCCGGAGTTCCCCCAAACACTTCAGTAGGGTTACCTACCATGTGTCCCAATGAAGTGTTGTAGGGAACCCCAGATAGCAAACTGATGTCTTTACATTATTGTTTTTCCTATTTGCTGTTTGATATCATCTTCTGAACCGAAGCCTTCTATTTATAGTTGTGTGGCGAGTTCTTTTCAGCTTGAACCTGGCCGGTTTTGCAGGAAGCATTCCTCTCGAACAATTAATCAGATACGATTGATTCTGGTGAGTGCAAAGCGTTACATAAATCGGCAGTAAAAGAGTTCAAAGTTGGCTCTTAAAGATAGCTACCAAAAATTGTTCCAATGATCTTCTGAGGCAGAATGTGGTCCTGGGCATTATTCCTGATGCTGCAAAAGACTCAACTAGGCGATCCACTGCTTCGACGTTACACAAAAGCTCGCCTTTCTGAGGTACCGAACACAGACGAACATAGTGCATTTTTCCATCTAAATTCATAAAGCCAAAAACCTCTAGATGGTTTCATTAGTGTTGAAGCTGGATATGCTCCACAGGACCATTTGTGACACGGACTCTGAATCTCCGTTAAGTTCTTTCAGCGTTTGATCCCAAACCTGAAAGAGTTGCACTGCCCCTTTGTGTGTTAGAAGAACCTTAGTTAATATAACGACCAAATTCATTATGCACTTCACTGGTTTTAGTATCAAAACGCGCAGGGACTCGAAAGTAAATTAGTAGCTAGCCTGGGGTCGAAGTATAATTATTTCTTGTTAACGGGTTGCATTGTAATTTGAAAGAGCTCGACGGAATGGGCCACATCATATGCTAACGATTAAAGATGTTTATGGGCTTGGGCCTAGCCAGCCGCATGTCGTTATAATAGGGCCAGGCTCAAAAGGCATGAAATTCTAAATTTGCACTAATATTATGGCAATTTCAGATTTAATTTAATAAAAATACATAAGTTTAATTTCAAAACAACTGCAAATTTGAAGCTGTCTTGGCAGACCTGTTATAGTTTTTTTTGGGTAAGGCAGTTATGCAATTTATTTTGATTGAATGTTCACTCATGTGGTACATTAATATGTCGACCAAGTATGGACAAGCGCTTGACTGTATGCCCCGTTCATTATTACACGTTTTTGATATTGAAATGATAAGGAGCAAATGAAATGGAAGTGTTTCAATCCATCTGTATTTCTGCCGAACTGAACCAAGCAATCCGAGGAAATAAGCATTAAACTTAAAATATACGTACCATATATCCTTTCATTTAGTTTCTTGTGCTAGAGAAATCAAATGTGAATGCCTTTTTGTGCAGATCGATCTTCGAGGCAAACCAGCTCTTGAGAAGCTATTTGGTTCAACAAAGTACGTAATAGATTCTGTATAGTCTTCTTTCTGTCTTTTCTGCTTGCATATGTTAATCCTTATTCAGTCTGAAAATGTTAGTTAAATATAACTTAATTATTCATTTTGCGCATGAGCTCATACTGTATTTGCTGATTCAACTTTAGGTTTAGTTTGATGGTGTCATACATTTTGCTGGCCTAAAAGCAGTTGGTGAAAGTGTACAAATTAAGCCCACTGCTTTACTGCAAAGACAACCTTATTAGTACAATAACTTTGTTGGAGGTGGTCGTCGTACATGGATGTAAAAGGGTATATATGGTTCTCTTCCTCTGTCGCCCCATTCAATAGTGTGATCTATTATAGCTTTAGTTTCAACCTTTTCTTCATCAAGATGACTCTAATTATTGGTTTCAATTTTTTTGTTATTTCAAGTTGTATCGCATTCACTTTTCTTGGTTTCAACTCTATATAGACACAATACTTGTAACAGATTTTGTAGTTAATTCTCTCTACTGTGTCTCTATCACTGCTTATTTTTTTTGAACTTGACAGCATAGCACACAATTCCTCTTTATGTGTCTTATCTGCCAGAAGATAGTAGTTTCACTAATCCAAACATGCTCTCTTCAATTTGAAGAATATCTTTGTCCCAATTCAAAAGATAATCTTTGAACGACGTTATGTTCTGAGCTTTTAATGAACATGATGCTAACTCATTTCTGTAATTTCCAGCTTGTATTTTCGTCCTCAGCCACTGTACGTGTATGGCTGGCCAAAGCACAGAAGACTTCCCTCTATCTGCTGCAAATCCATATGGAAGGGATGAACCAAGGTATGTGACTGAGCTACTCTGGTTGCACGTGATCATGTGCATAAGTTGAACATAAAAACAATCGTCAATATTTGTTTACTGTAGGTGAAGTAAGCTCTCGCTGATGCACTACATGTAGTTTTTAGAGCTTGTGAAGTAGGTAGGCGACATGCTGCCTTTTTAGGCTGGTCGAGTAAATGTGCTGAACACTTTCTTTAGTATAAAATATGCGACTCACAAGTCACTTGTATGCAGAAAATCTCAATTATAATGGCAGGAAGGAGACATGGTGACGTTTATGCCTCGATAGAGAAAGCTGCGCGTGAAGTGGAAGTAAGGAACTATACATATTTATAAACTCAAGATCTAGCTAATTCAACATTGGGAACTAGATAGCTGTGTCTAACTAATAATATTACCATGTGATTGAGTTGCAGGGCAACATATGGAATAGAGGAAATGTGTAAAGATCAATGGAATTGGGCTAGCAAGAATCATATGGGAAATCCAGACTCCGCAGACTAATAGCTAGCTCTTCTAATAGTTACACAAAGGTAGCGCTCGTTATGTGATCAGGGTGACTGTCGATTCCTCCATGAGGCCAACCACACCCTTTCTGCAAAAATCACTTCATCGAAAAAAAAGGGGTCCCGCTCTTCCGCTCGATCCTGTCCTAAAAAGAAAGACATCAACTTCATTTGTTCTTGATCTATTGTATTTTGTTTTGTTTTTTCTTATCTTTCAATAAAAGTTTGTGTTAAAAAAAAAAAGATAGCGCTCAGGGTCGTGCTTGACATTTCAGGGGTGCTAGGGCAAACTTTTTTTGGGCCCCAACAAATTAAAAAATTATAAGAATCACGAAAAATACATATTTGCTCTGCCTAATCACGCAATAAAGAGTTTTATCCAAGATATCGTCAACCTTGATTGGTTTTCATTTCACACTCCTGAATATGAAAACAAAAACGGCTAACGCATAAATTGATTTTACTTTACCCCTGGATAAACTTCCTATCAAACTAGTATGAAAGAGATATGTTGTGCTTACTTTCCCAGTGTAGTTTCATTCAGATGAGACCTTCGAAAAAATCAAATCTGCAATAGAAAGAAAATAATACTATAGAAACTGTAGTTTTACTAAAAAAAAAAGTCACATGCTTGACTCAAAATACTTAAACATTCAGCCATAAACCTTAGAATAGCTTACCTCAAAAACAAGTTCAGCATAAACTTCAAACATGTACATTTAAAGGCAGCATGCAGACTTTCAACAACCACTCTAAATTAAGAACTTTTGTAGTCATCCTTAAAAAAACATGCAAAATTTCAAACCAAAGTAATCATAGAATGATGTCTTCGATGTTGATAAGTGATGAACAATGATGTTTGCATTGCGAATTGCGATTGCGAGTGCCCCAGTGACTGCCGACCGCCGTTTGTAATTGTTACTTTCGTTACACAATACGTATTTGATATGTGAGTTTGGTTTAATAAGGGCTTGATTAATATTTGGGGCCCTCAATCTCATCAGCCTAATCTAAATTTGTCAGATTTTTTTTCTTCTTTTTCACATAGATTATGGTAACCTATCTCAAAAATTATGGGCCCCCTACGCGAGTTGGGCCCTTGTCCTACGCCCCACTTCCCCCTATATCAGTCACGACCCTGGTTGCACTGCAGAAGGCTCCATCTTGGCAAGATATGATAACTTGGCTCAGGCAGACTATATAAATTAATAACCCCAGGATGGGGAGTTTTTTTAAAAAAAAGACCCTTTTTGTATTTCACATGATCCATGTGAGTTTGCACTTTCAAAACTGAGTTTTTTTTTTTTAAAACTGACCCAGACTCGAGTTTGGATTTCAAAACTAACCCACGCGAGTTTCACATTTCAAAAATGACCCATTTTTAATAAGACCGGATTCCCAGGATCTGGTCTTCTGTGTTTTTTACAAAACCGATTCCCCAGGATCCGGTCTTATGTGCAAACGAAAACACGTGGAGTTCTCTCATTCGAACACGCATAGAAGACCGGATCTTGGGGATCCGGTCTTGTAAAAAACGTAAAAGACCAGATCCCCAGGATCCGGTCTCATTAAAAATGGGTCAGTTTTGAAATGTGAAACTCGCATGGGTCATTTTTGAAATCCAAACTCGACTTTGGATCAGTTTTAAAAAAACTCTTCAAAACTAGCCTGTTTTATTAAGACCGGATTCCCGAGAATTGATTTTTGCCATTTTCTCAAACACCGGATGGCCAGGAACCGATTTTTGCAAAAAAATGACAGGTGGACGAAACGTGTATTTAAGTGTATGTGGATGCCGGGTGAAAAAAAATTAAATTTTTTTATACACCGGTTCCTGGACTACCGGTTTTGTAAAAAAAAAAAAAAAATTTAAAAAAATCATCATTCTCTTTACCGTTTTCTGTTCGACATCTTTCTGATATCAGCGGGCAACCTTGAATCTTCAGATGCCGGAGTGAATCGGGAAAACCGTGATCCGGTTAGTACTTCAGTGATTGACAGTTTTGTATGTAAAGATCCTTCAGAGATGTGATAGCCTTTAAGCATGTCATTTGGTCCTAAATTCTCTAAACTAGGGCATGAGCCGATGCGAAAAAACTCGAGTGTGGCTGGACGCCCGCTGCTTGGGTAGGTCCCTGGGGAGGGGAATAGGAACAAGTGTTCAGGATGAATGTTGGCATAAACTAAGTTGTCACGGGGATAAAGTCAAGTTGCAATTTGTGAGAAGGGAGGCGAATGGACTGGCAGATCATTTGGCAAAGAACACATTACAACGGAGATCGATTTGGTCCAGGTTGGACCCAACAGCTCCTACGTCCAACTGTTCTTCTAAGTTCCTCAAGACTCGAACCACCGTTGTAAAACTATTATAAAAATAAAATAAGTCTAACCATTTAAATATAGACGTTGGATCAAATAAAAATCATATTTAAATATAAAATTGTAAACTACCGAAGAATTTGACAGTGTCACTCTCGATCAATCATAATTTGGTACACTTTTTATAAATAATTTTTTTTAAATGGACTTCAAAAAAAATACATAACAGACGCGAGGGTATAAGCGTCCTACAAATTATCCAGACTTAACAGACGCGAGGGTATAAACGTCCTACAAATTATCCAGACTTAACAGACGCATACGTTAAGTCTGGATATTATTGTGTAAGACTGTTTTAAGTCTGATCATTACCAATTTAAGTCAGAATATCAATTCAAGTGTGTTTTTAAGTCTGGATATTACTAATTTAAGTCTGGCATTACTAATTCGGGTATGGATATCAATTTAAGTGTGTTTTTTAAGTCTGATCATTCCAAGTTATGTCTGATCATTTCAAGTTAAGTCTGATTTGAAATCCGGGATATGTGGAATGACTATAATGCCCCTCTGTGTTATATCCGAGATTTCGACGAATTCGGACACGTGTCAGCTTGAAATCCGATTTTTTAGTTTTCATAAATAATCATGGTTTTTACCTGAACCGCACTCTTAAATATAAATAGAAAAATTATAAACCAAATAAGTCTGAACATGTATGTTAAGTCTGAACTTTTACATTTTATTAAGTCTAAATATTATGTTAAGTCTGAACTTTTACATTATGTTAAGTCTGAATATTACGTTAAGTCTGAACTTTTACATTTTGTTAAATCTGAGCATTATCAAATAACTCTGAACATTATGTTAAGTCTGAACTTTTACATGATTAATAACTTTTATAAATAAATATGATTTTGATTTTCACCCGATCTCTGCCCAAAATAAAAACCCGAAAACCCAAAACAGATCCATACCCGACCCACACCGCAACCCGGCAATCTGTCTTCACCTCAACCCGATGATTAAAGAAATGCAAAACCCTAACTCTACCCACCAACTCCATCCTCGCCCCCGCCACCCAGTCAGAATGTACTCTGTACTCCCTGCGTTTTTTAATCCTTGTTTGTCAAACATGAATGAAATTTCAAAATTCAAAAATGATGAAATTGTTTGGTTAGTTACGCAGATTCGGAGACCGATTTAGAAACCGTTGGTCAGTTATGTTGAGTTGCGCAGCGTACACACTTTCTTACTCAAGTGCATAAAACACAATTACAAGTGACCCCAATTTATACTAGAGCTCCTCCTAAATGGAGGGCTATGATTATTTTGACCTTATGGCTAAAATTAGCTAATCTAGAAAACTCCACATAGATATCTTTCTCGACAAGCTTCCATACTTTTCTAGAGAATTCATTAAAACTTTCTCCTTTTCTTGAGTTGGGCTTCTACTTCTTTTACTTTTGGGTCATGTCCTCATTTTAGGACACAATTACAAGTGACCCCTATTTATACTAGAGCTCCTCTTAAATGGAGGGCTATGATTATTTTGATCTTATGGCTAAAATTAGCTAATCTAGAAAACTCCACATAAATATCTTTCTCGACATGCTTCCATACTTTTCTAGAGAATTTATTAAAACTTTCTCCTTTTCTTGAGTTGGGCTTCTACTTCTTTTACTTTTGGATCATGTCCTCATTTTAGGTTTAAGCTCTTAGCCCAAATTAGGCATTGATATCTTAATACTCCCCCTCAATGCCTAATTTCTCTTCTGCTCTGGGTGATCTCTTGATGTTGGCTCCAATATCAAACTTATCATGCGGTGTCTTGATCGTTCTTGGATAAACTTTAATCTTCTTTGCGCCTTTCTTCATCTCCAACGTATTTAAAACGTCTTCTTGTGAATCATTGTCTTTATTTAGTAGTGCCTTCACTTGAGTAGACCCACTCAGCTCCCTTGATTTTTGACTTCCTGCATTGCTGACTTGTCGTAGGCTGACGTATCTTTGTTGGTGCTACTATACCTTTGAAAGGCTCTATTTGCAACTCCACGCGTGTCTTCAATTTTATACCTTATCACGTTCTCGCACGTCAGATTGTGTAGCCACCAGTTCTATCTGTTCGTGATTTAGCACGAATTCAGCAAGCATCCTCTTTCCAGAGTCTTCTAGCTTAGACTGATCATCACCATGCTCTTCAACATCTTGCTACATGATCACTGCACTTGCTGCTATCTCAGAGCCTTCATCACTCTCTAAGTATTCAATCCACACATCATTGATGTTATGCTCGGTAAGATCCCACTCATCTTCAGAGAGATCTTCTTTAGTCGGATTCCTCGAGGTCCCATTCTTCTTCTTCGGACATATCTTCCTCAACCGCATATGTAGCCTAGAAGTCCCACTCTTCCTTGCTTGGAACATTGACCTTGTTTGTCTTGATGAAATTATTGTGAACCTTCTTTCCATATTTGGAGTCTCTTGTGTAATGACTTTTACGACCACATTTATAGCACTCTACTCTTTTGTTTTTAGTATCATGTGATCCATAATGTTCTTCTCTATCAGAATCGTCTTCATATTCACTATCTGATTTGTGGCCACAATGTTTACACTTACTTCTCATATGCTATCTATCATTGCCTCTCTTAGATCTTTGACTTAATGTCTTAACACTGAACAAAGTCTTCTCCGGTACATTAAGGCAGCTCCAGCTCAAGGTATCTTATTTCCCAGCAAGTCTAACCTTCGGCTTCAAGCATTTTGTGACGCGGACTGGGCAGCGTGTCCTTTAACCAGGAGGTCCATCACTGGACATTGTGTGATGTTGGGATCTAGTATCATATCCTGGAAAACTAAGAAGCAACCGGTTGTCTCACGGTCTTCAGTAGAATCTGAATATAGATCCAAGGCTGCGGTTTGTTGCGAGTTGACTTGGTTGGCCAGGCTAATCACAGATATGGGTGTCCATGTTCGACCTGACATTCTCTTACACTGCGACAACAAGGCTGCCACATTACCCGGTGTTCCACGAGCGCACAAAACATGTGGAATTGGACTATCACCTGGTCCGGGCACATGTGTTATCCAAGTTTGTCTTACCTCTTCACATCAACAACAATGAGCAACCTGTGGATATTTTTACAAAAGCTTTGCAGCGAGAGCAACTACAGTACTTGTGTTCAAAGCTTGGAGTGTTGAACTTCTTACACTCGGCAGCTTGAGGGGGGTATTGAGGAGTAAAAGGGGTTTTAGTGGAAGGGTGTGTTGATTGTTATTGTTTGTTGTTCAGGCGGGAAAGTATGTTATTTCCAGTTGTGTTTTTGGTCTCAGTCCGAATGGCGTCGTCTAATCAATGAGCGTGTAAGTTTGTGTTTCATTGTATGCGGCGTCGTCTGGTTCTGAGTACAAAAACTCAACTCTCGGCTTTTCCCCAATTGTAACAGAAATTAACAAATTTAATAAACCCTAAGCTTTCCCCTAAATGCGATTTTTGTTTTCTTTGTCCCCGACTGCTCAATCGCACTTCACAATGCTCGATTAGGATTCCGACGAGCTCGTTTCTCATGTATATTATGAGGTGCTAGAATTGGGATTATATTAGATGTTATAGATTAAGTCATTGGAGTTGTATGACCCTACCTTGTAACAAACGTGGTGATTATATTGTGAATGGATCGTGATTTTTGATTAGTTAAGTCATGGAGTAATACAGTTCTACGTATAGGTTTATTGAGCAATTCAGTATGGGTTCAGTTCATCGAGCAAAGTAATCATATTTGCGCACTCAAGTATTGGATTCAGTAGAGATCGGTGAGTAAATAATGTACTTATTTAATTATATTGTTAATGCTATACGGTACTTACGTATATCATTATATTATTATATGGGTAATGATGTTAGATTGAATGCAAATCCACTCGTCTTTACGAAACGACATACGTTTTATGTTGATACATAAACATGTCATAAGTATATAATATAGTTGATGTGGAGAAATACTTTATACATATGTGCATCTCGGCATACACTACATGCACCATCATGGACACGACATGTGATCTGGCAATACTCATCTCGCAGTTTGATATGATGGTCCGGACCGGCATTGACGACTGCCCACTATGGCTTATGATTTTGACACGATGTGATATGGCGAGGCTCAGCCCGTACTATGGTATGATGGTCCGGACCGACAGCGACGACTGCCCACCATAGATAGTACGATCGATCGGTACGTGCATCATCATCACACTTCATCTGCATCATGTTGAATTTTATGTTGTAGATATATTATTAATTAAATGAATCATGGACATGGATTATAATGTGGTTAATAATATTATTAAGTATGTTATTTATTTACTGAGTCAATTTGACTCACCCCGTTATTCCCACTCACCTTTCAGATTAGTGAACTGTTGTTTGGGAGTTGTTAGCTGTCTTCGCTAGTGATCTTTACACTTTATGCACAGTGTCATCCATCTAGTCATTCATGGGAGTTTGTCGGTTATATCTTTATTTCAAATTAAATTAGAGTATTACTCCGTTGTGCTCGAGTAAGATTCTGGTTGATGAAATTAAATGTATCTCTAGTCCAGTGTAATATGTATTATTCAGTTACATAACTCGGTTACAAGTAAGTGTTCAATTATATTTATTAATGTTGACATAGAGGCTTGTTTGACAAGAGGATCAAACGTCGGTCTCGGCCTACTTTTTTTGGGTCGTGACATATATGGAGAAACTTTTACAAGAGGTACTTTCTCACATCTCACACTTTCTTACTCAAGTGCATAAAACACTTACAAGTGACCTCCATAAAACACTTTCTTACGGCTAAAATTACCTAATCTAAAAAACTCTACATGAATATATTTCTCCACACAATCCATACTTTTCTAAAGAATTGATCAAAGCTCTTAAGCCCAAATTAGAAATTGATATCTTAATAAGTTACAGCTGTCGACTCGAGCGTCTTCATCATTTCACTCTACTTCTCCATCTCATATCAGAGATTATCGCCTCAGCCAAGCTTTAACAAAAACAAAATGCATGAAGCATCGTCCTCCGCCAACGAGATACTTCCTTTGTACACAATCGAGGAGGAATCGTTCGCTTCTTTTCCAACATAACTCCCTTCTGCGATCTATTCGGTACTGGGGTTTTTTAATTTCTTACTTTGTTAATTTAGGGTTTCAACTTTCTTGGGTATCCCGTCTATCAATCAATTTGACTAGTTGAGGATCTGATTGACTAAGTGTGGCTTGAGGTTTATCAACTGGGTTTCTAATTTTAGGGTTTACGGCACAATGCGGATTGATGTAGTATATTTGGTTTCTTGAACAGGCTGGAGTAACCATTTTGTGTCGAAAGAAAGTACCATTTAATAATCCATGCTGACAGGAAGTGGAATAAGCCCTTGAATGAGGATGCTCTTGATGATCAGACTCATCTCTTGCATGGACTCATCCACCGTAATGGCTTTGGCCATTTGATCTGCATCAACGGAAAGGAAGCTGGCTCTCGTAATCTCTGTGGCCGCTTGATCATGGATATTTGGGACACACTCTGGACAGCCCTTCAAGTCAGGTACTAATATCAGTCTCAGCCTTTTCATTCTGATAGAATTTCTCAGCATTGAGAAATTTAGTGTTACAATTCTATGAATTTTGCTTACTGCAGAAAAATTATAGTTGAAGATGTTTCGAAGAAAAGGGGCATGGACGTAAAGTTGCTCCATGAAATTGCATATGGGCATTCCTGGTTTGGGAGATGGGGTTACAACATCACTAAAAATTTAGCAGTAGGGGGACTTTGTTTGTGAATATCCGCTCGAAGAAGCCATCTGAGTGGATGGTGATTGATTCACATGAGTAGCTGCCTCTAAGAGTGAGCATGAATCTAAATAGGTCTCTCATGGTCAGCAACCGACCTTCACTCACATGTCTATAGTGGTCAATGATTTGCTTGAATTTCGCGCATTCAGAAAAGTCATGTATTATTTACCAGCTGAA
This sequence comes from Rhodiola chrysanthemifolia, assembly GCA_033675395.1. NCBI lineage: Eukaryota > Viridiplantae > Streptophyta > Magnoliopsida > Saxifragales > Crassulaceae > Rhodiola > Rhodiola chrysanthemifolia. Next base: position 18,157,743 of record CM066207.1, read on the forward strand.
TAGAGCTTAGATAATACATGTGAGTGAAGGTCAATTATTTATCCAGTTGAAAAGGATCTAATCTCTATTCAGCTGGATATATAATACATGACTTTTCTGAATGCACGAAATTCAAGCAAATCATTGACCACTATAGACATGTGAGTGAAGGTCGGTTGCTGACCATGAGAGACCTATTTCGATTCATGCTCTCTTAGAGCAGCTACTCATGTGAATCAATCACCATCCACTCAGATGGCTTCTTCGAGCGAATATTCACAAACGAAGTCCCCCTGCTGCTAAATCTTTTAGTGATGTTGCTGCTGAAATCATATGTCGATGGCCACCAACTAGGTTGAAAGAGACAGCAGAGGCTGTTATTAATATATTAAAACGGAAGAAAGCGCGGGGCGGCGACTAGTCGTCAAGAAGTGAAAGATGCTTTGAGCGGGGACACTGGCCTTCTTGACCGTGTTCTAAGTCATATGGACAATGTTATCGATGGAAGTTATTTGGTCAAATGTGTTACTAACCGCGCCGCGACACTAGGAAATTTGAATACACGAGATTCGTGATAGCCAGCAAGGCCCAGATCCTAAGTACTCCGATGTGCAAATCGTGTACAATAAAGTTTTGTTGTTGGCACCACAAGTAGTCCTGCAAAGTAAGATTTTTGTCAAGGAGTGGCCAGTTAAGGAACATGGTGATAGATTCATCTGCAAAGTGAAGTCATGTGTAAGAGATTGCCAGGATAAGTCATCAAGGAGATTGCAGCAGACAGGTGAGGTGGTGGTGGTGGTGGTGATCCCACCCTCCTCTACCATCGGTGATTTAAAACGGGTTGCACAGATGGCAATAAGGGATACATACTGTTGTTTAGAACAATTCGTTGTAACTGAGATCAAAGGGATGGAAGACGAGAGACGATGAAACCATATTTTGGGCCTCGCAAGTCGTTTGGAGCTGAGTCGGCCAGTGCTTTGTCATATTAAGGTGGTGGCTCTGACAACAGGACATTAAAGGCAGATGTGGAGTTGTAGAACATGATGGAGAGGGAATAATCTTATGTAGCTATTGTGATATACCACTGAGGTAGCATCGTATTATGATCAACGGCGGGGCGTATTAAGATATCAATACCTAATTTGGGCTAAGAGCTTAAACCTAAAATGAGCACATAGTCCAAAAGTAAAAGATATAGAAGCCCAACTCAAGAAAATGAGAAAATTTTGATGAATTCTCTAGAAAAGTATGTAAGCATATAGAGAGAGATATTTATGTGGAGTTTTCTAGATTAGCTAATTTTAGCCGTATGATCAAAGTAATCATTGCCCTCCATTTAGGAAGAACTCTAGTATAAATAGGGGTAACTTGTGAAGTGTGAGGTGTGAGAGAGTCCCTCTTGTAAAAAAATTTCTTTACAATAATAAAAATTGTTGTTTTGGAGCTGAATGGGCCAGTGCTTTGGCATACTTAAGTGGCTCTGACAACAGGAAATTAAAAGGCAGATGTGGAGTTGTAGAAAACATGATGGAAAGGGATAATCTTATGTAGCTACTGTGATATAACACTGCGGTCGCATCGTATTATGACCAATGACGGGGCGTTCTACTGCGATAAGTGCTATGATTCGCTTTTTGGTGAAAGTTGACTGCACTCTTTTCATATTGACATAGTGATTGATGGTTGGAACATATGATCCTCTTATACTTTTCATATAACACTTAACGAGATTCGTGATAACCAGTAAGACCCAGATCCTAAGTACTACGATGTGCAAATCGTGTACAATAAAGTTTTGATGACATTTCTGTTGGCACCACAAGTAGTCCTGCAAAGTAAAGTAATCATTGCCCTCCATTTAGAAAGAACTCTATTATAAATAGGGGTCACTTGTGAAGTGTGAGGTGTGAGAGAGAGTCCCTCTTGTAAAAATTTCTCTATACAATAATAAAAATTGTTGTTTTGAAGCTGAATCGGTCAGTGCTTTGGCATACTAAGGTGGCTCTGACAACAGGAAATTAAAAGGCAGATGTGGAGCTGTAGAAAACATGATGGAGAGGGATAATCTTATGTAGCTATTGTGATATAACACTGCGGTCGCATCGTATTATGACCAACGGCGGGGCGTTCGACTGCGATAAGTGCTATGATTCACTTTTTGGTTAAAGTTGACTTCACTCTTTTCATAATGACATAGTGATTGATGGTTGGAACATATGATCCTCTTATACTTTTCATATAACACAGTCTATAAAATACAAACAAAGTGTGAATTCTGTTTCAGCTGCCAATACACTACTATATGTCCATACCAGCTGCTGGACTTGCCTCCATACCTTGTTGGATGTTGCACTGATCAAATAAGGTCGAGCTTTAGCTAAACAATGTATATGAGAGGTAGAATCGTATTGGGGACACATCTACTGACAAATTGCGTATTTCAATGGTAATCAAGAAAGTCAATGCAGTCAAAACAGGAAAGATGTACAAGTGATCTAACCGGAATGCGCCCCCATTTTTAAATGATGGGACCTTTTCCGTCAATGTTGTTAATCTGCAAATTAATGATTCAGAAAAGAAAACACATTCAATTATGATTGTATATGATTGAAATCAGGTTAGCAATGAGAGTTCATGTATCAAATAAAACATGATTATATATAAAAACTAAAAATCCAATTAAATACTGCTACGTGTATCATTCGATCAATCATATTTCGGGGAAAATGACAAGGGAGGTGTATGAACTACCGCCTATTGACAAATCACGGCCAGAACTATAAAAAAAAGACAATTAAGGGGCAATTTCAAAAACCTTTTATTTGGTATATAACAATTAAGTGGTCATTTCAACACATATTTGACAATTAAGGGGCAATTTCAACACATAATTGATGCCCTATTTTTTATATGCCACTTAATTGTTATATGCCAAATGAAAGATTTTGAAATTACCCCTTAATTGTCATTTTCTATAGTTTTGACTGTGATTTTAATAGGTGATAGTTCATACCCCTCTTTGTCATTTTCCAATAAAAATAAATACAACAAAAAGGCCAACTATATGATGTTGTAGCTACTAAAATACGTGAGCATATGGCATGCTGCAGCTAGCCAGCTACTAGTGTTTTGTCCAATAAATAGAGGTATTGTTCGACTCTTATCGGGCCGAATCAACTAAGTCATTGGGCTAGTGAGGGCTAGTGAGATTTGGGAGATTTTTTTTTTAAATGATCCATTTAAGTTTAACACTATCTCAAATGATCCAAATGAGTTTTTCATTTCAATTTGACCTTTTTTTGACAAAATCGGATTCCCTAATCCGATTAGTTACGTTTTCAAAGAAACCGGATTCCCAGGATCTGATTTTATGTGCAAGCGAGGGAACGTGGACCTCGCCGCCTATATGGATGCTACGTAAAACCGGATGGGGAGGATCTCGTCTGCTTAAAAGAACCGGATGCCGGTGATCCGGTCTTCCTATAACATCGGATGTCTTGAATCTGGTTTGTAACAAATTTTCTACTTTTTTGTTGATCAAAGTTAATTGTCTATCGGTAACGGTTAAATTTTTTAAAAAGTGTTTCAATCTGGTTCAAAGTTGAACATAATAAAAGGAATTTGATTTCGTTGAAAAGTGGATACAGCAAAGATAGAAGTAAACTTGAAAAGAATACAAGTACTCGGATGTCGAGTTTAGCTCGCATTGTTGAATGAACAAGCCTCCTGTTATGGTCTTTTTTGTGACATATTTTGCATATTTGAATTCTAACAGGGGTTGTGATGAAGAAGCCCCTCCTTGAGTACTGGACTGACCGATATCCCTTTGGTCCATCTCATTATGCCTTCGCCTTATCAGATTTTTTCCGACTTTTCTATATTTGAAGTCAAGGTTAGGAACATAAGGAAGTCCCTCATAGGATTCCTTGAAGTCCTCGTGAAGCATTGGAGAGAAATGGTAACTTCAAGTCACGTTGTAAGGTTTCAGTAAATACTAATGAGCAACGGAGTTGCTGAATTTAACAACTTGAAGTGGGGGACTAATAAGGTTCCAGTGTATACTAATAAATCGGATAGCTGGTATTCTGACAAGTAGTGCGGGACTACTTGTATAATCATATAATGCGTTATGCGCTTATGCGACAAGAATCACCTATGTGAGAAGAAGTGGGCCGCTTCGTAAGAGAATTAGTGGGCTTAACTCTTGGGTAAATCTCACAGAACTAGGCAGGGGTTTCATGGCCGTAACGAGCCCAACCATGAGACTGAAATTGTGTCAGGAATATATATGTGGGAGATATGTACTTCGCTTGCACTATACGACTAACAGTTCAAGGACATCGTGTCTACTGAATAGTTAGCTTACAAGGCATATCTCTCCGAGTAAAGGTTCAAAGGCCATGCCTACCTATCCTACTCAGATATAGACTGCAAAAATTATCCAACTTAGAGTCGAGTTTAATTTTGGTTTTTTCACCACTCGATTTTCTTCATGTGGGGGGATGGTTGGATAATTGGATTTAATTGTGTGAAGAAAATAGTGGTGAGCACTATTTTATTATCAAATTAAATTTTTTTTAATTAGATGGTATAATGGTCTTTGATGACACATAGTAATAATGTGTTCAATAGTGTGTTATGCCAAGAGTTTTCTTGGTATTAAGAAATCATAAAGATGATTTGATGACACTAAAAATTAAGGCGGGCATGAGGACGGCTTTTATGACTTTGGACTGTTACTAGAACTAATGTTCTCTTATATAAGGAGAGACATTCTAGTTATCATTTGGCGAAGAAAAGAAAAACACACAAATACAACTCCAGCAATCCTCCCTTGAGGTTATGCCGGTTGCCGGTATTGTTTTCCTCTTTCTTTTGAGTGTGTCATGGTGATAGTGAAAGACAAAAAATCAGTTTGCAAGTGGAAACAAGTGGTGTCAAGTTTCACACTTGACGGTTGTTGAATCCTGGGAGGCAGTTGCTCATGATGATTTCAAGCACCCAGTGGGAGAGCAATAAGGCTTTAAAGAATTCCAAGCACATAATAATAACTTGATGATGCATAAGGTGAATATTGGGGTCTCAAGTTCTCGAAAAAATAAGGAATTCTTATTTGAGCGTATATATATATATATTCAAAATATCACTAGCTTTATGGTCATATTGTGGGTGTGGCACATTGGATATGAGAGGTTGTTCAATGGAAAAATTGAATGATGGGAAAATATAATGAATAAATAACTATCACAAAATCAGAAGAAGGAAAAAAATAAATATTTTTTTCTAGAGAGATGTCACAAAAGAAATGGAACTTCAAAAAAATATCTTAATTAATCGCACATGACCTAAATATGAAGGATGAGAGTTGGAATAAGCTCAAATGTACGTACCCATTGGAATAGGGCGCGGAAGCGGAACCATGTGCTGATGATCTCTCTTATTCATTTCAACACTAATTAATTGTAATTAGGGCACAGAAGTAGTCTTTTTAGGCTTGTTTTTTATTTGCGTTTCGTTTGGTGGAGTTGATTTCAAGTTCCATCGATTTTCTCTCTAAGTAGTTTGCTTAAGGGAGTTGTTTCTCAGTCTAAATCGTTCAGATTTCAGGCTGTGGTTTTTTTGTGTGGTTTTCTTCATGCCTACGGTGGAAGCTGCTAACAATGGATTTTTTCGGTTTACTCCTAACCTACTGGTTCATGTTTCAGCGTGCCGTAATGCTTCAAAACTCAATTTTTGGTTGCGTTTTCGGACTTGGCCTCAATTCAGCAACTAGCGGAGGTCTTATTCCTGTAATTTTATGATTTTGAGAGTGTTTCTTCAGCTGATCTTTGTACCATGCTGATTGTTTCGACTGTCTGAATGTTTTCAGTATTTGGTCTTTGAATCAGTCTATTGTTTGTGTGTCTGTGTTTTAAACTCTTTTCCCCAAGTGTTTTTGGGTGTTCCTCCTTTTGGCGTTGTCATGAAACACCATCGGTGTTAGTTTTGTTTTGGTTTTTGTAGTTTTGGATTGCCGGAAAAGATGATGTTCTCGTGCTCGTCCGACTTTGTCACCGGTTCTAGCGGCGGTTCATGATGTGCTTGGTCTGAGTCCCTTTTTCCATATTTCATGTTTCTCAGTTGCACCTAGCTACTTGCAACCAGAGTTGGGAGAAATGACAAAGATGGAGCAAGCACATCAATCTTCCCCATTTTTTACGCCACTTTGCCATCTTTGCACTTATCCTTTCTTTCATATTACTGCAAGTGAACCTTCAGGATTCTTTTAGGCGTGAGGTCAAGTGTAGCAGCTTCCAACTCAATTATTCATGTTTGTTTTTTATTATCGAGACTGGTCCCAGCTGAATTATTTTTTAGCTTTTAAAGTCCTCTATTTCGCCTTGTATCTGCTATTTTCTTGTGTAGGTTATCAAAAAAATAATTGTAATTAAATCATTTTTTGATATATCTATGAAAGAACTAGGGAGAGAAGAATTGAAGTGAGAACCTTCTCCTTCTTTGGGGTCTCCGCTGTCCACGCATCCGGCCCATGTTCCATCACTTGACATTTCATTCTCTTCTTAACCAATCACACTGTGTTTCTCCTTTTGCCATTAGAGGTAAGTGCGCAAGTAGCATACAATAATATTTGTAGTTATTAAAATTCAATATATGCTTTTCAATCCTGGTTTAAAGTCCAAACCTTCAGCATTACCTTCAAATGCATATTGTGCGTACATTTAATTACCTAACTTTATCTCAATATTTACATGCTAATTGTTAGGGGAGCGCTCAGTTTGAGAAACTTTTAAAATTCGACAACTTGAAAACTCAAATCTCACTATTAAGTGATGATACATCTTGGAATGTGCATGCAACACATGTTGAAAAAACAAAGTCAAATTTGGTGGTTTTGACTTTGCATTAAATGCAACTTTGAATATGCATACGAGACACATGTCATCGCCACAATAACTTGATGATGCATGTTCAAATGTGAGATATGAATTATTCTCAAGTTCCCGAAAATTAGATGGATTTTCATTTGAGCGCTCCACCTAATTGCCACTACAAATTTTGGTCAAATATGCGACAAGATTATGCCACGAAATTTAAGTCGTCGCAAAAAGTTGCGACGGTTTTGCCACACATATATGCCAAATAACTGAGTATGCGACTAGTTTGCGACGCAAATGCGACGGTTTTTGTGACGCAAATAACGGTCGTAAAATGCGACGGCGTGGCCACAAATTTGCGACGAATGTTTTTGCGACGAAGCTTAGTTGCGGCAAAACCGTGGCATTTTGCGACGCTTTTGCCACAAATTTGCGACGAATGTTTTTTCCATTATACGACGCAAATAAGTGCGAGAAAACCGTGGCATTTTGCGACGGTTTTGCCACAAATTTGCGACGAATGTTTTTTTCTATTATACGACGCAAATAAGTGCGAGAAAATCGTGACATTTTGCGATGGTTTTGCCACAAATTTGCGACGAATATTTTTTCCATTATTTTCTTTAACAAAATCGATTTCCCATAACCCTAACCTGTACATAAAAAACCTGTAGACGGAGTTGTAGCACTTCTCAAAAAACCTAACCCCATCAAAAAAAAAAAAAAAACATGTACATAAACACCGCATCAGCCTCGCCGATCTTCTTCTCGCAGTTGTATCACTTCTCAAAAACCTTCTCCTCCTTTTTCTTCCCGCTCGCCTTCTCCTCCGTCCACGGAGACGGCGCCGAGACCTGTAAAATTGCCTTATTTGTTATTTTCCGGCTGACAGACTCTCATCGCCTTCCCTCTCGGCCGCGCGTCGCAGCATGATATGGAGCTCTCTGGCGCGGTGGATGACTCGGCCAGAAGGTTGCTGGACGAGCAAGTCACCCGCAAGCGCTTCACTGTCATCTTCGATTGAAAAGCAGCGAGGATCGATGAATTGAGTTTTTTTTAAAACTGACCCAAAACGAGTTTCCGATTTTGAAAATAACCCATGCGAGACCCATTTTTAATGAGACCGGATCCGCAGGATCCGGTCTTTTAAGTTTTCGAAAGACCGGATCCTGGGAATCCGGTCTTCTGTGTTTTTCTAAAGACCGGATTCCCAGGATCCAGTCTTCTGTGCGTGTTCGAATGAGAGAACTATACGTGTTTCGTTTGCACATAAGACCGGATCATGGGGAACCGGTCTTTAAAAAAACACAGAAGACCGGATTCCCAGGATCCGGTCTTTCGAACTCATTAAAAATGAGTCAGTTTTGAAATGTGAAACTCGTATGGGTCAGTTTTGAAACTCAAACTCGAGTTTGGGTCAGTTTTAAAAAAAACTCCGATGAATTCCTGAAACTCCGAATCCCTGTGAGTTTTTCGATTATAAATTTCTACTGATTCAGACTTTCGATTGACCAAAATAGGTAAGAAATCAAGTGTTGCAGAAAACGCCATTTCAGAGATTTTAGGGCAAAAAGGACTCTGATCTGCTTCGGCTCTGTTTTATTCTGTAATAACAAGATTTGAGCTCCAGTTACTGATGCGAACCAGGAAGATGAGTTGAGATGAAATGGGGGAGAGTAGAAGAAGATGAGATGAGAAGAGAAGAGTTAGGGTTTAGGGAAGATATTCTTTCATTGATTGTCTTCTTTCAATACACACTTTCATACTTATACTAACAAACTCTTAACAATACGAGTATGGACCTTTGTCATCACAAACACCCTAACCGGCCCAAGGCCCACATTATTTATCCGCATCATTACAGTCATCTACTCTCTACATACATGGACGTCGCAACAAACACAGTTATTATTCAAAAGCTCAACTTTGCGTTATTTATAAGTCTCATTGATCCGGCTTAAGATGCAGTTTTTGATCCGAGAATTGTTAGATAGGGCATGTTCTTTTGAGCATTTACTTTCAGTTGTTAAACTAAGTTACCAGGACTTTTAAATTTACCATAAGTTAAGTTTTAGGGAGAGTAGAAGAACTTGATTTATAACAGAATGGAACCTTAATTGTGTTTGGCATGCATATAAGGAATTTTGTGGCATGAAATCAACAATGATATCGCGTTCGTTTATTTTGATTACTTTCGAGATCAAGATTGCTTGCTGATTTGGTTTCATGAAATCAACAATGGCATATTCATGAAATCAACAATGAATCGTTTCGCAAATGTTCCTTGCTGATATGGTTTGAATGTGCCAGCTTGAATTGGAGGAAATTATCGGACTGACGGTGAAGAATGGGAACAGATTGGCTTCCAATTTTGAGACCTCTAGGTGTGTTTACACGGCGGGATGTGTAGCTGTGGTTTATAATATGGAGTTGGGGACGCAGTCGCACTTAATGGTGCCTCATAGATTTCCGAAGCCGTTGAGCTGCGTTGCTATTTCGCAGGATGGGCGGTATGTGGCGGCTGGTGAGGTAATCACTTAATGTAGGGTTTACTGGGCTGGTGATATGTATATACTTTGACTGAATGGAAAATGCAAGAAAAGATAGTGTTTTGTTGTTGTTGCAGATTGGTAAGCAAGCATCTGTGTTAGTATGGGATGGTGAAGATCTTTTATATCAGAGCTGAAAGGTCATCAACATGGGGTTTTGAGCATTGCTTTTTTCTCCTGATGGTTAGTTTTTGCTTCTTGCTTACAAATGCGTTGATGTTGCTGTTGCTGTTGCCTTTACTTGTTCTGGAATTTGGATTTGAACTCTGTAATTGAATTTGATTTTTGGAATTAGCGTCCTTCGGATGTAATGATTGACATTTCAGCTTCTTTCACTCAAAAGCTCAGTTTGTAGTAGATGCTGTTTAATTGTATGCAGAGGTTTCCAATTGTTGAAAATTGAACCGCAAAGTTCAAAATATTGTTTGACTTATAGTGATGTGGTTATTTTGTATGTCTTATGAAATTTGAAAGAATCTAATGGTACATTATTGGCCAGGTCACTGATGATGGAAGGTTGCAAGAAGAATTTGAATGCAAATTGTAACTTGCCGCTGAGAAGCAGAGCGATGTAGAGCAACCGATGGAGGAAGCAGCAGTGTCGATCATCAGATACATTTTGGCTGTTGTAATATTTTTATTATTGTAATTTGAATTACAATTAAAAGTAATTTTTTTAGTATGTTTGTTTGTAATATTCTTTCGAATTATTAATTTTGAAATATTTTTTATTGTATTAATTTGGAAATTTAATTTATAAATTATAATTTCTTATATTCAATTTCAGAGATAATATTAATTTTATAAAAGGACAAATTTTTTTAATAAAAAAACAAATTTTTACCGTCATAAAATAGTGGCTTTACTGCAGGAAAGTGGTGGTAAAATTATACCACGAATATGCGACAGTTTGGCAACTATTTATATTGATGTAGTAAATTCGTTATAAAATTGTGGTAACATATATACCACCGTTATGCGACGGTTTTTTGATTGTACTTTTTCTCGTGGCATAGTTGTAGCATATATCGTCGCAAATCCGTCGCAAAACCGTGGTAAAAGTTATGCGACCTAGCTTTTTGCGGCTAGTACTAAACTGTCGCAAAAGTCGTCGCAAATTGTGTTTTGCGACGACTCTGTCACGCTTTTCTCACGCAGTTTATCCGTGGCATAATTGGCCAAAATTTGTAGTGTGCTATGCTACAAAAGATATATATTCTTAAACGATTACTTAGGCCTGTCCGATTAACTTTAAATTTATGTTTTATAAATTAAATTCAGCTAAGTTAAAACTAAATTCAGCTAAACTAAATTAAATTAAATTCAACTACGCTAAACTAAATTAAATTAAACTAAATTGTATTTGATTTATGTTCATCGTCATCATCATCATCGTCATCATCATCATCGTCGTCATCATCATCATCATTATCATCATCATCATCATCACCACCATCATCATATCATCATCATCATCATCGTATTGCCCTCATCGTATCATCATCATCATCATTAAAATCATATGATCCTCCTCATCATCATCATCATCATCATCATCATCATCACATCACCATCACCACCACCATCACTATATCATCATCATTATATTGTCCTCATCGTATCATCGTCATCATATTACCATCATCATCATATCACCATCATATTCATCATCATCAACATCATATCATCACAACCATCATCATCATATTACCATCATCATCATATCATATTACCATCATCATCACATCACATCATATTACCATCATCATCATATCACCATCATCATCATCATATTACCATCACCTTCATCATTAACTTCATATCATCACAACCATCATCATCATATTACCATCATCATCATCACCATCATTATCATCATCATCATCATCACCATCATCATCATATCACCATCAATGATGGTTGTGATGATGATGACGATATGATGGTGATGTGATGATGATGATGATGGTAATATGATGATGATGATGCTGATGTGATGATGATGGTAATATAATGATGATGATGATGATGATGGTGATATGATGATGTGATTGTAGTGATGGTGATTTTTATGATGATGATGGTTGTGATGATGATGACGATATGATGGTGATGGTGATGATGATGATGATATGATTATGGTGATATGATGATGATGGTAATATGATGATGATGGTGATGATGATGATGATGATGGTGATATGATGATGATGGTAATATGATGATGATGGTGATGATGATGATGGTGATATGATGATGGTAATATGTTGATGATGATGTTGTGATGATGTGATGATGATGGTAATATGATGATGTGATGTGATGATGGTAATATGATATGATGATGGCAATATGATGATGATGATGGTGGTGGTGATTTTGATGATGATGATGATGATATGATGGTGATGGTGATGATATGATGATGATGGTAATATGATGATGATGATGGTTGTGATAATATGATGATGGTGATGGTGATATGATGATGGTAATACGACGATGATGGTTGTGATGATGATGACGATATGATGGTGATGGTGATGATGATGATGACTGTGATATGATGATGATGGTGGTTAATTAATGCTATATAAATTATAAGTTAAACTAAAATAAATTAAATTAAATTCAGCTTAAGCTAAGCTAAATTAAATTCAGCTAAATTAAACTAAAATAAATTAAATTCAGCTAATATAAACTAAATTAAATTCAGCTAAACTAAATTTCAGCTCAATCGGACATCATCCTAATTGACATCGTAGGATGATATGATGATGTTATGGGGATATTGAGAGCCTCCTTCCATTGGGCCGGCCCATTAAAGGCATCCTTGATGATAAGAGCAGGTCCAACGCAGGCCCGCTTGTTGAGTTGGCAGTGAGAGAATGAGACCCAACTCCAAATTCAGCCGTTGGAGAATTTATCAAAAAGTTGGGATAAGTTGGGCAAGCCCACCATAGTGGACAAACCCACTTCTGACACATCTTCTTTTATCATTTATTTTTTTATTAAATTCTCCATTACTTTAATTTTTGGTATTGAATTAATCATTACTTATATATATATTAATTCAATAAATAAGTTATGAATTAATTAGGTAGGACCTACTAAAAATTGGAGTTGGGCTCTTGCATTGGAGTAACTTGACTAACTCACGAAGAAACCCACATTTTGCTGACGTGGCATCCAAAAAGCAACAATCAAAAAATGTCCCTAGGCCACATGCTCTAATCTTAAAATAAAGATCATCAATTCTCTTTATTTACCATCACCATTCAATCTTTTTTATGATCTTTTTACTCTTAACAATGGTCATAAAAAAGATCATTCACTTATCTCCTACGTCCAAATCCTACCTTATTTTACATTTCTTATTATAATAATAATTATTTACAACCAATCAACAATCACCATGTGGCAAATCAAAGCAAAATCTGATCGTGAGCAGGATCGTGCCATGCTCCAAACCCACGACCCTTGTTCCCACAATCTTTTATCATTAACCTATTAAGAAAGAAAAATTAAAGATTGGACCAACAATCTTTAATTTTTGGTGCTATTAAGGATGGCATAAGCATGTTGGCGTCTTGCTGTATCTCACGTTGGGCTGGGGTTTAAGCTCAAGAGGTTTATCAAAATTCTGACCAAAACACCCTCATGCTAGTACGATTCGTACTTTTTTTTTTTTGAAAGGTAGTACGATTCCTACTTCATCACTTAGTTTCTTTATGACATCATTAATAACAACTAATTGAATTTAAATCGATAAATTATTCGGTGGTCAACCAATTTAAATGTCAACCAATTTAAAAGACCAGGCCTCCTTTAACGACTACAAACTCTTCACTCACGCCTCAACCAATCAGTTATCAGCATCTTCGTACCTAGCACCCTCCTTGACTTTTCTTTTATACTACAAACTAAAAAATTCATACCGACTAATTCATAAAGTTTTTATTTAACTAAAAATAATGATTTGTTTTAATAAATTATTTGTCCTCTAATAGTAAGTACGGGAATTATCAATTATAATGCGGTTTTAAAAATCATGGAAAATATTAAAAATATATTTCTGAAATTTAAAATTAAATAAATAAATATGGAGGAGTAATGGAGAACAATTACATTACAAGTCGGCGACCGAAGAATCTTCTAGGGTTAGGGCAATTTCATTCCTCGGGAGATTTTGAATTTTGGTCTGATCGAAACTTACCAGATCTCCGAGCTTGATTTCGATCTATTGAAACCGAGCGAGCGAGATCGGTGAGCGTCGAAATGGGATTCGCTGTGTCGGACGAGCTTCTAGGCACGATTGTGCCAATTGTGGTGTACTGGATTTATTCTGGATTGTATGTTATGATGGGATCGCTTGATGAGTACCGGTTGCATTCCAGGAAGGATGAGGATGATAAGAATTTGGTGACCAAGTCGGCTGTTGTCAAAGGTGTTCTTTTACAGCAGATTATTCAGGCTGCTGTTGCAATCATGCTCTTTTCGGTATGTTATTTGTTTAGGTATTTTTTTTTCATGTCAGTTTGAAATTTGTCACAAAATTTCAGGCTATTTTGTTGTTTTTTATATTAATTTTAATATGATCACCTGAATGGTTGGATAGCTCAATCTGCTGAGGATTTGCTGGGTTTGTGGTTTGAGAAAGATTACAGTGTGTTATACTGTTATCTGTTAATAATGAAACTTAATTTCCGAAAGTCTTGGCTGATGGGCTTGATGTATTTGTATGGAACTTAATAACTTGTTTCCAATCAAAGATAATCTTTTTGAGGGTCCATAATAGATGATTTTCTAGTTTCTACGCATAATTTACATTTTCTGAGGAAGTGTGCAGTTGCATTAAGAGCGAAATATGTTTTTTTTAGAAGAATAATGGATGAGGTGGGTTAGTTGGTGTTGATGGTTGAGTTGGCAATGTTTGACCTGGAAAGAAAACTGTCTGAAGATTGGGATGGCTATGTGTTGATTGGTTCTGATTTGGCTAAATAGTTACCATTTTAGAGCACCGTTGATTGAGCTTTTGATACTGGTTCATTTGAAGTTTTCAACTTGGTAAGCTTGACCATTCAAGATATTTTGATGCTCTCTAGCTCTTGTTGACTAGGCCAGTGGAAGCCTTGATTGGATATATGATTAACTTTCCAGCCTTATGGTTATATCGAAAGTTTACATATGATCTTGGTAATCAGATATATTGTTGGGTGTTATTAAGGGCAGGCCTCGTTCATTTGTCTTTTACCTTGAATTACCAGGAAGGCGCATTTGTGGTTCCATATGTGGTTGGTTGTTGAAATCTTTTTTCATGTTTTTTTGCAGATTACTGGGAGTGATTCTGAATCTTCCGCTGCCCCGACTTCTATATTGGGTCTTGCAAGACAATTTTTTATCGCAATGCTGGTCATGGATACGTGGCAGTACTTTATGCACAGATACATGCATCACAACAAGTTCCTCTACAGGCATATCCATTCTCTGCACCACCGACTTGTTGTCCCTTATGCATTTGGTGCTCTATACAACCACCCCATCGAGGGACTGCTCAATGACACCATTGGCGGGGCCTTATCTTTCCTTATCTCAGGGATGTCCCCTCGCACATCCATCTTCTTCTTCTCCTTTGCGACAATAAAAACAGTAGATGATCACTGTGGCTTGTGGCTCCCAGGTAACCTCTTCCATGTGTTCTTCAAAAACAACTCTGCTTACCATGATATCCACCATCAGCTGTATGGCACCAAGTACAACTTCTCTCAACCCTTTTTCGTAATGTGGGACAAAATCCTCGGAACTCATATGCCTTACTCGCTTGTCAAGAGAGCTGAAGGAGGATTTGAAGTGCAACCCACTAAATCCAACAAGGAGGACTAATTTACTCAGCTCGAGAGAAGTATGAGAAGCCTATTCAATATAGTGTGCAGCAGCATTGTTCTCCTGATCCTGATTAAACTGTCATACCACTTTGTAACTTGTGTATACATCTTTATATACTATTGTATTTCTCATTCTGTGTCTATATTATCAACACTTTCGACACAAGTTGGAACTGCGAAACTGTGTTTAATGTTCTTATGAATGTATAAATCCTTTTTATTTTCATCGGGGCCAGTGTGCCTGTGCTACTAGGTTGACCTTAGCTTCTGCATTCAGTTTTAACAGTGCTGCACAAGTCTTGCTACTCCTCTGAGGTGAAACATCTATTTCATCATACACATTTGCTAAATTCCATTTATGGTCGTCTTGTTACAGGTACTGTTCTAAAAGTGGTAGGCTACCATTTCGAGTTTCTCAAACTCCTGTCTGTGGTCCATCAACAGGTACTACTCTTATCTCCATCTCTACATTTGATACCACTCGAATTGCATGTACCATTTCCTCCACCGTGACATGTTACCTTGGACATGAACATTTCCACTTGAGCTAGGCTAGTTCCAGAATTTCTTCAATGTAAAATTTGCAACACAATTAACCAAATTAGTAGTTTCGGTAGTGGAACTCCTGACCTGTTTGAACTGCATAAGGCCAGACCAACCAAAACATATAAGAACTTTGTTCATGTGCTGAATAAGGTATCAGTTCACGCCTTTGTTTGCATTTATACGGTTTCATCTAACACAGTACCTTCATTTTAAACTCCAGGCCCCGGAGACCACACGGCTTCACATTGCTTTATGCTGCAATGTATGTCTCTTTCCAACTTATCACAGTATTCATATCACCGAAATGTGGCTTCAAGCCTTGATAAGGAGAGGTGAGGAATGTCTGCAGCCTTGTCAGTGCTTCCTATTTATTGCTATTTGGCAGGTACCTACTTGCAGTTATACAAATCTGACTTTAGAATCTTTGCTGACATTTAATCTGATATATATGCCTGGAAGCATCAACTATATATAAATCCTTCTAGTATGCTTTGCTTAAAAATATGTAAGATATGCTAGCCGGCATGATGGAAACTCACCATTAATGAGTTAGGATAGGGCCTGTGTCTGTTACTTTCCATGACAAATTTATTATTAAATGGCCATAACGACACTTTCGTGTCTACCCTCATTTACAGAGGACCACATCATACTTTGGCCATTCATGACCACAAACCCGAGGTTGGAGTCCTTTGAGAATTAAGATATTCATCCTCATGCACAAGGCTTTGTCTACGTAGGCATTTCATTATCCATTATCATTTCCAATTAAACTACCATGTATTTATTTTGAAAACTTCTTAACAGTCTCGTGATAAAACAAAATGTAGAAGAAGTTTCACTGTTTTTAAAAATCTTGCAAGACAGATTGCGTTTTATAGCTGAATTCAACTTGTATAGCTGAGCAATAAATAATCTGTAATGACTGTATCATTTACTGAGCTTAGGACATTTGTTTTTACTCAAATGTTGTCGTGTCGGCTTCAATTATATTGTATTTTTTAGCTTGTCCATCAGCCAGAGAAGCCAAAACAGTGTGAAACTACTAACCCTTGTGATATGTCTGTCCTATAGTTGCAGGGTGGTCCTTATTGAAACCTTCTCCAGCTGAACTTGGTGGACAATGAATTGTAGCTATCTGCACATTCGCACAGCATGCTTAGAGAATGTAAGGGTTGGTGGCTTGTTTTTAGCCTTCAATGAGTAAAAATAACCGATGGAATAGGTAATTCTTTGCTTTGAATTGAAAGTTTTCTTGACATTTTGTTTGAACGGAACTGAGAAATGTCCTTACAAGGTGTGAAAACATTACCATTACTGTAAATAACCATGGCGAGATTGAGAATTTGACTGTGCTAGGGACCTAGAGCTAATTCCAAGTCGCAAGTTCTTAGCTGAATCAAATCCTGTCAGCTTAGCTTCAGTTTGAGGCCTGAAAACCTTTGAAGGTGCTTCCTGGCTTTTGAGGATTTTTGTCTCAGGCATCTTTCCATTTGTGGGACTGGCATGTGCATGGTCGACTACTTTAACAGAATCCTGGCTGTTACAGGCCAAGAAGCTGCTTGAGAGCCGTCTTGGCTTGTCACTAGCTGCTGTAATTTTTTGATTCATACCTGTTGAAGCTTTCTTGCTGTATGGTATACTCTTGCCTGACCTTAACTCATCGTAATCTGATGTGACAGGAAAGTCAGCTGCGCTGGCGGTGACAACGCTCCACTCTATGCTGGCCTCACTTGGCGCATAAGCATCCGTTGGTGTGGCAGAACCAGACATGTTTCTAGACAGAAAAGGGTCTGCTTTACTAGTAAAGTCCTCGATCTCAAACAAATCCGAGCTTGCATCGCTATCGGACTCAGCATAGGCTCCACTAGCCGCGGTAGGGATCAGAATTTCAGCTGGTCTTGACAAGCCATCCTCCCTATTCATTATTGTCAACTTCCTCCCCATCTCAAAGCTGAAGGGCTTGTACATCGGTGAGCCAAAGACCTCCAGTGACTTCCTAGGAATCATCAGCAGGTCTCGAAAGGGCAATTCCTTGGAACTCGAGTACGTCTCTCTTTTGGGTCCCTGGTTAAGCATGATGCATTGGCTTTCCGCAGTTACTGTACTGACACATCTGTTCACTGGCTCCTTCGCAGCACTAGGCAGAACCTGGTTGCAGCTCTGATATTCATCCACTGCCACTGAATTCTTGTCAGAACAGACACACCTGCACCTGAAGCTGCCCAAGTAGCTCCGCCCTCTCAGTTTGCTGGCTCCGTTAACCAAAGGGTTTCTAACCGGCAGAAGTGCACTCTGGCTGCTCCAGCTCGAGACAGACGACTGTGTTTTTGGCTTTACACACGACAACACAGAATCATTTTGCAGCGGTGAAAACCTGATGACACCTGCCGGCTTCTCATCATCCAGCTTCTCATTGAAGTACTTGTCGGCACTGAATACACCAATCTCTTCATCATCAGCCAAGCCTCCGAAGGACAGCTTGGAGAGGTTAAGTTCATAACAGTCCTCATTTCCACCACTCAGGTACGATGAGAACGATGGATCCCTGGTACATCTCTCCGCACCACTGCTGACTCGGTCCAGTGACAATGTCTGCGTCAACATGGCCATCAAATCACAACCCCGACGACACAATGAAATCCCGAAGAAGAGTATCAAATCAATGAATGGTATTGTGAGTTTATAAGGTAATGAAAGTCCAGCTTATATATGCGAAAGCAGATGATAGAGCGTTTTTTTAAAGCTTTAGACGACACAGTTCGTTATCAATCATCAGTCCGAACCGAAGTGTGCTGGCCGAAAACTAAAACTTGGCGTCATATGGGCCGGATGTGCTTATTGGGCCGACGGCGCTATAAACCGTTATTTGTCGTGTAGCCTCCCTAACTACTGGTCAAAGTCAACCATGTTCGCTTTTAGGGTTTAGAGGTCAAAGTTGAACGTGTGATTTAACAAGTTAGCTGGCTCTGGCACCAGTTTTGGAAAATCAATGTTCTGACTTTGAGCCCCAAGAACCAAAAATCGAATCTCCTCAATTATTTCACTGACTCTGACGACACTTGGGGGAAGCTCAAGTTAGTAGATATAGAACAGAAGGTTGTGACAGAATGGAATAGAAACTTTATATTATAAACTACTCCGTGCATTCATCACTCCCCACGTGACACTTTACATTGGAAGTTGATACACTTTCAGTGTCGTTTTGTCTACATTAGGGTGTCGTTTCAAGACCAGTTTCTCTCTTGGATGTTTAAATTGTCTTGACATGAACATTTAAGGATCCCCCATATTGAATGTGTTTGAACTTTGAT
Source organism: Rhodiola chrysanthemifolia (assembly GCA_033675395.1). Classification (NCBI taxonomy): domain Eukaryota; kingdom Viridiplantae; phylum Streptophyta; class Magnoliopsida; order Saxifragales; family Crassulaceae; genus Rhodiola; species Rhodiola chrysanthemifolia. The sequence goes on from CM066207.1 coordinate 18,176,894, forward strand.
TTGTAGTCTTCTTGAGATTCTTAATATTGTATTTTGAAATAGCAACCTTATAATGAAGAGGTCACTCATGTCTTTTATTGCTCCTTGAGCTTAGTAATTTGAATGATGGAGGACATAATGCTGCTGCCCGGTTTCAGATTCCATCCGACCGACGAGGAGCTCGTAGGGTTCTACCTCAAGCGAAAAGTTCAGCATCAGCCTATAGCTATCGAGTTGATTAAACAACTCGATATCTACAAGTATGATCCTTGGGATCTTCCAAGTAAGTTCAGTTCAATTTCATACTCGTGCACGAAACTCGTTTTTTAGACTAACTTTTTTTTGTATGCAGAGATGGCCAGTGCGACCGGGGAGAAGGAGTGGTACTTCCTATGTCCGAGGGACAGGAAATATAGGAACAGCATGAGGCCTAATAGAGTGACCGTCAGCGGGTTTTGGAAGGCCACCGGCACGGACAGACCCATCTACTCGTCAGAAGGAACAACAGTCACAAGATGCATTGGGTTGAAGAAGTCTCTTGTTTTCTACAAGGGCAGAGCAGCCAGAGGAACCAAAACCGATTGGATGATGCATGAGTTTCTGACTTCCTTCCGCCAAGGAAACCTCCATTCTGCCTTCTAAAAGGTTCATCGACCGAACCATTCCAGCAAATGTAACTCATCAAACTTCTTAAGCCTAATTCGTCACAGCAGTATCATTTTTTCAAGCATGCTTTGAATCATTTACCTACTCGTTATTTGACCAAGACTATAAGCGATAGACCTGACACTAATATCAGAGCTTATTAGTTGTCTCGTCTTTTTTTTTTTTTTTCAGGACGCTTGGGCTATCTGTAGAATTTTCAAGAAAACAAGCACCGCGAATCAGAGGTCCACAGCGCAGAACTCACAGAACTGGCACTGCTCTCCTGTATTTCAAGCAGCCATGTCGGATGAAAATGCGGAAAATCCAAGTTACATGCCATCAGCAGGAAGCATCTCATTCACACCATCAGAATCTAACCAAGTCTCAAACATCAGCTTCACTCCCAACAGCATTTTCTCTCATCAAACCTCTTACAAACCTCCAGAGCTTACTAACTGGACCACTCAGCCGGCCTCGAGCAGCCTCGCACCCACTGCTCCGAACCAAGTCCAGCTTTGTGACTATGAGGCTTATTTCGATTTTTCCGAGTGCGGCCAAATTCCTGAAGCTTGAATCTCAGTTAAGTTTAGCACTTTAGGCTGATCGTAGGGAAAAGAATAGATCAGAATGTATAAACTACGATTCAATTTCTTTTAAGTGTTTTTAGTATTTTTGGTTTAGAATGGGAAGAGCAGAAATGTTGGCTCTAACTTGTCAACCAAGTTGATTTTTTCCAACTTGTTATGACACCAAAGGATCTGATCTCTACTTATTTCCGACATGCTAAGCACCGTTCTCACCAGTATCAACTCGACTTGAGCAAGAAACAACGCTTCATCCCTTACAGGCTCTTTCGAGTTTCGCATCTTCTTCTTCTTCCACATGCAGCTGCCTTTGCTTCTCACAGGCTCCTTAACCATTTTCTCCTTCTGACCAACATTTCATATAACAAAGTTCTTAAGGTTTACATCTTTAAAAAAAACAGCATTCTATTTTTTATGCATACATTGGTGTAAATAGATTAATACCTTGTGTAGCATTGTTTGGGCTTGTATGAACAAGTCTTGGTTCGATTGATCTTGGATAAATGACTTCTTTCCTTCTTGCTTATTTGCGCCGAGGAACTTGTGGAATGCGATCCTTGACTCGTGGATGATCTTAATAAGAGCCGAGATGGTTACACGGTGCTGAACTTCTTCTCTCTTTGCTTTCTTGTCCCTCAAGCAATCATCTGAATCCACAACAAAAACAGAATGACTTGATGATCTTGCAAGAGTTCTTATTTTTCTAGGCTCAAGAAATATGATACCTTTAATGGAGGGGACTTGAAGGAATCCGCGTAAGGCATCGCGCTTTTCTACATAATGTTTCACCCTTGAAGGACCCTGAAAGGCCTCATCTTCAACACATGTCTGCAACATAACTTGAAATTGCTTAAACTCATCAGCCACTTGATTGTAGTGGCGAAATGCGTATCGATCAATTTTTTGGAGTTCTAACGCCTTGCAGTGCTGCCAGTTGAGTATCTCCCATGATAAACAGAGCTGGCCGACGTAAATCAGCTCAAGCTTCGCAATCAAGTCTCTAACGGACTTCTCCGCAGCAGTGTCGTCGCAGCTTACTTTAGGCCTTCGGAACTTTGTGGGAAAGGCTGATCTCATCGACAACTTCTTCTTCTTTTTCTTTATCATCATATTCTCCAACAACAAGTCTACTTGTGCTTGACCCTTGAATCGGGTGATACCTGAAATCCTCGATCAGTCAGATAGAATGATGAAAGCTTATATTGAATCAATAACTTGACTTTCAAGTTTCGGGTTTTTGTAAATTGAATCGAATCCCAAAAAAAAAAACTCGATCTAGCAAATTGGATTGAAACGTAACAAAAACTCGATCTAACAAATTGGATCGAATGGTAATGAAAAGAGCTTACTCAAGGCATGGAGGGTTTGCTGGTTGAGGATGTCGAGCTTGAGCATCTTGTCAGCATAGCTCTTGTAGAATTTGTGGATATGTTCAAGCAAGTCCTTGTGATCAATCTTGTCGTTGAGTATCAATGGCTTGAGGTCTTCAGCCACTCTTGGAGATACACAGTCCTCTAAAATAGTCGGGAGGCCTCCTCGGCTTTTTCCTTGCTTTATCTCCATTTCCATCTTCTGGACAAGATCTTGATGCTGTTGGATTAAATCAACTCCAATCTCATCCACGGACGAAATGATTGAATCTTCATTGAGTTTAGTGGAAGGATCAGATTCTGATTCAGGACTCTGTGAATCTTCTACAATCAGAGCTGAAACAGAGTGCTCTGTTCTAATCTTAGCATCTGAAATGACTGAATCATTAGAATCACTGACAAATTTCTCGTCGCTAAAACTCTCCATAAATTCACATTTGGGTTCAACAAATTTAAACGAAAAACGCTCTGCTTCTTCGCCGAATGATGATTCACGAGAACAGAAGCTCAACCGATCATTAACGTCGTCGTGTAACAACATCGACTCCGCTGCAACATGCTCAATTTTTTCCACGCCATCCAAGCATCTGCATAACGAAATCAAATCAAAGGAATTCTCAAACGCGAAAGTGATCAAAGATGGATAGATAGATACCTTTGCGCGATGGTTTGAAGGAGAGTGTAGAGGAAATTGCAGAGGAGAGACCATAACTGAGTCAAAAAGCAGAGCTTTATCGCCATAATCGAATTGGATTGTTGGCTGGCTGCTCATCGACTTTGGATTTTCTTTTTTTCTTCGATGAAAGTGATAAAAATGAAATTTGGGAGTTTGATTCATTATTTTTGAATATTTTTTTGTTCCATTTATTGTTGGGAATCAAATACATAATTGATTTTTTCCCGTTTTTTATGTCTATAATTTTTTGCATAACTTTCTCTCGAAAATGTCATCCCTGACTATTGTATTGAGGAATGCTACGTTCATTAAAGTTGGACGGCTATAGATAAATCCGGTATCAATAAGTAGTACTAACAATCCAATAAAAAACAATATATTTTTACTATTATTAATTTAAATAAAGGTAAATTACAAAAAAATATTTTGTAATTAGATATCGAACAATCCAATTTTCAATTTAATGACTCTTGCATCAAATTCGCATACATTTTGTTTCCGAATTCGAGTTTTTTAAGGTTGAAAACTTGTTAATTTGGTAATATGTTTGGCATTATTTTGTTGAATTTATTTTTATTGCGGCCGGTGATATGAATAATATGATGGAATATGTGCAAATAAATGTCAAAATCACTAAATTAAAAATTAGAAAATTTATGTACCTAATTTGAAATGTGACGGTAGTCCATACAATATTTTTGTAATTTACCCTTTAAATAAAAATAAATAGTAGGAGTATTGTTGTCAATTAACATATAATTATTATGATTTTGCCTACTTGGATTGTGGTCTATTAATGACCCAATAATTGTAAACCGTGGTACTAAAATTCAATATAAACGTTCATTAATTCATTTTTTTTTTTTGGTGATATGAGATAATCCTATCCTAGCACTTGTTCTGATTCAACAGCCCGCACTAATTAGTTTTTACTAAAATCCAATATAAATTTTCATCTTATTTTCCTTTTTCACGCGTAATATGTGTTATCCATGGTTGTATCTACATCTACCACATTAAAATAAAAAAGTTGTTAGCTTTTTCTCTAATTTGTTTCATATGTTGATCAATCTGATTGTCCCTTTATTAGGAACTGCTTGTTGAGGTAATTAATTATAAATTTTGTAAATTTAATTGAACTTTTCATCATCTTAAAAACCTGTTACATTAAGTTTAAAACATGTTAATTAAGATTTGATTAAATTTAAAACATGGTTACGTTAAGATATTGTTTTTAAAATTTTCACGCTATTGTCCTAAAATTTTCACAAGTGCGATTATTGTTGTGGCAGAAGTCCTTCAAATTTTGTAGTGTGTATCTATAGTTTATGTTTGCAATGATATACTGATGGATCTCAGATTGAGACTGCATTGGCAAATTTAGAACGCCAATTGTGGATCTCAAATTCGATTTCAAATAATATGAATGTTTACAATAATTTTCTTAATATTAATGTAACAAAATTTAACAGACTTGACTTTTTTTCATCATTCTATGGAAAAAATTTCATACAAATATAATCAAAATATCTGTTTCATCTTTACTCATCTATTCGATACTCTACCTTTAGTTCGAGCAACCGAATCCGATCTCATATTGCACTGGAAAAGAGCAAGGCTTTGTATTTGATTTTAAGATTCTTATTTATACAAATGTATAGTCGAATAAAGATTTTTGAGAATAAAGTTTTTTTTAAAGGGGTTGCCTCTAATGGTTTAGGCCCGAGTTGTATGAATTTCACCTTATACGTGTTTAGAGAGACTCGAACCTGAGACACTACCCAGTGGAGTACTCCCCCACGCCACTCGGCCATCTCCATAATAAAGTTTTGTTAGAAGTGTAAATATCAGAAATATATATATGGACTGTAATTCTTCACTCATTTTATGTATGACCACGTCAATATTCACCGCCTAATATTTAACTTTTAGGTTTAATAATCTGGTTAAAATGTGTTAGGCACTTAAGTCCAAGGGAAGAGCTCACCACAAAAGACTAGTCTGATGGGTGAGAGAGCCCTTTGTACTTAAGTATCACTAGGTGTTGAAGCACCTAGCCAATGTGGGATTATAACAAAATATCATAATCGAAGAATTTTTGTTTTGCATATATTATGAGCTTGAAGGAAATGAATTGGATTTTATTTAATTCTATAACCAGCTGGGTTCTATGGTCCAAAATTGATTAGCAAGATTTTTATTTACAAGGAATTTAAGCAAAATATGCAGTTACTAATTATAGGAAAATTTGTCAAAGTGGGAGCTGTCACAATTTTAGTATAAGAATAAGTTTGCAAAAAAAAAAAGGGATATTCCCTTTATCACTATATGATATCTTCTCCCACTACTTGGAAGCTTGGAGCCACACCCACAAGTTGTAGATTCTTCATTTTAGCTTTATTATGCCATCTTCAGTATTTCTAGAAATTTCCATTATTTCAAACAAAACCAAAATGTTTTGTTTCTAGAAATTTCCCATCATTTCAAACAAAACCAAAATGTTTTGTTGGCCTTTGTTGCTTCATTTTGCTTCTGTTCGGTTCATATGTCTTATGTTGTGTACTACGTAAGTGTGCCGCCTCAAGATTTATGTTAATAATGCAATTCTGGATCCGCACGCGCCGTGAAGGGTTAATATATCAACGATATCTAAATTTTAGATGGGAGAGAAGTCTAATATAATAATATAAGATATATGTGTTTCAATTAATAGATTAGTGTACTAGATGTCTAGATAGTGTCAAAATTTACCGAATATATACCATCATTGATCATACAAAAAAGCAAAAATAAAAAATAAAAAGCATTTTAACACATCAGATTGTTTATAATATCATTAAAATTATAGTAATGTTATATAATTTGAAATTGAGAAATGACAAACTAGCAAATATATATTATAGAAAGTGTACTTATTCAACCAAATAAAAAGTGGATATCATCTCGTAACCATAAAATGGTAAAAGAATATCTACTTCTATAGCACGAATTATAAAACGGTAACTGTTGATAGTTGATACAGTACTATATATTCTGTATGCAGTACCTAGCTTGTAATGATGTTAAATGAATTGTATCAAGTTTGAAAATAGTTATGCAAATGTTTCTGATGAATTTTTTTTCAAACTGGACGAGTTAGTGCCCTTTTAATAAAAATGATCGAAAAAGTCTGGATCGTGGCTCTTACAAAAACAGGTCGTCAACTGTTTCATATTTATAGAAACCTTTTGTTCTCTATGTTCAAACTCTTAAAATTTTTGTGTATTGAATATGAAACAAGCAAGTTAATATTTGGTTTGTGTGAGAAGTGATCAAATGAGGCACCAAAATTAGAATGAGGCAAGTCAGGCACGATTTGAGCCACACATCTAACCCCCGTGCTTTGTGGGCGCGCCACGTGTCCAAATAGTAAAATCCACTACTTCGTAGTATGAACGCAAATGACGGCTCAACTCACGTGGTTTCGCCACGTGTCACAATGAGTGGCCCATATTGTGTCTCACATGCCTCATTCTACCAATCCTGTGTCAACCGAGTGCTCCCCTAATTTGTGTTATATTTTTATCCACAAATAAAAGGCTCAAGAACTTTATCGCATGAACTTACACTCGGCCTCCATTTCCAAGCCGGACTCAAAATTCGGCCCGACCCGACCCAACCCGAATACATGCCCGACTTGAATTATAAGATCGGACTAGAATGTTATATTTAAAGTCCGGCTGAAACCCGAATCGACCTATCATTAAACCAATATCGGATAAGAGTCTACCCTCGATGAACTAGGACCGACCCGGCCCGAAGCGTTGGATGGATCTTTTTTGTGTATGAAAAGCTTTATTTATTTATTGTAGTAATGACGTCATTTATGGGACCCGTTACTTTTTTTCAAAGACTTTACTCATATAGGGCTCACATTTTTATATTTTGTGTATTATAAATGATTTTTAAAGAATAAAAAAACAAATAAATTAGAGAAGAGACAAACTATTGAATAAGAAATGCGATTGAATAATAAGTTGTGACGTGGCAGAAAAGAGGGGCCACATGAGAACAAAGGGCCACATAAATCTTGTGGCTCTCAAACCTCCCAAAAATCCTACGCGGACATTTCACTTTACGTTCTCACAAATCTTTTTGATAAAAACCCACCTCGCACAAATCAAAATCCTCAATTCAAAAAACCCCTAAAAATCATGTCTCTTCTGACAGACCCAACAATCAAACTATTCGGAAAGACCATTCCTTTATCATCATCCTTCAAGCTCCCAGCAGCTGCAGCTACTGATTCAGACGCAGCTGAGTTTGCTTGCGGAGTTCAATTTGAGGTTGTTGATGATGGAAGGAGCTCCAAGGAAGTCGACGAGGAAGTTGGAGATTTTGATGGAAAGGTACGATTTTTATTTGGTTGGATTTTTGTTGCTGCGTTCATGGTCTGGATTTGAATTATTATTTTTTATGACCCAAATTCTAAAATTCTTGTTTTAGTATTGGGTATAAGTTACTTTTTTTTTCAGATTCTGAGTTTGAGGTTTAGGTGTTTTCTGAATTTTAGTGGTTTTGGTTAAGGTTGAAAGACTGGATTCTTTCTCATTGATTTTTTGCATACTTGTGTTTGTTGTTTACTGGGTTTGAACTTGTGGCTGGAAAATGGAGTTCAATTTTCAGTTTTTATTTGTTTATTTTTGCTGATGTTTTATTTATTTTTGATCTCTCAGAAACATGTAGTGGAAGTTGATGCTGATGATTATCAAGGTGAGAGCTTTCACAGGGGCTTAAGAGATGGATCTGTATCATCCGGGATCGTTGATATGGAAGGATCAGTGAATGAAGGTCTGCAGAATGGTGACGATGAATCATCTACTGTCGCGGAAGGAAAGTCTTTGAAGAGGCCTGATAAAATTGTTCCATGTCCGAGATGCAATAGTATGGAGACTAAATTCTGCTACTACAATAATTATAATGTCAAGCAGCCGCGTCATTTTTGCAAAAAGTGTCAGAGGTATTGGACTGCCGGAGGGTCTATGAGGAATGTCCCCATTGGGTCCGGTAGGCGGAAAAGCAAGAGTTCGAGTTCTTATGTTTGTAGACAGGTAGTGGTGAATGAAGCAGTGATGCAATCAAATCAATGTACCGACTCGAATGGAGTTCTGAGGTTTGGGTCTGATCCTCCACTTTGGGACCCTGTGGCTAGTTTTTCGAATCTTGCTGAGGATAGAGAGAACTACTGCCAGTATCAAAATCCTGATAAGAGGATTCATATGGTGGGAAATCGTGTTGCGGGTCAAAGTAATTTAAACTCAAGTGATTCTCATTTGACAGAAAAGGGAAATGAATCACGAGATGCGCTGAATAATTTTCAAGGCTATCATTTTCAAGTGCCGTGCTACCCTGGCCCGATGTGGAGTATTCCATGGATCCCTGCAATGCAACCGCCACACATGGGACTTGCAGGATATCCTGTATCATGTTACTCGATGATGGGCTCAATTCATCCTAGTTCGATTTCATCCCCATCCAACGCGTCCACGAAGAATTCCTCGAGTTTAAGTCCAAATTTGACAACTTTGGGTAAGCATTCAAGAGATGGCAAAATGATGAATGCCCAGAATCTGGTGGACAAAGTGGCTCCAAAGGCGAGCAGTGGTATTTGGATCCCCAAAACATTACGGATTAAAGATCCAAATGAAGCTGCTAAAAGCTCTATTTGGAAAACACTAGGTATTCAAAATGAAAAAAGCTCCATCAATGAAGGCGGCATTTTCAAGTCCTTCCCATCGACGGATGGAATCCGTGGGAATTACAAAGTCCCCGAGAGACCTTGCCATTTGCATACCAACCCTGCGGCCTTGTCTAGGTCCCAAAATTTCCATGAAAGCACATCAATGAAACACACTTCAACATAGAAAGAAGCTAGATGTGGGTGGGATCATACCAACACGAATGCTCCGGATGTACATCAGAACTCTGCATTAAGCGTGATTGGGCGATAAGTAGTAGTCAAAAAGGCGAACTCCATGAGTCCTCATATTGAAAGTGTAAAGTGTACATAGCTTAATGAGTTTGTCCAATAAGTGAGATAGTTCAGATGTAAGAGTACCAAATGTTATAGAATAACAATTTTGAGTAGCATCATCAGAAAGGAGCTCCATTTTTTGGATTTATGTTCTCACTTTGGTAGTAGAGATTCTAAGTAGCCAACAGCCACATGAATGATGCTTACAAGATGTGTGACTTTTATGCTTTTCCAACTCTATTAAGAAATGGGTATGTATCATTTTGTGGAAGTTCTTTCCTCGTGGTAGAATCTTCTAAAAGGAAAAATCATTAGGTGATCCTAACCTTGGGTGCTGCTATTAGATATGAAGAAAGCATACATTCATCCAACTCCAACTCCAAGTTGCTGATTAGCTTTATATGGTACTATATAGATAAGCTTTTTAAAAGCAGTTGATGCCACCAATTATAAGTCGGATGGCTCTCAGCCATGAGATGAGTCTGTTCCTCTCTTCTTTTTTTCTCTCGTTTGGTTCCTTGATGCTTTCAAGTAACAAATATGCCTGGCAATTTTAAAATATAATTCAACTCAATGTAATTTCAGTTTCATACATGAGTTAACTAACAGGTGCTTTCCTCAAGATGATACAAATGCTTATTTGAAACTGCTGTTGTAACAAGATACAAATGCAGTGGAAAGTTACTTATGACAGTGCTGGAATAATTGGTACAACATCCACATAAATGAAGCTTCAATCAGGAAGCTATTCATCTCCACTTTTGGCCTCACTCCCTCCAGTGTCTGATGTGCCATGCTCTTCAGGGTTTGCTAGTGCATCTATTACAGATGAAAAAATGACATGAGTGTAGTGCAGAGGTAAAGAGAAATTGATGAAGATGATACATGGAATGAAAGTTACCATCACTTCCATCTGAGGAAGCATATGCTGCGCGTCTGGCCCTAGTTTGTTGGTGGGGAGTGGGCTGACAAATGTAACATAATATCAGAAAATTTAAAATACTCACAAATATGGGAAAGAGACCGAAAAAAAAAACATTAATACAGTGCAATTACCTGCAACTTTGGGCGCAATGCTTCAAGTGGTCCTTTGGGCTTTTGTTTCCCTTCCTGTCATATAAAGCTTAAATCAACACAGAAGATCTAAGAGCACTTTAATGGAATGAAATAATTGTACACCATGGCTGACTTAAGTATGAGTAGCAAAAGTAGCAATGCATCACCTTCCCTAGGGCCCAATCAGCAGAGTCGAAAAAGGCACGCTCGTGATCCTGATGACAGGAACGTGTTACTGCATGAATCTCAGTCGCTCGAAATAAAAACAGAAGCATACTTATGTTATTATGCCAACTGAAGTGCATGGCACTACCTTGGAAATGAGAGGCTTTTTCTTTGGTATAATTCCTCCATATTTCTTCTTGAGAGTTTCCTCCTACAACATAAGATAGTAGCGTAATTAAGTCAATGACTGCAGCCATAGCAAATTCACTAATAATAGACGAGAACAGTGCAACGAGTTTTAGGCAAATTCACTATCGTAGATACATTTGCAATGAAAATCTAAAAACTTCATAACGCTTGTTGATCTACTAGTAAAGAACTGGTGAGGATAAACTAAAGGTCCATATTAACAGAATTATACCTCCTGTTGTGGTGTGGGCATAGGATTTTCATCTTCCATAGGCTTCATGTTGTGATCTCCCGAGACCTCACCAGTACCTTGATCCATATGCACACTGCTATCTATCACTTGCTCCTTTGCTGTGTCAACTGTCCCTGACATTTATGCCAGGCAGACAAATACAGCTGAAGGCAAGCAAGTATTTATTTCAAAACACATCATACCACCAAATTTCAATACCAGACAACTAATCTTCCAGCTACCATAAAATGTCAATAACTGGAGCACAACAGCAACTAAATCAATTCAGCATCAACACTTACATAGTTACATCCTCAATCCACAAAGGCACAAACCAAGAAACAGAACATATTCCCACATGATCTTACTTGCTCAAACAAAAGAATAATATTCCAATCTTTTATAATAACGCCTTAGATTTACAAAAGTGATCCAGTTCAGGGTCCAATATCACTTCCCTAACTACACAAACCACATTGCGTCTCTGACTCTGTATTATCAAACAGAAAAAAAAAGAAACTGATTTGCATCCCAAAAATCAGAACAATTTGATACTAGAATAAAATTTTCAATCAGAAATAGACTTCAATTACTTAGCTGAAATAAACTCATTTCTAAGCCACTTCAATACAACAAGCTTCGATTTAAGCAGCTTTACGCCTCATCTCTTAATCAACACAACTCTAATTCGCGAAAATTGCCAGAACTCAACTAATGAGATCAAAATCATATATTCGAAAATCAACCATCAAAAAGAAGAAACCTAACGCATCTAAATCGACACCGTGAATCTGAAAACATAATCGACGCTTACGAGTTACGACTTACGAGGAGAGAGATCCCGATCACGCGATTCGAGCTCGCTGCAGACTGCAGCAGTTGTCAGCACCGGATCACCAATAGTAAACCAAGTTCCTTAACTGGTCGAACCCGAGCCCAATTTAACTGAGCCGATGTTTATTGGGCCGTTAAATGGACCGAGATTCGATTGGGCCGGTCCAAAACAATTTGCTGAAGTAAAAACATTGTTGAACTTGCCAACCATGAAACCTGGGACTGGTGTAAAACTATGTTTGGAAGTTAGTTGTAGCAGTTGAGCTAATGAGAGGTTAAAAAACCCGATTGCATCACATTTTTGAATTAAACTCATTTGTCACTTGTGAAGTATGAACCTAATTCCAGCTTTATTTCATCATCCTTGTAATCTTATGTTAACTTGATGATGTTTAGTAGACATGTTTGAGATGATTTAGGCTTCTGTTGTGTATAAATAAGTGCAAATTTAAGCTAACTTCTCATCAAGTTTAGCTCCTCAATTACAACAAGAAGGAATACAGTTTAGATTTTAAAAAGCCAAGTGCAAATATGAAGCTTACAGGAGGTGATAGCTCGAGATCACTCGGCAAGGCTCTGGCCATTGTAGACCTCATTCTGCGACTCGTCGCGTTTGTCGGTGCGCTAGGGAGCGCTATTGCTATGGGGACAACGAACCAGACGTACTTAGTTGTCTCTCAGTATTACGTTCGATTCAGGGCGGAGTATGATGATCTCCCGAGCTTCACGTAAGAATTAATTTCAATTGAATTTTAGTTCATTTCTATACGATGCTCAGTGTGACAATGCTTATGTATTTTTTTCCTGCAATCCTTAGCTTCTTTGTAGTGGCCAATGGAGTAGTGGCTGCTTATCTTCTCCTTGTTGCTCTTCCAATTGCCATAGTCCATATCATCAAGAAGCATGAAATCAAGAAGACCCGGATCACCTTGATCGCTCTTGACACTGTAAGTATTTATCGATCATTTTTGTACTTGTTTTTTGAATTTTAAAATTGTTGATAGGGAGGTGCTGATTCAGCACTTCACGCTGCACATGCTCTAATATGAATATCTGTACTTCAGCTTTAATCTTTATAGAAAAAGTGTTTTCAAGGAATTTTTTGGCCTCAATAATTTGCATTTGATACATTTTGTGTTTATATCAGGCAATGCTGACACTGTTAACGGCCGGAGCTGCAGCGGCAACATCGATGGTGTACCTAGCCCACAAAGGCAACCCGAGGACAAACTGGCAGGCAATTTGTCCCAATTTCAACTCCTTCTGCGAGCGCATCTCAGGCTCTCTCATTGGATCCTACATCGCAATGCTCATGCTCATCATCATCATCATCTTGTCCGCTTTAGCCATCTCCCACCACCACCACTAAAACAACACCAATCAAACCACCTTGCATCATTCCTTGTAACATTTTCATTATACAATAAGACTTCAGCCTGCCCCCTCCCTTCGGTGTGCTACCACATTTCTTTAAAAGTGATTTCGTTTCTTTGTTACGTGCTATTTATGTGTGCTAAAATGTGAAATTTCAATATATTTCATTTAGTTTCAATATACATTATTGAGTTTAATGTCTCGGAAAGGTTATAAGCATTTATATATTCATATATTAAGTACGTAATTACTGAAATGCAGTATTGAATTTTTAAGTTTAACATAATACACGAGAGCATACATACAATATAAAACAAGCCACCCCGACCGACCGAGGCTGAATTTCATCGTTGGCCTTATGCGAAAAATGCGACGACCTGGTCGATGGATTTGAGAGCCTTCTCATAGTAGAGATAAGATTCATAAACCTTAGGAGTCCTCACATAAACATCCAACTGCAGAAATCAAGCAAGTTTATTTATTTAATTGATATTTTGGGTTTTTATTTATTGATGAAAATTGAAAAAAGGGTACCTGAGACATGTTTTCAACGAGTTCATTAGCGGTGCTGACGTAAGCTTTCCGGCGACTCTCCGGCAACAACGTCATCACATTCTTCAAATCCTTATCAAGATAAGACGACTTCACTCTAATGTAAAACAACACGTACCTCCACGACATCGTTTCCAGCATGTGTCGCATGCTATGCAACCCTTCCGCCGTCTGCTTGATCCTCGCCGCCGCATCCTCCGGCGACAGTCCCGGCTCGAAATACTTCTCTCGGAGAAAAGACCTGACTCCCCATTTCTCCGCTAGTGCCACTGGAGTTTTTAATAAATTCACTCCCGCCGCTGCCGCAAGAAGAGTGGTAGAGACCATGCGGCGGCGGGTTGATCCGTCGGTTTCGGTGGAGCATGAAGAGTTGTTGACTATTGATAGGTGGCGTTTGGTGGGTTTTTGGTGTAGGAGGAAGTGTGGGTTTGTGAAAGATGCGGTGGCCATTGCTGTAAAACTGAGTGAAGAAGATTATGATGGAGGTTGGTTTTTTCTGCTGCAGGTTGTCGGGCAGGGGTGTCGCTGACCGTTGATCCAACGTGTACCTCAGATTTTCTGATATGGTTATTTAAGGCCCAAGACCCATTTCACAAGATACAAAGTTACAAACAAACGATCAAGATCGTGTCACGTCAGCATAAAAAGGAAGATCTGACGGATGAGAAAAATCGCAAAAAAATTTGGACCTCATCTCGAATTGTGCGTGTCATACTTGTGCAGGGCACATGCTAATCTTCTCTGTGTATCGTTCCAATTTTATCATATGTCCCCCGAAGGGACAAGCTGCGTAGTTTGTGTTTAATTATAAACTCTTAGTTTATATAACAGCGAGGCGATGTGGGACCTGTCTATTTGTTTCTTCGCTTGGCGAGAGTTCCAATCCAGTCGCTGACTACTCCAATAAAATAATTAATTAGGGTTTAAGAGCATACACGCAAACCTCTACTCTACAAATCGATTCGTGTATCGCCCTCAAATCGATCGCTCTCGGCTTTTCAACGCGTCTCCGATCTACACGATCCGACATAAATCGACTTCACCATGTCATCCGATCCTCACAGCACCGCCGATGTCTCAATTTCAACATCTTCGGCTAAAACCTTAAAACACGATTCCGATACCAAATCCCCGGTTTCTGAAATTGACGCAGTTGCTTCGGCGGATAAGAGGTCGGAGAGTGCAGATGCGTTGGTGAAAGTAGAAGGAGAGGAGGAAGAAGGAGAGTGCGGATTTTGTGTGTTTATGAAAGGAGGCGGCTGTAAGGATACGTTTGTGGCGTGGGAGGAGTGTATCGAATCGGCCGAGAAAGGGAAGGAGGACATTGCGGAGAAGTGCTATGAAGTTACCAGCTTGCTGAGGAAATGTATGGAAGCTCACGCTGGGTACTATGAGCCGGTGCTGCGGGCGGAGAAGGCGGCTGAGGAGGTAGCGACGATTGAGGTGGAGAAAGAGAAGATGGCTGAGAAGGAGGAGGAGAAGAAAGTGCAGAAAGATGATGGTTTGGATTTGGACGTTGCTTCTTCTGCCGGTAAGCAGGATGCTGCTTAATGAAATTTTCTCACAGTTTAGATACAAACTGATGCCCAATTTCTCGATTTGAGTTCAATGCGATTCCTGGTGGAATTCGTGGAGGGTTTCTAGGCAGTTGGTTAAAATTGTGTACTCTACTGATTAAAGATGCTACATTTTTGCTGAAACTGATTTTGCTTCATTTTATAAGCATCAATTGAGCAATACATCTTAATTTTAAGTGTCACTGGTTTATTTGCGTGATCTCTATGTTTTCCTCTGTGGAAACTTCTGTGTATAAATTCATAAATTGTCACTCTGTGTGACGTTCACATATGTTTTCGAGTTTAATTGCTTAAAACATTGAAGACGAGTTCTATGAGTCGCAAGATCATTTTTCTTCCTCCTCAATCAAACTTTCAGACCAACTATTTTTGTGATTAGAGTGTGACCCTTTGGTGGTCTGAGAAGATAATTTTTAAACAGGGAGTACATTAAGACTCTTATAGTTTGGGCAACACATTTCGTACTGACTAAGAATAATGTTTCTGTACTGATTAATATGTAAATCTGTCATTACATGATAGTGTCCTACACATTTACATGCTTTAAAGTACAATCTACAAAAAAATTCGTCTTGGATACTCTATTGTTCTTTGTCATCTTCGTCATAGATGAATGGAAGCGGCACTGACTTGAATGCTCTAAACTTGCCCACATTGTTCAGATGCTCATTTTCTAGCCTGAAAAATGGGAAATTATAAGTTTTTAGGGTTCCATCAACTTATTACTTGTGGCTGGGAAGGTTAAACAGTTGCGGGTCTCTTTAGGTAGAGACTTACCTAAAGAAGTTCCATATCCCTCTTCGGATTATTTCTAGGCTTGCAACAACTGTCAAAAAGAGCTGCCTATGCATTACCAGCACTTGAAAATTTAGCACCGTTTGCAACCAGGCAAATTTTAGTAGGACATTTAGAACCTGCAAGGATTTTTTTTAACCAGTTAGTATAGACGAATGTACTAAAATAAAGCCTTAGTTTGCATCTGAATCTGATACCCTGTTTTGAGAGTACTCACCATTGCGACAAAATATACTCCTTTATTAGGAATCATGAGCTTGTCCCTCAACCATTTGTTTTTGGAGTTTCGTTGTAGAAGGCCCCAGTCTACTACTAGATCCCAGTATAAGCTGTACACAGCTGAAACAATTGAGGTAGCCCAGGCTAGAATCATCCATACCACACCATTGTTGAGGCTGTAGGCAGTCCTCATACTAACAGCTATGATGGTTGAGAGATACTTTATGCCATTCAACCCTTGCATTGGGTCTTTCTCTTCAAATAAACGGCGAAGACACTGCAAAAACCCTTCAGGTTAGCTAAAAGCTTGTTTACATACTAGGTAGTCATATATCATTTGTGTCTGTGATAGTTAATATTTGGTGTCTGTAAAGGATGACACACCTGGAGGAGACGAGACCAGTAGGGGATAACTGCAACTATGAAAAAGAAGGTATTGTACACATCACTAGACTTGCATGAGTTTTGTCTCAGTTTGAAGTCTCCCCAGCCATAGTAGCATATATAGAATTCAAGACTTCTGAATGCTTGCACCTGCAAAAACATATGAAAAAAGCATATATAAGATTCATAAACCTGACCCTGATAACTTTGTCTCAAAAATAAAATCTGACCCTGATAACTACTCGTGTAATCTTTCTCTAGGTAATATCACTAAGGATGCGAACCTGGCTAGTTAGCTGATCAGCCAGGAAAAAATCCGGGAATGTGACCTTGTATAAAGGAGCAAAAATGCAGTGAAAGACACTTGCAAGGAAGAAGAAGCGACTTGATCGGTATAAGATGTTAAAGGGGAAGAATAACACAGCTGTCAGAATCTGCAGAATAATAGAGAAAGTATTTGTCAGTGAAATGGGTGTGCCTAGAACCCTTTATTTACCAGGAAAGATTACACGAGTATTTGTCAGAATGCGTACCAAAATGAGGCCTAAAGGAAGAAGCTCCGTCAGTGCACCGTAGTCTTTCGTTTGTGGATCCATTTCCATGTCCAGGTTTAGAAGCACACTCACCATTGCTAGCACAGCTATTACCGAACTCAGGAGGAATACCTCTCTGTAACCCAGCTCTGTTCCTCGTTTGAACCCGAAAATGAATGAATAGTTGACTCTGTACCGCCTCCAGAAATACACATTTGCACCGTACATAAGGATATGCAGAACAACAAATCCGAAAAGGCTGCAGCAGGATTACTAAACTTATCTCACAGCAAAAGCTAATACCAAATGAGGATCTTATGAATGCAGTACTTCAGATGTGGGCGAACCTGTAAAGAGGAAACATGGTGTTCATGTACTGAGTCCCTCCTTCACTATCTAGGATACTGCGTGCTCTTATGACTATAACAAGCGCTAGAATCAGTGCAGCAATGCAGCCAGCAGATAAGCCTGAGATTTTCCATGAGTTCAACTGATAAGAAATATGACTTTGTTACTAAAATTCAGATGCAGAGGCTGCAATGCTCACCCAGGTAAAAGGTTGTTCTGTGCTTCTCTCTTTTCACCCTGGGCCGTAAGAAGTCCATGCCTTTGTGACGATTTGAGTTGGAGAAGTGCTTTACAAATGTGTCCTCCACCCTCACAATCAGCTTAGTTACCTCCTCAGAGCTGCCCAGAAATGAATTATCAACCATCTTTAAATATGCCTTCGACGCATTTCTTGAAGTTGCCTATCAAATTGAGTTTAAAAAGTTATCAAGTATGATCTTTTATCTGACGGCAGAAAATCATGGAAAGGAAACCATCCCGACTGAGTATGCACACCTTATCGTATTTCTTCATGATCTTCGACAAGGCCAGCATGTTCAGGAAACTGCAACAGGTAACAGTAAACCGGTTCAGCTGTTTTACATGAAACGGATGTTTCAGAGTAAGGTTCTTAATGTAGTCCTAGTTACCTGTAGCTCTTCAGAAGCCTGAGTTTGTTATAAAACTCGATGAAAGCGAGCCTGAGTTGGCCTTCAACCTTATTAAGATTACGACGGCTGAAGTCTTGTTCTTCATGCTTATGTTGGTGAGTAAAAAAGTCTTTAATGGCTGTATATGGAGTAGCTACAAGAGCATTGTCAATTGTGGCATGACTAAGTACACCTAGAGGAGACATTCTTGTGGCCTTGTGTTGTGGCTCCTGATCATGAATGCCGAAGTCCACTATTTCCCTAGTCTCATCCGTCTCGTCCGCCTGTCCATGTCCCTCTTGGATAACCTCCATCTGAGCTTTCCCTGGAAATTGACAAAGTTCAGTTAAGCCTAGCCTACTTCTAGTACCATTCTTGTACATACCCATGTCAGGAAATCAAACACTTACTGTGTGCTCTAGCACTGGAAGGGGTGGAGGAAGAAATTGCAGCCACTGAAACAGCCACATCGGCAGCCAAGCCGGTAGCCTCAGCGACATGATCAAAGCCACCATCTAAAGGCCTCTCAACCCTAACCCTAAAAGCAATCAAAGCATCCATCTGCTTATTCAACATCTCAGCCTCAGTAATCACCTCCTCCACCTTCTCAACATAAAACCTCTCCACCTTATTAAACTCCTCATCAAGCTTCCTAAAATACTTCAACTCACTCTCATCCACACCACCAACACCACCCTCCTCCGCCACCAGAAACACCGTCTCATATGCCTCAGCCGCCTCATTCCTCCTAACTTTAATAGGTGGATTCTCAACATCAGACTCGGCTGATCCAGCCATGCTTTTCCTCCTTAACAAACCACTGAATGCTCTGTATGGTGATTGTGGAGGCGCCACCCTGCTCCGCTGCGCAGATGACTGAATCTGCTTCACCCATTTTTTGAGTGAGCTGTAGTTTACGTATGCCTCTTTCCATTCTGGCACGATTTGGGATGCAAATTCTTTCCCAAACTTCATCCCCAGCAGATTTTGAAATCAAAGAAGCTGTGCTGTAAATGTAGCAAAGCGAGCATTGAAGTTGAAGATGAAAGAGAATATACGTATTTTGGTAACTGGATTGAGATGGTTGGGTATTTATATCAGATTTATTCATCACACGGAATTGAAGATGAAAAGAGAAATTGTTGGTCAAAAGAGACGCCGGGAGTAAAATGTTAGGCCATTTAGAAAATTATCAACAGTAGAAATTGCGATGGGTTTTGAGTTGGGTTCTTTTGAGCCTAGGTTTGGGTTCCTCGTTTGTCAGGAGGCTGTTTGCCTTTTATTCAAAAAAAAAAAAAAAAACAATAGAAATTGCAAATTCATATGAAATTTCCTCCTATTGACTCAAAAACCTAAGCTTAAGAGTCATGATTTAATAATTATATATATACTAGTAATTTTTTTTTCTTTAGCAATGTGGAACAATTTTTTCAAGTACATCGCTCCACCATCAACCAAAGTGTAATGCTTTTAAATTGGTGTTGAAAACGTTTTTCTGGAATAAAAGCTGCTTTTGAAGAAATCATGGAAGCTGCGGTTCAAAGAAGATGCAAGGATTGAGCTGTCATCAACTTCGTAAGCAAGACGACAATAAATTAAAGGTATCTATGACCATGATTTTTACATCTTTTCAATTCTTTTTTTAAAAAAATTTCAGCAAAAGAGAAAGAATGAACAATCACAAACTTTGTGTCTTTAAATATATCTCTAGTGTTAATTATCGACTTCCTAATTATTTGACCTACTGCTGCAACGGGTTGTTGCTTGGTATTTGGTCAAATGAAGATTAATGACTTGATTTTGGTCAAATGCAGATTAATGACTTGATATTTTTAAACCATTACACTTGTATCGCCTTTTTTTTTATAGTAGAACAAAGTCAAAAATCTAATAGATTAATAGTAATCTTCAGTATGGAGCAATTAGTTGAACTAGCCACCAGTCCCAAACTTCCATGTAAAACCCATGCACGAAGCAACATACCTGTCTCATTTAATCTTTTTAATGATAGTTTTGGAGTAGTTTTAACTTTTAATCATCATATTATTTTAATGTGTGCTTTGGGGTTTTTTTCTTCTTCATTTTATGATAGGTTTGGACTTTGGAGTAGTTTAGCAGTTAAATCATCATATATATTATTCTAATGGTTGCTGTTTCTAGTCAATAAATATCTAATCATTAGTTATTTTAAACAGTGGTCTGTCTGCAGTTGTGGAGATGTGTCCATCCTGGAAATGGAATCAAATATGAACTACAAGACCCAAAGAGCTTGTTGAAATTACAGACATGTGTGGTACTTGTGATTCTGAGATATATACATTACATGCCTTTGCAGAAAGAGAGAAAAAAAAGAGAGAGAGGAAGAATGAATCCTACAACATTTTGACATGGGGGTCAACAAAAGAGGTGTGACCTACTCATCTTTGGCTTCATCATCATCATAGTTGAAAGGAACAGGGACAGATTTGAACGCCCTATACTTTCCCACGTTGTTTAAATGCTCATTCTCCAACCTGAAGAAATTCCATATTCCTCGTCGGATGATTTCTAGGCTAGCCACAATTGTGATCAAGGTTTCTCTATGTAAGAACTTGAATTTGAAGTTGAGGACGGTTTGAAGCCAAGCAAACCTGAGCAAGATGTTCAGAATCTGGAACAACAATGGCATAAATTAGCAACTATCGGAATAAAATGCCATTTTCATATTTTGAGGTGTGGAATTTTGTACTTACAATCGCTACGTAGTAGATGCTGTTCTGTGGAATTAGTAGTTTGTCCCTCAACCAACGATTCTTGGATCGCCTCTGGAGAAGTCCCCAGTCAATGACAAGGTCCCAATACATGCTGACTACGGCAGCTATGGCGGAACATATACCTGCTACGATCCTCCAACCCAAGCCTCTATCGATGTTGTAAGCTGTTCTCATGCAAACAGCCACAATGGTTGCGAAATACTTTAGCCCATTATATCCCTGCATTGCGTCTTTCTCTTCATACAGACGCCGTAGGCACTGCAAGAAGATATCAACAATGAGGATCAATATAAGACAGATTAGATTACAAACAGATATCGTGACATGGTGCCGGCTTATCATGGTTAGGTTTGGATTTTACCTGAAGAAGCCGCCAAGTGTATGGAATAACTGCAACGATGAACGAGAATGTCCTAAAAATCTCGTTTTTCTTGCAAGATGCATCTCTCAGTTTATAAAATCCCCATGCATAGTAGCAAATGTAAAACTCGAGACTTCTGAGTGCTTGCACCTGATGCAGATGTTTATGATCAGTACTAAGAAAGAAAATATTTCATGAATTGTATATTCTTATGTCCAGCAGGCATAATTCATTGATGTACCTGGCTTGTTAACTGATCTGCCAAGAAGAAATCAGGGAGAGTAACCTGTGCGGAAAAAATACACAGTATATGAAAATCCATTCTTCCATCGTGACTGGCTTGGTAAATGGTTTCTGGCTAGTTACCTTGTAGAGAGGAGCACAGACGCAATGAAACAAGCATGTAAGGAAGAAGTAACGGCTGGACTTATAAATGACGTTGAACGGGCAGAACAGTATAGCTAGAACTAGCTGCAGATTAATATATTGAAATCAGAAAGACGGACAAATTAAGATGAATAACACATAGATTAGCTGTTCAAGCTTGTTTCAGGGATATGGGAATATAGACATGGATTGTGGTCGAACATACCAAGACAACAATTAACGGGAGAAGCTCGGTGAAGCCTTTGTAATCTCGCGTTGTGGGATCCATTTCCATGTCAAGGTTACTGATGATACTGATAAGTCCCAGTACTGCTATAGCAAATGCGAGCTGGAAGACTTGTATATATCCCAACTCGGTCCCTTTCTTGTATCCAAAAATGAATGAGTAATTGACTCTATACTGCCTCCAAAAGTATATGTTTATGGCGTACATAGCAACATGTAGCACAACAAACCCAAATAAGCTGCCAAAACAGAGGGGAAGTTTAAAAATCAGTGTTTAGTTTAATTTTGAAAAGCGTGTTCAAAACCAGTGTTCTCCGAAATACCAAATATACAGAAGAGTGAATTAGTGTGTACCTGTAAAGTGGAAACAGCGTCTCCATATACCTATTTGATTCACGGTGCTCAACAAGGTGATGAGCACGTATGATCCAGATAAGTGAAATAATAAGTGCTGTTGTTCCGCCAGCAAAGAACCCTGCAGAATCAAAATTATATCACATTCAACGCAAATATTTTACACCGGATACAAAGAAAAACCTAATCATATCAAAAGCCGACACAACGAAATTCAGTTTGGGCAATGTACCAGTCGAAAAGGTCTCTCTGTGTCTCTCCCTCTTGGCTACCGGCCTCAAGATACTCATCCCTTTGCTGCGATTTGAATTAGAGAAATGCTTGATAAATGTCACCTCGACTCTCTCCATAAGCTTCGCAACCTGAATACACATCCAAAATCAGTGCCACATATCCAAATAAAATTCCAAGAATATCGCCATACATTATCAATCATTTCTAGTTGAACCGGACAAATAGAAATAGGCTTACATCTTCACTGCTACCCAAGAATGAATTATCCACCATTTTCAAGAAAGATTTCGACGCACTCCTTCCAGTAATCTGCAACATCATCAAAACCAATCAATCAAAATCCACACATTATCCCCATCAGCTCAAGAAACCTGCAATCTCAAAATACTGAAATATTTAGCTGAGTTGCAGAAAATTCACCTTATCATACTTCTTCATGATCTTTGAAAACGCCAGCATATTAAGAAAGCTGATTCAACAACCACACACAATCAAAAAAACCTAATTCAGAATCAGCAATAAATTAACCAAAGCCCCAAAATTCGAAATTTCGAACACCCTAATTCCAACCTGTAGCTCTTCAAAAGCCTGAGCTTGTGATAAAACTCGACGATGGCAACCTTGAGCTTACCCTCCACCTTCTTCAAATTCTCTCTACTGAACTTCAACTCGTGCTGGCTCGGCACATTCAGAAACCCCTTAATCGTCGATCGTGGAGTTTCCAAATGGTTGTGGAACTTCACTCGGTCCAGAACCTCCAGCGGCGCCGGCCGAACACCTCTGCTTTTCAGCTGTTTCCGCTTCTCGTCAGAGTCTTTTTCCAAGCTCTTCATCTCAGTTTCCATCGTTACGCTGTCCTCGTCCGACGAGCGTCCGCCGTGGCTGCTTGGCCCTTCCTCTATAATCTCCAACGGCACTCTTCCTGTAGTTAATCAGGACTCAATGTTAAAATAAACATTTTAAAAAGACCAATTTAGACGAAATTAATACTATAAGGATCCAATCAGTAATATATAATTTAGTCCTTCGACTGGATTAAATGTTGTTGTTAAATAAAGGATTTATTAATAGAGTGATAAGTTAGAGGACTAAATTGAATAAAATTGAGAATTGGCTCAACACTTACTGCTAGCGGTTCTTGCGCCAAGTGGGGTGGCGGCGCTGAGCGCTGCCGTGGACGCATCAACATCCGAAGCTAGCCTTGTAATCTCGGCCGTGTGATCAAACCATCCCTCAGGCCTCTCAACCTTAATCCGAAACGCGATAAACGCGTCCATTTGCTTATTAAGCTCCTCAGCCTCCTTCACAACCTCCTCCACCTTCCCCTTGTAAAACGTCACCGTTTTGTTGAACTCATCATCCAATCGTTTGAAGTAAACCAGCTCGTACTCGCCGCCTTCCTCTCCGGCCATCAAAAACATCGTCTCGTGCCTCTGGTCGGTGGTTCGAGTCGCGGATCGGATGACAGTGGCCGGATGCGTAGTAGCCGACTCGAGGTCGGGGGATTTGGGAGATAATGAAGAAGGTGGTGCGTGGCGAGGAATGTGGATGAGGCCGCTGAAGGCGCGGTAGAGAGAGAAATTGCGGGTTAAATCTTGTGGACCGGGGACGGTGCTGGTTGAGGAGTGAGGCTTGGGTTTTGCTTTGTGGAGTTGGATTTCTTTGAGTAGGGATTTTAAGAAGTTGTAGTCCATGTATGCTTCTTGCCATTCGGGCACCATCTGGGAGATGAACTCTTTTCCGAACTTCATGTTTTTTGTTGCAAATGTGGGTCTCTCTGAAGATTTCTGTTTTTTGTGTGTGTATACCTGTAAACCCTAAAAATGGGGTATCAAACCCTAATGTAGTTTTTTCACAAATTGCAGAATAAGGTGGGTTGGAGAGCTAGTTTTATGCTTTAGATCGATCGATGTTTTATGAAATGAGTATTTGTGACTATGTAATAAGTATATATATATAGTGAGAGAGTGGTAGAGAGAGACATGAGAGGAAGATAACTACTACTATAGAGAGATGACTTGACTGAATCTTACTATTTACCTTAAAATATTTAACTTGATATTTAAAATATGATCTACTGTTCACTGTCATACTGATTGGGCATATAGGAGGGAAGCTACTTGGTGCATACTGATAAAAGTTTGAAGATGGATTTGGTATTTGCACATAGTTTCAGGGTTGTGTATGGTACAAAGTTGAACAGGAGTTGGTCAATGTGGGGTTGGGTGTTTGGGGATGGTGATAGGAAGGTGGTGAAATTAATAGGATAGATTAGTTTGAACTGACAAAAGAGATTTTACCCAACTTTGCAGTTTTTGTTTGATGCAAAACTGTTTTTATAATCAAACTCCAGTCAAGAGAGATCACCATTTATCAATGTAATAAGGACACCATGGAGTATGGAGTGACACAAATATATAGGAACCCTATTTTGGTTTTCATCGATGTGGAAAGTTAATGAAAAGAGTGGTCATCTATATTTGTAATAATATAGTCGAACACACTTTACAAAAAGGTTCCAAATTAAGTAATATTGATGTCCTACATTTGACCTATTAATGAAAAGTGTTGTAACCACATACCAAAGGCGTAGTTACTCAAATAAAAAGGTCACCCAAATTATTGATAAAACTTTTCCACGCGCATGTACTGAATTTGACCATATATATAGAGCCACAAGGAATAGTGTTTTTTTTTCTTTTTAGAAAATATTATTTTTTAAGGGAAAATGACAAAGAGATGGTATGAACTAATACTTATTGACAAATTACGGTCTGAACTATAAAAATTAACAATTAAGGGCAATTTTAAAATATATATTTTAATCCTCAATTTCATAATTAAGGGCAAGAAGGTTTTTAAAATTCCTTCGTTTAGTTTACTTTGTTAATTGACGGAGTGATATTCCGTCAGTTAAGTTTTATATGAGGATTAAAATATTTTGAATTACCCTTAATTATCAATTTTCATAGTTCGGACCGTGATTTGTCAATAGGTGATAGTTCATATCATCTTTTTGTCATTTCTCTATTTTTAAATATTGAACGATTATTAAATTTATTTAAATCTAACAAAATACACACATCATACTCACTTCCTCAGAGGTATTTAGAAAGAAAAAAATATACAATGTTACACTTTTCAACTTAAATTATATTGTTTATTTTCTAAAAATTGCATATAATTAGGTCATCATTTTACTAACTCTCAAACCCATCAATAAGTTGAGAACTTGAGACGTCAAAAAAATTATATGTAATTATGCACATGTAGGTATTGACATGGAGCGTGATGGGAACGGTAGCGTCAAAGGAATAGGAATATGATATTATTTACCTAATTAAATATGAAAATCTTCAGGTCAATATAATTGAGTTAATTTATCTAGCAATTAACTCGTCTTTTCCCCTTTATTTTTATCAAACATCTACACATAACTGACATATTATCAAATAAACAACTTAAAAAATTGACGAAAATAATTCATCGGGCCGATCTATCATTGCTCCCAAATACTTATAATTAATAAAACTTTATCTAATCGCTACAAAAAATAGTAGCAATATGTCAACATCGTCTTCTGACAAAATATAATTTTCTGTCATTTTGTTTTTACGTAAATAAACTGATCGTACTGTCTTTACAACTTTTTTAGGTGGACCACGTATCGTCAACTTTGACCTTAATCAACTCACTTGACATCTTATCAAAAAAAAAAAAACTCACTTGACATCGTTGACCGGAAAGCCCACGAAGAAGACCAATTCCACAGGCTCCTTGGGCCTGAAATACATACAATTTAATCATTGGGCCGCCTTCGTCGATGACAATTATCGGTGCGAGGAGCGTCTCTCTCTGCCCCGCTTATCCCAGCCGATCTTTTCTCAAGTCAAAGTCAAAATTATCAAGTTTATTTTTTAAAGAATAAATTCCACACAAGGAATGCATGATTCTTAAATTCATGCAATAAAATGCATAATCCCTAGATCACTATCCTTTCTACAATCACTTGATCGTATAAGAATCATTTGATCAAGTTTATTGTATCCCTCCCTATCTAAAATCAAATGAGCAACCTTATATTATGTAACTGCAAATATATATCTAAAATGATTAGTAGTCAAGGTTTTTTTTTTTTTTTTTTTTTTTTGATAACAATAGCCTCAAAGGCTAAGAAAAGAAAAGAGGACTTGAATCAACTGGATAAGCAATCGAGTCTTGGGCAGCAGTCTAGTCTCGTCCAGTTCCAATTAAAATGTGTAGCAATCTTTGTGAGTTGGTCTACGACGAAGTTTGCCTCTCTTCATATCAAAAAAATCCTCCAATCCGAATGTCGTTGCAAGATTTGCAAACTTTCCGTGAACCACTTCTCTTTTTCAATGCTATGATCCGGACAAATATTAAACCACTTCACCACTTCAGCGCAATCTGTCTCAAAATAACCTTGTCCGCTTTGATCTGATCCGTCATTTTGAAACTCTCCAGCAGTCCCATTCCTTCACAAACGGTACTGTTATTCACAGTCAAACCGTTGATAACTCGCACACCCAAAATATAGCCATCGCTATCTTTTGCAATAATCCCTAAGCCTCCTCCCGAACCATGTTTCCATGAAGCATCACAATTTATCTTTACAAAACCAACTGGTGGCCGTTTCCATTCATAGTCCGAGTTGAACACAAATCGCATACTATTCAGATACCTCGAACTGTATTGCTCATAAGTTCTAGCAAGAGTTGTGGCTTTGTAAACTAATTCACTCAGGCTGTAACCTTTATTTCCATGCGTCAGCTTGTTCCGATTATACCAAATGAGCCAAAGTGCCACTAGAATCAATTGCCTCTTCTGTGCGTGAAATGACTCCAACTGTAATGGACAATATCAGAAAAAGATACAGATGGCGGAAGACCAATAAGCTCAGGAATGGCCAGATGGGTCCAAATGGCTCTCGCTAGCCAACAGTGAAGAAAAATATAGAATATGTTTCTATCCTATAGCCACACACCGCACAGCTTACATTGTTTTCCAAACAACGTCTGTACAAACTGATGCATGTTGGTAAAGCTTCATGGAATCCCCGCCACCCAAAAATCTTTATTTTTCTTGGAACAACCATCTTCCAAAAATCATTCCAAAATCTCCGAAGCTGCGCATGATCTGAACACTCTGCATCATCTCTATTATCCATGCCAACTGACTGCTTTATGAACTTTGAACTTTTTTTTTGATAAACACGCCACAAAGGCTACAACAACCGGACCAATCGCCTGTGAGGGCACAACGAAAAGCTGATCGGCACTAAAAGCCGACACTCATTATACAGATAAATGCCCAACATGCCCGGCATAAAGTCTGGTACTACCCGACCGGTAGAACAACAAAGACAACAACGAAAACAAACAACCCGGTGTTACCCGACCGAAAGTACGACCTGTACATGCGAACATGTACAGCCAAAACAGCAACCCCTACCAAAGCCGCCGCCCATCCACCTCCGCCGAAGATGCCTGGATGGGAAGAAGCTCCGCCGCCTCAAAGCAAATAACAGCCACTGCGACGCCCCTCCCCAAGGAACAAACTCCAGAGGCGACAACCTCCAAAATCATCGACTCGGAAGTCCGGCAGAGCCGGCCAACAGAGCAGCAACCCGTATATACAAACCTCAGCAAGAGCTGAGCCCAGCAAAGGAAAGAACTGCACACAAAACATATATACATCCACCGCATGACTCCCCTCCAGTTCCTCCCAACCCGCCACCACGCCACCCACCCTCAGCCAACCACCACCACGATGCCGGCCTACAAAACGCCCCACGCCCTCAAATCGGAGACCGAGGATGTTATACCCCAATGCAAATTTCCATAGTTACCCTCAGAAGAAGAAAATAAAAAAAATAAAAAATAATAATATAAAGTAATGGAGATGCTTCCAGAAGAACCGATCGGATTCTTAAACGATCCTTATTTAAATGAATGAATTGGAGTTTGGAAAATTGCTCGCACAGCATCAGCAGCAGCCCTTGCCTTCATCAGATTTCCACTTCAATCAACGACTCAGTTGCGCTCATCCATCCGACGTTCTTCATCTTCGTGTGATCGTTTATTCACCTTGTTTAATTGGGTACGACTTCGGAAGATTTGTAGGCGAAAGCAACGATGGGTCAAGTGTTTCGGAAGCTCTTCGATTCCGTCTTCGGTAACGCCGAGATTCGGGTTGTGATGCTTGGATTGGACGCAGCTGGAGGACGCAGAGCAGGGTGTGCCGATACAATCCCATGGACTGTCGGCCATTCGAATTGAAGGTGTGGAGAGATAATCAAGATTTGAATTCAGTCGACTTTGGTGGCTTGGTGGAGGACAGCTAGTGGAGTTGTTTGAACGGTAAAGGTAAGGAAACATGGGTTTATTCTTTAGTGATGATCTCAGTGAGGATTGCTACTGTGGGTTTAAGCCATGTGTGTTGTTAATGTATGGATTAAGGGTTGCCTTATTTTCAAGGTTCATGTTTTATATTTTGTTCATGGTGATGGGTTGATTGTGCGATTTGAGATGGAAACTAAGCATGGCAGTGGAAGTTGATGTTTGGCAAGATTATGGACCAATGTAGAGTACAAGATGAGCCTTTGAATTGTGCTAATCTTTAGTTGACTGATTAGAGCTGATTTTGGTTGTATGGCAGTAGGGTTATGAAGTACCATGAGTTCAAGAAGTGCTATTAGTTTAAGATTGGTTGAATTGTGACTGGTGAGGTTTGGGGAGCATAATTGGCGTGTATCTATATATACACCTTGTTGTGGATGGTCTTAGATTGTCGATATGACTCGGAGAGAAATTGGATGAGATTAAAATATGAGTAAGAGGAATATGGGTGCAGCTAGCCGAGGATGTTTATCATGAGGTGCTAGCATTTGGATTACACTAGATGTTATAGATTGAGCCATTGGAGTTGTATGAGCCTACCTTGAGATAAAAGTGGTGATTGTATTGTGAATGGATTGCGTTTTTGATTAGTTAAGGCATGCCGCTTCGGATGATGATTGTTATAAGAGACTAGTATTGTCAAATTATGATAAAGGTTGGAAGATTCAATCATATAAGCTTGAGCTGATATTTCATATGTACATAGGTGACTTTACGAATACGGAGCGTCGAGCAAATTGATCGTTGTTGATCGGCTGTAAATGTGGTGGTTGTAATTGCAACACAGATCAAACAAATAATCTGAGTGTGACTCAGGTCGAATCCACAGGGAACTAGCTTGCTACTTTCTGTAAATGATTGTTTATGTTAGTACTGAAATGGGGGGGTTTAAAATGAAAGTACAGTACAGTGAAATGAATAAACTGAATAACCAAATGATTAACACAGAACTGGAGGTTTGAATTGTTGTCGTGGTTGTTGTTTGATTGTCTTTAATTTGATGAAACATTGGGAATCAATGACTCCCCAAAAACAAGCAGATTATAAAACAAGTTACTGCAGACTCAACTTTCGCTTCTTGCCTAACAGTAGATCCTAATACATGATAGTGAATTATTACCCTAGGTCATTTGTTCGATTACATGCTCAACTTTCGCTTCTTGCATAATAACAAAACTAGATACACAAATCATCAACACTCAACTTTCGCTTCTTGTCTATCGGATTTTATCTCGTTACATGCATAGACTCAACTTTCGCTTCTCGCCTATCATGCAACTATGTAAACCTACTGTGACATGCTACTGCAAACACAGACAATAGATACAAACAATCCTTATACAAACATTATCGATATCTCGCGAAAACACCAAGTACAGAATATATGAATTGAACTATTCATGTCTAATGTAAAGAAATAAGATTGAATCATGTAAAAAGATATGTGTTACAACTACAGATGTTTCTGGGGATCCATTGGATCCCAATAAGCGGACTACTCACTCATGGTGAGTTGATACATGACAACAGATTAAATAAAGTGAAGTACAAGTTAGGTTAAGAAAAACCCTGATGTTGAACTCTTTTCTCTGGATGTTGTTGTCGCCTGTATCTTCTTGCTAATGGATCCTCCCTGATGTCCGGTATGATATTTCCTTTGTATTGTTTGTAGTCGTCTAGCAATAACTGTTGTTGTACTTGGCTCTATGTTTCTCAATGTAGGCTTCTCAGTCTCCAATTGCTTCTTTGTGTTCCCCATAAACTCACATTGCTCGATGAAATTAATTGCGCTTGAGCCGACTTGAAGATTTATTATTTGCAGCTTGGGTCGGGTAGACGGTCGGGTAACCGAGCGGGTGTGCGAGCGTCTGGCGAGGTGTGGTCGAGCGGATATGCGAGCGGGTGTGCGAGCGTCGGAGGCCGGGCATGCGAGCGTGGAGTGTCTGGCGTGCGAGCGCATGTGCGGGCGGGTGGAGGTAGGAGGTGCGAGCGGCTAGACGAGGGAACGCGCTCGGAGGTCCGGTCGTGCATACGAGCATTTTAGCTCGATTTTGACATTTTACTTCTCAAGTTGCTTTTCACTGAAACACTAAGTAAAAACATCAAATCTGCATAATCTTATATGAAAATGGAGCTCAAAGTCACTGGACTTGCACATCAAAGTTCATCAAATAATTGCTCATCAAAATACCGCACACTTGAACTTTGTTCGTCCCGAACAAACACATATCATAGGTATCACCCCAGAACATCTTAAAATAAACCAAGAAAAGAACAAATAAAACTGGTGAGAGTTTTCAGAACAGGACTACTCACAAATCCCGTGATACTTGCTCAATTATGGAATGAAATTTTCAAATAGCGATAAACATCATAACTCATCAGTTCAGGCAGTGCTGCATCAATATCACTCACTTCAAGCAGACAAAAGGTTCCTTCATTTCAATATGATATTCAGTATATGCAGGTTTAACTCAAATAAGCCAGTATTCATTCAGACTAATCGAAAATTCAGTTCGGTCAATCAAATCGTCAAGAAGAATTTCACTTACACGAAATTTGTAAATTTCCTTCAAGGCTCACGCAGTACTCTGCAAGGGTCTTTCCTCAAACAATACCTGCTAATATGTCAGTGCACAGAATCTGGTACAAAGTCACGATCAAGTTAGGGGTTTTCTTTACTTATAAACTTTCACACTTCTTTAGTGCAGGTGTGGATGGTTTCGAAGGGGAAGACCTGGCTCAGGGATTACCCATATCTACCGCTTCCTAACCCCCGCCATCTACACTTCTCTTTTCTTCCTTCTTTTTTTTTTGTCTAAGTAACATTGTAAATACCCCACACTTGAAATTGACAGTGTACCAAAATAATGCGTAGCACAGAGCATAACCACAGTATTGTTTGAAGTCACCTAAGAGCTAGTCTGAAAAATAAACTTGTTTGCAAAATTTTGTTCATCATGATTTTTCCAAAAGCCTAAATGAATTTAACACGCTGAACTAAGCTAGCATAAAATTGTTTATTTGCATAACTTCATATCACAAGGAAAATCAGAAATCAGATGCTAACAATTTCATGAGTTCAGAGCAGCAAAACCATAGCATCAGAGATTAACATGTTCATCATTCAACGTGTTTTCAGCAAAGATTTTGAGCAAGTATCAGGTAAGCACATTCAATCATTTTTTTCTGCAATTTATTTTTTTCAGCACACTTAACAAACAATCATCAATCGAATATAATCGAATAAACATCAGCCACCCCACACTTAAAACATGCTTAGTCCCTAAGCATTCTAGCGTAAATAGTGAGCAAGCAGGGTAGTAAAATATTATTTGATTGATGAAAGTGAAAAGAGTTTACCAAACGAACGCATAGAGGTAAAGGCAAAAGTGAAATGCAGCAAGCTTTCCTTCTAATTCCAGCTGGGTCAGTTCAAATATCAATAGCAAGCATATTCACCACATTCTAAATTATTTGCAGAAAAAATAAAATTGAAGTTCTTACCGGCCTAGTTTAACGTCTTGGCCAAGACGGAGCTGTGCTTAAATGTTGAGATTGTGGGTTGATGGTATCATGAAGTCTGTCACAGTAGGCTCCCTCTGCTGAACAGGTGCGTTTACCAGATTGTTGTGATTGTTTTGCTCCATCTTTCCTCTACCTTTCCTTCCTCTCTTCGTCTTGCTTCTGATTTGCATCAACAGACTAAGGAAAAAGTGAGTACTGAATAGATAATGTACTAATGTAATAAACAAAAATAATAACAGAAAATAAACAAATCGCTAATTCCCCGGCAACGGCGCCATTTTGATCGGCTGTAAATGTGGTGGTTGTAATTGCAACACAGATCAAACAAATAATCTGAGTGTGACTCAGGTCGAATCCACAGGTAACTAGCTTGCTACTTTCTGTAAATGATTGTTTATGTTAGTACTGAAATGGGGGGGTTTAAAATGAAAGTACAGTACAGTGAAATGAATAAACTGAATAACCAAATGATTAACACAGAACTGGAGGTTTGAATTGTTGTCGTGGTTGTTGTTTGATTGTCTTTAATTTGATGAAACATTGGGAATCAATGACTCCCCAAAAACAAGCAGATTATAACACAAGTTACTGCAGACTCAACTTTCGCTTCTTGCCTAACAGTAGATCCTAATACATGATAGTGAATTATTACCCTAGGTCATTTGTTCGATTACATGCTCAACTTTCGCTTCTTGCATAATAACAAAACTAGATACACAAATCATCAAGACTCAACTTTCGCTTCTTGTCTATCGGATTTTATCTCATTACATGCATAGACTCAACTTTCGCTTCTCGCCTATCATGCAACTATGTAAACCTACTGTGACATGCTACTGCAAACACAGACAATAGATACAAACAATCCTTATACAAACATTATCGATATCTCGCGAAAACACCAAGTACAGAATATATGAATTGAACTATTCATGTCTAATGTAAAGAAATAAGATTGAATCATGTAAAAAGATATGTGTTACAACTACAGATGTTTCTGGGGATCCATTGGATCCCAATAAGCGGACTACTCACTCATGGTGAGTTGATACATGACAACAGATTAAATAAAGTGAAGTACAAGTTAGGTTAAGAAAAACCCTGATGTTGAACTCTTTTCTCTGGATGTTGTTGTCGCCTGTATCTTCTTGCTAATGGATCCTCCCTGATGTCCGGTATGATATTTTCTTTGTATTGTTTGTAGTCGTCTAGCAATAACTGTTGTTGTACTTGGCTCTATGTTTCTCAATGTAGGCTTTCCAGTCTCCAATTGCTTCTTTGTGTTCCCCATAAACTCAAATTGCTCGATGGAATTAATTGCGCTTGAGCCGACTTGAAGATTTATTATTTGCAGCTTGGGTCGGGTAGACGGTCGGGTAACCGAGCGGGTGTGCGAGCGTCTGGCGAGGTGTGGTCGAGCGGATATGCGAGCGGGTGTGCGAGCGTCGGAGGCCGGGCATGCGAGCGTGGAGTGTCTGGCGTGCGAGCGCATGTGCGGGCGGGTGGAGGTAGGAGGTGCGAGCGGCTAGACGAGGGAACGCGCTCGGAGGTCCGGTCGTGCATACGAGCATTTTAGCTCGATTTTGACATTTTACTTCTCAAGTTGCTTTTCACTGAAACACTAAGTAAAAACATCAAATCTGCATAATCTTATATGAAAATGGAGCTCAAAGTCACTGGACTTGCACATCAAAGTTCATCAAATAATTGCTCATCAAAATACCGCACACTTGAACTTTGTTCGTCCCGAACAAACACATATCATAGGTATCACCCCAGAACATCTTAAAATAAACCCAGAAAAGAACAAATAAAACTGGTGAGAGTTTTCAGAACAGGACTACTCACAAATCCCGTGATACTTGCTCAATTATGGAATGAAATTTTCAAATAGCGATAAACATCATAACTCATCAGTTCAGGCAGTGCTGCATCAATATCACTCACTTCAAGCAGACAAAAGGTTCCTTCATTTCAATATGATATTCAGTATATGCAGGTTTAACTCAAATAAGCCAGTATTCATTCAGACTAATCGAAAATTACAACCACCACATTTACCACATTTTGAACTTACTGTGACATGCTACTGCAAACACAGACAATAGATACAAACAATCCTTATACAAACATTATCGATATCTCGCGAAAACACCAAGTACAGAATGTATGAATTGAACTATTCATGTCTAATGTAAAGAAATAAGATTGAATCATGTAAAAAGATATGTGTTACAACTACAGATGTTTCTGGGGATCCATTGGATCCCAATAAGCGGACTACTCACTCATGGTGAGTTGATACATGACAACAGATTAAATAATTACAACCACCACATTTACCACATTTTGATCGGCTGTAAATGTGGTGGTTGTAATTGCAACACAGATCAAACAAATAATCTGAGTGTGACTCAGGTCGAATCCACAGGGAACTAGCTTGCTACTTTCTGTAAATGATTGTTTATGTTAGTACTGAAATGGGGGGGTTTAAAATGAAAGTACAGTACAGTGAAATGAATAAACTGAATAACCAAATGATTAACACAGAACTGGAGGTTTGAATTGTTGTCGTGGTTGTTGTTTGATTGTCTTTAATTTGACGAAACATTGGGAATCAATGACTCCCCAAAAACAAACAGATTATAACACAAGTTACTGCAGACTCAACTTTCGCTTCTTGCCTAACAGTAGATCCTAATACATGATAGTGAATTATTACCCTAGGTCATTTGTTCGATTACATGCTCAACTTTCGCTTCTTGCATAATAACAAAACTAGATACACAAATCATCAAAAACTCAACTTTCGCTTCTTGTCTATCGGATTTTATCTCATTACATGCATAGACTCAACTTTCGCTTCTCGCCTATCATGCAACTATGTAAACCTACTGTGACATGCTACTGCAAACACAGACAATAGATACAAACAATCCTTATACAAACATTATTGATATCTC
Organism: Rhodiola chrysanthemifolia; assembly: GCA_033675395.1. Taxonomy (NCBI): domain Eukaryota; kingdom Viridiplantae; phylum Streptophyta; class Magnoliopsida; order Saxifragales; family Crassulaceae; genus Rhodiola; species Rhodiola chrysanthemifolia. Next base: position 18,212,272 of record CM066207.1, read on the forward strand.
GCGAAAACACCAAGTACAGAATGTATGAATTGAACTATTCATGTTTAATGTAAAGAAATAAGATTGAATCATGTAAAAAGATATGTGTTACAACTACAGATGTTTCTGGGGATCCATTGGATCCCAATAAGCGGACTACTCACTCATGGTGAGTTGATACATGACAACAGATTAAATAAAGTGAAGTACAAGTTAGGTTAAGAAAAACCCTGATGTTGAACTCTTTTCTCTGGATGTTGTTGTCGCCTGTATCTTCTTGCTAATGGATCCTCTCTGATGTCCGGTATGATATTTCCTTTGTGGTGCTCGTTGACTCGATGATGAACGCCGTCTTCTACTTCAGCTGCCGATCACATAGTCTCCATCCGTCCGATGAGAAAGAGGAAGAGCTTCTTCAGGTTGTTGCTCAACCAACACTCCCTGCTCCTTAATGCCTTACACCTTGTAAATCTATCACATATTTTGTCACTAACATATCACGAGTTTTTTTTTTACATTTCATACGGACGTAGAATTATGTCGTTGATATTATTTTTTTGATTGGGAATTACAATCGCATACAAACCAAGTACTACACGAATACATTTTTGAATATATTATATGAGCATTTTTTTCACTCGAGTACAATGACTAAACTCTGGAGCATGGCCACGCAATGCACCAACCCGGATTGAATACTTGAATCGTTCACACTGAAGCACATCCCATAAGGCACTTATATCTTGAAACCTCATGATCGAATACGCACCTCCACGCATCAAGCAAGCAACACCTGCGGATTTGAAGGGCACAACACGTCCACAAGGGACGGACAACACTTTCGCGAAGGAAGAACAACACGTTCACGCCGAGGCGGGACGAAGAACACCTCCCCGATGGAGGAACAACGCATCCACGCGTAGGCGGGACGAAAAGAACCCTCCACAAAATTGTAGAAATGAAAATGTCATGGTGCGATTCGAACCCTTGACCTTGCTATTGAAGACAAGTATTCTACTAAGTTTGTACGATAAATATTATAAATTTTGTCAAAATTATTTTTATTTTTTATCATATTCAATACGTATCATTGAAGCACTAAAAACCTAACTACTTGCCATGAACTGCTTTATGCTACCAGAGTATGTGATTAACAAAATGCATAAGTATCATAAGAAGGTTTTGGTGGGCCTCCTCTTTGTCTAAAAAGCCTATATACTGGACAAACTCTCATGTTCTGAGTCGAGATAAAGAAATGGGGGTCTAGGTTTTAAAGACCTAAAATGTATCAATATGACTTTCCTTGCGAAGCAAGCCTGGAGGATTTACACTAAACATGAGCTGCTGATTTCAAAATTTTATAAAGCTAAATACTTTTATAATACTGATATGATGCAGTGTAGCTTGGGCTATAGACCTTCTTTTTGTTGGAGAAGTATCTTTAAAAGAATGGAGTTGATTAGAGCAGGAACGGAACGGGATCACAATGGTAATTTAAGATGGATATCAAATGCCCCTGGGGAGTTTGATATCAGCAGTGCCTACAAGTTTTTCTCTAGAAGCTCCTCGAATCCATTTTCCGTTTTCTCTACCGCATGCCTTCCGTCCCGCTTTCCTCCTCTCCCCATCACCTCTCCTCAGCGGCTCATCTCCCCGCCTCCTCCTTCCATCCATCTCCCCTGTCACGACCCGATAAATGAGCTGAGACCGGCGCTTGACACTTATGTCAAATGCCAAGCAAGCCTCTGCATCGGTCTAATAAATATTGATAAATTATTTGTAAAAGAGATTCTTACCACTAAGTAGCAATATAATACAACGGAAATAAAATAACACATCTAAGATCCTGCTCAAGTACCACGGAGCAATATTCTAAAGCGGAAGAAAGAAATAGCTGCAAGGACTCCAATGAGGGGACTAGTTGGATGGCACCATACTTGAACAACTCTCGAACCATGAAGTACGAAAGCTCCCAAATTAGCGGTTCACTTATCTGAAAATTTAGGGGAAATAAGGGGGTGAGTCGGGAGACTCAGTAAGTAAATAATATATTCTATTACCATGGGTTTATCAAATATGTCTTTCCTTATTACGTAACAAGATTCAACTTTAAATGAAATATATAATGCACATAAATTGATAAATGCATGAATGCACATAAATTAATGAATGCATGAATGCACGATGATGCACATGTGGGCTATGTTACAGACCGGTCAGGCTTTATGCCCTATAGACTACCTGGACCGCCCATCTGTAACATATCAAACAATGGACATATTACAGACCGGTCAGGCTTTATGCCCTATAGACTACCTGGACTGCCCATCTGTAACATATCAAACGGTGGGCACATTACAGACCGGTCAGGCTTTATGCCCTATAGACTACCTGGACCGCCCATCTGTAATCCCAAATGCAGTACTGGGTCGTTACGTCTCGCCGTCACCTGGTACTCATATCCCATATCATGTCCATGATGATGCATATCGTGTATGCAAATGATGTGTAAGCAATAATGCACATGTCCATATCACAATACTCATCATCTGTTATCTCATACATATTAACCATTTATAGTAAGTATACGTCCTTAACTGGGTATAATCTTTAATAAATAATTAGTCGCTACGATAATAAAATATATTATAAACTTACCTGCTTCCAGCTCAATTCTTGTACAGTATGCAACACAACTGATGAGCAATTATTTGATGAACTTTGATTGTAAATGCAACACAGATCAAACAAATAATCTGAGTGTGACTCAGGTCGAATCCACAGGTAACTAGCTTGCTACTTTCTGTAAATGATTGTTTATGTTAGTACTGAAATGGGGGGGTTTAAAATGAAAGTACAGTACAGTGAAATGAATAAACTGAATAACCAAATGATTAACACAGAACTGGAGGTTTGAATTGTTGTCGTGGTTGTTGTTTGATTGTCTTTAATTTGATGAAACATTGGGAATCAATGACTCCCCAAAAACAAGCAGATTATAACACAAGTTACTGCAGACTCAACTTTCGCTTCTTGCCTAACAGTAGATCCTAATACATGATAGTGAATTATTACCCTAGGTCATTTGTTCGATTACATGCTCAACTTTCGCTTCTTGCATAATAACAAAACTAGATACACAAATCATCAAGACTCAACTTTCGCTTCTTGTCTATCGGATTTTATCTCATTACATGCATAGACTCAACTTTCGCTTCTCGCCTATCATGCAACTATGTAAACCTACTGTGACATGCTACTGCAAACACAGACAATAGATACAAACAATCCTTATACAAACATTATTGATATCTCGCGAAAACACCAAGTACAGAATGTATGAATTGAACTATTCATGTCTAATGTAAAGAAATAAGATTGAATCATGTAAAAAGATATGTGTTACAACTACAGATGTTTCTGGGGATCCATTGGATCCCAATAAGCGGACTACTCACTCATGGTGAGTTGATACATGACAACAGATTAAATAAAGTGAAGTACAAGTTAGGTTAAGAAAAACCCTGATGTTGAACTCTTTTCTCTGGATGTTGTTGTCGCCTGTATCTCCTTGCTAATGGATCAAATTTGTTGCAATTACAACCACCACATTTTGATGAGCAATTATTTGATGAACTTTGATGTGCAAGTCCAGTGACTTTGAGCTCCATTTTCATATAAGATTATGCAGATTTGATGTTTTTACTTAGTGTTTCAGTGAAAAGCAACTTGAGAAGTAAAATGTCAAAATCGAGCTAAAATGCTCGTATGCACGACCGGACCTCCGAGCGCGTTCCCTCGTCTAGCCGCTCGCACCTCCTACCTCCACCCGCCCGCACATGCGCTCGCACGCCAGACACTCCACGCTCGCATGCCCGGCCTCCGACGCTCGCACACCCGCTCGCATATCCGCTCGACCACACCTCGCCAGACGCTCGCACACCCGCTCGGTTACCCGACCGTCTACCCGACCCAAACTGCAAATAATAAATCTTCAAGTCGGCTCAAGCGCAATTAATTCCATCGAGCAATGTGAGTTTATGGGGAACACAAAGAAGTAATTGGAGACTGGGAAGCCTACATTGAGAAACATAGAGCCAAGTACAACAACAGTTATTGCTAGACGACTACAAACAATACAAAGGAAATATCATACCGGACATCAGAGAGGATCCATTAGCAAGAAGATACAGGCGACAACAACATCCAGAGAAAAGAGTTCAACATCAGGGTTTTTCTTAATCTAACTTGTACTTCACTTTATTTAATCTGTTGTCATGTATCAACTCACCATGAGTGAGTAGTCCGCTTATTGGGATCCAATGGATCCCCAGAAACATCTGTAGTTGTAACACATATCTTTTTACATGATTCAATCTTATTTCTTTACATTAAACATGAATAGTTCAATTCATACATTCTGTACTTGGTGTTTTCGCGAGATATCAATAATGTTTGTATAAGGATTGTTTGTATCTATTGTCTGTGTTTGCAGTAGCATGTCACAGTAGGTTTACATAGTTGCATGATAGGCGAGAAGCGAAAGTTGAGTCTATGCATGTAATGAGATAAAATCCGATAGACAAGAAGCGAAAGTTAAGTCTTGATGATTTGTGTATCTAGTTTTGTTATTATGCAAGAAGCGAAAGTTGAGCATGTAATCGAACAAATGACCTAGGGTAATAATTCACTATCATGTATTAGGATCTACTGTTAGGCAAGAAGCGAAAGTTGAGTCTGCAGTAACTTGTGTTATAATCTGTTTGTTTTTGGGGAGTCATTGATTCCCAATGTTTCATCAAATTAAAGACAATCAAACAACAACCACGACAACAATTCAAACCTCCAGTTCTGTGTTAATCATTTGGTTATTCAGTTTATTCATTTCACTGTACTGTACTTTCATTTTAAACCCCCCCATTTCAGTACTAACATAAACAATCATTTACAGAAAGTAGCAAGCTAGTTACCTGTGGATTCGACCTGAGTCACACTCAGATTATTTGTTTGATCTGTGTTGCATTTACAATCAAAGTTCATCAAATAATTGCTCATCAGTTGTGTTGCATACTGTACAAGAATTGAGCTGGAAGCAGGTAAGTTTATAATATATTTTATTATCGTAGCGACTAATTATTTATTAAAGATTATACCCAGTTAAGGACGTATACTTACTATAAATGGTTAATATGTATGAGATAACAGATGATGAGTATTGTGATATGGACATGTGCATTATTGCTTACACATCATTTGCATACACGATATGCATCATCATGGACATGATATGGGATATGAGTACCAGGTGACGGCGAGACGTAACGACCCAGTACTGCATTTGGGATTACAGATGGGCGGTCCAGGTAGTCTATAGGGCATAAAGCCTGACCGGTCTGTAATGTGCCCACCGTTTGATATGTTACAGATGGGCAGTCCAGGTAGTCTATAGGGCATAAAGCCTGACCGGTCTGTAATATGTCCATTGTTTGATATGTTACAGATGGGCGGTCCAGGTAGTCTATAGGGCATAAAGCCTGACCGGTCTGTAACATAGCCCACATGTGCATCATCGTGCATTCATGCATTCATTAATTTATGTGCATTCATGCATTTATCAATTTATGTGCATTATATATTTCATTTAAAGTTGAATCTTGTTACGTAATAAGGAAAGACATATTTGATAAACCCATGGTAATAGAATATATTATTTACTTACTGAGTCTCCCGACTCACCCCCTTATTTCCCCTAAATTTTCAGATAAGTGAACCGCTAATTTGGGAGCTTTCGTACTTCATGGTTCGAGAGTTGTTCAAGTATGGTGCCATCCAACTAGTCCCCTCATTGGAGTCCTTGCAGCTATTTCTTTCTTCCGCTTTAGAATATTGCTCCGTGGTACTTGAGCAGGATCTTAGATGTGTTATTTTATTTCCGTTGTATTATATTGCTACTTAGTGGTAAGAATCTCTTTTACAAATAATTTATCAATATTTATTAGACCGATGCAGAGGCTTGCTTGGCATTTGACATAAGTGTCAAGCGCCGGTCTCAGCTCATTTATCGGGTCGTGACAGGGGAGATGGATGGAAGGAGGAGGCGGGGAGATGAGCCGCTGAGGAGAGGTGATGGGGAGAGGAGGAAAGCGGGACGGAAGGCATGCGGTAGAGAAAACGGAAAATGGATTCGAGGAGCTTCTAGAGAAAAACTTGTAGGCACTGCTGATATCAAACTCCCCAGGGGCATTTGATATCCATCTTAAATTACCATTGTGATCCCGTTCCGTTCCTGCTCTAATCAACTCCATTCTTTTAAAGATACTTCTCCAACAAAAAGAAGGTCTATAGCCCAAGCTACACTGCATCATATCAGTATTATAAAAGTATTTAGCTTTATAAAATTTTGAAATCAGCAGCTCATGTTTAGTGTAAATCCTCCAGGCTTGCTTCGCAAGGAAAGCCATATTGATACATTTTAGGTCTTTAAAACCTAGACCCCCATTTCTTTATCTCGACTCAGAACATGAGAGTTTGTCCAGTATATAGGCTTTTTAGACAAAGAGGAGGCCCACCAAAACCTTCTTATGATACTTATGCATTTTGTTAATCACATACTCTGGTAGCATAAAGCAGTTCATGGCAAGTAGTTAGGTTTTTAGTGCTTCAATGATACGTATTGAATATGATAAAAAATAAAAATAATTTTGACAAAATTTATAATATTTATCGTACAAACTTAGTAGAATACTTGTCTTCAATAGCAAGGTCAAGGGTTCGAATCGCACCATGACATTTTCATTTCTACAATTTTGTGGAGGGTTCTTTTCGTCCCGCCTACGCGTGGATGCGTTGTTCCTCCATCGGGGAGGTGTTCTTCGTCCCGCCTCGGCGTGAACGTGTTGTTCTTCCTTCGCGAAAGTGTTGTCCGTCCCTTGTGGACGTGTTGTGCCCTTCAAATCCGCAGGTGTTGCTTGCTTGATGCGTGGAGGTGCGTATTCGATCATGAGGTTTCAAGATATAAGTGCCTTATGGCATGTGCTTCAGTGTGAACGATTCAAGTATTCAATCCGGGTTGGTGCATTGCGTGGCCATGCTCCAGAGTTTAGTCATTGTACTCGAGTGAAAAAAATGCTCATATAATATATTCAAAAATGTATTCGTGTAGTACTTGGTTTGTATGCGATTGTAATTCCCAATCAAAAAAATAATATCAACGACATAATTCTTCGTCCGTATGAAATGTAAAAAAAAAACTCGTGATATGTTAGTGACAAAATATGTGATAGATTTACAAGGTGTAAGGCATTAAGGAGCAGGGAGTGTTGGTTGAGCAACAACCTGAAGAAGCTCTTCCTCTTCCTCATCGGACGGATGGAGACTATGTGATCGGCAGCTGAAGTAGAAGACGGCGTTCATCATCGAGTCAACGAGCACCACAAAGGAATACATAACGACTAAAAGTGGCCCCTCCCATAGCCTTGACGACCCATCACCATAGCTTAAGGTATTGACTCGATGCTCGAAAAGTTCCTCCACAAATGCCATCCCGATTGTAGACCCAAGAAAGATCGAAACACCCACTTGGGTCTGTCCGCTTATCAAAGACCAAGACCTCGCCAATGCCTGAGCCCCCGAAACATCTTCCAAAACCGACGTAACAATTCCCACTTTGGATATAACAATGGCATTGGCGAAAACGACGCAAAATGCCAGCCCGAGTGCAATCAACGGGTAAATGATCCAATCAGTTGGGATGGCAAACATGACGAACAAATTGCATATAGCGATTAAAAGGACCAGGAACCCCGTAAAGCAGCCGGCTACTACAAGGACAGCCCATAAATAAGTTGATACGACACGCATCCATATCTTGCTGACAAGCACGCCAAATTTCGATGAATCAAATTCCTTTCTAGCGTACGTCAAATCCACAGTGTAAACAATAGCGACTTTCGATATAAGGGACAATGTGAGGTACAAAGGGAAGCATACAGCCAAGGAAACAGCCATTTCAGACAGCTTGTGGCACAACTGTTCGATGAAAGTCCCCAAAGAAAGTCCTGTGAATTTTGACAATGTGATCAGCCTGAGAGTGAGGGTCTTGACTAGAGATTGGGACACGAAGACGTTGGATAAGGAGGCTGCTGAAACTGGGCAGATGAGTAAGGTGAGGATTGACATGAAACCGGAGAGATTGAATCTGATAATCCTGACGCATTCTCTAAGAATCTCTAAAGCGCTGGTTGACTGGAACTGGAAGTGGGAGACGTTGCCGTGATCTGATGAAGCGGATTCCTGTAAATTGATTTCGACTGAAGAATGAGATGATGATTCAGGAGGGTCAGATCCTCTATTGGTGAATCTTGGAGAAACTCCATTTGATGAGATCTCGACGGTCATCTCACAGACCCTTCAACAGATGAATTTGAGCAACACCCACCACGGAATTCGGAGATTTGTCGACTTGTCTGGTTCTCAATTGACCTCCGACAAGTATGGGTTGTGGAATTGAGAAGATGATTGAGATCTGGATCTAAGTCAGATTGTCAAAACACATTATGGAATAATTTTAGATCTGTGTTGAAAGAAAAGAGGCCTTTAATGCATAAAAGTACTTGCTAGTTACTGGACAAGAGAGAGAGAAACCTATGTGGGCAAAATTATGAAACATGTAGTGTGGGAGTGGGACAAGCGCTGTTGGATTTGTGTCCTAGCAATTGATATTGTAGTGCTCAATAGTGATCTTCTGCGTCCATGTCTTGTGCATTTTGATCTTGTCCATGTCTTGTGCATATTGTAGTGCTGAATAGTGTTCCAAGAGAGGTGTATCAGAACTCTATTTCCAATACAATAAAATCAGCAACACCCTGAGAGATAACAGCGTGCATATATTAAGATTATAGCAACTCGATCCTGTAACTGTAACAAAACATAAAATGGTGATGAGAATCACACATGAAAACTGTAAAGATAGATATATAAGAAGATAAAACAGCATCGCCATGACTTGTAATAGGTCATGGTTCATGACTGCAGATAATCAACACATGAAAAATATTCAAACTATGCTAGGATATTCTCCTCCACTCGCTATCGGCAAGAAGAGACCAGCAGCTTAAAACATAAGACAGATACAGTACGAGTACAGATGTAAGAGACTGATTCTTTTGACAACCAAGACATAATTCATTGCTTTTTTTTGCTCAGGTCTTCTTGAATCCAGAGAATTCGTAGAACATCAATTTACTTGGGACCAATGTCCTTGAGGGCGCAGATCTGATCCTCTCCCATGGAAGACATGACAGTGACAACCAAGTCCTTTCCATCTGCAAACCCATCCTTGATCTGTAGCAAAAATACTCAGCCATCAAACCATTCACTTAATAATAATAGCAATTAGCAAGTGCACATGAAAGAAAAAAAAAAAACAGGTAGGCAGATGACCTGAGTGAGAAGGTTGTCATCAGTTGGGAGCTTCAGGTCATCCCTGGTGTTCCCATTCTCAGTGAGAAGACTCACCTGGCAGTGGCAAGTATAACATTTTAATTTTTTGAATTAGACACAACATATAGCCATGCATGATTGAGTAAAGTGCTGATTGACAAGGACTTACAAATCCATCCTCAGAAATGTCAATGAGCTGATAATCAGTACGAGTGACATGAGGGACCTGCACATATTTACAAACATTATCCATAAATCTTCAAATAACAATGATGAAAGACCAAGTTGCTATATATAACATAAAACAGCACTTACATCACAATTGTGAGAGGACGGAACAATATCCTCAAGCTTCTTCCCATTGAAGATATCAATGGCAACAAAGTGGCACTTTGCGTGACCGTGCTTGCCAGTCTTGGAAGTTGAAACTTCCACAACCTGTTACAAAAGCTTATCAAATTCATATAAACAATCTAATCACAAAACTTACTTTCATGATAACAAATAATCAAATTCTAAAATGTCACAAAGTCAGCAAGTATGCGTCAAATTATCCATCAACATCAACCTTTTCTCTCCTAAGTCAACATGAACTCATAACTTCTCCACAAGAAAGCACACCTTTACGTATAAGCAACACACTGCATCAAGATTTAATCCGCTATTTCAGATTCTATTAACATTTTTCATCCAATTTTTCTGATAAACAAAGACCCTGCCCAACTGTTAACTGAAGCATCAACTGATTGTAACAAAACTACCAGAATTCACACAAACCATTAAACAGCCAAAAGTCAAATTTTCAATTCACATCAGTCTCCTACATATAACGAAGCATCAAGCTGGTCCATCACAGCTAAAAACGCTTCAAAGCACCTAATTATAAAAATAACGCCTATATGAATACATCCACTAACACGAAATCTCAATCACACAAAAATAAGACGGCAGCCTAATTACAAGAATCAGACCCTAGATTTACAATTCAACAATCCCAAATCCACCACAACTATAAGCACATATCGGAAACTCACCTTGCATGGACGGCCCTTGATCACAAGGTAACCACCCTTCCTAATAGTACCAGCCTGCTGCGGATAGGTCTTGGACGCTCCGGCATCGGCCTTGGACTCGAAGTGATGCTCCTCATCCGACATGATTCAATTCCGAAAGAAAGGAAATACGTCACTCAACGGAATCAAAAGCAGTAGAGTTGAGCTTCGGATTGAGATCGACGATCGGAGGAGCAGCGAGCAGATTCCTGGGATTTTATCTATAAAGCGTTAAATTGACGATTGTGGATTTTAGGGTTTCGGTTCAATTATGGTTTTGAATTTGGTATGACGTCCGGATTTATTTGGACCGTTGAATTGGGGAAATGCTGTAACAAGGCCCAGTCCCAACAAGTCCAACTGAAAGCCCAATAACGGCCTAGTAAAATCTACAGCATATTCCGTAATCCGACTAGGAGATAAATCGAGTTTTTTGCCCAGTTTTTAATAAAATCGGTTTGGCTCATTTTTGATAAAAAAATCGGTTTGGGAGAAATCGGTTTGCTGACTGTGACCTGCGTGACATTATTTCGTCCTACGTGGAACCGAAGAAATACAATTATGGCCACGTGGCAAACCGGGACGGGGGAAACTGGTCTCATTTACATGAAACCGGTTCGGCGGAAACCGATTTCACTTCCAAATCATGAGTTTTTTTAGATCGCCATGCAGTTTCCGGAGTCGAGTAGAGACAACTTATACGTGTTTACGAAGCTAGTTAAACTAAGTACTAATAGGATCTTGAGGACATCAGAGAATGGGAAAGGCACATGGAAAGGACAATCGAAGAAAAAGGATATTGAGGCGTCAGGATGGGGTGCTGATGTGGTCGGGGAGAAGAAGTGTTTAAGTTTTATGTGTAGTTCCCTGGATTCCTCCTGTCAATGCTTCAACCAAAAGTGACCTGGATTCGGTTTGAGTCACGAACAATTGTCGCTTTCCAAATTCTATATTTAACCCGTATAGGGAATCCGAAATATGAACTGGGATAAAACAAGTGATTTTAAACTGGAATAATGAAAATGGCAAGTAAATAATCAAACGAATCGATCACAATTGAAGGAGTAAATCAGCAGGACTTCGTCGCCTCTCTACTTTTTTCTATAGCCCTTCAAATCGAACTCAAAAAACTTATTCATATTGCCAGTTTTCGATTGGATAAGTTATGCCGATTCAAAAGGAAACCGACCTGCCGCGCGCCCGTCATACACATTAGCGTCGCGCCCAGCCATAATGTCTTCATCGGACGCGCCGCATGAAATTTCTCAACCGACCGGCTGGCTAACGAGCCGACCGGCTATGCAAAACCTCAGAGGTACTCTTCTCTTGTCCTCAGATCAGCCGACCGGTTGGCTTTGAGACCAATCTTTCAACCGACCGGCTGGCGCGATCCAGACTTATCCAAAAACCAATTTAGCTCAAACGAGTTCCAAAGTATTTTGTTTATTTCACAAAACATCTTTACAAGGTATATACATGTTTTAAAACACTTATACCCTAAAATTTCCAACAATCCTCCCCCATTTTAGGGTTATACTATTGAACACTAAAAACATTCAAACCGAACAAAACTTGCGCATAAGTGAAGTGTCCATTAGGTTTGAACTTCACATAGTGTAGTATCTTCCAATACTCGAGAATTGGGGTGTTCTACGAATTGTACCCTTCAACCCATTTGAATACGGGAAAATAAAACACACACAAGTTTACTACTATTTCAAGTACAACTTGACACTATTTCAGTCATGTGTCCCTATCCATTCATAAGTGCATACTTAGCCAAGCACTAGCTAAATGAAGCGGCTAACTTCACACTTACATAGGTGGATTCTTTTCGCATGCACCTGCAATGCACTTTTCCAAAAGATCCATTAAGAAGATAAACTTCATCCTCCCTTTTCTCTGCAGGAAACAAGCACAACTTTGGGATGGATATAGCCATGTGCTTCAAATCTCTCAGAATAGACTTTCCACAATTCAGCTCTTAGCGCCATACTAAGAGGGAATTTAGGTGTCATACGATAAGAGATTTAGATGTGCTTAAGCCCATCCCTAAACACGACTTATTTACCAAGTCCTTAGCTAATCCTTTTGTCAAATAATCAGGTACATTATGTTGTGTCCGAACATAGTCAATCGATATCACCCCGTGAGTGATCAGTTCACGAACTGTGCTATGTCTAACGCCCAGGTGTCTTGATTTACCATTATATATTTGGCTATTTGCCTTAGCCAAAGTTACCTTACTATCACAATGGATAGAAATAGGCGCTATCGGTTTCGGCCACAGTGGAATCTCATATACCAAATTCCTTAGCCATTCTGCCTCTTTACCGGCAGCCGCTAAGGCTATGAATTCAGATTCCATAGTCGAGCTGGTGATGCAAGTTTGCTTCTTTGATGCCCAAGATATGACACTTCCCCCAAGCAAGAATACCCAACCACTTGTGAAACAATGATCTTCTAAATTGGTAATCCAACTTGCATCGGTATATCCCTCCAAAACCGTGGGAAAACCAGCATACACCAAGCCATAATTTACGGTTCCCTTAAGGTATTTGAGTACCCGCCTAATAGCTTCCCAGTGATGAGTACTATGGTTACTAGTATATTTACTCAATTTGCCCACTGCATAAGCTATATCAGGCCTTGTACTCGTCATTGCATACATTAGGCAACCAATGACTTGAGAGTACTCAAGTTGTGAAACTGCTTCACCCGTATTAGGCAAAAGCTTCACACTTGTGGGTTCATGAGAGTACTAATCGGAGAACAATCCAAACAATTGAATTTCTTAAGCACTTTCTCAACATAGTGAGACTGTGACAGTGCTAAACCCATGTTCTCACGCTTGATTCTAATACCAAGAATCACATCCGCTTCTCACATTTCTTTCATAGCGAAACTTGATGATAAGAAGTCCTTTGTAAGGTCTACTTGTTTTTTGTCAGTACAAAAAATCAGCATATCATCAACATACAGACAAATGATTACTCCATTACCGGAGTTGTGAAATTTGTTGTAAATACACTTGTCTGCTTGATTCAACTTGAATCCACTAGACAAGATTACCACATCAAACTTTTTATGCCACTGTTTTGGGTGCTTGTTTCAGCCCATACAATGATTTGATCAACTTACAAACCTTATTTTCATTTCCCGGCATAATGAATCCTTCCGGTTGCTTCATGTAGATTTCCTCATCCAAATCACCATTAAAGAACGTTGTCTTGACATCCATCTGGTGTACAACCAGATTGTTAATTGCAGCAAGTGCAATCAACAACCTAATAGTGGAAATCCTAGCAATCGGAGCATAAGTATCGAAAAAATCAATACCCTCCTTTTGTCTAAAGCCTTGGATAACCAATCGAGCTTTAGACTTCTCAACCGATCCATCAACCTTCATTTTCATTTTGAAAATCCATTTGCAGCCTAATGGCTTGCAACCCGGTGGGAGATCAGATAATATCCATGTATTATTCCCTACGATAGAATCCATTTCATCGTTTATCGCCTTTTCTAGAAAGATGCATCATGAGACTTCATAGCCTCATCATAAGTTCTAGGATCATCATCAATGTGATAACAATATGAGTATTGATACTCAAAATCATCTCTAGAACCCGCAATCAAGTAAACTTGATAATCTGGTCCAAAGATTTTGTCAATCCTTCCCCGTTTGCTTCTACGAGTCTCAAACGATGTACTTTTAGAAGATGTGTTCATATCATCTTCCAAATCTGCCCTTGTGGAGCTAGAAATCAAATCTCGAGGTCTAGGAATCGATGAAAAATGGTTCTCATCAAAGATTGCATCTCTTAATTCAATTACGGTGTGAGCCGAAATAGAATCATCGTTCTAGTCTCATAGGACATATATGCTTTAGAATGTTCAGCATATCTGATGAAGATGCAATCAACACCTCTTTCTCCCAAAGTTTTTATTTAGGGAGCCGGTAGTCTCACTACCGCTCTACATCCCCAAACTCGGAGATAATTCAGATTTGGTTTCTTTTTGTGCCAAAGCTCATATGGGGAAGTATTGTTCCTTTTATTAGGAACTCTGTTGAGTAAATAACAGACTGTCAACATAGCCTCACCCCAAAATCCATCACTCAAACTAGAGTAGGATAACATGGAATTAACCATTTCTTTTAAGATTCTATTCTTCCTTTTAGCTACACCATTTTGTTGTGGTGTATAAGGTGCTGTAGTCTCATGAATGATACCATTCATCTGGAAATATACAGGATCGTAATATTCCTCACCTCTATCGGTTCTAAGCCTCTTAATCAAATCATGCATCAATTCTACTTCAGCTTTATACACTTTAAGATTGTCTAAAGCTTCATCTTTAGCATGCAACAAGTACACATAACAATATCTAGAACAGTCATCTATAAATGTTATGTAGTACTTCTTATTTCCTAAAGATGGAGTAGAATGTAAATCACCCAAATCACTATGAACAAGTTCAAGCAAGTTTGATGTTCTTGAAATACTTTTGAATGACAACCTAGTGATATTTGTAAGCATGCATGTAGTACATCTATCAACATTCATGTCAACTGTAGGTATTAAACCTTCCTTAGACATTAAATGCAATCGCTGATAATGAACATGTCCTAATCTAGCATGCCACAAAATAGAATCATCACTAGTAGAAGACATGTAAACAGAATTCACCACTTTATTTACATTCAACATAAACATGCCATTACAAAACTAGCCAAATCCCACAAAGACACCACACTTCGACAATACATACTTGTCGGATTCATACACTTGCTTAAAATCAAATTTGTTCAACAAACTATCGGAAACCAAAATTTTCCGAATAAGAGGTACATGTAAAACATTTAACAACTCAAGGGTCTTTCCCAAACTGAACTCTAACACTACAGTTCCTTGGGCAAATATTGGTGCGGTTGACTCGTTTCCCATATGAAGGACAACTCCTTCTTTCATCGTTTCATAAGTATTGAAACTATGACGGTCTTTGCACACGTGCTTGTTAGCACCCGAGTCAATCCACCACGCCACTTCATCATCCTGAACATAAAATGCTTCAGCGATTAGTAAGACATAATTCACATTAGAATTACAATCAGAAAAAGAAATATGACCTGAAGGTTGGAAGCGCATTTTTCTTTGCCCTTATCCCCAACATTCACTTTCGTCTTTCGTCTTTCTCATTCTTAGCCATCCTACAATCATTTTTGTAGTGTCCCGGTTTACCACAAATCCAACAACAACCCTTAGGTTTCTTGTTGAACTTGCTACCGAAGTTCTCATTGGGACGCTTCTTCCCCTTGAATTTCCGAAGACCTCCCTTGTCCTCCACCATATACACAGAAGAGGACTCAATAGTCTCTTTCTATTTCACATCCTCTTGCATCCGTATAGACTCCTCTACACGCAATTCACCTCCAAGTTGTTCAAGAGACAACTCTTCTTTCTTATGCTTAAGCGAGTGCTTGAAATCCTCCCATGAAGGTGGCAACTTTTCTATTATGCTAGACACTCCGATGGTATCATCCATCTTCATTTTGTACTGAGTAAACTACCCCAAAATGCGAGTCAATTCATTGAATTGCTCCATCACTGATCTAGCATCGACCATCTTGTAACTATTAAAGTTACTCACAAGAAATTTCTTGCTTGATGCATCTTCTTGCATATACTTAGCCTCAAGTGCATCCCACAACTCCTTTGCGGATTCCACATTTTGATAAAGATTAAATAGGGAATCAGACATACCATTGAGAATATGACCACGACAGATTTAGTCATCATTCTCCCACTTGCTCCTCTTCCTGATTGCATCAATTGGAGCATTGTCACTCACATCCGGAATAGGGGTAGAGAGCACATGCACCACCTTCAAGTTGGTCAGCAAAAAATGCATCTTCTTTTGCCATCTTCTGAAATTCACTCCTTCAAACTTTTCCAGTTTACCAAAGTTCGCAGTTATCTCCCTCACTGAAGCAGCAGACATCTTGTAAATATAGAATTTGATTGTAGTTCCCCGGATTCCTCCTGTCGATGCTTCAACCAAAAGTGACTTGGATTCTGCTTGAGTCACGAATAATTGTCGCTTTCCAAATTCTGTATTTCTCCAGTATAGGGAATCCGAAATATGAACTGGGATATAAAACAAGTGATTTTATACTGGAATAATAAAAACGGTGAGTAAATAATCGAACGAATCGATCACAATTGAAGGAGTAAATCAGCAGGACTTCGTCGCCTCTCTACTTTTTTCTATAGCCCTTCAAATCGAACTCCAAAAACTTATTCATATTGCCAATTTTCGATCGGATAAGTTACGCCGATTCAAAAGGAAACCGACCTGCCGCGCGGCCCGACATACACATTAGCGTCGCGCCCAGCGAAGACTTTAAGCGCTGGTCGCGACCAGCCTTAATGTCTTCATCGAACACGCCGCATGAAAGTTCCCAGCCGACCGGTTGGCTAACGAGCCGATCGGCTATGCAAAAACTCAGAGGTACTCTTCTATTGTCCTCAGACCGCCGACCAGTTGGCTTTGAGACCAACCTTTCAGCTGACCATCTGACGCGATCCAGACTTATCCGAAAACCAATTTAGCTCAAACGAGTTCCAAAGTGTTTAGTTTATTTCACAAAACATCTTGACAAAGTATCTACATGTTTTACAACACTTATAACCTAAAATCTCCAACAATATAGTGGATGTGGAGGGCCAGCCGCAGGGGACTAAGAAGAAATAGGTGACTGTTTTCTTAAATGGAAGAGTTTTTGTGGATGTGTAGGGCCAGATCGGTCACACAGCTTTGCCGGCTAGGGACGATGCTCGCTTTGGAGTATATTTTGAGAGGAATCATCATCACCATGCAGTGGTGGAGGGTCGACAGGTTATGATCATGATGATGGTCAACTTTGGGTTGGCTATGATAAACTTTGTTTTGGCTATGATCAACAACAACAACAAGTGAATGAAGGAGCAAGAGAGGAAGGTCACCATCATGATGGTCAACTCTACGTTGACTTTGAAATCGGTTTCCCCCGCTCCGGTTTATCACGTGCCATAATTATATTTCTTTGTGTCCACGTAGGATCAAATAATGTCACGCAGGTACACACAGTCAGCAAACCGGTTTCTCCCAAACCGGTGGTGAGTTGTTTGGTGTTGGTGGGTTGGGTGGGTTGTAGGGAGTTGCGGTGCTGTGGTTGTGGTGTTGTTGGGTTGACGGTTGGATGTTGACGAGGTTGTTTTAGGTTTGGGGGCGTTGGAGGTATTGCCGGTGATTGTTTTGGTAGTCTAGGTTGGTCTACGCTTTTGGCGTAGCTTTAGTTTTTTAGATTTTATTGTTTTAGTTTTCTTGCTCTCTGCCGTTTGGCGTGAGCTTTGTTGTTTTTAGGTTGGTTTAGTTTTAGGTTTTAGTGTCAGGTTAGGCTAGGTTTTTTGGGGCTGCACTTGTTGCATTTGTGATCTCCTGGATCTGGTGGTTTGGCCATCCCTGTTGGCGCGAGGCAAAGTGGAGCTTTCCATGCTCCCAGCTAGCTAACTTGTCCTAGCTTTTAGTCCTCCGTTATGCCGTTTTATTATCTCTTGGTGGCGTACTTCCGATGATATGTGGTCCGGTTTGAAGTCTTCACTTGTGCAGCTTTGTTTCGAGTTTCAAGGAAATCGGCTGGCGCTCCAATGGGTTTCTGTTTGGCCGATGTGGCATATATTGGCTTGACTATCTTTGAGGCCTTGCTAGGCATGGATTGCGGTATTATGTTCACATGGCCTGGTCCTGTCTTGTGAGTCCTATGGACTTTTATTGTTGTCTTACGAGGTCTTTTTCTGAGTCTTTGTATGTTTATCAAAAAAAAAAAAAAAAACATCACTCGGACCAAAATCGATCTATGAGTATGACCCCAGCAAGCCAGACATTATTATAGTTGGGAAATTCAGTTTATCCATTTATTTATTGCTTGCCTTGATTATCAATCGAACTCGCCACCATCACCTTTTTAAAGATTTTTCAACAACTCCACACTGAAGAAAGCTTCAGATTCATCAATGGCGGAAATGATCATGAAGAGACCCATCTCAGTTTTCATCGTTATTTTGGTCTTCAGCTACTCAAGTTCCTATCTTTCGACTTCAATCGCCGAACCCACAATCTCACTTTCGCCGAACGTGTTGTCGAAATCCGGCGACTCAGTAAAAATCGAGTGGTCCGACATCGACGCGCCCAACCACCTCGACTGGCTCGGAATCTACTCGCCTCCGAGCTCTTCCCACGACCACTTCATCGGCTACATCTTCCTAAACTCTTCTCCATCCTGGAAATCCGGGTCGGGTCGGATATCCTTTCCGCTAGTCAACCTCCGATCCGAATATTCCTTTCGAATATTCCGCTGGAAGGATGACGAGGTGGATTACACTAAATTAGACCATGATCACAATCCGCTGCCGGGGACGGAGCATCTGCTCGCGGAGTCGGGTCGGGTCGGGTTTCAGACCGGGCGCGGCCCGGAGCAAGTTCATCTTGGGTTTACGGAGAGGGAGGATGAGATGAGGGTGATGTTTGTGACGCCTGATGGGAGTGAGAGCTTTGTGAGGTTTGGAAGGAAGAAGGAGAATTTAGGGTTTGTAGCGAGGACGACGGTCGCGAGGTATGTGCAGGAGGATCTGTGTCATGCTCCGGCGAATCATAGTATTGGTTGGAGAGATTCTGGGTATGTTCATGATGGTGTGATGATAGGGTTGAAGAAAGGCGCGAGGTATTTTTACCAGGTAACGAAATGAAAATGCACAGCAGCTGTTTGTTAAAATGTTTGAATGAGTCTGTTTTTAGGTAATGCCATATTGTTTGTTGAATTATTTGAATATAGTGTTTAGATGATGATTGTCCCTGGTATTAGAATTCAATATAAGTTTGTTATTACTTTTTAGAATTTGTTGTTTGGTGAATTATTTGAATAGAATGTTTAGACGATGATTGTTATTGTTTGTTTCGATTGTCTTAAGTCTATGTTTTGAATCAAAAGTTCGAATTAGCAACTGTGTTATTAAAATTTAATATATGTTTGTTCGTTTTATCTTTATTGTTTATTGTTTTCTTTTGGCAGGTTGGGAGTGATTCCGGAGGCTGGGGCACCAAGTACAGCTTCATGTCGCGAAATGAGGAATCAGATGAAACCATAGCGTTCCTTTTTGGAGATATGGGTACTGCGGTGCCTTACAACACCTTTCTTCGAACACAGGATGAAAGTAGAGCGACTGTGAAGTGGATACTTCGAGACATGGCTGATATAGGCAACAAGCCGGCATTTGTTTCCCATATTGGGGATATAAGTTATGCGAGAGGGTATTCGTGGCTTTGGGATAAATTTTTTCATCAGATCGAACCCATTGCCTCCAGGCTGCCGTATCATGTGTGCATTGGGAATCATGAGTATGACTGGCCTGCGCAGCCTTGGAAGCCCGATTGGGCAGCTACCATTTACGGGACAGATGGTGGAGGCGAGTGTGGGGTCCCTTACAGTGTAAAGTTTAACATGCCGGGGAATTTTTCTGAACCTACCGGGACACGAGCACCTGCTACTAGAAATCTTTACTACTCGTTTAACACTGGCTCGGTCCATTTCTTGTACATATCAACAGAGACAAATTTTCTTCCAGGGAGCAGTCAGTATGATTTTATCAAGCGTGACTTGGAGTCCGTCGATAGGAAGCAAACTCCGTTTATCATTGTACAAGGACACAGGCCAATGTATACCACAAGCAGCGGACATAAGGACGCTCCGCTGATGAAGAAAATGCTCAAGCATCTTGAACCCCTGTTTGTTAATAACAACGTCAATATGGCGTTTTGGGGCCATGTCCACCGATACGAGAGGTTCTGCCCGTTGAACAACTTCACGTGTGGGGATAACACATCGTCAAAAGGGTTCACAGTCCATGTTGTGATCGGCATGGGTGGTCAAGACTGGCAACCAATTTGGGAACCACGGTCAGATCACCTAACAGATCCCGTGTTCCCTCAGCCTGAGCGATCCTTGTTCCGTGCAGGTGAATTCGGATACACTAGAATCTATGCAACAAAAGAGAAGCTCAGATTTTCATACGTAGGTAACCACGACGGGAAAGTCCATGACATGGTTGAGATTTTGGCTTCTGGACAAGTTCTCGACAGATACGGGCCATATGACACCAATAAATTTGCCGTGGTAAATACGGAAGAACCTTCAGAGCCTGTGCATTCATGGTACATTAAAGTGTCGAGCTTCTTGCTCATCGGAACGATTTTGGGTTATATTCTCGGGTTCGTATCACAGGTCAATAGAATCGATGCTGTTAGACGTTATGGCTGGTTGCCATTGAAAGTCAGTGAAGCGTAATTTCAAATTCTGCATTCTACGGAGACCTTGAAGGACGAAAAGCCTACATTTCCACTTCTTCTTCAAATGGTGTAAGCAATAAGTAGTGTCATGTTCAATGTTGGATTGTGGCTCAATAGGAGGAGTCTTTCCCTTTGTAATAAATTAATTAGTTAAATAAATAAAATAGAGATGAAATAGTTCGTTGGCAACCGTTGGAGGTCTACTCTCCCTCCATTTTTTGAAAGTGGGCTTGCATGGTGTGCCGTTATAAGCTAGTTTCGGATTCATCCAGGCCCAATATATTTTAACCATAATTACGTTATAATTGTTTTTATTGAAAATGTGGAAAGATTTAAAAAGTGCACACTAATGAAAGAGATGAGAGGTATTGTTACCACAAAAGCATGAAAATATAGTGTGGAAGGGACCATTAAGTTTTGAAGTTAAGCTGTCATTAGCTGCTGATGGTAGGAGGTGACTATGCAACCACCTTTAATTTGCAAGTTTTGATTTTGAAATGTTCAAGAGAAATCAATGTGGTAAGATGCACTTTTGAAGTATGAAAAAGGGCTAATAATGGCCTTCCACAAACTCATTTTATCACCCTCATGTAAGGTTATGTGTTTGCCTTTTTTTCCAATTAGCTCAACCACTTTAGAGTGCCTAAAGTCCACCAACTTGATGACTCCCCCCCCCCTCTGTGATCTTCTAAGCTTATTAAGAAAATCAAATAGAGCACGGAGATTCATGTTTAAATTGTCAAGTGATTTCTCAATTCTATTCTACATATAAAGTCTCAGTTTTGACTCATCAGGAATCGTATCCAAGATCTCGATGTATGATTCTTATGACATTATATTAGTCTTTGGTGGTCAATTGATTAAATATCCCTCTGACAGCACTTATGACTCCACTCAATCCAAATATGAAACTACAATGCTCTAAATGCAGCAAGAACTTACACTATAACCCACTCCATTTCCTAGCTTTATCATAATATGAATGCAAAAGTGAGACTTGCTACAAATGAGCAAACAATATTAGAGAACATGAGAAATTCATTACAAGAGAGTTGAAATGTAAGATAAGCATATAAGACTTGAATGACAAGCAAGTGTTCCATGATTTGTGCATCATTCCAAAGTAAGTAGTTTTCAATTGTCAAGAAACATCATTCTAATTTCTAAGCCTTAAAGATATTTGCTGCACCATAAGACACTTCAGCTACCACAAAACCATGAATCTCTATGCAGAAGATCAGCACAAGCTTTATGATATGATCATATGAATCTAGATGTTGTTCTGATCAAATGGGCATAAGTTGCAAGTGAAATTTGATAGGTCTAGTAGTTTTGATGAGAAGGAAAATATTGCAATAGGCAATAGACTTGGACGAGTTTTGGGAAAGTCTCAGTAGCTACCCATGGACTCAGTTGCTTCTTCATCCTCGGTAGGCGCAGGCAGATTCAGATCAATGAATTCACGTAAATGAGACTTATTTCTGTTGAAATGTGCTGCGACTTCACCACAATTGATCTCCTTGGGGCTTCCTAGAGCGTGGTTTGGTCTGAAGACATTGGAACACACCAGAGAATCATGCGTCTCTTTCTTCCAATTATCACTCACATTGGCAGAATCACGCTCCAGTTTACATTTTCCTTTATCAGTCCCCAACATTTTCTTGCCGCTCTCGTATGGAGATGCAAATGCAGCGGAGAAGCTCTTGTGGCTCGCTACATTGGCATTAAAAGGCTGATGAGACTGAGAGTGGATAAGAGCCCTGTGCTCAAATCTTTTGTACATTTCAGTGTTAGAGTACTGATTCCATCCACCAGCGTGAGTCTCATTCATCGTGCTCTTCGACAGATTTGTGTCCACCTTAGGCCTCTGAATCTGACTGTATCCTTCACCATCCATCACACTTTTAAGCTTCTTCAGACTCAAATGTGGCTCAACTTTCGACCCTTCATCCAATTTGTTCTTCCTCAAGTTTCTGATCGTCACATCCATCTCAACATTCTCAGCACCAGTTCTAACACACCCAGATCCAGAAATGCCTAAAGTTTCAATCTTTTTACTCCCACATTTCTCCATAGCTTCATTCACATCATACCCGAAACTCAAACCATTCTTTCTCCCCAATTTAGTACAGATTGATCTATCTTCCAACACCACCGAATTGTTCTCTGACGAATCACCAACGGAATTCAATCCACCCCAATTGGCTGAATCCCTTGACAACATCATCAAGCAGATTGCAACCTCCTCTTGCTCCTGCTCAACCCCAGAATCTTCAGATGAACAATTATTAAAGACTTCAACCTTAGCCTTGGAATCAGCTACAAAATTGTGTTTGTTAGACCTCCTTGATCTCCTCCTCAGCCTCTTCGCTCCGGATTCGGTATCTGATTGACTGTCCATCACAAGCTGCTTCTGGTTCTGCTTAGCAACAACATTGCTTGAAGCCTTCTCTTTTCCAGAATGACAAGCCATGTGTCCACACATAGCTTTTGATGACTGAAAGCCTTTCCCACATTTGCTGCACACAAACTTTTGCTCACCATTTTTGCTGCTTGAAATCCTGCTAGTCTTCTTAGGGTTTTGAGCAGCCTCAGCCTCATCATAATCTTCCTCTTCATGTAAAGATGCAAACTTGACTTTCTGGGTAGTGATCTTTTCAGCTTCAGGCGGCTTGCTGCTGCTCCGGATGTTGCTTTTCTTGCTAAACCGCTTCATCGATCACTCCAACTCAGACACCAGAAACCCAGATCAGAAAAAGCACAAGACCCAAACAATTTACCTCAAAAAGACTCCAACTTTAACATTTTTTTAAGACCATGAAAACGTCCAGATTGAACAAATAGCCCAAAAATACAGGACCTGGATCCAGAAAAGTAGCTTCAATATGGTTGAAAAAAAAAATCACACACAAAAAAAAACTGAAAGAGAGAGAGTTTTTTTTTTAAGTATGCAAAACAGATCACAAGAAGCTCGCTTTAGTTGTTTCTGATGAGATGATTCAGAGGAGAACCAAAAAGCATGTTGCAGGAAGGAAGTTGTTGTTGCTGCTGGCTGCTTCTGCTACTGCTGAGATGTGGACAGGTTTTGGCAGAGAAAGATCCCAGAGACCCACCAAAAATAAGGAAGATGAGAGAAACAGACAGACCCATTGAAATTCCATGCCATATCTCTGCTTTAATTATACCCCCCCTAATAAATAAATTTAATGTTTCATTTTCTCAAAAATTGAATCCATTGGTCATCAATATGGTAAAAACTCCTCAATTTATTTTCTGAATAATATCTTAAAGATTCAATCTTTGTTTCTGAACTAGAAAAAACAAAGAAAGAATGAGTAAAGCACAAAATTCTCTGTTCTTGCTATTTTCTCTCTCTGTTTTTATTATTGTAATGGGAGAAGAAAGAATTCCATGCATGGATGGAAGTGGAAGAGAGGCACGTGAGTATCACGTGAGGGGGAGGGTTTGGGGAATGAGTTTTGGAGGGTTGGGATTTGGAGATGTTTGTTTTTTGAGTGGAATATGTGACGAGGATCACAATGTGGGTGTTGTGAGGTCCACTCCAACGAAAGAGGGAAAGATTAGCTTAGCTCCCTTTTCTAGTAGGTCTTTGTTGCTTTCTTGTACTTCATGTGGAAAGAAATGCTCTTTGGTGTTCTGATTGTGAGGTCCTAAAAAATTACAGGCTGATTTGTTTCAGTCATTTTGATTTGATTGAACTTTTGTACTTACTAGGAAATTACTAACCGAGATCCCGATTCCATTTGGGTCTCATTCCAACTTGATTTTTGAGCTTGCATCAATTTGCTCCACAGCTCAAACTTGCCTCTTGTTTACGACACCCGCCTCGTTCTATATTTAGCAAAGCTGCCTAACAAGCCAATGGATGCGAATATCTTTACGCGCCTTGGGGCCATTTCTCACCCTTAAGCTTAGCCGGCAGATGAGAGCAAAAGCAACATAACAGGAAGTATATTGACTTGGTAAAACCACAACTGTACGAGACAGATCAAAGCTGTATCATTTTCTGTTCTGTCTGCTGTCATATATATGTAGAACATATGGATCACCAGCTTGAGTTGTCCACCATGCTCAATCGCCTTCTTCAGTTTATTCTTTTACCTTTGTCTCTTCGACTTTTGTATAAGCAAGTGCATCACGACAGCAACCGGTGCACTATGAAATCTCCAACATCATAAGATTTAAGAAAACAACATGAACCTAATACTTAAAGAAAGTTTCCTCTGCCCAAGAATTAGTCGATTCTAGATACTATATAGAGAGAATGTCTCAACTTGGTTCCTCAAAGCAATGGGAAATTATAAGACAAGTACAAGATACTTACAAAGATGGTAGAATCTTGTATTGACTACCCAGAATGGTTACTTGCTCCAATGCCGAATGGAAGGAAATATGTTACACTGAGATTGCTTTTTTAGTGGAAGGCATAAGCCACACCTCCTACCATTTTATGTTCCACTACAAGGACCTCTTATATACAGACAAGAGAACAGGCAGTGACAGCGAAAAGATTGCGGACTTTTGTCCAAATTTGGAGCCAATGCACTGATTACCCGGCAAGATGTGCAAGTAGTTCAATGGCCATCTATATCTAAGCACTATCATTCACCTTTCATAAGCTATGACTGATCCTGATTGACATGCGAATAGTTAAGTTATAAAGAGCAGCTAACCGAAATTTTTGCCGTCGGTAGATTTCTAGTCACAACTACCTGGTCCAAAAATCTCTTCAATCATATTACTAGTTGGTAACAGATCGAGGCCAGTAGTGAATGCGTCGATGCCCCACATAAGACTTTCGCGAGAATCATACAACAGCCCAGGCCCCAATCCGATGCCCAACACGCTGCCTTCCGTGTGAAAGCATGTGGTGGAAACTTCACTATGTTTTGATTCAGATCCTGTTTCGGAGATGTAATATGGATTAGTCATATAAGATGCACAGTTATTGCTTGAAGAGTCAAAAATGTCCCCACATCCACCCGAGCCTTTGTTACTGGACTGATATCTACTAGTGAAGATCGTGTCCTTGTGTAGATACTGTGAATCTGCTCGTGAAACATTGTCTCTTTCAATGGTGATTCTTACAAAATCTTTGCTGTGGCCATCGTCATCAGAGTAATTCTCATCATCCTGATCAAGAGCAGATTCTAACTGTGAGTCCTCCCCTTCCTCATCGTGCACGGCAGATGAATAAGAAATTTCAACATGCCACTCATCATCATCACTGTCTATCTCCAATTCATGAGATCTATTCTGAGTAGCTCGTACACTAAGCAGAAATACATTATAATAGTAGCTCAGCAGTTCCCTTTGGGAACGGTATGGAAACTTCTTCGAGAGGCAGAGCCAGAAGTTGTTTCCCAGTGACTTGGGATTCATGTAAACAACCTCACGGAAAACCTGCTGTTCTT
Source organism: Rhodiola chrysanthemifolia (assembly GCA_033675395.1). Lineage (NCBI taxonomy): Eukaryota > Viridiplantae > Streptophyta > Magnoliopsida > Saxifragales > Crassulaceae > Rhodiola > Rhodiola chrysanthemifolia. The sequence goes on from CM066207.1 coordinate 18,238,562, forward strand.
CAACACTCCATCCATGAGCCACCTCCTCGCCCATCTCAAGAAATCCTAAGTCCACATATAATGCCCTACCAAGTGATTTCGAAAGAGACTCCCGTGCTTCTTCGACATGTTGCCTCACACATCCAACTGAGCCACTATCCAGGCAGCTGCAATCACTCCCTCTGTGTCCCGATTCCATAGAGAAATGCTCAACCGCTATGGAATCAGGCATAGGAACTAAACAAGTTCCCATGAATTTTTTAACATCATCCCCAATAGAACCCATGTAAGAATTTACCATATGTACCGAGGCAGGTGACGACTTGTCAGATTGGTTACTTTCTGTGATGATATGTGGATCCCACTCTGGAACATCAGCTTGGTGTTCTCGCCCGACAGGAACTACCTTCCTAGGGTAATGATCAATTAAAAACGAATATGTATGCAAATCGGACTCTTGAGAAGAATTATCTTCACGGATATTGCCAGTCACAGCTGATGACATTGCACTGCGTTCTATGTCCTTTTCAGGCGTGAATGACACATTGTCAACAGAGCTCACTTTACACTCCTCAACATGTTGTGCGACACATAGGCTTCCATAATAACCACCTAATAGATAGTAAAGCACATCAATTACAGGATGTCTAAGAAATTTTCACAAGCGGATGTGCACCAGGCACCAGTTTCCTAATAAAAATATGTAGACTATACTATACCTAGAACATCATCTTTTTGGCGAGCAGCGACCCAAGAGGCAACATTCGAAAATGAGATCAGCTTCCCATCAGGGTCAGCTGATCTTGCATATTTAAAAGATAGCCTCATAAGATCCTTCCCGTCACAAAGTCTTTTGGAACCCATTTTCTGCTGTGTCAACAACCACAAAGTAAGCGAATTAAGGCAACATAACCCACTAACTCAAACAGTCAAACACATATTTATGAGCATTGCAACTGTCAAGTTGTCAACACCCAAGTTTAAATTCAATAGTAAATTAGGATGCAAATTGATGGCTATCACATGCATTATTGCCACAAGAAGAATTGAATGATAAATCGACAAATTGAACACTCACTACATTGACATATTGAATGATTTCAGGCTGAACCCTATAACAATGAAAACTGAAAAGCCACAAAATTTACAATTTCTTACCTTAAGTTACAACAACCGAATTGTAACTCGTGGAATTGAAACCCTAATTGAGTAGAAAAACATGACGCATTGAAAACGAAACCGACAAACACCAACAAATCAAATCAAATTAAATTGAGAAACGCACAAAACAACTGGAGAAAACTTCGACCTTGGTCAGCTAATAAGAAGTATATATATACACATTTAAGATGAGCCACCTTGGAACTTTCAAAACCTAAATCGGGGAATTTGGAATGAACAGTGACCTGATGCCTGACAAAAACAGGTATCGGTAGAAAGATAAAAGCACGAATTGAAAGAATATGAAATCAACTGAAGAATAATATGAACTCAGAGCAGTAGATCTGCGATCTGAATCACCCCGAAAGAATGTCGACGTCAAGTCAAAATCGCGCACCTGGTTTTGTACCGACGGCCGAAGTAGAATGAACCGGTTTTACAATGGTTAGGTTCGTTTGGTGGCTCAATTTAGAATAGTAAACCGGGTCAATTAATCACATGTACTTTCTTTTTTTTTTTTTTTTTTTTTTTGATAACAGTAAAGACATACAAGGATTCGAAGAAAGGAAAAAACACCAACAGCGCAAAGCAAACGACTAACAGGACCATAAAATCTAAAACATGAAATCGCAGTCCATGCAAAATTAGGCGAGTTGTTCGCTGTAAGTGATCTTCCCTCCTTAAAACACTCCGAAACCACTTCATGCATGCCAAAGCGACCAAACTGAAGAAGCAGAACCACAGCCCACTTCAAGACGCCACAGAAGCTCCAGTCGCATTTCCTTGAAAACGATTTAGGTCGATAGTTGCTCAAACTGCCCGCGGTCGACCCAAGCCACGACAGTTCCACACTACACACTTCAATACTCAAGGCGGGACTGGCTCCCTACCTCCGCTGTTTCCTCAATCTCTACTGCGTCTACATCCCTCATCTCCAACTCACCTCCTGCAGTGTTATATTCCTTCCCGATCCTCAATTCCTCGTCCTCAGAATACTTCAAACCTGCAGTCCAGTTCACCTCTTTCTTCTTCCGTTTCATCCGGCGTGAAGAATCTTTCTTTATACTACAGGTTTTTTTCAGCTCCGGAATTTTGGGTTTACTCTTTCTTTGCTGGGCCGCAAGTCCAAACAAATGGCCCAAGACTGACTTCTCCTGTTCCTTGGCCTTGTTTTGCAGCCCTCCGAACATCTGTCCACTTGTGTCAGCCACCACCGCCTTTCCTTTATCACGCCAAGTACCCTCTTTAACTGTCACTTCAACCAAGGCGTCATCATTATTTGATAAGACTCCCTTCATGCATCCTTCCGAGTTCCCATGATCATGGGTTACCGCTCCCACATCATGATGGTCGTAATCTCGAAATACGTGCCACCTTGTGACTCGTTGACCGCCCGATGCTCTAGAGAATTCCTCCACCGAATCCTCCGCCCTTTGCACCACCATGCCCCTGCTCCCCAGCTGCGACTCTTGTTCATCTCTTTCCCTCGTACATATTGTGTCACGTTCTCCTCTTCTACTAGTTGTCGGCTCCATGCGGTAACCCTGTCCAGCATGATCTGTCGCTTCTCTGCCAAACTTTGTGTTTTCCGCCCTCAACCATGGCCCAAATTTTCTCGAGTTGAAACCCTCATCTAGCTCATAGTCGCACTGGCCGGTCTCGTGGTTCAAACGGCCACATTTAGTACACAGATTAGGCAGACGCTCATACTTAAAGTCAATCCACGTATATTCCATGTTCTTTTCTTTCAAATACACCCCACGCATGATTGGCTTGTCAACATCAATTTCAATTCTGAAACGATCGCACTTTCTTCTTTGTGCCACCTTATTGTCATCCTGCAGCTCATTCTTCACAACTCTTCCCACCAATGCTGCAAGTTCACTCGGGGCTGACCCTTCACGCAGCTCCACAGGGAAGTTGTGTATTTGGATCCAAATCCTTAGCTTCGTCGAGGTGTAGTCCATTGGAGTTTTACCATGAATCCATTTCTCCGTAATCACTGCCCATCCCATAAATGTCCACGGCCCTCCTACCAGCACCCTACTCTGCTCCTCTTCATTGCGCAATTTGACCACTATTCTGTTCCCGAACATCTCACGGTACGGTGGACAGTTCTTCATCTTCCACGCTGCAGTCATTGCTTCCACTAGCGCAGGTGCGTTGAATGCCTTTTCAGTGCTTAGTCTCAGTACTATCGCCCACCTGTATGCTTCCTCAGCCTTCTGGCGAACCTCCTTTTTCACAGACACCGCCAGCTCTCCGTCTATCCGGTTGGACAGTATTTCAACCTCCGACTCCATTTTAATTGCCCTGGTCGTATCAATTGAATAACCCTCTTGCTCTAGTAGAGATCACCGTAAAGACGAAGACGTGAAGGACGTAACAAATAGCAAAAGGCAAAAACCAAAGCAGCAAGGCAAAACCTAGCTGAAGCACAGGCTCCCGATGAGAGAGAAGACAAACAAAAAGGTTTACATTATTTTAAGCATCACATTGTTGTGTAGTTTTTTCACACATGTACTTTCTGATGCTGCAAATTCTCATGCTAGTTTGTCTGAAAAAGAATTCGTGCAGAACAGTCAAACACCGTACCGCGAGTATCAAAACCGTTCTTAGCCATCCATTGTTATAAGTTCCAAATATGATGGTTTGGGTTCTGGAGTTTAAGTTATTCTAAGATTTTACATAGGTGGGTTGTTGAAGAAATAACGAAATTGGATGATGAAATGAAATGGAGGAGTAATAGTTAACATGAGAAGCATTTTGATTTATTGATGTCTGTAAACCATTGCAATTTCTAGAGTTAATAAATTTTTATGACAGGGATGACCAGCATCACCTTAAATCAGATAACTGAAAAATAAATGATGTAATTATTTTAAGTGTAGGAATCTATTTCTGGATGGAAAGGCCAGCAGCTATATGCGCGCATTGCTGTCTTTATGCAACCGCAGGCATGTCCTTAAGCCAGGGATCGAGAGGCTTGCCAATGGCATAGACGATGAACCCAATTTCTCTCATTTTATCAGCATCAACCACGTTCCTGCCATCAAAAAGAAATGCTGGCTTCTGCATATTGTCGTAGATTTTCTTGTAATTGAGAGACTTGAACTCATCCCATTCGGTGAGGATGCAGACTCCATGCGCATCCTTGGCAGCCTCGTAGGCGTCTAAGACAACGTTAACTTTATCCATGTTACTGGGGCTGGATGGTTGAAGATGCATAGGATGGTCCCAGTCGAATTTTTTCATGGTGAGGTCCCGCTGAATTTGGTCTTTGGAAACTTGTGGATCATAGATATTGATTATCGCTTTGTCACCCAAAAGCCCTTTGCAGACATCAATTGCAGGAGTCTCTCTCGTGTCGCCTGTGTCTTTCTTGAAAGCGAAACCTAATACAGCAATTTTCTTTCCAGAGACGGTGTTGAACATTGAGGAAACTAAACGGTTCACAAACCGGCTCTTTTGATAATCGTTGATCCTAATGACTTGTTTCCAATAATTTGCTACTTCGGGAAGGCCATTGCACTCACAGATATAAACCAAGTTCAAGATATCTTTTTGGAAGCAAGACCCACCAAATCCCACACTGGCGTTCAGAAACTTGGGGCCAATTCTGGTGTCCTTTCCAACAGCATAGGCAACTTGAGTAACATCTGCACCAGTTGCTTCACAGAGAGCAGACATAGCGTTGACAGATGAGATCCTCTGAGCCAGAAAGGCATTTGCAGCTAGTTTAGATAGCTCGGCTGACCAGAGATTGGTGCATATAATTTGCTCTACCGGAACCCAGTGAGCATAAACATTTTTCAGTGCTTCAATGGCTTTCGCGCCTTCTGGGGTCTCCCTCCCTCCAATGAGGACACGATCAGGATTGAAAAGATCCTGAATAGCAGTTCCCTCAGCTAGAAACTCAGGGTTGGATAGGATCTGAAAGTTGATCCCTTTGCTGTTGTGTGTCAGGATTTTCTCAATAGCCTCGGCTGTTTTCACGGGGACAGTGGATTTCTCAACAACGATCTTATCCGATTTGGAAACATCAGCAATCATACGAGCAGCACTTTCCCAGTAAGTCAAGTCGGCAGCTTTGCCAGCACCAAGACCTTGGGTCTTAGTAGGAGTGTTAACCGACACAAAAATGATATCTGCCTCACAAACATGCTTTTCCACATCAGTGCTGAAGAAAAGGTTCTTTCCTCTGCATTGCTTCACAATATCATCAAGCCCTGGCTCATAAATAGGGAGATGGTCACTGTTCCAAGCATCAATCCGTGGAACGGAGATGTCTACAACAACTACTTCAATATCCGGGCACTTCAAAGCAATGACAGCCATCGTAGGCCCTCCCACGTACCCAGCACCAATGCAGCATATCTTCACCATTTTAGCTCTTAGTAGACTGATTAAAGTGACACATTAGAAATACACGCAACAGACCAAAAAATGAAAAAAAAAACAACTTCATTTCCAATTTCCCAAAAGTGAAGCATGATTCATGAATTGATGAATGTATAACAATTTAACAAATAGTCATGTGCTTCAGGATTCAGCGCTAATCAAGATAAACTCGCCAGGCATTCTCTGAAACCAACATCGCTACTTATTTCAAATATGCTTCCAAATTCTTACTTAACATGCAACAAAGCACAATTTTTTTGTTTGTGAGCCCATCCAAATTCCACCACGCCATTAAAAAAATTCTAACCTATTAAACTGGAAAATACACATACAAACTTCCACAATTAGCAAGCACTTACGAGATCTGAAACAATATGGTTCGCTACACCACAAATCAAACATTAATCAGGTTAAATTCAACGAAAAATCCAAATTTTGAATTACATGACCACATCAAACATGTCATAAACAATGCATATGTTTCACAAAACTGGACCCAGAATGTGGAAGATCAGGAATCGATTACCTGCAAGAGGATTGGGACTCAAAAATTCGGAGTCTGAAATGAGGCAAGAAGAACGAGATGCGAGAGAGATCGGAGGAGGACGCAATGTAAGCGAGGGAGCGAAGAGTGAGGAGAGATCGTTCCTTAATTATACTTCATACATTGTTTATCAAATAAATAAATAAAATAAATAAACTTCATACATCGTTCATCAACTAAAAACACAGCGTTTCCTAGCATTAAGCCCGCTCAAGGAAAATTGGACCGTTTAATTGGGCCGATCTTGATTCGGCGGCCCATTAAACCAATAAGGACGTGGGTTATATTTTGAAAGCAGACCATCTCTGAACGCGTTCTTTTTCATCACAAATCGGAAATGGACGGAGACGATGAAGAGCCACCGCTCGCCGTTCTGATCGACGGCGATACATCGGAGAACAATACTGGAGAAAAAGTAGAGATAAATGAAGCTTCAGTCGGCGTCACCGTCATAACAGGTTACCTAGGAGCCGGCAAATCCACTGTAAGGTTCAAAAACTTCATACAATTTTTTTTTTTTGAATTTATAAAGTATGATGTTTAATTAGTTGAAGATGATTAAGAAATGGAGTATGTGAATGATTGTTTTTGGTTTGGAATTGTGGTCAGTTGGTCAACTATGTGTTGAATGCTCAGCACGGGAAAAAGATTGCTGTAATTTTGAATGAGTTTGGTGAGGAGATTGGAGTGGAGAGAGCAATGATAAATGAAGGGGAAGGTGGCGCGCTCGTTGAGGAATGGGTTGAGCTTGCTAATGGATGTGTTTGCTGTACTGTTAAGCACAGTCTCGTTCAAGCCCTAGAGCAGCTTATACAGAGAAAGGAAAGGTGAGAGGGAGTCTGCTTATTGGATTTGTGGCGGTATTCATTAGACTGTCATGTTATCTTTCAGCTGATTTTTTTTATTTATCTACAGGCTTGACCATATTTTGCTAGAGACCACGGGATTGGCTGATCCTGCTCCGCTTGCATCTATTCTTTGGTTAGACGATCAACTCGAATCATCGGTCAAGCTTGATTCTATTATCACGGTACCTCTCACTCTCACCTTGGATGCTAACACTCTGTGATTTTTGTACATACATGATGCATTGATTCCTCAAATGTTGAAATCTATATTCTGTCTTCGCTTATTTAAATATGTATCTGCAGTAAGAATTTTCTGCTTCCTACTTATATTTGTTATCTGCTTTTGTAGGTTGTTGATGCTAAAAACCTTCATTATCAACTGAACTGTCATAAAGACTCATCATCTTTCCCTGAAGCATTTAATCAAATAGCATTTGCGGTAATGACATTTTCAGGACCGCACATCCTACCTGTTTTGTCTTACCGGTTTAAAATGCCTTCTCCATGTTTAATATGGTTCCTCTCTGTTGTAGGATGTTGTCATTCTTAACAAGGTTGATTTGGTTTCTTCAGCGGATACAGGATATGGTGTGAAGGAGTTAGAGAAAGAAATCCGTTGCATTAATTCCCTTGCAAAGATCATTCCCTCCATTCGTTGTCAAGTGGACTTATCTGTGATATTGAACTGCGCTTCGTATGATGGAACAGTTAGTGTCTTATGAAATCAATTATGATGTTTAAACTTTAAATAGATTCCTGTGCAATGAACTCCTTGTTTAATGTTATGTTGCCATAAACAGCGTACCAGCCATTTTGAAGCTTTATTGAAGAATAATAGCACAACTCTATCCACTAGGGGTCTCCATGACAGTGGTGTGAGAACATTGTGTCTTTCCGTGCCAAAACAGGTGGATCTTGATAAGGTATAAGGTAGTGGTGCATTGCATTTGAAAGTTGAGTTTCCTTTTGAAGTGGTTATAGTTTTGTCCAACTATATATGGTGTCTCTCGAGGTGATTATTACTAGAAACCTTTAAGTAAAGAGCCATGAAGAAGCCAGACACAATCACACCAAGGATTAATGAAACAGTCACTCTCATAGGTACGTGAATGGATTGAAGAGATACTTTGGGATAAGAAACACAACATGGACGTCTATCGCTGCAAAGGTGTTTTGAATGTCCATGGGTCTGATCATCTGCACACACTGCAAGTAATAATTTCTCTCTCCCTTTCTGTAAAGCACAAACATAACATGGATGTCACAATACTTCCTTAGCAGTTGATTCACAGTTCAACGCTGGCACTATACCATTTTTTTAAATTCTTTGCTACTTCCCTTCGCTAATTAACGCTTGACAGGGTGTGAGGGAAATATATGAAATTGTCCCTGCTCGGAAATGGCTGGAAGAAGAAATCAAAATTAACAAGATAGTCTTCATAGGTATAGTTGTCTATCCTAGAAATAAAATAACATTCATAGGCAAACTTCCTCGGCCTCCTCCAGCTACTTACCGCTTAATTGTTGTCCCAATGCAGGTCATAACTTCAACGAAGACATCCTCGCTGCTTCATTTCAAGATTGCATATTCAGAGATTTGAAGTGTTAGATTCTCACATCCATATATCCATAGATGTATAAGATGAGCAGCCAAATTTTCGTCATGAAATGTGAAGTGGTCTTTCAAACTAGAAGTTGTCGGAAAAAATCCATTTGATGGAAAATATTGTTATGTATGTTTTCCATTTTCTCTTCTTCCGCATACAATTTGTTAGTAGTATCTATCAGTTGCAAAAAATTAGTTGAAAAAAAAGGATATTAATTGAAAATTGTTAGGTACAATTAAAAAAAGTTGGAGATGCAGGGGATCGAACCCTGTACCTCCCGCATGCAAAGCGGGCGCTCTACCATTTGAGCTACATCCCCATGTTTTTTGATTTACAAATACTCCTATTACTTCGTTTCATGGTACTGGTTTCTTCGCTTTGAATAAACAAGCATTTGCATTATATATTTATACACAATGCCATTTCATCATTAACGTAAAAAACGGTCACAAAAGGTTTGGGATGCATGATAAACCCAAATCCAGCCGCATTGCAAAACAACATGACCAGGAAATAGAGTCATCTTAATTCTCTAACATTTTTCTTCAAGCATAGTAATTGTGAACTTAAACCACATGTCTTCATTGTTACAGCCCTTTCTAGTCCAATGAGACCTTATATTTACAAGCCAGAACGAGGAGGTAGTTCCAGTCATTAAATTACATAACGCTCGTTCCAAAAAATATCGTCTCGGCATTGGAAACATCACATAAAGTGAGAAAAAAGAGAACGAGCAGGACTACACATTTGGTTCCCAGTACGAACTTGGTCGATTACACTTCATCTTCAAAGTAAGACTCTGGCAGGCGGAACTCCTCTAGCTGGTTAAAGCACTCCATTTCATCATCATCTGGTTTCTAAAATTAAGCGCGCAGTACATTCTCAATATAAAGCAATGTGTTAATACTCGAAAACTACAAACAAAAATACACAAGCATACCACAAATTCCAAGTTGTAAAAACGATCCACGAGTTGAAGGACTTCATCAGGAGAGAAGCATCGGCCAAAGCTGTGACAATGAGAACAGCTAGTTATACCAATCAGAAAATAACCACAAAGCCAAATCAGAATATAGGAAATCTTACCTCCTGCGCAAATACTCCATAAGGCCGTAAAGGACAAAGTGCCGATGAATCCCTAAATCAAACACATCATTGTTGATTCACAGCAAATCAAACTGTTATATGGTTTGGTACTAAGGATCCTAGTACCCTAGCATACATTTTTCCGAAATCTTTCAGCAAAATTTCCTTACCGAAAACAAGACCAGCTAATTTTTGGAATCAATGTAATCAAAATGATTATGTTCTATTTTTAAATCAATATGATATTTTAAGATTAATTTTCCTGAATGAGTGATCTCACCTTGTAATTTTGCAGGAGGATAAATCTCGAGACCTTCTAACAACTTGAGCTCCAAATCAACTTGCGATTGCTCCTAAATTCTCAAAAAAATGGTCAAGTGTCATTAATCTTTTTTTGGATCAAAGCGCTGGAGAAAGAGTAGACAGAGACAGAAGAAACCTTGGAAAGCGACGAAGCAGAAGAAGGCGGAGCGTTGCATGGAGATTGAGTGGACGTTCCGTCCTGTTCTTCCTGTTTAGGATCACCAGCCATCGTCAGATTTTCGACCTGAGTGGTTTACTTTTTGTGTGATCAGATTTCGATTTCAATTTCCCACTTTTCAGCGCTAGGGTTTCGCTGTTTGATCCGAACGACCTTCAATTCGAAATTCGCATTTCTGTTTGTCGAGCACTCGAGCTTTGGGCTGGTTGTCCAATTCGAACCGGATAGGAAACGTCAATAACGGCACGGCCCAAAAAATTTAATAGTAAGACAATGCAAGAGGACGTTAATTACAATTTCGTCCATCTAGTTTAACTTTTTTTTTTCAAAAATTAAATTTCACTATGATAAGAAAGAATGGATAAACCCCAAAGTCGACCTCCTGATCATTCGATCAAAACTGTGACCGCTAGACCACTACACATAATACAAATATTGTTTAACTTCATTACAAACTGGACCGAGATGTGACTTTTGTTTTACAACTTCGTCCTTCAGGTCTCTTTGTTGAATATCTTGCTGTGCAACTCTATCCAGTGTCATATACAGGGACGGAGCCAGGACTTGAAAAGTAATAAGGCAGAATAAAAAAAACTTATTTTAAAACGAAAAATATATATTCTTCTATCAAGAAATGAATATTTCAAAAGGAATTTTTTTTTGACATCCGAGTGAATTCTTAAGTTTCAAACTAAAATACATATGAAACTAGCAAATTTACAAAGTTCTAACAACAACATATTGAGGTTTGAGGGCATTTTGATACTATAGGTGCTCTCATCAATATATATATTTAACCAAATAAAGGACACAAAAACATAATGATAGCAGCATGCATGTGATCTCTCAATCCAGCCAACCTAGGTTCGAATCCTCAATTCTATATATTTTTGAGATATTTTGGTCTAAAAGTTACTTGGGCACTTCCCTGGGCATAGATACGTCCCTGGTTATATACCTACTAATGTCAAAGCTGGACGGCTTGAAGGTCTTTCTGGAAGCGGTCTTCCTCAACGAATTCTGAGATCAGTGCAGCAACAGAACTTGGTTTTTCGACATGAGGGAGGTGACCGCAGTCGGGGATTTGGTGTAGAACCGACATTGGAATTTCAGATAGCAGTCTCTGCGAGAGATGAAGACCCAAGTGTTAAACTTAAGTTATACAAGCGTCAAAAGGTAACATTTCCGTACTGAGGCAGTAGATTTTGTGATTAGAGTTTATTTGATCACACTAACTGTAGCAAACACGTTGCTTATTATTTGATCATCCTCGCCCCATATGATCAATGTCTTCTGCTTCACGTTGCTGATTTGGCCTTTAACATCATACCCACCGCTCATCATAAAATTAACAGTGGCGTCCTTCCACCAGGGATAGATGCAGTGTAAGCGCCCAATCTATGTACCGTGCACCCAAAGAAACAATTACAAATGGATCACGTAATCTATTGATGGACTACAATACCTCGAAAGGCTTACCTTCGTCCAGTCGAGGCTGGTAGCGAAGGATATATCTTTGAAGGACAAAAAGTTTGCATACAGGCGTAGTGGGACGCTCTTCAATATGGAAACCTGGCTCAAATGAATGAATATCTTTCAGCGAGAACCTAATCGAATTAAGGACTGAAACGATGCTTTAAATTTATGAAATGTTTAAAAAAAAGTCGAGCAAAGAGCTATAAGTTAAACAAACTGACCCCAGCATAGGCTAAAGCTTTAGGTAGCGTTTTCATATTTCCAGTGCCTTCAGCGTATACACTTGCATCAATCAGTACAAGTTTCTCAACCTGAGATACGGTCATAGTAGTTAAAAGAGGCAATATTCGCCATTAAAGAATAGGCATCCATTTTAAACTTACAGCTTCCGGGTAGCTAACCGCAAAGTCGATTGCAACAGCAGCACCGAGGCTAGGACCAACTAATGTCATCGGCTTCTTTATGCTGGATTGCCATAGCTACACTAAATGATAACAAGACAAAGTCAATACGAATTTCATCAGCGGCCAACAATAATATAACTAGAATGTTGGATGCCCAATATGAAATACCTGATAAAAGTGGTTGCGCTTAGACGCCACGCTACAAGACGGGAGCTTTTCTAGCCCATGCATAATCAAGCAACCATTATCAACATAGAAATTAAATCCAAAAAAAGAGTTCCGATAGCTACAAAAATTTACCTAAATCAGAGAAGCCCCAACCAAGAATATCAATAGCCCATGTCTCCAGTCCCGCCTCCTCGAGCAGCGGAAATGTGTATCTCCACTCTAAGCAAGAGCTAAATATCAACAAAATCCAACTTCACCAATCGAATATAACCAGTACTTCAAAAAGTGCTGATTCTCTTAGGACAACAAAGCTCACAAACCTGTCGAAACCGTGCAGAAGAACAACTGGACTCTTGCTGCTTTGCACCAATGGCTTCACACAGCTACTCATAATAAATTGGTCCGACGAACCATGCTACAAACAAATCAACATAGCACTGAGCTAGCCGCAACACAGTTGAAACTATCAAATGTTTTTCACTCACGAATTCTTTTCTGAACAAACTCATCAATAAAATCAACAAGAAAAAAAGAAAATTCCCAATTTCAAATCATATGAATTTGCTCAATTAGGGCTAAAATGCAATTTCTCAAAATCATATGAGTTATCTCAATTAGGGCTCAGTTCAGTAAAACCCTAGATAGCAAAAAAGGGCAATCACCGGTAACTGAAACGGAATCAAAGGAGCTTCTTACCGGCACTGGAACCCTCTCAATCCTCGACGCGAGCTCCCGCGCAAACGAGTCCTTAATATTCTCAACGTCGTTGGGTAAAAAATCCGGAAACTTGAGATTACATGACGTGAAACGATTCAAGGGCTTCCGTCTGGCGGATGATACGAACCCCAGTGTCGTTGGAGGAATCCTAACGCAAGCCATCATCGTCCACTCAGCTCGCTTTCGCAACTCTATCCAATCAGCACATTCTCTCTACGGCCGAAAATAAATTAGTAGAAAATATTTTACTATTAAGTATTTGTTGTAATACAATAGGGAATAAACAAGAGAGGATAGAAATGTGTAAAGAGAATTGTATTCTTCATATTCAATCATACTTTATAATGTCATTTATTTATAGGCTACATGAAGGCTAATGAAAGGACATGACTTTTAACACAAATAAAAGAGAGGTATAATGGAGTGATCTAAATGAGTCTAACTAAAGGTTGAGTGTGCATTCATAATGCCATAATATCATAACACTTCCCCTTGAATATACACTCCTTATTCTGTGAACTGTCTCGTTAAAACCTTGACCTGGAAAAAAACCTAAAAAGGATAAAAAAACAAGTTAGGAAAAAGAGTACAGTTATAAAACTCCCCCTCAAACCGACAAGTCCTTCAAAGCACGTCCCGATGTCATTTACAAGTTTCTTGAAAACTCGTGTCGGTAATGACTTAGTGAACAAGTCTGCCAAATTTTTACTAGATTGTATTTGGCAAACGTTGATCTTCCCTTCCACATGAAGCTCGTGAGTGGAGAAGAATTTAGGAGATATGTTCTTTGTTCTATCACCTTTAACGTATCCCTCTTTGATTTGGGCGATGCAAGCAGCATTATCCTCATATATTACTGTCGGACTTTGTTTGCTTGATACTAATCCACAAGAGGTCTTGACATGGTTGATAAATGATCTAAGCCAAACACATTCTCGTGCAGCTTCGTATAGTGCAATCAGTTCTGCATGGTTCGATGATGTGGCTACCAAGGTCTGTTTTGTCGAACGCCATGAAATAGCAGTTCCTCCATACATGAATAAGTACCCCGTATGTGAGATAGTTTTGTGTGGGTTGATCAGTCGATATTTCGACTAATTATTCACTACATTCGATGAAGGATAATACTCGTTCTCCGGGCAAATTGTCTCTATTTGATGTCTTTCTCTAGTGTTTCAGGAAAATAACTCATATCCTTGCTCCACGAGCCCGTGGGATCGAAAGAACGGAAAAATCGACGAAAAAGACCAACAAAGGGATCTGAGCCAGCAACAGCCCGTGACAACCGTGACACACTCACCTGTCACGGGAGTCACGGCACTTTTCTCCTTGAACCGAGATTTTGGCTCAGCCCGCGACAACCGTGACACACTCACCTGTCACGGGTGTCACGGCATCTTTCCTCTTGAACCGATATTTTGGATCAAGCCGTGACAGCCGTGACACACCTGGCTGTCACGGGTGTAACGGGCACCTCGGCAGGCTGGCTTCAAGGTGTTTCCAAAAATCAATTTTGGGCTTTTCAGCCTTTTTGGACGGTCTATAAAAGGAAACACGATCAGAATTTACAAGGCGGCTGTTATTTTGGAGAAAACCCCTAACTTGGGAGAGAAGACAGAGCTTTCAGCGTGAGGATCATCGAGCTTCACCGCGTCTTTACGGTTTACTCGTTTCTTACTTTCATTATACACTGTTTTTGGTTTAATCACCATGAATAGTGAGTAGTCCTCTCATTCCGGGATCCTACGGATCCCGTGCTATGTAACCCCCTAACTCTCATGTGATCAATCAAAGTTGTTATTTATGCGATTCGAATATTCAATTTCATTGTGTGCTTAATTTTATCGTTCTATGCATGTATTTACATCAAAGGGTATGTTTGCATTGGTAGAACGTACTTAGGTTAATTACCGAAAGATGGATGGGTCCTAGGTATTAACCGGATTACATGAAATTGATATTAGGTCATGTTTACATGATTTAATAGGAAAACCTTTAGTTTAATAAATCGAGATCGTTGATAATCCGTGGATGGGCGGCGTTCAACGATTGAGATTAATCTAGACAATGATCCGTGGATAGGCGGCTTGTCTAGTGTTATTTCGGTTATATTCCATATTCGATAGCATGAATAATTAACGTGACATGATTGCATGATTAGTGGGGTTAGCACGGGTGAAGTATGGATTCTGGAATTCTTCCTCTGATAAAAACACAACCTTTTATTTTCTGCACATTTAAATTCTGCAATTCACAAACGAACAAACCTCTTTCAATTGGAATAGCTGAATAGGTCACACTGTTTGCTAGTAATCACACACATGTTCCTTGGATCGACCCTTGGCTTACCAAGGTTTATAAATATTGTTTGACTGCAATTTGACCCCTAAAACTCATACTTTTGACAACTATAAAGGGTTAAAAATACGCGTGTCATGGGTCAGACAAATAACCTGCATCAGCATAACCAACCAATTCACCATTTTGTACTCCATTTGTACCTTTGAAAAATAAACCCATATCACTTGTTCCACGTAAATACCGTAGGATGTGCTTAACACCGCTCCAATGTCTTTTAGTGAGCGATGAACTATATCTTGCAAGTAAATTAACTGCAAAGGATATGTCTGGTCGGGTATTTTTGGCAAGGTACATTAAAGCCCCAATTGCACTAAGATAAGGTACTTCCGGACCTAAAATCTCTTCATTATTTGACCGGGGACGAAAAGGGCCCTTTTCGATGTTGAGTGGTCTTACTACCATTGACGTACTTAATGGATGTGCTTTATCCATATTAAAACGCTTTAAAACCTTCTCGGTGTAATTTGATTGATGTATAAAGATTCCATTATTTTTATGTTCGCAGGCCGAGACAATACTTGGTAGTTCCTAGATCTTTCATTTCAAATTCCCTTTTCAAATAATTTGCTGTCAATTGGATCTCTTCTGGATTTCCAATTATATATAAATCGTCAACATACACATCTATGATTACAAAACCAGATTCTGTACGTTTTATAAAAACACATGGGGATATTTGGTTATTAATAAACCCTTGCGCTAGTAAATATTCGCTGAGGCGATTATACCACATCCGACCAGATTGTTTTAGCCCATACAATGATCTTTTCAATTTGATGGAGTACATATGACGAGGTTTCACTTTCAATGCTTCAGAGATTTGCATGTATATATCTTTATCTAATAACCCATATAGGTATGCAGTTACCACATCCATGAGTTGCATTTTGAGTCTTTCAATAACGGCCAAAGCAACTAGAAACCTTAGAGTTGTTGCATCCACTACAGGTGAATACATTTCCAAATAGGCCACTCCAGGTTTCTGTGTAAAACCTTGTGCAACCAGTCTAGCTTTGTATCTTACAACTTCGTTACACTCGTTACGTTTTCGTACGAACACCCACTTATAGCTCGGGTGTTGGAGCTACAGGTCCGAAAACACCACGTTTATTCAAAGAGTTCATCTCTGCTTGAATTGCTTCTTTCCAGCTCTCCCAATCATTTCGATGTCGACATTCATCAATGGTTTGGGGATCATTGTCATCTTCTCCAATGACTTGTAAGGCAATTGAATAAGCAAAGATATCGTTGAGATCTATATCATCTCGAAACCAACCTGCACCACCAGTGTTGGCATATATAATTGACATTTCAAAATTGTCGTCAATATCTTTGTCTTTATTCTCAAATTCCTTAGATAACGGCTCTTCAAGAGTCTTTACTTCATTAATGTTCGTATTTGACATCTCGACATCTGTTTTACATCTTGCGTGTTCTTTCCTCTTCCGGGGAACTGTATTCTTAGACCCTAATGGTCTCCCACGCTTCCGATGTATTTGAGAATCACTTGCAATATTTTTGTTTGGAGTTACTACAGGAATCTCCAGACGAGCTGGTGCATTTTTAGCAGGTATATGTGACTTGGTCACTTTCTTGGCATCAGTAAACGCATCTGGTAGCCTATTTGCTACATTTTGCAAGTGTATTATCCGTTGAACTTCAAGTTCACTTTCATTTTTTCTCGGATCTAAGAACGACATAGAAGGTGTATTCCACACAACCTCCTTATTAATCTCCTTTTCTTCTCCCCCTAAAGTTGGGAATTTTGATTCATCAAAATGACAATCAGAATAAGGAGCTTTAAATAAATCACCAGTTAATGGCTCTAGGTATTTGATAATTGATGGGGATTCAAACCCCACATATATTCCCAACCTCCTTTGTGGCCCCATTTTGGTTCGTTGTGGGGGAGAAATAGGGACATACACCGCACAACCAAAAAATTTCAAATATGAGATATCAGGCTCTCTTCCAGAGATAAATTGCAGTGGAGAATACTTATTATGAGCAGTTGGTCGAAGTCTAATTAAAGCCTTTGCATGCAAAATTGCATGTCCCCGGGCAGATGATGGTAATTTCGACTTCATTAACAATGACATTGCTATTAATTGCAACCGCTTTATCAACGACTCTGCTACGCCGTTTTGTGTATAAACATGAGCTACTGGATGTTCAACCACTATGCCAATTGATGTACAATAGTCGTTGAAAGACTTTGATGTAAATTCTCCTGCATTATCTAGCCTGATTCTTTTGATCGGTTGATCATGATAATGAGCTCTTAACTTGATTATTTGGGCTAAAAGCCTTGCAAAAGCAACATTTCGCGTTGAGAGTAAGCTTACATGTGACCATCGTGTTGAAGCATCTATCAGCACCATAAAATATCTAAATGGTCCACATGGCGGTGCTATTGGTCCACATATGTCACCTTGAATTCTTTCAAGAAACATAGGAGATTCCGCGTTTACTTTTGTTACTGACGGCCTTGTTATAAATTTGCCAAGTGAACAAGCCATGCATGTCAGGTCACCCCTTGGGAGGATCTTCAGGTCCTTAAGTGGGTGTCCGTGTGAACTCTCAATGATTCTCTGGATCATTGTTTCACCAGGATGACCAAGTCTATCATGCCACAAAGAAAATAATTATTTATCAACTAACTTCAGGTTAGTGACTTTATACACTTCAATGGGGTAGATTTTTGTGCCATATAAACCAGATGCATATGCTCTCATTTTCTCTAAGACTTGCTTCCGGCCGGTCATATATAAGATATAAGAAGTAGGTGTTCATTACCATCTTCACACATGTTTCTACATGAAAATCATTTATACGAATATCTTTTGAAACTGAGTAAGTTCCTTTGTGATTCACTGGAATACAATGCATCTTTAATGTTTATTCTCGTTCCTTCGGGTAACAAGATAGAAGCTCTTCCGGAGTCTTCTATAATACTACTCATTCCAGAGATACTATTTAAACTTCGGGTTTTTAAATATAGTATGAGTAGTGACACTATCAACGAGACATAGCTCCCCACCATTGATATTTCCGTAGGAAAAACAACATGCACTTACAGGAGTACAAGATTGATTCATTCTATAAAGAAATATAAGCAATATATATGACTAATTGATATAGAATTTAACTCTTGAAAAATTCATAATAAAAAAAATAACTTCAGTTACGGAAATTAATTCTGTATCATTAAAACCAAATTTAAAAAGTAACTACAAACAGGAAAAATAATCATGTTCCATGTACTACTGCTGGAGTACAAGGTTGATAACATGAGAGACGAATAATCTTTTCTCTAATTTATCTCCGTCTTCATTAGTCTCTTCACATAGTCTCAAGATTGAAACAATACAATATAGTTCAGAAATATAATCCGAGACCTAATTAAAATCTCATATCCTCAAGTGCATCCATATGCATTCATATATTGCACGAGGTATAATGACCGTCCTCCAATGATTGAAATAATCATTTAAGCTCTTCCAACGTATGAGGGGTCTTTGACTATTAAGTTTTGAGCTTCAGGCTCTCGTGAAGATGATGACGAAGTAAGCACAATCCTTCTGGGATGAGCTGGAGTTTTCTTTTACAGAATCTCTCAAGTTGTTACATGCTAAAAGGAGTTCAACATCAGTTAACCCATGTAAAACAGTTTCTTCCGGAAACATTAAGGCAGTAAACTAAAGTCTTGCGACGTAGAAATGTATATAATAGTTAACGCATGGAATTAAAACATTTAAATCACCAAGTATGATCATACACATCCAACTTATTTGAGGAGAAATTTCATGGTTCTGTCAAATACAACATGAAGTGATCTTATAATCATCTACTTCAGGAGATGATATGATCCAAGTAAAAATAATTTCTTGGACCATTATTTTTCTTTCACTTACAAGAAAGGAAAATGGTACATTACTCTCTTCTAGGAGTAAAATATATTTTACACCTATTCATCCTCTTCGGGGGACGATTTTAACTATCTCATTAGGATAAATATATATATGATGTGTGTTTATCCACTTCTGGGGATTAAGTGTGTATGATCTATATGAATCCGCTACAGGGGATTAAATATACGAAATATGATATATGAATAAAAATGTACCATTATAAAAGTAAATAACTAGATGAATTTAAGAATGTGCATAAATAACAACAGTAACATATATAAATAAATAAAATAGAACTTTATCACTTACAACAGGAAGTGATTTTATCTAGATTATAATCATCTACTTCAGGAGATGATATAATATAATCACACCAACAAACATATGCTTGATGTTTTATCACTTACAACAAGAAGTGAATGTTACTCTCTTCAATGAGTGAAATGAAACATCCTCTTCAGGGGATGAAGATAAAGAAGAAAAATAATATATATGTATCCACTTCGGGTGATATATATGTATATGACTCCACTTCGAGGGAATCGAAAAACATGTACTATACATGTATCCACTTCAGGTGATGCATGTATATGACTCTACTTCATAACAGAAAGCAAAACATATATTATACATGTATCTACTTCAGGTGATACATGTATATGATTCCACTTCGGGGGAATAAAATAAAACATAAACTAGACATGTATCTACTTCAAGTGATACATGTATATGATTCCACTTCGGGGGAATAAAATAAAACACAAACTATACATGTATCCACTTCAAGTGATACATATGTATGTGATTCCACTTCGGGAGAATAAAATAAAACATAAACTATACATGTATCCATTTCGAGTGAGACATGTATATGATTCCACTTCGGGGGAATCCAAATCATATTCTACACATTCATACATCCTGTGAATATAGAACCAAATTACATGAATAAGAATATTGAGTTTTCGAATGCTAGGCTATTTTGAGATTCTCTACAAAGAGGACTCAAGGTTACCATCATCGCATTGTGAACACGAATAGAAGATAGGATTTCGAGAGGGATGATCACTACTTTTGAGCAACTCGTGCTGATAACGTGTTGTAATACAATAGGGAAGAAACAAGAGATGATAGAAATGTGTAAAGAGAATTGTATTCTTCTTATTCAATCATATTTTACAATGCCATCTATTTATAGGCTATATGAAGGCTAATGAAAGGACATGACCTTTAACACAAATAAAAGAGAGGTATAATGGAATGATCTAAATGAGTCTAACCAAAGATTGAGTGTGATAATGCCATAATATCATAACAGTATTTCTTTTTTTCAATAACCGAAACTATTTTTTAAAATTTTGCCAATTTTGACAAATCATGGTACAAAAACGTATTTAAAGCAGAGGCGACAACACAAATTGATGACGCGGTTGACATAATTGTGAGCAGATTTCCTAATATAAATGTAAATCCACTTTTAATTATATGAAATTGTTATTGATGATTAATTTATCTTTTTAATGAACTCATAATTGTGAGCAGATATTCTCATTAATGATTAATTTATCTTTTTTAGTGAACTCATAATTTTTTGTAATCTTTTATTAGGCCTCGGCAGTGGGCCGGGTCCGGGTCAGCCCCGCCCGATTATGTTAGGGTCGGGTGAATTTTAGGTGTATTTTAGTTGTATTATGAATAGTAACGGGCCGGGTATAAATTTTAAGAATTTTTAAACCCTAAGGGCGCCCTTACCCAAGATCATATTCGGGTCAACCGGGTCGGGTCCTAATTACCCTTACAAAAACATAATTTTACAAGCTTAATCAAGCTTTTACATCATAAAAAACCAAGCTTAAAGCTTTTACATCAAAAAAGAAACCAAGCTTAAACAAGCTTTTACATCAAAAGAAACCAAGCTTAAACAAGCTTTTTACATAATAAAAAACACAACATCAAATAGAGGAAAACAATCTTAGGTTGGCTGGATTGCTTCTCCTTCCATCTCTTCGCCATTAATGTTGGCTGGATTGCTGCTGCCAATTGCTTCTTCATCAACCATCCATTCAGGTCTAGAAGCCCTCAAATTGATTAAATCCTCAGCAGCTTCGTCTTCTCTGAACCAAGCTAAGCAGAGAAAAAGATTGGTGTATCCTTGCAATTATTGAACTTCCTGAAATTGAAAACAATAAGTTTCGTTAATATACAATCAAAATAAAAAAAAACTAAATACAACAATAGCGAATATGTAGCAGAAAAAAGAATTACCTGGTTCACTTTCAGCATTTCAAACAAGCAAAAATACTCAACAATTATCAGTGTTCGGGTTGGGATTGAGATTTAGCCTTTACTGGAAACTTTGAATCTGAAAAATTGAATATGAAACTTTGAATATGAAAATTTATAAAGATGAAAGGAGAAGACGAACTGATGTAGTAGAGACGGTAGAAGACTAGCCTGCAGCTGCAATAGATCCGTTGAGACTCGGAAATGACGAACTGATGTAGTAGAGACGCTTCGATTTCGGACGACCTAGCCAACGCCCAACGGTTCGAAATCGAACCTATGACGATTCGTACTCATGATGAAAGAAACGAAGTGATGCGACTTGCGAGACGGCGAGAGACGATGAAATCACGAATTGATGAAACTGAGGTGAATCGTATGAGGCGTGAGACTGAGAGGGCTATAGGAGGCTGCGGGCTTGCGGCTGCAGAAATGATATGAGAGATTGAAATTGAAACACTTAGGTTTAGGGTTTTTTTGACCCTATGAAAATCAAATTTAAATCGGGTAAACGGGATGGGTAAACGGGCCGGGTAAACTGGCGGATCGGGTATCATATTTAACACCCTTACCTTGCCCATAAGTTACACGGGTGGATCAGATTCGGGTCATATCCCGGTCCGAATAGAATTTCGGACGGGGTCATATTCGGGTCGCCCTTTGACCCTCTCAGCAGCCGGGTCACCTGCCGAGGCCTATCTTTTATCATCATTATTCATTAGTATATTTATCATCTTTTGTTCTCAATTAATAGAAGTCACAATTGACACTTTTTTTAATTTAAAAAAAAAATTCTCATTTCATTTTACAAGGAGATATTTACAATTGCAAACCATTTTTTATCGTTGACCGCAGACAGAGTAGAATAATGAATAATCCATTAAACAAAGAGACAGAATCAGTACATTTACATTATATAATACTTCCAAAATTAGCTGTATATTTCAAAGAACGAACCAAACTTTAAGATATGGTTGAGATTCCAAGAATCAGCCAGATTCCACCGATTCAAATGACCTACACGGCTACACCCACCCTACATTTCATCTTTTGACACCATTTCATTTTCACATAACTTGCTCTCTATCCGCCTCTTCATTCATTTCCCATCTTTTGATCAGTCCATCTCGACCTGGCCACCTGTACATCTCAGCCGCCTGCAACTGTAATTTCTCATCCGGGCTCAGGTAAAGTTTGCTCCTTTATGGTTTTTTCTGAATACCCATTTGATTTCAGTGGCCTTAGTTTTGTGGGTCTGTGAAAATATCTCGAAATTTTATGTTTTTGATGGTTGTCGAAGGGTCGCTTTAGTAGGTGTCTTGTGGGACTGTCTTTGTTATATTTTCCAATTAAAAATCAATCTTTGACTTAATGACAAGGCCTTGTGTTGGTTGCCTGGTTGGGACTTGGGATTACTATTTTCTGTTGATCATTAGGTTGTGTTCTTATTATTGCTTCATCAATCCAGCCTCGCTGGATTGAGATCCTGATTCTGATTTGATTCAGTTTGTTCCCAAAATGTCAACTCTTGGCTTATTTTTTATGGTAAGTGTTCATGGTCCACTTGGTGTTTGTTGTCCTTTAGTCTGCAGATTTGCTCTTCAGTTTCTATGTTGGTTGCATACTTCTTCTGGTAATTTTATGTTTTTAATTTAATCGAGACTTCGTAAAAAGTTCCCGAGTCTTTTTTGTGTATGTCTCTTTTTAGTGTTGATTCAGATGCAATCTGAGATAAAGTAAGCTCATGGAATGTGGATTCTTTTTCGATCGTAGGATTTGTTTGAGCCTCTCCGGGTGATTCAACTTCCATCTGACGGAGTACAATTTAACTGGTTGAAGATGTATGTGGTGGAGAGCAAAGCGGGCGCCATAGGGTGTATGCTGCTGGCACTGTTGTTTTTAGGAACTTGGCCTGCTGTGTTAACCCTCTTAGAGAGGCGAGGCCGTCTCCCTCAACACACGTATTTGGATTATTCTATAACAAATTTCTTGGCTGCCGTCGCTATTGCGCTGACCTTTGGTGAAATCGGAAGTAGCACGCCTTTACAGCCAAATTTCTTAACTCAGCTCGCCCAGGTCTTGAGTCTCATATTTAATAGCCCGTTTTAGCATTTTGAATGAAAAAAAAAGTCGTTAGCTTCTGGCATCTTTCTGAACTGAAAAAATAATTGTGTTCTGAAATTTGATCGGCTGCTGCAGGACAATTGGCCTTCTGTCTTATTTGCAATGGCAGGTGGAATATTTCTGAGTCTGGGAAACTTGTCGACGCAGTATGCGTGGGCATTTGTGGGTCTGTCGGTGACAGAAGTGATCACTGCAAGCATCACTGTCGTAATAGGTTTCTTTAGCTGCTTATTATAAATTTCACCTCTATGCTCAAGATTTTTTTTTTTACCTTCATTCAGCCTTTAAAATTTTCGATATGTTGTATCAGGAACAACATTAAACTACTTCCTAGACGGAAAAATCAACAAAGCTGAAATCCTTTTCCCCGGTGTTGCTTGTTTCTTGATAGCGGTTATGCTTGGTTCTGTTGTTCACTCATCAAATGCCGCTGACAACCAAGCAAAACTTAACAGTCTGCCCTACAAGGGTGAGGAATTTTTCGAATTTCAATAATGCTTCTTTATTTTTCTCATCGTGTAGTACTAATACCCTACCTCAACGTCTTAAATTTGCGTCGTGTAGCTGAAACGAGGGAGCAAGATGGTGAAACTAATACAACGAAGGCGAAAGCTGGCACCGCAGACTTCCTGATCGAGCTTGAAAATAAAAGATCGATTAAAGTGTTTGGGAAGAACACTTACATTGGTCTAGCCATTACCTTCTTCGCCGGATGCTGCTTTTCATTATTCTCTCCCGCATTCAACCTGGCAACAAACGACCAATGGCACACGTTGAAAGACGGCGTTCCTCATTTGGTCGTGTATACAGCATTTTTCTACTTCTCATTGTCGTGCTTCGTCATTGCTATTATTCTAAATGTCATCTTCCTCTACCGCCCCTTGTTGGGATTGCCCAAATCCTCGTTCAAGGCTTATTTCAACGACTGGAACGGGAGAGGCTGGTCGTTTTTGGCTGGCCTTCTTTGTGGGTTTGGAAATGGTCTCCAATTTATGGGAGGTCAAGCTGCGGGATATGCCGCGGCTGATGCTGTTCAGGTAAAATCCCTAACACCACAAATTTAATCAACACTCAAAATATGGAATTCACTCAGGTATTATTTATCAGGCACTTCCGCTTGTCAGCACATTTTGGGGTATACTTTTGTTTGGAGAGTATCGAAAATCCTCCAGGAAGACATACATGCTTCTCATAAGCATGCTGTTTATGTTCGTGGTGGCTGTCGGGGTCCTCATGGCTTCATCAGGGACTAGGAAAAACTAAATAATAAATATATGAAAGGATTCATACACCTAAACGTGTATTTATGCAGGAGAAGAGCCGATCACAGGCTTACAAAAAATACAGGAAAAGTTACAAAAATATGTTATATACTTGAAGATACTAGCTCAATTCTCCTAGGATTGTGTATATTCTTGCTTGTATTTATCAATATTCTTGTAAATAGGCTGCTTCTTTCAGGATCTGAAACAAAGATCGGTTTGTTTATCTATCATGTCTTTAACATGTTTTTTTTAATAGTTGGGATATGTTTTTGTTGATAAAAGTGTATGTTAAATTTTAGTAACAAAATTTATAATACAGTTTTAGTCGAGTGACTTAAACTCTCTTGACGCAACGTGAAAAGGTTAAGGATTTAACCTGACCAATAGTATATTTAAAACTCAGTAAAAAATTACAATTATAACTTTGAAGAGAAAAATGTATTTTTAATTGATTAGAATTTATTCTTTTGATGTTACAATTTAGGACCACAATATCCAGGTGAGGATTCATTAATGAGCCTTCCACTAGTCTTCTCGATCTCATAAGTTTTTAAGAGGGCTGGTCTAGGGTTTTCTCTGGCCGGCGAGATCGGTGTGTCTCAGCTTCTGCTGGGGAAGAGGGCTGGTCTAGGGTTTTCTCTGGCCGGCGAGATCGGTGTGTCTCAGCTTCTGCTGGGGAAGAGGGCTGGTCTAGGGTTTTCTCTGGCCGGCGAGATCGGTGTGTCTCAGCTTCTGCTGGGGAAGAGGGCTGGTCTAGGGTTTTCTTTGGCTGGCGAGATCGGTGTGTCTCAGCTTCTGCTGGGGAAGAGGGCTGGTCTAGGGTTTTCTCTGGCCGGTGAGATCGGTGTGTCTCAACTTCTGTTGAGGGTTATAGCTGTTCTTGGTCTGTGTGAATCTTGGGGGGCAGGGGTGTTTTCTGGCGAGCGGCTTGTCTCAGCTGGGAGTGCTCAGTCCCACTGGGCCTCATGAAAGTGTTTGTATGGAATTGCCGGGGTCTGGGAACTCCGTGGACAATTCGAGAGCTGCGTAATTTCATTTCCCAGAAAAGTCCTCATATCATCGGAATTATTGAGTCAAAGAGCAATCTATCAAAGATGCAGATGGTGCGGGTTAGTTTGGGCTATGACTGCTGTTTTGCGGTCCCTTCCAGGGGCAAATCAGGGGGTGTAGCTGTTTTTTGGAGGAGTAATTTAGATGTACAGATTATCAATTACTCCTTCTATCATATCGATTTTTTGGTTCAGGATATCACCAGTGTCCGATTTACTCTCTTCTACGGGTGCCCTACTTCGACCATGCGAGGAAGAAGTTGGGATCTTATTACAAGACTTAGCCATCTGTCTTCTCGGCCATGGTGTATCGTTGGTGATTTTAATGAAGTACTTAACTGTGATGAAGTTACGAAGTTAACAAGAGCTAGATGCTCCGGTATTGACAAATTTAGACAGACCATATCTCAATGTCAACTTTTTGATCTTGGTTATCAAGGGAGCAAGTATACCTATTCCAACAAGAGGAAGGGTAATGAGGAGATAAAGTGCAGATTAGATCGGGCTTTCGTGGACTCCCAATGGCTGAATCTCTTCAAGTCATCTACAGTCCAACATTTACCTACGTATTCGTCAGATCATCAAGCTCTGTTGATTAATATGTTGACACAACCCGTAAAGCAAGGTAAATTATTCAAGTTCGAACGAATGTGGCTAAGGCATGATGATTTCAGACCTATGGTCAGCAGAGAATGGTCTTGTTTGGTAGGTCATTCTGGTACCAGTATGGCTGAAAAATTAGCTACTCTTCAACGTAAGATTCAGTACTGGAACAAGCGAACCTTCGAATCTGTGACTGACAATATTAAACGACTGAAGGGGGAGCTGGGACGGGTTCAGTCTCATTTTCGTACAGATGAGACTATTTCTAAGGAGGCTGCCCTCACAACAGAAATAGATGAATGGTTGAAACGAGAGGAGATTATGTGGCATCAAAGGTCTCGGGTCACCTGGTTAGCTGAAGGGGATAATAACACAAAGTATTTTCATGCGTGTGCAACAACCAGAAGAAGGAACGGAGAAATCAAAGTATTGCAGAGGCCTGACGGTGAATATACAACCAACTCTGATGAAATAAAAGAAATTATACTCAGCTATTATAGAGAGTTGTTCTCCTCTAGCCATCAATTAAGTAAGGAGGAGATGATGCCTTATCTACATATGGTACCAACAAAAGTTACAGCTGAGCATAATAACATCTTGGCAGCCCCATACACCGAGAATGAAGTTACCAGAGCTCTATTCCAATTGAATCCGTCAAAAGCACCAGGGATTGATGGTTTTTCCGCATCATTCTTCCACAGTCATTGGGATATTGTTAAGGAGGCCTTTCTATCCGACTGTCTGAATTTCTTGAACTCTGGACACTTACATTATGCTAACAATATAGCACTGATTACTTTGATACCTAAGCAGAAAGGAGCAACAAAGATTACGGAGTTCAGACCTATAAGCCTCATTGGTGTGGTATCAAAGGTGATTTCCAAAGCCATCGCAAACAGATTGCAACTATTCATTGATGAGGTAATCTCTCCAGAGCAATGTGCCTTCATTAAGAACAGACTGATTTCCGATAATATTATTATTGCCCAGGAAATCTCTCATTTCATCAATAACATCAGAAATCAACAGCAAGTTTATGCCTCTCTGAAACTTGATATGGCAAAAGCCTATGACAGGATAGAATGGGATTTTCTGGAACTGATTATGAAACGTTTGGGCTTCGATCAACAGTGGGTAGACAGAGTACTTTTCTATGTTAGATCATCTAAATATTGTGTCCGAATCAATGGTGAGCTTTCTGATATTTTCTGCCCAACCAGAGGGCTGCGACAGGGAGATCCCTTGTCTCCATATCTGTTTATTATCTGCGCAGATTGGTTATCATATGCCCTCCATCACTATGAACATGTTGGCCTGATTGAAGGTATTAAAATTAGTAGAAGATCTCCAGCAGTTAGTCATTTATTATTTGCGGATGACTGCCTAATTTTTATGAGAATAAACTCTGCCACAGTGAAATCAGTGAAAGATGTTTTGAACACCTATGAACACATCTCAGGCCAGACGGTTAATTATCATAAATCCGAAATGGTGCTTAGTAGAAATGCCCCTGCCCTGGTGTTACATGAAATACATGAGGTTCTTGGTGTTACTGTGGTTCCTAAATTAACAAAGTACTTGGGTTTGCCATTGCACACGAATAGGAAGAAGTCCGAGACTTTTGCCCCCATTTTTGACAAATTTTGGAACAAACTTCAAGGTTGGCAATTATCAAAGCTTTCTGTGGGAGGACGTGAGGTTTTGATTGCTTCAGTTCTCAATGCCCTCCCTCAGTTTTGGTTGTCTTCTTTTTTATTAACAGATAAAGTGTTACATAAGATTCAGAGTATGATAAGCAACTTTTGGTGGCAGTCTTCCGGGAGAAAAAAAGGGGTTCATTGGGTTCGACATGAGTTACTGCAGCTAAAGAAGGAAGATGGCGGTCTCGGCTTCCGAAATTGGAAGTGTCTCAATATAGCTTTTCTATCTAAGCAAGCATGGAGGATTCAGACCCAACAACATCTTTTAGTGAGTAAAATTCTTAAATCAAAGTACTTTCCTACTACGAATATTCTTGACGCTTCATTGGGTTATAAACCATCACATGTGTGGATGGCAATTTTCAAGTCTTTAACTATTCTGAGGAAAGGTGCCCAAAGATGTCACCAATCTGGCAACCTGATATGGACGCATGGAAGTGGTACTACATTAACAATCAAATCTGCGTATGATCTTGCCAAATCTCTACCGGAACATGCGCGTAATGACAGAACAGAGCAGTCTGATAATACAAGGCTAAAGTCATTTTGGAAAACTGTATGGAAACTTCCTTTACCCAGGAAAATTAAGATATTCGTGTGGAAAGGTTATCATGGCGCTCTACCAACTGGGAAGCAAAAATGGGCACATCATTTACAAGGCAACTTGTCATGTCCAATATGTCAGTTCTATCTCGAAGATGATATACATATATTCTGTAATTGCTGGTGGAGTAGAACGTTATGGGAGTACTTACATGTTGATGGGTC
Organism: Rhodiola chrysanthemifolia; assembly: GCA_033675395.1. NCBI lineage: Eukaryota > Viridiplantae > Streptophyta > Magnoliopsida > Saxifragales > Crassulaceae > Rhodiola > Rhodiola chrysanthemifolia. Next base: position 18,267,498 of record CM066207.1, read on the forward strand.
AGAAAATTTCCGATCATTTACCTGCTTCGCTGATTTGATATATTATTGCCATCAGAGATTTAAAGAGCCAGAGTTTTGCAAGATCATAATTACATTGTGGTTCACGTGGTACAACCGGAACCTAGTGGCGCATGGTAGACCCACGCTTGATCCTAGAAGTGCATTTTATAGAATTCTATCTCTACAGTCGGACTTCACCTCTTCTAAACACCGGAATAGTGGTATTAGTAATTTACTCTGCCTTGAGTGGTGCAGGCCTCCTGGAAAGTATATAAAAATCAATAGTGACGCCTCTTGGGACCCTGAAGATAAGCACGCTGGCATTGGGGTAATTGCGAGAGATGGTCATGGGGTTGTGCTTTTAGTTGCAGGATCCTCCAAATCAAACATCAATAGCATTCTTGATAGTGAAGGTGCTGCGCTACAGGAGGCCTTTTCTTTAGCGTACAGTAACAGGTGGACACATGTTATTTTTGAAACAGATAATTGGGAGTTGGTGCGCTGTGTGCAGTTTAAAACTCAACAGGAGGTATGGCACAAGGAATGGTTTGTTTTTTGTAGTCGATTACTATTGCAAAACAACAACTGGCAGTTGAATTGCATTCGACGAGAGGCGAATAGGGCTGCAGACGCTATTGCAAGACGATGTAGACTATCTGGGTGGCGTTGGTCCTGCTTGGATGCTATCCCATACTTTTCTGGATTTAGCCAAGTACTTTAAGTCCTCTTGTTTACTTCTACTCGTTGTATCGAAAAAAAAAAAAATAAGTTATTTACTGTTCATTTATTCAAACTTAAAATCAGTGTCCTCATTCCTTTTGAGTTTTGACTATAAACAAAAGCCTTCATTTTACTATTTTTGTTTTCATCACTTAACTAGAATTAGTTTCCATACTTTAATTTTTGGAAAAAGTACAAAAGAGTGGTATGAACTACCATCATTTTACAAACTGTTGTCAGGACTATTAAAATTTTCAATAGACAGTCAAATGTTAGATTTTGGACTAAATTGCAAATATCATTTATACAATATACACCAAAATCAAGAGACGATTACAGAGGGGATGTGCGAGGCACAATAGGAAATAGGCCCTCAAGTGTCAGTCCTTGGTAATATTACCCCAACACTGAACAAGATATTAAAAGAAGGGACTAGCCCATAGTGGACTAACAGTGGACTCAAAGAACTCATGACACACGATAATGATGACATTGATGATCAACACACGGAGAGGCTAGCTGCAGTCGATCTCCCATTATGGCAAGACGAACTAAACTCGGGAAAGCTCTGTAATCGTTGCTTGGAAGATTTAAGAGGGTAGGAGAGGCCATGGCTATAGCATCCGAATTGGCGGCTTGGCATACGCGATGAGTTGAGCTGATCAATCCAAGGATCCGTGTGATAGCAGTGTGGGAAGGTCTTTGTGACTTTAACGCGGAGATGATGGGGTGGCAACTTTGCAGGGAAATGGGCGTAAGTCGTGAGAAACTAGTCCATCGGAACTTCAATCGACCATCAGCGATTGCATTAGAACGATCGAAGACGGGAGAACGACAATCGGAAAATAGGAAGAAAGCTTAGGGTTTCATTTTCAATTGTTTTTCGTTACAGAGAATGAACCCAAGAGGGAAAGCATATAGCTGATTGAGAACGACGCCGTCTTGTCCCAAACGCACAGTTACACGCTGAGACCAATACGACGTCGTGACTACCAACTGAAATTCCCTCCTGAAGTAACAGACTCAAATACAAAACAGATACAACCAGAAACAGAACCCTTGCACTAAAACTCCCTAAATATATTCCAATAAGTCGGAGGTCTTTTAGGGCACAAAGAGTGTTAAGAACATTATCTAGAATGTAGCCAGCAAACTGCACTTTGATCCACTTCACAAAGCCGGACGGATCACGGAGACTAAAGGCAGCTATGCATAATGCATCCCACATCATGACAGATACAGGCACAGTTGAGCGTGAGTTCTTGGGGAGACGCAACCCAACGTTTCCATTTAGGTTTCACCCAATAGGGGGGCTGAAGATGTAGAATGCAATGCTCAACGTCAAATCATGCTGGAAGCTAGGCTTGTAAGGGAGTTGCACCATGGGGGAGAGGGAGGATATCCAGCGACGGACGCACCAGAGGACATCATATAGTCCCGAATCATTAATGAAGTGATTGCGAAGCTTCTAGGGCTCCTAACACACAGCAAACCCAGATCAACCTGAGACCGTCTAGGAACGTCTCAACACGCCCCTGTAAAACCCAGTAGAACCACAACTGACGGAGAGTTTGCGGTTGTCTAATGCCAAAGAGATGCCGTCCAAAGGCCCAAAGCAGCCGCACCGGTTTACTATGTATGAAAATATGCTCTGCGGTTTCTACTCCTGGAGAGTCACAGCAACGGCACATGGAGGCTAAAGAAATCCCACAATTCTAGACCCATCCGTTGCAACAACTCGATTCTTGAGCCATCCCGCAATTTTTTGTCGAATTCTATTCTCTAAAGCACTGAAATATTCGATTTTCACCCTCCCCGGGAAGAGAGGCGCTCCCAGATAAGTGGTAGGGAACTGCCCGAGATTAAAGCTCGTAACCTGGAGGATCGCGGCCTGCTGATATCCTGGACTATTCATGTCAAAGACCATGGAGCTTTTTGCAGCATTTAAATACTGACCAGACCAAGAGCAAAATTTACTAATAACCCCCATAAGCCGCTCAATAGAGTCATGCTGCCCATTTGAAAATAATAACATATTGTCTGCATAGAGTAAGTGAGATTTGCATAGCCCCTAGCACAATGAAATAGGGCGAGATATGGCCATCACTGATTTTGGCTTTGAGCATGCGTTTCCATAGACAGAATGAATAAACTCGGGGAAATCGGGTCACCCTGTCTCACCCCTTGATTAGATTTGAAATGGTCGTAAGCGGAGCCATCCCATAAGATGGTATACCAGCAGTTAAATATAAGTATGTAAATGAGATCACTCCATCTATCCCCGAAGCCAAACGCCCGCATAGCTCACAGAAGGAAAATCCAAGAGACACGGTCATACTCCTTGGACATATCAATTTTCATAAAAACATTGCCACCTGGCCTGACGTTGTTGATATGGCAAGTAAGGTCATGAGCTAAGGCAATTGTCTCCACCATATTACGACCAGGAACGAATCCAGACTGCTCCTGACTAATCACAAGAGGAAGGACTTTGGTAAGCCGAGCATTTAAAATACCAGAGATGATTTTATGCACAAAGTTACATAAGCTAATGGGTCGCAGCTGATCAATCCGAGACACATTATTCTTCTTTTGTATCGATACCAAGTTGGTACAAGAGATGGAGCTGGGGAGTTGTGATCAGTCGAGTTTTCGACTGATTAATGACCATATTTCACTATAGTTTTGAGTCGTTTCCGACATTATTTGATGTCATTTGACCCTTGCCTTTCAAATTTCAGATACAAAATGATACATTATGGAATTCAAGACCACAATATCAAGATTGGTTGAAAAATAGAAGTTTCGGGGCAAAACAGGGCAGATTGACCTTTCCGACTTATTTTGCATGCTCAGGACGCATACGATGTCCGAATTGGTTGATCTTTAGCTTGTTGGAAAGGTAACTCAAAGGGCTACAATTTTATAGTTTACAGCAAGACCAAATTCGGACGTTAAGACTACGAAAAAGCCCCGAAGTATCAGCCGACCGACTGAAATCAGCCAGCCGACCGGCTGACTAAAGACATCAGAAGGCTTGCTCAAGCTCAATTCCCAGCCACCGATTGGGCTAAAAACACAGAAATTTCAGTCCCGAGCCTATAAATAGAAAGAGGGCTTTTGACCTAAAGTGTGGAGGTTTTTGGGGAGAAGAAGATTGGAAAAGTGGTCCATCCAAGGTCATCAATCAACAATCCAACCAAGGAGAAGAAGAAGGCACAAAAGGGAGTTCAAGGATTCCAAATCCTCCTTCCTTTACTCTTTTCCTATTCTCTTTGTGTTTCCATTAAACCCTACTCACACCATATTGTCTTACATGAGGTGTGAGTAGTGACCTTATGTATTGAGGGTATTTAAACCCTCCTTGGTACTCTTTGATCACAATATACATTGATATTCATATAATTGATTGTTGATTTCATTTTCTCTTGTGTTATGAAATGTTATTGCACTCTAGGTGTTTGTAGAAATGCCTAAGTGACAATTTAGACTAAAACTTGAACCTAGGACTTGGAAACCCTTGGGGATAGTTCTAGGATGGAGAAAATGATCTATATCTTGAATCATGTAAGTGAACCTTAGGATATGGATGCTTGACTAAGGATTGAATGTTTAATTCATTGGAGTTGGTCATGAAGCGAATCATCAATTAATCCCATTAAATGGTGTCAAATTCATTGTTCTCTATGCACTTAATACATGACATGCTACTATGTGTTTGATAAAATGCTCAAGTAACATGTTGAATCTTTAAACTAGACCTAAGAATCGAATGACCTTAGGGATAGTTTGGATAATAGAGAATGTGATCCTACCTAGTGTATTACGAAAGTAAACACATGCATTTGTTGCTAGCTAGTCCCCGAGTTAATGGCATTCATTGCATTGGGATATGTTCCGATGCTAATGAATGCCATGGAATGAACCAATTACCTCGTGAGAGTGAGGTTCGAGCTATATGAGAGTTTGGCTAAGAATAGATCACAAGAAAGGGTGGTCTACCTTAGCCTAAGCTAGGTTAGAGACAATGCATGGGTAGGAAGTGAACTAGTCCTCGAGTTCATGGTATTTATTGGAATGAACCGATATCCTCGATTGGGTGAGGTTCGAGCTATAAGAGAGTTTGGCTAGGATTAGCTAGATTCAAGTGACAGTTGGTCTATCCTAGTCTAAACTAGGTTCATTGCTATTTGACTACCATGAAATGTTTGAATATCGTGTATGTGATCATTGAGAAATTGCCAAGGAGGGGAGTGACCCCTCGATACACATCCTATCTATCTTTTATCCTCAATTGCTCACCACATAGGATTAGGAATATACAAAACTTTATACATTTTTGGTTTAGAATAGACGAACGGAAACACGATTTTACATAGCGCATGTTCTTGGCTTGCTCATTTGGGTTCGACGCGGTCTTACCGGTCATTATAAATTGTTTTTGACCAAATAGAAATTCTAATCGCATTCATTTGCGTGTGAAAATGTACAGCGTTCAAGTTGTAAACCTGCGAAGAAACCCTGAGTGGCTTTTAACAAGTCATCTTTGATAATAAGCCAACAATGCGAGAAGAGGGCTCTGGTGAAACCGTCCGGACCCGGGGCACTGGAGGCATTAAGGTGGAGGATGCTCTGCAGGACTTCCTCCTCAGAAGGAGCAGCAACAAAATCGTCGTTGTGGGCTGGCGTGACGGACGGGCTGACGGAGTCAAACGCTTTCCGGAGGAGGGTTGACAGAGTAAGAGCTTAACAGCTCCTGAAAGTGAGAGCAAGCCATATGTCCAATAACATTCCTATCATCGGTAGCAGAGACCCATCAGGCCTTTTAATACTCACAATGTTTCGGACACGTCGAGCTTAGATTAAAGCATGGAAAACGGCAGAGTTCCTATCCCCTCTGCAATCCAATTGGCCTTAGCCTTATCAGCTAGCATTTGAAAGTGGCTTTGTTGGGTTGTGATGATGTCTTGTTTAGCTTGGACCAGTGCAAGATTGATGTTGCCATCTGAGGGGCAGATCTAGTGTTGAGCCTCCAAGTTGGCAACCTGCATGGTCAGCTCCCTAAGCCGAACAGTAATGTTACCAAAGACATTCCAGTTCCACACTTTAAGCCAAAGACGAAGAACCTTTAATTTGCGAGGGCAAAGTTCAAGAGGGAATTTGCATGCTGCTCGTGCTTCCATGATCTCAGTAACCACAACCATGAAATCACTACACCATTTTGCCCCATATGCAACAGAAAATAAAACGTTGCTTAAGCTAAAATCGTGTTGCTTAGAACTGGCGCAACGTTACCCCCGTTGCATAATCTCATGTTGCGTAATCGCTATTGCTTAAAATTTAGCAACGCGTCTCAAAATTGTGTTGCATAAGATGTTTTCTAACGCAACATGAGTAAAGTTGTTGCAATTGTTATGTTGCGTAAGATGTTATCTAACGCAACACAAAATGCATCTTCGTTGCCAAATTTTATGCAACAGGGATAATGCAACGTGGTATAATGCAACACGTTGTCGTTGCGCTAGTACCAAACAACATAGTTTATGTAACACATTACTGCGTTGCATTAGATGTATTCTTTCGCAACACATTTATTCAAGTTCGTTGCTATATTTTATGCAACAGAGATATTGCAACATGTTTTTATGCAACAACTCAATTGCTACGCAACGCTAGAGAAATCCACATTTTTTTAAATTAAAATTTCCAATCCAAATATCAAAACACACCATTTACAAATTTGGATGCTAATATAGTTTCAATCCAAATCTCATAAAACACCACCTCTAGATTTGGATACAATATAATTTCAATCCAAATCTCAAAATAACAAGTTACAACTTAGATAATTAAGTCTCATCCTAAAATGACAAAGTTCTCCATGCATCCTCCCCTGCTGCATTACCACCCGATTTGTCTTCAAGGGCTTTGATCCTATCTGCGAGGCTTTGTATCAAAGCCATTGACTCCTCTTTTATGGCAGCCTCTATTTACTCCTCCCATAGCTTCTCTCTGGTCATCTCAAGCTCTTCATGTATATCCAAAAAAGCTTGAATCTTTTTAGGCGAACTCCGAGTACCCTTCCCTTTACGGCGATCCATAATCTCATCAATGAAACACACAAAAACATCCGTTAACAATCCATTAATAAACATCTAAATGAATTAAAGTGATGAAAGGCAAAAAAATCCAAGTAACAAGTTTAAAAATATACCAGCAAGTGTGAGCCATTTGGGTCACATTTGACATAGTGAATTTGAGTAAGCTGAATCAGGCCAAGTAAATAGTTCAAGAAACACATGTATTTGCTTTTCATAAATAGCTGAATAACCCAAATGCTCACTAACTACTCAGATGGTGAAAAAGCCAAACCCAATTAAGTAGATTATCTGTCAAAGAAAAGACAAATTTTAAATGAGCAAATTCTTTATAATCCAAGGCCTTAGCAAATCTGAGATGATACGAACAAGAGCGGGGGACTTACTGCCACAAAAGCACTCCAAGTCATAATTTGAATTGCAGGCAAAATTCCTCTGTTGCACACCAAACAGTATCAAATTAGTTGCACACAAGTTCTTTGTCAGATTCAGAGAAAGTGCACTAGCATTGGAATATGGCAAACTTAGGGCTGAGCATTCGGTAAATTACCGAATTTACCGTTACCGAATTTACCGTTACCGAATTTACCGACTTGAGTTTTTTATTCCGATTACCGAACCGAATTTACCGTTTTACCGACATTTCTGTAAAACGGTAAATTCGGTAAATTCGGTAAATTTACCGAATTTACCGCATTTACCGAATTATTTTTTTAATAATTTTTATCCTAATTTTAAAATTATTCAAAAATAATAGTTAATCATCTAACAAATATAAAACACAAGAATAATTCAAAATTATAATCTACACAATTATATCTCAAAAGTGTCCAAAAATTGAAGCTTAAAATTGAAGTTTAAACCATATGTCATTTAATTTTTTTTAATTTTTTTAATAAATATTATTTTTTAAATAATAAAAAAATTCTTATTCGGTAAATTCGGTAAATCGGTAAATTACCGAATAAAAAAATTCATTCCGATTACCGACCAAATTTTACCGTTTTACCGATCGGTAATTTACCGATTTTACCGTTTACCGATTTTACCGAACCGAATTGACTCGGTTCGGTAAATTAAATCGGTAAATTCGGAATTTACCGAACAATGCTCAGCGCTAGGCAAACTTACGTGAGAGAATGGCTCTTAAAAATAATGGGAGGAGCCACAACAGCGAAGACGCAGAAGCCAAACGATCTGAAATCGAAAAGGTGGCCACGTAAAATGCACAATTGCAATTACTTCCTTACATACAGAACTCGCCATCTCGCAACTAGCATTAGTGATACCAACATCATATGTGGCCACATAAAAAATTCATAAGTACCAAATCTACAAAAGTAACTCCACATTACATAAAAACATGCATGAGTGACCACATAGTCACATAGTTCACTCAACCCCTCTAATACAGAAAAACAAGCTTCCACCTCCAATTTAAAATGGTTAACAGATAAAATCACTCTACTTGGATATGTAAGCTAAGCTCCAAATACACAAACTAAATAACATGAGCAGCAAAAAAACAAGCTCAGAAGAGTATACCTTACTATGCAAACTCCTAACCAATTCAATAAGTGGGAAAAAACACCAATCTACCCCCATTCCAAACTCAAATCACTCGTATACACCAATTCAAACTCAAATCACCAATCTACCCCACTTTTTAATGATTCCGGTACGACAGGAACCGGGACTCTCAATTTTCATTAATTCCGGTTTCCCAGAAACCGGAACTCTACAAAATAAAGACGTTGCTCGGTTTAGGGCATACGTGGACCAAAAGGGTGCGAACACGTCTTCACTTTTGTAGAGTTCCGGTTTCTGGGAAACCGGAATTAATGAAAATTGAGAGTCCCGGTTCCTGTCGTACCAGAATTATTAAAAAGTGGGGTAGATTGGTGATTTGAGTTTGGTTTGGTGTATATTGGTGATATGAGTTTGGAAGTGGGGTAAACTGGTGAATTTTCCCAATAAGTGTCATAAGATGTCACTTTCAGTTAGTTATGCTATCACTTTCAGTTATGTCACTTCACCACTTTCTCTTCCAGTAAAATAGAGTGTACATATAAAAATTGCAAAGACTGAGACGTAGTGCCAAGATGATACCTGGAAAAAGATGCATCTCTTGGTACAGACTCATCTGTTTATTGCTGATTCAAGTGGATCCAATGGGATTGAGAAAACCTCCGAAACCATGCGAGTCTTCACCGACAGCAAGGAGACCGGAGAGTCAAGGCAGAACTCAAAATCAGCATCGTCATTCTCTTTCCGACAACACCATCAAGTGCGCTACTGTAATGGATTCATGGGAGGACCGACAACACCATCAGGCACAATCAGCAATCCTAGGTCGCATTTCATTCTGGCCGTCGACGAGGCCGGTGTAATGGAGGATGTATCTTAGGGTTTCAAGCTAACATAGTGGTTGAGTTGGAGAAGAGAAGTGTGAGGCGGGTGCACAGAGATTGAGAGTTTGTAAATTGTAAGTTGAAAACCCTAAATGTTCAATTAAAAAGCCACGTTTATTGTTGGGCTTCATTAAGCTTCAGCCCAAAATATAGAAAGAAAATAAAGGATTTTGTAAATATTGTTTAATTAATACTTAATAGGATCTAATATTGATTCAATTAATCATATTACCCTTAATACTACACTTAATATAAGATTTATATCAAATTAATAATTAACCGTTAATGTAGATCGACATTGAACACTAATTCATTAGTGCATTGCCCTTTAACCAAGTTAAATCTCACAACCTTATGTATTTGACAAATCTAACTAACATCTCAGAACAAATCTCACAACCCTTTCACTTGTTTCAAACCTTATAATATATGAAATTAAACTTTACTTTGTACCAATTACACTTGTATTACTATCAAAAAAAAAATTACACTTGTATTATAAACCTTGAGCTTATAATATATACACATAAACTTTATTTTACACCTAAACATTATGACAAAAACCTTATATTATGAACCTAAACTTTATATTATGCCAAGTTAAATAAATTGAACACTAATTTATTAGTGCATTACCCTTTCCATTACACTTGTTCGGGCTCTTTGCAAGACGATCGGACAGGATGTCGTCGAGGTTTCTCACCTTCTTCGACACTAGTGTGGGCGGCGCCATGGACACTCAGAGTATGATACATTGGATATACATGATACATTTGAACATAACATAATTAAACCTTATGACTCGTATTAATCGAACATGTTACACACATGATACATTTGATACACGATACATTTGAACATAACATAATTAAACCTTATGACTCATATTAATCGAACATGTTGCATACATGATACATTTGCTATTAGTGCTTTGCTAACTCATATTAATGCATTATCATCAAACCAAGTTTAATCAAACAACCATATACATTTGATTAATATAATTCACACAACTCATAACATAAAAAACCTTATGTACAACCTTATGCATTTGTCACATATGTATCATTATCTAAAACCTTTTGTACATCTTTTGTTCCATCTTATGCATTTGAATTGAAAGCTAGCTCTCATTAGTGCATTAACAACCTTATGCATTTGATCACTAATTCAATCAACTCATAACATAACTACTCTCTTATGTTCCACCTTATGCATTTGTGATTATTGCCTTCAACTCATAACATTACTCCTCTTATGTTCCACCTAATGCATTTGTGATATTGCCTTCAACTCATGAACATGCATTGTTTGATGTAACAATTGTCATTAGTGCATAACCCTCTCATGCATTGTTTGATCTAACAATAACTTGTAACATAACATCACATAACCCTTATGCATTGTTTGATCTAACAATAACTTGTAACATAACATCACATAACCCTTATGTATTGTTTGATCACTCAATTAAATCATAGCATAATATTGCATAACCCTCTCATAACCCTCAAAACCCTCCTAACCCTCCTAACCCTCACTTTGGCAATATGAAACCCCGTGTTGCATAAGTGCATATTGCATTACGTTTGGCGAGAACCCAAATGAAAATTTTGGGACCAAATTTTACATTTTCCCACCTAATTTTCATACACAACTCTTCCAAATTTTCCCACCAAAAATTGACTATTTACTTTACGCAACGACTATGTATGACAGTGTTGCATTAGATAATGGCGGGAACATAAACGAAAATTTTGGAACTAAATTTTAATTCCCTCCTTTTCGAAATGTTACCTCCCATAAATTCGTTTTTGCCTTACGCAACGACACAACGTAGTTACATTGCAATAGATTTGGCGGGAAACACAAAAACAAATTTTGGTGCATAATTTTCATTCCCTCCTTTCCTAAATTTTACCTCCCAAATTGAAAATAGTCTTCCGCAACGGAAACAGAAACTTGCGTTGCATTAGATACAATAATAACCCCTTAACATATGATCGGCATCGGCATCATCCTCCTCATTTGAATAATCATCATTTTCATCCAAAAGTTCAGCATCCTCATGATCATGTACATCATCTTCTTCATATTCAGATCGAGCAATGTTGGCTCTCGTTCTGTTGAGCCGCATGTATGGAACTCTATGTGTGTAGGGAATCGAAAATAAGACAAGGGAAATTAAACCAATAGTACAAGATTTTACAAACATTCAAACTTTACGCAACGTGTCCGTACAATTCTTGTTGCGTAAGTCAAAAAGTAGCTCAACAACCGCCTTCAATGTTGTACGAGGTTCATAATTTCTGTCCTTTCAAAATAAATGAGACACTTAAGCAACAAAAACATACTATTCAAACCACGGTTGTTGCATAGGATATCCAACGTAACGCAGGTGTTCTTGTTGTTTTTGAATGCATTGCATAGGCCCTCTTACGCAACGCGAGACCATATGTCACTATAGATCATATTGCATTATGTTACTTATGCAACGGATGTTCATATGCTGCTTTTGAGGTTGTTGCGTAATATTCTTAAACAACGTAAAATGGTATGTTGCGTAACTACATGTTGCCTAGGTGGTCTTACGCAACGAGGGAGACGACGGAGGCTTTTGATATGTGGCATTAGGTGTCTTACGCAACGGGGAACATAAGCAATATAAGTCACGTGTTGCTATAGACTTTATGCAACATGTCGTTTGCAACGGCGTGCCATGTCTTGTTGCATATGTGGCAAAATGGTGTAGTGAATCCGGATGCTTGTGCCAAATCCTCAAATATTTGAATCCGGCGGGACGCCTGGATGAGCCGCCAAAGCTAACTAGCAGGGGGCATAGTGATCCGAAGCCACCCGAGCAAGATGATTGACTTTAAGATCAGGCAGCGCAGCCATGGCAGCACCATTGACGCGCGAGCAACCGGTTCAAGCGGAGCCAGATCACATCCTCCCCTTGACGGTTATTAGACCATACTTTAATTAATAATCTAGCGGTTACGGTTTTGATCCAATAATCACACGATTCACAATTCAATCCCCCAAAAATGAGCAGATACTAACTTAACCCACTAACCCCATCAAAAAATAAAAAAAATCCCCCATGCAACTTATCTTCGTAATAAATGAAAAAAATTCTATCTTTTTCAGTGCTGTCGCTCACATTTCAAGCCCTTGACGAAAATAGTTTTTGAACCATTACAAAATAGAAATATGTTTAAAAGTATTTCAAAAATTACTCTGTTTTAAATAATTACATAAGACAGCGCTTATTGGTGAAGCGCAGTCAAAAACTCAACATGAAATACATCACTTTGGACTTAAAGCGATGTCGTTTGTTAAACTAAAAACAGATCTGATTATTTCTTTCTCGTTTTTTACTTTTCACTCGACAAATGTCACCCGTCGGCGAAATTACCTCACTTTTGAATTCTCACCGTCGTCCTCGATTTCATCAGGTTTGATTTCGTTAATTTGTTCAATCTTTGATTTCATTCGGTATTGCTGATTTTTGTTTCGTCTAATTTCGTTAGGGTTTCACAGTATTCTGCCTTCGCATTCCGATTTCGTTTCGCTTAGTATTCTCTGCGAAATCCACCGATATAGCCATGAGGTAAGTGTTGCAACCGAAATCCACCATTGTTAGGGTTCTGAAATCGACAATATTCTAATTTTTAGTGAGTTAATTTGTACATAGCTGCTGAAATTGCTGAATTTTGATGAGATGAAGTTGCTGAATTTTATTACTTGTTTGGCAGTGAGGTAGTTTTTTTATCAAAGAATTGAAGCAAATAGCTTGCTGGTGGTTAGCTCCTAAGTGAAGGTGAGTGACGCTTATTTGGTTTACACACTCGATGTGTATTTTTGTGTAAGAAAATCGTAATGAAGCTTACTGTCATGTTGCAGGAGTGAACTCATAGTTGAAACGGTAGCGGGAGTGGTCCGTTTTTTTTATACATAAGGTGAGCTCAAATTTGATAACAATGCAAATATATAGGAATTAATAAAAATTGGTTGTGAGACTTGTTGACAGTGTGGATATAGATGGTGACTGGAAAAAGGGTTAGAGTGTGTAAGAAACGTTTGTGTGTAGATGTTAAGTGTATGACTTTCTGTTAGGGGACATGTATTTTGTGTGTCATGGAATAGTCAATAGTATTAGATTTGCGACTGATGTATTCTTTTGATGTTACATTGGTGGTATTGAGTAGTATTTTTCTATATGTTGTTGCTTTATATAGTTTGTATTCCTTCCTTGGAACGAAATTGATGCATTATGTGTAATTTTGATGCAAATTGTATGTACAAGACTTGTTAGATATACTTGCTTAAAAATAAATATACATGCTAATTTTACTATTTCTTTTTTGGTCCAATATAAACATAGGTCGTAATCTATTCATATCCTTAATCAACACTATACATATAGTTTGATGACAATTGACCGAGCGTGAATGTCAGCTAACCGCCTAACAGATGAATACGAGCAGTGAATTCATAGTTTTTGTAATTTCGCAAGGTTATTTGCCTAACAAATGGGTCAGAGTACGTTCACTGTCCGTGAATGAGTTGTTGGAATAATAAAAAAGTTAAAGTCGGTGAATTGGCAAACCACCAATTATTAAGCGGTATCTATCTCAATTACAAAGTATGGCGTATGCACGGTGAGCCTGAACCACAAAATGATGCACCTCAAGTTGTTTCCCCACATATGGATGATTTTAATACGGGATGGGAAGATGACGATTTGATTGATATGGTTAACAATATTGCCGAACACTCGAATGCCAGGCCGCAGGTTATGGAGACACTGAGAAATAACTCTGAACTACCGTAGTACGAAGGTTGTACAAAGTTTACCAGGCTGTCATCAGTGATGAAGTTGTTCAATTTGAAGGTAAAAGCGGTTGGAGTGATAAGAGCTTCACTGAACAACTGCAGCTAGTGAAAGAAATGCTTCCGGACGGGAACACCCTCCCGAATCGTACTTATGAGGCAAATAAGGTGATGTGTCCTATGGGCATCACCTACAAGAAAATACACGCCTGTCCCAACAACTGTATTTTGTACCGAAATGATCATAGTGTTTTAGTCGAGTGCCCGGATCGCTTGAGAACGACATCAAACAAGTAAGTATATTTCGAGACTTGATTGATCAATACCAATTTGGGGTGTCCATAAACTTTCAAACTTTGAATTTTTTCAGTGTTACCCTCGAGGATGACAACCATATAATAACGATGTGCTAGATGATATGAGGGATGACTTTGCGACAAGTATATCATCCGATACAAACATGAAGTTTATTGGATTGCTCGAACGTTGTTGTAAGACAAACGTGTCAAGTATCGAAACATTGGACATATGTATGAATGCAAATGTGTTGTGTAATATATTGAGCTAATGAATGTAATTTTCTGTTCAGTAAATATATTTACAATTGGTCTTTTGTTGGAAATGGATTGTGCATGGGGGAAATTGTTTGATTCAATCAAATCTGCCATTTTTTTCAACCTTTAGACGGTGCTTCTCGGATAAGGGTTATCTATAGTGCAACAATAGACATCGCTTGTTTTCGAAGCGCTATCTATAGTGCCACTTTAGACAACGCTTACTCTTTAAGCGCTGTCTAAAGTGGCACTATAGACAGCGAGTTCGAGAACAAGCGCTGTCTATTGGCAGTCACAAAACAACGCTTCTGAAGGAGGAAGCGCTGTCTAATATCAACACTTTAGACAACGTTTTTTCAAGTAGTGTTGTCTAAAGTCTCGACATAAGATAACGGTCGAATAGACAGCGCTGTCTAATGTCCGAAATAAGCGTTGTCTATAGTGTGTTCTGTACTAGTGATCTAACATCGTTTAGATATCAATTGACCACATCCTTCTCCAAATTGATTGACCACTTGAAAGAAAAGAAAAATTCAACCTGAACAACTCTTCTGGTCAGCATGTGCGGCAGCCATCCCCTCAAATAATCCCATATTTTGGACATTCCTTTGTCTGAGTCAGTGTTATTAAACTCGGACCGAATCGGTCATCGGATCAGTTCGGTTTTGTTATCAGACCGTTATGCAGTTGACTCGGTCAATACCCAGTTGACCAGGTTTTTCATTAAATCAGTGATTTGATCGGTTCAATCGGTTCGATTTGGTCAGAAAAATTATTTATTTAATTTTGACTTGGACAAGCCTCGAACCCAACCCCCACTTAATAGTTATTCTCTTTCCTTTCACTAGGTTAAAGATGATTGTTGTTTTATTATTTGTTTCAATAATGTATATTCATTTATCAAATCTATAAAATTTATTACTTATTATCAATTTAACTAGAAATTCAATTAGTCTTAGAAATCCCTTGTTGTTGTGACTTGCAAAGTAAGACGAAAATTGTTATTGTTGTTCTATTATTATTGTATTATTGATATGTACTTTATCAAATTCTAAATTTGTTATGGTATGTTGTTGTAGAGGCCAGATCTGGTGCAAAGCCCGGATACTGTACAAAATACAAATTAATTGAGACCCTTGATCAGGTAAATCCAAGGGTCCGTATTAATTAGGGATAAACACAAATTAACTTATTTCAATCTCTATTAATAAGCGCATTAAGGGTAAAATAGACATATTAATATACTAATTTGAAAATCAATACGGTTCACTTTCTCTACAATCACGCACAATAGAACCCGATTGGAAAAATCAATACAGTTTCTTTTCCCTAAAATCATGCACGATAGAAATCAATTGGAAATCAGCTTTCGGCGGGATTTAACGCATAATCAAAATCACCTCTCAACATTCATCTGGTTCAAACAACATGTTAAAATCGAAGGTGGGTGATTTGATTTACTAAGATTATGAACTTGACGAATTTTAGTTTACTTTTGACGAATTATAAAAATGCACTATAATTCGTTAGAATTCTTGACGAATTATAGTACACTTTTGACGAACTATGACATAATTCGTCAAAAATTGACTATAATTCGTCAAGATTTCATCGATGTTTTTCCTCCACAGCTTGTAAGAGTATTTGGACGACATGACATTGTGGGAAAACCCAGCTTCCTGATCAGTCAAATACTTGACTGATTTTCCTCTACTTTTCTTAGTAGTTTTGATTCGTTTCCAAGTAATTTTGATGCCAATTAACTCCCTTCTTGGTCTATTAGGTCCTAAATTTCATTTCGTCTCACTCGGAGCCTCAAGGATCAAATGGAGCAAAAGTTAGGTGAATTTGAGCCAAAAATGAAGTTTCGGGCAAAAACGGGACAGACTGACCTTTGCAGATTGTTTTGGACGCACAGATCGCATACGGTGTCCGAATTGGTTGATTCAAAGCTTGTTGGAAATCTAACTCAAAGGGCTACAACTATACAGTTGACGCCAAGACCAAATTCTGACATTAATACTTCGAAAACAATCTGCCTAATTAAGCTCGCCCGAGCTCCACCAAGCTCGCCCGATTTTTGCACTATGACCAATCTGCCATGCCAAGCTCGCCCGAGCCTCGTCCGATCCTTGTGCCTCTGCCCAAATCAGCTCGCCCGAGCTCGGGGGAGCTCGCCCAAGCCTCACCTGAAAATCAGATTTTTGCTTTTGGACTATAAATATAAAGAGATGTTTTTGGGGGATTTTTGGGGGGGTTTTTGGAGGACAAAACCTAGGGTTTCTAGAGAGACAAATACCAAGGTTTCAAAAGGAGGATCATCCATTGAAGATTGAAGATTTCAAGGGTACAAGAAGATCATCTACACTAGATTGGTTCATTCTTTCCTTGTATTTTCATCTTTTGTGTACTCAATACAAATTGTGTTTGTCTATGAACATGAATTGTGAGTAGTCCTTTGTATTCTAGGGTCCTATGGACCTCATGTGTGTTAATACTCCTTATCTATCATGAATGAATGCTAGAATAACATGTTTTGGATGATTGTGGTTTACTTTCAAACTATGCACTCTAGGTGTTTGAGAAAATGTCAAAGTGTATGGTTTTGGTATATGGCTTGAGTTAAGCACTCTAGGTGTTTGAGAAAATGCGTAGATGATTAATTGCTATGGTTATTTGGTCAAGTAGCCGAGAGGTGGACGCCAAAGTATCTAGATATCGAGTCATTAAGGAATCCTAGGCTAAGTAGCCGAGATGTGGACGCCAAAGGTTCTTGAAAACAAGTAAATCACCCTTGCTAGGTGGTGAACACGAGAGTGACCCATCCTAGCATTGAGATAGGCTAGAGCGTAATAAATTCACATAACTTAGTCTTGCAACGAGAGTTGATGATTGATGAGTCGAGTCTTCGACTCATTAATGCCCATTTTCACTATAGCTTTAGTTCGTTTCCGACGATTATTTGATGTCATTTGACCCCCTTTTCATGCGTTTCAGGTGCGAATCAAGGTGACTCAGTGCCAAAAGCCCATAGAAGGAAACTCGGAGAAAATCGGAGTCAAGAGCAAAAGTTGGCAGAATTTGGCCTCCAGTCGATCGACTGGGAAGCTCCCCTGCTCCAGTCGATCGACTTAATGGACTCTCAGGAGGGCCTGCAAATCAAGATACTTTAGTCGATCGATTGGGCCCGCCAGTCGATCGACTGGCGAGTTCTCCAGCTGAGCGTGCAAGCCACGTGCCTTCAGTCGATCGATTGGGACTCCAGTCGATCGACTTAATGGAGTCTCAGGAGGGCCTGTTTTCTGCATTACTCCAGTCGATCGACTGGGAGACTACCCTGTCTCAGTCGATCGACTGAGAATCTGCTTTCCAAGCGTTTTATCTCCCTCCAGTCGATCGACTGGGCCAACAGCCCACCGCCAGTCGATCGACTGGACCTGCTAAAGTACCGGAAATTGCCCGAGGCTATAAATAGAAAGAGGGAAGTTTGACCTATCATCTTGGATTTTTCTGGAGAAAAGACAAAAGGAAGTGAGCCAAATCAAGGGTTTCAACATCATCTAATCAAGGAGGATTGAAGATCAAGGGAGTTTATTAGGATCATCAATCCTACTCTTTTCCCTCTTCCTTTCTCTTAGATTTTTGCTAAAAACCCACACATCATGTTGTCTTACTTGATGTGTGAGTAGTCTCCCTTGTGTTTTGAGGGTTCTATGAACCTCCTTGGTACTCAATGATCATTGTATACACATTTGAATGGATTTATTGAAGTTGATTTCATTTTACTATGCTCTTCATGTTAGACATGTCTCTAAGTGTTTGATAAAATGCCCAAGTGACATGTTTATGTTAGAACTATGATCTAAGTGTTGAAAGAGCTTAGTGATGGTTTGGATCTAGTAAAATCGAACTTAACCAACATTTATGAGAGTAAATGCATGGTGAGAGGTAAACTAGAACTTTATGCATGTAGCATTTATGAGAGTGAATGCTATATAGTGGATCAATACTCTTTAATTAGTGAGATCCTAGCTAAGATGGCTTGACTAGGATTAAACATGCATGGTTTGTTCAATTCTAGTCTAAGCTAGGTTTAAAACCTATCAATTCATAACTAATTAAACTCTTGTATGCATGATCATTGGGAAATCGCCAAGGAGGGGATTATTCCCTCGAAACTCGCTTTTAATTGAATTCAATCCCCTAAAAACCATTTCATTCTTGTTTTGAATCATTGATAACTCAATCATACTTGAATTTTAGGAATTAGCCGAGTAAGAAAATTTGATAGAACTAGCGTGTAATCCGTTTGCTCCCTTGGGTTCGACACCGGTCTTACCGGTTGAATTACAAATTGTTTTTGACTAATTGCATTGCTAAAATATAACAACGTCAAAATGGCGCCGTTGCCGGGGAGCAATAGCTAGATTACCCCTAGGAAAATCATTTAGTGCTCCGACTATTCCATGTTTTTCTTTGTTCTACTTGTTGCTTGCATTCCTTGAACTTATTCACTACGCTCACTTGTTTTAATTGGCTTCTCTTGTAGGTTCACTTCTTTTATGCCACCGAAGACCAAGAAACTTTCTCAAATAGCGGATAGAGATTTGAACCAACCTATTAGAGAGCTAGTTAATCTTCCCGTTACAAGGAGTAAGACCAAAGACAAAGGACAAACCTCCAACACTCAAGGAAATCAAGAGACCATCGCTCAAGGCATGGGAGATAGAGACAATAGACTCCCTCCTCCACCTCCGCCACCCCAAGGCTACCTACCACAAGTCCCTCAAGCTAGGAGGGTTCTCAAGGATTATGCTACTCCTACGGCCTATGGATATCGTTCCCCAATCCTCGTACCGACGGTTGATAACCGAGATTTTGACTTGAAGACGTCCACTATTCAAATGGTTCAATCTAACCAATTCTCGGGGAGGGACAATGAAGATCCTAATTCTCACTTGACAACATTTCTTGAAGTGTGTGCCACCTTCAAGATCAATGGGTTCTCGGAGGACGCTAAGCTTCTAAGGCTCTTCCCCTTTTCCCTCACGGGGAGAGCAAAGGATTGGTTGAGGAGTCAAACTCCCGATAGCTTCACGACTTGGGAGGAGCTCGCCGTGGCTTTTCTAAACAAATACTTCCCTCCTTCCAAGATGGCCTACTATAGGAACCAAATTACAAACTTCTCACAATTGGATGGGGAAAACCTCTATGAAGCATGGGAGAGATACAAAGAGTACCAAAGGCTTTGCCCCCACCACAACCTCGATGATCTCCAAGTTTTCCACACCTTCTACCACGGTGTCGATGGTGCCTCTCGACTTGCACTTGACACCGCCTCGGGCGGAGCTATTATGGACCTAGAACCACATGAAGGATATGCGGTTATAGAGAAAATAACGAAAAACTACTTCATGTGGGGAAGTGAAAGAGGAAACCCAAGAAGGAGACATGAAAGGCATGAGGTTAAAGCGGTGAGCACAAGTGACTACGATGCTTTGAGAAAGGACTTTGATAACCTCTCGGATGAAGTCTTCAAGCTAAAACACCCCGAGAAAGAACCTTCGACAAAGCAAGGGTGTGATATTTGTGAGGTCTACGAGCATGAGACCATTTCTTGCCCCTTGGTGCAAAGGGATGTGCAAGGGCAAGGCTATGGAGAAGTGAATTCTGTGGGAGGAAACCAAGGACGAGACTATGGAGGGAATGCCAATCAAGGGCAAAGCTCTCAAGCAAATTACACTACACCTAAGTTCTCTTCGGGATGGAGAAATCACCCAAATTTCTCCTACAAGACCACTAACCCCACTCGCCCCGACTTTGGATCCACACCTCCCGGATTCGGTCCTAAGCCTACTCAACCGAATCAAGCGTTCCAACCTAGGAACCAATATCAAAGTCAAGGACCGACTTTGCTTCAAAGGAATCAAAACCAAGGGCAACAACACCAAGCTCAAGCTCAAAGAACCTATCAACAAGTTGAAGCTCCCTCACAAGCTTCTAATGAACTATCCGGGGTTGAAGCTATGTTTGCCAAGCTTCTTGCAAATCAAGATAAAATGCAAGCCCAAATCGAGAGAATGGAGACTCATAACAAAATGCTCGAGAACCAAATAGCTCAACAAGCCGAATCCTCTACAAGGGCACAAGGAAAATTACCGGCTAGACCTGAGCAAGGACAAAGGGAGCATTGTAATGCGGTTACATTGAGAAGCGGGAAAGAGCTAGAGGGAGAGCTACCAAAGAAGAAGAAAGTCTCCTTTGATCTAAGAGGCCAAGCTAGTGCCGAAATTGAAGAGTTAGATGAAGAGGTCCCTAACCCTCAAGTTGAGAAAGAGAGTGAGGTGGAAAAGGAGAAAGACGAACCTAGAGTATACACTCCTCCTATTCCATTTCCCCAACGGCTAAAGAAGAAGAGCAACGACAAGCAATTCTCCAAGTTCGCCGAGATGATGAGGAAGCTCTATGTCACAATGCCCTTCACCGAGGTAATCACTCAAGCTCCATCTTATGCAAGATTTCTAAAAGATGTTATTACTTGCAGGAGAACAATCGAGGACGTTGACACGGTGTCCCTCAATGGCGAATGTAGTGCCATTCTTCAACCGCGCATGCCCCCAAAGCTTGAGGATCCCGGTAGCTTTTCCATTTCATGCTTTATTAATGATATTAAGATTGAGCGTGCTATGTGTGATTTGGGTGCAAGTATATCGTTGATGCCTTATTCTTTGTGCAAAAAGTTGAATATGGGTGAGCCTAAACCAACTAACATGATTCTAAGGCTCGCGGACCGCTCCTCGAGATTCCCTAGGGGGGTTCTTAAGGATGTCCCGGTTAGAGTAGGGAATTTCTATATTCCGGGGGATTTTGTGGTGTTAGAGATGGAAGAGGACAATAAAATTCCCATTCTTTTGGGAAGGCCTTTCCTCTACACCGCGGGGGCTATATTTGATACTACTAAGGGGTCAATCACCATGAGAGTAGGAGATGAGGAAATTGAGTTTAATCTTGAAAAGGCACAAAAAGGTCCTAGTCCTACAATGACTTGTAATTATCTTGACCTAGTTGATACATATGAATTGTATGATGTGCCTAACCTTTACATGAGTGGAATTGACCTTGATAATGAGCTTCCCGACATTGCCGATTGTTGGGCTATCTTGGAGGAAGAAAACGAAGAGGGAACTCTAAGCGACAAAGGTAAGGAGTCTTGTTCGGTAGAGCTAAAAGCTCTACCAACAAGCCTAAGGTATGAGGTCTTAGGCCCAAATTCTAGCTTGCCTATCATTGTGAATGCTTCTTTGAATGATGATGAGACTTCTAAATTGCTTGATGTGGTTAGAAAACATAAGGATGCTATTGGCTACTCTATTGATGACTTGAAGGGGATAAGCCCAAATTTATGCATGCATGAAATCAATTTAGAGAGTGATAGCATGCCATCTAGGGAGAGAGCTAGGAGGTTGAATCCTATTGTTGGGGAAGTAGTCAAAAAGGAAGTTCTAAAATTGCTTGATGCGGGAATCATCTTCCCCGTTGCGGACTCTAAATGGGTGAGCCCCATTCATGTAGTCCCCAAAAAGGGAGGGATGACCGTAGTTAAAAATGAAAAGAATGAACTAATCCCCACAATAACGGTAACCGGGTGGCGTATGTGTGTGGATTATAGGAAACTAAACCAAGCCACTAGAAAAGATCACTTTCCCCTCCCTTTCATTGACCAAATGTTGGAAAGACTAGCTAAGCATGACTATTTTTGCTATCTTGATGGATATAGTGGATTTTTCCAAATCCCTATACATCCACAAGATCAAGAGAAAACCACCTTTACATGTCCCTATGGAACATTTGCCTATCGGCGAATGCCCTTTGGACTATGTAATGCGCCGGGTACCTTTCAACGATGCATGATGGCCATTTTTTCCGAGTTTATTGAAAAGATTATGGAAGTATTCATGGATGACTTTTCTGTTTATGGTTCGTCTTTTGATGATTGTTTAGCTAATTTGGCTAAAGTGTTGAAAAGGTGTATTGAGACGAACCTTGTACTTAATTGGGAAAAATGTCATTTCATGGTGCAGGAGGGGATAGTTCTTGGTCACTTAGTCTCCAAGAGAGGAATTGAGGTGGACAAGGCAAAAATAGAGGTTATGGAAAAATTGCCACCCCCAAAGGATGTAAAAGGCATAAGGAGTTTTCTAGGCCATGCGGGGTTTTATAGGAGATTTATCAAGGATTTCTCGAAGATTGCAAAGCCTTTAACAAACCTACTATGCAATGACACCAAGTTTCGGTTTGATGAAGAGTGCTTGGTGGCCTTCGAGAAGTTGAAAGAAGCATTGATTTCGGCTCCAATTATCCAACCTCCAAGATGGGACATGTCCTTTGAGCTTATGTGCGACGCGAGTGATTATGCCGTTGGGGCAGTTCTTGGGCAAAGGATAGATAAGAAACTCCATGCCATTCATTACACAAGTAAAGTTCTAAATGGAGCCCAATTGAACTACACTACAACCGAAAAAGAGCTTCTTGCTATCGTGTACGCCTTTGATAAGTTCCGTTCATACCTTGTGGGATCGAAGGTTATAGTATTCACAGATCATGCGGCAATTAAGTACCTCTTAGCAAAGAAAGATTCCAAGCCAAGATTGATAAGATGGATTCTATTGCTCCAAGAATTTGATATCGAGATCAAAGATAAAAAGGGGGTAGAAAATGTGGTAGCCGACCACCTATCAAGGCTAGAGGAAAATGAAGAGATTGAAGAGGATACTAGGCCCGTGGATGACTCATTTATTGGAGAGCAACTCATGAGAGTTGAGGCGGAGGCCCTCCCATGGTATGCGGACTTTGTAAATTTCGTGGTTTGTGGAGTCATTCCTCACGACATGAACCACCATCAAAGGAGGAAATTCCTATCCGAGACCAAGAGATACTAATGGGATGAGCCCTATCTATATAGGCTTTGCGCGGATGGTTTATATAGGACTTGCGTCGCCGAAGAAGAAATGAGAGATATCCTATACCATTGTCACTCTTCCCAATATGGAGGACATGGTAGTGGAGCAAAGACGGCGTCCAAAGTTCTACAAAGCGGTTTTTATTGGCCAACTCTCTTTGGTGATGCTTATGAATTTGTGAAGGCTTGCGATCAATGCCAAAGAACGGGAAACATCTCAAAGAGGCGTGAAATGCCCCAACAAAGCATCCTCCCGGTCGAGATATTTGACGTATGGGGCATAGATTATATGGGTCCCTTCCCATCCTCATATGGGAACCAATACATATTGGTCGCGGTTGATTACGTCTCCAAATGGGTTGAGGCCGTCGCCTCCCCTACTTGTGATGCCAAGGTGGTCACCAAGCTTTTCAAGAGGATTATTTTCCCTAGATTTGGAGTGCCAAGGACCGTCATAAGTGATGGCGGTTCACATTTCAAGGAAAAACATTTTGAGGCCTTGCTTCGCAAGTATGGAGTTAGCCACAAGGTTGCTACACCATATCACCCACAAACTAGTGGGCAAGTGGAGATATCAAACCGAGAAATCAAAGCAATCTTGGAGAAAACCGTGGGAAGCTCAAGGAAGGATTGGTCATCGAAGCTAGATGACGCTCTATGGGCCTATCGTACGGCATTCAAGACCCCTATTGGAATGTCTCCCTATCGCCTTATTTATGGGAAGCCGTGCCACTTGCCGGTGGAATTGGAATACAAGGCGATGTGGGCAATTAAGATGTTAAATATGGACTTACAAACGGCGGGAGACCATAGGGTGCTTCAACTCCATGAGTTGGAAGAGATAAGGAATGAAGCCTACGAAAGTGCTAGGATATATAAAGAAAAGACCAAGATATGGCACGACAAGAAAATATTTCGTCGTGAATTCAAGAAGGGAGAGAAGGTCTTACTCTTTAATTCTAGGCTCAAGTTATTCCCGGGAAAATTGAGAAGCCGGTGGAGTGGTCCATTTATTGTCCACAAGCCTCACGAGGATGGACACGTAGAATTACTCAACAATGATGGGACTACCTTCACGGCAAATGGGCAAAGGCTAAAGCATTATAGAGAAGGCGTTCGGGATGAGAAAAATGTGACTCACCATTTGACCGACCCTTAGAGAGCCTCTATCCGCTTGAGGAGGGATCCTAGCTATGGACTCCTCAAGTGTGTTTCTTAGTAAGAAGAGGATCGGCTCGGTCTTTGCCAAGACGTTAAACTAGGCACCTCACGGGAGGTACCCCGGTTTGTGAGTTGTCTATCTATGCACAAGTAACTTTCATATATGTGTAGCATGCATTTTGTGAACTTGTCATGTGGCTTGGTGATTGGGATGATTCTAAATGCATGACTAGGTGTGTGTGACGTGATGTAAGGCTTGCATGAATTTTCTTGATGATGGTGGCATTCTAAGTGTGGAGTGGTAATCCTAGCTTGTTTGTTTGAAAATTGTATGCTTAAATGCTAGTGATTGCTTAGGAGAGCGTGCTTTGACTACATGTGATATTTTGAGTGCTACCTATTCTTGATTATGAGTAAAAATTCTGAGTGTGGAGTTGGGATTCGACGAGAAGTGGAAAATATTTTTTGCAGGAATTGGGGTCCAGTCGATCGACTGGGAGGCAAGCAATATGCCAGTCGATCGACTGAATGATGTTTCAGGAGCCCTTGCATTTCGTGTTTCCGCAGTCGATCGACTGGGACCCCAGTCGATCGACTGAGCTTTTCTTATCCAAATACCCCTTTTCCCCATTTGAACTTCATTTCGCTCGTTGCCATCACCCCAATCGATCGATTCCGACATCCAACCTCGACCGAATCTTGGCTCCAGCCCTCCGCTCGACTCGCCATCAACTCGCCATCCGTCCGCCATCAGTCCGCCGCCCAGCAAACGCTCAGCCAGCCACCCTCGTCCGCATCTCCGAAATTCGATCGGAAATCTGACCCTTGTCCGATCTCCTCCGTCCGGCGTTTTCTCTGCCCGTTCAACCTCCCAAACTACTCCCCATCCGTCCGCCTACCAACCCCAAGCATCAATTCGGAGCCCCAAAGCCTCCCGGAAGAACCCCCAATTTCGACCTCAACCCGACTGTTTTTCAGTCCCCAGTCGATCGACTGAGCCAAAAGCCTCATCCCAGTCGATCGACTGGGAAGCAATTCAGTGCAGTTGGTGGAGTTTTTGCTCAGTTTGGTTTTTGCCCTCCTTTCCCAGTGCATTATGCCTCGTGCCCGCGCCTCTTCCAGTGCCAAAGACAAAGGCAAGGGGATTGCTCAAGAGCCCTCGCTCGATGAGCAAATCGACGACTTTACCCTCGAGGACGAGGATGATAGACCTCTTGTTTCCCGCAAGAGAAGAGCATTGAGGGCTTCGCTAGCCGAC
Organism: Rhodiola chrysanthemifolia; assembly: GCA_033675395.1. Lineage (NCBI taxonomy): Eukaryota > Viridiplantae > Streptophyta > Magnoliopsida > Saxifragales > Crassulaceae > Rhodiola > Rhodiola chrysanthemifolia. Next base: position 18,293,495 of record CM066207.1, read on the forward strand.
CATAGCTCGGGCTTGGACGCAGAGGTTGAGGCCGTGCCGGTTTCCCCCGTGCCTCCCAAGAAGAAAAAGCCTCAACCAAGGAAACCGGCACCGAAGAGGAAAGCGCCAGTGCCTCCTATCCCTCGAGCTCCTTCGCCCCCAGTGCCCAGAGAGCCCTCCCCTACTGCAGCTCCACCATCCACCTCCATTGTGCCAGTTGAGCCTCACGAGGGGCCTTATGAGGGACCGTTGCCCATACCGGTCCCGTACCCCTTCTCGGTCCCCCTTGTGTTTAGGGACGAGAAGCACCGGACTCATCATGCTAGCATCACATCGAAGAAGAAGACAGTCATCCCGACGCTATACCTGGACATGGGATTGCTTCGTAGCATCGACGAAGCAGTCACAGACGAGGTACACTCTCGCCTCACTCAACATGGCTTGTCTTTTCTATTTATGGATGATCCGGGTTCCTACCAGAGGGTAGTCGAAGAGTTTACATGCTCGTTCGAGTGGTTGAAGGACAAGGAGGGGGAGGAGGATGTTTATTACTGGGAATTTGTTTTGGGGGGCCGAGATTTCCGGATTAGGGAGAGTTTGATCCGAGAGTGGTTGGGATTCCCACGGCCCGCGGCGTCGCCCCGGAAATTCACTGAGCACGACCAGTCCCGCTTTTGGAAGAGGATTTCCGGGAGGAATGAGTGGTTCATATCATCGTATAATTCTTCGACCATCACTGATCCGGTTTGGAAGATTATACACCACGTCATCGCGATTGGGATTAATACGAGGACGGCGAGGGCTAGGTCGTTTACTCTCCCAGATATGGACCTCATGCTTGCTAGGGAGCACGGGCAGCCTGTTGATTGGCTAGCCAGTCTTGCCGATCAGTTCAGGACAGTTGTGAAGCCGATCACGAGGAACAGGGGCATGGGAGGTGGCTCCTTGATCACATTGATAGCCCAAAGGTGTAACTTCACCTTTGGCCACGAGGGTTCTGAGGCCCCTATCAGGAGCGTGCTTGACTTAGCTCTCATGAAGAACATGCACATCGTCAAGCGGGATGGCAGGACTTGGGACAGTGACCCGACGCCTCATCAGGAGGGGCTTGTGACCGCTGCCGCTACAAAGCGGATGATGTTCAAGCAGCAGAACCCCCTCTATTGCCTCGCCAACCTCACTCCTTCACCCCCCGGCTCGCCTCCTCCTCCTCCCCCTCCAGCAGATGAGGAGCTTCCTCCAGCAGATGAGGAGCTTCCCCCAGTGGAGCCCGCTGTCGAGATCCCCCCTCCTGTCGTAGATGATTCAGTTGAGTGGAGACAGAGGATCACCTCTGATGTTGCTGACTTGCGGGCGGGTTTGACACGCCTTGAGGACTTCGTCCGAGAGTCTGATGCGAGAGCTCGCCGGGAATGGGAGTGGCTCAGATCTACAGTCCAGTCCTTCACCAGTGGCCCCAGCGCTGCTTTCATCCCTTCTGCTGCCCCGGAGTTCTCTGCTCCTCGCGGCGCCTCCCCCTTGCCTACCACGCCAGCTCCCAGAGTAGGGGAGGCGGGCGCATCCATCCCTGAGGGCACCATAGTACGAGAGAGTTCCATCAGAGCGGAGGGCTCGCGATACACTAGTGCCACGATTGAGCGAGCGGATTCTGCTAGAGAGGAGGGAGTTGGAGATTCCACTAGAGACATCACTCGAGGAGGCGATGAGGCTACATCTTGAGCTTGTATTGCATTTTGATCATACTTTTGTCTATCATTTGATGCCTTCTTGCTTAGATCATGTACTTGGATGATTAAGTCGCCGTTTGGCACAATTTTGGATGATGTATGCCATTTTGCGTGATATACTCTTGACTTGTCTGTGGTTGTATGCTACATTTTCTATGATATTGACGGTGTTTACCATTTATGTTGTTCAATCCACAGGATATACATTTCCATATTATCATCATGCCCATATTCACCGTCTTTATCTACATATTGCAACCAAAAGGTTATTTCTCACTCCCACGAGTCTTATCACCGGGTCTACAAACGAGGGGAGTTCCTATGCGCCTTTGCCTTTATTTTATCATTCTTTGCGCTTAGGGACTAAGCTTGAATTAAGTGTGGAGTGGTTTGATGCGCATAGTTCACATGATTGCATGTTATACATATCATTTCTAGATGGACACTTGCATACTTGCACATTGTCCCAACATGAGAGTGTTTTAACCACAAAGGCTTGTGATTTTCAACTCTAAATCCCAATAAATTACAACTAGCCTATTTGCCACATTTACCGACCTAGTCCTTTGAGCATGCATTCTTGAGAATCAATATCATGGCTATATCTTGTCTATCCAACTTTTTAAGTATTCTCGTTGCAACACCTTGGATCAAGCTAGCAAACACTTTCAAAATATCATCGTGAAAAACTTAGACCACTTGAATGCTCCTTGGTGACTTGAGTGCTCTAACATAGCGCTTTGTTCATGATTGATTCCCGCACATTCCATACACTTTTTTTTAAACATATTGTCAAGTTTTAAGTGTGGAGTCAACAAAAAAAAAATGTTTGCGGTCAAAGAGGGCAAAGCCCCGACTAAAAACTCTCTCAATGATCATGAGAAGTTTTGCTCCAAATATACAAATGCCGGGGGTTAGGGAGGTAAGTCCCCCCTCGAAAGCATTTGTAGGCCAAAGGCCGTTTCAAAAAGAAATAAGAAGCACTTAAAGCTTGATTATATTTTTTTCCTTCCATTCTTCATTTGTGCGGGATTCTACTCATTTACAATGTGTGCTTGTTAAAATAACTCTTGGACAACCCATGTGCCTTGCACGGGAGCTATCATTTGGGCTATGCTTGTTTATTAAGAAACTCTAGTGTCGAACTCCACTTCCCTTATGGATTACGGCTTAAGCGCCTAAAACTTGGGAATGAGTTCCTTGTCGCGAGCCCTTGGACTAGCCCTAGCTATCATAGGTGAGCGGTTGACGCTCTATTGTGCAAACTATAAGCCTTGCCTCGATAGTGTTGCCTTGAAAATGAGTAGAATTTGGGATGAGACATTTTATAGCCCTAGTGTTGATAATCTTAAATGCATGTCCTCAAAGGTACTCAAAAGGTTGAGAAAGTTCTTTTTATGATAGTGCGGCACTAGTCTAGCTTGGGGTGAGGGATTGGTCTTGAAAAATCGTAGCCTTGGTTGAGCACTCTTGCATTCACTCTTATGGGACATGTACATTTGTGGGATTTGTGAGTATTCCCTTTTCTGAAAACTCTCACGAGACTATAACTCGTCCACTAGGGTAGCCTAGGGGTTTAAAGGCTTAATGCATGCGCTAAATGCATTCGTAACGCCTACGAAAAGGAGCTAGGTAGATTGTACATACTTGTCATTTACCTTTCAATAACATGTTTAGAAATAAAGATCGAGACCTTGTGAAATCTAGTGAGGCAAATGCACGAAAAACATAGCACCACTAGCATATCGACATTTGCACTTCCTTGGCATATTTGCATACTTTGTTCGGGACGAGCAAAGCTTAAGTGTGGAGTGTTGATGAGTCGAGTCTTCGACTCATTAATGCCCATTTTCACTATAGCTTTAGTTCGTTTCCGACGATTATTTGATGTCATTTGACCCCCTTTTCATGCGTTTCAGGTGCGAATCAAGGTGACTCAGTGCCAAAAGCCCATAGAAGGAAACTCGGAGAAAATCGGAGTCAAGAGCAAAAGTTGGCAGAATTTGGCCTCCAGTCGATCGACTGGGAAGCTCCCCTGCTCCAGTCGATCGACTTAATGGACTCTCAGGAGGGCCTGCAAATCAAGATACTTTAGTCGATCGATTGGGCCCGCCAGTCGATCGACTGGCGAGTTCTCCAGCTGAGCGTGCAAGCCACGTGCCTTCAGTCGATCGATTGGGACTCCAGTCGATCGACTTAATGGAGTCTCAGGAGGGCCTGTTTTCTGCATTACTCCAATCGATCGACTGGGAGACTACCCTGTCTCAGTCGATCGACTGAGAATCTGCTTTCCAAGCGTTTTATCTCCCTCCAGTCGATCGACTGGGCCAACAGCCCACCGCCAGTCGATCGACTGGACCTGCTAAAGTACCGGAAATTGCCCGAGGCTATAAATAGAAAGAGGGAAGTTTGACCTATCATCTTGGATTTTTCTGGAGAAAAGACAAAAGGAAGTGAGCCAAATCAAGGGTTTCAACATCATCTAATCAAGGAGGATTGAAGATCAAGGGAGTTTATTAGGATCATCAATCCTACTCTTTTCCCTCTTCCTTTCTCTTAGATTTTTGCTAAAAACCCACACATCATGTTGTCTTACTTGATGTGTGAGTAGTCTCCCTTGTGTTTTGAGGGTTCTATGAACCTCCTTGGTACTCAATGATCATTGTATACACATTTGAATGGATTTATTGAAGTTGATTTCATTTTACTATGCTCTTCATGTTAGACATGTCTCTAAGTGTTTGATAAAATGCCCAAGTGACATGTTTATGTTAGAACTATGATCTAAGTGTTGAAAGAGCTTAGTGATGGTTTGGATCTAGTAAAATCGAACTTAACCAACATTTATGAGAGTAAATGCATGGTGAGAGGTAAACTAGAACTTTATGCATGTAGCATTTATGAGAGTGAATGCTATATAGTGGATCAATACTCTTTAATTAGTGAGATCCTAGCTAAGATGGCTTGACTAGGATTAAACATGCATGGTTTGTTCAATTCTAGTCTAAGCTAGGTTTAAAACCTATCAATTCATAACTAATTAAACTCTTGTATGCATGATCATTGGGAAATCGCCAAGGAGGGGATTATTCCCTCGAAACTCGCTTTTAATTGAATTCAATCCCCTAAAAACCATTTCATTCTTGTTTTGAATCATTGATAACTCAATCATACTTGAATTTTAGGAATTAGCCGAGTAAGAAAATTTGATAGAACTAGCGTGTAATCCGTTTGCTCCCTTGGGTTCGACACCGGTCTTACCGGTTGAATTACAAATTGTTTTTGACTAATTGCATTGCTAAAATATAACAACGTCAATGATTGGGGAGTGTGAGTTACGCGAGTCAAAAATATCGAGAGATTGAGACTCGTGTGTATAAGGTATATCATCCTCAAGCCGGAGATGGAGCCGAGAGGTGGAATCTGACTTGATAGATATACGGGCTTTAATCTAATCATCTAGGACAAGTATCTTGCATGAAATTGAACTCTTGGAGTCTAGAAACACATATGAGTGAAGTAGTTCCCTAGAGTACACCTTTAGCCTTGGTAGTGATATTTCTCTAGATTCCTTAGATCGTTTATATTGCTTATATAGTTTAACTCCATCAAACTCAACCTTTCGCAATTAGGATAGACTTATCGGAACAAAATCGAATAGTGCTCTTAAGTTTGGACTTGCTCCTTGGACGACCCGGTACTTACCGGTTTATAAATTGTTTTTGACCAAGTATTATTGCCTTCGATCACATCGATTTGAAGTGTGCTAAAATCTACACGTCAAAATGGTGTCGTTGCCGGGGAGCAATGAATTAACTAGAGCACTAGAGTAGATTTTGTGAGATTTGGACTATTCTTGTAAATATTTTCCCTTTTCTTTTGTACATTCTTTACACTCATATCCCTTGCTAACTTTTATTATTTTTATTTTGCGAGGATGGACTCATACAACCAACAAGTCTTTTACAATGAAGAATATGACCAAGAGGAGGAGCAACAAAATGCCTATTGGGAAGATCATGGCTATCCGACACATTCATACTCTCCTTATCCGGATGATAGCCAATACTCATTTGAAGATGACTCCTACCCTCAATATCCGTTGGATCCTCAACCTAACAGTGGACCTTCTATCTTTGAAATGCTAGCCATGATTCAAGCCAAGGTTACCCAAGACAATCTAGACACGCTACAAGCTTTTCAACATTTAAACCACCGCATGGACGAACTCGTTGCTCAAAGACAAGTGTTGGAAAGCACATTAGCGCAACAAGTAATGGAAAATGGGTACTTGGACAATGAAGAAGAGGTTTCCAAAGAAGAAGTTCATGAATCTAATGCCTCAAGACAAAATTGGGATCAAGCAATGGAGGATGAGTTCATGAGAGCCGCTCGCCAAGCTTTTGATGAGGCGTGGGATGGTGAATCTTGCACCGAGGATGAGTTGGAACATGAAAGTGCACCACCCTTCACTAGTAGCACATTTCAAGATCAATCGGTTGAGAACACACAAGATATCACCATTCCATCAACGCCTTGGCTCTCCGACGAGGAATTCTTCAACAATGATGACTCATGCATAGAAGAAATACCTCTTTTGGATGAAGAAGACCTCCTCCTCCCCGCTACATGTGAGCATAAATGTGAGCCCGATAATCTTGTTGAGGATGGTTTAGTGGAAGAGCATATCGAGCAACGAGGAATTCAAGGATATAAAGACTTTGTTGAGGTTTACATGGAGGAAGCTAAAGAGCATTCTCGCATAAGAGAAAACAAAAGTTTAGAAAAGGAGATTGAGAAATGGGCACCCAAGGAAATAATTGAAAAACTAAAGGAGGGTGTGCCCATCAAACTAGAGGCTAGCATTGACGATCATTTCTTTGTCACAAAGCCTCGAGACAAGTTTTGGAGTTTCCTACCATATATATTTTGCAAGATTATTCAAAATGAGCTCCAATGACCCCTAAATTATAAAGGGTTCAACATTGATGAAGGGGTCAAACTTGCAATTGAAAGTCCATCGTATGCTTAATGGACGAGAATTCAAATGGGATTTGAAGGTGGATTGACACCCCGAATGTCCAAGGCTCCGTGAGAAGGGATCCTAGCAAAGGACTTCTCACGAGTGATTCTATGGGGCGCTTTGCTACGTCTTTGCCAAGACTGGAAAAACTAGGCCCTCGCGGGAGGTAACCCGGTTTGTAAGTTTTTCATTCTCGTTCTTCATGTTTAAGTGTTTGACATGATTTTGAGTGGCTTAGACTCTAAGTGTGGAGTGTGATATCAATGATTAGTGGCTCAAATTTTAAGTGTGGAGTGAGTAGAACTCACTCCAATCCCACTTCACATTTCCAAGCCCCTCGACCTCTCCCTTGATTTATTTATGAATGATGATGACGCCCCTTAGTGCTCATGTGCTTTATATGACTTTGTTGTATTGGAACTACTTGTTGCTATGACTTAGACACCTTGTGCATGAAGGAAGATGTAGTTTACTTTCCTTGTTTGAACTCTCTTAAACATATGTGCCATGATGTTATTTTGTGACCTTGTGATACCATATAGCTCATACTTGAGTTTATTATTATTTCTATAACTATCACTTGTTACGTTTAACCTCTCATGTTCTCTTGTCATCAAGGAAAGTATTTGCATCATGTATGATCAAGTTTTAGCACAATGGCGTATTTTCTATCGGTGGGGCACATCTACAAACGAAGGGAGTTCCTATGCGCCTTAGTCTCATTTTCTCTATTGTTTGCGCTTAGGGACTAAGCTAGATTTTAAGTGTGGAGTGGGTTAGGCGCATAGTTCACTCATACCATGTCATGCCTAACATTTTTGAATGGACACTTGCATTCATGTACTATATCCCAACTTTCATGAGTGTTATACGACTAAAGGCTTGTGACTATCATTTCTCAACTTCTATAAGTCACATCTAGCTTACATTTCTCTTTTACATGATTTAGAGTCTAAAACCAAGATAGCTCTATTGAATGCACATTCTTGTGAATCAATTTTCGTTGCTATCTTGTGCCTATCTAGCAATCTAAGTATTTTTCACGCATGCTTTAAAAAGTTTTTAGCAAGCACACTTTAAAACCTTCTTGAAAAACTTAAACCTGTTGATTGCTTTTAGGTGACTTTAGTTATCTTGCTTAGTGCCTTGTTTATGGTTGTTTCTCGCACATTCCATAGTCACATTGGGCATATTGTCAAGTTTTAAGTGTGGAGTCAAAAGAGGGCGAAAAATAGGCCCGATTCAAAAAAAATTACATGGTCAAAGAGGGCAAAGCCTCGACTAAGAACTCTCTCGATGATCATGAGAAGTTTTGCTTCAGAAAATGACACAAATACCGGGGGTTAGGAAGAAAAGTTACCCCTCGAAAGTATTTGTAGGCCAAAGGCCATTTCAAATAGAAAAGAAAAACACTTAAACTTGACTTTATGCCCTTCCATCATCTCTTATATGTGTGAGTTCACCACGTGCATTGTGTGCTAGCAAGTTGAGCTTTGGGACGACCCTTGTGATTTCACGTAAGCTATTGATTGGTTTATGCTTGTTTTTGAGAACTCTTGTTTTCGAACTCCTCTTTCCTTATGGATTATGACTCTAGCGTCTACAACTTGGAAATGAGTTTATATTGTGAGCCCGTGGACTAGCCCTAGCTAGCATAGGTGAGCGATTGACACTTTTTGTGCAAACTATCAATCGTGTTTCAGAAGTCTTGCATTGGAAATGAATAGACTTCTAGGTTAGGCGCTCGATAGCTCTAGTATTGACTTCCTTGAATGTGCACCCTCATATGTCCTTAAATGGTTTGAAAACTCTTTAGATTGTATAGTGATTGTGGTGCTAGTTTGGGATGTGAAGTTGGTTTTGAGAAATCCATGCCTTAATTATTAAACACTCTTATTTTCACTCTCATGGGATAAATGCATTTGGGATTTGTGAGTACTCCCTTCTTTGAAAACTCTCACGAGACTAAAACTCGTCCACTAGGGTAGCCTAGGGGTTTAAAGGCTTAGTGCATGTGCTAAATGCACTCGTAACACCTACGAAAAGGAGTTAGATTGTAAATATGTGTTAGAGTAGTTAGAAATAAAAGTTTAGAAATAAAAGTTTGAGACATATAAATGGATGTGGAGAGCAAATGTGCGACAAAACATAATGACTTAACCTTTCGACATTTGTTTCTCTTTGGCTTGATCTTATTGTTTGCTCGGGACGATCAAACTCTAAGTGTGGAGTGTTTTGATCAGTCAAATACTTGACTGATTTTCCTCTACTTTTCTTAGTAGTTTTGATTCGTTTCCAAGTAATTTTGATGCCAATTAACTCCCTTATTGGTCTATTAGGTCCTAAATTGCATTTCGTCTCACTCGGAGCCTCAAGGATCAAATGGAGCAAAAGTTGGGTGAATTTGAGCCAAAAATGAAGTTTCGGGCAAAAACGGGACAGACTGACCTTTGCGGATTGTTTTGGACGCACAGATCGCATACGGTGTCCGAATTGGTTGATTCAAAGCTTGTTGGAAAGCTAACTCAAAGGGCTACAACTCTCCAGTTGACGCCAAGACCAAATTCTGACGTTAAGACTTCGAAAACAATCTGCCCAATTAAGCTCGCCAAACACGTTCACATTACTTTTTCACTATTTGGACATGTGGCGCGCCTCAGATGCACGGGGTTAGATGGACAGTCGAGATCGTGTCTCACTGTCTCATTTTATCAAGCCCTACCTTTTGATCGCTTCTCAATATATATAGTTCAATCTAACTGGCATATAAAAGAAATCAAAATTTTCCGTCTGGGACCCACCTAGACCCCACATATAAACTGATTTTTAGAGCACTCAAAACTCCATGCAAGCGTAAAATCCCATCTCTCTCTCTCTCTCTCTCTCTCGAATTTCCTTCGTACTTTCACACAGGCCAACCGACCAGACAGATCGCGTGCCCAGGTGTTCACCAGACCTGCTAAAGCTGATCTCTTCATCTGATCTTTTTGTTCCTTTGTATCCCAGATTCTCTTCATGAAGAAAAGTGTGACCAAAGACTAACCAGAAGTCGTTCAACATAATGTGAACATGTAGAGCACACCATTTCGTGTTTAGGTTATGATAAAAAAGAGCATAAAAGTCATTCTTTTCATGTCTTGATGAAGAAGCTTCTATGAAGAGTGTAGTAGTGGCATTAGATATCGCTCGAGTTTGGTCCAACTCTCAAGCATGCATCAAATACTGCAAACATTATATACTATTCAACACCTAAATCTAGCATCATCATGCATATTCATATATCATCATCTAAGGGAGTACTTGGTTGAGAACCCTTTATAATTCGAAAACTAATTGATAATCCGAATCTGATCATTGAATTATCAAGATGTACCTTCGAATGTGCATCTGATACGTGTACCATTACTAAAGTCAACTTGATGACTTTGCTTTTTCATTAAATATTAGTGTAAGATTGAACATGCAATTAGCAAGGGCGCCTCGTGTAAGCACCACAATAACTAGATAATGCATTTTTAAAGGTGAAAATTTAGGTTAATTCTCAAATTATCAAAATATAGAGGGATTCTAATTTAAGCGCTCATCTCATCATCATCTATAACACATAAAAATCTAACTTTATACCGTAGCCAAGATAGAGAGAGAAAGTCTGCATTATGGTTGCTGGTAGGAGGCGGTGCTTTAAATCCTATCTTTGATCATAAAATCTTCTACTGCAATCAATCCTCCTATCCCACTGATCATCATCTCAGTATATAGATGATTATTAATACCCTGCATCCATGGAGATTGGATATTAGTATTCCAGCTACTAAGCCTCCTAGCCTTGAACGAAACATCCTTAATTATTTGTCTCTCTCTCCAGTTGTTCTCGTTCCATCTGCTTAACCTAAAATATTTCAGAACAAATCTCAGACTGTCTACACCCTCTTATAGATCAGATGGATTTTGTCTGTCTATGATTCTCTTGTTACTGAATCTCTTGTTGACCAAAATTAAAGGATAATATTCATCAGAGAGCAGATTGGAAGCTAGCTAGCTAGGGTTTGCAGTTTGTGTGTATCCTGACGCATTGGCAGTGGAGAGGTGAATATCTACTTTCTCTTCAAATTTGACATGTTACATAGGTTTAAGTGAAAGCATACAATGTAGACTTATAAGTGATACACAAGGAATGACAACTTTGTTTGAGAATTACGCATGTTGTTAACGTTGACACTGACATGTATGCATTCTGTTGTTATTTGTCAATGCAGGTGTGTTTTAGGAGAGCCAATATATATTCATGAACACATTTTCCAATGTTGTCCCTCCTGGATTCAGATTCCATCCCACGGATGAAGAACTAGTCGACTACTACCTAAGGAAAAGAATTGCATCAAAACGAATCGATCTGGATGTCATCAAGGACGTTGATCTCTACAGGATTGAGCCTTGGGACCTTCAAGGTACAAATTGATTGTTAGGGTAACTGGCCGTGAAGATATTCGTAATGCGAATTTCAAGAATATGATAACTCAATCTGCACCCTTAAAAATGTCTCATCAAATATCATTTATATATGGTGCTTGTATACGTCTCACTTGCATATTCAAACTTACATTCTATGAATAATAAAAGCAATCAAGTTTAACTCTACTGGAGATCACACTCTCTCATCGATGTTAGTTCTTACCTACTTATTTTGATGGGCATTTTTGTGAACAGAACTGTGCCAAATCGGAACTGAGGATCAAAGTGATTACTACTTTTTCAGCCATAAAGATAAAAAATACCCGACCGGGACACGAACCAATAGAGCCACTAAAGAAGGGTTCTGGAAAGCCACCGGCAGAGACAAAGCTATCTATGTGAAGCGTAACTTAGTTGGAATGAGGAAGACTTTGGTGTACTACAAAGGCCGAGCCCCAAATGGTCAGAAACTAGACTGGATCATGCATGAGTACAGACTCGAGACCAATGAAAATGCAGTTCCACAGGTGACCCCCCCATCTTTTGAACTTCTCATAGCTTTCATGCCAACTTGCAATCCTAGCTTTTTAGAATACACTACTCATGTGTTATTTGGATTTTTTTTTTAAATACGTATATAATTAGATGCTTTTATTCCGTCATGTCAGTCAGCAGCCGCTGCTGTTAAATTTCGTTTCCTTTTATTCCGGCATGCTTAACGATATGTTTACTTTGCACTTGGTGCAGGAAGAAGGATGGGTGGTTTGTAGGGTTTTCAAGAAGAGAATTGTGGCTACCAGCATGAGGAAAGATGGAGATCATCATGATGATCACAATGAATCTCCATCTCCATGTTGGTATGATGAACAAGCTTCTTCATTCATGGAAGACATGGACTATTCCCCGATGCGAATGTTATCATCATCATCTCATCCTTACGATGCATCAAGCTACTCTTGCAAACAAGAACAAAACTTGGCTGGTCTACATTACACCATACCTCAAGACACATCTTTCCCTGACCTTTCCCAACATGGCAGCAGCCAGCCTATGATTCCATTATCATCGTCCGTGAATCATACTTCTTTATACGGCTTTGGAGATCAACATAATTACTATGATCAGTTGCAGATGGGCCGGCACAATGTGATGCATGGGAATGGGAGTAATAACAGCTTTTCTAATAATGATGAGCAGCAGCAAATGATCAGTAGTGATTGGAGAGTGCTTGACAAGTTTGTTGCCTCTCAGCTAAGCCATGAAGATCATGCCTTTGAAGTAGACCAGGATGCTGATCACTTTAGTGGGTTGATGCTCAACAATGGCTCGAAGACGACATATATAGATTGATTTATTAAGTTGAATTTGGAAGAGATTTGTTATTAGTTATGCTGCTATTGTTTAATTACATAGTAAACCCTAGCTAAAACTGTTTGATTCTATACTGTATCATCATTCAGCCCTCTAGCTGCCTTAAATAGTAAATTAACATATATTGTGGTTCATGCATGCCAAATGTAAATCAACTGTTGGAAACTCAAACATAATCTAGTATTTACATTTCCTGCCGAGCGATTGATCACTCAGAACGCCTTACAATTTGAGAATATTTTAAGAATTTAAATTTGATCAAAATACATCTCTAAATGTACATCTCATACCTGTTTCACTAGTAAATTAGTCAAATTTGATAGCTTTTGACTTTTCATTTAATGCAAATTTGAATATATATGCAAGTGGACCATAATATAACTTGATAATGGAGATACATATTGAGTTGTCAAGATCTTGCTCCTCTACATTTCCTTATACTAAATGTAACATTATATTCTAGCGTGTGTGGTTAAAAATACACATAGACTACGCATGAATGAATGCAAGAATAAGAGAGAGAGAGAGAGCGATTAGTTCATCTCTAGTCCGTTATTGTTGTCCGGCTAGATAAACTAGTTATAAGCCATGGTTAATTTTTCGACTATTGTTTAATGGAAATATATCCAAAATGATTAATTAACATGGATATAAATTAGGAAAATACTAAAGCCCTTATAATCTAGGTTGATAAACAGTCTATATAGCTTACGAATAGTCTGAATCCTAATTATCAGAGTCCATAAGCCAACTATACGTAGTACATCACTCAAACTTGAAAGAAAGAAGATGATCAAACTATGAAATTATTAGACATGCTCGGCAACAGACAATGTCATTATATATCACTGGGATATAACTGATCGATGAGGTTGAACCAGCCGGCCACTTTACCTTGATGGATATCTGTCTGAACTGATCTACGTACAGGCGGCCGTAGAGAGATGCTAGAGCTTGCTTGAAGAAATTAAACATGTGAAAATATCATCAAGAAAAAGAGATTTAAGTCTGAGAGATGTCTCTGATGTAGAGAAACGGCTTGGGAGAGTTCACACCATGCATCTTTTATATTGTTTGCTTTATAAAACTGAGATTATTATTACATATATATGGGATAAAGATTGAACTTGATTATAGTGTGTCAGCTGCTGGTTGAAGTCTCAGGCAGGCATAGCTTTTGATAATTTCTTTAAAGGGATGCAACTTTGATGCATATATAAGCGCATGCAGTTCAGCAGACACTATCATCACTGGTGTGCTCCTCCATCCATCACACTAATTAGTTATTTTTATCATCCAAAACCATATGATTATGTTTCGATCATAAGCAATAATGTTTTATGCTTAATTAATAGTCTAAATTCCATTCATTCTTAATTTAATTAGCGATGTTTTGCTAACAACACTGCTAGCTAGCGCTATTATTATGATCAGCTACGGAAATTATAAAATCAATCAATTTTCCAAATTAATTAGAATCAATATACTTTTGGGGAAGAGTTGAGAATGCTGGGTGTGTACCCCAATCTTTGACCAACACACGACAGCCAGTTCCACAAACAAGAAGCCTTGAACAACACTGTTGCTCAACTGTGACCAGCCAGCCAGCACATGCCAGCCTAGACTTAGCTTGCTTCAATAATGATCATGACATGAATTTAAAGACAAGCAGAACGCTGAAAACTCTCTCAAGTCAACTTTAAAATAAAATAAAATAAAACTTGATGGTTGCCATCAATACAAATATGGTTCAGCAAATGTAACGTAACAATCAGAACAATACCCACCCAGCCAAATCCAACCCTAAACTACCCTCAGAGCTGAAGATTGGTATTACAACTTCAAACAAGTACAAACAAGGCCATGACGAGGAGGAGCAACGGGCTGCCTGCGACTAATGATGCTGCGCCTTTTTGCGGGCTGAAAAGAGAAAGAGACGAAGTTAATTAGGATATATAATACACATGGCATTGAAGAATGTCTGTGACTTGTGCCTGAAGATACGTACATTTGCATATGTGCCAAAGCTCCGCAATAGAGGACATTATCGGGAATCGGGTTCTCAGTCTTGTTTGTAGCGCTGATATCTGGGTTCACCACCTTGATGTACGTTTCCTGACCCAAATGCCAGTAGTCCAGATTTTCAGTTCTCAAGTTCCAGATTCCTACATTGTCCATGGAAATCAGGATCGCTGTCCACGCTCCCGGGTACACCTGCGTTAAATTCAGAACGTGACATTTTTCATTTTATTAATCATCAATACATAAAAGCAACAACGTAGAATATTTTAACGCGGCAAATTTGAAGTATATGTTAAGTACCTGAACTGTAGAGCGAACGATGCCATCCCACTTGTTGTATTGACCCCTGCTGTTCTCCGTCCAGTCACCGAAATCCATCCTACACAGAGCAACAAATAGTCTCAAAGAACGGAAACTGATTAAGTCGCGAGCGTAGTAATTTACATGAGAAATAAGTAAGTTCTTACCCGACGACAAAGAAAGCGTATCCGTCCAAATGATAGCTTTGCACTTTAGTGTCGTTGTTTTGGAGAACAATTTCCATGAACCCCTTATATGTTCCGTTTATGATGGATGTATCCACCTTTGCTGCGCTTGTCAATGGTTTAGTAGGGAAATCAACCTTATGATTTCCCTTGATCTTGTACCAGTCTGCTAGCCTGATTGGCGTCTTCGGATTGGCGAATGATAGCCTGTTTAGTGTGGTTTTGAGATGGTCGCCGATCTTGACTGGTGGCTCATTTTTAATCAAGTAAAAGTCTGTCACGTTGATTTGCCCGTAATGGAATGAGCCTTGTGGATTAGGCCTAGCACCGCTAGCGCTTCCATTCGTTCTGCATTATTCAACCAGTGACCCGGATTAGCGACTTCAGATATTGATATGTTCATTGACGAAAAAGTACAAGAGTATCTCGCATCATCTGTGTACCTGATCGTTCTGGCTTGGTTCATTGAAAAAGTCTTGTCATACTGATCACTTGGAGGATCCGGCAGAGGGCCAGCTGCCTTCCCTTTGGAATTCGAGTAATGCAAGACGCCAACACCGGTGACTCTAGTCCACTCTGATTCATTCACGAACCTCGCGCTAGCCACAATATAATAATCTGTGCTTGCGTTCTGATCCGTGTATAACAGAAATGAATAAGACTGCCCGACATGAATATCTATGGATGTAAAATTGGTCATCACTGTGTAGGTGCCTTCCGTCTCCGCCATCAACAGGTTATGGCCTTGAATCCTGAAATTCAAACTGGTCGACACTCCAACATTGTGCACACGAATCCGGTAAGTCTTGCCTGCCCAGTCATCAATAGATATTCTCAGTTATCCGAGCTAGTTAAAATCGTTCACTCTACAATATTCAAGTGACTCATTACTTGCAAACCAGAACAGGACCAACCAAAATGCGACTCATTTCGATGAATCCAAAAAAGGACGGATACTAGTTTGAAGAAACAGCAAAACACGATATGAATCGGGTAGACTATTGTTGTTGTGTATTAATTGATTACCCGGATCGACATTGATAGTTTCATGATCAATCCCCACTGGAACAAGTGTGTCATTGTATCGATAAGGACCTTTCCCATTGATCAGAACTCCATCCGGCATCCCTAATAGCTCCCCTCCGTTAAGGGACCTTCTTAGCGCCTAAACAAAAAAAAACTCAAAATAATTTACTCAACTAGACAAGCCTGAAAATCCAAGATCTTAAGGAATTAAAACAAACACTAACCGTGTGGTTTCTGATGTACCAATCACCGATCATAATAACTATATCACCATCCGGCTGAGGGAACGGAACGGATATAATAGCCCTGTTATTTATAATGAAGCCGCCATATCCGCCCGAAGCCTTCTGGAAGTTGAGTGAAGGGAAGTAGTAAAAACTCCCAATCTGATCCTTAACCTGGAATTGATAAGTCCAATTCCAGCGAGGTGGAATTGGGCAGTTTGTGCCGAAAACTCCATCCTGCCACGAGCTCCTACGCATCTGGATCCCAGCCCTGTAGTTCAATTCTATCAGTAGTGAATCACGTGAAGATCCAAATTCACTAAATGAAACAAACTATTAAACTTAGCGTCAAATTTAGTAGAACCATTTTGAATGGCAATACCATGTTAGGAGAAGTTCCTCATCCAGATGATTCCTCACATTGACAACAACATTGTAATTTGTAGTGACATTGATGACAGGACCAGGAAACAGGTTATTCACAACAATCACCTAAAAAAAGATCCAATGAAAGACACAAGCAGATCAGTCAAACATATTCAACACAAGAAAGAAACTCTTGAGTTCACACTTCAAAGCCAAATCTTAATCCCCAGAAACCCAAACAACATTTCCAGATCTGAAAACCCCACAAAGATTCAAACTTTATCAAATCGAACACCAACCCATCTCAAACTCACACAAATCACCAAAACACACACATAGACAGATATCTGACGACACAATATTGTACCTGTTGAGGGACGCCGAGAGGTGAGAGAGTCTTGTAAGAGACGACAAAGTCATAAGTGGCGTAGGGATCGGCAGCAAGAGAGCAACTCGCTAGCAGCAAAGCAGCAAGGAAGGCAGCAGGAGTTGGAGCCATTGAAGTGGAGAGATCAATTGGAATTGAATAGATAAGCAGCAAGCCAAAGAGTTTAGCTTTGGTTAGGAGTTTTAGTTTACATTATCTGAGTAAACAGAACCGAAACCGGAGCAGGAGGACAGAGAGAGAGAGTAGTAGTAGAGAGAGAAAGTCGAACGGCTATAATTTGAGAATTTTATTTGAAGGTGGTGGTTTTATTGGGTTTAGCGAAAGACAGCAGATGAGGAGCCAAATTGAATAAACCTTTTTACAGGTAGGATACAATATACGCGTATTGGGACATGTTGTTCTTTGAGCCCAACGTTCGGATTTCACATATAGCCTTCGAGTGGGCAGCTCCAGATTTAGATTGTGGTCCAATCTGCATTTGATGGTTGAAAATACTAAAAAAAAAAATCCACTGAATAATATCCTTTTATTTAAATTTAGTTGAATTTTTAAATGAAATAAACAGCCTTTAATATATAACGGGAAATCATTTACATAAACACAGTTGCTTTTGGCAAACACAGCAAACTTGTTGAACAAAGACAAACAAGTGGGTGTTCAAACTAAAATAAAAGCCTAAATCACGCATGAAATGGCTCCGAGCCCAACAGTTCTGGGGTCTGAAACAAGTTCAAACTTGTTGAATTATATATTAAGTATCGGTTCATGTGCAATTCTGATTCGACCACGTGACAATACGAGTAAGACAGCGAGCTGTTTGAGCATTATATTACATACAGTTTTTATGTTGCCCTAAAACTTATTATAACAAAATACAAGACAAGCCCCAAACTAATGCCAAGAAAAGCAATAGGGAAAGGGAAAATACTAATCACATAAGCCTTCCCCCAGCAAAACATGATTTGTTTATGGTAAAAGGATGAAGTCAGGCAGCACAGCACAGCACAGCACCGCCAGATGTTTTAATTTACACAAATTAAAAAAAAAATGACAAGAAGCAACTTCCTTATTACAATGGAATGCGCGGAAGAGGTGATGTGGCTTGCCTCATTTATTTTAGACATAGTGACCAGATCCTCTCTAACCAATTTGCACATGACCAGGCAACAGCTCCAGTTCCTCCCATTTTATTTTTATTCTTAAGAGCATTTGATTTCCTTCTAAAACTCTGTCCGCCTGCCTTGCACAGCTACACCATCATTCAGCTCCTTCCACTTCACCAATGACATTAGGAACTCCATCACCTGTGCGCATCAAACCAGACACCAATAATATACGTGATCATCTTTAGACGAAACAAAACTTTATTATAAATACAACGTTAAATGTTCATATATACACCTCCCCGGGGTCCCTGAGCGAATAAAATGCTTCACTTTCAATTTTTTTTGGGACAGGAGACACGAGAATCCCAAAGCCTTGTTTCCCCTCCCGCAAAACCTGTTCAAGTCACTAATATTAAGTTCACGCCTCGGCGACCCAATTTTTTTTTTTTAAAACATCAAATTCTAACAACATTTTGTTACATGAACATTGTAATTCCATTCAAGATTCCCACATATCTACTCATGGAAAGTAAATAACTCAAGAAAAGGTCATTGTAACATGTACCCTGAAAGCATCTTCATCTGTGCTGTCATCTCCAATGTATATTGGAAGCACATCATTCCTATCACTTAACCCTACACAGCAAACACTGAATGAGGCAATTGTTGGAAGATGGGAAAATGACGGCATATCAATCAGATGACTCCCTCTTAAGGAAGTGCTTACCAAGAGAATCAAGCAGATGCTGGACTGCTTTTCCCTTATTCCAATCAATCACTGGACGAACTTCTAAAACCTGAGCGATGTATCAGCAAAGACAAAAGTCTAAATTTCCACTGACTCAAGTTACATGGGCAGTTTAATGCAAACTAGTACCAGGATCATTTACCAATTTGTCAGGATTTGTACCTTTCGTCCATGAGTCAGACGCAAACGAGGATACTCTTTTAAGAGGTCATGAACACATTGTGCAATGACTGGCCAATTCTGGAGGGTAAATATTGCAAAGCAACACAAATTATGTGGTCTTCTAAAAGATATCAATATAAGTTCTTACATTAAGTGGGGTCTAGAACTTATACCTTCTCATCCACGTTGCGGTAATGTACAGAGGCGCAAAATTTGTGATTCTCAACCTTTGCACCCTTGATACCTTTTGTGCTCTCGACAAGGGTTCTAAAAACCTGCATAAAATGATGGCTAAGTGAACATTCTGTAATGATTAGGCATTTTGTTTTCGCAATAAATACAAGAGAAGCTGATATGAAACTACCTCGTCGATCATAGGTATGAATTCTCTAGCCGGCTGGAAAAGATTAACTTCTTTGCCCTGATCACCGAGAAGATATGTAAAGTTCAGCCAGAGTGATCATAAGGATTAACCGCACAAATTAGCAAAGCTGTCAGTCAAAACATCTTACTTGTCTGTCAGTTGAACTACTACAGTTTGGATGGCTATCAACTTCATCACGCCTAACAGGTCCCATTATGTCCATTCCATGACTACCAGCATAATAAAGCTCGGTCAATCCTACTAACTTATAAACCTGGTTGGAGGATGCAGGAAATTTTGATTCAGAAATTGACCAGTACAGTAATATAAGAAAATGTGAAAATTATGAACTTCTGAGGAATACCTGGTCCCGACTTCTCCCACTAATAATTGCTGTCGGGAAATATTTAGCAACATTTTTCACAGCAGAGCGCATCTGACAGTTAATTATACCAGTATTTAAGTAAGATATTTTATCAGCAACTTAATGTGAAACAAATAATCACCCAACAAGTATCGTGTCTTACAGCGTCTGACATGAAAGCTCGGTCAGGGTCATCAACTATCGGAGATAGTGTCCCGTCATAGTCCAAAAACATCACAATCGTCTTCGTCTTAGCAGCACTTGTAACTTTCTCAAAAGCATTAATGGCTGAAGGATACTTGAGCTGGGTATTGAGAAATAAGCAAATTGAGTTTCTTCATCAACAACAATGTGCATAGGGTAGAAGAAAATAATATTTTACCATCCAAGAAATGTAAGCATGATCAACAGACTCATCTACAACCACATCCCCTGAATTCAGATCTTTAATGATTTTCTTTCGAGGAGGGGATGATGATTTCATAGCATCCAGCCATCCATTGTCCCGAACGTCATCGAGTACGCCAGGCTTTTTTCTTGGAATACTTATATGCATGTCAGAGGAGAAAATTGTTCCCATTTGAGAATATGGCTGCAAACTAGAATGAACACTTGGTCTAGGCTTGTTAATAGGGGCGGGGTCAGCTAAGACAGGAGATGCATGGCTTGATTTTAAGTCCATATGAACAAGAAGAATTGTATGGCCTAAAGAACTAGAAATGTCTGTTTTACAAAAGGATTCCCAGCAAGTTAGCTACTCGGAATGGGTAAAATCTACCTAACTTGGAAATTCTTCACCCAACTCTTTTGTCGATGAAAAACCACCTCTTCAAAGTTTTCTTGTCACTGCTATTAGGAAAACAGTCCATCAAGCATGGAATTCCTGAAAACTGGTGATTCAAAAAATCTGATAGTAAATTAGCTACAAATGGGAAGGAACAATGAAGAAAGGATTCTAGACACTGTAGATGCAGACAACCCTACATACCTTCTCATCTTCAAAACCACACTGCATCTACAGTGACATCATCATCCTCAGTTATTCCTCAAAGTGAATAGTAAACAGAAGGGCACCTGAAACATGTAATTGACATTCAATTGAGTGATTGGTTTTGCATGCTCAGGGATGCAAACATATGCTCAGCTTATATACTTATCCATATGAAAGAGATTAGACTACTACTAGACAATTCTTTTCAAAGATCTCAGTATAAAAACAACAACATAATGAATGTCTTTCTCATCTTCTTCTACTTTTTAGTCTGCATACATAGAGGAACACCATACATCCCTTTGAGAGTATGACTTGGCTACCAACGACTGGGAAACAAACAACTTACTCAATACGTCGAGACAATAACAGCGTAATCCATGTGTCTAGTAACAGATATATATAGTTCCACAGAATACAAACATGAATTTAATTAGAATGACAGCGGTACAATTATGTAAGCACATTTTGATCTCCCGTATAGGATCCAGATCTACGTTATATGTGGCAAAATCGAGTTTCTTTTTTTATTTATAGCAACCATTTTAACGAACAGATTCAATAACGCTCTCATACAGGCAACCACTTTCCACGATAGCAGTCAAGGGAAATTAAACAATTTCGTCAAGGCCACGACTAAATATGAGGATTCGATTTAAATTCCAGAAGCAGTACAAAAACAGCATCGAATTGACAGAAAGAATCTCAAGCATCTGATCAATACTTCCAACCAGAGATATGGCCCGCTTACTATATAGTTTTAACATTTAAGTACGATAGTTGATTATTAGGGCAACAAGGAAATATAAATTATTACCTGAATAACATTTATAGAATTGGTTATAGTTAAAGAAATGCTAGTTCTTTGACACTCAAACCTTCACAAGTTAACTTGAAGAAACTACCGACACACATAAAACTTGAACACGTGCAATTAGGTGAGAAGATGGGAAGAATGGACAAATCAGGTGTGTCATGTGAAACCATCTTTTCTTAAAATCACAAGCTTCTCCATCTCCATCCCCAAATTATTAGATATCAAAGTAGCAAGTTTAAACAGAGAAATTTCTACCCGGAACAATTATCAAAGCCAATCGTCCAATTGGGATTACCAATGCTTTGTTCTTGAAAATAAACAAGTACAAAACTCAGTCAATGGTATTATTATAATAAAAACACTGAAAAGTACCTGCTACACATGATACAGCGATCCAGAACACAGATGCAATAATAAATAAAATAATAATAACTGTTAGAAACATAAAATGAAAAAAATCACACCAAGTCGAAATCGAAACCAGAAAAAAGGGAACATTGAGCGAATCAGAAAATTAAAAACCGACGTGAGAAAAAAAAATGAAAATGATATTTACTACCTTGGAATGATCCTATCGGAAGCAAAGCTGACGAAACCAGCCGCGAATGCGCAGCCGATCGGAAACCTGGAAAACCACACGAACGATGAGCGCGCGTCAACGTCAATGAAATTGAAAGCGATTGGTAAGTTGAAACGTGAAAAGGATGTCGGGGAAACAGATAGATGACCTGATGAGAGAAGCGAGGCGGAGACCGATCTATAGATGAGAGGAGGAGGAAAAATGAAGCCCTAGAAATTGGGAGAGACGAGGCGACTCAAATTTACGAGGAGCGAATTTTAACGAAAGGGGAGGAGAGAGAATGCGAGCGAGAGAAAATTGAGCGGAAGAGGAGAAGGAGAATAAAGCTGGAATTGCGGTGTCTATTTATAGTTAATTTTAGGAGTAGGTGACGTGCCAAACAAGGTAAGTCTGGTGTGTGAATTACCAATAAATATATATATATATATATATTGTTTTTTTTTTTTGCAAACAAGTATTTATTTTATTTAACCTTTAACAAGCCAATTAAATACAGCCTAATTAATTTAGTGATTTTTTATTATAATATAATAATATAGGGGCCACTTGAAGATTCATCTTCACCAACTTGATTCAATAAAGCCCAATAGTGTACACGTGTCAGTTTAGTGAAGAGCGTAGCAAACGTTTTGGACAGGTGTATGGTGACGTGGCAAATTAGATTGCAGACCGGTATGGGAACCGCAGCCCAAATGAGCTCTTCAACTCTATCATAATTCATAACCATTATCAAAAACAACAACAACAAAAACTGTATGATAACCTACATTTTTATTTGATAAATTAGTTTGAAAATCTCAATTTGTCGTAGAAGTGTCATTTTTGATACTTCGGATCATAATTTGACCCTTTTTTTATTATTTTCTCTATTAAATAATGTTGATTGAATTTTCAAAAGAAAAAAATCAGAGGTGGGTGGGAGATATTTATTTATTGACAAATGTAGAATATTCGTTAATAAATATATTCATTTACTTAGAAAATTGTTGAGGAATTAGTTTAATTTTGAATGGTGTAAGGAGAGGAGCGAGGAACTGAAAACAAGGTGCGACTAAAAAGAATCCAAAGTCATAATAATTCCGTGGAATTCTTCTTCTCAATGTCATGCTACAATTTACGATTCTGACAGACTCAAAAAAAATAAGGCATTGTGTAGTTATACCCCTAACATTTCAGGAAAAAGTTCCAAAGCTGCAAAGCCATTTACTACAAGAATCAAAACGACATTCTTTTTAGTAAAAAAAACGCTACCATTCTCATGTATTTTAAATTTTAATTACTTGAAACGAAATAATGTCGTATTGATTACAACAATATCGTTTTGACGTTACCTATCAAATAACTGCACATCCACGGATTTAAATCAAACATTGTAAACTAGACGATTAAGAAAAAAGATTTGGTAAAAAATGCCTATTTTTGTAAAAAAAATAAAAACCATTAACACTCATTGATTTGGTCATTTGGACGAATGAGATTAAATCTCGTTTATGGTTAATTTCTTGGTGACGAATTATAAATTATTCTTGACGAACTATGTCGTACTTTTGTTTTCTCGACGATGAATGATAACCCAATTTTGACGAATTTTGCATTACACCAAAAATATGTTTTGTGTATGATCCTTATGAATAAAATGTAATTATGAATAAGTCCTTTACTCATAGTAACTACGTGAATATCATTTTCATAAAATAAATTCAGTAGATTCATTACCGTAAAACGCATGAACACGTGATTTAATTTACAAAGGTATAGTCGGCTCTTGTTAGGATTCGAATAAATTATTTCTAACTCGACTCTAATTCAAAAAGTTACATAATGATCGTGACGATTCATAACAATGAGGAATGCATCCAAACATCGTCTAGTCATGAACCAATCATTGATAGGTCAGTTTGACGTGGCTCCACACATTTCTCGATTGTGACAATGTACGTTATACAAATTGTTGCTTTCAGTTTTCCAATAAAATTGAGCAAGGGCGGATCGACGATAACAACAGTCGGAATCACTTGCCCATACGGATTTTTCTAATTTTTCTAATTGTTTTAATAGAATTACACTAAAATATATGATTATTTATAACAAAATATTTTTGTTGCCTCACTAATTTATTTAAAAAATTATTATGCCGGAGTAAAATATGAGTCTGGAGTCCGCCGCTGATTTCAGGGTGACTACACACATAAGGTGACACCAAGTCGAGTCGGTACGCATACGTCTATAATTTTCATCCCAATAAAACTTAGTTAGTGAATTGAATTAAATTTTTTTTTGATTGGGGGTTACAACCTCTCATACAAACCAAGTATTACACGATACATTTTGTATATATTACATGAGCACTTATCACTCGGGTACAATCTCTAGACTTTTTGGAGCACGGTCACGCAAGACACCAACCCGGATTGATACTTGAATCGTCTACATTGAAGCACGGGTCATAAGGCATTTCTATCTTGAAACCCCACGATCACATACACGCACCTCCATGCATCAAATGGATTTTAAGTGTCCATAAGGGATGGACAACACCTCCGCGAAAGAGGAAAAACACGTCCACGCCGAGGCGGGACGAAAAGCACTCCTCCACAAAATTATAGAAAGGAAAATGTTACGGTGGGGTTCGAACCCTTGACCTTGCTATTGCAAGTCAAGTACTTGATTATTATACTTGAAGTTTTAAAAATTAAACATATAATCTAAATTTAGTGTTTAATTAAGATTTTTATATACCAACATGGGTGGTGGTCTGTTGATGGGCATCCGCACCCGTTGGAGATTTTGAGAACTTCCTCACCCAGAACTTCCTCCTCGATTCTCGTAAATAAGCACAAAAAGCTTGTATTATGTTGTAGGATGTTGTATGAGAAATGCTAGCATATACACCGGTGAGGATTTTGAGAACTTCCTCATATAGAACTTCCTCTCTCGATTCTCGCACCCACTCACAAAAAGTTTGAGGAAGTTCTACCAAAAATCCCCAAGGAGCATTTCTGGTAGAACTTCCTCAAACTTTTTGTGAGTGGGTGCGAGAATCGAGAGAGGAAGTTCTATGTGAGGAAGTCGGTGTATATGCTAGCATTTCTCATACAACATCCTACAACATAATACAAACTTTTTGTGCTTATTTATGAGAATCGAGGAAGAAATTCTGGGTGAGGAAGTTCTCAAAAGTCCACCCTGAAAGGTTGGATCCTTACACTCCAGGTTCAAATCCTGGGGTCACTAATTTTCTCACAATCTGTGAGATTTTCCTCTTCCTTTTCCTTTTCCTCGTCCCGCCTCGCGCGTGGATGCTTCTTACATCCATCGCGGATGCTTTCATCATCAAGCCTTGTGCGTGGATGTGTTGTTTCCTTCCGTGGAGGTGCTGTCTTGCAATGGTTGATTCCTACATCCCTCGCGGATGTTTTTCTCGTCCCGCCTTGTGTGTGGATGTGTTGTTTCCTTCCCGTGGAGGTGTTGTCTTGCAATGGTAAAGGTGGCATGTGCTTCATATTTTGAAGAATGTACCAAAGATTTAAGGGGTAAAGGTGACAGACCTGGCATGTGCTTCAATATGCAGATATATGTATCAAGGATTTCGGAATCCTGTTGAAGATGCCTTGATAAGAGCTCCATATGTAGTAGATGATAAATGTTATCGTGATATGTATTGAAATGTTATGGATTGTTGAAACCCTTAATAAAAAAATTAAGAATATTATATGAAGTGCCGAACTCAAAGTGAATTTCAAGTTTTTTTTATCGATGGGTACATAACATATCGGTACATACGTAGTACATTTTTGGCACTATCTAGTGCACTCTCTCAATTGAAGCGCATGTCTCATGTTGGACTCTTCTTCACATCCAAAGTTTAGACTTTAGTGTGTATCAACGTTCGCAATGTGGGACTCCAGAACTCCATCATCACCAACTAAGTCACAAGGCGGCACACACTTGCATGGTGCCTCAACAGAAGCCCCGTGAGGCGAACAGAAGCAACTGAAGAAAATAAGGGCCTACAAAAGAATTGATGTAGTCATCAAAATTTGAATCTAGGACCTGATGTGTGTTTGACTAACACCTCAACTAACAGACCACCATCTTCATACGGTTGGCAAAGTGAATGTTAAGTTTAAAAAAAAAGCAAGCATAATTCTTGTTTAAAACATCGGAATCATAAGAATCAAGTGGGGCTCACTAACTTTGAGGAAAGAGCATATGAAAATGAAAGCATGTGTATTATAAATTTATAATGTGATTAGAGCACAAAACGTCGCTATTTGGAATATGCATTATCGTTGGCTAGTTATTCTAAATGTAGTTAATTAGTTACAAATCGCTCTCATTAAAATTGTATAATAATAATATAATAAACAATTTTAATAAAATGAGGACCACCGATCGTTAATAGGTCCTTGTTCCCAGTATATAATATGTTGGTATTATTATTCAGGCTAATTGACTATAGAAGATGTATAATAAGTTGGTGTTATTAGTCAGGCTAATTGATTATATATAAATATATAAGTGAGTGCTCGATTAAATATTCACATATAATTTGAAAATTTGGAATCACAACTTAATCATTGAATTAAACATGCATCTAGATGACTAGATGTGCATTTCTGTTGGAGTACGACACCCCTGGAGTAGGCGTACGTCTGGAGGACGTATACTCCAGTGTGTTTTGAAGGACAAACATCCTACTTATGTGTTACTTGAGTGTGCAGGTTTAAGTACAGGTACTCTGGAAGTAACGGCTATTAGAGTGTGCATGATATTGCACGAATCGGTAGTAGTACCTCGGATTGAGGACGAGAATATTTCCATAAATATTCTCGATGGATCTTCGCTCCCAATATCAGTTTTAGCATAGATATGCTGGAAGATTGCCCAAGATCAATTTTAGATACTTGTAACGAGATTTAGAATTGATCTAGATATGAGAAGATTGTGTGAGAGATTTTAGGAAACATTATCTCAATCGCATATCCAATTAAATCGGTATGGGACGATCTAATTGAAAGGCTGATTAAGACATTATGGGATGGACGAATCAGCTGGAAGATTTTGTGCGAACTTTTCGTGCAAGATATAGATATTTTCTCCAAGAAAATCTAGGACTACCCGGTTCGAGTGCGGCTATATAAAGGATGCTACGACTGCCTTTCAAAGCGTGGTTCGAACTGTAAAATCCTTGCATGGCTTCGTGATTACTGAAGTGAGAACGACATGAGATCGCAGATTCGAAGGAGCTTTGAATTGGAGGTTCAAGAGCGTACTTCGGAGGGAGCCATTGTGCGATCTGAGCCAGAAGCGGAAGATTACTTGCGGTGCGGTTACAATTGGAATACATCGTCACTAAGACGTGTATGAGAGAATGACGAAACACCACTAAGTGTGGTTTGTGTGAGCGATATATTCTTTGTAATCGAGAAACATCAATACAAGTGATCGTTCTGAAACCCTTCTAGTGGAAACTGGAAGGTAATGGTTTTCCCGGATACTTGGTTTAGTATCCGGGTTTCCAATATATATATATTGATGTCTCGTACTTACTTTTACGCTTTCACTTATTTCCGCTGCATACACACTTGACAAATACAGCTAACTAACGATCCTAACAATTTGAAACATGTCTCACTAGCAGAATAAAACTCGGTGGTTTTGACAAGTTTGAGTATACAAATGGAGGTCATCACCACAATCACAGTAAGATATATTTTGAAAGGTGCAAATTGAATTCTTAAGTTCTTGAAATATATAGGGTTCTAATTTGAACGCACCTCAATATATATATATATATATTTTATAATAAAAAATTAGCCCTCTAACGATACCTATTAAAGAAAATCATTATACTCTCTATTAAGGTTCAATTTTTTACGTTTTATCCCTCATCTAATAGACCCCGACTCTAATGTGTAGCTAAGCTAATTGACTTTATATGTCAACTAAAGTGACAATTATAATACGGCACGTTAAAAGTAAGAAAGTGATATTAAGCACTGGGAATGGCTTTTGATAGGCTCGCAAGTGAAAAGGTCAATATGAAAGACTTTCATGAACTTTTAAGAGAATTTTTTGGAAACTGTAATGAAGATTTACATTTCGTGCACTCTATCATTTTACGATGATGATCGTTTTTTTATAATGAAATTACATCATTTTATTTTCATATAATTTGAAATAAAAATTTTAGGTAAATTATAAAAACATTACATGTACCATCGCTTCATTTCAAAAATATGGACCAAACTTTTTAATTTTTAATTTAATATCTTTTTCATCAATTTGCACGTTTTTCATCCTATTTATCTCATCACCAAACATAATAAAAATAATTTCGACCAAATTAAGTTAACCCTATAACCGAATTCATAAGTTTTGGACCTAAAATTTTCTCAAAAACTCGAATTTAGAAACATTACATAAAAAATTGGAAAAATCCAATATATAATTAGAAATGAGCTGATAGTCCATATAATATTTTAATAATTTATCCAAAAAGTTATACTGAAATGATGTATGCAAAAACTGCATTGTACTGAGGATCGAAGCATAACTCAGTGGAGCATGCAACCAGTGGGGTTTTTGGCTGCACTGATTCGATTCCTCAACCCGTCAAAGAACGAATACTAACCTAACCTCAAGCCCAATAAAAAAAAATTGCATTGTACTATTATGATCAATCAAGGTGATAAAGTCATAAAGGTGGGTTTGGAAGGTGAGGATGGAGTGTTAGGGCTCGTTCTATTCAGAAAAGTAGCATAGGTGTTTAGTTTGTTTAATTTAAATTAACTTAGATAAGTTACATTAGTTTAACTTAAGTTTGACCGAACTGATCTTAAATTAACTTTAACAAGTTTGCGGGATGCCAACACAACACCCATATGACTTTGGTCAATATTGGTGCTCGTATTGATCAAAAAAAATATTGGTGCTAGTATATTCGGTTAAACTCCGACTTAAATTTAAAATATTTGATGAAAATAAAAATTTACCAGAAAATTAACTCTCTACAGAAAGTTATCACTATCATGTGCTATCATTTGATTTTTTTTTTCCAGACAAACCAAACATAAAACTTCCTTACCTTATTTTTTTGTCTTTCATATTTCATACGTATTTTCATTCCAATGAAGCAAAAGGATCACAAATGCAGACATACAGGTAATATATAAGAAAAAAATTTATACTTTCAATAAGCACCAGTGGTCTAGTGGTAGAATAGTACCCTGCCACGGTACAGACCCGGGTTCGATTCCCGGCTGGTGCAGTTTATTTATTTTTTTGATAAAGTTTTTCTCTCTATATAAACGATGCATTTTTTCCACATAACAAGTTGGCCGACATGATGGGCCAGTGAAAAATAGGTAAGACTATGGGCCTTGATTAAGCTCACTTTTGTTCATACTTTTTTTTTTGTGTGGGAAAAGTATAAAAACGAGTACCTAATTATTACTCTATCTGTTTACAACTTTTTATCCGAATTATTAAAATTTCTAAAATAGATACGAACTATATATAATTTTTTCAAATTTTTGTTCGAACTACTAAAATTTCCAAAATAGATGCGAACTATATAGAATTTTCCAACTTTTTGTCCGAACTATTAAAATTTCCAAAATAGGTGCGAACTATATAGAATTTTCCAACTTTTTGTCCGAACTATTAAAATTTCCAAAATGGGTGCGAACTATATAAAATTTTTCCAATGGTAAAACCTAAAATTATTATCAAAATTTTCCAAATGTGCCCTTTCAAAATGACTGCCTTTCAATTTATCGAGAATGTTGTTCTAGATATGATTTGTGGATATCTCAGCATCTCTCTAAAATATATATCTGTCAATTGAGCTCCTGGTATATTTTTTCTTTTGACAAATAGTCTTCTAATTGCAAAAGAAGGTGAATTGACAATTCGAATAATTGATGGCATCCATAAGCTTCACATTCGCTCTATATAACTTGGAGAACATGCACGACGCATATATCATCAGGAGAAGTCACAATCATTAATGCCTATATGCCCATAGGACTGCGTTCTTCACATTCGCTCTATATAACTTGGAGAACATGAACGAGTTTTGAACGCAGTCCTACATAAAAATATTTAAATATACGTGCAAGGATTTCAAGGATGTGAAAATATACATAGACGATAGAACTCTATTTAAATCTTAAAGATTTCAAGGATGTGAAAATAAAACTTGGAGGAAAATTAAATATTGTATTTGATTTGGTATTTAAAATTAGAGTTAGGATCAAATGAGAAATGACAGTTTTGGTGAGAAATGAGAAATTTTAATAACCTTTGGATTACTCATTAAACGGTCCTGATTTAATCAATATATTTGCATTAATTTTCGGATTAAAATCCTGAATAAGGGTCTAAGCGTCATTTTGTTGTTTATAATTTTAGCTTACTTCCTAAATTGTCGCACACGTTCGGCGGATTGGTTTTTTGATTTGATTCTGAGAGGATGTGCGGATAGGAAATTTTTGATTTTGATTTTGAGAGGATGTGCGGTTTTTTGATTTGAGAGGATGAGAAATTTTAATTTTTTTCCGTTCTACAGCCGCTGACATCTTAAGCCGTCGCTGCCGTTATCAACCGTCGTTGTCAAGATTTTCAGCAACCGCCGCCACTATCTTCAGTCGCCGCCGCTCAGATCCGACACAGCCACTGTTGATGTCTATCCATCGCCATCCAGATCTGAAATCTTCGCCGTCCAGATCTGCAACAAGATATTATATCTGCTGTTTCCGCCAGAAGCAGTTCAAGATCAGTTACTGTATCGAAATGTGATGATGGGGACTGGAGAGGCAGTTGGGAAGTTTCGGAAAGTTGTTTCATTGCTGGGTAGAACTGTGGGTCATGCTCGAGCAAGAATGTCGAACAATCTGCCTAAAGTCTCGCTTTAAAAGGGTTCAAATCCGATCATCAAGTTGCAAGCTTTCTGAATATAAATCAAGAGTTTAGTCCTAATGTTTCTTGCTCCAATCCGTCACTGTCTTTGGAAATATGTTTGAACTGTAACAATCAGGCCACTCAGATTGAGAAACCCGTGCAAGTAACGAGCGTGCATCAGCGGATGCAGCAACACATTTCGTTTAAGTTTATGGAACTTTATATATCATTTCGTTTAAGTTTAAGGCTACGCATTTCATGGGAATCATACGCATTTATGGGAATCATACGCATTTTACCTGGAATCTTACGCATTTTACTTTAAATCTTACGCATTTTACATTAAATCTTATGCATTTTATAATGACAAATACCTGTTATGATGTTTCCATCACGAAAATGCATAGTAATTGAAACAAAATGTGTAACATAAAATCTGCAACATCATCCTTTTTTTTCCTGGAGAAGGGACTACAACAATGAGACTTATAAATCTACACTAGGTAGAGGGACTACAACACTGAGATTTCTCCAGGGCTTGGAGAGCTCCTTCAAGTTCATGCTGGAGTTGCTTGGTTTTTGCTTGGGCTTCAAACAAATCTGCACTAGGTAGATGAGTAGAATTGTTCTCTTTCTCCACCTTTGTGAATCTTGTTTAACTTCCTGCATTGAGATTCAAGAATATAATTGAAAGTGTAAGCTACCCAAACTGAAATGTATAGACGTACTAAATCTCATGAGAATCAAAAGTATCATATCAATCATCTAATGTCATTAGGGCGAAATAATTCTGAATTTTAATTGGACGTTACGCATTTAAGTTTTTTTTTTGCTTTTGTATGCTACACATTTTACAGTTACAATTTAACAATGCCCAAAAAATGTAACATGCGTAGACACAACTGCAAGTGTTCAAATAAGATGTCCAAACAAATTATGTTGTATGCATTAGTAAGAGCAGCAGCAAGTGTAAATGTGATACTATGCACGTGATAGACAAATGTTACGCATTTAAGTATGAGTTACTACACATTTGAATGCTATTAACAATGGAAACACTGTTACGATTTTAAATGCAAAGCCAATTAATCTGCTAATGAATGAACAGAATGTACCTTCTTTTTCAGAACGTGTGTAGCACCAACTGTTTTCCAGATGCATCTGCAGCTCCTCTTTTGTTTTGGGAAGCACCAACTGTTATTAAATTAATACTAAAGTGAGTGACTAACTTTCACTGGCCACAATATTTGATAAAAGATGATACGCAGTTTAACTAAGTAATCATATAAACCCTAAAACAACTCTACGCATTTTGAAAAGGGAAGATTCACTTTTTAAACGCTAAGACAATTAACTAGGACACACTCCTATGCAATTCGAATAGTCATCAACAATGAAAACACTGGTACACATTTAAATGGGGCCTAGATGTATATTTAAATATATATAAATCAAATATTAACTGGTGATACTCACTGCAAGTATTCAAATAAGTAGTCCTGATTCTTTTGTTTTATGCATAAGCAAGAGTAGCAGCAAGTGTATAATGGGATACTATACATGCGATAGCCAAATGTTACGCGTTTAATATGAGTTACTACGCAGTTTACAGTATTATTATATACCTTTCTCTGCCATGGATTCGAGGCAGCTGTCGAGCTGATTCGCAGTTTAATTTGACCACGACGTTCATGGATATGACCCATTGTGAAGTGGGTGATTATGCTTGATCGATTCGGCAAAATCCACATATCCAGTAAGATGAGGCCTTTTGTTCCAATCACCCAACAACCCTAAAAAAACAAGACAACCCCAACTCAAAATGAAATAAATTTAAGCAGAATCCGATCGAGCGTGAGAGATCATATTGAATAAGAAGCTTCGCATTTTAAATGCAAAGCCAATTAACTAGGAAACTCTCTACGCATTTTGAATAGGGAAGCTACGCTTTTTAAATGCTAAGACAATTCACTAGGACACACTCTTACGCATTTTGAATAATGATCAATAATGAAAACACTGGTACGCATTTAAATACATGGCTAATTAACAATGGAAACACTAGTACGCATTTTGGATAGGAAGCTACGCATTTAAATCGAATTGGCAATCTGCGTACTAAAACAGCAAATCGATAACACGACCTACCATAAAATTCACAATAAATCAAACAAATAACCTTAAGCAACAGAAATCGAAGAATTTTAGGGTCGAATTTTACCGTGAATTCCCTTCGTCCGTCGAATTTTAGGGTTTCAATACTGGTCGCCGTCTCTTGAATTTTTAGTTTGAGTCGCTTCAATCCGTGCCGATGTTCAACCGTCGGTCGCCTTCAGTGTCGTCGGTTGCTTTCAGTCGCCGGCGTCGCGTCGCCTTCAAAATCGAAATTTCGTCTGATACGCATTTCCAATTATAGTGATTATAGGCGAGAGAATAGGGGATGCGGTTTAGACCTAATTTTATCTTCCTAATTTGCCCCTTAACCGTATTTGGCTATTAATTAAATACGAATTTTAATTATATTTAGTACTAATCTTAGCCGTCCATTTTTCTGATCTAATGGTTATTAATTTTTCTCATTTCTCATCTAATAAGCCTTTCTCACAGGATCTCAACTCTTTAAAACTAAATGAAGTAAACCATATGATACCGTTTTTTATAAATTTTATATGGGAAAATGGGTTTTCTAGTTTTTTCATTTTACGTTATTTTTATTAAATTTTCCAAAATTTTAAATCCATAGAAATTTGGGCAATTTCGCCAACAGGGGTGGTGACATGTTGGTTAAGGAGTCTGTCATGGATCCTTACACCCCTAGGATTACCAAATTTTCTCACAATTTTGTGAGATTTTCTTCATTTTCCTCTTTCTCGTCCCACCTCGCATGTGGATGCTTCCTACATCCCTTGTGGATGCCTTCCTCTTCACGCCTCACGCATGAATGTGTTCTTCCTCCCCTCTTGGAGGTATCTTACAACGGTAAAGGTGTCCAAGGTTGCCTATGCTCCAAGTATTGAAGAAAATACCGATGTGGTGGATGTGCGGATCAATGGTAAAGTTAGCGGTGTAAACGAGCCGAGCCGAGTTTGGATGTTCGAGCTCGGCTCGTTTAAGTGTGTGTTCGGCTCAAGTTCAGCGAGCCTTAAATTTATGTGTTCTCTTGTTCATTTTTAAGATACTCGAACTCGGCCTGATATCTTATCAAGCTCGAGCTATAAACAAGCTACTAGACTTAAGCTAAAAAACGAGCTATAAACGAGCCATTATCGAGCTATAAACGAGCTACTCGTTTTTACCTTGTTTATATGATAAAAATTAGTTAATTACTGAATAATCGAGAAATAATCGAGTTTTAAACGAGTAATAGTCGAGCATATACACGAACTGTTCACGGACATAAACGAGACGAGCATCATTATGCTTGTACTCACTCGTTTAATAAACGAGCTTGAAATTTATGCTCGTGCTCGGCTCGTTTAAAATCGAGCTGAGCTTTGACCGAGCTTGTTCACGAGCGGCTTGCGAGTATATCGACTCGTTTACACCCCTAGGTAAAAGTGCCGAACATGGCCAGCGCTTCAGAAGTAGAGAGATGTACTAGATGATTTCGGATCCGATCAAGATGCGTTGCTAGAGCTTTAAAAAGATCAATATATATAGGTGTAGTAGATGATAAAGCTTAGTAAGTGGAGCGTTCGGTTGAGAACCCCTCAAAATTCGAGAACCTGAGACCTCAAATCTCACCATTGGATCAAGTTACATCTTTAAATGTGAAGGTGACACGTGTCCCACTCACATTTTTCCTTCATTGTGCAGTTTCGAGCATTATTTTTGCCTAGATGCATTTTCAAGTACGATGAATGGATGAGATTAGTTCTCATTTCTCACCATGATTTAATTATGTTCAATTGCAGGGATTTTATTTTTATTTTATTTTCTTACTATCGTGTATCTTTTATTTTCGTACATGTACAGTTTTGGATAAAACATATTTGATTGGGGTCTATTGAATCGTATGAAGCAATAATATGTACATTTTGCATTAGAATAATAGAAAAATTGTAGTATGATTTGAAAATTAGAAGAAAAAAATATAATCAACAATAATACAGATAAACGATATATAGACCGTAATCCTACTCACCCATCAAAAAAAGAAAAACCGAACTCAAAAGCAGGATATAAGATGAAACAAAATATTAAGCGTTAATCTCATAACATATGATGATGATACACCTACTTACCGGCAAGAATGCAAGAACCACATAAGTATATCAAATATAAGATGAACAATCTGCGTGCTCTTCATTCCCTGTTATTGACAATCTCCCTCCTTTCAATTGTTAGGATTTAGCTTGTTCGATCTACATATTCCCTTTCGAGGATTAGGATCAGGTGCAAAGTGATAATTATTGTAAAAAATACAAACTAATCTCAACCCTTCATTATATATTTGAATGGATATGATTAACTGAAAATAAACCTCTTTTAATTTAAATTGATATGTAAATAGGGGCAAATATGGTATATCACATCCTTAATAACCACACATCTCTCTCCTCTCCCCGATGAAAAAAATCAGATCTCCATGGATAAATGAATCGGAGGATGAACTATCTCCATGGATTCCGTCAATCAGATCTCCATGGATTCCGTCGATCTCGGCTACTTCCATTCCAGTCACGATCATCTTGGAGATAGTTTTCATATATTCCCTTTCGATTATAAATATTTATAGCAAATGAGAAAGAAATAGATCATATTAAATAAGATTAATTATTCTAATAAATGTGATTCGTTACCAATTATAGAAAATTGACTTTATGAGAATAATCCTTAAAAGTTTTTTTTTGATGGGGATTTTACATATTGTACAAGACCAATGCATTTCAAAGCAAATAATCTAGTACATTTATCTCTATTAAAGCACAAGCCATGCGGCCTTGACTCATACACTCTTGAAGCAAATCTTCTAGCAATTGATCTGCTCACGGTCGAAGCCTTCTCTAGCATCGTGTCGAAGGCGAAGCCATCTCAAGCACCTCCTGTGAAGGGAGGAAATTCCTCACCAAATATTGGTGGGAATGATGCATTTGTGGGGTTGAACTTATGACCACTTGGTTACAAAGCCAAGGGTTGAACCAACTCATCTAGAACCCCACATGCAATAATCCTTAAAAGTTAAATTATGATTATAAGGTAGGTATAACTAGATACATTTTAAGTCATCAAATATTGGGAATATTACAGAATAACTTTTGCGCTTCTATGTAGTACAATCTAATAAATGTGTTATCGTAAAAGAATTCAGGCCCTTTTTTCATGTATTTACATGAGGACTGGAGAAAGCTGCAATCAATATTACTATTCTAATCCCCCTTCTGAAAGGATGAATGCATATGTTTTCATGTCCAGGATGACTCTAGCATGAGGTGACTAGTTTGATGTCTCGTATGCATATGTTCGTTCTGTCTTGTAGTGTCTCTTGTCCGTTTTTGGTTGCTGCGCCAACCGGAGGACCTCTGTTTCTCTTCCTCAGCCTAATGAGGCCAGTGCTTGTGCCGAGGGCTTTGCTTTGGCAGGTTTTCTCTTGTAGAGCCTTGAAGCAGGCCTTTTGGCCCTCATTTATATAATAAAGGAGAATGCTTTTCCAAAAAAAAAACGAAAAAAAAAGGATGAATGTGAGTTTTTTTTTTCCTTTTCAAGGAGACTAGATCTAACAGTAAGAAAATTACTTAGTATATATAACTCACTTCTTAGTATTCGATCCGAAATGAGACCTTACAATAAAATTTAATGGTTAAAATATTATTTAGTACAACGTGATACTTTCATACCATATATCAATATATTTTTATTCAGAATTGCAAAGCGAGATTTATTTTAAAAATAAAAAATGACAATTAGTTATAAATATTGAATATATGTTATGTTTTATTGGTAAAATTACAATAGTTAGGGTCAAGATCAGGTCCAAACCTGATTTTTGGTGCAAATTGCAAATCGACAATTATGATACACACTTCCTACAAACTTTGTCATGGTTTTATCCAATGAATTATTGACCACTTTTCACGGCATAGTTCGTAGGTGTAGAGTACCATAATTCCTACCTTAATTTGTCGGTTTGCATTTTGCACTAAAAATCAGGTTTGCACGTAATCTTTCTCCACAATGGTTATTGGTATTTATGCCAAATTAAGTAGCTAACAGTAATATTTATAAAATTTCTCACTTTTTATAAATTTATCATTTAATAAATATAATTATTTTTAACCAAGTGTGTTTGCTCGGAGGGTTGTCTTCGCATTCCAAGCAATAACAGCCTCCATTCACGCACTTGGCATCATCACAATACTCACAAAATGGCATTTGCAATATTCCCATTTTGCTTCTCCCTTGACCCTGAGATATAAAACAGTACTGTCAATAAAACAATAGCAACAAAAATTCATACGAGAGTTATATTTTTTTGTTTTCTATTAATTAGTGCAAATAACAGTAAGATATTACAAGAACGACTCATGTTCCAACTTCCACTATGATGATTATTGTTGGAACCCTTGGTTTTGATGATTACAAACACTTAATTAACATGTTGCCTAAGTGTGTTCCACGAATAGATACAAGCATTGATTGAACTGGCATGTGAAAATCTTGAAGATATTGAATGCAGATATCAATCAAAGATTCAAGGATAATATTCAGCAGAAATCAATTGAGGACCCCGAAGAAGATCTAGAGAATATTGTACATTCAAGTATGGAAGATCTTGGAGATATCTTTGTGGATATAAATTGAAGAATATATATGCGAGATATATGAGGAAGAATATATATGCGAGAATATATAAATGAAGATATATGCGCTGCATTAATTGGAAGATCACAAAGATATAAAGAAGATTCCAAGGATATTTAATTGGTCAAAGAATATTGGGGATAATATTATGTTGACCAGATTTGGCAATTTCGGATTAATGAGGATAATGATTTTAGAAAGATTGCGATTCGAATCTAGATAAATCAGGAAGTTATCCACCAGGTTTGGAAAGCCGAATTGGGCCGAATCGAACGGGATCGGATCTCGAGATCCGCTAAACCCTATATAAGGATGTAGGGTTCGCTAAAGAAAGTCGGCTTTTGGAAGAATCAAGCGCTTGCATACAAGAAGCTACATTGCCGGCAACGCACGCACGAAGGTTCGAACAAGTAGATCAGATTATTTCGTGTCGGATTGAGTAGAGGTCATCAAATAGAGTCTCGTGAAAAGACCTAGTTTGTAAACCCTACAAGTATATCGGAATAAGAAATAATCTGATTCAAAAATCCTTTCGGAGACGAAAGGTAGTGGTTTTCACCGAGTCACAGTTGTGATAAGGTTTCCACTATATATTTGCGTGTAGTAAATTTTCAGTCGATTTTTTCCTGCTTAATTATATTTCCGCTGCCGACCATCTGACGGAAAGCACTTTGTGACTTCCATCTGACGGACGGCTAACACTAACGATCCAACAAGTGGTATCAGAGCCGAAGGTTCTAGATTGTCTGTTAGACTTGTAGGAAAAATATGTCGTCGATCAACGATTCGTTCTGGAAGCCGCCGCTGCTAAAGCCTGGACAATTTGACTGGTGGAAAGATCAATTTGAGGCTCATGTCTGCTCACTGGATGGACAGCTGTGGAGGATATTCGAGAAAGGTCCATTACCCATCCTTGCTGATCAAGGTTCCGATGATGAACCAGAAGAGAAAGCCAAGGACGATTACACGGACGAGGACTATAAACGTCTTGAGAAGAATGCCAGAGCGAAGAAGATTCTCTATATGGCTCTATCTCCAGGAGATCAAGTCAAAGTAGCCATGTACAAAACGGCAAAAGATATGTGGGATGGACTCACGAGGCTGTATGGCGGAAATGAAGATATCAAAAGAAACAGGATTCTAGTTGCCATTAAAGACTATGAGACAGTCACGCAGAATAAGGATGAATCCCTCGAGGACTTTTACACCAGATTCCAAGTGATAGTTAGACAGCTAGAGTACCTGAATGAGAAGCTCCCTGAGTGGAAAATTACTCACCAGTTCATGCAGGCCTTGAACTCAAAATGGGATCACGTGACATTGGCACTTCAGGCTCAAAAGGGCATTAAGGATATTACGTTAGAGGAACTGGTAGCAAATCTTCAGAGCCAAGAAGGAATCATGGAAAGGAAGATGGACAAGCGATAAACTGATAGGTCCCAGGCCATTGCTCAGACAGTAGAAAAAGCTATCGATCTTGCGCAAGCAAATGAGTCACCCAAGAAGGAAGACGATGAAATAGCCTTATTAACAATAGCCCTCGCGATGGCCAATATCGGCAAAGGACAGAACTTCAGTAGAGGTCCATCAGGAGGAAATCGTGGCAACTCCTCCAGAGAAAATGGGGGAAACCGAGGAGAAAAGAAGACAGAACATGTCACCACTGCCAAAAGAAGGGGCATCTGTCTAAAGATTGCCATAGCAAAAAGAAAGGAGAACCACCTGCCCTAAAGCCACCTCAGGCTATGTTTGCTGCATGGGGAGACACGGATGAGGACAGTGACGATGGAAAGCACTCCAAGGAGTCGTGCTTGATGGCTCATTCCACGTCTAAGGAGGTAATGGACACTAACTCCTCTGTTGATAAAGTATTTATTGAATCTGACTTTGCAGAAATAATAGCTCAGCTCTTAGCCAAAAACCAAGATCTGGAGGACAGACTAGCAGACATGCAACAGGACCATCATGATGACATAGAGGAGAACCGTCTCTGGTCAACCAAAGCCATGCGTCTTGAGAAAGAAATGGCAGAGCATGTCTGTAGGTGCCGTACCTGTGAAGAAAGAGAGAGACAGATCAGCGACCTAAGTGATGAACTGAGACGTATGTCGATCGGAAACATTGAGTTGGTCGACTTTAAGACAAAGGTTGAAGAGCTAAATGATGAGCTGATTAATCTCAGACAAAACAATGAGGAACTCCTTCAGACAGTCGTTGACCTTAGACGCGAGGAGGCTGTAAGGAAAGCAGAATGGCTTTATGAGCTGGAAGCTAAGAGGGCTGAAGAAGAAAAGAGGGATTTCAAGAAGAGGTTTGTTAGACCAGGACTTGGATATGAAGAGGAAGATGAAGCAAAGAAGAAGGCCGCCAAAGGAAAAGAAGTAATGACAGAACCAGGTGAAAGCTCACACCAGAAAGGAAGGCCTCAGGCTACGAGGCAGGCAAGAAGGGAAGCGAGTCCACAGGATGGACGTCACTTCTATGATACTGACTCAGTACCTTACAAGGCTAGGAAAGCTTATGAAATCTGGCAAAAGCAGAATCTGAGCCGCAAGCCTCCAACAATTGACTTCCAGGCAAGGAAGAACAAGAGGTCCGTTCCACCTGGCAGAAGCAAATATATCGGTCTTCGATGTCATAGAGTCTGCTGGCATTGTGGACACTCTGGGCACTACAGATCTGAATGTCCAAAACTGAGGGAGACATATGAAAGGAACCGTAACTGGCTGGACACCCAAGACCACTATCCAGAAGCCAGCTATCAGAGGGAAGTTAATACTTACAAGAAGGAAGGCAGAGCTGCTCACTTCCGCCCCGCTATGATCCAGCCATCTTTGCCAGACCAATGAATACACCTAGGCGAAAGATTGATTCAACTAACCATGATGCATATTATCCATCTTATTCTGTTCCTATTACTAAATTTATTCCTAAACCCAGTAAGCCTAAGCTTGTCTGGGTTCGGAAAAACTGATCTTTTCCTTGCAGGAAGGAGTGAGGTCTCGTCCCTGGTAATTAGATAGTGGCTGCTGAAGACATATGACAGGGAATCCAGGATGGTTCGACTCACTCCATAAACACTCCGAAGAAAGAATAACCTTCGGAAATAAAAGCAAAGGAAAGGTGATAGCAACAGGAGAGATTTCGTCCCTGAAGAAGAACTGTGACTAGCAAGTGTTGCAGAAGCTTCCATCCTATGGCACAGAAGGTGGGCATGCAAGTA
The DNA here is from genome assembly GCA_033675395.1 of Rhodiola chrysanthemifolia. Classification (NCBI taxonomy): domain Eukaryota; kingdom Viridiplantae; phylum Streptophyta; class Magnoliopsida; order Saxifragales; family Crassulaceae; genus Rhodiola; species Rhodiola chrysanthemifolia. The sequence continues at coordinate 18,334,621 of CM066207.1, forward strand.
TGAGGCTGCTGCACAAACTCCATCAGAAGGAATTAGTAGTTGGCTTACCCAAGGTGGAAAGCGCATGGTATGCAGTGTCTGTGTCACGGGAAAGCAAGCACGAACATCATTTCCGTCTAAGCAAACCGTGAGCTCTTCTGTACCGCTGGACATGGTCCACATGGATCTGTGCGGTCCAGTCAATATCGTCAGCCGTGGAGGAAACAGGTACATTCTGGTCATAGTCGATGACTATTCCAGGTATACATGGACTATTTTCCTAGTTACTAAAGATCAAACATATAGTGAATTTGAAGCATGGCTGAAACTGATGGAAAATACGTTAGATCATAAATTGACCTCTATTCGTACTGACAACGGAATCGAGTTCCAGAATGCGTAGTTTCTTTCGTTGAGCAGGAACAAAGGTATTGATCACAATTTTTCCGCCCCACGGACACCACAGCAGAACGGTGTTGTGGAACGAAAGAACAGAACCTTAGAGGATATGTCACGGACGATGCACTTCAAGAGAATTGACGCGCGTCGTCTGACGCGTCAAATTTAATATTTTGTAAATCTCCCGCTATTAGCTAGTAAAGCGGCAAGCGGGGTCGAACCCTAGAGAGCTGGTGTGGTTCAGTTGTCCTGTAAACAAAGATGATTGGGGCTTTTGTAAGCAAGTGTAAGAAAGCACAAGAGAAAATAATAACGAGGATTTCAATCAGCGAGAAAATTCAGTCTAGGGTTTCTATTGTGACACGTTTATCATAGATATCTAATGATCAATTTCACATTTCAAAGTGTGGTTGTTCCGACAAAGGTAACAACCCAAGTATCCCGACAAAGGTGATACGCCACAACCTAACCCGACAAAAGTGTTAGACTTCTAGTTCTTCCCTAAATTAAACAATCCGACAAAGGTATTATTCAGCTTAGGTGTTACTATCTACCTTTACGACAAAGTATCCAGTAAATATTAACGATAAGAATTAGTTGTTCAACTAAGCTTTGCGACAAAGCTTCCACTTAGTCTAACAATTTAATTCATAAGCATAAGCACAAGAACTAGTGAAATATAAAATAGCATTAAGAACGAAAATCTCAAAACGTGTTCACACTACTACAGAACGCGGAATATGCAACGGTTCCGTGTTATGGATTACGCAACGGTTGTTCATTAAGCAATGGTTTGTTATCAAACCGTTGCATAAGATATAGTTTAGGCAACGGTTGTTATAAAACCGTTGCATAATGGTAAACTATATGCAACGGTTCTTAAGAACCGTTGCATAAGATATAGTTTATGCAACGGTTTTTAAAGAACCGTTGCATAATGGTAAACTATATGCAACGGTTATTAATAACCGTTGCATAAGATATAGTTTATGCAACGGTTTTTGAAGAACCGTTGCATATAGTTTACCATTATGCAACGGTTCTTTAACAACCGTTGCATAAACTCAAACCTAAAATTGAAAAATGCACAAGTCTTCGGTGTTCTTTCCAATCCCCCGCTCGAACGAATTTGTCGCCCTCCTCCGCTCGCCAGTCGAATTCTGTCCGCCTCCGCTCCTCTCCCAGTCCGTGCGACCCTCCGCGCCAGTCGTCTGCATCCCATCCTTCGCTCTCAGCCCGTTCGACCCTCCTCCGCATCCAGTCGCTCTGCTCCGCATCCAGTCCTCGTCTCACACTGCCTCCGCTCCTCGCCCATTACTAAATCGGTTAGTTCCCACTGAACCGATGCAGCTCCTGTCAATTCTGTCATTTATAGATTCAATGATGGATTGATTGGATTAGGTTATGGAACGATTGAATTTTTTTTCTATTTTTCTGGACAGTAGGTATTGCACTGCGTGATACCGGTAAGGTGGCTCTCCGGTTTTCTGGACAGTAGGTATTGCACTGCCTTTTTGCAGGTAAAAAGCTCTCCGATTTTCATTCTCGTGATTGTTTGGTTTATTTGGCATCTTACCGATATTCTTTCACTACTTGTAGTACTTGTTAGCCGGTTAGCAAGAGGAAGCTTCACTTCTCCAACATTAGGAAATACAACTACCAAATCTTTTTCTTTGCCGCTTCTTCCAATTTTAAGGTATTCGATGGTTATCATTCTTACATATTTTCCTATTAACATGGAGATTAGACTTTATTTCCTTGTTTTCTAAGTTGTTTTCGTTGTTTATAGATCTAGTCCGTACGTGTTGCACACCCAGTATTTTATTTTCTTAGGAAAGCTTATATTTTAAGGTAAATTACCCAATTAAACGAGTTTACTACTTACGTCTCCATTCATATTGGATATTTGATATTTCTTCGTTTACTAACCTTATTTATTGTTGTTTATAACTTTAGAGTCGACGCTGCATCCAACCTTTGACTATTTTGTGCGAGAGATTCTACTCTAAGGTAAAATACACTATGAAACTCATTTATAACTTTTTTAATGGTTGGAGTGTGCTTCATGGAGTGGATTTACAGGGTCTATTTCTACTAATAAGTATATCAACAATAACATGATCTCTTTCTAACTATGCGTATCTGATGCTTTATGTAGTTATAATGAATCGAGACTGGGTGTCCGGTAATAGGTTAAGTGTTCAGTACGAGCAAGGGATTATGGATTTTTGTGTGTTTGCATCTTCGTATGCGTCCACGAACAACATTGAACGTGTTTATTGTCCATGTATGGGTTGCTGGAATAACAAAAAGGTCAAACCCATGAAATTGCGGAAACACCTTATCTTAAAGGGAATTGACCCACAGTACAAGTTTTGGTATATGCATGGCGAGGTTGAACCACAAAATGTTCAACCTCAGCCCGTCGAAAGTTTACCGGTGGATAATGATGATTGGGAGGATGACAATATAATTGACATGGTCAACAATGTTGCCGACGATTTTGTTGATAGACCTCAAGCTTTGGAGTCATTGAGGAATGATTCAGAATTACCATTGTACGAAGGGTGCTCAAAATACACAAGGCTATCTGCAACTTTGAAGATATTCAACTTGAAAGCAAAAAATGGATGGAGTGATGTAAGTTTCACTGAATTGTTAACTCTGGTGAAAGATATGCTTCCAGAGGATAACACCCTACCTAACCGTTGTTACGAGGCTAAAAAAGTTATGTGTCCAATGGGTATTGATTACGAGAAGATACATGCTTGTCCTAATGATTGTATATTGTATCGGAATTCCTATAAAGATATGGTTGAATGTCCGGTGTGCAAGTCTCCTCGTTATAAGTTAAACAAAGAACCCAAAAATGGTTCCAAAGGCACTCCTTCTAAAGTACTATGGTATCTTCCACCGATTCCCAGGTTTCAGAGATTGTTTGCTAGCTCGGAAGATTCTGATAATATGCGTTGGCATGTTGAGAAACGCGTTATTGATACGAAAATGCGTCATCCTGCTGATTCACTACAATGGGCAAAAGTAGATAACACATTCCCGACATTTGGAGCGGAGTGTAGAAATTTACGCCTTGGCCTTTCTACTGATGGGGTGAATCCACATGGAAACCTCAGTACTCAGCATAGTACATGGCCTGTGATATTGGTTATCTACAATCTTCCTCCCAGGTTAACTATGAAGCGTAAGTATATGATGCTTTCTCTGTTGATATCGGGTCCTCGACAGCCCGGAAATGATATTGATGTATACTTAGCTCCTTTGATAGAAGATTTGAAGCTTTTATGGAACGAAGGGGTACGGACGTTTGACGCATCAAGGCAGGAATATTTTAATATGCGTGCCATGCTAATGTGTACCATCAATGACTTCCCAGCTTATGGTAACTTATCGGGGTACAGTATTAAAGGGTACAAAGCTTGTCCAATTTGCGGGGAAGAGACACATGCACGCCATCTAAAGAATTGTCAAAAAATGGTTTACATGGGACATCGACGTTTTTTATCGAGGCATCATCCTTACAGGCGGAAAAAAGCTGCATTTAATGGTGAGACCGAACATGGAATAGAACCTCGACCGGCTTCTGGAGATGAAATACTTCAAAAAATTCAGAATATTACAAATCGATTTGGGAAGCCCAATGCACGTATTGAAGGTACTCCATGGAAGAAGCGATCAATATTTTTTGACAGATTGGGCTACGAAGCCTATTATATATCGAAGAGGGACCTGATAATGAGAGACGACTAGTGGCAGTCGGTCGAGTCATGAAAGGTCGTTTGCTACGTTCCATTCCACTGCCCGAAGAAATGATGAAGGTGAAGGTCGATAGTTCTCTTGGTCAGAATGTTGGACTGCCCATTCCCTTTGGAGAGACATTAAAGACAACACGGGATGCAGAGGCGAAATCAGACTTGGTTGCATGGCCGAAGCACTTGATTGAATACAACATAAGGGTAATAAAATCAAATATTTGAATCATCTTTTCATAATTTAATTTATGAGATTTTATTTGAATTATTTACTAACATTCGAAATTCAGGCATATAGCATGCAACTATACTTCCACTTGCCACCGGCTTCAAATGATGCAGTAGAGAATTATTCCATCGACTGTCGATTTCTACACGACATGTACTCTAACTTGGGCAGAGACGTTGTTAGAGTACGCATCGCTGACGAAGTGTTCGGTGACGACTACACCTCCACAGTGGGCCCAGATGACGTCCGTGATATATATGCATTGGCACCGTTATCGAACTCACATTGTGATTTATACATATGGTAAATATTCTTGTCATTAGTTGTTCATCATTTGTTACTGAAGGTCTAACTTTACAAGTTTTTCATTGTGTAGTTCTTTATACAATCAACTGATTGATTCGGAGGTTCGATTCGGGTTCTTCAATCACACAGACGTGAGCCCTTCCAATAATATAAATGATAGGATGGAGGCGTTTGTATCAAGACTTCATATGCCAGACAAAGATCGCAATTATTGCTACTTTATGCCTTATATAAATGCTGCAGAGTAAGTACATAAATTACTTGTCCTATATTACCTGTTTTTTGAAATATGGGTTATATGAATTTAGTTTGTTGATGTAGGTTTCATTGGATGTTGTGCGTTATCTTCCCCAACCAAGGTGTAGTCCATTGGCTTAACTCCTCGCCATATCAGACCGTTATACACAGCGATGCGAAAGCTTTAGTGGACTCGTAAGTTTCCATCTTACTATTATTTTGTAACTTGAATTGATAGTCACTAATTACGTATTGTTATTTATTTTAGGGGGTTGCAACGATACTATCAAGGATCTAACCCGAGGATTGATCGTCGAGTCGAATGGAAGATAGTGACGGTATTCATAGATAAAGCGTTTAATATATTCTTGTAATTTTCATTAATAAAGTGTTAACTGAGATTACTTATAATGCAGTGTCCGAAACGACCCGATGAATCTAATTTATGCGGTTATTATGTTCTGAGATTTATTCGGGACATAATAGAATTTGTTCGTGCTAATAACGGTGCATATGTGGAGAACTTTGACCAAGTAAGCATACTAGTCTCGTTTTACTCTATTAGAATGGTGACAAATGTTCTAATTAGGTTTGTTCTTAAAGCATGTTCTACCTACGTTTATTCTAAATTTATATTGTTCTAGTTAGGTTTGTTCTAACTCTATTTTTATATATATATTCATGTTTATCGTATTCTTATTTGTTATAGGTTTTTCCTAATGGGACACAAGCATATGAGTTGGGGAAGGTACAAGACGTGCGAGATGAGATCGCCGCCTACTTGTACAACTACTTATTCGAACATAGTGTTTACATGTGAATATTATTTATATATGTGACGTTTGTATAAATCAATGTATATATGGATGGGCTTGTATGAATGATTGTATTTTGAGTGAAATGAAAGTGTTTCCATGTTTGGAAATGTGTAAAAGCAGGGTACTAAATTTGGTTTAGAATTTGTATTCAATTTTCAGGGGGATTTTGAGCTAAAACAGCTGAAATCTGCCAAAATTTTCCCATATCTTATGCAACGGTTCCATAAAACCGTTGCATAAGAGCAACACTTCAAACCGTTGCATAAGTGTTGCTCTTATGCGACGGTTTTGTATTGAAACCGTTGCATAAGTTCCATTCCTTATGCAACGGTTCTAACAACAAACCGTTGCATAAGTGTTTCTCTTATGCAACGGTTTTATGGAAACGTCGCATAAGGTATGGACCTTATGCAACGGTAGCTTATGCAACGGATAAGGAACCGTTGCATAAGCTATCTCAGAACCGTTGCATAAGGTCCCTTCTGTAGTAGTGTCACAATGTACGAAACCCTAAACCGAAAGAGAAATTCAGCTACTCATTGTCATGGAAGTAAACACAAATATTTTTGATGAAAAAGAAGTAGAAAATCTCTGTATCGCCGAAAGCTTCGCGTTCTTCGTCTTCTCCAGAGCTGTCTCAGTCTTCGTCTGTGGTTTATTGATTTGATCCGAACCCTAACCCAAACTTCTTTCTTTTCTTATATACTGGGCTTCCAAATCTGTTTTTAGGCTAAAATTACCAAATCTCGGCTCGCTGACGTCATCAAACGCGTTGCTGACGTCAGCATCTCGTGACTCACCGCGCCAGCTTCATACATTACCGCCGCGTTTCGCCTTGACATTAGCCTCAGTGGCCACCGCGTCTCATGTAGACATTAGCGTTAACGCTAATGTCTACATGAGACGCGGTGGCCACTGAGCCTGACTCCTTCTTCTGCGCGCCCGCTCCGACTTCAACTCTGGATTTGACCTTCTATCTGGCCTCGGCTGCTCTCGGTGTAAACTAGGGAGTTGTAGGGAATCGAGTCAACTACGCGATGACGTGTGGCTCGTATTTTTCTGCTCAGCGGTCCATTCCCAGCACTCCGTCTAGCGTCCAAAGGTCTGATTTTCCGTTGTGATGTCCTTGGCATGAAATGCCGTATTTTATGCACGTTTCCTCATAGAGCTTCCGAAACTCCTGAAATGCAAAACAACACTAACAAGTAACTGTTCGCATAATAAAGTGTCGAAATAAATGGGTTTAGTTGACTCGACGAGTCGTATAAATACGACTCATCAAGAATCAAGTGGAAAAAGCTGAGATAGCTGATCCAGCAGGTGGACAAGTCTATAATGACACTGCGGTGGAAGTCAACGATGAGATTCCTGGTGGGGCAGAGACTGCTGGTGATCCTACCCCTGCTAGCCATGAGGGGGAACCCAGGACCACAGGTCGTGGACGAGCAGTTCAACCGCCAGCTAGACTAAGGGACTACCACTGCTACACCTCTCAGGAATAGGTAGATCCTGACAGTTTAATTCAATTTTGTGGATTTGCCTCCTTTGTCTCTCTTGCAGAACTGAGGAGCAGATTGCAGACATCTTTACGAAAGCATTACACAGGGAACCCTACGAGAAGCTAAGGCTTGAACTAGGTATGACTTCCCTTACATAGTCTGTATGTCATGTTAAATTTCCTCGATGATTGGCTAGACTAGTTTGCATGATAAGCTGCCGTGTGTGAAGTTGCTGCGTACGTAGTTGATGACTGTGCGAAAGTTGTTCTATGAGGTAACCACCGCATGCATGTTAAATGAGATTACTAGCTAGCAAATATCATGAGCATGACACATAATTCTTTGCAGCCCAAAAGAGACTTCCTATTTTGAACCCACAATATAAGCCAAGGAAGTACTCTAAGACTAACCCTAGCCTATTATGTGTGGAGAATAAATGTTAAGCCCGTTGTTGTTCCAAAATTATTCTCTTGGTTTTCTCCACACCACATGAAATTGCTTTGTCATGACTTGGTGAATTTTTATTTCTTGAATGTGTGGTGTTTTATTGTACCACTTGGGTAAACCTAGCGCACCACACCCAACCTTGTGAAAACCATGAGACAGAATCGGGGTCAACTCGGCATTGGTTCAGACTAGTTCAATCAGATGGATTGTGGCTGGTTCAATCAGATGGATTGTTGGTAAGTGCCGTTTGGAGGGTTAGTGGCTGCCAGCAAGAAAAGAAGTTAAAGGTGCCACATTGATGGCGATTAGAATGACCTGTATGGAGAAAAGCAAAAGCTGCGTCTACAGCACAGTCGTCATCACTGCGTCGCTTCGGACATGAAGGTTGATGGTCTTTATGGCGTGGAAAAATAGCAAGGTCTCGATATTTGAACAATCTGAAGCAATTAGGATTTTAAATACCTGCAGATGGCCATGTGGCAGCAAACGGTGGAGTGAATTCAAAATTTGGGAGTTGCTCGAGGCGGTTTAATTATTGCCTAATTCTGGATTTGGAAGGAGATTTAAATGTGCAGCTTCTTTTGGAAGTTAAAAATTACATCTTGCGAGATTCGAGGACGCCGATTGGAACTCAGAAATTGAAAAAGAAATTTCTAGGGTTTCTCACAGTCTAAAGAAGAGAAGCAAAGGCGGAATCTTGACATCTATCAGTCAGAAGTTGACTGGGTGAAGGACCTGAGGAGCAAAGTTGTTATTCTTGAGACATTGCCAGCTCTGCTGAAGGAGGATGAGGATTCAGCAAATATTAATCTGACTCACAGTACTCAGATTAAGGAGGAGTTAATGGAGCTGAACCGCCAGCTGAAGTTGTGGCTACTGAGGTGGTTGGACAGTTGAAGACCGTGCTCCGCGGTTAACCCTGTTGTTGTCTCATGTTGCCCCCTCCTTGCTATCCCCACCACATCTGCTCTATGTTTTCTGAAAACTTTTTCTTTCGCTGTCATGCTCTGTGCCTGCTTGATAGTATTTAAATTTTCAGTATGCTGTGTGTATTCCCTCCGGGGCACTTTTGCTCGCTATTAATCAAGTATGTAGTTTCTTTCCATTGCATGGATGTCTTTCCTTGCATTCTTTTTGATGATGGCAAAAGGGGGAAGATAACATGAGTGCATTACTTGAGGGGGAAATCATTACTGAAAATCAAACTGGATGTCCATCTAAGGGGGAACTGTTAAGCGATCGTAGATTTGTCCGCCTAACTAAAATTGCTAGACTGATGGAATTGCTAGACTTATGTTAGGTTGAAATACTTGTCATGGATTTCCTGTTTTTTGAAGAAGTGTTTGTAATCATCAAAAAGGGGGAATTTGTTGGAACCCTTGGTTTTGATGATTACAAACACTTAACTAACATGTTCCCTAAGTGTGCAGAAATCCATGAATAGATACAAGCATTGATTGAACTGGCATGTGAAAATCTTGAAGATATTGAATGCAGATATCAATCAAAGATTCAAGGATAACATTAAGCAGAAATCAATTGAGGATCCCGAAGAACATCTGGAGAATATTGTGCATTCAAGTATGGACATAAATTGAAGAATATATCTGCGAGATATATGAGGAAGAATATATATGCGAGATATATGAGGAAGAATATATATGCGAGAATATATAAATGAAGATATATGCGCTGCATTAATTGGAAGATCACAAAGATATAAAGAAGATTCCAAGGATATTTAATTGGTCAAAGAATATTGGGGATAATATTCTGTCGACCAGATTTGACAATTTCGGATTAATGAGGATAATGATTTTAGAAAGATTGCGATTCGAATCTAGATAAATTAGGAAGTAATCCACCAGGTTTGGATAGCCGAATTGGGCCGAATCGAACGGGATCGGATCTCGAGATCCGCTAAACCCTATATAAGGATGTAGGGTTCGCTAAAGAAAGTCGGCTTTTGGAAGAATCAAGCGCTTGCATACAAGAAGCTACATTGCCGGCAACGCACGCACGAAGGTTCGAACAAGTAGATCAGATTATTTCGTGTCGGATTGAGTAAAAAAGACATAGTTTGTAAACCCTACAAGTATATCGGAATAAGAAATAATCTGATTCAAAAATCCTTTCGGAGACCAAAGGTAGTGGTTTTCACCGAGTCACAGTTGTGATATGGTTTTCACTATATATTTGCGTGTAGTAAATTTTCAGTCGATTTGTTCCTGCTTAATTATATTTCCGCTGCCGACCATCTGACGGAAAGCACTTTGTGACTTCCATCTGACGGACGGCTAACACTAACGATCCAACAATTATTCTCATCAGTTGGAAGGCGTGGTCATAGTTTGACATTCATACACTACACAAGAAAAATGTTTATTATCAACGGCCGATTCCGTAAGAAATGTTATTAAAATTGACAGAATATTCCGTTGGAAAGTTGTTGATTATAAGGTTGTCGATTTTATCAAATCCGTCGATGTTAACATCATTTACAACGGATATTTCCGTTGATTTTATCAAATTTGAAGAGTAAAAAAATCAAGAAAATCGACGCATAATCCGCTGATTTAATAATTGTAGCAATTAAATGTATTTACTATTATACCCTTTGCATTATTTACGAAGGATTTTTTAATTTGATTAAAAGTTGTAGGAAATAAATATATTTAATTACTATTATACCATTTGCATTATATACCCAATACACTCGAAGGGAAGCCTCCACCTGCCGCTTCGCCGGACCTCACCTACCGGACCACCACCGGACCTCACCTACCGGAACACCACCTCCTTGCCAGACCACCACCACCACCTCGCCGGACACTCTCCGAACCTCCCATACCGGACCACCACCACCGCCTCGCCGGACACTCTCCGGACCTCCCCTACCGGACCACCACCTCCTCACCGGTCAGCCGCAGGACCTACCCCGCCGGACCACTTCTCCTCTCTATCCACTTTTAAAATTTTAACCCTAGCTCACTCAACCATAACACACTCATCATCTAACCACACTAGACTACAAGAGAGTTATCTTGTCATCTTATATTTTTTTTATGTATATATACTTTATTTATGAATCGGTAAACTAGTCTTGTCATTTTATGTTTATTTATGAATCACAATTCTAATATAATAACTTGATAATAACTTACTTATTGAAGTTTAATCAAAATAATAAAATCATTAACCCAATGCACAAATTTTTTGTTGAATTTTATTTTTACTAAATTATACGAGCTCAAATGCTACCATATGCGTCCAATTCTTCTTTCATTTTTGTCACAACTTTAATCAATCTACAGTTAAGTGTATTTAATTATATGCAAATCTATTTGATTGTGGTCATCATACTAATTGATAACAAGTGACAATTGTAAATTTGTTATTACATTTTTAATTTTGTGTGATTATTTGTTGTAAATGAACATTTTTTGTAGTACACGGTTTTTGGTGAAGTATTTTTGTTAGCAGCATTATCTTCATCATTAACAGCATATAACACATCAATCTCAATAAATTTATTTCTAACTCAATTTTGACGATTTTATTTAAATATTATCAACAAATTATTTTCCGTTGCATTTAATTTGTAGTTTATTACACATAAATCGCAACGGATTAATTTCCAACAAAAGTTTGAAGGTTTTATACATATAATATCAACAAAATATTTTTCGTCGAATTTAATTTGTAGCTTATAACACGTATATCTCAATGCATTTATTTCTAACCAAATTTTGACGGTTTTATGTATGTATTATTAACAATATATTTTCCGTTGAATTTAATTTGTAGCTTATAACATATAAATCTCGACGGATTTATTTTCAACCAAAGTTCGAAGGTTTTATATATATTATCAACAACATATTTTTGTTGAATTTAATTTGTCGCTTATAATTCATAAATTTCCAACGGATTTATTTCCAACAAATTTTTTGAAGGTTTTATACATATTATCAACAAAATATATTCCGTTGGATTAAAATCGTAGCTTATAACACATTTTCTTGTAGTGAGTTTCGGAAAGTGCACTTAGGCAAAAACGAAAATGCATAAAGAAGGTTCTCAAAGTTCTCGAAAAAAGGGGTTCTCATTTGAGCGCTCCTCAACTTAGTAATATGCATTGTAATGTTTTGAGTTGTTATACCCCATTATCAAAAAAAATTAGCGCATTTATATTAATACTTATTAATAAAAGAAGACAAAATAGGTGGTTTCCTTATCATGAATATTAAAAATATTAAAAGTGAATTGTACTTTATCCTATATGGTTCATAATTTAATTAAAATAAACAATAAAATCAAAGATTTTAAAGAAAGTAGTAAATCTTATACCTTAAAAGCTGACCTCTCCTTTATATTTCACTGTGTGACTTTTTTCTTCAATTGATGGAAAATTTTGTTTTCTCTGTAATCTGAGATTGTTTTTGAGAACTGGAACTGATGGCAGAGGAGAATGAGAAGATTGAGAATCCAACAAGTCGCCTTCGTGCATTTTCCAGGCGCCGGAACAATTTGATCAAGAAGGCAAATAGGCTTGTCCAAGAATGCGGAGTGGAAGTCGCGGTCGTGGTCATTTCTCCATCCGGTCACATATATCATTTCTCCAGCGACCACAAGTATTTATCGTTATTATTCGTTCGTCGAACGACGAAATTTTTCATTTTATCATATCGATACCCAATGATTTTACATTTCATTTTTTTTTCCAGCAATATAGGTTCGATCCTCGAACGCTACATCAGTCTTCCGTTAGAGACCCGTTATGCGTACGTATGTCAGTTATTTGTAATGTATCAGAACTCTTTAATTAACCGATAATATCAAATGATCTCTTCAATGTTTTATTCGCAGGAATGACCCCAAACTCAAGGTATCTATTTTTCATTTTCAATATTTATCATCAAATTCTAACTGTATCTTAACTTCTCAACTCAAAGGAAATGTATTGAAGATGATGATATATATCCATACATATTGCAGGAGAAGCAAGATATACTAGCACAGCTCGAACCGATTCATGACATTGAAACCAAGTGCTTATACCTTGATCTGCAGTTTGTTTTCTCCCCCTATTCCTGAGTTTTTCAGTACCTTCAATTTATAACTTGTACTTACAAATGTCAATAACTTCCATGAAAAATCCATATGATAACTAAAAATCAAATAAGTAAATAAATTTGTAGCTTACGAAACTGCAGAGAGTAAATTTATGTTGAATGAGATATTAACTTCCATGTAGTAATGTCAGACATTATGCAGTTCTAAATTATGCAGCGAAATCGAAATCGTTGCATAATGTCAAAAAAAGAAGAAGAAAGCAAAACGATGCATAATCTCAGATTTGTAGTAGTGGATCGTTTGAAACCTCTAACTCAATTGTTTCCTGTTTTCTTTTGCCGGTATCCTACGCTTTCTATTCTATCTACTATATATATGTGACTGGATCTGGAAATGATAGAACTAGCGTAAGTTTTTTTGATATCCAAACAAAATAAATTAAGATATTCGAAAGAAAACTGCACAAGGCTCGGACATAAAACTGACTATATATATGTTTTATTGTGTTTTCTTATACAAGTGTCTAGAGAAGCAATTGCATATTTCAAAGATTGAAAGAGATCTTACTGATGCTACTTTGAGGTATATATTTATAAATTCCTTCTCTTGTATTTAATATATAAATATGTGTCATCCGACAATATACTTAGTTTTATGATGTGTCGTCATTGCTGCTTATCCGAAATGTGCAGGAATTTTGAGGTGGATCCGACGAAGGATCCTTCAACGGAACAATTAGATTGGTGTGAGGAAAACTTGATGCGCTCTCTCAGTCACCTCGCTGAGAAGAAGGTGGACATACGTAACTAGCTATTCGTTGTTAGTACTAATACAGATCTAACATTATGCACCGCTTATCTTTGACATTATGCACCATTTTTTGGTTTTGCTGCATATATAAGTTAGCGATACATAACATATTGTGACCCTTATGCAACGGTTATACATTGAACGGCTGCATAATTTTGAAACCGGTGCATAAGCCTTTTTTTTTTCAAACTGTTGCATAATTACCATTCTGTAGTAGTGCAGTAAAAAAATGTGTGAAACTCAAACTAAAATGCTACACTTTGATCTGCAGCATGAGTTGATTATGAAAGAGCTGACGATGAGTTTGTATCAGTCATCCTCTGTCTTATCGAATAAGAGGAACCATAACCTGGGGCAGGCACTACCTGATAGATCAGCTAGCAGTCTTTTGACGCAACTCGATCCTTGGATCAGCCCTTTCAGGTGTCTCAATGCACTTTCGCATTTTTATTAAGTATTATTCCTCGTTACATAAATGGTGGTAACATTTGAAGTAGACATCATGTAACATTTCGTTTGGACAGCGGTTTTTATTCGATTGAAAATGTCAAATGATATATATACAGCACAAAGATTCGCGAGAGCATACTCAAGGAGGTAAAGAAGTACGAGAAGGAAATTGGTAATGGATCAGTTGGCGGCAGCTCCATCCCATATAGGTCTGAAAACAGTCTAATTTTTGCGGGTTATTCTCCACCTGCAAAATTAAAAAGTAGCATGTCTCTCATTGCTCAAGCTCAGTCCAATAATTTTCTTCTTCCGAGTTCAGCTCAGGTATCGATCTTAATTACACATATATATTTTAAAACTGCAGACATCCAATCTATTTCTCCGTTTTTAAACTAACAGTTTTTGGTTGCTCTTTTTCCGTTAATCTAAAGTCAGAAAATATGTACTAAAATTTCAGCAGATGTTTGGCCTGAAAATGGGAGGTGGCACTGACTTCCCTGCTATGTCTGATCAGTCCAAAAGTATACAACTACCACCAGCTGATGGTCACTCAGTTCAGGTACTTTTCTTAACATACTTGCTGCATATACTCTCTGATCTCTACCATAAATCCCAACTCTAAATTCAATTTCGAAACTTTTCTTACCACACTATATGTCAAGTTAAACACCTCATTCACATTTTCAACTGCTACGAAAACAGAAAATGCTAAAGAGCGACAATGACCCGTTTGGGACGGCGAACACACTTCGAACCTGCAACCAGGTACGTAGAACGGTAGAAATAAATTTCAAAGTGTGTACCAGAATGGTTGAAATAAAATATCAAGCAATTTACAAACCAGTAACTTTTGAATTAAATGATTATGTATATCTCATATATACTCAGTAATGTTGCAGGTGTCCTATAGCACTCAGAGTTTGAATGAAGGCGACCAGGAAGATCATGAACGCCAGGACTATGATTTTGTGGCGCCGGAAGACTTTAGCTGCTGGCATGATGATGCTCATCTCTAGCACTAAATCACATCTTTTATATTTCAAAATTGTTCTCTTATTCAATCAAAACGATACTTATCACAGAGGAGCGCCCAAATGAATCCATCACTATTTATGTTTTATTTTTGTACAAACTATTTATGTTTAAGAATCAGAATTTTCTTTTCCCAGGAACAAGTAGTATAATGATGATGAACTGGTGAACAACCTTTGGATTAGGTCATCCTTAAATAATTTGAATCTTCATGTTTGGTATCAGTCTACATCCCTTAAATGATTATGACCTA
The DNA here is from genome assembly GCA_033675395.1 of Rhodiola chrysanthemifolia. Taxonomy (NCBI): domain Eukaryota; kingdom Viridiplantae; phylum Streptophyta; class Magnoliopsida; order Saxifragales; family Crassulaceae; genus Rhodiola; species Rhodiola chrysanthemifolia. Next base: position 18,349,923 of record CM066207.1, read on the forward strand.
CACACACATTCACTAGTGCATTAGATGTTTTAAAAACAAAAGAGTTGCCTGCCAGTGCCATTTTACTATAAAGATTAAAAGTTACATGATGGAGCAAGCATTAGGATTCTCATCACTGAACATATTAATGTAAGGATCATCAACCTTGGTGACACTCCCAGTTGTCGCATTGCTTTCGACTTTCCTGACATATCCAGGAGGAGCTCTCTTGTCATAAGCTCCGGCAACGTAAGGTTGCGCCACTAAATTATAAGGCACATAAGGCCATATCTCGCATTTCTTCCCAGTTGCTTTTGCCTTCTTCAGCACCTTACTTGGTTCTGCATACCCTGTCACACTCACCTTCTGTTGCTTTCTATTTATCTCCACCGACTTAACTCCTGTGAACAACAAGACAAGGCACGACATAGTTCAGCCTATGCCTGAAATTTGATGACCGCCGCGCAGACATAAATATATATTCATTTCACAAGGATTAAAAGAGGAAGGATAGCATACCACTTAGTGCAGATAGTGCTTTCTTGACCTTCATTTCGCACCCATCACAATCCATCCTGACCTTAAGATCCACAGTTTGTAACTGCTTTCTTTTCTTTGGTTTCTGCCCACTGCTAACCAAATCCGATAAGTACTCAAGTGTCCCACTAACCCCCATCGTAACTTTCACAACACAAGATAATGAAATCCTCCGCAAACTAGAATGCTAAATCTCAGTTACTCTTAAAATGATATGCATTGCTCGAGGCGTGACTTATATAGGTGTTTCTGAATACACGGTAGGAGGAAAACAGAGGAGAAAGCAGAGGTGTTGCACTTGTATTGCAAGTGAGAAAAAGCAAAGCTGGCAATAAGGAAGACAGCTTTTAATTAGGAAGCACATGATTAGAACATAATTTATAATTAGTGACCATAGTTAGTAGGTGTACTGCGCCAACTTTTTTCCACCTAAACAATCATTATGCACTAGAGCTAATATAATGTCAACAAAGTGAATCTAAAGTCATAGCAGATGTCCACTAAACGGGGCACGAAACGAAATTAATTAAATCTCAGCCCTTCAGGAGAGCAAACATGGCAGCAAGCCAAGATGTTTAGTTGTAAGAAGATCTTAAGAGTTTACTCGAAAACTATTTTACTTATAATTAATATCTGCTTTCCTAGTAAAGTTGAAAGGCACTTTTTAGAAAATGAAGACAGTTTAGTGGTGGTACCAACAACAGTAGCAATAGCAATAGCGACATCAACATTAGAGCTTTGTCCAAATCTGGTGTCTCTTTTTACTTTGCTTTTCCTTTTAGCTTTCCAACCACTTGGTCATCCTTTGTTTTATTTTTCTTGTCGAAAAAACAAGCTTTTTCAATGCTGCAGATGCACTAAATGTTCGTGTAAAACTCCTCTTCACTCCCTCGAGATAACCAATCTATTCAGAATCATATAATGAATACAAATGTTTTTGAAAATAAGTAAACCATCTATTAAGTCCCCTTGATTCAAAGGGGAAGGAAATATACTATTAACAACTGTATCGCTTGTGCAAGAAGCTTCTATGCTAACAGCTCACATGTGCCAGCTTTAAAAATTCGATGCTTTGCGTTCACATAGATGATGGATGTGATGAAATAAGCAGTGAGGAACATTGTACCTGTTTGTACTCTCGTCAGCATTCATCAACCTCCTACAATAGCATGCCGCAACAGACAAATCGTATAATGTCACCTACTCCTTGCTCTTTGAGTCACGGTACCAGCTGCCTATAAGTCATTGATATACCAAAACAAGCAATTAGTGAAGTAACACTGCAGCAAAAAAGTAAAGAGTTAAGATGCATTCCAACTCATGCATAAACTATGATCATAACATGGAATGTTGGAAACAAAATCAAGCACTCAAAGAGTCCTTGACAAAGCCTACTGTCTACTAATAAGCTAGTGAATAGAGTTCACTTAGAAGTAGTAACCTCAATTATTATTTCCACCTCAATTATAAGTTACGTACACCAAGTGTTCTTTTGTATATATCACAGTACATGTTTCAAAAAATAAGCCCATTAAGTGTACACACAGCCTGTAGTCTCACTAAAACATGGTAGACATCAATCACAACATCACGCAAAAAGAGTTTTTTACAAAGCATCTCGACTTTGAATTCTGATAGGGCGGATAGGGTATGAGATGCACAAGCTAGATGGAAAGGAAAAAAAAAATGCTGTTTTTCAAATCGTCTCGGTTTCTTGTATGGATAAAAGAGGTTCAACCACTTTTGCCACATTTTCGCAACAGCAGCACTATTAATCAAAATGTAGAGTAATCTGAAGATACAGTAAACCAATCCAGGTGCAGTAGCTCAGTCACGATCTAAAACTGAACCAAAACCCTAACTAATTCAACCACAGCAATTGATCTCCCGCTATATATAGACACACACATTCATTTCAAATTCAAAAAGCAAAACAATGAATCCATACTTGGAATTCAACATCAGCGTAAAACTACCTCACTTATCATCGTGACGGATCTTTCCATCGGATCCAAATGCTGCAACTTCTCCCCAATGCTAGTCACGATGCGTCTCCGGGATGAATCCGATTGAATCCTTGTCTAACACATTTGAATGCGTCGCGAAGCTGGCGATCGAAGTCGAGGAAGGAGTCGACGTCGGAAGGCTGTCGGGTTCATGGGTCGGGTTGTGCATAAGGGTCTTGAACCGGATCTTGAGCCGAGGATATGTCGGCTCAACAAATGGGCCCGCATTCTGGAGGCTGGAGGAGAAAGGCTAACTTATGACATTTTTCTTTTTCTGATTATTTAAAAAGACGCCCCTCTAGTTTTATAAATTACAGATTTGGCATCTTCTGGACTTGATTCGAAGAGAATCTTCGCTTTGTAGCAAATCTGTACAATTCGATCTGCCGGTCCATCTCTGATGGCGAAAAACAAGCAGCGCAAGCGTCAGAACGACAACGCCGCCGCAAAGCGAGCCGACAAGCAACCAATCAAGAAGAAGCAAAAAACCAAACCGACTCATGAGCCTTCTGATTCTGACAGCGATTCGTCTCCTCAAAATTTCACCCCCGATAAGCTGTACAAACTCCTAGAACCCTACTCCAAGGACCAGCTAATCGACCTCATATCCAACTTCTCTGTCGCCGATTCGTCTCTCTACAACCGCATCTGCTCAGCTGCGGATTCCGATGTCACGCACAAGAAGATATTTGTTCACGGATTGAGTTGGGACTCCACTCGCGAAACCCTAATTGAAGCGTTTCAACAATACGGCCAGATTGAGGAGGGTAGTGCGGTGTTGGATCGGAGTACTGGAAAGTGCAAGGGGTATGGATTTGTGTTGTTTAAGACGAGGAAGGGAGCTGCGAAGGCGTTGGAGCAGCCGTCCAAGATGATCAAGAATCGGATGACGCATTGTCAGCTGGCTTCTTTAGGCGCTACTGCTCAAACGGCTGGGGCTGATAATTTAGCCAGGAAGATATATGTGGCCAATGTTCATGGTGATGTAGATAAGGAGAAGCTGAGAGATTTCTTTTCTAAGTTTGGAGAGATTGAAGCTGGTCCTATAGGGTTCGATGTGAATACCGGAAAATCTAGGGGTTATGCGCTTTTTGTTTATAGGAGGGAAGAGGATGCTAGGAAGGTGTTAGAGCAGCCGTATAAGATGTTTGAAGGGCGTCAGTTGCATTGTCAAAAAGCTTCAGACGGGAAGAAGAATAAAGATGCAATGGACGCTTCTATGGTGCAGCAGCAGGCGCCTTTAGTTTCGCCTTTATTTGCTGGAATGCCTGGTGCTCCAAATATGATGTTTAATCCACAACAATATGCCGCCTTGCATCCATTTTATGGAGGGATGTTTATGGGTCCTGCTGGAATTCCATCTCCTTTGCTAGCTGCTGGTATGTTGAACCCGGGCATGATGTCTTCTCCGAGTCCGATGGGGGCTGTTGCAGGACAGGGAGGGTTTAGGCCATCATCACAAGGGCTTGGGAATTTAGGAGGATCACCATCTGTTTTTGGGATTTATGGTTCAAGCATGCCTCCGTTTGGACTTCCACAAGCCTACCCTCAACTCCACCAGCCGGCTTCAAGTAAGCCTAATGGATCGACTAGTGGCCACTCCTTGCGCAAATGGTATGCTTTGTTCAATTCATTTAGTGTATATCCTGGCTTGTGTCGAAATAGGTTTAAAGATATATGCTTCTTTTCACAATCCTTTTCTTTTTATCATTTGAAGGTTGTGTATGTTATACTGTTAAGCAAAACATCGTATCTCAAGGTAGATATTACTTTACACACATAGGACAATGGTGTAGATTGCGATAGAATTAGAGCTTGCCTGTTTGTGTCTCCAATAATGGGTGATGGATGCATACCAAAACTTGGGTTAGTGAGTTAGGATTTACAAAAGCACTAATTGAGGGAATTACCATAAGGTCTTTGCAGTTTTTTGTTCAACAGATCCACAACCTTATAAACATTAACTACCAGCTTGAAATATCAGCCATGGTTCCTTTTATCAGGTGGAGGCATGAATAATTTTTATTTTATTTTTTATCATCGTCTACTACTCCAATCATATACTCTGTGATTTTGGTTTAGCCTATGGTATTTTTATGTTATTCCCTTTTTTGTTGTGACTCGGTATCTGAAATTTTGACCTTTGGTAGCTTGAGTTGCTTGTGATTTGTTTTCTGAGTTTCAACATATTGTTTAGTTTTGAACACATATGTTTCTTCTTTGATTTATATGGGTCACATGTTTGAGCTCCATTTGTGCAGACAGGTGATTTGTATCGAGTTTGGTAGACAAGCCACTCTGGAAAATGCTTCTCTATGAATTTATGAAACAATGAAACATATGCTTTGGTTGCCAGCTTCAGTGATGAGTGGGCTATTAAGGAATTTGTTTACGGCCCCTCACAAAAAGACCACCTGCTTTCAGTTTTATATCTATGTTTTCTTGTCCTGCTGCCTTCATGTTTTAGAAGATCTTTCCCCTTTGTTGGAATGTTCATTTACTTAAGTAAGTATTAGGACATGGATTCTGAGATTTTCGAAGACTTTGGTTTTCGATATACATTTATATTTCCAATGATTTTTATATTTTATATTTATTATTGATTTCCTCTTGGCATTCCTCTATTCCCTTGAAAAGTTTGTTGTTCAGTCTTTGATGTTTTCTCTTTATTTCTGTTGGGCAGGGCATGCCGCATTGTTGACTCTTTTGATTAATGCATATTTGCAGTTGGATACACCATTTACTCTTAAGAATAAATATGATGAACTCTGGTTGAGTTCAGTTTGAATCAGTCCGTTGTTTCTATCCTTGAGGGCTGAGGTATTAGATGAGTAGGGTTACAATTCCAAATATTGATAGACAGTTGCTTTATTGTTTTTGATCATCTGATTTGATTCTGAGTTTTTTCTTCCCATCTCCGTTGGATCATAAACATTTAAGAAATCACGTCTTATTATACCTTGGTTCACAAACTGCTGCAGATGATAATTAGGTAACTTTTTTTACCAAGGCTAAAGGTTATATAGGCCTTTCCAAGCTGCCTGCTCTTCGTCTATTTGTTTTGTAAATATCTTCTCACGTCATGCCAGCAGAAGTTCTTAATTTTTGGTTAACCCGTTAATCATTTGACTGTAATATTGCTTACTTGTTTGACTCAAATTCCCAAACATTGTTTCTTTTTATTTGTTGTTTTTCCTTTTCCATCTCATACAGCTACATGAGTGGCTAAGTCCTCAGTAAGAAATCAAACCGGAAACGTTTCGAGGGTTCGAGTCATTTTTTGTTCTGTTCGGCCATGCCTTGATGGCTATTTATTCCAGGTGAATGTACTGTGTGTTGTTTTATGTTTGGTATCCGATTTGAATGTACTTTGTTTTCCTGATGGTGGCATCTCAGTTGAATCAGTGGAAATAAATAAAGTGAAAGTAAATGAAAACTAATACTAATATATTCTATTATTGTTTCTTTGTTTTTGAGGAATGCACTCGAAAGAGGGCCTGACGTATGTGTATGTGTTTGGGAGGCTACTTTCTGTTGATTGATATGAATACAACAGTGAGCGCACAATCATACGTGTTGCGCATATAAGCCTTTATGTCTCGTCGAACCACATTTGGCTCATTTACGCACCAATCTTTTCTTACCTGGACGACCCCACGCACAATCTACTCCGCGTCACATCCACGATTCATCCCAGCCCTTCGTCCTTCTCTCTTTCTCTCTCTCTCCTTCCCCTTAACCAAAGTCAACCTTACGTTGTTGCCACGCTCCGTCGAACATACTCATCGATCGTTCACCAACCACGCCGACCGATCTATCAATTCTCTGTCAATAACGGAAAGAGTTTAGTCCAGAGATGACCTGGCGGCTCATGTGATCGTTATCCTCTCTCCGCCGGTACAGGAGTTGGCTTTGTTCTGTGGATTCTCTTTTACAGTTTCTATCGCCGAATTGGATCATCGCACGGGCCAGGTTTGCTTCTCGCGAAGCTTTACTTCCCGTCCTTATATTATGCGCCTCGGATTGAATTGAATTACTTTGTTGGTGACTAGCTAGTTCGACTAGGGTTGGATAAGACGAAGCTGGTTCTGATTCTGATTTGCTAGATTGCTTGCCTTGTTAAAGTGATTCTTTATGATATGTGTGTCTTGGTAGTTCTCTCAATTTTATGCTTCAAACTAGCAAAGCTAACCTATGACAAGTGTTTTTGTTAAGGTCTTTTTCTCAGTTCATTCAACTGTGATTGTTTGTAGAGTTACACTGTCAATGTTCTGATACTCATCTCCAGGTCATCATCTTCTCTAACAGCTCGATTCCAGTGATGCTGGCAGCCCAGTGAGTGGTCTTCATCAACTGACAAAGGAGATGCAGTATCCATCTTCACACTTCTTGCCAAATGCAGGGATCGGTACTTATAATCCAGTAAACCACATTGGCGTGTGGTCAGAAAGCTTCAAGGGAAATGGTTCGGCTACTACTTCTCCATTCACTATACTAGAGGTGAATCCCAAATTAGACAATCAGGTCAGTGTACTGATGTTACTTAATTTTGTATATGCTGTGTTGGAATGATGGTTTACAGACTAACAACATATTGTTGGTTTTGTAGTCTGAGGATGTTTCAAATGGAAACTTTGTATATGCTAACACCTACGATGAAGAAACTACGAAACCTACAGACAAGGTTTGATTTCATCAGTGAATTTTCATCTCTTGTTGTTAGGATCCATGAAACTATTCTCAAATGCCCAGCAGAGTTCTGTTTGCTCGTGCGAATAATTTACTTCATATATTGACTTGATATGAGCATTTGTGATGTATGAACCGTCTAAAGCACTGGGGCACTGATAAAGAAAATTGTTAACCCATGAATAAGACAGAAATCCTAGTTGTTTTTCTCTGTAGAGATATTCAATTTATGGTGGTTATATGTGGGAGTGCTACACTTCCCTTCACATAGACACGGCTGAAAATAATCTCCTGACACTATAGTTCCAGCTTCCAGCCGAACTTTTCCTTCTACTAAAAATTTAAGAAACATCGCATGGCATATTTTTGTTGTGGACAATATTCGATTTGAAGAAAAAACTACTGATGACAAAATGAAGAAATATATACAAAGAACAGTGTTGGGGGTGTTTTGTGTCTTTGAGCATGGTGTATAATCCAAATGTTCTCTGTTTGACAGGTTCAAAGACGTCTTGCGCAGAATCGTGAGGCTGCTCGTAAAAGTCGTTTACGGAAGAAGGTAAATTTCTGGATGCCCCAAACTAGATGATTACTCTATGACCACAATATCTTCGGACACCTCTAATTTTGTTTTTACTACATAGGGCTATGTGCAACAGTTAGAAACAAGCCGTTTGAGGCTGATACAGTTAGAACAAGAACTTGCTCGAACTAGGCAGCAGGTAGTTCTCTTAAATCTGTTCACCATTGGTACAACATGTCACAAAAAGGTTCTCAATAAACTGAACAAATAACCATCTGTTGCAGGGCATGTATGCTGGGGAAGGCTTACGAGCTAGTCAAGTAGGATTTTCCGGAGCTATGAACTCAGGTTTGCTGTCTCATACAGAAAATTATACTTAGTTTTCTATCACGATTTCGATATTGGTCCAACATGACCATCTTAGTCAGTCATCGATAACACTGTAAATTCAATGCATAGTTTATTGGGTCCCTCTATATTTTCTTTTTGTTCGCCACTAAAATTGCACTTTATTAGTAAGTTAATGAACTGACTGGTATAAACCCGCTGTTTGGCACTGCCCGTGCTTCCTTTAGAAGTAACAAGTATATTTTAAGATTAGTTCATTATTAAACAAGTTCATTATCAGATATTTGAGTTTCTGTGTATACTTGATGACTTCCGAACCAATCTTCCTTGCCTATGAAGTTTTTCTGCATTCAGAAATAGGATCAAATCAACCAATTTAGGATTGACCAATATTTTCACTTGGCTGTGCACTTCTTCTATGATTAAAATTTGCAGTACTCCAGTCTACAAGACCATAGATTCATGGATATATGTTTTACCAGTGTAAAAAATATTTGTAGAAGATCTAGCAGCTAGATTAATTTGTCCCTTCACATTCACATAAGCCATCGTGTGTGGTGACTGATCTTATGATTTAATCAGGAATTACTGCATTCGAAATGGAGTATGGACGCTGGGTGGAAGAAAATAAAAAACAAGTCATTGAGTTGAGGAATGCATTGAATGCTCATCAAAGTGACGCAGAGCTCCAAACTCTTGTACATAAAGCAATGAAGCATTATTTTGAATTGTTTGAAATCAAAGCAACTGCTGCGAAGGCCGATGTATTCTACCTAATGTCTGGCATGTGGAAAACAACCGCGGAACGTTTTTTCTTGTGGATTGGAGGATTTCGCCCTTCTGAACTTCTGAAGGTAATGCCAGATGTTGTGTCTGGCTCTATGGTTTTATGAATGTTAATTAGTTAATAATTATAGTATCATTTTCATGGGGCAATAACAATATCCCATCTGTACTGAAGACAGATTCTTGTGCCCCAACTTGACCCATTGGCTGAAAACCAACTTCTGGATATATGTAATCTTAGAAGATCATGCCAACAAGCAGAAGATGCGCTTTCACAAGGAATAGATAAACTTCAAGAGATTGTTGTTGATACGCTAGTAGCTGGTCAAATGGATGAAGGAAGTAGTGTTCCACAAATCACTGCAACCATGGATAAGCTGGGGGACTTGGTGAGCTTTGTTCACCAGGTGGGTGTCATTAACATTTCGTCCTTGCATCTTCAGGTCAACATTTTCCCCAACATTGGCCGACCAATACCAAATGTTTACATTGATTGTTGTTCTTTGTTTCAGGCTGACCATCTTCGTCGCGAGACCTTGAACCAAATGTCTCTAATCCTAACAACACACCAAACAGCTAGAGGGTTGCTTGCATTGGGAGATTATCTAGAGCGTTTGCGAGCTCTGAGCTCCCTTTGGGCTACACGTCCAAGGGAGGCTGCCTGAATTCGACCACGACCCTTGCCACACTTTTTTCAGAAAATGCTACAGGCTTACAGCGCAGAAACAGCCAGAGATATTAATGCTGTTATTATTCTTCCGCCAGTCATAAACCCTAAATAATCTGCACTGCCTTGCATTTCCAAGCGGCATCCGCCATCTGAGAAGCCCTTTGTATATAGTGTATACGTTGTATCATTTTGTTTCAGCATGTCCCTTACAATTGTATTTCAGTTATTTTTAATGTTACCTTGGGTGTTGGAGACTAAGCACCTTTGGCTTGTAATTAGTTATCTAGCAAGCTTTGATTAAAATTATAACAAATTTTAGCATATTCCAATACAACCTCCATTAAATGGGAATACCATACAGGAGTCTCATTGGAAATTCTTGTATCCGAACTGTAGTTATTAACTCTTACCTGGAAAGTGCAGCATTTTGAACTCTGACAAATCTGCCTTCACTTCCAGATTTTCAACTTAATCAATCCAGTTCAAGCTGCTGGCCGTCTCTCCCGGAACATGAAATCATGTCTTAACAGTGTAGTTTCGAAAAAAAAATATGGCTCACTGTCTCTGTCATCTTATAAATGTGCAGAAATATAATAGAGCAATATCCTTCCATTGCAGCTTGCGAGTGCCGCATACTTGACTGGTTCTTTGTTTTAAGATCCCTCTACTTGATCAGATTCACGGAACCACTAGCAGACTCTGGAACCGATGACCCAAAAGCTCCCAGTGCTTCCAGGAAAAACTTCTTGTTGGGAACAATACCGTCCTCATCCATGAGCTTCAGAAGTCCTTGCAGAAGCTCCTTTGTGTTTGATTTAGTATAGCCTTTGTAAAGAAGTTTATAAGTAGATGCATCACGGCTCATGCCAACGCTTCTGGCCTTCTCAAATAATATATGTGCTTCCTCAGGTGACCCAGTAATGCAGTATGCATCTAGCATGGCATTTAGGGTCGTGACCTTTACTTCTTTGCCTGATGCAACCATTTCGTCGTACAACTCTCTAGCTTTGGACACAAAATTACAATGCCCATACATCATGATAAGGCACTCATACGTGATGTAGCTTGGTGTGTACTTCATATCGACCATCTTTTGGAAAACTTGCTCGGCTTTCTCTCTAAGTCTTGCCTTACCGTAATTCGTAATCATCGAGTTGAATGTCGGTAGAGTATGTTTTTCCTTGGACTGCATCAAGCTTTTAAATACTTGCTCCATTTTATCAAATTCCTGCTTCTTTCCATAAGAATCTATGAGTAGATTGAAAGTTATCACATCAGGCTTGATTTGATAGCTCTTCATACGAGCAAGTACAAATTCCATTTCCCGAATCATTCCATTTTTCCCGTACGCATCCATCACGCCATTGAAGGTAAAGATATCCGGGGTGATTATACTCTCCTCGAGATCTTTGAACAAAAAATCAACCCGCTCCACATTTTTTGCTTGAGCAAAACCTCTGAGAAGAATATTATATGTGACAATATTGGGCTTGCATCTTTCCGTTCCTTTCATTTTCTCAAAATACCCAATCGCTTTTGCCAAAGCTTTTGTTTTATCCTGCGAGTGGAGGTGGGCGCTAATAAGCGCGTTGTAGACAGATGTATCGGGGCGGCAACCGCTGTTGCGCATTTCAGAGAAGAGCCACATTGCCATTCGCGTTTGACCTTTCTTCCCCATCACTGATATCAGCTTCGAATAGACGCCATTATCCGCAATGTACCACCGCTGCTTCTGCATCCATCTAAACACCTGAACATAACAAAATACACTTACTGGAAGCAGCACAAATTATAATGACATAAATATAAAAATTAACCAAGCTTAAAGTTATTTGATGCACTGAGTTCGACATCTTCAATTAAGCGCATCCCAAAATATATTAGTTACAGGCAACATCAAAGTTACGCCAAATATAATCACATAAATACAAAATTAACCTATCTTAAAATATTCATGATGCACTGATTTCAACAATTTCAATTAACCACGCAAAATTTCTTTGACCCAATCTGCTGCTACAGCAAGCATCAAAATCCAATTCTGAACAAAGAAAGTGACATAAACATAATGACGTAAATACAAAATTAAATCTCAAATTTTTCATGATGAAGATGCACTGATCAACATCTTCAATTAAGCGCCCAATTTCTTTGACCTAATCTTCTGCTGCAGCTGCTAGCTATAGCAAGCATCAAAATCCAAATTTGAACAAAGAAAAAGACATAAATACAAAATCAACCAAGCTTAAAATTTTCATGATGAACTGAGTTCAACATTTTCAATTAAGTGCTCAATTTCTTGACCTAATCTGCTGCAGGAAGCATTAAAATCCAATCCTGAACAAATAAAAAGGAAGGATGGAAAACGACCTCGAGACATTGGAGCCACTTATCGCCCTTTCCGAGCTCCTCAAAGAGAAGAAAACAATGCTGAGTTCTGACGACCTTGACATACTTATTCAGCGTGGAAAGAAGCGGCTTCTGGTCGCTGAAATTCCGCACAATACTCCTGACCAAATCCTGCGCCTCCGCTCGCTCGCTCTCCAGCTTCTTCCTCGGCTTCACCGACGCGATGATAACTGCTCGCGCTCGGCTCGCTGGAAGGCATGGTTGAATACAAGCAGTGCGGTTTCGCGGAGTGAGAGTGGAGGCGAAAATTGGAACTTGCGGAGAGCTTCCGGTGAATAAGGATTGTGGCATGCTCGCATCTCTCTCTCTCTCTCTCTCTGCTCGTACCATTCGATCGAGCCCATCCGGTCAACCAACTAGCCCATTCAGTCAAAGTTGGTCAAGCAGCGAGCCCATTCGGTCAAACAGCCGTTTACACTAATCCGAGTATCCGACCAAGTGTAACCTAACCAATCCAAAAAAAAAAAAAGTGTTGTTATTGGGCTTTAGAGCTTTGTGTATATGAAGCCCATTAACGGCCCAAAATCATCAGCCCGTTGACCACTACTCGAGCGACATCAGAGAGTTGTGCGAATGTTATTCCGTTTCCAAATCCGGCAGTGGAAGTTGTAGTTTGTCGGTTTCGATTTCAGGTTAGTCATATGAAGTAAAACACACCTATTTTTTGTATGTTACTCTCAAATTTGAAATTCTTATGATCTCATGTAAGATATTGGAATTAGTGAGCTGCAAATGCCCCTTGATTAGATCCATTAGTATTAGGTTACGCCTTCCAGGTGTTTGATAAAATGTTTGTAAAGATTTCACTTATCCTTTTTTTTAAAAATTAGTTGCAGTCTCAATATATATTGGGTGTGCAAATTAACTGATTATGAGTAGATTGTTGCAGAACTGAAACTGAAGTTCATTTGGAGTAGTAAGATTAATTTCTAAGCCTCTGGGTCGTTTTGGTCTTGGCACTGGCTTATCGCAGTAGTCTAAATTTGTAACATTTCAAGGGTTGTGTGACTTCTCTTGTTTCTTTGTTTGTTGATTTGATTGATATCAGCTCTTTTATATCTAAAAAGTTTCGCTCTATGCACTGTTCTTTTATTAAGTAAAGTGCGAACTCAGCTTGTTTGTTGAACGTACTGTGTTGTCGGAACTATATGCTTTCTGTAGTTTTATCAGTTATGTGAAATTGCGATTTGGGTCGCCAGGATTTATGTTTTGTGTCGTAAAATGTTTTGCAGCTAAGGATTCATGAGTGGTCCATCCACGTCTACTGCCACTAGGAAGGCATTGTCTTATTGTGTACAGCAAGTTAGGAAGTATGACTACCACAACTATCTTTGTCTCCTAGAACTTCCACCTAAGATGAGAAAAGCAGCTTTTGCACTCCGAGCTTTCAATGTGGAAACAGCCAGAGCTATGGATGTAGCTTCAGATCCTAAGATTGGCCTGATGCGATTGCTCTGGTGGCAAGACGCTGTCGACAAGATTTTCTCAAATAAACTTATAGAGCATCCAACAGCTCAAGCTTTGTCGTCAGTTATATTAGAGACTAAAATTAGCAAGACATGGCTTAAACGGTCTGTTGAAGCTCGGATCAATGACTCAAGGAGAGAGGTCACGGACATTCCTGAATCCATGGAAGAATTGGAACAATATGCAGAAGACACCATGTCAACCTTGTTGTACTCTACTCTACAAGCTGGTGGTATCAGGTCAATAGCTGCTGATCATGCAGCCTCACATATAGGCAAGGCCAGCGGGCTCCTTCTGCTGCTCAAGTCGCTTCCATATCACGCCAGCCGCAACCGTCACTTCTCTTACATACCATCCAAACTGGCGTCCAAGCACGGATTACTTGCCAAGGAAGGAGGTCGACTGGAGATCAGGATGGATTCTCGAGAAGCGCTGTGTGATTTAGTCTTTGAGATAGCATCTGCAGCCAATGTACATCTCCAGAAGGCTCGAGAACTGTCTAAAACAGTTCCTCCTGAAGCCATTCCTGTCCTCCTGCCTGCTGTCCCTTCTCAGGTATTATTGGATACTCTCTCTAAGGTACATTTCGACGTCTTTGATCCGAAATTGGCGAGAGGGGTCATGGGTATTTCCCCAATATGGTACCAGTTGAAACTGAAGTGGCATTCCTGGCGAGGGAAGTACTGAGCCTTGATACATCGAATAATTTAGGGACTGATGGCCACAAACTATTTATTGCGCCCCCTTGTTTTTAATAAAAGGCCTGCCTTGCAATATAGCTAGAGGAGTGACATTTGGTCCGCTTGTTGTGTCATCTCTGGCATATGAAAGGTACGCCATCCATTGTGCCAAGCAACTGTTTATTGTTGAGATTTGATTTGGCATTACAATGAAAGTGCATCAGGTTTTTTTTTTTTTTTTTTTAACTAGGTTAGAATATTGTTTCAAAAAAAAAAAAAAAAAAAAAAAAACTAGTTTAGAATATGAAATTTTTTTGCAGCAGATAGATACCCATGAAAATCAGAAATTGAAAAATAATTTCCGCTAGAAGGAGGGGTCGAACCTCCGACCTTGTGGTTAACAGCCACACGCTCTAACCAACTGAGCTATTCCAGCTACCCCAGTGTTAAAGTGATACAAAACAATTCAAATCAGTTTTTTTTTTTTTTTTGATTGTGATTTGTGAATCAGTAGTTTATTAAAAGAGAAATTCTGTTAACTAGTTAAAAATCTGCCACCATTTAAGGGTTAGGATTCAGTTATGGAAAAAAAAAAAATCAGAATTATCATACACTTAATTCTCATTAATTTGTAATATATATACCGCAACCGGATGCTAATTTTATATGTTACAACCGTCAAGAATTTCTTGTGGGACACAAATTCGATTTAATTATTGTTAATAAAAGATTGATTTTCCGCATCGTGTAAAAACTTGTTAAATTATTTATATTAATAGTTTGGCTAGTCAAATATTAAAAGTAGAATTGGCACACAATTTACTTTTATTTTCCCAAAAAATATATACGATGAAATTGAAGAAAAAAGCAAATCAAAAATCATGGCAGCCTCTACTAACTCCTCTAAAGCCTGACTTTTTTGTGGCTGAATTCACCAAAACTCAACACAAACACGTCACGAGGCCTCCAGCAGATGCTTAAGCTGCTGCTTTCATATACTCTTCTTTCTTCTTCTTTGGGATATCCGAAGCGCTCGGCTCATTCGTGTCCACAGATTAAAGGTCTTCTGATTTTTGATGTAATGGAGGATTCAGTCATATTTGAGTTCGTCTGTTAGCGAAATTGGTTTTGGTTCTGGATGGGATTTTGAGAGAAATTTGCTTGCTTTGTTGGAATCTGTTTTGGTCTGAAAAAGTAGGGTCTTATGTTGCTCTGATTTGGAGTGTTGCTTCAGAATTAGGGTTTGACAAATTTGATTGTCGAAATTAGGTTTTCTGTGTTAGGAAGTTCCTCTGAATTCAACTTATACTGTGCTGAAGACGTGTGTGTGTGTGTAGAAGGCTAGAAGCCATTTGAGTAAGTGATTTGGTTGAAAGCAGAGTTCAAAGGAGTTATGGATTTTTTGGCTGTAGCGGCAGCGGCGGGTGCTGGCTATGTAGCTAAATATTTGCATAAGATGTCAAAAGATAATGGTGGAGAGTCAAGTTCGGAATCAGCGAATACAGCGAAAGGGAGACAGGAACGGGACAAGACGAGCTCTCTAAACGATATTGCGAAATGTGATGGAAGTTATAAGGACTTAAGGAGTTTTGGGGGAAATGTGGGTCCATTAATGAACACGGTAGCGAAAAGTAATTGTGAAGGACTTGAAGATTTAGGGAGGTACCAAGACTGTAATCTACTTTCATTGACGAGTTTGCCGCCTGTAGTCGATGGGAAAGAAATTCTTCGGTTAAGTGGGAACATAGGTGAGGATGAGCTCAGAGAGAACTTGGGAGAGGTTGAGTTTGCTCATAGATTCTCTCGAAGCAGGTTGATAAGAAGTAGAAAGCCGTGTGGTAATTTCGCTAAGCCGTTGAACTCTTTGGAGAGTTGTCTTACGGCTCAGTTATACAAACAGCAGCATTCTTCAATGGAGAATTATGTGCCCACTCCACTTCCTTCGCCGTCTGCGAGGACTAGGCCTCTATTGGTTACTGATGGTAAGCGAGTTATCAGCAGAGCAAGCTCGGAATTCCAAGCTGGTATGAGGCTTGAGGTCTGTAAGATAGAAAATAAAATACTTCTAGGAGCTCCTCCTCTACCAAAAAGATCAATGGAAATGAAAAGAAGACCAAAGCAAACTAGTGGAGAGAAGTGGTATAGAAAACTTGGCAGTTCGACTACAGATGCCGAACCACTCAATAGACAAGGTGATTCTTTTTCTACGATAATTTCCATTTATTGTATTTATGTCGTGGCATTTGTAACTTGTTCAGCTACAATTTGGCAAATATTGCTTGTGGTATGTTTTGTACTATTTGTCAATGTTCTTATTATTCTTGTTTGTTTTGTTATTATCAGCGTCGCCAAGAGGGATGCTGGTTTTTTTGATCGGTGTAACAATCGGTATATTGTCTACTGCTGTCGCAAACAAAAGAGAGGTGGACAAGTTGAGTGAGCTTTTAAAGCAAAGTAAGAACTTGGTTCAAGATTTACAAGAGGAGATCGAGATGAAAGACTCCATGACGGTCAAGGAACTAGTCATCGAGAATGCCTGCAATCAAGAATCGGATCGAACCACTGATTCCCTTGAGGACCCAACAACTAGGGCAGAAAACATGGTTGATAGTGAAAAGGATTTTTCAAAAGAAGATGATCGGAATGCAAATCAATCTGAGATAATGAGTCAAATTGAGGCTGAACTCGAAGCCGAGCTGGAAAGACTGGAATTGAACATGAAAGGATCTTCTACCTTTGAAAGAATTGGTGACTTTGTCGAGGTAAGCATGCATGCTTACTTTGAAATCAGTTTTGCCTTTAATCATAGTCTCTCCAGAATACGTTTCTTTAAAAAAAAAATTAATGTTTCCGGTCCGTTCAGTGCTGATTAAAATAATTTTCTAACTACGACTAACAAAGAAAAGTAACTGCTACACGTGGTTTTTTGTTTGACGCCTGTATGTGTTGAATGAGAGATAGAGACGAGATAAATTGTTTACTCATATCACTAAGCCCTTGTCTCGAACATTATTTTGAGCTAATGAAAGGATAGTGATTTTTGCTTGTGTATGCAGCTTGATCCTAATTATGAGGCGGATTTTACCACCGGAGAGTTCATATTAGACACCGTATCCAAACAACTTAACATAGACTCTGAGTCAGATGAGGATAACCAGGACGGAACATCTACGGGCCACACGGACCATGCAAATCGTCCAGTATCACCTAGGGAGCTAAGTCTGCGCCTGCACGAGGTGATTGAAGCAAGACTTGAAGCCCGCATCATGGAGCTCGAAAAAGCACTCGAAGACAGCCAGAAAAGAGTGCGTTCTCTAGAACATTCCAGCAATAAGACAAGAACATGTGTTGAAAAAGGAACTGCTTCGCCTCAGAGTCAGAGCTCAGCGTCTCTTGATGACCAAAACAACTTTGACCAACCTTTGGTGATTAATCTGGCTGGTGATGCATTAGACGCATATAATGAGGCTTATGAAGAGATATTCAGAATGGTCAAGACAGAAGATGAAACTCCTCCAGACACTACATTTAACAAAAACTTCAACAAGCCAGAAGCAATATTCTCTCAGAGTATGACCAACATATCCGTCTTGCAAAACATCAGTGTTGAAGAGAGATCACAAATTGCTTCGATTGAGAGGATAAATTGGCAAGAGCAGCTGTCGGAAAATATTGAATCAGATGATGAGAGTGAGAGTGAGAGTGATGATATATTAGGGAAGCTTTTAATACAACAGATTGTTGAGAAAACCCGACAGGGCTCCCCTCTGGTTTTGAATGCCCAGAGAATGTTGTACTCAATGGATGAGTAGCAAATATATTTCATTGCAAGAAGTACAAATCTGCCTGATCCTGGCCGGTGACCGCTGTCTCAATTTTGATTAAGCAAGACAAGCAAAAATAGACTGGATATAAATTTCGAAATGAGTAATTGATCGGTTGAGTTATTGACCAATTAATTGCACCACCGCCATTCGATGATGGATTAGCTCGATTCTCCCATGCGTTTTAGTGTCTTTTAACAGTTTTCGCGAGTGTTTCAGGTCTGTTTCTCTCCCAGAGCCGATGAATGGTGAATGGACGAAAAGTTGAAGAATTGAGCGAAAATTGATCCTTTTCTGACGAAGATCCTGTGACGCACCACAAACGCCACGGTCGTTACAGGCCTTCCTGGAATGAGCCACATGTAGAGCAGATGGACGATCCCGTGACGGCTCGTGACACCTTAGTCGGACACGGGCGTTACGGGACTACCGAGAAGTGAGTCAGATAGCTGTTTTCGCATAGGGCTTGACATCCCGTGGCGCCTTCCATGTCACGGGTGTTTCCAAAAATCGGAACTGAATTAGGAAATTCGGGCATATAAATAGAAAGCTAATTTTGGAGAACCAGAGAGAGCTTGATTTTGGAGAAGAAACCTAACTTGGAGAAGAAGACGGAGGAGAACATCGCGAGAGATCGAGGATTCAATGAGCTACATCGTCTACACAGTTTCCTCGTCCTTGATTTCTATTTCTACACTATTTTTGGTTAACTTACCATGAGTAGTGAGTAGTCTTCTTTATTCCGGGATACTATGGATCTCGTGCCTTGTACCCAACTCTTCATGTGATCAATTGAACATTTATTATTTATGCAATTCGAATATTCAATTTCATTGTGCTCAATTTTATCGTTCTTGCAAGTTTCGAATTGAATGAGATGTTTGCATGCTAGAACGTATTTAGATTAATTACCAAAGGATGAATGGGTCCTAGGTATTAACTAGATTGTATGAAATTGATATTAGGTCATGGTAGCTACACTGGTAGTATATGAATTAATAAGAAAGTTGATTTTATTGTCTGAAAAATCCTAAGCTTAATAATCGAGATCGTTGATAATCCGTGGATGGGGGCGGCGTTCAACGATTGAGATTAATCTAGACAATGATCCGTGGATGGGCGGCTTGTCTAATGTTATTTCGGTTTATTTCCATACTCGATAGCATGATGAATTTACGTAATATTGTTGCATGATTTGTGGGTTGGCACGGGTGAAGTTTGATCCTGAGATTCATTCTCTGATCAAGTCAAACATTTTTATTTTTCTGCATTTAATCTCTGTGATTTGTTTCACACCAAAACCTTTAATCGTTTGGAACAGCTGAATAGGTCACTTGTTAGCTAGTATTCACACACGTTGTTCCTTGATCAACCCTTGACTTACCAAGATTATAAATTATTATTTTTTACTACAATTTGACCCCTAAAACATATAACTTAACAACTATAAAGGGTTAAAAATATATTTGTCAGTACTTCGGATACATCTAGCCGTGAAGGACAGACTCTTGGAGGATTTACAAAGGAATTACTTTCTTGTGTCGGAAATACAGCAAGAATCCAACATATAGCAAAATACAGATGATTCCTGTTATGAGCAGAACCCACTTGAATCCTGCAGGGGTTTCGAAGACCTCATCTGCGAAGTTCATCCCAAAAATACCAGCTACAACAGCAAATATTGTAGCCACAAACGTGGCAGTGGTGAGGAGCAGCTCAAACTGTATTAGTTGATTCTGAACATTTCCCTGTTCACGCAGGAATAAATTGATTACTCAGTACGCCACATTTTGCAATCCATAACCGGGCTGAAGATAAGTAATTATTGTTCTTACCAGCTTGATGTTGATGAAATCTTCAGTATCATCTATGTATTCTTTGAGCTGAAAACAAATAAAAGGGAGAACGACTTAGCGAGAACTTCAACAGAGATGAATACGCATCGATCTAGTACTCTGATATTTCTGGATACCATTAATAAGGATCTAATGTTTGACCGAACAGGTTATCTTACTGATAATACTTTGCTGAGCGTGTTGTCAATTACTACGAAGTATGCCTCAAGCAACATCTCAAGTTGTTCAATGTGCTCGTCAGGAGTAGATGAATATGATAGGCTTCCATGTTTGCTGGATCCGACTATGCTGCTAAAAGCCCTTTGCAGTCTCTGGGATCCATTAATTGATCCTACGGGCGACACAGGAGCAGATCTGGAAAACCCTTGAGTTTCATCCAAATTTCTATTATAAGCATATGTTTCAGTGGGAGTGTGGGCTTCCATTCTTTGCTTCTTATCAGTCAGATACATCTCGGCCATGTCGCCATCATCATCCATGAGTTGTTCTATCTCATCACGAACCTGAAACGTAATTTTAAGCCTCCGAAATCTGCAGAATATCCTTACAGTGGATACCGATAAATGGGAGCTAACTGAACTTCCAAGATTTTTTTTCCCTACCTTTTGGACTCGCTGTGTCAAGGCCAGGAGATGTCCTTTGAATCTGCGAACACGTTCTAGATTCAGAGTACTAATGTTGGACGCTAATTCATCAAGAACCGGATGTATCTCCATTTCCAGCTCTTTTGCCTTCATTACATACACATGAGTCATATATATAGAATACTGGGAGCTGCAAAATCACAATTTATTCGAAGCCACAGCCCCGCCATAATTTTGTACAAAACAAATATGAATTAAATGAAAATGAGAGTGCCACACCTGAGCTTCGAGAGCCATGCATGTTAGTTCCAGAGCAAGTTCCAATGCCCGAAACTCAAATGGAAGGTCATCTGAACAAAAAAACAAGAAGTCATGTAAGTTCATTAGAAAAACCCATATCTCAGCATAGGACTTTAGATGCTGTAAACAACGTCAAGTGACTTGGTCAATTTGTATCACTCAAATGAAAGAGGCATGGCGTGTATAATGTTTACCAGATTGATCTTTGTTGGTCTGGATACGTTTGCTTAATTCTGACTGGTACTGAACCACACATCCATCCAATGATTTCATCACAAGAACCTCATCTGCAGTGATAATGCACCTAATCTGCTCAAGACTGACCACAATAGCCTTCTCTCTACCCAATATCGTGGATGGATAAATAAACATAGGATCTAGCAATCGAAGATCTCTTGCAGGCAAAGAACAATGTTTCATTAGCGTAGCTTTGTCAAGCTCCAATGTATCCGACGTCCCATCCTGATATATTCTTATCCAAGAGCGACTGCCATGACCTCTCTTCTTTAAGCCAGGGAAACCACGAGAAGAGCCTCTTTCATACCCCTCTGCACCTTCGTGCCTTCCTGAAGCAGCAGCTCCAAGAAGACTGGAATCCAAAAGAGGAGACTGAAAACCCTCCATCATCCTTTCGGTCCGAAACTGCCCTCATCAGTAGCGCCAAAACTGCATTACTAAGCCACTCATATTGACTGAAGCCAGTGTCGAATCCAAATTAACCAAGTCCACGATATTCCTTGAGTTTCACAATATATCAATGAACACCAGCACAGGGACGCTCGAGGAAAATAGAATAGAACCCCTATGATGAAACATTCTCTCGTATTAACGAAAAATCATGATGTGAAAAACAATACTAAAATTCTGATATTCATCTAACATATTGCTCATCATCAGATAATAGAAATGTAAAACTGTACTTTTCTAAACCCGATCCGGACTGCTCGAGCTGTAAATCAAATATGGACCAGCAATCTTCAACCTCGACGATCGGAATTAACGACTGCGCTAATCTCCACCTTTCAACCCCGTAACGGGTTACGTTCCATATCGGCAACTAAATTCAGTGCAGAGAAGCTTCCTTCCCTCAATAAACTGAAATCACACGATTCAGATCAGAGTCTGAGATTTTTTTATCACAATCCAAAAAGTAAACAAAGCCCTAATTTTGACTCCATGCCTTTCTCATTGACTCTCAAAACGCAGCCACGATTTTTTTTTTATGGTGCACGTTAGTGTAACTCATCCATCAGTTGCTATAATGCGCTTGAATGGCGCGAAACATTTGACAGTTGTCCGTTACGAAAAAAACACAGTCAATCAGATTTTAGAACAGAAAACGCCGCAAGCTTCGCTTCGCCATTCGTCTTCATGAATCTCTCAACCCCTTACAAACCCTAATTCAAATCACAATTGATTAACGCTTCATTCTTCGCACCAGATCGTGCCGTTTTAGGACTAGGAGGATTGATTAATCTTCACCAATTCGGTTACAGATATTTCAGGTAAATTATCGATCTGGGTGGGATCGACTTTTCGGTAATGTTGTGGGTTTTGCCAGATGTGGATCATATCTCAATTTTTGTGAAATTTGATTATTTTCTGATTCAATTAGGTTTTTTTTGCTGCTGGCGATTTGGATTGCTGCAGAGCTGTTAAAAGGTGAGATTTTCGCTGTCACATTTTTAGGGGAAATCTTGTACTAGTTGATTATACTTGAGATTTTTTTCAGGCATGGATGCCGAAAACGGGAGTTGTAAGAGTGACCATCCGAATGACGATATCTTCCTAAAAGGGCAGCCGGAGAAGCTTACGGACACAGCAGACAGCAGTGCCAATTCAGCAGCAGTGCATCCAGGGAACCCTTTTGAAAACTGGGATCAGCCACTTCTTTCATTTTCTTCCAGATCTTCATCCGGTTCCGACCTCCACGGGCATTCCGCCACAGAACAACCCAAGGAAGCCGATAGTCATAATGACTCCATGATTTCAAACCACAGCTCATCCCAAAAGACAACCGAGCCCGATAAGAGTTCCAGTGGAGTGGCGTTTTTCAATCCGAGACAAACTCCTCCGATACAAGCGATGGACAGGTCAGAAAACTACGACCCGTCGAGAATCCCTGTGTCGGTTTTCACACCCAGGTCCAGCTCGCCGATGGACTGGAGTGTCGCGTCGAATGAGTCCTTATTCAGTCTCCAAGTCGGAAACAATAGCTTCAACAGGGATCACTTTCTCATGATGGGTGTAGACCTGCGGAAATCTGGAGAGTTGTTCAAGCTTGATGAACTGAACAAGTCAGGCGAGCTGTATAAGTCTGGAGAGCTGTTTAGCCTCAGCCCATCGACTCCTATCACCATACCTGAGACCACCATTGCTGAGACAAGAGAAAGTACAGACAACGATACGGATGTAGGAACACCCAAATCAGCCATCACTGATGCTAAGAGTGAATCACCGCATAAAGACGAGCATCCTCAATCACAACCAGTCTCAACGAATTTGTCCACCAAATCAAGCCATTCGGATGGGAGTGGAGTCAGTGGAGCCAGCATCGGGTCCTTTGCATTTCCCATGTAAGTACTCAAACAAAACATCCTCTTATTTTCCATCCAGTGGAAACACACTCTGTCTGACAATCCTGTGACATCCATTCTCTTGCAGTTTGACAGAAGCGAAAAGGGATAGTACCGAAAAGGACGAGCCAGTCGCTGTCAACGTTCCACAGAAACAAATATCAAAAACATCGATGAGAAAATCGATATCTGCGCAGCTCAGTGCCAAGATGCCTTCTTGCAACCTATGCTGTTGCTATTGCTCCTGCTCCTGCCTCTCCTGGCGTCCCCGCTGTTGGAGGAGTTTCTGTTGCTGAGGAAGTTAACGCAGCATTATGCACCCTCTGAATCTCAAGCTCTCATTCCGCCGCTTCCTAGGAATGCGCTGAGAATAAAAGGATCACGCCGGCACTGCCCAAAACAAGTTTTCAAGTTGATCAATAAGGATTGGATTTGTAACTTCTTCAGACATACATACCTGAGATCAACCTGGTAAGCTACCATTTTCCAAGCTTGAAAAATCAACAAGCAGATGAACGTTGAAACTCAAGGCTGAAGTTACTAAAACCGACCTGGAAAAATTCTGGCCTCAAATTACCATACTGCAAACTACTAATTCAACACACATAGAGTTCCTTCCAAATTCGAAGAAAAAATCGATAGGAAATAATTAACAACAGGGAGTGTAATCCAATCCATTTCCAGTCCATCTTATTCAGACGCACTTTCCTGCTTTCCCAACTTTTTGTGATTTTCGGGGATGAGATAATCACTAGGAGTTATGAAAAGGAAGTGGCGGAAGTGTTGACAACTATATGTCTCAGAGGGTGGTCAACGTCAGTTCCCCCGGCATGCTTGACAAACTCTGCCGGAGAGAGGAAGATGCCATGGCAGACGCACATGATCCTCACTTCCTCCCCTTTACCATACTTGTACAAAATTCCATCTATCCTCCTACCATTGGGACCATCACCTGTTGTGAATACACAAGGCATTTCACCCATCCCGTTTCCGCTGACTTCCTTCCCTTTATACCGGGAATCGGGTCTTTTCGAGGGATTTTCCGTTGAACCGGAGGCTGAGGTTTTGCATGAGTTTTTGGTAGACTTGGTTTTTGAAGTATCTGCGTCCGCCGCACCTTCTTGATTGTTTTGCTCTTGCGACGAGTGATTGCCAGTCGAGCTTTTAGCTTCACCGGCGCTACCAGTTCCTGCCAGAGAGTATCACACACCAGGTCAATACTTGAAAGTTAAAAATGAATGTTTCATCAGTAAAAAAGAAGAAGAAAAAAGCAGTTCATCTAGTAATAACGGTTCAGAGTTTTTTTTTTCTTTGTATAATGAGAGTGAGACATACTAATTTATGGAACAATATATCTTGTCTGGTATATTTATCGATCTACATACCCAAGCAGACATCATGAGGGCAGCTGAATAATAGCAATAGCAATGTAACAAGCTTCGCCAAGTCTCACAATGCATTTAATATAACAAAACACTTCAGGGAACAAAATGAAATTTGGTTTGCATACACTTGAATATAAATATCCCAAGATGGGTATAGACAATAAATGTGACCATAGGGTTCACCAAAATGACTGAGTTACAGCACACCAGCCGAATACGGAATACCTATAGAATGAACTGACCAACCAAGCGATCAATACATAGGCAGTAACCAAACAGAAGAGGAGAGAAAAACATGGAACGCGCAAAAGTTTTTAGGGAACCAAAAATAGGAACTAGAAAACAACTGGACGATTTAATCTATTCTAAGAACGAAAGCTAAAAGTGTGAATCTTCACGCAAGTAGCAAGAGATCGACTTTTTCTATAAAACATTGCCAAAGCTACGAACATCTCTTACCACAATCGAATTCAAATAAATCAAGCTAACTCCAATCCAAAAAAAATGAATTACTCAAATAAGCAATGTTTGTGATGCAAGTCAATGCAGTTACCTGGAATAGATTTACTCTCAAACTCGGAAACTCCTGATGAACTCCCTCCTTGTGATTCCACTGATCCCTGCGAGTCCAGCTGCAACTGCTGCTGCTGCCCAAATCCAGAATTAGCTCTCAACAAACCACCACCAGCACCACTACTCTTACATTTCACACTCAAATCAACTCCACCACTCTTTGCCCAATTCGGCAGCCCAAAGGGGCGCCCGACCCATGAACCAGACTTGTAATTGGCTAAAGCCGAAATCATATACTGCTTATCTCTCAAATTAATTCCACCAGAAGCCTCAATCTCACGCCTCTCATCATCCAAGCTCCTCTCTAAACACATCCCCTCTTTATTCAAATTAGGGTTTGTATTAGGGTTTATATTTGAATTCGAATTCAAATTGGTACCTTTCTGCTTCTCCGTTCTCCGCCGCTTCGCCTCCAACCTCCGCAACGTCTGCAACTCCTTCCTCTTCCTCCACTCGTCCTCCGTCTCCGCCGGCAGCGACGATGTTCTCACAATCGTCGGATACGACGATTGCGCCACAACCGACGACACGTCCGCTTCTCTAACAACCGGCAACGTCGTAGCAATCGAAGACGACCTGATTAACTTATTCGAGTGTGGTTTATCAACTCCAAATCTACCGCCTAACGAAAGCCCTAGATTCAATTCTAACTCATCCGAACCCTCAACAACCTCATCCGCTTCCTCCCTTTTCACAAACCCTAGATTACCTCCGACACTTGTCGTCGCCGTCGTCGACATCAACCTCTGCAGCAGATCTTTCGGATACTTATCAAGCTTCCATGATTGACTTCCTCTGCTGCTCCCTCCACTTTCTTTCGCATCGCCCATTCAACCGCCTCAATTCTCCACACCACACACAAACTCGAACTTCTTCAAATTTGAATCACTTCAGAACAAAAACTCCACCACACGGTTCGCCAAATCTTATAAATTCAAAGTACAGCTGCATGCTGCAGATCGAATCCTGCAAACAACCTACTCTTCACGAATCGATGCATCAACAAATCACAATAACTAAGATCAACCCAGTGTTTAAATCCACGCCACGCAATCTCTAAAAAGCCGAAGGCTACGAATTTCCACAGAATCTGATCAGAGAAAACACACAATCTGAAACAGAGAAAAAAATGTGAAACAGAGAAGCATAAAAGAAGAGAGAGATGAAGCAAATAAAAGAAGAAATCGTTGGGACGTTTAGATGATAAATGACGAAAATACCCTTTACCAGCCATGTGGGGACTCTCAAACCAACACGTGTCTCTTACCTACTGGGCTGCCCCTTTTGCCGAAAATTCTTTATATTTTGTTTACATAAAATTACACCCCTCCCTTCAAATTCATTCATTAAATTATAATTAAAAGGTTAAAATAAAATAATATATAAATTTATTAAGAGTCCGGTCAGGTACAAACCACTCTTATATATAAAAATTACAAATCAAATTTCAAGCTGTGTTCAAATTTGTCGAAATCTCGGATATAACACGGAGGGGTATTATGGTCATTTCACATATTTCGGTATGATCACACTTAAACATGGAATGATCACACTTAAACAATCAGACATAAAAAGGAATGATCAGACTTAAACTATTACTGTAGCAATGATCAGACTTAAAACAGAAATGATCAGACTTAAAAAATACAATGATCAGACTTAAATTATACTGTAGCAATGATCAGGGTTAAAAACAGGAATGATCAGACTTAAAAAAAATACAATGATCAGACTTAAACTATTACTGTAGCAATGATCAGACTTAAAACAGGAATGATGAGACTTAAAAAAATACAATGATCATACTTAAACATACAATGATCAGACTTAACTATTACTGTAGCAATGATCCGACTTAAAACATGAATGATCAGACTTAAAAAATACAATGATCAGACTTGAAAAAGGAATGATCAGACTTAAACATACAATAATCAGACTTCTATTACTGTAGCAATGATCAGACTTAAAACAGAAATGATCAGACTTAAACTATTACTGTAGCAATTTTTAGGATGATTATACCCTCGCATCTGTTATGTATTTTCAAATATGTCCGTTTTAATTTTTTTATTTATAAAAACGCCCCGAATTCTGATTGGTCGAAATAGACCCGTGACAATATTTTATTAAATTTTTAATTTTTATTTATAAATTTGATTTGTATTTGATCCGTTTTCATTTATTAAATCTTTAGTTATTTAAAAAGGAGTAACAAATTATCGGAGTAACAAATAAAATAGCAGGATCGATAATCAATAATAAATGTGATGGAATGAAATTTGTGCCAAGTTTATGGACGCGTGTCGAAAAGGGAATGACGCAGGACGTGTAGCCACGTGGGGTTTGAAATTAATGTCTCGACACGTATTCTATAGCTCCAGACGACTCAGTTACCGTCACGTTTCTAAAAAGTACTAGTTATTAGGCACTGTTTGGCTCGCCACTTGTGTGGATGATTGAGCGTCGCTATTATTACATTCACGTCATTTATTAACGAATTTCTAATTCCATTTAATGCACGGTTATGTTTAACAATTATGGCACGTTTAATTTCGAAATTAATTTTTAATATTTATTCCAGAACTAACGTAACTGTTATCCAAACACGCCGTTAGTCTTAACCGGGGTCCGGGTCGGGTCATGGTCAATACTTAGTTAGGTGAAAAGTCAACGTTTGTGTGTGGAGAAAAGAAAATAATCGGCAACGAGAATGCGACAGCGCGACCCACGTGTCTTCCACGACAAATGAGTATTTAACTGGGTCCCATCATTAGTTCAACTTGCGCTACTTTTTTACTTTTTAGACATAAAACGACGTTACGAGATTTCGCCACGTGGCGTGATGTGAAGAGTTGAGGACACGTGTCCAAGTGGGTAGCGGGCTCGCACCTCCCACATCTGTTTGGACAAATTGTACAAATTTTTATTTCATCCAGACAGCGACTGACAGTAAATTTTTAAATACGCAAGTTGTTTAATTTATTTAATCAACGAGGATTATAATATAATTTTATAATTTCTAAAGGGTATATCCGTAAATGTTTGAGATCTGTGAAGATTTGTTTATGTTCAAGACACGTCAGTGATGATGTTGTAGACTGACAGCGCGTTAGCCACTTGTTGTGTTTTGAATGGAGAATGCGACTACATGTTGACGATAACGATTAATGTTTGCAACTTGTATGCTGACGTGGCATGCAAGTTATTTTTGTTTTATTTTATCCTCAAATCAGGTTTGTTTAAAATGTAATTAATATTTAATGTGAACCACTCATATTTAAGATAAAGTAAATCTAATATTTTAAATGTCGGAATATTTATCTAGCATAATCTTTTTATTTTTGACGTAGCACACTTCATTCAAATATTTCACAGTTCTGCAGTTTCGAAATTTTGTTGCAGATTCATAAACTACGAAAGTAAAAGAGTAAAAGGGTGACACATGATAAAAAGTAAAAATGTTGAATGTATGACAAAATTTAGAGCAAAATTTAGAGACAGAGAGCGACATGGAGAGGTATTTTGATAAAATGATCCAGTAAAAACTCAGACTATAAAGAATTTGAGGCTATTCCGGGATAAAATCGGATTGGAGAGAATTTGACGATGGTCAATTTCCCTGAGTCTTGTATTTACCATTTCTGGAAACGGTTTGGAATCCATCTTCGTCGATCTCAGGCTCAGGCCTGGCAAGCGGTGAGGGTGTTACAGTTTTGTCATGTGGATAGGTCTTGTGTCCGTTAGTTCTCACACTGATGTGTCCGTTCTCACTCCTGTGTCCAACATTGTTACTGTCATTAGATGCATCTCTGTGCCTGCCATAAGTTCGGTTGCTGTTGTTGTTGTTGTCTCTATGGGGAGAACCATTCCTTGGTTTGCCGTTGTTTTTGCCTGCAGTAAATGAAGTTGACGAAACATTGAGAACTAAAACTATATTGATAAAACGGTATCAATAAAATTGAACTTGTTGTACCAAAATTGCTCAAGAATCTTAAGTTTTCAGATAACCAGAAACAAAATAAATTAAGCTTCGAATATTTGGAGTGCACCGCTGAAGGTTGTAGCTACTTACCTTTGTTTGTCTTCCTTTTCACAATAACGGGACGGCCATCAATAGAGACAGGTGATGCCTAAAAATAAAAATAAAAAAGGATATGAAAAAAGTAAGAAATGTTTAAATAGAACGATAAACATCTAAATAGTTTTGATTCTCGCAAGAGTATTCGGTGTATAACTAATGAAAAATTGTAGTCTGTTCCGTAAATGATAGGGATGGCCAAATAACTGGATTGTGTAAAAATCAAAGGCATGAACTAAAATAAACCTTGATGGCAGCTTCAGCAGAGATCGCAGACTCAAATTCAATAAAGGCATAACAGATGGGGCCATTCTGTACAGAGAAAATAAAATTTAAAAAAGTGAAATTCATACATTTCGAAGATAATCGACCGAACTGTATAACACAAACCTTTCCCTGAGCATTTCTTATTTGGATGCCTCCCTGCTTAACAGGGCCAAATTTCCTGCTGAAGCTTCGATCAAGCTGATAAGGCTTTATCGATAAAGGTAGTTCCCAGACGGAAACAGATCGGTCTTCAACTGTAAACAAAAGAAGAAAAATCAGAAATGCAAAATATGAAACGAGAAGTTGCGACAATGTTAAACAATATGAACAAAGTCGAACCTTTTTGGTCATCACTTTGAGATGATTTTTTGATATTATCAGCAATAATGTTTGAAGGCTCTTTGGCAATGCTGCTAACTGGGGCTGGTGGAAAAGCGACTGGGGATGGCGATGGAGAAGCCTTAACCAATGGTTTAGGTGCAGCAGGCGCAGATTGAGACGCGGGAGTAGCTGAAGCAGGTGCCTTAATTATGGAAGCATACGACAATTTTCCATTATGCTGGCCATTAGAACTTGCTGACTTATTTGTAGTGATTTTCTCGCCCAATGATGTCTTAGGCTCAACAATAACTTCCTTATCAACAACAGCAGATTCAGAATATTTTTTCACACTCCCAGCCTTCACTTTCACCGCAGTCAACTCTGAATATAAATCAAACAAGTCAAACTAATTTAAAACTCTCCAAATATCATAAAGAGACAAAAAGTAACAGATAGCA
This sequence comes from Rhodiola chrysanthemifolia, assembly GCA_033675395.1. Classification (NCBI taxonomy): domain Eukaryota; kingdom Viridiplantae; phylum Streptophyta; class Magnoliopsida; order Saxifragales; family Crassulaceae; genus Rhodiola; species Rhodiola chrysanthemifolia. The sequence goes on from CM066207.1 coordinate 18,380,242, forward strand.
ATGTCCGACAATAACAATACCTGTTTCCTCCGCAGCAGCAACAACCAAATCTTTTTCAACGACAGCAATAGGCGCGCTGACATCATCCCCACTATAGTGAAGCACATCATTCAGCACATAATAACCCATCTCTTGCGGCGCCAAGAAAAACATCTGAGAAAACCTCCTCTTCAACTCCTCGCTGCCAATTAATCCAGTAACCAGAATCACAAGCCCGTCGCCATAAGAAAACTGAGCGTCAACAGCACAAATTTCCACCAAGCTATCACCCTTAGAATACAAGGACTGAATGAAATCATCAATTCCCTGTTCACAAATCAAACGCAATGCCGACGTTATCTCCAGAATCTCAAATTCACAATTTAAATACAAAAATCTCATAAACCCTAAAAATCTAAAATTTACAACACAATTACAAACCAAAAAAATCCCTTAAAACATGTTAATACCCTAAAATCTCAAAAGCCCTAGCAATCTCAACTTCACAACATAAATACAAATCCTGAAAATTCCTAAAACAGATTAATACCCTAAAAATCTTTACATTACAGCACATATCAAATCAAAAATAAATAAATATTAATGAACAATCGAAATAAACAGATCTAAGAAACCTGATCATCTGCAACATAAGATGCTTACTTTCAAAGTTGTGACGTACGCCATCAATCCGTCAAGACCAGGCCTGCTAACAACACTGGATTCGTCGTAGAACCTGTGAACTTGTTCCAAGCTACTTCCCAAGATTTGATAGTACTGACACAGGAAGGCGTCGGCAACCTGTTTGGCGGTGCCATTAACTGCAGAAACCTGATGAGTGTTCTCCATATCCACACTCATCTTCGCACCGCCAACGAATCGATCAGATCATAAAAATCCTCACACGCCTTGATCAAGAAAAACACAGAAGAATATCAAAACCGAATTTGAGAAAAAGTAGATGGGAAGAGGAAAAGTTTCGAACTTGAAATACCTCCTGGGATTGGTGGACGATTAGGGTTTATTGATGCGTTTACGATTTTATATTGGAATGATTTATAATTATTTCTAAAATTTTATTTGTCGAAAATCGTTTTGGAAAAGTATTTCGTTTAGAGATACAGAATATATTTTAGCGAAAAAGTTGAGATTTGTATATTTCTTTTTATTGATAAAATATTTTATCAGCTCGTTTTTTTTTTAAAAGTAAGCTAAAAATAGGTATATTTATTAACGGGTTTTTACGAAATTTAAAGGGAGGAATAAAATAAAGTAAACTCTTCAGCCTTAAGGGTCAAAAAAAAGGCAATAATGTAAACTTTTAAGGCAAAATTGAATATGAGTCGCCATAAATTGGATATTTTGAAATAACATACTTTTTTTTTTTAGTTAATGGGTTTTTACACGTCATACATATTATCAATCACCATAAGAATAAATATATACATTTTGTATGAAAATTCTTTATCGGTACATATGAATATTAAACTCTTGGAGCACAGGCCACAGGGCACCAGCCACCACACGAATTTAATGCTTGAATTGTGTTCATTGAAGCACGCACCATAATGTATCTCTGACTTTGAAACCGTCGAACATAAACTTGAACTCAGCACATCCACGCACGCATGGAAATAATAGACAAGACAGCAACCTACCTGTATGATACAACACGTCCACGAGGGACGAATAACAGCTTCGAGGGAGGAATAACACATAACAAGTCCACGTCAAGGCGGCAAAAACACATCCACACGGGATGAATAACACTCCTCACAAAATTGAGAAGAAATATGTTACTCATGAGAGTCGAACACACCTCTTGACAAGTTCAAGCCACTCGACCAACTCCTTTTTCGCGAAATAACATACTTTGTAGAATTTAATATTTAAAATAATCAACAAAAATTTGATGGGAAATATTTAAAATAATCAAATTGATGAATATCAGAATATATGAGTAGGGTAGGTGTAAAAAAAATTGAAGCATCTAACAATAAATATTGATGAATGATCCCATTTAATGAATTTGTTTTATTTTTTTGACCTTTTTTGTTTTTGTTTTTAATTTTTTCGATGAATGGTGGGTACAATATGAATCATAATATTTCAATGCATATCGTGAAGAGAGAGAAAGAGAAAACAAACTCACAAATTGTGAGAAAATTGGTAACCCCAAGATTCGAATCCGGATTTAAGAATATAAGATTGACTCCTTAACCAACAGGTCACCACCATGTTAGTTTTTTTCTTTTTAGTGACATGTTCTTTATTACCACTTTTGACGATGCTTTAGAATAAACTAATAAAGTTTAACAACAGATGTTCACATACAAAGATGATCCTTAAATGTTAAATCGTTGCCTTAAGAGCATCCCCATCATGATCAAAAAAATCATATCATCTATATCTCTCATCTTTTTTCTCTCTCATCTAATCATCTCTCGTGGTTTTTTCAATCACATGCACCCCACCATGATCCAAAAAAAGTTTATCATCAATCTCTCTCATCACTACATAAATTATAGCTCATAAATGTTAAGATTAATAAAAATATATCAAAGTGTATCTCGTTTTATAAAGCTCAAAAAATTATGAATATTGGTATTTATTTTGATTTTTTTTAATTTGTAATTTAGAAGATATATTCGTTGCAAGATCAAAATAAAAACTGTACTGTTTCTTACATAGGACAGGTGTCGCGTTGCGATTGGTTCATTCTCATGCTCAAAACACACAAAAAAGAGCATGAGATGCTCATTTTTTTTAAAAACCATGTGATGGTCTTTTTGATGATCAAAAAAATCATGGTGGGGGTGCATGATTTTTTTGATCATCTCTCATGCTCACTTTCTATGCTCCAAAAAAGCATGGTGGGGGATAGGGGTGGACAAAACCCGACCCGATAACCCGGCCCGACCCGGTCCACTTAATGTCGGGTTAGGGTCCAATTAACCAACCCGGTATAATTTTCGAATCGGGTTACCCGATTTCATAAGTAATATAAAAAATACTAGATTTTTAATGAGATTCAAACCTTATACGTACGTCATATGAATAAAAATTTATTTGTGTTCTCGTGATATATCACACTACATATGAATATGTAATTGATTTGCAATAAAAAATAAAATTGTAATACTAAACTTTAAAATATTTATATCATGATAGATGACCATGAATGTTTTATGCTTTTTAAAAATTTTAGTTTTAGGGTCGGGTTCGGGTTCACATAATTGACCCGGTCTTTCGGCCCGATTTGGGTTCGAATAAATGACCCGATCATTATTTCGAGCCGGGTTAGGACCATGCACAACCCGTCCCAACCCGTCCAACGCCCACCCCTAGTGGGGGATGCTCTTGGGTTCAATTTTCAACCTCAAATGTTTTGAACTAATAAAGTTTAGAGAAAGTACTGTTTGGGGACCTGAACTATCACCATTTTTCAACTTGTGGGCTGAGCTATAAAAAGTTCCAAACAATGGGGAACTATCAAATAAATTTTCAAACAAGAGGCACTATCTAACGCCGTCCAACGGCGTTAACTCCGTTAGTTAATAAATTAATAAAACAATTAAACAATTCACAAAAATATAAAAAAAATTTAAAATTGCCAAGTTTTTTTAAATGTTAAAAAGTTATAATAAATTAAACGAATTTATCAAAATTAAAAAAAATTAAAAATTTTAATAAAAAAGAATATAAAATTTTTGAGAAAATAAAAATTACAAACTTTAGAAAAAAATAAACACAAAATGAAAAATATGTTTAAATTTTGTTTACAAAGTTCCCATACAAACAATTTAAGAAAATATTAATTATTGTTCCTATGTAGTTTGAACTATATAAGAGGTATTAGAGATATAAAAAAATTATATTCCTTTTATTAAAAATTAAAGTTTTCAATTTTTTTATAAATTCGTTTAATTTTTACAATTTTTAACCATATTTTTAAAAAATTGGCATTTTAAAAAAAAATTAAGTTTTTTATTTTTATATTAATTTATTAACTGAGGGAGTTAACGTGGTCCTAGTAAAAACCCTAATGGCGTTACACGGTGCCCCTTGTTTGGAAAATTATTCGATAGTTCGCTCATTGTTTGAAAGTTTTTATAGTTCAGCCTACAAGTCGAAAAATGGTGATAGTTCAGGTCCCCAAACTGTACTTTTCCCTAAAGTTTATCATTATTTCAAATTAATTATCTCGGAACGAGGTGCATTCTATTTGTTCGACATGCCTTTTACAATAACAATGTTCACTCACCCATGTGTTTTCATTGATGAATGAGTTTGAATTTCTTTCTTCTTCTTTTTTTGTTTATGAAGGAGTACAATGATACAATACATATCATCTAGTACATATATATATATCCGTCGCTCGAAGCACAGGCCAGGTTCGACACCTTTTACCATGGATCCGCTCACATCACGAGGCGGGACGATGAAGAGGAAAAGGAAAAGGAAGAAGAAAATAAAGAGAAAATTGATGGCCCGGGAACTCAGGGCGTAAGGACCCAACCATCTTATGGTGGACTCCTTAACCAATAGACCACCATCCATGTTGATGATGAAAATTTCAATTGAAAGATAGATGAACGGTAAGTGGAATATGTTTGTATGAATTAACAATTTTGACTAGGGACGGACCCATAAATTGAGAAAAGGATGACGGTCAAAAATAGATTGCAACATTAAAAATTAATACTGTTTCAAAACAAAGTTATTAAGTTATACAAAGAACATCTTGTTTGCGTATCAAGAAATCATCTGTTATTCCTATAAAAAAAACATCTATTATTCTACCCATGATAAACGTTTTAATTATTTTATTCTCAATGTTGATAACCAACCAATTCGACAGAAAATCATTTTATATTTTGTTGTGATTTAAACCTCATTATGCTTCATCAAAAAAAAAAACCTCATTATGCTCATGTTAAAACCTCGTTATGCTTATCTATATGGTACTATGATATATTTTTGCTGTATACCTAGAAACGTTCTACTTTATTCATATCAAAGCCATTATCAATTTCAAATCTTTTTTACTTTTGGAGAATGACGTTCCTTCATAAGTCCGATTCTTAAATCCAATTCTTAAGTTCAATTATTGACAAATTATTCCCTTCATTTTTATTAGACATTTTCTCGTTTCTCAATTATTTCGGTGTCGTTTTACCCTTTCATTAGTTTTCCAGTCACTGTGTACCTTTCGACTTTCATGGAAGTCGGGACTTTTTTTTTTTTTGATAGTGGAAGTCGGGAACTTTAAAGTCCAAAACCAACAAAAAGTAAAACAAATGTGAGCACAGTCGGCCATAGCTTTTTTTTTAAAAGAAAAGGCACAGCCTTTTATTTAATTCGATGAAATAAGAAAATATAAAAAACAATAACACGGTCAAAACTAAATAAAATTGGTATTTTTTGGCACACGAGCTGAAGCACGAAGTGTATTTTTAGCATCGTCAATAGTCTTATATTCCTTCTTGTGCGGCTTCGGAGGAGACTCCAAAATTTCTCCAAAAGTTTTGGAGCAATCATCAAAGGCGCATTTTGAGCGTGGGTTACTGGCAGTGGCGGATCCAGAAATATTTTTGACTGGGGGCAGGGCCGGCCCTCATGCCTTAGCTGTCTTGGACCATGCCAAGGGCTCACAGTCCAAGGAGCATATTTTTCTCAAATTTTATAAATATTTATATGTTACTTGTTTAATTGTAGGCATATTCTACTATCAAAAAAAAATTGTATGCATATTCTCGAAAAAAAATCTGATAATTTGTAAATGGGCTGACAAAAAAAAACCCAAATAACACTAAATAAAACCTATGAAATGGCCGAAAAATATCAGTAGTCCATAATTTGTATTAAATAACATCTCAAAAAATTGGAACATATTCATGAAATTTTAGGTAGGACCTAGACGGGCTAGACAGAGGATTTTTAGAATACAGTTTTGGCATCTGTAAAGTAAAATTACTCTATTTGAGATAGTATGGACTAATTTAATTCACATGTCAAACTGTCTTACACCATCCGTTTTCCGCCTCTCTATCTTTTTCTGCCGACACCGAAAAACTAACACCTCCGTTAAGAGTTAAAAACTTTATTGTAATTTCAATTGCGATATTATTTGTTTGATTATAAGACTTATTTTGAAGTTATAAGTTAGATTTATATTGATTGGTTATAAGGTCAAACTAATATATTAAGGATAAACATAACTTAAAATTGATTTCTAATTTAATGATTTAGGAGCTAAAATTAAAAGTTAATGGGGGCAAAGATTAAAATTCAATGGGGGCATATATCAAATTAACTATACATTTAAACAAATTTTGGAAATTTGAGTGGGGGCATCTGCCCCCATATTGATGGCTATGGATCCGCCCCTGATTACTGGACACAACATCATTCAATAATTCGTGGTCTGATTATGCTCTTTAAGAATACCCAATATACCAAATATGGAAGAAAAAGAAGGCGATGAAGTTGAGTGAGCTGGCACAAATGAGCAGCCATCGCATTAAGATTCGAAGATGGATGACTTTGATGCTCAGGTAGATCGGAAAAAATTGAAGAACCTCCACTAGGGTTTATAATCTTTGCAGAAGAGGTAGTTATCGCCGCGGCAGGAGAGCTTTCATCCACCGCAGGTTCAATTGCCACCCGATGGAGGGTTTTCAACCATCACTAAATCCGCAGCATGTATACTCGCCTTCACTCGATGGATTGAATCTAAACGATTCGAATCAGTTTTCTTACGCCAAACCCAAGAACCACGCGAGTATTTGTGCTGTCGGTGATGATAACGACATTCTCGACAAAATGGCGGTTTGGACCGAGCCGAATGATAAAATCTCGATTGTGGAGGAGGAACTTAGCTTTGTTGAAAAAGCCAAAAAAAAAAGAAGCCAGATTAATAGACGCCGAAGCTAAATAGAGGAGTTCAAGTTTCATGAGGATTTATGCAATTTTATGAGATAAGAGCTTGGAATCAAATGTTTTGGTTGATCCGTTCAAGATTCAAGTGATCAAGGTCAAGAGGAGGCCTTCTACACTTGTTTGATCCCTTCTGCTATTACTTTATACTTCGAGCTTCACTTGTAAACTCAACCCTATTAGAGTATGTTTCCTTGTAAACAAAATAATCACTCTGAACAAATTGCTATTTTGTGGCTCATGAAATACAAATATATTTAATCAAGTTTCATCTCACTTTTTTCTCTCTCCTTCCTGTTTTCTCCAGAAGACTCTCGACTCCAGTTTTCCCCTTTACTGTTTCCCTTGCCGGCCTCCCTTCGATTGCTTCCTCAGCCCCATCTCTGGCGTCTGGCGTCTTGCTCCGGAGATCTGCCTGGTTCTCTCCTCTTGAGGGTGCTGGACGGATGGCGGCGATTCGCCGGATGTTTTGGGGATGGGTGGCTGAGGATCAGCCGATGGGGTGGTGCGGTTTTTTTGGGCGGTTATCGCTGATTGTTTGCTGTTGATTACCTTTACTTTTCCTTTTTGTGTGGTTCTTTCCTACCTGTTTGCAGGGCTTCCTTTCCGTGCCGAATTCGGCTGGAATTTCCTTTTCTTCCTCCTCCGTTTCCGGAGGTTTAGTACCTGGGGTTTGTTTTGATTGCAGGTTGGTAAGGCGTAGTGTTTCGCCTTCGTGTAGGCTGCAGGGTGGAATGGTGGGCTTTTATTGCTGAAGTTTTGTAGAAATTGTGGCTGGGGCTTTAGTGAATCTTTGAAGCTTGGCTTCGTTCGTTTGGCCACCGTTGGTGTGATATGAACTTTGGACCTCTCAAATATAAAGACGCTTCAACAGCTGGAGGATGGATTCGCTTAACACGGATTGCGCTATTACGTTTTCTGTGTTTCATTAGTGTTCATTCCTGATGTTGTTGTTTCTTCTTTATATGTGTTGTTGTGTCCGGTTTGTATTGCCCTCTGTTCCATTAAAAAAAAAAGAAAAAAAAAGAAATACAAATATATTTAATATAATGTATTCCATTTGCTAAACTATGCCCAACTTCTCATGGTCTATTTCGGCACATCTGGAGCTGGAATTATCCCCAACTTCCGTCTAACATCGTCCAAGTCTTCGTGAAAATGGCGCTCATAATATACGCACATCAAGTCCGTGCACTTCATCCCAGCACGGACTGCCCAGGGAAAATAGTGTTTAAAAAACATTGACCTCTGCTTCTCGCTAAATCTAGCTGTGCCTCCCACGACAGACATTAAGCACATGGGAAGGTACATTTGCTCAAACTCAATCACCTTCAAAGCCGACTCGCCCATCAAGTTAGTAGGAAGGTTAAACAGTGTGTGCCAAAAGTCATGAACTTCACGGGCTCGCATAGCCACATAAGCTAGTTCATCAGTGTCCATAAATCTTACAGGCGGACGGTCATCTGGGGAGAAGTTCCTGGATCCCATGAACTTCGCATAGGCTGCACCAAACGTGTTCGGCGGCATGTCCCATGCGTGCCCAACATTTGCAGATATCACACGTGGCCTTTCCAATAACACTGCCTGTTTAACATAGTTTGTGAAAATCAAACATTACTCCCAAATTTCAAATCACAGTTTAAAAGGGAAGCATTTGACCATAAATCCGCCAATCAATTCGACAATGAAATCAGCAACTTGAAGTGAAGCTAAATGATTGAACACCATGATCGAACAAATTGTAGCTGAGTATATATAAATTTAGAGAATGAAATATCCTTATTGCTAACTCACTCTTCCTTCTTCACATTTCTTCATCCTTTCCAGAACTCTCTCAAACGCAGGTTTCCCTGTCGTTTCGCCCAAGGCCGCTATCAAATCGGCCCTCCTCGGATCCACCAACGCGCCCAGCGCCGACCCAACAGCCACCGCCGCCTGTTGCCATCCTTTCAGCCTGATCCTCGCTCCACCAATCACTCCCCTTTCCGCCATCTCAAAACCCTAATCAACCTAAAGCATAAAAATATATATATAACATATCTTTCTCACGACCCAAATCCACAAATATGAATTTATTCACACGCAGATCACCATCGTCCAAAAATCATTGCTTATTTTCACCCAATCCGTCAGAAACCATTCGATGCATAAAACTAGATGACTAACAGAACAGTCTAATCGCCGCCGATAAAATCAATAACAATTTCACATACCGAATCGATACTCGTTACGAAAATGTGATCTTTTGATTTTCTGCTATCCGCAGCTGCTCGAGATGTGCGGAGGAAGAAAAAGAAATCATCCATAGAGGCCAACCTTATAACGTCTAACGGTGTCGTTTTGACTCTGATTGGAGTTGAGAATTCGCGTAGGCAGCTGGATCTGGGCCGGAGCCTAAAAAAGAAACCAGAAGACAAGGCTCAGAAAATGGATGTCGTTTTTGTGTAGTGGCACTGGCTGAAAAATCGTCGATGGATCGGAGTTGCCAAGTTCCATTTTGACGACAACAATGGTGTACAAGGACGAAGACGACGACGATGCGTCGCTTCCTCCGCTGCTCAAACGCCTCCCGAAGGATTTCGGAGCTGAGCTTGGTGACTTTGATGATGATGATGAGGACGAAGAGGAAGGTGGGGACTTTGGGACGATGATTGTGAAGCCGAATCGCGATCGGAGCTCGAGTAACGATCCGTACTCGGATCGGACTTTCAAGCGGAAGTATGATGATGATGATAGTGAAGAAGAGGAAGAGGGAGTTGGAGTTGGAGAGGAGGGATTTTCGACGTTCGTGGTGAAGGGAGAGAGTGAGTCGGTGAGTGGAACGGTGGTGCGGCGGAGTGGTGGTGGGTTTGGAGGGACCACGACGATGGGGAGGGCGGTTGCGAGTATGCAGGCGATTAGGGAGTTAGGGGGTGGGAAGCAGAAGAAAGTGAGTGCTTCTTCTTCTCCACAAGTTGGTGAAGAAGGTGGGAGATTTTTCAACAGGGGCTCAACAAGTTCACTTCCTGAATGTTTTACTAGAGAGGATCCTTCCACCAAGTATGAAATGCTAAATGAGCTTGGTAAGAAGGAATTTCAAATTCTTGTTTCCTTTCAGTTCCTAATCTTGTGTATTCAAAATTTATAATAATATATTGTGATTGGTTGGTTGAAATGGAGATTGCAGGGAAAGGATCTTATGGATCAGTGTATAAAGCTAGAGATTTGAAGACTTCAGAGTTGGTGGCTATTAAAGTTATTTCTTTAAGTGAAGGGGTATGCTAGATTTCGCTTCTGCCTTCCAGACCATATGTTGAATTTCGTTTATTTAGAGTTGAGTTTGGTATTTTGGGGGTTTTAGGAGGAGGGATATGAAGAGATTCGTGGCGAGATAGAGATGCTGCAGCAGTGTAGCCATCCAAATGTTGTTCGTTATCTTGGAAGCTATCAAGGGGAGGATTATCTTTGGGTTGGTTTTCATCCGGCTTAAACAGCTTGCTCAAAATTAACCGTCTTTTTTTTTAGTTCACTTATGAATCTATGTCATGGCAGATAGTCATGGAGTATTGTGGGGGTGGGAGTGTTTCTGACTTGATGAACACTTCCGAGGAGCCTTTGGAGGAGTATCAGATAGCTTTTATTTGTAGGGAGGCATTGAAGGTACTAATTAGTCCTATAGCCTGTAGCTTAAGTTGACCACTACACTTGCATATCTAATGTATTAATTGTGAAGGAGCTTTTTTTCCTTCTTTACATCACTTGATTTGTCTTTGTGATATGCTCTTGAGTCAGAGCATGGCTCACTTAGCAAGTCAATTGAGCTTATGAGTTATGGTAGATGAGCTATGTGTTACTTCCCATATTTTTCTATTGGAAAACTGAAAGGAGAATTATTTTCTGTAGGGCCTTGCATATTTACATTCGATATTCAAGGTTCATAGAGACATTAAGGGTGGGAATATCTTGCTGACAGATCAAGGGGAGGTCAAGTTAGGTTAGTGCATTTTGTAAAATTTTCAAAGTCTTGATACCAGCTATAGAACTTTAGTCTAACAGCTTATGTGATGAAAAAGTTAGGATTTAAAAGATCATAAATCGTCTAATGTCTTCTATCCAGCGTAAGTAATCCGTTACAATCATTTTATTTGTTAGAGCTGTCTATTAGGAACACTTTTTTTTTCTCTCAATCAGTCTATCAGAAACACTTGCGCACCTCACATCTTAAATGACGAAAAAGATCTTAACAGTTCATATATGATGATGCAGTCTTGTACATCAATAAGAATTTTATCAGGTGTCATCATTTATTTTTACTTAGGGTCTGAATGTCTGATTGATGAGAATTACCAAACAAATTGTTACATACTATGTAAGCTTGAAGGACATCTCTTTTTGTCCGCATTTCACACTACTTACTAATTATTGGTGGTTGTAGGAGATCTGGTGTTGCATTATTTCCTTATACTTGATAAAACATCAAACTGAATTGAAAAGTTGTCTATGCTATGCATAGTTTCTCCATCAACACTTTCCCACTTTAATGATATTTTTTTGTCGGTTTAACGTGACCAGGGGACTTTGGAGTTGCAGCACAACTGACAAGGACCATGTCAAAGCGCAATACGGTATTGAAATTAATTAAATACAGTTAGGAAAAACATGCTCGCCATTCTGTGCTTACATCCAGTTTTGCTGCATACGGCAGTTCCACAATTGATAAGATTATAGATTCAGCTTTGGTAACTGTCCAGCGAGTTGCGCAGATTGTAGGAGGTTTTAGTGTTGTCTTGGTTTGCTTTTGTTTCGTAATCTTGGTTGTTTCCCTCTGAATGGCAGGGTTTTAGTTGCCATTGTATATTCCATCCCTTTTGAACGAAAGCGCAGTTTCTTCACACACAAAAAAAAGATTATATTTACTTGCCTTCTTTACTTTGAAAAATTTGTTAGTAAAGTTTCTATCGTTCTTGCCAATTTTTGTTACAGTTCATCGGGACGCCTCATTGGATGGCCCCAGAGGTTATTCAGGAGAGTCGTTATGATGGAAAGGTATATTTTCTCTCACTTTTTGCATGTAAACAGGCAAACAGCCTATCAGTGTTGGACATTTTTTTTGCTTCATGACGATTAAAGAGGCCTGTAAAGTATGCACAGTCATATCAGCCAGTTCTAAACTATCATGCTGTAGAACGCCTTTAGTTTGCTTAATCTATTTTCAAGGCATAACCCATAGTTGTGTTTAGATATGAAGAATTGCATAATCTATTTTTCATGAGGGAAGCTACTACATGCCACCATTGGATATGTAAAAAATAAACTTTGTTAAGAGCTTAATCGTCCACAACATGTGTTTTGTGTATAGTGAAACTATTAATGATGATATTAAAAAAAGTAAAAGGCTTTTATCTATATAGAGAAATAAGCATTCCTATATCGATGCGTGCGTGCAGGTATTGGATATATATTTATAGTCAGATCACTAATAATCGAACATATTACTGGAAAACTTGTTGTTGCCACTCTTCTTATTCAATTACATATGTTTCAGGTTGATGTGTGGGCGCTTGGTGTGTCGGCTATTGAAATGGCGGAGGTAAGCCACAATGATTTCTCTGTTTTTCTTTTTCTGTATGCTAGTGGAATATTTATTGGACGCCATGACAATGCAGCTGTCTCTCTTTAATCTTTACTATCCATTTATATATCTGACTAATGTGTGCTCAGGCCTATCAAAGTTTTTGTTTTCTTTCTTATCAATGCCTAACACTTAATAAGGCAATAGTCCTGTTGGACAGGATTCAACTGTATTTGTATATGCTGTCTGTTATGTGATATATGTACCTGAAAGTTCAAGCATTTTTTGTCTGAGTTGGGAGTAATGTTGGTCCTGCAACTTACATTAGTCTCGGTTAGTTAGGTGTTTATATGTTGTTGACTTTAATTTTTTTCTCTGTTTGCATTTCACAGGGACTTCCACCAAGATCAGCAGTACATCCAATGAGAGTAAGTTGTAACATTCAATGGTACTGCATCTGCAATTCAGTACGTATATGTAATGCATGGCCATGCTAGTCAGTTGTCTCAAATGTCTCTTAGCACATTCTGCTCACTATTTATCCTCGGATAGGTTTTGTTCATGATATCCATTGAGCCAGCTCCAATGCTTGAAGATAAAGAAAAATGGTAAGCATTTTGTAATGAGAAAAAAGTTGTAGAATCCATCCATAACCCTATTTGTTTACTTATAGAGTCTAGTTTACTTTAGACTATAACAAATTTCATTCAACTTTTTTTAGGTCTCTTGTGTTCCATGATTTCATTGCAAAATGTCTTACTAAAGAACCACGTCTTCGCCCTACAGCAGCTGAGATGCTGAAGGTATATATAAATCACAATAATTGTGCGCTTACAATGAGTGAAATTGCATGGCGTCAATATTTGTCAACCTCTGGGTTGCAACTATTTCGATACGGTGGTAGACTTTATTCACCTCATATCCAAGCCTACCTTCTTTGGTGCACCAAAATATGTGTCTAAGAATTCAATTTTGTACGTGGGACGTAGCTAAATATGCTCCACATCAATTTACGGGCGCTCATTTGGATGCAGCACAAATTCATCGTGAAATGCAAAACAGGAGCTTCTGCCATGTTGCCAAAAATTGAGAAGGCCAGAAAAATTAGGGCCTCAATGACTCTTCAATCACACAGTCTGGCTTCAGGGACGATTGTATCTAGAGATACGGTACATCATGATGATCAGTTTATTTTTGCATTGTTTGTATATTAGTCAAACAGATATCAACAATCTTCATATTCAATTTGGAATAGCCTCTAGAAGGTCCAAAAGTCAATGAAGAGTATGGAGATACTGTCCCGTCGAAGCCTCCTAGAAATGATCTGCATACAATGAGTACTTCGAGGAAGCAGACTTCATCAGTGGATTTACCTGGAACTGGTATTGCTTGTTTATTTCACAAATACATTACATTTTGAATGTTGCAAAATAGATATTGCATCCATCCATTTATCAATCAGAATGACAAATCATGTAGAATTATACAAAACCTAATAGGTTTCTTCACACTTTTTTCATCTTAATTTTGCTCTTAGTATTAGTAATAAGTCATTTTATGCATAGCGAATGGTGCCACGGCAACATTTTACTATCAATTGTCTTATATTCAAAGCATAATAATGCAATATCTGATTGTGTGACCACTGATTTCCTTAGGTGACTTTGGGACTTTTATAGTTCATGATCAAGCAGAAGCAAACAAGGTTGCCTCACACACATTATCAACAATCCCGGAAGCTTCGTTTCCATCTGGTGGACTTGACAGCTCTGCCAACAATAAGACGTCAGTATCAGATATTAACCAGTAATATGCCATTTTCTATATCCCTTACATTTCAGCTCAGAAATGTGCCTTATTTGTTCTTGTCTGTACTGCGCTCCTTGAGCAATTGCGTGGTCACGTATGCAGGGGACAACATGCTGTTACAAGCATAAGTGGTGAGTTGCAGCCATTTACAGAAGTATCGCCTTCTGCTCCCAAGGGAGACTCTCCCGAAGGAAAATTTCCCTCTCAGGTAGGGGGCCATACCAGCAGTCACCTTCAGAAGAGTGAGACTGTCAGTCGAAAAGCGTTTGCTTTGCAGGATAAGGTATTCTCTAAAAAAAATTTGATTATAGAAAAGCTCTAAGTAAGAACAGGACTGCTAAATTGAACTTCAAATTTTTTTTGTTCAACCTTCTAAAACCAAACACTCCCGTTAATAATCCGACCTTGGCCGGCCACTGAGACTTTCCATGACTCGAATAGAATCAGTAATTTCTCTTGTACAAGCTAAGCATTGAAACTATTGACACTCTTCAGTTATTTTTGTTGGTGATGGTTGTATTAGCGACCAGTTGTATTGATCATTTACATCGTTGTTTGAATTTGGCTCTCTACCAGTTGTATTGATCATTTACATCGTTGTTTGAATTTGGCTCTCTTTGTGGTGATTTCTTATTTCAATTGTTGACATTACAGCTTTGGTCTATATATGCTGCTGGTAACACAGTGCCTATTCCATTTTTGAGGGCCTCAGATATATCTCCAATCGCACTCTTGTCAGACAATGTGCTCGGGGGCAGAGAGAATGACAAGAAGAAAAACATGGCCATTGAAGCACTTCAAGAGCTCTTTACTGGAGATAGCCAGTCTAAAAAAGGCCGAAGAGGACAAAATGAGGTATTTTATTTTATTTTGTCGATAAAGTTCATTGATTTTCTCACGCCTGTCACTTTCATTCTTACCAATGGCTATATTTTACAGATACCACTTCCACCAGGTGTACTCCAGAGGCTCAATTCAAGCTCTACGCTAATGAATCTCGCACAGGCCTTGGCATACCACAAAATGTACGCCTTTCCATAATTTAATATCATACCATATCAGTTGGTGTATAACCGTTTTTCTATTCATGTCACATGTAGATCTCCGTTGTGGCATGCACTCACCCCTTGAGTACTAAAACAATCGCCTACCTTGTATTCCTCCCGTTGTCCCCCATCTACTAATTATGAATATCTAATATCATGCATCTTCTGCAGGTGTTACGAAGAGATGCCACTGCAGGATGTACAAGCAGCTCAAGAACAACAAACTATAGAAAACCTCTGCGATACAATACGAACCATTCTCCGCCTCTAACAGTAGTCCCTTGTACATCGTCAGAACTTGTTACAGTCCGTGTTGTAATATCTAAGCACCCAGCCATGCCATGATCACTCATCACATGTGTGACCAAATTTCTGGTAAACATTCATCAATGATTAGAGCTTCTCAACTAGGCAACTGTCATTTTAGGTCATTGTAATTTGTAATGTAACCAAGTCAAAGACTTTTATCTGCAGATAATGAAATTGTGTTTCCCTTTTTGGCCAAATGGAATCATCCTCTTTAAAAGTCTTGACAGACATGATGACCACATTATAATATAGTACAATTCAAGTAGATCAAACCATGTGACAAGTTGATGAAATCTCCCATTAAAGAATGTTTTCATCACTTTGTTAACACTGCACATGCATATGTAGACTTAATGATATGATCATGACCATTTCATATCTTCAATCTCAAGCAACCACACCACACACACACCAAAGCCTTTCCTTAATCTCCTTGTTTTGCCCATTTCATTATGCCCAATCTGAATAGGTAATGAAGTGCATGGAATTGTGAAAAAGCCAAGAATATGCCAATCTTAATCTCCTAACACCACCACCACATGTTACTAGCAAGCCAATTTCAAAAGGCCTTTTGTTAAAGTTTGTTGCTTTCAATCTCATCCCCACATCAGTTGACAAAAATCCTTCATTTGCTGCTTACTTACTTTTGAGTTTGAGCAAAAGTTAACATAATAACAAAACCAAACTATTGTGGCTTTTCTTCTTGAGCTTAAAAATTGTGTGCTACTTACTACTTCTGCTTTAACTTTCTAACTTGGCATATCTCAACATCAGTTTATGTCATTGGCCAGCAGCTTCTGTGGTGGAGAAAGTTTTGAGTAGTGTAAAAGGTGCATTACAATGATCTTCTTAAAGTTAGCAAGAAAGTTGTGCCATTTAGGTAGATGAAGATTTCAATTCTGACAGAAAGAACCAATCTATATCTGTTTCAGTTTGATTTGGGGATTGAGATTCTTAATAGTTTTGCATCAGTGGTAGAGTTAGGTATTGTTGGCCTGTTGGGTGGGTCCATTTCGATGAGATTCATTTCCACATAATGTCGACATATGAAAGTACTAAACAAGATTGGTTCATTGTGGTTGATTTAAATTTTAAAGAATAGCAACGAACAACCCCACCAACATGTCAGCCTTTTTCAAAGATTGATAGATTCCTCAAATGGGGGGATAAGAGCTATCTATCTATGGGGTAACATGTCCTTTGATTTGTCCTCCCTCGTGTGGGGGCCACTTTCTCTTCTACAATCCAATACTTGGTAGAACCTGCAACTTGGTATCATGTGGTGCTTTGCTTTGGAAGCTACATAAAAGAACAAGAGGATTGATAGAAGATAAATGCCAAAGACAAAACAAAATTGGGAGCTTATTCACTCATGAATTGATTTGATGTTCAGTTTTTATTTCACAAGTGAGAATAATTATAAATAGTTTCGCACTAAAATGATATATGTTTCAGCATTATAATGATTTGATGGGGCGGTGATAATTCGGTACTTCATACTATACATACTTTTAATGTTGGTTCTCGAAAGGTGCCTAACTCACATTAGTAGTGTAGTGTATGATAAAATGTTGGAATTGTTAAACTACTAATGAAGATTTATGATTCTCAAAAAGAAGTTCCAATTGGATGGACACGACCTAAAGTTTTATATGTTGTATGATTAGGACTTAAAGTTCGAATCAATGAATTGAAATGGCATATAGCAATTTTTTTGATCATAACACAAAGTGCTCTTTCTTCGAAGACAGATTTGGCATCAATACCTTCTTCCAAAATTCAATGCCTTTGAGTTCAATAATCTTGACACACACACACACCCCTATCAAGTTATAATCATTGCATGTAGCAACTTTTGTTTGTAATACAAAATTCTTTCAGAAAATTATTTATATTGATATTGATTACAAACTTATAATAAAATATAATTATTTAGTTTCTAGAAAAGTTGTTCTAGATGATAATTACGACTTTCTGATTTTGTACTGAATCAATTGTATCTATCAATATAAAACAACGTTTATCTGCAAAATAAGGATGAAATAGGAATCAATATAATCAAATTAAATTATTTCAAGTTTATCAAAAAAAAGAAATAAATCATTCAAAATTCAACATCCATTCTCTTTTAAATTAAATTAATTATGTCACACGAAAGATTATCAGTAAATTTCCAGATTTTATAATGAAATCAAATTGATTAAAATCCAATATCAAAGAATGACAAACAGCACTGCATTGATTCACATTTGTCTTCGGCAGGTGTGTCCCTTGTGAGCAATCAATTACAATTGAATCCAAAAGGAAATAAATCCTCATTTTTTTTATATTAAAGATTTCATCTTGAATCTTTTGAGCACACTTGACACTATAAAGGAGTCATCTTTCTCATCAGAAAACTCCGAAATTTCAAGACTACAATTTCTTCTTGTGAGAGCGAGCTGCAGTTGCTGTCCTCTGTCTGATAATCTGCTGCACGTGAAGGTAAATTTCTTCTTCTTATTCCTCTGCAGTTGTCGCTGGGGTCAGGCTACAATTTCTTATATTTAAATATTCATCAGTAGGTGAAAATGGGGATGAGTAGGAGAGATTAGATTAGAGCTGTGTGTGAATGGTAGATTTAAATATTGATTTTTCTTTCTTTCTTGGAGTATATAACTTGTGTTAATAATAGTTTATGTTGATACCAATCTCCTGGTTTCGTCATTCTCTGCCAAGTAGCCAAACCATTTTGGTTCCTCTTTTCTGTAAGCCCCTTTTCATCTCATCTGCTGATTTTAAAGAGTTTGTTGATTTTGGTGTCTGATAGGGTTTTTTTTCCGTCTTTAGTAGGGTTTAGGGGATTCTGTGATTTGGGGTTTTGAAATTTGGTTGTTTTGATTTGAGTTGATTTGTTGTTAATGGGGGGTTTTTTTGTTGTTGTTGTTGTTGTTGATTTTGGGGGTTTATGTTTTGTGATCTGGGATGTATCAGAGGCTGAGGGTTTCATAATATCATAGTTGATGTTTGCTGGTGTTTGGTCTTCTTGGTTTGGATTGTGATCGTGGCTATTGTCCTGATACATGTCAATATCTACTGCCTTGCGGCAGATGTGTAATTTCGGTATTATGCAATTTCAAAAATCATTCTTGCAAGATAACTCTTCTTTTATGCCTGCATTTTGAATAAAGATTTCACATTTCGACTAATTTGTATTGATGTTTTTGATAATTTAATCAGACATGGCGATGTCTTGGAAGCACGGCGAGAAAGGTGAGGTGAGGATATATGAAGATAAGGATGAGCTTTCGACGGATCTGGTTGATTACATTGCTGAATTATCCGAGGCTGCAGTGAAAGAGCGAGGCGCCTTTGCTGTTGCTCTGTCTGGTGGATCCCTCATTAGCTTGATCGGGTACTGCTGCGTTTCGTTATCTCTTTTCAACGGTTAAAATCTTGTTTTTATTGAAACTAATACTTTGACGTGAAAAAAAAAAAAACAGGAAACTCTGTGAGACTCCTTACACTAAGACCATGGACTGGTCAAAATGGTATGTTTTTTGGGTTGATGAGCGTGTAGTTGCCAAAAACCACGTCGACAGCAACTACAAGTTAGCAAAAGAAGGTTTATTGTCCAAGGTGAGTATCAGTTTTTTTTAATCAATTACTTAGAATGCAATTGGATATTGAATCAAGGAAGTCGCTGTTGGCAACTTTCCTGATCGTAGATAGGATCTTAGTTTTGAGATCTGTATGCGATGTCGAGGGATCGATTGTAATGTATTGCAAATCATATTCAGATTTCATAAATGTTGGGTTTTCATTCATGTATGAATGTGTCCCATCGCTTTCCCCCCATTGCGTGCTCTGCTGATAAACAGTACCTGTTCTGTCATGAATTGCCGTTGATTGTTACCGATAATAACGGCAAGTGTGTGCGTCTTCTGTTATGAAATTCCGTTGATTGTTACCGATAATAACGGCAAGTGTGTGCGCCTCATGCTTCGTAGCTTGCCTATTTCAAATTCGATTTTGATTTATCGTTGGATAGTGCTGCCATTATTTCCAAATATTGATTTGCCTTCGCAGTCTGATCCCTGGTTATGTCACTATATGAGAAATCTTAATAAGCTAAATGTTTCGCGCACACGCTGGCTTTCTGGTATCCGAGTATTTATATTTCTCGCTTTGATTTATTAATGATAATTTTATTTATAAGGGCAGATTCGATTAGCATTTGCATGTAGTCAATTCTCTACTCGGCTATTCATACATCAAGTCTTATAATACATATGGAAACATTTTTCAGGTTCCAATTATTCCAAGCCATGTGACGTCCATCAACGACACAGTTTCAGCAGAGCGAGCAGCAGAGGACTACACATTTTCCATCCGGCAATTGGTAAGGACTCGCATCATTGACGTGTGTGATACCTGTGACTGCCCCAAATTTGACCTCATTCTTCTAGGCATGGGCCCTGACGGCCATGTAGCCTCCCTCTTCCCAAACCACCCAGCACTCAAAGAGTCAGACGAGTGGATAACCTACATCATCGACTCCCCTAAGCCCCCGCCAGAGCGCATCACATTCACGCTCCCCGTCATTAACTCAGCAGCCAATGTGGCTATAGTTGCAACTGGTAGCAGCAAAGCTGAGGCTGCACATGAAGCCATTGACGAAAAAGCTGACCACCCTTCTCTCCCCGCTGCCTTAGTGAATCCCTCCAATGGCAAACTAGTGTGGTTCTTGGACAACCAGGCCGCATCGAAGCTCAACAATTACAAGCTTTCGGAGTAATCAACAATCGCGAATTAGTATGGTTTCAGTCCTCATTTTTTTTGTCAATTGTTGTCATTCTTGTAAATGGCAATGTGGGTTTTAATTCGTCTAGGAAGAACTCTGCAACATTTTGATCTATTTTTGGACATTCGGGTATTCTCCATATTCAATTAAAAAACTTTCTCTATGGTTTCATTATGTGTTAGTATGGTTTAGAATCCCTGTAAATGTGAGTTGGTGATCATGGCTCACAACCGGAGTGGAGCTGGGCCGGAGACGGTGGAGCGAGGTGGCCGGAATCAGTGCCTGAAGGTGGCTAGTCGACCATCATTTGAGAAGTTAAAGTTTGAAGACCAGAGCTGAAACGCTGCGTTGAAGACTTGAGCGTGTTTTGAGATGGAACGCTGCGTTTGGGAAAAGGCAGTTATTTTCGTTACTCTAATGGCTAGCTGAGGTCTGTAGGAATTGTAACTTTAGGGGTTGGTTTTGTAATTAGTTAAAACTTAGATTACTGACGTGTGAGGCGTCTGTAAGTGTATATGAACTAAAAATCCAGATTTGGGATTAGGGTTCGAAAAAGAGCGGAGAGAGCTGGTAGCGTAGTGAAGCGATTGAAGCTGTTCGAGTGAAATTGCTTGAAGCTTGAGGTTCGTCCGTGATCGTGGAAGGCTCCGGTTGTTCAATTACATCAATAAAGATCGTCTTGGTTGCTGGATTCGGTTTGGTCACCCCGGCCATTCCGAACCAGGGTAAATCTGATTGTTTGTTTTTGTTTTCGTTGTTTGATTGCGTTGCTACATCGATTTCGAGCCCCTTACAATTGGTATCAGAGCCAAGCGACTTTACAATGACATCAACGAAGGTTAAGGTTGAAAGGTTTGATGGAAAAGGGGACTTTTCTTTATGGAAGAAAAGAATGGAGGTTGTACTGTGCCAGATGAAGGTATCGAAGGCTTTGGAAGGAGAACACAAACTTCCTGCGTCCATGACCCAAGAAAAGAAGACCGAGGCCATGGAATTGGCTTACATCACTCTGATTCTGCATCTGGATGATAAAGTGCTGAGGGAGGTCTTAAGAGAAAAGACTGCTGCTGGGATTTGGACAAAGTTGGAAGCTCTGTACATGATAAGTACCCTGACTAAAAGGATTTATTTGAATGGCAAACTGTTTGGTTTCAAGATGGACAATAGCAAACTAATTGAAGATTTTCTTGATGATTTTGCGAAGATCATCATTGATCTGGAAAACACCAAAGAAAAGGTTGAGGATGAGGATCCAGCAATAATGATCCTAAATGCTATACCTCCAGAATATGCTACCCCGGTGGAAACCATGAAGTATGGTAGAGAATCTCTATCAATGGAAGAGGTCCTTGCTGCCCTGAAGTCCAAGCAACTTGAAGCCAAAGAAAACCATGACAAAGCTGATGGACTGGTGGCCTACAGCAAACATTTCAAGTCAAATAATCAGAAGAGGAACTTCAAAGGAAAATTCCAGAAGAAATCTGCTACACCACAAAGCCCAAGGACTGATCAGAAGAAATTAAAGTGCTACTTCTGTCACAAGGAAGGACATTTTAGGAGGGACTGTCCAGATAGAAAGAAGCATTTTGGTGGAAAGAAGGAAGATCAGGGTGATGCAGCACTGGTAGAAGATGGATATGACAGTGCTGAGTTACTAGCTGTCACAAATGGTGACTCATCAATTAGATGGATCTTGGATAGTGGTTGCTCATACCACATGACACCAAACAAAGCTTGGTTCAGTAGGCTTGAGGAAAGGAAGCAAGGGGCAGTTCATCTTGGCAACAACAAGTCCTGCACCATGGCTGGAATTGGAGATGTCAGATTGAGAATGGATGATGGCCAAGAGATCACACTCTCTTGTGTCAGGTATGTACCTGAACTTAAAAGAAATTTGATATCTCTAGGCATGTTAGATAAGCAAGGATATGTTTTTAAAGCTGAAAAGGAACTATGAAAGTCACTAAAGGCTCACTAGTTATTATGAAAGGTATAGTTATGAATGACATATATATTCTTTTGGGAAATACAATTGTTGGGGCACTGATTAATTATGCTGAAAAGAAGGAAACTGATGTCTTTGTGGCACTTAAGACTTGCCCATGTAGGGGAAAAAGGCCTAGAAAAATTGTATGAACAAGGATGTTTAGGGACTGGAAAACCTGAGACACTAATCTTCTGTGAAAACTGTGTTTTTGGTAAAACAAGTAAGGTTAAGTTTAACAAAGCTATTCATAGAACTAGTGAAGTTTTGGACTATGTACACTCAGATTTATGGGGACCAACCAGAACTGAGTCTCATAGTGGGAAGAAGTATTTTATGACGTTCATAGATGACTTTAGAAGAAGAGTTTGGATATTTTTCCTTGCAAGAAAATTTGATGCTTTTGATACATTTAAAACCTGGAAAACATTGGTTTAAAATCAGACTGGTAAGAAAATAAAGAGACTAAGGACTGACAGTGGTTTGTAATATCTTGATGGCGAATTCATTAACTTTTGCAACCTAGCTGGTATAGCAAAGCATCATACAGTTGCAGGGAACCCATAACAGAATAGATTGGCCGAGAGGTATAATAGGACCCTCTTGGAAAGGGTAAGATGCCTACTGCTGCAGGCAGGTATGTCAAAAATGTTTTGGGCAGAAGCTGCCAACACTGCATGTTAATAAATAGATGTCCTTCCGCTGCTATAAATTTTAAAACACCTATGCAAATGTGGTCTGATCACCCTGTTGATTATAGCATGCTTAAAGTGTTTGGTTGTGCTGCATATGCTCATGTTAGACAAGATAAGTTGGAACCTAGAGCCTTGAAATGTGTATTTTTGGGTTACCCTGAGGGAGTGAAGGGCTATAAGCTCTGGTGTCTAGAAAAGAATCATAAGAAAACCTTTATAAGCAGAGATGTGGTGTTTAATGAGTTAGAGTTTCCTTTTAAGATTGACAAAAGTACATCAGCAGCTGAACATGGGAATACAATACAGATAGAGGTTGATAAGGGGAAGAATACCTTGAATGAGGTGGAGCAGGGTGATGTAGCTGAGCAAGAAGTAAGTAGAGCTGAGTCATCAGAGCATGAACATCAAGAGGAAGGTAGCCAGAGTCCCATAGAAACCACTAGTGTTCCCCGAGATTATGTACTTACTAGGGATAGAGAGAGGAGGCCCCTTAGAAAACCTATTAGCAGGTATGTATATGAATCAGGTGAAAATAATATAGTAGCCTATGCCTTTAATGTGGCTGCTGATGTACCAGAGACTGAACCCAGAACTGTGAGAGATGCATTAGAGTCTAAGGAAGCAGATGAGTGGTATAGAGCCATGGAGGAAGAGATGAGATCCCTGAAGAAGAATGATACCTGAAAGTTAGTTGACAGGCGTAATGGTGTTAAACTAGTAGGCAGTAAATGGGTATTTAAATTTAAGGAGGGCATTCCAGGGGTAGAGAAGCCAAGGAACAAAGCTAGGCTAGTAGCAAAGGGTTTACACAAAGGGAAGGTGTAGATTTCAATAGATATACTCACCTATAGTCAAGCATAGATCAATAAGGATTGTTCTGTCTATTGTTGCTCATTGTAACTTGGAATTAGAGCAACTTGATGTTAAAACTGCTTTTCTATATGGTAGTCTTGATGAAACAATTTACATGCCACAACCTGAATGTTTTGTATCTAGAAATGCTGAAAATACTATTTGTCTGCTTAATAAATCCCAGAACAAAGCATATCGATATCAGGCATCACTTCATCCGAGAGCTAGTGGAGAAAAAGATAATCACCTTGACACATGTGTCCACTGAGAAACAGCTAGCAGACATCTTCAGCAAAGCATTGGACAACATTCAGTTCGAGACACTTAGATCCTCACTGGGTCTGTGTGTTGTTGACAATTAAGTTGAGTCAGTTCAAGTTGGTCAGCCGGAACTGAATCGAGCTATTATCAAGGGCTGGCTTCGAAGGAAGGAAGAGCGTTTTTTTTAAAGATTGCTAAAAGAGGTACTCAAATTCTCTATATCTGTTGGTGTGCTTTGTGAATCAGTTGATGAGACTTGTCTGCTGTTGCTCTCTGTCCTTGTCTTGTACTCCCTTGTCAATTTGTGGCAAAAAGGGGAGTAGTTTTGGGAGTTGGAAATCTCCTTAAATGATTCGTTTGAGATTATATTCTGTTCGGAGTTTGAAATCTCCTCAAAGATTCAGTTGGTAGCGTAGTTCGTAGCACAGCTTGGGAGTTTGAAACCTCCTTCAAAGATTCGACTGTAATAGTAGTACAAGTAGATTACAGGTAGTTAGTTTTGCCAAAATGCCAAGGGGGAGATTGTTAGTTTTATGGCATGTAGTTTGGCAAAACTTAGTGTAGTTGTTCAAGCTGTTGTTCAAGCCTAGAAGAGACAACTGTCCTGGAACAAGTTGATGCATATGAAGTGTTTCCTAATTCAGATTAGGAAATCCAGTCGACCGTTGGAGATCAAGGCGGTTGCATATCAAAGGACAAAAGTTGGAAGTTTCCTAATTCAGATTTGGAAACTTGTTTCAACCGACGTAGCACAACTTTGCCTAAAGATATTTCCGAGATTGGATTTGGCAAGTCGGTGCATGATGTTAATCAAAGATATCTCTAGAGTCGGTTTCTTGCGCTTGAAGCTATCTTAGTCAAGAAGATAATCGAGGATTGCCTAATCAAGATTGAAGATTCGAATAGAGGATTATCTACAAGGGATATGCGCAAGAGATTAGGAAAGATTTCCTAAGGTTATAGGCGGTTTAGTTTAGGAATCCTAATTGCTTTAGGGTTTCTACCGCTCTATATAAGGAGGACTAATGCTTAGGTATTAGTTAGCACTTACGGAGAAATTAATCAAGCTCATACTCACTGGGGGGAGGAGGAGGCAAACGGCGGTGAATTAATCGTCACTGGTTATTCACGGCGCTCGGATTTAGTCTGTTCTGGTGCCCAGCAGATTGATCGTAGAACAACACTGAAGGTACACGCACTGCTGTTCTGATCTGCGCATTCGAGAGAAGGCGCTGATTCTCATGGAGAATCTTTGTGGTGGATACAGAGCGGGAGCAAAGATCTAGGGGAGACCTAGATTGCAATTGCTAGAGTGTCTCTGAGGCTCAGGTTGTTTAAGAGGTAGTCTGTAAACATAAAACCCTGTACTCGCAATACTCATCATTAGTGAATTGCTATCCACCGGGCTAAGAGACAGCCCCCCAGACGTAGGCTCGTTAACGCCGAACTGGGTAACAACTTTGCGTGTCGTTTTAATTTCCGCACTACATTAATTATCGCATAAGTTGTTATAGATATTGTTCTGCACCCGACCAGAACAACATCTCATCTACAAGGGGAAGATTTCAGATTTCTATAGTAGGTCGTCTTGGAAGGAGGGATAGTAGGCCGTCTTGGAAGGAGGGAAATACTTGTTAAGAAATGCAACGGCGAGCTCCTCCCAAGTGGTGAAACTATCCGGTGTTTGGCTCCTTAACCAATCTCTTGCTCTTCCCGTGAGGGAGAAAGGGAATAACCTCAAAAGCTTAGCGTCTTCGGAGAACCCATTAATCTTGAAAGTGGCACAAACTTCAAGGAATGTGGTCAAATGAGAGTTTGGGTCCTCATGGTCTCTTCCCGAGAATTGGTTTGATTGGACCATTTGGATGGTTGAGGTCTTCAAGTCGAAGTCTCGGTTATCCACCGCCGGGACAAGGATTGGAGAATGGTATCCATAGGCTTTGGGAGCAGCATAGTCCTTAAGAACCCTTCTAGCTTGAGGTCCTTGTGGTAGTTGACCTTGGGGTAAATGAGGAGGGGGTGGTGGCGGAGGAAGTCTATCTCCCATGTCTTGATGAATGGTTTCTTGAGCGTTCGAGGTTGTTCCTTTAGCCTTGATTGTCTTGTTCCTTGTAAGGTGAGGATTAACAATATCTCTTATCGGTTGGTTCAAGTCTCTATCCACAACTTTGGTAAGCTTCTTTGTATTTGGTGGCATAAACGAGATGCACCTACAAGGGGAGAACAATTAAGACAAGTGAGGATAGTGGAATAAGCTCAAGAATCGCAAGTAGCAAACAAATAAAGAAAAACATGGAATAGTCGGAGAACTAACTGATTTTTCCTAGGGACAATCTAGCCATTGCTCCCCGGCAACGGCGCCATTTTGACAGTTGTAATTTTTACGCATAGTCAAAAGAATTTATAATTTGACCGGTAAGACCGGTGTCGAACCCAAGGGAGCAATTGGATTATACGCTAGGAGAATCAAGTTTTCAACTCAGCTATTCCTTCAATATTCAATGGTAAGGTGATTATCAATCAAGAAACAAGTAATGAAATGATTTCAAGGGGTTTCAATTCAATTAAAGAGAGTTTCGAAGGGATACTCCCCTCCTTGGCAATTTCCCAACGATCATGTACACAAGAGTTAAATTATCTTTAAGGGTTGATTGGTTCAAACCTAGCTTAGGCTAAGGTAGACTAACTATCGTGTGATCTATCCTAGTCAAGCCATCTTAATTAGAACCTCACTTTGTCAAGATATTGATTCACTCTATAACACTATTATCCTTGGAACATCTCCCAAGGTAATAAATGTCATAGGCATAAAGCTTTAGTTAACCACACACCCATGCATTTACTCTCATAAACACTAGATATGCTCATTTCCACAATATCCAAATCATCACTAAGCTCTCTCGATACTTAGATCACAATTCTAAGATCAACATGTTACTTACGCATTTTATCAAACACTTAGCAACATATCATGAATAAACACTTAGTGAAAATGAAATCAACTCCATAGATTGCAAATTGAATGTGTATACATGATCATTAAGTACCAAAGAGGGTTGTAAAACCCTCAAAACACAAGGAGACTACTCACACATCATGTAAGACAACATGATGTGAGTAGGGATTAAGCACAACTACAAAGTAGAAGAGGGATAGAAGAAGGATGATTAATCCTAGTGTCTCCCTTGATCTTCACTCCTCCTTGGTTGGATGATGATGGATGACCTTGATTTGATCTCTTTCTTTGGTATTTTTCCCCCAAGATGCCCAGTCCTTAGGTCCAAATTGCCTCTTTCTATTTATAGCCTCGGGTACAATCGTCACTGTAGCAGATCTCAGCCGACCGGCTGAGATGAAGGTGCTGATCCAGCCGGTCGGCTGAACTCGGCCGATTGGATGGATTGTGCAGGGCAGAGGCCAGCCGGGCAGCTGGATGTTCAGCCGGTCGGCTGAACATGGCCGATTGCATTGAAGATAATGCGCAGGATCCAGCCGGGCGACTCGATATTCAGCCGGTCGGCTGATGGTGGCCGATTGCATTGATCTTTGGTTCTCTAGCCAGCTGGTCGGCTGGGTCCTCAGCCGGGTGGCTGATAGTGGCCGATTGCAATGAAGACCTGAATAATAATCCAGCCGGCCGGCTGGTGCAGGGGAAATTCCCAGCCAGTCGGCTGAAATGCCCTTAGTCATTTTTCGCTCCAAATGTTCTGTTTTTCCCCGAGTTTTCGTATTTTGGCTTTGACTCTGAGATATCTTGTTTTGTACCTGAAACGTACGAAAAGAGATCAAATGACATCGAATTATCGCCGGAAAGAATTAAAGCTATAGTAAAAACGGGTACTAATAAGTCGAAAATTCGACTTATCAAGTATGCTACTAATATCTGATCTTAAGGAACAGCTGAATGCTCAGTTTGAAATGAAGGATTTTGGTCCTGTAAAGAAGATACTGGGAATGCAGATTGTAATAGACAGGGGTAAGGGAACTTTGTTCTTAAATCAAACTGATTATCTGACCAAGCTGATAAGGAAGTTTGGCATGTCTAATGCCAAGTCTGTTTTGATTCCTTTAGCACAACATTTTAAATTGTTTAATGATCAATGTCCAAAGAGTGAGTCTGAAGATGAATATATGAGTAATGTGCCATATTCTAATGTTGTAGGGTGTTTAATGTACTCTATGGTATGCACTAGGCCTGATTTAGCTCATAGTGTAAGTGTGATAAGCAGGTTCATGTCTAAACATGGTAAGGCTCATTGGACTGCTGTCAAATGGGTGCTAAGATACATTAAAGGAAGTCTGGGTAAAGATATAATGTTTGGAAAAGCTAACAGTGAAAGTGATATTATTATGAGATTTGTAGATTCTGATTTTGCAGGAGGTATAGACACCAGAAAATCCCAAACAGGCTATGTATTCACTGTCTGTGGTACTGCTGTGAGCTGGAAGGCTGGATTGCAAGCCATGGTGACCCTGTCAAAAACTGAAGCGGAGTTTGTAGCTGTGACAGAAGTTATGGCAGAAGCTCTTTGGTTGAAAGGAGTCCTGGCAGAATTAAAGCATCACAGGCAGTGCATAAAGATTGGTTGTGATAGCCAAGGAGCAATCCATTTGTCAAAGCATCACATGAACGCTCCAAGCATATCGACGTAAAGCTGCACTACGTGAGAGAAGTGATCGAGACTGGTCCTGTGGAGATGATGAAGATTGACTGATCAGTCGAGTTTTCGACTGATTTATGGACATTCTTCACTATAGTTTTGGGCCGTTTCCGACGTTATTTTGATGTCATTTGACCTCTATCTCTACATTTCAGGTAGAAAACAAGTTTTACCTATGGTCAAGGCCTATATATGAAGATTGGTTGAAAAATGGGAGTTTCGGCGCAAAACAAGGAGTTTCGGGGCAAAACCGAGCATATTGACCTTTGCAACTTGTTTTAGACGCCCAGGGCGCATACGGTGTCCGAATTGGTTGATTCAAAGCTTGTTGGAAAGCTAACTCAAAGGGGGCTACAACTCTCTAGTTGACGTCAAGACCAAATTCGGACGGGAAGACCACCAAAAAGGTCCCAGTCGGTGGACTGAGAAGTCCAGTCGACCGACTGTGTAAAAACTCAGCAGCTCATCAGATCTTGCACATCCCAGTCGACCGACTGGGAGTCAAGCTTAGCCCAGTCGACCGACTGGATGAAAAACTCAGATTTGAGGTCCAGATTTCAGCCGAATCTATAAATAGAAAGCAAGGGTTTTGGACCAAGTGTGGAGGTTTTTGGGGAGAAGAAGATTGGAAAAGAGGCTCATCCAAGGTCATCAATCATCATCCAACCAAGGAGAAGTGAAGATCAAAGGGAGACATTAGGATTAATCATCCTACTTCTATCCTTCTTCTATTCTTCTTGTTGTTGCTATAAACCCTACTCACACCACGTTGTCTTACATGATGTGTGAGTAGTGGATCTTGTGTTTTGAGGGTCTTATGACTCTCCTTGGTACTCTTTGATCACATATATACATTGATATTCATATGGATGATTGTTCATTTCATTTTCTCTTGGGTTATGAATGTTATGCACTCTAAGTGTTTGATAAAATGCCTAAGTGACAATTTGGACTAAAACTTGAACCTAGGACTTGGAAACCCTTGGGAATAGTTCTAGGATGGAGAAAATGATCTATATCTTGAATCATGCAAGTGAACCTTAGGATATGGATGCTTGACTAAGGATTGAATGTTTGATTTATTGGAGTTAGTCATTAAGCGAATCATCAATTAATCCCATCTAATGGTGTCAAATTCATGTTCTCTATGCACTTCATATGTGACATGCTACTAAGTGTTTGATTAAATGCCTAGTTTGGATAATAGAGAATGTGATCCTATCCAATGTATGCATTTGTTGTTAACTAGGAGTCGAGTTCATAGTAGTTATTACCTTAGGAAGACATTCCAAGGATAATGGTGCTATGGAATGAACCAAATCGAGAGAGTGAGGTTTGAGCTATAAGAGAGCTTGGCTAAGACTAGATTAACATAAACATTGGTCTATCTTAGTCTAAGCTAGGTTTTCTACAATGCATGGATAGGAAGTGAACTAGGAGTCGAGTTCATGGTATTTATTGCTATGGAATGAACCGAGAGGTTCGAGCTATAAGAGAGTTTGGCTAGGAATAGATTCAAGTGACAGTTGGTCTATCCTAGTCTAAGCTAGGTTCATTGCTATTTGACTATCATGAAATGTTTGAATATCATGTATGTGATAATTGGGAATTTGCCAAGGAGGGGAGTAACCCCTCGAAACACCTCTTACTTATCTTTCATCCCTAATTACTCGCCACACAGGATTTAGAATATATTCACACTCAGTAAATGTGAGATGGTGATCATGGCTCACAACCGGAGTGGAGCTGGGCCGGAGACGGTGGAGCGAGGTTGCCGGAATCAGTGCCTGAAGGTGGCTAGTCGACCAGCATTTGAGAAGTTAAAGTTTGAAGACCAGAGCTGAAACGATGCGTTGAAGACTTGAGCGTGTCTTGATATGGAACACTGCGTTTGGGAAAATGCAGTTTTTTCCGTTACTCTAACGTCTAGCTGAGGTCTGTAGGAATTGTAACTTTAGGGGCTGGTTTTGTAATTAGTTAAAACTTAGAGGACTGATGTGTGAGGCGCCTGTAAGTGTATATGAACTCAAAATTCAGATTTTGGATTAGGGTTCGAAAACGAGCTGAGAGAGCTGGTAGCGTAGCAAAGCGATTGAAGCTGTTCGAGTGAAATTGCTTGGAGCTAGAGGTCCTTCCGTTATCGTGGAAGGCTCCGGTTGTTCAATTACATCAATAAAGATCGTCTTGGTTACTGGATTATGTTTGGTCACCCCGGTCATTCCGAACTAGGGTAAATCTGATTGTTTGTTTCGTTGTTTGATTGGGTTGCTACATCGATTTCGAGTCCCTTACAATCCCAACCGAAGAAGGGTATTATTGCTCCTAAATGTTCAGAAATATTCTTTGGAATCATTTTTGATGCTTTAAGAATAATATTCAATTCATAAAAAAAGAAGAGAGTAATATTCAATTAATTAGCTTTAAATACTTAGAGACATATATAAATAGAGGTTCGGGTGCAAGTGCCTTCATCCTCGTCGGATGTTGTCCGCTCATTCTTTTGATATGATTAATGTAGTGTACGTGTTGCATCATAAAATAATGCTGTTATATATTGTTTTGAAGGCATTTCAGGGACACCTTTTTTACAACCAAATTAAAGGATACAAACAACTAGTACGTCACAACTCACATGCTTTCCATACCAAAACCTCCACCATCAATCTCCTCTAACGTGAACTTTTTTTTTAAAATTGAATGAATGTGAATCATATATGATGAACGCGTTCTGGTGAAAATGAACTTTCTTTCTGCATTACATGAACCTTAAACATGCCATAACTGTTTTAATAATTATTGTCATGTAAGATTTACAGGAATGATATTCAAAGGGGATGCATGATGCCAATCTCAGAAGGGGTTACATTTGAACTAGGGGTAGGCATTTGACCCTAGGGTTAAAATGTCCATAGGGTCACCCTTGCCCTGTCATATCCTCGTAAGTCGTTCCCTAACGTACCCTGTCCACACAAAGCCTAAGGCAAGGTAAGAGTCACGAAAAAATAGACCATACCCTGCCCTACTACCCTAACCTCATACCCTGTCATCCTACCCTATCATACCCTGTCTTACCCTACTGTTTTCATTCATATTATAAGTTTTTCTTCAAATTATGCTTAAATTTATCATATCTGACCCTACCCTACCCTAATTTTACACTGCCCATAAGTATCCTGCGTGCATAGAAAACTACCACTACACCATTTTGCCCCATATGCAACAGAAAATAAAACGTTGCTTAAGCTAAAATCGTGTTGCTTAGAACTTGCGCAACGTTACCCCCGTTGCATAATCTCATGTTGCGTAATCGCTATTGCTTAAAATTTAGCAACGAGTCTCAAAATTGTATTGCATAAGATGTTTTCTAACGCAACATGAGTAAAGTTGTTGCAATTGTTATGTTGCGTAAGATATTATCTAACGCAACACAAAATGCATCTTCGTTGCCAAATTTTATGCAACAGGGATAATGCAACGTGGTATAATGCAACACGTTGTCGTTGCGCAAGTACCAAGCAACATAGTTTATGTAACACATTACTGTGTTGCCTTAGATGTATTCTTTCGCAACACATTTATTCAGGTTCGTTGCTATATTTTATGCAACAGAGATATTGCAACATGTTTTATGCAACAACTCAGTTGCTACACAACGCTATACACTTACACCATAGACTTCTGAAGTATTGCAAAAGATATGAAACATATATCCAACAAAAAATCCATATTTCTTTGGATTAAAAGTTCCAATCCAAAGATCAAGAAACACTTACAAATTTGGATGACATAGTTTCATTCTAAATATGAAAATATAGTAAACAAAAAAACTTAGGTAATTAAAGTTCACCCTAAAACGATGAAGTTCAAGGGTCCTCATCTCTTGTTGCATTCCCCATTGACTTCTCTTCAAGAGCTTGTATCCTTTCCTCGAGACGTTTCATCATTGCTCGAGACTCCTCTTCTTTTCGCACAACCTCTACTTGTTCTTTCCGCAACTCCTCTCGAGTCATCTCAAGCTCTTCTCGTATTTCCAAATAAACTTGAAGCTTTTTAGGCACCCCGTAATAGCATTCCCTTTACGACACCCCATCACCTCTCATCAATAATTTCCAGTTGGGTCTACATCCTCCACATCCAAATGAATCATGATTTTCACTAGACACCATTTTCATGTATCACAAGTAATCCATCAGAACATACTAGAAAAAAATAAACATTAAAGTAACAAGTATTTGGTAAACAAGCAAAAATAACCTTGTATCTAGAAGTCTTTAACTTTTGAGAAACAAAATGGGCATAGCTGTCTCGAAAATCTTGTTCATTAATTTTTAAGAGTTTCATTAATTTATAAATACCTGAATAACCCAAATGCTCACTAACGACTCGATGGTGAAAAAGCCAAACCCAATTAAGTAGATTATCTTCAAAGAGAAGACAAATTTTAAATGAGCAAATTCTTTATAATCCAAGGCCTTAGCAAATCTGAGATGATACGAACAAGAGCGGGGGACTTACTGCCACAAAAGCACTCCAAGTCAGAATTTGAATTGCAGGCAAAATTCCTCTGTTGCACACCAAACAGTATCAAATTAGTTGCACAAAAGTTCTTTGTCAGATTCAGAGAAAGTGCACTAGCATTGGAATATGGCAAACTTACGTGAGAGATTGGCTAGCTCTTGAAAATAATGGGAGGAGCCACAGCAGCGAAGACGCAGAAGCCAAACGATCTGAAATCGAAAAGGAAGAGCAATCCAAGGTCGCATTTCATTCTGGCCATCGACGAGGCCGGTGTAACGGAGGATGTATCTTAGGGTTTCAAGCTAACATAGTGGTTGAGATGGAGAAGAGAAGTGTGAGGCGGGTGGACAGAGATTGAGAGTTTGTAAGTTTTTTTTTTGATTAAAAAGAGTTTGTAAGTTGAAAACCCTAAATGTTCAATTAAAAAACCACGTTTATTGTTGGGCTTCATTAAGCTTCAGCCCAAAATATAAAAAGAAAATAAAGGATTTTGTAAATATGGTTTAATTAATACTTAATAGGATCTAATATTGATTCAATTAATCATATTACCCTTAATACTACACTTAATATAAGATTTATATCAAATTAATAATTAACCGTTAATGTAGATCGACATTGAACATTAATTCATTAGTGCATTACCCTTTAACCAAGTTAAATCTCACAACCTTATGTATTTGACAAATCTAACTAACATCTGAGAACAAATCTCACAACCCTTTCACTTGTTTCAAACCTTATAATATATTAAATTAAACTTTACTTTGTACCAATTACACTTGTATTACTATCAAAAAAAAAGAAACACTTGTATTATAAACCTTGAGCTTATAATATATACACATAAACTTTATTATACACCTAAACATTATGACAAAAACCTTATATTATGAACCTAAACTTTATATTATACCAAGTTAAATAAATTGAACACTAATTTATTAGTGCATTACCCTTTCCATTACCCCGGGCTCTTTGCAAGACGATCGGACAGGATGTCGTCGAGGTTTCTCACCTTCTTCGACACTAGTGTGGGCGGCGCCATGGACACTCAGAGTATGATACATTGGATACATATGACTCATATTAATCGAACATGTTACACACATGATACATTTGATACACGATACAATAACTTGTAACATAACATCACATAACCCTTATGTATTGTTTGATCACTCAATTAAATCATAGCATAATATTGCATAACCCTCAAAACCCTCGTAACCCTCACTTTTGCTATGAAACCCCGTGTTGCATAAGTGCATATTGCCTTACATTTGGCGGGAACCCAAATGAAAATTTTGGGACCAAATTTTACATTTTCCCACCTAATTTTCATACACAACTCTTCCAAATTTTCCCACCAAAAATTGACTATTTACTTTACGCAACGACTATATATGACAGCGTTGCATTAGATAATGGTGGGAACATAAACAAAAATTTTGGAACTAAATTTTAATTCCCTCCTTTTCGAAATGTTACCTCCCATAAATTCGTTTTTGCCTTACGCAACGACACAACGTAGTTACGTTGCAATAGAGTTGGCGGGAAACACAAAAACAAATTTTGGTGCATAATTTTCATTCCCTCCTTTCCTAAATTTTACCTCCCAAATTGAAAATAGTCTTACGCAACGGAAACAGAAACTCGCGTTGCATTAGATACAATAATAACCCCTTAACATATGATCACCATTGATCGTCATCGGCGTCATCCTCCTCATTTGAATAATCATCATTTTCATCCAAAAGTTCAGCATCCTCATGATCATGTACATCATCTTCTTCATATTCAGATCGAGCAATGTTGGCTTTCGTTCTATTGAGCCGCATGTATGGAACTCTATGTGTGTAGGGAATCGAAAATGAGACAAGGGAAATTAAACCAATAGTACAAGATTTTACAAACATTCAAACTTTACGCAACGTGTCCGTACAATTCTTATTGCGTAAGTCAAACGTAGCTCAACAACCGCCTTCAATGTTGTACGAGGTTCATAATTTCTGTTCTTTCAAAATAAATGAGACACTTAAGCAACAAAAACATACTATTCAAACCACGGTTGTTGCATAGGATATCCAATGTAATGCAGGTGTTCTTGTTGTTTTTGAATGCATTGCATAGGCTCTCTTACGCAACGCGAGACCATATGTCACTATAGATCATGTTGCATTATGTTACTTATGCAACGGATGTTCATATGCTGCTTTTGAGGTTGTTGCGTAATATTCTTAAACAACGTAAAATGGTATGTTGCGTAACTACATGTTGCCTAGGTGGTCTTACGCAACGAGGGAGACGGCAGAGGCTTTTGATATGTGGCATTAGGTATCTTACGCAACGGGGAACATAAGCAATATAAGTCACGTGTTGCTATAGACTTTATGCAACATGTCGTTTGCAACGGCGTGCCATGTCTTGTTGCATATGAGGCAAAATGGTGTAGTGTACTCTACCTTGCCATATACTGTTCATTGGCTCACGAAAAAAATGTCAGACCCTGCCCTTACCCTGTCCATTAGGGTAAGGATACCCTTACACTGCCCATTGCCGACCCTAATTTGAACCCTCATGGAAATAAATATTTGGTTGAACTGTGTGAACAAATTCTTATATAATTTTTGTTTTTCAATTTTTGTCCTCTTTTGTTACTCATAATAGTAAAAAAAAACACATTCACCTTCATATTATCATAGCAAACATTAATGGAGAAATTTAAATGAGCACAAAATTATGAAATCATTAATTAAATTCCAGTATCAGAATTACATGAGTTCTGAACTTTTATAAATCAAATACAATAATTAAGCTTGGTCGAAAATAAAGGATCTCAAATCTCCCAAGTTCCAACATTCAATGAGACAACAGTACACAGATAATAATTATCATCTCAATCACACAATAATCGAACAACAACATTATTTGCATGAAGGAAGCTACCAAAGAATCGCTGAAGCCACAACCACCATCATCCCATATGTATGACCTATCTTAGCTCCTGCCACGCCCACTCAAAATTAAACCGTGCACCTTCGGGGAGCCGGATCCTCCTCAACTTCCGGTGCATCTTTCGTTCCGTATCTCTTGCAATATCAGTAGAGGACCTGAATAAGATAGCTTTTAAGCGAGGGGAGAGCTTAATGAGAGTCTGTATCAGTTTCATCTCAATCCCAGTATTTAATAAGTTTTTGAAAAACAATATATGTGTTGTCATCAAAGGTGGCAGCTTCAATTGCTCATTGAGGAAGTTCCTGCCTGCAGCATGAACGGCTAATCGCTGGTCAGATTCAATCTGTGACAAGTGAGAGGAGGAGAACAATATACACTTAATTAGTGTGTCTGCAAGAACATGAAGAACTCAGCAGAAAAGAAAATATCTTTTTCTAGAGAGAGAAGAATAAATATACACTTTAATTAGCGTGTCTGCAAGAACATGAAAAACTCGGCAGAAGAAAAGATATTTTCTAGAGAGAGAAGAATATATGCTAGAAAAATGGTGGTGTAGTGTGACATTGTTGTTGTCGCATAGAATTTATGTGAAATGTAACTTAAAGATGTATTCTGGTGTAGTGTGACTCACATTAATCTCCAGTGACTCCAAATTTGGTGCACTTCGCATCAGACAAAACGCTACAGACAGCATTGGATACGAGCCAATATCGATATATTCAAAGGCCAAGGTCTTCAAGCATCCCAAAGGAGTCACTAGTGTCCTTGGGACATCCTCTTCATACAAAGACTTCAATTCAAGACAAAAAATAACACAATATTATCAGCTAGCAATAATGCAATGTTTTAGCAAAGCATGCAAATTTATATCAAGATGATGAGATAAGCATATGATCATATAGCTTACAAGGATTGCAGCTGCATCTAAGTAGAGATCCTCCACCCGAGGAAGAAGGCTTGAGAAATACTCTAGACTGGAGGTCCTCGAAGGGCATCCAGGAAGCTGCAACTGTGTTTCAAAAGACGCGCATTTCATGCTAGGTAGTCGGGTAAGGCGGAGAGGTCTTACCGCAAGTGCCATACAATGGTAAAATATTGCTTCCAGGTTCTCAACAGCAGCCTGATGAAGCTCCACAGGGTTACCATCATTAAAACACTCCATGTCTATTTGATCCATCTGAGGAGATAGCGAAAGCATAGACCCTAAAATGTTGTCTGGAACAATTACATTAGATAGCTTAATGCTTTCAAGCTTAGGAAAGCCATTGAAACTTGTTGAGTCACTTAGCCGGCAGCGTTGTAGATCCAAGTGTTCGAGGTCAGAGAAGTTATATATACTCGCAGGCACTTCGAGATGCGTCCGATTGCAAACATAAAATGACAGATGCTCAACCTTTTTCTCCGATAGGATACTCATCTCTTCGCTTACATCGAATGATGCATCATTGGCTGGAATATGAGGCGGGATGTAGAGATTGAATTTTCTGATCGGACCAATGTGGCGCGATAAGATGAACTTCACCACTGCGTCCAATCGATAGTTAGTTCCTCGAATGAACTCATTGTAAAAGTTACCGTCAAACTCTAACTCTCTAGTAAGTTTCCAGCAATGGCGCCATGGTTTGGCAACCACTGCGGCTCGCACCGCCTCTTGGATGCTTAGTCTGCTGACTATGTTGTCTAACACACCGTCCGGAAGATCATTAAGCTCAGGCTCTCTTCTGATTCTTCTTCCATCGCCTTCCATTATTATTCTCTCTAGAACTTGAGAATAAAAAAAAAACAAACATATCATCAGACCAAGTCCAAAACCTGTGTATAAATATTTCACATCTCCCTTAATTAATTAAAATAAAAAGCGAATTTAATTAATTTATACACAAAAATTCAGGTATGTTAAAACCATTTCCGACAACCAAAAAAATAATCAAAGGATAACAATTCAAATCCGAGAGAGATCGGTCCTTGTAATTACTCTCTCACTTGGGTGCTTCATTTTCATTAACATACGCATGCACATAAATGTAATCTCTCACAATTTTGACATCATAAATAGATCTTTAAATGCACAAATAATTGAAACCCTACTTCTGTCCGAAAATCTCTATCAACAACAAATTAAAGTAAATGACGAAGCGAGATCAGTGGGCAAAACACTAACTGATGAAATCGCCGGACTCTTCAGATCTTACACGACGCGACCCCCAATTCTATTACAAGCCGCCGATTATTGCTGAGAGAGAGATTTTGCGCTTCTGCAGAACCTCTATTAATAAGGGACGGTTAGGGCTTTTTGTTCCAAACGACCCCGCTTTAGCCAAGGGCTTGACAGTTGTTCTCTCGACCTTTTTTTAAAATATATTTTGCTAATAGCCTGATCATGCTGATCCGTTCTAAGCAAGTCATCATTCTTCTTAATTAGGTTCTTTAAACTTTGCTTTTGTGATCTGGTCCATAAACAATCTCTTGGTCGCGACCATACTGGCTGACGAGAAAGATTAGAGAGCTTCATCGGGCGAAGAGTTTACACGGGTTTGAGATCATCAGTGTCCCAGCATTTCCTCTCACTAGATTTTGGAGAAGAGGAAGAAGCTTCTCTGATGGAAATCTCAATGGCAGCCGCATGCAAAACATGGCAAAGCGTTCACTCTTGGCGCAGCTATTGATGGGATTGATGATTCTCATTGGGGAAAGTACTAGTCCCGCCAGAAGATTGTTGTGTTTGGTGATCATCGACATAAGAGAGCAATGGAGATAGCTTCCATTATATTGTTCTCCATGGCTAGCTAGATTTTAATTAATCCAGGGGAAAGCCCGAAAGATCATCACTGTCAGACTGCTGACTGCGAAATCTTCTCCCACCACCCTTCGTCGTTCTTTGTTAAGTAGTGAACAAATTGAAAAAATATCTCACGTCGTTTTGATAAAAAGGAGACAAATACTAGCTTATTATATTGGTTATAAAATCATAACTCACAAGTTTGAACTTTTGAGTTACAATGGGGCTATATATAATCCTATATAACCTAACAAACTTCAACATGATATC
Source organism: Rhodiola chrysanthemifolia (assembly GCA_033675395.1). Taxonomy (NCBI): domain Eukaryota; kingdom Viridiplantae; phylum Streptophyta; class Magnoliopsida; order Saxifragales; family Crassulaceae; genus Rhodiola; species Rhodiola chrysanthemifolia. The sequence goes on from CM066207.1 coordinate 18,419,636, forward strand.
AAATCCCGTGGTGCGATCCGGGACAAGTACACAAGATGTGGAATCAACGAAAGAGGTTTAAGGGCACGATGAAGAGAATCCCTGGTGAAGGACAAGCTAGCTGCAAGGCAAACTTGAAGGACGTGCGAGTGGAATGGCAGGGCAAACATAGAGTCGCAGGGCGACTGTGTTGTCGGTCAAGACTCTAAGTGAGAGGGGGAGTCGCAGACAGGGCGTACCTACGAAGAATGCATTCGCTATGTATGAAGAGGAGTAGCGAGGCATTAATTATCAAGGGGGAACATGTGTCATTTCTCCAATTGAGGAGGAGATTGTTAAGTGAGATCAACAATTGAAGAAATATTTCACAATGCTTGGTAAAAGAGACAATTGTTAGCTTCTATGGTTTTATAGAATCATAACTCACAAATTTAAGCTTTTGAGTTTTGAGTCACATTAGGGTTATAGTCCTATATAAACTAGCAAAATTCAACAGTTCTCACAGTCAACAGCTGTATACAAATAAAACAAACATCATCATTAACAAATTCAAATTCAGCAAAAGCCCCCCACACAGACCAAGATTCATCAAAATTTCACAACTCCACAAAAATAAAATGCAATCTCAAAACCCAAATAGATTCTTAATCCTGTGAACATCATTTCCAACAACGTTAATTAATTCAAAAGAATAATCCAGATCCGAAAAAGGTCAATCCATTAATCATACTTGGATGCTTCATTTATCTCAAACATAAAAGCATGCATATAAATATATAATCCAAATCGACATCATAAATAGATATTTCAATGCAAAGAACCTAGTACCGGCAGTAGATCTATCGAATAAGAACCAAGCAGTATTAATGTGAAGATGATGAAATTGAAATTTTTTACCATGTTTCTGATAGATTATTGACTCGATTGAATTCTTCAAATAAATGAGTATGAATGTGAGGTAACCATCATTTTCGCCGACGGTATTGTATGTGCTCTGGTTAAGCCGTGTCTACTATGTTCTTGACATCAGCCGCATGTGGCCGCCTCTCTAAGCATATGTGGTAGTGAAATGTGGTTAGGGTTACACAGAACACGTTAAATTTATAGTAGTATGGCAAAAATCGGTTTACAGAAAGTTATTCGGATTATCTATCAACCCGAACGAACCAGATTGATTTTCTACAAGTAAGAAATTTTACTTACCATAAATTTTTTGGCTTATCTTAATATCGTGAATCTAATTGAAAAACGTGATAATATCAAACATAAGTGACATAATTAATCCTTATGTTTGTAAGGGCATCCACGGTAAGAAAGAAATGAGTAATGAGCAAAACAAAAATTGCACCTTGCTCTATATATTTTAACGCAGCAAGATAGCAAAGAGCTAAGAGCGAAAATAACCTCTATGTATTTTATTTTGCAATAATGAAAGCAAAAAATAATACTTATACCATTTCAATTATTCGGCATTATCACTTCTATGACTTCATTTTCTATTATTTTGTCCCAATATTCTTTAAATTATCTGATTTTTTTTATTTTCAAAATTTTTTTTAAAATTTTGTTTTTTGGGTTTGGATTTAAATAGTTGGATGTCATTACAATGTTACTTTTTTGACATTTCTGATTTTTATTTAATTTTAAATCAACAAAAAACACATTTCTCGTTCTTTTTTTCATAAAGCATGTGGGTCTCTTTATTGCTTTCCTTTCCAACACCCTCTTCATTATTGTTCGCATACTAAGGATTACTTTTCACTTTTTTTCACTTATCTGCTGCATGAGAGCAATAAACAATGAAGTCTTTCTATTATTGATTATTGCTCATTTTGCTGCGGATGCGGTAAGAGAATCATTGGCCGGCAACTTGTGTGGTAGAGAAAGTGAGAGTGAGTAGTAAATGCTGCATTACAAAGTTCAAAGTACATAGAGACCTTGAGAGTTTGTAAGATATCAGTTAGAGTTGGGCCATTTGGGATTTTAGCTCAAGATAGGGTTGTCAGCACTCTCTGACAGAAGGAATCAATCCTTATGTTTCTTTATGAATTCAGATTTGCTTTGGGAAACGGAAAGTGGGGGTTTTTGGGACGACTTGGAGAGACATCTGACATCTGAGAGTGGTGGCTGCTGAGATTCTTGAAGTTATGCATTGTTGCATGCTAGAGTTAATTGTTGGATCCATTTGATGAGATTCATTTTCACATACAGCCAATTATTACATTGGCCATAATGAAGAAAGTAGTAAGATGCTATAGATAGCAACTTCTCCTCTACAGTCCAATACTTGGTAATTAAAACCAACTCGATCGGTTTCATGTGGTCCCGTAGAAATGAAGGTTCTTCACAAAGGGGATTTATAAGCCCCACGATATGACATAAAAGCTTAGTATCATATTGCATGATTAGGATTTTTTTTCAATCACTCGGTTTTATTATAAATTGACACAGAATTAGTACATATAGATAGTATCTAGGCTTCATATCCTATCAATGGAAGTACATTTCTCTCATCTTGAACTCCTTTCTCATCCAAAAATGACTTTAAGCATTGTATCAAAATGTCCGCATCACGCAACTCCAGAACTATATTATCGTCATCAAAGTTTTGAAGTTTGAACGGCACACCTATACGGTGGCACAAGAAAAGACTTATGGACCAAACAGAAGCAAATGAAAACAACGAAAGCCAACTAAACAAATTGGATATTGGTGCAGTCGTTAGGAACCGAACATGTGGGTAACCTGCAACATTATGGACCAATATCCCAACCATCATGTCATCAGGCTAATAACATACGTATGGTTAGGAGGACTTAAAGTACAACTAATTAAGCTATAGAACTCTGTTGGATTAAAATGACATATATCAACGACGACTAATAACTATGATATAACTCAAAATGTTCTTCTAGGAGAGTCGTCTAATTAAAAACCAAACATCTCCCCGAATTAATGCCTTTTGAGTTCGATTGTCTTGATCACATTATACAAGACAGCAAGAGTCACAAACTTAAGAAACATAATGTTATTTTCAGATAATTAGTCTCAATAAATAAAATGAAATATAAGCATATATATATGATAAATCGTCTTTTTTTTTTGTAAAATTAGAACATTATAATTTAAAATTTGTCATTTTCTAGAATTTCAAAAAACCTCGTCAGCCACGCATGAGGGGTGGTAGTTGAGCTGGCTAAACTCTTGTCTTTATAACCAAGAGCGAAGGAGTTCAACATAGATTTAGGGCGACTCATCTCCAAATCATAGATTTAGGGTTTTGGATTGAGGGTGCTTTTCGACTAAAATGCGTAGCAATTACAAACAAAATTTGTAACAGTTACTACGACTAAAATGCGTAGTTCCTAAATAAGAATTCGTAGTTTGTAATTGGGGGTGCTTATTTCTGACTAAAATGCGTAGCATTTGCAAAAAAATTTTGTAACAGTCACTATGAGTGCTACGAATTTTAAACATAAAGTTACGCATTATAGATGTATGCCTAGCTATAACCTTGTATACATTCGTGTCCTTGTATATAACATTCGCAGCATTGTTAATTGCCTCACTAGCTTTCTAAAACACGTCATCCTCTGAACTCTTCAATCCCCATTTCTGAAACTCCAACGCATCTTGACTTCTTCCTATTCTTCAATGACCTCGCACCTGCTTGCTGACTCCCTCAAACTGAAATTCCTCAAACCCTAATCCACGTGGAGGTGCGACGTCTCAAGATTTTCGTTGGCGATAGTAGAGTTCTTGAGATGCGCGCTGCGAACGTTTATACATCGCTAAAGTCTGAACTGTGATGTTTGGAATGTGAATCGACATACGCTTCAATTGATAAAAACTGTATTATTTTTTTGATAACGATAATAAGTGTATTAGATAGTACATATATGTACTGATTCTGTACCGACTTGTAATAAACTCATCAATAAAAAAACTAGAATAATTTTATTATATAAATATGATGCAAACACGCCTCAAATTAGCTTGTACACAAGTGAGTCAAATATGTAAAACCCAAATCATAAACCAAGGTTGAATGCATAATCCAACAAAATAATACAAAACTAATCGATCCCTTTCGTTTCAGACTACATAAAATTCAGCAGCACATAGCGTCAATAGCTCAAACTACAACATAAACAAGTTTCATCACAATGTTTAACCTTATTATAATAATGTCACGCCTCGCGCGTAAATTTAAAACATTTGTTAAAAATAAAATTTCTAATTTTATAAGGAAGTAAATGAAATCAAGAATAAAGTAATTAAATAAATAATTAAAAATCAACATCTAGAGACGAAACTGTGTCGTTTGGCTCCTTGCTAGTTGGTAATTGGATTCAAATCGAATCCAGAAGGAAACGAATCTTTATTTTTTGATATAAAATGTGAGCAAAGATTTCATCTTTGATTGATTTCAACACACTCGAGACTAGAAAGGAGTAATCTTTCTCATCACTACTCCGTTAGGAGAAAAACCCAGCAAGAGATTTCAGAGAAATTTTGACATCAGGAAAAGAGAGAGGTTGTATCTTGCGCAGAGAGCAAGCTGCAGCTGTCTGAAAATTTGTTTCACGTGAAGGTAAATTCTTCTTCTTCTGCTGGTTTCATACTGCAATTTCGATTCGGCAGACGAAATGGGGTTGAGAATTAGAATATGAGATTCCATTAGAGGCTGTGTGAATGCGGATTTAAGAATCGATTTTCTTTCTTTTCTTTCTTGGAGTATATTACTTGTGTTAATAATAGTTTATGTTGATACACATTTCCTGGTTTCTGCAGTTTCTTTCATTCTCTGACAAGTAGCCAAACCATTTTGGCTCTTCTTCTCTGTAAGCCATTTTCATCTCATCTACTGATTTTTTACTGGTTTGTTGTTTTTATTTTTTGTGTGTCAGATGGGGTTCTATTCTTCTGGCGTTTGGGATTTACAATTTTGTTTTTGTGGTTAATGGGGATTTTGGTTGATTTAGGGATTCTGTGTTGGGGATATTTTGCTGTGGTTTTGGTCTAGCTTTGGTATTTTCATGCATTGATTTGCTTTGGTTTGGATTTTGATCATGGCTATTGTGTTCTTGATATGTATCAATCTCTGTTGTCCTGTGCCAAATGTGTGTCCAGTTTATTGGTTTCTTGCTATTGTAGATGGTGTCGATCTTCCAATGTGTTCGAATAGGAGCAATCTTGCAAGATAGGTCTTTGTTTAGGCCACAGCATTATCACCAACAATTGTTTATTGTGTAGTTGAATAAAGATTTCACATTTGGACTAGTTTGTATTGATCGTTTCGATGATTTAATTAGACATGGCGAAGTCTTGGAAGCACGGCGAGAGAGGCGAGGTGAGGGTCTTTGAAAATGAGGATGAGCTTTCAAGGGATCTTGTTGATTACATTGCTGAATTATCCGAGGCTGCAGTGAAAGAGCGGGGCAGCTTTGCTGTTGCTTTGTCGGGTGGATCCCTCATTAGCTTGATCGGGTACTGCTGCTTTTCATTATTTCCTCTGTTTAAATGTTATTTTCGAGTCTAACACTATGATTGCAAACAGGAAACTCCGTGAGTCTCCTCATAATCAGACCATGTACTGGTCGAAATGGTATGTTTTTTGGGTTGATGAGCGCATGGTTTCCAAAAACCACCTTGACATGGACTTCAACTACAAGTCAGCAAAGGAAGGTTTCTTTTCCAACGTGAGTATCGTTTTTTTCTTCTGTAACAACTATCCTGATCCCCAACTGGATCTTTCAGTTGACGACCTCTGTTAAATTCTTAGCGGAGTTCTGTATCCCCTAACGACCGAATTCATGTTTAGTACTTGAGGATAACGGCAAATTCGGATGTAGCTTGGGCTGTGGCCTTCCTTTACTATTGGACAACAGAATAAGATTCAGTTGTCTGTGTAATTATGTGTTGGATTTTATAAATGTTTGAATGTTTTCTTTGGCGTGTTTTCCGCTGCTAAACAGAACCTGTTCTGTTATTCATTGCTGTGATTACGTGCTTCATGTCACAAAGCTTGGCCTTTTCAATAGTTGATTAATCTTTCCCCTTCATGTCTTTTTCAAATGTTCATATTGGCATTTGGCTTTTCTAGTCGGATTACTGGTCATCGAGTGATCCTGCAATCTGCTTTGCATGTTTTTAAGTCTGGCTGGATAGGGATACTGCACGAAATTGCTTGCGTATATCTGAAATTTGTCTCTTGCATTTGTTTGCGATAAAATTATTTATGAAGGCTAGTTCGATTAACATTTCTATGGAATAAATTCAGTTCAGATATTACACGAGTAGTCTAATGCATTTCCAAACATTTTCAGGTGCCAGTTAGTCCAAGCCATGTGGCGTCCATCAACGACACAGTTTCAGCAGAGAAAGCAGCAAACGACTACATGTTTGCCATCCGCCAATTCGTAAAGACTCGTACCATTGACGTTTATGATATTTGCGATTGTCCCAAATTCGACCTTATTCTGCTTGACATGGGCCCTGACGGCCATGTAGCCTCCCTCTTCCCAAATCACCCAGTTCTCAAAGTGTCAGACGAGTGGATAGCCTTTATCCTCGACTCGCCCGAGCCCCCGCCAGAGCGCATCACATTCACTCTCCCTGTCATCAACTCAGCAGCCAATGTGGCTATAGTCGCAACTGGTAGCAGCAAAGCTGACGCTGCACATGAAGCCATAGACGAAAAAGCTGACCACCCATCACTACCTGCTGCCTTAGTTAATCCCTCCATTGGAAAACTAGTGTGGTTCTTGGACAACCAGGCCGCCTCGAAGCTCGACAATTACAAGCTTTCGGAGTAGCCAACGATATGGCATCCTCTGTGGAGGTTCCAGCCCTCCTTTTTTCTTCTTTTCTTTCTGTTGTTGCCATTCTTTTGGCTAGTGGGGTGTAGGAAGAAACTGCAAACATTTAGATCGATTTTTTGAATATTCTCCAAATTCAATGAAAATACTTTCATTCGGTTAAGTATGGCTCCTGATTGTTCAAAAATATTCTTTGAAAATATCTTTTGTGCTAAAAAATATTATTTATTATCCCCATTTGTAAAGACGTTCATGACACTGATATCTACAAACAAAGAGTGGTGTCTGAAGTCTGACAGTATGTAAGATTTTTGCTTGGACAAAAATGGAAATAAGGTGGAGACTGAACTCATCATAAAAATCCACCGGAGAATCCTCATTTTGCTACAAACTAGTCAGCCAGCCATGCATATATTTCGGCCCTTTCATCACATTTTTCCATTATATCAGACAATCGTATCACTCAAGGGCAAGGACTCATAATCCTTTCATCATGCATGTTGTAAAATCTTGAACTCCATCTCTCCTTAACCTTATCGATATTAGAGTATATTATTTTTTGGTTTTCGATAGTGCGAGTCACTCTCCACTTCTTCTTCTCTTGGTCGCGACGACCACGTACAGGCTGATGCGGAAGCGCTTAGAGAGAGCTTCAATGGGCGGCGGAAGGTTGGGGGCCACCAGTGTCCCAGCTTTCCCTCTCTCTAGGTTTTTGAGAAGAGGGAGCTTAGAGAGCTTTTCGTTGGGCAAAGGAAAAGATCGAACATCAATCTCAAATTGTTGTCAGCTGTATCTTCTCACATCACCCCTCCATTCTCACAACCTCTACAACTGCACACAAAAAATAATAATCAAACAAACATCTAATTATCTCATCATTAGCGAGTTAAAATTAGACAAATTAAAGCCCCACACGACGAAGATTCATCAAAATATCACATCTCTACAAAATGAAAAGCCATTCTTAAAACACAAATAGATTCTTAGCTAGTCTTGTGAACATCATTAATTTTCCAACCGCCTTAATTTATTTAAAAGAACAATCCAGACCCCATATAATCTAAAAATTCAACATCGTAATAGATCTTAATTAAGATACAAAAAACCTAGCACACCGTATGTAGATCTATCAAATGATAACCAATGCGTAACGAGATCAAAAACTTTACCATGTTTCTGATAGATTATTGAGTTGATTGAATTCTTCAAACTAATGAATGTGAATGTGAAACGACCATCACAAATGCCGACGACATTGTATGTGCTCTGATTAAGCCTCGTCTATTATATTCTTCACACCAGCCGCATGTGGCGGCCTTTTGTACGCATGTCGTAATGAAAAGAAGATGTGGTAGAGATTAGAGATGGAACATATTATATTTATAGCATTCTAAAAATCCGGTTTACATAGAGTTACCCGAATTATCTTTCAACCCGATTGAGCCAGATTGATTTTATCTACACGTAAGAAATTTGACTTACCGTAAAAGTTCCGACTTGCCTTAATATCGTGAATCCAATTGAAAAACACGATAATATCAAACACAAATAACAAAATTCTATGATTTCAAAATTTTCTTATTTCAAGTCATGCCTTAATAAATAAAGATTAATCTCTTTTTGAAGAAACATTATTATTATTTTATTCTAGTATAACTTTTTATGTAAGTTTTTATAAAAAGCTCAAGTTCATAGGATTAAGTACAAACCCCTTATTTTCATATAAAATTAGAACCAATATCAACTTTACGATCTAACTAATGGATGGATGGATGAGAAAATTACATAAATGGGAGCATATCAAATGAGACTACTATTTAAGTTGAGAACTGAGAACCGACGAACTTTAGGCTCTTTTCCATGAACTTTAGGGAGTTCGTCACGAACTTGCTTAAAGGCACCGATGATTTTTTTTAAGCAGAGTTCGTGACGAACTCCCTAAAGTTCATGGAAAAGAGCCTAAAGTTCGTCGGTTCTCAATTCTCAACTTAAATGGTGGTTCTCACCCGAACCTGACCCTTACATAAATAATTTTGATTAGGATCAATTTTAATTGATAAAGGACGTCCTAGTCATTAACACATATAACATGAATGTCAGTACTATGCTACGTTCAATTTCAGCTCCAAAGTACATACACATACTATGAGGAGCGCTCAAATGAGAATCCCTTTAAATTTCGAGAACTTGAGACCACAATCTTCACTTTCCAAAATACAAGATGCATTTTGGTGGTGACACGTGTCCCATGTGCATTTCAAAGATACATTTAATGCAAAATCAAAGCCACCTTTTTGACGTTGCTTTTTGGACATGTGTAATATGCAGATTCAAATTAGATGCATCATGATCTAATTGTGATATTTGGATTCTCAAGTTCTCGAATTTTTAAGGGTTCTCAAACGAGCGCTCCCCTACGTACTATCATGCAATGAGTTCCAAGATATCTCCATTATGTGAGTACGTACTGAACATATGGTTTAAATACTGGAAGAGAATTCAAATTAAATGACAATAAAGAGTCATAAAAAGTAAATTGTATTCCAATTAGAATTCTGATGGAGATTGAGTGGTTTCTTTTGGCGGCTATGATTAAATGATTCATATCCCGTGCAGCCAAGCAAAAAACAGACATTTGAAAACGACTTAGTATAAATAAAATAACATCATACCATGAGGGTTGAGATACTATGAGAAGTAACAAATTTGGTGAGAAATGAGAAGTAATTACAATCATTTAATTTTTGATCCAATTGCAACAATCCCTATTTTTCATATTTTTTGAATCTTAATATCTAAATTATATGTTCGTAAGGGCATTATCGTAAATTTGTATCTATGTAATTACCGGTGATATGAATTTTGTTCTTTAAGTCTGCGCATTTTGATCTTTAAGTTTTACTATTTTTACATACGAATTTTGTTCTTTAAGTCTACGAATTTTGATTCTTTAAGTTTTATTTACATTACGAATTTTGTTCTTTAAGCTACGAATTTAGATTACTCACTACAAATTTGGGCAGATTTTGCGGCAGTCAAAAACCACCGCAATTTCGCTGCAAAATCACCAGTAAAAGCGATTTGCAGTGGTTTTGCAGTGGTAATTTTGAACATCGCATTTTCGATCGCTGCATAAAAATATGCGATGGTTTTGCAGCGGTTTTTCAGCGGAATATGCAATGGTTTTGCAGTGGTAAAAAAAACTGCTGAAAAACTATGGTAAAACCATTGTAAAATTACCGAACTAAATGCAAGGAATATGCAATGGTTTTGCAGTACAACCTATCATGCGGTTATGCGGAGGTTTTCCAACGATTTCGAGTTCCAGTGGCTTTGCGATGGTTATCCAATGATAAACATACCATACATTTACAGTACATTTGCGGTGGTTTTCAAAAAATTAATACGGTGATATTCCCATGGTTTTCATGGGTCATATTTTTATGTAATTATGATCAAATGTCCGTAAACAATTTAATAAAAATTACAATTTTGAAAATAATAAGATATTTAACTAGAAAAGCATGGGTGAAATTCAAAATGATGAAGGTTTTACATTAAGAGTTTATATTCATCCAAATATCCATCAAAAATACCTATGCTACAAGAAATATTTCTAATGTCAAGGCCACCATCTCTGAAAGGAGCGTCGGCGTTGAATCAACAGATGCAGCATCTGATGCGCCTGTTGTGGGTTCTATCTCGTGATCACCTCCACCTAGTCCTTGTACAGATCTAAAGCATCGAGATGCAAAAAAAGTATGATCATTCCAAACATCACAATATTATAAATTCGGATCAACACAATTCCTACTAAAAAAGCAAACAGAATACACAAGTCATACAACTAAAAACATCACAATATTATAAATTTGGATCAGTTTCAACAAGTCCTACAATGATCAGCTACATTGGTCATGACAATAGTCAGTACAATAACATATAAAATGAAAAGAGATGCGAAAGTAGTTGTATTCTTTTTATAACCAAATAAGCTAACCTAGATTTCAACCGGGTCTGAAAAACCAAATAACATAATGAGGGATAAATATTAAATACTCACTTTCAACAGATGCGAATCTGATGCAGAAAAGTTCATCTTTTAGTTCACCATCGGCAAAACCAGTAGCATGCCACACACAGGACTTGTCATTACCGGCATGTTCTTGAACAGTCATTGGCGCAAAACTGCACAAAGAATACACCAAATCAGAACCAAAACACAGATCAGAGAACCAACAATCCAGTTATCAAAAAAAAGCAAGATTTAACTAATAGTTGATCAAAATACTGATCGTACCTTAATCCAGTTATCAAGTGAACGCTGTAGCGACAACCTACTACTAATAACATCAAATAACAACAAAACTAATACATAAACCAAGATGTTGTTATTTGTCGTACCTATATCACATCAACTAAGCAAACTCATCAAGAAAGAAACATAGGCAACAAAACACTCCAAGGTTCTTAAGATTGAAATGTAAATGTCAAGTAGAAAAGATATCATATTGTTAACCAACTACCTTCGCTTTGCTACTAAACATCCCAGCAACGGCATCGAAGCTTACTCACTAGTTTCTTGAACCTAAAGATGTCATGATGGAACAAAAACATGGAAATAAATATATGAGTCAGAAACCGAAATGAAAAAACAAGCAGATGCTCATGAAAATTTAGAGTGTCCCTTTCTAATTTGATTTGATAATTTAAAGAGCATACATTATTGATGGTTGGAATGCAAAGATTCAGATATGGACTCCTTGATAATTTCATCACCAGCATTTGTTAATTGTGATATTACTGTATTACTAACCTGCTGATCATTGGGATACATAACCTCAACATGTAAAATTCTGATCATTGGGATACATAACCTGGATACATAACCTCAGCATTTATATAGTGAGCAAGACAAGCTTATATGTATAAATAGACATATACAACAGAAAAAGCGAACGGTAAAAGTTGAGAGTTTGATCCAAATGAAGAACCTTTTAGTCAGGTTCTTCCAAACAACCAACACAATTAGACACAATCCTCACATTAGACACAATCCTCCACGTTAACCATTTGCTTCAAATTAGTCGAAAATGATAACCTTTTTTTTTTCTTCATTTTTTTATAGGATTGTGATTGTGGATGAAATTGCACATCTGAAAAAACACCACAATAATCAAATTGATCAACAACACACAATACTACATGAAACACCAATTTAAGAACTCAAGCGACAAACCAACACAAGAAAAAGCAATTCATACACAATTGATGAAACCACCAAAGTCCAAATCCATGCTCAATATGACTAGATCTCAACCTAACCATACAGAAGGGACGCAACCACAGCTAACGTATTTAAGATGAGGCTAAAGAGACGAACCGACTGAAGACGACCCGGAAACACAACGACGCACAACCATTGAAGCCTAGGGCTTCGGCGAGTAGGCGAAATCCAGATGGAGCTTTGGTGTGATGGGTATTCCGACTAAAATCGAAACGGAATCCAAAATCAAATGGAGCTTAACGCAGCTGGAGATAGGTTCGCCGATTTAGGGGTGAGATATGAGAGAGAGAAGTCAGTGTAAGAGAGTAGACATATGGAAAACCTATTGCAGTCGCCTGCATATGGAAAACACAGGTTGTAACCTTACAAAAAAAAACGCAGCACTTTAGTCAAAACGATGCGTTTTGACCAACCCAAAAAATCATCTTAAACCCGCTGTAAAATCGCTGCTATTTTTACATTTTTGCGGTGGTTTTTACCGCTGCATTAAGGACATCGTAAAAAGCGCACCAAAAATCGAATTTGAAAAAAACCACTGCAAAACCACTAAAAATGTCATCGCAAATTTCAAATTTGAAAAAACTACCGCAAAACTTATGTATATCCTCTGTAAATTGTTACAGTGATTCTGTTACCACTGCATAATATCACCGCATAATTTACCCAAATTTGTAGTGACTTCTCATTTCACACCAAATTTGTTACTTCTCATATGATAGTATAATGTGCTTTGGAGCTAAAATTAAGTTTTTCAGTTCCCAATTAATAAAGTAAATCGATTATGAGATACCCTAAACATGTCCAAAAAAAAAGCTAGACTTCCATCCATACTATTTACTAGCTAAATATAATGATTTACCCTGCTTGTTAATTAAGTTCATTTATAATTAACCCCACACCAAATCTGTGTATGTACTCCTACGTAACCTGAACACTTTTTTGCCTAATTTTTATCTTACTTCCCCAACCGTCTCTTTAGTACTCAGTAGTAAGACTACAATAGTATTAAACATGTTTATGGTGAAAAAAAGAAGATTTGTAGTGTAAGTATGTTTTATTCCTCGTTCGGATCGATTTTGAAAGTAGATTTTTCGGTGCCCGATTAATGAAGAAGTAAATCGGTTGTAAAAGACCTTAAACATGTCGAAAAAATGCTAGACTTCCACCCATAATATTTACTACGTAAATATAATAATTTGCCACATTGATGTGTTTTAGTTTTTTTGAGCCTCAAACCACCAAATTTGTGTATGTACCCTTACGGAAATCGAGCAATTTTGTCTAATTATTTTATTCTCCAAACGTCTTTAGTACTTCGTAATATGGCTACAATTACATTGATCTTTTTTATGGTGGAAAAAGAAGATTTATAGTGTAAGTCTTATTCCCCGTTGGAAACGTGTTTGAAAAAGTAAGTTTTTCGGTATATGATTAATGAAGTAAATTGGTTTTGAGAGACCTTAAAGCTGTTAAAAGAATGCTAGACTTTTACAGATACTATTTTCTACGTAAATGCATTGATTTATCATCAGAGGTTGTCTCCACTGACATGCTTTGATTTATCGAAACATGTCAAGAAGGCAATGGATTTGGGTATACACAAGTATATTAAGTTGTTGCAATAATTCAGTAAACCAGTATATATACAAATACAATGAAATGCTTTGCATCAAGAATTGAAACATTTTACATTGTTACAATACATATTTTAGATACCTCAAAGACGACCCTTCATTTCCCTCCAGGCAAATTAATAAGGAAAAATGCATGGATCAGTTGGACTTGGAGCCATTCCATGAAGCATCCATATAGCTCTACCAGCTTAATAAACTCTCTCGAACTTGAACCGTGCTTTTTTAGGGAGCCGAATCCTCCTCAGCTTACAGTACATGTCTAAAACTTCTCGTCTTTCAACACCTTCAAAGGGCTTGAAAAAGACGGTCTTTAAACTAGGCGACAGCTTAATGAGAGTCTTGATCAGTTTCAATTCAGCCGGATAATTTGCCATGTTTACAAAAAATAGATGATGGATTTTCCTCAAAGGCGGTAACCTCAGTTGCTCACAGAGGAGGTTCATGGCTGGAACATTATCATTGCTATTCAGGTTTACCTGTGACAAGTTAGCAGAGAGCAGTAATTACTATTTGCAGCATGAATATAACAAATATTGAAAAAGAGAGCAAGACTCAATAAGTTTACTCACATAGAATCTAAGAGACCTAAGGTTTGGAGCATTTCGGATCAGACAAAATGCAACTGACAGCTCTGTGTCTGATCCTATATCGAAGAACTCTAGAGTCAGGTCATCCAAGCATCTAAGTCGGTTCGATAGCTTTGTTGGAACAACCTCAGCAGTTAGAGACTTCGATCCAGAGACCAAAAGAACAAGGTATCAGTAATAAATAATGATGCTGATTTCAGTACAGCATGCAAATAATAATTAGAACACATGAACAGCTTACTTACATTGATTGCATAGTTATCCAAGGAGAGCTCTTTCACATGAGGGATGAGGGCTGCAAAATAGTCAAGTTTTGAGGACCTCAAAGGGAGGCCAGGTAGCTGCAGTCGTGTTTCGAATGAGGCCCTTGTCAAGCTTGGTAGATAAGTTAGACAAAGCGGTCTTGTACAAGTTGACTTACATCGATAAGATATCGAGGCCAAGTTTGTTAGGGCAGCTTCATTAAGCTCCACAGGGTTACCGTTACTAAAAAACACTAAATCTATTTGATTTAGTTGGGGAGATAGAGAGAGCATCTGCCCTAATAATGTGTCTGGCATGTCTACATCAAACAGCCTTAGAGAATAAAGGTCAGGATATCCAGTGAAAGGAATTGCATCAGCATCACCGTGAAGCCAGCAATACTTTAGATCCAACTCTCGAAGGTCTGAGAAGTTATATATCTCCGACGGTACTCTAAGAAATGTCTCTTTGTTCACTTCTAATTTTAAGTATTTGACCTTTTTCTTGGACAGGATGGTGATTCCTTCGCTGATATCGAAAAAGAATTCATCTGGAATTTTACGTCGGATGCGAACTTCAAATTTGTCGACTAGGCCAACATGGCGCGATAGGATGGAGTTAACCACCACATCCATCCAGCGATGTTCAATTCCTTGAATCAACATATTATAAAATGCATCGTCAAATGTAAATTCTTTTGTCGATTTCCAAAAATGGCGCCACGGTCTGGCCACCAGGCCGGCTCTCACAGCCTCTGGCAAGCTTAATCTATTGACTATTCTCTCTAACACACTGTCAGGTAGATCTTCAATTCCAGACTCTCTTTGGATCATTTTTCCAACACCCTCCATTTCTTCTCACTCTAGAACTACGTAAAAACCAATTACACAACATCAAAGCAAATCCCAGACATGTTTACACATTTCCGAAAACTCCATATATCCTTTGATCTCACTTAATTGGCTATTTATTCATTTCCATCAACATATATAGAGAGACATGCACATAATAATCTCAAAATTGAACAACGCATAAAGAGATATTAAAATAGAATTGAAGACATAAAAACCTAGTACGCCTGTCGGAATAATGGAAGCGTAGATTGGTGGTCAAAACAATTAACACACACTCACAGGTGAAATTTCGGACTTCGAGAGATCTTCGCGCGTGCCCCCAAATTAAGGTGTTACCGATGAGAGATGCGCTGCAGATAACCTTAACCCTAATAAATTAGCGCTGGTTAGCGTTAGGGCTTTAAATAGGGCCGGACAACGTCGCCGTTTTAAACAAGGGTTTCTTATCGGTTGGTTAAAATTTTCGATTCAGTATATTTTAGTAATATAGCGCCGTTTTAAACAAGGTATTTCTTTCGTTTTCTTGTCTGTTTAGGAATTTTCGATCATGGCTAATTTATTTCACCGAGTTTATTTTTATCGGTTCTGTGATCGACTTTAGTTTGGTGTAATTAACTGCAAGTTTGGGGTGATCCATTCTAGGTATTGCTCGAAAGGTGTGCAAAAACTTCTAGGTAATTATAGTCGAAAGACTCGAGAGTTCTACGACAAAACAAAAATAATAATGCTCGATTGATAGTCAAAACACTCACCGGTGAAATTTCGGACTTTCAGGATCTACTAGGCGTAGCCCAACTACAATGGAAACTCTGCACAAATTCGAAATAGAGTCAAAATGAGAACTAAATAATAATAATAATAATAATAACCACTGTGGAGATGGTGAGATCAAGTACCTCATTAATTTTCTCTGGTGGATTATTGACTCGATCGATCTGATTCTTGAAATTAATGAATATAAATGTGAGGTGACCATCATTATAGCCGATGATATTGTCTCTAATGCAACTAATCATCGTATGTGAATGTTCTTCGCATCGGCCGCATGCGGCCGCCTCACTACTCATGTATCAATGAAAGATGTGGCTAGGTATTTCGCTAGAACATGCTATATTTATAGCACAATAAGAGTTCGGTTTACAAAGTGTTGTTCGAATTACGTATTAATCCGTATCGACGTCTGATTTTATCTCAACAAAAATTATTTTAACCTATCTTAATATTCAAATTTTAATTGAATAACACGATAATATCAAACATATATATGACCAAATTTTATGCTTCTAAGAATATTATTTTTTTGATAGTGGGTTTACATCTCATATAGGACATATCAATGAGTACTTCACATACAAGATATTTCTCGAGTATATATTCAGATTTCTGGATATCTATATTGGGCAGAATATTGAATTTGGAAAGTGTTTCATGATTCAAGTAGTATCCAAGTCATTGCTGAGAAGCCCCGAAGAAGACCCAATTCCTACAGACCGCGTCAAAAATTAAAGTTAAAACTAGTCAATAATGTATAACTTAAAAAATTCAACTCGTTATAGTTTATACAGTCATATTACCCCTTCCTAAAGCAGCCTAGGAGAAAATCGTGCGTGTGGACAACAACATCCTAACGCAAGTTCTAGCTTATCAAGAGAAGAACCGAGCAACAATTGAAAGCCTACTAAAATATGGGGATAAGCTCACAATTCAGGGTAGAATGTCGGAGAACATCCCTCTCTAAACTTGAAAAAATGATTTGTGATGAGGCTTTTGAGGCGTTCATAAGAATATAGTTACTCTCCATTATACATACGATAAGTTAGAGGACAATATGATACTCTTATACTGAAAGTTAATTGAAATGAAACAGTATCACGTAGTGTGTTTATTCGTCTTACATATTATTTCGGGAAAAGTATAATCCTTTACGGGAACTAATTTTTTCTAAATTGATAGCTTCTCCAGGCTGTCAACTTAAATTTATGTTTATATAAATAAATTAATACTTATTCTGAATTGTTTGGTTATTCGGATGGACATTCTGCATGTGTCAGCCCCACATCCAACCCCGTACGATCATTTAGAAATTTTGGGATGAAACCAGCACGAATACAGGGCAAAATTGAAAGTGAAACTTACAAACTACCAAAATGGAAAAAAATAATTTCGGTATGCAGAGGGCATAATTATCTTTGATTCATTTTTGGACATAAAATATCATTAGGAAGGGTTAAGATCGGATACAAAGTTAATTTTTGGTACAAATGATAAAGTTTGTCAAAATCGTCCTATAGTTCGTCACTTTTCCATATAATTCGTCACCGAGAAAATGCACAAAAAATCAGGATTTAATCGCATTCATCCAAATTACAAAATAAATGTATATGATTTGTTTGTATTTTTTACCAAAAAATCAACTTTGTACCTGATTCTTTTTCCTTATTTGAAATATAAGTTACTAATCCACAAAATTTAGAAACTCTCAATTCGTGGCAAATTCAGACTTGATGGCAGACTTGATTTTCTTCCTTAAAAAGGAGATTTTTTACTGAAACCAAAAAACCAGACCAAAAAGTTACACAAAAGAGACCATTTAGATGGATCACATGTTATATGAACCATGGCCACGTGCTTAATAAAATGCTCTGCGTGTATCTTCATTTCTCTTAAAGGGGTGTCAAAAAGTTCGAGTCTTTTTGAGTTTGGAGAGGTTCAAAATGGAGGCATTGATGGCGGTGGTATGTGGGTTGGCCATGGTGGTGCTGGCTAGCATCGTTCTTCTTAAATGGAATGACATCAAGTATAAGCGAAATGGGGTGCCTCCTGGCACCATGGGCTGGCCTATCGTCGGAGAAACAACTGAGTTTATGAAGCTGGGTCCCAATTTTATGAAGGAGAGGAGATCAAGGTCAGGACTTTCTTTTTTTGGGTCTTTTAAGGTGGAATTTCAATAGTCATATTACTTGTTTAAGTCACCCTTTTGGTCCCTACCACCCCTGATTGAAACTTTGGCTCATAATGTCTGTCCGATTCGGATCCGGATCCGGTGCCGCAAAATGCTATGAGTGCCAAAACGGCATCTTTTCGATCAAAACGTCGTTTGTTACATTTCAAAAATATGAAACGATGACGTTTTGACCCGCGCAACTTCTTGATGTGTTGCACCTAATCTTTTTCCAATGTCTGTCTAAGTCTGCTTTTATCTGCTGACATCTATATGTTTGATTTTGTGAATGTTTTGTTGGATTTTAAATTTTATTGAGATTTTGATATATGTCTGTGTGTACTCTTAATGAAATCAATCTCGTTGACTGATCAACGAGTCTGCGTCTGGAGCACATGGCTCCTGCCCGTAGACTCGCCAAAATCGATAAAAGGCATAAATTTTTTATATTGAATTCTAATATCAGAGTTTCAACATTGATTAAAAATGGAGTAAAATTCAGTTGAATTGAATCCTAACCTAGACGTTTGGTATGAGCTACAACTTTTTGTTTTGAGCCTTATTGTAGTTTTTATAATGTTTTGTGATTTAGTTCAAAAAAATACTTCTTCTCCTATGATCTATCAATGCAGATATGGGAGCGTGTTCACGACACACTTCTTAGGACATCCTACAGTCATATCGATGGATCCCGAGTTAAACAGGTTCATACTTTTGAACGAAGCGAAAGGATTGGTGCCAGGATACCCGGAGTCCATGTTGGATATACTTGGGAGATGCAACATTGCAGCTGTTCAGGGTTCAGATCATAAGCGCATCAGAGGCTCCGTAATGTCCATGATTAACCCCGCAGCGATCCGAGAGCGACTTCTTCCCAAAATAGACAAGTTCATTAGAGTGCATCTTGCTGGTTGGGATGGCCAGACAATTGACATTCAAGAAAAGACCAATCTGGTAAATTTAGTACTGTTACTTTGTACTTTTTCTATTCTCTTTTTTATCCAATAAAATAATATTTTAGAAAAAAAAAAAAGAAGTGAATAAGTTGTTTTGACATGTTCCTATGCACACTCTGCTCAATTGGTCTAGCAGATGGCGTTGTACATATCCTTTAGGCAAATCATCGAAACAGAATCATCGTCTACGCTCTTCAACGCCTTCAAAAAGGAGTTTGACAAGCTATACACCGGAACACTGTCGCTCCCAATCAACATTCCTGGCACAAATTACCATTTAGGATTTCAAGGAAGGAAAAACATTATAAAGATTCTCAGCCATCTCTTAAAGGAAAGGCGAGGCAACTCTTCAGTCGTTTACAATGATTTGCTGAGCTCGATGATGGAAGACTCCAAGTATCATCTGACTGACGAGGAAGTCATTGATCAAGTCATTACGATTTTGTATTCGGGCTATGAAACTATGTCCACTACGTCGATGATGGCAGTGAAGTTTGTGACTGACCACCCCGAAGTTCTCGAAGAGCTCAGAGTACATAATAAAATTATAATCGCTAAAATCATTTACTGAAATCGAGCCTTGAGAGGATTTATTTTTCAGGCTCTTCACAGATACTGTTTGGGTTTTTCGTGCAGGACGAGCATTTGGCAATCAGGTCTAGGAAAGGGCAAATGGATTCGATCGAATGGGATGACTACAAGGCGATGAGATTCACTCGAGCTGTAAGTATCAAAAAGAAAAAAAATGATATTTCTCTAATGATTTTGTTTATTCTAAATGTCACTTATATCGAGCTGCGTATATGTCCAATCTCGACATAGGTGATCTTCGAAACTTTGAGGCTTGCTACAGTTGTCAATGGCGTGTTAAGAAAAACGACGCAAGAAATGGAACTTAACGGTGTGTGTGAATTTGAACGTAGTCCTATATAAGCTCCAAATTCCATCATCCTTTTTTTACGAACCACGAAAATTTTAATTCTGTTCGGTATTTAGGCTTCGTGATACCCAAGGGATGGAAGATATATGTATACACTAGAGAGCTCAACTATGATCCAATCCTTTATCCCGAGCCGTTAAAATTTAATCCATGGAGATGGATGGTGAGTCCTCGTTTAACTATAAATGGATTCTGCGCAACGACTTGAGATGACAAAATGACTGACATGTGAACGAAATACAGAACAACAAGGACATGGAGACGCATAATTACTGCTTCCTGTTCGGAGGTGGAACGAGACTGTGCCCAGGGAAGGAATTGGGCATAGTTTCCATCTCACTGTTCTTCCACTATTTTGTTACCAAATACAGGTACAACATCACTGTTGAATTTCGCTAGCTTATATCAAAACATAAGATTATAATTTTTTTCACTTTTTAGTGACGGGACATGTTTTTTTATTTTTAAATATACTTTTTTTTATAGTATGCATCCAACTTTCGGACGTAGAGTATTGAAAATGAAATGTGACCTTACTTTTTTTTTTCTTAAGGAAAATAAAAATAGTACTGAGAACTTGTAGTCTCTCTGATGTGATATAAGTAGAGTTTTTTTTACTGGATTGATATGTTCTTGCATTTTGCAGATGGGAGGATGTCGGAGGGGACGAGATCGTGCACTTCCCCAGAGTCGAAGCGCCAAACGGATTGCATTACAGGGTTTTGAGTTACTGATCATGGTCTGAATCCGGCAAGGATTCCTATAATTCAATGTTGGCATCATATACCATGAAGTTTACTTTCTGATTTCTGCATTAATAACTTTCAGTTGCCTTCCAATAAATTTATTTAAAGTTTAGTAATTGGTACTCTTTGCGAGGAAAAAAAATCGTTTAGCGCAGAGAGGGTCAAATCGATGTCATTTTAATAAAAATGACGTCGTTTAGTTTGATACTTTTTTAATATAATTAACGATGTTGTTTTGATCGATACGACGTCTCTTCTTCTTCTTGTGTTTAATTGAATAAAAGCAATGCATAAAAAAAGAATAAAAGTAACATTTAAAATGAGTTGAAGGACTGGGTGGAGTACCAATTAAACTTTTGTTGATGTATTTACGCAAAATGTTTTAGTTTATCAAATTTGATAAGCTCATGGAAATTAAAATGTAAAAAAAATTCTTTAATAAATAAGTCCATGCCTAGTTGGGAACTTGGCCAAGCGCGCGTACGGCCCAATTATGACAAAGGCTGTCCCACTAAGAAACTACTGGTATTTGATTTTTATTTATTTCACTGTAAAATATTGTACACAACGCAACAACAAATTAAAGTTTGTCAGATTGCAAAATCTCTCAGATCGGATTCCATCTCCGCCCGATCCAGATCGCGTAATTGGGTCGTAGAGAGACGCAGTTGACTGTGGCGATGGACGGATTGGTGGAATTCGCGCTCAGCAAGATCGAGAAGAAGTTCCCATCGGTGGCTAAAGATGTAAACCTCCAAGACTGGATCAAGTATGGGACGCCGGTTTTGGTGGTGGCTGCGATGATTCTGATCATTTCTTGGTGCTGCTACTGCTGCTGCTGTCAGAACGGGAGGAAAGGGAGAAAGAAGGGTCCTCCTGGTCCTGGGCGGAACCAGAGGAGGGGACGCAATGTGAGATACGATTGAGATTTCGAAATCGGCGGAAGTTAGTTGTTGGGCGTGTTTTAATGTTGTTTTGATTATCTGGGGTTGTTGTGGCTTTGCCGGATTTGTTGTCATTGGATTAAAGTTTTTGTCTTTGGATTGGTTGGCATTTGTTGTTTTCAATGTGCATGCCAAGTGTTTGAATTTATGCTTCATTGAAACTTGCATTTATGCATCTGTTAAAATTCAGCCTTGCATTACAAGATTTTGACAGGATGAGGCTTCAGAAGATGACTAATGAATTTCAAAATGAGCTTACTTCTTATTCTAGTGACTTGATTGGGTTGCGAAGATCGCACAAGTACTTGGATGGATTTGCTTCAAATTATCTCTGAAAATACGAGTGTCTCTTGCTAGAGCTTTATTCAGAATGTCTTGTTCTCTTTTTGTTTGCAGGTCTCTTTTCCTCAAAGAAGGTATTTAATTTTCTAATTATTTTCATAGTAAGAGAGATTGGAATACTTCAGGATTTTATTCCAAATACCAGTCGTGGAATACTGGCAGCGAGTCGACCACACGCTGTTTGGGGAACATTGTTGTGAAAATGCTCAAAATAAGTCTCCACAATGCAGTGGGGAAATAAGATAAGATTTGGCAGAACTCCTGGGCTTACAGGTCTGGATCAGTAAGTAGTAATTCTTTTTCCTTCTTAGTTTGCATACCTTAACCAAAAGTTTCATGACCAACATGATTGTATATACACATCTCATCTGACAACCACTTTTTCGTTCCAGATTATCGTGTGTCTGTAACACTTCTGGACCTGCTTAAAAACCGCTGAGACTTTGAAGGAAGCTGGATGCAATGCAGAGGCAGATCTCAGAGATAAATGTTATCCTGGATAGAAGCACTAACAACTGAGTGTGAATTGAAAGCAATTCCTCTTATAATTGAGACTGGACCAAGAGAGCCAGGTAATATGCTAGTTTTATTGACTATTGTATTTGACGTGTACGCTACTTTGTTTTGCCGGCAGAATCACCCCTTCAGTGTCGCTGATTTCCGATACTCTGAACATGCACTTGCATGCCGAAGAATGAATACGTGCTCTACATTAGCTGATTGCCTCACTTCATTTTTATTTTTTAAGTTTTTTTTGTGTGGAATATATCATTTGCTTTTTAATCAATGACCTTTCACAATGTTTTACAGTATTATTTGCCTGATATAATGACGACCACTTTCAATCTTTGTTCTACCTGTAACCTCTATACATATAAAGCTCCCTGCAATAAGTCAGTAATAACAGCCGTGCATGCTCATTGAGTCATTTTATTGTGATCCCGGTGTCCCACGTTTTCTGGGTAGTTAATTGATCGTTACTAAACCTCCCCTTTGTGTTTCAGGTTTGGACTGTATGCCGTGACACTGGTGCCAAAGTGGATGTTCACATGAGCCAGTTAGTAGATAAATTAAAAGAGGTTCTGGGATGATATTCAACAAAACTTGTTCGATGTCATCGCCAATCAGAAGTGGGATGCATGATATTTTAACGAGAACTTTTTAAGATAGTCATTTATAGCACATATACCCGTATCTCACTTGATGCTGTCATTTTCTTACACAAGATAAATTTATTATTGCAGGAACATTGTGTTCTGGAGAGCCGGCAAAGAAATGTACCTACAGGAGAAAAAGACTGAAGTGGGCAACATTTTATGTTTTAGTTCATGTTTGCTTCTAGTGTTTTTTAAGGCTTTCATGTTGCTGAAAAACAAATTTGATTAAATTCAAACTTATTGCCTTCTGAACAGAAGCCAAGATTGCACTTTTGATGAGAGACAGAAAATGAAGAAAATACATACAAGTATTTGAGTGAAGAATATCATGAAAACAAATTTCTCTACAAAGGATTTGTTACCCAATTTATGTTAGAGCAGAAAGTCATCAGATAACAACGATTTCAGGATAAGCTAACAGACATCTTATATATGTTGGTCTGCGCTACAGTAAACCTGCTAACATGTCATCTGAATTTAAACTTCTCCTTCATGCGAGAAATAAGCTTAAACTTCTCCTCGGCTTCAACCTGTTGCCTTATATTGCTTCCTGAAGCTCGGTCTGGATGGAACTTCAGTACTGCACGCTTATATGCTGCATGTACCTACAAAGGTCAAAACAAATAGAATACAGGATAAAGGATAAAGTGGGTTCGTGACAATCCAGTAACTAATACCAAGCACTACAGAGGACTGATGAAAATAACTTACCTGCTGCGGTGAAGGGTGTAAACCTCCTTCAACTTGAACACCCAGGCTTCGAAGCAATGAGGACATATCAAAACATCTTGATTCCAAGGCTTTTAGCTCCTTCATGATCTCACTCCTTAACTGCTCTTTCAAGTTCAAGTTTGCTCCATCCTGAAATATTCGCAACAACAAAACTGATAAATCATCCCTGCACACTTGGAATACAAATAAGGATGAAAGTGGCAAGACCATCAGAATTCAGAAGTCAAAACTGCAATGGTAAACTGGCTATTCAGATCCGACTGAAAAATATATTCAACAGTAAAAATTGAATTGAACGAGTAACTAACGGAAAATGGCCAAAGAAATTGATTGAAAGCCTGACCTGCTTCTGTGATTCCCTTACTTCTTCCAACCGCTGTTTTTGTCTTCTTTCCAAGTTTGATAACCTCAGAGATTCAGCCTTTTTCCTCTTGCGTAACCTCTGGGCCTCCTCTGCCTGCAAAATATATGATCACGTCATGACTACAGCATATCTTTAACACACAAAAAATACTAAATAGCGGATTGAGGAAGCTTTATATTTTAGAATGATAGGAAACTGTGGGATGTTGTTAAAAAGAGTTAAGATGTAAACAAAAACAGATAAAAGAAAAAACCTGCAGTTTTATCTGTTGCTGCCTTAATGCCATTTCCTGTTCCATGGTGCGCTTGTACTCCTCCGTCTCCTTGAGCCTCTCTTTTACATTAATAATGTCACTCTTCAAAGGTTGAACATCCCCTTCCATAGAAGGCTTATCTTCCTGCCTGACTATTGTTTCACTATGAGACAGCTTTTCCGACCCTCCATCCTTTTCTTGAGAACCATTTTCACTGCAGTTTGTTTCACTACCCGTACCAATACCAACAGGAGAATTATTGGGGCCATCCCTAGTTTTGTTGTTCAAATCAAGTACGCTAGTATTAAATTTTTCTTTACATGGTATATGATTCGGTAGTGGTTCCTCCATATGCACTTTCGCTACACCTAAATCTCTGCTCGTTTTGCATTCACAATAATTTGGAAAAATGCAAGCACATTCAATATCTGCGGTGCGAAAATGTTCATCACGTTCATTATTTTTTAGATAACTATCTCCAAGGCTGCGGGACGCATTAATCTCATGGCCTTTGCAAGAATCAGTCTGATTGATGTCCATCTTATGCCTAGGCTTGGCACCCGTAGAACATTCTCCCCGAACCGTTCCTTCTGACTCCAACGTGGTACCACCACATCGGTCATCAAGACCTTTTTTGTGATTAGCTCCACCAATATTGTTTCGAGAAGTTGGATTTTCTGAAGAGATTCCTTCGGAATTTTTGCTGCATTTCTCTTGAAAAATACCTCTGCTATCTGCTGATTTAGGTTTCAGCGGTGAAGAACGACCACCTAGATTCCTCCAATCAAATTCCGGGAACAAAGAATCCTGATCATGGGGCATAGGGGTTTGTTCACTAATAAAACTATAAGTAAATGAACTTTTCATACCACTGAAGGAAGCGCCAGATTTAGAACAGTATGGGGCTTCAGTCGAGGGATCAGTCATGTCCTTCTGCCTAACAGCATCGTTACTACCAGCTGATGCACTTGTTGAACCTCCAGCGTCAAAGTTTCCTTTATGTCCATTGACCTTTTTTCGAGAAGCAGCCTTTTCCCACTGTCCCCGCAGCTCTGACGAATCTTCGATGACTTCACAATCAGAATCAACTTCGATGGGTTCATAATCATACTCATCGCCACCAAATCGATAACTGTTTCTACTTGAAAAATCCCGATTATATTCAGACCTGGCATGTCTCGTAAAGCCATATGCTCGACCAGATTTCTGGCTGGAGCTTGCGTCACTGTCAAATTCAGTAAATCCTTCCTCATCAAACGCAGAAAGATGATTGTAGCTTTCATCGTCATCTTGAATGCTGATTACACTCTGCGGCGAAACTCTTTGGTTTTCCCTCTGCTCACTGGAGCCCCCTTGCTTATGATTTGAACATAGCGAAGAATCAACAATAATAACATCATCATCGTCATCATCAACATCTATGAGGACAACATTAGCATCCTCTTTCGTTTTACACCTCTTTAACGGATTCAGCCTAGAGGAACTGGACTCTGATTTATATCTATTCATTTTGATTTCACTTCCCAACAAAACTCCAATAAACCAGAAATTCAATCAAATCACTCTCGTAAAAACACAAATCTCAGCATTCATTCACATTCCAATTCTCAGCAACTCAAGGACTAACCCTTCAACTCATACACCTCTCTCAGTAAACAACTTCCATCTCAACCACCAAGATTTCCAACTTGATATCCAAACACTGAAACCAAAACGCCCCAATCCGCTTAAACGCGCCTTATCCAAACCAAACCCTAATAGCACCCAATAGCAACAAAACCCTAATCAGATCCCAAATCCAATCCAATTCAATTAAACGAAACTAATTTCTCAAAATCCAATGAAGAAATCAAAAAGACTCATAAAAATCGAATCTAAATCACCAGATGAAGCAAAACCTAAGTGCACGGTTAGGGCATCTCAACCGTTGTTCACCTCGAAACCCAGTTGTACGGAAACCCTAAATCGAAGTCGGCGATGACGATAACGATAACAATTCTAATCGATACAGAGGGAGATGATTACGGATTTGGGGGATGAATGAGGAGAACGAGAAATTGATTTTGAGAATTGGTCAAATTCAACAGTGTGTGGAAATCGACCACGAACCCAAACATAGACTAATAAATTTTTATTTTTCGAAAATATATTTTTAATTTTACTTTTAAGGGAAAATAATTAACAGCTATAGACAGTTCAACGACGTCGTTTCTTTACTTCTTCAAAAACACTTTTTTTTTGATAAGTTTAAAAACTTTTTTAAAGTCGTTCTTATTGTTAACTTAAGAATTAAGATAGGTCGTTTTAATTTGTTCTTCAACAATCCTCACGCAACTAATAATTTGTTTGTATCTTTAAGTAATTAACTGCTTAATAAATTTTAAATCGTTTTTACGGTAAGCTTGTAAATGACAAGGAACGCTGTCGTTTGGATCTGTTCTTCAACAAGCCTCACGCGCACGCAACCTTAGCCAACCGCTCAGCCCATTTCCGGCGACAATTTCTGCAGTTCAGAGACAAGAGCCACAAACCCAGGAATTCCTCCACGTTCGGATCATCTGACGCTTCTTTCGTATGTCAAAAGCAAAGAAACAACTCAAAAGCTCCATTTCGATCCGACTTTCGTCGAATTTCATGGAGGATTTGACGTGGAGTGAGTTGCAGAGAAAGTAATTTCAAATTGCAAGCCCTTATCTGGAACAGGTAAGCAAAGAGAAAGAGAGAGAGAGAGTTGGATTTGTTTGATTGGCAGTTTGATCGGTGGATAGTGGAGTGGGACTGGGAGGTTGACAGATGGGATGAGAGAAAATTTTAAATTATTTTTTATGCGGTGAAATCACTTTTGAATTGGAGACACAGCATGATCCTACGACTTCTGAAAAACAACGATTTTAATTTCACTCGTTGTGGTTGTTGAGGTTGACCTTGCAACTTCTGTTTCCAGATCTTTATTTTAAATTCTTTGTAAATAAAAAAAAGAAACTATTTTATAAAGTTTCTGAAGATTTCTGTGGCTGTTTTGTAGCCGGCTAATTCAGTTGTAATTCTATATCTACTGGAAATTTTCTTTTCTCTATCTCTACAGCTCCTGGCCTTCTGAATCTCCCTAAAGGTGATTGCTTTATCCGTTTTCTCTACTGGGTTTTGGTTTATTTTGTGTTTGAGTGTATCTTGTTTGATTATGTGCTGGGTTTCCTGAATGAGTTTTTGGCTGAGAATTCCAGTGGAGGTTGAAGAGATGAGAAATGGGACGGAATGGGGTTTTGGAGATGGATGGATGGATAAACTTGTGTTGCTTTTCTGTGTGTTTTTTATTGTTTACTAGTTTTTTCTTCAGTTTTTGCAAGTTGGGGGATTTGTTGTGTTCTGGGTTCTGGAAGCTGCTGGCAGTGATGGATGCTGACCATTCAAAACCTCTATATTCCTTTTGTTTGGATTTGTCATTTTTTTGATTTTAGGGTTTGGGGTTCATTTGAGTACACATTTGGTGGATCCTAAGGTTGAAGTTTGAATCAGATCCAACCACACTACCTGACAAAAGAGAAGGTGTGGATTGACATGCTTGGTTTCTTGCTTACTTCACAATATATTCACAGCTGACTGCTGAGTAATGCTTTTTTTGGCTATTAAAGTGAGGTTTTTTAAGATAAAGTTGTGAACTTTTGTTGTGTCTTTTTGTGCTGATGATGGACTGCTTTTGATTTTTCTGTTCCAATAGTTTTGTGCCCCACAAATAATTTTAGAATCTCATCCAAGATAACAGACCTGTAAAAATTATTTGTGTTTCTTTCCTTCACTTTTTTAGCCTATTCTACTCATGGGACAGTTATCTCAGTATTATGTACCAGTGCCAGTATGATGAGTCTACTGATCAATCTGTACTTGCTCCTCTGGTAACTCTGGCTTTTTTGTTTCATAATTTAAGATCCTTGTCTTTGGCAATTCTCTTAAGTTTTGAAAGATGTTGGGTTTCAAGGATTTGTTAAGTTGTTGTCCAAATCTATTGAAAATGAAGAGAGACACATTCTATTTTTATGCGGAAATCATAAGCTTACTTACTCAGGTGACTTCATCATTCTTAGATATCAAGTTTTAGTTTGTCTATGGCAATTACCGATATTTGCAGTGGAATGTATTTTGATATGTTAGAAATCTTTATTTGTTTCAATCCACCCATTGGTTATCTGTTTTTCCTTCTCACACGGGGCATTAGTTTCACTTGTCGCCCAGGCACTTAGTTTGGTTGCCAGTTGCCTGGTTGCACCTCGATCGGTGTTCTGCTAGCATTTTAGAATAACTAAGTCTTTGTTGCTGAGTTCTTTTCTGTTCAAAATTTTTCGTATAGTAGCCTGCACTAGTTAGCACTTAGCACTAATGCAGTTTGCTCTTCTTTTATTTTCTGCCAGCCTGAAAGCCTCTTGCAACTGATGTCTGGTCGTGCTGCTTGGTGGTAGAATCCAGTCTTCTACATTTCAGACCAGCAGGAGCAGCAGCAAACTCATGCAATTATGAAAATGGGTAAGCACGGAGCTTTCTTTTGAATCTGACATGATTTTATATTCGCACGCTTCAGCTGACAAATATGTATTACTTTGCAGTTAATGATCTGATGCCACAACGCACAACCTCCATAAACAATTTGGAAGAAGATTGTATACCGAAACTTGACAATGCTACTAATGTTGATCAGTCGGAAGGAGATTCAAAATTATTTCCAGGAGATCTTTGTGACTCAAAATGTCATAATAAAGACACTGATTCTGTACCGACGAATGAAGCTACTGTAATGTATTCACCAGGAGATTTTTGTGCTGATGTTGAAGAAAGCCGGCTAGAAGCTGGTTTTGATGACGTAGAACCTTTTGGAATGTGTCCCAGCAAAATTAGAGCTGACGAGGAGAACAAAGTTCAGTCCTCGGATAGTGTAAGTCGTATGGAACTTGAACATTCAGTCTTGGAGGAGCACTTTAGAGATGCTGATGGTGGGACTGTAAAGGACATCTGCATCGATGAGGGTGTACCTGTAAGAGACAAGATTCCTATAGAAGATATCACGGGAGATGGTCTTAAAGGTATCGTCGAAGATTCTAACCCTGCAAAAGACTCATTTGGTTCCAATAATGTTACGGTGGAAGTTGAATGGCCTGTGCCGGTAGGTGTGAAGTCAGTGACAGATGAGGCGTGCGAAAAGGATTTTAATAGTTGTGAATCTAAAGTTCTCATCCTTCAAAGTGAATCAGAGAGCGAAGCGACACGTTTGGTTTCTAGTGACCTTCTAAAAGAGAAGACTGTTGATACCGTATCTGTAGAGGAAACATATGCACAGGAGCCGCTGTCAAAAACTTCCACAGAGAAATCGGTAGCTGATGATGAGGTACGTGAAGCTTAGTCATCTCTACATAGATGAGGAAATTAATCAAATCCAACGTCGAAGAACTAAAATTTTGTGGAGGATATTTATCAGAAGCGTATGGTATGTTTACAGGTTGCTACAGGTAAATCAACTCCTGAAACTTCGATTAAAGAAACAGCTGGTGCAAGCAGAGTGGAAACTTCCAACATGATCGTTGAGCCAGCACAAGAAGAAACAAATAACTCTTTGCTTTCCGAAGCCGTAAACAACAATGACGCAGAGGTTGCGAGCCATCCTCAAATGCTTGATGCCTCTCATCCACCTGAACCACAAAAGCTGGTTGCTGAAAATCTGACAGCCTCAGCACAACTGCAACGGGATCATTTTGAATCAAGTTTTGCGTCAGCGGGACCTTACACAGGCTCCATTCGGTACTCTGGTAGCCTCTCCCACCGGTCAGATGCAAGCACAGTCAGCACTAGATCCTTTGCTTTCCCTGTGTAAGCTACGAAACTCTCAGTCCAGTCTTTGGTTTTAGTGTCTAAATTGCAGCTGCATCTTTTCAGGAGACAAAAAGTACTTAAATTCTATGGTATGAATTACAGGTTACAAAATGAGTGGAATTTCAGCCCTGTGCGAATGCGGAAAGCTGAACGGCGACATCTACGAAGGCACAGAGGTTGGATGCATGGCCTCTTTTGCTGTAAATTCTGAAGCTCCTCCTCCTCTTACTCATAGGAAAATTGCTTATCAAAACTAGCCACATTTTAAGGATCAGTTCAAAACCAACACACACACATTGCTGCTGCCTTCTTGCTCCATGATCAACTGCCTCAATTGTTCTTAGGAGGGTGGTGTCTTGGTGGCCAGTAATCTGCACTGACAGCCACAGACTCAGCAGTGTCTACATCCTTGTTGTAATCACCAGGTTCAAGCTTTGTTGTCTCACCATGTCTTTTGTTATGCACATTGTGCCTCTCTTTAGCCACCAGTTTCCTGCTCTTGTTCTCCACCATTCTGTCATGGATCTTCACTTGTTTTGCTGAGCTTGATGAATCTGAGAAATGGAGAATTTCATTCATTCTCTCATTCTGACTGCCTTCTTTTATGCCATTGATGTGGTCAGATGCTTCCCTATTCTTACTTTCAACTGAAAAAATATTAAGTTCTCTTGAATTGAAATTTTTAATCTATTCTTCAGAACGTAAAGTTCAATAGAAAAAAGTTTAAGTTTATCATTTAATTTAAGTTCAGTTAAAAATTTGCTTAACTTTTTCAGTTAAAGTACAGAAAAAGAAATTCAGAATGGAAACTTGCAAGTGTTAATGCATACCTTGGCCATTTAGCAGCAAGAAGATCAACAGCAGAAGCAGGTGGAATGCAAATCTGACAGAAAACATCATTTTTCCTTCAATTCCTACTCTTACATTTGAATGTTAAACATCGACGACATGTAAACAAAACAAAGAGGTGAAATGATGAAAGATGTCAGGTTTCCGATGACATAGTACAGTCAGTTTAGTGGACATAAATTCGATGAAATTTTCTGAAACAATGTGCATTATGTTGAACTAATAGCAAATGTCCAATGTACTTACGAACAAAAACTTGGGGAAGTGTGAAAAAAAAATGTACCGATGCCGTTAGTCTGAAGCTACCTGAACTCTACGGCTGTCTGCAGTTGCACTTACAGCAAGAAACTCACTTGCTCGAAATTTGGGCTCTGTTTAGATTTTTGAAGCTGCACCATTTCGATTTCCAATGAGAAAACTCTCTTGCTTAGTACCTTGTTTAGGTTCATTAATAGTAGTAAATCGGTACTTGTAGCAAAAACTTACACGCTAAATCCTAAACTGAAGAATTTAGCTTTTCAAAAAAAATAAAGACAGGAATCTGACCGGGTAATTGATGGATTTCGATATTGATACAGGCGATTAACATACGATTAGTGGGATTTGTAAGACATACATTTCTATGCTTAGGCATGTGATTCAACAGTGGATTAGGCCTTAAAAGAAGTACATGATGCATGGAATCAAGAGATTAATTGAGGAACATGAACATGAGAATGTTCAGCAGCTTATGCATCAAATCAAGAGTTTACTGTTAGCAGATCAATTGTGCAAGATTAAGATACCAGGAGAGGCTGAGGCCGAGGCCGGTCCAGGTTCAATAAGTCCTTTTCCGGTAATCAGGCACTTCACAATTTCCCAATATTTTCTTCTCATTGCTCTATTTGATACTACACTCTCAAACTTAGGCCTGCAGATAAGTTAGAGATATTGAGATGCTATTTTCCATTACCCAAAATAATGGAAAGTCAACTACCAGTTGTTAACATGTCCATTCCATCGCCAAACTTGACATATAACAAACATGATCCTCAGACAGATGGGTGATATAATATAAACAAACCTCAGCCAACTGAGACAGAAATAATATGAAATCATAGTGAGAAAATGGCCGGCAGAAGGTTGGCAAACTTCCAAGTGTAAGAAACTTAATTTCCAACCTTTTCTTATGTACTTAATTTAATTTTTATTCCACTTAACTTAATTCTTATTCCAAGTCTATCTTTGTGCTTCTTTGTAAAATTCTGGCTTTGTTTTCAACCATTATATTGTCTTTAGCTGCTGTACTAAGCACCTGATATCATCAGATCTATTTAGGGTACAACAAGCATTATAAGAATTCACGGCTTATATAAACCGGGAATAATCTGTGATACAGGCAGCAGGAATCACAGGTTTATTCTGAAGATTACCTTTGTTTGAAAGAAAATGGCCTCTTTTTCAATGGATGATTTTGTCGGAAATGGATCTCTGAAGAACTTAATTCCAGTACTAGTGGAAGAAGGATGGGATGATGTCCCAACCCTGAAGATCATGAACTCAGAGGACATGGAAGCAATCAACATGACTCGGCAACAGAAGGTTGGTACACATATTACTCATTTGATCGTCGAAAAAAAAAACTGGTTCAACCACGAATCCTATCATACCCTTGGCTCTAAAATAAGCATAAGACTCTAGATTTATTGTTTGCTCATGTGCACATAATGATTCTAGAAATTATTTGATGAATGAATTATAAGGTGAAGCTAATCACCGACTTGTATGTATGTAACCTAGTTAATGTTTGTAGTTCAGGCTTTGATTGAATTCAAATGTATTCAAACAAGCTGTTTATATACTACTTCAGGATGCACTAGAGATCAGAACTTACCTGCACGACCGTGCTCTAATCAAATATGGGGACAAATTAGAGGCCTCTGAACAAGGTCTTCCAGTGCTACTCAACTTAAGTCCATTGGAATTATCCTCTCAATTTGGTATGAAGAGAGGGCATGTTGCTCGCTTCACAGACCGAACTACTGCATGTGCAGACCCTTTACCTGCATCACTGGTCATTCAACAAAGGAGGAGATCGCCAGCACCTGTTAAAACAAGTAGTGAGCTTTCATCTCTAAACTCCAGAAAGATACGAAGCACATCATCGAAACTTTCTGTAAGAAGTAACACGATGTATGACATGTCTCTTGAGAAATCTATTTTGGATCTTAAGAATGGGCAGACATTCAAAGGTATAGTGGCTGCAGTACCTGCAGAGCCTAGAGTATGTGGCTGTGTCAACCCTCCTCCCATAGTCGAGACAGTAGCTCCATATTCTGCCATCGAAAATATTTCTGTTCAGAAATTAACTCCAGAGTACAAGACTGGCATGGAGTTGCTGGTGAAGACAAAGACACCACCGATGAAAGCTTCAGAGTTATGGCGACACAAACCTGCTGTGCTTCTCTGCATTCGACGTCCCGGGTTAGTACTTCAGAGTTCAGATACATTTTTTATATAAAAAAAGGGGGCACTTCACTAGGTTTAAGAAAAAAAACTAGTATGCTCTCTTGAAATTTGAAATTAAAATCATAGAGATAAAAAATATTTGTGACATTCTTAGATCTCACAAATATTTCAACAGGTGCATCATGTGCCGTGCAGAAGCTCACAAACTGTATGCCAAAAAACCCATATTCGACGCCTTGGGTATTCAACTTTTTGCTGTCCTGCACGAGCACATCGAATCAGAGGTAACGGAATTCAACACATATCTCAAGTTACCTTCACCTTAGTGCTGATACAAATTGTGACACTTGACGATGTTAAAGGTGAAAGAATTTTGGCCACGCTATTGGGGCGGTGCTGTGATCTTTGATAGGAGTATGGATTTCTTTAAAGCTCTAGGTGGAGGGAAACTCCTCAAAGACAAATTTCTATCAGGATTTGTTTTCAATCCTCGTGCTATAGCCAACTATAAGCGTGCTAAAGCGATGAGAGTGGAACAAAACTTCAAAGGGGAAGGTGAAATTAAAGGTGGACTTTTGATTTTAGGAAGTGGAAAGAGTGGCATTGCTTACCAGTTCATTGAGAGGAATTTTGGAGATTGGGCACCTTTGTCTGAAGTCATCGAGATCTGTAGTAGAATAGGGGTAAGTAATCTTGTTCATTTCCTTTATTCAGTAATGCCTGCTTCAAATCAAAGTCTTCCATTAACGGCTTTCTATAACAATCTGCTACAGAACCAACTGGAAGGTCAGTCAGAGAACACTGGAGCGTTACGGGAGACGACTATATAGGATATTAATGTCTAATTAGGCTAATAAAATAGTAAGCCTGTATGGAACATGAATTAAAGCCCACAGAAAATGAATCAGAAGAAGAATATGGACAAGTCTACATTCTAACGTAAAATGTCCGAAACAAAGATATTTATGACCACTTTCTATTCTAAAATTAGAATAATCTCAACCGTATTGGATAGTATTAATAGAGGTCTCTCATATGAGAAGAATCTCAATTTCTATCATTTATGCACTATATTTCACAATTTTCTGATATTTATATAGAACTTGCTAGCGGATGACAGCAACATAGACCTATTATTTTTGTGACCCGTTAAAAATTGAAATCTCGATTTTTAATTTCAATGACATTACAAAACAATAGACACCGTTCCACTCGACTCGCAAATCTTTGCGCTTCCTTGAAATGACAGCGCATCGATAAAGCTCCAAACCTCGCACCACGCTGCTGCGACGTCGTTCCATTAAACGCCCAAACGGATGTTCGCGCCTCTCTGAAAACGTCATTGTAGATCTAGCAGGATTTAACTAAGGACCCGATGACCCAAAGACCGACCTTGCACAACCTACCCCTAAAGCTTGCATACACTGATCACAAAGGTCACTGTTCAACTTACACAAAATGGATTACAAACAAACAAATGCCCTCCTAATCTATTTTGTGCCAAAACCTTTAATGACTTGCAATGGATTTTTGAATCAAGCTTCCTTATCCCTTCATTGGCTCACTCTACATCTCAACCTACTTCATCAATGTGGAGCTTTCTCATCCAAAAATACAAACTTGTCAGTGGGAACAATCTTTGTTCCAATTATATCTCCAAAAAATTTCTTAAGCACAATTTCATTAGAGTGAATTTTATCCCTTGTCAAGTGATATCTCACATCAATATGCTTAGACCTTTCAGGGTAAACTAGATATTTACATAAGTAATGAGCACTTTGGCTATTCATATGAAGTTGAGGAAATACTGACTTTCCCCTCAATTTCACCAACAATGTCTCTAAGCCACAAGGCTTCCTTGACTGACTTAGTGGCAGCAACATACTCAGCCTCAGTGAAGGTGAGTGTTACAATGGATTAGAGTTGGGATTTCAAGCTCACACAGTTGACATTCCATGTATAAGAGAAAGTTATTGTTGATTTCCTATTATCTTTATTTCAACATAATTAGAATCAACATAGCCTATTAAACCAGAGTTTTAATCATGATTTGAAAACACTTGACCTATGTTCTTTGTTCCAGAAATATACTTGAGTAAGTACTTCATGGCCAACCAATATTTTTCACCTCGATTCTTTCCAACTTTTTTTTTCTCGATTCTCCAACTCGCTCCGTCCCTGGTGACGTCATCAACTCTTCTTGGAGCACAAAAATGCCAATTTCAAATCAATACACCGTTATACCGATCGATAAAAGCTTGTCATACTGCGCTGCATTTCTCTTACTATTCTAAGATTCACAGACAGCGATCACTGCTTCTCAATGGAACCCTCGTCCTCAGCCATGGTTGCTTGTCGCAAGCGAAAACGACCGCATGCCATTCAAGTGGCTTGATGTCGTCCTGATGATCTGGGGGATCAGGTGGACGTGGGGGAGAGCTGGTAGCCATAGTTAAGCTTATTGTTTGACGAGTTCATTACAAGTCGATATAGAATCAGTACATATAGGTACTACTTTGTATACTTTTCTAACAATTTGTAACACATATTCTTATATCAATTTTCATCTAAAAATTAGAATTTAGCGGTGTATCAACGTCCGCTGCGCGACGACGTATGAGCCAAATAGAACCAAAGGGTAATAACGGAAGGAACTTCCATTTTGTTCAAAAGTCCACCCTGCTAGCAACCTCCTAAGAGACATTTAATCAAACAGCTCCGATGCACACAGAAATCCGTCAATGTATCAGAATAAGGCTTTTCATATCAACGTTGTTATGTACAAAAAGAACACTTTTTATATACTATTCAGTCTACCAGCAGTCTAAAAATGTAAGCACCAGAATAATCTGATCATTTTCAATCTTCGGCAATGTGCACTTTAACAGCGTCTTATGAACTTGCCCTTGCAATTCTGGTCTTGGTCATAATAATTGGATGGTAGAATAAACGGAGGTGGTCATCATGGTTCCGACTTCATGGGGTCACATTGGTGAGAATCTGAATATGCATCAAAATGGATCTCTTCAGAAGTCATTCAGAGATCAAATTTGCGAATTTTGATACTAGAGTTCCGTATAAGTTTTCATTCTTTCTTCGTTATTCGCCATGTGGGACAATTTAAGTGAATATACGATAACACTAAAAAGAACGAAATTTTTTGAAATACGACAAGGTACAAAGCTTCTCACCGTCGAGTTCTTGGCTCTTGGAGGGGTCGCTGGAATTACCAAAACCCATGTGGACGACGTTATGGAGCTCATCGTCCCACATATTTGGTAGCTGCAAGCATATATAACATCATATTAGACACAACTCGGCACAGTTCTTGATTTTTCACTCATCCTCGAAAAAGGGAGACGACTAAAAATTTGCCGGGAAAAGTTTGTACAAGTTGTGCATACCTGAGGGTTGGTGTCTTTGTATCCTAGGGCCACCAAATGAGAGCCCATGTTTATTCTCGGGTCAAGAGAGCTCCCTGACACTGGGAGACTTGCTTGAAACTGTGCAGTTTTAGGAGTTAGATGCGGGTAAGGCATGCTGTTATTCAATGGGAAACCCAAGGATGATGATGGTCCCACTCGCGGCTGAAACATCTGTAAACATTGGGAATACGCTGTTTCAGAATTCTCTGACGTATCTAAGAACTAGCTGAAGCAAATGCAAGGCTGCTTACATCTTTTGTAAGAAGACTTTCGATGTCGAAGTCCAGCGGAGGATTGACTGTCGCTAGTTTCATGGACAGAAACTGAATAAAAATAGAAAGAAATGCGACATGCTTCAGGTATGCGTCTCATCAATATTAAGTGGGGAAAGAAAAGTATCTGAAACTCAAACAATGGAAGGAAAGGCGATATGTTTCTCGACAATATTCAAGTGGTATTAAACTTACCTCAACCTGTCGTTGCAAGGACCGTACATAGTTGATAATTTCATCAAGCATCACCGCCTTGCCCGTCACCTAAAATAGCCAACAAACATCAGAAAATCCACTAACAGCCGATTGCAGAACTTTGATTTTGCAAAAGTTATAAGCTCCGTACTTTGCTACAGCCAGGGACGAGATCTTGCAAGAATTTCATCCGTTCGCTGATTTTTTCCCTCCTTACCTGGAGGAGGATTAATATTACAGAACTTAGTACAACTACTCACAAAAATATATCATATTCGATAAAAACAGTTGTCCGTGAGAATATGCGTACTCTTTCAGCAAGGCTATGACTGTTCGTCGCCTGTCCTCTTCGCGCTCTAACATGGATATACTCATCCTTTTGTGGATTCGTTCCATGAGAGTTATGTTCCGTTTTTTCAAAAGTATTATTATTGTCCCCTGGACATGGCTTTTGCTGGATCCTCAGCTGAGGTTTGCCGTCGTGTTCAGCTCCCTCAACTGTCTTGGCCCTTGCACTCTACAACCAGAGTGGTTACAAATTACGATAAGGTCAAAACGAAAGATAAGGAAAAATGCAAAGAATGAGCGTTCAACCTGTCCCGCTCTTTTCCTTTTATTGATGTTATACCCTCCGGCGGAGCAAGTTGCACCACCTGCACCTTCCAGCATAGAAGCCTCCTCTTGCCCATCGCTGCCTCTTAAGTTTGCTTCATCTGACTCATTGCTAGATGCACCACGGCCATGTATTGGTTCATCGAGAGGCCTCACAACACTCTCATTCCTGGAGAGAGTCTGATTTTGACCCGAATATTCAGCGTTCAATGTGGAAGCCCTGGCAACGTTAACCTCATTTTCGAAAAGCAAGAGTCTCAATCCATCTACGACGTTGGGTCCTCGAGCAACCGGTCTACTTTTGAGTAGTGGACTGATGGAATCATGAGCAGCAAAAGGATTAGGCATACCACTGAAATTACCACTACCAAAACAAGAGAGCCTTGCAGCTCGCTCAATGAAGCCAGAGTCAGATGGGAACTGCGACAGACTTCTAAGAAGCACTCCAGGACCATTAGGCACGAAAAAACCTCCCTTCGACAATGGATCCCATCCACCATCAAACATCGGTCTAACTAACTCGCTGCTCCCTCTCGTGTGCTCCAACATACTCAAAAAACTTGCACTATTACCCACGTCAATGTCGCGAAACTCCGCATTCGGCGCTGCTGTCCATGAACTAGGACAAGAATTCATAATAGGATCAGAGGCGCAGGAAGATGAGCCAATTACACTCCCTTCGCAAGCAAGGTTGTAAGGCCAGTCTGAAGACATATGAGCTGAATGAAAATTCATTGAATCTTCGGTTCTCTTTTCTGCGTCAAATTTATCCTCACTGCTCATGTTAATATCTCCTCCACAAAAACACCAAAGACCGAAGCAGAAAGCTTGTATCTTTTGGCAAAAACAAGTTCACAACAATCTTCCACAACCCAAGCTTCAAAAGGGTCACTCAAAATGGGACACAAATCCAGCAAAATGAGGGAAGATTATCAACTTGTTACCCACTTCAATTGATCATAGACCAAAGTACATAAACATCCTCTAAAGATCAATCACAAGCAGAGAGATTGCAGTAGACCAGAGAAGAAACAAAGACAACAGGTGAAAGGGCAGAAATTGAAGGAAACAACAAAGTCCAGTGAAGAATTCAATTCAGCAAAAACTGAAGCCAAACACCCTCTCAACCAATAAATTCAAAGAGAGCAATAAATACAGATTCAAAACCCTAGTCAATCTTAAACCAAGCACAGAGATGACAGTGTGAGAAAGAGACCTAAAACCGAAAAGGGTAAGAGAGAAAGGAGAACCCCAGTTCAGATTCTGTGCCTACTTTTAGTCTTCACATGTCCACCATTGAAAGCCCTTTTTCAATCTGCAAACTTTATTCAATTAGGGCTTTGAATCTCCTTTCAATTTCAAACCTCCTTTTCAGCTCAGAAACCCTCCCTGTAACAGCATCTACAGAAAAACTAGTCAAAGCACTTGAATAAGCACAAAGAGAGCTAGCCAGAAGAGAGGCAACTGTTTAGGCCTAGAACTCTTAAGTAAAGATTGAAACTTTACAAAGCAACCAAGCGAAAGGAGTGACTTGAACAGATACGTAAATCACAAAGGCCTTGTATTTATAGCACGCTTGCATCAAAATAAGAGCTATTGATGGTTAACCACCGCCATTGATATCTGGTTTGTAAAATAATCAGACACCCAAAATCCTAGACTACTTTTGAATCTTTGATTTGTTTAATGTTCAAAAGAAAATTGCAGCTTGGAGCTAGGAAGAAACTGCCAACTGACAGTGCCAACTCAGTACTTGGTTTTTGGACTCTTGATTAGATTTGAATACTAAAGCTAAATTAAAATTGATAACTTTTGGTTTGTGTAAAGCTTGAAAGTAATAGGGCTTGAAATTTGAGCCATTTATCATCTCTTGTAAAATCAAGTTCTTAATTTCAAAGATAATCAGGATTTGTCTGTCATCTGTAGGTCTCTTGTTCTTCAATATTCTGAACCTACATTGTACAATCTTGTCACTCAATCAGTTCAAACACAGTGTGGAAAGGGATCAAGAAAGCAGAGAGATTGATACTTATATGGTTTTGTACCCAACATGACAGCATTTTGAGACATTGTTATTCTAAATCAAATGTCAACTCAAATGATCGCATAATAACTTTGTGAACTGAGAAGTTTGATTATAGTTATTTTTTTTCTTTTGATATAAAAAGGAAGTGAAGTGAAGATGGTTAAAGATTGAAAGCAATTGTTTTATACAGTAATAAAAAATGAAAAGATTTGTGATCATTAAATTGTGGGGTTTGTCCCTTTCTTTGATCTTCTTCTCTCATGTCATTATTAGCAAGCATTGGGACTTGCGTTCACAGAGACCCAGACCCTTTAGATTAATGCCATCTCTTACCACTTTCACACCCATTAATCCATAATTAGTTTAAATGATTTTAAGGCTTTCATATAATGAATATTGGACCCATCAAAAAAAAAATGAATATTGGGAACATTAAGTATATAGCTAGCAGTGAACATGACATTTTTTTTGCAACAAAGTTTGATGACAAATATTGTGATATGAAATCGACAAATGATGTGCATATGAAATCGACATTGTTTTAGATAATATTTTTTTTGAAATATAACAAAATATCTACATTTTGATCGAAACGATGTCGTTTAAACATTCCCTTTTTAAATGAATGTGCTGCATTCAACCCAAATCACATTTGTGACACCAAAAAAAAAACTAACAGTGAATATTAATTTTATATAACACCAAAAAAGTAATCACAATTGTCACCCCTTAATTGAGGAAAGTTTTAATAACTTAGCCAACCATCAACTAAAAGAGTTGCTAAAGTATAAAACCTAATCATGAAAGTGACACACAACACAAGTTAGCTACGCATCAACTCTAATCAACTTAAAGCGAAGAATTATTGCACCAACAAGGACCCATTATACAACTCAACATATCTCAATCCCAAATCTCATTGATGATAGCATCTCATTGATTCATTTTCTACTTAATTTTAAAATCGTTCCACAATATATTCACCTTTTGTCAAACGATGTTTGAAACAATGCCTTACCATTTTCATCTATTCTAGTAACTTTTTTTTTTGATAATGTGGTACAACAACACAAAACAATAAAGAGAATTGGTGATTTCAGGGTGTAAGGATCCATGACGAACTCTTTGACCAACAGGTCACCACCCATGTGCATTTATGAATTAGTACATCTATACATTGATTAGACTTCAGTTATTCCAAAATTTGTTGGACGAAGAGACCTACATCATAGGTGAGACTAGGAAAGTTCAACATAAATTATGAAGATAAGGTATTACGGTGGGGTTCGAACTCTTGTTCATGGCAGGCAAAGTCTTATGTCAACTTAACCACACCTTATTAGTGATGCATATTTTAAAAAATTAAGTAAAAAATAATCAATATGCCGATCCAAATTGAGCAAGTTTGAAATATTTACACTATTTTTGTTAGACTTTTCGATTTAAGATCAGGTAGGAAGTTGCTGTTTTGGTAAGAAATAAGAATTTAAATTGACCATTGGATCTAAGATCTGACGGTTGTTAATAATCATTATTTTTAGCATTTAATTAATTGGTAATTATGATTTAAAGGGTATTATCGGAAGAATTGATTATGCATTTCAACCGAACCCTAAAACAATTCCCCTCTTCATCTATGGATTTCACGCAACAAGGCGCCGGAGCGGAGATATGAACGGACCTAAACAATCGTCAGGGTCGGTGCTACTCTGAGATATGAACGGATCAGCTCATTGACAGGATGAACAATATCAAGACCGGTCTCGTGCACGACGGTTTCCTTGATTCTCCCGGCGTTTTCGCTTCGCGGTTGCGCGAGCTCTTCGGAGATGCGGAATGAGGTGCTATGTTTGGACTCATTTTTTAGTAATAAGTTTATGTTGTAATTTGATGACGTTTTGAAAATTTTGGTGAGTAAAATCAGTGATCCGAGACTGTTGATTTGAAGGAAAAAAAGTTCATTTGGGACTTTTGTTGCTTTCTCATGTTATTTTTCGCTCTTTATAATTTGTTGATATTTTGTTTGTGTTGTGTCCAATTGATTTTTGAATTTGTGTATACATCAGTCGAAGAATGGTGACATGCCAAGCGATGAAGCCTAGAAAAGATGATGTAAAGTTGATGTTGAGGAAACATAGGAAACTAATCACAAGATTCCAATTACTCGCAGGTATAAGAATGCCAAGTATCTCAAAAAGGGTATGCCACTTTTTTTTATTCAATCCATCCGTGAAGATAAATCACTGTTTGCTTAATCATCATTTTTTATCAGAATCATTATGTATCTGTATAG
Source organism: Rhodiola chrysanthemifolia (assembly GCA_033675395.1). NCBI lineage: Eukaryota > Viridiplantae > Streptophyta > Magnoliopsida > Saxifragales > Crassulaceae > Rhodiola > Rhodiola chrysanthemifolia. The sequence goes on from CM066207.1 coordinate 18,462,392, forward strand.
TCTTGAATTAATTTGATGAATATTTGATATCATAATGATTTTGAAAATTTGAATTTTGGTCTCACCAGGGAACTTGAATTTCAGGCCGGGTGTAGTGTTTCACTTGGGCTCACCAGGGAACTTGTCATCCATGGTTTTATCATGACTCAACTTCAAACCAGAAACAGGCCCACGACATAGGGTATGTGATAGTGGAATAGTTGTGTTGATTTGATGCGCTGCTTAAAGATATATATCGATTGTCGGCTTTGTGATGAAGCACATTAGCTTCAATGTCATGTTGTCTCACTGTTTTGATGCTTCTTTACCGTTTTCGTTTACCCTGCGTAATACTAATCGAGTTGCTATATGTTCTTCGGTCTTTATTATAGATATCCAATCCACTATAATTGTGTGATATTTGAGAGGAAGCAGCCTTGGGTTGTGCCAGTTTTTAACTTTTTTGGTAGGAAAGAAGTTCCTGTGATGGGGCATGGGATGGAGGCTGATGTGAGGAATCATGAAGAGAGCAATGTACAGTAGTCGGCTCCTCTCTACGAAAAGGAAGCTAGAAAGCAGCTGGCTGCCGCTAGAGTTGTGGTGCACAACAATGGTGATGAAACTATGAACTACAAAGGGGGAGAATGTTACAAATTATCGTTCGAAATAATAGCACTTGTTTCTCTTTTCCGGGCAGTTATGTGGACTGTTCTTGTTTTAAGAACTTTGTAACATGATGTATAATGCTATGTAAAATGTAATACAATGTTACATATTTTTAATATACATAGGTTTCTATTTAAAAATTGGTCATTGTTCTTTATGTTGTTTTATTAACTGATTTCGGAAATACATGATTGCTTTGCTACGGATTATGCTTAAATTTCTACGGATTATGATTATAATTTATTGGCTTATGCTTACAATGCTACGGATTATAATTACAATGATACGGATTATGATTACATTGATACGAATTCTGATTAAATTGATACGGATTATGCTGGGATCTCTACGGATTATGCTGAGATTTCTACAGAGTATGCTTACAATGATACGTATTATGAAACCCCTACGGATCAAATACCTCAGCTACGGATTATACTTTTAATGATACTGATTATAATACAAGCTACGGAAAACAATACCCTGTGAGATACACATGCACAAAATACATTGCCCAGTATCTGAGTATCATATCAAAAGCGTTGAGAAACATTACATGGAAACATATTGTATAAATGCGTAGTTTTAAACATATAATTTGTATCGGACTCGTACATTGTAATATAGTTAACGACATCTTAAATTCATAGTTTTCCCAACATAGTCTCTATTTCCAACGACATTTAAAATCATCTTCGTCGAAAAGGCCATGGTTTGCTTGTTTTCCCAACGTCTGAGGGACACTCAATTTGTTAGTCTCTATTCCATGCTCTTTGTGGTAGATACCGGGACAAAGCAGGGAACTGCAGGACAGTGGACAGTTACAAAGAAATTAAACAAAGAACATAACAACAATGAGATTGTGAAATAACGATCTTGATAAGAAGTTTAGTCTTCTATTTGGAAATCAGATGCATCAGAATATATATGCTTAGACGCTACAGATTATGCACGTAACTGTGCTACGGATTATGCTCAACTGTTAACTGTGCTACGGATTATGCTTAGACGCTACAGATAATGAGCCATGTGTTACGGATTATGGTTGTAAAGCTACGGATAATTTGAAAATGTTAACCAATAGCAACATGTAAGTTTAACTCAAACAATTATGCACGTAAAAGAGTGAAGTTTTCAAGTAACATAAATACTAACAGGTAGAAATAATAGTCTATGGGGTTCCACAATGCAACTTCAAAGAAGCAAACTATTCATAATATTATCAAGCTCTAGTTACCTGAAAATATGAGACAGGACAAATTCTTCAATTATTCTATGACCAAATGCGGTGAGAAGCCTTTCCTCCCATTCAAATGAACCTTTGATGAGATGCCTAAACATGAATTGCTAAAACTGCAAGCTACCAAGGGAGCATAAAACTCAATTTATCTAAGTTCGGAAGGCATTTTAACTACAAACAGAATACGCATCTACAGACATGGACCTATATTATACGGATAATGATATATATGCTACATGCCATGTAACTGATGAATTGAATATCAATGTGAAACATAACTAAATAAGCCCAAACTACTACGTAACATGTGCGTCTACAACCCAAACTAGACCAGTCACATTGAGATTGTACGCTACGAATCATAACACGCAACCAACCAACAGGACAATGTACTAATCTCCTTCCAAAACCCATTATACGCTATGTATTTTGCTGAGTTACGCTACGGATTATGATAGGCAGTTATTCAAGACAAATTGAATTGATATTAGCAAACCCTAAAACTCGACTAATTCTGAACAACATCAAATCTTGAAGGAGAAAGTAAATCGCATTGTTAGAAAACTCACCCGATGTCCGAATCGGCTTCTTAGTCGGAGGTGGCGAATGGTCGTGTTCGGGCGCCTTTTTTCGAGCCATGGCCGTCGTCGTCGGTATCGTTGAGTTCCGTCTTCAGATTGTCAAGCGGAGGTGGAGGATTCGTTGCGGCGGAATCGACTGATCGTACGTAGGATTAAGGTTAGGGTTCGATTCGCAAAACAAAGGGTTTTTTGTTTTTGGAAATTGTTTGTCGGACGATAATAACCCTGTAACCGTAGATTAGGTTTATTTTGGTAAATAATATCACAAAATCGTGGCTGTTGATTAACTAAAATGGATGGACAGGATAAATTCCTATTTCTCACCTTAATGTCACTTCTCACCGGATCTCAACCCGTTGAAGTGTTTTGAATGAGCAGTTCCACGCGGAACTTTGTCGAGTGACTTGAAACCTTAACAGTATATCATAACTCTCTATAACATGTAAATCTACTATCAAATAAAGAAAAATAAAGTTGATCAAAAAAAAAATAAAGAAACAAAGAATCTTTTGTATAAAAATAACAAATACTAGATGCCGATTTGACTACTTTAGAACCCACATGAGGCTAAATCAAAAAAACAAAAACATCAATCGGACTAGGATTGTAAATCGGCCCCAAGACCGAAGCACATACAGTTTCTTTTATTTGGGCCTTAACGGGCCAATCTCAATAGCAGGAGCCCACCAACTTTGGTCAGCAGTTAATACCGTTTAATTAATAAACGTTTACTGCACGCCACGAAATGAATTTGTACTTTCATATTACACTATTTCTCTTATCTTCCCAAAAAGTTGATATGAAATATGAATTATGACGTGGGCCCATGCTAACCTGCACCAAGCTGTCAGAACCTCCGAATAAATAAATCTCCATTAATTTCCATGACCATTTCAGCGCACGTTAGTACCAATCAAACCGCGCGACCTACCACCTTCATCTGCCTGCTCACGTCAGCTGGAGCGTACCGATATGACACTCGATGCAGATCATTGAGTACAAACGAGCAACCGACGATTCAATTCTCGAATATTCGATTGCGTCGGTTGCTGAGGTTCCGTTGAGGATTTCCGTGCAGCAGGTAAACTGATTTTCCCGAGAAATTGTGGAAATTGATGCTAGGTTTTACTCGTTTCTAGCGAAGATCGGATTTTTGTAGTTCAGGTCGCATGTGGTGTGAATTTAAGCTGCAGTGATGATGCGATTGTCGGCCGATGGTGAATTTGTTTGACTGAAATAGATTTTTGTGAAATTGTTATTTAGGTGATTTTTCCGATTTTGAAATTAGGGTTGGAAGGGAAGGGAAGGGAAGGGAAGGGAGTGGTGAGGTGTGAAAATGGTGGTTTGTGTTGAAGATGAGGCCACTGCTAGCAACAGCAAGGCAGAATCTGAGATTTGTGAAGAGGGAGGAGGAGTCTCTCCGGATAGCAAGGGTTTGAAAAGTTTGAGTAGCGTAATGGAAGTTATGTCAGATGTGGATTTGGACTTGGCCTATTTGTCGGAGAAGTTGGTTAACCTGCATATACTCTTGACGCATACATTGGCGTGGGATGACTTTGAGGAGATTGATGTGAAGAACGAGGGTGTATCGGAAGAGGCCATTGAAAAGGCGTTGGTGTTTGATATTCTGTCGGGGCTGCTAAAAGGGGAGGTAGTGGAGCTGGAAAGGAACATGATTGCATTGCAAGTAAAACTTACTGATGTGCAGCGGAGGATAGGTTTGTGTAGCGAGAAAGGGGAGATGTTCAGTGTTTTGGAAGAGAAGTTGCGTGATTCCGAAGATTCATGGAAACTGTTCCGGGAAAAGATCATGGAGATGAAATTGCTGTCGGCTAAGTTACAAAGGTCGCTGCTAGCTGTTCTGAATAAGAATTGTAAGTCATTGGCAGCTTTTCAAATTGTGATAATGTTGATTGTATTCATGCATTTTTTATTGGAGTTTTCACGCCCAAAGTTTTATGTTACCTGACAGGTAAAGCAGACGATGGTGTGGATGTTGAAGAATCTCCCATCATTAGTAACTCCTTGATGATACAAACCAATCAGCAAAGAGACATTTTAAGGATGCTGGAAAAATCACTTGCAAGAGAGTTAGATCTTGAGAGGAAGTTTTTAGAAGCAAGAGAACATGAAGAAGAGCTTAAACTGAAGTTGCACTTTGCGGAACAGGTGGTATCGCATATGGAAGAAAATTCAGAGGCTGCATTGGCGAAGTTTTTGGAGGCAGATAATGCTGCCGAAATATTGTTAGGGACTTCAAAGGAAAGTCTGAGCCGACTTCAGATTGCCCAGTTCAGTTTGAACGTGTCCTTGCAACGAGAAAATGATTTGAAAAGCAAACTTGAGAATTGCCTGAATCAACTATTATTAAAGGATGAAATAATACAGAAGCTCCAGGGGCAGCTAACCAGTTCAGAGACCGGTATTAATCGCAAGCATGAGGAAGATAATATTGAAATTCTTGCTCTATGTGAAAAGGTGAAATCACTAGAAGAAAAGCTAAAGGAATCCGAAGCACAAAATCAAAGTGCAATTGCATCTGGTGAAGTTCATGAAGGGAAACTTGGTGAGGTGGAGAACATGGTTGACAGCCTAAGAGAAACAATTGCTATTGCTGAAAGTAGGGTAGAAACTGCGGAATCGAAGCTGACTGTACTAACTGAGACTAATTTGGAACTAACTGAGGAACTTGTGTTCCTTAAAAGTAATGATCTGAATGCTGAAAAGGTAACTTTACTAGAGAAGCAAGTAAGAGACTTGGAAATTCAGTTACATCATGCAAAGTCAGCTGCCGAAGCAAGCCAGGAGCAACAGACTCGGTTGTACACTGCAATCTGGGACATGGAAACCTTGATTGACGATTTGAAATCCAAGGTTTCGAAATATGAAAGTAAAATTGAAAGCACTGAGGAGCAATGCCTGTTACTTTCCGAAACAAACTTTGAACTGAATAAAGAGCTAAATTTTTTGAAGGAGAGGTTAGAGTTTTTAGAGGTATCATTGGAAGAAGCAAATAATGAAAAGCTAGCCATTTCAACGGATATCAATATCAGGAGCAAGCTGATTATGGAGATGATTGCACAACTAGCTACAGAAAGAGAGCGTCTCCAAAAGCAGGTATCTCGTTAGTTACTTTTGTAAACACTGCCCTATATTCATCATGTGCTTTTCTAAACCGTTTTCCTTTGTGGACAGCTGACCATTTTGTCCGAAGAGAAGAAAGCACTGGCTCACAGGTTGCATAACAGAAGTCAGAGCTCTGCAATCACGTCTCAAATATTCAATGGGAAAATGGAAGATGACGGGCTTGTATCTAATGCCCCACTCGTTTAAGAACTTCCCTGGAAATGATGATAGAGTTGTTGTGTGAAATCGATGTCCCAGGTGCCCTATTTCTTCATACCTATAAATATCTACACGTATACATAATCCTATGCGTGAATAATGTTAAAATGCATGACATCCGCTAACAAATGACTTGTTTTTATTTGCATCTCAGATTTGTAAGTTATGAAATCCAGTAAGGGCTGAAGCTACCTGGCCAAGTAAGGGTTGTGAGATTGAACTCAAAAAAGGCTACAAGTACACTCACATGATTAGTCTGGCCAAGTAGCATCATGAATTACATTGGAAGCTCCCAGTTTCGCCCACATCTGTGTGGTTGTCTATTTACTGATTCTGGTTGCATCATTTTCAACTCCTGTCATTCTTTTTCACTGATTCCATTGTTTGTGTATTGTGTAACTATATATTTATCCATCTGAGTAAATTATGTAACTAGTAGTTTTTTTCGTATTCAAACATGGTGTGAGATTTCTCAGCTTTGCCATCGTCTAACAGGCATGTAAACAGGGAGTGTCATTTTTCTTGAAGAACTCAAAACTACTGAATCAAAGAACAACCCTGATATAGAGCTCTTGAATTTGTGTCGAAAAGAAAGTACCATGAAATAGTCCCGGCTGACAGTGAGTAGACTAAGCCCTCCTTGAATGATAATGCTCTTTATGATCAGACTGATCTCTTGCATGGACTCATCCACTGTAATGGCTTTGGCCATTTGATCTGCATCAAAGGAAAAGGAAGCTGGCTCTCGTATTCTCTGTGGCCGCAAGATCATGGATCTTTGGGACCGCATCTGCAACTGCACAAGCCTTGGGGTCAGGTATCAGTCTCAGCCTTTCCATTCTTATAGAATTTAATAGCATTGAGAAATTTAGTGTTATATGCCGAGATGCACATGTGTATAACGTATATCTCCACATCAATTACATGATATACTTATGATATGTTCATGTGGGGAGCATTCGGTTAAGGCAGTGTTGGTAGAATGAGGCACGTGAGGCACGATCTGGGCCACTCATTGTGACACGTGGCGAAGCCACGTGAGTTGAGCCGCCATTTGTGTTCACACTACTATTGGTAGTGGGTTTACTATTTGACACGTGGCGCGCCACAAATGCACGGAGTGTTAGATGTGTGGTTGAGATCGTGCCTCATTCTAATTTTGGTGCCTCATTTGATCGCTTCTCTGTTCATGTGTTTATATAAAGTATATAACGTCTTCGTAAAGACGAGGAGGATTCGTGTTCAACCAAACGTTATTACCCATATGATAATATAATAAAATAAGTATACTGTTTACTTACCTTGAAAGAAGCGATTCAAATACTCGAATGCACATGTACAATCATTTCGCTTGTTCAACCAAATATTGGGAGCTGCTCATCGCACCCCCGGCGACAAAAACCCCCAGCACAATGACTCATATGGCCTCCTCTTTTTGATTAATTACATTCATATGACAACTTAAGTATTATATATTCTTTAATTCAATTAAATGATAATTAAAATTCAATTAAATGATAATTAATATTCTATAAATTAATTGTACCATATTTATTTATTATTATTAAACAGAAAATATTCTATAATAATTAATAGTAAAAAATCAAAATAAAAATACAACATGTAGTAATTTTTTTAAAAATTATATTGTACTTGATTTTTTTTAAAATTTTAATAGAACTTATAATTAGGTGTGAGTGAGTAACTAAATAAACAAAATTTCCACTGTAGTAAAATATTATTTAGACAAATTTTATTTATGATTTATATTTAGAAAATAGTTTCATTTTATTTAGGGCGAATAATAATTTATTTCGTTTAATTAATAATTGATTGGGTAGCCCAACATTAATTTGGATTCAAAAAAAAACATGCAACAATGCTAAAAATAAATACATAAAAAAGTAGACATATCTAATCAATATTTCCTCCAAATTGTGCTCCTGGAGGCCCCGTGCTTGTGATTTCGCGCCATAAATCAGCACATATCTTATATGAAGATGCCCATCCTTTAGCTTCGTACGATGAATGATCCCACCACCACATTGGTACTGGTGGCACCGGATGATAAGGGTGTAGAAAAGTTGCACGAAGTGATTGTCAACGTGTCCGATAGCTATTTCCATGCGCTCGTTGTCTTTAATCGGAGGGGATCTTAATGGCAAATGGGTAAAACAACTCCAATTAGTTCTACTAAATGTATGAAGTACACTTATCAAAAAAAAATGTATGAAGTACAATGTTGTACCTTGATGCTATGACAATTCCCAAAGTCATAGACTCCATCCAATGCCTTTCAGGTGCCGATTTCTCAAAATAATCTAGCAAAAATAGTAGATTGTCTGATGTACTGTTATCTGGAAAAAGTGACATCATATTGAGCCTTATTTTGCTGAATCTCACCAATCACATATACTATAATATTTACAATAAAATAAAAATAACATTCAAAATAATAATTTAGTTGTACCTTTGGCTTGAATTGCTTCCAAGGTGCATAGATGCGTCAATCCATGCTGACACAAACTGTTCTCGATGAGGGTGCAACCATGTCTCCCATATGTATTTTAGGGCGCGCTGAAATCGTTGATACTCCTCGCACATTACTTTCCATTTTTGGTTATAAGACCACTCCGTCGATGAATTTATGAGGGAGTGTCATGACGAAAAAAACTGGTTCCACTCCAGACCAAGCATGGGTCTACATTTCTTCAGTACACACTGGTTTATGTGCCAAATGCAAAGGATGTGATGCGACAAAGGAAAACAGTTCCAATGGCATTTATAAGCGCCAAATCTCGATCCGAAACAAATACAGATGGCAATGTCGCCCCTTTTTCAACCATCAGTCTCTTCAAAATGCTTAATGCCCATGTCAGATTTTCTACCCTCTCATGACTAAGATATGCGAACATAAGCGAGTAAGTTCGCATTGTGGACGTTGTACCCACAACCTCCAGTAGTGGCGAGCGATACTGGTTAGTCTTATATATGACATCAATAATCAAACAGATGAAAAATTGACAGCAAGGGCTAGACTTTTTGGATGGACCCAAAGGATGTCCGTAATTTCATTTGTATCTGGATTTGTGCAATAATCATGTATGTATTCTTTTTTTATTAGTTGCTCCAATACATATTGAACTTGAGTTAGACCACCCCGTTTTACAGATTTGTTTCTGCCAATTATATTGTAAAGGCTTTTTATCCCTGTACTGTTTGACGAATCTTTTTGTTTCAGAATACTAAGAATCTCACGAGGTGCAGTACTATTGGTCATGTCCAGCACAAGTTGTTTCTCCATTGGTTTTAACCTACACGGGTACTCGTGGCCATCCATGAACTCTGCTGCCTTATGGTTGTGAATACCACATATTACCCTCAAACCCCACATGACACCTTCTGGAGGTATTGGTCGACCTCTTAGCTCAAATGGACATTCACATTTTTTGGTTCCGGTATTTTTTATTTGGGATGTCTCTTCAACTAGAAAGGGAGGTTTGTACTTCCCTCCTCTTTCACACGCAAGAATACACTTCGACATCTTACCACCTATTTTTTTTTGCAGAATTTTTAATCACCACTACAATGCCATTTTCTAAACCAACCCTCTTCGCCCAATTTAGCATATCTTCTCTATTTTCAAATATCTACACAAATGATGAACATTTATGATGAAATTTGCTACTTTTATAATTTTTTTCTTTCAAAATTAAATACTAAATAAGCATACAATAATGATACTAACCTGGTTTGTGGTGAATTCGGATGTATAATCCTGATTCTTGTTGGATATACTTTCCTCACTGCGAACATCACTCCCGTATGACCGGCTATTTGAAAATCCCGCAAAATGATCATTATCCATGATAGAGAGATATGGTAGTCTAAAAGAAGTGTGAGTGAGTAACTTGCTACTCATAAGTTTATCCATTATATAGACTAATTATTTACGTTTAAAAATTTTGTGATCCAAAAAGTTAGTGGACAAAAATAGATTTGACAATACATTACGAAACAAAAAATAGACAACTCACTGACTAGATTCTCTGGCAAAAGCAAATTACACTATTCATTTATGTATTAGCTTTTAATAAAAGGAAGTAATAACAGATTTGACAATACATTACGATAGACAACTTAGACAATTCACTGACTAGATTCTCTGGCAAAAGTAAATTACACTATTCATTTATGTATTAACTTTTAATAAAAGGAAGTAATAACAGATTTGACAATACATTACGATAGACAACTTACGGGTACATTACGAAATATAAAATAGACAACTCACTGATTAGATTCATAATTTATGTATTATATATATGTTGAGTATAACTTAGTTTTTGTTTAATCAATAATGTATTCATATTTAAAAAAATATGTGTTATATATTTAATTTATACATTGTTTTGAATTAATTTCATATCTCATTAATTATAATATATATATATATATATATTAATGTTAATTTCTAAATAGTTTTAAATTAATAATTATATTTTAATTATTATGTTTGGTGGGGGTGTGGGGGTATAATGAGAAATTGTCGTGGGACTCACTGGGGGGTGTGGGGGTGTGAGGAGAATAGCCCCAAATATTGCACCACATAAGCAAACATAAAAATATTTTAAATGATCTATAGACGAGCGTTCAAATGAGGCAGTCAAATTAGAATGAGGCATCATCTCAGCCACTCATTCAGACACATCACCATTCATATTTTTTTATTTATGTGAAGGACATAAGAGTCATTTGAGATTTATACTCCCTAGTCTCTATCATTTACAGTGTGATTTGACCAGTTATGCTTTATGTTTTTTACTTTATACTTTATGGATAATTTCTTTTTCTTGCTTTAATTGATAAATGATAATATTAATTCTCTCTTTCAACTTTTCTTTATTCTCTCTCACATCAATTAAATAATAAATGTACAGAGGAGCGTTCAAATGAGGCACCCCTCCTAAAAATGAGGCAGTGAGGCACGATCTGAGCCACACATCTACCCCGTGCTTTGTGGGCGCGCCACGTGTCCCGCTACAAAAAATCCATCAAAAGCAAAAAGCAAATACTATTCCGGTACTATACCTGCACTATTCCCTGCCACATCATCAAAATGAGTGGCTCACAATGTGCCTCACTGCCTCACTTTAACAACCATGCCTCAACCGAGTGCTCCCCTAAATGTACATTATTACAACGAATGTGAATCAACCAATAAACGAAGGTGCATGCTTTCAACGAATATGAGATGATTCAGATTTCATGAAATATTTTGTCTCTATTTGCACATTCGTTCGTCCTGAATGCACATTCGTTCGTCAATTTGTCAATTATTATATTTCATAATAGTCAATCGTTCGTCCTGAATGCACCTTCGTTCGTCCTGAATGCACATTCGTTCGTCCTGATGCACCTTCGTTCGTCCTGAATGCACCTTCGTTCGTCCTGAATGTCCATTCGTTCGTCCTGAATGCACATTCGTTCGTCCTGAATGCACATTCGTTCGACATGATGCACATTCGTTCGTCCTGAATGCACATTCGTTCGTAAAAATCTTTCATTATTATATTACATAATAGTCAATTTGTCATCATATTAATCAAACTCTCATATTCTCATTCAACATTAAATAGCTTTGATTTGATATGTCATATTTATCAAACTCACATACTCTCTTTCTTCATTAATAACAACCCACATACTCTTTTTCCTTTTCTCTTCAAAGTCCAAAATACCCTTTCAATAATTCCCTCCAACATATACTTTTTCATTTTTACATAAATCAACCAATGACCCACCACAAAAACTTCATGTCATTAGAATGCGTGACTCACTGTCTCATTCTAATTCTCATGCCTCAAAGGAGCGCTCCACATGATCTATATACCTACTAACAACTGTAACCATTTAGACTAGTTACAATGGGGTGTTTAATTGAGTGTTGAAAATGAATTAAATAGTTGAATAGGTTTAATAGAGGTGTATTAAATTGTGCTGAAAAAATTAAACATGTTGAAAAAATATGCAAGGGGACAATACTGCCACGCGGCAGCATCTCATTGGAGCTGATATTGGTTGCTGCCTTAGCTGCCACTTGTCGTGATGTGATTGGCTGATGTGCTTTTATTTTTATTTTATCACATCCTAATTATTTGGGGTCAATTATTTCATAGTAAATTTTTTTATACCAAAATTCATCATTTTTTGTAATATATAAATAGAGACTTGTTTCATTTGATTTAGACACAGAAAAAAAAATCATATAATTATTCTTTTATCCTTCAATAAACTCTTCTTTTTAATTTTTCAACATTTTCTTAGTCAAAAGGATCCTAACAATAACCATTTCAACACTCAAAATTCTTATAATTATTTTAATTTAATTATAATCAATAATTGTTATTATTATGTAATCACAAAAACAAAAATATAAAAGTAAATAAGAATATGAAATAAAATTGGTGGGGTATAGAGTGATTAGTGGGAAGGGTGTTGAATTTTATTAAACAAAATCATTATAGAGTGTAAAAGTTGAATGATTGTTTAATTATTAGATGGAAGAGAGAGAAAATGATGTGGAGTGTTGGGAAGTTAAAAAGTAGGGTGTTGAATGGGTGAACCATTGTAGATAGTCTTACTGCATCTTCACGATCACGTCTGATGGTCATATGCTAATTATGTTTAAATGTAACACACTAACATGGTTGTATATCCAACAAACAAATCTGCAATCCATTTTTAATCTGCAGATGGCAATAATTAGTTGCTTCACAACTCCCGCCAAGCTTTAAACCGACAAACATGATTTCAAACTTCTAACTCACATGACCTTAACATATGCACAAAAAAGTTTACGGCCTTCCCCATATAAATCTATACCAATTGAGTCAAATAAGATTGAGTTGATCATGTTGATTGTTTTGTTCAGGAGCATCTTTAATCAACAAATTTACTAACACATGTTCAACAACTTGAAACTACCTGAGTGTATATAAATCCACTTGCAGCAAGCAACTCCAAACTACGTCTTGCAATCATCTTCATACAATTTTTCATCATGACTCTTTCAATCATTATCCAGCAGGGCAGGACTAATAATATTTCCAACAAGCATGTATTGTCTAAGTTAAACACAACATGGCCAAAAACATGACGTCAAGCAATGTCATCAACTCCGTTCATATTCAGATCTGAAACAACAATCATCATCACCTAATTCATATGCATATGCTGAAAGCATTATAAATATATGCTTTAGAACTTGAAATTGTATTAAACATAATGTTACATGTTTTATTAGATAAGGATGAATTTTGAATGCAGTTTATTAACAGTTGAAAATGGCAGTTAATGACGGTTTCTTTATGGATGAAACCTGATCTCTTTACAGCCTATAAATGTCCTTTTGTCCCTTCTTATGCACACACGTTCTGAAAACCGAGTCTCATATACTCAGAGAGCATAAAGGTGTATTAAGAAGAAGACTTACATGGACAAAGCAGGTATAATCATATTTCATTCTATGTTTTGATCTGATATAGAAATCTAGATCGAGTAGATTGGATGAATATCTTTCAATTGGTATCAAGAGCGACTATATACAGATCATTACATGATTCAAGTATGAAAAAACAGGTATTCTGGGTAAATTTTTTGTAATCCGCATTAAGAGTTTTTTGAGATTTAATTGCATGTCTATATATGTCTTCTAATCCACTGATACAGGATACAGCAGAAATTGTGTTGTCACAGTAATAGATCTGATTTTGATATAATTATGCTACCAAAATAGTTTCTTATATCACAATCACGATGATATTGTATTCATCAATCAAGTGACAGATTTTCAGCAATTAAACAAATTTGGAAACTTCAATTTTCAAAGATATTGAGTTTACTTTGTTTAGTTTCAAAAATCTCACAATTATGTATTGCATATATTGACATTTATTATCATTAGAGATCAGTACATCACAAAGCATGTCAGAATCTTATCGTGATTCAGTCTAAATATTTTTTGCTTGCATTAATTGATAATATATGGGAATTCAGATTATTCTAGTATTCAGTTTCACTAGTCTAATATTTGTTTTTGACAAAGCAGCAGCCATGCAGTTTCCTATGAGTGTCAATAACATTGAGCTTTTGGATGGAAATAATTTCCACAAATGGAAGGCTGATGTGGAACTAAGTTTGGGAATTTTAGACTATGATCATGTACTCAAAGAGAATCCACCAGCAGCATTACCTGAAAATGCAAATAAGGAGGCTAAGGATATCTATGAGAAGTGGTTCAAGCATAACAAGATGGCTCTCATTGTGATCAAGAAGAGTATGGCCAGCAGTGTGCGAGGAAGCTTTCCAGATGCAGAGTTAGCCAAAGATTTCATGGAGTCTATTGCTGCAAAATATACAACTTCCAACAAAGCAGAAACAGGAAAATTGATGAAATCTCTCATGGGGATGGAGTATGATGGCAAGGGCAGTGTTCGAGAATATATCATGAAGGGCTCAAACATTGTTGCAAAACTCAAGGATCTAAAGATGAATGTTGAGGAATCTTTTCTAGTGCATATGTTGCTGAATACACTTCCTGATCACTTCAATCATTTGAAGTCACTTTACATAACTCAGAAAGAGCAGTGGACTGTTAATGAACTTATTTCATTATGCGTGGAAGTTGAAGAGGAAACTACGAAGAAAGGGAAGGAAAAAGTTCTTGATGTGAACCTCATGTCAAAAGCAAAGCATAAGAGGAAATTCAATGGCAATCTGTTCAAGAATAATTCATCTGAAGGTACCTCTAAGTCCTTCAAATCTGATCATAATGTGAAAAGTAAATCTGCAGGTGGCATGAAGTGTTTCTTTTGTAAGAAACAAGGTCACTTCAAGAAAGATTGTGAGGGTTTCAAAGCTTGGTTAAAAAAGAAAGGTAATAAATGTTTTAAAACCTATTTTCAGTTTAGAGTCAAATGATTTTTCAACTGATAATTCCTGGTATTTTGACACTTGCTCACCTATTCATATTGTCAACTCATTACAGGGATTATCCAGTGTAACAATCCCAAAAAGGAATGAGACAAAGGTGTGCACAGCAAGTGGCGAAAGAGTTGCTGTAAAAGCTGTAGGAATTGTCAAACTTCAGTTCAAAAATGGTTTTATTTTAAAACTTAATGATGTGTATTGTATTCCAAGTATCACTAGAAATTTGATTTCTGGATCTAAATTTGTGTCAGATTCAAGTTTTAGATTTTCTAGTAATAATAATAAATCCATACAGTTTTATTATTATTCAAAATGTTTTGGTGATGCTTATCTAATCCAAGGTTACTGGCGTGTAAATTGTTTTAACATGTCTACTGAAACTAATAAGGAAGTTTTCTTAATTAACAGTTCCACGTCAAAAAGGAAATTTACAAATTCTTCATCATTTTTATGGCATAAAAGACTTGGTCACATTTCAAAACAAAGGTTGATGGAACTAGTTAAGCAAGAAATTTTACCTAGTCTTAATTTCAGTGATTTTGAAACCTGTGTTGATTGCCTAAAAGGAAAAATGACCAATTCAAGCAAAAAGGGATCAAAGAGAACCGAACAAGTTCTTGATTTAATCCATACAGATATTTGTGGTCCTTTTCCAATCAATACATTATGTGGAAATTGTTATTACATTACTTTTATAGATGATTTTTCAAGGTATTGTTATGTCTATTTAATGTCTGAAAAATCACAAGCTTTGGAATTTTTCAAAATCTATAAGGTTGAAGTGGAAAAGCAAACTGGCAGATTTATTAAGTGTATCAGATCTGATAGAGGAGGTGAATACTATGGTCGATATACTGAACAAGGCCAAAGAAAAGGTCCTTTCGCTTTGTTTTTGCAGGAATGTGGCATAGTAGCTCAATACACCACTCCGCATACACCGCAACAGAACGGGATTTCAGAAAGGAAAAACAGAACGCTAATGTCTATGGTGAGAAGCATGATTGTCAGATCCAAACTTCCAAAATTTCTATGGGGAGAAGCTTTGAAAACAGCAAATTATATATGCAACAGAACTCCAAGCAAGGCTGTTATTAAAACTCCATTTGAGTTATGGTGTGGATACAAGCCTAGCCTGAATCATCTTCATGTATGGGGTTGTAATGCAGAAATCAGAGTTTATGATGCTGAAAATGGTAAACTTGATTCCAAATCGGTAAGTGGGTATTTTATTGGATATTGTGAAAAGTCTAAGGGATTCAAGTTTTACTGTCCAAAGAGGGCCACCAGAATTATTGAATCACATAAAGCAGTATTTTATGATGAGATATTTGCAAATGATGTAAAGAAAGTGACTGAAGATGTAGATGGATTGGAGATACAAAATGAAACTGATGTAGCTTTTCAGACTTGGTTCGTGTATCAAGCTGCAACAGATTCAACTACCATTGAAACTGAAAATTTGGCTGATTCATCTCTTCCAGGTGAGGGCTGTAACACTAGTTCGGTTTTAACAATTACCAATGTTCCAGAAGTTGAGCAAACAGATGATATACTTTCAAGAGATCCGGAGGTTCGTGCCGATGCAAATGAAAGTGAAATTCATGTGCAAGAACAAGACCTGATACATGAAGATGTGCAACAACAACCTATGCCAGTAAGAAAATCTAGCAGAGTAAGGAAATCTGCAATATCATATGATTATCTTGTTTATTTGATTGCAGCTGAAGAGGATATTGATAATGAAAATAATCCTAAATCAGTTCAAGAAGCACTGCAATCTGAAAATTCAGATAAATGGAAGGCTACAATGGAGGATGAAATTAATAGTATGTCTCAAAATGATGTATGGATTTTGGTTGATAAGCCATCAGATTATAAGCCCATTGGTTGTAAGTGGATATTCACGACAAAGAAAAACGTTGAAGGGAAGATTGAGCGGTACAAAGCAAGATTTGTGGCGAAGGGTTATAATCAAAAGGAAGGTGTTGATTATAATGAGACTTTTTCACCAGTCTCAACCAAAGACTCTTTCAGAATCATTATGGCCTTGGTTGCTCATTTTAATCTTGAACTTCACCAAATGGACGTTAAGACGGCCTTTCTAAATGGAGATCTACACGAGGAAATATATATGTTACAGCCGGATGGTTTCATAGAAAATAAAAACAAGGTATGCAAGCTCAAGAAATCAATATATGGCCTCAAGCAAGCATCAAGGCAATGGTATCTGAAGTTTGATAAGGTGATCTCTAAATTTGGTTTTTCGAAAAACAAGCTTGATGAATGCATTTATGTCAAGACCAGTGGGAGCAATTTTATTTTACTGCTTCTCTACGTAGATGACATCTTACTTGCAAGTAGCAGTATGTGTTTGATGAAAGAAACAAAATCATTTCTTTTAAGTCAGTTTGATATGAAGGACATGGGAGAAGCACATTATGTTTTGGGCATTGAAATCACAAGAGACAGAAATCAATATAGTTTGGGCTTGTCTCAAAAGAATTATGTTGATAAGATATTGCAGAGGTTTGGAATGCAAAATTGTAAAGTCGGTGATGCTCCTGTTTCTAAAGGTGATAGATTACACAAAGGCCAATGTCCACAAACTGCACTGGAGACAAAAGGAATGCAGAATGTACCCTATGCAAGACTTGTGGGAAGTTTGATGTATGCTCAAATTTGTACTAGACCGGACATTTCATTTGCAGTGAATTTGTTGTCAAGATTTCAGTCTAATGCCGGTCATGCACACTGGACAACAGGAAAGAAAGTACTTAGATACTTGAAGAAGACTAGAGATCATATGCTGGTTTATAAAAGAATTGAAGGAAAAGAGCTTGAAGTAGAAGGATATACAGATGCATCATATAAATCTGATCTAGATGATTTGAAATCTACTTCAGGTTACATATTTATGCTAGCAGGAGGTGCGATTTCATGGAAAACAGGAAAACAAACTATTACTCCAACATCTACATTTCAGGCAGAGTATATTGCTATTTTTTAGGCTACTGGGCATGCTTTATGGTTGAGAAATTTTATTTCTCAATTAAAATTGATGACGTCTATAGAGAGACCTATAGTGATGTATTGTGATAATGCATCAGCTGTGTTCTTTTCAAAGAACAATAAAAGGTCATCAGGTTCTAAAAATATCGATGTCAAGTATTTTGCTGTAAGGGAGAGTGTTAGAGAAGGCGAAATTGAAGTTGTAAAGATTGGTACCAAAGAACAGCTTGCAGATCCTTTGACAAAAGCTTTACCTGTCTCGGAGTTTATGAAGCATGCAGGAAATATGGGAGTGAAGGAGAAGCTTGACTGAATGAGAGATTTCCAGGATTATTGATGCATATTTCTGAGTTAAGGATCAACACTTGGTATGCATCTTAGTTTAAAATTTTAGTTCCCAAATGATACTTCAGTGCATTTATACTATTTGATTTTATCATTTGAAATTGCATTAAGTTGTACTGTTTTAGTTAGCAATTGCTCAAATGATGAAGAATAAAAATCTGCAGATTATTAAGTTGAATTTAGCACAGTATAATTTGCTTTATTTCTATTGAGTTAGAAATTTTAGTTAGACATTGAATGTATTTGTGTTTGAATGCATCATCTCACAAATATATGTTTCAACTATAGAATTCATGTGATTTTAATTTGTCTACAGAGTGGTTTAGGAACATTGATGTTTATTCTATTCATCATTTAGTTCTTAGATTCTTTGTATACAGATACTATTGACAGAATTCATGAAATTCAAAATTATCTACAATATCGAACTCAAATGCGCACCTACAGTTTGAGTTCAGGTAAAGATGTAAGTTTTAATACATATCAAGTTC
Source organism: Rhodiola chrysanthemifolia (assembly GCA_033675395.1). NCBI lineage: Eukaryota > Viridiplantae > Streptophyta > Magnoliopsida > Saxifragales > Crassulaceae > Rhodiola > Rhodiola chrysanthemifolia. The sequence goes on from CM066207.1 coordinate 18,481,039, forward strand.
AGTGGGAGATTGAAAGCATTATAAATATATGCTTTAGAACTTGAAATTGTATTAAACATAATGTTACATGTTTTATTAGATAAGGATGAATTTTGAATGCAGTTTATTAACAGTTGAAAATGGCAGTTAATGACGGTTTCTTTATGGATGAAACCTGATCTCTTTACAGCCTATAAATGTCCTTTTGTCCCTTCTTATGCACACACGTTCTGAAAACCGAGTCCCATATACTCAGAGAGCATAAAGGTGTATTAAGAAGAAGACTTACATGGACAAAGCAGGTATAATCATATTTCATTCTATGTTTTGATCTGATATAGAAATATAGATCGAGTAGATTGGATGAATATCTTTCATATGCATCCCTAACTCACCCAATTACCCAATCAAATAGAACTCCAATTTTCACTTAGCCTCGATATGCAGAGATGGCTCCGATTCTATGCTCCCATCCTTCACTTTTTCTTATGACTGTGAACTTGCCAATCTCAAGTCATAAATCCTGCCTTGTTGCCAGTTCATTCGAGTGTTACGTGAGAAACTAGATATAGTGGTAGTATGCTTGCCACTAGTTATGAAGTAGTGTTGTAGTGGCGTCATGTAGTGGTAGTTACTATTAGTGGTCACACTTTGCTTAGATTAGTGGATGTTAACCGTAGGTCATCAAGTGCTATAAGTAGATGTAATGTTCATAATAATAGTTAAGCAATGAATTAGTAAAATCAACTATCACTCATCTCAGTTTCTCCTCGTCTTAAATCATTTCATATTTCTCGCTTAATTAAGTTCGTCTCATCCCAAATCTCATTTCGTCTCAATCTCATATTCTGTCTTGTCATAACTTTTGGTTTGCATCATTTGGTGCTTTCACTTAGAGTGAATGAAATGACATTCTATCACTACAACCCAATTTCTCAACCGATGCAAACCGAAATTGTGGAAAAATTGGATTTTATCCATGCCGAAATTCATGTTGCGGCGAAACCTATTTTTGATGCCATAAGTGTCGTAAGTCAAGTGGAGCTAGAATCGAAAAGTGAAGAAAATATGAAGAACCTGTGCAAGCCTATCAAGAATGTTTTTAAGATAAAGTAGAAAAGGTGGTGGTGGTGCTGGACATGAAAGGTGAGGAACAACAGCATGGCCTCACACATGTACACCAAGAAGATCATGAAGAGTAACGTTAACAATGATGCTAATAACGTCAACAATGACACCAAGAAGATTATTTTAATGTGACGCACCAAAAACCGAAACCAGTCTTCCTCGAAACGAGTCTTCTTCCTCGAGGAAGAAGACTGGTTTCGATTTTTGGTGCGTCACATTAAAATAATCATCGTGCTTTCATTGTCAAGACCGCCGGAATCAACTGAAATTGAGGACAAGGTTAATTTGAAGAGCGGAGGAATGTTATGTGGGAAACTAGATATAGTGGCAGTATGGTTTAGACTAGTTATGAAGTAGTGTTGTAGTGGTAGTTTTACTAATAGTGGTCACTTGCTTAGATTAGTGGATGTTAACCGTAGGTCATCAAGTGCTATAAGTAGATATGTTGTTCATTATAATAGTTAAGCAATGAATTAGTAAAATCATCTATCTCTCATCTCAGTTTCTCCTCGTCTTAAATTATTCGTCTCATTTCTCACCTAAGTTCGTCTCATCCCAAATCTCATTTCGTCTCAATCTCGTATTCCATCTTGTCATAACTTTTGGTTTGCACCAACATTTCTCGCAACTTCGGACCAAGCTCAGGAATGCATTCAAAAGCTATGAGAAGATGGAGAATCTGACGCAGTCGAAATCTCGAAAGGAATAGCAAGCGCTAAACCTAGGATATATAGATGATCAAATTCACAAGCGTGAATTCGAACGAAAACTCTGGAATCCACCAGAAAAAAATAGCAAAGCTAAGTTTTATTCAAATAAAAGTTGTGTTTCTAAAACACTAAAGAGGGTTTAAATAGGAAAATACAAACACTAAATTTGAAAATAAAATCTAAATAAAACCAAAAAAAGAAACTGATAAAATCTAAATAAGAAACTTGCTAAAAACTAAAATAAGAAAGTTGTTAAAATAATATGAAAATTTCTAAAAGATTTAATTCATAAATCTTTCTAACCTCCTACATCGGAATCATAATCGGTGCGATGAGAGGACTTTTTTTTTTTGATGTAGATGAGATGAGAGGACTTGGTGACTTTAACTATGACTGAAAATCTGATTTTTATTGCTATGTGGGCGGATACGAGGAGATTTTGAAAGTCGTAGAGATGTGGGCAGATCCTTCGGTAACAAATTTTGACCTGGTTTAATTTTTTGTGTGGTTTTTTTCCTTCTTTTGAAAATAACTTAAAATCATGATATAACACTTTGTGGCAAGCGTAACTGATGTTGCTCCGCATGCCCAGCAACATCAATCCTAGTACAATACTTGTGCTGCAATACCTTGCACTTCATCACTTTTTCTTTTTTGGACACTCCTTGACAAACGTCTAACCATCGACAACTGGCCGTGCTGCCGTACGAAATTCGTGCTCTGGCCCAGTTTTTTATACATCATAGATCTCACTGAGGCTGGATGAAGTAGTATTAGGAGACTCATGGGCACTCATCAAATATCTTCCAATCTTAATAAATTTGTGTTCCAAAGCATGGTTGATGAGGTCAACCTTGCCAAAGCCCGGCTCCTTCCTCACAACCTGTCTTACTTTGCCACGTGTTACGCGTTTTCTCACCCGCCTCTTTTAACACAGCATGAACAGCCTTTGCTGCAGCTTCTAACTTAGCTGGTGTATAATGACTATACTTACTAGTAAATTCGCTAATAGTCTTAGGACCAGTCGAGTTTGTACAGCCTTTGGACGGTGACGGATTGAGCATGAAACTCAGTAGCCGTCTGATTGTGAGTTTCTCTATATTCTACCCTTTTCAAACTCAAATCTCTCAAGTACACTGCTTGAAACTCGAATATCCAGAATACTTCATTTGAGTTTTAATACCTGTTTCCGGTCACCGGTAATATGCGTTATTTAAAATACTGGTTTCCTAGCGGTATTAGTAAAATTTGTTGGTATGTTAAATGAGTTTATATTTTTTATTTAATTTTTTTTTCTTTATTGAGTTTATATTTTTCAGTAAATGAGTTTAACATCATCAATTGTAATGGGCCGGCCCGATACAATTACGTTAGGGCTCATTCAAGTTCATAATTTTAACCTAATTTTATATAGGTTGCGCAACGTATTGGATGGAGAAAATAAGAGGACTCATTCACACCTCACACTTCCCTCACTCTTTATAATTCAAGTGCATACAACTCATTTGACACACCCCTATTTATACTATTCAACCTCCCTTATGAATGGTTGAAATTATTTTAATCTTACTGTGAAGATTTTCTATCTAGAAATTACTTAAAAATATCTTTATTTCTACCATTATTCATGAGTTATTGTTCTTCATTCTTGATTTATTTTCTTTTGGGCTTTGTTCTGATTCCATATTCTTGATTTTGGGACCAATTTAGGCATTGAATCTCAATATGAAACATCTCAAAATTGCCCGTGCATACATATATTATTGCTTCTTTAGTTCAAACTTATATATGTACCAGGATTTTTCCATTGCATTATCACATGGCTACTATATGGTGGGTTTCTTTCTTTCTGATTCAGTTGGCCCGTGCATGCATATATTTTTCACAACAATGGCCGGTTGAGGGCATTATAATTACATACACTGTTGACCGCCAAATATTTATTTTGGCATATTCCGCATAAATTAAATGAATAGTACATTATTCTTAATCCAAATTGTCCAATATCCAAATCTAGCTAATTTGTTCTGGATCCATATATATATGATGATGATAATATGGTGATGATGATGATGATATGATGATGAGGATGAGGATGATGATGATATGGTGATGATGATGATGATATGACGACGAAGGTGATATATATTATAAAGGTGATGATGATGATGATGGTGGTGATGATGATGGTGGTTGATATGACGATGATAATGATGATGTGATGATACAATGATGGTGATATGATGATGATGTTGATGGTGATGGTGACAATGATGATATGATGATGAGGGTGACGATGATGGAGATATGAAGATGATGAAAAAATCAATTTAAATCGAATTTAACTTATTTAAATTAACTGAAATTAACTTAACTTAATTTAACTGAAATTAACTTAACTTAATTTAACTAAAATTAACTTAACTTGACTTAACCGTAAAAAATATAAGTCCAAATGGACATGCTACATTTACCTGAACCAAGTCCCTGTAAACAGGGACGGATTCAGGAATTTTGGTAGGGGGTGACAGACAAAAAAATAATTGCATTATGAAAAAAAAAATCTGAAATTACTTGGGCATTTTACAAAAATTGTATAAATTTCTTGAAAAATACACTTCAAATTCTATTAAAAAAAATTGGTGCCAAAACATCTTGGGCTTTAGCCCAATTTTTTTTTTTTTGAAATCAAAGTTAATAGAATTGGTTTGTCAAAATGAAACAAGTATCTCTAGAATAACATGAAGCACAATGCAACTGATACATTTAGTCAAATACTTACTAATTTTCTTCTAATTTTCTTAGTAGTTTTGATTCGTTTCCAAGTAATTTTGATGTCATTTCATACCCTTCTTGGTCTATTAGGTCCCAAAATGCATTTTGTCTCACTCGGAGCCTCAAAGATCAAATAGAGCAAAAGTTGAGTGAATTTGAGCCAAATATGGAGTTTCGGGCAAAACAGGGCAAACCGACCTTTCCGGCGTATTTTGCATGCCCAGATCGGATATGGTTTCTGAATTGGTTGATTCAAAGCTTGTTGGAAAGCTAACTCAAAGGGCTACACCTCTCCAGTTGACGCCAAGACCTAATTTGGACATTAAGATTGTGAAAAAGTCGCTGGAAACCCGCTCAGGCCTCGCCCTCTTGAACGCAAACTTGCTCGAAACATGGCAAACCGACCTTGCCGGCGTATTTTGCATGCCCAGATTCGCATACGGTGTTCGAATTGGTTGATTCAAAGCTTGTTGGAAAGCTAACTCAAAGGGCTATAACTCTTTAGTTGACGCCAAGACCTAATTCGGACATTAAGATTGTGAAAAAGCCGCTGGAAACCCGCTCAGGCCTCGCCCTCTTGAACGCAAACTTACTCGCCCGAAAATTTTTCCGAAAAACTTGGGGGTGGCATGTGTCACCCCCGGCCTTAATTAGATCCGTCCCTGCCTGTAAAAATCAAGAACTTGGCCCCCTCGATTGCACCAAGCACACACCAATACGCCTCAACACCCTGCTGGTGCAAACTTAGGTGCTGTTTTGATAGAGCTGAACAAAATTTTATTTAATTTTACTTAACTTAATTTTAGTTTATTAATGTATTTAATTTAAGTTTTAATCATGTTGAACTACAAAATTGAAATCTGAAAATTTTTATTTAACTTAATTTAACTGTACTAAACGTTATTTAACTGTTCTTAACTTTATTTACCTGTACTGAACTGAAAAACATGAAATTTAAGCTCTACAGAACAGAACTTCAATTCAGAACTTCAAATGAAGAATATTTCATTGATTTGTCCAACATGTTGGCTGTTGGATGATTACACTTAAAAGAAAATGCTATAAACATTTTTTCATATCAGTATCACGTATCAGTCATGATTGAGATTTGAGACTACTCGATTCAATTAGTCAATTTCCACAATAGTCATTTTCGCTAATATAGAAAGAAAAAAAAAACAGGCATATAAAACACCATTTATGATTGGCGTATGGGCCACTTTTTGGGCTTCACGGCCCAACTACTCCATTGCCAAACCTCCTGCTCCAAAGAAAACCCTAACCGGGGGAAGCTGACCAGTGCGCTGTCCTCGAAATCCATGTACTTTGTTCTTTCACTGTTTTGCGACTGAGTTTGTTTACGTGTTTGAATTGGCACCAGATAGCCCCTAGCAATTTCAGATTTAAGCTGCTAGGAAACATCGAGATATGGTATTTCAGGTGCCACAGTAACAACTTATATTGGCAGGAGCAGGTTTGAATCTTCAGCATGAACTAGTGATTCTTGCTCGAAGCTGTTCCGCCAACAACAGTGACTAGCTTTTGCTCTGCTTTTTTCAAGTGACTTTTATTTCATTGATAATCAATGCAACATGATGAGACTTGTTGATCCGAATTTCAATGTGGAGTTCATATATAATCCTTCAAAGTTCTCTGATTGATTTTTCTTGCATTTTTTAAGTTTATTGAGGTGTGATTGTACAGAGATGTTATACTTGTGTTGTTGCTTGTAGTAGAGGCATGTGGTTGAGGTTCATGTGAGTTTTCAAAGTTTTACTTCATGCTTTGCTGCTGTTTTAATTTGCGTTGTATTATATTGTTAAGGTTGTTCTTGTATAGAGTTGTGGTGCCTGGGCGTGTGGTGGAATGGCTTCACTTGATTTACAATGTTTTGTGCCGTGTTTTTTATATTGCGAGCAGAGGCAAAATGATGAGACTACTTGATCTGAATTTCAATGTGGAGTTCATGCATATTCCTTCAAAGTTCTCTGATTGCATTTTTGCTCTTTTGAGATTTGCTCACGAGGATCGCCCACATAGGTTTTCGAGCTTATCTTTTGGAACTTATTAGCAGTGTGATATATTTCAAGGTTGTGTTATTTATTCAGTTGTTGTGTGCTCATGTTGAAAATTTCTTGTGCGCCTCTGAAATTCTAGGAGCTGCCACATTGGTCTTCAAGCTTCTTGTTTTTATTGACAGTGTGTTATATTATTAATGTTGTTCTTTATATAGTTGGTGCGTGCTTCGGTTGAAAGCAGACGAACTGTTACGCGCACTAGCCACACGTCCATCATTTTAGGTTCATGTTTAGAGTCAAAGATGGTTATTAGTAGTTAAACTTAGTGGAGTCAGTTTTTAATAGGGCAGAGTATTCGGTAATTTACCGAATTACCGATTACCGAATTACCGATTACCGAACTACCGAATTTATTTTTTCATTCCGATTACCGAACCGAATAAGCCTAATTACCGAATAAATCGGTATATCGGTAGTCGGTAATTGATCGGTAAATTACCGACTTAAAAAAAATTACCGAATTGTCAAACTGCATAAATGAAATTAAACTTCCATTTTGCCACTGCACCTGCCACCTGCCATGTTTCTAATTTCTAATCTTGTTACAATAACTCATAAGAAAATTTAACAAAACATTTTGATTACAAACAAAGCACAGCAAACAACTTCTATGTCCACCCTCAAGGCCTCAAACATAATGGATTAACGGACATCTTCAAGCATAGTTTAGGTTAGCTTGAAAATTATCTTTGTGCACATAGAAGCAGTCTTGTGGAGTTGGCATAATGGCATCAGATGAAACATCTGCAGATCTGCATGTAAGGAAAAGAAAAATATTAAACCAATTGTATTGAAAAAGATTTAAAAAATAGGCACTTTTGATGGAATTATGCACTATCAAATCTAAGAATGAACATACATTCATCAAGTTTTTCAATCCCATCATATCTTCATCAAAATAACTCTTCCCGATTCAGTGAAAGCTTCATCAAATCTGATAAATTACATGTAAAGATTAATCGCCATTTGAAACAAATGTAAAATGAATTATAAAGGAATCACATACCTTCATCAAAATTTTCAATCTCAGCAAGGTTTTCCTCTATACAAAAGTGTGACTGAGATGTACGAGTTCGAGCTCGAATCCAATCTTGAGTACAAATCAATGCTGGCAGGAGAGTCGAAGATACAAGAGCTAGTCGGATGGGGCAGCGCCGGATGCTGGATGGGGCGACGCTGCGGCAGACTCGTCACTCGATCTGAAATCCACTCGATCTGAATTCTGAAATCTTATTGCTAGGGTTTGTTCTCTCATTCTTTAATTTCACTTCTCAACGCAGCAGTAATCTGTCGTTTAAATTTTATTAGTAAAAATAATTTAATATATAAATATATAATAATCGGTATTTCGGTAATTCGGTAATTTACCGAACTAAAAAATCCATTCCGATTACCGATACAAAATTACCGAAATACCGATCGGTAAATTACCGATTTACCGAATTACCGAATTACCGAACCCGAATTGATTCGGTTTCGGTAAATTGAATCGGTAAATCGGTAATTACCAAACAATGCTCTGCCCTAGTTTTTAATGTTAGTGGAGTCATTAGTTAGTGGAGTAAAGGTTATTTCTGGTGTGAGATTCAGACTATATAAGTGTAGTAAGTTTGTATTAGGGCATCTCCAATAGCTCTCCTCATTTTGAGGGGGAGCAAATCCTCAAAATGAGGATTTGAGGTTGGCTTACTCCAACAATGAATCCTCAAAAAAATCCTTAAAATTTTATTAATTTGCAATCTAGTCCTTCATATTGATAAAAGTTACATTTCATAAATAAATATGAAACATACATTTAATATATTATACAACACACAATATTACATAATAAAGTTACATGATAATATATGTAATATTTATGTGTTCATGTAATTTGTCTTTAATTTATGTTAAATTTGTTTAAAATGTATTTTTAATTTGTTTGGAATTTGGATTTTTAATGTATTTTTCTTTTGTTTGTAATGTTATGTAATATTTCTCTTATTTTATTTTATTTTGTGTACTTAAGTTATTTTAAATTAAGTTTAATACAATTATTTGTGAAAAACATAATTTTAGGGACCAAAGTAAAATTAAAGAGAAGTTTTGAGGTTTTGAATAGTGAAACCTCAAATATGAGGTGTCACTATTCAAAACCTCAAAATTTGAGGATTTGAGGGCTTGTTGGAGATGCTCTTAGGAAAAGAAGCAATGAATTAGTAGAATCGTCTTATCCCTCGTCTCAATTTCTATCTCATCTAAAGCTTTTCATCTATTTTCCCAACCCAAATTCTTCTTATCCCAATCTCATTTCGTCAAAATCCCAAACCCTATCAAATTACATCTTTTGGTTTGCATCACGAACATGGATGAGTTTCAAGTGAGCACTGAAGTATTAGTGTTTCTCTGCTTGTTATTATTAGAGGTGTGCCTTATTGCAAATATTGTTCTTAATGTTGAATTGTGGTGGCTGGAACTGTTGTGGGATGTCTCCTCTTTGTATGTGCAGCGTGTGTCGTGTGTTACTTTGGCATTCGGTAGTGATGTGAACGATGTCCGTTATGAAATTGGAATCTAAAATAAAGTGTGTTATGGTTATGAAGATTGGGCAATGCATATGTACCAGTTTTTGGATAGATGGTTTATTGTTGTACTGATTATGCTTCTCCTTTTCATTTAGTAGAGAACACTTGAAAACCAGTGGCGTTCGTTTGTCATGGAGTGTTAGAAGTTTGAAGCTGGTGCACTGTCCAAGTTTGTGCGTATCCTGTGAGGCTGGCTTAAACTAGAATTTGTAAAGAGTATTTAATCAACTTCACTTGTAAAGAGTGTTAACGTTGGACTTTTTTATTTTTACATGAGCATCTAAATTAAAGGAAACACCAATATTTACTTTTCTGTTCACAATTCAGTTCGGCATTAAACGGTAAAAGAATTTGGTTACCTATCCTATTACACCGTCGGTCTGTTATGTGTATAACTTAACTGGGCCATTATCTCTTTTTTTTTTAATTGGGCCGTGTAAGTATCTTCTTTATTGGGCCGTTTATATCCGTCTAAAAGTGGGCTTTCGTTTCTGGCCTAATACATATCTCGTTGATTGTCTTCATTTCGGTCTTTATACCAAACCTTCCGTTCTCTCTTCGGAATTCAATCTGTGTCGGCAGCAGGCATAGTTTCACTCCCTCGATCCGCAGGCCTACGCTCATCGACGCCGGCGCCACTCGATTCTCTGCAGCTTCAGGTTCGATCTCGGTCAGTTCGTACGTCTTCCTCTGTAATACTCTAATTTCGCAATTGAATTCGAGGTTAATTTGCTTGTTTGATTTCATTTTTTATTTTCGCTATAAATTCTTCAAAATTCGTTTCATCTATATTTTAAAGACTGCCTAAAAAATTTGTGTATGAATGATGCCGTCTTCGTATGTGCGTTGCCGTGAAGAAAATTTGTTGTTAAATTTTAAGCTGAAATGAATTGTGTAGATGCAGACTCGATTCAATAATTGATTGATTCAGCTTAGCTTGCTCTGCATTTCTTATAAAGCAACTAAAGGCGTGTTTGATGGTTAGCAGCACTTAGCATTATTGAATGATAAGATTGAAAGATGGAAGATATTGAATTGAAGTTTTGCGTTTTGTTTATGAGCAGTGACGGAGCAACATGTATAATGGAATCGGTCTGCAAACAGCTAGAGGTTCTGGAACCAATGGGTATGTCCAGACCAACAAGTTTTTTGTTAGACCGAAGACTGGGCGAGCAGCTGAGAACACGAAGGGATTTGAGGATGATCAGGGTACTGCTGGCGTGAGTAAAAAGGCCAACAAAGACATCCTTGAGCATGACAGGAAGAGGCAAATTGAGCTGAAGCTGGTGGTGCTTGAAGATAAGCTAACTGATCAAGGATACACAGATGCGGAGATCGCTGAGAAGCTTGAAGAGGCAAGGAATTCTTTGATAGCAGCAGTTGCTTTAGAAGCTAGCGGTGGAGCTGTGGTATCTAACGAGAAGTAAGTCTTAGCTATCCACTTTTGGTACAAATCTGTTTCTTTTTTCTTTCTTTCTTTTTTTTGCACTTTATACTATTTTTTTCTAACAATATACGAAACTCGATTAGTTGCTAAGTTCATAATCTTGTTGTAGACCAGTTGATTCTACCTTCTGTTTCTTGACGGTTCACCACTTGGTCCTTGTGTAATTCTGCTGGTGCAGATCCTTTATGTTATCTCGATATGATTTTTTTTCTTGTGTACTTTAGGGTATCTGATACACAGACACATCAAGTAGCTGCGAGGAAGGAGAAACAAATGGAGACTTTGAGAGCTGCACTCGGCATAAGTGTATCAGGGCCAGAAGATGCTCTTGATTTAGAACCAGGCGAGATCAAGGATGATCGACCTAAAAACAGCAGAAAATATAATAGGAATGAAGTTGAGAAAAGCCGAGAGAAAGACATTGGTGGTGTTGATGATGCCGGTGAGCCTAAGGCCAACGAAGTCGTAGAAGGGAAGAAGCTGAAAGAGAAACATAAAAGGGAGAAAGCTGATGATTCATCTTCTGATGGTGGTAGTGAAAAAGAGCTGGACAAAAAGGGAAGGAGTAAATCTAAGAGTCGCAAGCAAAAAAGGCGCAGATATGATTCATCAGAAACAGACTCTGATGGAAAGATTGCAAAGAGAAACAACAAGAAGTCAAAGACAGCAGGGAAGGGTAGGGTCAGCAATTCTGATTCTGACGCTGTCAATAAACATCGTAGCCAACAAAGGAGGCGCAGATATAATTCTTCAGATACAGACAGTGCCGAAAAGCAAGAAAAGAGAAGTAAGAAGAAGGCTAAGCGTATTTCGAAGGATAATGAGAGTGATTCTGGTTCAGATGAGAGCAAAAGTTTTGATGATTCATCAGACTCGGATAGCGGGGCACACGAAACTAGGCACATTTCGAAACGCCTGACTGGAGCAAGTCGAGTTCGAAAGGCTGAAAAGTTGGACTCTGAGGAACGGGAAAAAAGGACGCGCCGTACACACAAACAAAATAGTCACAGGGATGACTCAAGCAGTGAGTCAGATTCTGAGGGCCGCGTAGCTAATGTAAGAAAGAAGCAGCCTGCGCAACAGAGAAGGCATGAGACGGATGAAGATGATTCTGATAGTGCTGATGATGTTGATGGTAAGAGGGGCATGGGAGCTAAGAAGCTTAGCTCAAAGTATGTTGATGACGCTATTGATGGTGTTGATAAGATGAGAAAGAGTTACAAAGAAGAGGAAAGCAGGTGGGAAGACCGCATCACTGAGGATGAGCAACCTCGTAGTAGCAGGCACTCCTCAGGTCGGAATCCTTACAAGCAAACACAATACAAGTCTGAGGAGAACCACAGCAAAGGGGATATGACAAGACATGATCAGGACCCATCAAGCAGAAAACATGACAGCTATGAAGACAGACACAATCAGAGAAGTGATAGGTACAAGGTAGATAAAATTAATGAGGAAAAGTATGATCAGCCAAGGGAGAAAGAGAGTAGTGGTAGGAGGCAGAGTGATACACATGAAGTGCACATTGGGAGTAGGCGGAGTGATAGGCATGAGGAGCCACTTCAAAAACGGCTGAGTATTCAAACTGATGAGATCTCAGAGAGGAGGCGTGGTGGTCGGCCTGACAAGGGCATCAAGGAGAAGAGTGATAAAGATATAGAAGTAAAAGACGGAGCACATTATAGAGACCAGGAGAAAATCAGGGATGTAAATCATGGCAGGTCGGAAGTGAGTAACCGTGAGAGGACATCCAAAAGGGATGAAGAGGAGGGGCGTGTGAGGCATGGGAAAGAAGACGGAGACATACACACTGCGAGAAAAATGCATGCTAGAGAGGAAAAGAGGGAAGAACACAGCAGGAGGCACGAGAGGAGAAGAGATGATGTGTCACCCAAAAGGACTAGATATGATGACGATTCTCCATCTGATGAGAGAAGAAATGACTCTCGTAGATATGATAGAACAAGACGTTAAAGACTTCCTGTCATCTATCCTCATACGGTTAGCATCATGGTGGTAAGCTAGCTGCATTTCACTTGGTGACCTTACTCTCCGTTCTTACTAATACCTAGCAGTGTTACTATTTGCATTAGTGTTAATATTATGAATGGAAGCATACTCCAATCAAAGTTATTTTATCCTCAGGTAGCAAGTATTAAAGTGTTGGAGGACATGGCAAGCTATAGGGCAAGCCGAAGGGTATCGCAGCAGCAGGTGTGCTTTATTCCGTAAGTTTGGACGGTAACAGGATTTGCAGATGTTTTGTTAAAGATGGATGTGCATTCGTTTCATTTTAGCAACCTTGCTTTCTGTTGGAAAACAAGTTTTTGTTGAATGACTGGTTTCCAGACTGGTTTTCTGTTTCACACGTTTTCTCTAAACGTTTTCCAAAGGTTATAAGGTGAAATCCCCATTGTGTCGTTGGGCCCTGAATCAAAGCCAAGTGTAAACTTCTATCAAAAAAAAAGCCAAGTGTAAACTTGGTGAGCCTGCCTAGATTTTTCTTATTGAAAGAGTAAACTTTTTCTTTTACGAAATTTATAGTTTTAGTGTTTCTACACTGGTCAAGGAGTTAGGGACTGAGTTGTAGTTTTATTAGTTACTGTAGTGAATGTAGTGTTTGATGGGATAGTCTTGTGCTTCAGTTCACTGGAATGTACTGGATAGAGTCTTGGAGACCATTAAGTAATTTATAGAATTTACCTAATCGAATTTACCGAATCAATTTTTTATTCTGACTGTCGAACCGAATTCGTTTTGCCGACATTTCGATAAAACAAAGGTAAATTGTCGGAATTTTACAGATTTTACCGATTGTGACAGAAAAGATCGAACGATTTAATCTCAAAGAGATTGATCGAACAAAATTGCACAAAAAGTAGTAAAATGAGAGGGAAATAAAAATTTCTTATTTGGTAATTCAATAAATTACATAATAAGGGAACTCATTCTAATTATCGAATTATTTTTATGGATAAATTATCAAATTTACCGAATATATCACACTGAATTAATTGGGATCGATAAATTGAAATTTACGAAACAATGTTCTGCTGATCAATTATCATATAATTGTTTGATCAAAATTTTTTTATCATATAATTGTATACATTTAATGTTTAAAATGAATTCAAATTAAATGGAACTCTAATCATGAATTCATGATGTTACTGATGAGGGTCAGAGCTTATCCTTTGAACACAAATTGCTTCAAAATGTTGTTTTTGATGATTAGATTACACATGGAGGCAAAATCTGTAGTTTCCCGGATTCTGCTTGAGTTACGAACAAATTGTCGCTTTCCAAATTATATATTTCTTCCGGTTAGGAAATTCGAAATAAGAAATGGGATAAAACAAGTGATTTTGCACTGGAATAAGAAACGGCGAGTAAAACCTATCGAATGAAAATCAATCACAAATTGAAGGAGCAAATCAGTGAAACTCAGTCACATCTTCTCCGGTATCTCTCGACCTCCAATATCGAACCCATAACTCATCAAAATCGACGATTTCAATCGGATATGCACGCATATTCAAAAACAGAACTGACATGTCACACGCACGCAGAAGACATTATCAACGCGCCCTATAAAGACTTTAAACGCTGGTCGCGACCCAACCTTAATGTCTTCATTGGACGTGCGTCATAATGTTTCCCGGCCGGTCGATTCAATATCTCAGCCAGGCGGCTCAATCTTTTGTCCAAAAGACTGACCTTCTTAACCGGCCGGTTGAGCTTAATGCACATGTCTGAACCGGCCGGTTCAAGACCACAGAGAATGACCCAAATTAATGGACTCAACCTCAGGCAGTCGGTTGGCGCGATCCAACCTTGTCCGAAAACCAGAATGAGCTCATACGAACTCCAAAGTGTTTCGTTTATTTCACAGAACAACTTTACAAGGTACATACATGTTTTACAACACATATCTCCAATAATATCTATTGGAAGAAGGCACAATATAATCAGCTCGTTATAAATGTGATTACATCTAGTAAGTTAGGGCACCAAGGTTTTTAGATTAGGCCCGAGAAAGTCAGCAGGGTTGGATGAAATATAGGAAAGCAGAACAACGCCGTTTTCATAAATTTGGATTTTGGATCAATATTCAGAATCACGGGAGTAGAGTTGGGCTTGTTAGCGAGAGTCGGCCTTAAGCTATACCAGCAACCACACCGCATTGAACGTGCGATGACGAGGCTTCTCTTCCTTTTTCACGTGGCATCCAACGAGCAAGAGCTTCTGATTGCATGTCGTCGTTCTTCAGCTCCGTCCAGCCACGATTCCATTCGGATTAACAACAATCGCCACTCTCTGTCTGTCTGAGAAATTCGATGGTGTCGTTAGGGCTAGGGTTGCTAGATCTGACGCTAGCCGGATTTTCACTGATGATCGGACTGGGGATTTTCTCCTTCGTCGCTTTGATCCTCTGCTCTGCTGCCTTCGTCCACAACGCCAAGGACGTGGCTTGACTCGCTCTCGTTTCCCCCACAGTTGAATAGGTACACAACTTTGTCCAATTTCATTGTATCAGATTGCAGTTGAATTGCAGAAATCGAATACAGCATAAAATAAAATGCAGGCTTCAATATCATATCATTTTCCTCATCTAAATTTCATTGTACTATTAGGTGTGAACTTACTATCTTGTTTTCAGGTGTCATGTGTAGTTTTTATTATGTTTTAGGTGTTGCTTTGTTTAATGGTGACGTTACTAGGAACAAACAAATTCATGTGTATTTTTTTTTGTTAAGAGTTTTAGTATCCATATTAGTGGTTATGAGGATTCAAACCCTGTGGCCTTTTGAGGCACCGGGCGAGCTGCTCCACTGAGCTAAGCTCAATCCCCATGTGTATTTGATTTTAGTATGTTAGATAGAGAATCCATTTTCTTTTCGACTGTATGTCTTTGTGAAAATTACTATTAATGAATGTTTGTTTCTGAAATGATGCAGTTGGTACAGGCCTTGGAGGTTGCGTCGGCCAGAATTGGAGTTGCTGACCCTGAGGCAGTGTTTCAGTTATATATGTTGTTAGACCGTGTCCATTCTAAATAAATTCAAAACATATAGTTGAACAGACTTGGTAATATTTTCCCTGCTTATTTTTACTAGTCATCAAAATATATGTTTGGACGAAATAAGTATGTTACATGCCCTCATGAGCGAGAATAACATCACTACGTGAGCAAGTTCTCTAAAACATCAACTGCACGAATCAAAGACTAAAAGGTAAAAGAGGAGACATCAGTTTCCGCAAGTTCATTTATCCATAGCATCTTGGTAACATAGTGGCTTCTCTTGAACCGTATCATTTCAACAGCTGCATCTAGTTTCTAACGCCCTGTCTCAATGATAATGCTTTTTAATTTTCGGCACCGAGTCTGTAAGAGTTTGAATAGCAGGCTTTCATGACGCAACCCCTCAATTCCTCTGATTTTTATAGTTTGAAGGCTCTGGTAGCTTATATGTTTTTTTGCTTCGGATTCCAACAGTTTTGCGGCCGCTCCTTGCAATTTTTTTATTTTAAAACGACATCCCACTTTTGAGTTCAACTGCATCAAGATATAAAATGGGAAAAATAAATAAATAAGGGGTCCATAATTCTAAGCGAAAAAGAAATGAGTGCACTTACATGAAGTGTCAAGTTTTTCAGATTGGGAGCGCTTTTAAGAAGACATAATGTGAACAATACATCCTCGGAGAAACAAAGATTTACAGATCTCAAAGTCAAAGACTTCAGAGTTTCAAGTGGAGTAGAAGTGCTGGTTGGACAATTCTCTAAGGGCTGCAAGAAAGTCATAAATTCTGAGTGTTATAGGACATGTTGTATAAATGATGATCGAAATTAACAAAACAAAAATAAAACGGATAGGATATGTCTAACCTCTAATAAAAAGAAATCATAAGTAAGTTCCTCGATCCTAGGCAACGAACACAACCGCTCTAGCGTGCTGTACGGCAGTAGAGTATCTATTTTCTCTGTTTCACCCGTAGCCAATAATGATACACAAGTCAGTTTCGGAATCTCTTTGAAAATGATGTTCTCCAACTCACAGTCATCAAAGTAAAAGGTCTTGAGATTAAGTGCTACTATAGCCAAATGCTCCTCAAGAGCCAAGTCCTTGAGCGACAATGTTTCAAGCAACAGGCACCAAGAAATAAGACTTCCAAGTATGCTCGGAGCAATATCAACATAATCAAGATTAAGACTCGTGAGATTAGCAAAGCCTTTAAAATCACTAGGAAGTGTAATCTTACAGTTACACAAACTTAACTCCTCCAATTCTCGACAATGGAACAAACACGAGGGCATTGGAAATGGACCGCCAGTTTGAACCTCCTTGTACTCATGAGCATCAATCTCAATCTTTTGCACACCATTGTTCGACAAGACACGTAGCCACATATTTATATCCACTGTCTTATACTTAATGTCGGGAATGAATAAAATAAACTCACGAATAGGGCCAGAGTGGAGCATGAGAATTCTATCAATGACTCTAGCGTGCTCCAACAACGTCGAATCTCCACCGAAATCCCAAAATTCCTCATCGAACTTCAGCTTCCTTAAACCAGTCCAACAATATCTCCATTTACTACACAAAACACTAGTTGCAACAGCATCGGTTATGCTCATACAGTCCAAAATGTGCTCCCTTAAATTTACAGGAAGCTCACTGATCCTATCCACTCCATCATCAATCCTAATTCTCTTGTCACCACCAGCCATACCTTCTTCCCCTCCACAAAGTTCCAACCTTTTTCATGAATTATAAATAAAAAAAACAATTTAAACAAATCGTCTTATCTTTCTTCTAACTGAAGAATTCAATCTAACCTAATCGGAACAATTTTACATGAAAGATCTTAAATTGATGGAATTTGTAAATAATCAAAAATCAAATTCAGCTCACCGTCGATTACTCGCTCAATATGTGGACGAGAAAAATTCCAATCATCGACTGGGACTCCAAATTCGCGTAGCTGAAATGCTGAATTTAATTTGGTGGAATATCGAAGATCTATGTCTCTGTTTCGTTTGTCTGCTTTACTGGATGTCAAAGGAAGAAGACCGAAACGAAGCGTTTTAAAACTATAGAGAGCCCGTTGTTTGTCTAGTCGGTCTGGCCCAATAAGGCCAAGTATGTTTTTCTTTTGCATATGACTTCTAGGTGATGTTTGATTTGATTTCTCCGTGATATGAATTTTATAGGAGGTTATGTGATGCGGATTCGAAGTAAGTAATATGGATTTATCTAGTTATTTTCAAAAATCTTATTTTGTAAATTTTACGGCATGCCAGTTATTCTTCAAAACTTGTTTTCCTAAATAAATTCGGATCATGAGTGCGACTTCTTCTGAAACTCATTCATCTCGGTAAGAGTATTTTTACTGTCTTGATATTTTACAACCCGTCCTGTCCCGTCGTTTAACTTTCCATTTTATCATATCTTGAATTTTTACAACTCATTCTGTCTTGGAATTATATAACTCGTCATTTAATTTTACAATCCATCTTGTCTCGTAATTTTACTACTCCTCCTGTCTCTTGATATCCTAACCGTTCATGGTACAAGTCCAATCTATCTGCACTTCTGAAGGCGCATAATCGGATCATGATTCCTGTTGCCCCGCCATAGGGCCAAGTATGGTATCTTGTTGCCCCGCTCCAGTGCAAAGTATAGCGCTCTTGTTGCCCCGCCATACGGCAAAGTATGGTATCCTGTTGCCTAGTCGTAGGGCAAAATACGACGATAGTGTCCCGGGACCCACGTTTGCATGACTGATTGTGTAGCCATCCTGTCTGTTATAAGCCTGAACTCATTCTGCTTGGTCATACCTTGATGTTACAAGTTTCGAAAATATTTCCTGAACTCACTCGCTATTCTGGTACAATCGTTCGCTTCAGCGCTTCTTTTCACTTATGTTAATACTGGTTTATTTAAAAATGATTCTGGCACTCATGGTTCGGCTAGTTGGGTCTATGGTTCCATATTGTTGTTTTTCAGATGTTGCTGACTGTACTATGGGGAATGAGTAAGAGGCACGCTAGTGAAGGATACTTATAATTACTTTTTGGAAGACTTAAACATTTTAAGTATTTGAATACCGGACTAGTTCGCTGCGGTTTTATGAGATAAGAAGTTACATGAAATCTAAGTTATTTTATCGCATTTTTGTTTTACATTTAATTTATCCATGTACAGTCTAGAGGCTTCGTACGTTTCATCTGTGGTTTAGGGGACGTGCGGCCGATGTGATGCCGTTTTAGAGTTTAAAATTTTTGGGGCATTATATTTAATGGTATCAGAGCTCTTGATCTTGTGATTTGAATGGATGAGATTAAATCCTGATTTTTGGTGTATTTTCTTGGTGACGAATTATAAAATGAAACTGACGAACTATGTCGTCTTTTTAATTTTTCGGCTAAAAAACTGACGAATTATAGGTTGATTTTGACGAACTTTGTATTTTGTTCCAAAAATCAACTTTGTACTTGATCTTGACCCATCCAATAAATGATTAGATCTTATAGTTTTTTTTTATTGGAAAGTTGTAAATTACAACCAAGAAAAAAAAACTGGGAAGGAAACTATAACTGCACACATAATCTAAACGGGTGCTTCAAATAGATGACTCCAAGCAGCAAATCGACCCGAGGCATATAAGGGTAGCTAGACTGTTGTTCCAACTCCAGCACTCCTTGCACGCTTTCTTCGCATTGCACCTTTTTATTTGGACTCCCTCGAAACATGAGACAGTTCCCATTCTGAATGAGACGAAAACAGTTGTGAACATCGATCACCCCATAATATTTTTTGACCTGCACAGGAGTTCAATTCAAATAGCACCTTCTCCCATTCCATTAAATTTGCAGTCTCCATGGCCAACAACAGAGCTCTCTGCCTTCTACCTCCCATTCATTACCCTTCTTGTAAATCCAACCATAAGTTTATTTGTTCAATTTCTATTAAAAACAGAAAAATACGGATGTAAACCAATTAAATGAAATTGTGTGTTATTATAAGTTGCACGACTTCAAGCTATATAACTTCAAAATAAATATTTAAGAATTCAAGCCAGTTTGCTTAACAAAATATTACTCCACATGCCCAGAAGATAAAAAGAAAACATGAGCAGAAGAAAGCACATTGCAACTCTAGTGAGTTTTTTCAAAACAGCAAAGACATCAAGGAGAAAGGGCAGATTCTGAGTGCTTCTCCATGTTCCGCAACTTGACCATCCATTTTTAACAGCTGCATCTATTTAACACTAAGTTGTTTTCTTTTTGATAATGCAAGTTTTTAAAAATATAGGTTTGAACAATAAATAAATAAGTACGTTTCATGCCCCAAACATAAACAAACATGAGCAACAATTGGGTCAGAGAACGCACAACATTATACTAGTGAACTTTTCAAAAGAGCAAAAGTGCAGACTTCAAGGCTTCTCAGTGCTTCTTCAGGTTCCGAAAGTTAACCATCGATTAATTCAGATCATCTTGGCAACTTCATGGATTCTCTTGAACCATCATTTCAGTAGCTGCATCTAGTTTCCACGGACAAGGCTCGGTGATAATCCTCTTTACTTTTTGGCAGTGTGTCTGCAAGAGTTTGATTAGCAAGATTTCACTAGGCACCCCCATAATTCCTACGATTTTTAAAGATTGAACACTGTCGTAGCTTGTATGTTTTTGGGCTTCAGATTTCAACAGTTTTGCAGCCGCTTCTTGCTCCTCTTTGTTGATTATGAAAGAATCCCCGTAGTACTCCGAGTGCAACTGCATCAAGATTCGATAGGATAAAAAATAGGTTGTCGTTAATCCTAAGCGTAAAAAAACAAATTAGCGCACTTACATCAATTGTCAAACTTTGCAAATTGGGTGAGCTTCTAAGAAGACATAATGTGAACAATATATCTTCCGTAAGACAAATATTTACATATGTCAAAGTCAAACACTTCAGATTTTCAAGTGGAGTTGGAGTGCTGCTTGGTAAATTCTCTGGTAAGAGCTGTTAAAACATCATAAATTCTGAGTGTTATCAGGCATGTCGTATAAATGATGGTCGAAATAAATAAAAGAAGGAATTGGATATGAATTGTCTTACCCCCAACAACAGGAGATCATAAGTAAGTTCCTTGATCATAGACAAAGAAGACAATCGCTCGAGCATGCTGTAAGGCAGTGGAATATCCATTTTTTCTGTTTGTTCCGTCGCCAATAATGAGACACAAGTCAGCTTCGGAGTGTCCTTGAATTTGATGAACTCCAACCAATAATCATCAAAGTAAAAGTTCTTGAGATTAAGTGCTTGTAGAGACAAAGGCTCCTCAATAAACATGTACTCGAGTGTCAATGTTTCAAGGAGCAGGCACCCAGAGATAAGAATTTCAAGTAAGCACGGAGCTATATCAACATGATAGAGACTGAGACTTGTTAGATTAGCAAAGCCCTTCAAGTCAGTAGGAAGTGTAAGTTTACAGACACGCAAACTTAGCTTCTCCAAATCTCGACAATGGAATAAACACGAGGGAATAGGAAAAGATTTATCCTCGTACCCGTCAACATTGATCTCAACCTTTTGCACTCCATTGTTGGACAGGACACGTAACCACATATTTATATCCACAGTCTCATTCCTATGCTCAATTTCGGGAATGGATAAAATAAATTCAAGAATAGGTCCAGAGTGGAGCATGAGAACTCTATCAATGGCCCTAGCGTGCTTCAAGTAATCCAACAACGCTCGATCTTCATCAAAACCCCAAAAGTGCCAGTTGAACTTCAGCTTCCTTAAGCCAGTCCAACAATACCTCCATTTACTAGACAAAACACTAGTCGCAACAGCATCCTTTATGCCCAGGCAGTCCAAAATGTGCTCCCTTAAATGTACAGGAAGCTCACTGATCCTATCCATTTCATCATCAATCCCAATTCTCATGTCACCATCAGCCATACCTTCTTTGCCTGCAACGAGTTCCAAAAAAAACCCATTTAAATTGGTTCAATCTAACGACTGTCAGCAAACCCTAATTAGAACATTTTAACCTAAAAAGATCTTATATTGGTTGAGCTGTAAATAATCAGAAATCAAATTCAGCTCACCTTCGATTACTCGGTCGATATGAGGACGAGAACAACACCAATCATCCACCGCTACTCCAAATTCGCCAAGCTGAAATGCGGAATGTAATTTGGTGGAATAACGAAGACCTTCGTCTCGTAAACGTTTGTCTGCTTTACTCAAAGGATAAAGAACGAAAAGCGGCGCCGTTTGGCTAGTCGATCTGACCATTTCACACTAATATGTAAGAATGTTTATTCTGTAAGATTTTTTTTATTTGTAAAAGAGCTTTAGTGGAGTTTAAAATAGACTTTTAACCGAATTTATAAATTATTCTTAATTAAATAATTTTTACGGGCATAATCAAGTTGAGGACCTTCTCTAAAAAAATTAAAAAAAAAAGTTGAGGACTTTTTTTTTTTTTGAAATTGGTAAGGCTTCGAAAACTCTCAGAGTCATATTGCAAAAGCGGTTTGATAAGTCGAAATTGTACATAGACTGATTGGTCTCCAATCTTCAATAAGCAGATTAAATTGTGTTTATTATAAGTTTCACAACTTCAAAATGTATAGGCATGTAAAATTCTCACTGCTTGCTTTAACAAGCTACAAAAATATGTCTTAAAGAACAAGTACAGTTATATACCCCAAACATGAGCCAATAATTGAGCGGAAGAAAGCACATCCCTACACTAGTGAGTTTTTCAAAATAGCAACACAGCTTCTGCACGAAGCAAAGACATCCAGGTAAAAAGGGCCGACTGCTGTTTCCTTTCCTGCCTTCTAAGCGCTTCTCCACGTTCCGTAACTTGACCATTCATTATATCAGATCATCTTGGTAACCTCGTGACTTCTCTTGAAACTTAGCATTTTAACACCTGTATCTATTTTCTGACGTCATGTCTTGATAACAATACTTTTTAATTTTGGGCAGAATGTCTGCACGAGATTTATTAGCAATATTTCATGCCGCAACACCGCAGTTCCTCCGATTTGTATAGTTTGAAGGTTGTTGTAGCTTTCATATTTTTTTGCTTCAGATTCCAATAGTTTTGCAGCCTCTCCTAGCACTTCTTCAGATTCGAAACCACGCCTGAATTTTGGGACCAACTGCAATAAAATTCAAAAGGAAAAAATGTAAGTTGTCTATAATTCTAAGCGTAAAAAAGAAATGAGTGCACTTACATGAAGTGTCAAATTTTGCAGATTGGGAGCACTTCTAATAAGACATAATGTAAACAAAACATCCTGTGAATCAGAGAGATCTAAGGATTGTATAGCTAAAGACTCCAGATTTTCAAGTGGAGTAGGAGCGATATATGGACAATTCTCAGGTAAGGGCTGCAAGAAAATCATGAATTCGAGTTTTATGAGTCACTTAAAAACGATAATCGAAATAACTAAAACAAATTGTATATGACATGTCTTACCTCTAACAAAAGGAGATCATAAGTAAGTTCTTTGATCATAGACAAAGAACCCAATCGCTCGAGCGTGTTGTACGGCTGTGGAATATCTATTTTGTCTGATTGATCCGTCGCCAGTAATGAGACACGAGTTAGCTTTGGATTGTCCTTGAAAATGATGTCCAACCAAAGGTCATCGAAGTAAAAGGTCTTGAGATTAAGTGCTTCTATAGCCAAAGGCTCGTGAAGACGCATGTACTCGAGTGACAATGTTTCAAGCAGCAGACACCCAGAGATAAGACTTTCAAGTAAGCTCGGAGCTATATCAACATGATAGAGACTAAGACTTGTCAGGTTAGCAAAGCCCTTAAAGTCAGTAGGAAGTGCAAGCGTACAGACACGCAAACTTAACTTCTCCAATTCTCGACAATGGAATAAACACGAGGGAATAGGAAAAGAAGTATCCTCGTACTCATCAACCTTGATCTCAATATTTTGCACACCATGGTTCGACAGGACATGTAACCACATATTTATATCCAATGTCATATGCATGATTTCGGGAATGAATAAAGTAAATTCAGGAATAGGGCCAGAGTGGAGCATGAGAACTCTATCAATGGCCCTCGCGTGCTCCAAGGCATCCAACAACGCTATATCTTCATAAAAATTCCAAAAGTCCTTGTTGAACATCAGTTTCCTTAAGCCAGTCCAACAATATCTCCATTTACTCGACAAAACACTAGTTGC
This sequence comes from Rhodiola chrysanthemifolia, assembly GCA_033675395.1. Classification (NCBI taxonomy): domain Eukaryota; kingdom Viridiplantae; phylum Streptophyta; class Magnoliopsida; order Saxifragales; family Crassulaceae; genus Rhodiola; species Rhodiola chrysanthemifolia. Next base: position 18,504,946 of record CM066207.1, read on the forward strand.
AACAGCCTCGGTTATGCTCAGGCAGCCAAGAATGTGCTCCCTTATATTTACAGGAAGCTCACTGATCCTATCAACTTCACCATCAATCCTAATTCTCTTGTGACCACCAGCCATATTTTCTTCACCTGCACAAAGTTCCAACCTTTTTCATAAATAAAAAAAACCCAGTTAAACACATCGTCATATATTTGTTCTAAATTGACCCAACAGGAAAATACAATCTAACGACTGTCAGCAAACCCTAATCGGAACAATTTAACATAAAAGATCTTAAATTGTTTGAATTGTAAATAATCAAAAATCAAATTCAGCTCACCGTCGATTACTCGCTCGATATGGACGAGAACATTTCAAATCATCGTCTGCGACTCCAAACCCTAATTCTCTTGTAGTTAGGTCGAATATCGAAGATTTCCGTCTCTGAAATGTTTGTCTGCTTTACTTACATGATGACGTCAAGGATGTAGAACGCAACGCAACGCATCGTTTTAAAGTTATCGATAGCCCGCTGTTGGCTAGTCGATCTGGCCCAATAAGGCCATTTCACACTACTTTGTGTTTATTCTGGTAAGATATTTTATTTATTAATCAGAGTTTATAAAAGAATTTTAATCAAATGAACAAATAATTGGTTCAATGAGCAAGTGGAGTACCCCTTTATTTATGTTGGACGACGCTCAAAATCACTTAGCTTAAACTCGAGTCCAGCCAAGTTTTCTTAAATTTATTGGCGAGCACTAGTATATCATCTCTTTAACAGTTCTACCTCCTATAGCACGTGACCATATCCCAACCATTTTCATAAGTAAAACGGTCGTGACTCTTTAAAGTTGTAATTGACTGAAAACAATGAATTGTGAAGTTTTAGGAGCTATGCTTTTGCACTTAAAAATGATGTGTAGCTAGTTAGACGATGAGCATAAATCGTGAATATATTTATGCTTCACATTAAGTTTATTATCGATCATTTTTCTTGTTTATTATAAGCTCTCGTTGTATGTTTTAATGATTCTTCGGTAGACGAATCTGAATACCATGCTCGTAAACACTTGCTTAAATCGAATCAAGTAAAATTTTGGCTAAATTTATTTGCGAGCCGCTTACAAGTGTATCGTCTTTTTTACAACTCTACCTCCCACGACATGCGACACATATCCTAGCCGTTTTCATAAGCGAAATGATAGCTACACTTAAAAATGATTGAAAATACGAAATTGAGAAGTTTAAGGATCTGTTCTTTTGCGCGTAAAATTTAACCTGTTAAGTTCCTCACTTCATTTAGAACCTTTAACTAAATATGTAATTCGAGTTAAATGTCATACTTTTTAGATTAGTCAAGTACTTAATTAGATCAAGTAAATAAGTTAAAATCTTCTATTTAATTATCTTATATAGAAAACAAAAAAAAATCTTGTATAAATTAAGTTTAGTGGTTCGATTCAAATGAATTCATTTCAAAAGAGAACACTTTTACTAAAGAGGGAGGTTCAGTTGAAGAGAAACAAATAAATTAGATAATTACAACTAATCAGATGATTAAGTTGTGTTTATTACTAAAAGGGCAGACTCAGGCCCGGCTCATCCTTAAGGCGACTGAAGCGGTCGCTTCAGGTCCCGTTTTGTGTAAAATAATTTTATGTATAAAAATGAACAATATTATTCCTCCGTCCATCTTTCACATACTTCGACAACAATGGTTGAATTAGAGGACACAGTCTCGCGTCCCAACAGCGAGCGAAAGAGAAAAGGAGGAATCAAAGCTACTGGGAACATTAGAGCAGATGGAGTTGGACAAGGCGGCGTTGGCGAAGCAACCATCTTATTCAGTTACTTCTAAAGTGACAGTGAACCGTTTGATCGAGAATCTGACGACACAATCGTCGATTTGAAGCGGTACGAGACTAGGCTGGTCATGTGGTGCTTGATCTCTTAGGTTTGTTGGTGTGTCCTCACTCCTCGGCATAAGAAAATTGAAACTAATGGAGCTTGGATGATAGTTGATTGTTGCGGATGTTGAGATATGTGAATCGCTTGGTCGAAAAGATATTTGCCTTTTGGATCATGTTGAACCACTCGGTGGAGCTACGATCGACTTGGGTTGCTCAATTTTGAGGTTGAAACAAAGCAATTTGGAGGTAAAATTTAGCCAACGTTGACTTTGTGCCAGAAGACGTCGCACACCAGCTGTTTGATGAAAGTCCTGTTAAATATTATCAGACAATCGCCATGCCTGATTTTCAAATGACAACATCTCAATTTTGAAGCTTTGATTCATGTTGTGACGACTGCGAAAACTATCTCGGAGCGCCAGACACATGGCAGCTTAAACGTTGGTGGCTTAGCTTTGAAGACTAGATACTAGAGTCTAGAATAGAGTGAAGTCTGATTGAGGCTTGTCCGATGATTTAAACTTTGGGTATGAGATGAATTCGAAAAACTGTAAAGTGGGATTTAGGACATACAAATAAAAGTTGTGGTTTGCTTCATCAGTGAGTTTGTCGTTTGAGTAGCAGGGAGCATCCCATTGCTACGGAGGAGAATTCTAATGCCAAAATCATCTTCTACAAAGCTTAGGGATAGACATGGCACAATCAGAGTGCGGGACGAGGAGAATGTGGAGTAGTGTAGGGGAGTATGTTTCATTGAAGTGGAGGAGGGCAGATGGTAAAAGAGCAAGGTGGTGGGAGATGAGGAAGTGAGGGGACATTTAGGGGGTGAGCTGGAGCTTGAAGACTATGCGAAACCAGGGGACCGAGGCCATGGGGTAGAGGAGGAGTTCAAAGTGGGGCATGAAAGGCCACAAAATTTAATTTCGCTTCAGGCCTCAGCAAGCCTTGAGCCGGCCCTGGGCAAACTGTTGTTTCCTTTCCTGCCTTCTAAGTGCTTCTCCATGTTCAGCAAGTTAACCATGTTTCTAGCCAAATTACCTCACTTCCAAACTTAAATTGCCGAATTGCACCAGTTGAAACTCATATATCCATATTACCCCTTTTTTAAGAATCCCGGTTCCTCAGGAACCGGTACTTTTCATTTTTGTTTAATCCTGGTAGGAGAGACACTGGTAGCATTATTACCGGTTTATCAGCTACCGACAGGTTTAAAATTGATGATGTGGGTCGATTTTGGGGTTACGTGTACCGAGTGGAGATGAAGTGGCATACACATCAATATCGGTTCCAGAGCAACTGGTATCATAAAGGTACTGGTTGTCCGAGAACCGGAAACATTGAAATTAAAAAATCAGGGTTTCTTCTTCTCCCTCATTCCGTCCGTTTCTCCCAAATTGCAAAAGTAATATGTTGATTCACGCGATGCAGTTGATGATGATATCGGAGGAGAGGACGATTATGATACACATGTTGAATAGCAGATGGATAACCATTACCGACCGTCTAGCTCTTCACAGCAGTGCGCAGAGGCGAGCTCCAACGTGGGGAGTCAAGATGGTCGTTTATACGCAACATGGGGAAGAGGCTACGGAGAGGGCGAGGTGGTCATGGAGCTGAAAAATGAGGCTTGTGTTATCAAGTTTTGTCATGTGATGGATGTTTTTGTGAACTTGAATAAGTGATACTGGTTTTAGAAATTTTCTTAATGGTTTGTACTGAAATTTTTAATTGATAGTAAACGACTTCAACTTGAACACATGATGTTAGGGAAAGATGATTTACAAACAACATAGATGGTTTAATACTGGTATCGAGTCGGACAAGCACGTTTGTTGTGATTCGGTTTTATGTGCAAACGAGAACACGTTGAGTTTTCTCATTCGCACGCCCTCTCGTTCGCACATAAAATTGGATCCTAGGGATCCGATTTTGTTAAAATAGGCCAAAACTGAAATGTCAAACTCATTTTAGGTATGTTGAAACTTAAACCGGTTATTTTGAAGAAAAAATAGTAGCTGAAATACCGCGCACCATTTGGATTCAAAAAAAAAGGCAACAAAAACAAACGCAGCGTTTTGAACCGCTAGTTACGAAGTTGCATCATTTTCTTTCTTTTTCTTTATTATGGTTTTCCAATGGGTTTTAAACTTATCTGGAAAGTCACTTGTTGGGTTTTTTTTTTTTTTTGATAAAGCACTTGTTGTGTTATTAATTTTACAAACAGGAGATATTTTGGACATGTAAACGATCCCAACCGACCTTTCCAATCCTGTCGTTATAATTCACAAGTCTAAACGAATTGAGCATCAATTTGTGAAGGACTCTTTTTAGTAAATAAGCCTAACTCTATAATTTTCGTGCTTTAATTACTTAAAACTGAATCGATCTTCGACAATATTTTCATTGAGTTTATGTCTGTAAAGTTTTAAATTTTAGTTGTTACGTTTGATACATCATTTAGGACCTACAATGAAGGACTGTCCGAATTTTTAATATCAAAAAGTCAAACACTAAGATTAAGTAAATAAATTAAATTCGTCAATTAAGATGTTCTGTCTAAGTTATTTTGACTAGTTCTGGTCAAAAGAAAATATGTTTACAAGGACATTCAACTCAAGAGAACAGCTAAATCCTTCATCTTGGTATCTCTTCAAATATCGTTTGTATTTCTGTTTCCCTTTGAATGATTATATGTATAAAAAAATGAGCGCTTAAATAAGAACTTCTTTTTTTTAGGACTTAAAAACTCAAATCTCACATTTGAAAATCTATCATCAAGTCATTTTGATGATGACAAGTGTCTCTTGTGTATATTCAAACTTGTCACTAATATAAAGTCAAAGCCACGAAATTTGACTTTGCTTTCAGAACAGGTGTCGCACGCAATTTCAAAAATGTATCATGATCTAATGGTGAAATTTGGATTCTCCATTAATGGATCTCAACCGAGAGCTCCCATTATAGTATATCATATTTTATTTTGTATAACCGTTTCTTTCGCTTTTAAATAAATTAGTTAGATTTCTTCATACAAAATCCTTCAAAACTAGTGAAAATCAAAGTTTCACATTTATATTAATTTTCAGAGTATCAACCATATCTTACCCACAGATTTTTTTATTTTATAAGTACCCTCCGTATTTGTTGATCTCCATTTCTTTATGGTTGTCATTTTCTTTTATTTTATTTTATTTTATTACAAAAAAGTAGGCATTATATTTAGTTGTTATATTTCTATCTCAAAAGAAAAATAACAACAGGAATCTAAACAAATCGGATGAAGTTGTGCTTACTATAATTTTGACTTAATAAAAACTCTCATGGCTTACTTCAACAAGTTTTTAAAATACATGTTTGAAAGAACTAATATGTTACATGCCTCGAAGAAAAACAAAATGAGCATATAACTGAGTTAGGAGAAGGCACATCACTAGCGAGTTTTCAAAACAGCAAAAGAGCACCTGTATGGAGCAAAGACTTACAGGCAAAAAGGCGGACTGCAGTTTCTTCTTACCTTCCAAGTGCTTCTACATGGCCCGAGGGTTACCATATCCATTAATTCAGATCATCTTGGTAACTTCACGCATCTATTGATCCTTAGCATTTCAACAGCTGCGTTTATTTTCTAACGTCCTGTTTCGATGATAATACTCTTTAATTTTTGGCACCGGGTCTGCAAGAGTTTAATTAGCAAGCTTTCGTGTAGCAGCCCCACAAACCCACTGATTTTTATAGTTTGAAGGTTGTTGTAGCTTGTAGGTTTTTTTGCTTCAGCTTTCAAAAGTTTTGCAGCGTCTTTTTGCAATTTTCTATCCTCATCCGACTTTTCCTTCGAGTACAACTGCATCAAGATTCAAAAGGAAATAATTACTGTCTCTCACTTTAAGCGTAAAGAAATGAGTGCACTTACATGAAGAGTCAAATTTCGCAGATTGGGCGCGCTTCCCATAAGATATAATGTAAACAACACATCACTCGAGAGACAAAGATCTACGGATCGCAAAGTCAAAGACTTCAGATTTTCAAGTGGAGTCAGAGTGCTGCTTAGACAATTCTCAGATAAGGGCTGCAAGAAGGACAAGACTCGGGTGTTATCAGACAGACATTGTATAAATGATGATCGAAACTTATAAAACAAAAATGAATTGGCTATGATATATCTTACTTCTTACCCCTAGCAAAAAAAAATCGAAAGTAAATTCTGTAATCCTAGACAACGAACACAATTGCTCGAGCGTGCTGTATGTTTCTTGAAAACTTTCTCTGAAGTATTCAGACGTGGACAATAATGAGACACAAGTCAGCTTTGGAATGTCTTTGAAAATTATGGTCTCCGACTGAAGGTCCTCATAGTAAAAGGACTTGAGATTAAGTGCTTCTATAGCGTAAGCATCGGACCTCAAACAAATCATGTCCTTAAGTGACAATGTTTCAAGCAGCAGGCACCCAGAGATCAGACTTTCAAGTATGCCCGAAGCTATATAAATACAATTGAGGCTAAGACTTGTTAGATTTTTGAAGCCCTTCAAGTCGCTAGGAAGTGTAAGCTTACAGTTACACAAACTTAACTCCTCCAATTCTCGACAATTGAATAAACCCGATGGAATAGAAAATAAACCCTCCTTGTAATCAAAAGCATCGATCTCAATCTTTTGCACACCGTTGTTCGACAAGACATGTAACCACATATTTATATCCATCATCCTACCCTTGAGGTCGGGAATGAATAAAATAAATTCACGAATAGGGCCAGAGTGGCGCATGAGAACTCCATCAATGGCCCTAGCATGCTCCAACACTGTCGAATCTTTACCTAAATTCCAAATTCATCATCGAAAACAAGCTTCCTTAAACCAGTCCAGCAATACCTCCATTTAGTCGACAAAACACTAGTAGCAACAGCATCTTTTATGCTCAGGCAGTCAAGAATGTGCTCCCTTAAATTCACAGGAAGCTCAGTGAACCTATCCACTCCATCATCCTCAATCCTAATTCTCTTATCACCACCAGCCATTACCTTCTCTGCAGTGCAAAAAGTTCAAACCTTTTTCATGATTAAAAAAAAAACCCATTAACACACACCGCCCCTAAATTCACCCAACAGCAGAAATGAATCAGGAAACCCTAATCGGAAAATTTTAACATACAAGATCTTAAATTGATTGAACTGTAAACAATTTAAACTTAAATTCAGCTCACCGTCAACTCCGATTATTGACAGGGACTACAAACTCGAGACGCTGAAATGCCGACTGTAATTGGGTGGAACATCAAAGATCTGAAGCGTCTGCCTGCTTTACTGGATGAGCATGACCTTAAGGGAACAAAACGCAGCGTTCTCTTTACCTGCAAACGTAAATTTAAAAACAAAAACCCACTTAAATTAAATGTCCACTCCTCACTTGTAATAATAAAAAGAAAAATGTCCAGTTCTTACTCTTACTTGCAAAACCAGCCCTTAGGGGTGTAAACGAGCCGATATACTCGCGAGCTGCTCGCGAACAAGCTCGGTCAAAGCTCGGTTCGATCTTAAACGAGTCGAACACGAGCACAACTTTCAAATTCGTTTATTAAACGAGCCGAGTACGAGCAACCTACTGCTCGTCTCGTTTATGTTCGTGAGCCGCTCCTTTATATGCTCGATTAATATTCTTTTAAATGCTCGATTAAAACTCGTGTATAACTCGATTACTACTTGAATTTTATATAATTATTAGTCAATATTCAATAATATCAATATAATTTAAAAGGATGCATATGTATACTATTAATAATATGAATTATAATAAAACATGATACATATTGCTTGAGCTTTTTTTAATTATAAAATACTCTAAGGCTTTTCGAGTATTCAACTGCTCATTTAAAGCTCCATTGAAACTCGTTCAATATTCGTTTGAACTCATAAAAAGCCCGATTTAAGCTCATTTAACTATAAATTATTATATTAAATTAATTAAATTAAAATACTCGTTTAGCTCGAGCTCGTGAAAAATTAAACGAGCCGAACACGAGCACCACACCATTATCAACACCAGCCATAGCCATACCTTCTCTGCATGCACAAAGTTCTGACCTTTTTTCACGAATAAAAATAAACCTAATTGGACCGTCCGCAAACCCTAATCGAAAAAAAATAAAATAAAACACAAGACATTAATTAATAAAATTTTCAATTGGACCATCTAATTTTCATATAAGATATAAAATTTACTTGGAGAAATGTAATTAATAAAATTTTCACAACTTGAAATCAGGCTTAGTAAATATTCGTGCTGCATACCTTAACAAGTTTTTGAAAATATAGGTTTGAACAATAAGTATGTTTCAAGCCCCCAAGATAAACAAACATAAGCAACTAAACGGGTCAGAGAGAAGGCACAACATGACACTAGTGCATTTTTCAAAAGAGCAAAAGTGCAGACTTCCTGCCTTCTACATGTTCCGAAAGGTAACCATCGATTAAATCAGATCATCTAGTTAACTTCATCCTCTGGAAATGAAGGTGGCCCTATATCTAGTTTCCATGGCCAAGGCTCGGTGGCGATAACCCTCTTCACTTTTTGGCAGCGTGTCTCCAAGAGTTCGATTAACAAGATTTCAATAGGCACTCCCAGAATTCCTGTGATTTTTAAAGTTTGAACGTTGTCGTAGCTTGTAAGTTTTTGGGCTTCAGATTTCAACAGTTTTACAGCCGCTTCATGCTCTTCAAAGATTTTGAAATGACCCCCGTAGTACTCCCAGTGCAACTGCATCAAGATTCAATAGGATTAAGTGGTCGATACTTCTAAGCGTAAAAAATAAATTAGCGCACTTACATCAATTGTCAAACTTTGCAGATTGGGTGCACTGCTAAGAAGACATAATGTGAACAATATATCTTTCGAGAGACAAAGATTTACAGATCTCAAAGTCAAACACTTCAGGTTTTCAAGTGGAATTGGAGTGCTGCTTGGTAAATTCTCAGGTAAGGACTGCTCAAAAATCATAAATTCTGAGTGTTATCGGATATGTTGTATAAATGATTGTCGAAATAAATAAAAGAAGGAATTGGATATGAATTCTCTTACCTCCAACAAAAAAAAAGCAAAAGTAAGTTCTTTGATCATAGGCAAAGAAGACAATCGCTCGAGCGTGCTGTAAGGCTGTGGAGTATCTATTCTTTCTGATTGATCTGTCGCCAATAATGAGACACAAGTCAGCTTCGGAGTGTCCTTGAAAATGATGTTGTCCAACCAATAATCATCGAAGTAAAAGGTCTTGAGATTAAGTGCTTCTAGAGCCAAAGGCTCCTCAAGAAGCAAGTACTCGAGTAACAGTGTTTCAAGCAGCAGGCACCCAGAGATAAGACTTTCAAGTAAGCTCGGAGCTATCTCAACATGATAGAGACAAAAACTTGTCAGATTAGCAAAGCCCTTAAAGTCAGTAGGAAGTGTAAGCTTACAGACACCCAAACTTAACTTCTCCAAATCTCGACAATGGAATAAACACGAGGGAATAGGAAACGAATTATCCTCGTACCCGTCAACATTGATCTTAATCTTTTGCACTCCATTGTTCGACAGGACACGTAACCACATATTTATATCCACAGTCTCATTCTTATGCTCAATTTCGGGAATGAATAAAGTAAATTCACGAATAGGGCCAGAGTGGAGCATGAGAATTCTATCAATGGCCCTAGCGTGCTCCAAGTAATCCAACAACGCTAGATCTTCATCAAAACCCCAAAAGTGACTGTTGAACTTCAACTTCCTTAAGCCAGTCCAACAATATCTCCATTTACTACACAAAACACTAGTTGCAACAGCATCGGTTATGCTCAGGCAGTCCAAAATGTGCTCCCTTAAATGTACAGGAAGCTCACTGATCCTATCCACTTCATCATCGATCATAATTATCTTGTCACCACCAGTCATACCTTCTTTGCCTGCACAAAGTTCCAATCTTTTTCTTTTTCCTTATCAAAAAAAAAAAAAAGTTCCAATCTTTTTCATGAATAAAAAAAAACCATTTAAACACACCGTGTTATCTTTCTCCTAAATTGACCCAACAGAAAATTTCAATCTAACAACTGCCAGCAAGCCCTAATTGAACTGTAAACACAAAAAAAATCAAATTCTCCTAACAGTCGATTACCTGTGGACGAGAAAAACTCCAATCATCGACTGCGACTCCAAATTCGCGAAACTGAAATGCGGAATGTAATTCGGTAGAACATCGCAGATCTCCGTGACTCCGTCTCTGAAATTAAACCTAAGGACGATGCACGTAACGCAGCGTTTTGGAACTCTTGGCTGTGGCTAGTCAATCTGGCCCATTAATGCCATTTCACACTATTGTGTAATTCTGCAAGCTTTTTTATTTGGCAAAGAGCTTTAATCGAATTAATAAAAGAGTTTTAATAAAGTTTATAAATGAATCTTAATCAAATGAACAAATAAGTTGTTAATGGACATAAACAAGTCGATCACAATTTTTTTTCGAGTTGGACTCTTTTTTTTAGATGCAGAGTTGGACTCTTTTAGTAAAGGACTCTAAATATCATGCTTGAAAGTTGAAACCACTGGCGTAAAATCGAGTCAAGCCAAATTTTACCTAAGTTTATTCGTGAGCCGTTTACGAGTATATCATCTTGTAACTCCCACAACATGTGACCATATCCTGACCCATATCCTAACCATTCACATAAGCAAAATGATCGTGACTCTTTAAAGTTATAATTAACTGAAAAAATAAGAAACATTAAAGTATTAGGATCCATTCTTTTGCGTTTCAAATTTGTAGTCGTTCAGTTAAAATTCCCACTGCTTGTTTTAACAAGCTATCAAAATTTATGTTTTAAAGAACAAGTAGAGTTACATGCCCTGAAGATAAACAAACATGAGCAAGTAACTGGGTCAGAAGGTACAAAATGACACTAGTGAATTTTTCAAAAAAGCAAAAGTGCAGACTTTCTGGCTCTAAGTGCTTCTATATGTTCGCAAAGTTAACCATCGATTAATTCAAATCATTCTTGGTAACTTCATGGCTTCTCTTGAACCTTAGCATTTAAACAGATGCATGTAATTTCTCTGGCTAAGGCCGGATGATAATAATCTTTACTTTTGGGCAGCGTGTCTGCAAGAGTTTGATTAGCAACATTTCATGGTGCAACCCCTCCATTCCGCTGATTTTTATAGTTCGAAGGCTGTTGTAGCTTGTCTGTTTTTGGGCTTCAGATTTCAAGAGTTTTGCAGCCGCTCTTTGCTCTTTATTTATATCGAAACGATCCCCGTATTGCCAGTACAACTGCATCAAGATTCAATAACTAATAAAAAAAGTTGTCTATATTGTAAGCGTAAAAAATAAATTAGTCCACTTACATCGATTGTCAAATTTTGCAGATTGGGGGCGCTTCCAAGAAGACATAATGTAAACAATATATCTTCTGAGAGACGAATATTTACAGATCTCAAAGTCAAACACTTGAGATTTTCTAGTGGAGTTGGAATGCTGCTTGGACAATTCTCAAGTAAGGGCTGCTAAAACGTCATAAATTCTGAGTGTTCTTGGACATGTTGTAGTTGTACACTAAAAATGATGGTCGAAATTAATAAAAGAATAAATTGGATATGATTTGTCTTACCTCTAACAAAAATAAATCATAAGTAAGTTCCTTGATCATAGACAAAGAACAAAATCGCTCGAGCGTGCTGTAGGGCTGTGGATCATCTATTCTGTCTGGTTGATCCATCGTCAATAATGACACACAAGTCAGCTTTGGATTGTCCTTGAAAATGATGAACATGAAATCCAATTCAACGCCATTGAAGTAAAAGGTCTTGAGATTAAGTGCTTCTAGAGCGAAAGGGTTTTGAAGAAGCATGACTTCGAGTGACAATGTTTGAAGCAGCAGGCACCAAGAGATAAGACTTTCAAGTACGCTTGGAGCTATCTCAACATGATGTATACTAAGACTTGTTAGATTAGCAAAGCCCTTAAAGTCAATAGGAAGTGTGAGCTTACAGAAACGCAAATTTAACTTCTCCAATTCTCGACAATGGAATAAACACGAGGGAATAGGAAAACAACCAAAAAAGCCATCCTGGTACTCAACGTCAACAGCATCGATCTCAATCTTTTGCACACCATTCTTCGACAGGACACGTAACCACATATTTATATCCAGAGTCTTATCCTCAATTTCGGTAATGAATAAATTGAATTCCCGAATAGGGCCAGAGTGTAGCATGAGAATTCTATCAACGGCCCTAGAGTGCTTCAAGTGCTCCACCAACTCATTATCTCGACAATAATGCCAAAAGTCCACGTTGAAATTCAGCTTCCTTAAGCCAGTCCAGCAATATCTCCATTTACTCGACAAAACACTAGTTGCAACAGCATCTTTTAAGCTCAGGCAGTCCAAAATGTGCTCCATTAAATGTACAGGAAGCTCACTGATCATATCCACTTCATTGTCAATCCTGATTCTCTTATCACCACCACTAGCCATACCTTTTTCATGAATAAAAACAACTCATTTAAACACACAGTTCTTATCTTTCTCCTAAATTGACCCAATAGAAGAATTCAGTTCAACAACCGTCAGCAAACCCTAATCGGAAAATTCAACATAAAAAAACTGATTGATTGAACTGCAAAAAATCGAAAAACTAATGAAGCTCACCGTCGATCTCTCGATCAGAGATTTTGACGAGAGCAACTCCGATTATCGACTGCGACTCAAAAATCAAAATCGAGATGCGGAATGCAATTTGATGGAATATCGGAGATTTCCATCTTTGAATCGTTTAACTACTTTACGATGACGTCAGCGAGGCGTTCTGAAGCCCTGGGAATTGAGATGTCTTTCTAAGCCCACTGTTGGGCTGGTCGACTTGGCCCAATAGGCCCTTTAATTTAGGCAGGTAGATTTAAAAAAAAAAGGCGTGTAACAATTCAATAACTAATGAATTTTTAATGTTATTATATTATGAGTGCGGTTCGGGTACAAATCAATTTATAAATAAAAACTATAAATCGATTTTTAAGCTGACACGTGTCCCATTTAGTCGAAATCCCGAACAAACACACGGAGGGGTATTATAGTCATTCCACACGGAGGGGTATAAACCTAATAATGTTATTTTCAATTTAGTCCAAGAGTTGTTAATGATCAGACTTAAAAAGCAGCAATGATCAGACTTAAAATACTTAATGATCATACTTAAAAATAGACAATGATCAGAGTTAAAAATAGACAATGATCAGACTTAAAAACAGCAATGATCAGACTTAAAACAAGCAATGATCAGACTTAAAAACAGCAACGATCAGACTTAAAAACAACAATGATCATACTTAAAAATAGACAATGTTCAGACTTAAAAACAGCAATGATCACACTTAAAACAAGCAATGATCAGACTTAAAAACAGCAATGATCACACTTAAAACAAGCAACGATCAGACTTAAAAACAGCAATGATCACACTTAAAACAAGCAACGATCAGACTTAAAAACAGCAATGATCACACTTAAAAACAGCAACGATCAGACTTAAAAACAGCAATGATCAGACTTAAAAACAGCAATGATCAGACTTAAAAACAGCAATGATAAGACTTAAAACAAGCAACGATCAGACTTAAAAGCAGCAATGATCAGACTTTAAAACAGCAATGATCAGACTAAAAACAAGCAATGTTCAGACTTAAAAACAGCAATGATCAGACTTAAAAATAGCAATGATCAGACTTAAAACAAGCAACGATCAAACTTAAAAACAAGCAATGATCAGACTTAAAACAAGCAACGATCAGACTTAAAAACAACAATGATCAAACTTAAAAACAGCAATGATCAGACTTAAAAACAGCAATGATCGGACTTAAAAACAGCAATGATCAGACTTAAAACAAGCAACGATCAGACTTAAAAACAGCAATGATCAGACTTAAAACAAGCAATTTTAAGTCTGATCATTATAAATTTTAAGTCGGATCAATTTTAAGTCAGACTTAAGTCTGATCATTGTTAATTTTAAGTCGGATCATTGTCTATTATTAAGTCTGATCATTATAAATTCTAAGTCTGATCATTATCAATTTTAAGTCTGATCATTATCAATATTAAGTCTGATCATTGTCTATAATTAAGTCTGATCATTGTCTATTATTAAGTCTGATCATTGTCTATTATTAAGTCTGATCATTATAAATTCTAAGTCTGATCATTATCAATTTTAAGTCTGATCATTGTCAATTTTAAGTCTGATCATTGTCTATTATTATGTCTGATCATTATCAAGTCTAAGTCTGATCATTATCACTTTTAAGTTTGATCATTGTCAATTTTAAGTCTGATCATTCTCAATATTAAGTCTGATCATTCTCTATTATTAAGTCTGATCATTGTCTATTATTAAGTCTGGTCATTACCATCTTTAAGTCTGATCATTATCAATTCTAAGTCTGATCATTATCAATTTTATGTCTGATCATCATCTATTTTAAGTCTGGTCATCAGCTATTTTAAGTCTGATCATCATCTATTTGAAGTCTGATTATCATCTATTTTAAGTCTGATTATTTATTTTTTTAAAGTCTGATCATCATCTATCTTAAGTCTGATCATCATCTATTTTGCTACAGTAAAAGTCAATTTTACTCACAATGATCAGACTTAACGCATGCTGATCAGACTTTAAAAACGTACTGTAGCAAAATTCGACTATTGCTACAGTAAAGTCTGATCGGTTTTCATAGAATCGATGCATAATCCCGAACTTATGCATCGGTTTTCATAGAACCGCTGCATAAGATCGGGATTATGCATTGATTTGATGAAAAATGATGCGTAATGATGCAGAGCAGATATCGGTGCAGATTGAAGTTCAGATGGTGCGCAAGAAGGGCACTGCCGGGAAAATCAGTATTTGGCGTTCGATGTCCAGAAATTTGCCGTAATACCTTATTTCGAGTGGAAATGAGCTTTTTAGGCCTTCTAGACTCGTTTAGCAGGCCGAATCAGCCTTTTTTTATCTTTTAGATGTGGAGGCTTATGCATCAGTTCATTTATAACCGATGCATAATGATAATTTTATGCATCGATTTTTAATTAACTTTTTTTTGATAAGTGAGAAGGCATACAAAAAGTGACCGGACAATCACAGCAACCCACAAACTAACAACAACAGGGGCATAAAAATTGAAAACAAGAAACCGCATTCCAAGCTGTGCTAGGCAGGGCAACCGTTGGATGTGGCCGCCACATCTTGAAGCACACCGAAGTTAATCCATGCCAAATCAGCCAAACTGAAGAAGCGACTCAGCAGCCCACTTCAATACTACAATAAAGCGCCGGCCGAATTTCCTTGAAAGCGGAACTAAGCTGCACTTGTAGACGCAATAAACCAGGTTCCAGGCTTGTAGAAGGTCCCCTGAGTTCCAGAAAAGGCTATAGAGAGGACTTCAGAGCTAGAACGAGTTAACTAGCCGGGAGCAAAGAAATGCTCCACTTCGCCTCACGCCAAGAGAGGAGAACCGACCACCAAAGGCAGGAAAATAGCCAAAGCTACAAGTACAACCAAGCTAACACTAAGCTAAACTACCCTACAAGTACAAGTACAACTACAACAATAATTATAACGACAACTACAAACACAACTACATCTACAACTACAACTAACACTAAAAGTACAAGGAATTTATACAAGAGTCAAAACAATCACCGGCGAGACGCCAAATCCTGCAGTCCATAGATGAAACGTCGCAACCCCATCCAGAGAAAAGCGACAAATCCTCCAGAAAGAAAACCCACGATCACCACAAAAAGACGCTGTGCCCAGCCACCACAATGCCGAGCATCCATAGCCACCAAATTCCGCAGCCATGTCCTCCCACAGCCAGGAGACCGACTCCACGGCACCATCCCCTTCATCCCCGCCGAAGCCGCCAAAAGGGAGCAAAGGCAGCGCACGCCCGAGACTGGACGACGACATGGAGGAGGCGACCGACAATAGGAGACGACGGCGGGGAAGCCGGAGACTACAGCGGGTGGCGGATGAAGGGGGACCGACATAGGAGGGAGGACCGTCACAGGAGAGACGGCTGAGAGCGATAGCAGACCAAGACCAGAGGCATGCGCCCGCCGGCGGGCGAAACGGAGAGGCGGTTGAGGGTGGGGGCTTGAGTCGGTTAGTTTCCGGGAGTTTCGGGAGAATTCCTGATGTTGATAACACATCGTTTTCTTAAATTAAATATAAAAAACCCACTTAAATGTCTAGTTCTTATTTACTATAAAAAAAAAAGTCCAGTTCTTACTTCAATATTACAACTTGCAAAACCAGCACTAAAATTTTATGCAAGTAAAATTGAGACCATTCAAGTGAATAATACGTCTTAACATTGTGAGCAGGGGCGGAGCCAGGAATTGAAAGTTAGTAGGGTTGGAAATTTTTTCGTGGTCGGTATTAGAATTAAACCAATCATTATCATATACGAGGACATAAATGTAGAGATATAAAGTGTGCAAAATGTATAACTAGATTTACATGTTATAACATATAAGATATCAAAATTCGAATGGCGGAAAGCTAGAAATTAGACAATACAGTAATTATAATCGAAACATCGTATTTTGGATTTGACGCTTTTGGCTGATAAAACTATCATTGTATTTTAAAAATTGTGGATCATTTGATATCTAATCGAATTCACCAAACTGTTCAAGTTTTGGATTCGATTCATGATGGGGTAATAATAAGTTTCCTCAAGTAGGTAAGATATAGAGTAGCGTTATAAGCATTGAGTCTAAGAATTGTCCGATTTTTTTCTTAAAAAAAATGAAATTCACCATCAAAATATAATTGCAAATACTCTCCAAACCAATTGATCATCAATTTCAAAAAACAAAATCAAGCTATACTCCATGTTAGAACAATTATGCATTTGATTTCAAGACAAAGTGTTAAACTTGTGTTTTCTTATCTTTGGGATTTATAATAGTATATATATTGCATGACCCGCAATAGAACAATATAGTATTTGCAGCTCAATGGTAATATTCATGCTATAGAATCCATGATCGATTCCTATTTGAAGCTGGTAATTTTTTTGGATTTTTTAATTCTATCTGGGCTGCAGCCCGGGCAGCCCACCAGCTGCCCTCGCCCCACTGATAACAACAATCCAACATCACGCATTTTTTGGTTTGTGACCTTCACAAGGCTTTTGCGCATTTTGTACCTTTCCAGCACGATCATGACGCGTCGGCACTTCCTCTCATTCGCTGTGGGCAGAATCCATGAAGTTTGAGGAAATTGCAATGCACAGGTAGACTGATAATCTACACTCTCATTCTAGAACTGGGTTTTGTAGAAATTGATAGAACGGAATCAATGGAGATCAGAGAAAGTTTGATCAGAGACCTAGAACTCAGATCGAAGAGGAGAAAGTAACTAACCTAAAATTGGAATTAAGAAAGCCAACTGGCGGCAAAAGTCTGTTATAACATACTTTTGCTAGTTTACAAACGAACAATAGAACCCCCAAAGTAACGCATATATACAGACGCAACTAATAATAATTACAAAGACGACCCAGTCGACCGGCTGACGACTAACCAAAACCTCAGCCGGTCGACTTAATATTCCTTAACTCATCCTCCCTCAATACCCCCCTCAAGCTCAACGTGTGGAGCCTGCTGGACACATTGAGCTTGACACATAGATGACTCAGCTGATCAGCAGATAGGGCCTTGGTTAGAAGATCTGCAGGTTGATCAAAGGTGGGCACAAAATGAGGATGGATGAAGCTGTAAGACACATGCTGCCTAACCACATAACAATCCAGCTCCACATGCTTAGTACGCTCATGAAAGACTGGGTTTCAGGCTATGTGCATAGCTGCATTGTTTTTTTTTTGATTCATAAGTGGATTTTCACCACCGAAAATACACTGAGGCCCATAAGACCAAAACACTAAAGACACACTGAGGTCCAAATGACCAAACCACTAACAAACACTGCAAAGATCTCTCTCGCTAAAGACTCTAGCACAACCCTCTTTAAAAGCTCAATAGAGCTCTCTCGAGCACTAGGGGCACTTAACACTAGGAATATCCAATAACAACGCTGACATGATAACCTCCCAGTTGCATTGTTGTCACAAAAGAGAGCCACATGAGTGAGAACTTAAATATGAGGATCAGCCAAAAGCCTGACAAGCCATGAGACCTCACAACAGGCATGAGCCATGACTCTATACTCACCCTCTGCTGATGATCTGGAGATAATGGCTTGCTTTTTTAGTTTTCCAGGATATAAGAGAGCCACCTAGCATCACACATTAGCCAGAAACAGACTTCCTTGTCAATGGACATGCTCCCCAATCAACATCACAAAAAGCTTTAAGTTGAAGAGGTTGATCAGATGGATAGAAAACCCCTTAGCAGAAGCTCCTTTGAGATATCTGAGGACTTTGTGAGCAGCACCAAAGTGACTTTGCGCATTTTGTACCTTTTCAATCCATTGGCCATGTAGGGATAGTGATAAACCAGGATCTTCTCATTAGCAGTGGCGCAGAATCCATGAAGTTTAAGGATATTGCAGTGCACAGCGAGGATGATAATCTACACATCATTCTGGAACTGGGTTTTGCCCCCAAATGTATTTACATCTCTGAGCCTCTTGATAATCTACACATCATTCTGGAACTAGTGTCTTCTCTTGGAGAAGCAATTTATACACTATCCCAAATTCACCCGTTATACACTAAAGTTTCCACCACTTCAAGCAAATTCAACTTCAAAATATATATTCGACCTTGAGAACATGCTTTCTAACCGCTTACTTTAACAAGTTTTCAAAATATGTGTTTGAACTTTGAACTAGTATGAAGTTACATGCCTCGAAGATCAACAAATATGAATCACTAATTGAGTTAGGAGAAGTCGAGGCCAAGTGATGTAGCTCAGTGGAGCACTCCCCCTGCATACCAAGAAAGGTCCAGGGCTCAAGCCCTCACACTAACAACTTGTAATAAAAAAAAAATTGAGTTAGGAGAAGTCACATCACTACTCTGTTGAGTTTCTCATAACAACAAAACTGCAGTCCTGCAGACTTCCAAGCAAAAGGCACATCACTACTCTGTTGAGAACATGCTTTGTAAAAATTCTAACCGCTCACTTTAAGAAGTTTTCAAAATATGTGTTTGAAGTTTGAACTGTTAGGTTACATGCCTCGAAGATCAATAAACATGAGTCACTAGAGTCAGCACTCAGCAGAAGCCACTTCACTCCGCGGTTGAGTTTTCTCAAAACAGCAAAACTGCGAAAGGGCGGACTCCAGTTTCCTGCCTTCTAAGTGCTTCTACCTGTTCCACACGTTAACAATCTTGTTAATTCGGATCTTATTGGTTACTTGATGGCTTCTCTTGAACCTTGGCATTTTTGTCTCGACGTTCAATTTTTGGCATCGTTTCTTCAAGAGTTCAATTAGCAAGATTTCATGTTGCAAATCCTCACTTCCTCTGATATTTATAGTTTGAAGGCTGCTGCAGCTCGTATGTTTTGTTGCTTCAGATTTCAACAGTTCCGCAGCCAATCGTTACAGTTTTTTGCTTTGGGCATATAACTCGACAATAATCGATTCCAACTGCATCAAGACTCAAAATGAAAAAGATGAAGACTATTATAATTTCAAGCAATAAAAATGACTGAGTGCACTTAGGTCCTGTTCTTTAGGGATCGAGTCAATCTCACCCAATCCCACCCAACACAATCCAATCTAATCTCCACTCACCTAAACTACTCTCCACTCACATATTATTTCAATTATATTTACACTCACATAAATTAAACTAGGGCACACCTACTCTCCACTCACCTAATCTCACCCAACACAATCTAATCTAATATAATCTCCCAACACCCCAAAACCAACCCCTAAAGAACAGGCCCTTACATGAATCGTCAAGTTTTGCAGATTGGGAGCAGTTCTCGTTAGATATAATGTAAACAATATATCATCCGGGACATAAAAGATCTACACATCTCATAGTCAAAGTTTTCAGATTTTCAAGTGGGGTAGGAGTTATGCTTGGAAAATTCTGAGATAAGGGCTGCAAGAAAGTCAAGAGTTCGCGTGTTATAAAAAATGTTACATAAATGAGGGTGGAAATTAAAAGAGCAAAAACAAACGGGATATTATATGTCTTACCTCTAACAAATGGCAATCAAAAGTAAGTTCCTCGATCTTATACAACGAACACAATTGGTTTAGCGTGTTGTACGACTTTATTTTGCATCCTTCACCCGTACTTAACAATGTGACACAAGTCAGCTTTGGAATGTCTTTGAAAATGATTTTTCCCACTCCAAGGCCATCGAAGTAAAAGGTCTTAAGATTAAGCGCTTCAAGAGTCAAAAGCTCCTCAAGAACAAACTCCGTGAGTGACAATGTTTCAATGAGCACGCACCCAGAGATAAGACTTCCAAGTAAGCTTGAAGCTATATCAACATTATCGAGACTAAGACTTTTCAGATTAGCACAGCCTTTAAACTCACTAGGAAGTGTAATTTTACAGTTAAACAAGCATAACTTCTCCAATTCTCGACAATGGAATAAAGACGAGGAAAAGAATTATCCTCGAAATCAGAAGCACCGATGTCAATATTTTGCACACCGTTGTTTGACAGGACATGCAACCACGCATTTATATCAAGTGTCGTATCCTTAATTTCGGGAATACGTAATGTGAATTCATGAATAGGGCCAGAGTGGAGCATGAGAACTCTATCAATTGCCCTAGCGTGCTCCACCAACTCATTATCTCCATAACAACCCCAAAATTCCCAATCGAAAATTAGCGTCCTTAAACCGGTCCAACAAAATTTCATTTTACTTGACAAAACACTAGTAGCAACAGCATCTTTTATGCTCAGGCAGCCCAGAATGTGCTCCCTTAAATGCACAGGAAGCTCACTGATCCTATCCACACCATCCGCAACCCTAATTCTGTTATCACCACCAGCCATACCTTCTCTGCACGCACAAAATTCAAACCAGTTTTATGAATCAATATAACCGGTTTAACACAGCATGTTACTAAATTTTTTCCAAAATACTCAAAATTCCAAATTGAGTTCCAATTCTACTCGGCAGATTTTGGAAGAAAAAAAAATTTGCGTCTTACCTTCCTCCTAATTTGACTAAACAAAAGAATTCAAACTGGCGACTGTCAGAAAACCCTAATCGAAAATTTTAACACCCAATACCTAAAATTGATTAAACAGTAAATAATCAATAAGCTAGTTCAGTTCACCGTCGATCTATCGGCCGAGAACACTGCAATCATCTACTGCGACTCCAAACTCGAAACGCTGAGATGCCGAACGCCATTTGGTGGAATATCGAATATCTTCCTCTCTGAATGACTGAGAATCACAAGAACAAACGCAGCGTTTTGAAGCTTTTAGGATGTTGCATCAGACATTTATTTGTTTTTTTCTTAATTACTCCTAATTTTGGTGTGAAATAGTCCAAAGGTTTTTGAGCTGTAATAAGGATAATGATGACAAAAGACTGGCCCAGATGGTTTCTCGTCGAGTTTCTTCAAGAGAAACGGGAGTACATTAGGGAAGGAGCTATGTGAAGGTGTCAGGCATTGTCTTAGGTACAATGCGCTGCCTAAGGGAATGAATGCGGCTTATATTGCCCTAATCCCCAAGAACAGCCAAGTTAGCAAATCAGAGGATTTTCGGCCTATTTCGTGTTGTAATGTCACATATAAGATCATATCTTCTCTGTTGGCTGGTAGACTCAAGGAAGTGCTTCCAGACATCATTGACCCAGTTCAAGGTGCTTTTGTTAAAGATAGATCGATTGTGGGTAATATTTGTCTGGCTCAGCAGTTGCTAAACGGCTATGGCAGGAAGAATGTTAGTGAAAATATGGCATGGAAGATTGACTTGAGGAAAGCATATGACACAATAGATTGGAGTTTCCTCACTTCCATGCTTGAGAACCTGAAATTCCCCAGCAAATTTATAGCATGGATGGTGATGTGTATCCAATCAACTAGCTACTCAGTCATGATCAACAGCGAGATGATTGATTTCTTCCAGGGTAAGAGGGGCCTTCGACAAGGTGACCCCTTATCCCCTTTTCTGTTTACTATCGCTATGGAATGCTTATCTAGAATGTTGAAAAGGTTGAACAAGTCTGTCGGATTCTATTACCATCCCAAGTGTCATCGCATCAAACTGTACCACATTATGTTTACGATTGATCTTATTCTGTTCAGCAGTGGCAGGAATTCAGCGATCAGCGCTGTTAGAGAGGTAGTCAGTGAATTCTTAGATTGCTCGGGGTTATCAATCAACTTTCAGAAGAGTCATCTATTTACTGGAGGCATGAATGAGGGCAAGATTGCATGGGTGGAAGAAGTTATAGGGAGTAAAGCCTCCCCTCTACCAGTGCAGTATTTAGGGCTTCCTCTCACGTCGAGAAGTCTTAGTAGAAAGGATTGTGATATCCTTACTGAGAGAATGATAGCTCGCCTGAATAGCTGGAGTAATAGGTTCGTGTCCCGGGCTGGGAGACGAGTTTTGGTCTCGGCAGTTCTACAAGCTATGTTATATTTCTTGGCTCGTGTCTGCATATTGCCTAAGTCTGTCATCCAAGCAGTTAACTCGATCTGTGCGAGGTTTCTGTGGAGAGGTAATTGCGACAAGAAGGGAGGTCATCTAGAGAAGTGGGATGAGGTGTGTAGGGAAAAGGAGGAAGGTGGGATGGGTTTGAAGAACATTGAAACCATGAATTATGCCATGGTTATTAATCAAATGTGGGGAAATAAGGAGGGCAGGCCTACCATGTGGTCAGATTGGTTGGAGAAATATTGGAGCAAAGGGAAGCATTGGTGGGAGGAAGAGGTTAAGTCCAATAGTTCCTGGATCCTAAAGCGAATGATGCAATGCAAGGATATTGGTCTTAAGTGTGTCACCGTCACAAATAACACAGTGACGTGGAGAGGGCAATGAGAGGGCTTCGAAGTGAAAGACACTTACAACATGTTAACAGAGCACAAAGAGAGAGTGGAGTGGTACAAACTGGTCTGGAATGACTATAATGCTTAGAGGGACTCGATGAATGCGTGGCTGGCTGTCCAAAACAAGCTTATGACGAGAGACAGAATGAGAAAGTGGGGCTGGCTGGGGGATAAGGCATGTGTCCTCTGCGAGGCAATGGATGAGAGCAGGGATCATATCTATTTCGATTGCAGCTTTTCAAGGGTAGTTTGGCTCAAGGTGATGCAGTTTCTGAAAGTTGAGCCATCCTTTACCTGCCGGGAGTCGCTGATCCCATGGTTCAACGGTCTGCCACAGCTGAGGCTGAAGACGAAGCTGATAGCGGCAGTTATAACGAGAATAATGAACGGTTTGTGGAGAGCAAGGAATTTGAAGATCTTATATTGGTTGAGCTGTTAATAATCAGAAATCAAATTCAGCTCACCTTCACCTTCGATTACTCGATCGATATGAGGACGAGAACAACACCAATCATCCACAGCTACTCCAAATTCGCCAAACGGAAATGCGGAATGCATTTTGGTGGAAATTATGAAATGACTTATCGTTCCGGAGTAATTCGGTTCGGTAAATTTAGTAATTTATCAGTCAGTAAAACGGTAAAAGAAAATGTTGGTAATCAGAATTAATTTCCTATTCTGTAATTTACGGATCTACCAAATACGATTTTTTAAAATTTTTTAATAATATTTGTTTAAAGATAAAAAAAAACTACCTATTTTGATATCGTTATTTCTTACTTATTTTAATAATTTTTGCGATGAAATTTTGGTTGATCAATTTTTTTGATGTTGAATCATTCGATATTTTTTAATCAATAGATGATTAGTGGATCTTTTAAAAAAAATGAACTTTCGTACAATTTTTTTTATCAAAATACGTTTGGTAAATTCGATAATTCACCAATAACTTACCGATTGCCGATTTATGATTAACCAAATTAATCGGTATATTAACAAATTCAGTTTGATAATGGAAATTCAAAAAAATAATACAATAAATCGGTAAACCGAATACCCTCACCTTATTAATAAGAGAGAGAGAGAGTTGCCGCTTTATCCATAAACAAAGCTACCAAGATAACGACCCGTTAAGATTTTGCAGTGTCGTATTAAATATGAATATGGTTTAATACTGAGAATAATAAAAGGCCAAATTATCAATTTTGAGGTTCGCCAAAAGACTCACAATCTCAACCAGCTTGATTTTTAAGCCCTTTCCACTATAAGCAAAGTTGAAAAAACTTGAACAACACTGAACGATGTCATCAAGAGATGCAATAATTTTCATTTAAGATTACAATGTAACACAAACCTGATGAAATTAAAGAGATTGCGATACTCATTTCGTTCAATGTTACAGAATAAATGCTCTTGTTGAGTCTTCAAACGTATAAGAAGATCAAAGTAATGCCTGCTTGGTCCACCAGCATGCCTCTCAAACTCTCTATCTGATTGCGATACTCATTTCGTTCAATGTTACAGAATAAATGCTCTTGTTGAGTCTTCAAACGTATAAGAAGATCAAAGTAATGCTCTTGTTGAGTCTTCAAACGATCTATCTGACGCTAAACTGACAACACCAGGGAAATACCGTAGCTGTCTATGCTGTAAAGTCCTCTTTGAACGCTGAAGATGGATTTCTTTACCCTCTTGAAAAGAGTTTCTTTTTCTTACCGAAGCCTCCTACACTTATTTTGCATGAGGAGGTACCAGAAATCAAAACTGAACTTCATTTAACTTCTTAATGATAATTGGTACGAGTTTGATTATGTTTCTATCTATTTTGCTTTAGATTGACTATGTAGAGTTTGAGAGGCATGCTGCTTGGTCCACCGATTATCATGAAGAAGTTAAATGAAGTTCATTTTGGTTTCCAGTACCTCCTCATGCAAAATAAGGGTAGGAAGCTTCTGTAAAAAAAAGAAGCTCTTGTCAAGAGGGTAAAGAAATCCATCTTCAGCTTTCAAAGAGGACTCAACAGCATATCCATCTAGACAACTACGGTATTTCCCTGGTGTTGTCGCTTGAACGCCAGATAGACCGCGCAACATCATGGCGAAAACATCATGGATAAGGCCCTACACATACAGAGCACTAACTAAACTATGCTTGACACAAGAAATACTAGCAAGTGACGCCGATTAACAAGTTTCTAGAAATACATTCAGAGAAAGGAATGCTCCTAATATCTACTCCAAATTTTAGAGAAATACCTTCTACGATGCATCAGAGAAATACCTTGTACGATGATTCCAACTTGTCCTTGTACTTTGTACTCAGAACATCATCAGAGATTGACAATTTACTCTCAACCACATAGTCTGTTTCAAACTGCAGTGCAGGAATATAAAATACATTAGTTTAAACAACTGAAAACCTAGAGGGAAATGATGGAAAAAAAAGAGAGCAAACTGATGGAACCCACCTGTAAGACGATGTTTGGGTACAAGATTTGACCTTCTCTAATTGGAGGATCAAGAGTCACGACAACAAAGGCATGTGGTTGATTATACTGCACACAAGCCATCAGTTACATTATTGCATAACCAAAGCATCCAAATGCAAGTGAGAGTAACTTTTGTCAAACATCTGAACCAAGCCTTCATGTTTTCCAATATCCCAGATATACAGAACATACCATGGGTAGTTCGAAGAGGCGCGCGACACTGCTATACGGAATTTTAAAATCATTTGCTTGCCCTTTTAACCACAAAAATGAAAGATGAAATTCAATGCGATAACGGCCCCTGCATAATTCAAAAATGTTGATGTTGAGATCACAGTAGTCTCCATTAATTCCATTAATGACATAAATAGGGAGCAAAAGAGGCCACAATAGTCGCATCCTTAAAAGCATCTAAATACAAAATTTATTGTATGCAAAATGATAAAGTAATGTTTGTGTAGTTCCCAACGAATTGCTCTTGATCCACAGAAATTAACTATGAGAGCTACCGCTAGTTACTCGCTCATTTCGAAACCTAACTTTCACAAAGATGAGTGTGCGCGTGAGCAGGGTTACTGTGCATGAGGTTTCCAGCTTATGAAAGACAGAAAACAAACTGGCAAGATAATGATTAAGTAAATCTACCTAGGAGTGAGAACTTGTATCCCCTCAAACGTAATAACATATTCTTCCACTCCAGCACCATCGTCTGCCATTGATACAATCTTGTCATGAAACACCTATTTGAAATTGAAATGAAATCAAAATAATATCGTTGGGATCATATTAGAAAGCCTTTACTAATATCCACAAAATACAGGAAGCAGTACAACCTACCTGGGCTGGAGGCCGATTTTCATCGCCCACAAATTGGGTATTAGATCTCGGTATGTGGAAGATAATCTCCATTAGCGAGTCTTTCTGCATTAATGAGATTTAAAAAACTCAAGAGTCGGTGTATTGACATATAGAGAAGATCGCATCAAATAATCACACCACAAAATGTAATAAATTACAGAGCAATCTATTATTAAAAATAGCAATATGCAATGAAGATATGTGACCAAAGGATGACCTCATTTGCTCCAGTAGTATCATCCTCACGAAACTCTAATCTCACATCATTTTTTACTTGAAGTTGGGTTTGTGAGACATCAGCCAGTGATACCTCAAAAGCTTGCTTGCCAGCAACCATAAAACTTAGCATATCACCTAACATACAAAATAAAAGTGTTGTAGACAATTCTTAGGTGGTGAAATATATATTCACCAAATACAACTAACTTGGAATAACGGAACAACGGTGATATTCTATATTTTTGAAGTGTAACATTTGGTAGCTAAACTATGTTGGGATATCATAACTTAAAAGTTTCAACAACAAGGAAGGTTTGGAAAAGGTAAATTGTCAATTTGTACTTGATATCTATGTTTAGTGACTGATACAACTACAGTAGTTTGTCTTCAAAGGTCTTTTAGGCATCAATAATCAACTAGTGACAACCGAGTACTTGGGGATTTCATTGTTTGACACATACTCACGTAGGTTTCATACAGAATATAAAAAATAAAAACTGACAACTAAACACATCATTCTAATAACTAGCAGGGAGAGTGAAACATGTCAGACAATAACCAACCATTAAGATCAACCTCGTCCCAGTTATGACCACTTATAGAAAGTTGTTTCTCTGCGGGAGTCAGGCCAAAGAAATTTTGGAAAAAAGTCGTCAAGCTGGAGACATCCTGCACAAATTAATGAAAGCATCACAATCATTAGACAATATTCATTCCAGTTAAGTTCAAAAAAAAAAAATATTCATTCCAGTTGACTCATATGATGATATTGTTTAAGAGACTCGCAAGAGATATCGGGGGCTGACAATACCATACCTGACTTCTGAAACCTGTAAATTTATAGTGTGATCCATCATTAGTATGAACCATCAGCTGATTTGTTGCCCTAGAAATCTTCATCCAGGATAACTCTGATATTTCAGTTTTACCAACTTTCACAGCTTTCCCACCACCAGATTTCGTCCACAGTAATCCATGTGAGGTAAAGTTGATCCGGCCTGGATTCTGTATCACAAAAATGTAAAAGAATAAACAATACAACAAAATGTTGCAGAGCAAAAAAATAAAAACCCTAAACGAGCGGGAAAGCACAGCGAAGCGGTCGTACTATTCAGTAAAAAATTATGGTTTGAAAATCCAAGCCGGAAATGGCAGTTAAAATGTAGAGAAAGAGGTTACAGTTCCGCTGCGATCTTCAAGTGAGATGTTGTGGAAGAGGTCGTCAGTCATGGTTGCGAGCTTTAGACTGACGTAACCAGCACAGCACACATTCAGAACGATAGGAGCCTACCACTCCAGCTGGAAATAGTCAACCAACAACACGTATAAGGCAGGAGGATAACCTATCTATAGGTACAAACAAAAAGCCGGACCAAGCCGACCAAACTACGAACCGGATCAATCCCAGTAGGGAGACATCGGTGACAAAAAACGAATAAACCTAAAATAAGTACAGACAAACACGCCGGAGTAAACCGACGAAGCATCTAACTACGCGCGTTCAACCGCGCAACAACCATATGTACACTTCAAATCCAAAAAGAAATAGCTGCCCACCGGCAATCCCCTAAACCCCCCTACATCCGCGCCGTCGACAAGCTCCACACTCCGCACCCAACCGCAAGAAACGCCACCGTCCACCACTAGCAAACTCGCTAGCGCAGCCAGTGGAGGACAAGAGGATGAGGAGATGAAGTGGGGAGGAAGCAGCGGAGGCGAGGAGGGGCGTAGGGAGCCAGCGGCGGCCAAGGAAGAGTGAGGCGGTGAAAGGGTTACTGTGTTCTCGCAAAAGCTCTGGAATGGAACGGGAGAGAGAAAGCGTGTACTAGTCGGATTGGGATTCTCTCCTTTGGAATAGTATCTCCTCATTTTCCTCACGAATAGTGAGGGACCTGCTTTAATTGGCTAGAGCATGTCCGATGGAGGGCTAGGGATATTTTTTGATTGTTGCTTTTTGAATGCCACGTCAGGAAAATGTGGGTTTCTTCGTGAATTAGTCAAGTTACTCCAATGCAAAAGCCCAACTCTAATTTTTATTAGGTCCTACTTAATTAATTCATAACTTATTTATTGAATTAATATATATATAAGTAATGATTAATTTGGTGTAGTCATTCAATACCAAAAATTAAAGTAATGGAGAATTTAATAAAAAAATAAATGATAAAAGAAGATGTGTCAGAAGTGGGTTTGTCCACTATGGTGGGCTTGCCCAACTTATCCCAACTTTTTGATAAATTCTCCAACGGCTGAATTTGGAATTGGGTCTCATTCTCTCACTGCCAACTCAGCAAGCAGGCCTGCGTTGGACCTGCTCTAAGTCCTCGTGAATAGTAATAGACAAATGGCAATTGGCTGAAGATAATTAATTAAATTTATATAACTTTTAATTACTAAAAAAATGATAAATCATGGAATATAAAACGAAAATTTTTATAAAATATATCAATATTTTTAATTTTCCGAACTCTATTTTATAGAGACCCATATTGCATAAATATAAAATCATATAATATGTTGGTAAATTAAACTACAAGTAAAAAAGATTGAAAAAAGATAATACAAATTTCGGGTGAAACTTGCGATAATACATATTTATCGCAGAATTATCGTATTGTGGATGAATGCGGTGATGCCATCATCATTTCCAAGTGAAGCGGATGGTTCATTTTTGCACCTTCTCCTTGAACATCTTCTAACACAAGCGCTCTGCTTACAATTTCTTTCTGTTCAATTTCATCTATTTCTGTTTGATTGTTTTTACCCTGGCCTTCCAGGGTTTCTTCAGGGACTTGCACGCTCTTCAGGCGAGCTTGTTGCTCGTCACTTGCATATGAAACAGATAGCTCACGGTTTGCAGTCATCTGATATCTCGCCCCGTGTCTCCTTCATTTTCTTTCTCTTCAGTATCATATTTTGCTAAAAACATTTCTCTTCATGTAAGATTTCTTCAGGTTCATCCTCACTCTTCAGGACGGTGCTACTTCAATCTTCGCCGCTGGGTTCAGCTTCAGCTTCTCTACTCTCTCTTGGCAAGTGCACTGCTTTGCTTTCTAGCTCAAATACCTCATTTGTAGTTCTATACTTTATTTATGTACTAAAAATATGCAGTTTTACAAGTGTAATCGACACATGTTTTTACTGTTTTTATCTTTATCTGAAATAAGCAAAAATATGGTGACATGTGGATGGTAAAATTCACTGAAAATGAAAAATTGTATCTATTAATTTTATAGTTCTAGTTTGTTATGTTTGATACTTAATTAAGGACCTATAAATATATAATGAAGGACTGTCAGATCTTTTTTAATTTTAATAGATTAAGTACTTCGATCAAGTAAATAAGTTAAACTCAGAAATTCAATTGGAGTTAAGTTAGTTCAGTTCAAAAGAAAACATTTTTAGTATGAAAGGATGTTCAGCTTAAGAACAAATACATCCTCCACCTCAAGAACAACTAAATCCTTCAACTTTACTATCTTCTCAATTGTATTTCTGTTATATCTCCTCATTTCTGTTTTATTTTGTATAAACTGTTTCGGTCCCTGTCAAATAAAGTAGTCAGTTTTCTTCATACAAAATCCATCAAAACTAGTGAAACTCAATGTTTCACTCTCATATTAATTTTCATAGTATTAGCCATATCGTATCCTCAGTATCTCTCCAGTTCTTTATGGTTGTCATTTTATTGTAAATATGATTCTTTCCTTTTACAAAAAGTCGGCATTAAGTTTATATTTGTTATATTTCTATTTATAAAAGATAACAACAGGAATCTGAACAAATGAGATGAAGTTGTGCTTACTGTAGTTTTGACGACTTAAACCTAAGTAACATCAACAGATAAATATATTTGAGTTCGAGCTCTAACTTAGCTTCAACAAGTTTTCAAAATAAACATACCTCGAAGATAAACAATCATGAGCAAATAACTGAGTTAGAAGATGGCACATCACTATCACCACACACTAGTGAGTTTTCAAAACAGTAAAAGAGCACCTGCAAGGAGCAAAGACTTCCAGTCAAAAAGACGGACAGCAGTTTCTTACCTTCCAAGTGCTTCGACATGGAAACTTATACTGAACCTTAG
The DNA here is from genome assembly GCA_033675395.1 of Rhodiola chrysanthemifolia. Taxonomy (NCBI): domain Eukaryota; kingdom Viridiplantae; phylum Streptophyta; class Magnoliopsida; order Saxifragales; family Crassulaceae; genus Rhodiola; species Rhodiola chrysanthemifolia. The sequence goes on from CM066207.1 coordinate 18,535,523, forward strand.
CAATTTAACAGCTGCATCTATTTTCTAACCTCCTGTATCGATGATAATACACATTGATTTTTGGCACCGTTTCTGCAAGAGTTTAATTAGCAAGCTTTCGTGTGGCAACCCCTCAAGTCCTCTAATTTTTGTAGTTTGAAGGTTGTTGTATCTTGTACGTTTTTTTGCTTCAGCTTTCAAAATTTTTGCAGCATCTCTTTGCAATTTTCTATCGTCATCCCAACATACCCTCGAGTCCAACTGCATCAAGATTCAAAAGGAAATAAATACTGTCTATCATTTTAAGCGTAAAGAAATGAGTGCACTTACATGAAGAGTCAAATTTTGCAGATTGGGCGCGCTTCTCATAAGATATAATGTAAACAACACATCACTCGAGAGACAAATATCTACGGATCTCAAAGTCAAAGACTTCAGATTTTCAAGTGGAGTCAGAGTGCTGCTTAGACAATTCTCAGATAAGGGCTGCAAGAAGGTCAAGAATCGAGTGTTATCAAACAAGTTAAAATGAGGGTCGATATTAAAAGAACAAAAACAAACGGGATATTATATGTCTTACCTCTAACAAACGAAATTTAAAAGTAAGGTCCTTGATCTTAGAGAACGAACACAATTGGTTTAGCGTGTTGTACGACTCTATTTTCTCTGTTTCACCCGTCTTCAACAATGTGACACAAGTCAGCTTTGGAATGTCTTTGAAAACGATTTTCTCAATGTCACGACCAGCGAAGTAAAATGTCTTGATATTAAGTGCTTCTAGAGCCAAAGGCTCCTTAAGAACCAAGTCTGTGATTGACAATGTTTCAAGCAGCGGGCACCTAGATATAAGACTTCCAAGTATGCTTGATGCTATATCAACACCATCTAGACTAAGACTTGTCAGATTAGAAAAGCCCTTAAAGTCCTTAGGAAGTGTCACCTTACAGTTACATAAACTTAACTCTTGCAGTTCCCGACAATGGAAAAGACTCGAGGGCATAGGAAATGGACGGTTCTCGTACTGAGCATAGATCTCAATCTTACGCACCCCGTTGTTCGACAGGACATGTAACCACATATTTAGATTCACCATCTTATGCTTAATAATGTTGGGAATGGATAAAATAAATTCACGAATAGGGCCAAAATGGAGCATAAGAACTATATCAATGGCCTTGGCGCGCTCCGATTGCTTCAAATATTGAAGTCCGGAAGTTAAATAGTATTTAGTATACCAAAAGTCATAATTGAAATTCAGCTTCCTTAAACCAGTCCAACAATACCTCCATTTATTGGACAAAACACTAGTAGCTACAGCATCTTTGATGCTCATGCTGTCCAAAATATGCTCCCTTAAATTTATAGGAAGCTCAGTGATCCTATCCACGCCATCATCATCAATCCTAATTCTCTTATCACCACCAGCCATTACCTTCTCTACATGCAAAAAGTTACAATCGTTTTCATGAATGAAAACAACACACTTAAAACACACAATCCAGGCAAAGCCCTATTTGAAACAAAATAACATCCAATATTCAAAAATCTGTAATTCTGCTCACCGTTGATCCGTCTGTCGATATGTAGCAGAGAAAAACTCCGATCATCGACTGCCACTCAAAACTAGCAAAGCTGTAATTCTCCTCTTTGAATCGTTGTCACTGAGGCGTTTTGAAGCCCTAGGAAGATGCGTTGCGATGTCTCACTAAGCCCACTATTGGGCTAGTTGATCCGGCCCAATAAGAGCCTTTTCAGACTTCTTTGTAGAGTTGGATGTGCTATACACATTTCATTTCAGGCATGTAACGATTCTATGATGGGTGAATTTCAGCTGCATTCAGTGGCTAGTCTCCAACCCTCGATTAGTCTAACTTGGCTAACCGAAACACTTTACTTTTACTAGCAAATTGATAGAGAAACATCCGAGACATATAGGAGGTAGGAAGATCCGTGATACCTGAACCACGATTGCTATCCCAGATCTAATCCCACATTTAGCTTTGCAGATTGGAGAAGACATAATGTGAACAATATATCTTCCGAGAGACAAATATTTACAAACTTAGATAAACTCAATGTTATATTGATGTTCAGAGTGTATTTGACCCTCACTATCTCTTGATTTTCAGTTCTTTATGGTTGTCATTTTATTTTAAATATGTTTCTTTTCTTTTACAAAAAAAAAGGCATTAAGTAGATTTGTTCTATTTCTATTTTAAGAAAAACATAACAACAGACGAGTCGGATGAAGTTGTTCTTACTATAGTTTTAATGACTTCAAACTAAATAATTATAATTAACCAATAAACAACCAGAATCTATTAATTCAGTGAAGAATCATGATACAGCACGCTACAGCATGTCACGAATTATAATTCAGTATGCTACGAATCATGATACAACATGATACGAATCATGCTCCAGTATGCTATGAATCATGAAACAGAATGATACGAATCATGATACAGTATGCTACGAATCATAATTCAGTATGCTACGAATCATAATTCAGTATGCTACGAATCATAATTCAGTTTGCTACGAATCATGATACAGCATGCTACGAATTATGAAACAGCCTGATACGAATCATGATACAGTATGCTACCAATCATGATACAATATACTACGAATAATGATACAACATGCTACTAATCATGATACAGTATGCTACGAATAATGATGCAAAACCTTACATTTCCGTACGCTTTTTGTATCAACATCTATCAGCCTCACAATGTGCTAACAAGATTAAACAAGAAGTTCATGGTCAAAATATTAAAAAAAATAAAAACAAGTAAAGATCAAGCAAGCAATTAAGTATGACGAGAACTACAAAATACCTTTAAGGTAACTATAAAGGCTCCTGTTATGTATTATCCGGCTCAACCCCATCATTAACCACATCTTCTTGAATATACACCTAATGGTTTCAATGTACATATGGTTCGCATAAGAATTACTCCCCTTCCCCAGAAACGCAGCAAAAGTAAATTGTAAGTCCTAATCGTAGGCCTGATTTTCAAATTTCTACTATCCTTCGTATGCTTGTAAATCATGACAGCCTTCGTTAGCTTCCTGGCCGACGTAAAAAAACAAATTATCGAATTAAACAACGCCTCAGACCAATATTCGGAACAGCAAGCACCAAGTTGACAATCGCATCCATCTCTTCATACATCTTTGCGCCTACCAATGCAGCCACCACCACGACACCAATCGCACCGCCGACCTCACTCCAGAAGCCGCCTGGTTAATCCAGCTACCACGATGTTAATCACATCATCCGTATCTCTAACAGCAACAATCCCACTCTCCAGCCCGGCATACATCAACCCAATCACACCCACCCTGTTACCGAAACTCCTCCCGTTCTGACCCGTCGCGTTCAGAATCTGATTCACTCTTAGCTTTGTTGCGTCTCCAGCCTGGTCGCACGAAAATAACGCGACTGATTTTTAAGAAATTAAAACCTGACTAATTTGCCCCTGAATCTAATTTTAGTGGATCAATTAGGTAGTTATTTGAGATCAATTGGGTTTAATCTGGATCGTAGATCACACGAGATGTATGTCCATAATTAATTCTTATTTCTTACATATAACCTACTTCTTACCGGATCTCAACCCTATCCGATTATTACAAAAAAGTAGGCATTGCATTTAGTTGTTATATTTCTATCTCAAAAGAAAAATAACAACAGGAATCTAAACAAATCGGATGAAGTTGTGCTTACTATAGTTTTGACAACTTCAAGCTAAATAACATCAAAAATATATATATTTGAGTTCGAGCTCTAGCTTAGTAAAAACTCTCATGGCTTACTTCAACAAGTTTTTAAAATACATGTTTGAAAGAACTAATATGTTACATGCCTCGAAGAAAAACAAAATGAGCATATAACTGAGTTAGGAGAAGGCACATCACTAGCGAGTTTTCAAAACAGCAAAAGAGCACCTGAATGGAGCAAAGACTTACAGACTTACCTGCAGTTTCTTCTTACCTTCCAAGTGCTTCTACATGGCCCGAGGGTTACCATATCCATTAATTCAGATCATCTTGGTAACTTCACGCATCTATTGATCCTTAGCATTTCAACAGCTGCGTTTATTTTCTAACGTCCTGTTTCGATGATAATACTCTTTAATTTTTGGCACCGGGTCTGCAACAGTTTAATTAGCAAGCTTTCGTGTAGCAGCCCCACAAATCCACTGATTTTTATAGTTTGAAGGTTGTTGTAGCTTGTACGTTTTTTTGCTTCAGCTTTCAAAAGTTTTGCGGCATCTCTTTGCAATTTTCTATCATCATCGCACCATACCCTCGAGTCCAACTGCATCAAGTCGAGATTCAAAATGAAATAAATACTGTCTATCATTTTAAGCGTAAAGAAATGAGTGCACTTACATGAAGAGTCAAATTTCGCTGATTGGGCGCGCTTCTCATAAGATATAATATAAACAACACATCACTCGAGAGACAAAGATCTACGGATCTCAAAGTCAAAGACTTCAGATTTTCAAGTGGAGTCAGAGTGCTCCTTAGACAATTCTCAGATAAGGGCTGCAAGAAGGTCAAGAATCGATTTTATCGGACATGCAAAGGAAGCTTATAAAACAAAAATAAAGTGGATATGATATATCTTACCCCTAACAAAAGAAAATCAAAAGTAAGTTCCGTAATCCTAGACAATGAACACAATTGCTGGAGGGTGATGTACGGTTCAAAACTTATTCTGTCTTCAGCCGTCGACAATAATGAGACACAAGTCAGCTTTGGAATGTCTTTGAAGATTATAGTCTCCGATTGAAGGTTCTCATAGTAAAAGGACTTGAGATTAAGTGCTTCTATAGCCACGGACTTCATCAAGTCCTTAAGTGACAATGTTTCAAGCAGCAGGCACCCAGAGATCAGATTATCAAGTATGCCCGAAGAAATATAAACAAAATTGAGACTGAGACTTGTTAGATTAGCAAAGCCCTTAAAGTCACTAGGAAGTGTAAGCTCACATTGACACAAACTTAACTCTTCCAATTCTTGACAGTTGAATAAACCCGATGGAATAGGAAATAAACCGTCCTTGTAATCAAAAGCATCGATCTCAATCTTTTGCACACCGTTGTTCGACAAGACATGTAACCACATATTTATATCCATTCTCTTACCCTTCAAGTCGGGAATGAATAAAGTAAATTCACGAATAGGGCCAGAGTGGCGCATGAGAACTCTATCAATGGCCCTAGCATGCTCCAACACCGTCGAATCTTTACCTAAATTCCAAAATTCATCATCGAAAACGAGCTTCCTTAAACCAGTCCAGCAATACCTCCATTTACTCGACAAAACACTAGTAGCAACAGCATCTTTTATGCTCAGGCAGTCAAGAATGTGCTCCCTTAAATTCACAGGAAGCTCAGTGAACCTATCCACTCCATCATCATCAATCCTAATTCTCTTATCACCACCAGCCATTACCTTCTCTGCAGTGCAAAAAGTTCAAACCTTTTTCATGATTAAAAAAAACCGATTAACACACACCGCCACTAAATTGACCATACAGCAGAATTCAATCAGGAAACCCTAATCGGAAAATTTTAACATCCAAGATCTTAAATTGATTGAACTGTAAACAATTTAAACTTAAATTCAGCTCACCGTCAATCTCTCAGTTGAGATTTGACAAGAACAACTCCGATTATTGACTGCGACTCCAAACACGAGACGCTGAAATGCCGACTGTAATTTGGTGGAACATTAAAGATCTGAAGGGTATGCCTGCTTTACTGGATGACCATGACCTTAAGGGAACAAAACGCAGCGTTCTCTTTTACCTGCAAACGTAAATTTAAAGAAGAAAAAAGCCCACTTAAATTAAATGTCCAGTCCTTACTTTTTTTTTTTTGATTCATAAGTGGACTAAAGCCACCGAAACCACAACTTACAAAATTCTGGGATCAGGCAAACAGTTTCACTGTAGAAATAATTGACAGCTAATACTTCAACAATCGCTGTAACACTATTAAGAACCCCTACTCTTTAAAATGCTCTACTTTCCCATGTTCCAGCATTGCTTTACTATTAGCTTGAGGCTCTCCTTAGCATAAAAGGTGGTTGCCTTTACTCGCTGACCTTGGCCTCTGTACGAGTCTAGCGCGGATCTTACAGCAATGACGAGTAACGAATGAAAGAATTGAAATACAAAGACGCAATATACCCTGGTTCGGCACCTCCTGTGCCTACTCCAGCAACCAAACAAGAGCAACTTTTATTGAGCTTTGAACGAATTACAATTTGGGATTGTTACACGATGTCACAATCAATCAAAGAACGAAGTCTTGCTAGCTAATTTCTACCAGAACGAAAAACCCCAAATCTGTCTGAAAAAGCCTTAGCTCATTCGAAGAAGATGAAGTTCAGAAGTGTGTTGACTCGGCGCTCAACTCGGTCCTTATAACAACCGGAGAACGACGACGTTCGACTTGCCAGCTGTGCACAACGGATACAAACAGACTTAACGGCTTGCACGTGGCTGGCACGTGCTTCACGCTTGATTTGCATATCAAAGGAAACGGCGACGTTTAGCCCTGCAAATAACTCCCAGTTTGAATCCAAACTCATACAATCCTCCTGCACTTCAAACTGAACAGACTAACTGATTCAACCTCAATAATCATCACCAATAACCATCCACAAACACTGAAGAACAAAGCTCAATAAATAGAGACACTAACAGATTGAGTTCAACTCTTATAATCTCCACCTTGAGCTCAATTTGTTACTCTAAATCCTCTCTCATTTGGTCACCTGCAGCTGGTCAAACCTTTAGCTGAATTAAGTCCAGACATAGTCTGAACTTATCCCAGTTACAGGTTTGGTTAGCATATCCGCAGGATTTTCCTCAGTAGCAATCTTCTCATTGCAAACCTCTCCGGACTCAATGATGTCCCTCACAAAGTGCATTCTGATATAGATGTGCTTACTCCTTTCATGGAAACCTGATGTTTTGACAAATGAATTGCCCCTTGATTATCACAAAACACCTTCACTCTGTCCTGTTCAAATCCCAATTCACTTAACAGCCCCTTTAGCCATAATGCCTCCTTCACTGCCTCTGTAATGGCTATGTACTCAGCCTCGGTGGTTGATAAAGCCACAACTGGCTGGAGAGTAGCCTTCCAACTGACTGCAGTGCCAAAAACTGTAAACACTATGCCTGACTGTGACTTCTTGTATCAATGCTAGCTGCATAATCTGAATCACAATAACCTGTTATCATATCTGATTCACTCCCAGCTCCACCATACACCAAGCCCTTTCCAGAACTACCATTCAGATATCTTAAAATCCATTTAACTGCTTGCCAATGCTCTTTCCCTGCATTAGCCATAAACCTGCTCACCAGACTGACTGAGTGGGCAAGGTCTGGCCTGGTACAGACCATGGAGTACATCAGGCATCCAACTGCACTAGAGTATGGGACCTCCTGCATTTGCCTGATCTCTTCATCTGATTGAGGACATTGACCTTTATGCAATCTGAAATGCTGAGCCATAGGAGTTAAAACTGACTTTGAAGAACTCATGCCAAATTTTGAGATGACCTTTTCAATATAATCTTTCTGATGCAAGAACAGATAACCTTTCTTCCTATCCCTTACAATCTGCATCCCCAGAATTTTCTGAGCTGACCCCAGATTTTTCATCTCAAATTTTGAACTGAGCTGCCCTTTCAACATCTCTATTTTCTTCATACTCTTGCTGGCTATTAACATATCATCCACATATAATAAAAGATAGACCCTTGTATCTGCAGACTGATCCTTACTTACATAAATGCAGCAGTCATAAGAAGACTTGCAGTAACCTTGGGTAATCATGAACTCATCAAACCTCTTGTACCATAATCTAGGACACTGCTTTAGGCCATACAATGATTTCTTCAGTAAACAAACCTTTTCTTCTTTGTTTCCAACTACAAAACCATCTGGCTGTCTCATATAGATTATTTCATCCAACTTCCCATGTAGAAAAGTTGTCTTAACATCCAACTGTTTCAGTTCTAAATCAAACTTTGCAACAATTGATAACATCACCCTTATAGATCCGTGCTTCACAACTGGACTGAATATCTTAGTGAAATTCATACCCTCTTGCTGAGTAAATCCCTTAGCTACAAGCCTAGCTTTCAACCTTGGTTTCTCAACTCCTGGTATGCCTTCCTTCCTCTTGAATATCCACTTACTACCAACCAGTTTCCGCCCTTTTGGCCTGTCCACAAGATCCCAGGTTTCATTCTTTAATAAAAGATCCATCTCCTCATTCACTGCCTGAATCCATAACTCCTTGTCAACCGTTGTTATGGCTTGCTGATAAGAAGTTGGTTCATATTCTGATATTTCTGCAGCTGTGTTGAAGGCAAAGGCCACCACATTATTCATAATAAATCTAGGGTTTGGCTTTGGTGTTCTTCTTTGTCTGTCCCTTGCCAACATGTAGCCACTTAAGTCTGTCTGCTGAGTATTCTGGTCTGTGTCCTGATCCTCATTAATTTCTTCCTCCTGATCTGCATTTCCTTCTGTCTGAACTACAATATCTTCTACTGGTGACTCTTGAGGCTCCACCCCAATTAATAAACTTTTGCTATTACTGTTCATTGTCCCATTGTTCCCCTGCACCACAGTCTGATCTTCACCTTGGTTCTTATAAGGAAAAATGCCTTCATTGAAAGTAACATCTCTGCTGATTATGGACTTGTTCCCTTCCTTATCTCAACACCATAACTTGTGTCCCTTGACTCCTTCAGGCTAACCCAGAAAAATGCACTTAATGGCTCTTGGTCCCAGCTTGTCTTGTTTAATATGTGCATTAGCAACACATCCAAACACCTTAAGTCTCTTGTAGTCTTCCTCATGGTCTGACCACATCTGCATAGGTGTCTTAAAATTGATAGCAGATGAAGGACATCTATTTATCAAGTGACAGGCTGTTGTGACTGCCTCTGCCCATAACACTTTAGGTAATCCTACCTGAATCAACATACACCTGACCCTTTCCAATATTGTTCTGTTGTACCTCTCAGCAAGTCCATTTTGTTGAGGGGTACCAGCAACAGTGTGGTGCTTAGAAATACTAGCAGACTTACATAGATTTATAAATTCAGTAGATAAGTACTCCAGTCCATTATCTGTCCTTAATCTCTTAATTCTTTTTCCTGTTTGATTCTCAACTAAAGTCTTCCAGTATCTGTCCTTAATGTTTCCAGCACATCAGACTTCAACTTCAAGATATACACCCAAACTCTTCTAGTATAGTCATCTATAAACAAAATACCTCCTCCCACCATGGGAGGTAACTCTAGATGGCCCCCCAAAGATCAGAATGGATGTATTCAAGTTTATCAGAGGTCCTATGCACTGCTTTACCAAAACTGACCTTACTTGATTTTCCAAGGATACAATTTTCACAGAAATCCAACTTTCCAAGAACATGATCACCTAGACAACCAGATTCATACAATTTTTTCAAGCCTAATTCACTAACATGACCCAATCTCAAATGCCACAGTTTCACATTCTCATCCTCCTTATCAGCCACATCATCCACTGAACCAACCACAGAATTACCCATCAAAACATATACACCATTAGCCATTTTCCCCTTCATCACAACCATGGATCCCAACAAGACTTTCATCACCCCCTTCTCATCCTTAAACACATAACCAGATTTATCCGAAGTACCTAAAGAAATTAAATTGCGTTTAAGTTCAGGGACATACCTTACATCTTGGAGAGTTATTACCTGTCCTCCGTCTAGGTTGAGCTTGACAGTTCCAGCACCTTGCATTCTGCAGGCCTTGTCATTTCCCAGCAGGACCATCCCTCCATTTGTTGGTCTGAAGTCTTCAAGCCATGCCTTGTTTGGTGTCATGTGATAGGAGTAGCCACTGTCCATGATCCAGCCTTGAGTTGTATCAGCCTCTGTCACTACCAGCACATCATCACTCTCATAGCCCTCTTCTACATAGGCAGCCTCAGCCTTGTCCTCTTTTTGAGTATGTTGCTTCTTCCTCTTAGGACAATCTCTCCTGAAATGCCCCTCCTTATGACATAGGAAACACTTCAGTTTCTTGGCTCCATCTTGTTGAAGGGAACTATGTTGAGTCTTTGGCTTAAAACTCCCTTTTGGTGCCTTCCTGAAAGTTCTTCTTGCCAAATTTCCTCTGGACAGACAAGCCTTCAGCAGCTGAGTTTGTTGCAGTCCCTTCAATTTGCTTTGACTTCATTGCAGATATTACTTCCTCCAAAGATAATGACTCCCTTGCATACTTCATTGTCTCAACAAAGGAATGATATGATGAGGGCAGGGCATTGAGTATCATGATTGCCTGGTCCTCATCATCAATCTTGACTTCCAGATTCTCCAAGTCAAGAATAATTTTTGAGAACTCATCAAGGCTTTCATCAAGCTCTTTGTCTTCAGATATCGTAAAGCCAAACAGTTTACCTTTTAGGTAGAATTTGTTTGTGAGGGACTTTTTCATATATAGGGACTCTAGCTTCAGCCACACCTTCGCTGCTGTCTTCTCTTTTGCCACCTCCCGGAGTACTTTTTATCTCCCAAATGCAGAATAATTGAATTGTATGCCAGTTCCTTTGCTTCATCAATTTCATCCTGTGTCATCGTCGCCGGAAAATCTTTCTCACCATCCAGTGCTTTAACCACTTTCATCTGAACAAGTATCGCCCGCATCCGTTGACGCCATAGGCTGAAATCGCCCTTGCCATCAAACCGGTCAATCTCAATCTTCATCGGACCCATCACTATACTTCAAGCTTCTGATACCAATTGTACGAGTCTAGCGCGGATCTTACAGCAATGACGAGTAACGAATGAAAGAATTGAAATACAAAGACACGCAATATACCCTGGTTCGGCACCTCCTGTGCCTACTCTAGCAACCAAACGAGAGCAACTTTTATTGAGCTTTGAACGAATTACAATTTGGGATTGTTACACGATGTCACAATCAATCAAAGAATGAAATCTTGCTAGCTAATTTCTACCAGAGCGGAAAACCCCAAATCTGTCTGAAAAAGCCCTAGCTCATTCGAAGAAGATGAAGTTCAGAAGTGTGTTGACTCGACGCTCAACTCGGTCCTTATAACAACCGGAGAACGACGACGTTCGACTTGCCAGCTGTGCACAACGGATACAAACAGACTTAACGGCTTGCACGTGGCTGGCACGTGCTTCGCGCTTAATTTGTATATCAAAGGAAACAGGGACATTTTGCCCTACAAATAACTCCCAGTTTGAATCCAAACTCATACAATCCTCCTGCACTTCAAACTGAACAGACTAACTGATTCAACCTCAATAATCATCACCAATAACCATCCACAAACACTAAAGAACAAAGCTCAATAAATAGAGACACTAACAGATTGAGTTCATCTCTTATAGCCTCCACTTGCTTCTCTACTAGGGCCTCAATGGGGTGGACTCCTCCCTTCCATCCGCGTCAGGTTAGCTAGGAATGCTTCCTCACTTCTTCAATACATCTCTTGACAGTCGAAACTGAGTATGGACACTTTGTGCCTCGAAATTTTGCCCACCACGCTACTCGGGCTTTCACTAATTCTCCTACCTCCTCACCTGTTCTCTTCAGATTTTGAAAGCACCTATTGTTTCTCTCCTCCCATATGGACCACAAGATAGCGTAGCACAATATTTTCCATAATCTCTTGGATGATTTTGAGTAACCTCCGACTTCCGAACTTTCCAGCAGGCATTTTGCTTTTTGTGGCAGCCCAACTGGAACCCCACCACCTGAGACAGCCCGACCATAAACTCCAGCTCCAGTCGCAGTTAATTAGCAGATGCTCTGTCGTCTCTTGTTCCCTTCCACAGAGCGCACTTGAGAGGTCCTGCTCTCTAGACAAAACCCTCCTTCCATATAATGTAATCTTGGAGGGCAGGCTATCAAGATAGATCCTCCAAATCAGCATCTCTACCTTGGGAGGAGCTATCCCCGACCATAGCTGGAGCGGCAAATATTCCCAACTCTTCTTCTTGACTTTAATTGTCATAGCTGCCCTCATCAAGGAATTGGTGTTATATCTTCCATCTGGCGAGAAAGACAATACTACTCTATCATCCTCCCTATCTTTCAGTTGTAAATGGCTTAGCCCCTCCAATAATTCTCCTTTTTGCACATCTTCCCACTGGTAGAGGGGTCTTCTAAAACTCAGCTTCCAATGTCATACTCCTTCTACCCAATAGCCCATCTCTCCCACCTTCGCATGACAGTCCACGGCTAGAAGGTGCAGTTTTGGGTATTGGTCTTGCCTTGTCCCCAGCCCAGGCATCCTCCCAGAAAGAGATCTCATTTCCTCTCCCTAACTTCAGTTTCAACCCCTCCCTGAAAGCCGAGCTTACCTCTGTGTTACCTTGCACTGCTTTAAGGATGTTTTTCCAGCTTCTGGATAGTTTATTTGTTTTAATTGTCACCCTGCTCGGATCATGCGCTCCCTTGATGGCATACTTCTCTATTACCGTGCGCCTCCACAGGCCACCTTTCCCAGAGATCACCTTCCACCACCACTTGGCCAGTAGCGCCAGGTTCTTCTCTACCAGAGCCTGAATCCCCAGGCCTCCGAATTTCTTTGGTTTTGTGACTATATCCCACTTCACATAATGGATTTTCCTGCGAGACTCAGACCCGCCCCACAAAAACTGTCTTTGTATCTTTTCCATCTCTTGTGCTATGGAGATATGCAGTTTGTATATGGACGCATAATATAGAGGCAGACTGCATAACCCATATTTTATAAGCACCACTCTCCCCGCCATTGATAAGTTCGCACTCCTCCATGAAGCTAATTTGTCCCTGAACCTTTGAAGAATTGGATCCCAAGTGCTCAGCTTAGCTGGGTTCACTCCCACTTGCATCCCCAGGTACTTCATAGGGAAACAACCCATCAGACATCTGAGTTCCTTCGCAAAGCCTTGGACTTCCTCTTCCTTTAGACCAATACCAAAGCACATGCTTTTACCAAAATTGATTTTTAATCCCGAACAACCTTCGAAAGAAAGAAGAATCATCTTCAATCTTTGAACCTCCATCATGTCAGCCCTGCAGAATAAGACTGTATCATCGACAAACTGCAGGTGAGTCAATTTATCACCGTTTTTCACCCACTCCACCCCTCTGATCATTCCTTCTTCAGCTGCTTTATTGAGAATCCTCGAGAGCCCCTCTGTCGCCATGAGAAATAAGAAAGGGGAGAGGGGATCCCCTTGGCACATACCTCTCTCCATAGGGAACTCCTTGGTTGGGGATCCATTGATTAGTACCGCCAGCCGCACTGTTGAGTAGCATTCAACCATCTATCTAATCCATTTACGGCCAAAACCCATACTCTTTTAGATTATCTCCAGATACTCCCAGGAGACCGAGTCATAAGCTTTCCGGAAATCAAGCTTGATTACTAAGGCCGAGCACTTTTCAGACTTCATTGCGTGTATAAGCTCATTGATCACCATTATGCTGTCCAGAATATTCCGTTTGCGATAAAAGTCGACTGATTTGGGCTGATTAGCTGCGGCATGACTGAACTCAACCTTTTCGCAAGACATTGAATCTTTTACATTGAGTTCACCAGACTGATCGGGCGGAAATCGTCGAAACACTGCGGGCTCACTGACTTTGGGATGAGGGCTATATAAGTCTTGTTTATCCCCCTCGATAGCCTACCATTCTCACAGAATTCTTTTATAAAACCCAGCACCTCTGCACTGACAATGTACCAAAACTTCTTATAAAAATTCATATTGAAGCCATCTGGACCATGCGCCTTATTCCCATCACAGTCCTTCAACGAGTTAAGAATTTCTTCCTCGCTTATCTGGCTCTCCAGGAACTCTCTCTGGTAGTCATTCAGAGTGGCGAAATTTATGCCCTCTAGGGCCCATATGCGGGGATCAGACTTCCTAAAGATTGAAGCGAAGTGGTCGCAACCCGCCTGTTTAATGAGACCTGGAGCCTCCACCCATTTGTCTGCAACTAGAATACTTGAAATCTTATTCCTACTGGTTCTCCAAGAAGCAATCCTATGAAAATATTTAGTGTTTAGATCTCCAGCATTTAGCCACATAATTCTCGATTTTTGGCACCAGATCCTTTCATCCTGAAGCTTCAACTGCCATATTCTCTTTTGCAGCGCTAGCTTCTTGAGAGATTCCTCATCTGATAAAGCTCTCAAATCCTGCAACATGTTTAACCTTTCCCACTCTTTTCTGGACTCACTCAGTTTGATTTTGATTTTGATTTTGTGGGAATTTGGGCGAAAACGGTGCAAAAATAGGAGGATTGACATCCCTACTTGTCGCGCACGCCTAGAGCTCCTACATTATCCGCATTCATTGATCTTTGGCTTGTTGGGAAGCTGAAAACAAGAGCTAATACTTTGTAGTTGGCACCTAGAGCAGATTCAGCCGTTAAAGATGTCGAAATGTGAGCTCAAGTGGCCATCTCACTCTGCGCTTGTGTCACCAAAAAGTTGACACAAGTGATATGGCAGATTCCAGAGAGCATGCAAAAAGTGCGCTGTGTCAACAAAGTGTCCGAATAAGCGACACAGGTGACACAAGCTGAATGGGCCAAAAATCAATTTTTGCAAAAAGCCCAAAAATAAAAAAAAGAGGAATAAAGAGCAGCCAAAATTCTGAAGCAATTACGCACATATTCACACCTACACACTAGGAAACAATGAAAAAGAGAGAAGGGGGCACAAAAACGTGAGGATTTTGATCGGATCGAAGATTGAGCTTAAATGGATTATCGACATCAATTCGAAGGGTGTAGTCATTCTTTTTTCTCTTGTAATTTTTGTTTCGAACAAAACATGACTTGTATTTCTATGACAATGGATAGTGAGTAGTGGCCCATATTTTGGGGTCCTACGAATCTTATTTGACTATGAATCGTTTAATATATTAATCGTTGCATGATTTGGATTGTTTTACATGATTTGATTTTACTTAGCGCCTAAACCCAGCGATGCATACTAGGTGTTTGAGAAAATGCATAAGTGTATAGCTTTGAGACGTTAAACCAATAGCGCCGAAAGGGTGAGGCTAAACGTCCGACTATTAAGTAAAATACACGTTACGAACTTGGTGACTACGAGAGTAGCCTAAGTTTGTAACGGGAAAGACTCGTTTTATGACAAGGATTCCCCATGTTTACATCAGCGAGAGTTGGTAAACATCAGCGAGTTTCTTGATTCGAACCAATAGCGCCGAAAGGGTGAGGTTTGTAGTTTTAGGTACAATTCCAATTTGAGCCTATATCGCCGAAAGGGGGAGGTTCTTACTTGGATTGCGTGGCTATTTTCCAATCAATATAGGCAAATCCTTGCATGCTAGTTAATAAACTCGATTCTAATGTTGGGTAAGTGAAGTAGTTCCCCGAAATACTTCTCGAAGTTCGTTAAAACATTTTCTTACTTTCTTGCATTTTTTGATTTATTAGCTTTTAAAACCAAAATAAAAACTCTTTTCGGACTAGGATAAATAGAAACACAACCTTACATAGTGCATAAGTTTACACTTGCTCCCTTGGACGACTTGGTACTTACCGAATTATAAATTGTTGTTGGCATACAAATTACTGCACGTCATGTCATGAAGTTGAGAAAGGTTTATTATGATACATTGAAAATTCAGATTTGATACAGAAGATGTCAGAGCGGAACAAACAGAATTCAAAAGCTATTGAAACTCGACTACATAGGGGAGGTGCAAAAGGTACAGATGTTCAATACGAAGAAATGATGAGTGGTGCTGATTAATTGGATTGTTTTTGTAAAAGTACCGTTATTATGAACCCATTTAAAATGTTTCATTTAACGATTTATAATAGGAAGCTTCTCTAGGGAGGATTGTCTACTGTCTTGACGTGTACGACCAGCTGAAAAAAAAGCCTGACGAATAGTATGTATCCGAGGATGCAGCGGAGAAAGCGGTAGCAGTTCCAACTAGCTATTACATATAGGGATCGGCAATGGGCCGGGTCGGGTAGACCCGACCCTGATAAGGGCAGGGCTTTAGTAAAATTTTGACGCCCAGTAAGATTGAACGGGCCGGGTCGGGTAGGGCATTCAAGTATTTTGCAGCCCAACGGGCAACTAGGGCAGGGTAAAAATAGGGTCGGTCGGGTACGGGTCGGGCCTACCCGAATTTTAAGGGTCGGGTGGGGTCAGATTTTAATGTAATTTTGTCTCATGTCATATGTTTTTTGTTGTTGAATAAAGTGACATTTTATCAATAATACAAAAACTCAAAACAAGCCCTGTATAATAGAAAAATAGTCAGGCTGAGTTACTCAGCATTAGCAACACACAAAAATATGCTGAGTTACTCAGGCATTAGCAAATAACAACACCAAAACATTACAACAGCAACTCAGGCATTTAAGTTTCTCAGGCCAACATTACAACAGCAACACCAAAACATTACAACAGCAACTCAGGCATTACAACAGCAACTCAGCACCAGCAGCACTACAACCACTCTTTGTGCATCAATTGAGCACAACTCAGCATCAGCAACTCAGCAACTCAGCAACTCAGCAACTCAGCATCAGCAACACTAAACATCACATCAACTCAGCAGTTTAATCTGTACATAAACAACATAAGAGAATGAGAATTGGCTAATGCTGTCTCTAACACCCTCCTTTTCAATATAATGCCAAGATGTAATGTTATCAATATAATGATGTAATGCCAAGATGAACAATAGATTTCATACAACACTACTATAATTCCAAACTCATTATAGTAGTGTTGGCTAATGATGTTGCTCATCTTAGATACATCAACAATGAAGTCAACTCAGCAACTAATTATAAAAATTGCAGTTGCTAATGCTCATCTAATAGATACAGCACTACTATTATCTGTTCATGCTAAATAATTGACAATCAAAAGAGAAAATGTTACATACCTTTGAAGTCAAATCTTCACTATCATTATTTTGTTATCCTCTTGTTTTTTTAGATTCCTGAAACATAAAAAAATGCAACAAAAAACAAGAGTTAAACGTGTAACGTCCAAATTATGAAGGCACAAATGAACAAACATCTGAGATATGCATGTTATGAGAGGTTTTAGTTTTTAAATCTCCAAATGAACAAGTATTTTACCTGTAAACGAATTGTAGTAAATCTAGCCTAATCAGATTCACTAATTCAAGCAAATCTTAGACTAACAAGCACAGCACACAAAAACAGCAAAGAAAGAAAACGGAAAAACTGGAAACAAACACACCAGATTTCTTCCCGTGGTTCAGAACAAGCCTTATACAAGACTTGAACCTACGTCCACGTTGAGCTCACTGCGGCTCGGGTCTTTGCACTATGTTGAAACGCCGGTGACGCCAAACGGTCGAACGGAACAGTTCAGGTACAGATACTATGCTATTACAGAGCTGTACGCTCAATAGCACGAATCAGTTCTCAATCCGAGAACACAGAGATGACTAACGCTATTACAGGCCTCGCAAGGACCAACTCGGCGTATACAAGCCACTCTACAATTGAATCTACTCTATAGAACGAGTAGAGCGCAGATCTGAACTCGGATCATCAAGGGACTCGCAGATGATGGAGATTGGCTGGAGAAAAGATGAAGTTTCAGTGTGTGAAGAAGAAACCCTAGCAGCTGAAGAACGACTGATATTCTATCTGCATCTCAGAATGTGATGCTTATATATTTCCTTCAAGTCACCGTTAGATTCAAGTGGGAATCAACGATCAGCATGCTCCTCATCATGTGTTTGTTGTCTTCTCATTGGCTGAGAAATCCAAGCTGGCAGCTCAAATTATGGACTTCGTTCAGCAGTAATAATGGGCCGAAAAACTGACTTGGGTTGACGAGAGTCAGCTTATAACCCAATAATCTCCACCTTGGAAGCTGACTTCATATAGCACAGCTCCACCAGAACAAAGCTCCACCCAAAAATAAACAGCAGCATGCTCTGACCGCCAGAAAATGCAACATCCCTTCTTCATCAGCAGAAAAACTCTCATCTTCAATCTTCGTCTTCGATAGTGCAAAAAACCAGAGATACCCGCCTTTCATACGCTCATTGTACCTGCAATCATTCAATGCAGAGAAGTCTCAAGCAATGCTTGAACTTAAGGTTAGTAACGACTTTAGTCCCCATATCTGCTGGATTATCAGCAGTAGGAACTTTCAGCAATGTAACAGTGCCAGAATTCAACAATTCTCGAATGTAATGGTATTTAACCTCGATATGTTTAGTACGCTCATGGTACACAGGATTTTTAGACAAATGAATAGCAGACTGACTATCAGAATAAATCACAGCATATTTATCAATCAGTTTTGCTTCAAATAATAATCCTTGTAACCACACAGCTTCTTTGCAAGCATCACATATGGCAATGTATTCAGATTCAGTAGTAGAAAGCGCAACAAGAGGTTGCAACTGGGATTTCCAGGATACACAATTTCTACCAAATGTAAACACATACGCAGTATTTGATTTTCTAGAATCTCTATCACTTGCAAAGTCAGCATCAACATATCCAATTAAATCAGGCACAGGCATTTTATTTCCATACACAAGGCCAACAGACAGTGTACCAGATATGTATGCAAGCACATATTTCAAAGCATGCCAATGTTCTAATCCGGGATTAGACATATATCTACTAAGCAATGAAACAGCATAAGACAGATCAGGCCGGGTACTTATCATAGCATACATTATTGAACCAATAACATTTGCATATGGGACAGATTGCATTCTTATCGATTCAGATTCATTTTTAGGACATTGAGCCTTACTTAATGCAAAATGAGCAGCAATAGGAATTTGCACAGATTTACACGACAGATTGTAAAACTTAGCAATCAGCTTCTCTAAATATGATTTTTGATGCAATTTCAGCCAGCTTTTATTTCTGTCTCTATCAATATTCATGCCCAGAATTTTCTTAGCTTTACCCAAGTCTTTCATATCAAAAGCAGAGTTTAAATCAGACTTTAACTTATTTATCTTAGGCAAAGACTTAGAAATTAGCAGCATGTCATCAACATACAGCAACAAATAAACAGGGCAGTCATTTAGATCAGCAAAATAAAAGCAGCTATCGAAACTACTTCTCACAAAACCAATGCTCAATACAAATGAATCAAAACGTTTGTACCACTGCCTAGGACTCTGTTTCAAACCATATAACGATTTATTCAGCTTGCAAACATAATCAGGATGCACAGAATCAACATAGCCCTCAGGCTGCCTCAAATAAATCTCTTCATCCAAATCACCATGCAGAAAAGCAGTCTTAACATCAAGTTGTTCCAATTCAAGATCAAAGCAAGCAACCAAAGACAGCATAATTCTGATAGTTTTAAATTTCACAACCGGAGAAAAGATTTCATGATAATCAATGCCTTCACGCTGAGCATACCCCTTAGCTACAAGCCTCGCTTTGTATCTAGGGGGATCAGACTCAGTGATTCCCTCTTTAATTCTCAGCAACCATTTACAGTCAATAATTTTATGAGACTTTGGCTTAGGAACAAGCACCCAAGTCTTATTAATTTTCAGGGAATTCATTTCGTCATTCATAGCAGCAAGCCATTTATTTTTATCTTTTGAACTTACGGCTTCCAAGTAATTTTCAGGTTCAGCATGCACAATTTCATTAGCAGCCAGCAATGCAGTAAACACCAAATCAGCATACGAGTAATTAACATATCTGGGATTAGGCCTGGTTTCTCTTCTAGGTCTGTCACGGACTAACTGATAATTAGCAAGGTTTTCATTATTAGAGACATCAAGGTGCTCGACATCAAGCTCAGGGCCTTGGTTCTCACCATGATCCTCAGCCTCAGCACCTTGATTCTGATCAGAATCATGCTGATCAGATTGCTCAGGGGAAGGGACATTATCATTTTCAATTTCTATGGGTTGTGGGACATTATCAGCATTAACAGTTCTAGGTATATTCGACTCCACCTCAAACTGGACACTAGCAGGCTCATTATCATGCAAGGCAGATTCAGCGGACAATGATTTGTAAGGAAAAGCATTTTCATCAAAGATAACATCCCTACTGATAATAATCTTGATACCCTTTGATTTATAGTCCCACAGCCTATACCCTTTTACCCCAAATTGATACCCCAAGAAAATACATGGAATAGTTCTAGGATCAAGCTTGCCATCTTTGGTGTGTGCATAGGCAGCGCACCCAAAGACCCTTAAGTGTCCAAGATCAGGACTCCTGCCAGTCCAAACCTCAATGGGACACTTAAGCTCAAGCTTCCTATTAGGGCACCTATTAACTAGATAAGTAGCAGTGGCCAAAGCTTCACCCCAGAACCCTTTTGGGAGTCCCGAAGTGAAGAGAAGGCCCCTGACCTTATCCAGCAAGGTCCTATTCATCCTCTCAGCAACTCCGTTTTGCTGAGGGGATGCCCTAACAGTCCTATGCCTCACAATACCCTTGCTAGAACAGAAAGTATCAAACTCAGCATTGCAAAATTCAAGCCCATTGTCAGTTCTTAAAACTTTTAGACTTTTACCAGTTTGATTTTCCTCTAAGACCAACCATTCTTTAAATTTTGAAAAGGTTTCATCTTTAGTTTTTAAAAGAAAGGTCCAAACATGCCGAGAAAAATCATCAACAATGCTGAGAAAATATTTACAACCACCATGAGAAACATACGATTCAGGCCCCCACAAATCAGAATGCACATACTCAAGCACAGACTTAGACAGATGCACACCATCACCAAAAGGCAGTCTATGTTGCTTAGCCATAACACAGCATTCACAAAATGGCAGATCAGAAATCACAGCTTTACCAAACAAACCTCTTTTATTTAAAGCTAGCATGCCATTGTAACTTATATGCCCTAACCTCAAATGCCATTTAACAGAATCAGAAACAGCAGCAGTGGCAGCAACAGCATTCACAGTTTTATCATCAAAACAGCCATCAAGCACATACAAACCATAATGTTTAGTACCAGTAAGAACAACTCGATTACCCTTGGACACAATCAGCTTCCCATTATTAACCCTATATGAACATCCAGTGTCATCAAGAGTTCCTAATGAAATTAGGTTTCTTTTAAGGTCAGGGACAAGCCTTACATTAGTCAAGGTTACATGCTTACCATTGTTCATTTTTAAATTTATGGACCCAATGCCGATAACCTGACAGCTATTGCTGTCAGCCATGAAAACCTGCTCATGTGCTATCTCACTTAGTCCCTCAAACCAGCTGGCATGAGGGCACATGTGAAAGGAGCACCCGCTGTCCAGAATCCACTGATCAGCGCTAGACCGATCAGTGACACTCAAGACCTCAGGCGCTGCACCATCACATTTATTTGTGGTTGCAACATTGGTTTCATGGTTGCCATTTGTGTTGGTCCTATTCAGCCACTTATTACATTGTTTCCTCAAGTGACCGACATTACCACAATAGTAACATTTTCGAGTTTCTTTACTAGCACTATTATTATTATTACTAGGTTTGACATCTTTTCTTTTATCATGCCTAGGTTTGTTGCTGTTATTATTGTTGCTTTTAAATCTGTTGAAATTATTACTAGGGGTTTTATTCTTGACAAACAGTCCAGAACCAGACCTACTTTTCTGATTCTTTAACTCAGACTCCCTAGTTCTCAAGGCAGAACACAACAGATCATATGCAGGCACAGTTCCAGTGTATTGAAATGCATCTTTAACTACTTGATACTGATCAGGCAAAGAATTCATTAATATCATCACAATACTAGTATCATCCAATGCAAATGGAGTATCATTCAGCAGCAAAGACATTTTCAGAAACTCATCCAAGTTCTCATCAATAGACTTAGAACTGTCCATTTTAAAAGCAAACACTGAGGCTTTCAAATATGCTAGGTTAGGGGCATGCTTATTAGAGTAGAGGTCTCCTAACTTGGTCCAAAGAGCAGTTGGAGTTTTACAGGTGCTTACCTTCCTGAGCACTGAGTCAGCCAGGCTCAAAACAAGGAGATTATACGCCTCATCCTCGATTTCAGATTTTCTTTTCTTCTGATCTTCGCTCCATTTTTCAATCTTTTCTTCCAGTGCTATGGAAACTTTATAATGGCTCAGTAGAGCCTTCATCTTCATGCTCCATACTCCGAAATCAGCTTTGCCATCGTAGGCACTGACTTCAATTCGACCAGCCATTAGCTCTCGCAAGAAATCACAAAAGAAAATATTAGTGAAGCGAAGAATTCAAAGATTATTCGAACAGTCACAAATCTTGAACAGATCGAACACAAGCTCTGATACCACTGTAGTAAATCTAGCCTAATCAGATTCACTAATTCAAGCAAATCTTAGACTAACAAGCACAGCACACAAAAACAGCAAAGAAAGAAAACGGAAAAACTGGAAACAAACACACCAGATTTCTTCCCGTGGTTCAGAACAAGCCTTATACAAGACTTGAACCTACGTCCACGTTGAGCTCACTGCGGCTCGGGTCTTTGCACTATGTTGAAACGCCGGTGACGCCAAACGGTCGAACGGAACAGTTCAGGTACAGATACTACGCTATTACAGAGCTGTACGCTCAATAGCACGAATCAGTTCTCAATCCGAGAACACAGAGATGACTAACGCTATTACAGGCCTCGCAAGGACCAACTCGGCGTATACAAGCCACTCTACAATTGAATCTACTCTATAGAACGAGTAGAGCGCAGATCTGAACTCGGATCATCAAGGGACTCGCAGATGATGGAGATTGGCTGGAGAAAAGATGAAGTTTCAGTGTGTGAAGAAGAAACCCTAGCAGCTGAAGAACGACTGATATTCTATCTGCATCTCAGAATGTGATGCTTATATATTTCCTTCAAGTCACCGTTAGATTCAAGTGGGAATCAACGATCAGCATGCTCCTCATCATGTGTTTGTTGTCTTCTCATTGGCTGAGAAATCCAAGCTGGCAGCTCAAATTATGGACTTCGTTTAGCAGTAATAATGGGCCGAAAAACTGACTTGGGTTGACGAGAGTCAGCTTATAACCCAATACGAATGAAGAGTGGCCGAAACTTCAAATCTGATTATTGATTTCCAAATGAACTTCGATTAGAAGAATGATGATGTATTTCAGAGTATCTCCAAATGAATTTCGATTTCCAAATGAACAAGCACCTACAAATGATCTTCGATTTCAGAGTACTAAAACTTCAAATCTGAATGAAACTTTATAAACTTCTGAACGGAGAAGAAGAGCGACCAACCTCGTGTGGAGACTGTAACGGACCAATCGCATATGCGAGTCTCGATTTTCGATTTTGATGTAACGGACAAATCACACATCTAATCGCGTCATCGGATTTCGGAAATCAGAAGTAGTCGCCAGGCAATTGATGCGGAGAATGACGATTGAGTTCCTGAGGGGATTTCGAAAATCGGAAATCGGTAGTCGGCAGGCGTGACTCGTGAGGTGAGGCGGCTGAAAAAACACATTAAAAAAATTAGGATTTGTATTTTTGTTTTAGGGTTTCTGGGCAGGGTAAATGGGCCTGGGTCGGGTAGGGTACCAACGGACCGAGTAGAAGGGTCGGGTCGGGTTTGAATTAAGAGACTCATACCCTGCCCAGTAAACGGGTAAGGGCATATCGGGTAGATTTTCGAACCGGATCAGATTTTGGATCGGGTCAAAAACGGGTGGGTCGGGTCAGATTTTAGGGTCGGGTCAGTGTGGTGACCCCTAATTACATATGATGCCTTTTGTAATGTTTTTTTGTTCCTCTGTTGCTGTGGGAAGTTCTTGGTCAACAATTTATATGTTTCCTCAGCTGACTTTTTTGTTTCAGTTGGGCATAATTTGTTTACTTGTATTTAATGGGTTTTCATTTCGATTCTATCACCAATTTATGTCATGCTGTTCATTTCATTTCATTGTCATCAATAGTGACGAATGAAGGGTCGTGGTAGTTTTATGCCCTGTTTAAAATAAGTTTGGGTTTTATTACCAGAGACATTTATCTGAAGGATCGTTTTTTAGTTTATGTCAGCGCAAACTCAAGGTAGGAACCACACGACGCTCTTAGAGTTAAATATGGTGATCGTGTGCCGCAGGCTCTTGATTTTGAAGTTGGATCAGATATTATTGGTGTCAACAATAGAACAAAGCTTCCAATAATCATCGCCTCTGCTATCACCGACTAGGGGTGGCAAAACGGGCGGGCGGGCGGGTATCGGGCGGGTTGTAAACGGTTAGCGGGTTAAGCGGGTCAAACCCGTTAAACCCGTTTAGCGTTAGCGGGTTTAGCGGGCGGGTTCTTAACGGGTAGCGGGTTAAGCGGGTTTACCCGGTTAACCCGTTCAACCCGTTTAACACGTTTAGCCTGGTTAACCCGTTTAACCTTTTTAGTCTAAAAAAAATTATATTTGTTTCATTGTCAAATAATAAATTTATAATGTGAGAGATTCCACAATGTATGACAATGATACATGCATCATCGTTGAACCAGGTCAATGTTGAATGATGCAAACGAAGAAACATGTCAACTTGCTCAGAGTTTGAATAGAAACTGTCAACAAGCAAATGAGAGGATATTATTCCGTTTAGCGGGTTAAGAGCGTTAGGCCGTTTAGCCCGTTAACCCACCTAACCCGGTTAACCCGCCGAACCCGTTCAACCCAGTTAGTTTTAAATATGATTAAATATGTTTCAAAATGAAATATTGAATTCAGATTAGAGCTTAACTCTCGTTTAATTTAAAACATGATTATATGTGTTTCATGTTTCTCATCCTCGAGATTAACCACAGGAAAAATCCGTAGATGTTTTTTATATTGGTTAAAAGAATTGTAGTGTATCACTATTTAATATTTCAAAAAATTATTATTAAAAAAATTTTCAAAAAATCAGTTATCAACATTTCCTAAATATTCCCATCAAAAAAAAAACATTTCCTAAATATTTATTTAAAATATTTTACTAACTTAAAATAATACAATATATTTGATAATTTATATATTTATTATATAATTTTTTAAATAAAAATATATAATAAGGTAAACGGGTTAAGCGGGTTTTACCCGGATAACCCGTTTAGTAAACGGGTTTCGGGTTTATTCAACCCGTTAAGTAAACGGGCGGTTAACGGACGGGTAGCGGCTAACGGCTTAGATTGCCACCTCTATCACCGACTGCCACTCCAAATTGGCGAAGCTGAAACTGTAATGACGAATGCAATTTGGTGGATTTCAAAGATTTTCTTGCCTATGTGAGTCTTGATGACGAGGTCACGGGGGCGTTTTGAAGCCCTAGGAAGTTGCGATGTCTCACTAAGCCCAATGAAAGAGGGTACTGTTGGAGATTTTAGGTTTATACAATGTATGACATGTGTAAAACCTTGTAAAGATGTTGTTTGAATGAAATGTATCATTTACAACTCTTGTTAAACTGTGTTTTGAGCCCGCCGGAAGTCATGCGTGCGATCGCACTAGAGTCCATGCGAACGCATGAGCTTGTGTTTTGTGTGACGATCGCGATCGCATGAGTTTCATGCGAACGCATGAGAATTTGATGCGACTGGTTTTCTTGTGCGAACGCACAAGGAGGACTGTGCGAACGCACAAGGTCAGTGCAAAAGTGCGACCGATCGAGAACGCATGAATTTCATGCGACTGGTCTGTCTTGTGCGAACGCATAAATGAGAACTGTGCGATCGCACAAGAGTGTTCTAAATCACAAATTCTCACTGTCATGCGAACGCATGACTTCGCAGTTCAGAGCGGTTCATGTCAGTTATTGGTAGTTCATTGGCGGTTCGTTCTGGATTTGTATGGATGATCTTGGACTGGAAAAACACAAAAAAAGAATAATAAGAAAGTTTGAAGAAAGTAAGGGCTTGGCTCTCCTTCAATTGATCTTGTTTTTCGAAACATAAATACATCTATCTCGCTATCCATTACAAGGGGACTGTTGTCTTATCCCTATTTGTTGATTTCGTAATCCCTACCCGGTCGAAATAACAAATCAGGAAAGCGAAGGAACTTCGTGATTCAACGGCATCCAAGGTTTTCACCATTTGAAGCACTCAGAGACAACCGGGCGACTTACAATCTGATTTGTTATTTTCAAGATGTCTGCTGCTTCGGTGAAAGAGATGACGAAGAACTTTGGGAAACTGGAGAAGTTCGAAGGAGTGAACTTCAGGAGATGGCAACAAAAAATGCATTTTCTGTTGACAAACTTGAAGGTAGTGTATGTCCTGTCTACCCCTATTCCGGAAGTCAGTGATGATGCTCCAGTTGATGCAGTAAGGAAAAGGAGTAAATGGGAGAATGATGACTACATCTGCCGTGGTCATATTCTCAATGGTATGACTGATCCCTTATTTGATCTTTATCAAACTGTGGAATCCGCAAAGGAACTGTGGGATGCTCTTGAGGCAAAATACATGCTGGAAGATGCATCAAGCAAGAAATTTCTTGTAACTTCAATAGTTACAAGATGGTCGATGCTAGACCAGTGATGGAGCAATTCAATGAATTGACTCGCATCTTGGGGAAGTTTGCTCAGTACAAAATGAAGATGGATGACTCCATTGCAGTATCTAGCATCATTGATAAGTTACCACCACTGTGGAAGGATTTCAAGCACAAGCTGAAACATAAGAAAGAGGAGATGTCTCTTGAGGAACTCGGTGGAGAGTTACAAGTGGAAGAATCAATTAGGATTCAAGAGGAGGATGCAAAACAGAAAGAGACTAATGAGTCGTCTTCTGTGCATGTAGTGGAAGACAAGAGAGGTCTTCAGAAATTCAAGGGAAAGAAACGTTTCAATGAGA
Organism: Rhodiola chrysanthemifolia; assembly: GCA_033675395.1. Lineage (NCBI taxonomy): Eukaryota > Viridiplantae > Streptophyta > Magnoliopsida > Saxifragales > Crassulaceae > Rhodiola > Rhodiola chrysanthemifolia. The sequence continues at coordinate 18,562,398 of CM066207.1, forward strand.
AACATGGTAGCAAGTTCGACAAGAAACCTAAGGGTTGCTGTTGGATTTGTGGGAAACCAGGACACTACAAGAATGATTGTAAGTCGGCCAAGAATGAGAAAGGAAAAGGAAAGATGAAAGTTGGGGATAAGGGCAAAGAAAAATGCCCTTCCAATCTTCAAGGTAATCTTTCTATTTCTGATAGTAATTCGAATGTGAATTATGTGTCACTAATTGCTGAAACATTTTATGTTCAGGATGATGAAGTGGCGTGGTGGATTGACTCGGGTGCTAACAAGCACGTGTGCAAAGACCGTCACAGTTTCAGCACTTATGAAACGGTGAAAGAAGGAGCTGTCCTTTACATGGGAAATGAGTCAACCACACCGATAATTGGCCAAGGATCAGTAGTGTTAGAATTTAGTTCTGGAAAAACCCTTGAGTTGTTGAATGTTTTACATGTACCTCTAATCCGGAAAAACTTGGTCTCCGGTAGTTTGTTGAACAAATTTGGTTTTAAGCAAGTGTATGAATCCGACAAATATGTATTGTCGAAGTGTGGTGTCTTTGTGGGATTTGGTTACTTTTGTAATGGCATGTTTATGTTGAATGTAAATAAAGTGATGAATTCTGTTTACATGTCTTCTACTAGTGATGACTTTACTTTGTGGCATGCTAGATTAGGACATGTACATTATGAGCGCATGAATAAAATGTCTAAAGAAGGTCTAATACCTAAAGTTGACATAAATGGCGATAAATGTACTACTTGCATGATCACAAAGATCACTAGGTTGCCATTCAAAAGTATATCTAGATCATCAAACTTGCTTGAACTTGTCCATAGTGATTTGGGTGACTTACATTCTACTCCATCTTTAGGAAATAAAAAGTACTACATAACTTTTATTGATGATTGTTCTAGATATTGTTATGTGTACTTGTTCCATGCTAAAGATGAAGCTTTAGACAAGTTTAAAGTGTATAAAGCTGAAGTAGAATTGATGCATGATTTGATTAAGAAGCTTAGAACTGATAGAGGTGGGGAATACTACGATCCGGTATATTTCCAGATGAATGGTATCATTCATGAGACAACAACACCTTATACACCACAACAAAATGGTGTAGCTGAGAGGAAGAATAGAATCCTGAAGGAAATGGTTAATTCCATGTTATCTTACTCTGGTTTGAGTAACGGATTTTGGGGCGAGGCTATGCTAACGGCCTGTTATTTACTTAACAGAATTCCTAACAAAAGGAATGATGTGACCCCATATGAGCTTTGGCACAAAAAGAAACCAAATCTGAATTATCTCCGAGTTTGGGGATGTAGAGCGGTAGTAAGACTACCGGCTCCCAAAATAACTAGCTTGGGAGAAAGAGGTGTTGATTGCATCTTTGTTGGATATGCTGAACATTCCAAAGCATATAGGTTCTATGTGACTGGAACAAATGATTCAATTTCGGCTCAGTATATAATTGAATCAAGAGATGCAATTTTTGATGAGAATCGATTTTCATCGATACCTAGACCTCAAGATTTGATTTCTAGCTCCACAAGAGCTGTGTTGGATGATGATGGTGACACATCTTCTAACGGAACGTCGTTTGAGCCTCGTAAAAGCAAACGAGGAAGGATTGGAAAATCCTTTGGACCAGATTATCAAGTTTACTTGATTGAGGGTTCTAGAGATGATATTGAGTATCAATACTCATATTGTTATCACATTGATGATGATCCTAGAACCTATGATGAGGCTATGAGGTCTCAAGACGTGTCCTTCTGGAAAGAGGCAATAAACGATGAGATGGATTCTATTGTTGGGAATAATACATGGGTATTATCGGATCTTCCACCGGGTTGCAAGCCATTAGGCTGCAAATGGATTTTCAAAAGGAAAATGAAGGTTGATGGATCGGTTGATAAGTTTAAAGCCAGATTGGTTATCCAAGGCTTCAGGCAAAAGGAAGGTATTGATTTTTTCGATACTTATGCTCCGGTTGCAAGGATTTCTACTATAAGGTTGTTGATTGCACTTGCTGCAATTAATAATCTGGTTGTACACCAAATGGATGTCAAGACAGCGTTCTTGAATGGGGATTTGGATGAGGAAATCTATATGAAGCAACCGGAAGGATTCATTATGCCGGGAAATGAAACTAAGGTTTGTAAGCTGATCAAATCGTTGTATGGGCTGAAACAAGCACCCAAACAGTGGCATCAAAAGTTTGATGATGTAATCTTGTCAAATGGATTCAGGTTGAATCAAGCAGACAAGTGTGTTTACAGCAAATTTGACAACTCCGGAAATGGAGTGATCATTTGCTTGTATGTTGATGATATGTTGATTTTTGGTACAGACCAAAAACAAGTGGACCTTAAAAAGGATTTCTTATCATCAAGCTTCGCTATGAAAGATATGGGAGAAGCGGATGTGATTCTTGGTATTAGAATCAAGCGTGAGAACAAGGGTTTAGCACTGTCACAATCTCACTATGTTGAGAAAGTGCTTAAGAAATTCAACTGTTTGAATTGTTCTCCAGTTAGTACTCCCATGGACCCAAATGTGAAACTTTTACCTAATACGGGTGATGCAGTTTCACAGCTTGAGTACTCTCAAGTCATTGGTTGCCTAATGTATGCTATGACGAGTACAAGGCCTGATATAGCTTATGCAGTGGGAAAATTGAGTAGATATACTAGTAATCCTAGTACTCATCACTGGGAAGCTATAAGGCGGGTACTCAAATACCTTAAGGGGACCATGAATTATGACTTGGTATATGCTTGTTTTCCCTCGGTCCTAGAGGGATATACTGATGCAAGTTGGATTACCAATTTAGAAGATCATTCTTCTACAAGTGGTTGGGTATTCTTGTTTGGGGGAGGTGCCATATCATGGGCTTCCAAGAAGCAAACTTGTATCACCAGCTCGACTATGGAATCTGAGTTTATAGCACTAGCGGCTGCCGGTAAAGAGGCAGAATGGCTAAGAAATTTAGTACATGAGATTCCATTGTGGCCGAAGCCAGTAGCTTCTATATCTATCCACTGTGATAGTAAGGCAACTTTGGCTAAAGCGTATAGCCAAATGTACAATGGTAAATCGAGACACCTGGGCGCTAGGCATAGCGCGGTTCGTGAACTGATCACTCACGGGGTGATTTCGATTGATTATGTCCGGACACATCAGAATCTAGCTGATCATTTGACGAAAGGATTAGCTAGGGACTTGGTGCACAAGTCATGTATAGGGATGGGCTTAAAGCACATCTAAGTCTCTTATCGTAGGACACCTATATTCCCTCTTAGTATGACGCTAAGAGCTGAATTGTGGAAAGCCTATTCTGAGAGACTTGAAGCACATGGTTATATCCATCCCAAGGTTGTGCTTGTATTACCTGCAGAGAAAGGGAGGATGAAGATTATCTTCTTAATGGATCCTTTGGAAAAATGCATTGCAGGTGCATGCAAAAGGAATCCACCTATGTAAGTGTGAAGTGAGCCGCTTCAATTAGCTTGTGTTTGGCTAATCATACACTTATGAATGGATAGGGACACATGGCTATAATAGTGTCCAGTTGTACTTGGATAGTAGTAAACTATGTGCGTGTTTTATTTTCCCGTATTCAAATGAGTTGATGGGTTCAATCCGTAGGACACCCTGATTCTCGAGTATTGGAAAATATTACACTATGTGAAGTTCAATCCGTGGGACACTTCATTTATGCACAAGTTTTGTTTGGTGTGATTGTTTACAATAGAGTATAATCCTAAAATGGGGGAGGATTGTTGGAGATTTTAGGTTTATACAATGTATGACATGTGTAAAACCTTGTAAAGATGTTGTTTGAATGAAATGTATCATTTACAACTCTTGTTAAACTGTGTTTTGAGCCCGCCGGAAGTCATGCGTGCGATCGCACTAGAGTCCATGCGAACGCATGAGCTTGTGTTTTGTGTGACGATCGCGATCGCATGAGTTTCATGCGAACGCATGAGAATTTGATGCGACTGGTTTTCTTGTGCGAACGCACAAGGAGGACTATGCGAACGCACAAGGTCAGTGCAAAAGTGCGACCGATCGAGAACGCATGAATTTCATGCGACTGGTCTGTCTTATGCGAACGCATAAATGAGAACTGTGCGATCGCACAAGAGTGTTCTAAATCGCAAATTCTCACTGTCATGCGAACGCATGATATTCTCATGCGAACGCATGACTTCGCAGTTCAGAGCGGTTTATGTCAGTTATTGGCAGTTCATTGGCGGTTCGTTCTGGATTTGTATGGATGATCTTGGACTGGAAAAACACAAAAAAAGAATAATAAGAAAGTTCGAAGAAAGTAAGGGCTTGGCTCTCCTTCAATTGATCTTGTTTTTCGAAACATAAATACATCTATCTCGCTATCCATTACAAGGGGACTGTTGTCTTATCCCTATTTGTTGATTTCGTAATCCCTACCCGGTCGAAATAACAAATCAGGAAAGCGAAGGAACTTCGTGATTCAACGGCATCCAAGGTTTTCACCATTTGAAGCACTCAGAGACAACCGGGCGACTTACAGGTACTTTGCTTAATCTTCGTGTATAGAGATGGTATACGCATTTCAGTTTTGGCGTGTAACGATCGTGAATTTCAATAGCATGCACCAAAAGTACTTACTGAATTTCAGCTTCCTTACAATTACTAGACAAGTAGCAACGCACCACTATAAAATCTCACATATAATATAATTTTGTTTTATCTAAATAACTTGAAATGTTTATGCTTGAGCTTCAACTCTGGCTCAGTAAAGATTAGTGCTGCTAAGTTTTTAAAATATCGATTTGAACAATAAGTATGTTTCATGCCCCCGAACATGAGCACAACATGAAACTAGTTAATTTTTCACAAGAGCAAACAACAGCAGACTTTCCAGCCCTTCTAATTGCTACTACATGTTACGAAAGGTCACCATCCATTACTTCCGATCATCTTCATAACATCATGTTCATGACCTCGCTTGAACATTCATTTCAAAAGCTCCATCTATTTGCCATACCCGACGCTTTGTGACAATACTCTTTACTTTTGGACATAGTGTCTGCAAGAGTTCAATTAGCAATTTTTCATTGGGCTGCCCCTTAATTGCTGTGATGGTTAAAGTTTGAATACTGTCATAGCTTGTATGTTTTTGGGCTTCAGATTTCAACAGTTCCTCAGCTGCTCCTTGTTCTTTATCGATGTTGTAAAGACCTTCGAAATCCCAGTCACAGTACAACTGCATCAAGATTAAGAGGGGTAAAAATAAGTTGTGGATATTTGTAAACGTAAAAAATAAATTAGCGCACTTACATCAACAGTCAAACTTTGCAGATTGGGAGCGCTTCTAAGAAGACATAATGTAAACAATATATCTTTCGAGAGACGAACATCTACAGATCTCAAAGTCAAACACTTCAGCTTTTCAAGGGGAGTTGGAGTGCGGCTTGAACAATTCTCAGGTAAGGGCTGCTAAGGCGTCATAAATTCTGAGTGTTATCGGACATGTTGTATAAATGATGGTCCAAATTAATAAAAGAAATTGGATATGATTTATCTTACCTCTAATAAAAAGAAATCATAAGTAAGTTCCTTGATCATAGACAAAGAACACAAACACTCGAGCGTGCTGTACAGCTGTGGAGTATCTGTTCTGTTAAACTCAGACTGACCCGTCCCCAATAATGAGACAGAAGTAAGCTTTGGATTGTCCTTGAAAATGATGAACTCCAAGCTATGGTCATTGAAGTAAAAGGTCTTGAGATTAAGTGTTTCTAGAGCAAATGGGCCCTTAAGCATCAAGTACTCGATTGTCAATGTTTCAAGCAGCAAGCACCCAGAGATAAGACTTTCAAGTAAGCTCGGAGCTATATCAACATTACAGAGACTAAGACATGTTAAATTAGCAAAGCCCTTAAAGTCTGAAGGACGTATAAGCTTAATGAAATGCAAGCTTAACTTCTCCAATTCACGACAATGGAATAAACACGAGGGCATAGGAAAACAATTATCCCCGGGTTCCTCGTACTCGACAGCATCAATTTCAATCTTTTGCACAACATTGTTCGACAGGACACGTAACCACATGTTTATATCCACCGTTATATTCTCAATTTGGGGAATGCATAAAGTAAATTCACGAATAGGGCCACAGTGGAGCATGAGAACTCTATCAACGGCCCTAACGTGCTGCATAGGATCCAACATCACAAGATGTTCATCAAAATCCCAGAAGTCTGAGTTGAACTCCAGCTTCCTTAAGCCAGTCCAACAATATCTCCATTTATTCGACAAAATACTAGTAGCAACAGCATCTTTTATGCTCAGGCAGTCAAGAATGTGCTCCCTTAAATGCACAGGAAGCTCACTGATCCTATCCACACCATCCTCAACCCTAATTCCCCAACAACCAACAGTCATATCTTCTTTGCACACACTAATTTCAAACCTGTTTTATGAATAAAAAGTTAAAAACAAAGCATTGAAACACACAGTTCATATCTTCCTCGTAAATTGACCCAATAGAAGAATTCAGTTCAGCGACAGTCAGGCAAACCCTAAATGGAAAAAATTAACACTCCGAGACTTTAAAATTGATTGAACTGTAAATAATAAAAAATGTAACTAAGCTCACCGTCGATCTCTCGGTCAGAGATTATTGACGAGAACAACTCCGATTATTGACTGCCACTCCAAACTCGAGACGCTGAAATGCCAGACTGTGATTTGGTGGAATATCGAAAATCACTGTCTCCGTCTCTGAATCGATACTGTTTACTGGATCACGTTAATGCGCTAAAGAGCTGCGATGTAGGTCGGGGGCAGGCTTGGCCCAAATGTCTAACTAAGCCCATTTATTTTGGGTTTCCTAGCCCAATACGAGTCCTTTAATTTTCAAACTTCATTCTTTCCTACTACTTTGAATTAACTCTCGAGTTTTTATTAGAAATGATCCAAAATGAGCTTGATATATTAGAAATGTCCCACGTGAGTTTCATATTTTAAAAATGACTCATTTTTAATGAAATCGGATTCGCAGGATCTGGTTTTCTGTGTTTTTCAAAACATCGGATCCCCAGGATCCGGTTTTCCGTATTTTTTACAAAACTGGATCCCAGAATCCGTTGTTATGTGCAAACTCAACACGTGGAGTTCTCTCATTCGAACGCGCACATAACACCGGATACTGGGGATCCGATTTTGTAAAAAATACGGAAAACCAGATCCTGGATATCTGGTGTTTTGAAAAACACAGAAAACCTGTCATGGGAATCCGATTTCATTAAAAATGAGTCATTTTTGAAATATGAAACTCGCGTGGATCATTTCTTAATATTTTGAAACTCATTTGGGTCATTTCTGAGAAAAACTCTAACTCTCCACCGTCACATTATCAATAGTTCTTTATGGTTGTCAATTTTATTGTAAATATGATTATTTCCTTTTACAAAAAGTAGGCAATAATTTCTATTTATAAAAGATAACAACAGGAATCTGAACAAATAAGATGAAGTTGGGCTTGCTATAGTTTTGACGACTTAAAGCTAAGTAACATCAACAAATATATATTTGAGTTCAAGTTGTAGCTTAGCTTCAACAAGTATTCAAAATAAACATACCTCGAACTTCGAAGATAAAAAAACATGAGCAAATAACTGAGTTAGGAGAGATGGCACATCACTATCATCACTACACACTAGTGAGTATTCAAAACAGCAAAAGAGCACCTGCACGGAGCAAAGACTTCAGACGGACAGCAGTTTCTTACCTTCCAAGTGCTTCTACATGGCCCAAGAACTTCATAAATCGGCTTCCTGCCAAAGGTAGCACGCCACCTGAACTCAATAAAAGGCAACAAAGAGGACTTCAAAGCTAGGACAAATTAACTAGCTTGGAGCAGTGAGATGCTCCACTTCGCCTCACGCCAAGAGAGGTGACCATACCACCGAAGCCAGAAAAGCACCAAATGCAACAAATGCAGTCACTAAAACTAACACTAAATCCTACAACTAAAATCTCAACTAAAACTAAAACTTAGACTAAAAAACACAAGAAAAGAATAACCAAGAAAAACCTATACAGAGTTACAAAACAGTCACCGACAACACGCCAAGGCCTCCGTGCCACAGCTGAGTCTTCTAAGACCTTCATCAAAAAGATAAGCTCCAATCCCACTAGAGCACCCAAATTGCCACCAGCACCAGCACACCACCCGCCCCACCATACATCCAAACCCACACCCCCTGCAGTCACGCTCTCCCAACACTATACGCCACCACCCCAAAACACCAGCAGCGACCCTCGCACCGCAACCCACCACCTTCCCGTCCGAAGCCATAGCAACAACAGAGACAAGCGTAGTTCAGTCCAAGAGATCGACCGGAAAAGGGATAGGGACTCCGCAGATACAGAGGACGACAGAGAGGGATGAGGGGATGACCTGCGGCAGGGGGAGAGAGCAAAGGGCGAAGGGACAAGGGGGAACAAGCGCGGAAGGGGGCGGCGAAGGCAGAAGACCACCGGAAACCAAAGCCAGGCGCCCGCCGGCGGAAGAGGAACAAAGATGAAAGCTTTAAAGCTGTTTTGCGAAAGTTCCGGGAGCCTCTGGGTGAAGAAGAGAGAGAGGGTACTAAACTAGTATATCTTGTTATTTTCATGTATGGGAGAAAGTTTTAGCTAGTATGTCAACGAATTATGCCTGCAAATGTAGATAACTAAGTTAGAAACAATCAGCCACATGAAGTTTTAACAAAGGCTTACAAGTGATACAAGTTTTATCATATGAAAAAGGACCGGTGGCCGGTACAGAGGATATATTTTTGTAAAAATACAACCTTATCACAGTCACTGATTTGGTCATTTGCACGTATGCGATTAAATCTTGTATTAAATCTCAATTATGGTCAATTTCTCGGTGACGAATTATAAATTATTCGTGACGAACTATGTTGTACTTTTAATTTCTAAACGACGAATTATAAGAAAATTTTAACGAACTTTACATACCAAAAAATGTACTTTGTATATGATCTTTACTCATTATCTTATAATAAAAGGTGAAAGAGTGAAAGGATAAAGTTTCCATAATACGGTAAGGTGAAAACCAATAAAGTCAGATGCACTTTTCAAAGTTGGTCTTTAAGGTATTTCATTTTTCAATATGACCCACCTTGTCTTCTAAGCAGTGTTCTAAAAAACGGTCGCCTAGGCCGCCTAAGTGGCCTTTTTCTAGTACCCGTTCCGTTTTATCCAATTAGGCGGTCCTGGTCGGTCGGGGCGGCGTCTGGGCGGTCCTGGGCGGCGCCTGGGCGGTTAAATCGGCTTCTGGGCGGTCTAAATTGGTTTCTCGGCGGAATGGTCAACTACATGTCAATAGTCAAACTTGAAGGGCTTATTTGTTAATTTTTAAAAATTAACTTGTTGAAACTAGGGATTTAGATTTCAATGCTTCAGTTTGTATTGTTTCTGCTGCATGTTTCTTATTTTTCATAATTTGGATTTGATTAAATGTTCATATTTCTTTGCAATGTGCATGAAGCCATGAACTGATTAGAAGTCTACATTCTGGAGAATATGGAAGAAGAAGTTTTTATATTAATTAATATATATATAATTATATATTTTAAAAAATTAAAAATTTAAAACCGATTAATCCCCGCCTAGGCCCCGATTAATCCTTGGAGACCCTTTCCGCCCGATTAGCGCCTAACGTTTTCTGGAACACTGCTTCTAAGACGCTCGGAAAGGGAATTTTTTAGTAGGGGGATGGCATTATTGGAGAAGGTCTGATTCAATAAAAAAAGTCTTGGCCTTCACCATATTGTTTTTTTTAAAAAATAAGATCTAATTATATATGTTTATTTCTAAGTTATTCATATTTATATGCATGTTTTAAGAGTCTTACTCAAATAACGAGGAATTGAATGCATAACTTAATCTTTTATATTTTTGCACATGTTGTTTAAAGTTTTCTCAGTAAAATAAATGGTTGCACATTGATTATATGCTTATTTACAGATAAAGGAATCTTTGCAAACAATTTTTTTGCAAACAAAAATTCAAAATATTAACGGTCCTTGATTTGATCATTTGGACGTATGTAATTAAATCCCACATCGTATTGGTTTCTCGGCGATAAATTATTGACCACTTTGACGAACTATGTCGTAATGGTGGTTTCTCGACGATGAATTATATGTTACTTTTAACGAATTTGAAGTTTGCACCAAAAATCAGATTTGCACCTGATCTTTTCACCGTATTTATATTCATCTGACTTTTTCAATTTTAGGATAACATCCACCTAATTTCTGAAAATTGATTACCAATTTATCCATTTTTTGTTGAGCACTAGGGCGCTATAGCGAACGATGCCTTAGATCTACTATGTATTATAGGATAATTAAAAGCTTATCGATGCATATTATAATAAAGGGAAAAGGAAAAGTACGTACGCATTAATGCTTTGAGCTTTCGGTATTTTCCAATTGAATATTCAAACTATTGATTTTTTTTCCAATCAAGGACAAAATAAAAAATAAGTTGATGAATTTTCGAACACCAAGCATTGTAACTTTTTTCTATAAATAAATTCCACTATTATAAGCAAGGAATGGACAAGCCCCAAACTCATGTCGGTGCCTCCGAGGGAGTTCGAACTGTCGACCTCCTGGTCATTCGACCAAGACTGTGACCGCTAGACCATTGCCCATGATGCCAAGCACCGTAGCTACACCGTGATTAAATTGCGAACTCATTCATGTAAACCTTGTAAAAAATACACCGACGATCTCATCATAAAATCTTATCGTATTGGATCGATATTTCTTCTTTAACATCAATCTTTATATTAAGTCATTATTATCGGGGTTCATATGATTGAGTTTGCAATTTTATCACGTTGTAGCTATGGTGCTCGATGTTTGAAAATTTATCAATTTAATTTTTATTTTGCCATTAATTAAAAAAATAAATAGTTTAGACTTTCAATTAAAAATGATAGATAGTTCAAGACACTAATTTTTACTCTATAATAATTAATAAATAATTAGTTTTGGTCACGACCCTCAGGATTAATTAACCAGCCATGTAAGCGCTGACCGATATCTATTTGGCCCAAAATTCCTGACTAGATTTAAGACGTCGTTAATGAAAATCATAACAGTTGCGCTCTCAATCAAAAATGGGAAATTGATAATCAGCTTCATAAATTGAAAAAGAAGATAACGAATTGGTCCAAATTAAGGAAAATGAAAAAATCTGATTATTATTTTCAATTAGTGAACGAATATGAAGACATAAAGCAATATAGAGGAAAGATCAGATACAAACAGAAAAATTCGTTAAAAGTGGGTCATGGTTGAGTAACCAAATATATGACATAGTTCGTAGAAAGTGACTTATAATTCGTCACCGAGAAACCAACCATACAACGAGATTTAATCCAACCCGTCCAAATAACCAAATTAAGGACTGTCATTGGTTTGCATTTCTTACAAAAATATGGTGTATACACCGGATCATTTTTCAAGCAAAACAAATAAATGAAAGAGATTTGGTAATAATAACTTAGTGGGATCAAAATATTCTTTTTCTATTTAATTGAAAGTGAGATATATTTACAAAGTTAAGATATAAGCAAGGTATCAAGTGGTTGAGTATATTTACCTTACATTCATAAGGTCAATGGTTCAAATTACACCAATGATACTTTTCTCCCACAATTTGTGTGAGTTCGAAAAAAGAAAGAAAGATATAAGCAACATTTGACAATGGTAAATATAAAGATAACTCAAAAGATAAATGTCAAATTAAAGTTTTCGTAATGAAACTTGAAGTACGATAAAAATATATTAAGGATATCAAAGTTTCATACATTGTTGGAACCCTTGGATTTTGATGATTACAAACACTTAGATAATATGTTGCTTAAGTGTGCAGAAATCCATAAACAGATTCGTAGAATCATGAGTTGGCGTTTGAAGATCTAGAATAAAGATCCATGAAGATGTGCGCCCAACTTAGAAGATCTCAAAGGTATGATGCGAAATATCAATTGAAGATACGCGCCCACTTAGGAAGATCTCGAAGATATGATTGCAGTTAGTGATTGAAGATCGAAGATATGATTGGAAATCAAGAAGATCCAAAGAAGATACAATTGGTCAAAGAATATTGAGGATAATATTCTGCAGGCCAGATTTGGGAAGTTCGATCTTTTGAAGTAACTGATTTAGGAAAGATTACGGATGGAGTCTTGACTAATCAGATTACAATCTATCGGGTTTGGAAAGTCGATTTGGGCCATATCGTTCAGGATCATATTTCGGGATCCTCTAAAACCCTATTTAAGGAACTAGGGTTAACCAAAGAAGGCTCGGCGTTTTTGGGAGAACAGAGCGACTGCATTCGAAGAGCAAGATAGCTGAGATTGCACGCACGAAGGTTTGAGGTTCGAATCTGATTACCTAAGTCGGGTTGAGTAGAGGTCATCAAATAGAGTCTAGTGAAAAGATCTAGTTTGTAAACCCTACAAGTATATCAGAATAAAAGGTAATCTGATTCGCAAATCCTTTCAGAGAAATCTGAAAGGTAGTGGTTTTTATCTTATCATTATTGTGATAAGGTTTCCACTATATATTCGTGTGCAATTACTCTCAGTCGTTTACTTTCCTACATAATTATTTCCGCCGCTATCTGACCATCAGACGGAAAAGCACTTCGTGACTTCCGTCTGACAGACTGCTAACACTAACGATCCAACATACATCTATCTCGAGCAGCTCAAATGAATTCTTCGAATTGGTAAATTCGTGAATTCTTTTTTCATCTTATCCTAGAGGTATGCGTTTTGCACTAATTGCACGTTCGATATTTAACCTTCAGGTGGAAGAGTCTTCATCATTCTCACCGTTTCCTGCATCAACTTCATCATCTTCATCATCACTGGGTATCTCAGGGCACGCACCAGTCGGTTAATTCTCTTTCTTTGCTCCTGCTCGGCCTCCAAAATGATCTCCAGTTTGCTCAGCAACTTTCCTCTTTCAGCATTGGACATTCTTGTTCCAGCAACAGACCTTCTCATAGACAACTCAGGAGCGTCCTTCCTTTTCAGCCCGCATTCCTTCAGGTCGTTCACATGGCGACCAGTGGCGGACCCAGGATTTTTTTTGACTGGGGGCGAGTAAATAAAAAATAAAGATAAAATAAAATAATATTATAGTTGCTCTCTGCGAGTTCTCATTTTCATAAAGCGTTCTATCACATCATCGTCAATCTTTTTCAATATAACAAATAAGACAACCACACAAAAAAGAATCTGCCATACAGTTGCGTAAATTTGTCTTCACGATGTTCATGGAGGAAAAACATCTCTCAACAGTTGCAGTGGCAACGGGCAATGTCAACACTAGCTTCAAGAATCGATATACCAAAATATATGTGCGGTGTTTTCCAGTATCCACCATTACTCTAGCAAGAGCACCAAGATCGTTCAAATTCATAAATCTTTGCTTTGAAATCATAGTTTAATGAACATTTTATTTTCACTGAACAAAGCAACAACTGATAATCATAATCCTTCCATGCACTCAGACCCACCCTACTCCAGGCCATCACAGGGGCGGACGCACCCTAACAACTAGGGGGGCACTTGCCACCAATCATTTTTTAGATTTTCCTATTAATGTATATTTAATTAATTTAATGCCCCCATTAATTTTTAAGTTCTGCCCACATTCATTAATTTGAAAATATATTTGAAGTTCTATTCTTACTAAAAACAAACCTAACCTTATAAACAAACAAATTAAGTTTAACTTCTAATTTCAAATAAGTCTAAACCTTGAATCAAAAAAAAAATAAAAAAAAAATAAGTCTAAACCAGTAACCAAACAAAAAATTTCAAACATCAAATTAAAATTAGGGTTTAAACTTATTACTTCGGTCTTCGACACAACGGCAGTCCATTCGATTAGAAAATTCAGAGAGTCGACAGATTGGAACAGAAGACAGGGGCGAACGCACCCTTCTGATGCTCATCAATCGTTTGCTATTGTGGTAAACCTTCTGAACCTTGGTCAAGCGTGATTTCATCCTTCTGAACCTTTGAAATCACAGAAGTAGGGAGCAACCTTCTGCTATTTTTAATGATGCTGCTTGGTTTCTTCACCTTTTATTATTATTATGATTATCAGTTTTTTTTAAGCTGGAGCGGAGCCAGCAGGTTTATTACTGGGTTCAAAGCGCCTGAACCGTGGCAAAAGGAAAATCCCTCAAGCGCCGGGCTATGGTTATAAACCCCAAAACCCTAAAAACGCTGAATAGGATGATAGACGAAGAAAACAGGAGGGAGGCACGGCCTCTAAAAAAAGCAAACAGAGACACCTAGAAGAGAAGGCATGTAGACGTGAGCCATGATGGCCTGGAGTAGGGCGGGTCTGAGTGCATGGAAGGATTATGATTATCAGTTGTTGCTTTGTTCAGTGAAAATAAAATGTTCATTTAACTATGATTTCAAAGCAAATATTTATGACTTTGAACGATCTTGGTGCTCTTGCTAGAGTAATGGTGGATACTGGAAAACACCGCACATATATTTTGGTATTTCGACTCTTGAAGCTAGTGTTGACATTGCCCGTTGCCACTGCAACTGTTGAGAGATGTTTTTCCTCCATGAACATCGTGAAGACAAATTTACGCAACCGTATGGCAGATTCTTTTTTGTATGGTTGTCTTGTTTGTTATATTGAAAAAGATTTATTTCATACCGTTAGTAACGATGATGTGATAGAACGCTTTATGAAAATGAGAACTCGCAGAGAGCAACTATAATATTATTTTATTTTATCTTTATTTTTTATTAACTCGCCCACAGTCAAAAAAATCTTGGGTCCGCCACTGGGCCATCATGGCTCACGTCTACATGCCTTCTCTTAAAAAAACTGATAATCATAATCATAATAATAATAAAAGGTGAAGAAACCAAGCAATATCATTAAAAATAGCAGAAGGTTGCTCCCTACTTCTGTGATTTCAAAGGTTCAGAAGGATGAAATCACGCTTGACCAAGGTTCAGAAGGTTTACCACAATAGTAAAGGATTGATGAGCATCAGAAGGGTGCGTCCGCCCCTGTCTTCTGTTACAATCTGTCGACTCTCTGAATTTTCTAATCGACTGGACTGCCGTTGTGTCGAAGACCGAAGTAATAAGTTTAAACCCTAATTTTAATTTGATGTTTGAAATTTTTTGTTTGGTTACTGGTTTAGACTTATTTGAAATTAGAAGTTAAACTTAATTTGTTTTGTTATAAGGTTAGGTTTTGTTTTTAGTAAGAATAGAACTTCAAATATATTTTCAAATTAATGAATGGGGGCAGAACTAAAAAATTAATGGGGGCATTAAATTAATTATATATACATTAATAGGAAAATCTAAAAAATGATTGGTGGCAAGTGCCCCCTAGTTGTTAGGGTGCGTCCGCCCCTGATGGCAACCCTTAAACAGCTTATAATCAACACTTAACTTTAGCGGTGCTCTTCACAATCTATCGTGGTTCGTCGTCAGCTCTGGATTCTAATATATGATGAGCTCTATATAAGAGAGGGAAAGGCAATCTGATGCAGAGACTTGGTATAGGTGGCATGCTTAATGACCAGTTGGAACATAATTCTTCCCATGTTGATACGCGTTCTGTTCCCAATCTGATAGAGCAACTGCCCCATGTCCTTGCTGACTGTGGTTTTGTGCGGTGTAGGCTTCCAGTTCACTATTGCAATGAAGAGTAGATCGAATAGAGGTAGTAAGGTCAGTTACTGGGATGGAGCTGTCTTCCCAGAAAGGGTATGAACCATCAGTTAGGCAGCTAGCAATCTTGTCATAATCCTCTTCCTCCTCATCCACAGCTGGGTCATCCATTGCAAAGAATATGTTTATGATTTTTGGGTCATGCATAATCTTCTTCCCTCGCACAAAGACTACTCCATAGTCCTTATCACTAATAATTCCAAACTGTTTTGACAGATTTGCAACAGCTTCTCATACTAACTGCTCGTTGAATGGGTTGCTCTTTTTCAATGTCCAAAAAAGATCAGTGTCTTTCAACAGTTGAACTACCTCCTTTGCTTTGTACCTCTTCTCATCAAGAAGTCTCTCAGGAATGATTTTTCTTTTCTGTACCGCCTTCCACTTTTCTGCCACATCTTTGCTTGCAAACCACACACCATTTTTAGTGAAGCCTGCTAGAACACCACTTGAAGCAAGGGATGGACCACCTCACTTCCTCTTCTTGGAGGCACTAGCTCCCCTTGCATCTGAGCTTCCACCATCCTTCTTTGTAGTTACCTTAGGCGAGGATTCCTGGATGGTCACCTTCTTCGTCTACAATTTCTTTAGGGCTAGAGGTACGAATCCTAATCATCATTCTGTGTGTTATTAACATTAGGCTCGTCTTGATCTGCTTCCTCCATCTCCACATCTTGGTCAAATTGCTGCTTCATCTCCCTCTGAGCATCTGGTTCAACATGAACTTTCTCCCAAACTTTCTCTGTTTCTGCCTTCTTCTCAGGCACTCCTCCTTCTTCAACACCAGTCCCTTCCTTCTGCAAATCCTGGACCACTTCATCAATTTGTTTTTACACCTCATTAAGTTCATTATCCTCTTCAGATGGGTCTGATTCGTTTGCGATATCATCTTCAGACTGTTGTTGCTTCCGTTGATCAGCTTCCTTAAGAGCAGCTTCAACACCTGACTCCTTCCTTTCATTCACTGCCTCATCAGCCTTTTTTGCTGATCCTTCATCAGCCTCTTCATCAAGCACCAAACTTCTCTTACTAGATGACTCAACAAATTGTTCAGTCTCAGAGTCTGGCATAGCTATCAGCCTTCCTTGCCTCACTTGGTAGTGGGACACGTGACGCACCCACAAAGCACGCGAGGTTTAGATGTGTGGCTCAGATCGTGCCTCACTTGCCTCATTATAATTTGGGGTGCCTCATTTGAACGCTCCTATTAAGTTTATTTGTTATATTTCTATTTATAAAAGATAACAACAGGAATCTGAACAAATGGGATGAAGTTGTGTTTACTATAATTTTGACGAGTTAAAGCTAAGTAACATCAACAAATATATATTTGAGTTCAAGCTCTAGCTTAGCTTCAACAAGTTTTCAAAATAAACATACCTCGAAGATAAACAGACATGAGCAAATAACTGAGTTAGGAGATGGCACATCACTATCACTACACACTAGTGAGTTTTCAAAACAACAAAAGAGCACCTACACGGAGCAAAGACTTCAGACGGACAGCAGTTTCTTACCTTCCAAGTGCTTCTACATGGCCCAAGGGCAAACCATATCCATTAATTCAGATCATTTTAAAAACTTGACGGCATCTATTGAACCTTAGCATTTCAACAGCTGCATCTATTTTCTAACCTCCTGTCTCGATGATAATACTCATTGATTTTTGGCACCGTTTCTGCAAGAGTTTAATTAGCAAGCTTTTGTGTGGCAACTGTTGGATCGTTAGGTTAGCCTTCTGTGTGAGGCAGATCACTACGTGGTATCTCTCAGACAGAAATCAGCGAAAAGTAACTTAGTGTAGGAAATAAAGTGCAGAAAGTAAGTACTCGCAGTTTTATAGTGGAAACCTTATTGCATCTGTGCAACAGGCTGTAAACCACTTACCTTCTGGAAAGTTCCAGAAGGGTTTCAAGATCAATGTTATTACTTGATGAATATGCTTGTAGAATGTTACAATCTGTCTCACTCAGTGACAGTGAACCAATTCTACTCAATTCGAATACCAAATAACTTGACCTTACTCTCGACGCACACAGCGAGTACTCTGTCGACTATCAGAATTGATCGCAGCTTCCAATCTCCGTTTGCTCTCTCTAAAAAGCCGAACTTCAACCAGTTGAGCTGCACTTGCTTTTATAGTGATCCAGCAGATCTGATCTACATCAGAGATTCGATCTGTATCTTGCATATTTGATTTGGTTAAGATATTGCCATATCTTAACTAAATCAGTTATTCCCATTCCATATCCAGCTCATGATCTCTTGAAAATCTCAATCTCGGATCATGATATATTTCGCTCATTAACTCGTATCCAGCTCGTATATCTCCATATCGTATCTTGAGTATATCTTGCTCATTGACTCCCAGATTCCGTATTCGTTCGCTACTGGGCTTTCCAAGCACGATCTCGGTACTGATCTCGTCCCTCACGCAAATCTCATCTCCCTCGCATCGCCAAGCTCTCTCAGGGATGTCCAGTCATCGTTTCTCTCAGACAGTCTAAACATTGCGACATCTCAGACAAATTTGTGATTTCTGCATACTCAAGTCAGAAATTAGCTAAGTGTTTGTTATCATCAAAACACAAAGGTTCCAACAGCAACCCCTCAAATCCTCTAATTTGTATAGTTTGAAGGTTGTTGTAGCTTGTAAGTTTTTTTGCTTCAGCTTTCAAAAGTTTTGCGGCATCTCTCTTTGCAATTTTCTATCGTCATCCCAACATACCCTCGAGTCCAACTGCATCAAGTCAAGATTCAAAATGAAATGAATACTGTCTATCATTTTAAGCATAAAGAAATGAGGGCACTTACATGAAGAGTCAAATTTTGCATATTGGGCGCGCTTCTCATAAGGATATGATATAAACATAGCTGAGCTCCAATGAAGAAGTTCATGATGATCAATGGAGGCGTAGGAGAAAAGGACAAAACAGAAGAATGTTTGTGGAAGTTTGTTACAGCTCTCTGCTGTATTGATTCTCAATACGGTTCATATATACAGGTATACAAAAAGACTATTTACAGTATTGTCCCTATATTTTATGTATATACACTTAATTGCTGTAAGAAGTAAATTAGCCCTAACACCCCCCTCAAGCTTGGCGGTGGAGGAAGTTTGAAACCCCAAGCTTGACTGCTAATCGGTGAAGGGCGTCGGCTGGTAGAGCCTTTGTAAAGAGATCAGCCGGTTGAGAGGACGAATCGATGTGGTGAGGGTTGATGAATCCAGAGGCGAAGTGTTGATGGATGAAATGGCAATTTAGCTCGATATGCTTCGTCCGCTCGTGGAAGACTGGGTTGCGGACGATGCGATTGGCTACGTTGTTGTCGCAGTATAAATTGATGGGATGTGCAACAGTTATGTGAAGGTCACGAAGAAGAAAAACAATCCAGACCAATTCACAACAAGTCTGTGCCATCGCACGATATTCAGACTCGGCAGAGGAGCTGGACAGAATTGATTGCTTCTTGGTGCGCCAGGAGATGACGCAAGGGCCAAGCTTGATGCAGTATCCAGCCGTGGAGCGTCTGGAGATAGGGCAAGAGGCCTAGTCCGCGTCACAAAAGGCTTCAAGATAAAGGGGGGCACCTGCCGGATAAAAAAGGCCTTGCGCTGGAGCAGCTTTGAGAAAGCGAAGAACTCTGGTGGCCGCTTGAAGATGCTCAGTAGTGGGAGCAGCCAAGAATTGGCTAAGGATATGAACATCAAAGGCAATGTCCGGTCTTGTGACATGGAGGTAAACCAATTTGCCTACAATTTTCATGTATTCTATAGGGTCAGGAAGTTTATCACACTACAAATTTTGGCCAATTATGCCACGGATAAAATGTGTGAGAAAAGCGTGACAGAGTCGTCGCATAACGACTTTTGCGACGAAATTTGCGACCATTTAGTACTAGCCGCAAAAAGCATGGTCGCATAAATTTTACTGTAGCTTTACCACGGTTTTGCGACGGATTTGCGACGATATATGCCACAACTATGCGACGATTATGCCACGAGAAAAAAAACAGTCAAAACACCGTCGCATAATGGTGGTATAAATGTTACCACAGTTTTACCACGGTTATGTAACAAATTTACCACATCATAAGAATTAGTGGCCAAACTGTCGCATATTCGTGGTATAATTTTACCACCACTTTCCCACAGTAATGCCACCGTTTTATGACGGTAAAAATTTGTTTTTCTTTTATTAATAAATTTGTCCTTTTATAAAATTAATAGTTCTCTGAAATTGAATATAAGAAATTATAATTTATAAATTAAATTTCAAAATTAATACAATAAAAAATATTTCGAAATTAATAATTCGAAAGAATATTATTACAAACAAACATACTAAAAAAATTACTTTTAATTGTAATTCAAATTACAATAATAAAAATATTACAACAGCCAAAATGTATCTGATGATCGACACTGCTGCTTCCTCCATCGGTTGCTCTACATCGCTCTGCTTCTCAACGGCAAGTTACAATTTGCATTCAAATTCTTCTTGCAACCTTCCATCATCAGTGACATGGCCAATGCCCTTCCATCATGTCCCATACTTAGCACGTCACCTGCACAAACAATCAACAGAATCAAGCGATGTAGCTTCTTCTATTTTTTGGTCCAAAAAACAAGATTTAATAATAAGCTCAGGGGCATTGTGCACAAAATGCAGAAACGAAAGAGCAAAATTCTTTGCAATGAATTTAAATACGAAGTAAGCATCGCTACACTACACTACATTACACGGACCAATAGCTTCATTCCCAAATCCATATGCTAAACTAACCCGAAACTTTTAAGTTTCAATGTTACCTCAAAACTGAGGTGTTTGCTCAGGTAACAATATCAGAAAGGGGCAGTATCTCTATGGTAATCTCCAGCACGGCTGCTTGCGATCACACTGGCAAATAAACAACAAGAGGAATTAATCGACCAATGTTTCAGATCGATTACATATGACAACTGAGACATCAAATTCATAGAAAGCACCAGAGGCTAAAATCATACAATGAGATAGACTGGGGACAACTTTGAGCGAGCTACGAAAATTTCTAAAAGCATTGCAAAGAAAAGAAAATTGACTAAGGTCATATGGCAACAAAAGGCACATATTATCATCGACATTTAGCAAGCATTCATCTTCGCTCACATTCTACTGGGCTGATGAACACATGAGGCTTGCACTTAATGAAACACCAACTGCAGCATAGCATCCACCAAACATACAATCATGCATACAAATTTTGAAGCTTCAAATCAAACAATGTCCACAATATGAATCAAAGAAGCCGCTCAGACGCTAAATCATCCAACAAATCAACTTCCATTCAATAAAAACAGTAAAATTCCAAACCCTCACCTTCCCACCCCTAATCCACTTCTCCACCATCATCAGACCCGCCACCCACAATGCGCAACTCCATGGCCACCAGTCGCCAGATCAACTCAAAGGCCACATCTTTTCACAAACCAAGATGTAAGAAAAAATCATCAAGCGATGTAGCTACCTGTATAATTTAGGGCAATCCTAGACGTGTTTGCCACGGCCATTCCCAATCCAAAAAGAGCTGAGGAAATGCCACACATGCTTGTTTGTCGCAGTCCCATTTCAACGACAGTTATAAGAAAAAAACCCCTAAAAATCGAAATCCAAAAAGCCACATCAACAGATCAACCACTAGTTCATATCCACCATATTCTCCACCATGTCCACCCAAACCCACATCGAATCCATCCACCAAATTACGAAAAGTTAGGATCTTTGGACCTCAGGCGACCCAGGAAGAGTTGTATAACTTTGCATCGACGGGGAAGCTCAAACCTTCTGGCCGAGTCATCCACCGCGCCAGAGAGCTCCAGATCATGCGGCGACGCGCGGCCGAGAGGGAAGGCGATGAGAGTCTGTCAGCCGGAAAATAAGGCGATTTTACAGGTCTCGGCGCCGTCTCCGTGTACGGAGGAGAAGGCGAGCGGGAAGAAAAAGAAGGAGAAGCTTTTTGAGAAGTGCTACAACTGCGGTGTTTATGTACAGGTTAGGGTTTTGGCCTCTTGGGAAATCGATTTTTCGAATTGGTGTTTCTCGGATCTGAAATTTTGATAAAAGAGGGGGGAAAAATGAAAATTGGTGACTCACATTTCTTGATTTTTGTTAAAGGAAAATTTGCAGTCGCAAATTTGTGGCAAAATCGTCGCAAAATGTCACGGTTTTCTCGCACTTTTTTGCGTCGTATAAGAAAAAACATTCGTCGCAAATTTGTGACAAAATCGTCGCAAAATGCCACTGTTTTCTCACACTTATTTGCGTCGTATAATGGAAAAAAACATTCGTCGCAAATTTGTGGCAAAACCGTCGCAAAATGGCACGGTTTTCTCGCACTTATTTGCGTCGTATAATGGAAAAAACATTAGTCGCAAATTTGTGGCAAAACCGTCGCAAAATACCACGGTTTTGCCGCAACTAAGCTTCGTCGCAAAAACATTCGTCGCAAATTTGTGGTAATACCGTCGCATTTTACGACCGTTTTGCGACGGTTATTTGCGTCACAAAAAACCGTCGCATTTGCGTCGCAAAATGGCCGCATACTCAGTTATTTGGCACATATGTGTCGCAAAACCGTCGCAACTTTTTGCGACGACTTAATTTCCGTGGTATAATCTTGTCGCATATTTGATCAAAATTTGTAGTGTCAACAGTAGATAAGGCTAGTTTTTGTTTGGTGTCCATAGGAGTAGTGCTAGGCATGCACGCTAAGAGACCAACCTCTGATAGAATATCCAGTACATATTTGCGTTGATTGATGAATATGCCTGATGAAGACCTAGCCACTTCTATGCCCAGAAAATACTTAAGCTGGCCTAAGTCTTTTATCTTGAATTCATAGTGAATAAAGGCTTTGACTGAATTGATGAGAGATGTGGAAGTGCCAGTGATTACCACATCGTCAACATAGACCAGTAGAATTAGAAAATCACCATTGTGATTGTAAGTGAATAAGGAGTGATAATTGTTGAAATCCATAGGCTAAGAGAGCATCACTAAACCTGCTGAACCATTGTCTAGGGCCTTGTTTGAGGCCATATAGACTTTTATTTAGTTTGCAGACCATACCCAACTGCTTTTCTTGTTTGTAGAAGCCAGGAGGAAAAGCCCCTAGAGCTGATCATAGGAATATCAATGTTTGTGAGAGGCTGATCATCATTTGATAATGTTGTCTCAGGTATATGCACTGGAGCTAAGATAACAGATGGATCAAATAGAAGGTCTGAGGTGGTGCAGTGTGGCAGGGGAATAGCTGCCATTGCTGGTAAGTTTTCCAACTTTTCAGTGAATGAGAATCTATTTTCATGAAAAATAACATCTCTACTAACCAAGTATGCATGTGTCTTGAGATTGAATAGTTTGTATCCTTTTTGTCCATGTGGATATCCCACAAATATACACGCATCAGCTTTGCTGTCAAATTTTCTTCTTCCAGGGCTGATAGTTGTTGTATAACACAGGCAGCCAAAGACACGCAGATGATCGTAGGATGGAACTGAGTCAAAGAGAACCTGGTAAGGAGTTTTTCCCTCCAGCAATCCAGAAGGAAGTCGGTTGATCAGATAAGTTATTGTTAGAACACAGTCTCCCCAGAAGAAATCAGGTAATGAGCCCTGAAATTTTAAAGCTCTAGCAACATTGAGTAGGTGTCTGTGTTTACGTTCAACAACACTATTTTGTTGTGGTGTGTAAGTGCAAGATGATTGATGTATACAACCTTCATTTGCTATGAATGAGGATAGATCTTTACTGAAAAATTCAGTCCCATTATCTGTTCAGAGGAACTTAATCTTGCTGTCAAATTGAGTAGATACCATTTTGAAGAACTGTTATAGTAAGGTAGCAGTAGCATGTTTAGCTTGCATTAGAAAAGTCCATGTGGTTCTTGAAAAATCATCAACTATTGTGAGAAAGTATTTAGCCCCAGTAGAAGTAGGAACATGAAAAGGGACCCAAATGTCTGCATGAATAAGCTCAAAACTTCGAGTAGAATGAGTATTGATGATAGGGTACTGAAGTCTTGTCTGTTTTGTCATAGGACAAATGTCACAACAAAAATCAGACTTATTACAAGTAGTAGAAGATAGATATCTTCTGATAATGGCAGACAGATTGCCAATAGAGGTGTGGTAAGCCTATAGTGCCATAGTTGGACAGTGTCCATGTGATTTACAGCTGCTGCAAGGCTGAGGATATTAGCTGGACACCTTATTTGATATAAGCCTCCAATGAGATCACCAGTCCCCAGGACAGTTTGCTTGACTGGGTCCTGGATATAGCATTTAGTGTCAAAAAAATGCACAGTGCAGTGAGATTGACTAATCAACTTTCCAATAGATAAGAGGTTGAATTGGAAATCAGGGACAAGAAAAACTTCATGGATGGTAAGTTGCGGATTAATGTCACAACTCCCAGTGTGAGTAACAACAGCCTTACTACCATTAGGCATAAGAACTTCATAGGGTATCTTTAGCAATTTAACATCATATAGAAGATGCATATGAGGTGTAACATGATCGGTGGCACCACTATCTAATATCCATGATTATGCGCAAGTTTTGTTGTAGTAAAACATGAGATACCTGCCATGTGAAACTGATTTGAGTCCTTTGTTTCCTTTTGGTTGAACAGGGTAAGAAGTTTGGCCAGTTGGTCTTGAACATGATTGAGCTGAGAAGCTGCTGAAGAATCAAAGCTCACAGGTACTATTTTATCTGCACTTAAATTGTTAGTAGCATCTGTGGAATAGAGGTAACATTGTTAGAAAAATGTTTTTGTCCTCTATGATTTGTTGAATTGTCTCCTCTATATAGTCTGTGCCCTGGTGGATAACCCATCAGTTTGTAGCATGCCTCCTTTTGATGACCTTGCAACTGACAGTTTGTGCAGAACAACTGCCTTCTGTTCCTTATATTAGAACCACTGGTAGTGCCAGAAGTAGCATAGGATTTTGTGGTTGTGGTTCTATTGTTCTTGTCATTGTTCGTTGTTTGCCTATCATATGTTTGGTTACGTGGCCTGTCATTCTGAGCATTATATGAACTATATAGTGCAGATGCTTACATAACAATAGGTTGAGTTAGACGCTTTTGTGCTTCATCTTTAATAACAAGAGAATATGCCTCTTTCAAACTAGGTTGAGGTCTAGTAATAAGGATCTGAGTTCTGACCTGGCTGTGTATGTCATTGAGCCCCATGGAGAAATTTTTGAAGTCTGGCTTTCATCTTCTTTGCATACATGCATTTGGTAGACTTGCAGTTCTCACCAAGTGTACATAGTTCATCATTTGTATAAGAATCTTCATCACCCCACAGTTGGATTAGTTTACCATAATAAGTAGAAACAAGCATATCACCTTGCATAAGTAAGCTTATATCCTTTGAGATAGAGTACTCCCTCATTGCATTATCACATCCAAACTGATCCTGTACATCTATCCAGGTTTGGATACAGCTGGTGGAGTGAACCAGGGAGGCGCTGATCTCTTCAGAAACAGAGTTCGCAATCCAGGAGAGGATGACATTATTGCAGCGCTCCCATCTAGCAAGGGCAAGGGGATCATCAGTGGGTCTGGGGAATAGGCCTTGTACGAAGCCGAGCTTCGCCTTGATGCCAAGAGCTCGACCCATGGACTTGCTCCATGGGATGTAGTTATCAGCACCCATGAGTTTTTGAGAAACGAGAGAGACACCTACGTTCTCATTGTTGCTGACAAAGAGTGGATCATCTGCTGGGTTGAAGATGTCGGATCCATGAGCATGAGTACCTCGAGCTGGCAGCGCTGGTGTATTAACAGTCGTTGCATCAGAACTCTCAGCGGTAGCCATGGATTCTGACTAGAAAGCAACAACACAGAGCAGGGGAGAAAAGGATTGAAAGAAAGAAAAAAATGGGTATGAAGACTGTGCGAGCTTGTAGGAAGCTGAGAGAGGCCTTTGATCGTCTAAACGCTGCTCTTGATACCATGTAGCAGCTCAAAGAGCTGAGCTCCAATGAAGGAGTTCATGATGATCAATGGAGGCGTAGAAGAAAAGGACAAAACAGAAGAATATTTGTGGAAGTTTGTTACAGCTCTCTACTGTATTGGTTCTCATTAATGTTCATATATACAGGTATACAAAAAGACTATTTACAGTATTGTCCCTATATTTTATGTATATACATTTAATTGCTGTAAGAAGTAAATTAGCCCTAACAAAACAACACATCAGTCGAGAGACAAAGATCTATGGATCTCAAAGTCAAAGACTTCAGATTTTCAAGTGGAGTCAGAGTGCTTCTTAGACGATTCTCAGATAACGGCTGCAAGAAGGTCAAGAATCGATTTTATGGGACACACAAAGGAAACTTATAAAACAAAAATAAAGTGGATATGATATATCTTACCCCTAACAAAAGAAAATCAAATGTAAGTTCCGTAATCCTAGACAATGAACACAATTGCTGGAGGGTGATGTACGGTTCAAAACTTATTCTGTCTTCAGCCGTCGACAATAATGAGACACAAGTCAGCTTTGGAATGTCTTTGAAGATTATAGTCTCCGGTTGAAGGTTCTCATAGTAAAAGGACTTGAGATTAACGATTAAGTGCTTCTATAGCCACGGACTTCATCAAGTCCTTAAGTGACAATGTTTCAAGCAGCACGCACCCAGAGATCAGATTATCAAGTATGCCCGAAGCAATATAAATAAAATTGAGACTGAGACTTGTTAGATTAGCAAAGCCCTTAAAGTCACTAGGAAGTGTAAGCTCACATTGACACAAACTTAACTCTTCCAATTCTCGACAGTTGAATAAACCCGATGGAATAGGAAATAAACCGTCCTTGTAATCAAAAGCATCGATCTCAATCTTTTGCACATCGTTGTTCGACAAGACACGTAACCACATATTTATATCCATTCTCTTACCCGTCAGGTCGGGAATGAATAGTATAAATTCACGAATAGGGGCCAGAGTGGCGCATGAGAACTCTATCAATGGCCCTAGCGTCGTGCTCCAACACCGTCGAATCTTTACCTAAATTCCAAAATTCATCATCGAAAACGAGCTTCCTTAAACCAGTCCAACAATATCTCCATTTACTACACAAAACACTAGTAGCAACAGCATCTTTTATGCTCAGGCAGTCAAGCATGTGCTCCCTTAAATTCACAGGAAGCTCAGTAATCCTATCCACTCCATTATCCTCAATCCTAATTCTCTTATCACCACCAGCCATTACCTTCTCTGCATGCAAAAAGTTCAACAACACACTTAAAACACACAATCCAGCGACTATCAGCAAAGTCCTAATCGGAACAAATTAAGATCCGATATTCAAAAATATCTAATTCTGCTCACCGTCGATCCCTCGCTCGAACTCCGATCACCGACTGCCACTCCAGCTGAAATGCCGAATGCAATTTGGTGGAACTTCGAAGATCTTCCTCTTTGAATAATTTGTCTGCTTTACTGGATGACGACGTCACGAAGGCGTTTTGGAGCCCTAGGAAGTTTCACTAACCCAACTGTCGGGCTAGTTGATCGGACCCAATAAGGGCCCTTTCAGACTACTTTGCATCATATTCTTTTGTTTTCCAAAATTAAACGTGCTTAAATTAAATTTTTGTTAGGCTTTCAATAATAAATAGTTGCCGGGAGTATAACAATTAGTGAAGGGATAAGACGTAAAACCCCCGATACTCATGTGACCATGAGTTCGAATCCTGAGCAGGGCGGACCCACAACCATTACAATGGGGCAGCTGCCCCCAATCAATTTCCTTGAACCTTGATTAATGTATAACTAATTAAATTAATGCTTAATTATCTGTTAGTCTTTGCCCCCAATTAATTTTTGATTTTAAGCTTTTATTAGTTTAGAAATCAATTTAAGTTATATTCTTATTAATATAATTTTGACTGTGTAATCATTCAAAATAAACCTAACTCTAAACGGAATAAATCTTATAGTCAAACAAACACTATCGCAATTTAAATTAGAATTAGATTTCAATACAATTTGACATGTGATTTAAAATTGTTTCGGACTTTCGGAAGTAGAGTAATTTAACTTTACATATCCCAAAATCACTGCTCTAACAATCCTCTGCCTAGCTTGCATAAGCCCCGCCTAGAAGTTAAAAATTTCATGAATATGTTCAAGTGTTTAGAGAATTTATTTAATACAATATACTATTTAATACAAGTTTTACAGTGTATTCAGAATTTGCATATAAACTAAAGAGGAAATTTTTTTAACAATATTAACTAGTTGTATTCAATCATGCCCCTAGTCAAAAAAAAATTTGGGTCCGCCACTGATCCTGAGAGGTCAAAAAAAGAAAATAATAATAAGAATAATAAATAGTTGAGAAATATAGACTAATCTAAATGGTATTTTATTTTATTTTTCTTTAAAAGGTACCGACCCCGCTTCGATAATCGACGCCTCATCAAATACATAATAAGATCAGAATTGGAAGTTATTCAATGATGCGCGAGCTTCAATGACATTGCATAACGTGCGGTAAACAGAACGACATTGCACGAGCAAAAACAGCATACTTCCTGCCTTATAATTGACTCTACATGTTCCAAAAGTTAACCATCAAGGTCATCTTGGCAACTTCATGGCTTCTCTTGAACCTTCATTTCAACAAGCCTATTTTCCATGGCCAACCCTCAGTGATAATACTCTTTACTTTTCGGCAGCGTGTCTGCAAGAGTTTGATTAGCAAGATTTCACTAGGCGACCCTCCCATTCCTGTGATTTTTAAAGTTTGAATGCTGTCGTAGCTTGTATGTTTTTGGGCTTCAGATTTCAACAGTTTTGCAGCCGCTTTATTGATTTTGAAACGATCTCCGTGTTCCCAGTGCAACTGCATCAAAATTCAAAAGGATATAAATAAGTTGTTGATAATTCTAAGCACAAAAAAAATAAATTAGTGCACTTACATCAATAGTCAAATTTTGCAGATTGGGAGCGCTTCTAAGAAGACATAATGTAAACAATATATCTTCCGAGAGACAAAGATTAAGAGAAATCAAAGTCAAACACTTTAGACTTTCAAGTGGAGATGGAGTGCTGCTTGGACAATTCTCAGGCAAGGGCTGTTAAAACGTCATAAATTCTGAGTGTTATCAAACACGTCGTATAAATGATGGTCGAAATTAATAAAAGAAGAATTTGGATACGATTTGTCTTACCTCTAACAAAAAAAAATCATAAGTAAGTTCCTTGACCATAGACAAGGAACACAATCGCTGGAGCGTGCTGTAAGGCTGTGGAGTATCTATTCTGTCTGTTTGATCCATCGCCAATAATGAGACACAAGTCAGCTTTGGAATGTTCTTGAAAATGATGAACTCCAACTGAAGATCATTGAAGTAAAAGGTCTTGAGATTAAGTGCTTCTAGAGTGAAAGGGTTCTGAGGCATCAAGTACTCGAGTGACAATGTTTCAAGCAGCAGGCACCCAGAGATAAGACTTTCAAGTAAGCTCAGAGTTATATCAACATGATAGAGACTGAGACTTGTTAGATTAGCAAAGCCCTTAAAGTCAGTAGGAAGTGTAAGCTTACAGAAACGCAAACTTAACTTCTCCAATGCTCGACAATGGAATAAACACGAGGGAACAGGAAAATAATCATCATCTAACTCGTACTCGACAGCATCGATCTCAATCTTTTGCACACCATTGTTGGACAGGACACGTAACCACATGTTTATATCCACGGTCATATGCTCAATTTCAGGAACGTATAAAGTAAATTCACGAATAGGGCCACAGTGGAGCATTAGAACTCTATCAACGGCCCTAGCGTGCTCCAAGGGATCCAACATCACTAGATGTTCATCAAAATTCCAAAAGTCCATGTTGAACTTTAGCTTCCTTAAGCCAGTCCAACAATATCTCCATTTATTCGACAAAATACTAGTAGCAACAGCATCTTTTATGCTCAGGCAGTCAAGAATGTGCTCCCTTAAATGCACAGGAAGCTCACTGATCCTATCCACTTCATCATCAATCGTAATTCTCTTGTCACCATCAGCCATACCTTCTTCGCCTGCACAAAGCTCCAACCTTTTTTCATGAATACAAATAAACCATTTAAACATACAAAAACAATGTTCTTATCTTCCTCCTAAATTGACCCAATTCAGTTCAGCAAACCCTAATCGGAAAAAATTAACACTCCGAGACTTTAAAATTGATTGAACTGTAAATAATAAAAAATGTAACTAAGCTCACCGTCGATCTCTCGGTCAGAGATTATTGACGAGAACAACTCCGATTATTGACTGCCACTCCAAACTCAGAGACGCTGAAATGCGGAATGTAATTTGGAGGAATATCGAAAATCACCGTCCATGAATTGATACTGTTTACTGGATCACGTTTTTTTTTTTTTTTGACAAATGTTATTGGATGACGTTAATGCGATAGAAAGCTACGTTGTAGATCGGGCGCAGGCTTGCCCCATGTGTCTCACAAAGCCCACTTTTTAGCTAATCGGCCAGCCCAATGAGGTCCTTTTCCACTACTTTGAATCTACTTTGTTCTATCGAGAGAAAAAAAAAACTTTGTTACTTTGTTTTTTTTTGGTTTTCGAAAGAGGTTTTGGTCGAATGGTTTGATCATTGACAAATTGTGAGGTCAAAAGCTTGACTTCCCCGAGTAACATATTTCTGCTACTGCGACTCCAAACTCGAGACATCGAATGTCATTTTGGTGGAATATCGAAGATCTCCCTCCTCTCTGAATCGTTTGAACGCTTTAGTGGATGACCTTAAGGGAACAAGAGCAAACGCAGCTCTTTGAAACTCTATTTTTTTAAGAACAAACGCATAACAAATCGTTTTTTTACAGCGTTTTTAAGCTCATTGCCAGTTGCCTGATGGCATCAATTTTTCTTTATTATAGTCCAACGGTTTTTTTATGGAATAGTCCAAAGGTTTTTTTTTAACTAAAGTTAGTTCTTCTTCTCTCTTTTTTTTACTTTTTTTTTAAAGAATTAGACCGGACAATCGCAACCTCAGAAGTCAATTATATATCTGATGGAAAAAAATCCGGTGATGTGCACCCAAATGCTTCAAACGCAAAAGTGACATAGTTTAAATTAAAATGACATCGTTCTTGGAATATATTTTTTTGAAAATGACATCGTTTTGTTCCGAGTAATTTTTAAAATGCGTCAAACGCCGCCGTTCATATTTGAACCTCAAAACTCAAAGTAGGGAAAACTTTGAAAAACCAAATCAACTCTCACTTTCCCAAATATGATTTTACATCAAAGGAACCTGTAAATTTTACATAGCATGATTTGTAAAGGCCAAACACAGCTCTTGATGTTCGCTCTATCAATTTTCATCAAAATCGAATATCAAAGTACAAAGGGATACCCAACCAAAATGGTGTAATTGTACTCAACTGCCAAGCTCAGTCACTCGATATCTCAAAACATATAGTTCAGCTTGAGCTCAAGCATAGTAAAATTTTCACTGCTTCCTTTACCAAGTTTACAAAATCGTGAAATACATGTTAGAACGAACAAGTATAGCTACATGCCCTAGAGATCAACAAACATTTTTTTTTGTTATATTAAAATCGATCCCTCAAGGATCAGTGTGATTTGGACCACACAATAACCAAATCTACCGTCCCCAAATACAAACTCTCTGCCCACTAAAAGCCTTTCAATTTTAGTTAGGAGAAGACAAATCACTACAATAGAAAGTTTTTCAAAAACAACAAAACAGCTTCTGCAGGAAGCAACCAGACAAAAGAGCAAACTGCAGTTTCCTGCCTTTAAAGTGCTTCCATATGTTCCGCAAGTTAACCATCCATCAATCCAGTTTCAGATCATCTCGGCAACTTCATGGTTTCTAATGAACCTTCGCATTTCAACAGCAGAATCTATTTTTCTCAATGATGATACTCTTTAATTTTCGACATCGTGTCTGCAGGAGTTTGATTAGCAAGCTTTCATGTCGCAACCCCTCAATTCCTCTGATTTTTATAGTTTGAAGGCTGTTGTAGCGTGTATGTTTTTTTGCCTCCGATTCCAACAGTTCTGCAGCCACACCATGCAATTCTTTGATTTCGAAATCACCCCTGACTTTTGAGTCCAACTGCACCAAGATTCAAAGGAAAAAAAAGTTGTCAATATGTCTAAGAGCATCCTCCACCACGATAAAAAAAAACATATCATCTCTTTCTCTCATCCATTTTCTCTTTCATCTTATCATACCTCATGATTATTTTGATCAAGTGCACCCCACTCGTGATCAAAAAAAAGTTTATCATCAGTCTCTCTCATCAATACATAAATTATAGCTCATAAATGTTAAGATTAATAAAAATATATCAAAGTGTATCTCGTTTTATAGAGCTAAAAAAATTATGAATATTGGTATTTATTTTGATTTCTTTACTTTTTAATTTAGAAGATATATTCGTTGCAAGATCAAAATAAAAACTGTACTATTTCTTACACAGTACACGTGTCGCGTTGCGATTGGCCTAAATCTCATGATCAAAATTCAAAAAAAGATCATGGGATGATCTTTTTTATGATCTAAAAGATCATGGTGGGGGTGCATGATTTTTTTGATCATGTCTCATGGTACTTTTCTATGATTGAAAAAACCATGGTGGGGGATAAGAAAAAAGAAAGAGAGTGCGCTCACATCAATTGTCAGCTTTTGCAGATTGGGAGCGCTTCTAAGTAGACATAATGTAAACAATATATCGTCCGAGAGACAAAGATTTACAGATCTCAAAGTCAAACACTTCAGATTTTCAAGTGGAGTCGGAGTGCTGCTTGGACAATTCTCAGGTAAGGGCTGCTCAGACATCATAAATTCAGAGTGTTATGGAACATGTTGTATAAATGATGGCCGAATTTATAAAAGAGAAATTGGATGATCTGTCTTACCTCTAACAAAAAGAGATCATAAGTAAGTCCCTTGATCATAGACAAAGAGCACAATCGCTCGAGTGTGCTGTACGGCTGTGGAGTATCTATTTTGTCTGTTTCACCAATTGCCAATAATGCGACAATAGTCAGCTTTGGAATAGCCTTGAAACTGACATTCTCTAACTTACATTCATTAAAATAAACGGCCTTGAGATTAAATGCTTCAAGAGCCAAGGGCCCCTGAAGAACCATGTTCAGCAGTGACAATGTTTCCAGCAGCAGGCACCTAGAGATAAGACTTTCAAGCAGCCTTGGAGCTACATCAACATTTTTGAGACAAAGACTTGTTAGATTAGCAAAGCCCTTAAAGTCGCTAGGAGGTGTAAGCGTACAGATACTCAAACTCAACTGCTTCAATTCTCGACAATGGAATAAACACGAGGGAATAGGAAAAGAATTATCTTGGTATTCATAAGCACCGATGTCAATCTTTTGCACACCGTTGTTTGACAAGACACGTAACCACACATTTATATCCACCGTCTTATCCTTCATGTTGGGAATGTATAATATAAATTCACGAATAGGGCCAGAGTGGAGCATGAGAACTCGATCAATGGCCCTAGCGTGCTCCAAGTGCTCCACCAACTCAGTATCTCCATAAGCATCCCAAAACTCCCCATCGAAATACAGCGTCCTTAAACCAGTCCAACAAAATCTCCATTTACTTGACAAAACACTAGTTGCAACAGCATCTTTTATGCTCAGGCAGTCCAGAATGTGCTCCCTTAAATGCACAGGAAGTTCACTGATCCTATCCACACCATCATCAACCCTAATTATCTTATCACCACCATCCATACCTTCTCTGCAGCGCATGCACAAAATTCAAACCAGTTTTATGAATCAATACAATCCGTTTTAACACAGCTTCTTATCTTCCTCCTAATTAGACTAACAAAACAATTCATACTAGCGACTGTCGGCAAACCCTAATCGATAAAAATTAACACCCAAGACCTAAAATTGATAACTGTAAACAATCAAAAATTTAATTCAACTCAACCTTGATCTCTCGGCCGAGATTTCGATTTTTGTCACGAACAACACCGTTCATCGACTGCGGCTTTAAACTCGAAACGCGAACAACTCCATTCTCTCCGAATCGTTTGTAGCTTTACTGGATGTGGAATTGTGGATGCGTTTTGAAGCTTTACGAATGTTAATATGGAAAAGGATGAGATAAAAGTTGATTTTTTTTTGGGTACAAAATATAAATTAAAAAGAAAAGTACACATTGGTGCTCCGAACTAGAGCCATTTTTCAATTGAATGTCCAAATTATCAAATTTTCCAATCAAGGGCAAAATAAAAAATAAATTGACCAATTTTTGAACACAAAGCACCTTAGGTTCACCGTAGTTAAATTGTGAACTCAATCATGTGAACCCCGTTAATGACAACTCAGTAAAAATGTCTATTTGTGTTAAATAAGAAAGATCGATTAATTACGTGTAGTGTTTATGATCCGATTATTGGGTTATTTTCAACGATGTGCACATGATTTCGCAATTTAATCACGGTTAGCTACATTGCTTTATTTTCAAAAATTGGTCAATTTATTTTTTATTTTGCCCCTGATTGGAAAAATTGATAGTTTGGACCTTCAATTGGAAAATGACGGTAGTTCGGGGCACTAATGCGTACTTTTCCCTAAATTAAATATGATCTTTAATTTTTTGATTTGAATGAATGAAATTAAATCTTGATTTTTTGTGTATTTCTTGGTGACAAACTATAAAATGAAACTGACGAACTATGTCGTCTTTTTCATTTTTCGGCTTGAAAAGTGACGAACTATAAAATAATTTTGACGAACTATAAAATAATGTTGACGAAATTTTTATTTTGTACAAAAAATTAACGTTGTACCTGATCTTGACCCTGTTAATATTTCTATTTCTATTTTTTTATAGTCCAATGGTTTTTGAGAATTTTTTTTACGCTTTTTTTTTTGGACTGTTAACTTTGTTCATGACATTTTGTTTTAAAAGCATTTCTAAACAAAAAATGAAATGAAATTTAAGTCTGTCTTTTTTGTTAAATTTCATTTGAGGTCTTATCAATTCACTTCAAATATTAGTATACCATTAAATTTTAGTTTCAAAACTTTTATGTTGTGATTGTATCAAAAAAAACTTTTATGTTGTGCAAGTGATCATTTGTGATCATCTAGGTCGGAGAGCCCAATTTCTTG
The DNA here is from genome assembly GCA_033675395.1 of Rhodiola chrysanthemifolia. NCBI lineage: Eukaryota > Viridiplantae > Streptophyta > Magnoliopsida > Saxifragales > Crassulaceae > Rhodiola > Rhodiola chrysanthemifolia. The sequence continues at coordinate 18,597,410 of CM066207.1, forward strand.
GACAATCATGGAAGAGTTATCAGTGTCAGATCCGAGTACCGCCCATATTTACTAGTATAAATTTTAATCTTATATGTATAGTATTGAACTCTGAGTTCAAAACTATGAAATGGACCAAGGAATATCAATGTTTATGTATATCTAACTTTCAAATTTGGATCTCAATCAAAAAAAAAAAAAAAAAATCTTTCAAATTTGGACAAGTGATCCTCTTATTCGAGTACCGCAAAAAAAATGGTCTGTAAAGAAAAAAGAGAAGTAAGAGCCAACTTGACCGATCACATAAAAAAGCGGAGCGTGTAATTTTACCTACCATGATTTGCTAAGGCCAAACACAGCTCTTTGCTCTTGATATCAGCTCTATCAATTTTCATCAAATTCGAATAACAAAGAGATTAGTACAAACGGAAACCCAACCAAAATGGTGTAATTATACTCAACTGCCAAGCTCAATATCTCAAAACATATAAATGAGGTTGAGTTCAAGCATGGTAAACTTTTCGCTGCTCCATTTAACTAGTTTGCAAAATATATGTAGGAACGAAAAAGTATAGTTACATGCCCCGAAGATAAACAAACATGAGTGAATAACTTAGTTGGGAGAAGGCAAATTCAGAGTTTTAAAAAAAAACAGCTTCTGCACGAAGCAACCAAACAAAAGACCAAACTGCAGTTTCCTGCCTTTAAAGTGCTTCTATATGTTCGCAAATTAACCATCCATCAATTCAGTTTCTGATCATCTTGGCCACTTCATGGTTTCTCTTGAACCTAAGCATTTCAACAGCTGCATCTATTTTCTAAACAATGCTGATACTCTTTATTTTTTTACATCGTGTCTGCAGGAGTTTGATTAGCAAGCTTTCGTGTCGCAACCCCTTAATTCCTCCGATTTTTATAGTTTGAAGGCTGTTGTAGCTTGTATGTTTTCTTGCTTCAGATTTCAAAAGCTTTGCAGCCACACCTTGCAATTTTTTGATTTCCGGATCATGCTCGACATTTGAGTCCAACTGCATCAACATTCAAAGGGAAAATAAGGTTGTATATAAAATCTAAGCATAGAAAAAATAGAGTGCACTTACATGAATTGTCAGTGTTTGCAGATTGGGAGTGCTTCTAATAAGCCATAATGTAAACAATACATCCTCCGAGAGACAAAGATCTACGGATATTATAGTCAAAGACTTCAGATTTTCAAGTGGAGTAGGAGCGATGCTTGGACACGTCTCAGATACCTGCAAGAAAGTCATGCATTTGAGTGTTACCAAAGACGTTGTATAAATGATGATCGAGATTAATAAAACAAATTGAATATGATATGTATCACCTCTAACAAATTGAAATCAAAAGTAAGTTCCTTGATCTTAGACAATGAACAAAATCGGCCAAGCGTGCTGTACGACTCCGGGTCTGGGGTATACCAACTGTATGTGTCACTGGCCAATAATGAGACACAAGTCAGCTTTGGAATGTTTTTGAAAATGATGCTCTTTATGTTACCGTCATCGAAGTAAAAGGTCTTGAGATTAAGTGCTTCTAGAGCCAACGGCTTCTGAAGAACCAAGTGCGCGAGCGACAACGTTTCAAGCAGCGGGCACCTAGAGATAAGACTTTCAAGCAACCTTGGAGCAACATCAACATTATCGAGACTAAGACTTGTTAGATTAGCAAAACCCTTAAAGTCACTAGGAGGTGTAAGCGTACAGATACACAAACTTAACTTCTCCAATTCTCGACAATGGAATAAACACGAAGGAATAGGAAAAGAATTATCCTGGTAATGATCAGCAGCGATCTCAATCTTTCGCACACCGTTGTTCGACAAGACACGTAACCAAACATTTATATCCACTGTCATATCCTCAATTAGAGGAATGAAAAGTATAAATTCATGAATAGGGCCACTGTGGAGCATAAGAACTCTTTCAATGGCCCAAGCATGCTCAAAGTACTTCACCAAGTCAGAGTCTCCTCCATCACAATCCCAAAAGTCCTCATCGAAAACTAGCTTCCTTAAACCAGTCCAACAATACCTCCATTTACTCGACAAAATACTAGTAGAAACAGCCTCATCTATGCTGAGGCTGTCCAGAATATGCTCCCTTAAATGTACAGGAAGCTCACTGATCCTGTCAACGCCGTCCTCAATCCTCTTCCTCTTCCTCTTATCACCACCAGCCATACTTTCTCTACATGCAAAAAGTTCCAACCTTTTTCATGAATCAGAACAATCCATCTAAATACAAGTGTGCTTCCTCCTAATTTGACTAAAAAAAGGATTCAATGTAGCGACTGTCAGCAAACCCTAATCGGAACAAACCAAAGCCCAAGAGCTAAAATTGATTGAACTGTAAATATTCAAAAATCTAACTCAGCTCACCGTCAGTCGAGATTTCTAGGAGAAAAACTCCGATTATCGACTGCGACTTCAAAATGCCGAATATCGAAAATCTCCCTCTCACTCTCAGTCGCTTGTAGCCTGCTTTACTGTACTGAATGACGTCAAGGAAGAAGCACAAAACGCAGCGTCGAAGCTCAAGGAAGTTGCACAAAACATTTCCTTTTTTCACAAATAGTTTTCCTCCTCTCCAAAAAAAAAAAGTTTTACAACGGTTTTTGAACTTATTTGGAACGGTTAAAGGGTACATTCTGAGATGGTTGGATACTTACGTCATGGGTTCGAGGGCTGGGCCACTAATTTTCTTATATGTATATATATATTATTTTTTTTCAAAATTTCTATTTTTGTAAATATCATTTCAGTTATAATCTTCATTTCAGATGCATGGTTAAAAATTATAATTTCAAAACGTTTATATGCAAAGCAGACTAACAAAATTTAATGCGTATGGCATACTAGGCTCTCTATGTTGGATATGTGATCACTTGTAATCATCTAGGTCCAGAGAGCTCCATTTCTTGGGCAATCAGGGAAGAGTCATCAGTCAGATCCGAGTATCGCTCAGACGACGAGAACTCATTAGCCCTGGACCTACTCGAATCAGCTCTTTGCGAAGTCTCCCATTTATCAGCCAATCCATCTCCTTCAAGCATCCGAACAACTTCAGACATCCGTGGCCTGTGAACCGGAAGGTATTGAGTACACAACATTGCCAATTGCACCATTTCCTGTAACTCAACCATCTCATAGTTTTCCTTCAAGTCATTGTCTATTAGCATGTCAAGCTTCTCCTCCTGATAAATTTTCTTCACCTGCAAAAGTAAAAAAAGCTGACTTATAAGTCAAATTTTGACTTAAATTTTATATAATTTTCATCACTTGTATAAGTATGAGACAATTCAAGTGAGTATATCTTAACGGTAATAAAAAAAAAAAAGTGAGTATATCTTAACGGGTAAGATGTATAGTTGTTAAAAATTACCCAATCGAGCATCACGCCTTTCTGGTTCGAGGCCTTCCCGAACTCGAAAGCTCTCTGACCGGTTATAAGCTCCAGCAGGAGGATTCCAAACCCGTAGACATCAGTTTTCTCCGAAGATTGGCCAGTGGAGAGGTACTCCGGGGCAATATGCCCCACCGTTCCCCTCACTGCGGTCGTGACATGTGAATCACAATGGTTCAAAAGCTTGGCTAGTCCAAAATCTCCCACCACAGCTTCACAGTCATCATCTAGTAATATATTTGCTGCCTTTACATCTCTATGGATTATCTTTGGATCACATTGCTCGTGCAGGTACAATAGTCCCCGCGCCGCTCCTATCGCTATCCTCTTCCTTGTGTTCCAATCCAAAGGCGGTTTCGCTGAAAACAAGTTGTTAAAATTAAATTTGTGCAACTCGAGTTATATATAAATGACATTCCTGTTTTGTAAGTTGCGCTACTCAATGCAGATATCGCATTTTTCATATGAAACTAATAAGTAGCCTTTTGGGCATTTCATATTTTGTACGCTAGGCTACTCAAACACCGAAAATACATTTTTCATACAAAACTAATGAGTGAGATTTTTGTACCTTTCAAGCGGGACGCGACGCTTCCATTGGACATATACGGATAAACGAGGATCCTCTCATTAGTCGTGGCGCAGAATCCATGAAGTTTGAGGAGATTGCGATGCACAGCCAGGCTGATCATTTCCACCTCAGTCTGGAACTGAGTTTCGCCGCCAAAGGTATTTCCATCTCTGAGCCTCTTGACAGCTACTAATGTCTTATCTTGAAGAATCCCCTTATACACTATCCCAAATCCACCTCTTCCAATTATGTTTTTGCTGCTGAAGTTATGTGTAGCAGCTTGAAGTTCTCTGAAGTGGAACCTCCTTAGATTTCCAAGCCGAAGCTCCTCGTGATCATCTGCGACGACATTGTGTGAAAGCCTTATCTATGTTACAATCTTGTTAAATTTAATTTGTAGGTATTTTATTCGAGTCAAAAACAGTAAAAGATGAAGCAATGGAATTTCATGTTATTGACCTTTTAAGTCGAAGAACAGCTGATCTTGCGCATTCTGCCTCTTTCGCCACCATAGCGAAAACATGACAGCAATGCTTAGTAAACAGATGCAGCCAAGGCTAACACCAACTGATAAGCCTAATTTGTGGTTTTGCAGCATCCTGGAAAGTCTAGAATCTACAAAAAAAAAAAAAAACCATTAAGGGAGCTCAAAATCATTGTATGCCGGAGAAAATGACATGTGGTTTAGAAAATCTGAATAAGCAGTTAGATTACTGTCTGAGTTATTCGTGTCCAGTGTCAAGGCCATGCTTGCTGTTCGATAGCAGCCTGGCTCGGACCCTTTTGCGCATATAAGCTTGTTTCCCATAGCACTGCGGAAAGCCAAGAAATTAATGAATCTGTGCGCATTCTTTGGATTTTTTTTACTAGTGTTTTAGATGACTTACTTGAAGTTATTGGCTTGAAATTTTGGCACAGGGCCACTCAAGTTGTTGTATGACAAATCCCTGTGTTATAAAACAGTTTAGCTAAAAATAACAACTTATAACGCGTAATTTTGATTATAAAAATAAGTACTTTTTTAACTGCATACACTTCACTTAAGATTGAAAATTGATCATTTTGTGCTAAAGAATTCTTACAGAAGGGCAAGCTGCGTCAAGTTTGCTAGTGATGGAGGGATTGGTCCTGAGAGACTGTTGTTGTTGAGCCTCCTGGTATGAGAAAAAAGGCGTGATCAGAATCATCAAGTGATACTTCAGTTACCATTTCTAAAGTTAAGATGCGAAAAGATATTAATTTGAGCTCACATGTATTGGAGGCTTTGCAGATTGCTCAGAGAACTTGGAAGCTCGCCCGTAAATGAGTTATTTGACAGATCAAGTGTCAGCAGCTTCGAAAGCCTTCCTACCTCCGGCGGAACAGGTCCCGAAATGTTGTTGTTTTGCAAAAGCCTGTGGAAGAAAATTAGGAAAATATAAGGTGAATAATACTAATTTCTTTAAATAAAGGAAGTATTATCGACGGTAAGTAATTTGTGCTCACACTATCTGAAGATTGGTCAAGTTGGCAATACTCGAAGAGAGCGTTCCGGACAAACTTTGGCTGGGACATCCACTGTAAATGATTGAATCAGTAATCAGACAATTCGATATTCATCAAAACGTTTTGAAATTTATTTTTTTGTAATTTGTATTGTTGGGTAGAACTTACAAGCCAATTACAAGTTTATCCGATGAGCAAGTGACCATAGTCCAGCTGCAGGGATCAACAGCAGCAGAATCCCAGTTCCCAAACACTCCATGAGGATCAACAAGAGCATCTTTGATCTCCATCAAAGCTTGCACTACACAAATCAACAAGTTACACGAACTCGAACGAAACCGAATCAAAGAGTTACTTTTTCTCAACTGGGTATTACAGAAATAGAACTTAAAAGCTTCACTCACCTTCAAAGTTCACTCCTTTAGGAGACAAGGTACAATTCACAGCCACCAACAAGCAGGAAAGCATCAAAACCAGACAGCATGATGATCCACCCATTTCCGAAAACTGAGCTTCAAATCTTCAGAGCTTCACTTGCTTGATTGAGCTGCAGATGCTTCTTTCATAACATGCATCTTATTCCCACTTAATGGAGAAATTGGGAATGGAATTTTCAAAAGGTAAGGCTAAAACAAAAGTAACTTATTCTCAACTAAAATAGGTGTTTTCAAAACTTAAAAGGTGGGCTGAAATATAAATCATTGACAAAACAGTCAAAAAAAAAAAATTGTTACCTTGATGGAATCTTAGTTGTGGGCTGTCTGACATTTCACTTTTGCTGTCTGTACCTTTGATGAGGACTGAGCATAAGATTGTGTGGTATACTGTTTTCCTATCCTCTATGGGAATCCAACATTCCTTGTGTTTGGAATTACTCTCTATTTTCCTATCTTATAATTTTTACTTAGCACTAATCAACCCAAATTAAAGTGGAATCCAAATGAATGATTTTAGGACCGTTGAGAGACATTCACTTGGAATTGTTCCACATCGTCATGAATAATAAAACTATGAAAGATCATTTACAGTTCTATAATCATGACTTATAAATCCAGGCAGGATATTTTAAGCAAGAGTCGTACTAAAATTATTGAATCATGATAAGAATCCCTTTTAGCACTCGTTCACAAATGACCGGAACTGGCGAGAGATGTTCATCACGCTTGTTAGGGTCGTATTATGACAAATGTGATGAATTTCTATATCATCACGAACAAGGAAAAGCTACAAAAGCATGCATTGAATTCTAAAATCAGAACTTATCAACCGGAACTTTTTAATTCAAGATCTTTTAAGTAAGAGTCGCAATAAAATTCAATTGAACCCAGTCCTAATAAGAAACCAACATATGCTTGATTGGATCCACAAAGAGAATCAGAGTGTGAGGAAGATGTCAGAGGATAGCGGTTGTACCCTACAAGGCTAAAGACTGATCATATGCTGTCACTAGCAGCCAAACACAGTCCATTCCTTTCGCTTGATTTGCCTTGTGTAGTGTCATTCTCAGTCCTGATTTTAGAGCTGGATAGGAATTAGGAACCACCAAACACATGACTTTTTCATCTAATGTTTTTCCAAAACACTTTTTAATCATCAGTCAAGAAAATCATTTTGGTGAAATTAATGCAAGTGTTAGGTTTCATGTCCTCATCATTGTTTGATCATTGAATTATGGGACAGGGACTAGCTATCTTTGTTTTTTTTGGCGCCAAACAACAACCTGTATGTTTTTTTCCCAGCTCATCAGAAATTCACTCTTTTTGTTCCCCTCCAATGACCCAGATCATAAATCCCAATTGAAATTAAGCTGTGGTTTGCCGCTAATCACTCAATAACTGAATTATTATTATTATTATCATTTCTCGGAAATATCTTATATGAGTTTTTTTTAAGTAACTTGATATTGTCTACATCAATCAGTCAGTATGTATTTTCAGTTTCGCGGACGGAAACGGTACATGTAACACAAAGCAACATGTCGGAAACCAAACATTACGAAAAAATTCGAAAGCAGTGGGATTAAAAAGAAAAGGAAAAGTGTATGATTCTCAAAAATGATGGCAAGAAAAGGAGGATGCTGGAATTTGTTCTAATTCCTAATGGAAATTTGTAGAAGAGTGTCACTTTTTTGTGTGTGGCATATTAGCATTGTATCTTTAAAGCGTATTAAGCATATATGGGGTGTTCTTTTAAGCTAGAACTGAAACTAAAAACTTAACTTGATTTAAATAAGAGAAATGAATTGATCAACTTAACTTTGTCATTTAATTCAAATATTTGACTATAGCACTTTTTGAGCTAGTAAAATCAAACATTTAAATGAATTTAAGGGCTCAAATCCTAAATAAAGTGTTGAACTGAAAAAAAAATGAAATTTAAATTCAACCGAATAGACCGGAATATCAGAGGAAAAAAATTGCAAACATGGAATATTATTTCACAATGCAGACTTTACAGGGTCAGAAATCTGAACATTTAATCTTCAACTGATGATTATTTCATCTCTAATAAGCTCTAGTCACTGCAGCTACTCTCCTAAATACAAACAGGTACAAAGAACCAAACAACATATTGCAGGAGGAAAATCAGCAATCAAAATTTACAGGTTTGAGAAAATTTCACATACCTATCGAATTTACACCACGGCAGAATTGTACCTTTGTACATGTCGTCTCCTGCACGTCCAGCCTGGTTGATGTTCGTGTTTGAGCAGGCTTGGTCTGCAGAGATGCTGCGTGAAATTTCTTTACAGAACAATCATCTATGTACTTGGCGCGTGGATGGAGGACTTATTACTTCTGGAACTTGCAACTCTTCTGGCGGTGGGACCAACGGTCGTTGAGCGAAGAGATCTCTGACGTACCATGTCACAGTACTCCGGGTCTTCTGAATGACCCTCGTACCGTATCCACTGAATCATTCCGTGGTACATTGGGAAGAATCTCATTTGAACAGCTGTGTATGAAAAGTACGGGATGACGGTGGCAAATACCACGAACAATGTTATTAGCCAGAATGAGGGAGCTGGAGCAAGGGACTCGATGAAGACACGGTATGCGGTGGTGGAGGTTGTTGGTGAGAAGGCTCCGTATATCATTAAGAAAATGTACCATAAGGCGACACTGCCCCAGATGAATACGTGTTGGATTAACGTGAAGTAGCTTACTGAGAGCGCCATCTGCAGATTGACGACCCATACAATGCAAGTGTACATTGTCGCCCCGAGGATTTGAAAGTCAACTACTTTTCCATCTTCGTTGAAAGCTTGATGCTCGAGAGCTGTCGTGCAGAAGTAGAAAATCATGAAGGCGCTGATAACTCCATTGAACATCCAGCCGAGGATTCGGAGCCAGCTGAAGAGGACATTCTGGACGCCTTCTTGATATAGAAGAGGAAACTGGCACATCATAAAAAAAATTAACACGAGCCGCTATAATTCAATTTAAGCACACAAAAAATAAACCGATTAATTAAATTTTAACACGAATCTGAGGAGATTCATGGTACCTTGAGACAGTATCTTGCTGATACATCTTGGTCGAAAACCCCCATAGCGATAACGGGAAGGGATGAGAAGAATACGTTGAAAAGAGATAAAAACCAGTCATTGTATGCAGGCTGTGCGGAGAAGGATGCATAGGCTTCAAATAGAAAAACAGTGACACCAAATGCTATGTTCTTATAAAAAAAGTAGCAGATCTGCAACAACAACAAAAAACCCACAGAAACTTGTCAGAATTTTTTTTAACGCAATTGGTATTATCACGAGGCATGATGACTTACCATAGACGAAATTCTTCTGTAACACCAATGTCCGTGTACAAGTAACAACCGCTCCAAAAATCGAAACTGAGCTATAGCAATATCACTGGACATGACTGCCTGCATACCTTCGACTCCACTAATTCCTACTCCTATATCCGCTTCTTGAAGCATGCCGACATCATTGGCACCATCACCGATTGCTAATGTAGTTTTATTAGTTCCAGTTTTCACAAGTCTTGTAACCTGAATCCAGTTTTCGTGCAAAGATGTTAGGTTTCAGTTATAAAAGAAATAAGACTAGATTTCTGCAAAGGTATTCGTTGTCTTACCAGTGCTTTCTGTTTTGGTGATGAGCGGCAACAAATAACGGATGCACAACCAATCGCAACATCCAGAAACGTTACCTTTATGTCATCACCTAATGCATATGCAAGTGATTTTCCATCAATGATAAGGGCAAAGGCATCGCTACTTTCACTTGATTGGGCAATAAGAGACTTTCCATCGTTTATTTGACGACGGACACTTTCTCGTGATGCCTAAAAGATAATCAAAGGACATTTAAGTTAAGTTACCTATGTTAGTTACAATTTTTTTTATGAAAGGCTGTCACAACATTGATCACTACAAAAACACAAACTTTGACACGGAATCGTAGAACATACAACAATTTTACCCGAGTGATGGCTGACTTGTCTCCTGCTTTCTCTAACGCTTTAATTTCAGGGCTGTCTAAATTTATCATTATCTGTTTCATTCCCTGCCTAAGCAAACTACACGCAAACCTGGAAAATTTGCAAAAAAAGAAAATGGATTTATGAGCATTTGAAGAGAAAAGCGAACTAAGTTTTATTCATTTAGTACCAAAGTTGTCTAACTAGGTTTTAGTTCCATACCCTATATTAATTGCTGTTTCCATTTTATCACCGGTCAAGACCCAAATCTTTATACCAGCCTGGGCAAGCTTGTCGATGCAGTCTGGAACCTACTAGGACCAAAATAAGTGTCGGTTATATAGATGATTTTCATGATTGACAATTTTTTGTTGTTGTTGTGTGATCATGATTGACAAATAAATGAGCGCTTCGAATTATTTTTATAACCTACCCCATTCTGTAACTTGTCCTCCACAGCAGTCGCGCCAAGAAGAATCAAATCTTTCTCGATGATCTCAGCCGTCTCGTCAATCAGTGCATCTCTATCACCGCTAACAGTGTTCTTGGCCTCGGTGAATTTTTTGTTGAATTCATTATATTCCTCCTCACTGAGAATTCGATAAGCAAGCAGTAGAGTTCTCAAACCTGCATCAGCGTACGCGTTTACATGTTCTCGAGTTTTTTCCTCAAATTCCCTCCCATCATCGCCCAGCCTCTCAAACATGACGCTGAAGTAGAGAAACAATAAAAGTTATAGCCAAATAAAAGTTGAATAGATGGTTAAATCACGTATTGGAGATTTCGAAATAATGAACAGGAATGTATGAACCTGTCGGCACCCTTGCAAAGTAACAATAGTTTTCCTTCGGGATTCCGCACAATCACAGCCATTCGCTTCCTTGAGCTGGTGAATTCGATGATATTCAGAAGTTTGTATTCTCTGCAGCGGACAGATAAGAATTAGTCCAATACAGCTTTTGTCATGTTTGATGAGAATCAGTATTTACAAATGATGTGAATTAGTTACCTTTCGACTTGTTTGCCAGTCTGGGGATCACACTCGTGTAGCAGAATACTCGTTTGTGTTCTGTTGTAAAATTCAAACCCGAGTTCTCTAGCGGCAATAACAAAAGCTGCCTCATCAGGTGATTCAGCTTCATAAGAAATTTTTCCGGATTTCTCATCGATGTCAGATATAGCCGTATGACAGATAGCCAGCACACGCAAAAATGCCTGGATGACATCCGCACGAGGCTCATTCATCCAGTTTCCGTTCACTATCCGTTCATCCTTGAAATTGAATCCTTTGATCAGAGGCGTGTGGTCAAAAGCATCAAGCTGACCGTAATCATGAGCCAGTGGGGAGCCATTTCTTTTAGCCATGGCTCGCTCAACCTCTGTCACGCCACGCCCATAAGCTGTGCCCGCCACGGAACACTTGAGGAACTCCATTGAGTTGCAAGTTAGAGTTCCGGTCTTATCAGAAAGTATTGTGTCGACTTGGCCAAGTTCTTCATTCAAATTTGAAGTCCGAGCATTTGCAGGCTTATCAGTCTCCTCATAGTACATTTTGGCATCTTGATTAATAAAAATGCTTTGAAGAACTTTCACGATTTCAATCGATACATACAGTGATATCGGGATGAGGTAGCTGTACAACATTATTGCAGTCAAGAAATGAAGAATCGCAGCCTGCGGAGCTCTATCAGGATCGTAAAAAATCGTGGTACTATCAGGCCTAAGATACCATCTATCCATTTTCCCATTGTCGATGTCATTTTCAGTAGCGACCCCGAAAAACACTGATCCAACTAAAGACATTAGAAACACAACGGCAAACAAGAAGTAGATGATGTTATCCATTTTCTTCTCGATCCTGCTCCTCTTTGAAGGAGGCTCAGTCGAGTTCTGCAGTACCTTTGTATCATGACCAGTAAATATAACAGCCCCATAAATATAATCTGTATTCCGAAGCTTCGAGTCCCTAAGAAGCAGTTGCTGAGGTGCTAGCGGTAACTCTTGCTCCTCAATATACATTGTCCCAACGAAAGTGTACAAGCTCGCATTGGGGTCTTCACACCTGACATTGGCTTTAAAATCCTTAAAGTTTGCGTCTTCCTGTAAATATAAAGTAGACTCCAACCCTTGCTTTAATTTCAAGTTGGTTTCTCCATCCAAGTTCATCGTCTCAACGTAACAAACCCCATCCTCATAACTTGATGAAATCAAGATCAGGTCTGCAGGGAAAAACTGATCCTTTTCCACTTTAACGATGTCCCCCACCCTCAAATTTTTCCACTCCGATTCTCTGAATACACCTTCTCCGTGGTGCACTTTTACCTTCCTATTATTCACCTCCACATCCTGCAAATGAAAGCCGATAAAAGCACCCATCTTAAAAGTTAGTTATCATATCCTTCAATGGAAACTTTAACAGATTCATTATATACTTTTCCGAACAAAATCTAACCATTACCACAAAACTAACCTTTAAGTCTTTAACTTGTCGAAAAAGCTTAATAATTCAGATTGAACAATTAAAGCATACCTGCATTCTTCTACGCCAATCCTCAACGGCCTCCTTTGCCATTGTAGCTCCAATAACCACAATAAGCGGAAGAATAGCGCTTACAGCTTGGTACGGCGCTAAGGGTGTGAAGGCCATGATTCCAGTGACTAAAAAGTAGAAATTAGCAACCCTTCGAAACTGCTCAAACAACGATTTGGGCAAAAATGTTGCCAAGGTGTACTTTGTCGTGCTAACGTAATTATTCTTGTAATCCTGCAAATCAGCCTCAGCAGGCTCATTGCAATAAACCACTCTGGAAAACCCAGGTCCGCCAATCTGCGAGTGATCCTCCTTAACCAATTGTTTTCCTCCGCATTTGAATGAATATATCTTTCTGAAATGCAACCTCTTCCTCCTTCCACCACTCATCCCACCTCCAATTTAAAACCCTCAACAAACAGGTGACAAATTTAACCAACAACCACACAGCTGGTTTCAATTTCAACACTTCCCAAAATGCAGCAGCAGAAAGACAAAGGCTTAAAGCACCAAATCTCCAACTTGCGATGCTAGACACTATACCCCAGAAAAACCAGACACACCCAGATGACAAAATCGATCCAAAAAAACACAAATTTCTAATGAAACTCAATCAAATGACCCAGAAGAGGCTCCAAGTTTCAACCTTTACACGCTTCAAGCTAAAATAACACACACCCAGATGCTGAAAACCGATCCAAACTGCCTCATATTTATTGAAACTCAATGCTCATCGATGGTTCCAAAACTGGAATATATACAGGCATACCAACACCAACCGGCAATATTATGCTCAGCCTTGTAATTGGGGTCTGATGAACAGCTGTAAACTCCTCCCAACCGGATCTCTCCCTCTTTCTTCTCCTTCCCCTCTAACTTTGACTTCTCTGCTTTATAATTACCCGCCTCCGCCATTCCAAAAAAGAAAAAAAAATATTTTCTTTTTAAAATTCTTCTCCAATTTCTGTAATAAAATAAAAACCCCAGAAAATAAACAAAATCAGAAATTGTTAGTATAATAAAAAACCTAATTGACGATTTCAACAGGAAATAAATTCATACCCTTGACAAAAAAATTATCGAAATGCTCTAGAAGGGTTTTGAAATATGAAGCGAATATTTATGACCTTGAGGACACGAATTCAGCAATTGCGTCGGTGTTATGGCCTGCGGCTTCGTCGCTGCTCCGGCTACGAAGCGTCGATTTATCCAATATTTCTGCCGGAGTTGGGAATTCTTTATATGTTTAAAATTATCTAATTTGGATTTGTGTGAGAGTAATATTTAATTAAAGCTCGATAATCTAGGGTTAAGTAATGTACTTGTTTTTTATTAGTTTGAGTGGCTTTTGGAATTCGGTATTTTATTAAGTAATTTTCTGACAAAGCAACTAGAATGCATAATTTAATGATTTTTGGTTTTTTAAGGTTGAAATCAAAATCATACATCATTGCAAATGCCGCATTCCAAGCCGCGCTAGGCAGGGCAACCGCTGGATGTAATAGCCACGTCTTGAAGCGCACCGAAGTCAATCCATGCCAAAAAAAACTAGCTAAATAAAATTGTAATAATAATAAAAAAACTAGCTAAATAAAATTAAACACAAACTTTACGGAATTCTGCAAAGAATAATGATGATATGAATTCGAAATTTATCCATTTCATAACATTTCTGAACAAAAATTGAATATTTTTAGAATGGTTACATATTTTTTTCTTCTCAGCATTCCAACCCAACAATTGGAAACTGAAACATAAATTAAATATTTCTAGAATAGTTGCATACAAATGGGGAACAAAAGAAAAAAGGACTAGGAACTTCTCCTCAATTTCATATAAAATAATAAAACTAGTTATTTATAGCCATTATTCTAAGAAAACCAAGATGGATTATTTTCAAATAATAACTTAAATTTGTTAGATTATTTTATAATCTATGGTTTGGATCATAATGTAAATAATTTGAGATGTGTATGCTATCATAGTTTATAAGTCAACATTAAAGTGATATATTATAATGTTGACTTTAGAGTATATAAATTAATTAGGTGATCATGGAGTATTTAATATATGTGTAGATGTCAGTTCAATAATTACGCTTCTTTTGAGAGGAAGGATTCGTAAATATTGAAATTATAACAGTCATGTGCAACGCTATAAATTGGCAGTGGTCCCCGCCCCCGGTCTTACACATCGCTCTCAGTTTTATTTCTCTCTTAAAATACTACTGTTGAAAGAACGTGCGTCAACGACTGGAAGTATCACTGCGAAGCTGTCAAAGTCCAGTGAAGTTTCAGAGTTCATCCATGGAATCATGTCAGATCAATTCAATGCTTTATTAATATGAATATGGGGTATCACGATCGTGGAACATAAATTAATCTAACAAAATTATGCATATTTATACATTTAATTTTTTTTGATAAGTATACATTTAATTTTAAATGAATTAATATATGTATGATCGACAAGTTCAATAGTTGACCTAGTCAAATGTTAAGAGATTGGCATCCAACTTTCTTGTCATGTTGCTCAAGTTTCAAAAATATATTAAATCATAAAATATTCACACAAATCCAAACCAGTGTTCAAATATTTTGCATTTTTCATTTTCCATTATTGTAATTGTAATGAGATGTTCAATCTCTATAGGTTGGTAGTGACTTGCGGCTCACGGGTCATTGGTCAAGCAAATTGTCTTTCCAATAACCCAAATAACAACAAACAATATTGAAATTCCAATTTTAAACTTTTTTTGGGTTAACGTAAGTCAAAACCAACAAGAACAAGCTAGAGGACTGTACAAGAGCAAAAAGAAATTAAGCCGTGGACAGCACTCCAGCTTGGACTAGCGCCACCGAGTTGTTCTAGCGAAATTTCCCAGGTGATCAGCCACTCCAATTGCCTCCCGCCTAATGAGGACTAAACTTGACGCGTCACTTATCTAATTTTGTTTAATAATCTTGACCTCTAAAATTATTTTTATCAATTTTAGTGTCAAATTCCTTGTGATAAATTAAACTACTAGTATATATGAATACTAATCTTTGAAAATGAATATTCTGAATTTAGATATAAACATTAAAATAACCTTTGACCTATGTACTTATGTCATGCTTAATCTTCAATTATTTGCTTGTATTTTATTTTTATAAGAAATTATACAAGTCAGTTATTAATCCCATGTGTATTCGTATTGGTATATCATATGACGTCATGGCTTCGGTCAGTCAACTATTTATTTTAGAAATTCTTGACGTGGTTTTCAGTTATACACATGTGATATCTTTACTTTTTTTTATGATTTGTAAGGATTTGATTATTTGCTTGATTTGTATAATATTTTGTGTCCTTATTTCCTTTTTTCAATTTTTTTTATTTTTAGAAATGGAAGCTTTACTGAAATATACATTTTCATTTTAATTGTTTGTAACATTTTATAGCTAGTAACTTTTTGAAGTCCAAAAGTAGAGTCCATAAATTTCTATTTTTTGGAATAAGGAACAAAGGAATAAGAGCACGGTTATTTGGAGAAGATGCTCCAAGGTAGGAGATGTTGCTATAAATTGTTTCATTTTAAGGCTATTTTTGATTGAAAACTTCTCCGTGAATTACTGAAGTGGCAGGGCAGTTAGCAGTTACTTGTTTTTTTAGGACCTGCTACCACAACTCTTACCTTACACTTCTTACAAATGAACCACTACACATACATAAGAAGAGACTGAATTCTAGATTATTTTTTTTGCCCACGTTCTAAAAAATTATAGCATTTTTGGGATTTACTACATGACTTGCCTCGTCATTTATGTCGATCATGTGCCCGTGGCATTATTAAAACTTATTCAAATGCTACAAAAAGATCAACTAGTTGAGAAAGATTTATTCAAATGAATAGTAAAATATAAAAAAAATGTCCAAAGCAAAGTCAACCACTAATCTAAAAAATAAGTCAAAATCATCCAAAGATACATAAACCGCGTCTCTCAATTTTCAACAAATAACTAGTTTCATTTTTGCAAGTGCAAAACCAAAGACATTTACATACATAATTTCCAGCTATATATCATTTGACCTAGTCTAAAACATAAATGTAACACTATTTGACCCTACATTATTATAATTTCCAAATAGTTTGGAATTTTTTTGTCGTTGCAGTTTGCCAGTGTACACTTTTAGTATGATTTTATGAATGCTTGGTTTATTTTGTTGCGTTGGAAACATTTAAACTGGGGTTCATTCTTTTGACCTGTCAAAAAATGCAATAATTTAAGTATATGGTGGAATTTAAAAGGTAACTTAATTATCTGCATGGGCATGAACCGCGACTGGCACCAATGGACTGATTCTACTTTTACAACCATTGTATTATTTTCAAACCCAAAATTATATACTTGTATGAAAAAGGATCCGGTGTAAAGGACATATTTTTGTACAAAAAATACAAACCAATCACGCCCTTGATTTGGTCATTTGGACGGATGCGATTAAATAATCCCGTTTATGGTTAATTTCTCGGTGATGAATTATAAATTATTTGTGACGAACTATGTCGTACTTTTGATTTCTTGACGAAGAATTATAACTCAGTTTCACGAACTTTGCATTTTGCACCAAAAATATGCTTTGTACATGATCTTTACTCACACTTATATATATTTAATGTTTAACACAAAATATTTACATCAATTAAATCAAACGATGTTTTATTGGCTACGAAAAATTTCATATTCTTAATTATTATGTGTGTAATTGAATAATTTTATTTTATATGAAGCATTTGTGACGTGCTATTTATTTTAAAAGTGAAATTCGGACGTCATGTGTGACATAATCAATTATATAACAAATGGGTGCAGGTTAATGGTTTTGTTATAAATTGGTTAGTGCTGATCACTATTCAGACCAATATTGGATGTCTAATAAATTGTTATGAGACAGACTTAGGGGCCGTCCATTTGAACTGAAACTTATCTTATCTTAACTGATGTTAACTGATAGTAACTGATATTAACTTATATCGACTGATGTTAACTTATATTAACTGATAGTAACTTATGTTAACTTAACTGAAACTTATATTAACTGATGAATAGTAATATTAACTTACATTTATCATCATCATACCATTATGATAGTTGTGATGAGGATGATGAATAGTAATATGATGATGATGCTGAATAGCAATATGATGATAAATAGTATGATGACGATGATGTTGATGAATAGTAATATGATGATGATGAATAGTAATATGATGATGATTAGTAATATTATGATAATGATGATGGTGATGAATAGTAATATTATGATGATGAATAGTAATATTATGATGATGAATAGTAATATTATGATGATGATGGTTGTGATGGTGATGAATAGTAATATTATGATGATGAATATTAATATACTGATGATGATGATGATAGTTGTGATGATGGTGATGAATAGTAATATCATGATGATGAATAGTAATATACTGATGACGATGATGGTTGTGATGAATAGTATGATGATGATGATGGTATGATGCTGATGATGATGATGTTATGATGATGAATAGTAATATGATGATGATGATGGTATGATGATATGATGATGATGGTGATATGATGATATGATATGCTGATGGTATGATGATGATGATGATATGATGATGGTATGGTATGATATGATGATGATGGTGGTGGTATGATGATGGTATGATGATGGTATGTTGAAAGTAACTTATCTTATCTTAACTTAACTTGACTGAATGTAACTTATATTAACTGATATTAACTTATGTTGATTGAAAAGAACTTATCTTATCTTAACCGTCAAAAACTTAAGTTCAAATGGACAGGGCCTTAGCTTATGGATGTTCTCCGTGATTATATTGAACTCAACTTCCGACTTAATTAGAAGCTAGGCGGCTAATAACAATGCGACCAAATTTCATATTTATGGAGCTACAAATTAAATAAGCTGCCTAACCTAGCACCATATTAGGGTTTGGTTGCAAAAATTTTCATAAAGCTTCTCACAAGCTAAATACATATAGATTATGATAAAGTTGAATTGTGTCACATTTTATAGTTATAAGTGTCTACTGTCTACACATAATATATATGGCGCTAGCTAGAACTTAGGAAAGACGTGATTAACTTGTTCGATTCAGATTTTTTGGATCAGTTTTCTAAATGTTTTACCCAAATTCTAGTTCAATTTGAATGCAAATAAATTTTGGTGCTAATTCAGTACTTCATGCTGCATATGATCTAAACGTATGAAGGAAGGCTAAATGATTTTGGATGCTATAAAGGGCGCTACTATACACTGAAGATATGATATAGATATTGAAGTCGGTGGACGACTATATATGATGCATATATATCTAAAAGTCGGTTGAGAGATCTTAGGAAATATTGGCGCATGAAATTTTTTGGAAAGAGATAATCGAAGATCTACTTGGAGGATTTGAAGATAAATATTGAAGATTATCAAGATGTAGTATGCGCATGGTTTTCAGAAGATTTCCTAAAAGATCTAAGAGTATCCCCACCATGATCTTTTTGATCATGAAAAAGAGTCATGAGAGGTGATTGAAAAAATCATGCATCCCCACCATGATCTTTTTTTATCATAGAAAAGATCAATCTCATGATCAAACCAAAATTTGATCATCTCATGATCTTTTTTTAGTTTTGATCATGAGAGTTGAACCAATCATAATGCGACACCTGTCATGCGTCAGAACTTTATCAGTTTAATTCCAGATTTGTAACGAATATATCTTGAAAATTACAAAGTATTCAAAAATAAAATTATCACAAATATTCATAATTTTTGAAGACCTATAAATAGAGATACATTTTGATATTTATATGCTTGTATTTATGTAAAAATAAGAGAGAGAGAGAGTGATGATGAATTTTATGTTTGGTCATGAGTGGGATGTCTATGACCAAATTGATCATGTGGGATGACTAAATGAGAGATAATTAAGTGGATGAGAGAGATTTGAATGACATTTTTTTTAATCATGGCGGGGGATGCTCTTAGTGGACAAATTGCGAGGGACTGCAACCAGCTGAACTTAAATATCCAGAATACCCCATTTGAGTTAATATATACCGATTCCACAGGAACCGGAATCCTTCATTTATTTTACAATCCCGGTACCAGTAAAACCGGTTAGTTCGATTTCAATCCTTCCCGGTTTCTCAGGAACCGGTAAGATCAAAATTACTTATATGGCTCGATTTGGGGCCTATATGGACCAGGTGAGAGGATATTGAAGGCGAAGTGGCATACACGTCAATACCGATTCCTGAGGAACGGGGAATATTATTATTTATTTCAATGAATGCCGGTACGTCGAGAACCGGAATAATAATATTCCCGGTTCCTCGGGAACCGATATTGACGTGTATGTGACAATCGCAATTTATGTATATTCAAAAGAATTTATAATTTGACCGGTAAGACCGGTGTCGAACCCAAGG
The DNA here is from genome assembly GCA_033675395.1 of Rhodiola chrysanthemifolia. Classification (NCBI taxonomy): domain Eukaryota; kingdom Viridiplantae; phylum Streptophyta; class Magnoliopsida; order Saxifragales; family Crassulaceae; genus Rhodiola; species Rhodiola chrysanthemifolia. The sequence goes on from CM066207.1 coordinate 18,617,320, forward strand.
GAGCAATTGGATTATACGCTAGGAGAATCAAGTTTTCAACTAAGCTATTCCTTCAATATTCAATGGTAAGGTGATTATCAATCAAGAAACAATTAATGAAATGATTTCAAGGGGTTTCAATTCAATTAAAGAGAGTTTCGAGGGGATACTCCCCTCCTTGGCAATTTCCCAACGATCATGTACACAAGAGTTAAATTATCTTTAGGGATTGATTGGTTCAAACCTAGCTTAGGCTAAGATAGACTAACTATCGTGTGATCTATCCTAGTCAAGCCATCTTAATTAGAACCTCACTTTATCAAGATATCGATTCACTCTATAGCACTATTATCCTTGGAACATCTCCCAAGGTAATAAATGTCATAGGCATAAAGCTTTATAACCACATACCCATGCATTTACTCTCATAAACACTAGATATGTTCATTTCCACCATATCCAAATCATCACTAAGCTTTTTCAATACTTAGATCACAATTCTAAGACCAACATGTCACTTACGCATTTTATCAAACACTTAGCAACATATCATGAATAGAACACTTAGTGAAAATGAAATCAACTCCATAGATTGCAAATTGAATGTGTATATATGATCATTGAGTACCAAGGAGGGTTGTAAAACCCTCAAAACACAAGGAGACTGCTAACACATCATGTAAGACAACATGATGTGAGTAGGGTTTAAGCACAACTACAAAGAGAATAGAAGAAGGATAGAAGAAGGATGCTTAATCCCAATGTCTCCCTTTGATCTTCACTCCTCCTTGGTTGGATGTTGATTTGATCTCTTTGTTTGGTATTTTTTGTCCAAGATGCCCAGTCCCTAGGGTCAAGCATGCTTCGGGAAATTTTTTGCTTTAACAAGTCCAGCCGGTCGGCTGGTCCTGGCGTCCAAATCCCAGCTGGTCGGTTGGTGTAGGGCTATCTGGAAGCTTTAGCCAGCTGATCGGTCGAATTCTTGACCTATTATTCACTTCATTCGATGATGGATTAGGTTTGTTTTCCGAATATTGTGTTATCATTTAACCTCTTTTCTAGTGTTTTAGGTCATATATCACATATCTAATACTTTTGGATTGATCCGAAGCAAAGCAAAACAATTGGTGAAGATTTGGGCAAAAACAGGACAAAACAGGGCAGATTGACCTTTCAGTCTTATTGTGCACGCACAGATCGCATATGGTGTCCAAATTGCTCGATTCAAATCTTGTTGGAAAGCTAATTCAAAAGGCTACAACTTTGTAGTTTACGCCAAGATCAATTTCAGAGGTTAAGACTATGAAAAAGCCGCCTGAAGTCTCTGCCATTTTGCATGGCCGTGACTGCCGTGACAAAAACACAACGTCACGGGTGTCACGGCCCCCTTATGTCCCAGTGCACTTTTGGAGCATGCCGAGCATGCCGTGACATGTCTAAATGTCACGGTAGTCACGGCCCCGTCGAAGACAATTTCTAAAATCGATTTTTGGGCTTTTTGGACAGATTTTTGGACTTATTTCCTAATTTCGTTTTTAGGCTTTTTGGCCTTTTGGAAAGCTATAAAGAGGGCAGTGGGGACGAATTGAAGAGCGTGGATGATTGGCGAGAGTGTGCGACATTGACGAGTGCTAATTTGGAGATTAAAGAACCCTAACTTGGGAGAAGACAGAGATCATCGCAAGAGATTGAGGATTCAACGAGCACCCGCGTCATTACGGTTTCCTCGTCCTTAATTTCTTCATATACACTGCTTTTGGTTAACTTACCATGAGTAGTGAGTAGTCTTCTTATTCTGGGATCCTACGGATCCCGTGCTATGTACCCAACTCTCGTGTGATCAATCAACGTTTTTATTTATGCGATTCGAATATTCAATTTCATTGTGTGCTTAATTTTATCGTTCCTGCATGTATTTACATTGAATGAGATGTTTGCATGCTAGAACGTATTTAGATTAATTACCGAAAGATGGATGGGTCCTAGGTGTTAGTCGGAACCACATGAAATTGATATTAGGTCATGGTTGCTACTATGGTAGTACATGAATTAATAGGCAAATTGACTTTTGTCTGAAAAACCTTAAGTTTAATAAATCGAGATAGTTGATAATCCGTGGATGGGCGGCGTTCAACGATTGAGATTAATCTAGACAATGATCCGTGGATGGGCGGCTTGTCTAGTGTTATTTCGGTTTATTTCCATATTCGATAGCATGAATAACTTACGCGACATGATTGCATGATTAACGGGGTTAGCAAGGGTGAAGTATGGTCCTGGAATTCTTTCTCTGATTAAGTACAAACCATTTAATTTCTGCATATTATTTTCTGCGAGTTTCATCACTACAAAACCAAAACCTCTTTTTAATCGGAATAGCTAAATAGGTCACCTGTTTGCTGGTACTCACACTACACTGTTCCTTGGATCGACCCTTGGCTTACCAAGGTTATAAATTTTGTTTGACTGCAATTCGACCCCTAAAACATATAATTTGACAACTATAAAGGGTTAAAAATACGCTTGTCAAAATGGCGCCGTTGCCGGGGAACATCGTTTAGTGTGATATTAGATTTAACGTGTGGAGTTTAGACTATTCCATTTTTTTATTACTTCCTTGTACATACACTATATACTTCTGACCTTCACTAATCACTTTTATTTTGAATGTTGCGAGGATGTTCTCTTTTGGTCATCAAGATGCCTACCCAATGGAAGAGCCTTATTGTCAGACATATTCATACGATACAAATTGGGAAGGAAATCAAAATCAGTTCTATGATCAACATTATTACCAAGATGATCCTTATTATGAGAGCTGCCAGAATCACTCGCAGCATCAACAGTCTCAAGACACAGGTGGATTATTGCGTATAGAGTCTATGTTGGCTAGCTACTTAGCTGGGCTAGAAAAGACGTCCCGAGAGTCTGCTGCAACGGACCAGTTGTAGCAGCAACATCAGTTTTATGATCAGTCGTATTATCAAGATGACTACTATTATGAGAGCTACCAGAACCAGTCACAGCAGCAACAACCTCAGGACACTGGAGAATCATCACGTATAGAGTCTATGCTGACTGGTTTCATGCAGAACAAGATAGGCGAGCTCGAGAGCATCGGGCCAGGATCGATAAAATTATTGAGACGGTGGAACATGTCACAATTAGGCAAAGAATACTAAAGGACCAGCTAGAGGCACAAGCTGTTGCAACCGCCGATGAATGCAGAGATGAGGACATTGAGATGGTAATGGCCAACCATCAAGAAGTTGAAGTCTATGAAGCATATACATCTTCAGTTTTATCTCCAATCCATGTGAAAGATGATCTGGATAAGAGAATGCTTTATAAACCAGAACAACATGTTTGTGAGGATGGTTTTGAGGCATTGAGAACGGTCGCCAAGGTTTATATTGAGTTGGAGGATGATGACTCTTGTACTGAAGACGTCTTAGAACATGAAGATGCATATATTGCCGCACAGCCTCCAGACAAGTTTCGACAGTTCTTGCCTTACGTCTTGAAACTGTTATTAGGGAGCTTCTACAGTCCCTTGATTCTGAAGGGTCTCGAATTTTTGAAGGGACTGCATGCTCTACTTAACGTTCATGTCATACTAGATGGACGTAAATTTCAATGGGATTTGAAGGTGGATTGACAATATCTCCCTTGGTGAGTCTTGCCAAGACGTTAAACTAGGCCTCTTCGGGGAGTAACCCGCGCTGTAAGTATTAGTTAGTTGCATTTTTCATTTGCATTATGTGTGGACATTTCAAGGTTCTAAGTGTGGAGTGCCCCTCCACGATTTTCGATGCTAACCTATCACTTGTGAAGCTCTGTGTTTTTATCTATATATCCACCAGCTCACAAGTCGTGTTTCACTCCCCGAGCATCACTTAATCTCCATGGATATCAAGCCATCACACACGAGGGAAGTTCCTATGCGCTTTTTTTTATCTTATATTTCTTCGCTTAGGGACTAAGCTCATTTTAAGTGTGGAGTGGGTAGCGCATAGTCACATACATCGCATGTCACACATTCACTCTTGCATATGCTCAACTGTCTATGTATTGCGATTGAAATCCTCATTTTCTACGATACTCCTTGACTGATTGTGATTCTTTTGGATTCGAAGTCTAGGACTTGAAATAGTTTTATTCATGTGTGTATTCTCTCGTGTCAGTATCATTGCTAGCCTTTGCCTATCACGTGTTTTACGTATTTCTCGAAGCATGTTTGAGACTTGATATTAGTAGGCACCGATATTAAACGTTAAAAACTTAAATTGCATCTCTTCTTCTAGGTGACCTTAGTACTAGTATGTGTTTCTCTATACTTTTTGTGATTTGCATGCACCCACCTCTATTTATACACTATGTCAAGTTTTAAGTGTGGAGTTGAAAGAAAAAGGCAATACATTTTCGATCAAGAACGAAGTTCTGAGTTTTCAAAACAGGGTGAAAAGTCATTCCCCAAGCATGGTTGTTTTTGAGAGAAAGAAAATACCAAGGGCAAAGTGAGAAAAGTCACCCCTTGTGTACGAAAAAAAAACAAAAAAAATACCAAGGGCAAAGTGAGAAAAGTCACCCCTTGTGTACGAAAAAAAATTGAAATTCTGCCCCCTTCTGCTTGATGTAGTGTAATTCCACCTTTTTATTGCATGCAATCATGACTTGTTTTGAGAATTCATGTACTAGAGTCTAAGGGACGATCCTCGTGCTTGCACTGAAATTTTGATGCAAATTTTCGTACTATTTTTCAGAAAAATTCTTAAGCCAAACTCCTCTTCTCTTACGGGTCATTGCCAAGTCCTTGGCACTTGAGAATAGGGCTGGGTTCGGTTCAGAAACCGAACCGAACCGAATTTTACCGAACCGAACCGATTTTTCGGTTTTATGAAATTTCGAACCGAAAACCGAAACCGAAAATTCGGTAAACCGAAATTTCGGTTTTGTGCTTTTTTTTAAACTTTCAGTTTTTTCAGTTTTTTCAGTACCTTGTACCTGAATAACAGTTTTACAATGTTGTTTGGATACAACAACAAACTGGAGAAATACAACAACAAACTTAAAAAAAGTTCCCTGAAAATGGATACAAAACAAAAAGCATGGAATGGAAAGAAGACATCGTATTTAGGTCGAATGGAGGGAAGAAAACATAGATCTTCATGGGATGAAATCCAGTGCTGCAATCCTGAAAAAAAAAACACGCAAAGCATTAGCATGATGACTGAAGAGCGCATAACAACAATTAGCAAATTTCAAACAACCACATTCAAATTTCAAACAATCAAACAACTGCCAAACTGAGCAAACAACCACTGCCAAATTCAAATCATATTCAAATTGACAAATTCACATATAACCACTGTCAAACAACCACAACCACTGCCAAATTGCAAATTCAATTGAGATATTCAATCACATATTCACTATCACAAATTCACTATCACATGTAAATCATAGTCAAATTCAATCACTATCACATATTCACAACCACTGCCAAATTGCAAATTCAACCAAGATATAATTATAAACTATAAAGTATAAACTTCCAAACAAGTGAAACTATCACTGCCAAATTCAACCAAGATATTCAATTGGAAAGAAATGTCAATTTCAATTGGAAAGAAATGTCAGTTTCATACCAATGATCCCAACCTGACCTGCCGAGCTCATTGGCTATCACCTCTGCCTCTACCTCGACCTCTACCTCTAGTACTAGTACTAGGATCCATCGTTGATGGTCTTGGAGGAGGAAGGGGAGGTAAACTCGAGGAACTACTCGTTGCTGAAGTACTTGCAACCGAAGAAGCCCAAGAAGGTGTAGGAGGAAATGTAGGCAATTGACTCAATTGCACATCTACAAAAAAAATGGAACCATTAGTAAACTTTAGAAACATAAAAATTAAAATGAATAACAACTAACATATATAAAAACTCTTATAAATAAAATAATCCATTACTTACTTGTTTCAATTTCTTCAAGTTCCTTGTATATTTCAAACTCCTCATCCGTTGGCTCCTTGAAAAAATCAAATTCTTCGGCCCTAAGCCAATCACTAGTGCAAACTAGTGCCTCAACCATGAGTGGAGTCAAAGAAGCTCTGAACGGATCAACAACCCTCTTGCCCAAGCTAAATGCCGCCTCACTAGCAACGGTGGAAGATGGTATTGTAAATATGTCCTTGGCAATCTTTGCCACGATTGGATATTTAAATTGATTTACCATCCACCATTCCATTAGTTTGAACTCTTTGTTCAAAGCGGCCTCGGGAGCATCGGCAAAGTAAGAATCCAAGTCATTTGTTATCTCATCAGTTTGCATAGCATGCCTTTGCCTATCAAGTTGTCTCAACAAATCATTGGCACAATCATCATCATCATCATCATCAATGATGGCCACACTGCTAGAAGGTTGGGTAGTATCGGGAACACCTCCTTTGTAGGCTTTATGTAAATCTTGCATGCTTGCTTTCACCATGCTAATAACACCTTCAACTTCGACCCTTGATTGACCAAGACTAGACAAAGTCATATCAAGCATTGCAAGTTTGAATCGTGGGTCAAGTACATTGGCAATAAAAACGATCAAGTTTATTTTATGGCCATTTCCTCCTCCATTGCTTTGTCCCCAATATTTGTCAAACTTTGTCTTCATTGATCGAGCCACCTTCCTCAAAATAGGATTACTCAAATCACGCATCTTCTTCTCAATAAGGTGTTGCAATGCCACCATTTCATTGAATATCAAATTTGAAGTAGGAGTCTTACTTGCACTAAGCTTTATGGTAGAATCATAAAACTTCTTAAGAAAAAGAGTAAAAGCTTGTGCATCCAACCAAGCTTCCTCCATTGGTGGCCCCATCCTTTTGACTAACACCCCATCCTTCTTAACCTCTTCATTAAAGTAAGCTCGAAAATTCACATCTTCATCATTCATTCTACTAAACACCCCCTTATACTTGAATGCACCTTCAAGCATTTTATAAGTAGAATTCCATCTTGTAGGCACGTCCATGGGAATGTTTGACATGCTACCCATATTCTCCAAGATAGCTACATTTCTAAATGCATCTAACCTTGCCGATGAAGAGTGAATGTACTTCACACAATTCCGAATACCCTCAATTGCCTTCTCTAGTTCACCCAATCCATCCTTCACAATTAGATTGAGGATGTGACAAGCACATCTCAAATGCAAGTACTCCCCACTAAGTACTAGATTTCCTTGTCTTTCAAGCTTCCTCTTCATATGTGCAATCGCCCCTTCATTTGCCGAAGCATTATCAACGGTAATGCTAAACACTTTCTCAACTCCCCACTCACGTAGACAACGCTCAAGGCACAAGCCTATGTCTTCACCTTTGTGACTTGTGATTTTAGTGAAGTTGATGATCCTCTTGTGCAAGTTCCAAGAATCATCTACAAAATGGGCGGTGATCACCATATAGTTGATGTTTTGGATGGATGTCCAAGTATCCGTTGTGATACTTACCCTCTTATCACATATTACCGACTTTATTTTGCCCTTCTCAAGCATATACAATTCCCAAACTCCACGAGCAACCTTTTTTCTATCAGGGATCTTAAACCTAGTTGAAGCCCATGAAGAAATTTCACAAAACCAGCTCCTTCAACCGCCCGAAATGGTTGCTCATCTCTTATGACGAACTCCACCATCAACAACTCACACTTCTTCTGATTAAAAACATGTGGGACTAAAGCTCCACCCATGGTCACATTAGTCAAGCGTGGTTGAGTAGATTTAGCTCGACTTCCTTCATAAAGAGGGCAAACTACACATTTTTTCAAGTGATTGAGCAACCCTCTTGTCCCATTTTTTTTAGAATGGGCCGGCATCTCGAAATTGCAATACTTGCATATCCCGGTAACCTCTATTTCACCTTCACTGTTTCTCGTTTCCCTTTTCAAACAATGCTCCCAAGCCGGTGAAAGATTCTTCCTCTTCTTACCTCCTCCCGTCCCTATGGCCACCTCCTCCTCGCCCTCCACACCGCCATCCTCACTACCCACAACACCATCGTCAGCAGCCTCACCACCAGCTGCCGCATCTACATAATCCTCTCCCAACACCTCATAGTCCATCTTTATATTTAAACTACAATTGAAAGAAAAAAAACCATTCAATTCAAACATTGGAAGATGAAATCAAACGATTTCGGTTTCAGCAGTGAAGTTGTAATAGGACTCTTTTCGGCAATTCACAATTTCAATTTCAGTTTCAAGTTTCAACCATATTGAAGATGAAATCGTACCTAGGATTGTCGGATCTCGAAGAAGTTATCGGACTGAGATTTCGGAGTTGTCGATGGAGATTTCGGAGTTGTCGATGCGAGACTTCGAAGAAGTTGTCGGACTTGTCGGATGAGAGGACGAATTGGAGAACGAATGAGGAATTGAGCGAGACTTCGGACGAGCGAGCATTCGGATCGGATGAGCGAGAGTGGAGACTACGGAGTTCGGCAGTTCGCAGAAGTGGAGAACGAAGAATTAGGGCGATTAGGGATTAGTCGATTTTACTGGAAAAAAAAAAATTCGGTTTCGGTTCGGTATACCGATTAATTTTAAAATGCAAACCGAAACCGAACCGAAATAAATCGGTTCGGTTATAATAACCGAAATTCGGTTCGGTTTTTAGTCGGTTCGGTTACAATCGGTTCGGTTTCGGTTCGGTTTTCGGTACAAAAACCCAGCACTGCTTGAGAATGAGCTTTGCGCCAAGAGCCCGTGGACTATCCCTAGATAGCATAGGTGAATGGCGAGCATGTTTTGTGTAACTAGTCATGTTCTTACCACGTTGCTATAGAAATATTTAGAACTTGTGATGAGGCGTTCGCTAGTCGTGTGTACTGACCATTTGAATGCATAACTCGTTTAATCTATGATTGTCTGACAACTTTGATGAAGATGTTTGACTTGAAGTTGAGGTAACACGATGAATCCGAGGTATGACATGATTTTACTATGACTCGTTGAGCATCATTCATGCATACACGTTAGATAGTTGTACAGGGGATTTGCAGGTAGTCCCATTCCTGAAAACCTTCACGAGACTATACTCGTCCTACTAGGGCAACCTAGGGGTTTAAAGGCTTGATGCATAAGCTAAATGCATTCGTGTCATCTACGACAGTGAGTTATCTTTTTGGTTTTTATTTTAGTTAGGATTGATCACATGATACTTGAGTGGGTAACTATTCTGCGATTCATCACTTGTGCATAATGTTTGTCCGGGACGAACAAATCCTAAGTGTGGAGTGTTTTGATCGGTCGAATTCTTGACCTATTATTCACTTCATTCGATGATGGATTAGGTTTGTTTTCCGAATATTTTGTTATCATTTAACCTCTTTTCTAGTGTTTCATGTCATATATCACATATCTAATACTTTTGGATTGATCCGAAGCAAAGCAAAACAATTGGTGAAGATTTGGGCAAAAACAGGACAAAACAGGGCAGATTGACCTTTCCGTCTTATTGTGCACGCACAGATTGCATGTGGTGTCCAAATTGATCGATTCAAATCTTGCTGGAAAGCTAATGCAAAGGGCTACAACTTTGTAGTTTACGCCAAGATCAAATTCGGAGGTTAAGACCATGAAAAAGCCGTCTAAAGTCTCTGCCATTTTGCATGGCCGTGACTGCCGTGACAAAAACACAACGTCATGGATGTCACGGCCCCCTTATGTCCCAGTGCACTTTTGGAGCATGCCGAGCATGCCATGACATGTCTAAATGTCACGGTAGTCACGGCCCCGTCGAAGACAATTTCCAAAATCAATTTTTGGGCTTTTGGACAGATTTTTGGACATATTTCCTAATTTCGTTTTTAGGCTTTTTGGCCTTTTGGAAAGCTATAAAGAGGGCAGTGGGGACGAATTGAAGAGCGTGGATGATTGGCGAGAGTGTGCGACATTGACGAGTGCTAATTTGGAGATTAAAGAACCCTAACTTGGGAGAAGACAGAGATCATCGCAAGAGATTGAGGATTCAACGAGCACCCGCGTCATTACGGTTTCCTCGTCCTTAATTTTTTCATATACACTGCTTTTGGTTAACTTACCATGAGTAGTGAGTAGTCTTCTTATTCTGGGATCCTATGGATCCCGTGCCATGTACCCAACTCTCGTGTGATCAATCAACGTTTTTATTTATGCGATTCGAATATTCAATTTCATTGTGTGCTTAATTTTATCGTTCCTGCATGTATTTACATTGAATGAGATGTTTGCATGCTAGAACGTATTTAGATTAATTACCGAAAGATGGATGGGTCCTTGGTGTTAGTCGGAACCACATGAAATTGATATTAGGTCATGGTTGCTACTATGGTAGTACATGAATTAATAGGAAAATTGACGTTTGTCTGACAAACCTTAAGTTTAATAAATCGAGATCGTTGATAATCCGTGGATGTGCGGCGTTCAACGATTGAGATTAATCTAGACAATGATCCGTGGATGGGCGGCTTGTCTAGTGTTATTTCTGTTTATTTCCATATTCGATCATGAATAACTTACGCGACATGATTGCATGATTAACGGGGTTAGCACGGGTGAAGTATGGTCCTGGAATTCTTTCTCTGATTAAGTACAAACCATTTAATTTCTGCATATTATTTTCTGCGAGTTTCATCACAACAAAACCAAAACCTCTTGTTAATCGGAATAGCTAAATAGGTCATCTGTTTGCTAGTACTCACACTACACTGTTCATTGGATCGACCCTTGGCTTACCAAGGTTATACATTTTGTTTGACTGCAATTCGACCCCTAAAACATATAATTTGACAACTATAAAGGGTTAAAAATACGCTTGTCGCCAGCCGGTCGGCTGGTCAGTCCACCCGATCGGTTGCGAAAATCTCTTGTTGCAGACCATCTGTTGTTCCCCTTCAGCCGACCGGGTGAGCTTCTCAGCCGACCGGTTGGAAATGTTCTTGATGGAAGGCTATCTGGAGGCTTTAGCCAGCCGGTCGGCTGGTGAGTCCACCCGACCGGTTGCGGAAATCTCTTGTTGCAGGCCATCTGTTGTTCCCCTTCAGCCGACCGGTTGGGCTTGGGCGATTGCTGAGGCTCCTGATACCTTGTTTGTACCTGAGACGTAAGAAAAGGGATCAAATGACATCAAAATATCGTCGGAAACGACCCAAAGCTATAGTGAAATATGGCCATTAATCAGTCGAAAACTTAACTGATCAGTATGCCACTTCGTGTTCAATATCCTCTCATCAGCTGGTCCATGTAGGCCCCAAATCAAGCCACATAAGCAATTTTGATCTTACCAGTTCCTGGGAAACCGGGAAGGATTGAAATCAAATTAACCGGTATTGCTGGTACCGGGATTGTAAAAAATGAAGGATTCCGTTTCCTGAGGAACCAGTATAAACTCAAATGGGGGTATTCTGGATATTTGAGTTTCGACTGATATATTTTCGAGATTTGAATTGGAAACCGGGGTAGATTATAGAGAAACTCCGTATATGGATTGATGGAGATATGAATGAATGCTACTAACTCCAATTTGGATTTATGGGGTCACCTAACTATTCAGTTTGTCAACATGGTTTGAGAAGGACATGTTAAGAAATATTGATGGAATATGGATATGAGACTTGTGAGCATATGCTGCCATTTTCTGGGCATGATTGATGCCATGACACCCACCAACCCCATTCGGGTCATTTCTATTTATAGATATGGAAATGAAAAGATGCCATGTCTTTCAAAGAGCCCAAGTCCTTAACTAATGGGGGCCTGCTCCAATGACCCATATATGAATGTTTGGTAGTTTCAATTTGTTCTCAGTTCTGAGCTTGTTTAAGTCGGTGCTAAAATGGGTACCGGTCTAATAGCATAATTTTGGTCAAATGATCGAAATGTCGATGTTTAATTTCTCTGGATATATTTTATGGCACGATCGAGTTTGAGGTTTGTCTGGTCGTTGCTTTTCATAGCGGAAATTTTTTTTACTTCCTATAAATCAGTTAGAGAGATATATAACATGGCCTGCAATTTTATTTATCACGTAATAAATGATCAGCTACTTGTAACATTCATACAACTTAATTTCCATCTTGAGCCTGAAATAGAAGTTTCCCTGGAAAGTATCCGTGCTGAATGTTGCGATTCCTCGAGCCATGAAGAAATCTCCTGTCCCTCCCACCACTGAAAGATCTCTAGTCTTAAGACTCATAGTGTCCGCCCCCATGATATTAATTGTTCCCTGATGCTCACTGGAGTTAAAAACCAATGTATAAGCAAACCAAGCGTTGTAAGTATCCTTCATGTCATAAAAATAAAATCCTTGGGCTCTAGCCACAGGAGCGGAGTTCAGATGCTCGTCTTTCGTTACTGGATCGTCGAAAACCACCAACATCCCAAAAAAGGTATTGCTTATATTTGAAGGGTTTGTGGCCGCTGCTGATGTAGCATTCGCCTTGTCCGTGCCATTGAAAAGGATGTCATGGTAATGGAGAATGAGTCTCTTGCATGGTTTTTGGCTATCAATGGTACTATGATGTCTTCCATAAGCAAGTGATAATTGTGACAAGCAGAAGATGAAGAAGAAGCAGAAAAAGAGAGATGCTGTTTTATTACAGTCCCTCATGGTTATGAAGGGCTAGGGTTTTGTCAAGTGAGATGATTATGTTTGTGTTGAATGTTGTGCTTTGGTTGGATGATTATATAGGTGATTTTTTCAGGAGGAACGGTAATCTTTAGAAAGTGTGACCTCTCATATGTTCCACATAAATATTGTTTTCAGTTCGAAAAATAAAAGAATTATGTTACCTATTATTCTTTTCCTTTTCTAACCTCGTCCTCCAGTAAAGTCTCAACTTTGACTACATAAGGAATCAAACTCTTGATCTCGAGGTATTGATTCTTATGACACATCTTCTTACTTGATCAGATCTCTACAAGTCAAGAATTCACACACACGTACGTGTTCTTACGACACCTCCTCGTCGAACTCCATCAAGAATTCTTACTTTTTTTCCTACTTGGACACACTTAAATGGAATAATAATTAAATCGTTCCCATACTGGATTTATGCTGCCAGTTATATATATTCTCCATGTTCAACAATGGTGAACCTAAAAAGCCACACATCTTCTGAAATCAAAACCCTAGGAATCTAAAACTACGTACAGAATATCAATGCTGGACACAATTTGTTTCTATCTAAAATCTCTAGCTTTTTTTCACTCTCTAGTGTACGTGTACTAATAATAGAATAGCCCAGTAATGCAGGCGGCATTGGCTGCTAGTGTTGTTCATACTATCGATCCTACGGCAGCAGCTGCAAAAGAACACATACAGGTGCTGTCAAGCATGAGAAACAGAAGAAGCAGGTTGAGATAGCAACAGCATCATGAAAAAACGCAAGTAAGAGCTATGCATAAACTAATGACCTGTTATATTCCTAGTTAAGAAGCATAAATAATTTAAAGCTTTTGGGCAGTTTTTAACTTTTGTTTCTCGTTGCGTAGCTTATTGTGACACATCACACATGTGAGGGATGAATATAATGCTGATTCGTATTTTATCTTAGATTTAAGGGTTTATATATATGGCTCTGGTATCAATATGTCTTTTAATTAGGGTTATGAGTCATACATATATGGTCTTTTAATTAGGGTTACGAGAGTCAGGGTATCTCTTTACACATCTGGTCTTGGACGATTATGCAACTTACCTTTGAGCATCTGATAGCTCAGTTTCACCAACAACGTCTGCCTAGTCAGAGGTAGGTGATGCAAGTTTATAATAATATGAGACTGCAGTGCACTTGGCGGGCAACAGTGTGTTGATGGGTCGCGTGCAACATACCATTTACCTAGTCGCACGCGGCGATGAGATTTGTCTCTAGGCCCGGTAGCCCTAGAGATGGTCTTAAAGATCCAGCTCTCCTCACTACAAATTTTGGCTCAAGTTTATGACAGCGCAAATTCAACGTAAAACAGTTAAAAATGAGTCGTATGTACGATAGGTAAGTGGCGATTTACGACTGCGTCGCACAAACCGCCGTTGCAAGAAATGTGCGACAGTTTTGCGTTACAGATTTGCGACAGCAATACGATAGTATTGCGTCAAAAGACCTAAAGCGTCGCACAACTGTCTCCTCGCCGTCGTACATTCTCTGCGACACCATTCCGACAAACGTACGTCATAAAGACCAGTGCATCGCACGCCTATCGTAAATCTGCGTGCGACGACTGTGAGACACATGCGTCAGAAACTCAAATCTTAATTATTTATATTCATTAATTATAATAATATATAAATAAGTTTGAAAAAAAAATATTATTTTATAATAAAATCACAAAATATATGAGAACAATTTGCACATCAATTTAATGCCGTTAATTAGAAATTTTACAATATGTGGCTGATAAAGTTTACAACCGTTGAAACATCAAAGATAACAGTGGAACTAGTTCACCAAACCGCCAAAAAAATGATTTTTTTTAAAACTGACCCAAAACGAGTTTGAGATTTCAAAAATAACCCATGCGAGTTTCACATTTCAAAACTGACCCATTTTTAACTGGGGATCCGGTTTGTTACGATTTGCCAAATAACCGGATTTTCAGGATCCGGTTTTTAGGATATATGACTGATGTGGACGACGGTCGAATACGTGGCTTCCACGTACAACCGGATTACGGCGATCCGGTATTGTTAATAAACCGGATCTCGGCGATCCGGTTTGTGGCGATCTATAATTTCCGCAGCAGCTTCTTCTCCCCCATTCCCCATTCGAAACCCTACCGCCGGAGCAGCTTCTCCCTCCTCCGATTCCGTCCGATTTCTCCTCACTTCCGTCCGATTTCTCCCAAATTTTGAAATCCTACCCTAATTTCGTCCGAAATCGTACCCCAATTCGGCCCGATTCCGTCCGATATCTCCCCCATTCACCACATCCGAAATTGATAGGTAAAAAAACTTAATTGTGTAATTAGTGTTGTTGAATTGTTTGTTTTTTGAAGGATTGTTGTTGTGAATTTTGTTATTAGGGTTGAATTGTTTGTTTTTGATATTAGTCCGATTAATTGTAAGAATATTGTGAATTTTGTGCATTTTTTGGTTTGTTATTAGTCCGGTTAATAGTTATTGTTGAATTATTATCGTTGAAATAATAACGTTGAATTGACGGTTGCTTGACATTGGTTTGATATTGTCTATGGAATATGGTTTTATATTTGTAAAAAGAGTGATGTCATATGTCGTAGTTATTGAATTAGTATATTTGAATTTGGACAATTATTTGTTGTAGTTGAATTAGTATATTGATATATTGTGTTTTCCTTCATGAATTGGTAATAATGAATATTTATTGTTTTTACAGGAATGTCGTCAGGTAACAAGCGAAGAAGCACAAGTCAACGCGATGTGCCGTCTTCTTCACGAGCGACTGCTAATCCAAACTTGGATATGGATGATTATCTTCATCTTGGACCCATCGATCCATCCTTGTTGACGATGCAAAGTGTGCATCGCACTGAGGCGATTTGGAGAAATCAGGTATGATTTTCATTAATTAAAATTTTTTCAATTCATATCATATAACAATGTTTCATTAATTAATTACATATTACAGATGGATAGAGAATTTAGGTCTGATAAGGCATTGAAGGTAATGGGTCATAATGTCGTAAGTATGAAGCCTCGACTTACGGAGTATGTTGCAAATGCCGGATTTCTACATTGGACCCAAGTATGCAACGTGAAGGTTGATCCTAAATTGTGCACCGCCCTAGTGGAGAGGTGGCGCCCCGAGACACTCACCTTCCATCTGAATGGAGGGGAGGCTACAATTACATTACAGGACGTGTCTCTTCTTACTGGATTACCCATAGATGGGGAGCCCGTGTCTGGATTAGGGGAGTTAGAATGGGAGGCTGTTTGTTTGAGTTTATTGGGTGCTGTGCCCCGACCGTCCTAAGGTGAAATCGATGGGTAGCAAGACATGGTTCGATGACTACCTGAATAATATGCCAGACAATGTGGATGAAGAGACATTGAAGAAATACGTTAGGGCGTACATTTTATGTCTATTGGGATTGACTCTCATGTCAGACTTGTACGGTGATCAGGTATCGCTCCACTACCTTCCATTGTTAGCGGACTTGGATAACGCCAGGAGATACAGTTGGGGGAGCGCGGTTTTAGCTTTTCAGTACAGTCAGTTGTGCAGAGCATGTAATTTGAAGAAGTCGCAAATTGGTGGATGTGCAATATTACTACTGTTTTGGTGTTGGGAGCGCATGCGTATTGGACGCCCACATGCATATATCAGAGACCCCCCAGAACTTGATGATGATATTCATCCATATTTTAGACCTTGTTGGTCGTACTTGTGAGTAAACTTTATATTTATTTTGATATTGAAAATTGTTAACTATTAAATTTGTAACGCTTTTTCTTATGCGCAGACATTGGGCTGGACCAAAACATTTTGAAGAGGTCCCACGTGGTGGTTTAGTCTTCTACCGGGATCAGCTGGAGCGAATGGTCCATGGTGATTTTATTTATCTCCCATATGAAGAGGAGTTGATGGAACGACTGCATCCCGTATGTCTCGAGTCAGGGGAATTATGGGCGGCTGATATGCCACTTATTTGCTTCAACATCATTGAGTTGCATCATCCTATTCGTGCTATGAGACAGTTTGGAAGGAAGCAGATCATTCCACCTGCTCCTATAGCGTTTACGAATGAGCACCACAGATTAGAAAGAGAGTTGATTGGAGAGTGGACTTGCACCAGTATGGTGAGTTATGGACTACTAGATGGGAGAGACTAATATATGGGGATCCGGGCCAGGATGGCGAGGACATTGATATTCCCAGTGATGAATATGTGTATTGGTATTCAAGGTTCACACGTCGACTTATCCAGCCCAAATTGGAAGAAGAGGACACTCAGGCGTATCGCCCTAGTGCCCATGAATTACCTAGCAATGTAAGTTTTCACATTTTTTATAATATATTATTATACTGTTTTACATGTGTAACTAACAATTTGTTCATATAGATTTGCACGTTGCTCATCTGCGCTTCGCAAGCTGCAGAAGGATTCACCAGTACTCCAGACTCGCGACCAATTTTTCATCGCATTTTCCATACCGCAATGGAGGAACTACGGGTGTTGGGGGAGTTGCGGCTACTGAATATCGGCCCTGATCGTATTCAGTTTGGAAACGGTAAATTTCCTCATTTTAATTGTATATGTAATTTATTCAATTAATATACTAATACATTTTAATTACAGGTGACGATGATGATATGAGTGTAGACGATGATCATGTCACCAACCTTGACTCACAGACAACAGGTTATGATCGACCATCAAGCTCACAGGCACCACCTTCACAACCATCTCGGCCATCCAGCTCACAGGCACCACCTTCACCACCAGGTCACGGGCACGACCTCCGTCCTGAAAAGACACCTAAACAATCATGGCTGCAGAAGATTCGTAACAGAAGACCCAGAAAAGATTAAGATATTACTAATTTATTATTTTGTTAGACTTATGCTACATTTTGTAACAATGTCTCAATTTAATCTATCCAAATAACTTATGATACGTTTGAGATTTACGAAAGATAACAATATATGAAAATAACTTATGATTTCTATGAAAAAATTTGGTTTTTTAACAAAACCGGATCCCCTAAATCCGGTTTCCCACGGAAAAAAACAAAAAAAATTTAGGTTTTTTCAAAAACCGGAACCCCGGGATCCGGTTTTCCACGGGACCCGAATTTCTGACGGCTCGACCAGAAGTGACCGGACGGGCACGGGTCGGGATTTCCATAAAAACGGAATTCGGGGATCCGGTTTCCCACGGGAAAAAACAAAAGAAATTAGGTTTTTAACAGACCGGATCCCCGGGATCCGATTTTGCACGAGAAAAAAAAAATTTAGGTTTTTTAACAGACCGGATCCCCGGGATCCCGTTTTCTACGGGGCACGAATTTCTGACGCCTCGACCAGAAGTGACCGGACGGGCACGGGTAGGGATTTCCCTAAAACCGGAATTCGGGGATCCGATTTCCCACGGGAAAAAAACAAAAATTTGGATTTTTCAACAAAACCGGATCCCAGGGAAAAATACAAAAAAAATTAGGTTTTTTAACAGACCGGATCTCCGGGATCCATTTTTCCACGGGACCCGAATTTCTGACGCCTCGACAATAAGTGACCGGACGAGCACGGGTCGGGATTTGCCTAAAACCAGATTCCGGGGATCCGGTTTTCTACGGCCTATATATATTCATGTTCGCTCGTTCATTTTCTACATCCTAATACACTTCCTACTATAAATCTCTCATCATTACACTCGTTCTAGCAACTTCCTTCGACATGGAAACGCCCACTCTTGATAATTTAGATGTTCCAATCATGGACGAGTACCACCGAGAAGAAATAGAACATTTGGAAATGGTCGCTGTTCAGAATCCGGATTATGAGAATGCAATACCCCGTTACGTATGGGATCATCCGGATTTTGAAGATATTTCGGCATGGAAAACCAATCAACCAGCCGATGAGTATATGGGAGGAAATTTCGGTCAACCAGATCTCCGCGAATCCCTTGGAGTTGAGACTGAGTTTGACTCAAAAGAACTTGCCATACATGCGGTGCGGAAGTGGTCGATAATGACACGGGTGGACTACGTGGTCAAAAAATCTAACCCTTCTTTCATGGTGTTTCATTGTCGAAAAGGTCAAGAAGTTTGTCCATGGGGCCTCCGGATAGCTGCACTGAGAGGAAGTCACCGTTGGGAAGTGCGAAAGCATCGTGAGCAACACATATGTCAGAATGACAAAATTATGGCCAACAACGTTCATATGACGCCTAAGTACATCGCTAAAGAACTGTGGGATGTGATGACAGAAAAATTACGGTTGAGTGGAGCGGAGATACAAGGAAGAATTTATAAAGACTACGGGCTAGAAATTTCCCCCTTGAAAGCTTGGCAAGCGAAGCAACAAACAATGATTAATTTATTTGGAACATGGGATGGCTCCTTCGCATACCTGCCGCACTTGATGAAGGCTTTAGTTGATAATAGTCCGGAAACAGTTGTCAAATGGGATATGGAAGAAATCAATGGTGAGTACATTCAGGTTAATCGTGTTTTTTAGGCATTTGCTGAATGTATTCATGTGTTTAGGCATTGTCGTCCTATATTATCCATTGACGGAACTCATATGTACGGTAAGTACGATGCAAAGCTCCTCGTAGCATGCTCATTGGATGCAAACAATGGTGTTTTACCTGTGGCGTTTGCTTTGGTCGAGAGTGAAAACACCTCCAACTGGAGTTGGTTCATGAGTTGCATTCGAGAGGGTGTCACTGATCGGACGGGCTTGTGCGTCATATCTGACAGACACGGACGAATAATGGCTACTATGAGTGAACCACAATGGTCACCTCCTAATGCTTACCATCGTATCTGCGTTCACCACTTTCAGAGCAACTTCAACACGAAGGTCAAAGACTCTTATTTGAAGAAAAAACTTGGCAAGGTTGCATATTGACAGGCACTGCCTTGTCGCGAGGCAATGTGTACAAATAATATTTATAAGTCCACTACTCGCGACTTCACTACTGGGTAGCAAGTGGTAAGTAGGGGTCGAACCCAAAGGAATTAGGGGGATAGTTGCTCTTTGAGGTGATTGTACAGCGAGGGAGCGTGTTTTAGGTTGGTTGAGGTTTTAGAGCTAGTAACTGCGTGACTTTTTGGTTGGTTTTGGTTTTTTGTGCGAAAAGTAAATGATTGAAAAATAAATACTGAACAATAAAAATACAAGACTTACAGCGGGTGATGCGTGATTGGCAAGTCCTCCGGAAGGTGAGCAGTTGATAGAGCAGTTTATACTAAAATTAAAAGTAAGTGCAGGTGGTGTTTTTAATTTAAGGAAAGCATTCGGTTTTGGGGGCTTTGTATCATAGCCTGTTTATCATTGACCCTTAGTGATCTTACTAAGTATTCAAACGTGTATCAAGGCCATTCCAAGCACTCGATTTGCCACACTGTCTAGCCCATTCCAAGGTCGTAGAGCACTTGTTCTACTTAGACTAATACCCCATTCCAAGGTATATTAGCCTGTGTGCATCCATTTGGTCAGTCATTCCCGAGCAACCAAATGGTTTTTAGAGAGGTCAAACTCCTCAGATAAGCTTTGCCATTCCAAGCATCCACTTATCCGAGTATGTTTACGAACCCCGCGGAAGAGTTTTGCCATTCCAAGCATCCACTCAACCTTGGAATTTCTAACCTAATATATGGCACATAGAACAAGTTTTGAATACAAAGAAGAGGCACTAAGAGTATAGCCTAAAACATTTTATGATACAAGTATACCCCTTCAACCGAATGAAGAGTTTAGCTACGAATATCCATAGAAGTGGATACCATAGCTAAGTACTGGAGGGTTTTTGAAAGACAGTAAGTAAAGGAGAATACTCAAGAACCAACAGGAGTATTCTCAAAAACTGCTGGAATACTCAAGAACCAACAGGAGTATTCCCTAAACTACTATAATACTCAAGAACCAACAGGAGTATTATATATTTCAAACCAAACTTACAAAAAGTGCCAAAATCTAGAGAGATAAGTGTTGTATGGATTGTGGGCTTATGAAATGAGGAGGAGGAGCTCTCCTTTTATAGCCAAAGTGAAGAGGAATGGAGGGCTAGGATGGGAGCACATGGCAAGCCATCCATGGCTTGCCAAAAGCCGCCGGTGGCCGGTTGCAAGGAGGAAGCCGCCGGTTGTGGAGGGGAGGGGATGGGGCAAGCCACCCATGAGTCATCCTTCCCCTTCAAGTGGCCGGTCATCTAGGGGGAGAAGAGGAGTTTTGTGAGTTTTGTGATGTTTTCACAAAACTATCGGTGCATTTTGTCCCCGGACTGACTTTGATTGTTCTTTGGTTGGATTTGTTTTGAGTGATTCCACGTCAGGATCTTGAGATTTCTTCAGTCAGCGTCTGATCGTGACCTTGGAATGACTCGTAATATCTTTTCTGCGTAAAAACTCCTCCTTAGCATGTATTCTCTCTAAGCTCCAAAATGCCCTGTAGATAAATATCGGAACTAACAAGCAAAAGTTAACTAGACAAACAGTCTAATTTGGTGGGTTTAACTGTGTTTTTGATTCGTATAATTATGGTCCATCAGATTACCCCACACTTTTAGTTGTTCGTCCCGAAGGGCACAGTTCCACAGAGTCACTGTTTTTAACCCGTCCCAGGGAATTTATCAGGTTACCACGGGAATTAAGCATCATCTGTGGAAAGTTTGCCTACCCAGGAGAATATGTGAATGTGGAAAATGGACGACACTACATATTCCCTGCAGTCATGCAATTGCAGTTTGTAAGTTCACGGGTCGGGAATACAGCGACTATGTGCCTCATGAGTATACACTTGCAGCTTACAACATGACCTGGAGTTACCATTTCAGTCCATTACCTCATTCTGACTTCTGGGAACCCTATGATGGAATCCTCATATGCCTAATCCTCACTTCAAGCGTACACACGTCGGTAGAAATCCGACAAGGCGAAGACGTACTGAAATGGACCAGAGGGATGTCTGTCAGTCCAGTACTAAAGGAGATGCTTCATCATCACAACCCCCAGGCAGAATTCAAAGGTGCAAATTATGCCATCAAACTAGTCATAACAGAAGGTCTTGTCCCTTTGCCAATGCAAGCTAAATCCAATATCCGAGTACCTATATTACTGTTGGTGCAAATTACTACAACATTGTTTCTAATGTCCAACTTTCAATGATTTCCAAATTGCTGTATCTTTTTATTTTAAATACAGACTGTAATAACGGGCTTAACAACAAAATAAAATTTAAAGTCGCCACAAACCGGATCTCCGAGATCCAGTTTATTAACAACACCGGATCGCCATAATCCGGTCGTACGTAGAAGCCACGTATTCGACCGTCGTCCACATCAGCCATATATCCTAAAAACCGGATCCCGGGGATCCGGTTTCATTAAAAATGGGTCAGTTTTGAAATGTGAAACTCGCATGGGTTATTTTTGAAATCTCAAACTCGTTTTGGGTCAGTTTTAAAAAAAACTCCAAAAAAACTTCTACTAATTTCCACTTGTGTGGAACATACCAAAAAACTTTCCCCAAAAGACAATTCAAACAAGTTTTGATAAGAAATATAGAATTCTAATCAGAATCTTCATCCGAGCTCACCTCGTCATCATCAAGTGACCGGATGGAGCTGGTACTCCCGACATCCTTAAGATCATGTAGCTGTTGCGCATGTGTCGTAACCACTGCGTGAAGATCCTGAAACTGATGTGCCATTTGAGTAAGTAAAGCGATGGTGTCCTGGGAGAGTCCGAAGCTCTGAGCTGTACTTTGCGACGTCACGTTCCCTTGAGTGGAAACCGACTGAAAGCGAGAACCAGGAACCATAGCGGCTGCATGACGAACGGGAGACCCGTCCTCTGGGAGTGTCCGAGAATCGGTGCTAAAGCCTCAAGATCCTCGGCCTCTGTTATGGGCTAGCCATTATGTTGTAGCGCTCGAAGGGTAGCGTCAAGCTGTGCCTGAAAAAAAAATACAAATTAAGAGGTACATCTTTTGTAGAGAATTAAAGAGAAAATAGTAAGAGAACATACATCTTTTTAAACACATGACATATTCAATTATAAATAAAACTAATATATGAATCGATATGTTTAAGAATGTGTGAAATGTACTTAGAAGTACGGACGTGTAGTATTTTGAGCGTCAAAAACAATTTATAATGCCGGTAAGAACCGGATCGTCCAAGGGAGCAAGTTTAAACTTGTGCACTATGTAAGGTTGTGATTCTATTTATCCTAGTCTGAAAAGAGTTTTTGTTTGGTTTTGTAAAATAAACAAGTAAGAAAGAAAAGGTTTTGACGAACTTCGAGAAGTATTTTGGGGAACTACTTCACTTACCCAACATTAGAATCAAGTTTTTAACTAGCATGCAAGGATTTGCCTATATTGATTGGAAAATAGCGGCACAATCCAAGTAAGAACCTCACCCTTTCGGCGCTATTGGTTCGAATCAAGTAACTCGCTGATGTTTACCAACTCTCGTTGCGTAAACATGGGGAGTCCTTGTCATAAAACCAGCCTTTCCCGTTACAAACTTGGGCTACTCTCGTAGTCACCGAGTTCGTAACGTGTATTTTACTTGATAGTCGGACATTTAGCCTCACCCTTTCGGCGCTATTGGTTTAACGTCTCAAAGCAATACACTTAGGCATTTTCTCAAACACCTAGTATGCATCGTTGGGTTTAGGCGCTAAGTAAAATACAAACATGTAAAACAATCCAAATCATGCAACCATTAATATATTAAACGATTCATAGTTGAATAAGATTCGTAGGACCCCAAAACACGGGTCACTACTTACTATCCATCGTCATGGAAATACAAGTCATGTTTTGTTCGAAACAAAAATTAAAAGAGAAAAAGGAATTACTACACCCTTTGAATTGATGTCGATAATCCCTTCAATCTTTGATCCGATCAATATCCTTGCGTTTTTTATTTCCCCTCTCTCCTTTTCGTCGTCTCCAAGTGTGTAGGTCTGAATATGTGCGTAATTGGTTCAGAATTGTGGCTGCCATTCTTTTTCCTTTTTTGTTATTTTTGGGCTTTTTGCAAAAACCTTGCAAAAACTGATTTTTGGCCCATTCAGCTTGTGTCACCTGTGTCGCTTATTCGGACACTTTGGTGACACAGAGCACTTTTTGCATGCTCTCTGGAATCTGACATATCACTTGTGTCAACTATTTTTGTGACACAAGCACAGATTGAGATGGCCTCTTGAGCTCAAATGTTGACATTCTTAACAGCTGAATCTGCTCTAGGTGCCAACTAGAAAATTGTAGCTCTTGTTCTCAGCTTTCCACGAAGCCAAAGATCAATGAATTTGGACACCATATGAGCTCTAAGCGTGTGCGAAAAGTACGGATGTCAATCCTCCTATTTTGCAATGTTTTCGCCCAAATTTCTCAAAAAACTCTTTATTTCGCCTTGGATTCGTTTTTCACCTAAAAAGCATCAAAACAAAAAGTGAGAGCTCATATAAATAAGGTGAATGATTGAAAATCGACTAAATGTGGAGCATAAATATAGTACAAATTTATGCTCATCAAGTACCTCTATATCAGCACCATTAATGTCAAAGTATGTCCTGTCTTTTCCAATCTTGAGACGTTTGTATATATCAGTACAGTTAGGAATCGTCTTCAAAATTATTTGCTGCACATAAGCCAATAAAAGTAGCCAAAAAAACAATAAAACAACTATATTATTACATAACAAAACATTAGACATTAGTGGTCACCAAATAAGTAGATGCTATTTAAGGTCCTCATCTTCAGTAAAGCAAATAGCCAAAATATGCAGTTCCATTATGCCAACTCTGAAGAGGTCATGGAAACATCCAAATCCACCAATTTTACTTCAACTCAATGCATAAAGAAACAACTGCCTATGTAAACTATAAGTGATTGAAACATCAGACATAATTTTAAAAAACTAACCAATTTTTTCCAGTGTACAAAGGGTGGATAAAGGCAGCCTCGATGTCTACACGGGTTATCTTTCTTGCACATTCTTTTCTTTCTGTTTTGGTCAGACATGTCCTTCAATTTTTCATCTTGCCTGAAAATCTGAATTGCTCTTTCCGTGGCATCTATATGGGAGAAAATTGGACTCTCAGTACTCCTCCCCGACCTCAGGTTACACCATCTGCATAAGTGAAATAGGAAAACTAAAAATAGTAAACAAAAGAAAAGGTAAAAACCATCATGGGGCCACCGGTATATTAATATGAAATCTACTTGTCTTAGTCAAGACGAGTTCCAGATGGTGTTCGAACTGCGTCTCGACCACTTGTTGGACAGTTTCAGGTTCCGTTCTAACAGAGACTGGAACACCTCAGCAGACAGTACGTAAACAAAACAAAATAGGAGCACACACGATATGATACCCAGTTCGGCCTCGCCTACTCTGGGGGGCTTCCCACACCCTAAAGGGTCACATATCTTATTACGAGTTTAGGGTCACAAGAGGTCTTACTCTTACACAACACCTTGTTTGTAATGGCCTCACCACTAACACTCCGTCTCTCGGATTTGCAATCTCGGTTCACCACAGCTCACCTCGATCCGCTATGGGTAGGACGAGACTTCCCTCTCGACCTAGTCTTGGACCTCCCAGAAGCGCAGTCACCTTCTCTCGAAGACGTGTCTTGATCACCGTGTGTGTGCACTTTGTTGTCCTTCAAGAACAGTCTGAACAGCACACTGAACAGACTGCTTCTTCGCCGTTGATATTCCGGTGTGGAATACTCAGCCGGCCGTCGCTCCTCCTCCAATCTCACGAATGCTCTCGTGTTTTCTTTTCACTCAGGAAGCGATACAGATCTGGTCACCCTAGCCTTGTATTTATATGCATAGGCGAATGTCCAAATCTGTTCTAAATATCCTCATCAAATATTTAGGAAATATTCCTAAATATTCGATGGATATTTCCAATCCAATCTTTGGAGATTACTTCCGTGCCAAGCCATCCAATATTCTCGAATTCAAGCTGAAGATATTCATTTGAATATCTGATCTTTAATGATGACTCGTCAATTGATCCCAATCAGATCATATCTTCGATCTTCCGAATTAGGAAACGTTCTTCTTTCCTCCTATCTTCAAGAAGATCTCGATCTTTCTTTCTCACCAAGTAATTCCAAATCTTCTTAAGCGACTCCTAATTGATGAGAGGATATTCATTTGAATATCTGATCCTCTAATTTATTGATGAGCCGACTCCAATCAGATCAGATCTTCGATCGTCCAGATTAGGAAACGTTTTATCTTCAGATCTGCTGTATGCGAGTTCCAGTAGTCGGTTGAACACTTCTTGAACTCTTGCTCGAACTGTCTAAAGCCGTTTTGCCAAAGCCATGCCATTCATGAGAACATCAATCTCCCCCTTGGCATTTTGGCAAAACCAAATATACGCTTTAGACAGAACTTGAGGAAGCAGAACAGTTACCTCAAAATACTCCCCCTTTTTGCCACAAACTGGCAAGGGGTCCAATCGAGCAAACCGGTCTCCTCGGCATCTGGAATCTTGTGAACTCCCCCTCGAACATAGCCTGGGTCAGTGACACATACTGTGAGTCTGTAGGACCTTGGTGTCTCAGCAGCTGTTTGACCACGGGTCAGCAAATGATAGGTTTTTGATGATCTGGTTTCTTGAACTGATTCAGCTCGTCCAGTACTGTCGCGGGGTAGTCCTTCTCCACCTCAAGGGCTTGACTTCGTATAGAGGACATATCTCTCTTTGGCTCATGGCAGCATGTCTTTTTATTTCTTCAAGAGTATTTTCAACGACTAGATAAATCAAGGAGTTCTGCCTTTTCTTCAATCAGGACATCAACTCTCTCCGTCTTCTTCATCATCACTGGGATACTAGAGAGCACGCACCAATTGATTGATTCTTTTCCTCTGCTTATGTTCGACCTCCAGTATGATCTCTACCTCCTTCAGTAGCTGTCCACGTTCAGCTCGAGACATCTTCTCACCGACAACTCTCCTCATAGATAACTCAGGAACATTCTTCCTCTTTAGCTCGGGGTCTTTCAGATTGTTCTTATGTCGACCCTTGAACAACTTGTGATCAACCACCAACTTCAACGGAGCACTTGACAGTCTGTTCTGGTCAGTCTTCAAATCTGGATGTGACAGGCACGTCGTCGTGTGCTTGCAAATTACAATTTATAAGTCCACTATGTTGGCCTTACTATTGGATTAGTAAAGTGGTAAGTAGGGGTCGAACCCAAAGGAATTAGTGGATAGAGTAGTTCTTTCGAAAATGGAAAATTAAATAAGACAGTTGGGTTTGATTTTGGTTTTAGAACTGAAAGTAAATGACGGAAAATAAAGACTGAAAATAAAGGTACTGAAAGGTAAATGTGCTGAAAGTAAAAGTTAGTGACTGAATGTAAAGTTAGTTGCAGAATGTAAAGTACTGAATGTAAAGGGGACTGAATGTAAGCAGTTGAAAGTAAGACAGAAAGTAGAATGAAGAGTTAGTGTTTTGATTAAAGGAAAGGATTCGGTTTAGGGGCCTTGTATCATAGTTCCGTTCATCATTGACCTCTAATGATCATACTAAGTGTTCAAAGATGTAACAAGGCCATTTCAAGCACTTGCCACACTGTCTAGTCCATTTCAAGACATAGATCACTTGTTCTAGCTAGACTAATACCCCATTTCAAGGTATATTAGCCTAAGTGCATCCACTTGATCTCACATTTCCGATCAACCAAGTGGTGTTAAAGAGAGGTTGAACTCCACGGAAAAGCTTTGCCATTTCAAGCATCCACTTAACCGTGTATGTTCACGAACCCCACGGAAGAGCTTTGCCATTTCAAGCATCCACTCAACCATGTATGTTCTACCCGAATGTAAGGCACATAGAACAAGTTTGAACACAAAAGTAGCACTAAGAAAAGGGTCTAAAACGTTTTCATGATACAAGAACACCCCTTCAACCGAATGAAGGGTTTAGCTACGAGTATTCATTGAAGTGAATACCATAGCTAAGTACAAGGAAAGGTAAGGGTTTTCGAAATCAAAGACAAGAAAAGTAAGGTTTTGGAAAGTAACTCAAGAACAAGTAGAGATTTTGTAAAGTAAACTCAAGAACACTCAAGAACAAGAGAGAAATTGGAGCTTTTGATTCCCAAATGTAAAGTGTTTACAAGCTTTGTGAGTGAAGTAACAAAAGATCCAAACTAGAGAGATTACATGGATGTGTTTTCAAAGGGGGTGATCCTCTATTTATAGGCCAAGAGTGGCGGTTTGTAGTTGGCTTGGAGCCAACCGACTTGCCCTTGGTTGCTGCTCAAGTCCCGTGGTTTGAGCTTTAGTTGGAGCTTGGTTTGAGCCAAAGGTCATGGCACATGGGAGGGCACATGGGCGGTTAGGGCTAGGGTGAGCCAAGGGGCAAGTCACTTGGACTTGGTTGAGCCAATGGGCAAGTCACTTGAACTTGGTTGTGGCTTGGTTTCCTCCCAAAGGTCAACCGAAGTGAATAGCAAAGCTAACCGGAAAAGAAGTGGCCAACCGGAATAGTAATAGTTTGGTTTTGGTTGGACTTCGCCGGAATTTGACCGGAGCAAGACTAGAACTGGCCGGAGCATGGTTGCAAGTGATCTGAGCTTGATCGGAGCATCGCCGGAGGCTGATCGGAATTTTGGCCGGAGGTCTTTGGCTTTTGGATTGCAGATTTGGAATGTTGATGCAATTCTAAGACTAATGGTCGAAGTCGTTTTGCCGGAATCTGCCCGGAACCTGGTCGGAATCCCAAAACGGCCGGAATTGCCCTAGTTTGGCCTTGATCGGGCTTGAGCTGGTTTCACTCGGGCGTTTTGTCTGGGAAGTGAGATTGTCCGAGTTATTGGGCATTTGAATCACTTTGGTCGAGCCAGATTTTCCAGATCAGATGGTTTGCCCGAGCGACTTGATTTTGGACATGGGCAGCTCGGCTGGTGCGCTGGAACGCTGGGGACGATGCCTGGGCGATGCCGCGGCATGCGCTCGCATGGCGCAGCTTGTGCGCTCGCACAAGGCCGATCAGTCGCATGGAATCTCATGCGCTCGCATAGAAGGCCTTGTGATGATTTGGCTTGAAATCCCAATTTTTAGCACAAAACTCCCCTTTTATGCTTGTTTCATCTTTAGACCTTCAAAATGCCGGTAAAGCAAATCGACACTAACAAGTGAAAGTTCTTAAGATAAAGTGTCTAATTTGGTGGGTTTAACTGCTTCGATGAATCGTATAAATACGGTCCATCAGGATGCCACTTTGTAATTTCAAGGGAATGATGTTCAGCTCATAGATAAGCGATGGGAAGATTATCTGGTGCAGAGACTTTGTAGATATGGCGTGTTTAGTAATCTGGTCGAACATAATTCTTCCCATGTCAATGAGCATCTTGTTTCCAATATGTATAGCAGCTGTCCCATCTCCTTACTGACCGTGGTTCTATGGTGATGAAGAACAACATCGAGTAGAATATAGTCAGATCTGCACCTAGGATGGAACTGTCTTCCCACTTGGCTACTGCTTATGTACTAGAACACCATACTCCCTTTTTTTCACAATCCTAGTTGGAACATGGGCAGGATCTGGACTATACATTTTCCTCTTCTTAGACGCACTTGCTCCCCCTGCGTCTGTGTTCCCATTCATCTTGATAGTTGCCTTAGATGAACATGCTTCGAAGGTCACTATCTTCTTGAGTTTCTTCTTTTCAGCTTTCTTGAGCTCAGACAGTGAAACTGTGTCCTGATCCTCCTTCTGAGTGTTCTCATGCTCAGCCTCTTCTTGATCAGATAATCGCATCTCTATATCTGTATTAGCTGGGTGTTCCAACTCAGTCGGCACAGTTGGTGCGTCAGATGCTTTTTCTTCAACATGTTCATTTTCTGATTGTGCTGTAGACCCAATATGCACATCTCCTTCCTTCTGTTTCTCTTTTACTTCAGCTAATGATCCAGGATTTTGCCCAGTTCTCTGTGCGTGATTACCAGCACCATGTTCTGCTTCAGTCATGATTACTTCTTGGACAGCTGACTGCTTTTCCTTCTTCTAGACGACAAGTTCAATAACAACTTGCTCTTCTACTTGTTCTGTCTCCGTCTGATTTTTAGGTAGGTCTGACTCATCAGAGACAACATCTTCAGGATCTTGTTGCTTCACATCATTAGCTTCCATAGGAACAGCTTCTTCTTATCAGAACCACAATGTTAGCCCTACTGGCTTCACCTTCCTCTGCAGCATCGGCCACAGAATATCCAGCAGGTTTCAATCCATTCGGTTTCTCATTAACCACTTTGACACCCTTATAACTCACTGAATCTTTACCAATCGCCCGTACTTCCTCATCAACAGAATTGAGTGCAGTAGCTTAGGAGTGAGAACAACGGATTACCTTATTGAGGGGTGGTTCAGCCATTGCCTGATATTCCTTCGCAGTCTGCACACTCCCTTTAGTTGGATTAGGATCAGCCTTTGACGCCTTTGAAGTAACTTCTTTCAGTTCTGTCACAGCCGCCTCTTCTCCCTTCTTAATATGCTCCAATGGTTCATAGGACTGCAAATACTTTGAATTTAATAGTTCATACCATCTGTTCCAGCCCTCTTTGTGATAGGTCAGCCCAACTGATTTGCTGGGGTTCTGCTCTTGGCTGACCTCCTTCTGGAACACTTAGTTGGCGATAACACGCAGACCCAGAGAGGATCTAAGTTCTCGAACTGAGCAGCGTTTAGGTGAGTGGTAAGTATGTCAGCTAGCAGCTTGTCAGTTGTCACATGGTTCACTGTGATGGCCTTCTTCTCTACCGGCTCACTGTGCTTTGTCTTATACTGTTGTACCGAATTTTCGAAACTGCCACTGGTACTCATGTTGTCACAGTCGGGCGTCATCTCCTCTTGTTCAACTCCGTATTCAGACAGCATATGCTTCATCCATAACCACTGAGTGTAGTAGCTCCCTGCAGCGGTGCTCTCTTGCTCTCCTGCAGTGATGTTCTCCTGCTCTCCTAGCATCTGGGCAACATGTGTTCCAGGAAAGTATTTCATCTCTCCCGCCATGGTCACCTGGAGCTCTTTTTGCATCTATCTCACGAACTGGCCAACCAGCTTCTGTGTACTCGTGTACTTGGCGAATATATGCTTCTCTACTCCCCCCTCGCTCATAGCCATGGTCGATGAGGAACGTCTCGTACCATGCTCTGGGCGCTTGTGTGAGTCAGTATATACTCTCCTTTAGTTCGTGACTGTGCACAAGATGATATAACTTCCATGCTTCATATCTGATGAGCTCTTCCAGTTCCACGTGAATGGCCACCACCCAAATCTCATCAATAAATGCTTTGATGACATTCTTCGGCCTGGATGAACAGGCAGCCAGCTCTCGACACTTGATCTCATTCGCTCGACTCTTAATTCTCCATGAGGGTTGCAGCGCAGGTGCATCAACTAGAGTAGGTGTGGCTTCATCAGCTGGACCTCCCTCTGGAATTTTATCTTCTGTAGACTTGGTCTGAATGGGTGTTTCAAATGAAGTCCCGCCTCTACATTTATCATCTTCTAGAAGTGAGTTTGGGGCAACTTCATCTTTCACCTTTCCAGAAGAGGACACCATACATGTCCCTTGCAATTCCATGTCATGTATCGTGTTTGTCGGACAGACAGTGGCAGCTCCTGTTCCGACTGTGCCTAGAAAGTAGCTTTTGTTTGATGACCTACTTTCTTCCATCAGTGTGTCTCCATTCCTATCCATTACTTGACAGGAATCACGAGCGAATGTAACAGACTGTCCTTCATCACACAATCTACTGATACTGATCAGGTTCACCTTTAACCCATCCACTAGGAGGATATCCTCAAGCTCAGGTAGATCCGGAACCTTCAATGTCCCACAGTCGATCACCTGGCCCTTCCCTCCATCTCCAAAAGTGACAAACTGACGCTTGCAAATAGGTTTAACATTGATGAGATATTGAGGATTACCTGTCATGTGAGCCGAGCATCCACTGTCGAGGTACCAGCATTCTTCCTTCATGTGACTGAATGAGCTAAGAGCAACGAGGACACTTCTTTCCTTGATTTTGGTTTCCAGACTTGTCTGACTCGAGGGCCGACTCTGGATTCCATTACTTTTCACTCAGCTAGAAGTAGTCGGCACCTTGATTTGATGTGCCCCATCTGATAGCAATACCAACATGTATGATTGTTTCTCCTCCATTCAGTACCATGTCTTCCACGGTTGGGCATGAGCTGCTTTCTTCCTCGATTCCCAAGCTGCTTCTCAGGGTAGTGGTTCACACTCTGTTCTGGTCTCTGTGCAGGTTTCAACTTTGCCTTAACAGACGAAGTCTTATTTGAGCCACTGTTACCATTGAAGTCGAGACCTCTATGTCCATCTTCAATTCTTTGGGATCTTAGTATGGATTCCAAGTTCTTTGAGCCTGAGTTCAGCATCTTCGCCGATCTTTTGAACTTGCTCAATTCTTTCATAGTAGCAGCATGATTATCTCTCTCCATCTCGATTTGTAACTCCAGGGATTCTACCTTGTTCAGAAGATGAACTTCTTTGCGGCTCAACTCAGCATTCTTTCTCCTTAGCTCCACCAAGCCTGCAGGATGTGTTTCTCTATTTTTCACCATCTCAGCTTTCAGAACCGATACGGTGTCTAGCAGTTTCACTTTCTGTGCAAGAAGTGACGAGTGTTCTTGATTCATTCCGATCATCTCGTGCTTCAAAGCAGATATTTCCTCCTGATGTTCCACCTTCTGGGCAATGAGAAGATCAACCTCCTGCCACTTTTTATCTTTTTCTTCTGTCAGGCTTGCTACTGTTTCTGTGAGCTTCTTATTCAGGCCAATCACCAATAGCCACTTCTCATAGAGTTCCTTGTACGTCTCGACCGAGGTCTCATGAGCAAGTCCTTCGTCATCACTGCTTGATGCATCGTCAACAGGCTGTTCAGACAGTGCACTAGAGTATGGATTTTCACTTGTCTTACAGCAGTCTTCAATAGTGACTACAAGTCCGACGAGATTGACATTCTCATGTTCTTCTTCTTCATCGTTAGATTCACAGTCTGGACCCTCATAGGCTATTCTGAGAATATCCCATGCTTCCTTGGCAACCTCACATTCAGCAATCAGTTTGAACACGTTCTCGTCCACTCCAGAGAAAATTGCATTCAAGGCCTTTGAGTTTCCAGTAGCAGTTTTTTCATCTGCATCAGTCCACAGAGCTTCAGGTTTTGGCACATCTACTCCTCCAGGGTTGGCCATCGTGGGTTCTGTCCATCCAACCAACACAGCTCTCCAAGCCTTTTCATCGAGAGATTTCAGAAAGACTTTCATCTTGGACTTCCAGTAGAGATAGTTTGGTCCTTCAAGCAATGGTGGTCGGTAAGTACTCTGTCCTTCCTTCAAACTCATCTTGAACAGTTGCCAGATCGCACTCTGTATGTCGAGTGTCTGCTCTGATACCAATTGAAATCTACTTGTCTTAGTCAAGACGAGTTCCAGATGGTGTTCGAACTGCGTCTCGACCACTTGTTGGACAGTTTCAGGTTCCATTCTAACAGAGACTGGAACACCTCAGCAGACAGTACGTAAACAAAACAAAATAGGAGCACACACGATATGATACCTAGTTCGGCCTCGCCTACTCTGGGGGGCTTCTCACACCCTAAAGGGTCACAGATCTTATTACTAGTTTAGGGTCACAAGAGGTCTGACTCTTACACAACACCTTGTTTGTAATGGCCTCACCACTAACACTCCGTCTCTCGGATTTGCAATCTCGGTTCACCGCAGCTCACCTCGATCCGCTATGGGTAGGACGAGACTTCCCTCTCGACCTAGTCTTGGACCTCCCAGAAGCGCAGTCGCCTTCTCTCGAAGACGTGTCTTGATCACCGTGTGTGTGCGCTTTGTTGTCATTCAAGAACAGTCTGAACAGCACACTGAACAGACTGCTTCTTCGCCGTTGATATTCCGGTGTGGAATACTCAGCCGGCCGTCGCTCCTCCTCCAATCTCACGAATGCTCTCGTGTTTTCTTTTCACTCAGGAAGCGATACAGATCTGGTCACCCTAGCCTTGTATTTATATGCATAGGCGAATGTCCAAATCTGATCCAAATATCATCATCAAATATTTAGGAAATATTCCTAAATATTCGATGGATATTTCCAATCCAATCTTTGGAGATTACTTCCGTGCCAAGCCATCCAATATTCTCGAATTCAAGCTGAAGATATTCATTTGAATATCTGATCTTTAATGATGACTCGTCAATTGATCCCAATCAGATCATATCTTCGATCTTCCGAATTAGGAAACGTTCTTCTTTCCTCCTATCTTCAAGAAGATCTCGATCTTTCTTTCTCACCAAGTAATTCCAAATCTTCTTAAGCGACTCCTAATTGATGAGAGGATATTCATTTGAATATCTGATCCTCTAATTTATTGATGAGCCGACTCCAATCAGATCAGATCTTCGATCGTCCAGATTAGGAAACGTCTTATCTTCAGATCTGCTGTATGCGAGTTCCAGTAGTCGGTTGAACACTTCTTGAACTCTTGCTCGAACTGTCTAAAGCCGTTTTGCCAAAGCCATGCCATTCATGGGAACATCATAATATGTAAAAAATCGACTCGGTAAAAGTTAGGTTATAGTAAACAATCCACCATATAGTAAACAACACAAATCCCAAAAGCAAATCAAAGCCAGAAATCAGTTTATTTATAAAAGGTTCGATACTCTGAAAACAAAATAACTTACCAAACTAAAAACACAAACAACTTTACCTTTAATCGACACCGACCGGTTAGGATTTCGAAAACCGTATACCATAAATCTAACTTACCTACAACCGTCATAAGGAGTCAACCGGGTATGAGTGTTTCAGAGATTAAAAGAGGGACACAGGCGAGGGCCGGATGTCGACTGATTAGAACAACACTACGAGAACAGCAGCACTGGGATCATCAAGGTAGCATAATAACCTTCTAGGAGATGATTTTTGGGTTGTAGAGGATGAGGAATGGATTGGATAGTATTGTAGAGGATGAGGAAGAAGGTGACATAAGGAGCAATCAATAATATCGGAGGAGTGTCGGCAAGTACTTGAGGTACGGTTCGACGTAAAGGTGTCATACATGCGTCATAGCATTTTGAATGTTATACGACTCATATGAGACACATACTTTAGTGCAACGTAAAAGCGTCGTAAATGCGTTGTAAATGCGTCATACATGAAGAGACAAAAACTAAGAAGTATCGTATGATCGTCCAAAATATGTCGCAAATTTCGTACGACGGCTTGCGTCATCGTACATAATGCGTCGTAAACTTGAGCCAAAATTTGTAGCGCCTATTATGCCTTTAGACTCTTTTTTCGAACGACTTAGCTTCAAAAATAATTTGCAGCAATGTACAGCCGGTTCCGATCGGATCTCTCGATTCTGCCTAGTAGCTCGATAATGTATCGAAGGCTTATTTGTCCTTTGCGCCAAATAGCTCCTTTCACACTTGGCGCCTTGTTTTACAGCTTGAATTGTAAAACCACACCCAAAGGCAATACAAAATGATAACATGTCACTACAAATTTGGACAAATTTTAC
The DNA here is from genome assembly GCA_033675395.1 of Rhodiola chrysanthemifolia. NCBI lineage: Eukaryota > Viridiplantae > Streptophyta > Magnoliopsida > Saxifragales > Crassulaceae > Rhodiola > Rhodiola chrysanthemifolia. The sequence goes on from CM066207.1 coordinate 18,652,583, forward strand.
GGTGGTCGAATTCCCTGTGAAAATCGCTGTAAAATCGCGGGATATGTGAAACTTTTGGCGATAATACATCGGTAATTTTCTCGGCGCACTTCGAATCACTGCCAAAACATTTACGATGAAGTTTACACAACGTTCGCGCGATATTGTACAGCGGTAAAAAATACCACTGGAGAAACGAAGAAAACGCGTCGCATACTCACGGAAATTTTTCGTTGGTGATGCGGCGCATTTTTGTAACCGATGTACCCTCAGGAATGCGTGGCTTTTGCGGTGCAATTTTAATTTTGTTATTACCACTGAAAAACTGCCGAATCATCATGTTATTTAATTGCCTTGGGTTTACCAGGATTTTACGTTGGTTTATAATTATTCGGTTTTGTGGTGAAAATGCTGCAATAAATATAAATCACATTTCCCTAAGATATGCGGTGATGTTTCGGCGAATAAAAATTTAATTATAAAATTTAGACCATGTATAATTGATTAAATTAATGTAATTATTAAATAAACTCTGCGATTAATTTAAACCATTGAAACATTTATGATATTTTTTAAAGCGTTTGGATCAAATACAAACCACTATTATAAATAAAAACTACAAACCCATAAAAAATTTGACACGTGTCAAAATTAACCGATCAAAATTCATCCGAACTTTAATCCCATCGGGGTTCTTTTTGTAAATAAAAAAAACACACGCGAACTTATTTAAAAATATATAAAAGATAGGAGGGGTATAATCGTCCTAAAATTTGCTACAGTAAAATTCGACTTTCGCTACAGTACGTTTTTAAGTCTGATCATCATGCCTTACGTCTGATCATTTAGAATAAATTTTTACTGAAGCAATTTTGACTGTCGCTACAGTAATGATCAGACTTAAAAAAACAATTATCAGACTTAAACCAGTAATGACCAGACTTAAAAAACATTGATCAGACTTAAAAAAATAATTATGAGACTTAAACCAGTAATGATCAGACTTAAAAACAATGATCAGACTTAAACCATTAATGATCAGACTTAAAAAAACAATGATCATACTTAAAAAAATAATGATGAGACTTAAACCAGTAATGATCAGACTTAAGTCTGGTCATTCTCTCCTTAAGTCTGGTCATTCTTAATTTTTAAGTCTGATTATTACCAATTTTTAAGTCTGGTCATTCTCTCCTTAAGTCTGGTCATTCTTAATTTTTAAGTCTGATTATTACCAATTTATAAGTCTGGTCATTCTCTCCTTAAGTCTGGTCATTCTTAATTTTAAGTTTGGTTATTACAATTCTTAAGTCTTGTCATTCTCTCCTTAAGTCTGGTCATTCTTAATTTTAAGTCTGATTATTACCAATTTTTAAGTCTGGTCATTCTCTCCTTAAGTCTGGTCATTCTTAATTTTAAGTCTGATTATTACCAATTCTTAAGTTTGGTCATTCTCTCCTTAAGTCTGGTCATTCTTAATTTTAAGTCTGATTTATTACCAATTCTTAAGTCTGGTCATTCTTAATCTTAAGTCTGATTATTACCAATTCTTAAGTCTGGTCATTCTCTCCTTAACTCTGGTCATTCTTACTTTTAAGTCTGATTTATTACCAATTCTTAAGTCTGGTCATTCTCTCCTTAAGTCTGGTCATTCTTAATTTTAAGTCTGATTATTACCAATTTTTAAGTCTGGTCATTCTCTCCTTAAGTCTGGTCATTCTTAATTTTAAGTCTGATTATTACCAATTTTTAAGTCTGGTCATTCTCTCCTTAAGTCTGGTTATTCTTAATTTTTAAATCTGATTATTACCAATTCTTAAGTCTGGTCATTCTCTCCTTAAGTCTGGTCATTCTTAATTTTAAGTCTGATTATTACCAATTTTTAAGTCTGGTCATTCTCTCCTTAAGTCTGGTCATTCTTAATGTTAAGTCTGGTTTATTACCAATTCTTAAGTCTGGTCATTCTCTCCTTAAGTCTGGTCATTCTCTCCTTAAGTCTGGTCATTCTTAATTTTAAGTCTGATTATTACCAATTCTTAAGCCTGGTCATTCTCTCCTTAAGTCTGGTCATTCTTAATTTTAAGTCTGATTTATTACCAATTCTTAAGTCTGGTCATTCTCTCCTTAAGTCTGGTCATTCTTAATTTTAAGTCTGATTTTTACCAATTCTTAAGTCTGGTCATTCTTAATTTTAAGTCTGATTATTACCAATTCTTAAGTCTGGTCATTCTTTCCTTAAGTGTGGTCATTCTTAACTTGAGGACTAAATTGAAAATAACATTATTATTTTTTATACCCTTTAGTGTGGAATGACTATAATACCCCTCCGTGTGCTGTTCGGGATTTCGACTAAATTTGACACGTGTCAGTTTGTAGTTTTTATTTATAAATCGGTTTGTACCCGAACCGCACTCTTTTTTAAAAACCAAATTAGTATGCATATTCATTCAAAATATTTCTAGTATCTCCAAAAAAAAAGTATGCATACATTAATCCTATAACCAAAATGATAAACACCTGAAAATCTAGTTTCTAGAGTCCCAATCTAGATTCATATCGGTAGACCCCAAAAAGTTCAACAACTGAGAATCTAATTTCTAGGTGTCTCCATCCAGATTCATATATATAGAGGGTGCGACTTCACCTGCCGTAGATGCTGGTACATGATCATCTACACCTTTAGTCGGCGAAGAAACAAAAGCGGGACCAACTGTTTCACTACGTAACTCCTCCCCAATTGTTTCCTTCACAATATTCTTCAACTTCATCTCTATCGACTCACTGAATGACTTCATAATCAATAGTCCCAGCCTGCTGCTGAGGTTGTGAGCTAGAAGAGATGCTGAAATGTGACCGAAATCGACTCCCCAGTACAAGAGTAGCCGCTGCACCAAAGACCCACGGTAGCTTATCTCTCTAAGTAGGACCCACCTCAGAAATGAATACTTCCATGTCCTCATTCTCGGGAATCGGAATAGGAGTTAAGCCGTTGTCGATCCGGGCCTTAAGATTTGCCTCATAACGAGCCTATAAAGAAGAAATGTCATATACATATTATATAGACAATTCCTATTATGATGTTCTAAAAAAATCATGTTCGTACCAATATTCGATGTCCCTCTAGATCAAGGTATCCTCCATTTGCATTTTGTTGCAAGCGATCATACATCTCTCGTGCTATCAGAGTCTGCCCAAGCTCCAATTTCTAAGATAACATAACAAGGGTTAAATAATAATTTTGAGTATCTAATCTATCGACTAATAAAATTAGCACAAATACCAATTGAACGTAGTGCCATTCAGCAGGTTTTGGTCCTCTCCTATGTGTACTATGTCCACGTCCAGACTTTTCGCCCTTGTAATTCTTTTTGTTTTGTTCTGATAAGGCTTTAAAAAATGGATCAGTATCCAACTTCAACTTATTTGCAGCCAATATCGTAGGTGAACTAAACGTATGACCTTTCTTCGAACGCCCTTTCTGGACTGATGCCCACGAATTCCTGATCACTTCCCCACACGTACGACGAAAATTCTGGCTCACCTGAAGATTATGCTCAAGATCCCATCTTGAAATTTGCTACACAACCATGACAATTAATATATACAAGTAAATAACAATGTAGATTATAATAAGATTAAAAAAAGAGCATGGGAAAAAGAAATATACTTGATAACAAGTAAATATGATGATGATGCAATCTGATCATAAAACCGACAAAATTATTTTACATAACCAAAAATATACTTTATACAAGTCAGTTCACAAAGTTAATCAAATTTTTACCAAAAACTAGTTGCAGTGTTAAAACAAAATATAATCAAAAACTCAGACGGTGGATTCAATAATACAAAACGATCAAACATGTTTGGCAGATGATTACTTCAATCCATTTTTTAAATATCACAAGTAAAAAAAAGGAATGCTTACAGCGAAATATCAAGCATCCCAGTCCACCCAACTCTGTAATCTGTTGTAATACATAGAGCATCAATCTCGCGTATTATATCATGAGGTTTAAAAGTACACGGAAAACATATTAATACATTTGTTAGTAAAAGAATTACTTACAAAATATATATAATTTATAGTCATGACCCATACCTCTAATTTCCGACCGGTACAATGAGAACTTTTGTGAATCATCATTGTTATTTGAATCATCTACTTGCATGCTATGTGATGGGGTATCCATAGGGAAATTATTAATTCCACTAGACGATCCCCACGAGTGAACTCAGCTCTAGGCCCCCTGTTTGTCGATAAGGATATGATCGAGGCATATGGTACTCTGGCGTGGCTGTCCTATCAGAATGAGGACTAATAGAATCTGGATCAGGTGTCTATGGCTCATGGGAGTCATCTTGGTTGTCCCAGTCGTCTTACTCATCCTCGTGGGAATCATGTTCTTCTCCATGAACAGGTGTATCCCATTGACTCTCGCCGCCATTTGGCTCAGGGAGCAACTCATTCACCGTAGCTCGAACATTTTGTGTTGTCCCAAGTCAATAAAATGAGCCCAATCAAGGCGGATTTTGTTAGGATGTGAATGTCCTCTGCTTGTTCGTCCCCCTTCCGCGCACACGTGTGGAGGTGAATTGGCTACACCTAACCGGGCCACCTCCACAATCTCGTGCAAGGGACTTACCCTTCGTTGTTCCGGGTCCACGACGTCTAGGAAGAACCATATATCTACAGCAAAATTTATCATGGTTTAAAAATGACAATCTAAAAAAGATACCATGTTGAATTTCGCTAGCTCCTATTGTTTTATAGTCCAGATGTGACCCAAAACCTCATGCTTGTAGATCATGGTTCTGTAGAACCATATAAAGCTAGCACTTCTCTTCTTCGCCAAGCAATGTGGGACATTTCTTCAGTTGATTCTTACTCAACAATCTCCCCCCTCAATTGGAGAAGTGTCACTTTACTCCCCCTTGATCACAAATCTCGCTTCTCCTCTTCGTAGCGGCCCTCTTCCCTAGCCAGTATACTCACACTCTTTTGCGAGTCCTTCGAGTTGCCCAGCAGCTTGTCCTTCTCTAGGGGTGCCCTTTACTCTTTTTTCTCGTGTCCCACATCTCGCATACTCGGCCCAGATCGCACCATAGGCTCTGATATCATGTTAAATTTCGCTAGCTCATATTGTGTTATAGTCCCTTTGTGACCCAAAAGCTCAAGCTTGTGGGTCATGGTTCTATAGAACCATATAAGCTAGCGCTTCTCTTATTCACCAAGCAAATGTGGGACATTTCTTCAATTGATTCTTACTCAACAAACATGAATACTGTCAACCACAGACCCAAGCCTATTTTCTTAACACACATGATATGGATTATGGCACTGATTCACCATGATTTATATGTATTTTAAGCTACACTTTTCCAAAAAAGCAAGTGTAAATTTACATTTAACGCTGAGATCAGAAACATTTTGTTTTTTTCTTTCTTTCTAAATTTTCATATACCATACATGCACTATAATATGAGTTGGTGTATGCATTATGTACACTATTTTCATTGCAATTATTTCTCTATCCTTCACAGGCTTTTGTAGCAGATTTGATATATAAGATACGTTTTTTTTATGGGAATACATGTCGTACAGGAGTTGGACATTATCGAAACAATGACTCAATCCTAGCACATTCGAAAGAAATGAAGCTCAGGCCACAGCGGCAACCCATCGAAATCATGCAGAGTGGAGCGGCTCGAGTTGGCGCGAAGTGGTATGGATCTGTCGTGGCAGCTCGGCCGGGTGGTCGGAAGTGGTGTGGGGGGGGGGGGGGGCAGCCTTTGCGGGTGGTTGGTTCCGTTGGGAGGTCGTTCGTGCGGGGCTGGTGGCGACGCCGAAGTCTGGCTGCTGATGGGTTGTTGTTTGTCTCCTTTTGATTTCTAGACTAGGGTTAGTTTTTAGCTGCAATTTAGCTGTGTAGCGTTAGTTTTAGCCGGTTTGGTCCGGTGTCTTCCCACCTTGTGGTGGTGTCCTCCCACCTTGTTATGGTGGTGTCTTTCCACCTTGCTTTGGTGGTGTTTTCCTCCTTTTCGTAGGAGGTGGATTCCCACTCTTTGCCGAGGTGTTTTCGTTAAGGCACTGTGCCTTTGATGATTTTCTGCATGATATATAAGATAAGTTTGTGTATGCATTTTTACCAACTTCACAGGCGTTAGTGAGACCCACATTAATCACATACTCGACAAAAACGTTGCAAAGTGAAGAATAACACCTCCACAAGAGGAACAATTAAGACATTTATATACTAAATGTGAAGATAAAATATGCTATTTGTGCAATCATGATCAATTTCACTTATTAATCTTATATTTTATCTTTTTATGCACTTTACAGCAACGCCATTTGGTTTAGGAATTCTATATTGGCATTTACAGCTATATGCCGACGTCTTCTAAGTTGGCACTTTCAGTTGTTTGAGTCAACTGATAAGTCGAGATTTCGACTTATTAGTACCCGTTTTTACTATAGCTTTTGTTCGATTTCGACGATATTTTGATGTCATTTGATCCCTTTTCGTACGTTTCAGGTACAAAACAATACATTCTCAGTGTCAAAGCAGAAATACGAAAACTTAGGAAAAACTGGAGGTTTGGAGCAAAATATGGGCATAATTGCATCTCAACCGGTCGGGTGGGAATTTCCCCTGAGCCAACCGACCGGTTGGACAAAGGAGCAGAGAGGAGTGCAATCGTCCAACTTGAGCCGGTCGGCTGGTCAAGTCAGCCGGTCGGCTGGATGAAGATCTCAGAAGGCTTGCAATCGTCCACTTTGAGCCGGTCGGCTGGGCCAATCAGCCGGTCGGCTGGATGAAGATCTCAGAAGGCTTGCAATCGTCCACTTTGAGCCGGTCGGCTGGGCCAGTCATCCGGTCGGCTGGATGAAGATTTCAGAAGGCCTTCACCAAGATCAATCCCAACCGGTCGGGTGGATTTCTTCCAGATTTTCAACCGGTCGGGTGGACTGCTACAGTGCTGATATTTCACCCGAGGCTATAAATAGAAAGTGGCGATTTTGACCTAGAGAGCTGGACTTTTGGGCGAAAATACTCATCAAAGGGGATCAAATCAAGGTCATCAATCCACATCCAACAAAGGAGGAGTGAAGATCAAAGGGAGACATTAGGATTAACCATGTTGTCTTACATGATGTGTGAGTAGTCCCCCTTGTGTTTTGAGGGTGTTGTTACCCTCTTTGGTACTCTTGATCATGTGTATGCATGTTGGATGATTAATCTATGGTGTTAAATTCACATTTGCTATGATCTTCATTATTGCATGTCACTAGGTGTTTGATGAAATGCTAAAGTGACTTGTTTATCTCAAAACTTGACCTAAGAATCTAGCGACCTTAGGGATGGTTTAGATGTAGTAAATGTGATCATATCTACGGATTTGAAGTGAACTGGGAAACGAGTTCATGGTATTTATTGCTTGGGAGAAATTCCAATGCTAATAATTGTCATGGAATGAACCAATATCTTGAGAAAGTGAGGTTCGAGCTATAAGAGAGCTTGACTAAGAATAGATTAGATTAGAATGTGATCTACCTTAGTCTAAGCTAGGTTCAACACTATCTAACACCTTGAATGTGTTTAATTCTAGTATGCATGATCATGTGAAATGCCAAGGAGGGGCACAACCCCTCGAAACTCTCTTTTGATTGATATTAACCCTTTAGTGCTATCTCGTTGCTTGTTCTTGATTGATAACAATCTCATAATTGAATTTTAGGAATAGCCAAGTTGAAAATTTGATTCCCCTAGCGCATAATCATGTTTGCTCCCTTGGGTTCGACACCGGTCTTACCGGTCAATTATAAATTCTTTTGACTATATATACAAAAATACTACACGTCAAAATGGCGCCGTTGCCGGGGAGCAATGGCTAGATTGTCCCTAGGACGAATCATTTAGTACCTCGACTATTCCATATTTTTCTTTTATTTTTTCGCTACTTGTGATTCTTGAGTTCATTCCATTATTCTCACTTGTCTCGTTTGCTTTCTCCTTGTAGGTGCATCTCGTTTATGCCACCGAAGACAAAGAAACTTACCAAGATTGTGGATAGAGACTTGAATCAACCAATAAGGAATATTGTTAACCCTCACCTTACAAGGAGTAAGACAATCAAGGCTAAAGGATCAACCTCGAACGCTCAAGAAATCATTCATCAAACCATGGGAGATAGAGATGGACTTCCTCCCCCGCCACCTCCTCCGCATCTACCCCAAGGTCAACTACCACCATTGCCCCAAGCTAGAAGGGTCCTCAAAGATTACGCCGCCCCGAATGCCTATGGATATCGTTCCCCAATACTTGCTCCCGCGGTAGACAACCGGGACTTTGATTTGAAAACCTCTACAATCCAAATGATACAAGCAAACCGATTCTCGGGAAGAGACCACGAGGACCCGAACTCTCATTTGACTACATTTCTCGAAGTTTGTAATACTTTCAAGATCAACGGGGTCTCCAAGGATGCTAAGCTCTTGAGGTTATTCCCTTTCTCCCTCACGGGAAAAGCTACGGATTGGTTAAGGAGTCAAACGCCGGGTAGTTTCACCACTTGGGAGGAGCTTGCCGTTGCATTCCTCAATAAGTATTTCCCTCCTTCCAAGACGGCATATTATAGGGGTCTAATCATGAATTTTGAGCAAATTGATGGAGAAACGCTCTACGAAGCTTGGGAGAGATATAAAGAGTACCAAAGGCTTTGCCCACATCATAACTTAGACACTCTCCTTGTGTTCCATACCTTCTATCATGGTGTAGATGGTCCCTCGCGGCTTGCACTTGATACCGCCGTGAGAGGAGCTATCATGGATCTTGAACCTCGTGAAGGATATGCGGTAATCGAGAAGATCACAAATAACTACTTCACGTGGGGGAGTGAAAGAGGAAACCCAAGAAGGAAGGGAGAAAGACATGAGGCAAAGGCTGTAAGCATAAGGGACTACGATGCATTAGCTAGAAAATTTGAATGCTTTTCGGACGAAGTGTTTAAATTGAAACATCCAGAGAGAGATCACTCAACGAGCCAAGGGTGTGACATTTGCAAGGTTTATGAGCATGAAACTAACTCTTGCCCGTTGGTTCAAAGGGAGGGACATAGAATCGGGTACGAAGAAGCAAATTATGTGGGTGGAAACCAAGGTAGAGAGTATGGAGTGACACGCGTATTTTTAACCCTTTATAGTCGTCAAATTATAAGTTTTAGGGGTCAAGTTGCAGTCAAACAATATTTATAACCTTGGTAAGCCAAGGGTCGATCCTAGGAGCAGTGCGTGTGAGTACTAGCAAACGGTGCGACCTACTTAGCTATTCCGAATGAATTTTGTAAAAAGGTTTTGTTGTCACGAGAATTGCGAAAATTAAATAACAGAAAATTAAATGGTTGTGTTTAAATCAGAGAAAGAATTCCAGAATCCATACTTCACCCGTGCTAACCCCACTAATCATGCAATCATGTCACGTTAATTATTCATGCTATTGAATATGGAATATAACCGAAATAACACTAGACAAGCCGCCCATCCACGGATCATTGTCTAGATTAATCTCAATCGTCAAACGCCGCCCATCCACGGATTATCAACGATCTCAATTTATTAAACTAAAGGTTTTCCTATTAATTCATGTAAACATGACCTAATATCAATTTCATGTAATCCGATTAATACCTAGGACCCATCCATCTTTCGGTAATTAACCTAAGTACGTTCTACCAATGCAAACATACCATTTGATGTAAATACATGCATAGAACGATAAAATTAAGCACACAATGAAATTGAATATTCGAATCGCATAAATAAAAATTTCAATTGATCACATGAGAGTTAGGCTTACATAGCACGGGATCCGTAGGATCCCAGAATAAGAGGACTACTCACTATTCATGGTGATTAAACCAAAAACGGGTGTATATAGAAGGAAAGAACGAGTAAACCGTAAACGATGTAGCTCGATGATCCTCACGATGAAAAACTGTCTTCTTTTCCAAGCTAGGGTTCTTTAATCTCCAAATAAGCACACCTAGAACACACTGGTTGTTGCTCTTTTATAGCCCAAAAATCGAGTAGTTGCCAAAATAGTCAGAACCTGCCAAAAATGGATTAGGAAATCTGTCCAAAAATCCTGTCTTCCGAGGTGCCGTGACACCCGTGACATTCGGATATGTCACGGCATGTCACGGCAAGGGCAAAAGTTACTGAGTTGAAAAGGGGCCGTGACACCCGTGACATTCGGACATGTCACGGCATGTCACGGCTAGGCCAAAACTTACTGAGCTGAAAGGGTGCCGTGACACCCGTGACGTTGGGAGGATGTCACGGCATGTCACGGCATGCCTGGGAGTCACTCGGATCTCTCTGAGGAAAAAGCCTACCGTGACACCCGTGACACTAATGGGATGTCACGGCATGCTGCTGGTGTAGAGTTCTTTTTAGGCCATTTTCGATGCTATTTCCCGTTGTTTCGGCACTTTGCGTCCACGGAGCGATGATATACCAATTTTACCTGAAACACTAGGAAAATACATCAAACAGGGACAAATTGCCCGGAGAACAAGTGTTATCCTTCATCGAATGTAGAGAATAATCAGTCAGAATATCGACTGATCATGGAGCTAGTGCCACTCAAGACCAAAATTCCCAATCTAACTATACTACTCCAAGGTTTTCCTCGGTTTGGAAGAATCACCCAAATTTTTCGTACAAGACTACAAATCCCACTCGTCCCGATTTTGGTACTACACCTCCCGGAGTTGATCCTAAGCCTACCTCGACTAATCAAGCCTTTCCGCCAAAGAATTAATTCCAACTAAGGAGCCAATATCAAGGCCAACAATATCAAGCCCAACCTCAAAGGCCCTACCTACAAGTTGACCATCCTCCACGAACTTCAAATGAACCCTCCGGAGTTGAACAAATGTTGGCTAGACTCCTTGCTCAGCAAGAGAAGATGAACGCTAAACAAGATGAGATAGAAGCTCAATTGATGGAGATGAGACAAACCAACCAAAGGATGGAAGCCCACAACAAGATGCTCGAGAACCAAATAGCTCAACAAGTCGAGTCTTCTACAAGAGCGCAAGGAAAGCTACCGGCTTGACCCGAGCATGACAAAAAGGAATTTTGCAATGCCATCTATATTGAGGAATTACTTGAGGATGAATTCCTAGAGAGGGAAGAACAATGTGGAGCGTTGACCCTTAGAAGTGGGAAGAAATTAGAGGGCGCTACACCAAAGAAATCCGTTCAAATACCCTCAAAACCCATTGGCCAAGCTAGAGCCGAAGAAAAAGAACTCGATGAAGAAGTCCCTAATCCTCCAACCGACAAAGCTAAAGATATCAAGAAGGGAAGAGAGGAATTGAAGCCTTACTCTCCACCTATTCCATTTCCCCAAAGACTTGCAAGGCCCACTAAGTTGGACAAGGAATATGAGGTCTTCACCAAGATGTTGAAAAAGCTATACGTCTACATACCATTTCACGAGCTCATCAAGAAGGCACCTCTATACAACAAATTTCTAAAAGACATTTTGTCCAAAAAGAGAACCATTGAGGAAGATGATCCCCACCTCCTAAACCATGAGTGTAGTGCCCTCTTTTCAAGGCAAATTCCCGAGAAGGCAAAAGATCCCAGAAAATTCACTATTCCTTGCTCGATAGGTGACATGAACTTCTCTAGTCCACTAGCCGATCTCGGGGCTAGCGTGAGCGTCATGCCTCTTTCCATCTACCACAAGCTAAAATTGAATGGGGTGAAGTCCGCCAAAATGACACTACAACTAGCGGATGGCACTACAAGGCGCCCTTGGGGCCTAGTGGAGAATGTCCCAATTAAAGTCGACAAATTCTACATCCCATGCGACTTTGTGGTGATAGATATGGGGGACAACTTCACTTCATCATTGATCCTTGGGCGTCCCTTCTTGGCCACCGCCGGGTTTAAAGTTGATGTGGGTAAAGGGAAATTGACCTTAAAAATTGGTGGAGAAAAGGTGAAGATAGACAAGCCTAGAGAGGAGCAAGTGGCTATTATTGAGAAAGAGCTAGACAATGTGGGAACCGGAAGTATTGAAGGCAACAAAGTTGATAAGAAAGAGTTGCGCAATATACTTGAACCCGATGAAGACCCTACCTTTGATCAATATGAATCATCATCTGAAGATGAGATGAAAAAGAATGGAAAAGCAAATACATCAAAGGGTGAGAAGTTTCCACTTTGGAAAAGGGCTATTAAACAAGTTGCTTGCAACTCTTCAAAGAATCCGGATTGAGTCTCCCAATATTCTACAAGTCCGCTTGAGGAGAGATCCTAGCAAAGGACTCTTCAAGTGTGTTTCTTAAACATGGAGAGATTCGGCTCGGTCTTTGCCAGTACGTTAAACTAGGCCCTCACGGGAGGTAGCCCGGTTTGTAAGTTGCCCATCTACATAAAATTGATTTCATACATATGTTTGGCTTGCGTACCTTGAATGTTGAATGTGAACATGAGTGCTAGGATGGTGAAAATGCACGATTAGATGTCTTGGTGTGGAACGGTGCTTGCATGAAATTTTTAGAGGGTGGTGATGTCTTAAGTGCGGAGTGTGTAATCCTAGCTTTTTTTCTTTTGTCGAAAATCATGTGTAAGCTAGTGATTTCATGTTGAGGTATGCCTTGAGTGTGAAATGATCTTGTGTTTGAATATTGAGTGATGCTAGTTCATTTTGTGGAGTAAAAATTCATGAGTGTGGAGTTGGATTTGTGCAAGAATGGATAGACATTTTATATCAAAACATTGAAAACAGTCCAGGAACACTGCCTCCAACCGACCGGTTGAGACCATTCCTAATATCAACCGACCGGGTGAGACTGCCCACAGGAAATCATTCGACTCGGCCTGTTTCAGCCGGGCGGCTAAACTTTGACCCGACCGGCTGAAGTTTTCAAATGCAAATCACCCAAATCGGCCGATTTCAGCCGGGCGGCTCACAATCCAACCGACCGGTTGAGAAATTAATAAATCAACCGACCGGTTGGGAATTGTTTATCTCAACACCCATCTTCCCATTTCAAACTCTTCTCAACTGACCCCCTCACTCCCTCACCCGACCGACTACAATTGCCCCCACCCGACCTTCATCCATCAACCTCATCCGGCCGTCCAAGCCTCGCCTCGCCGTCGCCACCACCATCCCAGCCTCGCCTCAGCCCAACCAACCCACCCAAGCCTCCTACACACAGCCGCATCTACGCCCAAACCGCCGAGCACCCATCATCGCCCGATCTCCCTATTCCACCATCAAAAACCGCCGCTCAACCGCTCAACACACTCGAAATAGCCTCGCCTACAATCCCCAAGCACCAATTTCGATAGCCAAAGCCTCCCAGAAAACCCCAAATTTCCGACCTCAAAATCGATTCCACCCGACCGGTTGGGATTTTGGTCCCCATCTAACCGACCGGTTGAGTTCATTTTCAGTGCAAAACTCAGTTTTTCCCTCTACTGTACAACCATGCCTCAAGGTCCCTCCTCATCCAAATCAGTGTCCAGGGGCAAGGAAATAGCCCATGATGTGCCGATGGACCCGATGTACGAGAGCGACGAGGATGACATTCCCCTCTCCCACCTAAAGAGATGGCAATTGAGAGACACATTACGAGATGATAGCTCATCCTCCATCGAGGAAATGGACTCTCCACCACCCTCTCCTAGCCCTCCACCGACGAAGAAGAGAAAAACCACAAAGGGTGCCACAAAGAAGAAGACCATTCCGGCACCTCCACCACCTCGAGCTCCTTCTCCACCATTAGAGCCCGCAGCTGCGCCTAGTGCACCTCCCACTGCACTAGTGCCCATTCTACCGATGGATGGACCTATGGAGTCGCCTCTACCCGAGCCTACACCTTACCCCTTCACCGAGCCTCTTGCATTCCACGATGACAGATTCACAGGGAGACTCGGGGTAGTCACTGGAGCGGGAAAGGTAGCCGTACCCACTCTCTACCCAGCCTTTGGCGTACTTGACGACCTACACGTCGGTGGAGAGGTACGAGACTTATTATATAGATGTGGTTTAGGCTTCCTTCTGTTGGATGATCCGGGGACTTATCAGAGAGTTGTGGAGGAATTCTTATGCTCTCTAGATGTTGTGAGGGAGGGGAGGAGAGTCACACACTGGAGGTTTATACTTGGTGGGAGGGAATTTTTGATTGGGGAAAGGATGATCCGAGAGTGGCTCAGTTTTCCATTGTTGGGAGGAGAGGTGATTGTCAGGAATGAGCACCTTTAGAGCAGATTTTGGAGAGACATTTCAGGAAGGCACGAGTGGTTTGTTCCCTCCCTCAACGCCTCAGCCATCACCCTTCCGGTTTGGAAGATCATTCACCACATCATTGCTATTGGAATCAACACCCGCGGGGATATGGCTAGAGCATTGACTGGTCCTGATTTTGAGCTGATGATGGCCATAAATGAGGGTGATGCGCTTGATTGGATTTCCATCCTATCCTCCCGCTTTGAGAGCATTGTGAAGAAGTCGTCGAGGAATTCTGCTTTAGGAGGAGGGTCCATGATCACTCTTATTGCCATGAGGTGTAACTTCACCTTTGGCCATGATGGATGCCCCGTGCCATCCAAGATGATCCTCGATGTGCCTACTTTGAAGCATATGCGCCTCCTTAAAAGGGATGGCAAGACTTGGGAGGAGGATGACAAGCCTCACAAGAAGGAGCTTAGAGATGCGGCAGCGAAGAGGAAGAGGAATTTCAAGAGGAGGAATCACTTATATTGCCTAGCCAACCTTACACCATCCCCTCCTTCCTCTCATATTCCCTCACCCGCGGCTTCCGAGCCCGAGGCTCCCATCGCTGAGGAGCCACCCACTGAGGAGCCTGCTATTGAGCGTGTCCCCCATGCTATTGGGGATTGGGCAGAGTGGCGAGAGCGAGTCTCAGCCGACATCACTGACTTGCGGAGTAGCCTAGCTAGTCTGGAGGCCTTCACTAGAGCTGAGGCTATGAGAGCTCGCAAGGAGTCGGAGTGGCTCCGTACTACACTTTTATCCATGATCAGAGGCGCTTCTCCTCCAGTTGATCCAGGGCCTTCTGTCCCTCGTGCCGCCTCTCCCTTGCCTCCCACACCATTTACTGATGCTATGGAGGAGGACGATGGAGATTCTACTAGAGTGACCACTCCGGGAGACGACGAGGCTACATCTTCAGCTTCTATTACATTTTGATCATACTGGTATCGATGTTTTGATGCTTTCTTGCTTTGATCATGTACTTGGATGTTAAGTCGCCTTTTGGCGCAATTTTGGATGATGTATGCCATCTTTATGATGTACTCTTGACTTATCTTTGGTTGTATGCTATATTCTTATGTTATTGAAGGTGTTCTACCATTTTTGATTGAGGAAATTTCAGGATATTTATACTCATGCTCTTCTCATGCCAAAATCACCTTCTTTACATATGCAACCAAATGAATATATCTCATTCCCAAGAGTTATGTCATCAGCTCTACAAACGAGGGGAGTTCCTATGCGCGTTTGCCTTTATTTTATCATTCTTTGCGCTTAGGGACTAAGCTTGAATTAAGTGTGGAGTGGGTTAATGCGCATAGTTCACATGTTTTCATGCCATGCATATCATTTTTAGATGGACACTTGCATCTTTTGCACATTATCCCTACATGAGAGTGTTTTTAACCATATGGGCTTGTGACTATCAACTCTAAATCCCTATAAATCACATCTAGCCTACTTATCATTTTTATTGGATCTTGAACTTAGAACCGACCTAGTCCTATGAATGTGCATTCTTGTGAGTCAATATCATTGATATCCCTTGTTTATCTAATTTTCTAAGTATTTTCGATGAAATACCTCGGACTAAGTTTTAGCAAGCACTTTTTTTAAAAAAAAAAAATTCACGAAAAACTTAGACCTTTTGTTTGCTCCTTGGTGACTTGAGTACTTCCAACTTAGTGCCTTACTTATGATTATTTGCCGCGCATTCCATACATTCCTTGAACATATTGTTAAGTTTTAAGTGTGGAGTCAAAAACAAAAGAGGGCGAAAAATAGGCCCCAACAAAAAAATGCTTCATTTTCATGGTCAAAAGAGGGCAAAGCCCCGACTAAAAACTTTCTCGAGTACTAGAGAAGTTTTGATCTTAAACATACAAATGCCGGGGGTTAGGAAGAAAAGTTCCCCCTCGAAAGCATTTGTAGGCCAAAGGCCATTTGAAAAGAAAATAAAAAGCACTTAAAACTTGACTTTATGTTCTCCCATCATTCTTCATTTGCGCGGGTGCATCGTTTGTATTGTGTGCTAGTTGGAATGACTCTTGGACGACCCATGTGCTTGCACGGGAGCGATCATTTGGTCTATGCTTGTTTATTAAGAAACTCCAGTGTCGAACTCCTCTTCCCTTATGGATTACGGCTTGAGCACCTAAAACTTGGGAATGAGTTCCATGTCGCAAACCCATGGACTAGCCCTAGCTAGCATAGGTGAGCGGTTGACACTCTTTTGTGCAAAACTATTAACTTTGCCTCATTGTATTGCCTTGAGAATGAGTGGAACTTTGGATGAGGCATTTGATAGCTCTAGTATGGATGACCTTGAATGCACAACCTCATAGGATACTTAAAATGTTCAAAGGTTCTTTTGATGATATTGTGATGGTAGTCCTAGCTTGGGGTGAGGGATTTGTTTTGAAAAACATCGCCTCGGTTGAACACTCTTGATTTCATTCTCATGGGATAGGTGCATTTGGGATTTGTGAGTATTCCTTTTTCTGAAAACTCTCACGAGACTATAACTCGTCCACTAGGGTAGCCTAGGGGTTTAAAGGCTTAATGCATACGCTAAATGCATTCGTAACGCCTACGAAAAGGAGCTAGTTAGGTTGTATATACTTTCATTTACTTTTCAATAACATGTTTAGGAATAATGATCGAGTCCTTGTGAAATCTAGTGAGGCAAATAGACGAAAAACATAGCACCACTAGCATTTCGCCATTTGCACGACCTTGACATAATTGCATACTGTGTTCGGGACGAACAAAGATTAAGTGTGGAGTGTTGATAAGTCGAGATTTCGACTTATTAGTACCCATTTTCACTATAGCTTTTGTTCGATTCCGACGATATTTTGATGTCATTTGATCCCTTTTCGTACGTTTCAGGTAAAAAACAATATATTCTCAGTGTCAAAGCCAAAATACGAAAACTCAGGAAAAACTGGAGGTTTGGAGCAAAATATGGGCATAATTACATCTCAACCGGTCGGGTGGAAATTTCCCCTGAGCCAACCGACCGGTTGGACAAAGGAGCAGAGAGGAGTGCAATCGTCCAACTTGAGCCGGTCGGCTGGATGAAGATCTCAGAAGGCTTGCAATCGTCCACTTTGAGCCGGTCGGCTGGGCCAGTCAGCCGGTCGGCTGGATGAAGATCTCAGAAGGCTTGCAATCGTCCACCTTGAGCCGGTCGGCTGGGCCAGTCATCCGGTCGGCTGGATGAAGATTTCAGAAGGCCTTCACCAAGATCAATCCCAACCGGTCGGGTGGATTTCTTCCAGATTTTCAACCGGTCGGGTGGACTGCTACAGTGCTGATATTTCACCCGAGGCTATAAATAGAAAGTGGCGATTTTGACCTAGAGAGCTGGACTTTTGGGCGAAAATACTCATCAAAGGGGATCAAATCAAGGTCATCAATCCACATCCAACAAAGGAGGAGTGAAGATCAAAGGGAGACATTAGGATTAACCATCCTATTTCTATTCCTCTTCTATTCTCATTTGTTGTGCTTAAACCCTACTCACACCATGTTGTCTTACATGATGTGTGAGTAGTCCCCCTTGTGTTTTGAGGGTGTTGTTACCCTCTTTGGTACTCTTGATCATGTGTATGCATGTTGGATGATTAATCTATGGTGTTAAATTCACATTTGCTATGATCTTCATTATTGCATGTCACTAGGTGTTTGATGAAATGCTAAAGTGACTTGTTTATCCCAAAACTTGACCTAAGAATCTAGCGACCTTAGGGATGGTTTAGATGTAGTAAATGTGATCATATCTACGGATTTGAAGTGAACTGGGAAACGAGTTCATGGTATTTATTGCTTGGGAGAAATTCCAATGCTAATAATTGTCATGGAATGAACCAATATCTTGAGAAAGTGAGGTTCGAGCTATAAGAGAGCTTGACTAAGAATAGATTAGATTAGAATGTGATCTACCTTAGTCTAAGCTAGGTTCAACACTATCTAACACCTTGAATGTGTTTAATTCTAGTATGCATGATCATGGGAAATGCCAAGGAGGGGCACAACCCCTCGAAACTCTCTTTTGATTGATATTAACCCTTTAGTGCTATCTCGTTGCTTGTTCTTGATTGATAACCATCTCATAATTGAATTTTAGGAATAGCCAAGTTGAAAATTTGATTCCCCTAGCACATAATCACGTTTGCTCCCTTGGGTTCGACACCGGTCTTACCGGTCAATTATAAATTCTTTTGACTATATATACAAAAATACTACACGTCATCAACAAAGCTATGAAACTATATGTGCGTATAATCCAACACGTAATTGTTAATTAGATGTTAGAAAGCAAACAAAAGGGTAGGAATATGTTGTTTGTTGGTTACAAATTACAATATAGTCCTCCAACTAATCAAAACACACCAGCTACTTATTGTTAGAGGAATAGGTGACTAATTAATGAGAAAAATTGAATGTAAAGATAGGAGATTTTGTTCACCTAAAAAAGCCTATTCAGTTCAAAGAGTAGGAATAAAGGTCCAAAATTTAGCTCACGGACGTGTAGGTCCAGTCTATCATTAAATATAAATTAATCATGAATATTTGATATTCATTGATCTCAGCAATATTGAAAAAAACACACAAGCTTGTAAAATGACAAGAATCAGAAACAAACACAAACATGATTAATTCTCTAGCTAGCTTGTTTGATGCTGATCATAGCCTTATTGTTCCAATAAAAATCTGCTCACAAATATTCTCTTTGTGAGTCTCTTGTTGTAATGGTGTTTGTTTCCTTATTGCCAGCACTCGTAAAGCTTAATATCAAGCCGGAGCCTGAAGTACACATCACCTTCATACGAATCAGTGCTGACAGTTGCAACACCTCGTGCCATGAAAAAGTCCCCAGTGCCGCCCACGACCGAGATATCTCTAGTTTTCTGCATCAAAGGATCATCCCCAATGAAGTTCAGTGACCCTTTATGTTCGGTGCTATTGAGCACAAATGAAAACCCTAGCCATGCACCAAACGTGCCCATCTGATTGTATAAATACATCCCTCGTGCCCTGCCCACTGGCTTTCCATGAAAATTGTTGTCCAAAGTTATCGGATCATCGAAAGCCACGATGTTTCCAAAATGATAGGGAGTTGTTAATATGGAGCGGTTTGAGCCTTCGGAGCCACCGATGATGTATGCGGTGGCATTGGCTGCATTCTTGCCGTTGTAGAGGACGTCGTGGAAGAATAAGACTAACTCCTTGCAGGGCTTGTAGACCTTGCCTTTCTTGGATCGATTGGCTGCCGAGGAGGTTAGAGAGAGAGTAATGCAAAGGAGGAGGAGGATGAGAGGAAGTTTGCCTCCCATTTTCATAGTGTAAAAACTATAATGTGACACAAAGTTGAGGGATGTAAGGTTGAATGATATGTGAGTGAGCTACTCTGGTGTGTTCAATAGGTTTATATAGTGAAAGTGAATTGGAGAAATTGTGTAGGGAAGGTGAGAGGAAGTTGGTGAGGTCAATTTAAAGTTATTTTCTAAGATGAAATTGATATTTCAACTTGATCCAATGCATTCTAAAAGAAATATATGAATCAATAATGACAAGGATGGAGCCACCATTAGGTATCATTTTGTCCACTTACAAAACTTATACACTTGTTTGTTCACCTAACCATTTTGATAAGGCTGGTCTACATTTTTCATATAATAAATTGGATAGAAACACATGTTTACAAAATCGAAATCAAATTTTTATTATCAAGTTCTTGATCCATATGGAATAGTGTACTAGAAATGTAATTTTAGTAATTATATACATATAATCACTAAATATAATCAAATTACCAAACGAAAAAAAAAGTATTATCAATTTCAATCAAATATATAGTTCTAACAACTTCAAAATTCAAATGAATGCAGATCGAAAATTGGTGGGGAGGAGTTGTTACTCAGTGGAGTTAATTTATGTGAATGTTATGAGAGTGCATAAATAATTGGCTCTACACTACAAATTTTGGAAAAATTTCCGACACAAATTTCCGTCGCAACAAAGTCGACAGTCATAATGACGGAAAAAAAATCGTCACATTTCCGACTTAATTCCATGGCCAGAAAATTATCGTTGATATTCCAGCACAATACCGTAAATATCATTCCGTCACACTTCCGTCATTAATTCGGCAACAAAAATTTTCAATATTTCCGTTTGTTGACAGTCTAATTTTCGTGCATATTATTCCGTCAAAGTCCGTTATTATTTCGTCGAGTAAACATTTTCAATCTTTCCGTCATGTGTCCGTCCGTTTGCCGTTAATATCAACCCGTCATTTGTCCGCTGGCCAAAAATATTCAATGTTTTAGTCATTTGTCCGTCAGTGTTCCGTTACTGATTTAGTTACCGATTATTTTGACCGTTAGTAATTTCAGTCGAAAATTGTAAACTGCTGTGTTGGAGGGACAATATAGACAGCGCTTAATAATAAAGCGCTTTTGTAGGTAGACTCACAACAGGGCTTACTACAAAGGCGCTGTCGTCCCTATTAATTTACTATTTGGTCTCTGTTAGGGAAATGTCATGGAAAAATGGCGGAAACCCAGATTTCGCTTTTGCCCTATATAAGAGAACTCTTTACACCATTGAACACACGGTGTCATTTCAACAAATTTTCATTTTGAAGCACACAAATTTAGCAATGTATATCTACTTGACATTGGGTGTAAGATGATTCTGAAGAATTTCATTTTTCATGCCTGAGATGTGTTTCTTACAAGACAACCGTAAATATTTATGTTCTCTTGTAAGAAACTCATCTCATTCAATAGCCATGAAATTCTTTACAATCATCTTCATCCCATTTCAAGTATAGGTTTCCTTATCAAAAAAGAAAAGAAAAAAGTATAGGTTTCATATTTCCGTCACATTTCCGTCATTACTCCGTTACAAAGTTCCCTTTAATTATAGACCGTTGCTGAATTGTCGTCACTATAACATGTTATTTCCGTCAACAGGTGACGGAAAATGTACGGAATGTGAACGGAACAATTTATGCAACTTCATTGTTGCGCTATATATATATGAGAACTCTTGAAATCATTCATCCCACCACATACATTAACAACGTACTTCATTCCAATCGTCAACATGTCTCCTTCATTTGACTTTGTGAGTTTCCCTGACAATCCACGTGGATTTGCTCGTAGAGACCACGTTATACCTATTGGCAGACACGCGTAACAACTTACTGTTGTTCTCTTCATATTGACTGTTTTGATAAACGCTGTCGTTATGTAATCCCTACTTTTGTAACAGTTTCTTCCAATTCGATGTTCATCGAAGGATTGCTCAAGAATGCATATCAAAATGTTCGGACGCAACGTGGGCATCATGGACCATGATCCCAGAAAGCGGCAAGGAAATTTGGTTCGAGGAGTTTCAGGTACAAATCGCTAACTCAGAAAATGTTTAATTTCACTTTCATTTGGATGATAAAGGTTAACGGGTCTTACAAATGATATGCTTGTAGCGTATAGCTACCTGGGATGCACAATATGACAGTCGCATTCGGGGTAATTTTATGAGCAGATGCAATATGATTGTCGATAATCGTACGATGCGAAGGACGGGAAGGAATTCACTTTTGTCGTTGTCAACCAACCCGTAGATTGCAGAATGTTGGACTGCTTACGATGTTATCAATCAATCAGTGACAACTTTGTATTCCATTAATTAAATAAATTATAGTGCTTTCCAAATGAATTAGTAACGAAAATTGACAATTAATAATGTTTTTTATTTAATAAAGTATATTTGAAATCATTTATAACACAAATTGATAATTCGTTAAACTAAATTTATATTACACGACATTTTAATATAAAAATTCGTCGAAAAATATGTTTCGCAATTAAAGTTATTCAGTGAGTTAGGACAGCGCTTATTACATAAAGCGCTTTCCTACATTGTAAATACGACATCGCTTAACTAATTACGCGCTGTCCTATTGTTTATTTCAACAGCGCTGCACCCATTAAGCGCTGTATAATTATAGTTCAATAGCGCTTTTTTCGTTAAGCGATGTCTAAAGTTTTAATATAAATTGCTTACATCTACTTGTAAATATTTATGCAATTTATTTGCTTCATTTACATTTATTTGGTTGACACGTCTATGTCACAAAAATCTTCGAACAATAATGCGTGACATAACTAAGTGTTGTAATATCCTAATAAAACACGATTTCGAAAAATAAACAACAACACGTTTCAATTCATAAATGTCGACCAATAATGTACACTTTATAATCCTTCAAGTTTATACATTTTGATACACTTGTCGTATGTAAGTAAGCAAACCATCGGCAAAGTGCTCCCTCATATCATCAAGCAATGCGTCATCATATGGTCGTAGCCCTGTAGGGAAACACTATAAAAAAACATAATTACAAAGATTAGGGACACCTCAATTAATTGTTAATGGCTAATTAAATGTCGCTATACACCTACTTGTCTGATGTCGTCCTCAAACGTTCCATTTGTGTCTTGGACGAACTTGATTATGTCCAGAATATATTGCATGACATAGTAGGCACACAGTTCAGTGTCCGGGGGCTGATGCGGGCACTGAAATAAGAATGAATTTATAATCAACAAAAATTATTAATTAATAAAATATTCATCTGTATAACAATTGTTATATGTTCAGTTTGTTAGATCATACCCGTCTAACGGGATTGTTATCGTGAACACTCAGAGACCCTACCCCCGTTACGACCCTTACATTCTTGCACAGCAAGCGGTGCAGGTTTACTATGTGACGTTTCCGGGTTTAGCTGGACAAAACAATCAAGGTTGGGTTGCAATTTGTCCTGTGAAACCTAAAAACGCTATCGACATAGAAGTAGCAAATGTTCCGTTCCAAGATGACGGTCAAATGGGGGCTGAAATGCCTGTATTGGTACACGAAATCGGAATCGTGAACCTCGCTGATGATGAAGTGTACGAGTACAACGAAGAAGACGGTAACGACGACCACGTAGCTGATAATCCAGATACAGAAGATGAGTCTGACGAATCGTAGTTTTACAAAATTAATGTATGTTTTACATGTACGTTTGCCTATACATTGTAATATTCAATACGAAAAATAATGTGTCCTTTTAATAATGGCGTCTTGGTATGATTAAATGCAAAGCGCTGGAGCGTTATTATTAAGTTAAATTAGTAAGAAAATGATAAGTAAACAGCGCTTATTCTATAAACGCTGTGTGAAGGAATTCAATGACAGCGCTTTTCTTATACACGCTGTCGTATACTAAACAAAATACAGCGTTGAAATGGTAACGCGCTTTAATATGTGCCACGTAATACAGCGTGTTGGAAAAGGCGCCGTCTTAAAACATTAATAATACACCGATTAAAAACTTACCGCCGTATAATGAGTAACATACGACAGCGCATAAGAAGAAAGCGCTATTATAGGTGACTATACAAAGCGCTTAGGTAATAACGCGCTTTCGAATGGCAATCTAAATACGCCCGCGGTATTCGCCCGCCTAAACAAGTAAAAACGTGTGAGTACTCCGCCGATTTTCATTATAAGTGTCTGTTTAATGAAATTACATGCGCTGTTTTCATTATCCCATTTTCTACTCCGCCGATTATCTCCGTTGTTCTCTCTCAAACATTCAACCCATTTGAGCCGATTTCTGAAGCAAGCTTCGTCGCCAGGTATTGAAACTCGTCGTCTTCCTCACGTCTGCTTGTTTTCCGTAAGTTAGGGTTTGTTGTGTAGGCGCGTGTTGTAAATTGATTTAATTGTGGGTACACATATTCGTCGTCAATTACGTGATTTTGGACTTGTTAACCGTTAAGCAACTTGAATATTGATGAAATTATTGTGCGTCACTCTTGAATTTCATCCCAATGAAGCGGGAGTATTTCATTTATTTGTTTGGTTGCTGCCACACAGGGAGTTGGTTGATACGGTCAGTACAATTTAATGAGTATTTCGCGACTGTTTCTTGTATTAGTATGATTGCAGCAACCTGATTATTAAGCCATTGTGATTGAATTTTTTGAG
Organism: Rhodiola chrysanthemifolia; assembly: GCA_033675395.1. Classification (NCBI taxonomy): domain Eukaryota; kingdom Viridiplantae; phylum Streptophyta; class Magnoliopsida; order Saxifragales; family Crassulaceae; genus Rhodiola; species Rhodiola chrysanthemifolia. The sequence continues at coordinate 18,676,924 of CM066207.1, forward strand.
ATTAACAGGAATGCTTTTAATTGTGTGGTAGGTATGTGGGACCACTCAAGCGAAATGTACCAGGTAAAAGGAATGGCGGATCTGGAAGTGGTACTGGGACTACATCACAACCGCGGCTAACTGACGTACGCCAACCGAGGCAGTCGAATCAGGACACTCCTTCACCTCGGGACAACCAGCATAATCGAGATATGTACAGACCTTCTATTCCGGTACAGGAACCTACCCCAGCGAGACGAGGGGACGAGGACAGGCAACGTACACCGTCAACCGGGGAAGGACGCCCAAGTCCAGATGAGTACAGGCCTTCGATGCATGTTGAGGAGACCGCCCATAATCCTGTTGCTGACGGCGTACCCTTACCAGAAGCGGTTGAATTCGACTTAGACGAACTGATGGATTTGGTGGGGGCGTCTGCGGGGAACAGGGAAGCGAATGATGAAGCCGAACGGATGGAATCACAGCCCTCATATGATGATGATGGACCATAATTGTATGAATCATAAACACAGTTAAACCCACCAAATTAGACTCTTTGTCTATTTAACTTTTGCTTGTTAGTTCCGATATTTATCTACAGGGTATTTTAAAGTCTAGAGAGAATACAGGCTAAGGAGGAGTTTTAAAGCTGAAAATGAATTACGAGTCATTCCAGGTCACGACCAAATTCTGGCTTTCGAGAACCTGACGTGGAATCACTCAAAACAAGTCCAACCGAAGAGCAACCAGAATCAGTCCGGAGCTGAAAGGACCGATGGCTTTTTGGGATGAGACTCACAAAACTCAAACTCACTCTCCTTCCTCCATGTGGCCGGCGGCTAAAGCCACAAGCCACTCCTTCTCCTCAATGTGGCCGGCGGCTAAGGGAGAGGTGACTCACCCCGATGGCTTTTGAAGCCTCCTCCCATTTTGTGACAAGTGGTGGCTTCTCCTCCACATCCATTGCTCCTCCTTGGCTATAAATAGAGCCCTCCCTTGCCTTTGTAAATCATCCCATCCACAATCCACAAGTCTTTAGAGAGATAGAGGGCTTAACCCTCTTCTCTTCACTTTCAATACACATTTTGTTCTTCATTTTGGAGCTACTTTTCCTTGCTTGGATCTTGCTTAGGAGCTCCTCTCCTCCACTTATTGTAGGTACAAAAGCCACGGCTTGTCCTTTACTTTCCATATATATTGTTCTTACTTTAAAGTTATTCTCCTTTTCGGTATCCTTGTTCAAAGCCATGGTTTGCTTGTATTCCTTGACATGAATACAAGTAGCTAAAAGCTTGTATTCGGTAGAGGGAGTATTTATATCATAAACCGTTCTAGACTCTATGCTTAATGCTACTTAGTGTTTCAAAACTTGTTCTATGTGCCAAATATTAGGTTAGAACTTCTAAGGTTGAGTGGATGCTTGAAATGGCAAAACTCTTCCGTGGGGATCGTGAACATACTCGGGTAAGTGGATGCTTGAAATGGCAAAGCTTATCTGAGGAGTTCGACCTCTTTAAAACACCATTTGGATTGATCGAAAATGATCAATCAAATGGATGCACATAGGCTAGTATACCTTGAAATGGGGTGCTAGTCTAAATAGAACAAGTGCTCTATGACCTTGAAATGGGCTAGACAGTGTGGCAAGTCGAGTGCTTGAAATGACCTTGATACACTTTTGAACACTTAGTATGATCATTAGAGGTCAATGATGAACGATGATATGATATGAAACCCCTAAACCGAATCCTTTCCTTACAGTCCATTATCAACTGTTGTAATTTACTTTCAGTTCTCAAAGCACACTCAAACCCAACCCCAATCGCATTAAATTTATGCATAAGCTTCATTAAAGAACAACTAATCCACCAATTCCCTTGGGTTCGACCCCTACTTACCCTTTACTACCCACTAGTAGAGTACGAGTAGCGGAGATATAAATTTATTTTGCACAGAGAACATCGCACCCTAACGACAGTCCATTGGGCTCCGTCAGATGACGATCCGGATGACTCAGCTATGCCGGAATTCGTTAGAGGAGGGACTTCAGCCGGAGGCGGCCTCGGTGAGGAGACACCGTTGGGATCGATGCCACATGATACTCGTCCTTGGATCACTCCAGCTGGGGATGACAAGTGAGTACTTTTACATGTACATATATTTCTGCAACTTATTGTAGTAACCTTATTGTAAATGTCACAACTTGTATTTTCTATTCAGCTTTGACCTCCCTTCAGCTGTTAACAAAATCGGCCTCCAATGTATTGGACCTGGTTTTAAGGTTGGTTGGACTACGATGAGGACGTGTGATCCACAAGCTCCGGTGAAGTGGTTTCGACCCTTTAAGGTAAAACGTTTTAAAATTGTATTAGTTGCATAATATTGTGTCATTTCTTTTCCACATCGGAATGCCTTGTTTTTTCTAATTACATAGTTTGTGTTTCTATTAAATGGTTCATAACACAACTATGTAATGTGCATGTAGAGCTTGTACCGGTGGGATCCGATCCATAACGACCAAATTGAGGCTAACTTCAGGAAGAAGGCGGCTAAGATACTGCAAGATGCCTGGAGGGGATTGCGAACCGGGGCGACTAAAGGCCCGAAATGGTTGACCGAAGATCACTAAGCAGCGGGAAAAGCTCGATTTAACACGGACCCAGCATTCATAGCCCGCAGCGAAAAGAACAAACAGACTTATTCAGCCCGACATGCCAGAAACGGCCCAGCATTGCATGCCTTTGGGTCTAGACCAGCACACTTCCACTTTGCGAAGCTGGTAACTAATAATGACTAATTTAAACATATTTCAATTTTTAATATCACTTATTATATAAGACATTTAACATTTAATTTGCAGGAAAAGGATAATCGAAGACAAGTGTTGCCAACTGATATATTTGACAAGAAATACAAACGGAAGGATGTGACGTATTTGATACCCAACGGGGAGAACAAAAGGGTATTACACTCACCAATTAATTATATATATATGTTTATCTTATTCTATTTTATTATCAGTTTTGCCCAGTATTTCTTATTACATTTGTTTCCTATACACATCAACTATTTTGGTTCAGAAAGAACTTGCTGATGCTGAAAATTTGGTCCTCAATGATCGCGTCGGGGATGAAAGGGTACCGGATGAAAAGCTTGTAGAGGCCGGTGCAACTGTTATGGGATTTAACCCGAGAACGGGATACCGTACCTGTATGGCCCTGCAGCGACATTAGTGTCGGACAAGTTTTCTTCAACGGGCAGCCAGTCGTGTGCCGGCTCCCAAAAATTGAGGGCCAAATCGGTCGAAGTCACTCAGTAGCTGGTGCCGCGGTTAGAACGCATGGAATCACGACAGGAGGCTGAGCTGAGGCGCATGGAAACCCGACAGGAGGCTGAGCTGAGGCGCATGGAGTCCCGGCAGGAGACTGAGATGAGAAGCATGAAGGACAGCATAAATCAAATGATGCAAATGCAGGCTGCTATGATGTAGATGCTCGCTACTCCTGGATACCAACCGTCCTCTAGTCAAAGCCCAATGGAAACAACCGTGGTCCGCTTGATGATTCCATGATGAAGACAACAATCGCAGAGAGTAGACATGTTAATTTTATTTGACTCGACTATTGTGTAATAATTTTATTCGACTATTTTTGTTAATTAAATATGGAAATTTCGAATTTACTATCTGAAATAATTTATAATTGAAAAATAAATAAATTTAATAACTAAAAAATTTGCAATTCGAACCCCGGTAATAAATCTATGTGGCGTAATTGTGACGGGAAAACGACGGATAGATAACCAGCGCAAAGATGATGGAAAACTGACGGTACCCATATATAGACGGTTTGTCGATGGAATATTGACGGAAACTTTAGATGACGGAATAGCGATGAAATATCACCGATAAAATATGTGGCGTAATTGTGACGGAAAAACGACGGTACCCATATAGACGGTTTGGTGATGGAATATTGACGGAAACTTTAGATGACGGAATAGCGATGAAATATCACCGATAAAATATGTGGCGTACTTGTGACGGAAAAACGACGGATAGATACCCAGCGCAAAGATGATGGAAAACTGACGGAAACTTTGTTGATGGAAAAGGGACGGAAGGTTGACGGACAATATTGATGACGGTATTTCGACTGCAGATAGACGGAAAATACTAGTGACGAAATTAAGACGGTATTTTAACGGAGAATTGCAACGGATACATGTCGTATTGACGACGCATTTAATTCCAACGGAAACGGGACGGAATTCCAACGGCACATTGACGGAATACGACGATGAAATTTCGACGGAAAATATTTACCGTCGGGAAAATTTCCGTCATCTCTCTCGTTGAAGGAAAATTGACGAAAATTACATTTATTCCGTCATATTTCCGTCGCTACTCCGACGGTTTCCTAATGTCGGAAATATTTGGAAAATTTGTAGTGCTAGTAAAAGACATATTACATTTTGACTTTTAGTGTTAGCTTATATTCCATGTCGATCCTTTCAAAACTGATATATATTATGGAGACATGTGATTTGATTCTGTTAAATGCATATATTCCACCTAGTGTGATAATTGAACCCCAAATACATCCAACTCAAAAGACAAACCCTACGGTATAAGAAATATGGAAAATGCCATATGCACCCAAATTCGGGCCATACGGAATGGTTTAATCGATTCTTTATAAACTAAATAAAACTCTACAGACAAATGAGTAATTTCATTTTTGGAATTACTCACTAAAAAATACACATTTTTGGAAATATTGAAGTATTTAAAATTGTTAAATCCAAAATGTGTAATGGGTAGTTGGCATGCATCACTTATCATAATATTTCACATCGACTATTTGAAGTCAAAAACTTTTTTCCTCATGATGTGAGAGTGAGTTTCATTTCGTGTACACACGTACGAATAGAGGGTTACAATAAATTTTTAAGTGTTGAGTCTGGAAGTTTGTCTGATCTTTTTTTTTTAAAAGAAAAAACAACTAGAAAATGGATGAATACGTCATTTATATTATTGAATTTTTCAGTTTCCAAATTTATAAATGTAGACTTTAACCTTTTTTTTTAGTTGAGATAGATGCAAAAAGCTCCAACAAGATAGACCGATGGAGTAGTTGGACTTGGACTTGGACTTGCTCACTTGCATAAAGATTGATCTGTCGAAAAGCAGGGACTGATGAGTCAGCATTCATTTGACTAAAACTGTTTATTATTATTACATGTATCTGTATGCATGCATATCATTTTCACCTAGCACACATTGTTTGAAAAGTTGTGGAAGTCAAAGTTGTGGAACTCCAATGAAAAAAATGCAAAACTTGTTGATTTTGTATATTGAGTTTGGATTCTTAGAATTTTTTTTTTGATCAAGATGTCGAATCTGCAACTGAGCGATACAACCGCCCTAAAAGTGTCCAACATAAATCGGCACTGGCCGAAGCAAACGACACTAAGAAACCAAATGAAGACCAATGGGCCCTTGAAAAAACCTGATCCAGCCGAAGCTGACATTTTAAGAAAAGAATAATTTATAGAATTTTGTATTAGATTTTGTTGGTAAAATTATAACTAATTAAAAATTAGAATGCGCTTAATTGAGATTTCTTTTTTAGGTGAGGTCATGAGAGGCGTATTTCTGATCATAAATTCACTTTAAATAAACAGTTGAATATAAATAACAAGTGATCTGTGATGTATATAGAAAAAAAGCAGGTATAAAATTGATTTTTTTTTGTAAAAAATATAAACAAATCATATAGCCATTGATCTTGTGATTTGGATGGATGTGATTAAATCCTGATTTTTTATGCATTTTCCTGGTGACGAATTATATGCAAAAGTGACAAACTATGTCATCTTTTTCGTTTTTCGTCGACAAACTATTGGTCGATTCTGACGAACTTTGTCTTTTCAATTATTTTATACCTGATCTTAACCCGATACACAAACAAAAATTTATTATCGGTATAAATATTTTTAGTAATGTAATACACCTTTGCTTCGGTGCACCATGACTTAATTTCTGTCCCTCATTCAAATTGAATGTGTCACAATTTTCTTTTTCAATCACGAAAAAGGAAAGATCTCATTTGCTCGTTCTTCACAATAACTATTTATATATATTCTTCCTTGAAATAAGAAAGTTTTTCATATTTTTTTCTCTTACCGCAATGTAAACAGAGAGCTTTAAGAAGCCGGCCACCAACTACAATTATACAAGTACAGTATAAGTGATGAGCTAGCCAGCCACATGGGGGTTCCGTTAACCATATAAAATATGTCAAGTAGTTGTTGTTCAACAACCATGTCGCAAGGTTGACCAATTTACAACTGTTCAATTAAATTAGTTACTACTGCTTACACTTTGTGGATTTGGTGGTGTCGTGCTAGCCCTAGCTGGTATTATGATTTTGTAACACCTTGAGTGAAAATGGCTCAAAGCTCAAAGAATAGTGTTATAAAAATTAAAGTTACGAAATTATGTGAATAATTGACCACTAAGCACATTGGAGTCCGGTGGCCCAAAGGCCAAAAACTTGGTCTATTTCAGCCAACTTATGGCCTAACCTTAAGCTTAGTGGGTCGGGTTAGGACTTTCTATTTTTACCCCAACCAAGCTGTAAATTAAAGTTAAACCCTTGTACAGATTTCCCTTAAGTTCACTTAGTCCAATTCTTGAACAGTTTTTATCAAGCACAGATTAGCAATAGTGAGAATAAGTGACACAAAGAGTTTTTACGTGGTTCGGGGGGCTGCCCCTACTCCACGGAGCCTCGGGGACGAGGAGACTCAACCCAATGTTCCACAATAAATCAAATAAGGTTACACAAGGCACAGTTGTTCTTATGTGTGATCAAGCAAGCAATCTATAGGCACAATACTAATCAAACAATCTAGCACAGTATGAAGACAGTATAAGAACAGTTTGGAACTTCCCTGACGAGTCTGAGATGTCCGGCAGACCACAGACTGGTTCCCCCTTCTTCTCACAGATTTGACGAGCTAGCCAGCGGACTGAGTAGTTTCCGATCAAATTGCCGGTGTCTCCGAAGTCGTCACAGTGGGTCGCTACTCTCGCAAACGGCAGCTCGATCGATTGGGAAGGAATCGGATATCGATCGCTCTCGCCCGATCTCGCTCAAATAGAAAAGCCCTAATTCCCAAATTGGAAAGCCAGCTGCGGGAATATCCTGATTAATGCACTGACGAAACGGCAGCGTTCCTCTTCAGTTTTGAATTCGTCTCGCGCTTTGCCAAACGACGCCGTTCCTCTTCATCTTCAAACATAAGCTCGTTGCACAGATTGTTGCACAGAATTCTGGCTGGGGATGAGGAGCTTAAGGGCATGGAATCCTAAAGCCTAACCAAAGCTACCCTGCACTAAACTAACCTATTGCTTGTACATTGATCACATATGGGCAAATGTTCCATTGCGCAAAATGGATTACAATCCTAACAAATGCCCTCCTAATCTATTTTGTGCCAAAACCTTAAATGACTTACAATGGAGCATTGGACCAAGTCTGCCATGTCCCTTCATTGGCTCACTCCACATCTCAGCCTACTTCATCAATGTGAAGTTTCTTCCCGCAATAAACAAACTTATCAGTGGGAATAATTTTTATTCCAAAATCTACAGGGTTAACATCACCAGAAATCTTCTTTAACAAAATTTCATTTGAATCAATTTTATCCCTTATAAAGTGATACCTTACATCTATGTGCTTTGATCTTTCATGGTAAACAGGATCTTTACATAAGTAAATAGCACTTTGGCTGTCCATGTGGAGATGAGGGATTGTGACTCTTCCCTTAATTTCTCCCACAATACCAGTTAGCCATAAGGCTTCCTTCACTGCCTCAGTGGCAGCAACATACTCTACCTCAGTTGAGGAGAGTTGATCGCTCGATAATATAGCAGTAAAAGTATTCAAATAAGAATCAAACGCTTATGCTAGTCACGGTAATCAAAACATTTATATTGACTCGGGTGAACCGAGGTCGTACCCAAAGGACAGGTGATTAAACCAATAATGCTAACGATTTACTTAGATTGTCTATGGCTTGGGGGGGGGGGGGGGGTTTGTTCCTCTGAGAGGGTGATAGCAGAATTTTACTATCCAAAAGAGAGATGTGATCAACGAAAAGAGGTTAACAATCAATTAAAAGATGACTAGGGATCACTTCTCCGCCTAGACAATTATTGCGACAATGAAATGGGACACTAATGATGAAATCACATGCACATACTTAGAATTTAGCTCATGCAACAGTAATACTAAGTTCAACTCGCGCTACAACTTAGTACAAAGAGGTTACACCTCGCATAGTACCTCACACTCGCGCTTTATTGGCACTATAAAATATGAATGTCTAGCCTCACACTCGCGCTTTATTGACTAGATAATCATGTTCTTGTTAAATTCTAGCCATTCTCATTAGAGTTAGAAAGTCGCCATGTAACTCAAAAACCCTAATGCTTCTTCATTTCGTTCATTTGAAATCATCCTTTTCAGGGTTAGCTACGTCAAACATGAAATCAAGCAGAATTCCCATTGAGGACTTCTCACAAACACCTTATGGGCAATCCGAAAATCTAAGCTCAAATGAAGAAGAATCATGTGCAAATCATTCATCAATAGCATCCATAGTATTTACAATATCACAAACATGTCTAGGGGATTCATAGATCCCCAACCAAGGTCACTACTCACTCATGGTGAGTTTACAAGCAATAACAACAATGAAAGTGCAGAAAACCATAAGGAAAGTGGAGTTTAGGAATATAGAACCAATATGGAGAACTAAGACCACTAGATGATCCGATCTTCGTGTTGCTGATGACTCTAAAATCTCTGGCTTCTTCTCCAAGTAAGCTGCTCCCAAAAGTCCCAGAAAATCCAAGAGTCCAGGTTCAAAAACCCTAAGTTTCTATTTATTGCCTAGCAGTAAAAATCCGATTTTTACGACGTCTTGCGAACGCACGGATGGACCATGCAAACGCATGGCTTCCCAAGTTTGGTCATATGCGAGCATGGGCTTGAAGCGTGCGAACGCACGATAATTTCATGCGACTGGTTTGGTTTGTGCGTTCGCATGAAATGAACTGTGCGAACGCATGATCTCTTCCTGGCTCTTTTTCGCAGTCTTAACATCCGAGTAAGGTCTTGACATCAACTGAAGAGTTGTAGCCCTTTGGGTGACCTTTCCAACAAGCTAACGATCAGCCAAATCGGACATCGGACACGCCCTGGACCTCCAAAACAAGTTGCAAAGGTCAATATCTTGCATGCGCTCGCATGAAAAATCCATGCGACTGGTCTATGTTGTGCGAACGCACAAGGCTGTTTCGAAATCTTAACCTCCGAATTTGGTCTCGGCGTCAACTAGAGAGTTGTAGCCTTTGAGTTAGCTTTTCACCAAGCTTTGAATCGACCAAATCGGACACCAATTGCGATCTGTACGTCCAAAATACTCTGGCAAGGTCGGTTTGTCCCGTATTGCCCGAAAGTCCATATTTTTGCTCCGAAATGCTCGGTTTTGCTCCAAAATCACTGCCTACTTGTGTTCTCAGCTTAAACTATGTAATTTGCCTGAAATGAACCACAAAGCATCAAATAGCAAGTGAAATCGTGATAGAACAATCGAAACAGTAAGCACAGAGGTCGCCTAAAATACATATATTTTAGTGCTATCAAATCATCCCACACTTAACGTTTGATCGTCCCGAGCAAACTAATCATAGAGATCAACAACAATATTGCATTTCATTTACTCAGGATCGGTTCAAAGGAAACTCCATATGGTCACGAAAACTAACTAAAAATACTGAGAAATAAATCCTACTTTTAACTAACCACTTTCGTAGGTAACACGAGTGCACCAAGCCTTTAAACCCCTAGGCTACCCTAGTGGAGGAGTTGTAGTCTCCTGAGAGTTTTCAGACACGGAAATACTCACAAATCCCACAAAGAGAACAACCATCCAATTAGGCATTTTAAGTTCACAAATGTCAAAGTACTAGGCAAGGTGTTTTTCATGAAGTTCATGATGTATTCAACTAGATATGTGCATTTCAATCACTACATGAAACCTCTTCAAATCCTTGTGGAAATTCATGAATTAGGACATTCAAGCAAATCAAAGCAAAGACTAACAAACCTTTAATCAAGGATTCTAGTCGTTTTCTATATCCAAGATTTCAAGAAAACAATCTAACAGTCGCAAAGAAATCTTGTTGGACCACTCACCAATGCTAGCAAGGAGGCTAGTACATTGGCTTGTGACTTTGAACTCATTCTCAAGCCTAGGACGCAAATGTCACTTAGTCATAAGAGAAGAGGAGTTCCAACATTAAAGCTTTTATATACACTTGCAAATCATATCATGCCTATGTATAAAAATACGAGGTTCGTCCCTTAGTGAATTCTTGCTAGAAAGTTTCAATTGTCTCATTAGTTTTCATGCTAGAGAATGGTGGAATAGCCAATTGTCAAGTCTAAGTGCAACTTTAAGGGGGTAGCATGGCCTTTGGCCGTACTAAGCACTTTCGAGGGGGAACTTACCTTCCTAACCCTCGGCGCTTAGCACATAATGCTATAAACTCACTTCCTAATGGTGATCAACCATAAGGAAGAAACTCGGGGCTTATTACACAATTTTTTCTTTTTGTGTTTCTTTTTCTTTTTTTTTCTTTCATGCCCTCTTTTGACCCCACACTTAGAACTTTGACAAAGGGCTTAGTGTTAAAAATGGAGCGTGACAAACTAACAAGACAAATCCACAAGACAAGCAAGGTCACTAAGGTCACCTAAAGGCAATCATGGCATGCAAGGTTTTTATTTTTTATTTTTTTAAAATTATGTTTTTTTTTTCGATTTCATGCTTTCAAAGATCAACTCTCTAGTCTCAACAAGAAAAAGCATAGAATAAAAGATAAAGAAGTGCTAGTAGATGCTTTGATCCTCAAGAATGAAAGTCATCAATCGAATCCATTAGTCATCTAAAGGATCAATTAAGTGAAATCATGCACGACTAGTTGAATTAGGAATGAAATTTTTCGAAAATGTAGCCTTGCCTAGACTTTTTGTTTTCATTAACAATTCAAAATTTTTGGATGAATTGCACAGTAGCGTGAGTGTTTTCTCTTAAACATTGAGTGTTTTCCCTCAAACATACAATTGATTGGATTCTGAACATTAAAGCGTGGCAAACAACCACAAACATCTCGTGTAGTCAAAACATAGGCCACCCCACACTTAGCAGTTGCTTAGTCCCTAAGCAATGAATAGAATGAAAAGCAAAGAGAAAGTTAAGAGAAACTTCTCTCATTTGGAGGTAGCCATTTCAAAGTAAGAGATGTTGATATGCGCGTCTAGTCCTTGGGCGACTGATCTTGCACAAAAGATTCGAGTAATGATTCCCTTTTTCTTCTATAAGACACGAAACTAAAAATGAGAGTGCTAGGCACATAAGATAGAGAAATCATCATCGTAAACACGTCAATATCGTGCAAGTCAACTCATAAATTTTTCAAAAGACCGCATCATATGGGCATGCGAACGCATGCTTGGCTTGTGCGAACGCACAAATGAAGGCAGTGGCACAGAATTGTCATGCGAGCGCATGAGGTCATTGACAAGCGTATTTTTAACCCTTTATAGTTGTCAAATTATATGTTTTAGGGGTCGAATTGCAGTCAAACAAAATTTGTAAACCTTGGTAAGCCAAGGGTCGATCCTAGGAGCAGTGCGTGTGAATACTAGCAAACGGTGTGACCTGTTTAGCTACTCCGAATGATTTTTGTAAAAAGGTTTTGTTGTCACGAGAATTGCAGAAATTAAATAACAGAAAATTAAATGGTTGTGTTTAAATCAGAGAAAGAATTCCAGAATCCATACTTCACCCGTGCTAACCCCCACTAATCATGCAATCATGTCACGTTAATTATTCATGCTATCGAATATGGAATATAACCGAAATAACACTAGACAAGCCGCCCATCCACGGATCATTGTCTAGATTAATCTCAATCGTTGAACGCCGCTCATCCACGGATTATCAACGATCTCGATTTATTAAAGTAAAGGTTTTCCTATTAATTCATGTAAACATGACCTAATATCAATTTCATGTAATCCGGTTAATACCTAGGACCCATCCATCTTTCGGTAATTAACCTAAGTACGTTCTACCAATGCAAACATACCCTTTGATGTAAATACATGCATAGAACGATAAAATTAAGCACACAATGAAATTGAATATTCGAATCGCATAAATAACAACTTTGATTGATCACATGAGAGTTAGGGTTACATAGCACGGGATCCGTAGGATCCCGGAATGAGAGGACCACTCACTATTCATGGTGATTAAACCAAAAACAGTGTATAATGAAAGGAAGAAACGAGTAAACCGTAAAGACGCGGTGAAGCTCGATGATCCTCACGCTGAAAGCTCTGTCTTCTCTCCCAAGTTAGGGTTCTTTAATCTCCAAATAAGCGCACTTGTCTAATCTGGTCGTGTTTCCTTTTATAGCTCGCCCAAAAAGGCCAGAAAGCCCAAAAACGATTTTTGGAAATAACAGGATAATTCTGCTCGGAAGTGCCGTGACTACCGTGACTCTTGGTGGGGGTCACGACAGTCACGACAGTTGCTGATCTGCACTGAGCCAAAAACATACCGTGACTACCGTGACCATTGGTGGGATCACGGCAATCACGGTAGTTGCTCGAATTGCCGTTTCCTTCTGAGCTAGAAACCTACCGTGACTCTGATGAGACGTCACGGTGGTCACGGCTCTTGACTGGTGTAAAGTTCATTTTTGGCCGTTTTCGTTGATCTTTTTCGTTCTTTCGACATCTTAAGCTCAAGGAGCGACGATATGTCAATTTAACCTGAAACACTAGAGAAAGACATTAAATAGAGACAATTTGTCCGGAGAACGAGTGTTATCCTTCATCGAATGTAGCGAATAATCGGTCAAAATATCGACTGATCAAAACACTCCACACTTAGGATTTGTTCGTCCCGAACAAATGTCGAACAAATGGCAGAATAAATACACGAGTGAATAATATGCTCAACGACCATATGTTGCAAACCTACCCACTCATGTGACATGTGATCAATTCTAACTAATAATGAAAACAAAAAGATAACTCACTGTCGTAGAGGACACGAATGCATTTAGCATATGCATCAAGCCTTTAAACCTCTAGGCTGCCCTAACAGGTCGAGTAAAGTCTTGTGAAGGTTTTCAGGAATGGGACTACCTACAAATCCCCTATGCAACTAACTAACGTGTATGCATGAATGATGCTCAATAAGTCGCAGTAAAGTCATGTCATACCTCGGATTCATCGTGTTACCTTAACTTCAAGTCAAACATCTTCATCAAAGTTTTAAAACAATTATAGATCATACGAGTTATGCATTCGAACGGTCAGTACACACGACTAGCAAATGCCTCATCACAAGTTCTAAATAGTTCCATAGCAATGTATAAAGAACACGAACAGTTGCACAAAACATGCTCGCCATTCACCTATGCTATCTAGGGATAGTCCATGGGCTCTTGGCGCAAAGCTCATTCTCAAGTGCCAAGGATTAGACAATGACCCGTAAGAGAAGAGGAGCCTGGCTAAAGGATTTTCTGAAAAATAGTACAAAAATTTGCATCAAAATTTCAGTGCAAGCACGAGGGTCGTCCCTTAGTTTCTAGTACATGAATTTGCAAGACGAGTCATGATTTTGCACGCAATGAGAAGATGGGATTACACTACATCAAGCAAAAGAGGGCAGAATTGGTTGTTCAAAAGTGTTTTCCAATACACAAGGGGCGACTATTCTCACCAGGTCCTTGGTATTTTTCTTCTCTCGCAGAATATTTTTCAAAGTATTAATTTTTTTCGAATTTTCTGAAACTGGTTTTCTTTCAAAAACAGCTATGTTTGGGGCTAATGTTTCACCCACCTTTTGAAAATTAAGAACTTTGTCCTTTAGGGAAAACTTGAAGGCCAATTGTCTAACTCCACACTTAAAACTTGACATAGTGTATAAGTAAGGGCGGGTGCATGCAAATCACAACAAGTATATAGAAACACATACTAGTGCTAAGGTCACCTAGAAAAAGAGATGCATATTTAAGTTTTTGAGATTTTTGAACCGGTGCCCACTAATATCGAGTCTTAAACATGTTTTAAGAAATACGTAGAACATGTGATAGGCAAAGGCTAGCAATGATACTGACTCAAGGGAATACACACACGATTTTCACTATTTCGAGTCCTAGACTTCGAATCCAAAAGAGTGTCAATCAGTCAAGGAGTATCGTAGAAAACAAGGATTTCAATCGTAATACATAGACTGTTGAGCATATGCAAGAGTGAACGTGATATGCAATGCGTGTGACTATGCGCTACCCACTCCACACTTAAGATTGAGCTTAGTTCTTAAGCAAGGAAATAAAAGGAAGGCAAGGGAGCATAGGAACTTCCCTCGTGTGTGATGGCATGATTGCTGTGGAGAATAAACGATGCACGAGGAGTGGAACGCGACTCGTGAGCTGATAGAAATAGCGAAAACCAAGCATAAGACTGCACGAGTTAAAGATTAGCATCGAAAATGAAGGGTAGGCAAAAACAGGAAATGCCAAATAGGAGGTAGGATAATCGATGCGAGCCAAATATATATCATAAATCATGTCTCAAGCAACGATTATCATCAAGAAAGGAAAACCATGGCAAGATGTCAGCGTACAACAGGAAGAATCATGTAACGTGCCACAATATATGAAAATAGTCAAAAAGATCAGTAGGAGAAATGCATGAAGAGCTAGGCAGCGCCATCGTCCGCGTCCTCATCAATACCAAATAGCTCTGCTGTACTACCGGAGTTCCCATCATCAGGAGGGCGGGAAGTGCCAGCCTCGTGGTCATTACCAGTAGGAGGAATGTGCGGTGGTGGAGGGTAGTCTGGGTGGCCCTGTCCACGAAGCAATGTCATTAAAGCATCCTGCGTCCACTGCTGCGTCCTGCTGGACTGATGGCGAAGATCGGAGAAATTCGCAGTGAGCTGGGCATGACCTTGTACGAGCTCAAGTTGTGATCTGAATATCGACTGCTGATGCACTAATATCTGGCGTTGCTGCTCCATAATCGTGCTCTGACTCTCCACAATCTGATGCACATGCGCGAAGAGTCTCATCTGGGTATGCTCCAAGCGTGCGAAACGCTCCTCGAAGGTGCTAGAGTGCTGGGGTGGTGTGGGAGGGTCATGATAAACAGGCGGTGGCTGAGAGGTCTGCACGGGCGCTGGAGGAGCTGCTGGAGCCAGGGGTGGTGACTGATCCATCTCGTTCGACGCGGCAACTTGAGGCTCCTGTACCTCTTCCATGGTAACGTCCTCAGGCAGAGGCTGATCCTCCTGAACTTGCCTGAGTGCTCTCTGTCTGCGCTCAACTTTCCGGCCCTTTTTCCCGGTGGGGAGCTCGCTGCGGTGCTGCCACTGGTGGTCTCGGTTTATCATTTTGATTTCGATCATCTTCTTAAAATTCAGCACTGATGTCTTTGGCTTTGGAAGCCGACTGACATCCCAACCAAGTGATGTGGCGAGAATGGTGACAAAAAGACCACCGCCCAAGGCGATGTTCCTATCAATGACCGAGCCCCAAAATACCATCTGCCCTGTCAGAATCTGGAAGAAGTCAACTGGTCTGTGGCGATGCATAGAGATCATAACATCCAATTCTGGGTTGCCAATGGTTGTGGCTCCCTCCCCCTGTGGAAATAAACTCATCGCAACGAGACGGTGAACGATTTTCCAAAGGTGATCCTTAATGCATGAAGAATACCAACTAGATAGGAAAAAGTAATCAAAACCCGAAATGTCCTTCCAGAATTCATATCTCTCTTGGTCAGAATACTGCCCGCAAAATCCCTCCAACGGAAAACCAAACAATGCACACACCTCAGCCTTAGTCATGGTATAATTTCTATTCCCTAACTGGAAAACCCAATGCGTGGCTTGATCAGGTGCACCCAAACAGGAGAAGGTGGCTAAAAATTCTCTTAGCACGAGATAATAAGTTGGAGCCGGATTTGTAAACAAGATATCAAGGCCAGAGGCCACAAATAAAGCACGGCACCTATCCAACAATCCAAATGAACCTATTGCCTCATGGTTAGGGACGATAGTAGGTTTTACCTTCTTTACCGGAATGATGGTGTCATACCGGCTTATGTGACTGTCAGCACCGAAAAAGGGTCTCCTGGTCGGGTAATGGCCCCGGCTGGGTGGTTGGTCGGCCTGAGGTGCTGGAGCAGCTGCTGCACGATTCCTGCCTCGAGCCATATGCAAATGTGGGGAATTGAACTGAGGGAATCGAACTGGGATTTCGAAATTGAACTGAGGGAATTGAACTGAGAGTTGGAGCGGGTGAGGTTGGGGCGAGCGAACGAGTGGGGCTGTGCGGATGGCAGGGATGGACGGCGGACGGCTGGGACGGGCGGTGGACGGCTGGGGGAGTGGAGAGACGGTCGGTGGTCGTTGATCGACAGTCGTCGGTCGAGAGAGACGAATTTGGGCGTTTGAGAGTTTGAAATCGGGTTTGAATTTTGACCTAAATTGCCCGAATTTATACTCGAAACTGCCATGACTGCCGTGATCTTTGATAGGGTTACGGTAGTCACGGCCCCTGGGAAACTTTCGGACATGAAAACCTGCCGCGACTGCCGTGACCTTTCCATTGGGTCACGGTAGTCACGGCACCCCGAAAACTCTCGGACATGAAAACCTGCCGTGACTGCCGTGACCTTTCCATTGGGTCACGGTAGTCACGGCACCTTGACTTCCCAGCCTAAAATTTGCTTGTTTCACCCCGAACCGTTTTCTGCCTGAAATTGATGCACTCCACACTCGGATTTCTGCAAGGGTCACACGCAATGTACAAAATGCAGAATGCAAAGAACCAAATACTTACAGTGCGGGCTACTCCCCGAGGAGGCCTAGTTTAACTTCTTGGCAAGACATAGCTGGGTCGAGACACACTCACAGTGCATAAGAAGCATTCTCGGGGAGTCCTTTAGCTAGGATCCCTCCCCGAGGAGCAGGTTGTCGTTAATGCCGTCGGGAGGTGCAAGATGCTTCAGTACGTGGTAGTATTTGAGGCGTTGCCCATTGACTACCATAGTTTTACCTCCTTCTACGCTGATTTCTACATGCCCGTCTGGATGTGCTCGTTCTACTGTATAAGGGCCACTCCATTTAGTGCGCAACTTGCCAGGAAATAATCTAATGCGGGAGTTGTATAGAAGAACTCGCTCGCCTTCGTTGAACTCGCGGCGCACTATCCTCTTGTCATGCCACTTCTTTGTTCTTTCCTTATAAATCCGAGCGTTCTCGTAGGAATCCAATCTGATTTCATCAAGTTCGTGGAGCTGCAGTATTCGCTTTTCGCCGGCTGCCTTCATATCTATGTTCAGCTCTCTGATGGCCCATAATGCCTTGTACTCGAGTTTGACCGGCAAGTGGCAGGTTTTGCCGTAGACAAGTCTGAACGGACTCATAGCGATAGGTGTTTTGTATGCAGTCCTGTATGCCCACAGCGCGTCATCTAGCTTGGACGCCCAGTCTTTTCTGTGGCTCGAGACTGTCTTTCCTAATATGCTCTTGATCTCCCTGTTAGAGATCTCTACCTGTCCACTGGTCTGAGGATGATAAGGCGTGCCAATTTTATGATAAACCCCATACTTCTTCAACAGTGTTTCGAAATTTCTCTCCTTGAAGTGAGAGCCATCGTCACTGATAACTGTTCTGGGCACTCCGAACCGAGGGAAAATCACCTTCTGAAACATTTTTATAACTACCTTGGCGTCGCATGTAGGAGTAGCAACTGCTTCAACCCACTTAGAAACGTAGTCGACTGCTATCAAGATATACTGATTACCGTAGGAAGGTGGGAATGGTCCCATGAAGTCAATCCCCCAAACATCGAACAGGTCTACTGCGAGAATGCTTTGCTGTGGCATATCCTGTTGCTTCGAGATATTTCCAGTCCTCTGGCACTGATCACAGGCCTTGACGAATTCATGTGCATCCTTGAATAGCGAGGGCCAAAAGAAACCGGACTGTAGGACCTTCGTAGCTGTTTTCGAACCAACCCCATGTCCACCGTATTGCGAAGAGTGGCAGCGTTCCAGAATGTATGTGATCTGGTCCTCATCGACGCAAGTCCTGTAGAGACCGTCAGCACATAATCTATAAAGAAAAGGGTCATCCCAGAAGTATCTTTTAACATCGGAAAGAAATTTCCTCTTCTGGTTGTGCGAGAGGTCGGGAGGGAGGATTCCACAGGCCAAGAATTACTGCGTACCACGGGACGTTGTCCACATCAATGTGCATCAGCTGTTCGCCTGCTAAAGAATCAGTCATCGGGAGTGTGTCCTCTTCGCGGTCGAGCTCTCTAAGTTCGAGGCGTGACAGGTGATCTGCAACTAGATTTTCTGCTCCCTTCTTGTCCCTAATATCAATGTCAAATTCTTGGAGAAGGAGGACCCAACGGATGAGGCGAGGCTTGGAGTCCTTCTTTGACAGCAAGTATTTGATTGCAGCGTGATCGGTGTACACTATGGTCTTCGAACCAATTAAATACTGCCTGAACTTCTCGAAAGCATAGACGATGGCCAGCATTTCTTTCTCCGTCGTAGTGTAATTAACTGCTGCTCCGGCGAGGACCTTGCTGGCGTAGTAAACTACGTGTAGTTTCTTGTCGATGCGCTGCCCCAAGACTGCTCCTACTGCAAAATCACTTGCATCACACATTAGTTCAAATGGCAGCTCCCAATCGGGAGGCTGCACTATCGGAGCGGAAGTAAGAGCAGTTTTCAGATTATTGAAAGCATTTAAACATGAATCATTGAAATTAAACTCAGCTTCCTGGCAAAGTAGATCAGTGAGCGGCTTGGCTGTCATCGAGAAATCCTTGATAAATCGCCTGTAAAATCCAGCGTGCCCGAGAAAGCTCCTGATCCCTTTCACATCTTTTGGTGGGGGCAGCTTTTCAATCACCTCTACCTTTGCGCGATCAACCTCGATGCCTCTGTGAGAGACCATGTGTCCAAGCACTATACCTTCCTGCACCATAAAGTGACACTTCTCCCAGTTTAAAACCAGGTTAGTATCAACACAACGTTGAAGGACATCAGTGAGGTTAGAGAGACATGCATCAAACGAAGAGCCATACACCGAAAAATCATCCATGAATACTTCCATGGTGTGCTCTAAAAAATCAAAAAAGATAGCCATCATGCAACGCTGAAATGTGGCTGGTGCATTACAAAGACCGAAGGGCATACGTCTGTAAGCAAATGTGCCAAAAGGGCAAGTAAAAGTGGTCTTCTCCTGGTCCTCGGGGTGTATAGGGATCTGAAAGAATCCACTATAACCATCGAGGTAGCAGAAAAACTTATGCTTAGCTAGACGTTCCAACATCTGATCAATAAAAGGCAATGGGAAGTGATCCTTAAGAGTGGCCTTATTCAATTTCCTGTAGTCAATGCACATACGCCAGCCAGTTACAGTACGAGTAGGAATTAATTCATTATGCTCATTTCGTACAACAGTTAAACCACCCTTCTTAGGGACTACGTGCACAGGACTCACCCACTTGCTATCAGCAACAGAATAAATAATACCATCATCCAATAATTTCAGAATTTCCTTTTTAACCACATCATTCAGCTTAGGATTTAGACGTCTCAAAGCATCTCTACTGGGTCTAGCATCGCCCTCAAGGTTGATTCTATGCATGCACAAATTTGGGCTAATCCCTTTGAGGTCGTCTATAGAATATCCGAGGGCTGGTCTATGCTTGCGCAGGACGTCTAGCAACTTCTGGGTCTCTATATCAGTCAGAGATGCATTTACAATCACCGGGTATGTTGAGTTAGGGCCCAGAAATTCATACCTGAGACTTGCAGGTAGAGGTTTCAGCTCTACCTTACAAGGTTCCTTACCGGACTCGGTGAGCTGTCCAGTTTCAGCGCCTCCCTCAATGCTCACTGCGCAGAGATCCATCGGTATGGGGCAGCCTGGTGAACTCTGTAAGACTCAATAGAGGTCAGTGTAATGGGGAGATCAACATCAGCAGAGTCTAACACATCACAGTCAGCTAAAAGACTAGGTGTCTTGCACATGTCAGGCAAATAAAAGACAACACGTTCGCTGCCTACTCGCAAAGCTATAGACCCTCTATCCATGTCAATAACAACCTTAGCCGTATAAAGGAATGGTCTACCAAGTATAATCGGGATGTCTATGTCTTCTGAGATCTCTAGTACAATAAAATCAGCAGGTATGTAGATATTTTTCACCTTGACCGGTACGTCTCGTAGAATCCCTTTCGGGAGTCTACAAGAACGATCCGCAAGGCGAATAGAGATATTAGTAGGACAAAGATCACCCAAATTCAGTTTAGCATACAACGAATAAGGCATGATAGACACACTAGCACCAAGATCACACAAAGCACGTCTAATAGTAATGCCACCAATATCACAAGGGATAGAAAAACTCCCTGAATCCTTAAGCTTAGGCGGCATGGGCTGGTGCATGGCAGCGCTACACTCCTCACTTAGGGCCACTGTCTCAGTCCCGTCCATCTTCCGTTTCCCAGTCAGAATCTCCTTCATGAATTTTGCATAGGTGGGGATCTGGGTGATTGCATCAGTGAAAGGCATCGTAATGTAAAGAGTGCGAATCTTGTCCACGAATTGCATGAACTCTTTGTCTCTTCTAGCACCCTTGAGTCGCTGAGGGAATGGAATCGGAGGCTTATAGGGAGCAGGCTCCATTATCTGCGCAGAATTTTCATTTCGGTTTTCAGCTTCTATTGATGATTCTGCTTCAGCAGGAGCAGAATTGAGTGCTGATTTTACTGCTGTTGCTCGAGTGTCCTGAGCTGGCATCATCTCGATTTGTTTCCCACCTCTGAGCGTGATGGCATTGACCGATTCCCTAGGGTTGTGCTCTGGTTTTGAAGGGAGTTTCCCTTGTTCCCTAGTCGCCAAATCTGCTTGTTGAGCCACCTGATTTCCTATCATTCGGATCGTCTGCTCAAGCTCCTTTACTCGCCGATCCTGTTCTTGAGCTCGCCTGTCTGCCTCTTGAGCTCGCCTATCTGCCTCTTGAGCTCGCCTATCTTGCTTTGCCATGAAACTAGCCATCATGGCCTCCAAGCTATAGATAATCCGCCAGTCTCCTGTTGCTTGGGCTGCTGCGGCTGATACGAGTAGCCACCTGAATTCTGATTTTGCTGCCCTTGTGACTGGTTGTTATACTGAGACTTCGGTTGATAGGAAGTATTATTCTGTTCTTGAGCTCGAACGTTGTATTGGCCTCGTGGCTGATACGGTGCATTGCCCTGCTGCTGTTTGTAAGGGAAACTCGGAGGTGCTTGATTCTGGGGCTTGTAGGACAGGTTAGGATTGTTCCTGTTTGGATTATCCCATCTGTTCGTGGGTGGTCCATAGCTGGGACCAGCCCCTTGATTATTCTGCCCGATGAAGTTTGCGTCCTCCTGATTACTGTTGTTATCATCTGATCCGATCATTGGGCAACTATCTGCATAGTGAGAAGGGGAGCCGCAAATCTGACAGTACACGCCAATGTGAGCGACGTCTGAGGACTTCATGGTGGTCGCTAGCTTCATACTTTGAATCTCGTTGGCGAGTATCTTCATTGTATCAGCTAACCGAGCTATGTCATTAGTGCTCTCGGCTTGGCATAAATCCTGCACACCCTTTCTATCCTTAGGATTACCTCGGTCGCTTGTCCAGAGGTGGTAATCTTGGGCTGCTCTCTCTATAATACCATAGGCGTCCTCCAGCGGGACTCCATTAAGCCCCCCACCAGCTGCTTGATTGATCAAGGTACGCATCCCCTGATCGATCCCCTGATAGAGAGTGTCGATAATCTGCCACTACTCTAGATTGTGGTGTGGGCACATCCTTGTCAGCTCCTTATACCTCTCCCATGAGTCGTACAGAGTCTCACCATCGATAGAGCGGAACGAGATGATTTTGTTCCGGAAATGAGCTGTCTTCGATGGTGGGAAGTATTGTTGGAGAAAGGCTTCGGCCAGCTTGTTCCAGGTGGTAAAAGTACCTTCAGCATGGCTGTCTAACCATCTGCTAGCCTTGTCGAACAGTGAGAACGGGAACAGCCTGAGGTAATAAGACTCTGGAGGGACACCTTTGGTTTTCACCGTGTTGCACATCTGAGTAAATCGCATTGAGATGCTGGTGAGGATCTTCATTCATTCGTCCAGAAAACTGATTGTTTTGCACCATTTGAATGAGACCTGTTTTGAGCTCTCAGGTATTGTTAGCTATCCCCGGTGGTGCAATGGCGGACTGGAATCCAGTGACACGCGGAGTAGTGTAGTCTCCAAGCGTCCTGTGCACTGGTTGCTGCACTGGATGCTGCTGGTCGTCTTCGACCACTCCATTCAGCAATGCAGGGTCGTTTTGATTCATAGCCATTGATGCGAAGTTGCGGTTCAGTGCTCGTAGCTTCCGAGCTTCGTTCTGGGCCTGACGATTGTTCTTTCGTTGGTCCGGTGTGTCGTCGTATGAAATCTGAATTTGCTTCTTCCGTCGGGGTGTTTTCTTTGGCATGAACTACCTATTACCTGCAAAAGCCAAGAAACACCGTGAGTGAAGAAATCACAGCAGAAATACAGATATCAAACGAGGTGGAATAGTCTAAACTACACACGTTACTCTAATATCACACTAAACGCTGCTCCCCGGCAACGGCGCCATTTTGACAAGCGTATTTTTAACCCTTTATAGTTGTCAAATTATATGTTTTAGGGGTCGAATTGCAGTCAAACAAAATTTGTACACCTTGGTAAGCCAAGGGTCGATCCTAGGAGCAGTGCGTGTGAATACTAGCAAACGGTGTGACCTGTTTAGCTACTCCGAATGATTTTTGTAAAAAGGTTTTGTTGTCACGATAATTGCAGAAATTAAATAACAGAAAATTAAATAGTTGTGTTTAAATCAGAGAAAGAATTCCAGAATCCATACTTCACCCGTGCTAACCCCCACTAATCATGCAATCATGTCACGTTAATTATTCATGCTATCGAATATGGAATATAACCGAAATAACACTAGACAAGCCGCCCATCCACGGATCATTGTCTAGATTAATCTCAATCGTTGAACGCCGCCCATCCACGGATTATCAACGATCTCGATTTATTAAAGTAAAGGTTTTCCTATTAATTCATGTAAACATGACCTAATATCAATTTCATGTAATCCGATTAATACCTAGGACCCATCCATCTTTCGGTAATTAACCTAAGTACGTTCTACCAATGCAAACATACCCTTTGATGTAAATACATGCATAGAACGATAAAATTAAGCACACAATGAAATTGAATATTCGAATCGCATAAATAACAACTTTGATTGATCACATGAGAGTTAGGGTTACATAGCACGGGATCCGTAGGATCCCGGAATGAGAGGACTACTCACTATTCATGGTGATTAAACCAAAAACAGTGTATAATGAAACGAAGAAACGAGTAAACCGTAAAGACGCGGTGAAGCTCGATGATCCTCACGCTGAAAGCTCTGTCTTCTCTCCCAAGTTAGGGTTCTTTAATCTCCAAATAAGCGCACTTGTCTAATCTGGTCGTGTTTCCTTTTATAGCTCGCCCAAAAAGGCCAGAAAGCCCAAAAATGATTCTGGAAATAACTGGATAATTCTGCTCGGAAGTGCCGTGACTACCGTGACTCTTGGTGGGGGGTCACGGCAGTCACGGCAGTTGCTGATCTGCACTGAGCCAAAAACATACCGTGACTACCGTGACCATTGGTGGGGATCACGGCAGTCACGGCAGTTGCTCGAATTGCCGTTTCCTTCTGAGCTAGAAACCTACCGTGACTACCGTGACTCTGATGAGACGTCACGGTGGTCACGGCTCTTGACTGGTGTAAAGTTCGTTTTTGGCCGTTTTCGTTGATCTTTTTCGTTCTTTCGACATCTTAAGCTCAAGGAGCGACGATATGTCAATTTAACCTGAACACTAGAGAAAGACATTAAATAGAGACAATTTGTCCGGAGAATGAGTGTTATCCTTCATCGAATGTAGCGAATAATCGGTGAAAATATCGACTGATCAGTCATGCGATCACAGCACAAAGAGAATTTAACTGGGTCATGCGAACGCACAGACTGCATTGTGCGAACGCACAGTTCTGGGCAGTGGCATTGATTTTTTGTGCGAGCGCATGAAATCTATGCATGCACAACGAAATGAAGAAAAGGCAACTGTGCGAATGCATGAATGAAACTATGCGAACTCGTGGAGTTACGGACAAGAATTTCTAAGCCAATCTCAAATCGTACATCAACACTCATGCACAAAATTTCAAAACCCCACACTTATGTCCTATTATAACATCAAATTCACCAAGCACATCAACGTAAAAGCATTCCAATCTCGCATCAATCATCAAATATAGGCACTCGCATATACACAGTTCAAATCCTCAATTTCACACATGCATAGTTCAATCATCGAGGCAAATAGAAATCCAATCAAAATAGACATCTTGAAAATTATGGGAAAGACACTCACAAGCCTAGTTTAACGTCTTGGCTAAGACGGAGCCGATTCTCCTTGTAGGGAATAAGAAGCACGCTTGAGGAGTCTATTGCCAAGATCCCTCCTCAAGCGGATGTGATGAGAAGTGGAGGAGTCAATCCGGGTTCCTTGAAGAGTTGCAAGCAACTTGCTTAATAGCTCTTGTCCACAGCGATGCTTGCTTCTCACTCTTTACCGTTCTAGCATTTGCTTTTCTTTTTACCCCATCATTGCATGAGGGCAACCTATAGTGATCAAGAGGAGGGTCCTCATCAGGATCAATCGACTTGTACAAATCCTTCTTGGTTACTTTCTTGACTTAAACATTCTCGGCCCTAGCACTCTCTTTCTCTTTCAAGCCACTAGGTTCGGGTGTATCCACTTGTTTGCCCACGGGCCTCTCTATCTTAATCTTTTCTCCCCCAATCCTCAAGGTCAACTTCCCCTTGCCCAGATCGACCTTAAAACCAGCGGTGGCCAAGAAGGGGCGCCCAAAAAT
Source organism: Rhodiola chrysanthemifolia (assembly GCA_033675395.1). Lineage (NCBI taxonomy): Eukaryota > Viridiplantae > Streptophyta > Magnoliopsida > Saxifragales > Crassulaceae > Rhodiola > Rhodiola chrysanthemifolia. Next base: position 18,702,093 of record CM066207.1, read on the forward strand.
AAGAGAGTTGTTGCCATTATTCCCCATGTCCATCACCACGAAATCACAAGGTACGTAGAACTTGTCTATCTTGACAGGAACATTTTCGATTAGTCCCTTGGGTTTCCTTGTGGTTCCATCGGCGAGTTGCATTACCATCTTCGTAGCTCTCATTCCTCCTAACCCAAGCTTATAATAAGTCGCTAGAGGCATGACACTTACACTAGCACCAAGGTCGGCTAGTGGGTGTTCAAAACCCATGGCGCCAATGGAGCATGGAATGGTGAATCGGCCGGGGTCTTTCATCTTGAGGGGAATTTGCTTTGAGAAGAGGGCGCTACACTCATGGTTGAGAAGATGGGCTTCGTCTTCCTCGATCTTCCTCTTGTTGGAAAAGATCTCCTTCAAGAATTTACTGTACGACGGAGCCTTACTTATGAGATCCACAAATGGCATGTGAACATATAGCTTTTTGAGGATATCCACGAATTTTCCAAACTCGTTGTCCAACTTCGTAGTTTTCACTAGCCTTTGGGGGAAGGGTACCATTGGCACATAATACCTCATCAAAGCCGGTTCTTTCTCCTTTTTCTCTTCTTTTGGAGGAGTTTGAAGTTCAACTTCAGAATTTTCATGGGCAACTTCCGCTTCTATTTCCTTGTGACTAGGACTCGGTTCTCTTTGAGGAGTGGGAAGGACTCTTCCACTCTTTAATGTTATGGCGTTGACAATCATGAGAGATGGCTCTTCATCTTTAAGAAAAATGGCATTGCAATGCTCGGTGGAATTTACATCCGGTTGAGAAGGGAGCTTCCCAAATTGCTTCAAAGCTACGGCATTTTGAGCCACTTGATTCTCAAGCATTTTGTTATGAGCTTCTAATTGCTCCATCCTCTTGTTAGTTTCCTTTTGATTCTCTAAAATTTGCGCCATCATAGACATCATCGAATTACTTTGAGTGTTAGAAGAAACTTGTCCTTGTTGATGAGAAGTCCTTTGATAGTTCCCTTGGTTGGAATATTGAGAATTCTGCCCCTGATTTTGGTTGGAACTTTGGCCTTGAGTAGAGTAAGAATTCTTCCCTTGATTTTGGTTGGAGCTATACCCTTGTCTTTGGTAATTTCCTTGGTAGTTGTTTTGCCCTTGAGGCTTAGAAGGAAAACCGGAGTCATTGGACATTCTCCTTTGAGGAGGCTCATAGTTTCTTGTAATAGGACTTGAATTTTGAGCATAATTTCTTTGTTCATTGACATAATGTGCTTCTTCATACCCATCATCATCATCTTCATATTTCCCATCAGGACAAGCTTTCGTAGAGTGCTTAGTACTAGAGCATAGAAAACAAGGTTGTCGGGTCGGATTCTTCTCTTTGTCATTCCTTGGTTTAGACACCTCCAAGGCATTAACCATACTTATCATACCCTCCATTTTCTTGACCAAATCACCAAATTGGTCTTTGGTTACATAATTCGAAGAATCTTCTCTAGACTTAGCCATCTTCTTGTGATCGACCCCTTGGTATCTATCGGAATTTGTAGCGATCTTGTCTATAACTTTAAATCCTTGGCTCGCCGGTAAATCCATGATTGCACCGCCACTAGCCGTGTCCATTTGGCTCTTGGCCTCTTTGCTCATGCCTAGATAGAAGTATCTCATAAGATTCGCTCTTCGAAAGTTATGGTGAGGGCATTCCCTCAAATAATCCTTGAATCGATCATAGGCTTGATGAAATAGCTCATTATCCCTTTGAGAAAAGGTCAATATAAAATCAGTGAATTTCTTTGTCCTTGACGGTGGAAAGAATTTGGAGAGAAAAGCATTTGCTAGCTCGTTCCAAGTCCTAAAAGATCCCGGCTCTTGGCTTTGCAACCATTCTTTTGCATCTCCATATAACGAAGACGGAAAGAGCTTTAAATACACATACTCCGCGGGCACATCTCTTGGCTTGTACGTACGGCAATATGCTTGGAAGTTAGCTAAATGGGTAGAAGGATTCCCAACTCCGTGGTATTGATCATTGGTCACCATGTGGACTAGAGAGGACTTCACATCGAAGTCAAATGCATCCTCTTCCGGAGGTACTATAGCAGAACCACTCCCTTCAAGTGTAGGGGTCATGTAATCCCCGACTGGCCTCTCATCATCCTCATCATCGTATCTATAGTTTCGGTCATTTCGGTTCCTTGGAGGAGCGGGAAGATCTTGTAGAGGATTCTGGTTATCAATGTTGTTCCGTCGAACGGGATTCTCTACCTCATCGTCCATTCTAAATCTGGGTGGTGTATAATGAATTGGATTTAAGAGTGGAGGTGGACGAGGTCTCGGACCTTGGAAAGCAGGAGGAGTAAGAGCAAGAGGCAGAGGATTCTTTCGAGGTCTACCTCTCCCTCTCTTAGCGGTTGGGTGAGAAGTATTTGACGTTGAACCTAGCTCTACGTGTTTTTGTCCCCTAAATCTTGTGATCATTCGAATGCCTGCGAGAACAAAGGAAATTCTTAGCAATGAAAGGCAAGAGAAATAAACACAAGTTAAGCACAAACTACGCAATAACTATCAAGTAAGAGAAAAGTAGACAAACTAAACTATCTATTAGCACCTAGTTAATTAACATGTCCCCGGCAACGGCGTCATTTGATCGCTCGATAATATAGCAGTAACAGTATTCAAATAAGAATCAAACACTTATGCTAGTCACGGTAATCAAAACATTTATATTGACTCGGGTAAACCGAGGTCGTACCCAAAGGACAGGTGATTAAACCAATAATGCTAACGATTTATGATGAGCCGTATTTATACGACTCATCGAGTCAACAAATCCCACCATTTCCGACACTTTATTATGCGAACAAGTTACTTTTGGTGTTGTTTTGCATTTTAGGTGCTTCGGAAGCTCTAGGAGGAAACGCGCTTAAAAGATGGCTTTCTGAGCTAAAAACATCACAAGGAGTCGAGCTGACCAACACTAAACTCAAGTTGCTCAGGCAAACGAGCTGATCTGACGAATCCACTTCGAGCAAAGTGATCAGAATAGCAAATAAGGAGGACAATGTCGGAGAACCAAGGAAAACGCCCGAGCAGATTGGCAGTTGGATCAATTCCAAAGGTCTTGTGTGCGCTGATAGGCACCGAAATCAAGTCGCTAGACCAGACGGACTCCGATGACAAATCTGACTCGACCAAGTTGCTCAAAATGGAAAACAAGTCCGACAATGTCACCAAGCCAAGGAGAACGCACGGATGGAATGGTCCAGGAGCAGCCGAGCAGAGTTCCAGGCCGCGCCCGAAGGCCCTGTCGAGCAGACCAGTGCTGAATCCAAGTTGCTCGACCAGACAAACGAATCTTGCAATTCTGGCTCGACCAAAGTGATCGAAATGCTAAATTACTCAGACGATATCACTAGCCAAGCAAAACGCACGAGCGGGATTGGCCGAGATGAGCAAAACGACGATTGAAGGCCCTGCGCGCTGGGCCAAGTCAGTGGGCTCAAGTGAGGCGGTTTAGAGGCTTCCATGAAGTTCCTAGCAGGTTCTAGAAGGCCCTAGAAGACTCTAGAAGACTTGCACAAGAAGTTAACTTGAAGATCAAGCAAAGTCGGTTTTAGGACATGTTTCCTAAAACCGTTTATGGGCCAACCTCAATTTGGAAACTTCGAAGCCCTATTCTACGCTATAAATACAGCCTCTCCTCAACCTTTCAAAGCATCCCATCATCCCAAAAAATTCGAGAGCTTCATCCATCAGAGCATTCCATCATCTCGGCGCCTTTCTCCTTCGTTCGGCAATAGAGAAGACATTCTTTCTTCCTTTACTTTTGTATTCTGTTTTCATGGCCATGTGTAGCTAAGCCCCTTATTCGGGCTAGGGTTTCATACATTGTGACTATTGTTTGAGACTTTGTCCTTAATGCTATTTCATGTTTTACTAATTCTCGTGCATATATTCCATGAATTATTGCTAGACTAGGTGGATGCTTTGTCGCAAAGCTTAGTTGATCAATATTTCTATCTTTATTATTCGCCTAATACTTTGTCGTTTGGGTGAATAGCACATCTAGGTTGAATAACACCTTTGTCGGGTTGTTTGATTTAGGAGAGAATTAGAAGCCTTTCACCTTTGTCGGGTTAGGTTGTGGCATAACACCTTTGTCGGGTTATTTGGGAAGTCACCTTTGCCGGGACGACCACACTTAGAAACATTGAATTAGATTGTTAGTAGTCGATGATAACAAGTCACAATAGAAACCCTAGACCGAATATTCTCTCTGATTGAAAACCTACACGTTTATTTCGCTTGTTTCCTATTTGCACTTGTTTCCTAAATTGCTCAAAACCCAATTCTTTCCTTTTTACAGAACAACAAGTAACCATCTAGCTCCCTAGGGTTCGACCCTTGCTTGCCGCTGTACTAACCCATAGCCAAGAGTAAGGAAATTATAAATTCAAATTTGCAGGTACCGACGACGCCTGTCAATTTACTTAGATTGTCTATGGCTTGGGGGGTTTGTTCCTCTAAGAGGGTGATAGCAGAATTTTACTATCCAAAAGAGAGATGTGATCAACGAAAAGAGGTTAACAATCAATTACAAGATGACTAGGGATCACTTCTCCGCCTAGACAATTATTGCGACAATGAAATGGGACACTAATGATGAAATCACATGCACATACTTAGAATTTAGCTCATGCAACATAAATACTAAGTTCAACTCGCGCTACAACTTAGTACAAAGAGGTTACACCTCGCATAGAACCTCACACTCGTGCTTTATTGGCACTATAGAATATGAATGTCTAGCCTCACACTCGCGCTTTATTGACTAGATAATAATGTTCTTGTTAAATTCTAGCCATTCTCATTAGAGTTAGAAAGTCGCCATGTAACTCAAAAACCCTAATGCTTCTTCATTTCGTTCATTTGAAATCATGCTTTTCAGGGTTAGCTACGTCAAACACGAAATCAAGCAGAATTCCCATTGAGGACTTCTCACAAACACCTTATGGGCAATCCGAAAATCTAAGTTCAAATGAAGAAGAATCATGTGCAAATCATTCATCAATAGCATCCATAGTATTTACAATGTCACAAACATGTCTAGGGGATTCATAGATCCCCAACCAAGGTCACTACTCACTCATGGTGAGTTTACAAGCAATAACAACAATGAAAGTGCAGAAAACCATAAGGAAAGTGGAGTTTAGGAATCTAGAACCAATATGGAGAACTAAGACCACTAGATGATCCGATCTTCGTGTTGCTGATGACTCTAAAATCTCTGGCTTCTTCTCCAAGTAAGCTGCTCCCAAAAGTCCCAGAAAATCCAAGAGTCCGGGTTCAAAAACCCTAAGTTTCTATTTAATGCCTAGCAGTAAAAATCCGATTTTTACGACGTCATGCGAACGCACGGATGGACCATGCAAACGCATGGCTTCCCAAGTTTGGTCATATGCGAGCATGGGCTTGAAGCGTGCGAACGCACGAGAATTTTATGCGACTGGTTTGGTTTGAGCGTTCGCATGAAATGAACTGTGCGAACGCATGATCTCTTCCTGGCTCTTTTTCGCAGTCTTAACATCCGAGTAAGGTCTTGACGTCAACTGAAGAGTTGTAGCCCTTTGGGTTACCTTTCTAACATGCTAAAGATCAGCCAAATCGGACATCGGACACGCCCTGGACGTCCAAAACAAGTTGCAAAGGTCAATATCTTGCATGCGCTCGCATGAAAAATCCATGCGACTGGTCTATGTTGTGCGAACGCACAAGGTGGACTGTGCGAACGCACAAGGCTGTTTGGAAATATTAACCTCCGAATTTGGTCTTGGCGTCAACTAGAGAGTTGTAGCCCTTTGAGTTAGCTTTTCAACAAGTATTGAATCGACCAAATCGGACACTAATTGCGATCTGTACGTCCAAAATACTCCGGAAAGATCGGTTTGTCCCGTATTGCCCGAAAGTCCATATTTTTGCTCCGAAATGCTCGGTTTTGCTCCAAAATCACTGCCTACTTGTGTTCTCAGCTTAAACTATGTAATTTGCCTGAAATGAACCACAAAGCATCAAATAACAAGTGAAATCGTGATAGAACAATCGAAACAGTAAGCACAGAGGTCACCTAAAATGCATATATTTTAGTGCTATCAAGAGTGTAACAATGGGTTGGAGCTGGGATTTCTAGCTCACACAGTTTCCATTCCATGTGTAAAAGAAAGCAGTTGTAGATTTTGTATTGTCCTTATTCCCAGCATAATCAGAATCTACATAACCTACTAAGCTAGCATTTGGATCATAGTTCTGAAAAACTAGGCCTATGTTCTTAGTTCCACTTATATACTTGAGCAAGTACTTCATGGCCAACCAGTGTTTTTCACCTGGATTGGACATGAATCTGCTCAAAACACTGATGGAGAAAGCAACGTCAGGCCTTGTACACAACATTGCATACATGACTGACCCAGCTGCAACATCATAGGGGACATTAGCCATTTGTTGTTTTTCATCTTCATTAGAAGGACAATCAGCTTTGGAAAGCTCAAGGTGCCCTCCTAATGGAACAGGGGAAGGTTTCACATTTAGCATGGAAAATTTGTTTAAGACCTTATTCATGTAATCAGTTTGAGATAAGCAAATGATCCTAGATTTTCTATCCCTGATTATTTTTACCCCAAGGATCTTTTGGGCATTCCCAAAAACCTTCATGTCAAAATTTTATTTTAGCCTTTTCTTAACAGTTTCTATGGCAGACTTAGGGCATGTCCACTTTGACTGAAACTTAACTGATCTTAATTGATCTTAACTGAAGTTAACTTATCTTAACTGATCTTAAATGATCTTAACAGATCTTAAATGATCTTAACTGATCTTAACTTAACTGTAACTTATAGTGACTTATATTAACTTAACTTAACTTCACAAAAGGGCCCCACCACCGCCGGACCACCGTCGGACCATCGCCGGAGGTGGCTGTAGGAGGTGGTCGCCGGAGGTGGCTGGTGGCTGCCGGTGGTGGTGGTGGTGGGTGGTGGTCCAACTTAACTTAACTTGACTGAAAATAACTTAACTTATCTTAACTGATCTTAAATGATATTAACTTATCTTAACTTAACCATCAAAAAATAGAGTCAAAGTGGACAGGGTCTTAGACTTACAAATGAGCAGAATATCATCCACATACAGCAGCACATAAATAGGGGAAACAGTGTTTTGCATTTTCAGGTATAGACAACTATCATATTTGCTTCTAATAAAGCCAAGTGAAATCATGCAAGAATCAAACTTCTTGTTCCATTGCCTAGGGGACTGTTTCAGTCCATAAATTGATTTGTTTAACATGTAAACATGCTCAGGGTGATTTCTATCCTCAAAACCAATAGTTTGTCTCATATAGATTGTTTCATGCAAATCCCCATAAAGAAAAGCTGTCTTAACATCCATTTGTTCTAACTCTAAGTCATAAACAGCAACCATAGCAATTAACAGCCTCAAAGTTTTGTATTTAACAACTGGAGTAAAAATTTCAGTGTAATCAATTCCTTCTTTCTTTGTAAAGCCCTTAGCAACTAGCCTAGCCTTGAATCTAGGTGGATCACTAGGACTATTTCCCTCTTTCAGTTTAAAGATCCATTTACAGTCAATTGTTCTGGCTTTTTCAGGTTTAGGAATTAGTTTCCAAGTGTTATTAGCATGCATGGATTCAATTTCCTCAATCATAGCAATCTTCCATTCATTAGCATTCTTACTAGACATGGCTTGCTTATATGTTTCAGGCACAATAGTTTCAACAGATCTAGCAGCAATCAGAGCAAATTCACCAAGACCAGTCACAGCATAATTTTCAGATAAATTTGCATACTTCCTGTTTGGTTTAGAAATCCTAGGTTCTCTATCCCTAGTTAGTAAATAGTCCCTAACATGTGAAGTACTAACAGCATTGGGATCATTTCTAACATGTGAATCAATTGAGGTGAAGGGAACCTCAGGATTATCAACAGGGAAAGCATGAATATCAACATGTGCATCAACAATAGCAGGGGAAGTAGCATCATTAACAATAACAGCAGCAGAAGCATCATCATTATGATTTAAAAAAGAATAGTTAGATGCACTTACCTGCCCCCCCCCCCCCCCCACCTGATTGGTGTGGATGTACATTACCTGGTGAGTTTGAGCCACCTTGGGGCTCACTTGATACCTCATTCTCTAGCTCTGGCATCTCCAAATCCAAGGATTGTCCTGAGAAAGCTCCTGGAGGGTCACCTGGATCATCAACTGGAAAGAATACAGGATGACCTGGTGGAAGAAAACTGGTCACATGCTCAGATGTGCCAACAGGGTTAGTATCACAGTTAACTTTTGACTTGAAGTAGTAATCATCTTCATTAAAAGTCACACTTCTAGACACAATAACCTTATACCCTCCTGGTTGAATTAACAGTATTTTATAGCCTTTTACACTCTCAGGGTAACCAATCATGATTCCCTTTTGAGCTCTTGGCTGCAATTTCCCCTGGGAAATTTGTGTGTATGCTGTGCAGCCAAAAGGTCTCAAATGACCAAGGGAAGGGGGTGTTCCTGTCCACAGTTCCTGGGGAGTCTTGAAGTCTATCACAGATGATGGACTTCTATTGACTAAATAGGATGCCGTGATCACAGCCTCACCCCACATTGAGGGCTTGACTCCTGAGGTGATCATCATGCATCTAGCCCTCTCCAAGAGGGTCCTATTCATCCTCTCAGCAGTCCCATTCTGCTGAGGAGTCCCAGGTACAGTTAAATGTCTTCTTACTCCATTTTTAGAACAGAAATCATTAAACAGTTTATTACAAAATTCCAGTCCATTATCTGTTCTTAGGCATTTCAGTTTCAAGTTTGTTTGATTTTCAACCTTAGTTTTCCACAGTTTAAATTGTTCAAAGGTTTCATCCTTGGTTTTTAACAGATAAACCCACACTTTCCTAGTAAATTGATCAATTAAAGAGAGAAAATAATGTCTTCCTCCAACTGTGGAGACCTGAGCAGGCCCCCACGGATCAGAGTTGACATATTCCAAAGGTTTGTTAACCTTAAATGTTGATTTACTAAAAGGATGTGCAGACTTTTTACCAAGAACACAGTTTTCACAAAATTTCAAATCAATAGGTTGAGATTCAATAAGACCAGATTTATACAAGTGAAGAAGCCCCTTATTACCAATGTGACCAAGTCTGGTGTGCCATTTGTGAGTGTCTTTTAAAGCTTTTTGTTCATCAACAGTGTTAATTTCAGGTGACAAAATAACATGATACAGTCCACCCTTATTAATGCTTTTTATCACTATTTTATTGTCTTTTATAACCTCCCTTATCCCATTATGTGTATTAATGTGACATCCTAGGTTATCTAACTCAGATTCAGACAATAAACTCCTTCTCAAACTAGGCACCCAACCCATATTTTGCACAGTTCTTATAACACCATCATGCATTCTTAAGGGAACTTTGCCAATTCCCTTAATCTGCAAAGTGGTTTGGTCACCAAGCATGACAGCACCATCATTCTACAACTCAATAGAGCTGAATAAATGTCTGTGAGGAGTGGCATGCATGGTACACCCTGAATCCAAGATCCAAGAGTGACCAGCATCATCATTGGCAACCATGAGTAGTTCCTCATTGTACTGAGGCTTTCTTTCACAAACATTACTTGTACTAGCCTTATTTTCTGTGTTTTCTCTTCTTTTTTCTTGAAACAATAGCCAATTGTGTGCCCTAATCTTCCACAGTAGGTATACTTAAGGGGAGTAGAAGACTTATCATTTTTCTTTTCAGGATTTTTATTCCCATTAGACTGATTCTGATGAGTCTCTTTGTTGAATGGTTTCTTAGATTTCCCTTTGTAGTTGTTTTTACCCTTAACAAACGTAACCTCAGTTTTATGATCTGTTTTAATGCCATTTTTAGATTTAAAAACCTTAAGGGATTCATTCTTTTGACTAACAGCTGCTATGATATTGGTGACAGTCAAATCATCCCTACCATATTGAATGACATCTTTTAAAATATCAAACTGATGTGGAAGAGAATTAAGAAGGATAACAGCTTGATGATCCTGCTTAATCTCATCCTCACATCGTTTTAATTCTTGGGTCATCTTAAGAAAAGCATCCAGATTCTCTTGAAGACTGATGGACACTTCCATCTTGGATGTAAACAATTTACATAACAAAGAAATCTTATTTGGTAGGGATTTGGCCAAATAGATGTCCTCAAGAGCATTCCATAACAGTTTAGGATCAGTATGTAGAACCTGCCTAGCAACATCATCTGTGAGCCTCATCATGATTTTAGAGTGTATAATTTCCTTTAAGTCCTTCTTTTGTTGGTCTGAGGTGAGATCTAGCCATTCTTCAGAAACAGCTCGATAACACCTCTCCTTTATTAATATGGCCTTCATTCTGACTTTCCACATAGCAAAGTCAGATGTGCCATCGAAGGGTTTCAGTTTTAAAGACTCAGACATTGTACAGATTAGAACTAAGTCCAAAAACGGAGAATTTGTTAAACCAAAGGTAAGGACCTTCAAGGACTGTCAAGAACTCTCTAGAACAGTCCCTAAACGGCTCTGATACCACGTTGTAAATTAAAGTTAAACCCTTGTACAGATTTCCCTTAAGTTCACTTAGTCCAATTCTTGAACAGTTTTGACCTTGAACAGTTTTTATCAAGCACAGATTAGTAATAGTGAAAATAAGTGACACAAAGAGTTTTTACGTGGTTCGGGGGGCTGCCCCTACTCCACGGAGCCTCGGGGACGAGGAGACTCAACCCAATGTTCCACTATAAATCAAATAAGGTTACAATGGCACAATTGTTCTTATGCGTGATCAAGCAAGCAATCTAAAGGCACAGTACTAATCAAACAATCCAGCACAGTATGAAGACAGTATAAGAACAGTTTGGAACTTCCCTGACGAGTCTGAGATGTCTGGTAGACCACAGACTGGTTCCCCCTTCTTCTCACAGATCTGACGAGCTAGCCAGCGGACTGAGTCGTTTCCGATCAAATTGTTAGTGTCTCCGAAGTCGTCACAGTGGGTCGCTACTCTCGCAAACGGCAGCTCGATCAATTGGGAAGGAATCGGATATCGATCGCTCTCGCCCGTTCTCGCTCAAATAGAAAAGCCCTAATTCCCAAATTAGAAAGCCAGCTGCGGGAATATCCTGATTGATGCACTGGACGAAACGGCAGCGTTCCTCTTCAGCTTTGAATTCGTCTCGCGCTTTGCCAAACGACGCCGTTCCTCTTCATCTTCAAACATAAGCTCGTTGCACAGATTGTTGCACAAAATTCTGGTTGGGGCTGAGGAGCTTAAGGGCATGGAATCCTGAAGCCTAACCAAAGCTACCCTGCACTAAACTAACCTATTGCTTGTACATTGATCACATATGGGCAAATGTTCCATTGCGCAAAATGGATTACAATCCTAACACATGCCTTAAGGCCCAGTTTAGATTTGACCCGAATCGAAAAGCACATCCCATCCCTTAAATTCGCTAACAAGTCTATCCTGATGTAACCCTAATTCATGTATATGATACTAAGACAGAACATATGTTATTACATTTTGTCACTATATGATGTTCATGTTCCAAACAACGAAAGGGAGTTGGTGCTTCAAAGATTGTGTTGAATGTTTGGCTCTTTGGTAGACTTGATTTTTTTTTATCAAATCTTACTTTCGATCTTTTTATGGTATATAACTATTGTGGAGGCTATTCTTTTGATAAACAATGTGTTGTCAGCATGGGAACAATTGCATTCATTTTTATATAACAAGACTTATCAATCCAGTCTGGTGTTGTAACAACTGGTCCGGCTATCACTCACATACATGTTAAAAATATGGCCCACGAGCGACCTTAAGGCTACGAAAATATGATCGGGCTTAGCCCAACCCGGCCCACATCACCTTACATTATGAGCTTAGGCGGCTTAACAAGGCTCATCCCAAGCCTTATTTTTTTGGGCTAGACTAGCCAGACCCGGCATATCGGAGAGGCATAACTACACTATAGCATTTAACCTACTTTTGAACCAAATTGAGTTGAATTGACTTCAATTTGTTCATAATAAAATTAAATTGGAGATTTGTATATGATAAAATGACAAGAATATAAAAGAAGTATCCTAAACTCCAGATTAAAAACAAGCCGAGAAACCATATACAGTACGTCTAATAAGAGCAAAATGCTTCACACAATTGTACGCCAGCTATAAATAGTTTTGTATTCAAGCGGTGATAACTTTGATCAAATGATTAGGAGACTGTGATTCAATTTACTTGTACGTCTTATTATATGAATTTAGAATCATCAAATTTACATGCTGAAATTCAAAAAAAAAATGTACACCGACTTCTTCCATTGCACATTTGCACTGGATGTGTGAAGAGACGTGGCTTTTCTTTTCGATTATTTTCTGGCACATATGCCACTTGCTGAAGTAGTGGCTTGGCGCTTTGGTGTAACAAAATGGCTAGCGTAAGGTGAATACTGGACTGGACTTTTTAGTGTCTAGCATCCTCAACGGATTGTGCTTGTTAGGATTGTAATCCATTTTGTGTGATGGAACATTTGCCCATATGTGATCAATGTTCAAGCATTAGGATAGATTAGTGCAGGGTAGCTTTGGTTAAGCTTTAGGTTCCCATGCCTTTAAGCTTCTCAGCCCCAGCCAGAACGGCGCAGTTTTGAAGAGGCGGTAAGTTTGTATTTGAAGAAGAAATTAAACGGCGTCGCTCAGAGCAAAGCGGGAAATGGTTTAAGTTGGCCGACGTCGTTTGAGCGCAGCGGGAGAAGTTTGAAGATGCTAGGCACGACGACGTTTGGAGAAGCGTGGATTCGATTTTGGATATGCTAAGTGAACGTCGTCGTTCTGCTCGTCTCCTCAGTCGGATATTCACCCCAGCTGGATATTCACCCCAGCTGGATTGTTTGATTAGTACTGTGCTTGCTTGATCACACATAAGAACAATTGTGCCTTGTGTAACCTTATTTGATTTATAGTGAAACATTGGGTTGAGTCTCCTCGTCCCCGAGGCTCCGTGGAGTAGGGTCAGCCCCCGAACCACGTAAAAACTCTTTGTGTCACTTATTTTCACTATTGCTAATCTGTGCTTGATAAAAACTGTTCAAGGTCAAAACTGTTCAAGAATTGGACTAAGTGAACTTAAGGGAAATCTGTACAAGGGTATAACTTATATTTACAACGTGGTATCAGAGCCGTTTAGGGACTGTTCTAGAGAGTTCTTGACAGTCCTTGAAGGTCGTTACCTTTGGTTTAACAAATTCCCCTGTTTTTGGACTTAGTTCTAATCTGTACAATGTCTGAGTCTTTAAAACTGAAACCCTTCGATGGCACGTCAGATTTTGCTATGTGGAAAGTCAGAATGAAGGCCATATTAATAAAAGAGAGGTGCTATCGAGCTGTTTCTGAAGAATGGCTACATCCCACCTCAGACCAACAAAAGAAGGACTTAAAGGAAATTGCACACTCTGAAATCATGATGAGGCTTACAGATGATGTTGCTAGGCAAGTCCTACAACATACTGATCCTAAACTGTTATGGAATGCTCTTGAGGACATCTATTTGGCCAAATCCCTGCCAAATAAGATTTCTTTGTTATGTAAATTGTTTACATTCAAGATGGAAGTGTCCATCAGTCTTCAAGAGAATCTGGATGCTTTTCTTAAGATGACCCAAGAATTAAAACGCTGTGAGATGAGATTAAGCAGGATCATCAAGCTGTTATCCTTCTTAATTCTCTTCCACCTCAGTTTAACATTTTAAAAAGAAGTGATGTGGATTATTCAAGAATCGAAGTCGATTTGCTTTATAAAAAGAAGATATCAATGAACTTCCATGAAATGGTTTCACGGGATTCAACCAATTGTCTTGATCGTGGGATATCATTGAAAAATAGGAATCCGGATGACTTGACTGTTACCAATATCATAGCAGCTGTCAGTCAAAAGAATGAATCCCTTAAGGTTTTTAAATCTAAAAATGGCATTAAAACAGATCCTAAAACTGAGGTTATGTTTGTTAAGGGTAAAAACAACTACAAAGGGAAATCTAAGAAACCATTCAACAAAGGAACTCATCAGAATCGGTCTAATGGGAATAAAAATCCTGAAAAGAAAAATTATGATAAGTCTTCTGCTCCCCTTAAGTGTTCCTACTGTGGAAGGTTAGGTCACACAATTGGCTATTGTTTCAAGAGAAAAGAAGAGAAAAACTCAGATAATAAGGCTAGTACAAGTAATGTGTGTGAAAGAAAGCCTCAATACAATGAGGAACTACTCATGGTTACCAATGATGATGCTGGGCACTCTTGGATCCTGGATTCAGGGTGTTCCATGCATGCCACTCCTCACAGGCATTTATTCAGCTCTCTTGAGTTGCAGAATGCTGGTGGTGTCATGCTTGGTGACCAAACCACCTTGCAGATTAAGGGAATTGGCAAAGTTTCCATAAGGATGCATGATGGTGTCATAAGAACTGTGCAAAATGTGGGTTGGGTGCCTAATTTGAGAAGAAGTTTATTGTCTGAATCTGAGTTTGATAACCTAGGATGTCACATTAATACACATAATGGGATAAGGGAGTTATAAAAGACAATAAAACAGTGATAAAAGCATTAATAAGGGTGGACTGTATCATGTTATTTTGTCACGTGAAATTAACACTGTTGATGAACAAAAAGCTTTAAAATACACTCATAAATGGCACACCAGACTTGGTCACATTGGAAATAAGGGGTTTCTTCACTTGTATAAATCTGGTCTTATTGAATCTCAACCTATTGATTTGAAATTTTGTGAAAACTGTGTTCTTGGTAAAAAGTCGGCACATCCTTTTAGTAAATCAACATTTAAGGTTAACAAACCTTTGGAATATGTCCACTCTGATCTGTGGGGGCCTGCTCAGGTCTCCACAGTTGGAGGAAGCCATTATTTCCTCTCTTTAATTGATCAATTTACTAGGAAAGTGTGGGTTTATCTGTTAAAAACCAAGGATGAAACCTTTGAACAATTTAAACTGTGGAAAACTAAGGTTGAGAATCAAACAAACTTGAAACTGAAATGCCTAAGAAGAGATAATGGACTGGAATTTTGTAGTAAAATGTTTAATGATTTCTGTTCTAAAAATGGAGTAAGAAGACATTTAACTGTACATGGGACTCCTCAGCAGAATGGGACTGCTGAGAGGATGAATAGGACCCTCTTGGAGAGGGCTAGATGCATGATGAATTGATGATCACCTCAGGAGTCAAGCCCTCATTGTGGGGTGAGGCTGTGATCACTGCCTCCTATTTAGTCAATAGAAGTTCATCATCTGTGATAGACTTCAAGACTCCGCAGGAACTGTGGACTGGAACACCCCCTTCCCTTGGTCATTTGAGACCTTTTGGCTGCACAGCATACACCCAAATTTCCCAGGGGAAATTGCAGCCAAGAGCTCAAAAGGGAATCATAATTGGTTACCCTGAGGGTGTTAAAGGATATAAAATACTGTTAATTCAACCAGGAGGGTATAAGGTTATTGTGTCTAGAAGTGTGATGGAACATTTGCCCATATGTGATCAATGTTCAAGCATTAGGATAGATTAGTGCAGGGTAGCTTTGGTTAGGCTTTAGGTTCCCATGCCCTTAAGCTTCTCAGCCCCAGCCAGAACGGCGCAATTTTGAAGAGGCGGTAAGTTTGTATTTGAAGAAGAAATGAAACGGCGTCGCTCAGAGCAAAGCGGGAAATAGTTTAAGTTGGCCGACGTCGTTTGAGCGCAGCGGGAGAAGTTTGAATATGCTAGGCACGACAACGTTTGGAGAAGCGCGGATTCAATTTTGGATATGCAAAGTGAACGTCGTCGTTCTGCTCGTCTCCTCAGTCGGATATTCACCCCAGCTGGATTTCCAATTTGGGAATTAGGGTTTTTTCTATATGAGCGAGATCGGGCGAAAGCGATCGACATCCGATTCCTTCCCAATCGATCGAGCTGCCGCTTGCTAGAGAATCGACCAACTGTGACGACTTCGGAGACACCAGCAATTTGATCGGAGACGACTCAGTCCGCTGGTTAACTCGCCAGATCTGTGAGAAGAAGGTGGAGCCAGTCTTTGGTCTGCCGGAAATCTCAGACTCGTCAGGGAAGTTCCAAACTGTTCTAATACTGTCTTCATACTGTGCTAGATTGTTTGATTAGTACTGTGCCTATAGATTGCTTGCTTGATCACACATAAGAACAATTGTGCCTTGTGTAACCGTATTTGATTTATAGTGGAATATTGGGTTGAGTCTCCTCGTCCCCAAGGCTCCGTGGAGTAGGGGCAGCCCCCGAATCACGTAAAAACTCTTTGTGTCACTTATTTTCACTATTGCTAATCTGTGCTTGATAAAAAATGTTCAAGGTCAAAATTGTTCAAAAATTGGACTAAAGTGAACTTAAGGAAAATCTGTACAAGGGTATAACTTATATTTACAGGGCTCATTTTGGGCGCCATTGGCTTCATCCTTTTTATGTGTTTCGGTTCAAAAATCTTCAACACGGCAGGATCAGGACATAGCCTGATGGGTCACGGGTGTGTTCATGCTGGAATTGTTTTTAATTCCAGTTCCACTAATAATAGATTTTATGGTCATTCGATTAGAACTATAAACGTTAAATTACAATCCTTTATGCTCCATTAATAATAGATTTTATAAAATAGGTATAAATTTTAAAATTAACTTTTTAAAAAGTTTGAATAACACTTAATTATAAAAAGAAAATATATTTTATAATAAATATATTAGGTGAGTGGAGAGTAGATTGGGTGAGTGGAGATTAAATTAGATTAGGTTGTGTTGGATGAGATTGGGTGAGATTAGGTTGTGTTGGGTGAGATTGAATTAAGCCCTAAAGAACATGCCCTAACTACCACGAAGATAAAAAATAATTGCAAGTCGAAAATCATTACCGAATTTTTTGTCAAATTAAATTGGGGTTGTTTTCCTTGTTTGTACACACATTTATTGTTATAATCAAATCTCATCAAAACAAATTTGAAAAACTATAATTTAGCAATATTTCTATAAATAGTGACATTTGTGATGAATTAGATTAATCCTTATTAATACCTACCAGTGCATTAGTGCTCTACGTCTGTGCAGGGTGGTGATGAAGGAAGGAAAAAGTCAAACTTGAAGGGCTTATTTGTTAATTTTAAAAAATTAATTTATTGAAATCGGATATTTGGAATTCAACTCGCAATTGAAATCGGATAGTCGCCTCACGCCTGTTCGTTCAAAATGTTAGGGCTTGTTCGGCTGCTCTAGGTTGTCGCCGGTTCTGAATCAGCAAAACACGAGCTTGTCAATCTGATTTTAAGCATTCGGTTAAGGGGAGGAGGTGGAGGAGCAAAACGCGAGCTCGTCTTGTTCTGCAGTCTCGGTTGCTGAAGCTCTGAAGGTAAGGTTTTGTATTCTATTTTCTGATTTTGCAATGTTTTTTTCTTTTTTGCATATAAGAAGAGCACGGAACTGAATTATGTTTCTTTCGATTTTATTTTATGAAGCTCTCGGTTGCATACAGTTTATTGGCTGTCACTAATTGTTTTTTATCATTGTATGTTTCTTCATTTAGATCAATACAAAAAACTAAAGAAGGCATGGCTGGCACTATTTCTTCCTCTGCACCTGCTCCAGCTGCGGAATTGAGTAGTGAAGCTGGTTCAAAAACAAAAGCTAACTCGCCTGATGTAGGTTGGGATTATGCAGAATATGCTGATCCAACGAATCCTGATAAATTAAAGTGTCTACTATGTGGGAAGACTGTGACTGGAGGAGTATATCGAATGAAACAACATATTGCAAATATCAAAGGGAATGTCACTCCTTGTCCTTTAAGTTTGTACGCGGATAAAGTCAAATGCTCGAAAGCTCTTGAAGATGTACAAAATAAGAAGAAGCAAAAGGAATTGAATCAAAAAGAAGTGAGGGAAGAAGTTGTGTTTGAAGAACATGAAGTGGAAATTGATTATGATGAGCTTGCAAGGAAGAAGCGAAAGATTCTTGGGCCTATGAATCGTTTTGTATTTGACATCGATCCCGACTCTACAATTGGCACAAGCAAGAGAATGCAACAATTAGGTAAATCACTTTTCAAAGAAAGAACACACAAAGTGCAGCGATTTGTGGCTAGATGGATTTATGAATCTGGTATTCCTTTCCATGCCATTGAAAATGATAGCTTCAAAAGGATGGTAGAGGCAATTGGGCAGTTTGGTCCAGGCTTCAGACCGCCTACTCAATACCAATTAACAGGGCCGTTGTTAAAAGAAGAGGTAGATAGAACTAAAGAGCTATTAAAGAAGCAAGAAGAAGAGTGGGAAAAGAGTGGTAACTGATAATGCATCAAACAACATGGCAGCGAAAGATTTGATGAAGTTAAAAAGACCTACAATTTTTTGGAGTTCTTGTGCAACACACACCATCAACCTTATGCTTCAAGAAATTGGAAGTGAACAAAGGTTCAAGACTGTCATTGACAAGGCAAAAAGTTTCACCATCTATATTTATTCTCACCATAAAACCTTGCATTTGATGAGGCTGTTTACGAAGAAAAGGGACATAGTGAGGCCGGGAGCTACAAGGTTCGCAACCGCTTTCCTTACCTTACAAAGCTTGATGGACAAAAAAAATGAGTTAAGATCCATGATTACTAGTGTCGAGTGGAGTGAAAGTAAGCATGGAAAGAGTGTAAAAGGGATTGCGGCAGCGGCTATAGCTTTGAATCCATCTTTTTGGAATGGAGTGAATCATTGCTTGAAGGTGTTTGTTCCTCTAGTTAAAGTGCTTCGCCTTGTTGATGGGGATCAAAAACCTTCTATGGGATTTGTAAATGGAGAGCTACTTAAAGCTAGAAAAGAGATTATGATGGTTTATAAAGATCAAGAAACACATTATCGTCCCATCCTTGCTATTGTTGATAGAAAAGCCAAAAAACGACTTGATAGTCCACTACACTTAGCCGGGCACCTCTTGAACCCTTACTACACATATGTGAACTCTAGCGTTGTCAGTGATGGAGTGGTTATGGGTGGATTTATGAAGTGTGTGGAGAAGATATATGGGGATGATGTTGATCTTCAAAACAAGATCATAAATGTGGAGTTGCACAAGTATTTGAACAAGGAGGGTTCATTTGGAAAACCTGTTGCTTTGATGGGATGTTCACAAGATAGTGATACTTATCATCCGGGTAAGAAAACTTTTTCTATGTCTTCTTATAGTTCGTTGGTGGAACATTTATCTTTTTCTATGTCTTCTTATAGTTCCTTGATGGGATTTGAGTTGCATAAGATCATAATATTATCTTTTTCTATGTCTTCTTATAGTTCGTTGGTGGAACATTTATGGGACTCATGTCCCAAATTTACAAGTTTTGGCTAAAAGAATACTTGGATTGACAACAAGTTCTTCCGGATGTGAAAGGACTTGGAGCACTTTTGAGGGTGTAAGTTTCTATTTAATTTTTAAATGATTTAAGATTAGTATTATCCATATTGACTTTTTTTTGTCATTCTTCATTTAGATCCATACAAAGAAGAGAAATAGACTTGATACATCTAGATTGAACAATCTAGTTTATGTTCAATTCAACGCCAAAATATTTGACAAAAAGAAAAGACAAGTAGAACAAAATGCAGAGGTTCTGCTATCTAGTGAAGCTACTCACGCACAAGGTTGGGTTGTTGAAGGCGGCGATGAAGATGTTTTGTCCGACCAAGAAAATCAAGAAATTAGAGATCTTCAAGAAGACTTTGTTTCGGATGAAGAGGTTGAAGAAGATATGAACTACGAGTTCGAATCGGAAAATGAAGAAGTATTTGAGGCCTATGGAGAAGAAGAATTAGAGTAATGCACAAATTGTTCTGTTTATGACTTTATGGTAATCAATTGTGCTCTGTATTTCTGGCTATTTTGAACTGCAGCAGTTTCTGAGTTAATGACTCTATTTTGAGTTGCAGAAATTTTTTGGTGCATGCTTCACTGATGCTGAAGGGTTCAAGGAGAAATAAAATTAGGGCTCAGGAGAGTTAATGATGTTCAATTTGTATTGTTCAATTTAGGGATTTGCTTCAATTTGAATTGTTTCTCCTGCTTATACTGAGCGCTAATTTTATTTCTCTTTTGAGAAATTCAAGCCAGAACTCTGATCCATCTGGAGTTTATGTATTTTGTCAACAGATATTTTCAACACAATTTCTATGTTATAGAGAAATTTGTATTCTATTAAAACTGATAAACTGGTTGGTCAATGTTTGTGTAACTGATACTGGCTTAAGAGATGGATTACAATAAAAACAGAGATGGCTAACAGGTTAAAAAAAATGGTTTCTGCTGCATCCTGCTTCCTGCATGATTCTTATTTTTCGTAATTTGGATTTGATTAAATGTTCATATTTCTTTGTAAATGGCCAATGTGCATGAAGCCATGAACTGATTAGAGAAGTCTACATTCTGGAGAATATGGAAGAAAAAAATTTGTATATTAATTAATGTATATATAATTATATATTAAAAAATTCAAAACCGATTAATCCCCGCCTAAGCCCCGATTAATCCCCGATTAATCCTTGGAGACCCTTTCCGCCCGATGTCCGCCTAGCGTTTTCTGCAACATTGATTCTAACGCATCAAAACTTTTTTCATAGCAAGTCAACGGCATTTCAATCAAGTGCTCAAATTGGGTTTCTCATCATCATCCTACGCCTTTTAATACTTCATCATGCATGCCACCGCATATATAGTCACTCACAGGGGGCGGATCCAGGAATTTTTCCGACCAGGGGCGAGATAAATATTTTCGGACCGGGGGCGGATTTAGTAATTTATTTTCATACTAGAGGGGGCATATAATCAAAATGACCAGGGGCAAAATGTAAAAATCATTCAAAAATACATTGCATTAGACTACCATTCAAGAAAAATCGAAAAATCGACCTGAGGCAGCTGCCCCTCCT
Organism: Rhodiola chrysanthemifolia; assembly: GCA_033675395.1. Classification (NCBI taxonomy): domain Eukaryota; kingdom Viridiplantae; phylum Streptophyta; class Magnoliopsida; order Saxifragales; family Crassulaceae; genus Rhodiola; species Rhodiola chrysanthemifolia. The sequence continues at coordinate 18,723,111 of CM066207.1, forward strand.
CTACTCCATGTGCATCCGCCCCTGGTCACTGACACATCTAGACAAGCACTCAAATGAGATTTTTCTTTTAAATTCAAGAACTTAAATAATACAATCTGCACTTTTAAGACTATATCATCGTGGTGCTGTCATCCACTTGCATATTCAAACTTACGTTTAATGAAAAACAAAAGTCATGAGATACATTTCAACTTCATATTTGAAGATACATTTTGATTCAAAAATCATATCTGAATTCTTAAGTTTTCGAAATATAAAAGAATTTTGAACCGAACGCTTCCATCGCACTCGACTACTTATCATTCATGGTGGAGAATATCAATATATGTTTGGGGTGCAACATTAGTGTACTAGGGTTTAAGATGTAGGGCAGTTTTTAGTGGACAGTTGATATGTTATAGCATATAAAACATGAACTTAGGAAGTAACAAATGTCATCATTTCTGAATAAATATATAACAAAGCCGAAAATCATGATTATATTTATTACAGAACTATAGCGCATATCAGCTAAATATATAGGTTAGGACATCCCCATTTTAGTGGCTCTTTTGTTTGGTTAAAAGTACGAGGATCAGCAGTGATTGTTGTTAAAGTTCTATTGCTCGATCATTCTTTATACCGGGGAGGATCTATCCTAACATTGCCAAAATTGGAAGAAATAAAAAAAAAATAGTCGAATAAAAATGTTAAGAGCACTACTGCAACAACATGGATATATATTCATGGCCAATTAAATGTTTGTAAGGAAGTCAAACTAACTTTTAAAACGCATTTTCTTGTAAAAGAAATCGCCACAAATACGCTAGGGTGATACAACATAAATTTTCTGGTTTTGGACATGTGCGTAGCATAGACTCAAAAATAAAGAGCTTTCGTTCCACTATGATTTTTATGCATTTCTTGTTGAGAAACTCACTTACAAAAGGAGAATTTCATTGAGCGAAAACTCTCTTATAAATAGACCTCACTAGAAATTTCTAATTTGTGGTGGAGATCACTCTTTGAACTTGAGTGTTTCACCGCTAAATAACAGCCCTATTTATACTAATACACCTATCAAATGAATGGCTAGGATCATTTTGATTCAATGACGAAAAAATAACTACTCTAGAAAACTTTACATCCATGTCTTTCTTCTTCTTCCTCCTCCACACTTCTCAATAGTTCTCCAGAGAATTCTCCTCTTCTTGTATTGAGCTTAGATCATGGACTAAGGTTCCGGACTGGACTAAGGCATTAATCTTTTTTACTTGTGCTAATCTCAATATTTCTCACGTACTAAACTTAACTTTCTCTCTACCAATAATTGCTTCAGCTTGAGCTGTTATATAAACTCGCCATCAAAGGTGTTAGTGAGGTGATAAGAGCATGCATAACCATTCTAAGGAGGAGGTGTTGATGTTAATTACTTTCATTTTAAGTTTATTTTTTAGCAATCCCCTTTCTCTTTCACATGCGATAAAGCGATATGTGAGATAGGACGTACTATTTAAGTAAGATTAAAATAAAAGTGATAGCAGCACATTCTCTTACTGCATCTTCTCTTTGTAACAACCACTCCACATACTCTAAGCGACAGAGATATCTCTAGTTTTCTGCATCAAAGGATCATCCCCAATGAAGTTCAGTGACCCTTTATGTTCGGTGCTATTGAGCACAAATGAAAATCCCAGCCATGCATCGAACGTGCCCATCTGATTGTATAAATACATCCCTCGTGCCCTACCCCCACTGGCATTCCATGAAAATTGTTGTCCAAAGTTATCGGATCATCGAAAGCCACGATGTTTCCAAAATGATAGGGAGATGTTAATATGGAGCGGTTTGAGCCTTCTGAGCCACCGATGATGTACGCCGTGGCATTGGCTGCATTCTTAGAGGACGTCGTGGAAGAATAAGACTAACTCCTTGCAGGGCTTGTAGACCTTGCCTTTCTTGGATCGATTGGCTGCCGAGGAGGTTAGAGAGAGAGTAATGCAAAGGAGGATGAGAGGAAGTTTGCCTCCCATTTTCATAGAGTAAAAACTATATAATGTGACACGAGGGATGTAAGGTTGAATGAGATATGAGTGAGCTACTCTGTTGTGTTCTATAGGTTTATATAGTGAAAGGGAATTTCGAAAATTGTGTAGGGAAGGTGAGAGGAAGTTGGTGAGGTTAATTTAAAGTTATTTTCCATGATGAAAGAGGTTGTATGGAATTTCAACTTGATCGAATGCATTCTAGAAGAAATATATGAATCAATAATGACAAGGATGGAGCCACACCCTTAGGTATCATTTTGTCCACTTATAGGATTTGAGAAATAATATGTAAACTAATACACTTGTTCACCTAACCATTTTGATAAGGCCGGTCTACATTTTTCATATAATAATTGGATAGAAACACATATTTATAAATCAAAATCAAATTTTTTTATGAAGTTCTTGATCCATATGGAATAGTGTACTATAAATGTAATTTTAGTAAAATTATATACATATAATTATAAAATATAATCAAATTACCAAAAGAAAAAAAAGCATTATCAATTTCAATCAAATATAGTTTTAACAACTTCAAAATTCAAATGAATGCAGACCGAAAATTGGCGGGGAGGAGTTGTTACTAGGTGGAGTTAATTTATGTGAATGTTGAGAGTGCATAAATTGGCTCTAGTAAAAGACCATTACATTTTGACTTTTAGTGTTAGGTTATATTCCATTTCCTTTCAAAACTGATATATATTATGTGACTAATGCTTATTTTATTTTATTATTTCATTTTATTATTTGAAATCAATTCATATTATATTTATCATATATTATTATGTAATGTCAATTTTATGAAGTTCGAGTTCAATACTCTTGAGCATAAAATTGATTATTCGGCGTTGATTATTGATATAGAAATCCGCCTAAGTGTCATGTATCTTTAAGATACTATAAAAGAATGAAACAAGGCACTAGTTCAATAAAGATGGCTAAAGCCATGATATGACAATTATCATTCGACGTTGATTTATGATATTAAAATCTGCCTATAATATTTGTATCTTTATGATACTATAAATGAAGGAAATAACACATTTGTTTATAAAAGATGGCTAAAGCCAAAATATCCTTCGGTATCATCTCGATGAGAGATTGTATATGAAATTTGAGAATCAATGATTCCTATATCCTTTGAAATGATTTGAAGAGATGTACCATCACTAAAAGGCAATGATATTAAACTTGCTTTGATTATATACACTTGCATTTGCAAGATTATTAAAAATTGTACACTGGTATAATTTCACAATGTTATGAATCACTCACAAGTGAAATTATAGGATGAAAATATCATTAATTAGATGTCAGAAAACAAACAAAAGGGTCGGAATATGCTGTTTGCTGGTCACAATCTAGTCCTGCAGCTAATCAAAACACATCAGCTACATATTGTTAGAGGCATAGGTGACTAGTTCGGCGGCGACTCCAGTTCCGGTGGCTGTTTTGGCGCTGCGATAGAGTCGATTGTGCTGGTTTCACTACAAAAAAAACGTGATCGGGGATGACTTCGAGTCATCGCGGAATGTCAAAAAGTCATCGCATATATATTTATGCGATGACTTTTACGGTTGTCGCATGTCGTTGCAGTAGGTTCCCTCGCAGAAAGTATCGGGCACAATCGTCAGGTCCTCGAGCTAAAGAAACAAGTTGCTCATCCACCGATGCTCCTGAATTTGGCATCTCTTCAACCTTTTTAAAATCAAGTTTGAAACAAATAAAATAATTAGTTATAATGTGATGATATAAAATAAAATAAACATATAACATAAGACATATTAGTAATATTCTCACTTGTTTACGTATCCAGGTACTAAAGTTTTTTTTATGCAAGTTCTCTAAATTGCTGTTTTGGTGTGTTGCTTCCAATATACTCTTGTGCTCACTGTCAAAAGAACACATGTTATCTTTATATAAAAGTTATAAAACTTGCATGAAAACAAGTTTATATAAATATATAAAGGATTTTGGAATCTAAATGACTCACTCTACATATGGGATAAACTCGTCGCAGTTTTCAAGAACATAAAAATGTGCCAGATGAAGTTCCTCCTCTGTGAGTACACGTGCATTCGATGCTCCCAAAGGTCGACCATGTATTTGAAAAATTGACAACTTTTCCATTTGTTTAGTCACTGGTCCGTCGAAATTTCTCTCCTCTCGATTGAAAAGCGTTTCAACACCACTGAGATAACGAGAACAAAATGTGAGGCACTCCTCGGCAATATATCCTTCCGCAATCGATCCCTCCGGTTTAGCCTTGTTATTTACATAAGATTTTAATTTTCTCAAGTATCTGAAAAATATAAATGTAAACCAAATTGTCAATTACATGTAGTAAAAAATACCAATAACAAATTACAAACAATTATGCTTACTTACCTCTCAATTGGATACATCCAACGATATTGAACTGGTCCAGCAAGTTTAGCCTCTCCTGCTAGGTGAACTGCCAAGTGTTCCATCACATCGAAAAATGATGGTAAAAAAATTCTTTCCAACTTGCATAGTACTATAACAATATCACCTTCAAGTTGATTCAAGTCATTCGGACGCAAACTCTTACAACAAAAGATCACGAAAGTATTTTGCAAGTTGAACTACCGTATCAGCCACTTGCTTTGGTAATAAGTCAGGTAATGCCATAGGTAACACTTGTTCCAGCAACACATGACAATCATGGGTTTTCATCCCCATAAGTTTGCCATTCTTAACGCATTTTGCAATGTTTGATGAATAACTATCAGGAAATCTTAACTCTTTCATCCAATCAAAGAAGATTTTTTTCTTACTTGCTGGTAATACGTAATTTGCATTTGGAATAATGTTTGATCCACCTACTGTTTTTAGCCATAAGTCTCTCCTTATTCCTAAAATTTCCAAATCAAGGCGCACTTCTTTAGAGTCTTTTGACTTTCCAGCTATTTGCAATATCGTTCCCAGTACATTATTGTAGTTTTGATTCTTCAATCACATATGGTTTTTTGGCAAGAGTACAAAGGATTTGCAGGAACTGGAAATAAGCTTGGAATTAGGTCGGGTAGCCGCCAGGAGGTCCGAGCAGAGGTCCGAGCGTGTAGCCGAGCTGGAGGTCGGGTAGCCGCCAGGAGGTCCGAGAGGAGGTCCGAGCGTGTAGCGGGCTGGAAGCCAGGAGGTCCGACCGGAGGTTCTAGCTTGTAGCCGGGCTGATCCTGAAGAGTTTGTATCTGATGCGAGCGACGACGTTTTGAACATAACAGAGGATTTCGTTTAATGGAACGCAGCCGTTCCAGCTCAGCGGGAATGTCTGTTATGGCAGTTGGAAGCAAGCGGTGTCGTTTTGATCAATTGGGAGTGCACGCCTGATTATTCGGACGACATCGTTTCAGGAAAGCTGATATGTGGTGCACATCGTTTTGGCGAGCGGACGAGTCGGCTCAAGGCAACGGATATAAAAGCGAGGCAACTCACCGGGTTGACTCAATCTTCTTCTTCGTATTTCCAGAAAGAGGAATTAGGGTTCTTGAGCATTCAGAGAGAAATTCGTTCGACTGAGATAGAATTGAGTTCTGATATTGAGTGTATAGCTTTGCAAGAGTGTTTCGATCATTGTACTATTGCCAATTTGATTAATAAAGCCGTGCCTCTTCTCGACTGGACGTAGGAGCCACCAGGGCTCTGAACCAGTATAAATTTCGTGTGTGTTCTTCGCATTCGTTTTCATTCATTCTTTGCTAGATTATTCGCGTAGAAACTCTACAAATTGGTATCCGAAGCTTAGGCGCAGAGATGGTGTCAACGAAGGTCGATCTTGAAAGATTCGATGGTAAGGGCGACTTCGCTCTATGGAAGCAACGCATGAAAGCAATACTGGTCCAGATGAAAGTCGCGAAGGCCTTAGTCGCCAATGGCATTCCAGCGACGGTGCCTGAGGCTGAGCGCGATGAGATGCAGGAGATGGCTTATAGTACACTCATCCTTCATCTTGGTGACAAAGTTCTAAGGGAAGTGTCTAAGGAAAAAACTGCCGCAGCTGTGTGGTTGAAGTTGGAATCCTTATACATGACGAAGACCTTGACGAACAGAATCTACCTGAAGGGCAAACTGTTTGGATTCAAGATGGATGGAAGCAAGTCTATTGAAGAGCATCTTGATGACTTTGCAAAGATAGTAATTGATCTTGAAAACATAGAAGAGAAGATTGGGGATGAGGATCAGGCCATCATGGTTCTGAATGCTTTGCCTCCCTCATATGCTACTCTTGTGGATACAATGAAATATTCAAGGGAAACTCTATCCATGGAAGAAGTGCTGGCAGCTTTGAAACAGAAGCAAATGGAATTGAAACCAAAGAAGGAAACTGCTGATGGTCTAGTGGCTTATGGAGGCTTTCACAAGAAAGGCTTTCAAAAGAGATAGAAGAATCAGAAGTTCACTGATAAAGAGAAATCCAGTACAAGTTCCAGTTCAACTCAGGAGCAGAAGAAGCACACATGTTTCTACTGCCATAAGCCTGGTCATTGGAGAAAGGATTGCCCTAAGAGGAAGAAAAAGGAGCTTCCAAAGGGTGATGCTGCTTTGGCTGAGGACTCCTATGAGACTGCTGAGGCTCTCTCAGTGACTCAAACTTCATCATCTAGTAGATGGATACTGGATAGTGGGTGCTCATATCACATGACACCTCACAAGGAGTGGCTGATGGAGTTTCAATCTCAAGACAAAGGGACTGTGCATTTGGGTAATAATAAAGCTTGCAAGATGATGGGAATAGGCATCATCTGGATGAAACTGGAAGATGGACCTAAGGTAAAAATCTCAGGTGTAAGGTATGTTCCTGAACTGAAAAGAAATTTAATTTCTTTAGGCATGTTAGAAGCACATGGTTGCACCTTTAAGGCTGAAAATGGTGAAATAAAAGTGTATAAGGGTGATGTGCTGAAGTTGAAAGGAAAAAGGCAGAATGGTATATATGTGTTAGAAGGATATCCTGATATGATTGATAGTATAAATTACACTGAGTCTGATAAAGACAGAACTGTATTATGGCATTTGAGACTAGGACACTTAGGCCAAATTGGCTTAAACAAGTTGCATGATCAGGGCTGTTTTGGTAGTGATCATGTAGAGAAACTTAAGTTTTGTGAAAACTGTGTTCTAGGTAAATCAACAAAATTGAGTTTTGGTAAAGGTAAACATGTTACCAAAGAAAAACTTGATTATATACATTCTGACCTTTGGGGACCAACAAGGGTTCAATCCCATAGTGGTACGAGATACTTTATGTCACTCATTGATGATTTTACCAGAAGATCTTGGGTATTTTTCTTAGCACAGAAATCAGAGGCTTTTGAAACTTTCAAGGACTGGAAAATGATGGTGGAAAATCAATCTGGTAAGAAGGTAAAGTATCTTAGAACTGATAATGGCCTAGAATATTTAGATGGTGAGTTTCTTAATTTCTGTAAAGAATGTGGAATTGTTAAACACCATACTGCCCATGGTAACCCTCAACAAAATGGTTTGGCTGAAAGATTTAATAGAACTATCTTAGAAAGAGTAAGATGTATGCTATTACAATCTGGTTTGCCTAAAGTATTTTGGGCAGAAGCTGCTCATACTGCATGTTATCTGATAAATAAAAGTCCCTCTTCTGCTCTGAATTTTAGAACTCCTATGCAAGTGTGGACTGGTTGTTTAGATGATTATGATAGGCTTAGGATATTTGGTTGTGCTGCTTATGCAACAGTGAAGCAGGGGAAACTAGAACCTAGAGCTTTAAAATGTTTGTTTTTGGGATATCCTGATGGGGTGAAAGCATATAAACTTTGGTGTTTAGAAAATGGACATAAAAGGGTCATTATTAGTAAAGATGTTAGATTTGATGAATCCAGTTTTCCATACAAGAAGGATACTAAACAGTTGGAACTAAACCTTGAGAATGCTGAAAATGCTGAACATGTTGAAAATGTTGCTAATACTGAAAATGCTGAACATGTTGAAACTGAGTTTGTGCCTAGAACTAATAATACTACTCTTGAGGTGGAGCTTGAACAACCTACTACTATAACTGTTGATGATGAAAATCAGGTAGAAGGTAATTTACTAGATCCAAATGAGAATGATCAAATAACTGGTGAGGAAGATAATTTCTGGCTGACTAGAGATAGACCTGTTAGAAATAGAAGAGCACCTGTTAGATATGGTTTTGAGGATTTAGTAAATTATGCTTGTAATGTGGCTGAGAATATATCTAACCCAGAACCTGAGAATTATAAAGATGCAGTTGAAAGTAATGAAGGAAAGCAGTGGTTAAAAGCTATGAAGGATGAGATGGATTCCTTGTGGAAGAACAAGACTTGGGAAATTATTGACAGACCTCACAAGGCAAGACTGGTTGGAAGCAAGTGGATTTTCACAAGGAAGGAAGGAATTCCTGGAGTGGAACTGCCAAGGCTTAAAGCCAGGTTGGTTGCAAGAGGTTTTACCCAAAAGGAAGGTATTGATTTCAATGAAATATTTTCCCCAGTGGTAAAACATAGATCTATTAGAATCATGCTAGCTTTGGTTGCATATTTTGATTATGAACTTGAGCAACTTGATGTTAAAACAGCTTTCTTGCATGGTAACCTTGATGACACTATATATATGAGACAACCTGAGGGATTTATTGTTGGTGATCCTGAAAATAAAGTATGCTTACTCAAAAGATCATTATATGGACTTAAACAATCACCTAGACTGTGGTATAGGAGATTTGATGAGTTCATGGGTAATTGTGGCTTTAAAAGATCTGACTTTGATTGGTGTATTTATAGTAAACATGTGCAAGGTGAATCTGAAATTTATTTACTCTTGTATGTGGATGATATGCTAATTGCTAGTCATGATATTGCTGCTATTAACAAATTGAAAGTGCAGTTAAGTATTAATTTTGAGATGAAGGATTTTGGTGGAGCAAAGAAAATTCTGGGAATGCAGATTAAGAGGAATAGAAAAGAGAAGAAACTGTTTCTGTGCCAAACTGATTATCTGACAAAGGTAATAGGGAAGTTTGAGATGGGTAATGCAAAGCCAGTTCTTACACCAGTTCCTGGACATTTCAAGTTGAGTAAGGATCAGGAACCTCAGACCAAAGAGGAGCAGGCCTATATGGACAAGGTGCCTTATTCAAATGCAGTAGGATGCTTGATGTATGCTATGGTCTGTACCAGACCAGATATAGCCCATGGAGTGAGCATTGTTAGCAGACATATGGCAAATCCAGGGAAGTATCATTGGCAAGCAGTCAAGTGGCTATTGAGGTATATCAAAGGAACTTTGGGAAAAGGACTGTTGTTTGGAAAGGAGCAAGTCAGTTCTTAGATAATACAAGGATTTGTGGACTCAGACTATGCAGGAAATGTGGACACAAGGAAGTCACAGACTGGACTGGTTTTTACAGTTTTTGGGACTGCAGTGTCATGGAAAGCTAATCTTCAGAAAGTGGTGGCTTTATCTACAACTGAGGCAGAGTTTATGGCAATAACTGAAGCTGTCAATGAAGCTTTGTGGATGAAGGGATTACTAACTGAGTTGGGTCATGGCCAGAGTTGTGTGAAGGTGCATAGTGATAGTCAAGGAGCAATTCATCTGTCAAAGCATCAAGTGTTTCACGAAAGATCTAAACACATTGATGTGAGGATGCATTTTGTGAGGGATGTGGCTGACACTGGAGAAGTTCAAGTGGTGAAGATAGGTACAAAGGACAACCCTGCTGATATGTTGACAAAATCAGTGCCAAGTGAGAAGTTTGAGTATTGCTTGGAGCTGATTGGGTTGAAGGATGAACCCTAGAGCAGGATGAGAGGAGAGGTACAATCAGTGGCTTTGGGTGATTGAGAATCAAGGTGGAGAATTGTAGTTTTGATTCTTCAATCACATATGGTTTTTTGGCAAGAGTACAAAGGATTTACAGGAACTGGAAATAAGCTTGGAAATAGGTCGGGTAGCCGACCGGGTAAGCTTGGAATTAGGTCGGGTAGCCGCCAGGAGGTCCGAGCGGAGGTCCGAGCGTGTAGCCGAGCTGGAGGTCGGGTAGCCGCCAGGAGGTCCGAGAGGAGGTCCGAGCGTGTAGCGGGCTGGAAGCCAGGAGGTCCGACCGGAGGTTCTAGCTTGTAGCCGGGCTGATCCTGAAGAGTTTGTATCTGATGCGAGCGACGACGTTTTGAACATAACAGAGGATTTCGTTTAATGGAACGCATCCGTTCCAGCTCAGCGGGAATGTCTGTTATGGCAGTTGGAAGCAAGCGGTGTCGTTTTGATCAATTGGGAGTGCACGCCTGATTATTCGGACGACATCGTTTCAGGAAAGCTGATATGTGGTGCACATCGTTTTGGCGAGCAGACGAGTCGGCTCAAGGCAACGGATATAAAAGCGAGGCAACTCACCGGGTTGACTCAATCTTCTTCTTCGTATTTCCAGAAAGAGGAATTAGGGTTCTTGAGCATTCAGAGAGAAATTCGTTCGACTGAGATAGAATTGAGTTCTGATATTGAGTGTATAGCTTTGCAAGAGTGTTTCGATCATTGTACTATTGCCAATTTGATTAATAAAGTCGTGCCTCTTCTCGACTGGACGTAGGAGCCACCAGGGCTCTGAACCAGTATAAATTTCGTGTGTGTTCTTCGCATTCGTTTTCATTCATTCTTTGCTAGATTATTCGCGTAGAAACTCTACAATTATCACAAATATTCTTCTCTACATGCATAACATCCAGATTATGCCTCAGTAAAAGCGTTCTCCAGTATGGCAATTCAAAAAATATAGAACGCTTTCTCCAATTATGATCCTTCAAATAACCTTGAAGACAACTCTTAGAAGCTTTTCAAAAAGTTACCTGACCAAGTTTATTAAGCTGGCTAAGCACTTCATCGCCAGTTAATGGTTGAGGAGCAACCATTTTTTTACTTCGCCATCTATGACCCATGCGCAAGAAACGTCGGTGGTCCATATAACATGTCTTTTTAGCCTTTTTCAAGCGTAATGATGATGTGCAAGAATGACAAGAAGGACATGCCATCTTTCCTTTAGTTCCCCATCCTGATAAATTTCCATAAGCTGGAAAGTCATTAATGGTCCATAATAAAGCCGCATGCATTTCAAAGTTCTGTTGTTTTGAAGCATCATATGTCTCAACTCCTTCCCCCCACAACTCTCTTAATTCATCAATTAGTGGTTGTAGATATACATCAATGTCATTTCCTGGAGCTGTCGGACCGGGAATGAGCAATGTCAAAAAAATAGAAGGTTCTTTCATGCACAACCATGGCGGTAAATTATAAGGTGTAAGAACAACAGGCCACACGCTATATGGATTATTCATATTTCCAAATGGACTAAACCCATCACTAGCTAATCCAAGTCTTACATTACGTGACTCGGCAGCGAATGATCCATGGATCCGATCAAATGCTTTCCAAACCTCTGAGTCAGCTGGATGCCTTAACACTCCATCTTTCACTCTTTCCTCATAGTGCCACCTCATACTATCTGCAGTTTTGCCACTCATGAATAATCTTTGCAATCATGGAGTAAGAGGAAAGTATCGCAATACCTTCTGAGGAATACATTTTTTCTTTTTACCAAAGCATGTAGTTTTCCACCTAGGTGCACTACATATTGGGCATTCAACTCTATTAGCATATTGCATCCGATAAAGAATACAGTCATTGATGCACGCATCGATCTTCTCATAATGGAGGCCAAAGCTTTTAATTATTGATCGACATTCATAATACGAATCGGGCAGTGATGATACGAATGGGAATGCTCTCTTTAGTATCTTCAACAACATTGTGAAGGATTTGTTGCTCCAATGGTTTGATACCTTGACATGCAATAATTTAACTATAAACGACAGTTTCGAAAATGTAGTGCAACCACTATATAGCTCTTCCTCGGCATCATTTAATAATTTATAAAATTTCCGTGCTTCATCATTGGCATTTTCTGGTTGGTTTTCCATATAACTGTCTCCCTCAAGGTCTTGATCAAACATCATACCTGTTAGTTATATGGCATGGAGTTTGGCAAAACTTAGTTTAGTTGTCCTAGCTGTTGTTCAGGACTGGGAGAAATAACTGTCCTGGAACAAGTTAAAGCAGATGGAATGTTTCCAAATTCAGATTTGGAAACACAGTCGACCGTTGGAGATCAAGGCGGTTGCAGGTGCATGGACAGAAATTGGAAGTTTCCAAATTCAGATTTGGTAACTTGTTACAGCCGACGTAGCACAACTCTGACGCAGCAGCAGAACGGATTTGGCAAGTCCGGTCTTTAGCAAGTCGGTGCTATGATGATTATCGAAGATATCAAGAGAGTCGGTTGCTTACGCTTGAAGCTATCTTAGTCGAGAAGATAATCGAAGATTGCCTAATCAAGATTGAAGATTCAAATAAAGGATTATCTACAAGAGATATGCGCAAGATATTAGGAAAGGTTTCCTAATTGAGATAGGCGGTTTAGAATAGAAATCCTACTCGGTTTAGGGTTTCTACCGTCCTATATAAGGAGGGCTAATGCTTCGGTATTAGTCAGCACTTACGGAGATATTAAATCACGCTCATACTCATTGAAGGGAGGAGGAGGCTAACGGCGGTGAATTAATCGTAACTGGTTATTCACTAAGCTCGTATTCGGCCGGAGAGTTAATCGTCACTGGTTACTCAAAGGCGCTCGGATTCAATCTGTGCTGGTGCTCAGCAGATTGATCGAAGGACTACACTGAAGGTTCACGCACTGAAGTTCTGTCACTGCGCATTCGGGAGAAGGCGCTGATTCTCACGGAGGATCATCTTGGTGGATACTGAGCGGGAGCAAAGATCTAGGGGGAGACCTAGATTGCAATTGCTAGAGTGTCCGAGGCTCAGGTTGTTTAAGAGGGATTCTGTAAACGTAAGATCATGTACTCGCAATACTCATTATTAGTGAATTGATGTCCACCGGGCTAGAGAACGCCCCCCAGAGTAGGCTCGTTAACGCCGAACTGGGTAACAACTTTGCGTGTCACTTTTATTTCCGCACTACTTATTTTAGCGCATAAGTTGTTGTAGTATTTGTTCTGGACATCGACCAGAACAACGTCTCATCTACCAGGGGAAGATTTCAATTGGTATCAGAGCAAATACTCGACATACAGAGTAAGATCCAAAAGTCGGTGAGATGGATTTGAGAGAAGGGCAGAACATCACGCGACCTCCTCTGCTTGAAGGAAATAAATATGGCTATTGGAGAGTTTGAATGAAGGCGTTTCTGAAGTCTCAAGATGAATCAGTTTGGGAGGCAGTTGAACAAGGATGGACACACTCAGTGACTATCGACAAAGAAGGTAAAGTGTGCCTCATTACTAAAGACAAGTGGACTGAGGATCATAAGCATGCTGAAGCGGCAAATTCTAAAGCAATGAATGCCATATTCTCGGGAGTTGATGGAAAGAATTTCAAGATGATTTCTACCTGTGAAATAGCAAAGAAGGCTTGGGACATTCTCCAAACTGCTCATGAAGGTACAACCAAAGTTAAAGTATCCAGAATGGAGACGGTCACATCAAAATTCGAAAATTTAAGAATGCAGGAGGATGAGACCATTGCTGACTTCAATACTCGGATTCTCGACATATCTAACGAAGCTTTCGCTTTAGGAGAACCAATGACCGAAGAAACACTGGAAAGAAAGGTGCTGAGATCTCTTACAAAGCGGTTCGCCATGAAAGCTCTTGCCGTTAAGGAAGCCAATGATGTGAAAAACATGAGACTGGATGAACTGATGGGCTCCCTGCAGACCCATGAGATGGACATGAATGAAGAAGACCGACTTACTAAAGTCACCAGCATCGGTCTAAAGGCTGAAGTTGTTAGAGACAAGACAGAAGAAACGTCAGAACAACAGTATGCCATGTTCGCCAAAAACTTTGGTAAGTTTATGAGAAGGCAGTACGGTAAAGGGACTGAGTCCGGTCAGCCATCTATCTCAAGATTCCAGAAGAATGATAGAGCTTATAAGAGGAATCAATCTGGAGACTCCGATCTTGACAACAAAAGCAAAGGAATCCAATGCAGAGAGTGTGAAGGGTATGGACATATTCGAGCAGAATGTATCAACACTCAGAAGAAGAAGAATGCCTATGCCGTCAGCTGGAGTGATAGTGAATCTGATCAGGAGGGTGAGACTAATAACTTTATCGCCCTAGCTTCCTATGTTAAAGGAGAAATAAGCAACGAAGTAGGGTCAGCGACATCCTCGGAGGACCCCACACAGTACTCAAGCTGCAGTAATAATGAAGAAGTCACTGATGAAGATATTACCAGCAAAAACAAAGAGTTGTTCCAGGAATGGGTGAAAGAAGTTGAGCAGAACAAGTTACATCACAGCATTCTGGCAGATATGAGAAAAGAAAAAGAAGAGCTATGGGAAGAAGTTGCTATACTTGTCACTCAGAACGTAGAATTTCAACAGACGATCACTGATCTTCAAGTCCAGCTGGTTAAAACAAAAGGTGAACGAGCTGAACTTATTATTCAAAAGGCTGAGCTATTGGCAGTTGTGTCATCCCTGAAGGTTCAGATTGAGAAAAGTCAAGGCATACATCCAGGGGATATAGATGATCTAAAAAGAAAGAATGCGGCTATAAGACGAGGAGAGGTAATCCTTCTCAATACTGTGGATGCCTTGAGATGTGAACTTGAAACAGATAAGCTTGTTCAGGCGGATACTCTTGAAGAACTAAACACCCTGAAGAATTCCGTGATACTACAGAATTCGGGAACTAAAGATCTCAATAATCTTCTGGAGGTTCAAAGAACATCTGGCGGAAGCAAGGGGAAGACAGTGTTTGAGTCACGATCTCATGTTGTTTCAGCTAAGCAGCCTTCACCAAGAATCGTTTCCCAGTACCCGCCAAGAAAGCAAGATAGACGAAGGTGCTTTTACTGCAACCATACAGGTCACATTAAGTCAAGATGTCCTGAGTTCCACAAGTTCCTCAGAAAGATGAATCAAGTTAGGACATCCAAAAGAAGCAAGTCTGGAAATCCAAACAAAGAGGCGAGACATGTCACGTTGCATTCAGTTCCACGAGCCTTCCGGAGAAGCAAAGATGGTACTTTGACAGTGGATGTTCTAGACACATGACAGGAAATCCTGAGTTCTTAACTAAAGTGGAAAGGTTCAAAGGCAAATCTGTCACTTTTGGAGGTGGTGTAGAAGGCAGAGTTCTTGGAAGAGGAACATTGAACGTTCCAGGCCTACCTAGATTAAAGGAGGTGCTTCTCGTAGAAGGCTTACATGCAAATCTGATCAGCATAAGCCAGTTGTGCGATGGGGCGAATCATGAACAGTTCACACGGGACAAGTGTGTTGAGCAGAACTACCGAAATGAAACTATTCTCACTGGAAGGAGAGCCTCAAACAACTGTTATCTGGTGGATCTTGTTTTACCCTCTGCTACGACTACTTGTCTTCCAAGGAGCTGTTATCATCGTGTGAAGCCGCCCACAGCATGGGTTGATTATCTCAACCATGGCTATGTTCGAAGGGGAGTTAACACGAAGAGAGGCTGCGCCAAACTTGCAAGATTCAAGTTTGAGAGCTGTTACACCAAGATGCTGTGGAAGAAGTCGATACTGAAAGAACTTGATATTAAGAATTGTTACACCAAGATGCTGTGGAACAAGTCTATTCTGGAAGAATGCAGGGTGGAACAAGAAATGATAAAGCAGCAATCAGATTTCTTCGTCATAGGCTTGAACAACATTCGGGTTCGGACACCTAGATCCCTACTGGATCTGTGTGTCACCAACAACTAAGTTGCTCCAGCACAAGTCCGTCAGCAGCCAGAGCCTCAAGGAGATATGTTTTAGGGCTGACGTGGAAGGGTGTGGTGCTAGAAGAAACGGTTGGTCTACCAAAGATATTCAAAAATATTCAAATTGGTTAAAAACAGTGGAAAGTGTCACGTGGAAGCATGGGGAGTTTTCAAGAAGATATTTATGGCTTGCCAAAATAAGATTGTATTTCTAAAATCAAAAATTTCACTCAAATCATCTGTTCGTATATCGCTGTTCTCTCTCGACGAAACCCTAAGGCAAAGTTTGACGAATTTCAACAATGGTGAACACAAGGAAGAACAAAGTACCCAAAGCAGCAACAGTTGACGCAACACTGAAGTCCGTTGTCGCACCACAGATTATCAAAGAAAACCCTAAAACGGCGAGCGACAAAGTACCTACAGGAAAATCAACATCGGATGCCGTAGAGAAGTCGACTGTTCTGAAGAAACCTAAAGCCTTAGTCCCGGAGAAGAAGAAGTTGGTCAAATCTGTGAAGGAGTTGGAAACCGCTGTCCAGATAAAAGAAAAGGAGATTCCTAAATCAATTTCCGGATCAAATTCCCAAAAAGGCGACTGCTTTTAAGCCTGCTTCAGATCAAGAACCAGCAAAGAAATCGACACAAGAGGTAATTTCTAAAATCTCCAAATCTCTTAATTCAAAGAGTCCTAGTATGGATGGTGTGTCGATGGAAGGGTCGAAGGCTGTTGAAGATAAGCCAAAGGTTGTGGCTAGTGTGCAGGGGGAGGATTCTCCTGTGTTGAAAAAGGTGAGGGTTAAGATGGTTGCTCACAAGAAAACCCCTGTGAAAGAGAAATTTAGAGTTGTGAAACGTAGGGTAGTCGTTTCTGAGTCAGATAATGAAGAATCTGAGGAAAGAGGAGTTGTAGGTGAGGATATTGAGGAAGTAAACACTAATATTCCTATGGAAGAGTCCAGTAAAGCTGATGAGGAGGAAGAGAAGCTAAGTGAAGCTTCTGTTGAGATTCCTGAAGAAGATAGTAATGGCTCTGATGCAGAGGAGCTGAATGATGATGTCTCCGCTCAAGATACTATTAAGGAACCATTCGCTGAGGATGTAGCTCATTCGCAGCATGAATTAGATGAAGTGGATGAGTCATTGGAAGAATTGTCTAATGCTGTTGAGGACTATGTTGAAGAAGAGTTTGCTTCTAAAGCCGTTGATGAGGAGATGGAGGACCTGTCTAAAGACTCAGCTGATGAATCAATCAAACTGTCAGACTTGGCGAAAGAAATTCAAAAAGATGTTCCAGTAAGTAAGAAACATGTCCCCAAGACAATGCCAGCAGTCCCAACAAAGAAGGCAGTGCGAAGTCAAGATACTGTTGTGGATGTTCCCGCAGTTCCTGAGAAGAAAACTCTAAAGAAAAGGAAGGTTTCTGCTCCTACCCACTACTACAGAACAGTCATTATGCATCGGTTCAAAAATAACAATAGGCATCGATTTATCGTTATGCATCGGTTTATAAGGAAACCGATGCATAAAGGGTACCATTATGCATCGGTTTTAGATGAACCGATGCATATTGTTACTTTATGCATCGGTTTTTATAAACCGTTGCATAAATGTTACGATATGCATCGGTTCCTCTAAAACCGATGCATACTGGTACCCTTTATGCATCGGTTTTACCTGAACCGATGCATAACGTAACCTTTATGCATCGGTTCAGGTAAAACCGATGCATAATGTGCGATAAAAGACATAGGTTATTTCAAAATTTCTTCAGTCCGCCTACGCTCCTCCGACTTCAATTCGTTTCTCGACGCCTCTCAGTCGCCTCCGTCGCATCCGTCGCCTCTGTCCAGTCGCACGTCTACACCTCCGTCGCCTCCATCGCACATCTGCTCACCATTCAGTCGCACATCTGCGACTCGTCCTCGGTTTCCATCGCCTCCGTCCTCTCAGGTTCACTCGCCTCTGCACCTGCTATTCCTCCACTCGCCTCCGATTCAGCAGGTTAGGGTTCTCAATTTCAGCCATGTCTCTTCCCGTTTTTAATTTTTAGTATGTAATTGTATATTTCATTGTATATATCCGTAGTTTTTCTCCATCAAAATCAGTCATTGTATATTTCATTCAGTTTTGGCAATGTGATTGTTTGGATATATGAAGGTGTATTTATAGTAACATGTTATTGAAATCGATGTGTTCTTAATTTCTAACGTGTGTTCGTTAACTACTTGTAGTCATTGTTAGTCGATTTGCAAGAGAAAGCTTCTCCTCGCCAAGTTGAATTTGTTCGGTGAATCTTTTTTGGCTTCTCGGCTTGGTTAGAGGTTTGTAATCCATTAATTGTGTTTTGAGTTTAATACGATCTCACAATCAAGTATATTCATTAGTTGTTGCTCTATCATCGTTGAATGATGTATATAACTAATTGGATTCATATATGATAATATTTTTGTTTGAAAACATAGATTCAAGCGGGGGGTACTTCTATACGGTGGAAGTTGCATCTTCTTTATCTGTGGGTATAAATCTCTACTTATTTATAAAGAAACTTTATTTGTGCGTATAAATCTATACTTAATTTGTGCATTTAATATAGATTGATAAAGAAACTTAATTTGTGCGTATAAATCTCTACTTATTTATAAAGAAACTTTATTTGTGCGTATAAATATATACTTAATTTGTGCATTTAATATGGATTGATAAAGAAACTTAATTTGTGCGTATGTTGTCTATGCTACTTATTTCGTTATCACACGTTATTTTATTTGTTTAATTATCGTCTTCATTTATGTATTCATATATTTAATGTGTTTAATCTGAAATTTATGTGACTCTTTTACAGAAGCATGGCTAGCAGCAGCAGCAGCAGCGGTGAGGATGATTTTTGTGTCTCTTCCCGCACACCGAGCCACAAGAAAGGCCCTGTATACATGGCGAAGTTGATTAAGCAACACACAAAGGCTGGAACCAAGCTTACGGTCAACTTCGATAGTAAGGGGAATCCCAAAGGACAGAATGGAAACACTTGGAGGAGCTTCTTGGGTGTGGTGGCTCGTTCTCGAATTCCTATCACCTTTAACGATTGGAGGAGAGTTCCTGACCATTATAAGGTCACTTTGTGGAGAGATGCCACTGTAAGTTTTTCTTTAATTGACACTTATATTTGTCATCGAAGTTGATTATTTTTTTTATTAATTATAACCTGTTATATGTCTCTTTAGGTAATTTTTGATGGATGCGAGCCGCATAAAAAGCATGAGATGAAGGTCGCTGGTAGCATATGGAAGAATTTCAAGTCAAGACTGGCAAAAGAGTACATCCACGGTGCCAAGGCAAATGAAGATCCTATGGGTGAGTATAAGTATCTTGACAAAGATACCTGGAGGATATTTAAGGAGCAGAGGCTCTCTGAAAATGCTATGAAGTTAAGAGAGAGTAATAGAGAGCAATAGAGAGCTTGTGAAGAAGAATGTGTATGCACACATACTTGGTCGAGGAGGCTACAGACAACTTGAAGAAAAATTAACAACTGAGAAGATAGCCGAGTTATTTGCGCAGGGCGCAATTGAAGAGGTGCATTCTTCTATCACTATAGAGAGACATGAGCTGTGGAAGAGGGGATGAAAGAAGAAAAATGACGAGTACGTCACCGAAGCATCCCAGCGAGTGGCAACAAAGATCGTAAGTTATTTTTTATGTAAATTTCAATAGTTAATATGATACACTAAATTTTGGTATTTATTGATTGTTTTATATAGGATGAGTTAGTGGAGAGCTCCTCTCAAGGAAAGTTCTCGTCTCGTAATCGACGACACGACATACTGACTGAGGCGATTGGGACGCCAGAGCCCAAAGGACGCACCCGAGGAGTCGGGTCACACATTCCGTGGAGGGTTGGGTTACCAATCTCCACCTCCTCGTCTGGCACGCCCAGTTCAAGTAATATTATTCGAAGAGATGCGTCCGACCACTGCAGCCTTCATTGTCCCATTGATTCAGACCCATTGAATAACATACCAGAGGTACATTTACAATTAAAGCAATTTATTATTTAAGTTGGTTAAATGTATGTAATACTTTTTGTGTTTGTTTTCAAATTATTACTTCTACTAACAGGGTGGCCTGAAGAGCCTATTATACCTCGAGGGGCAACTTGAAGGTGACAAACATCTTGTGGCTATCGGTCGAAGCATAAATGGCCGGTTTGTTAACTTTCGAGCAATACCCGAAGGTACCGTGAAGGTGAAGGTCGATAAAACACTTTTACGAGGTCGAGGTGCAGTATTGCCAACAGCCCATCCAAAGCTCTCGACTGTTCAAGAAGCAGTTAACCATCACGTGGCTTGGCCGAAAGACTTGGTCGTTGTCGATAAAAGGGTGAGATCATCGAAGATTATAATTTCATTTGCTTCATTGTGTTACACTACAAATAAAATTAAGATATTTAAGCTTCACGGAATTTTAACATGCAGGCATATGACATACACTACTACGAGACTTTGCCACTCACTGGCGATGATTTCGTCGATGAAATGTCTGTGGACTGTAGACTTCTACGTGAGGTGTGGAAGACTTTGGGTAGCGCATCGGTTCAGGTAACTGCCAAAGCTGATGTTTTCGGTGACGACTACGATATCTACCTGTTTGACGAGGAAGTCACGGACCTATTAAAGTTTCAAGCGTTGGGGAACGCAGCAGCTGAGTTATATATATGGTAATATTTATATCTTTACAATGATTTTTTTTTGTAATTAGTCTAACTAACACAAGTGTTTACTTTGTAGTCATTTACACGATCATATGCTTCATTGGGATATCAAGTTTGGTTTTTTTATTCCGTCATTAATGACCCCAAGCATAGACAAAAATGAGAGATTGGCGACGTTCGTAGGAAGATTGAATATGCCAGACAAAGACCAACTTTTTTGCTACTTTCTCCCTTATGTTGATCACATTGAGTGAGTTCATCACTTACTTTATAAGTTGTTAACTTCTGTTCTTAACACATTTGTTTTTAAGTTAGTGGGTTTTTTTAGGTGGCATTGGATGTTATGCGTCATTTTTCCGAGACAACATAAGGTTCTTTGGCTTGATTCATCTACAGAAGAGAAGGATATACGCGCTGATGCAAAAGAGTTGGTGGACATGTAAGTTTGGAAATTACTTTTATCTTATAACTTGTATTGAAAGTCACTAATAATTATATTATTGTGTTTGTTTTAGGGGATTAGATCGATACTACCAAGGATGTGTACCGAGGAGTCAAGTAGAGTAGAGTGGAAGAAAGTTTTGGTATTCACAAATATCTGGACATTTTTATTAAATATTTTTTTTCATTTATAAAGTATGTTAACTGTGATTATTTGGTATCGTGCAGTGTCCAAGACAACCACCTAGCTTTTTTTATGGTTATTATGTCCTTCATTATATTAAGGACATTATCGCATTTGTACGGGATAATAATGGTGCGGAGGTTGAAGACATAGCCCAAGTGAGCTTTTTAGAGATATATATATACATATATATGTTATTCATTTAACTGTTTATTACTTGTTGATTGTTGATTTAGTTCGCTTGTTTTCACTCTTTAATTGTTGATTTACCTTTTTAGACGTTAATCGTTGATTTAGCTTTTTAAGGATTAATCGTTTTCACTCTTTAATTGTTGACTTAGTTCTCTTGTTTTTTTTATAGTACTGTTTTCCTAATGGAGCAGAGGCATACGACGTCGACAAGATTCATGGAGTTCGGGATGAAATCGCCAACTACCTACGTGAATATGTGACCACTCATCCTACACTACTATAGGACATTAACTTAGAAAACATTTGTTATGTGATGTTTTGTGGCGTATTTGTGCTTTCAAATACAAATATATGTGTATGAATGATATTGTATGTTGCAAATTCAGTGAAACAATGTTTAGCATGTAAATTGTATTGTATTTGAAAGTTGGAACAGCAGGGTTCATTATTGTGTTTAATTTCAGGTGGATTTGAGCTTTTGAAAAGCTGAATCTGCCATTTTTTTTGAACATTATGCATCGGTTTTACCTTAAACCGATGCATAATGTTCAGGTCTTATGCAACGGTTCTCTGGAAAACCGTTGCATAATGTCCAAACATTATGCATCGGTTCAAAGAAAAACCGATGCATAATGTTCAGATATTATGCATCGGTTTTTTATGAACCGATGCATAATGTATGGACATTATGCAACGCTTCATTATGCATCGGATCCAAAACCGATGCATAATATAAAAAAACCGATGCATAACCCTTCATCTGTAGTAGTGACCCCAGCAGAAAAATCAGTTGAGTTTGAAGCTCCTGGCATTGTGAAGGTCGCTCCACCAGGTGCAAAGAAAGCTAAGACAAGCTCTCCTGTTGTCAAGGGCAAAGATAAAGGGAAAACAGTCCAGTTTGAGTCTGGAGTTGTCGTGAATGGAGTTTGGTTTGTCTCAAACGTTCATGCTCAGAAGTGGGAATTTGTTCAAAAGAGGAAGATCGTGGCTGAAAGAGTGTTGGAGGCTGACAAATATGCAGCTAAAGAGATTGTGAGTCTGATCAAAGAGCTTGACTTGTGGCCGTCAGTGTCAATTGCAAAACCGTTTTCAGCTAATCTGGTGCGGGAAGTGATTGTGAATCTTCCAGAAGGATTCGCAGATTTTGAGAACGCCTCCTTCGGTATGGCTAATGTGAGAGGCAAGATGGTGGCTATCACTCCAGATGGTATCAATGACTTCTTTGGAATTGATGCTGGACCTCTGAATATTGAAGAAAACCCCAATTGGCACAAGATTGCAGCTGCTCTTACTGGCGGTGTTCGTTTGAAGTGGTACTCAATGACCTTTCCTGTGAAGGACCTATCTACAAAGCACTCCTTGCTCCACAGCATTGCAGTTCATAACTGGATGCCAAATAATCACCATACTACTCTTGGCCATACGATGGGTGCTTTTCTGAAGACTATTGGAGCTGGGGAGAAGATTGATCTTGGACGGCTTATATTCGATCAAATTGCTAGTCATGCAACTTCTATCAAAGTCAATCATCCGATTGGATTCCCGTCACTGATTCATCAACTTGTGTTGGGACAACATCCAGATATCTTGACTAGTCAGGACGTGTTGACTGGGATTCCCAAGGTTTTTCTTGCAGATCATAAACACTTCTCTGGAAAACATATTGTAGATCTGGACCTGGAGGCTCCTATTAAGTCAAAGAAGAAGTTGTCTGAGACATCCCTGGAAGAGTTAAGTGCTCATATTCCTTCTGCCACTCGAAGAAAAATTATCTCTCACCTTGAAGAGGAGCTCGCTGATGCAAATGAAAGGATTGTGCAGTACATGGCAAGGAAGAAAAAGATCACTAAACTTTTGGTGGGTCTCCGTTATCCTGAAGAAGAAGATGAAGTTGTCTCGGGTGATGATGCAGCAAGTGCTGAGTCTGACTACTAGTTCCTGGTGATATATTCTGCTCCCTTTCATAAACAATTCTATATTTTGTTAGACTCTTGTCATCATTTTGTTGAACTGGTTGCTGTTTTTGAAACCCTTGTCATTTTGTGACAAAAAGGGGGAGTAGTTATCGGAGTTTGAAAGCTCCTTAAAATATTCATTTGTGCTTATTGTTAGACTGTTTTTTGGAGTTTGAAATCTCCTTAAAAGATTCGTTTGTGCTTGTTATGTTCGGAGTTTGAAATCTCCTCAAAGATTCGCTTGGTAGCTTAGTTCGTAGCACAGCTAGGGAGTTTGAAACCTCCTTCAAAGATTCAACTGTGATAGTAGTACAGGTAGATTACAGTAGATAGTTTTGCCAAAAATGTCAAGGGGGAGATTGTTAGTTATATGGCATGGAGTTTGGCAAAACTTAGTTTAGTTGTCCTAGCTGTTGTTCAGGACTGGGAGAAACAACTGTCCTGGAACAAGTTAAAGAAGATGGAATGTTTTCAAATTCAGATTTGGAAACACAGTCGACCGTTGGAGATCAAGGCGGTTGCAGGTGCATGGACAGAAATTGGAAGTTTCCAAATTCAGATTTGGTAACTTGTTACAGCCGACGTAGCACAACTCTGACGCAGCAGCAGAGATTTGGCAAGTCCGGTTTTTAGCAAGTCGGTGCTATGATGATTATCGAAGATATCAAGAGAGTCGGTTGCTTACGCTTGAAGCTATCTTAGTCGAGAAGATAATCGAAGATTGCCTAATCAAGATTGAAGATTCAAATAAAGGATTATCTACAAGAGATATGCGCAAGATATTAGGAAAGGTTTCCTAATTGAGATAGGCGATTTAGAATAGAAATCCTACTCGGTTTAGGGTTTCTACCGTCCTATATAATGAGGGCTAATGCTTCGGTTAGTCAGCACTTACAGAGATATTAAATCACGCTCATACTCATTGAAGGGAGGAGGAGGCTAACGGCGGTGAATTAATCGTAACTGGTTATTCACTAAGCTCGTATTCGGCCGGAGAGTTAATCGTCACTGGTTACTCAAAGGCGCTCGGATTCAATCTGTGCTGGTGCTCAGCAGATTGATCGAAGGACTACACTGAAGGTTCACGCACTGAAGTTCTGTCACTGCGCATTCGGGAGAAGGCGCTGATTCTCACGGAGGATCATCTTGGTGGATACTGAGCGGGAGCAAAGATCTAGGGGGAGACCTAGATTGCAATTGCTAGAGTGTCCGAGGCTCAGGTTGTTTAAGAGGGATTCTGTAAACGTAAGATCCTGTACTCGCAATACTCATTATTAGTGAATTGTTGTCCACCAGGCTAGAGAACACCCCCCAGAGTAGGCTCGTTAACGCCGAACTGGGTAACAACTTTGCGTGTCACTTTTATTTCCGCACTACTTATTTTAGCGCATAAGTTGTTGTAGTATTTGTTCTGGACATCGACCAGAACAACGTCTCATCTACCGGGGGAAGATTTCAATACCATGTGCATCTGTTAATAATCCAATCATATCATCCTCATCATTCTTTTCATCGTCACTTACTTCGATATTTTCACCCATCTGAAAGTTAGAAGATTCACCGTGACAATTCCAAATAGTATAACTCCTTACTATACCATTGATAATCAAGTGTTGTCTCACTTCCTCCTCTGTTTTTCGCCTTCCATTGTTACATTTCAAGCATGGACACAAAAACTGCTCAACCCCTTGACGATACTCTAAGCAAGCCCTATTCTGTAATACCATCCAACTTTTATTTATAGGCATGATGCTTCAAATTTCGTGGCTTGTTTTGAATGACATACTGTCAAATATCCAGTAAATAAGATAACATCTGATTAATTGATAGCCATAAGTGATGCTACTCTAGTTCAACAAAGTAGACGCGAAAGATGAAATTGATTCACTGTCTAGATGGTTTTTGATGACCAAGCGGCTAGAACCTTCCAACTTGGTTACCGAGTGCCGCTGTCGATGTGTTAACCTATCCAACGACTGGCTAACCAACTCCTCCTTCGCTGGCGGCGCGCAAGAAGACCTCGTCGGGATGAACTGCTGATTCTCCACCGCTTTGAACAGCGGCGTTGTGTGTGGCTTGTACTGGATGCTGACACGCTTAGACAGCTTGTCTCCGATTCCGCAGCTTTCGTTTTCTTTTTAACTTTTCTCGGCGGCAATAGGCTGGATGCAACCAAAGACGAAGACCGATCGATGGTCTAATTGACAATCCCGACGAGCTCAAGACTCTGTATTCAAAACGATTTGAGTCGCTGAGAACAAGAAAAAGGAAATCTGACTGTTTTTTTATTAATTGATTTCTTTTTCTATGTTACAAAAAAAAGATTTGTTTTTCTAGGTTTTGTAGTGAAATTTGAGAATAACAACTGTGTAGGGGTAATTAATTTTAAAAAAAATGAATTTTTGTTTTTTAATAGTTAATCATTGAAACTCAGCATGTCACAATGAAGCCTTAAGAATTTGTAAGGACTACTTTTGGTTGCAAAATGTTATATTCAGTAATAATTATTTTTGATCATCACAATAAATGATACCAAGTGACAACTTTAAATTAGTCATCACATTTTTTAATATTATGTGATGACTTTTTTAAGTCATTACTATTTTTTGTCGCAAAATGTGATATTCAGTGATAACTAATTTTCGCCATCACATTAATAGATAATCAGTGACAACTTCATATTAGTCATCGCATTTGTTAATATAATGTGATGACTTTTTTAAGTCATCACTATTTTTGGTCGCAGATTAGCATTTTTCTTGTAGTGTTTCCAAAGACATTTGGCTGGGCATGGTGGGCGTTCTGTTGTCAGTTGAGTGTCGGCTTCTGTTGTCGGCCAGCTTTTCGTTATATGTGCCTTTGTTAGTCGAATTGTCCTGTTGTAGCCTGTGTGGAGTATTCAGTTTATCAAAAAAAAAAGCCTACTTCAGTTCAAAGAGTAGGAAAGGTCCAAAATTTAGCTCTTCCAGCCTATCATTAAATATATAAATTATTCATGGAAATTTGATGTTCATTGATCAGCAATATTGAAAATAACACACAATCTTGTAAAATGACAAGAATCAGAAACAAACACACAAACATAATTTCTCTAGCTTATTCATGCTGATCATATATAGCCTTATTGTTCCAATAAATATCTGCTCACAAATACTCTCTGCGAGTCTCTTGTTGTAATGGTGTTTGTTTCCTTATTGCCAGCACTCGTAAAGCTTAATATCAAGCCGGAGCCTGAAGTACACATCACCTTCAGACGAATCAGTGCTGACAGTTGCAACACCTCGGACCATGAAAAAGTCCCCAGTGCCGCCCACGACCGAGATATCTCTAGTTTTCTGCAACAAAGGACTATCAGACCCAATGAAGTTCAGCGACCCTTTATGTTCGGTGCTATTGAACGCAAATGAAAACCCTAGCCATGCACCGAACGTGTCAATCTGATCGTATAAATACAGCCCTCGTGCCCTACCCACTGGCTTTCCATGAAAGTTGTTGTCCAAAGTTATCGGATCATCGAAAGCCACGATGTTTCCAAAATGATAGGGAGATGTTAAGATGGAGCGGTTGGAGCCTTCTGAGCCACCGATGATGTACGCGGTGGCATTGGCTGCATTCTTGCCGTTGTAGATGACGTCGTGGAAGAATAAGACTAACTCCTTGCAGGGCTTGTAGACCTTGCCTTTCTTGGATCGATTGGCGGCCGTGGAGGTTAGAGAGAGAGTAATGCAAAGGAGGAAGAGGATGAGAGGAAGTTTGCCTCCCATTTTCATAGTGTAAAAACTATAATGTGACACAATTTGAGGGATGTAAGGTTGAATGAGATGTGAGTGAGCTACTCCGGTGTCTTCTATAGGTTTATATAGTGAAAGTGAATTGGAGAAATGTAGGGAAGGTGAGATCAGGAAGCTGGCGAGGTGTTAATTTAAAGTTATTTTCCACGATGAAAAGAGGTTGTACGGAATTTCAACTTCATCCAATGCATTCCAACACTATACAAACAGGAAATTATGCATCGGTTTTCATCCGATGCGTAATCGAGCGATTAGGAAGGTTCAGACCTTATGCATCTGTTTATTGATCAAACCGATGCATAATGTCTTAAAAAATTTGGCAGATTTGGCTTCAAATAGCTCAAATCCACCTGAAATTTTTACAAAACATCAATAACATGTTGTTCAATTACAAATACACTGCTGCTCAACATCGAGATACATATTCATTTCAAATATCAAAAGAGACAATCATTTTGTACAAGTATATCTTTCATATATACAACAATGCCAACAAAGTTAAGATTCGTAATACAATACAACAACCCTAAAGTTGTCCTATACCGATTGGGTAATGATAACAATGTGTCTCACTGCCTCACTGTAACAACCCTGCCTCAATCGAGTGCTCCTCTATATATATATATATAGGGGCGTGCTCAGTCGCTATTCTGACTGATTATTCACTACATTCGATGAAGGAAAACACTTGTTCTCCGGGCAAATTGTCCCTATTTGATGTCTTTTCCTAGTGTTTCAGGTAAAATTGGCATATCATTACTCCGTGAACGCAAAATGCCGAAACAACGGAAATAGCAGCAAAATTGGTCAAAAAAGAGCTCTACACCAGCAGTAGGCCGTGACATGCCGTGACATCTCATGGGTGTCACGGGTGTCACGGTAGGCTTTTTCCTCAGACAGATCCGGGTGATTTCCAGCTAGGCCGTGACATGCCGTGACATCCTCCGAATGTCACGGGTGTCACGGCACCCTTTCAGCTTGGTGAGTTTTGCCCTAGCCGTGACATGCCGTGACATGTCCAAATGTCACGGGTGTCACGACCCCTTTTCGACTCAGTGACTTCTGCCCTAGCCGTGACATGTCCGAATGTCACGGGTGTCACGGCACCTCGGAAGACAGAATTTTTGGACAGATTTCCTAATCCGTTTATGGCAAGTTCTGATCTTTTTGGCAATTACTCGATTCTTGGGCTATAAAAGGGCAATAACCAGTGTGTTCTAAGGGTGATTATTTTGAGATTGAAGAACCCTAACTTGGGAAAGAAGACATAGTTCATCGCGAGAGATTGAGGATCATCGAGCTACATCGTCTACGGTTAACTCGTCCTTATTTCTCTTTTATTACACTGTTTGTGGTTTAATCGCCATGAATAGTGAGTAGTCTTCTTAATTCTGGGATCCTACGGATCCCGTGCATTGTACCCAACTCTTCATGTGATCATATGAATGTTTTTCATTAATGCAAATCGAATATTCAATTTCATCGTGCTTAATTTATCGTTCTATGCAAGTATTTACATCAAAGGGTATGTTTGCATGCTAGAACGTATTTAGGTTATATACCGAAAGGTGGATGGGCCCTAGGGATTAACCGGATTGTATGAAATTGTATGCGAACCTTTAGTTTAAATAATCGAGATCGTTGATAACCCGTGGATGGGCGGCGTTCAACGATTGAGATTAATCTAGATAATGATCCGTGGATGGGCGGCTTATCTAGTGTTATTTTGGTTTAATTCAATATTCGATAGCATGATGAATTACATGATAATGATTGCATGATTAGTGGGGTTAGCACGGGTGAAGTATGGACCTGGAATTCTTTCTCTGATAAGTACAAACCTTCAATTTTCTGCATTTAATTTCTGCTGCTTGTTTCACAACCAAACCACTTGTTAATCGGAATAGCTAAATAGGTCACACTGTTTGCTAGTAATCACACACCTGTTCCTTGGATCGACCCTTGGCTTACCAAGGTTTACAAATTTTGTTTGACTGCAACTGGACCCCTAAAACTCATAATTTGACAACTATAAAGGGTTAAAAATATGCATGTCAAGGCGCGCTCAAATGAGAACCATCCTTAGGCTAAGAACCCAAGGACAGATCTGAACCATTGATCTTGTTGATCCAATGGTTGAGATTTAAAGGTGCAGGGAATAGTGTTTTGCTTTTTGCTTTAGATGGATTTTGGTAGTGGGACACGTGGCGTGCCCACAAAGTACGGGGGGTTAGTGGGACACGTGGCGCGTTGTGGGGTGTTGGATCAACAAGATCTAATGGTCCAGATTGATTCCTAGGTTCTTAGCTTAAGATTGGTTTTCATTTGAGCGCTCCTATATATATATAGAGGAGCGCTCAAATGTGAATCACTTCTTAGGCTATGAACGTGTGAACTCATCTCAGCCACACATCCAAACCCCCCGTGCTTTCCGGGTGCGCCACGTGTCCCACTACCAAAAATCCAACAAAAGCAAAAAGCAAACAGTAAAATCCCACTACCAACAGTAAAATCCCACTACCTTTAAATCTCAACCATTAGATCAATATGATCCAATGGTCCAGATTGGTTCACACGTTCATAGCCTAAGAAGAGTTCACATTTGAGCGCGCCCCTATATATATATATATATGGGGCGCTCAAATGTTATGGCCTTCTTAATGTGTTATGTGTTACGGAGCTTCTGATTGGTTATTGAAAATCAAGGAACCAATCAGAAGGGAGGAACACCGTAACTACGGTGCAACCTCACCCACACAACCCCCCCCCCCCCTCGTGCTTGTGAGGGTGCGTCGTAAGCCCGTGTTCCTCGCCTCTGATTGGTTCCTTGATTTTCATCAACCAATCAGAAGCTCATAACACATTAAGAAGCCATAACATTTGAGCGCGCCCCTATATATATATAGAGGAGCGCTCAAATGAGTACATCAAGTCATTTTGGTGGTGACACGTGTCCCATGTGCATTTTCTAAGATGCATTTAATGCAAAGTCAAAGCAATCTCTTTTTACTTTGTTTTTTGGGTATGTATCACATGCAGATTCAAAGATGCATCATGATCTAATGGTGAGATTTTGGGTCTCAGGTTCTCGAAAAAATAAGATGCACCATGATCATATATATAGGGGAGCACTCGGTTGAGAACCCCTAAAAACTGGAGAACCTGAGACCACAAATCTCACAATTGGATCAAGTTGCAACGTTAAATGTGGAGGTGACACATTGACAACGTCTATTTTTACCCTCCCGACGTGTCGGTTTTGAAGAGAGTCGTCGTAGAGATCAAAAAACAATTTATAATGACCGGTAGGATACCGGGTCGAACCCAAAGGAGCAAGCCAAGCACATGCACTATTTAAGATCGTGTTTCCGTTCGGCTATTCTAACCAAAAATGTATAAAGGTGTATATTCTAAATCCTATGTGGTGATTAATTAGAGATAAAAGATTAAGTAAGAGGTGTTTCGAGGTCTTACTCCCCTCCTAGGTTGATTCTCAATGATCACATAGATGATATTCAAACATTTCATGATAGTCAAATAGTATTGAACCTAGTTTAGACTAGGATAGACTAAATGTCACTTGAATCCAATCCTAGCCAAACTCTCTTATAGCTCGAACCTCTCGGTTCATTCCATGGCAATGAATACCATGAACTCGAGCATAGAGAACACTTAGTACTTAGGCATTTCCAAACTAGATTCAACATGTTACTTAGGCATTTCCTCAAACACTTAGTAGCATGTCATATATGAAGTGCATAGAGAACATGAAATTGACACCATTAGATGGGATTAATTGATGATTCGCTCAATGACTAACTCCAATAAATCAAACATTCAATCCTTAGTCAAGCATCCATATCCTAAGGTTCACTTACAAGATTTAAGATATAGATCATTTTCTCCATCCTAGAACTATCCCCAAGGGTTTCCAAGTCCTAAGTTCAAGTTTTAGTCCAAGTTGTCACTTAGGCATTTTATCAAACACCTAGAGTGCATAACATTCATAACACAAGAGAAAATGAAATCAACAATCATCCATATGAATATCAATGTATATATGTGATCAAAGAGTACCAAGGAGAGTCATAGGACCCTCAAAACACAAGATCCACTACTCACACATCATGTAAGACAACATGGTGTGAGTAGGGTTTATAGCAACACCAAGAAGAATAGAAGATGGATAGAAGTAGGATGGTTAATCCTAATGTCTCCCTTTGATCTTCGCTTCTCCTTGGTTGGATGATGATTGATGACCTTGGATGAGCCTCTTTTCCAATCTTCTTCTCCCCAAAAACCTCCACACATTGGTCCAAAACCTTGCTTTCTATTTATAGCCTCGGCAGAAATTTCGCACTGTAGCAGTCCCAGTCGGTCGACTGGCGTATGCTGGTGGCCCAGTCGGTCGACTGGCGAAGAAGAAGCTGACCGTTGAAGTCATTCCCAGTCGACCGACTGAAGGTCCAGTCGATCGATTGCGGAAACGAAGAATGTGAGCCTCCTGAGTTGTTCAGTCAGTCGACCGACTCGAGGATCCCAGTCGACCGACTCGAGCTTTTGAGCACGATAAGCTTCTTCTCAGTTGACCGACTGGCGGTCCAGTAGACCGACTCAGTGGGCGAGCTAAACTTCTTTCCTGTTTGATCATCCAGTCGATCGACTGGGGCAGGCGAGATATCCAGTCGACCGACTGGAGCTCCTTTTGCCCATGTTTTGCTCCAAATCACCGGTCTTTCCCCGAGTTCTTGTATTTTGGCTTTGACCATGGGGGAAACTTGTTTTCTACCTGAAATGTAGAGATAGAGGTCAAATGACATCAAAATATCATCGGAAACGACCCAAAACTATAGTGAAGAATGGCCATAAATCAGTCGAAAACTCGACGGATCAACACTCCACACTTAAGTTTTGTTCGTCCCGAACAAAGTATGAGAATATGTCAAGGTCATGCAAATGCTGAAATGCTAGTGGTGCTATGTTTTTCGTATATTTGCCTCACTAGATTTCACAATGTCTCGATCATTATTTCTAAACATGTTATTGAAAGGTAAATGACAAGTATGTACAATCTAACTAGCTCCTTTTCGTAGGCGTTACGAATGCATTTAGCGTATGCATTAAGCCTTTAAACCTCTAGGCTACTCTAGTAGACGAGTTATAGTCTCGTGAGAGTTTTCAGAAAAGGGAATACTCAAAAATCCCATATGCACATATCCCATGAGAATGAATGCAAGAGTGATCAACCAAGGCGAGGATTTCTCAAAAACAAATCTCTCACCCCAAGCTAGGACTACCATCACAATATCGTCAAAAGAACTTTTGAACCATTTGAGTACCCATGAGGTTGTGCATTCAAGATCATCAATACTAGAGCTATCAAATGTCTCATCCAAAGGTCTACTCATTTTCAAGGCAATACAATAGAGTCATAGTTTAGTTTGCACAAAAGAGTGTCAACCGCTCACCTATGCTAGCTAGGGCTAGTCCATGGGCTTGCGACAAGGAACTCATTCCCAAGTTTTAGGAGCTTAAGCCATAATCCATAAGGGAAGAGGAGTTCGACACTAAAGTTTCTTAATAAACAAGCATAGACCAAATGATAGCTCCCGTGCAAGCACATTGATCGTCCAAGAGTCGTTCCAACTAGCACACAATGCAAATGATGAATCCCGCGCAAATGAAGAATGTAGGAAAACATAGAGTCAAGTTTTAAGTGTTTCTTATTTTCTTTTTGAAATGGCCTTGCTTTCGAGGGGAAACTTTTCTTCCTAACCCCCGGCATTTGTATCATTTTTGAAGCAAAACTTCTCGTGTACATCGAGATAGTTCTTTGTTGGGGCTTTGCCCGCTTAGACCACAAAAACTTTTTGTTGGGGCCTATTTTTCGCCCTCTTTTGACTCCACACTTAAAACTTGACAATATGTTCAAAAAGTGTATGGAATGTGCGGGAAGCAATCATAAGCATGGAACTAAATTAGAAAACTCAAGTCACCAAGGAGCAAACAAAAGGTCTAAGTTTTTCGTGAAAATTTTAAAAGTGCTTGCTAAAACTTAATCCAAGGTATTTCAACGAAAATACTTAGAAAATTAGATAGACAAGGGATAGCAATGATATTGATTCACCAGAATGCACATTCAAGGGACTAGGTCGGTTCTAAGTTCAAGATCCAATAAATGTGACAAGTAGGCTAGATGTGATTTATAGGGATTTAGAATCGATAGTCACAAGTCTATGTGGTTAAAAGCACTCTCATGTTAGGGATAAGGTACATGAATGCAAGTGCTCATTCTACAATGATAGGCATGATATGAAATGAGTGAACTATGTGACTACCCACTCCACACTTAAAGCATAGCTTAGTCCCTAAGCGCAAACAATGAAGAATATGAGATAAAGGCGCATAGGAACTCCCCTCGTTTGTAGATGTGTCTCACCAATAGAAAAGACGTCATTGTGCTAAGCGTGATTGTACATGATGCAAATAACTTCCTTGATGACAAGAGGACATGAGAGGTTCAAAGTAACAAGTGGCATACAAGGTCATGCAACGCAAATATGAGCAAGAGAGCATCACAAGTCACATGATAACATCATGGCATAAGTTTCATAGAATACAAGCAAGGAAAGTAATCTACATCCTCCATAATGTGCACAAGGTATCTTAAGTGCCAAGAAAACGTCAAACTAGAGTCATAGCATGGTATAACAATTTAGTTCCACTCTAGTAGACACCAATAAAGCACATGAGCACTAAGGGCAACATCATTAAGCATGGAAAGATCAAGGGAAAGTTGGAGGGGTGTGGCGGTGTGAAGTGGAATAGGAGTGAGTAGAACTCACTCCACACTTAAAATTTTAGCCACTAATAACACATATCACACTCCACACTTTAGAGCCTTAGCTACTCAAAATCATGCCAAAAACTTAAACATATAGAAGAACGAGAATGAAACAACTTACAAACCGCCTAGTTTTTCCCGTCTTGGCAAAGACGTAGCAAAGCGCCCCATAGAATCACTCGTTGAGAAGTCCTTTGCTAGGATCCATTCTCACGGGGCCTTGGATTTGGCGTGTCAATCCACCTTCAAGTCCCATTTGAATTTCTTCCCATCAAGTCTACAATGGACTTTCCTTTGGGAAGTTGACCCCTTCAAGTATGAAGATCCCTTAAGAACTAAGGGGTCATGGGAGCTTTTTCCAAATGATCTCTCGAAATAGGACAAGAAGCTCCAAAACTTGTCTCGAGACTTCATAATGAAGAAAGGGTCTTCAAAATTTGTCTCGAGCTTGATGGGCATCCCTTCCTTGAGTTTATCAATGACGTACATGGGTGCCGACTCCTCAATATCCCTCTCTAAACTTGTGTCTTCTTGTATGCGAGGTGGCTCTTTGGTTTGGTCTATGTAAACCTCAACAAAGTCTTGATACTCTTGAAATCCTTTGGTCTCTATACGCTCTTCCTCTATCTTATCCTCATCAAGAAATTGGGATTCACATTCAAGCTCACTCATAGCGGGAGGAGGGAGTTCTTCTTCATCAACAAAAGGTATTTCCTCTATTAAAGAGGTATCATCATAAAACAATTCCTCATCGGAGAGCGTTAATGGGATGGTGGGCTCTTGTGTGTTCTCATCCAAGTGATCTTGAGATGTGTTCGTAGTGAAGGATGCTTCACTTTTGCATTCCATCTCGTCCTTGTTACAAGATTCACCATCACATGTCTTGTAATAAGCTTCGGTGGCGGCTATCCAAAATTCCTCCTCCGATTCTTGATCCCGTTTTTCCCTTGAGGCATTAGATTCAAGGATTTCTTCTTCGGAATCCTCCTCTTCCTCGTCCTAGTTTTCATTTCCCATTGCTTGTTGCGCCAATTTACTTTCCAAAACTTGGTGTTGAGCCTCCAATCTATCAAATTGAGCATCCATCTCCATCAATTGTGCTTGGACTCTTTCTTGAGAAATTCGATATTGTTCTTGGTCTCGCTTCATTTTGAGGAGCACGACCATCATAGGATCCATATTGGAGGGCTCATTTGAAGGTTGAGGAGGTTGAGGGTATGGAGGGTAGGAGTCTTCAACTTCGAAGCATTTGCTATCATCCCAATTCGGAGTGTAATAACTTGTCGGATAACCATGTTCTTGCCAATAAGAATTTAGGTGCTCCCCCTCTTGATAGTATTCCTCATTAGAAAAGACTTGTTGGTTGTGGTTATACATCCAATAGTCTTCACAATGGGCATTTGGTTGATCCTCTTCATAATAATCTCCATTGTGCATGACTTGTTGGTTATAGTGATCCATCCTCGCAAAACAAGATTAACGTAAGTTAGTAAGGGATATGAGTAGAAAAAAGAGAATATACAAGTATATAAAAAAAAGGAAAAATATTCACAAGAATAGTCGGAACTTCCACACAATCTAATCTAGGGATGTGCTAACTAGTTGCTCCCCGGCAACGGTGCCATTTTGACGTCGTCTATTTTTACCCTCCCGACGTGTCGGTTTAGAAGAGGGTCGTCGTAGAGGTCAAAAACAATTTATAATGACCGGTAAAGTACTGGGTCGAACCAAGAGGAGCAAGCCAAGCCATGCACTATTTAAGATCGTGTTTCCGTTCGGTTATTCTAACCAAAAATGTATAAAGGTGTATATTCTAAATCCTATGTGGTGATTAATTAGAGATAAAAGATTAAGTAAGAGGTGTTTCGAGGTCTTACTCCCCTCCTAGGTTGATTTTCAATGATCACATACATGATATTCAAACATTTCATGATAGTCAAATAGTATTGAACCTAGTTTAGACTAGGATAGACTAAATGTCACTTGAATCCAATCCTAGCCAAACTCTCTTATAGCTCGAACCTCTCGGTTCATTCCATGGCAATGAATACCATGAACTCGAGGACTGGTTCACTTCCTACCCATGCATTGTGGAAAACCTAGCTTAGACTAAGGTAGACAAACTCTCGTTTGAATCTAGTCCTAGTCAAACTCTCTTATAGCGCGAACCTCACTCTCTCGAGATAATTGGTTCATTTCATAGCACCATCATCCTTGGAATCTCTTCCTAAGGTAATAACTACTATGAACTCGAGTCCTAGTTAACAACAAATGCATACATTAGATAGGATCATATTCTCTATTATCCAAACTAGATTCGATATGTTACTTAGGCATTTCCTCAAACACTTAGTAGCATGTCATATATGAAGTGCATAGAGAACATGAAATTGACACCATTAGATGGGATTAATTGATGATTCACTCAATGACTAACTCCAATAAATCAAACATTCAATCCTTAGTCAAGCATCCATATCCTAAGGTTCACTTACATGATTTAAGATATAGATCATTTTCTCCATCCTAGAACTATCCCCAAGGGTTTCCAAGTCCTAAGTTCAAGTTTTAGTCCAAGTTGTCACTTATGCATTTTATCAAACACCTAGAGTGCATAACATTCATAACACAAGAGAAAATGAAATCAACAATCATCCATATGAATATCAATGTATATATGTGATCAAAGAGTACCAAGGAGAGTCATAGGACCCTCAAAACACAAGATCCACTACTCACACATCATGTAAGACAACATGGTGTGAGTAGGGTTTATAGCAACAACAAGAAGAATAGAAGATGGATAGAAGTAGGATGGTTAATCCTAATGTCTCCCTTTGATCTTCGCTTCTCCTTGGTTGGATGATGATTGATGACATTGGATGAGCCTCTTTTCCAATCTTATTCTCCCCAAAAACCTCCACACATTGGTCCAAAACCCTTGCTTTCTATTTATAGCATCGGCATAAATTTCGCACTGTAGCAGACCCAGTCAGTCGACTGGCGTATGCTGGTGGCCCAGTCGGTCGACTGGCGGTGAAGAAACTACCTGTTGAAGTGATCTCCCAGTCGACCGACTGCGGAAACGAAGAATGTGAGCCTCCTGAGTTGTTCAGTCAGTCAACCGACTCGAGGATCCCAGTCGACCGACTCGAGGATCTCAGTCGACCGGCTGGCGGTCCAGTCGACCGACTCAGTGGGCGAGCTGAACTTCTTTCCTGTTTGATCATCCAGTCGATCGACTGGGGCAGGGGAGATATCCAGTCAACCGACTGGAGCTCTTTTTGCTCATGTTTTGCTCCAAATCACCGGTCTTTCCCCGAGTTCTCGTATTTTGGCTTTGACCATGGGGGAAACTTGTTTTCTACCTGAAATGTAGAGATAGAGGTCAAATGACATCAAATATCATCGGAAACGACCCAAAACTATAGTGAAGAATGGTCATAAATCAGTCGAAAACTCGACTGATCACACATGTCCAAAAAGCAAAGTAAAAAATGTGGCTTTGACTTTGCAAAAAATGCATCTTGGAAAATGCACATGCACCAAAATGGATATTAGAAAATACAACTTGTATTTTAGAAGGTGAAGACTGAGGTCTCAAGTTCTCAAAATTTAAAAGGGTTCTCATTTGAGCGCTCCTATATATATAGATATATAGGGGAGCGCTCGGTTGAGAACTCTTAAAAATTCGGAAACTTGAGAACTCAAATCTTACCATTAGATCATGATGCATCTTTGAATCTGCATGCGACACATGTCCAAAAAGAAAAGTCAAAAAAGTTGCTTTGACTTTGCATTAAATGCATATTGGAAAATGCACATGAGACACGTGTCACCACCAAAATGACTTGATGATGCAGTTTTTGAAGGTGCAGATTGAGGTCTCAAGCTCTCGAAAAAATAAGGGGTTCTCATTTAAGCGCTGACGCGCGTCGTTTGACGCGTCAAATTTAATATTTATAATCTCCTGTAAGAAACTAGCTAGTGGCAAGCTGGGTCGAACCCAAGGGAGCTGGTGTTGTTGAAGCTGTCACTGAAAACAATTGAAAGAGGGGGGTTGAGAAAGATTTTGAGTGCAAAAGAGAGAATAGGAAAGAATTCAATCAGAGAGAATATTCAGCTTAGGATTTCTATTGTGACATGTTTATCATTGACTGCTAAATATCTAATTTCATAATTCTAAGTGTGGTTGTTCCGACAAAGGTAACAACCCAAGTATCCCGACAAAGGTGATACGCCACAACCTAACCCGACAAAGGTGTTAGACTTCTAGTTCTTTCCTAAACTTAATAATCCGACAAATGTATTATTTAGCCTAGGTGTTACGATCTACCTTTACCACAAAGTTTCCAGTAGATATTAACGGTAAGAATTAATTGCTCAATTAAGCTTTGCGACAAAGCTTCCACTTAATCTAACAAGTTAATTCATGTGATGAAGCAAGACCTAGTAAAACATAAAATAGCATTAAGAACGGAATCTCAAAATATAGTCACAATATGCGAAACCCTAAACTGAATTAGGAATTTAGCTACACATAATCATGAAAAGACGCATAATTAAAAGTTAGAAAATCACTTCTCTTCGTCGAAAGCTTCGTCTCCTCTTCAGAGCCGTCTTGGTCTTCGTAGAATATGAGATGATGGATACCCTAACTCAAAGATCTTATTTATAGCAAAAAATAGGGTTTCGAAGTCTGTTTTTGGGCTCAATTTCAAATTTTCGGCCTTGCTGACGTCATCAAAATGCGTTGATGACGTCATCATCGCTTTCGGTAGTAACATTAGAAATCGCGTTCGAAAGAGACGTTATCGGTACTGGTCGCGTTCGTCCTTGACGTTATCGGTATTGCTGATGTCTACTTCGACCGCGATCCACACTGAGTCTGATTCTCTTTCTGCACGCCTGGTCCGACTTCGACTCTGGATTTGACCTTCTATATGACCTCGGATGCTCTCGGTGTGAACTAGAGAGTTGTAGGTAATTGAGTCACCTTTGCAATGGCATGTGGCTCATATTTTTCTGATCAGCGGTCCATTTCCAGCAATCCATCGACTGTCCAAAGGTCTGATCTGCCATTGCGATGTTTTTGGCATAAAATGCCGTCTTTTATGCGCGTTTCCTCCTAGAGCTTCCAAAACACCTGAGATGCAAAATCATACTAAAAAGTAATTATTCGCATATAAAAGTGTCGAAATAAATAGAATTAGTTGATTCGACGAGTCGTATAAATACGACTCATCAAGCGCTCCTCTAGATTTATATTATGTGATTATCTATTTCTCTATGAAATTAATGGAGACATGTGATTTTTTTTTTTGATAATGGATGGAGACATGTGATTTGATTCTGTTTAGATGCATATATTCCACCTGGTGATAATTAAACCCCAAATACATCCAACTCAAAAGACAAATCCTAAGGGCATTTAGATTTTAGTAAGAGAGCAATGTGAAAAAATAGCATCTTTTTAGAAAAGTCATGTAGTAAGTAGAGTTAAAAGCAATGAGAAAAATGGCTCTATTGTTCATTGCTTTATATATTTTAACGTAGTAAAAGAGCAAAGAGCGAAAATAAAATATGTCTATATTTTATTTTGAAGCAATGAAAGCAAAAAGCAAACTCATAACCATTTCAATTATTCACATTATCATTTCAATTATTTATTTTGTCCCAAATTTTTTTAATTTTTCTGATTTTAAATCAACAAAAAACACATTTCCTTTCTATTTCTTTATAAATTTAAATGGGTCTCACTCAGTGGCAGATCCAGAGCTTCATTTGTGGGGGGTCCTAAATTTTTTTTTTCTAACAACAATGATATAAGTCGAATCGGGCAGAAAAAAAAGGTCTACTAATCATCCGGCGATTTTTTTCCGAACAACAAGGTCTGCTAATGATAAGTCAACCTTCTGAAGCTCGTAAAGGTGTCATCTGATGTCCATTGAAGATGATTTACATATGCATCGAAAGCTAATTGAATGTTCTATAATTTTCATGTTTAACTCAAGATGAAATTCGGAGGTTAAGCCGATAAAAACAGCAACCAAAGATAAATAATTAATTGAAATTTGCCGAAATTGAGGAGTCCGAGCCAATCTTCTAAAGCTCATAGAGGCGTCATCCGGTGTCCGTTGAAGATGATCTATATATGTATAGAAATCTAATTGAATTCTCTACAACTTTCGTGTTTACTTAAAGATGAAATTTGACAGTTAAGCTGATAAAAACAGTCACCAAAGATGCATGATTGATCGAAATTAGCCAAAATCGAGGGGGTCCGAGCCAACCTTCGAAAGCTCATAGAGGTGTCATCCGGTGTCCGTTTGAGATGTTCTTTATATGGGTAGAAAGCTAATTGAATGTTCTATAACTTTTATGTTTACTCCAAGATGAAATTTGGAGGTTAAGCTCTCAAAAATAGTGACTGAAGATACATGTTTGATCAAAATTTTCAAAAAATATATATGATATTATATATATAAAAAAATTTTGCCGAGAATTGAGAGGGGTCCTGGGGCCCCCCAGGCCCCCCTATATCCGCCACTGGTCTCACTTATTGCTTTCATTTCCAACAGTCTCTCCATTATTACTCACCTATCAAGCATTTGCTTTTTGCTCTCTTTTTTGCTCATCTGCTGCTGCATGAGAGCAATAAACAATAAACTCTCTATATTATTACATATTGATCACCTTACTACGGATGCCCTAAGGTATAAGAAATATGGAAAATGCCATATGCACCCAAATTCGGGCCATTCGGAATGGTTTAATGTCCAAAATACCCTCGATTCTTTGTAAACTAAAAATAAAACTCGGTAGACAAATGAGTAATTTCATTTTTTAAAATTTTTTGGAATTACGCCCGAAAAAATACACATTTTTGGCATTGAAGTATTTAAAATTGTTAAATCCAAAATGTGTAATGGGTAGTTGGCATGCATCACTTATCATAACATTTTCACATCGACTATTGAAGTCACAAACTTTTTTCCTCATGAAGTGAGAGTGAGCTTCATCTCGTGTACACGAATAGTGGGTTACAATAATTTTAAGTATTGAGTCCGGAGTTGTATGATCTTTTTTTTAAATTAAGAAAAAATAACTAGAAAATGGATGAATACTTCATTATATTATTGAATTTTTCAGTTTCCAAATTTATAAATGTAGACTTTTTTAAAAATTAGTTGAGATAGATGCAAAGGCTCCAACATGATGGACCGATGTAGTAGTTGGACTAGGACTTGCTCACTTGCATAAAGATAGATCTGCCGAAAAGCAGGGACTGATGAGTCAGCATTCATTTGACTAAAACGGTTTATTAGTACATTTTTATTACATGTGCCATGTATCCCTATGCATGCAGGGGACGTTCGGTTGATACAGGATTGTAAAAATGAGGCGCGTGTACGTTGTGAGTCACTCATTTAGATGATGTGACAGGAATAGTGCAAGATTAGTTGTTTGTTGTTTGTCTTTTACTTTTTAATGGATTTTTTGTAGTAGGACACGTGACGCGCCCACAAAGCACGGGAGATTTAAATGGGACACGTGATTGACTCAAATCATGTCTCGCTGCCTCACTTTAAGAAAAAGTGCCTCATTAGAACGGTGCATATGATCATTTTCACCTAGCACACATTGTTTGAAAAGTTGTGGAAGTCAAAAGATAGTTTATTTAAATGATATAGTTTATTTAAATGATATATCCTCCAACTCCAATGAAAAAATGCAGAACTTATTGATTTTGTATATTGAATTTGGATTCTTAGAGATTTAAGAAACGAATAATTTATAGAATGTTGTATTAGATTTTGTTGGTAAAATTATAACTAGTTAAAAATTAGGATGCCCTAATTGATATTTCTTTTTTAGGTGCGGTGATGAAGCGTATTTCTGATCATATATTCACTTTAAATAAATGGTTGTAATTAAACACGTATGATGTACATAGGAAAAAGATTAGGTACACAATTGATTTTTTGGTAAAAAATACAAATAAATCATAACCATTGATCTTGTGATTTGGATGGATAAGATTAAATCCTAATTTTTGGTGCACTTTCCCGGTAATGGATTATATGCAAGAGTGACAAACTATGTCTTTTTTTTCGTTTTTCGTCGACGAATTATAGGTCGATTCTGACGAACTTTGTCTTTTATACTAAAATCAATTATTTTGTATCTGATCTTAATCTGATGCACATAAACAAAAATTTATTATCAATATAAATATTTTTATTAAGGTAATACACCTTTGCTTCGGTGCACAATGACTTAATTTCTGTCACTCATTCAAATTGAATGTGTCACGATTTTTTTTTCAATCACGAAAAAGGAAAGATCTCATTTGCTCATTCTTCACAATAACTATTTATAAATATACATATTCTTCCTTGAAATTTTATGTAAGAAAGTCATCATTTTTTTCATTTTATTTTATCTTACCGCAATGTAAACAGCTTTAAGAAGCCGGCCACCAACTACAATTATACCAGTACAATAGTATAAGCGATGAGCTGGCCAGCCACATGGGGTTTAATTAACCATATAAAATATGTCAAGTAGTTGTTCAACAACCATGTCTCCAGGTTGACCAATTTACAAACAACTGTTCAATTAAATTAGTTACTACTGCTTGTGGAGTTGGTGGTGTGGTGCCTAGGCCTAGCTAGTATTATGAATTTGTAATACCATGAGTGAAAATGGCTCAGATTAAGAATAGTGTCATAAAAATTAAAGTTACGAAATTATGTAAATAATTGACCACTAAGCACATTGGAGTCCGGTGGCCCATAGGCCAAAAGTTTAGAGTAGCTCATATTTCAGCCACTTATGGCCCAGCCTTAAGCTTAGTGGATCGGGCTAGGGTTTTCTATTTTTGGCCCAGCCCCGCCTTAAGGCCCGGTCTAGTTTTGATCCGAAAAGCACATCCCATCCCTTAAATTCGCTAACATGTCTATCCTGATGTAACCCTAATTCATGTATATGATACTAAGACAGAACATATGTTATTACATTTTGTTACTATATGATGTTCATGTTCCAGACAATGAAGAGGAGTTGCTACTTCAAAGATTGTGCTAAATGCTTGACTCTTTGATAGACTTGATTTCTTATCAAATGTTACTTTTGA
Source organism: Rhodiola chrysanthemifolia (assembly GCA_033675395.1). NCBI lineage: Eukaryota > Viridiplantae > Streptophyta > Magnoliopsida > Saxifragales > Crassulaceae > Rhodiola > Rhodiola chrysanthemifolia. Next base: position 18,766,224 of record CM066207.1, read on the forward strand.
TCTTTTATGGTCTATAACCATTGTGGAGGCAATTCTTTTGACAAATAATGTGTAGTATGTATAGCATGGGAACAGTTGTATTCATTTTTATATAACTAGACTTATTAATCCAGTCGGGTGGAAAATATGATAGGGTTTGGCCCGACTCGACCCACATCACCTTATATTGTGGGCTTAGACTTAACAAAGTCCACCCCAAATCTTATTTTTTCGGGCTAGACCAGCCCGACACGATCGGAGAGGCCTAACTACATTATAGCATTTAACCTACTACTTTGGAACCAAATTGAGTTGAATTGACTTCAATCTGTTCATAATAATATTAAATTGGAGATTTGTGTATGATAAAAGGACAAGAATATGAAGTGAAGTGTCCTAAACTCCAGATTAAAAACAACCATAGAGTACGTCTAATAAGAGCAAAATGCTGCTCTATAAATAGTTTTGTATTCAAGCGATGATAGTTTTGATCAAAACGATTAGGAGATTGTGATTCAATTTACTTGTACGTCTTATTATATGAATTTAGAATCATCCATTTCATTGTCCTTCATATGCTGAAATTTAAACAAAGGGAAAAGTACAAAAAGGGGTCCTGAACTACCATCTCTTTCCAATTTGAGGTCCGAACTACCATAATTTCTAATGAGTGGGCAAAATAAAAAATCCGTTAAAGTTAACCGTCAAAGTTAACACCGTTAGTCAAATTATAATTAAATATCATTTGCTTTAGTTTTATCTATGTATTTCTCATTCTATATATTTAACTTTTAATTTTATTATTCTTTTTAAATTTCATGTCACAAATGAGTACTACATTTAAATTAATTATTTAGGGAACAAAATTTACCATATAACATGTATGAATAAAATTTAAATATATATTATTTTGGTTTATATTCTAAATTTTTTAAGATGTTTCCTTTGTATGATGGATGAAGATAATATTTTAAAATTTTAAAGGTTGACCTTTCCGCACATAATATGTGTGGACAAAAGTTTAAAAAAATTCTTTCAATTCATCCATAAATTTATATTCTTTTTATAGTAATACTCTTATGAACATGAATTAGAAAAACAATAATTTAATCTTTTATCCATACATATTTTATGATCAATTGTGAAACTATGAAAATTTAAAATACTATACTCACCCATAATATTAGAAAAAGAACTTGAAAGTTTTACAATAAAAAAAAGTAATTGTTTATTTTTATTCATACATATAATGGTAAATTATGAAACCCTAAAAAATTAATTTAAATGTAGTATTTATATGTGATATGAAATTTAAAGAGAATAAAAAAAATTATAATAAAATTAAAAATATAGAAGGAGAGATACATAGATAAAATTAAAGTAAATGACATTTAATTATAATTTGACTAACGGAGTTAACTTTGACCGTTAACTTTAACGGATTTTTTTATTTTGCCCCTCATTGAAAATTATTGTAGTTCGGACCTCAAATTGAAAATATGTGGTAGTTCAGGGCCCTTTTTTGTACTTTTCCTTAAACAAATGTTCACCAACTTCTTCCATCGCACATTTGCACTGGATGTGTGAAGAGACGTGGCTTTTCTTTGGATTATTTTCTGGCACATATATGCCACTTGCTGAAGTTGGGGCTTGGCGCTTGGAGTAACAAAATGGCTAGGGTAAGGTGAATACTGGACTGGACTTTTTAGTATCAGCATCCTCAATGGATTGGGCTCATTTTGCGCGCCATTGACTTCATCCTTTTTAGGTGTTTCGGTTCAAAAATCTTGAACACAGTAGGGTGAGGACAAAGCCAGATGGGTCATGGGTGTGTTCATACTGGAATTTCTTTTTTCTGAAAGAATTAAGTTCTACTAACCGTCAATTTCTTGTAAATTCAATCATAACTATGGTCGCTAGATCATAATCCTTTATACTCATACTTTATTATTACAAGGATCAAAAATGATTGCAAGTCGAAAATCATTATCGAATTTTAGGTCAAATTAAATTAGGGTTGTTTTCCTTATTTGTACACACATCTATTATTATAATCAAATCTCATCAAAAACAAATTTGAAAAACTATAATTTAGCAATATTTCTTAAAATAGAGACATTTGTGATGAATTGAGTAATCCTTATTAATACCTGCCAGCGCATTAGTGCTCTTATCTTTTCGCTAGTGCTCTACGTCTGTGCAGGGTGGTGATGAACGAAGGAAAAAGTCAAACACTCTACTCTAACGCATCAAGCATATTACAAAACCTTTACATAGCAAGTCAACTGCATTTCAATCAAGTGCTCAAATTGGGTTTCTCATCATCATCCTACGGCTTTTAATACTTCATCATGCATGCCACCGCATATATCCAGACAAGCACTCAAATAAGAACTTTTTTTAATTCTAGAACTTAAAGAATATACAATCTACACTTTTAATTAAAAATGTATCATCATGGTGTTGTCATCCACTTGCATATTCAAACTTGCATTTAATGAAAAGACAAAGTCATGAGATACGGTTCAACTTCATATTTAAAGATACATATTGATCCAAAAATCAAATCTGAATTCTCAGATTTTCGAAATATAAAAGAATTTTGAATTGAGCGCTCCGTCGCACACAATTACTTATCATTCATGGTGGAGAATATCAATACATGTTTGAGGTGCAACACTAGTGTGTAAAAGGGTTTAAGATTTAGGGCAGTTTTAGTGGATAGTTGATATGCTGTAGCATATCAAACATGAACTTGGAAGTAACATATGTCATCATTTTTGAATAACTATACAACACAAAGCGGAAAATCGTGATTATATTTATTACAAAACTATTGCAGATCAGCTATATATAGGTTAGAACATCCGAATTTTAGTGGCTCTTTTGTTTGGTTAAAAGTACGAGAGGTCGAGAGGATCAGAATCTACCCTAGCATTCCCCACGTTGACAAAAGCGGAATAAATAAATAAAAAATAGTAAAATGAAAATGTCAGGATCACTACTGCAACGACAGAGATATGCATGGCCAATTAAATGCTTGTAAGGAAGTCAAACTAACTTTTAAAACGCATTTACTCGTAAAAGAAATCGCCACAAACACGTTGGAGTGATACAACATAAATTTTCAAGTTCTGGACATGTGTGTAGCAATGTGGTAGCCTCAAAAATAAAGAGCTTTTGTTCCACTATGATTTTTATGCATTTCTTGATGAGAAATTCACTTATAAAAGGAGAATTTTATTGAACGAAAACACTCTTACAAAGAGACCTCAATAGAAAACTTTACATCTATATCTCTTCTTTTTCCTTCTCCACACTTTTCCACATGTCTCTAGAGAATTCTCCACTTATTGGACTAGACTATATGCATTAATCTTTTTTGCTTGTGCTAATCTCAATATTTCTCATGCATTGAAACTTAACTTTCTCTCTACCAATAATTGCTTCACCTTGAGCTGCTCTATAAACTCGCCATCAAAGGTGTAGTAAGGTGATAAGAGCATGCATAGCCGTTCTAAGGAGGAAGTGTTGATGTTACTTTCACTACAAATTTCGCACAAAATTTCGGGGCAGATTTTTGGCCGAAATTTCACCGGAAGTATGCCTGAATAGCCAAAAATTTCGGCCAAAAACCGGCCAAAGCAGTGTCGCCGGCAAAACGTCCCCCGAATTTTGCTTTCTGTGGAATTCCGGGGACAACTTCCGGCGATATTCCGGGGAAGATTCGGCACGATTCTGGCAAATGAAAATTCATGCATAATTCCGGCCACAAATTTCCGAGGCATATCCAGAGGCATTCCGAGCACATAAAACAAATATTTTTCCGAGGAATATGCGAGGATCTTCAAGTGACATTTTTCCAAGGGAATTCCAGGACTTATTTTGATTAATAATTTGTATTAAATTATGAATAGTCATTATTTTCAGTCCAGGAAATTTAAATGATTTTAGTCATTATTTTTAGGAAGTTAATTTAAATGATTTTTAGTCATTATTTTTAGTCCAGGAAATCCAGGTCAGATTCCGGGCAGATCCATGCCACCGGCGACCGGTGTACGGCTGGTCGTTTGGATGATGATGTTTTGTTAATCTCAACCTACCACCGGTGACCGGTGTACGGTGGTCGTTTGGATTCTCGCTTCGGCTCAGTCCGTTAATCTCAACCTGTGGCAGCTGATCCAACAGCCGATCAAAACCAGAACCTAACAAAAATTCCGACATACTCGGCGGAAGCGGCCGAAGCCCACCTCCGTCATCATAATAAAGCTCGAACCCGCCTCCCTCCACGTTATCAGCGACCGGCGTACAGCTTGTGTACTTAGGAGTGCAAATGGCAGGCTTCAACGGTTTAGGACTTAGGAGGATTGAAAATGGAGAAGAAGAAATAGACAATCCTAGATCTGGTTTTGAATTTCTCAACTCTGGGAGATATGCGGCGGATTTTCGGCGAATATTTCAAGATTTAAAATTTATCAATTCCGATTCTTTTCTGGCGCTGGCCAGGTGCATAAAAAAATAAGTCTGACATAATTGTGGCGATATTCCGGCGCCCATATGAAAATTTCCTTTCTGAAACTTCCGGGGTTATTTATGGCGAATATTCGGGGAAGAAATTGTTGATTAAATGGAACAAATACAGAAATCTAACCATATTAATTAATTGTTAATTACACCGGACATTTTTTGATTTCACTAATATCATTTAACATAATAATATTGATAAGATATTTAATCATGGTATATTTAACTTTTGACGAAATCAACAAATGTCACATATGAAATACAGTTTCCATAAAACTATTCTAATATTGATTAGATATTAATAAATATTCCATGGTTAGTCTCTTGAATATAATTAGTTTCCATGTTGATTAAATTTTCTAATCTTTGTCGAAATACATAGAATACGGTTTCCATTACAATATTTTAATATTGATTAGATATTTAATAAATATTTCATGGTTAGTCAATAGGCATGGTTAGTTTCTATATTGATTAAATATTATAATCTGTGTCAAAATAGATGGAATATAATTTCTATTTTAGATGGAATATATTAACCTATATAAGAGAGTAATTACGGTTGCATTCCCACGGAATTTCGAGGACCAAAAAAAACATGGCAGGAGTAGCCCCGAATTTGCGCCAGAATAATTCCGGCCAAACTCCTGGACACATTAGTCACCGGAATTTTTTGTGCCGGAAAACCGACGGATTTTCCCCCAAATTTGTCATCCTAAAAATGACTATCGAACACTTGTCGGAATGTTGCTGGAATTATTCCGGCCATATATGAGTGGCCGGATTTTCCCCAGAATTTATGGCCAGAAATATTTTCAAAATTTGTAGTGTTTCATTTTATTTTTATTTTTGAGTAGCGCCTTTTCTCTTTCACATGCGATGAAGCGATATGTGAGAGATGGCGTACTATTTAAATAATATTAAATAAAAGTGATAACAACACGTTCTCTTGCTACATTCTTCTCTTTGTAACAACCACTCCACATACTCTAAGCGAACAAACTTATAACTTCAAAAATAGGATTTGGGCGAGGTAAGGGATTGAATATCAAAAACTAGCTAAACCATTAAGTAGATATCTCTACTATTTTTATCTATTGTCCCATGCGCCGGTGTAATAAATATATAATGTGGAATGTTTATTAAGCAAGATTTTTAGAATGTATGGATATCTAATTTGCTTTATGGTAGTGTTTTTATATGCTTTATTCATAGCCCCTTGCTTGAGCCACACATAAAACGCCAGGTATGGACGTGGAGAAAATTACCCGTTCTCATCCAAGGGGAATAATAAAGGTGAGACATAGGGCACTGGTCATGTTTCTTAAAGGTAGTGTGCAAAAATATATTTGCGTATCTTTTATCTCTCTACATTATCTTTTTGATAGGCATTAGTATTAATTTTCAGCTTTATGGATTTTGGTAGCATCGTTATCATAAGAATCAAATGGAAAACGACAGCAAAATATTTAAAAAAAAGGCCATCTTTGATGGTAAGCCATTCAGATGATCTCTTACGGATTGGAGCCTTGGTAAAACGACAACCTTGGAAACATATAGTAGTAAATTGTTGCCAATATGGGGTTGGTTATTGTAGGTGGTAATAATTCACATTGATGTTCAAGCGCTCTGGGCTGTAACGTGAATGGTGGGAACTGATTTGTCACCCTTGCCCATTTGTTCTTGTCAAGAACACGTAAATCGTAATGAGAGAGTGCAAACAAAATTTCATTTAATCTGTGATTATATTTATGAAGACATTTGATAAGCGTATAAATAAGGAACAGACTGAAGTCTTTATTAATCAAGTCGGATCATGAAATGCTTCGATGCTCGTATTCGGGCAATAGTAAGTCACACTCACACTCCCATAACCCAACAGATGAACTACATGCCCGTGGTCACAAGCTTGCACATTATGTCTAAGACATTCAATAAGGCCAGATGTGTTAGGAAGTACGGAAATGAAGGTCATAAGTCAAATTATTAGTACAGCTAGCACAAGTTCCAACTTCCAACCTTGTAAGAAGGAAAAAAAATGTAGTACGAAAGCATAGACAGTATTACTTTATATTACATGTGTGATTTCAAAATTGTTTACATCCTGAATAGAAGAGGGAGACAATAATACACCATTAGCAAACACTAGACCCTAATAAGCCAATAACTGATCTCCATAAAAGAAGGATTATACAGTCAAGAAATATGATTTATCTAGCTTTGTGGCAGTTTAATTATTTACACTGATGGGGATGAGTCATGGAGTTGGAACTTGAGTCAAGTAGGGCACAAGAACCTCAAGCACCTGTGCCGAGGGTAACATTGTAATTACAAGAACCTCAAGTACCTGTGCCGAGGGTAACATTGTAATTATAAGCATCTTCTCTTCAGGGTGACAAGATGTGTAGTATAGGGACTTGATGCTGCAGAGCAGTTTGCAAAAGATATGAGCAGAATCCAAAGGCACCAGTTTCCATCCGCAATTTACAATAATGTATGTTTAACTCCTACTGTATTGCTAAGGTAGCTAGAGACTGGCTGCTTATCTTATTTTCATTTCTTAAATATTACTGTAATTTATTTGATACTACTGTATAAAGGAATAAGAGAACAAGTATAAAACTTTAAAGACATAATTAACAGCTTTCTTTAGGACATGATGTAACACAAAGCGCGCGATTAGCATTATTTTGGAAACGAAATAGATTTGATGATTGACATCCGAAATTAATTTTACACATGAGTCATGACCAACCTGCTCATTTGTAGTGTGATATCATTTGCATGGGTCACTACGTGATCTATTTTGGCTTCTGTCTCGTACACCACCCTAGCAGAGGCCTCTTCCGAGCTGCTTTATCTCATTGGAATAAGAATCCACACGTTAAGAAAGTATCATTAAAATATGTAGTCAGGTAAGTCACATGTGAACCCTAATTACCTGCTTGATCAGTTTGTGATTCCTCTGGAGCAGCCTGATAAGCAGAAGCAGATACAAGGCACGCAACTATTCATGAAGATTGGGGGGAGAATGAGAAGGGAGATCCCTTCAGTCCAAGTACAGGAAGCATAAGACTCAATTTGTCTCCCGCTTCATTCACTCATCTACTGAGTTACAGCCATCATCAACACTCAGTATGTGGATGAATGAGTCAGCAACTAATTAAGTCCTACTGCCACCCATGAGTGGACTGAAGAATGCTCCCTCTCTCACCATCTCTTCCACTACACCACATCATCATCTACCACGCAACAACAATCCAATTAAGCCAGAATACACAGCTAAAACCAGGTATGATCTCATACAAATTAGTTATTCAGATCATATGGATCATAATCCAACCCATACTGTTGTTGAAAATGGTAAATAAGAAAAATAGAAGAGCATCAGAGAGAGACAGTGCCTGTTTTGGAGCACCTTCAGCAAAGAGCTAATAACATGCACCTCCTTATACAATTACACAAACACTGAAGCAGCATATATATAGCATATCAATATACTTAAAATAAATGCATATAGTGGAGGACTAAATTCTTTTTCTTGCTGCTCATTATTATATATAGGAACCACTGCTAATGGCAGCAAGCATATATAGTTCCTCCAATCACTATTACCAAAGCCACCTGTACCTGTTTCTTATATTATATGCCATAAATTTTTATTGTATAATACCCTACAAGTACAGTAAACATATTTTACATTTAAAAGGCACGTTTACTGTATGAAGCGGATTCGTACCCATGCCCGTATCCACATGAGTGGGTACCTCAGCTTGGTTGGATTCGTTCAATTAGAACCCGGGTACTTCTAATTTAATTTACATTCATATAATCTTCGTCTTTTTATCTCAAAATTCATAACAATATGAAAAAGGTATTATGAAGTCATCATGAGGAAGGCTTTGATTCTATGGAGGATGTGTGAGATTTGTTGAGTATATTAAACTTGATTATCTTTTTCTTTTGGAACACTTCCAAAAACTTTTAGAATTTTTAATATTTGGCGTACCCAAGCCGTACGCATTCCTTATACTTTTTTATTTTCCCGTATTCATACCCATATCCATATCCGTATCCGTGGTACATAGAGTTTTACTTAATTCAAATCATACCACCCCATCTTGTCTGCCTTTCTTTCACTTTAAATGGTAAATTTGAAAGATAATTTCATTTTTTTTATCCGATTCACCCACCAATTTATGATTTATCATCGGCAATCAGGAATTAAACTCGAAAATTTAGTCGGTAACTAGGTCAGGCAATTCACCCACCTTTTCTCTTACAACTAGGTCAGGCTCTTCCTTTTTTTGAAGAATTGAAATTCAGAAGGTAATGTTGAGCACTTGCGCTTATGACCACACGGTAGTACATGACTTGAATAGTTGAAGTGTTAAACATGCTCAACCAGTTAAGTGAGAGATTAATTCCTTAAATTGTTATCTCACGTGTGACGTGTGTTTAGAATTTCCCTTAAAACCAGGTAGTAAAAGTTAAACCAAAGTACACAAAATCTCTCCAAATCAAAGGATTCCCCAAGTATCAAAAGTCAGATTAGTGATGTCTTGTCAGGCTAGTTAGACTCGTTCCCAACCGTTGGTTAAGTTCTGTTGGAAAATAGGTTATATTATATCTTTCAAATGGTGGTGAGACTTTATCTCTACTTTATTATCATAATTTAAATACGTTTAAACGAATTTACAAGAAAGATAAGATGTAAATTATATTTTTAATCAAATTGAAGAATTCGTTGAAACTGAATTCTAATTTTTTGTCGAAAAAATAAAAGTACAACATAATTCGTCAAAAGTGATCAATAATTCGTTATGAAGAAATCAATCATATGACGAGATTTAATCTCATCCGTTTAAATGATCAAATCAATAATTATCATTAGTTAATATTTTTTACAATAAAAAAATGTTGTTTGGATTAGATCTTTTTTCGGTTATATATAATATAGATTGAAATTCCATGAGAAGTAACAATTTGATGAAAAACGAGAAAAATCGTAGTCATTCAATTTTTGATCTAACATTCCTTATTTTTCAGATTTTTTGAATTTTAATATCTATATTATATATTTGTAAGGGCAGGGGGCGCTCAAATGATGTTGGGTACTATTGGTGAGGTCGTGAGACTCAATCTCACATCTTTAGATCATTTTGATCTAATGGTTGATATTTAAAGGTGCAGGGAATAGTGTTTTGCTTTTGATGGATTTTGGTAGTGGGACACGTGTCGTCACCAGATGAGTTTGATGGAATTGATCTAATGGTTAAGATTGAGGCCTCACGATCTCACCAATATGGAGAGTCTCGTTTGAGCGCTCCTCTGTAAAAATATTATTATAAATTTGTATTTATATAATTACTGGTGTTACGAATTTTATTGTAAATTATATGTTTTTTTTATTACATGGGTTAATAGGGTTAGCAATTAGGTGTTAGATGAGGTTCGAACCTGGGTCATTTTTTTTGATTACATGGGTTAATAGGGTTAGCAATTAGGTTTAAGTTATTAACATGTTAGAGAGAGAAAATGAGACATCACGATTCGGTTCAGGTAAATGTTAATAGCAGGTTTTTGCTTTGCACGGCTCTTTACACCCTTTTTTGAGCAATTCCATTACATTACAGCTCATCCCTCTATTTCAGTATCAGTTCAAGCTGATGATAGATTTGTCATGTCATAACTAGCATCACCTGCAAGTGCACATGGCGATGGCCTGATCTTTTTTCCACGCCCTTTCAAATGAAGTTTTGCTAGCTGCTTGTGAATTCATCGATCATTGCTTGGGGGGATTCCATTTCAATCAATCAGTCAGTCTGTCTGTCAGTCTGTATAAATAATTAAAGCTCGCTTTTTAGAGAGAGAAACCACGGGAACCTGTCCACACGGGTCATTTCATGGGACAACACCATTTGTCCTTCGAAAGGGTTACATGATCATGATCATGATCTGTCTATCCATCTAGGGCTCGATAACAGTGTCATATCTTGAAAACATTCATACAAAATAGTGTTTTTTTTAATGTGAATATATTTAGTGTTTAATTTTCAAACAGTTAAGATTTGTTGTAATACGACTACCGACCAGACAAGATTAATTTTTGTTATAAATAAAAAAAATTATATAATGAATAATTTTGTCACATTGGCGGATTGGCCTCATTTGATCAGCTCAAGGTACCGATCCAACCTCAACCCTTACCCGAAACCCGGTCTGATCTGAAGTTCGTTCTAAACCATGTCTCCATAATCCGATGCTTGATTTTGAAGTCGGGCCTAAACCTAACCCGATGCTTTACTTGGTAAATAATTGAGTTGTGGTTATGGAGATGAATTATATCATGTTCAATGAAGGCGTGGGCACTATTATCATAGTGGACAGCAAGCAACACCAACTAGACCACGTTTGTATGTCTTCTGACTGCTAGCCATGTTCTCTCACCATGGTGTATGTTGAGATGTTGTTCTGATCGTGTATGAAATAATTAGCTAGAACAACTCAGAGCGAATATTAAATTGACGAACTTAAAATCAGTAAAGTAAATAAAAACACGCAAAATGGTTACCCAGTTCGGCGTAAACGAGCCTACATCTGGGAGTTTATCCCTAGCCCGGTGGAAAGCAATTCACTATGATGAGTTTATAGTACAAGAATCTTACGTTTACAGAATCCCTCTTAAACCGCCAGTACCTCTTACACTCCAACGATTGCTATCTAGACACCCCTAGATCAAAGTCCCTCCTCTGTTTCCACCAGTTGATTCTCCAAGAAGATTAGCGCCTTCTTCCGAATGCGCATCAACCAAGCAGCAGTGCGTGTGTTTTTGAATTGCTCCACAGTCAGTCTAAACAACACTCAGAACAGACTAACTCCAGCGTGTTAGAGTTCACCAGAATAATAAACTTAATGCCGATGACAATCTCCAACCCGCTCTGAATATAAGCGTGTATACTTTCTCCAACAGTGCTGGAATCTGCAACTTGTTCAACCGGCAGTCTGGTTATAGCACCGCCGCGAGTTCACCGGAATAATGAACTCAAGGCCGATCGATCTCTCTCTTCTCTCTCTGAGTGTGTATCTGTGTTTAGCTCAATGATCGATGCAGAAGTGAGAACCACATCTCTGTTTATATAGGGTCGGACATTTCCTAAATCCCTTAGGAAATCATATCCCAACCGTCATATATTTTAGGGAATATATTCCTATCTTTTAGGAAACATTCCTAAAACCATGCACATCCTTTTTATTGATAATCTTCGATGTATATCTTCAATTTAGATCTTCGATTATCTTCTTCCCACATAATCTTTAAGCGCAAATATTCCCTATCAAATCTCAACCGACTCCAGGATGTGTATCTTCTCTTCAATATAAGCAGCGCCGACTTGCCAAATATGAATTAGGAAACAGTCCTGCTGCGTCAATCTTGTTCCAAGTCGGTTGTAATTCTCTGGCCTTGAACTCCTCCTTGTACAACAGCTTGAACAACTTCACAAGGTTTTGCCAAACCACATGTCAATAAATCTAACATAATTGATGCTCTGGCCTCAGATTAGATTCATTGAGAACATTCATTTGAATTGTTCGAATAAAAAAACATGGCACTTTGGAGTTTTTTGTCTGACAATCTTCTTTGCGTTAATGTGGAAGAAATAGAATGCACGGACTAAAGACATATATTGGGCTGTTTTCAACTTTGCTGGACTCCTCCACCAGGTTGGATTCCACATATCTAAGCTGGGCTATATATACCCATTGGGCCTGCCGCCATTTGAATGTTGTTCTAGGATGCATAAGCTAGACCTTATGCATCGTTTTTATCCTTTACTGTTGCGTAATGTTAAAATCAATGCTAAAAGTCGAACACGGAAATCATGCATAATGTCCTGTCTATAGTAGTGTTGTGAGACTAAACTCTACTTTATTATCATATTTTTAGCCAAATTCGTTGTCGAAAAACTAAAAGTACAACATAATTCGTCAAAAGTGTTCAATAAATCGTCAACGAGAAATCAATCATACAACAAGATTTAATCTCATCCGTTCAAATGATCAAATCAATAATGATTATCATTAGTTTCTATTTTTTTTCAAAAAAAAGTTGTTTGGATTAAATCTTTTTTCGGTTATTGATAAGGGGCGCGCTCAAATGTTACCCCTCCTTAGCATGTTACCTCTTACTCTCCTCTGATTGGTTGTATGAGTTTCATCTAACCAGTCAGGACGCGCCACGTGTCCCACAACCCACAAAGCACGGGCCCATTGGACATGGTGAGTGGAGGTGTATGGTAGTGGGAGAGGTGGCGGATTCTGATTGGTTGGATGAAAATCATCCAACCAATCAGAATCGAGATAATAGGTAACACTCTAAGAGAGATGTAATATTTGAGCGCTCCTCTTAACAAAAACCATTTACCATCTAAATGATATGTTTAAGTTATTAAAATGTTATTACCGAAAAGAAAAAAAGTTATTAAAATGTTAGAGAGATAAAGGAGACATCCACGATTCAGGTTTTTGCTTTGCACGCCTCTTTACAGAAGACTTGCCCTTTTTGAGCAATTTCCATATTTCCTTTTTACATTCCCATTACATTACAGCACATCCCTCTATTTCGGTATCAGATCATAGATTAGTCATGTCATAACTTTTATGTAGCAGCATCATCAGTCATCACCTGCAAAATGTTTCTCGTGCACATGGCCTGATCTTTTTTCCCGCGCCCTTTCAAATGAAAGCTGCTTGTTAGAATTCATCGATCACTGCTTGGGGGGACTTCAATCAGTCAGTCAGTCAGTCAGTCAGTCAGCCATCTTATAAGCTCAGAAACCACCGTCACCTGTCTCGGTGGCTTATCACGGGTCATTTCATGTGGGACAACCCCATTTGTCCACATTGATCGAATCCATTCCCAAACTAACCTAGTTTGGTGTTCACTTTCCCAAACTAACCTAGTTTGTTCAATCTTTCCCAAACTAACCTACTTTACTATTCAAACTCAGTTTTTTGATTTTTTTGATTTTTTTAATTTCATTTCATTTATAATAATTGTTTTATATATTATGTATTATAATATCAATAGAAAAATTAAAATTTATCTGAAATAATTAATTTGAATTATCTTTTAAAATAAATCTAACATTTCAATTAAACAAAATCAGTTTGATATATAATTTTTAATGAATTATCAAATTTAACCCAAAAGAAAAAAAAACAAGCGAGGACAAAGGGGTCAAAGTCAACGGATTCGAACGGAGATGGATAGCTCGAGAAAAATTATAAAGTGCGGAAAATGTGGACAAGAAGGTCATACAAGACGTAGTTCACGATGTCCTCAGAATAAGCATTAGCATATTTCATTAATAATTATTGTAATCGTTTTTATTAATTATCAACTCTTTTTAAATTATCAAGTATTTTTATTTTATCGTAATATTTTATAATAAGTTTTATTCGTCCAAAATATAAATTTTATTTAAGTGAAATATGAATTACATTATAAAATATAATTAAAAATAATTACTTTATATAATTTGATTGATATTATAATACATAATATATAAAACAATTATGATAAATGAAATGAAATTAAAAAAATCAAAACAATCAAAAAAACTGAGTTTGAATAGTAAAGTAGGTTAGTTTGGGAAAGATTGAACAAACTAGGTTAGTTTGGGAAAATGAACACCAAACTAGGTTAGTTTGGGAATGGATTCCACATTGATCTGGTAAAACTTTCCCAATTGCAAAAAAAAATGAACATTTGTTTTCCAATTTTATTCAATCTCCAGATTCGTTTCTCAATTTACACTTAATTTTTTAAACCGTTGTTAGCCACAACGTTTTAATGTGAGGACGCTCACATCAACAGCGTTTTCAGCTGCGTGACATTATTATATGAGTCAGCAGGCTGATATGAATTATTTGAATTTAACTTTTTATTTGGATGCCGTTCTTTACAACGGCTTAGTTTGTCTAAGTTTCGAACCCTAATTTTTCTCTTCCTCGTTCCGTCATGACAGTCGTCCCAAAATCAAATACGCGCACTGCTCCGTCCGCCGCATTGCTCCGTCCGGCGCATTGCTCCATCGCTTGTCTGTCCTCCACCATCGTTGCTCTGCACCATCGCTAATCGGTTTACCTGAAATCGTTCCAACATTTCCAGTAAGCTCCTTGACACAATCTTACATTTCCAGTAGTGTTGTATTTTGGTATTGTGTTCGAAAATCAGTGTGAGCTTTTGGTGTTTATTTGGTTTTTTTTTGTTAATAGAAGCTCTTGGTGTTTGTTCGAAAATCAATGTGGTGTTTTGTTTCATATTGTTTTTAGCTGGTTTATTGTTTCAATTTTTTTCTCGATGTAGTTTTCAACTATACACGTCTCGGCTAAGTTTTTGTTTTATCCTATTTTTTTAGCAATGGATAGTGATGAAATCGATGAAACGACAATGTCAACTATATAAGTATTTGAAATTCCCACACACGCCGGGTTTGATAGAGATTATCTAGAGAACCTTGATATTGATGGTGAGGAAGGGTATATGGAAGTACCCATCGACGTTGAAGAAGATAATAACTCCCTTTGGGATTTCCCACCGTTCAATGATATTTCGACTTAGATTTAACCATCCAGCGATAGACGACCATGTGTCTCACAATAAACAGTTCAATATGAAAGAGCTGCGCAAAGATGGACTATTTTTTAGCAAGGAGTCTCTTATATATGCTTGTCAGAGATATTCCAACAACGCCGTGAGTATCGCGTTAGAAATTCAGATACAAAACGAATGCTACTCGAATGTCGCAGAGGTAAGGATAAATGTCAATGGGAATTACGATCTTCGAAGAAGAAAAAGGAAGGTATGTGGAGAATCACCACATACGGTGGAGATCATACATGTGAGGTTGATATTATCCGCCCTGACAACGTCCATTTCAACAAACACTTTATTGGAATGGACATAAAAGACTTAATTCGAGAGGATTTGAAATATAGTCCTACGCAAGTGAGGGAGTTGATGCGATCAAAGCATGGGTACAAGATAAGTTACATAAAAGCTTGGAAAGCGCGCCAAAAAGCATTCGTTTATTTATTTGGAGAGTGGGATGAATCGACGCTTGATAGTGGCAATGCAAGCGTGAATAGAGTATTTTGGGCATTTAGCCCGGCTATTAATGACTTCACCCATTGTCGTCCCGTCATTTCTATTGACGCAACTCATTTGAACGGGAAGTGGAAAGGGGTTTTAATGATTGCGGTCGCTCTCGACGCGGAAAATGAAATTCTCCCTCTTGCTTGTGCATTGGTAGAGAGTGAAAACATCGATAGTTGGAAGTGATTCATGACGTGCATTCCAAATGGCGGCACACAACGAGAAGGATTATGCATTATTTCCGACAGGCACACAGGAATAATGCGAGTCATGGAAGACGATGATTGGAAGTAACCAAAGGCTTATCACCGTATTTGCAAATGACATTTTGCATCAAATTTCAATCTAAGGGTGAAGTGTATGATTGTGTTTCATGAACACATTTTCGTAAAAACTACCCTAATTTCTTGTGGAATTATATTGTGTTATAGTGATACCTTATGTATATTGTATATTGTGCTATAGTGATACCATATGTATATTGTATATTGTGTTGCAGATATGCCACGACCGGCCAGTCGTTCTGAGGCCATTCCTGATGTGCCATCTCCATCGGCGAGCTCATACGGAGAAGATACATTGTTACCGGATGTGTCACACCTTGTTCATCCGGTCCCATTGTTGGCACGCTTTTGTATAAGCAACCCACTCATCGGTCTACGATGATTTGGGAAACATCGGTTAGTTATAATTACATTTCATTTCAAGTTGTATTTTGTATTACATTATTCAAACTATCTACATTCATGTACTTTAAAATGGATTGTTGTGGTTTTATGTTACACGTTATCATGTATCTTTTGATTCGTCACTTATGTTTGATGGGCTTATGTAATTTGGTGTACCGGTGATGGAGTGCGCAGGTTTTATATGTTTCAGTGGTTTTTTACATGTTTACTGGGTTTTAAAGTGAACAGTATTGACCTGCCTATAATTTAGGCTAAAACGCTGTCAAGGACAGCGTCTTGATCTGAAACCAACTAGTCGATGTTGTGGACAACGGCTTAACACTTGGGGTAATATTTAGGACGCCGTTAGTAGCAGCGTCTTACAATTAGGACGCTTTTATGGACATCTGCTTAGTCCTGTGATAACACAAGCCACAAAACAACCCACTGAGATTGAAATCTATTAAAACACTTCTAGTACTAATAGCGTCTTAATAATAAGACGATGTGGTGGACAGCGGCTTAGTCATACGAAAAGACAATGCTTTTGACCCGCCACTGAGAATGTGTTAAGTCGGGCGGCTGAGGCTTGAGTCGAGCGGCTTGGAATAGGCCACTGTTCTCTACAGCGGCTAATGTCTCTTTGGCAATATTATGCCACATAACTGGTATTTGGGCCGCGAAAGACCACTCAGCTTAAAACGTTGTTGCTGGGAGCCTCCTAACCAGTGTTATTAAAATCGAACCGTGGATCGAACCGGTCAAGTCACTGGGTCAGTGGTTCAATCGGATTGAACCGGTTTGACCCGCACGTATTAAAAAATAAAAATAAAATACTTTTATAGGATATTATAATTTAACATATTTATGACTTGAATAAATATTAAATGTTTATGATCTGATTACAACAACATACCATAACAAATTGTTAAATTTAGAATTTTATGAAGTACAAATCAATAATACAACAATAATAGAACAACAATAACAATTTTAGTCTTAATTTGCAAGTCACAACAATAAGAGATTAGTAAGACTAATTAAATTTCTAGTTAAATTGATAATAAGTAATACATTTTATAGATTTGATAAATGAATATACATTAATGAAACAAATAATAAAAAAAGAATCATATTTGGCTTGGTGGAATGAGAGGGGATAATTATAGAGGAATGCTAGGTTCGAGTCTCGTCCAAGTCAAAATAAATTAATTATTTTTTAGACCAAATCGAACCGATTGAACCGATCAAATAACCATTTTAATGAAAATCCGGTCAATTAGCCGGGTCAACCGGTTCAACCGACCGGGTCAGCCGGGTCTTGATCGGGTCAACCGGGTCTTGACCGGATTGACTGAAAAACGGTCCAATTGAAAAACCGAACCGGTGACCGATCCAACCGGTCGAACCGGCCGGTCCGGTCTGGTTTTAATAACACTGCTCCGTCGGTCTTGGCCATGTGCTGGGTCACAGTTGTTGTCAGTTCTTTCATCATCTCTTCAAGAGACTTGTTGGAGCCGTGATTACTCGGACCTGCCTGATTATTATTCGGCCCTCTCTGCTGATACTGTCCAGGCGCATTCTGCCGAAACTGATGATGTGGGTGCTGGTAGGGCTGCTAGGTCTGCTGAGGCGCACCCTGTCGTGCTGGCTCTCTCTGGGCCTGATGCTGCTGATTGTTGCTCTTCCAGGGCTGTCCGTTGACTCCTTGATTAGTCGTGGCTGCGCCATATTGTCGGACTGGCCCTGGCCGGTTGCCATAACCCTGATAATCTCCTACGGCATTGACCTCAGCCTGGTCGTCTTCCACTAAGGTAGGGCACTCGTCTGTCTTGTGATCTGTAGCTTCACAAAAGCCGCATGGCTTAGTCTGGACTGGTTGCCTCCTGATCACATGCTGCATCATGTCCTTAAGCTCCTTGATCTGTTCGGCCATGGCACTGACTGAGGGTTCAACTTTTGACATGTTTCTTGTTCGGGCATACTCGTCCTCTCTCGTAGATTCATCCTGGAACCGCTCACTTTCTGCCACTTCTTGTATCTTCTGTCGGACTCTGGCTGGGGTCAGGTTCATGAGGTTGCCTCCAGCTGAGGCCTCTAGTAGTTTCCTATCCAGTCTGCGAAGTCCATCTAGC
Organism: Rhodiola chrysanthemifolia; assembly: GCA_033675395.1. Classification (NCBI taxonomy): domain Eukaryota; kingdom Viridiplantae; phylum Streptophyta; class Magnoliopsida; order Saxifragales; family Crassulaceae; genus Rhodiola; species Rhodiola chrysanthemifolia. The sequence continues at coordinate 18,784,691 of CM066207.1, forward strand.
ATATACTCGACGACTAATTTCTCTGGGAGCTCAAGGTTGCAGCAGCTCTTCTCCAAGGCATTGAATTTTTCCACGTACTCGTACATGTTCTCGTTTGGGCCTTGCTTGAGCTCTTGCAACTGTCTCCGGACTTGCATTGCACGCCCTGCTGGATAGTACTTGCTGACGAACTGCCTCTGCATCTGCTCCCATGTGTATATACTACCAGAGGGCAAGGATAAGAACCAATCTGTAGCAGCGTCTGTAAGTGAGAAGTAGAATGCCTTTAGTTTGAAGTCATCGACGTCGACTCCGTATGGCTTTAGGTTCAAGCATATCCCGTGATAGCGTGTCAGGTGAGATGTGGCCGACTCTCCCTTGGTTCCAGAGAACTTGGGCAGATGATGAACGACTGAGGTGCTGACTGTTATAGCGGCGAGGTCTGGTCCTTCGTAGATGCACCATGATTGGTCCTTGAAGTTTGGGACCGAGAGTTCGCACATTGTAGGTCCTTCATTTTCGTTCTCCTCATCATCATCTCTAACTACTGGCTGGCGTGGAGGTCTCTGAGGTGGTGGGTATGGTTGTTGTGGAAGGTATGGTAGTGGTGGGTATGGTTGTTGTGGAAGGTATGGTAGTGGTGGGTATTGTGGTGGATATTGTGGGTAGGGCGGTTGTGGATACTGTGGATATGGAGGTGGTGGGTACTGTTGATATGGGGGTGGATATTGTGGGTATTGCTGGTACGGTTGTGGTTGGATTGGTTGTTGTTGAAATTGTCCCGGGATAGCCCCCCGGATCTCTCCATTCTGGACCATCGGTCCCTGTTGTTGTGGCAGCACTCCTTCTCCGTTTCGGACAACCTGTTCTACTTCTTCATTGTGACTATTGCCACCAACTACACTGCCTGCGAGAGACATGTTACGAGAATAGCAAGCACCAAATATCAAGCGCCGAATAACAAGAACAGACTAGCAACAAAGGGTCCCCAGGAGATTGGAGGAGTCACAGCGGTCTCACTTAAAACCCAATCTCCTTAGACTCGTAAGTCTTGGTGACAGAACCCTCTAAAAGCTAGAAATTGAAATCGAAATAATCGGAAATCGGAAAACAAGGCAGTTGAAAATAACGAACTAGGAGAATTCACCAAATAGCAAGAAATACGAAATAAACAAAAAAAAGAAATAAACGAAAAATTGAAAGAACAACATTCACCGTGCGTAGCTCCCCGGCAACGGCGCCAAAATTTGACAGGTCGTCGTCGGTACCTGCAAATTTAAATTTATAATTCCTTGCTCTTGGCTATGAGTTAGTACAGCGGTAAGCAAGGGTCGAACCCTAGGGAGCTAGATGGTTACTTGTTGTTCTGTAAAAAGGAAACAATTGGATTTGTAAGAGATTTGGAAACAAGTGTAAACTAGGAAATAAACGAGATATGACAATCAGATGGAATATTCAGACTAGGGTTTCTATTGTGACTTGTTATCCTTGACTACTAACGATCTAATTCAGTGTTTCTAAGTGTGGTCGTCCCGACAAAGGTGACTTACCGAATAACCCGACAAAGGTGTTATGCCACAACCTAACCCGACAAAGGTGAAAGGATTCTAATTCTCTCCTAAATTAAACAACCCGACAAAGGTGTTATTTAACCTAGATGTGCTATCTACCCAAACGACAAAGTATTAAGAAGATAATAATGATAGAAATATTGATCAACTAAGCTTTGCGACAAAGCATCCACCTAGTCTAGCAATAATTCGCAATATAGGCACGAGAATTAGTAAAACATGAATAGCATTAAAAACGAAGTCTCAAACAATAGTCACAATGTATAAAACCCTAGCCCGAATAAAGGACTTAGCTACATATGGCCATGAAAATAGAATACAAAAATAAAGGAAGAAAGAATGTCTTCTCTATTGCCGAACGCAGGAGGAGAAACCGGGCCGGAGTGATGAAGAATGGAGAGCTCGAATTTGGGATGAAGGGATGTTGTAGGATGCTTTGAAAGGTTGAGGAGAGGCTGTATTTATAGTGTAGAATGGGGCTTCGAAGTTTCCAAATTGAGGTTGGCCCATAAACGGTTTTAGGAAACATGTCCTAAAACCGACTTTGCTTGATCTTCAAGTTAACTTCTTGTGCAAGTCTTCCAGCATCTTCTAGGGCCTTCCAGAACCTGCTGGGAACTTCATGGAAGCCTCTAAACCGCCTCACTCGAGCCCACTGACTAGGCCCAACGCGCGGGGCCTTCAATCGTCGTTTTGCTCATCTCGGCCAATCCCGCTCGTGCGTTTTGTCTGTTAAGTGATGTCGTCCAAGTCATTTGTCATTTCGATCACTTTGGTCGAGCCAGATTTGCTAGATTCGTTCGTTTGGTCGAGCAACTTGGATTCAGTGCTGGTCTGCTCGACAGGGCCTTCGGGCGCTGGCCTGGAACTCTGCTCGGCTGCTCCTGGGCCATTCCACTCGTGCGTTCTCCTTGGCTTGGTGACATTATCCGACTTGTTTTCCATTTTGAGCAACTTGGTCGAGTCAGATTTGTCATCGGAGTCCGTCTGGTCGAGCGACTTGATTTTGGTGCCTATCAGCGCGCTCGGGGCCTTACTGGGGCCGAGAATCTGCCGCCAACCGGTCGGGTGGATTTGGTGCCGCTTTCCCACCCGGTCGGGTGAAACCTCCATTGTGCTGTTTTTGGCATGAAATGCCGTCTTTTAAGCGCGTTTCCTCCTAGAGCTTCCGAAGCACCTGAAATGCAAAACAACACTAAGAAGTAACTGTTTGCATGATAAAGTGCCGGAATTGGTGGGATTTGATGACTCGATGAGTCGTATAAATACGGCTCATCAGTGAGTAACGCCAGTTCCTCGCTTACTCCATTGGTGGATTCATCGTCTAGCACAGTCTCAGCCTTTAAGCCTACAGATTTGACTTTGGGTTGCACAACAGTCAGGTGTTGCAGTTCATAAGTGCATAGGTTGCCAATCAACTCTTTCCAGCTCATGGTCTTTGTATTGTTTGCCTCTTCTATAGCAGTCACCTTCATGGCAAATCGTTTAGGCAAAGATCTCAGAATCTTTTGCACAACCTTCTCTTCGGGTAGAGCTTCACCAAGGGTAGATGCCTCATTCACAAACCTGGCGTTAAAGTCCTTGATGGATTCATCCTCCTGCATCTTTAGCTCCTCAAACCTGGATGTCAACATCTGAATCCTGGACTGTTTCACCTTGTCAGTTCCTTCAAAGTGAGTGGACAAGGTATCCCAAGCCTCCTTAGCGCTTTCACAGTTCAGGATGAGTTTAAAAATTGACTCGTCTACAGCTGAGAAGATGGCATTTAGTGCTTTGGCATTTCCCATAGCGAGATGCTTCTCCTGTTCAGACCATTCTGCTTCTGGCTTAGGAACAATCTTTCCGTCATCAGTTGCCAGTAAAGGAGGGTTCCAGCCAGTTAACACAGATCTCCATGCTTTCTCATCCACATTTTTGATGAACGCCTTCATCCTGGCTTTCCAGTAGCCATAATTAGGCCCTTCTAACAGCACTGGGCGAGTAGTGCTTTGTCCTTCCTTGATGCTCATCTTAGAACAGTAGCTAGCTTCCCAAGATCAAACTCCGTATGTTGAGAACCTGCTCTGATACCAATTGAAATAGCTACGCGTTAGATGAGCTCAACTGTACCAGCTAGATGAAGGTCACCTTGTGGTACAGTTGGTTGCACAGACTAAGATAATCAAAATGAAATGCAGAACAGTAAAGGACACAAGACACTTGGTGACCCAGTTCGGCTCAATGTAGCCTACGTCTGGGGGACTTCTCCCAAGTCCAAGGAACAATCCACTATTGCGGTATATAGTAAAGATTGACGTTTGAACAGTCTTCCAAACTACTGATCCCCTATACTACTCTCCAAGTGAATTGGGTGATCTAAGCTTCCCTTAGATCCGAAGACTCCCGTCTTGTACGTCCAGACCTCCTCCCGAGGCTGATACAGTTGAATCTACCACAGCAGATTCTCTTGGCAGTGATGGTCGTCTTTTGTGTAAGTCGAACTACAAGTACAGGACAGTACAGTGCGGCGACAACACCACTTGAACTCTGGAAGAAGTTGAGCGCAGCAACAATGTATGAGTTCAAGTAAATAAGGCAAGTTGCTTACCAACTTGCGGCCTCAATCCTTTGATGAATGCTTGACGACTCAAAGCATTGGATCACGAATTCAGCTCACAGATTGAAGGCTCCTTCACACGTCGTCTCTCTCAAGTGTTGCACACGAAATAATGAGCCCTAGCCTCCTTTATATAGCCGTGTGATTCTAGGGTTTTGTTCTTCAAAAACCCTAGATAAGATATGGAAAGATTTCGGATGATATCTGATCTTGATCTGCATATCTTTATCTCTTAAGAATAGGTTTTGATGATGTGGCAGTCGGATATATTTGATTGAGAACATCTGATTGAAAAACTAGGTGATGTGTTGATTTTTCGAAACTGAAAGATCTGTGCTGATTTTTCGAAACTGAAACAGAGATCTTGCACAGATGCTAGCACAGATCACTTTGACATCTTCTTGTACAGATTCTTGTTTTGCCTAGATGGCACTTTATGCTCCAACAAATATAATCAGTCGCTTGTAGCTGATTTTAGTGTGGAAGCGAGCTTCAAGAGAGATGAAGAGCGAGGAACTGTCGATGTCCCTTTTTGAGATTCCCCTGACCTCTCGTCCCTAAAGGCAGTAATTTAATTAATAAAGATGGTAGTATTGTATATAACATTCGTATATAGAATTGGTAGCGTATACAATATTCGTATATAAAATTAGTAGCATTTATATAACATTCGTATATAAAATTCGACTCTTACTATTGATACGAACTTTAGTTATAGATCTACGCATTTTACAATTACATGTCAATTCCATTGTCATTGCGCTACGAATTATATGTATTAATCTACGCATTTTATCCAACTTAGTATGCTACGAATTCTACGTCGACAACTACGAATTAAACAGTTACATGGCCGCTTCTCCTATACACTGCTATACAAATTATATGTATTAATCTACGCATTTTAATCAATTACTTAGAACATGTAGTAGCGAATATAAATGACAAGATGCGATGACTTGTGAGTGCCGATACTTCCGAATTACAAAATCGACTAGTCGATTGATATGGGATCATATCATTCTAATCAACTCATGACTACTACGAATTTTATTTGTAACTGCTACGTATTTTAGTCGCAAAGCACCAACACATGTCTGCTACGAATTTTGTTTTGTAATTGCTACGCATTTTAGTCTTAAAGCACCAACACATGACTGCTGCGAATTTTGTTTGTAATTGCTACGCATTTTAGTGGCAAAACACCAACATATGACTGCTACGAATTTTGTTAGGGATTGCTACGCATTTTGGTTGTAAAGCACCAACACATGATTCCTACGAATTTTGTTTGTAATTCCTACGCATTTTAGTCGTAAAGTACCAAAACATGACTCATACGAATTTTGTTTGTAATTACTACGTATTTTAGTCTCAAAGCACCAACACATAAGTGTGACGATATAGCCACAAAACACACTCATACTCTTTTGCAACTTCAATATCCTGCTTTTAAATGGTCTCTACAGCGATATGGTGCTAGATGACAGGCTTATACCTGATCACATTTCGCTTTTAAATGTTGCTAGTGCAGCTGGTCGATTTTTTTTGTATAAAAGAGATTCTTTTCATTGTTCAATCTACAGATTATTTAAGGAAGTTCAGATCGGAGCAGAAGGCATCGACATCGTTTCAGAGATCAAATCAAACAGCAATCGGAGATCAAAGACGAAAGACGTTCGATATGCAAATTAAACGCGAGGATCGAAATAAAATAGGAGAAGCGCCGCGGAAAAATAGGATCTTAACTAAAATTAATAAAGTCTAATGACGAAAATACCCCGAATTATAATTTTATTTCTTAAATAAATATAAATTAATTGGCTAAATCATAACCTTAGAATAATCAATCAGACGTTTGACATTTTTTCTTATTTCTCACCAAAGATGACATTTCTCATTTGATCCCAACTCGACAAGAACAATGATAATTGGTTTGTGTTATTTCTTTGTCCTACAAATTAAAAAAAAGGGAAAAGTACAATTTAAGGACCTGAACTATCACCATTTTCCAACTTGTGTGCTGAACTATAAAAACTTCCAAACAAAGGGCGAACTATCAAACAATTTTTCAAACAAGGGGCACCGTCTAACGCAGTTAGGATTTTTACTAACGCCGTCCAACAGCGTTAACTCCGTTCCGTTAGTTAATAAAATAAAAAATATTTAAAAATTTTCAAATTGCGAAACTTTTTAAAAATTGTTACAAAGTTATAAAAAATTTAATTTTAAATAAAAATAATATAAAATTTTTGAAAAATAAAAATTAGAAACTTCAAAAAAAATTAAACAAAATGAAAAATATTTTAAAATTTTTGTTACAAAGTTCCCCTGCAAATAATTCAAGAAAATATTAATTATTGTTCCTATCTAGTTTGACCTATATAAGAGGTATTAGGGATAATAAAAAATTATCCTTTTCATTAAAAATTAAAGTTTTCAATTTTTTATAATTTATATAAATTCGTTTAATTTTTTAACATTTTTTAAAAATTTGGCCATTTTATATTATTTTATTAACTAACGGAACGGAATTAACGCCGTCCAACGGCGTAAGTGAAAACCCTAATGTCGTTAGACGGTGCCCCTTGTTTGGAAAATTATTTGATAGTTTGCCAATTGTTTGGAAGTTTTTATAGTTCAGCCCATAGTTTGAAAAAATGGTGATAGTTCAGGTACTCAAACTAAATTTTTCCCTTAAAAATTCATATAATGAATAATTTTGTCACATTGGCCTCATTAAGGTACCGATCCAACCTCAAGCCTTGCCCTAAACCTGGTCTGATCTGAAGTCCGTTCTAAACCCTGTCTCCATAATCCGATGCTTGATTTTGAAGTCGGGCCGGAACCTAACCCGATGCTTCACTTGAACGCGTTATATAGTAAATTGAGTTGTGGTTATGGAGATGAGAGTCTGGTTCCTGTGAGAAGTGTCAAATTGGTGAGAAATGAGAACTAATCTCATCCTTCCATTTCATTTAATTAATGGTCCTGATTAAATCTAAATCAAATCAAATCACGCTAATTAGTAGATTAAAAAACGAATTAAGGGTAGTTTAGTCCAATCAGTCGACGACGCTAATCAACTCTATCGCCGATAAGTCGACGACGCTAATCAACCCTATCGCCGATTAGTCCAATCAGCCGACGACATTATTTAGTTGATTTCTCCGATCAGTTGATGACGCTAATCAACCCTATCGCCGGAGAAAAACCAGTCTGATTTCCCTGGGGAAGATGAAGGTGTCGCGCGTCCCACGCTGACATTAAGTTCTCCGCGCCCAAAGAAGACATTAACTTGTTAATGTCTTCTTTGGGCGCGGCGAACTTAATGTCTTGTTTGGGCGCGCTCACTTGAGATGCTACGAATTATCCTTTGAAAAGCTACGAATTATGTATATAATTGCTACGAATTATCCTTTGACAATGTACCAAAACATGATTGCTACGAATTATCCTTTGCAAAGGTACCAAATATAATACTACGAATTTTGTATGTAATTACTACGAATTATAAATTATAATTCGTAGCTTTTCAAAGGATTATTCGTAGCACGGCCGCGCGCCCCACGCTCACATTACTGAGCCGCGCCCAATGTGATCATTAACAAGTTAATGTAAAGGCTGGGTGCGGCGCTAATGTTAAGGCTGGGCACGCGGCAAGTCCGATTACCGTTCATCTTTCCCAAAAACGCAAACGTAGAATGGTGTCGACTGATGCAGACGAATTGTCCGATTCCGAGCAGTTCCATGGGCGATGACGAAGGTTCTCATTCCGATCGTGGCCAGCCGAACGTCGAACGGTAATGGTTCTCAATGAAGGCGTGGGCACTATTATCATAGTGGACAGCAACACCAATTAGACCACGTTTGTATGTCTTCTGACTGCTAGCCATGTTCTGTCTCCATGTAATTGATGCTCTGGCCTCAGATCAGATTCGTTTGAGAACATTCATTTGAATTAAAAAAAAACATGGCACTTGATAGTTTTTGGTTTGACAATCTTCTTTGGAAGAAATAGAATGCACGGAGTAAAGACATTTTCAACTTTGCTGGACTCCTCCACCAGCTTGGATTCCACATATCAAAGCTGGGATATATATATATATAGGGGCGCGGTCATATGTGAACTCTTCTTAGGCTATGAACGTGTGAATCAATCTGGACCATTGGATCATATTGATCTAATGGTTGAGATTTAAAGGTAGTGGGATTTTACTGTTTGCTTTTTACTGTTGGTAGTGGGATTTTACTATTTATTTTTTGATTTTGTTGGATTTTTGGTTGTGGGACACATGGCGCACCCACAAAGCACGGGGGGTTTGGATGTGTGGCTGAGATGAGTTCACACGTTCATAGCCTAAGAAGTGATTCACATTTGAGCGCGCCCCTATATATATATGGGTTGTTAAAGTGTTATGTGTTACTTTATTGTGCACCTTTAGATCTTTTTGATCTAAAGGTTCAGATTCATTTTGCACTTTCGTCTTTTAGGTAAAAGACAAAAGTGCAAAATGACAAACAACTTGGTCACTTTTTGACTTTTATTTTGTACTTTGACTTTATTTTGCACCTTTAGATCATTTGATCTAACGGATGAGATTGATGTAACACATAACACATTAAGAAGGGTGTAACATTTGAGCGCTCCTCTATATGGGCGCGCTCAAATGTTATGGGTTGTTAAAGTGTTATGTGTTACTTTATTGTGCACCTTTAGATCTTTTGATTTAAAGGTCCAGATTACATCTTGCACTTTCGTCTTTTAGGTAAAAGACAAAAGTGCAAAATGACAAACAACTTGGTCACTTTTTGACTTTTATTTTGCACTTTAACTTTATTTTGCACCTTTCGTGATGGAGCCAGATTTGATCTTAGTAAGTCAAATTTGCATGTTTATGAGTTGAAATTAATTGTTATAATATTGTTTGTAGTAGGACATACACCATGTTTTGAATGATCAGTATCTAACTTTTTTCTCTTGAATGGATCCGAGCCTGCATTGATCACATAGATGTGGCTGATGCTTTTGATGAAGTTGATCAGAAGAGCTTGAGGTGGTTGAAAGTCTGATTAGAGGCAGACAGACATGAGTACAACCTTTAGTTAGCTTGTTAAGGCTTTGTCTGCAACTCATTTTGTTATAATTGGTGAGCCCAGCAACTCCATTTATTTGTTGATTAAAGTTTTTCTCTGTCACATTCCATTCACGGAATGGGTGCGACTGCTCTGTTCTGTAAAACCTACTACATCTTCTAATACATATATGACTTCTTAATGCCACTTTTTTGTCTCATATGCAAGGCATTCTGAAAATCAGATGATGAAGTAGGAGGGATCAGTGGGTTGGGAAGTGTTGTTGTGACTACGTCGTCGGCTATCCAGAAGATGGGCTTTTGGAGCTACTAGAGGCCAGAGGGATGTTTGCTCCTTGCCCAGCAAGTAGTTTTACATGATGATCGGAAGACCCTGCATTGGTGAAGACTTTGTGCGCATAACTTGTAGCTCTGTTTGTAATATTGGAGTACGTGTCAGTCTGTGTACTGAATAAAACTTATGTTCACCAAATAACTATTGAGTTCACATAATAATAGTTGTGTTCACCAAATAACTATTGAGTTCACAGAATAATGGTTGTGTTCACTAAATAACGACTGTATTCACTAAAACTTATGTTTACTAAATAAGTACCGAGTTCACAGAATAATGGTTGTGTTCACTAAATGAACATAAGAATTGTATAGTGAACTTTATAATTGCATTGTCACCATTTGATGAACTCTATATGTGTATTGTGAACTTTATATGGGCAAATGTGATATTTATCTGCTCAAAACAACATACATGATCTTCAAATTTTTTGTGTTCTTTGTGAATACTGTGTCACTTTTGACAAAGAAGCCGATATTCACACTTAGTGAACTTTAGAATTTTATAATGAACTTTATAATTTTCTTGCCAATATTTAATGAACTCTATATATATATAGAGGAGTGTTCAAATGAGGACACCCAAATTTGGTAAGGACGTAGGGACAAATCTCATCCATTAGATCATCATCCATCTAACCCCCCGTGCTTTGTGGGCGCGCCACGTGTCCAAGTTCCCAAAATCCAATAAAGCAAATAGTAAAACCCACTACCAAAAAGCAAATAGTAAAACCCACTACCACATGTGACACGTGGCAGCTTGTGGATCATTGGATGAACCTCATCCAATGACCAAGATTAGTCCCTACACCCTCACCATAAGACATGTCCTCAATTGAACGCCCCCCTATATATATATATATATATATAGAGGAGTGTTCAAATGAGGACACCCAAATTTGGTAAGGACGTAGGGACAAATCTCATCCATTAGATCATCATCCATCTAACCCCCCGTGCTTTGTGGGTGCGCCACGTGTCCAAGTACCCAAAATCCAATAAAGCAAATAGTAAAATCCCACTACCAAAAAGCAAATAGTAAAACCCACTACCACATGTGACACGTGGCAGCTTGTGGATCATTGGATGAACCTCATCCAATGGCCAAGATTAGTCCCTACACCCTCACCATAAGACATGTCCTCAATTGAACGCCCCCTATATATATATATATATATATGAGAGGAGTGTTCAAATGAGGACATCCAAATTTGGTAAGGACGTAGGGACAAATCTCATCCATTAGATCATCATCCATCTAACCCCCGTGCTTTGTGGGTGCGCCACGTGTCCAAGTACCCAAAATCCAATAAAGCAAATAGTAAAATCCCACTACCAAAAAGCAAATAGTAAAACCCACTACCACATGTGACACGTGGCAGCTTGTGGATCATTGGATGAACCTCATCCAATGGCCAAGATTAGTCCCTACACCCTCACCATAAGACATGTCCTCAATTGAACGCCCCCCTATATATATATATATATAGGGTCTGGTTCGGGTGAGAACCACCGTTTAAGTTACAAACTAAGAACCAATCTAGTTCGTTGATTTGAAAATGTTAATGGATAAGATAAATTGCTAATAATAGATAATAAATACACATTATCTCATTTAAGTTATTCAAAATAACTGATTAAGGGTAATACGGGAATTATATAAATTTTATTAATTAATTAAATCATTAGATATATGCGTCAGTTTCCTAAATTTAAGGCCATCGTTTTATTATTTGATTTGATTCTTTATTTATTTCGTTTTTAATTAATTAATTTATATTCATATTTTGTATCCAAAAAATTTGAAAGTTCGTCTATGAACTTTGAAAGTTCGTTCATGAATTTTGAAAGTTCGTCTATGAGCCTTGAAAGTTCGTTCACGAATTTGGAAAGTTCATCCTCGAATTTTGAAAGTTCGTCAACAAATTACTGAAAGTTCGAGTCTTCGATCCGTTAAGTTCATCTAAAGGGACCAAAATTTGTCTAAAAGGGTACAAAATTTGAACTTTTAATACATGAAGTTTGTCTGCAGGATACAAAAATAGAGTTATTTTATTGAAAAGCCACGAACTTTATATTGAAATGCACGAACTTTGTACTGAAAAGCCACGAACTTCGTACTGAAAAGCCACGAACATAATTTGACAAACCAAAGTACACCACACTATGGATTTAAATATCATCAATTAACATCCCCTCCAGCTTTTAAGTGCAGAAGCAGTTGGCATACTCGTGCAGTACATACGAAATTTTAATTTCAACAGCTCAAACATCTACCTAAATGGCTAAATCACCATTGACCATATATTCAGGTTCAAATATTCACAGAAAAATAGAAAGAAAAAAAAGAAGAAGAAGAAGAAGCAAAGATAAACACATCATCATCAATTCTTTATGGTCTCACCTATGGAGCATTTCATCAAACAATAAGGCTGCATCCTACCTATCATCATCAACTTTAACTCCCTTCTTCAAAGCCTCACCGACTGCACAAACAATTTTGTCAGTGGAGCCGCAAGTGGACGTCGCAAGTCGACTTGATCCATTTATCTGGTTTTCAATGCCGCAAGTCGCTGTCGAAATCGAAACCCTAGCTTCTGTCAGTGGAGCCGACGGCAGCAGCAACAAACGAAAATCGCATCCTTCGACGAGCCAGACAAGCTACCTCCATCGTCAGGCAATCCTCCGCAGCGTTGGCTGTTCCTCCTCCGAAGCCGTCTCAGATCAAAACGTGATAAGGATATTCGATAGAACCAAACGGTGACTTCAAAATCGGAGGATTCAAAAACGGAGAAAACGAAGAAGAAGGAATTCATAATTGTCGACTTGATTTTTCAATGGGTAGACTAATTTTTGCAGGATATCAACATCGTGATGACTGATGAGAGTTTTAGGGTTTCACCGTAAAGGAAACCAACATTTTATTTTAATTGATATGTGACAATTACTTTTGTAACCTCCTAATAACTTGGATTAGCTTAATTTGTGAAAATATTATAATCATTGGATCATTTAATCGTGTGGACCATATTGGTTCTTAGTGTGTAACTTAAATAGTGGTTCTCATTTGATCCGCTCCCTATATATATATATATATATATAGAGGAGTGTTCAAATGAGGACACCCAAATTTGGTAAGGACGTAGGGACAAATCTCATCCATTAGATCATCATCCATCTAACCCCCCGTGCTTTGTGGGTGCGCCACGTGTCCAAGTACCCAAAATCCAATAAAGCAAATAGTAAAATCCCACTACCAAAAAGCAAATAGTAAAACCCACTACCACATGTGACACGTGGCAGCTTGTGGATCATTGGATGAACCTCATCCAATGGCCAAGATTAGTCCCTACACCCTCACCATAAGACATGTCCTCAATTGAACGCCCCCCTATATATATATATATATATATATATATATAGAGGAGTGTTCAAATGAGGACACCCTCTTAGGGTGAGGACGTAGGGACAAATCTCATCCATTAGATCATCATCCATCTAACCCCCCGTGCTTTGTGGGTGCGCCACGTGTCCAAGTACCCAAAATCCAATAAAGCAAATAGTAAAATCCCACTACCAAAAAGCAAACAGTAAAATCCACTACCACATGTGACACGTGGCAGCTTGTGAATCATTGGATGAACCTCATCCAATGGCCAAGATTAGTCCCTACACCCTCACCATAAGACCCGTCCTCAATTGAACGCCCCCCTATATATATATATATATATATATATATATATATATATATATATATATAGATATATATATATATAGGAGTGTTCAAATGAGGACACCCAAATTTGGTAAGGACGTAGGGACAAATCTCATCCATTAGATCATCATCCATCTAACCCCCCGTGCTTTGTGGGTGCGCCACGTGTCCAAGTACCCAAAATCCAATAAAGCAAATAGTAAAATCCCACTACCAAAAAGCAAATAGTAAAACCCACTACCACATGTGACACGTGGCAGCTTGTGGATCATTGGATGAACCTCATCCAATGGATTACATTAGTCCCTACACCCTCACCATAAGACATGTCCTCAATTGAACGCCCCTATATATATATATATATATATATATATATATATATATATATATATAGGGGCGCGCTCAAATGAGAACTCTTCTTAGGCTAAGAACATGAGAACCATTTTGCACCTTTGGATCAAATGATCTAAGGGTGTAGATTGATTTTGCACTTTTGTCTTATAAGTAAAAGACAAAAGTGCAAAATAGTAAAAGCAGAAAGTGCATAGTAAAAAGCAGAAAATGCATAGTAGATGATGTGGTGCATTTTGGACCACTCATTTCAACAAAATGAGTGGTTGAGAATGATTCTCATTTTCTTAGCCTAAGAAGTGATTCACATTTGAGCGCTCCTCTATATATATATATATATATATATGAGTGTTCAAATGAGGACACCCAAATTTGGTAAGGACGTAGGGACAAATCTCATCCATTAGATCATCATCCATCTAACCCCCCGTGCTTTGTGGGTGCGCCACGTGTCCAAGTACCCAAAATCCAATAAAGCAAATAGTAAAATCCCACTACCAAAAAGCAAATAGTAAAACCCACTACCACATGTGACACGTGGCAGCTTGTGGATCATTGGATGAACCTCATCCAATGGCCAAGATTAGTCCCTACACCCTCACCATAAGACATGTCCTCAATTGAACGCCCCCCTATATATATATATATATATATATATATATAAATAGAGGAGTGTTCAAATGAGGACACCCTCTTAGGGTAAGGACGTAGGGACAAATCTCATCCATTAGATCATCATCCATCTAACCCCCCGTGCTTTGTGGGCGCGCCACGTGTCCAAGTTCCCAAAATCCAATAAAGCAAATAGTAAAACCCACTACCAAAAAGCAAATAGTAAAACCCACTACCACATGTGACACGTGGCAGCTTGTGGATCATTGGATGAACCTCATCCAATGGCCAAGATTAGTCCCTACACCCTCACCATAAGACATGTCCTCAATTGAACGCCCCTATATATATATATATATATATATATATATATATAGGATTTGGATCATGTACAAAGTGATATTTACGGTACAAAGTACAAAGTAATTAAAACCGTTTGATCTAAATTTTTGATGGCTGAGATTTAATTAATTAAAATCAGATTTACATATTAACTAATATATTCTAGGGATTTGATTGTAATTAAACACCTCATACTAACCCCGTTAACATCCGTTAACATCCAAAAATATCGTCCTAATATCTTTCAAAATCACTTATACGATTCGAGCGCATCATTCGTGTATGAACCCTAACCTCATCCATCAACCGATTTCCAACTTTGATTCTGGTAAATTCAGCAATTCATCTTGCCATCGTCTTCGATCTACACGACCCAATCGAGACCAAATTGTAGTCGGATCCTCCTCCGCCTCGCATCGTAGTTCGTCTGATTGTTGATTTGGGGGAAGCTAGGGTTGTGATAGCAGTGGTTCGGCGAATTCAGTTTGAGGGCAAATTGGTAATGGACTTCGAGCCATGTGATAGCAGTGGTGAGTTGAGCGTTTTGAAAATAAAGTTGTGATTTTTATTAAATTTCGTATTGGGTTGTAGATGTATGTGTGTCAAGTCTTCGGTTTTGTTCTGTGTACCTAGATGATTATTGCATTTTGGGTTTGTTTTTGTTGTCTGGAGTTGGAAATTAGCTTGATACAAGGCATAACACGTTGCTTTAGTTTTGTTATCAGTGGAATATATAGTTATTTATAGTTGTATTGTCAACATTTGATGAACTCTACATTTGTATTCTGAACTTCAGACGAGCTAATGAACTTTAAATGCTTATTGTGAACATTATGCTAGCTCAATTGTTTAATTTTCATACATGAAAACAGTTCAGTATAATATCAACATTACCAAACAGATCCTATCCAAACACTTAATGAAGTAAGAATTGTATAGTGAACTTTATAGTTGCATTGTTACCATTGATGAACTCTACATTTGTATTATGAACTTTACATGAACTTTATAGTTGCATTTCACTTATTTACATGAAAACAGTTCCGTATATTGTCAACATTACCAAACAGATCTCATCCAAACACTTAATGAACGTAAGAAGTGTATATTGAACTTCACATTTGATTTGTTAATATTTGATGAACTCTATGTTTGTATTGTGAACTTTATATAAGCTAGGTGAATTTTATCGGCTTATTGTGAACTTTATGCTAACTCAATTGTTTAGCTCCATTTACCTACATGAAAATAGTTCAGCTAATTGTCAACATTACCAAATAGATCTCATACAAACACTTAATGAACATAATAAGTGTATAGTGAACTTTATACTTGTAATGTCAACATTTGATGAACTCTACGTTGTATTGTGAACTTTATATAAGCTAGATGAATTTTATCTGCTCACTGTGAACTTTATACTAACTCACTTATTTGGCTTCATTTACATACATGAAAACGGTTCAGCTAATTGTCAACATTACCAAACAGATTTCATACAAACACTTAATGAATGTAAAAAGTGTTCACATAATACAAATTGTATTCACTAAACAACATCAGTTCCTTTGTGCTAGCCAATGTCCACATAGGTACCATGGAACCTGACTTCCATACTTGTTTGTAGTAAACCAGCGCAAGTCTTCATCTTTGAGACCCAAACACTGAAGAATATGCAATTTTGCTGCACTCACATACACTGTATTGCGCAAAGCACAAGCAACTTCTAAGAAAAGCCACTCCTTCCAAACGACCTGAACGCAGCTACAGTTTAGTGAACAATGCAAAATCATTTAATTATTTGATGAACGCAGTAACCATTTAATGAACGCAGCTACAGTATGAACAATGCAAAACCCAATAATAAGCCATCAAATATTTGATGAACGCAGTAACCATTTAATGAACGCAGTAACTATTTAATGAACGCAGCTACAGTTTGGTGAACAATGCAAAACCCAAAAATAAGCCATCAATTATTTGATGAACGCAGTAACCATTTAATGAACGCAGTAAATATTTAATGAACGCAGCTATAATTTAGTGAACAATGCAAAACCCAAAAATAAGCCATCAATTATTTGATGAACGCAGTAACCATTTAATGAACGCAGTACCTATTTAATGAACGCAGCTACAGTTTGGTGAACAATGCAAAACCCAAAAATAAGCCATCAATTATTTGATGAACGTAGTAACTATTTAATGAACGCAGTAACAACATATAATTGAAAGAATCAAATCACATAACTCAATCCATCACCAGATCGAACAAACAATCAGTCACCAAGGCACAAAAACAAAGTCAAAACTAAATTTCCACGCATGAACACATCGAGTTTCAAGATCAGAGCACCAGAACCACGGATCAAAACAAGAATCAATCATCAATAATTGCCTGCCTTCTTACCTTCTTACCCACCCCGAACTAGCCGAACCACATGAAGCCCAGTCGCGTTTTTCCATCCTACAGTCTAAACGAACATGTCGGAATCGCCGTAAACAGCGTCGGAAGTCTTGTTGGTCTTCGAAATGAAGCCGCGGAAGTGGTCGCCGGAAGTCTCGTTGGTCGTCGAAATCAAAAGCTAGGTTTTGCCGTATGGTTGTTGGGTGAGATAATCCCTAAGAACGACTAACATGGAAATAAAATAATAATAATAATCTCCTAATTACCCCTGCATCCTTATTAAAACATAACGGAGATTTAACTTCGGTTAAATCTATAAGGTTAATCTTAACCATTAATCTAATTAAATCAACCATCCTAATTACTTTGTACTTTGTACTCTAAAAGCACTTTGTACCTGAACCGCCCCCTATATATATATATATATATATATAGAGGAGCGTTCAAATGAGGCACTCAAATTAGAATGAGACTGTGAGGCACGATCTCAACCACACATCTAACCCCCCCGTGCTTTGTGGGCGCGCCACGTGGCAAATAGTAAACCCACTACCAACAGTAAAAAGCAAAAAGCAAATAGTAAAATCCCACTACCACATCTTTAAATCTCAACCATTAGATCAATATCATCAATGGCCAAGATCATGCCTTACAGCCTCATTCTACCAACCATGCCTCAACCGAGTGCTCCCCTATATATATATATATATATAGAGGAGCGCTCAAATGTGAATCACTTCTTAGGCTAAGAACATGAGAATCATTCTCAGCCACTCATTTTGTTGAAATGAGTGGTCCAAAATGCACCACATCATCTACTATGCATTTTCTGCTTTTTACTATGCACTTTCTGCTTTTACTATTTTGCACTTTTGTCTTTTACCTATAAGACAAAAGTGCAAAATCAATCTACACCCTTAGATCATTTGATCCAAAGGTGCAAAATGGTTCTCATGTTCTTAGCCTAAGAAGAGTTCTCATTTGAGCGCGCCCCTATATATATATATATATATATATATATATAGGGGAGCACTCGGTTGAGGCATGGTTGGTAGAATGAGGCTGTAAGGCATGATCTTGGCCATTGATGATATTGATCTAATGGTTGAGATTTAAAGATGTGGTAGTGGGATTTTACTATTTACTTTTTGCTTTTTACTGTTGGTAGTGGGTTTACTATTTGCCACGTGGCGCGCCCACAAAGCACGGGGGGGTTAGATGTGTGGTTGAGATCGTGCCTCACAGTCTCATTCTAATTTGAGTGCCTCATTTGAACGCTCCTCTATATATATATATATATATATATATATATATATATATAGGAGCGCTCAAATGAGGCAGCAAAATTAGAATGAAACTGTGAGGCACGATCTCAACCACACATCTAACCCCCCGTGCATTTGTGGCGCGCCACGTGTCCCAAATAGTAAACCCACTAACTTTTGAAAAGTCAACAATTGCGACTGACACGTGGCTTCGCCACGTGCCTCGGATCAATTCCACAGACGGCCGAGATCGTGCCTCTCTGCCTCATTCTACCAATTTGCCTCAACCGAATGTCCCCTATATATATATATATAGAGGAGTGTTCAAATGAGGACACCCAAATTTGGTAAGGACGTAGGGACAAATCTCATCCATTAGATCATCATCCATCTAACCCCCCCGTGCTTTGTGGGTGCGCCACGTGTCCAAGTACCCAAAATCCAATAAAGCAAATAGTAAAATCCCACTACCAAAAAGCAAATAGTAAAACCCACTACCACATGTGACACGTGGCAGCTTGTGGATCATTGGATGAACCTCATCCAATGGCCAAGATTAGTCCCTACACCCTCACCATAAGACATGTCCTCAATTGAACGCCCCCCATATATATATATATATCCCTAGGATATGGATCATATACAAAGTGGTAAGTTCAGTAAAAAATAAAAAGTGATATGTATCATTGGATTAGATTATCTAATGGCCCATATTTTTCCGTGATTTAATAATTATATTTAAATTAATCGATTAAATATGGGCATTAACGTAATCTTATCATAAAATAAACAGAGTTAGGGGGTCGATTAAAACGGAACTTTCAGATCTGCTATTCCTCTATCTCTCCTCGATCCATCCGAATGGCTCAAGCTAGACATGCCGGACGATATCGTCAAGGCGACGGTATTCGCGCAGACGAGGCGAAAAGCGACGGCGGGGACGAAGTCGTGGGTGGTGGTGACGGAATCAGGCCAGCATATGGAGGAGGTCGGTTCAAATATGCTTGCCTCCTAATAATCCTGCGTTCCCCAAATATCAGTTGCGTTCCTCAAGATGCTCAAACACGGTAATTTCTGAACTAGGGTTTTGTAGTGGTTGATTAGATTTTGTTTTCGATCTGAAATTTGAAGTTTGGTTTTGATACCTGGGTTGTAGGGAGAGCTTGAGTTGGTGGGGTATTTGTGGTGGTGCTGGTGGCCTGAGATAGGCCAGATCAAAGGATGACATGAAAGCCTCCATCATCGAACTTTTGGGTCTGACCATAAATTTATCGCCGGCGACCGCTAATCAATCATTATTAGGCTGTAAATGGGTTTATATTTTGTTCCCCTCAATTTCACAACTTTCAGATCTTGAAATTTAATTTCTTTAAGACCAGCAATGTTTTGCAATTGATGCAGGTTTGAGCTTTACTGAAGCAGGTAGGAGGCTCAAGGATGCAATAAAGCTTTGGTTACACCAGCTATCATTTACTTGTTGAGTCTCTCTAGAAGTTTGTTTTTATTTTCTCAAGGAAAATGCTCCTATTTGAGTTGTTGATTTTTTTTTTTTGATAAGGAGTTGTTGATATTTGTTGAAGCTGGAGAAGTATATACTGTTTGATATGGTGATGTTGATGCACATGGAAATTTGTTGCTTTTTATGTATTTTAGTTTTGATGCCTACCACATTTATATGAAAGATTGTGTTCACCATTATAGTAGTTGTGGTCAACAAATAACAATTGTATTCACGATATAGTATGAGAGTTCAATAAATAACAATTGTGTTCACCATATAGTAGTTGTGTTTACAACATAATGTGGTTGGTCACAGAACATCATATACGAGACCTACGTTCGAAAGATAAAATTTTTGTTTAAATGATTGTGATGATGTTCACCAATAATAGTTGTGTTCGCATCATATACGAGACCTACGTTTAAAATTTTCATGGTTGATAATGTATTGTATTTTTGTTATCTGGTGGACTTGTATTAGGGCCGAGGCATTCAACGACTTTTAGTGCCATTCAGATGATGATTACTCACTGTTTTTTGTATTTGGTGAATATAGTTGTTATTATGTGAACATAATTTTTATTTTGTGAACATTGTTTTTACTATGTGAACACACTACTATTTGGTGAACATGGGTTAAGATCATGTGAGCACTATCATAATTTGATGAACAAAGTTTTAATTTGTAATCTGGTGAAAATGAAAAAAGACAATTAATATGAACACTAAGATAATTTGATAAACACAATTTTTTCCCCTCAAAATATAATGATACACACAGAAAATCACCACCAATATGAAAACAAGTCGATCCATTGTTTTCACTAGAAATCTATCAAGGTTCCAAAAGCGCGGTTAAATAAATCTTGTGAGATGTTCTAAAGCCAAACAGCAAGCGTCCGGGACGTACACAATGAGGGTCATCTGGCCATCAGGTGTAGCCGCAAGATAGTATACAGCAAAAATCAAATGAGCATATGAAAACATGGATAATATTCAATCAAGGAATTCACTTGTAGCTGTTCTGTAATGGAACACCTCCAATTCTCAATCTCACTGCAAGTCAGCTTCTTTGAAGGTCCTGAAGAGGATAACATACAAATAGTCAGAGACATGAGCTTGGAGTTGTTGCAACTAAACGCACAAAATAGATTCAACGTTGAGAGAAAAACGCACAAAATAGATTCAACGTTCACAAGTTGAGAGAAAAACGCACAAAATAGATTCAACGTTCACAAAGTAAACACCATGTTTCTGTATTAAAACTCCATACAAGTTGAGAGAAAAACGCACAAAATAGATTCAACGTTCACAAAGTAAACACCATGTTCCTGTAATAAAACACCACACAAGTTGAGAGAAAACGCACAAAATATGTTCAACGTTCACAAAGTAAACACCATGTCTTTTACTAAAACTCCATTTGGAACACCTGCCATTTGAGGAGAAGATGCAAGTTTTACCTGTTCACTAAATAAAACCAATATTCACCTCTCTAATCCTTGTAATCACCGCCTCCTATTCGCAACTTACATAACAACAATGTTGGCTTTTGCCCTGCAAATATATTTTGTGAGTGATGAATGTTATACTAATATGAGTTTTGCTGGCTTACATATCATCACTTACAAAATAAGCAATATATGAACATAACAAGATCAATATTCACAACATGGAAACAATGTTTGAAAAATAACACCACCAGCAGCCTCGTCTCCTCCATTTGCAAAACAACAACTGAATCAACACATCACAATTACACATTATTCCAACATCAAAATTCACAAAATCAAAAACCCCAATCTCAATAATCACTAATCACAGTTGAAACTACCTAGCTCAATTACCGAAAGCAGACCAACATAAGATTAGAACTTTATGATGCTAAATTCTAAATTGACTTACCCGGACAGTGATGAATGATTTTATCTTGAGAACATAGAAAAGATAAGCCACGGACGGAATGATTCGTACACTGCGGAAGTGGTGAACGTAATCTGGTGGACAATCCATGTCTCCGGTGGTTCAGATTTCGAAAGTGAGGAGGCTACGGAAGCCGAAGCCGAAGCCGTGAAGATCGGATTCGCACTCTGCTGAAGTTGTAAACCTAACCTGGTGGATAATCTCGTTTGTTACGACTAATAAGGAAATAAAATAATATAAATAATCTCCTAATTACCCCTCGATTTCTTTCAAATATAACGGAGGTTTAACGCCGGTTAAATTTGGATGGTTAATCTTAGCCATTAATTTAATTAAATCAACCATCCTGATTACTTTTTACTTTTTATTCTAAAAGGACTTTTTACCTGAACCATCCCCTATATCCATATATATATATATATAGAGGAGTGTTCAAATGAGGACACCCAAATTTGGTAAGGACGTAGGGACAAATCTCATCCATTAGATCATCATCCATCTAACCCCCCGTGCTTTGTGGGTGCGCCACGTGTCCAAGTACCCAAAATCCAATAAAGCAAATAGTAAAATCCCACTACCAAAAAGCAAATAGTAAAACCCACTACCACATGTGACACGTGGCAGCTTGTGGATCATTGGATGAACCTCATCCAATGGCCAAGATTAGTCCCTACACCCTCACCATAAGACATGTCCTCAATTGAACGCCCCCCTATATATATATATATATAGAGGAGTGTTCAAATGAGGACACCCAAATTTGGTAAGGACGTAGGGACAAATCTCATCCATTAGATCATCATCCATCTAACCCCCCCGTGCTTTGTGGGTGCGCCACGTGTCCAAGTACCCAAAATCCAATAAAGCAAATAGTAAAATCCCACTACCAAAAAGCAAATAGTAAAACCCACTACCACATGTGACACGTGGCAGCTTGTGGATCATTGGATGAACCTCATCCAATGGCCAAGATTAGTCCCTACACCCTCACCATAAGACATGTCCTCAATTGAACGCCCCCCTATATATATATATATAGAGGAGGGGGGCGTTCAATTGAGGACATGTCTTATGGTGAGGGTGTAGGGACTAATCTTGGCCATTGGATGAGGTTCATCCAATGATCCACAAGCTGCCACGTGTCACATGTGGTAGTGGGTTTTACTATTTGCTTTTTGGTAGTGGGATTTTACTATTTGCTTTATTGGATTTTGGGTACTTGGACACGTGACGCACCCACAAAGCACGGGGGGTTAGATGGATGATGATCTAATGGATGAGATTTGTCCCTACGTCCTTACCAAATTTGGGTGTCCTCATTTGAACACTCCTCTAAAATCCCACTACCAAAAAGCAAACAGTAAAATCCACTACCACATGTGACACGTGGCAGCTTGTGGATCATTGGATGAACCTCATCCAATGGCCCAGATTAGTCCCTACACCCTCACCATAAGACCCGTCCTCAATTGAACGCCCCCCTATATATATATATATAGGAGCGTTCAAATGAGGCAGCCAAATTAGAATGAGACTGTGAGGCACCATCTCACCCACTCATCTCAGCCGTCAAACTCATCTCAACGCGACACGTGTCCCACTTACTTTTGATTTTCTAAACCCAATAATCAATTACTATATATTATATAAGGGCATTTAAGTCTTTAACCAATTATCATCTCTCTCCTTACATCACATCTTTCATAATTAATTCATTTATTAATTGTTTCTCTCACCTAACATCTTTCTCTCTCATACACAAACCCATTATTTTTAAGTGCACCCTTATTTCATATGACATTACACCCTTATTTCATATGGCATTACACCCTTATTTCATATGACATGACACCCTTATTTCATATGACATGACACCCTTATTTCATATGACATTACACCCTTATTTCATATGACATTACACCCTTATTTCATATGGCAGTACACCCTTATTTCATATGACATTACACCCTTATTTCATATGGCATTACACCCTTGTTAAAAAAAATTCGTAAAAATATATCATTATTATATTATATAATAATCCCATACACTCTTTCATCATTAAAATAACTTTAATTAAACACACATACTCTCTTTCTTCATTAATTAATAACAATCCACATACTCTTTTTCTTCATTAATTACAACCCACTACTCTCTTTCCATCCCCAAATTACCCCTTTAATAATTCCCACCAACAAATACTTTTCCAATGACACGTCATCACAATGAGTGGCTCACGTGCTGCCTCACTGCCTCATTCTACCAACCATGCCTCAACCGAGTGCTCCCCTATATATATATATATATATATATATATATATATAGAGGAGCGTTCAAATGAGGCAAGCCAAATAAGAATGAGGCAGTGAGGCACGATCTCAACCACACATCTAACCCCCGTGCTTTGTGGGCGCGCCACGTGTCCAAATAGTAAACCCACTACCAACAGTAAAAAGCAAAAAGTAAATAGTAAAATCTCACTACCACATCTTTAAATCTCAACCATTAGATCAATATCATCAATGGCCAAGATCATGCCTTACTGCCTCATTCTACCAACCATGCCTCAACCGAGTGCTCCCCTATATATATATATAGGGGAGCACTCGGTTGAGGCATGGTTGGTAGAATGAGGCAGTAAGGCATGATCTTGGCCATTGATGATATTGATCTAATGGTTGAGATTTAAAGATGTGGTAGTGAGATTTTACTATTTACTTTTTGCTTTTTACTGTTGGTAGTGGGTTTACTATTTGGACACGTGGCGCGCCCACAAAGCACGGGGGGTTAGATGTGTGGTTGAGATCGTGCCTCACAATTTCATTCTAATTTGGTTGCCTCATTTGAGCGCTCCTCTATATATATATACCCATTGGGCCTGCTGCCATTTGAATGTTGTTCGAGGGTTCTGTACTTTATTTGCATCATTGATGAAAAATAAAAGGAAATGAAAAATGAGTGGGAATGTTTTATTTTGCTTATTTCATGACAAACCAGACATGAATTTACGTTTTCCCCGAGTGTTCTTTCCATCCCAAACATATTTCAGCAAACTATTGAGTTTCTCTAAAATCTACCCTCTTTCAAAACTTACATATCCAAAATACACCGTCCGAAACTCAAATATCGAGAATACCCCATTTGAGTTAATACTGGTTCCCCAGGAACCGGAATCATGCATTTTTTACAATACCGGTACACGGGAAATCGAAATCATGCATTTTTTACAATCCTGGTTTCCCATGAACCGGAATTTTAAAAAAAACATTTCAACGGATATCGGTTGATCCACGTAGGCCACAAACAAAGTCATATAAGCAATTTTTACTCTAACCGATTCCTCGTGTACCGGGATTGTAAAAAATGCATGATTCCGATTCCTCGTGTACCAGAACTGTAAAAAATGTATGATACCGGTATTAACTTAAATGAGATATTCTGGATATTTGAGTTTTGAACGGTACATTTTAGAAATATGAGTTTCGAAGGGGTAGAATATAGAGAATCTACATGGTCTCTCCCACTTTTAGTGATGATTCTATTTTAGCCCAATTGAGTAGTAGCATTGCAGCACTGATTCAAAAGTTTTATCATAAGTCCTAAAGTTCAAAATAAGTTTTCATTATTTTCTTGTTGTGGAACAACTTCAATGAACATATCTCAACAGTCTTAGCCAAGCAGAACATTGAATCGAAAAGAAAGAAAAAAACTTAAGCAGAACATTTCATCTACTTGCTCTTATTGAATGCCCTGACCAAATACTCACTTGGCAGCAAGTAGTAACTAATTTTTTTATTAAAGCTGGACGGAGCCAACGCGATTTTGTTAATAAAGTAGTAACTAAAAAGTACCTACACGATTTGCATATAGAACTCTAACCATACAAGATTCGATATAAATGTTACTTTCAGTACTTTAGAGTTTAGACTTGCCAAAAGGAAATCGTGCAGCTAGAAGATGTATAAGAATAATCAAAACGGCTTATTCGCATTTGATTCATCAATTGCGAACCAGACCAACACAAGTTGAAAGGTACCTCAAATGGCAAAAGTGCATCACTTATTATAAATTCAACTGAAATTCGAAAGCTCAAGTTCTAAACAATTGAGATGAGTTCATGGTCATGGTACCAGGTTAATTGCGGCTTTTACGTGCAAGCTTGGTCCATTCGGTGTGGAATGCACCAGGGCGATCGATTCGCTCATAAGTATGAGCACCAAACAAGTCTCTTTGAGCTTGGACAAGGTTAGCGGGAAGCCTGTCACGCCTGTAAGTATCGAAATAAGCAAGACTAGCACCCATCCCTGGCATACTAATCCCAGCCTCGATAGCAACACCGACTACCCTCCTCCATGCAGCCTGCCTCTGAACAATCTCCTTAGCAAACTCCGGGTCAACAACCAAACTCGCAAGGCTCGGGTTCCTCTGATAGGCCTTCTTGATCCTATCCAAAAACACCGCCCTAATAATACACCCACCTTTCCAAATCCTCGCCAACTCTCCCAAATTCAAATTCCATTCCTTCTCATTACTCTTGGCACGCAACAAGTTCATCCCTTGCGCATAACTACATATCTTCGACGCATACAACGCCTGCCTAACATCCTCAATCAACCTCTTCTTATCCACCTTACTCCTCACATACTCGACTTGCTCCACCAGCCCCGCATCCTTCAAAATATCTGCAGCCGCCACACGCTCATCCTTCAACCCACTCAAATACCTACAATCCAACGACGAAGCAATTGTCGGCGCGGCCACTGATAACTCCGCAGCCTGCTGCACTGTCCACTTCCCGGTCCCTTTCATCCCGGTTTTATCCAATATCTTATCAACCAATTCCCCATCACCAAACTCATCCTTCACTTTAAAAATATCAGCAGTGATCTCCACCAAGAAACTCTCGAGTTCGCCTCTATTCCACTCATCGAAAATCTCAGCCAATTCCTCATTCGAACATCCTCCGACGAGCCTCAAAACATCATAAGCCTCGGAAATCAACTGCATATCACCATACTCAATCCCATTATGCACCATTTTCACAAAGTTCCCAGCTCCGCCTTCGCCTATATAAGTCACGCAAGGACCGTCTTCCACCTGCGCCGCGACTTTCTTCAAAATGGACTCGACATTCGAATAAGCTTCAAAGTGTCCACCAGGCATTAAACTGGGTCCATTTCTAGCACCCTCCTCGCCGCCAGAAACGCCCATTCCTAAATACAACAAGCCACGATTCTCAGCTTCCTTGATGCGTCGCTCGGTGTTCTGATACCACTCGTTGCCGCCATCGATGATGGTGTCGCCTTGTTCCATGTGTTCGGTCAACGCGGCGATGGTTTGGTCAACGGGAGAACCGGCTTTGACGAGGATGATGACGGATCTGGGACGTTTGATGGAGAGGACGAAGTCGCGAGGAGTGTAGTGGCCGGTGAGGGGTAAGGAGCCTTCTTGATTGGCGCGGAGGAGAGTTTCGTCGACTTTGGTGGATGTGCGATTGTAGACGGAGATCGGGAAGCCTTTTTCGGCGATGTTGAGGGCGAGGTTTTGGCCCATGACGGCCAGGCCGGCAAGGCCGATGTGGGAGAGAGCTGAAGCTGCTTCCATTGATGATGTGAGATCGGGTAGGTTTGGTTGGGTTTTGAAGTGAGCGACGGACTCGTCGAGGACGCCAAAGGGTGTTGTTAGCACCTACCAGGGAGCCGTCGATGCTTCCGATGATTGGAAGAACATGGTTTTGTTTCCCTAACGACGACGTTTTAGATGTTAGGTAAGTCCATAATTGGGGTAGTTTTTTTTTTTTTTTGGATTTGGATACATATGATGACATGAGGAGTGATTGTTTTGGATCAGTTTAGTTTAGTTTGGTTAGGTTAGTTTACTTTGTTTAGTTTTGTAGTTTAGTTTTCTCTCAGTCGGGCTTCCGGTCTGAGCTGTTTATCTCAACCGGCTTTCGGTCTGAGTTTTTTTAGCTTTTTAGTCTTGTAGCCTCAAAAGGGTACGAGTGTACGTATATGGGGCCTGAGTCCCTTAGTGTCGACCACCGAGGTCGGTCGGCCATGCTTTTCAGCTAGTTTCGTCGTACCCTTTTGCTTTATTGCGTGTCCCTTTGGGGCATCTATGTGTAAGCCTGTATGGCTTTTCGTGGAATGAAATGCATGTTCTATCAAAAAAAAAAAAAAAACCTCAAGGAAAGTTAACTCTAAGAAGAGATCATAATGGCTGTTTGGGGTATTTGAGGGGTAAAGAATTATTTAAACCATTGACTGGAATTGGAACATTAGATAATATAAATAATGGTCAAACTGCTAAATATATATTCAGGCACAGTTCATAAGAACATTCAAATGACATGATCAATCCTCAGGAAATGGATACATTGGTTTTGGAGTCATACAGAACCTTTATTGAGTGTAATTCGCACAAGTGCAAAAAATCAACAATGATAAAGATAATATTAATTATCTCCATGTTTAATTAGATAAAGGAATCGATTAAAGAAGATGTAGGTTGCTGAATCCAAGAAAGCATTGCATGAGATCAGCATCCCTCATAAACTTAAAAGGAGACTGAAGGTACTTGCTTTCAATTCGTTCAGGCAGTAATTTGACCGCAAAGCTGTTTGCGTATCTGCAATGGCAAGACAACAATGGGGGTTTAGTAACATATGTGACTGTCATGTATAAAGACAGGTATCAGATCATGCTATAGGGGGAATCATTGGATCGGATCATTCTATGTAAGTATACGGCTACAATTTGAAGAAAATAAGTCGTCCAAGGAAACCATGGAAAATACCGTATATGGAGGAACACATGTAATTCTTAATTTATAAGAGGACACAACTAATATGAATTCATTTTCCATGAAGAGTGTACACTAATTTACATGACAAAATTTTCAAATTCAACAAATTTCATCAATGGAAACAAAATAAACCAATAGCAAGGAACAAGCCTACCTCAGGTAGTTTCTTGCGGAACACAACATCGAGTCTAGCATCCAGAGTATTCTCACACACAATTTTTCCATCTCGAGACGCCATCACAATGCCTCCAGCACTGTTAATATGTCAGGAACATAATCAGTAGCCATATACATATCACACAACAATGATGGTGCTTTTAAGAAACCCCATAAAAACAAAAGTGCGTAAGCAATTAGGGTGAATGTTCAAATAAGTTAATACACAAGAGTTTTAACAGGTTCTCAACTACATCATGACTAGGAATTAGGGGTTAGATAAACTGAGTATACAGCTTTATGTTTCTCCATTATATTTACAAGGTGTTGACTCACAAGAAAATACTGGGTGCTGAATGTGGCCATTGAAGAACATATACAACCAAACTTTGAATGCACACAATCAAGTATGAGATTTACGCGACAAAAAGCGGTATCTCAGATTGTGTGTTGTTATAGACTCATAACCAAACGACAAACAAAAGATACACAGTGCGAGCGATCTAGTTCTCTTGGTTCATGAGCATGGACTATGTGCTAATTTGAAATAATATAAAATAAAACTCATAGATTTACTGGGCATTATTTTGATTTTGAACATACCAGAACGGGCCATGCTCGTTTTGATGATGAAAACTGAAGAGGTGATGTTCTTGAGGGCCAGGAGGTAGATGGACGCTAGTGTCAACGATTATCTCAGGTGCATGGACATTTGCTTTTTCTGCATATTCCTCCTTTGCTGAATCCAAGACATGTTCCAGATGATGCAAATCATCTTTCCGGCAGCGCAACAATACAGCAGGCTCTTTTAGTCTGAGCAAACTCTGCCATATAAATAAGTTTGAAAACAACATATTGTCAAAATTCAAGCCAACTCCGTTAACAGTTTACCAAGAAATTTCATGATCACAATGCCAACTGACATCATCTGGATGACTGCCATAGGAAAATGCAGTAGTATGAAAAATTAGATAGCAACAATATCTTCTCATTCCATTTATAACTTATGCAATAATGTAGAGACTAGAGATTGTTAACTGCACTCTGTAGACCAATTCAGTCTAGTTCAAATAAGATTTCAGTGGATAATAACTCTAGAATTACAGAGATGATACAATACAATAAAACCTTAATATCTACTTCAGATGAAGAAGTTAAATCATCGCAGAATGTAAAGGAGAAGGCGGTTTCGAAACTTGTATCAGATATGACAAATAAAACAGATAACAAAAATGAACCCATGCAATATGGATTTTCTTGTGCATTAACATGTTTCTGGTTGGAGCAATGATCTCTAAGGATACAACAGAGACTAACCTGCACAATGAGATTTTTGAGAAGCTTCCTGTAATCATGGTGATCTTCACTCACTTTCAGTAGCTCCTTCGCTGCTGCCTCTTTCATGGCGTTGACAACATCATCCTGCGCTTGAAGCACTTTGATCCTAGAAGCATTGAGTTGCATGGAATACTCACTGCATCAATCAACATCATTCATTGGAAATTTGCCTTGATATCAATAAAAAGATATCCAATTTCAAAATCATGTCGCACTGAACTATCAAACATTAATAAGTTACTGAATAGTTCAACTTCCACTGAATAAATAGCACCATATCCTAATTTCCAGTTGCTCATCATAGCAACGTTAATTCTTCAATCCTGCTAAATGATACTTAATCCAGTGACTTCTATGTTCTAACTTCTAAGTACATATCAGCATAAAACCAAAATTTAATCCAAAACAAACCACAAATCAGTCTCTAAGTATATCTCTCACATTTTCTTCCTGACTTCAACTTGCTTCTCTTTCCGCTCATATTCCTGCCTGATCTTCTTCTTCTCTGCCTCTACAAGTTGCAATTTCTCAATGTTGAACTCCTGCCAAAAAATCAAAAACCAGCAACAACAGTCGACAACAATCCAACAGCGAAAACATCTCAGAAATTGAATAAAATTTGCACAAGAATCGATCAATGGCTATAAAAATTAGAACGAAAGTTGCGGTACGGACTTCCTCAGCAGAGACGGAGATCTCGTTGGCCTTCTCTTCCGCCTCCTGACGGATGAATCGGACCATCTGCTGGATCTGCGCGGAGACATCTGTGTCGTTCATTTTCGGATCTGGAGCGAGTCTCGGATCGATGGATGATGAGAGCGGAGCTAGAGACTCGTGTCGATGATATGCGATCGTATTTATTTCTTATATATAAGCGTGCGCTGTCAGAAGATCGATTATCGTCATCCACATTAATTATCTACTTCTAATCAAGCCCTCAAACCTCTTA
Organism: Rhodiola chrysanthemifolia; assembly: GCA_033675395.1. Taxonomy (NCBI): domain Eukaryota; kingdom Viridiplantae; phylum Streptophyta; class Magnoliopsida; order Saxifragales; family Crassulaceae; genus Rhodiola; species Rhodiola chrysanthemifolia. The sequence continues at coordinate 18,815,631 of CM066207.1, forward strand.
ATAATTAAAAGCAGGAAATGTAAGAACGTTAAATTTTGTTGATCGATGAGTTCATTATAAATTGATATATACTTTAGACGATGTATCAAAAAAAAAAAACATTAGCAGCATATAGTTTTAAAAGAGAAGGCATATATAGTCGACCAGAAGCAAAGAATAGTTACAACCCCAGAAATTGAATCCGGAACATAAGACATTGTAGGCAATACCTCAACCAACAAATCAGATCTCAACCAGCAAGCCACCACCCCGTTGGCGTAAGAGCGCTCAATTAAATGCACGACTTTATGGTGGATTTATTAATCTACCTATGTACATTTGGATCAAATGATCGAAATGCTAAAAAAAAGTTTAATTCTTTTTATCTTTTACCTAAAAGCTTAAAAGTGCAATTCTTATAAAAAGTACAATACTTTTATTTATTTTTACCAGAAATCCGAATAGTGCAAAACCTCTAAATCTATTTTTTATACTTACTCTAAATTTCTAGATCATTTGATCCTAAGATGGGAAATGGGATTCAATGAATCTCCGAATAATAAATCTAAATTTAAACTCCAAAATTTTTGAATTATTTGGTGACGAAATTTAGGCTTTGTTATGGGACGATTTAATCGATGATGCAAAAAATCATTAGTGGGATTAATAATTTTTTTATTCATAACTTACGTTTCATGACTTTATGAAGTATTAGTGTACATGTAATAGGAACCAAATTCTGAAACGGTCACATAAACTTTTTATTAAAAGACATTGGATAGAGTTTCAAAAGAACATTTTAAAATAAGGAAATAATGTCCCGAACGATCATTGTATTGAAGGCTGAATTCTGCTCCAAAGTTTAATCCGTCTAAACTACTTTAAGTGATCAAAAAGAGACTTAGGTGCTGTTTGATAGAGCTGAAAAAAACTTTATTTAATTTAATTTAACTTTACTGAACTTTATTTAACTTTACTGAACTTAAAAAAAATAATTTTTTGAATAAAGGTGTTTAATTTAAGCTTTTAATCATGTTAAACTACAAAATTAAAATCTGAAATTTTTTATTTAATTTAATTTAACTTAATTTAACTGAAAAACATGAAATTTAAGCTCTACAGAACAGACCATATTACTTATAATACTTGATGCCCATAACTGATGCTCGGGTCTTTTTCATATAGTAGACACTTGCCTTAAGTAACGACGCTCATAAATGACCCTCTTTGAGGTGAGGACTTGTGGCTTTTAACTATTGACTCCCCACGAGTAACAACCCTTGATGATGCATATTAATCACAACTTTTTTTTTTGATAGGCATATTAATCACAACTTGAGCGTCATTAATCTCAAGGAAGGGTCCAAGGAAAGATCCAAACCGACTTCCCTTTTATTCAATTTCTCCACTGCGGTCTAACTAAATCCGATTGTAATCAAACCGGAGTATGTGTTCTCTTATGTTGAGCTTTAATCCTTAAAGTCCCATCATTTGCTTTAGAAAAAAGGGTTGAGCCACTCAGTTGATAGGTTTACTTCGACCCGATTTTTCTATTACAAGCTTGACCAACGTATCATGTTCTTAGAGTTATAGTTCTTTTTTTTCTTTTTTGATAAGCCTTGGAGTTATAGTTCTCACTAAATATGAATGAGACCTTGAAAGCACTCAATATGAAGTGTAATCCATTCGGAATCAAAATTTGTTATTTCTCATTCAGACATACAAAAACTCATGAATGCAGTGATATTTTTTCGTTACGTTCGTCATCTTTCATGACCTTAGATGCCTTTAATTATACCCCTGTCCTTGGAAATAGGGTGCAAAAGAGACGATACGTTCGCGAGCTATTCGTGAACGAGTCCGGTCAAAATTCGACTCGATCTTAAACGAGTCAAGCTCGAATACGAATTTGAAGCTCGTTAAATAAACGAGTCAAGTACGAGCATGAGGGTGCTCGACTCGTTTATGTTTGCGAACAACTCGTTTATGTGCTCGTAACATACTCGATTAAAACTCGTTTATATACTCGATTAAAACTCTATTATATTGTTTGAAACTCGTTAATGAGCTCGATTAAAGTAATTTTGCACACTTTAAAATACTTTTTCAGTGAAAGCTCGTTTCAACTCGTGAAAAGCTCGACTAAAGCTCGTTAATAGTAAATAATTACATTATTTTAAATTACTTTAATTACTCGTATAAAGCTCGAGCTCGGATCGAAACTCGTGAAAATTAAACGAGCCGAGTGACACATGTTTTCAAAAATCGATAATACTCGGCTCGAATTCGGACTCATCAAATTTTAACGAACCAAGCTTAAGCAACCTAATACTAAACTCGACTAGATTCGTTTGCAGCCCTACTTTCCTGGCTATTGACTTACTTCACAATTTCTTGATTCTTCTATTTTCCAATTTTTCTTGGCTAACGGTTTCATATTGCAGCACCGGGGAGCGCTCGGTTGAGAACCCTTAAAAATTCGAGAACTTGAGAACCCAAATCTCACCATTAGATCATGATGCATCTTTGAATCTGCATGTGACACATGTCCAAAAAGCAAAGTAAAAAAAGGTGACTTTGACTTTGCATTAAATGCATCTTAGAAAATGCACATGAGACACGTGTCACCACCAAAATGCATCTTGGATTTTGGATGGTGAAGATTGGGGTCTCAAGTTCTCGAAATCTGAAGGGGTTCTCATTTGAGCGCTCCTGAGGGGTAGACATTTGACTCTAGGGTCAAAATGGCCTTAGGGACACCCTTACCCTGCCCGACCTGTACCCTGCCCTATCATCATACCCTAACGTACCATGCCCACAAAGCCTAAGGCAGAGTAAGGGTCACGAAAAAATAGACCCTACCCTGCCCTCCTAACTTAATGTCATTTTTTGTCCTCCTACCCTATCATACCATGTCTTCCTTACTATTTTCATTCATATTATGAACTTTTTTCTCAAAATATGCTTAAATTTGCCATACTTGACCATACCTTAGCCGATCCGACCCTATCCTACCTGACCCTATCCTAATATTACCCTGCCCATGGGTACCCTACGGACTTAAAAAATGACTATATCTTGCTCTTACCCTACCATGTAATGTTCATAGGGTCAATAAAAAATGGTCTTACCCTGCCCAATAGGGGTGGGCGTTGGACGGGTTGTGCTTGGTCCTAACCCGGCCCGAAATAATGATCGGGTCATTTATTCGAACCCTAACCCGGCCCGAAAGACCGGGTCAATTATGTGAACCGAACCCGACCCTAAAACTAAAATTTTTAAAAGGCATAAAATATTCATGGTCATCTATCATGATATAAATACTTTAAAGTTTAGTATTACAGTTTTATTTTTCATTGCAAATCAATTACATATTCATATGTAGTGTGATATATCACGAGAACACAAATAAATTTTTATTCATATGAGGTATAAAGTTTGAATCTCATTAAAAATCTAGTATTTTTTATGTTACTTATGAAATCGGGTAACCCGAGCCTCAACCCTAACCCGTCCCGAAAATTATACCGGATTGATTAAGTGGACCCTATCCCGACATTAAGTAGACCGGATCAGACCGAGTTATCGGATCGGATCGGGTCGGGTTTTATCCACCCCTACTGCCCAATGCCGACGCTCTCTTGCAGCACCTAACACTTGCTGAACATTTTGTGATCATTGACCACATTTTCCACGCTAACTAATTTCTAAGCAATTCACTTCCAAAAGCTCACAAAACTGAACAAGTGTCCTCCAGTTTGGCTGCCTCCCTCTAAATTCCCCCACCTACACCACGTCCACTAAGATCGTCTTAAATTATTATTTTAATAAATTATTAATTTACAAGGTGTATAATTTTATTTATTTTGATGACTGTATATTTCAAGTGAATTTATCAGATTTTTTTATCACCTCTTCTTTTATCAGAGCATGTCAACAACCTTAAATTGGGGATTTGGAGTGGGGATCAACTCAAAAATATTTAATATATGTATCAATTAGGTTGAGCCTTTTAATTAATAAACAAGTTTAAGCACTCCTTAATTTATTTATATTTAATTTAATTAGTTTGATTCTTATCCGACTGTTCGTTAATTCCGGTAGTCATCATCTACCTCTCTCTGTCTACAGCTTGGTACGATTTTCTGGCTCGATTTCTTTCCAATTTCTCTCGCAGTAATATCTGCGCACACCAACTAACTCAAAGATCCAATCTTTCCCTACTGGGTCTCCTCCCTCGCTCTTCAAAATTGAACCTTTCCTTTTCCTAAAATCAATTCTGACTTTTCACCTCTCAATCTCGACTTGTAGATTCTGCCTTCTTTCAATCCAATTGGATTTCTGTACAAAATCTCTCTCTCTCCCTCCACTTGAGATTTGTGAGGGCACGGAAAAGCGAGAGAGGAGTTCACAAGTGATTTGGGTTAGTTGCTCTTTTTGAATCCGTTTTTAGATCTTTGCATCCTGTGACTATTCAGCTTTATTTTTCTCTTTGATTTTTTTGTTGATAAATTGAATCTGGGGTTTGTGGAAAGCAGCAGATTCATTGTGGTTGCGAAAATGAAGTGTTCGAGTTCGAAAGAAGTGGCGTTGGATCAGAAAGGCGTGGTTGAGAATTTCAAGGATAAGGATGGGATTGAGCAAGTCTTGATTCGAAGTCCCAGAGGCGCTTCTCTTCTGGTTGTATTTTTGAATTCATCTATTTTATAGTTTCTCTATAATCTATCCCTTTCAAAACTCAAAATACCTCATTTGAGTTAATACCAGTCGGTATCATGTATTTTTTATAATACCGGTACACGAGAAACCAGGAATCATGCAATTTTTACAATCCTGGTTTCCTAGAAATCGGAATTTTCAAAAAAGCAGATGTGTCACATTTCAACAGATATCGATTGGTCCACGTAGGTCACAAACAGAGCCACATAAGCATTTTTTACTTCCTCGTGTACCGATTGTAAAAAATGCATGATTCCGGTTCCTGAGGAACCGGTATTAACTCAAATGGGGTATTCTGGATATTTTATAGCCTATGTAAAGTTTTGGCCTTGTGCTCAAATTTAGTAGTTCTTTTTCATCTTTATATATAGTGGTTTGTTGTAAAAAAAATAAAATCTAAAAATTATTGGATTTACTGTTTTTTATGTGTAGTCAGTTTGGCAATTCATTTTTTCATTCCCATTTGCAGACGGTTGACCTTTAATCAATGAAGTGGCCTTCATAGTTGACTTATTGATTGGTTGATTTCTTCATTACATTGTTGATCATATTGACCGGCATCGCATTTTGAATGTGGTTTGTTGTGCTGACAATTGTGGTTTGTTTTGTTTGAATTGATCAGGTCAGCCTTCATGGTGGTCAGGTTCTTTCTTGGAAGACTGAGCGTGGAGAGGAACTGCTGTTTATCAGTAGCAAGGTGTGGCTCTGTGTCTGAGTCTGTTCTTGCTTTTGTTTTCATTGCATTTCTTGAGTCTGAGACTCTGAGTATCCTGTTAATTGACTCTTGCTTCATTTGATGACCATCAGTCGAAGTTCAAGCCACCTAATTCGGTTAGAGGAGGAATTCCAATCTGTTTCCCTCAGGTACTTCACTACTGCTTATCTCTCATCTTAACTTCCAATATCCGTCCACGTTTGTCTGAAGTGTTTTCATCGCTTTTGGTAGTTCGAAAAGGGTGGTGCGTTGGAACAACATGGTTTTGCAAGAAACAAGATGTGGGTGACCGATGCAGATCCTCCAGCGCTACCTCCCCACGATTCTGTTGGGAAATCTTTTGTTGACTTGCTGCTAAAATCAAATGACGTGGATATGAAGACATGGCCGCACAGGTAGAAATCTTTAATTAATCAATTAAATGACTTCTGATATATATATATTTTTTGCAGTTAGTTGCTTAAAGACTTTCAAATTTCTTGGATAATAATATTTAACATTACATAGTAAAAATTTGTTTCAGATTCGAGTTCCGTCTTAGAGTTGCACTGTCTCATGATGGAAATATAACCATGATTCCGCGAGTCAGGAACATCAATGGCAAACCGTTCGTTTTTTCATTTGCCTTCCATACATATTTTTCAGTGTCTGATATCAGGTAAGGGTGCCTTTTCACTTGCGAGTGTTTGCTTTAAATATTCCACATCATTTTTGAATATTCAGCTATAATTTTTGTTTTTCAAGCAGAGTGAATGCCGAGATGATAAACTTGTAAAAAAAATGTGCATATGATAAGTCACAATGTTCATCAAATATATGCATCGTCTTATTATTGATTAAACCTACTGATGCGTCAAACTTACAGCGAGGTTCGGGTAGAGGGTTTGGAAACTCTGGATTATCTCGACAATCTATTTCAGAGAGAACGCTTCACGGAACAAGGCGATGCTTTAACTTTTGAATCCGAGGTACTATTTTAAGCAAAAAAGTATTCTTACGATCTACTGACTTTTATTTGCCGAAGGAAAACGACACTGAAATAAATTCCTGTATCTATAACTCAATGGATAATGCTATGAGAAGATCGTGTTCGGTATGTGACTTCAAATTATACACTATGAAACCATAGGTAGATAGAGTTTACGTGGACTCAAAAGACATCGTTGCTGTGTATGATCATGAGAAGAAGAGGACCTTTCACATTATTAAGGAAGGACTTCCTGACATTGGTAAGCTTCCTTCTCGCGATTCATGTTCCGTTCGTTATGCCCAAAAAGTTTAATTCCTTAGTTACCATTTTATTTGTACGCGTTGGCTGCAGCTGTTTGGAATCCATGGGACAAGAAATCAAAATCCATGACAGATTTAGGCGATGATGAATACAAGCGCATGTTGTGCGTAGATGGAGCTGCTGCTGAGAGACCAATAACTTTAAAGCCTGGGGAGGAATGGACAGGCCGGTTGGAACTCATATTTGTCCGTGCCAGCTGATTCAGTTTTTCCTCCGATCCGCTAGTACAGTCAGAATTTACCACCGGTGATAGTGAGGTGGACTTTTGACGCTCAGTTTCTGTTCTTTTAGCAAAACAGATGCTGAGATTTAGTTCCTGAAGTCCAGTGCTGGACTATTCGTATTCATATATTCTTCTTCGTTTAGACGGAGTCTCTATTATCCTCGTCCGCCGCTTTGACGAGTTCAATTGTATAAAGAATTCTGCCATTATTGATGGCAAAGTGTTCACCAATACATGTTTTGTTGGTTAAAGATGACATGATAAAAGTTTCACATTCGCTTATATATTTTCTTTCTTTCAATTCGTGCTTTGATGAATTGTACATTAATATCCTAGTACAGGAATTCAAACTTGCGACCTTGCAGGATCTCATATGCCTGCCTACCCATCTAATTAGCTCGGTGCTCTTGCGAATGTTAAAATGTTGTTTCGATCGAAAAGGTTGCTCATCAAGGGCTAGCCTAGTGGCAAGAGCACTCTCTAAGTTACCTGTCGAATTCTTATAGGTAGGGATGCACAAAATTGGATTGGACCGGATTTTTACGGTCCGGTCCACGGTCCATCCTTTCAAAAATTCTCTGTCCATCGATCCAATCCGGACCGTAAAATTTGAGTGATAATAACATGAAATTCCGGTCCGGTCCCGGTCCGTTTTTTAAAAAAATATTCCGATCCAATCCCCGGTCCATATTTTCAAAAAAAATCTGATCCCCGGTCCGGACTTGACCGTAAATTTCCGATCCGGTTCGATTCGACCGGATGTGCATCCCTAAGTATAAGGATTGTGTTCGGATTTTCAAATCGTTTCCTTTTTTAGTAAAAAAATTAAATCATCCGTAAAGACATTGTTTTTATGAAAACAATATGTTTAACACTTACAACATTCCAATCTTTTTACCACTATATTTTCCTTTAAATTTTTTGGACTCCTACAAGAAAACTGCTTCGAATTAGAAAAAATTGGGAAAATGACAAAGATGGGATATGAACTATCATCCATTGACAAATCACGGTCAGAAATTTGAAAATTAACAATTAAGGCTAATTTTCAAATATTTTAATTTCCATATAACACTTAACTGATGGAATATCACTCCGTCAATGAACAAAGTTAACTAAACGAATGAGTTGAAAAAACCTTTTTGCCCTTAATTGTGAAATTGAGGATTCAAATATTTTGAAATTGCTCTTAATTATCAATTTTCATAGTTCGATTCGTAATTTGTCAATGCGTGATAATTCATACCCCACTTTGTCATTTTCCCAAAAAAATTTTGCATAAACATTTTATAAAACAATTTTATGTTCCAATGAAACTGGACCGTTTATTTTGTGTTGCCTTTCTATTAAATTCCTAAAGACAAATTTAATCCTTCTAGAACGTTCGCTGAGAGCATCTCTCAGCTAGGGTTTGAGTACGCTTTTCCCGATCTCTCCTCTCTACAAAATCCCAATATTCGTCTTCCATTTTCCATCGATCTTATTCTTCTTCGTGTGTTTCAGTCTGCGTTGATTGAAGGCTAGGGTTTGTTTGCGATGGCCTCGAAACGGATTTTGAAAGAACTCAAGGATCTTCAGAAGGATCCTCCTACGTCTTGCAGCGCAGGTCGCTCCTTTTTCCTTCTTCCAAAACTATCCGTAGTCATTCCTTTTTGGATGATCGGAAGTCGATGTTTGTGCTTTCTGCAAGAGATGTGTAGTTGTAGCTAGGGTTTGATTCTTTCTGTTAGGTACTTTTTGATTAGGGTTCTTTGATTTTTGTTTAATTGGTAGTTGACTTATGATGAGCTCAAGCTTGAGTAATTAGTGATTTTTCATGGTACTTTCATTGTCTACTGTTTTCCAAGCTTGATTTTTGTTAGGATCGGAAAATGCAGAGTAGGGTTTGAATGTTCCCTGCTTTGATATGTACGGAAGATGATCTCCAGTTTGAGGATTCAGTGATTTCAGGCAGTTCCTCAATTGTCCCCTAATTTCTTAGTATCAGAACATGTTATTAGATTCCCAGTTTTGTGTGAGCCAGTGGCTTAGTTAACCTTTATAATTTATTTTTATGGTATTTGGTTAGTTGATTTGTGGCATTAAGGTAGGGTTATGGCATGGTGTAAGTATCAGCTTGATTCTTGAATGCTTTTGTTTTTCACATCAGTTTAAGGTTCTAGATAGTGTGAGAATGATCGAAGCTTTATCATTCATGATTTTTTTGTGTCAATACTTCACTAATTTGGCCAGATTCAACTTGTTATTGCTGAACATTTTGTTTAAATCTTTAGGCCCTATCGGAGAAGATATGTTTCACTGGCAAGCAACTATTATGGGCCCTGCTGATAGTCCATATGCTGGTGGTGTATTCTTGGTTAATATTCACTTTCCTCCTGATTATCCATTCAAGCCACCCAAGGTACATACTTTCCTCTGCTGGATGTGTTGATAGGTAGTTAAGCTTTGGTAAGTAACGTAATGAGCGGCTCTTAAGTTTAATGGTTGGTTTGACTATGAGAAAATGTCGACGAATCTTCTTATTGGACATATGGTATCTCAAGGTGAATTGTATCAATCTTAATACATATTATATAATTTGGACTTTCATATGTGTTTGCAGCTCAAATGGTATACTTTTGTTTTGTGTTAAATTTGTTGCAGGTGTCATTTAAGACCAAAGTGTTCCATCCTAATATCAACAGCAATGGTAGTATCTGCCTTGACATCTTGAAGGAACAATGGAGCCCTGCCCTCACCATTTCAAAGGTTAATTCTCACCTATTATATGCTCAACTTATTATCTCCATTATGTTTCTTTGTCTTAACAAATTAGGGCAATCGCAGGTTCTGCTGTCCATCTGCTCCCTTTTGACTGACCCGAACCCAGACGATCCTTTGGTGCCTGAGATTGCCAACATGTACAAGACTGACAGGAGCAAATATGAGACTACTGCAAGGAACTGGACCCAGAAGTATGCCATGGGTTGATCCACGATGGAATGAGTTGTGCTGGAGATAAAATCCTTGGGCCATGACTGGTATGCATGGTGGGATAGATGAGATGAGCCCTTGGCCCCTATTGATGGTGATTTTAATAATTGTCCGATAAATGCTTAATGGTCTTTTAAAATGTTTAAGATGAATTCCGAGATTGGATCATATGTTATCAAAAGATAATCTTATCTTACGAATACTCGGTTACTAAATTTCCATCTTATAGTTGAATTTCTAGTTTAATATCTGAAGTCCAGCTCCATTTTGTAAAATATAATTACAACCACCTTTTAAAGGCCAAATTGTGTCCAAATTTTATCAAGAACGTTTAGAATCTGATATGATAACCTTTGGTCCTCACTTTTTGGTGAGGCACGAGGTTCATTTGTGGGCAAAGTTTGAAAGTTCTTATGCATCTAAATAAAAAATGCATTACGAAATACACCTTCGTTTAAACATTACAAAGTCAATTAATTGGGTGTGATGATCCGTTGGTCGAGGTGTCGATTAACAAATCTGACATCTCAAGTCCAATTCTTGGTTACTGTACTAATTAGTTTGTTGGCTTATATTTCTTTTGTTTGGTTCATACGCGATGCGAACGTTAATACATCACTACAAAGTCTGAACTTTGGATCGGAAGAAGAGTCTGATATAAAATGCGCGCTTTAGTCCATAGACAAGTATACTATATAGCGCCAAAAAATATACTTCTCTAGCGATAGGTAACGTGCCCATCAATAAAAAACATTACAAAGCTGGTCCGAGAATATCTAACCTTATAAACATTAAGTGAGTAAATGATACATCATTTTAATCTTATCACCAACAACAATAAAAAGTATGATATCTGTTTTGAAATCGGGCAAGCTGAGGATTGGTGTTTGTCTCAGTGGAGCAAACCCATCAGCGAGGCTGCGTCCCTCCTGGTTCGAATCCTCATGCTGTCAAATAACACACACAAAATGGATACTAACTAACCCCTAACAAGTCCATATCAAAAAAAAAAAAAAAAATTGGGCAATAGCTAAAGTAATATTTTTGTACCCAAAAATTAATGTATCAACAACAAAACAAATAACTACTATCGAAATGTAATAAGTAGCTATAATAGTTCAGTTGGTTAGAGTTTAAAACCCTTCTTATAGCGGAATTTATGTTCACTATGAAATTTTTGAATGGGTTTTACCCAACAACAAAAACCAACAGTTAGATGTTTTTACTTATTGAAGGATTCATTACAAGTCGAGAGTCGGTTCCTGTGAGAAGTGACATTTTAATGAGAAATGAGAACTAATCACATCCATTCATCTTGTTAATCAATGGCTAGGATTAGATCAAATTAATTTACATTATTCGTATTATTCGTAGATTTTCAAAGGATAATGCGTAGCATTACATTATTCGTAGTTTTTTAAAGAATAATGCGTAGTATTATGTATTCGTAGTTTTTCAAAGGATAATGCGTAGTATTATGTTTAAAATAAAGAATGTTTTTTTGTTGTTGATAAATTACAAGTAGCAAATACAAAGACGATACAGAAGACTTGAAAGCTAAAGTAAATTCAAGTTGGGATCAGCAAATACGAAATAACCCTGCGTGATAAGATAAGCAAATACGAAATAAGTCGTGGAACTCGGGCTTGAAATCCCACCAGCGGAGACATGAAATCAAACTCTTGCTAGAAATTTTTAAGTCGGCAGAAGGGGAAGAAGATAAAGCGGTGGGAGAAAGAATATGAGGAAAGAAGTGAGAGCTTTCCTCTCAAGCGAGGAAAAAATGTTTAACGTGTGATAGGAAAAGAAATGATATTTCCCAAATACTATGCATAATATTAATGTATCAACAAAAAAAATACAAGTTATATTTGCTCATTTAAAAAAGGGTAAATTACAAAAATATTACTTGGACTATTGCCTCATTTCAAATTAGGTGCCATACTTTTACGATTTTCAATTTAATGACTTTTGCGTGAATTTGCACATATTTCATCGTATTAATCATATCACCAAACACAATAAAAATAGATTCGATCAAATTAAGTTAACTATTTAATCAAATTCAGAAGTATTTGACTTCAAAAATTTTCAAAAACTCGAATTCGGAAACAAAATGTACGCAAATTTATACAAATTCATTAAATTAATAATCTGAATATTCACTATCAAAAAAAGAAAATCTGAATAGTCGGGTACCTAATTTTAAATGAGGCGATAATCCAGGTAATGTTCTTGTAATTTACCCTTTTACAAAATAACTTTTTTTTTTGCAATTTCAATAAGCTTGTATACAGCAATTATCTACATACAATTGGCCACACAAACCTTATAAATATTAGTAGTGAGTAAAAATATGTATTTAATTCATATAAAACCATTTTCATTCACCAATAATAACATTCGTCATAAATTTTATATTAAATTCCACAAAAATAAAACTAGACATGCACAAATCCGGGTAAGCCCGACTGGCCCGATCCGCTCGTCCGGTCATCAAAACGAGCTTGGACATACATTATAGCCCGATAGACCAGCCCGACCCGGACCGTATTTTTATTAGGGTCGGGCCTGGACACGTATTTTAGCCCGATCGGGCCTGGAAAGTCCGCCTGATATATATTAAACCTATTTTTATTATCTTTTAACATAAAATAAAAAAACAAAATAAATGCTTAACACAAACCGATCTCGTGAGCCGTGAGGTCGTGACTCGTTTCTCTTTTTCAATTTTTCCTCCCTCGATTTCGTCTCTCGCCTCAGCGAACAGTAAGGCGGCAACTCGAATCATCGAACAACAAGCGGAGATTTGCCTCCCATTATTCACTTGTTCATTTCCCTCCCTCTTCCTCTTCCTCTCCACTTGTATTTTTCCCATAAACCCTAATCTTATTGGAAACTCTCTAGTCTCAATATCGCCGCAACAACGCTACCCACTGTAAGGTGTTTTTTTCCATTCTTAAGTTTGTTTTATATATTCAGTTTGTGCTTTTTGTTGGATTTGAGGCGCCTGTGTTGATTTCACAAGCTAGTTGATTTTACAGTTTATCTATTGAATTTGAAGTTTAAGTAATCAAGTGTTTGAAATTTGCTTATATTGTTGAAGCACTTGCTTGTCAAGAGGATTGACTACGTTCAAAAGCATTAGATCCAGGTAACTTCTAGTTTTATCATAGTTATTTTTATTGTTTTTCTTATCTCTTACTAATATGTTCTTTTTGAAATTGTAAGGTCCTCATAGCTGTTTTATCATTGGTTCTCGTGCTGAAAATGAAGAAGACACTAACTTTTCCGATGCAATTAGAGAATGTGGTTCAAGTATGTTCTGAAAAAGTATATTACTGCTATACATTACTGTTTTAATACCAATTTTACTTCATACACTCGATGATGATGATGATGATGATGATGATGATGATGATGATGATGATGATGGAGCATTACGCTGTACGAATACAACATGCTTTCTCATTTACTCTTTATTTATTTATTTATGTGTATGAAATAGGCATATGAGAATGAAGAAAGTTAAATGGAATGCATTTGCATTCACTGTAAAAAGTTTGAGTGGTAAGCCACAATGCAGTTGAGTTCAAATATTTTTGTCAAACATTTTTATCATACATATTGTGAAATATGCTAAGGCTAATTGAGTTATTCATTGATTCAGTTCAATGCAGTTTTTTACAAGTGGTGTTGGATCAAAAGCTTGGAGAGACTCCCATCTACAAAAAAAAAAAAGCTTGGAGAGACCAAGAGAACATTCTGAGATTTTGAATGTTTTACTTTTACATTCTGAGGCATAGACATTTTTGTTTGTGTTTTTATTTAAGTTTTGCATCAATGTGGTGGTGAATGTTTTGCATTGTGAGTCTGTCATGCACATTTTGATTCATGGATTAATGTTTTGGATTCATCTATTATGATACATCACTACACATTAGGAATGTACTGCTGATGTTCAGGGGAATTATGTTTTTTTATTAGGGAAAAGTACAAAATGAGGTGGTGAACTACCATCCATTTCCAATATTTTGTCCGAACTATCCAAATTTCCAAAAAGGAGCCGAACTACCAATACTTTTCCAAAACACTAATAATGTCTAACCCCGTTAACGATTTTCGTAACGCCGTTAGATGGAGTTAGGGTTACGTTAACATCGTTAAGTAATAAAAATTTTAAAAAAAATTAAAAAAATGTTCTAAAAAATTATAAAAGCTTCGGAAATTTGATAATCCCTTTTTATTAAGTTACATAAGAAATTTAAATATATACTGACACATATTTGTAGCGGGTTAGCCCGCTGGGTAATCCGGTCCAGTACAATGGACGGGGTTGGATAAAATTTTGAACCTGAATCGATCGGGCGAGTTTAATCCAGTCCGGTTATATGATCTATAAAATATCAAATTGCACGAACCAAACCCGATTTGAACCCGCATTTGTGCGGGTCTAAATAAAACTCACTTAAACTTACATTAAAACGCCCACCATTTATCTCCCATTTATTGAAGATAAAATTAATTTCATTCTGTCAAAATTCCTTTTTCAACATATATAACAAAATAAATGGCGACATTTTTTAAGATTTTACACCTTCCTCGATAAACAAAAAAAAGATTTTATACCTTCAAATGAAATTTATTTCCTCATTATATAAATACATTAAAGATGCTATAAATTAGTAAATAAATCTGTCTTCCACCCCTAATGATGCGGGCAGGTCAGACACGACTTCGCTTTTGGGTTGTCCCTATGGCTTTACGTCCTCAGCAGATCCCTTACCCCTCATCAGTCATGCAGACCATACACCAACTCTGCAAATTCATTAGTCGGAGGCCCACTTCTCTATAGAGCTACATCTGCTAATTAATTCAAGGATTTTGGGAGTGAGACTTGAACACAAGATGCCCACGACCCTTTAATATGAATTTTAGTATGCTCATGTCATCAATTAACCTTGCGAGATAGGGGTAAAGCCCGATATATCTTATGGTTGGGGTGTGCGACCTACAAGCCTGATACGGAGGATATCATAAAATATTGCGAGGTAGGAGTGAAGCCCGGTCCGTATCCCCTAACCACAATCACTCTACAGATACAGGTACAGCCTTCCAAAATTCAATACAATTCATTTCACTCTGCAAATTCCTCCCACCTTTTGTTCTTAAAGTGTTACAAAAAAGCCTCTCCAAAACAAGTCGACTCTGTTTTCAAATGCGTCTGTAAATCATCCATCAAAAACAGAGCTTTGGTTGTTCAGTGAGAAACATGTTCAATCAAGTCAAATACACACACCACGCTGAAGCTCACACACTTGTACAACACGAATCGCTACACCTCCCAAAAGTCATACGCATATCGTTGACCGACTCCTACGCAACAGACTCGTCCAGCGACGACGACGAAACAGTCCAAACCTCACTCTCCACCCGCCGCATCCGCATCAAGAAATACACACACCAAATATCCATAAAACCATCCGGAGAAGACACGTGTCATCAACCCAGAAAGCCAAAGAAACCGACACCTGCGGGGCGTATAGAGAAGAAATGTCAGTTCCGCGGAGTACGGCAGCGGCCGTGGGGCAAGTGGGCTGCTGAGATTCGAGACCCGAAAAGACGTGTCAGGCTCTGGCTCGGGACGTACGACACTGCTGAACAAGCCGCCATGGTTTACGACAATGCTGCGGTTCAGCTCCGTGGACCTCACGCTATCACCAACTTCCCACCCAAGCTCGATCTGGCTCAGAATCACAAAATTGATAATAGTTTCATCTCCAGCTCCGGAAAAGACTCGCGGAGTCCTGACAGCGTCTGCTCGCCGACCTGTGTTCTTCGGTTTCAGTCTGAGTCATCTGAGTCGCCGGACGAAGAAGAAGCAGCAGAAAAGGATAAGGGCAAAATCGGAATAGCGACAGAATTTGTGCAGTACGATTCGTTTCTTGATCAAAACGACGCGTTTGATGTTGGTTTCTTTTCCGAGCCCCGCGTTGCAAATGGTAGTGGTACGTCGTTTTTGAGTGAAGTTTTTTCGGAAGGTGAGTATCTGTTTTCGGAACCGGTTTTCGGGTACAGATCCGGGTCATCTAAGTGGACCGTAGACGACTTGTTCGAGCAGGAGATTGGAGATATTTTCGACTCGGATCTTCTCGCCTCTTTTTTGTAGTTATTGGGTCAATGTTTGACTCGACAATTTTGTACGAAAGGAACTTATTCCATGGTATTGTTTTATTTCTCTTCTTTTTTTTGGGTTTTTGTTTTCTTTGACATTTTTAAAATTAGTAAGGTATGAAATTGGATCGGGAAAATGCATCGGTTTCATTCAAGTAAAATTTATAGTATATCAAAACGATGTCGCGTTTAGGTGTGCTGTAACAGATATTTTTCTTTTATGTACATTATATCGCATAGTTTAGTTAAGTATTCTTGTGTCAATAAATTTTTTTTGAAAGCTTATATTGAAAATTAAAATGTATCAGAACTCACTTAAATTGAATAAAAGTGCTGTACAACTCTTACCCATCAAAAAAAAAAATTTGAATAAAAGTGAATAGTAATGACCACAAGAACATAGTCAAACTAGGAGGAACATGTTTTTATGGTAGGACTGAATAGAGAGAGACAACGAAGCTGCCGCGGAGCATCAAATGACAAGTCATTATCGGAGAAGATCCTGACAGATAATTGGGGTGGTTTAGATGTTAGATACTGTGAATATATTGCAAGCCCTACTGAATTGATATCCTGCCCCATTTCACGGCCTAATTGGGGACACAGTGACATTGTTTAGGTCACTTTCTCCTCTTGAGAATATCATGCTTCTTCTTCTCCTTTACATTGTCTATGTATGTTTGGTACCCTACACTTCTTTGGGTCCCCAAATAACTCTTGTGTGACCTGCTTTAACCTAAAGTCTTTCTACAGTGGGCAAGTCATTTGTGTTTTTCTGGCACCTTGAAAGATCACTTTGGTGATTCAAGATTGTATTTGATGTATGTACTAGAATCCTAAGCCCCAAACTCTTATTTTTGTTAAATTCCGTATTAGAGAAAGCATTGAACAATTTCCAGACTCTTATATAAATTTGTCACTTAGAGGCGGCTTGAATTCTTACACTTGCAATTACAAGCAGTCGAAATCATAAGGAATTGCAAGCGTGAAGCGTTCAAGGGATTCTGTTTGCAAGGGATTTTGCTGGCTTGATATTATTATTACTATATTTTCCGGTGTAAATGAAGCTGAAGGCAGAGCCCTTTCCATGGGTATGCACCTATGTATAGGAATCGGTGTGAAACAAACTATTTTTGAAAATTGACGTTTCTGATGTAAGGCTGTCTTGTATTGATTAGGTATTAATTTTTGGAGATATTCTTGGATTCATGACTGTGACTGCCATCAAATTCATGCGGGATGGTCAATCAAACTTATTACAAGAATGGCAAATGACGTGGCTGATGGAATTGCAAAGAAAGCTAGAGTGGAAAATTGGAAATGGAAGTTCAATACCTATTGGAATTTCTTCATTTATCAGTAGATGAAGTAACAGCATTTAAAGCCATTACAAGTCTGATAGACAGAAGAAATTTAAAGCGTGTGTTATTGTTGATGATGTGTTGAAGTTGTATTTGAAGATGAAGTTGTATTAGAACTCATGTGTATTTCATCCCTGAGTTTGAAATAAAATGCGGTAATAAAAAAACACCGGATCGGATGATCAAGTTCTCAAGCGAAGAACTCGATTGGAAAAGCTGTGAATTCCACAAGAAAAATAAAAAAAACGGCAAATAAAAGATAAAAAAGTTCTACGACACAATTGGGCTTAAATAGTGAAAAATAAATAAAGTACTGCAAAATATAAAAAAAAAAATACTGAATTCCTGTTTTGAAGCCGTAGACGACCTCGGAGGTCACAACGTAAGCGAAGAATTTTGCTAGTTGACCCGTCACTGAAAATATATTATAATAATCAGACGGACACCGACTGTCAAATGTACACTTAACTGGAGGAACATGTTACTCAATACACCGGGCAGCCTCCCTAATATCACAAAGATTTGGTTTTTGATTTTTGATCCATACAAATTACAAGGTCTTTCAAAAAAGTTAGAATGTTAGATACATCATATGTGTCAGCCAACGGTCCAAGTTCGTACGCAACAAATCTCAGTGACAGATACACCACCGATTCTACACCAGAGCAGAGGACAGCAGAGCAGCCAGCAGGCGAGCAGCAACTTGCATTTTGTTGCGAGAGAAAAAGGGGTCCCCCCAAGGCAGTAGGCACAAGCCACAAACACTATTTTGTATTGCAGGCTTGCAGCAGCTTAAAAGTAGTGAGGTGACGACACCGTTTCATGTGGCACTGGACAAGAGAATATACTGTTTCGGCTAACACCTAATAACATTAACGAACTGAACATTCAACTTGGAATGGGCTTCAGAGAAGACCTTTTCTTATTGGGCCATGATGCATGCCTGTCTTACTGCCAAATTTGAGGCAGGCTGAAGGCCTAGTTTGAGGACTGGTTAGTTTAAGGCTATTATTAATTATTTCTTTTAAGTTAAATGTATTTCTTTTAAGACTAAAGATGTCTAATTATAATATTAAGAAACTTTTCCTTTCAAAAAAAAAAATTAAGAAACTTTTAATTCAGCCCATTATAAAAGAATTTATATCCTATAGAGACAAGCAAAAAACTGTCTAATCAAGAACAATTACGTTTTTTGTTTAATTATTTAAAACGACGTCATATAAGGTTTCAAACTTTTATTTTTATGTTTTATTTTATTCATGATAAATCTGAAACAACGTACTTTTACAGTAGATTAATGAAAGTGATGTTCGGGTTCCACTCCTCACTAACCCACTAACAGATACTAATTTGCTAACAAGTGTACCCCATCAAAAAAAAATGAAAGTGATGTCATTTTTGATTGCCTAGGATTGCATTATATAAATATATCAATCTTGGCGTTAATTACTAACTATAAGACATGTAGCCATTTTTGTAGTTTTTGTTGTTGTTTTTTCCTCTGCTTCATCGCGGAGTCGAAGACTGTCCAGTGGGTATGTGTAGTTTTTTGGGAGTCTTTTTGGATTTGTTCTCATCTGGTTGTACTTGTTTGTGCGCGTTACTTTCAGTTAAGGTGGTATGCTTACTTCTCCGGACGTGGGGCAAAGTGGAGTAGTTGACTGCTCCCAGCTAGATGAACTTTCTTAGTTTTCAAGTCCTCATTTATGCCTTTTATTGAGTTCAGTTGGCGTGCTTGCCTTGGATGAAAGCTGATGCACTGAAGAATACATGTGTAACCGCGTCAAGCTTTGAAGGCCTGAGCTTAAGTGAAGATTACAGAAGAGTTTCTTTCTCTGTGAGGGCCTGGTAGGCGTGGAGCTATTAGAGGAAGCAGCTGGACAATTTTATTGAGTGTATGTATATATTTAGTTGTCGATCAACTGTTGGTGTTTTTGTTTGTGGCATCAGTGTTCGCTTTATCGTGTTTGCTATGTTGTTTGTGTTCCTTAGCTTTGGTTAGCTCTTGTCAAGTCATGTTGTTGTGTTGGTCCGGTTGTTGTTCAGTTTAGGTTTAACTGTGTTGTCCCTATTTGTTTGTTATTTGTAGGGATGCACATCCAGTCCGGACCGGACCGATGGACCAAATTTTTTGAAAAGTATGGACCAAAGACCGGACCGGGTATATATGGACCGAGACCGGACCGAGACCGAAATTTTTGTGAAAACTCGGACCGAATACCTTTAATTTTACGGTCCGGACCGGACCGAAATTTACGGTTCGGTCCGGACCGATGGATCGAAATTTCTGAAAAGTATGGACCGAGGACTGGACCGGACCGAAATTTTACGGTCCGGTCTTGAACCGACCCGTAAAATTCGGTCGGGTTCGGTCCGGTTTTTCGATTCGGTCTGAAAGTGTACATCTCTAGTTATTTGTATCCTTGCCTTTTATTAACAAAAAAAAAGAAAAAAAAGAAGACTATGTAGCCATTAACATTAAGCGATGTAAATACAAATGTGTGGCTTTTCCTATTCCTATTCTGAAGGATACAAAGCCATATGTTAGAAGGGTTGTGAAAATTTGAAAAATATCTCTTGGACTTTGAATGTGAAACTCATTCATGGAACCGTAGGCATTCATACACAGGCAACACAGGAAGTTGTGATCAATCCAATTTAATAATTCTGATAACTTATCTCTCTAAGTTTCCGGTTCCTTAAGAGAGTGTGTTCCGAGTTTTTTTTAAAACTGACCCATTTGAGTTTGTGGGTTTCAAAACTGACCCACGCGAGTTTCACATTTCAAAACTGACCCATTTTTAATGAGACCGGATCCTTTTACGTTTTTCAAAAGACCGGATCCTGGGAATCCGGTCTTCTGTGCGTGTTCAAATGAGAGAACTACACATGTTTTTGTTTGCACATAAGACTGGATCCTGGGGAACCGGTTTTGTAAAAAACACAGAAGATCGGATTCCCAGGATCCGGTCTTTTAAAAATGGGTCAGTTTTGAAATGTGAAACTCGCGTGGGTCAGTTTTGAAATCCAAACTCGAGTTTGGGTCAGTTTTAAAAAAAACTCGTGTTTTCCAGTTGAAGTTTCAAACTGGTTTGCTTATCTTGTTTTTTCTTTCTGCCTCTTTTAGTCATGCCAATTTCCGACGTTCGCCTACAGACAGTGGCGGATCCAGAGCTTCTTCCCGAGGGGGGTCCCAAAATTTTTTTTTCGAACAACAAGGATATTAGTCGAATCCGGCAAAAAAAAAGATCCGCTAATGATCCAACGCTTTTTTTTCAAACAACAAGGTCCGCTAATGATCAGTCAACCTTCTGAAGCTCATAAAGGTGTCATCCGATGTCCATTGAAGATGATCTACATATGGATCGAAAGCTAATAATGTTCTATAAGTTTCATGTTTAACTCAAGATGAAATTCGGAGGTTATGCCGATACAAACAACGACCAAAGATAGATGATTAATTGAAATTTGCTGAAATTTAGGGGGCTTGAGCCAATCTTCTAAAGCTCATAGACGCGTCATCCGGTGTCCGTTGAAGATGATCCATATATATATAGAAATCTAATTGAATGCTCTACAACTTTCATGTTTACTTAAAGATGAACTTTGGAGGTTAGGCTGATAAAAACAGTCACCAAAGATGGATGATTGATTGAAATTAGCCGAAATCGAAGGGGTCCGAGCCAACGTTCAAAAGCTCATAGAGGCGTCATCCGGTGTCCGTTTAAGATGTTTTTTATATGATTAGAAAGCTAATTGAATGTTCTATAACTTTTATGTTTACTCCAAGATGAAATTCAGAGGGTAAGCTCACAAAAATAGTGACCGAAGATAGATGTGTGATCAAAATTTTCAAAAAATATATATAATTTTATATCCAAGTTTTTTTTCACCAAAATTGAGAAGGGTCCTGGGCCTACAGATGCTCACTCAACATTTCAATGGAGAAACGAAGTTTGAAATTCCAGATGATGAATGGTCAGAAGCAGGAAAAGAGTTTTCGCAAGCTTTGGTTCTGAAGCTTAGCAATCCTAAAGTATACAGTAGAAATCCTTTCAATGACTATATGAGGAATAGTTGGGGGTTGAAAATTAAGGATGTTTCCTTCATGGAAGCCGCCAACAATGTTGTCATCGCAGAATTTGCATCTCAACGGCATATGGAAAAAGTGTTCTACGAAGGTCCATGGTGGTTCAACAACTAGGCAGTTTCTGTTGCTAAATGGGTTGATGACATATCACCGGCGGATCTAAACCTTTCAAAGATTCCAGTGTGGATCCAAGTGCATAACATGCCTTTGCAGTTTATGAAAAAACGTTTCTTGCAGCCGATGGGGGAAAAGTTAGGAGAAGTATTAGCTGTTCAGGAATCAGTTTCAATTCCTAACACTGATAATGTGATATGTAAGTTCTCAAAGCTTCGTATCAAATTAGATGTTCAAGTGCAAGGTCTCAGTCGGGTCCTATTTTGGGAAACAGCATATGCAGCCGGTATGGATCACCTACAGATACGATAAGCTGCCAAGATTTTGTTTTAACTACGCACGAATGACTCATGAAACCAGTAACTGTGAGTCACCGTTGAATGAGATGTTGAAAAAGAAATACATTTCTTGGTTGCGGGGGTGATGGTATGCCTCCACACACCACTGCACATGTTGCAGCTGGGTGTACTTCCACTCATAGTCTGCAGAGTTCGCCGGAATCCTTGGTCATACAACCTTGCTTGTCGGCAGATGTGGATGTAGTTCACGTCAAATCATCTACGATATCTCAGCAGCCTTCCTATCCTGACACTAATACAGCTGGCAGTCATCATGTTCAGATAAAGAAGAATATTGAATCTTTCGAAGAGCCAGTCACTGGTCAAACCTGCGCGCCTCTTCAACTTACAAAAGGGAAAGAGAAAATTACTTCATGCATGAATAACGCGTGTTTGGATGAACAGAATTATACTGCTCCCGATTTTCATTCAGCAGCTTCAAACTTTGATGTTGGTAACTTTCATCTTGGGCCATTCTCATCTCAACAGTTCGGCCCATTTGATATTATACCATATTCTGGGCCTTATGCTTCATCTGTAGCAGACCAAAAGGACTGTGAAAGGCAGGTTCTCATGGCGTGGCAAAATCAAATCGGTAATTGCAATTTCTCTCCCGTTCGATATCGGCATGGCCGTGCTCGTCGTTGTCACTCTCTCTCCGGCTCCACATTGCATCCATATCGTTCTGGGAAGCATTTGTGAACTTCGACTGTACTTCATTCCCCTTCTTCTTCCTGTGATGAAGACGTATCCAACATGGTGGAGGCTGACCTAGATTTCACGGTGGCTGTATCATAGCCCCGCCATGATCCTTGAAGTTGTTGTTTTCAAATTGCAGGGGTTGGGGACTGCTTCTGCAATTCTTAGTCTCTGGGACGTTGTATATACCTCCCGTCCTTAAATTTTGGGATAGCTCGACATGATAGCTTTGTTTGATGAAATGGCAGATGGAGCTTGATTTGTTTTCCGCACTGATTTGAAGTCCCCACAATTCCGATATGGTGGGACTGGGTTCGATTATAATGTTACTAGTGATCATCTGGAGGGCAAACGGAGTAGTATTCCACTCTATCTATCATGCATGTTTATGTTGTTGGATCTGGTCTCAGCTAGAGTTTCTCTAGCTTTAAGTCCTCTGTAATCGCCTTTCTAACTGTTTAAGCCAGTTTATCAAAAAAAAAAACACAGGAAGTTGTGATTTGATATAAATGTAAGACAAAAAAAGTATATTTTTTTTTGATAAAGGACAAAATTATATATATATTTTTTGATAAGACAAAAGTATATATTTGGTTTCGTATTATTTTTCATTTGTATAGTATAGATGCATAAATGTAAACAAATTTTTTTTAACTATTATACGCACCAAATTTTAAAAGAAATATATTGAATTAAGCAGAGTTTATTACAATTTCTTAGGAGTTACATTTAAGCATTTAGTACATCAGTAATGACGTCCATCTAAGTTCGAACCCTAATAATTAAAAGTACACCCAATCTGGGCTTTTTTAGAATATGGAAAATGATAAAGAGGAGGTGTGAACTATCACTCATTGACAAATTACGATCCGAACTATGAAAATTGACAATTAAGAGCAATTTCAAAATATTTTAAGTCTCAATTTCACAATTAAGGGCAACGTTTTTTCAATTCATTCGTTTAGTTAACTTTGTTAATTGACGGAGTGATATACCGTCAGTTAAGTGTTTTATTGGGAGTAACATATTTTGAAATGGGTGCGGTTCAGGTACAAACCGCTTTATAAATAAAAACTACAAACCGTTTATTAAGCCGACACGTGTCCCATTTGAGTCGAAATCCCGGAGAAAACACGGAGGGGTATAATAGTCATTCCACACGGATGGGTATAAAACATAATAATGTTATTTTCAATTTAGTCCAATAGTTGTTAGTGTTCAGACTTAAAATACTAATGTTCAGACTTAAAAATACTTAATAATCAGACTTAAAATACTAATGTTCAGACTTAAAATGCTAATGTTTAGACTTAAAAAAAAGCAATGATCAGACTTAAAATGGTAATGTTCAGACTTAAAAATAGGCAATGATCATACTAAAAATACTTAATGTTCAGACTTAAAATGGTGATGTTCAGACTTAAAAAAAAAGCAATGATCAGACTTAAAATGGTATTGTTCAGACTTAAAAATAGGCAATGATCATACTAAAAATACTTAATGTTCAGACTTAAAATGGTGATGTTCAGACTTAAAAAAAAGCAATGATCAGACTTAAAAATACTTAATGTTCAGACTTAAAATGCTAATGTTCATACTTAAAAAAAAGCAATGATCAGACTTAAAATGGTAATGTTCAGACTTAAAAATAGGTAATGATCATACTAAAAATACTTAATGTTCAGACTTAAAAAAAAGCAATGATCAGACTTAAAAACTTAATGTTCAGACTTAGAGATCAGAAAATGCCACTCATGGAGAGAGAAACACTGAGAGAAAAGCTAAAGAGAGCTAGTGACTTTAACAAAAACCGAAAACATCAAGTGGACTATCAAGCTCAAAGGAAGGAGTTATTTAGCATATTCATTGACAATATACCGGACGGGAGGGACGAAAGATGGGTGAGGGCGTTGTTTAGCAAAGATGGGCCGGCGCGTGATGTGTTTATTCCAGGCAGAGGAAGGAGAGCAACCAATAGCAGGTTTGGGTTTGCCAGGTATAGGACTTTGGGGGAGGCGCTCGCTTCAATCCGCAGATGGAATGGAGCCAATGTTGGGAAGGCAAAACTGCAGGTCAAGCTGGCAGATATCGGTGGTAAACCACGTCTAGGCAGCCTAGTAGGTCGCTTTGACAGGGGGAGGACGGTGAACCCAGTCAGAGGTTGTAGTAGAGGAGGTTCATTTTCAGTTTGGAGACCGAAGCAGGCTGGCAAGCAATTCGGTGTTGAGGTGGACGCAGCGGACATCGCAAGACCTCAGGGTCAAATTTGGGAAAGAAGAAAAGTATCGCTGGAGGCGTGTCAATTATACGAGGACTGGCTAAAAAACTCTCTGGTGGCAGATCTGAAAATTCCAAAATTATCCGAAACGGTGGACAAAGAGCTAAGATCGGAAGGCATTGAGTTTGTAAAAATCGTTCCATTGGAAGGTATGAGGGTGGTGATTCAGTTCGCAAGCGAGAGAGATCTGGAGCGGTGTCTGACTGAGGACTTCGGAGCAGTCTTGAGAAACTTCTCGAAGATGCAACGCTGGAGTGAGGAAGTGATGACAGGAACAAGGTCGGTGTGGATCAGCATCCTAGGGCTTCCCTTTAGGGCTTGGTCGGAGGTTAATGGAGAACGATTGGCGGCCCCCCACGGCGTTTTTCTGAAGATGGATGATCGTGATGTCCGCTTTGTGGGGGTGGGTAGGGCGAGAATGTTGATCGAAACAAAGAATGTGGAGCGGATTAGCGAGGTAGTGGAAGCGGAAATTTCCGGTAAGAAGTACGAAATCAGGCTTTGTGAAGACTGTTGTTTGGGAGGTTGCGGGATTGACAATCCGGAGTCACCAAGTCCGTCGCGGTGCTCGGTAGAGAGTCCGGTGGCCCTCGAGAGTCAGTCGGTCGGAAGGAGCTTGTCAAGAGTCCGGGTGGAGCTGGGAGCGGGTGTTGGTGGGGAGCGGGGGGATGCCTCCCTCAGTGGGGTGCAGAATGTTGGTGCGGAGAGGGGGGATGATTTACAAAGGATGGTGCTTCCTGTGGAAGATTCCGGAGTTGTGGAGGCCATGTTTTCAAGGGTTCCAGTTTCGGGCGGGGTCGCGGTGGTCGTCGGAAGGCCTGAAGTCGGAGATAATTCAAAATTTGAATCTGAAGACATAAGTACTGACACAGCCGAAAGCTACTGTCCTGCTTCTAAGGAGTCAAATCAAGTGATCCAGGAAACAAATCCTGGGGAGGATGTTGATGGCAATTCCTGGGCGGCGCTAGTCAGATTAGGCCGTACAGACACAAGCAAAAAGGTGGCTAATGTATCTCAGGATGTAGGGGCATGTAGCAACCAAACTGGTGAGGGACTAGACCGGCCTGAGGCTGGTATCTCAAGGGGTCAAAGTCTGATCACACCAAGCAGCCTTGGAAATTCTGACAGATGGGATGAAGAGGACTCGGCGGGTCTATCTGGAAAGCAGATGAATAAACTGAAAATGACTAGAAGGAAAGGGTCTAGAGTAAAGAAGGAGATAAAGTACAAAAGAAGACAGAAGTTGAGGGAAGAAAGGGCAGAGCAAATCTTGGAAGAGGAGTCTGATCCAATACACAACGCCACTGGGGTCAGTAAAGAGGAGATAGAAACTGAAAGAAGAAGACTTCAATGGGAGGAGGCCAAACAATCCTACAAAGTGGGTCTGGAGCTGGGGGTTAAAGGGAGTCTTCCCGAAGATGACATGATCCAGATCTACGTAGAGCAGCTTGAAAGGGAGTATAGAGAGAGATGCAGTTAATCAGCTGGAATGTTAGAGGAGCAAATGGGAGGAAAAAACATCATGAAATCAGGAAACTAAGAAGCAAACATCAGGTGGAGCTATTATTCATCCAGGAAACAAAGATTAGGGCGTTGGAGGAAAAAACAGTTCAAGCTCTTTGGGGGTCTGAGAAAATGATGTGGGAAGGATTAGATTCCGAAGGAGCTAGTGGCGGCTTGGTAACAATATGGGATCCCGACTTTATGCAGCCTATAAGTAAAGTGAAGGGTAGGAGCTTTGTAATGATAAGTGGCACGATTCTGGTTAAGCAGCAAGAGGTGGTGATAAACTTCCTAAATGTATATGCCCCAAGGTTAGAGAAGGATAAACTTCTTCTTTGGGAGTCGCTGGCGGATCTGAAATCTTCAAGAGGCGGTGAATGGATTATCGGGGGCGACTTCAATTCAGTTCTTGAGGAGGAGGAAAGGAATCGTACAGTCTTCAACGAAAAAGATGCAAACATCTTTCAGGAGTTCATTCAAGCGATGGAAGTATTAAATCTGCCTATGAAGGGGAGATGCTTTACATGGGGAAACAAAAAAGGTTCTAGCAGATTGGACAGGTTTCTAATTTCTCCAGGGGTCCTCTCGCTGTGGCCTAGCTTAATACAAGAAGGTCTCGGGAAAGGGTCGTCTGATCATGCTGCTGTTTCCTTGGGTGAGGTTCAGAAACGGTGGGGGATCAGGCCGTTCAGAGTCCTAAACGTGTGGCTGGATCACCCCGGTCTGAAAAGGAAGGTGATGGAGTCCTGGCAAGAGTCTGAAGCGGTGGGGTGGAAAGGATATACACTACAAAGGAAGTTGGCAGGTGTTAGGAGTATGTTGGCGGTTTGGAACAAGAAAACCTTCGGGGACGTTGGGGCGAAGTTGGCAAATGCCAGAGTGGAGTGGGAGAAGCTAATTCTCCTGCAGGAAGCCAGGTGGCTGTCTGAGGAGGAGTCTCTTAGGAAGACAGCTTTGCAGAAAATTATCTGGCTGCTGGAAGTCCAAGAGGAACGAATTTGGAGGCAAAAATCGAGGATCAGCTGGCTCCGTTCGGGGGACCAAAACACAAGTTATTTCCACAGGATGGCCACTTGGAGAACCAAAAGAAATAGCATCTCAAGTCTTCTGGTGGATGGCAGTTGGATTGATGATCCAGGACTCATAAAACAAGCAGCACGCAAATATTTCTCTGGGATTTTCAAAAAGGTGGCTCCTTGCCTCTGGTCCCTGAATGAGTTGTTCACATGCTCTCTGAATGAAGCTCAAAGAAAATTTCTGGAAAGTGACATCTCAGAGGAAGAAATCCAGATCGCACTCAAAGAAAGTGATGGGAATAAGGCGCCAGGTCCTGATGGATTCAATGTTAATTTTTACAAGAAGTTCTGGCTAATAGTTGGAGAGGAGGTAGTGGCCTTCATCAAGGAGTTTTGCTCCAATGGGAAGCTGTCGAGAGGTATTAACAAGACCTTCATAGCCCTGATCCCGAAGATAACAAATCCGCAGAGTTTCGATGATTTCCGGCCAATAAGTTTGGTAAACTCAATGTACAAAATCCTTGCCAAATGTCTGGCAAAGAGGCTTAAAGAGGTGCTGCCACAGTTAATCAGTTCAAACCAATCTGCGTTTATCATGGATAGGAACATCTTGGATGGTATCATGATCGTCAACGAGCTCATTCATGCTGTCAAAAAGGAGAGGAGATCGGCCTTAGTGATCAAGTTAGATTTTAAAAAAGCTTACGATTCTGTGTCATGGGATTATTTGAGATCGGTTCAAGGTAGCTTGGGGTTCAGTGCCAAGTGGATAAACTGGATTCATGAATGCTATTCCTCTGCTGGACTCTCCATCCTCATCAATGGATCTCCAACGAAGGAAATTAACATGGAGAGGGGTTTGCGGCAAGGAGACCCTCTCTCTCCTTTTCTGTTCCTACTGGCTGCGGAGGGCCTGTCTAGGATGCTTAGCAATGCAGTCCAGGCAGGTAGGATTCGTGGAGTAGAGTGGGTAAAGAATGGAGGGAGGTTAACTCATCTGCAATTTGCGGACGACACTGTTTTATTCTGCAATCCTGACCTGGGAGAAGTTCGGGTCTTAAGGCATTTATTAAGATCCTTTGCAGTCAGCTCAGGCCTCCAGATTAACTTCAAAAAAAGTCGTGTTGTAGGTGTGGGGCTTGAGGAGGGAGAAGTGTTGAAGTATGCTGAGGAATTGGGTTGTCCGGTGGGCAGTCTGCCCATGAACTACTTAGGGATGCAGGTTGGAGGTAATCCGGGCAGACTGAACACATGGGCGCCTATTCTGCAGAAGTTTAAAATGAAGTTAGCCTCTTGGAGAAGCGCAAATCTTTCTATGGCGGGAAGAGTAGTTCTGATCAAATCAGCGCTGTGCAATCTACCCCTTTATTACGCGTCAATGTACAAGATGCCAATAGCAGTCGTGCAAGAAATGGAGAAAATTCAGAGAAGATTTCTGTGGGGCAGTTCTGATGCGAGAAGGAAGATTCATTATGTTAAGTGGTCTAAGATCACAAAGCCAAAAAAGTACGGAGGTCTGGGAATTCAAAGTCTGGTGGACATGAATCTAGTGCTCTTGGCCAAATGGTGGTGGAATCTGATAACTGGGAATGGGGGCCTATGGAGGAGAATGGTCTTAGAGAAGTACGCGATCAAAAGGCCTCATGTTCCTAGTGAGATGCTGGGCTCCTCCAATAAGCTATCTAATAGCTGGAAAGATATTATAAAGGTTGTTCAGGGGAAGTCGGAAGTAGCACTGGCGTTGAAGGAAGGCCCAAAGCTAAAACTGGGTGATGGCAGTTTGGCCTCTTTTTGGCATGATGTGTGGCTGGGAGAGAAAGCTTTAAAAGAACAGTATCCTAAACTTCATCTACTCGCCACTGACAGTCAAGCCTCGGTTAAGGAGATGGGATACTGGGCGGGTGGCATCTGGGTTTGGCACTTGAAGTTTAGGAGATCTCTATATCAGTGGGAAGTAGAGAGCAGAAATGAATTAGAAACAAGCTTGGGGCATATTCAACTGAAAAATCAGGTTGATGATAGGCTGGTGTGGTCCTATTCGGATGATGGTATCTTCAGTTCCAGCTCCCTAATGAAGGCAGCCATGGCAATTAGGAGATCCAAAAAAAGGTGGGAACAACTGCCATTCCAGCTGTGGTCGGGTCTGGCTCCGCCAAAAGTAGAGATGTTGATGTGGAGAATCTACTTAGAAAGCTTACCTTCCAAGGTGTCTCTACAAAGTAGAAGAATATTGAGAAAGGAAGAGGACCTCGTCTGCAAGCTCTGCGATTCACAGCTGGAATCAACTGATCATTTACTGATACATTGCAAATGGAGCTGGAAGCTGTGGTCGATGTGTCTGAATTGGTGGGGAGCTTGCTGGGTAATGCCAGAGTCAGTAAAGTGCTTGCTAGAGAGCTGGGCAGTAGATGGCAAGACAAGATCATATAAGAGACTTTGGAAAACATTTGGGTATGCCATCTTATGGTCCATTTGGGAAGAGAGGAACAACAGATGCTTCAAGGATAAGAAGAGGTCTGCTGAGGAAGTAGGGGACCTAGTGAAAGTTCGACTTGCGTGGTGGGCGAAATACCGGAGTTCCAAATGCCCATACTCAGTCTCAACAATTAGTAGATGCTTTGAAGAGGTGAAGGATGGATTCTAAGCGGGGTGTTTCAGTGATATGCATGAATAACTTCTGCGGAACAAAGGGCACAAAAACTCAAAGTCGTATTATCAAAGCCAGGATATGACTCAAGTCGGCAAGATGTGACCGGAGTAGTTACAGTCATGTTAGACTTGCAAAATATCCTGGTCGATGTAATAGCTGTGATCATTACATCTATTTTCAGTAGCAAGTGTTAGCAAGTAGTTAGAAAGCCCAGGTCACATTTTGGTGTGTAAGTGCGGGACTTGGCTTGGAGGGTACATGTACCTTTTGTGTGGTCTTCGACCACAATGAATAGAAAAAAAAAAATGTTCAGACTTAAAAATAGCCAATGATCAGACTAAAAATACTCAATGATCAGACTTAAAAATGGTAATGTTCAGACTTAAAAAGAAGCAATGGTCAGACTTAAGAGATTAAATTACTAAATGTTCAGAATTAAGAGATTAAATGTTCAGACTTAAGAGATTAAATTACTTAATGTTCAGACTTAAGAGATTAAATGTTCAGACTAAAGAGATTAAATGTTCAGACTTAAGAGATTAAATGTTCAGACTTAAGAGATTAAATTACTAAATGTTTAGACTTAAATTACTAAATGCTCAGACTTAACAGATTAAATGCTCAGACTTAAGAGATTAAATTACTAAATGTTCAGGCATAAATTACTAAATGATCAGACTTAAATTAATAAATGTTCAGACTTAAGAGATTAAATTACTAAATGTTCAGACTTAAAAGACTTGATGATCAGACTTAAAAATATCCAAGGATAAGACTAAAAATACTCAATGATCAGACTTAAAAATGGTAATGTTCAGACTTAAAAAGAAGCAATGGTCAGACTTGAAAGACTTAATGATCAGACTTAAAACTAGCCAATGTTCAGACTTAAAAAGAAGCAATGGTCAGACTTAATAGCCAATGTTCAGACTTAAAAAGAAGCAATGGTCAGACTTAATAACCAATGTTCAGACTTAAAAAGAAGCAATGGTCAGACTTTGAGTTGGTAATGATCAGACTTAAAAAAAGCCAATGATCAGACTTAAAAAACAGCAATGATCAGACTTAAAAATAGAAAAAAAACAAGCAACGATCAGACTTACAAACAGCAATGATCAGACTTAAAAACAGCAATGATCAGACTTAAAAACAGAATGAAAATCCAATAATCTTTTTTTTAAAAAAAAGAAAAAAAAAGATTTAAACGCGAATTTGACCCTCCAGATGATCGAATTTGCCCTAAAAACGCCGAGCTCATGGCGCAGCGATGAGTTATGCTCAGAATGCCGTTTCCACCCAAAAAACACTAGGCTTTCATCAAATTCTCATACAAGCGCATAAACATCAAATTTTAGAATCGTACTGTAGCAAATTGTAAGTCTGACCATTATCATCTTTAAGTCTGACCATTATCATCTTTAAGTCTGATCATTACCATCTTTAAGTCTGATCATTAATGGTTTAATCGCATAATTATTTTTTTAAGTCTGAACATTGATTTTTTAAGTCTGAACATTGTTTTTTCAAGTATTGTCATTACTGGTTTAAGTCTGAACATTGTTATTTAAGTCTGAACATTGTTATTTAAGTCTGATCGTTAATGGTTTAAGTCTCATTATATTTTTTTTAAGTCTGAACATTGTTTTTTCAAGTATTGTCATTACTGGTTTAAGTCTGAACATTGTTATTTAAGTCTGATCGTTAATGCTTTAAGTCTCATTATTATTTTTTTAAGTCTGAACATTGTTTTTTTAAGTCTGAACATTGTTTTTTCAAGTATTGTCATTACTGGTTTAAGTCTGAACATTGTTTTTTAAGTCTGAACATTGTTTTTCCAAGTATTGTCATTACTGGTTTAAGTCTGAACATTGTTTTTTTTAACTCTGAACATTGTTTTTTAAGTCTGATCATTAATGGTTTAATCGCATAATTATTTTTGTAAGTCTGAACATTGATTTTTTAAGTCTGAACATTGTTTTTTCAAGTATTTTCATTACTGATTTAAGTCTGAACATTGTTTTCTTAAGTCTGAGCATTACTGTAGTAATTTTTGGACGATTATACCCCTAATGTCTTTTATGTATTTTTAAATGCATCCGCGTGTGTTTTTTTTTATTTACAAAAAGAACCCTGGTCGAAATTAATTCTGATTGGTCGATTTTGACACGTGTCAATTTTTTTATGGGTTTGTAGTTTTTATTTATAATATTGGTTTGTATTTGATCCGGACACTTTTGAAATTACATTTAATTGTCAATTTTCATAGTTCGGACCGTGATTTATCTATGTGTGATAGTTCATACCAATATTTGTCATTTTCCCTTTAGAACGTGTTTTCTTTTTTGATAGTTTATTTTAGTTACCATCAAAAAAAAAAATTAGTTAGTTTATTTTATTTTAAAAGATGTCAGATTTTTAATTTTTTAAAATAATTGTTTCAAAACTGCACTCATATCTCTTATGGTAAAGTCAGAAACAGGGGACGGCGTCGTTAAATATAATTGTTTTCCAATTTACTCAAATTCCATATTTGAGTTCCAATTTTACTCAATCACTAAATTTGATTCCTAATTTACTCACATTTTCTAAGCCGCCGTTAAGGACGGCATTTTATATTTAAGTCGCTCCTGGGAATGGCACCTTAAGCCTCGTGGCATATATTTTAAACTCTGATTGCTGATGAGATTTTTTATAACTAAGATCACAATTTGCAATTAATCATCCCAATCTGCCGCGTTCACATTATCATAACAATTGTCAGATTTTGCAACAGAACTGATAACGAGTCGAGAAGTTTACGATGGCCAAGGCAGCCACAATCAATCATCCATAACAAAGACATCCTCCAATCTAACTTGAAACCCCGACAGAGAAGAACAAATTCATTCATTACCGAAATCCAATTTCGACAACAATAACAAAACAAAATACAGTAACAGTGAACTCTGTCGTCGTCGAGATTGGCAGCTTGGGATCCAGTAAAATCATGTGCTTAAGAAGGTGAGAGCAGTCAACACCGCGATTGAAATCATAACCTTCAATTTTGGAAGAGAATTCCGAAAAAGCTGTGACCTAAGGCGCTTTCTCAAACAGCGTCACGTCAACAATTTCACTCAATATCGTTTTAAAATATATGCCACGATGCTTTAAGGCGCCGTTCTCAAGAGCGACTTAGATATAAGACACTGTTCTTAACAGCGGCTTAGAAAACGTGAGTAAATTGGGAATCAAATTTAGAGATTGAGTAAAATTCCAAATTTGAGTAAATAGGGAAATTTTCTGAGAAACGGTCAATTACGTCGTTTTAATTAATTATATTTTGTAGTTACGTCTTTTTATATTTGTTTTAATTATAATATAAATTACGTTATTTTATATTTATCTTATATAAATAAAATCTGAAAAAATATAAAAAAAAATGAACCTTAAAAGACGTCGTCTTAAAACCGACAAACATTTTCATTCTTGCAAATCCTTTAAAACTCATGGTACTTAATAAATCACCGAGACTATCTATGCATAATAAAAGTCTTTTTACACTCTGACATTAATGCCTACTTTGTAGTTTGTATCTTTGTAAGAAATAAAATAAATAATTATTATTGATACCCATAAAGGCGGAAAATAAATACTTTAATTTTTTTTTGGATGGAAAATACTTTAATTATTGAACGATCCCATTTTCGTCCCCAAAATCAAAATCTGTCATTTTTGTCTCTCTCTCTGCGTCCGTCCATTCATCTCCGTTGCTCTGTTCTCTCTCTCTCTCTCTCTCTCCCCTCAGCTCCTCCTCATCGCGTTGTTCGATTCGAGCTCGTCCTTTCTCGATCATCGGAGCTGCTGATTCTCAGGTACTCTCGTCGTCTTTGCAACTTGCTAAGATATTTGTTTACTAGCTCCAAGTACAAGTCGATTGATTCCGCTGCTTACTACTTCTAGATGATTCTTGACCTTCCAGCGACTCGATTCTACTGTGTTTCCATGTCTCTTTTTGTGTCCCTTTGAGTTTATGTGCTAGTGATAAGTTATATTTTCAGGCGAGTTTCTTGGATTATTGATAAATTAGATCGGCTGAATATTTGGTTTCCGCCGCTGATTTAACTGTGTCCGATTGTATGAAATGGAGCTTTATGATTCAAGTTTATGAAGGAAATGAATCTTGTGTCAATTTATGTTTCCGGCCTGTATGTTAGAATAATTGGACTCTGGAATGGATTGGATGAGTTTGCTAGTTTCAAACGCTGAGGGATTTGAAAGAAAAAGTTTACCTAGATTTTTCACAAAGTAAATTGATGCATCTGCACATTTTGATGAATTCCTGCCTTTTTCCCTCTATAATTTTTTGAAATAGCTGGGGAAGGTTGGTACAGTAGATGTTGTAATTACCGCACAACTGTGACTGGCGGACAGAATGGCATCTTTTGTGATAAAATGCAAGAATGACAAGAAGGCCACATTTTTTTTTGGCCTAACAGCTGTTTTTTCTGGCTCCACATTTTGGCATCTGCCTTGTTCTTGGTGGTATATGATGGTTAGGTGGAGCCAGATCCAGATTTATTATTTATTATAGGCTGACCATGTGTGCCACTGTAGTGCTGGTCAGACATAACCTACAATAAGCTCACTGTCACTCACTACATAATAACTTTTCTGCATTCACATTGCATATGTTCTTCCAAGGATCCTTCGATTATCGTATAATTATAATTCCTGATGTACACACTCCATGATTTTGGTCCCCCTACCTCTATTGGTGTTGTTTGACATTGTCACCACATCCTACACTGCAGGCTGTATATTGTTTGTGAAGTTTTACATATTGGTAACAAGAACTAAGCTGTTTAAATTGGTTGGTAATATATTTTAGAACTGCAAACTGGAGCTGAAGATGGTGGCAGAGGAATAGAGCAGTAACAAAGAGGGTTGTAATTATACAGTCTTCGTGAGCAGACATGCCTAAGCATGGTATCAGGGAATCAATAAAGTCATTGTTTGGAAGTCATGTTGATTCCGAGAAGGATCAACAGATAAAGGAGGCAAAACAAGGTGATTTCATTATACCTGTATACTTTCTCCTCTTATGCCCGTCTCATATAAATACTAGAAATAGAGGGATGAAACGTGTAACTTTGTCCATTTGCTTACAGCCTTGACTTGCATTGCATGACTGGAAGTTTAGACTATTGATTTTCGGAATATTTATTGCTTATCTCATGAGGTGCTACGCTTGATTTTTTTTTTCCCTGCCTCTTGTAGATGTTGATGACAAAGTGGATAAGATTTTGAAGCTCATCCAGGATGAGGAGTCAGAGGGAAAAGATGAAAATTCTTGGCCAAATTCAAAAAAGGAACCACTTCTTGCCCTTATAGAGGAATTCCGTGATCAGTACCATACTCTGTATGGTCACTATGATCATATAACTGAGGACCTTAGGAAAAAAGTCCATGGTAAACATGACAAGGATAATTCTTCTTCGTCCAGCTCAGACTCTGAATCAGAGTATTCTTCAAAGGGAAGTGGTAGGAAAAATGGAAGAGTGTCAGATAATATTAAGTCGGAGCTTGAAACTGCACATCAAGAGATTGCTGAACTTCAGAAGATGTTCAAGGCCACCAATGAAGAAAAGGAATCCTTAAGAAGCCGATTGAAAGAAGTAGAGACAGTAGTTGAGGAACTAAAAGTTGGAATTGGAAGGTCCGATGAGGAAAATGCAAAACTTGCGGCCGTGAATGATGAACTCAGCCTGAAGTTTAACAATTTGTCCAAAGAAGCAGAAGAATTGATTCATAGATTGAAGGAAGTAAATGCAGAAAAGGAGACTTTGATCACAGTCACAGACACAAGCAGGAAAGCAACTGAAGAGGGAGAGAAAACAATTGCAGATTTGAAGATGACAGCTGATACTTTAAAGAAGGAGAATACAACCGTCATATCAGAGCTCGAAGCAGTTAAAAGTTTCCTAGCATCTGCACAACAGGAAGTTGCCGATCTAAGCCATTCTCAAAAAGTGGGTGCAGAAGAATATAGTTCTTTATTACAGCAGGTCTCAAAGCTTTCAGATGAACTTAATCAGGCGAAGAGTGCAAATCAAGAAATGATGGCTGAATCTAGTCAGATAAAGGAAAAACTTGGTGATAGAGAAATAGGCATATCTACTCTCATGGCTGCACATGAGACACACAAAAAAGAGTCATCAAGTGAAATTACAACTCTAAGCGCACAAGTTAAGAGTTTAGAACTGGAGCTCAATTCATTGAGCACACAGAAAACTGAGTTGGATGCCCAGTTAGATTGTAAAGTAGCAGAAGTTGAACAACTAACAGAGCAACAATCCACGCTACTGGCTCAAATTACAGAACTGGAGCTAATGTCAAAAAAGAAAGGAGAAGAAATTGATGGACTCGTTAAGAACCTCGAGGAGGTGGAAGTTTCATCAGCTGCTAAAATACAAGACCTGGCAACCAAGGTAGAAAGTCTTCAACTTGACGTTGAGAATTTGTGTGCTAGAAAAGTTGAGTTGGAAGAGCAGTTGGAGCAGAAGAGTGATGAATCCTCGAATCAAGCCAAGAACCTGACAGTTCAGATTGAACTGATGCAAAATGAGTTGGATTCCATTGGCAAACAGAAGAGTGTGCTGGAAGAGCAGTTGGAAAGTAGAATCTCAGAAATTACTCAGTTGAAAGCTGAAAATGAGACAATGCGAGCTAAACTATCTGAAATGGAGATATCAAAGACTGAAAGAGATGAAGAATTATCAGTTTTACAAAAGAAATTAGAGGATAGAGAGAATGAAGCTTCAGCACAAATATTGTCATTGACAGAACAGACAAATTCGTTACAAGCCAGTAATAGTGAATTAAAACAACTGCTGGAGTGTAACACAAACGAGGCATCTAATCAAATTAAAGGATTGACAGATCAGATTGATGCTATGCAACAAAGACTTGAGTCTTTGGAAAACCACAAAACAGCATCAGAATCTGAATTTGGAAGGAAAACTCAGGAAATTGCAGGATACGTGATTGCATTAGAAGCCTTAAAAGAAGAACTGGCAAGGAAGACAGAAGATCATCAGTGTGCAGTGGAAGAGAAAGAGAGTGTCACTGCAGCCGTGAAAGATTTGAAGCTACAGGTTGTTACCCTTGTCAACCAAAGGAAGGAATTGGAAGATCAGTTGGTCAATTTAACAGAAAACATTGACAAACAGAAGAGTATGCTGGAAGAGCAGTTGGAAAGCAGAATCTCAGAAATTACTCAGTTGAAAGCAGAAAATGAGGCGATGCAAGCTAAACTATTTGAAACGGAGAGAACACTGACAGAGAGAGGAGAAGAATTATCAGTTTTCCAAAAGAAATTTGAGGATCGAGAGATTGAAGCTTCTGCACAAATATTTTCCTTGACAGATCAAACAAATTTGTTACAAGCCAAGAATAGTGAATTACAACAACTGTTGGAATTTAACACAAACGAGGCATCAAATCAGATCAAGGGATTGGAAGACCAGATCAATGCTATGCAACAGGATGTCGAGTCTTTGGAAAACCACAAAACAGAATCAGAATTTGAAATTGTAAGGCAAACTAAGGAAATTGCAAGATTCGTGATTGCATTAAAAGCCTTAACAGAAAAACTGGAAAGGAAGACAGAAGATCATCAGCGTACATCGGAGGAGAAGGAGAGTGTCACTGCAGCAGCGGAAGATTTGGAGCTACAGGTCGATTCCCTATTCAACCTAAGGAAGGAATTGGAAGATCAGTTGGTCAACTTAACCAAAGAGATAAGTAAGCACATCTACGAAAAGCATGACCTGAATGAAAAATTTTGTCAGGTAAAGAATGCATTAGCTGAGAGAGACAGTGAGTTATGTGACATCCAGGCGAAACTTGAAGAAGAAGTGAACAAAGCAAGCCAACAGATAACAACTTTAGCAGCAGACCTGGAGAATCTTCGACTTGAGTCTGGTTTGCTGCAAACTCGGAAAAATGAAATGGAAATGCAAGCAGAAAGTGAGAAACAAGCGTTTCACCAAAACTTGCAGACGGCAGAAGGGAAGATTTTGGGCCTCGAAAATGCAATTAAGGATCTCGAGTTTGCAGTGAATGAGAAAGACACTGCTTTTGAAAAGGTTAATGAGGAATACAAAAAAATTGAAGGCCTGCTTGAGGAGTCGGAGGGAAATTATCAAGTTTTAGAGAAAAAGATGGAAGAAACAACTGCAGATCTTCAACGAGACGTTGAATCTAAAGAGAGAGCGATCACTGATCTAGAAAAACAGGTTGACATCCTTAAACAAGACCTTGAAACAAAAAAAGATGAACTCAGCTCAGTGAGAGAAAATGTTCACAACACTGAAGTCGCACTCCGCCTTAGCAATCAAAAGCTCCGGGTAGCTGAGCAACTATTGAGTGAGAATGAAGAGATCCACAAAAAAGCTGAGCAGAAGTTTGAATCTGAGATCAAGCACCTGGAAGAAAGAGTTGCTACATTGTCAGCAGCCATCTCCGAAAAAGATGAAGCTTATCAAAACACAGTCTCTTATGTGTCAGACAAGGCGCACACTACCATGACTGCAGTGGAGTCAATTCTAAGTTCATTTGAAGAACAGTACCAGAAGCATGTGAACTGCATTTCCAAAGTGACAGCTGAGCACAAGGCTGCCAAAGACTGGATAGCTGCAGCAAACAAAGAGAAATCACAGATGGAACAAAAACTCAAAAATCTTGTTCAGCAGTTACAGGATAAGGCAACAAGGGAATCCACATTGGCAGACACAGTCAGTGAGTTAGAGGCCAAGTTGAAAATGGAAGAAGGTGAGAAAGAGAAGTTGATAGCAGTAGTAGGTGAACTCAAGGAAAGTGTTAGTGAGTATGATGTATTGATGAAGCAGAAGGAAGATAGCATTCTGGGCTTAGGAGAGGAGAAAAGAGAGGCCATCAATCAACTATGCATCTGGATCGATTATCACCGCGAACGCTGCGAGCACTTGAAGGGCATGATTACTAAAATGCGTCCTGTTAGAGCTCAGAGGGGTGCCTAGGCCATAGATTCATGTCCACTATTATTCTTTATGTTGATATGTAAATGTTGGCATATATTTGGACACAGCACAGGTGCGTTCAATTTGGTTCATTTTTTTTCCTTCTGCAAGACCTTATGACATTTTCAGCATATCAATCTTATGAATATTTGTACACATACACATAGAGGAGCGTTCAAATGAAAGCCTCTTATTTTTTTCGAGATCTTGAGACTTCAATCTTTACCTTCCAAAATGTATCATCAAGTAATTTTGGTGGTGACACGTGTCCCATGTGTATTTTCTAAGATGCATTTAATGCAAAATCAAAGCCATCATTTTTTACTTTGATATTTGCAAGTTCTTGAATTTTTAAGGGTTCTCAACCGATGCATTTAATGCAAAATCAAAGCCATCATTTTTTACTTTGATATTTGCAAGTTCTTGAATAATTAAGGGTTCTCAACCGAGCGCTCTCCATACACATTTATAAATGTTTTCAATGGGGAGCACTCGGTTGAGGCAGTGATCGGTCGAATTCTTGACCTATTATTCACTTCATTCGATGATGGATTAGGTTTGTTTTCCGGATATTTTGTTATCATTTAATCTCTTTTCTAGTGTTTCAGGTCATATATTACATATCTAATACTTTTGGATTGATCCGAAGCAAAGCAAAGCAATTGGCGAAGATTTGGGCGAAAGCATAACAAAACAGGGCAGATTGACCTTTCCGACTTGTTATGCACGCACAGATCGCATATGGTGTCCAAATTGGTTGATTCAAAGCTTGTTAGAAAGCTAATTCAAAGGGCTACAACTTTGTAGTTTACGCCAAGATCAAATTCGGAGGTTAAGACCATGAAAAAGCCGCCCGAAGTCTCTGCCATTTTGCATGGCCATGACTGCCGTGACCAAAACACAACGTCACGGTAGTCACGGCCCCTTTTTGTCCCAGTGCACTTTTGGAGCATGCCAAGCATGCCGTGACATGTCTAAATGTCACGGAAGTCACGGCCTCGTCGGAGCAATTTCTAAAAATGATTTTTGGGCTTTTCGAGACTGATTTTCGGGGAAGTTTCCTAATTTCGTTTTTGGGCTTTTTGGCCCTTTGGAAAGCTATAAATAGAGGATTGGCTGACTTAAATCAGTGTGGATGATTGACGAGTGTGCTTATTTGGAGAAAAGAAACCTTAACTTGGGAGAGAAGGCGGAGAACATCGCGAGAGATTGAGGATCATCGAGCTACATCGTCTACGGTTAACACGTCCTTAATATTCTTGTATTACACTATTTGTGGAAGTGAGTGCTACATTCTGAATGATCGTGAGTACAGGCAGAAGCTTGATCCGAAGAGTGATGAGGGTTTCTTTCTAGGATATTCCTCTAACAGTCGAGCATACCGAGTTTTCAACAAACGCACAGGATCCGTTATGGAGTCTATCAATGTCAAAATCAAGGATGAAGTGCTTGTACAATCTGCCCCAGATGATGCTGACGAATCAGTTGGGATAAGTCCTGAAACTCTTTCACCGTCTCATCCGACTGAGACTGTCTCGACAGGTGGAGTCCCAACAGCTGGCGATCTCTCTGGAATCCCTTCTTCTGAGGAGACTGAAGGCATCAGTGCTCAAGAGGATCGTGCTGCTTTACAACCCTCTCGACGAATTGCCAGAGACCACCCAATCTCTGCGGTCATTGGAACACCTAGTAACGGCATAAAAACTCGTGGGAAGCAGATCAACTTCAGAGAACTTGCTGCTTGCTCGTGCTTCATGTCCACAATCGAGCCAAAGAACATAAAGGAAGCACTCATTGATGAGTATTGGGTCCTAGCCATGCAGGAAGAACTGGAAGAATTTGCCCGCAACGATGTATGGGACTTAGTTCCCAGACCTGATGGGGTAAACGTCATGGGCACAAAATGGATCTTTAAGAACAAGTCAGACGCCTCAGGGAATATCACCAGAAACAAGGCTCGCTTAGTGGCACAGGGATATACCCAGATAGAGGGGATCGACTTTGATGAGACATTTGCCCCCGTTGCTCGCCTTGAAGCCATTCGCCTACTTCTTGCTCTGGCATGTCACTTAAAATTTCGGCTATTCCAGATGGATGTCAAAAGTGCGTTCCTGAACGGTTTTTTGAATGAGGAAGTATACGTTGCTCAACCAAAGGGGTTTGAGGACCCACATCACCCATCGTACGTCTATCGCCTGAAGAAGGCCCTGTATGGTCTCAAGCAGGCGCCCAGAGCTTGGTATGAGCGCCTCATTGTGTTTCTCGTCAACCATGGATATGTGCAAGGGGGAGTAGACAAGACACTGTTCGTAAAACACACAAGGTCAGACTTTATTATCGCGCAAATCTATGTTGACGACATTGTGTTCGGATCCAACACACAGAGACTGGTGGATCAGTTTGTGGAACAGATGCAGAAAGAGTTCAAGATGAGTATGGTTTGGAGAGATGAACTACTTCCTGGAACTCCAGGTGATACAGAAGAATGACGGCATATTCATCTATCTGAGCAAGTATGACAAGAATCTAATAAAGAAGTTCGATCTTGAGAAGGCTAGTCACAAAAGAACACCAGCTGCCACTCACTTAAAGATCACCAAAGACGATGCCGGAACAAAGGTCGACCAGACAATGTACAGGAGCATGATTGGAAGTCTCCTATATCTGACAGCTAGCAGACCAGATATTACGTATGCAGTAGGAGTATGCGCGAGATACCAGGCAGATCCGAAAGAAAGTCACCTTCTACAAGTAAAGAGGATCATAAAGTATGTATGCGGCACTGTCGACTTTGGAATCTGGTACACCAAGGACACCAACCCACATCTGGTTGGTTACTGCGACGCTGACTGGGCAAGAAACGCCAAAGATCAGAAAAGCACGTCAGGAGGTTGCTTCTTCTTGGGAAATAACTTGGTCTCCTGGTTCAGCAAGAAGCAAAACAGCATCTCGCTCTCTACGACCGAAGCGGAATATATCGCTGCAGGAAGCTGTTGCACTCAACTGCTATGGATGAAGCAAATGCTGTCTGAATACGGAGTGGAACATAAGGAGATGACCTTGTACTGTGACAATATGAGCGCAATCAGCATATCCAAAAATCCAGTACAGCACTCCAGGACAAAGCACATAGACATCAGACATCACTTCATCAGAGAACTGGTTGAACAGAAGGTGGTGACTCTGAAACATGTAACAACGGACAAGCAATTGGCCGATATCTTCACCAAACCTCTTGATCCTACTCAGTTCGAAACTCTCATATCCTCATTGGGTCTGTGTGTTGTCAAGGAGTAAGTGTTCCAGGAAGTGGCAAGTCATTGGCAGAACTCCAGCAAAGCAATTGGACTGATCACTTATAGAAGAGAGCTGGAACTGAAGGTACTTTCTAAAAAGGGGGTGAATATTTGCCTAAATATTTTTGAAGATTTCTTTTTGCACCGTTATGAGGAATAAGTAAATATTCTCGCAAGCACGATTGGGAAGTTGAAAAGACCGACCTTGATTTGAAAATCAAAACTGCTTCGTCTCGCTCTCCTCCCAAGCCCTAAACCGACCAACTGCTGCAAATTCTCTCGATTATCCTTCTTGCGGCGTCAATGGTGAACACCAGAAAAACCTCCAAGACCACTGTCGCGTCCGCCCCAGAAACCAGGAAGGCGGAAATGAAGCCTCCCAAAGATGTGGCGGCAAAGACCCTAATTTCGAAATCAAAGAAGCCAAAGATCCCGAAGGAGAAAAAGGCCTAAAGTCGGAACGGTGGCGAAGAAAGGACCAGAACCTGCTGCAAAGCAGAAGATGGTGCCCCCGCTAACCGCGGAGGTTTCTTCTAAGCAAACAGATGCTAGTTCGTCATCAACAAGTCTAATTCCTCCACCTGCTGTGCCCCCGTCTGAGGTAATTCAAATCTCTAAGGCTCCGGTTGTTTCTTTCATGCTTGTGTACGATGATGCTACTGCAAATACAAAGGGTGTGAAAGGAGTGGTTGATAAAAGTGGTAAAGCCAGGATGTTGCTGATGGTGTGAAGGATGGGGTGTCTCGTAAACCTGTCGCTAAGAGTACCTCTGGTTCATCTGCTTGGAGAGACAAGATCCATGCTACTGGGTATGTAAGGCCATCAGGTCTTCGCAGAAAAGTGATCAGTCGTCGTATCGGTTCGCCAAAAAGATACATTGCTAAGATCACGGTGGTAAGAGGTCGCCTCATTGCCATGACTGACTCAGAGACTGAACAGTTCTTTGATTCATCATTGCCATCAATCTCACGAAAGCTGGTGATGGACAATGAGTCCGGAGAAACTGAAGCAGAAAAAGATAGGGACTCTGGGAGTGATTTTCTAGCAAAACAAGGTGTTGCTCTGACGGTAGAGTCTGATCCGTCCGAGGAGGATGCAGAGCTAGATGTCTTGTTCAAAGATATCGATAATGTTGTGAAAGATTTGCAAGAGGAAGAGATCTCAGTTCCTGTTGAGTCTCGACCCGATCAGAAAGTGACGTGTGTATTTTTGCATACGGTCAAAAACAATTTGTAATTCAACCGGTAAGACCGGTGTCGAACCCAAGGGAGCAAACGGATTACACGCTAGTTCTATCAAATTTTCTTACTCGGCTAATTCCTAAAATTCAAGTATGATTGAGTTATCAATGATTCAAAACAAGAATGAAATGGTTTTTAGGGGATTAAATTCAATTAAAAGCGAGTTTCGAGGGATTAATCCCCTCCTTGGCGATTTCCCAATGAGCATGCATACAAGAGTTTAATTAATTGTGAGTTGATAGGTTTTAAACCTAGCTTAGACTAGAATTGAACAAACCATGCATGTTTAATCCTAGTCAAGCCATCTTAGCTAGGACCTCACTAATTAAAGAGTATTGACCCACTATATAGCATTTACTCCCATAAATGCTACATGCATAAAGTTCTAGTTTACCTCTCACCATGCATTTACTCTCATAAATATTGGTTAAGTTCAATTTTACTACATCCAAACCATCACTAAGCTCTTTCAATACTTAGATCATAGTTCTAACATAAACGTGTCACTTGGGCATTTTATCAAACACTTAGAGACATGTCTAACATGAAGAGCATAGTAAGATGAAATCAACTTCAATAAATCCATTCAAATGTGTATACAATGATCATTGAGTACCAAGGAGGTTCATAGAACCCTCAAAACACAAGGGGGACTACTCACACATCATGTAAGACAACATGATGTGTAGGTTTTTAGCAAAAATCTAAGAGAAAGGAAGAGGGAAAAGAGTAGGATTGATGATCCTAATAAACTCCCTTGATCTTCAATCCTCCTTGACTAGATGATGTTGAAACCCTTGTTTTGGCTCACTTCCTTTTGTCTTTTCTCCAGAAAAATCCAAGATGCTAGGTCAAACTTCCCTCTTTCTATTTATAGCCTCGGACAATTTCCGGTACTGTAGCAGGTCCAGTCGATCGACTGGCGGTGGGCTGTTGGCCCAGTCGATCGACTGGAGGGAGATAAGACGCTTGGAAAGCAGATTCCCAGTCGATCGACTGAGACAGGGTAGTCTCCCAGTCGATCGACTGGAGTAATGCAGAAAACAGGCCCTCCTGAGGCTCCATTAAGTCGATCGACTGGAGTCCCAATCGATCGACTGAAAGAACGTGGCTTGCACGCTCAACTGGAGAACTCGCCAGTCGATCGACTGGCGGGCCCAATCGATCGACTGAAGTATCTTGATTTGCAGTTCCTCCTGAGAGTCTATCGAGTCGATCGACTGGATCAGGGGAGCTTCCCAGTCGATCGACTGGAGGCCAAATTCTGCCAACTTTTGCTCTTGACTCCG
Organism: Rhodiola chrysanthemifolia; assembly: GCA_033675395.1. Classification (NCBI taxonomy): domain Eukaryota; kingdom Viridiplantae; phylum Streptophyta; class Magnoliopsida; order Saxifragales; family Crassulaceae; genus Rhodiola; species Rhodiola chrysanthemifolia. The sequence continues at coordinate 18,860,618 of CM066207.1, forward strand.
ATTTTCTCCGAGTTTCCTTCTATGGGCTTTTGGCACTGAGTCATCTTGATTCGCACCTGAAACGCATGAAAAGGGAATCAAATGTCATCAAATAATCGTCGGAAACGAACTAAAGCTATAGTGAAAATGGGCATTAATGAGTCGAAAACTCGACTCATCACCCAGGGTGTAGAAGTGGAAGTCGTTCCTCCATTCACCTCTCACGCTACAGAGGAGACAATTGTGCACGCAAAAGTTGTCTCAGACAGTCAACCAGGAGTAGAAACAGTCGTTCCTCATATGTCCCCCGGCTCAGAAGCAGTTTCAGTGGGAGACTCTGATAGTGCTCCACCCCGTTGTGAAACGGAGAATGTCCATATGGAGGAGGTTACCCCAGCTCTCTCTAATGACGAGATGGAGATTGTTGATCACACTGGTCTCTTATCTGACTCCGTCTCAAAAGATGCTCAAGATGCCGTCCCTCTGGCTGATTTCAGGAAGGACAAGAAAGACAAAGGGAAGAAGAAGGTTTTAGTTGAAAGCCCTTCCAAGAAGTCCACTGTCAAGGATTCAGAAGGGAATAAAGCTGCAGGGGGAGCCCATGGTGACAAGAAAAGAAAACGCAAGACTTCTGCTTCTGATACAAAGGATTCCCTCGTCGGTATCATAAAGAAAGGAATTTGGTTCGTGACCAAGGACGCTGCTCGAAAATGGAAATCGGTTCAAAAGAGGAAGATTATTCTCGAAAAACTGATGGATGAAACTCGTTATAAGGGAAAAGCAGTGATCCATCTTCTAAAGGAATCCAGTCTCATCTGGACGTTAACAAGGTGCAAGCCTTTCAATGAACTATTGATTCGCGAAGTTTTGCCAATTTGCCCCAACAGTTTGGTGTGGCTGGAGATAAAGACTACGGTGTTGTCTTCGTTAGGGGAACCAGAGTGGAAATTAATCCTGAGCTCATTAACGTCTTCTATGCTATGGATGATCCAGCTATGGACGTGGAAGAACTAGACTATGACAAGATTGCCAACTGTCTCACTGCAGGGTCGTATCCTGTCTGGACAGATGCTTCCATCCCGGTTGCGGACTTGACAACGTTTTACTCAATGCTCTTTTTCATAGCCGTTCTCAACTGGAGGCCGACGTCGCATCGCTCCACTGTCTGCAAAGAGACTGCTCAGCTTATTTATCAAATTGGGAACAGGATGCCTTTCAATCTGGGCAAGCTTATGTTCAATCAAATTGCTGAGCATGCCACCTCGTACCGGTCTCTGCATCAGATATGCTTCCCCTCTCTTATCTATGAACTGACCACTTACAAGAATCCACATCTGAAGACCCCGCATGATTGTCTTTCCAAAGCCCCGCAAAATTTCTTAGTGGATCATAAGCTCTTCAAAGAACGCAATGTGAATGACCTCAAGGAACCAGGACAGCAAAGGCAGGACATTGCAGAGTCTTCAAGGTGAGGGGGAGCTGGAATGGCTCGTGGTGTAAGGACCAAGTTTCTCAAAGAACTAGACATCATCATCGAAGCAGACAAGGAGCAGCGCATGCGCATCAACAAGCTGGCCCGTGCGCTCTGCTACCCGAGCGACGATGAGGATGATGCTGCTGAGTCTGATGATGTTTCTGCTGATGGGTCATCTGATTAAAGGTCCATGTCTCCGACTCTATGAACTCCGATTGCTTTTCTTTCTGTCAGTACTGTTTGTGCTTGTTCTGGCACATCTCTAGTACTGTTTGATCTTAGATTGGACCCCTTGCCATTTTATGGCAAAAAGGGGGAGTATTTTGGGTTACTTTTTGTGTTCCCTCAATTGTGTCTAAAGTCTAGATAGTTTGATAGTTTAAGCTAGTATCTAGTAGATTGGGTTTTGCCAAAATGCCAAGGGGGAGATTGATGTTCCCTTGAATGGCATGTTTTGGCAAAACGTCTTTAGACAGTTCGAGTAGAGTTCAAACACATCCTAGCACTCAAGTACAGCGTGGAGCAGACGCAAGGATGGTTTCCGGAAGGTTCTAAAGATCTTCTCGATCTGATTGAAGTCAGTCAGCGAGGAATTCGGTGATACAGATATTCAAATGAATATCTTCTAAATAGATTGAAGATTGGGCTGGCTGACTTGGCGAGGAAGAAATCCGAATCTTCCCTAAGATTGGATCAAAGATACACATCAAATATTTTAGGAATATTTCGTAAAATATTGATGGTGTTATCTACAACAGATTTGGTAACTCGCCCATGCATATAAATACGAGGTTAGGGCGACCAGATCTCAATCGCTTCCTGAGAGAAAGAAAACACGAGTGCATCCATAAGAGCGGAGAAGAAGCGACGGCCGGCTGAGTATTCCACACCGGAATATCAACGGCGAAGAAGCAGTCTGTTCAGGGTGCTGTTCAGACTGTTCTTGAAGATCTACCAAGCGCACACACAGTGATCTAGACACGTCTTCGAGAGAAGGCGACTGGACTTCTGGGAGGTCCAAGACTAGGTCGAGAGGGAAGTCTCGTCCTACCCATAGGGGATCGAGGTGAGCTGCGGTGAACCGAGATTGCAAATCCGAGAGACATGTGTTAGAGGCTAGGCTATTACAAACAAGGCGTTGTGTAAGTGTAAGTCCACGAATAGCTCTAAAACTCGTAATAAGATTTGTGTCCCTTTTAGGGTGTGGGAAACCCCCCAGAGTAGGCATAGCCGAACTGGGTATCATATTGTGTGTGCTCCTATTTGTCCTGCTTGCTGCACTGTCACAGAGGAATTCATGATCTGTCTCAAACAGCCCCTGGAACAGTAACTTGAACAGGTCACTATATTTCAGAGTTAAAGGGGTATGTAGATTCAGACTATGCTAGTAATAAAGATACAAGGAAATCCACCACAGCCTTTACTTCACTTGGGCTAGAAATTGCATAAGTTGGAAATCACAGCAACAATCCATTGTTGCTCTTTCATCCACCGAAGCTGAGTACATTGCAGATGTGGAAGCTATAAAAGAAGCCATATGGCTTCAAGGGATTTTGGGGGAAATTCAGAATGTGGTCTATATCCCTACAATGAACATTGATAGCCAAAGTGCCTTATACTTGTGTAAGGACCCAGTCTATCATGAGAGAACCAAACACATAGATGTTAGGTATCATTTTATAAGGGATAAGATTGAAAATGGATCAGTTGTTGTAACAAAAATTGCTGGTGAAACTAACCCTGCTGACTTTGGGACAAAGATTGTGTCTTCCCAAAAGTTTGAGTTTTGCAGGGATTTCACATTGGAGCTGTCACTTGAGAGGGCATGGGTGCCTGAGAAAGGGGGCACAGGTGAGGACCCTCAATCCACTATAGATACTGGCTCCCCATAGCCAGTTTAGGTTTGGTACAAGTATGAGTCAAGAGGGCATTTGTGAGGAATTGGTGCCTCATACTTGCCTGGTCATACTAGCATGTTTAGGCTTAGAGTCAGGCCTTATAGAGGCTCCTTTGGATTGGTTTGTGGCATGCGATTATAGTACATATGTTGCAGTATATTTGTGTGTTTTTTGTCTGCTCATTATGTGCAGGTTTGATCAAGTTTAATGGCCTGAAAGGTCGGAGGATGATCAGCAAACCAGCGGAGCATTCTGGGTTCAGTCCGAAGCAAACGGTGACGTTTTGCTGAGGCGCGGAACTCATTTAAATGGAACGACAGCGTTTTACGCTAGCGGGAGATTCGGTTATTTGCCGTTACAAGTGAAGCGTCGTCGTTTCACTGAGGCGCGGGCGTGTTTGAATTTCGACCACACGTCGTCGTTTAGGCCGTCTTCTTCGCTTCATTCAAAACAGAGCTGCGAAGCTCATTCATCCTAGTTCAGAGGTTCGATTGATTCCAGAGCGACGGAGCGAGTCTTGGAGTAACGAGCACCGGCATTCGATCTTCGAAGGACCGCGCATCTCGTCCAAGCAGCAATTGAAGCAACGGTGGCCTGCGCAGTGCCTCATCACTGCTAGCCTTACCGAAGCCTTAGCTGGAGGTGTTCTTCGTCGCCGGCAACGTCGAAGCCTCGGACCAGTCGAATTCTTCAATTCAGATATCAGGGAGTATTTCGCCCTTAATTGCAACCATTATTATCGGTCAATTTAGTCATTACATTGTATTGATTGAATTAGGTCGATTTAGGTGATTCTAGGGTTCTTGACAATTGCTTGTACCGAACCGTTTCATTATAGTGGATTGATCCTCGCCTCCTCCCCTGGAGGCACCCCGTGGAGTAGGGGCAACCCCCGAACCACGTTATATCTTGTTTGTCATTTCCTTAAGTTCTCAAAGCACTAATTGAACTTAAGATCATTGGAAATAAGACTTGATCATCCATATATCATTTACACTTGTTTAGACACCAAGAGCAGCAGCCAATGCTCGTCAATCGTTAACCACACAAACTACCACATAACCGTCAATCGCATGTTGTCACATTTCAAAACCGAGCATTCATTCATAGGCCCAGAATCATCCAAATCTCGTTATAAATTTGCATTCAATATCCAACCATAAAACTCTTACTACCAGGGGCCGCCCAAAATCATCAACACTTTCCCAGTAATAAAAATAAAGGTACCTTGCCATATAGGATAACTGATGCAAGCATACCGATAAGGAAGATGATACGCGTGCATCCCCAAAATTGACTGCAATAAATGAATCCAATGGTAATTTAACTACCGGACTACAGTGGTACCACGTAACATATCTTATTCATCATAACTGAAAACTGTGTAGAAGGGAATCACGAGGATCATGGCAAATATTTATGGTGTGTTTTTTTTTGAATTTGAATTTTAGATTTTCAATGAGTTAAATATTTTAATTATACCCAATCAAGATAAATAAATTTAAGTTAAACAGGGTGTCTGGTACTTTATACTATTATAATTTAACAATATATTCCAAGTTAAACATAACCAAAAAATCACATTCAAAAACAAAACGGCCTATTATTCCATACTTTATTTAAAAAATTTTTTAGCTCACTTCAATTTCATCTCACAAAAAATTGAGTTCAAATAGATATAAACTTTTTATATCAAAAAAATAGATATAAACTTTTCCATCAAAAAAAAAAAGAGAAGAAGATATAAACTTGAAGAAATGACGTGCGATAGGTTAACGGTCAGAAAGAACGGCAGTTGTAACTACCATTTGAAATGATCTAATGATTCTTAAAAAAAATTATAATCCCACATTCAAAAAAAAAATTGATGGTGGATTTTTTACAACTCAATTATAATCATATTGCATGAGAAATTCATGTGAACTTAGACTCTTGGAGCACGGGTTACACATAGCACCAACTCGCGGGTGTCACGAGCATTGATGAGAATAGGTACTTGAATTGTGACCATTGAAGCGCATCTTTAACTTGAAACCCACGAACATGGAGAGTCGAACCCTTAACCTCTTGACACTTTATCATGAATTCAAAATTAAATAAAGCTAAGTTTAGATCATCACAAAATATAGCAAACTCAACATAATATGCTAGTTAATTTGAATATAATTATATCGTAAAAGTAAATTAATATAATTTGTATTTTCAATTCCAAGTAAGATGCTCTTAGTCGTGTATCACTAATGTCAAAACAATTATAGAATAACATTATTCACAAGTCAATGTACACATACATAAACACACGATACCAAACACGTAAAAAAAAGTCATCATTTGCTGGAAAAAATCAAATCACAACTTCATCACATTATTCATTATTTGTATATAAATCTCTCTCCATCTGCCTGCTTCATCTTCTTTTCCTCATTTATCAGCAATCTTCAGACGCTGTCTACGCGTTCCCTCCATTCACCAAGTGTTCCCAAAATCTCCTCTCTCACGTACCCCATATAATATAAACCCTCTCTCTCTAAATCTCTCTCCATAAAACTGATCTGCTCCATCTCAAATCTCCAGGCTAAGAAATGGAACAACCAGCAGCCTCAAGAAGAATCAAGCATCCTCAAGTGCATAAACCTGACCAATTTAGCAGGTCTGCTAGCACAAAAGTTGAATCTGCTGCAGCAACAACAACCCTAAAGAGTCACAATAAACAACCCTACTACCATCAGCCGGTTCATCAAGATGGTCAGATCAGCAGCAGCAGCAAGCAGTTGATCAACAAGTCCCAAGTTTGGGACTGTGGAAGCTCGCTTTACGACTCATTTGAACTCAACTCCTTCAACCTCCATCTCGACAAGGCCATCAACTCCTCCTCCTTTAGGACCCTCTCCATGCCTCATTTACCCGACCGCCGTGCTCCTCTACCGCCTCTTCCGCTGATGATGACAATAACAAAGCATCAACCTGTGCCCAAGAAATTTAACAAGGTTTCCAAGTCGTTCCATAAATTTCTGAGATCGGTTTTTGGCTATTCAAATACTATCAACCAGGGACGGAGTCAGGAATCAAAATTATATAGGGATGTCATTGTCAACCATACCACAAATGATCCGTTAAGTACCAAACCGATCCAGAAGTCTACTGAGAGGAAGAAGGATAGTTTCTACGTGTACGACGGATCCAAGTCCATGCGTGTGCTCACTACTATTCCAGAGACGCAAGAGATCGATGGACAACCGAAATTCTCACCGGATGCTACTCCAGCGGTCCGAAGAGCGGTATCCGAGAGGTTCACTGCAGCTGCAGCTGTGTCCTTGTTTAATTAATTTCTCTCCATGAGTTGAAGATCATATATGATCAATACTTTGTATGCAAAGTCGTCAGTGCGTTTTCTTTTGCATGCTATCCCATATCACTCTAAACCTAGTGAGTTTAGCTGTACTTTTGAGTTTTGATAGTCCAATAACTGGTAGCTTGTTTCATATGTGTTTGACTAAACAAAACTATGTGCAACAATCACATGTATATCTTGATCATATGTTTGGCACCGCATATCTTTGCATGTTTCCATCAAGGGATTCATCAACATTATATATGTTAGGTGACACAATGTTTGAGTATGCTGATCTGTTTTCGTTATACGATGTAATTTAGACTACATCACACTGTACCGTCAGTATCTCGTATATCCGGATAAAAACTTACCTCATTCTTCTAGTGGAGTAGCCAATACATCGTTTTTTAATTGACTATTTTTTAACTCCTCCATTACCCCTTTATTTCCATCATGGATTCTTGAATACGGACTATTGTTTGTATTAGTACAGCTATGTGCCCAAAATACTTATTATATAGAGACTAATTTTCACTATTATTGAACCCTAGAACATAATATAGGTTTGGACTGTTCGTGGAAGTATCCAAATTAAACGTATCTTTGAATTCTATATGCTTCAACTTTCGGCATGAGTATTTTATGATTCACTAACAGGGTAGTGGTGTGAACACCTGACTGCATTTATAAAGTTAAGAATTTTAACTCTATGGGGAGCGCTCGGTTGAGAACCCTTAAAAATTTGAGAATTTGAGAACTCAAATCTCATAATTAGATCAAGATGCATCTTTGAATCTGCATGTGACACATGTCCAAAAAGCAAAGTAAAAAAAGGTGGCTTTAACTTTGCATTAAATGCATTTTGGAAAATGCATATGAAACACTTGTTACCACCAAAATGCATCTTGCATTTTGAATGGTGAAGATTGGGGTCTCAAGTTATCGAAATTTAAAGAAATTCTCATTTGAGCGTTCCTCCTAACTCTATTATGACATATTTATGGTAAGGGCGTAGGGTGTTGTCCAATTTGTATCAATTATTTCAAATTAAAATAAAAAGTATTTTATGATTCATGGAACGTGGGATGCATGGTTGGGATGGGTCAAACTCTGTAGCAGGGCATTCACAAAGTACTTTTTAAGTATATGTTAACAAACTCGGTTAGTCCAAAAATTTTGTACTTTAGCTGGCAATCTCATATAAACGTCTTTTGAACAAATGTGATGTACTTTTTATTCTTTTACCTTAATTTTAAAACTTATGTCATAAAATGCACACATAGAAGTTTGAACCGTCGATCTCTTGATTATTCTTTTTGAAGTTTAGCCAATTTGCTTAAATATGTCTAGTCTCCTTGGCATCAATGCAACCTCCAAAGTTTGGCAAGAAAGATTCGAGTTTTTTTCCGACCCATTTCAGTTTCAACATATCTAAAATGACCCATGTGAGTTTGATATTTCAGTTTTGACTTTTGACATGTTTTTAATAAAACCCGATTCCCAGGATCCGGTTTAATGTCCCAACGATAAGACGTGAAGTTCTCTCATTCGCACGCCCTCTCGTTTGCACATAAAACCGGATCCCCACGATCCGGTTTGTTAAAAACATGTCAAAACTGAAATGTCAAACTCATATGGGTCATTTTAGATATGTTGAAACTTAAACAGATCATTTTGAAGGGAAAAAAATCGAAAGATTCAACATCTTTGGTCCCCCAATTCGTACAGAAATTCTATAGCCACATAAACAAGCGGCCGGACAGCCTCTTCTGGCACTTCCCTTTTAAGTAGGGTATGCATCAACTTCATGGACTTGAATTTCATCAGGCCACAGCAAAAAAATTGCCTCCACATGGAAGCTCTTATCACAATCTTTTAGCATCTTAAATCAAAAGAAAAGGAAACGGGGTTTGATTCTAAACAATTTTGAACATGCCTCTGCCTGCTGCTAGGACCAAGGTGTGCGTCACCGGGGGGTCTGGATACATAGGATCCTCACTTGTGAAGAGGCTACTGGAGAAGGGTTATGTTGTGCATGCAACTCTGAGGAATCTCAGTATGATCTATAACCAACTGCATCTCTTTCTCTAGCTAGTTTTCATTCAAGTTTGGGACTTTGGATTATTGCATATGTTATATATGATGCCTTCAGTCAAAGGTTAGGTAATCTTGCTTGGGGCAATAATGAATTGGTTAATAAACTGATGCCAGTCAACTGTTGATTGAAAATTATTTCCAAATCCGATCGTTATAAGTGATAACTTGTATATTCTTCACTTTAGTGATAATTTTACTAAAGTGAACATGCCTCATTCAACCAACTCTTCCTCAAAGGTGCGCTCCCCATTTTACTGAAATGGCTTCTTTTTGTGGGGTAAAGTCCTACAAAAATAGTGAAATTTGATAGATTTGTACACACTGATGAATTTTCAGAGGACAATTCCAAAGTTGATCTGCTCAAGTCTCTGCCTGGGGCAGAAACTTGGCTGGTTTTATTCCAAGCAGACATTAATTATAGTCCTGATGATGAGTTCCAAGCAGCCATTCAAGGCTGTCAGTATGTCTTCCACGTCGCGACACCGCAGCAAATCGAGTGTCCAGGCTCTAAGGTTCATAAACATCGTCCATGTTTGAATTTCAGCTACTATTTGACATTTGCTAAACATAAATTAATTAATGCAGTACAAGGATATGCCTGAAGCTGCTGTGGCTGGAGTTAAGAGCATTGCTGATACCTGCATTCGATCTGGGACCGTTAAGCGGCTGATCTACACTGCATCCGTATTGTCCACCTCGCCGATGAAAGAAGATGGAAGTGGAAATAAACCCTACATGGATGAATCCTGTTGGACTAGTCTCAATATCTCCTTCCCTTACTCATATGACTACACTTTGGTACAAACACTCCAAATTTTCGATCATCTCTTCTTAATGTCAAAAAAAATAAAAATAAATTAAATTCTATTTCGACGAAGAATTGATGATTTTGGAATTGTGGATGATTCTAGGCTTATACAAGATCTAAGACCATAGCGGAGAAAGAGATCCTCAGCTACAATGACAAGCAAAACTGCAGCATAGAAATAGTGACTCTGGCATGCGGTCTAGTAGGAGGAGACACAATTTTACCATTTGCACCGCTATCGGTTCAAACCATGGCGAGCCCGCTTACGGGAAACAAAGATGTTTACACATATGGCCTTATGTTTATGCAAGGAGTGCTGGGATCAGTTCCTATAGTGCACATTGAAGATGTGTGTGAAGCACACATTTTCTGCATGGAAAGGGAGTCCATTAAGAGCAGGTTTATATGCGCGGCGACTGATTTAACAGTTGCGGAAATAGCAATGTTTTATCAGAAAAAGTACCCAGAGATCAAAATCGCTGATGGGTAAGGAACACTAGCTAAATTACCTAATAAAATTTAAGTCACTTCCGTTAAATTCAATTCAGTTCGGTTCTCATTTTTCACATCTTTGACACACTGCTGCTGTGCTTCATTTTTATATATGCATTGATCAGGTTTATGGGAGAAGGAGCTGAGAGAGGATCCCGGTGTGATTCGAGTAAGCTGAAAGATTTGGGATTTGAGTACAAACATGACGCGGAGGGGATATTGGAGGACAATGCCGAGACTATGCTGCGGTTGGACGTTGGAACTGCTGCAACTCTGCTGAGCACAACTCGCGAAGCAAACCATAAAGTTTGAACAGAATGCCTGAAAATTATGTCTTGAAATAAATTTGTTGTTGAACTTGTAAAACTATTTATGTCCTTTTTGCTGAGAGCTTCAGCATCAGCTTATTAAAATATCAGAAAGTTGCTAATGCCAGTAATTATTAGACCATCCAGTCATAACTTACATATTCCGTCGGTAAAAGTGTTAACAATCTGGTAGTTGTTATAAGATGATCTGGCAAGATTAGTAAGTAATTCCAGAGGGTACCTTATCCAACTATGTAACTGAATCAAGCGAACGATTCAATTCAATCAATCAATTCTGCACAGCTGAGCCTCTCAATCAATCAATCAATCAATTAATTCTGCACGCAAGATTTTCAGAAATCGTAAAAAATCAATTCTGCACAGCTGAGCCTCTCAATCTAGCAATGATGATATGCCACTGCTCCGCACAGCCTCTACCTTTCGCCCCAAGATCGTTTCTTTCTCCTGCAAACTTTGTGTCTTCGCCACCGCTGAGTTGCAGATTGAGTCGGAGAACGGAGAGGAGTGGTTATAGCGAGGTTGTATTGTGTGGGAGGAGAAGGGTAGGAGTTGTGCAAGGAGTGATCTTTCCAGTGGATCCTTGGGCGCCCAACATTGATTCACAGAGCATAGCCTCACAGCTCTTTGCCGTTTCTCTGTTTCCTTACATTGGATTTTTGTATTTCATCACAAAGTCCAAGTCTGCGCCAAGGCTTACACTCTTTGGATTTTACTTCTTACTTGCCTTTGTTGGTGCCACAAGTGAGTAATTCCTGACATATTGTGATTTGATGTGTGTAGGGAATAGCTTTTCGCCGCTTGTATGGTATTTACTTGTTTGTGAAGTTGAAAATGGATGTTCAATGTGATATTTTTGCTTAGATAAATTCTGTGTATCTTGGGTGGTTGTATATCCCATTGTCCGTAGTATGTTTGTTTGTCATAATTACAGCGATTCAGTATTACAATTTCCTTTGGTGGTTCTTTGAAAAAATGTATTTTGGGGGGTGCAAAGTTTTTCTAAATGTGCGGAAGGTATGAAGAAACTACAAAGTTTGGTAGACATTTGAATACTTGTTCGCTTAGTAGTTTTAAGGTTTCCTGAGACTGAGTCCCGGGATTCTGAATGAGATTATCGGTTTGTTTCTGACACTCACTGTTCATCTTACTGATGGTTCGCTCTTTGGTCTTTTATTATCTTGGCCTTTACCGAGACAGTACCAGCAGGAATTTATGGTAAGCTTAGTAATCAGTAATTTAGCGATTGTGTTACTTGAAGTACCGGTGAAGTTTTGTTCACCCATTGCACCTTTTTTTTCTTGCAGCAAAAGTGCATTATGGCACTTCTTTGTCCAATGTGGATTGGTTGCATGGAGGAGCTGAATTCCTTCTCACCTTAACCAACTTATTTATCGTCTTGGGATTGAGAGGAGCTCTTAGAAAAGTCAAGAATGAGAACATTGCATCCAAGCTCAACGAGGAGAAAAATCCACCAGTGAAAGGATAGAAAGGTATGCAACTTATTGCATTTACTATACATATCCCCAACCCCAAATCGTTTTCCCGATGAAAAAAATTCCAAGGGTTATCAACATTTGTCTTCCTGTTTGCAGGAATTTTTGCTTTGCAGTATGGAGGGTTTTCACTTCAAAAGGTTTATTCAAAGACCACGCTGTTGGAGTTTCTTTTTTCTTTTCAAGCCGGATATATTTATTTCAGAGTATCTAGTCCTGTTTGCCAGGTCCATCTTTGTACTTGATACTTTAATTGTATATAAATTTATTTAAGATTTTCTGGACTTGGAATTTCCTTTTCGTTCCTTCCCATCCAATTCACCACCTCGAACACATACTTGTAATTGGGACCCATAAAGCCGGCATTTGGCAAGCTATGAGACAAAAGGTATGAATTAAATTCAACTTTACTGTGGGCATAGTGTCATCGATTGAGCTAAAGATTAAATAGTTATGTCCTAGGAATCAACTTGCAATGCTGTAAAGCTCTATACCGTAACAATGTTCTCTGGTTTCGCGGATTCTGGTACAGTATTTGAATTTCTTGATAACAGACATGCCTGGTAGAATATTTCTGAAATTCCATAACCAACAATTGCTCATTATGAATATATATCTGAAATTTTGTCTGTTTTTCTATTACAGATGTCTAGAAAAATTAACTGTTTTTCTGAACTGTTTGGTCTCTTAGGCAGATCGACCGTACATCTTTAGTTCTATCTGCATTACACTGGTGCCTTAGGTAATGGCATATAAGAACTTCTAGTCGCACTCACTGGACTTTGTCGCTTTTGCTTGATGAATGCTTGGGAATAGCACTGTACTAAACCCCTAAAGAACATTAAAAAAAATTCCTTCTTATTGAAATATGAAATTATTGAAAGCCTTTGTTATAGCTATACTTAAAAATAGTGTAGATATGACAGATTGAATTCTAATCCACAAATTTTGTGTTTCGATGAATTACCATCTATGTATCGTCTTTTTTTTGTTTTGTAAACCGTCAGTTGATCAGGGAAAAAATCCTGGCGCGTTGAAGTTTAGATCAGCATTTGCCAGATCAAGCGAGAAATCCAATTCCAGATATGGAGAGTTGGTTGTTGAAGCATTACTGGAAAACATGTCACTGCGATCTGATTCTGAGCAACCCACTGTGCCGAACCCTCCTCCAAAGCTGTTGTTTTGGTCGATTGGAGACACTGGAAAGTAATTTGATGCTGAGGTAGCTGGAGATGCAAATATTTGCATCAAAGATCCATCAAAATGTGCAGCCGAGTAGTTACTATTCATAGTGCGTCCAGCTAAGGCAGATGTTAATTGCAGGTGAGGTGCCGCTGTTTCTTTGTTGTTCAAATCTTCAGTGTTGACAGACAGGTTATTTTTCAATCTCAGTAGCAGTTCATCTGCTCTAGTTTGCGTACAATCTTTCCCATTGCATGTCTGTCTCTGCGTATCGTCGTCTGGTTGAATTTGCACCGCACTGGGATTGCGATCTGCTACACAGGCATGCTTTCCTTTGTAAGTAATCTCAAATGCTGTCGGATCTTCATCTGATCGCTGCACTTGCTTTGTTGCCCAACACTGTTTCATGTTTCTGTATGTGCATCGGTAATAGCTTCTGCAAACATAAATTCCGTAATTTATATGAGTACTGAATTCTGAAGTCACAAAATTCGAACTGAAACTGTTGTAAATTGTCAGGTACTGGAATTAAGTCGTCAGATCCAATTCCAACCTGGGGTATTTAGCGCCAAGGATGTCTTTTTGTCCATACTTACGCCAACTGTATCCATCATCATGAGGCCCCTCGAGTCCACTCTCGGAGTATAATCTCACATGCTCCGTCCACTTTGTCTGCGTCTTCCTGCAAACAGGTTTCAATTGATTCACAATAACATATTATCCTATTGAGGAACTTTTTTATAAGTCGATAAAGTACCTTTTTTTAGACACGTCATTGACACGGTCCTGCTGCTGAATCAGGTCCTTAAATTCAGAAGCCTCGCTATGCAAACTCCCATCATGCGAGCACGGTGACTCAGGCAGCTGCAAACTCGCTGCGCCACCAACACTCAGTTGCTGTTGCTGCGGCCTATTAGAGCACGACTCGCTCCAATTCAAAATCATCAAAGCCTTGTCGTAAGACGACAGAATCTTCTGAACCAAATACTCCCTCGTTTCGGTTGTGGACGAGGGGCCTACATGTAACCTCAACTGCTTAGCCAGGTCCATGCCCTGTGCGAGCTCATTGATTAGCGTCTGCTGCTCCCAGTTCTCCATTTCAGCGCAAGACAGTTATAGTTAGGTGGCTTGAATCTAGGAAATGAATTATATATATATATATATATAGTGAAAGGTGTGAGAAACCGAGTACTTGGACCAGCTCTGAAGTCAGCATGATTTCGGACTGAGATTTGTAATGGGAGTTAGAGGGAAGACGTATATCCAGGTGCTGACCAATTCAACGAGAATAAATCTTTTTATTTTATTTTTGCATGGCTGTTCAATTATAATAGAGATAAGTTTTATTTGAAGTAATGTGAATATTATAGCTTGAAATCTCCATTGATGCTTTAGATAATTGCATGAATAAATAAATATTCAAACTGAAAAACGCGTCGCTTGTAGGGTTCAAGTTGAATTGAGTGATATTGATTGATGCTAGTGAGTCCATAAGAATATTTATGACCCAACGTGTGATCTAAGCTATTTTTATTTTATGGAAGGCTGAATTTAACGTATTTATTTTATGAGGAGCGTTCAAATGAGAATTCATATTTTTTTCGAGAATCTTGAGAACCTTCTTTATGTATTTTCGTTTTTGACTAAGTGCACTTTCCGAAATTTGAAAATGCATATAGGCAAAAATAAATGCTCGAAACTGCACAATGAAGGAAAAAAAGTGAGTGGGACACGTGCCACCTCTACATTCAAATATGCAACTTGATCCAATAGTGAGATTTTGAATCTTAAATTCTCGAATTTTTAAGGATTCTCAACCGAGCGCTCCCTTTTATTTTATTTTATCTAAATAAAAGAACGACATATATATGAAGAATCGTAGCTGTTCAATTCAGTTTCATTTAAATTAATTTCAGCTTAAAACAACACACTCTAAATTAAATAATATAATGTGAAAATTAATATTTAAAATGACTACAAATAATCATATTTAAAGTGAAAAAAAGATGAAGAAGACAGTGAAGAGTGACTAATTTGTTGTTTATTGACAGACACTACTACTAGTGGTATTGTGAGGAGCGGTCCGTGGTGTGAGTTCTCCGTCTTCAAAGGGGCACATCGACACGCAATAATCAATAATGCGGGTATTTTGGACATGTTGTGAAAGTATCATGTGTTTGAATTGGTCAAGAAATTCATCATTTTTCTTAAGCCTTAATTAAGCTACTTATTTTTTTTATGAAGGAATATAATAGAACGATTCATAACATTTCAATGCATATTACATATATATAGATATTTGAAGTTCTATCGCTCGACAGGATCGCGCGGTTATTGATACATATATCGATTTCTTTGAAGCACAGACCATGTGCACTTTTTACCATGGATCCTCGCATATCTACCCTTGAATCATTGGCACATTTTTTTAATATTTGGAGCACATGCCGCATCATTGGACACCTTTACAATTTGAAAGACATAACACTTAGAAAGCATCCACGTGCGAGGCGGGACAAGGAAAGTATCTACGAGGGATGTAGGAAACACCCCCGCGCGAACAGAACAAGGAAAAGAAAAAGGAAGAAGAAGAAGAAAATCTTACAAAATTGTGAGAAAATTAATCCTTAATTAAGCTACTTATAAACATGTACGGATCCATACTTCCAACATTTTATCAACATTTTTTTATTATAAAAGGTAAATTAAGGATTAGTATAGGGATTAGCATACGATAGAGTTTGATTCAAAAATTATTTATGTTATTATCCTTTGATTCGGTCCAAATAGCTATAAAATTCTAACTCAGCGACAGCATTCAAAACATGTGATCATAGTTATTAAACCTGGACCGAATCAATTTGGTTTTATTAAGTTGACCCGGTCATGAAATAACACTGCCCGTGATCCCCATTTTCCCCCAAGAGTCGGATCCTCAAACAAAATACAACATCATGAAATAAAATGGAAGAAGCCAGAGATTCTTACATCATGGAGTTTGGACCCCTCCATTATACTCCTTAATAAAGTGAGAACTCGAATTTTCTTTTTCTTTTTCAACTATCAAGAAAATAGATTCAGTGAGAATAATGACAACATAAATAGTTATAGTGTGCACAAAACATAATCAGGTATGTCTAAAACAGGCACAGAAAAACAGTCCTAGGTCCTTACCACCATTATCAGAAAGCAGATGCCAAATGAGCACAGCTACTATATCACTCACAAGGTCCTTGACACCATGTACCCCTCTATATAAGGGACCTAATACTCTCTTCAAGTAATCATCCCACACTCAGATTTCAACTTACCTGTGCTACTGCTCCTAGCATAACAATTTAAGAATGCAGATGTTCAGGCCAAGCAACGAATGCTACGAGCAATCCCACAACTACCAATCATCCATGAAGCCCTTCGCCAAGCCTGCTGGTTACGGCGGAAACAACTTGGCTCAGTGCCAGACACAGACTCAGTGCTTTGAGACCCAACTCCATGGAAAGCCACACCACGAAGCTGGTGGTGGCTATGGAATGCAACATGCTGCTGGGGCCCAAGGCTATGGCAGTGCCTTTCCCCAGAAACCTTTTGGGCAGTATTCACAGCAGGGATCATATGGTTCTTCGGTCCAGCATGGAGGACACGGCTCTGCTCACCCAGGCTCATTTGGTTCAATGCAGCAGCACGGAGGGTATGGCCTTGCTCACCAAGGCTCATTTGGATCAGTGCAGCATGGAGGATATGGAGCATATGGCTCTGCTCATCATGGGTCCTTTGGATCAGGATGCGAGGCTCAGTCTGGTGGTTATAGCTATACCATGAAGAAGAAAGAGAGGCGTTCTTGGAGGAAGAGGTCTGGCAATGACAGTGACAGCAGCGGCAGCGATGAGAGTGACAATGAGAAATGTTGAATGAAGCCCTGCACATCCTCTGGTAAAAGTCAAATCACCAAAACTCATTATCTGATATACAACATTGTTCATAAAACTGATTCTAATTATTCATTTTCACAAGCAGGAAGCAAACTGATGGGAAAAGCTCAACAATATTAGAATAAAGGATGCATAAATTAAATAAATACCAAAGTAAATGCATCCAGCACCTATCATGTATTATGTACCTTCTTCATCTTTGTTGCATGAGAACTGCAATGTTATCCCTATTTAAAATAAAGCTTATTCCCTAAACCAGATATCTTCTTCGAGGAATTCAAAACAAGTGAAGCTACTAACCATCAAGATAATGGATGAATGAAAGTTACTTTACCAGTATCAAATGCCATCAGAGAAACTTCAAAGTAGAACCCTCATCTGGAATATCTTGGCAATGGACATGCAAAAGATCCAATCAACTGAATGGCAGAAGATATGAATAGGTTAACCAATTCTACTGAAATAAGGCACACAAAAAAGACAGAGTCGGAGATGGGATTAGGCATTAAGTATCAGATCTGTCCACTGTTACGTTGAAACGGTGGCACCATCGATATAGAACCAGGTCATGTGAACTATCATCGGTTTAGTACTATAACCTTAAAATCATGAACTCTATCATCTTATAACTTTACGTCGACTATTACTATTCTAGTACATAGAATTTTCTTTTTTGGCATCCAATTAAAATACCATACCTAAGAGAAATAAAAATCACTGCAAATGCGTTTGTCCTTTTTTTACTTGGAACAATCCGTAATACAGATTGGACTTTAGCAAGTGGCGAGATTGGAGATGATAAATAGATGGAAATAAACCAGATGACAAAACAACCAATGTTAAAGTTACCAGGGAAGCATACATGCAGTTTCAACGGGAGACATTTAACCACAAGGCAGCAGATGTGTAACAAATTAGTCATTTCCCAGGTGTAGAGAAAAAAATCTAAATTGATAGGAACTAAAAACAAAACTGAGTATTGACATGGATATAAAATGATGCAAAAACGTTATAAACAGGATTTATTTTGTGCTGAACAGATAAAAAGGTGGCCAACCCTTACGGTTAGTATAAATAGATAGCTTAGCATATATCCTCCAATATCACATTACATGACAAATTGTCCTTCCCCAAAAGCAGATTCTGGTACATTTACGAGTTAAGACTATGAGAATTACATAGAAGTGAATTAGCAGCCTAGAGATAAACCAGGACAGCCATACAACAGTTTGGGCCTAGTTCAATACTGACTGGCATTCCCTTTCAGTTTAAAAAGCTGTTTTCCTCTACGTCAAGCACCAACTCTGTATTGAAAAACTAGAGAGAAATTCACTTATGGACTGACAGTACAGATAAAACCAATTAGAACTGGGCATAGAAAAATCCTTTTAAGTTTTACGTGTCTACAAACATATTTCAAATTCAAACATCGAATATTGGTCAGTTAACATCATATACGACTTCCTGTTCGCAGATTCGAGTGTCAGTACCCAATGGTAATCTAATGGAAACTCTTGGAAATGTGCCTTCAGCATCCAATGCAGTACGCACATTACCTACTGGCAGACAAGTAAGAAAATACCCCATATAATTGAAATATGGAATTATATGGACGGACATGGTTTTTAAAAGAGACCGACCCTTATCATGAGGGTATAATTCCCTCTCCAAACGTTTTTTCCAAAAGCAGATTCTGATCAATTGATCTGATTCCACCTTAGTACATGAT
This sequence comes from Rhodiola chrysanthemifolia, assembly GCA_033675395.1. Lineage (NCBI taxonomy): Eukaryota > Viridiplantae > Streptophyta > Magnoliopsida > Saxifragales > Crassulaceae > Rhodiola > Rhodiola chrysanthemifolia. The sequence continues at coordinate 18,879,362 of CM066207.1, forward strand.
ACAGACTCCTAAAGGTGTCCATTAACATGTCCTACCACTAGCATCGTGAAACTCGACGTTACATGGTACCATTGTGCAGAACTACATTATCATGATGCAGAGTCACGAAATAATGCTAAGGCTCTCACAACAGACATCAAATGAATATTTATCGAAGTTTTTTTTACTTGAGAAACTATTTGTTGTTAATTATTACAAACAGGATAATGGAATGGATAAGTAAAGGAATTTATCAGAGGTTACCTTCAAAACAAGAGAAAATCAATGAAAGATTAAAGTCGGAAACCTAACAGATGGTGATGAAAGGAGTGTACATCTCTCCTTCTGTTATGTGCGAATCTAGTAAACCCTGCTTGCCCAGTCCTGAAAACAGATGCAAAGTATTGAGGTTAGAGAGGTAATTCAGCAGTCCTTACATCCATCATATCTATATAATGGCTTAGCTTGCTACATTCAGTTTACAAGCAACATCAAATTAAAGAAAAACTCTTCCTAGTTTTCGTTCCTTGGTTGTTTACCAATGGCCACAATGAGGCTGTACAAACCAGCTAACGAGCACTATGAGGACTCGTATCATTACCAATCAGCATATGCCAAACCAGAATACGGCTATGGTCTTGGCCAGAACCACACTCAGCACTACTCTCAGGCTCAGTTTCAGAACCAATCATCTGCGTTTGATCAAGCTAGCCATGCATCTAGCGCTATGAACCAATCGTCATACATCAATACGAATTCGAGTGGTGTATGTGTATCTCCAGCACTTGGTGTCTTCCCTGTGAAGCAGCACTCTGCATCCCATGCTTACTCCCAGCACGGGTCATCATATGACATGGGACATCAAAGTGCATTTGGTTCGGCTCAGAATGGATCATACGGCATGAAGAAACAAGGAGGATTTGGTGGCTTGGCAAAGCAAAGCACGTATAGTTCAGCTCAACATGGATCATATGGCTCAGCTCACAATGGATTACTTGGACCAGTTCAGCAATCTTATGGCTCTTCACAGCATGGATCATACAGCATGGGTCATCAGGGATCATTTGGTTCTGCAGCTCACACACCCTCAAGTAACTATGCCATGAAGAGAAGGCAGAAAAGTTCATACTATAGGAGGTCTAGCACTGGTTTCAGGTCTGGTGAAACCAGTGACAGCGACGAAGAAGAAGAAGAAGCTGATGAAGAGGAAGAAGAGAGCGAGAGCGAGAATGAGCATGAGCATGAGCATGAGCACCACCTCCATTAAGGTGCAAACAAGAACTTGATAATTTGCTTTGGTCTTCTTCAGGTGACATTTCATGTACCTAACAATTCAGTTCTGTTCTGAACATCTGCAGGAACCGCGAGCAAAACCCGACAATGGGGAAACCTTAACTTACTAAGTGAATAAATGTCTTCAGTTTCAATCTAGTGCTGAAAAAATGCATCTTCTCCAGAAGCTACTGCTAATAATGTATTACGGATCAATCAGTATACTGAAACCTCTTTCCTGTATGCAACATACTATTACTTTATATTTGGATTAAGTTCATTTCCCCAAACTCACAGCTATACTATCCTTTCTCAATTCTCATATCACATACATATAAACACACGAGATGTCCATTGCATTTCCAAAACCCAATTTGGACTATAACACACTTGATTTTGGACAGCTCAAATTCGATGATTTGCCGTCTAGCTAACTACTGAAACTGAAGCACCTTAAATACGCACTGTGGTTCGAAATTAAGCTTCAATTTCTTATGTAGAAGCGGAATAGTACAGAGAATTCAGTGACCGAAATGAACCGAAGATACCTGAGGTGTGAGCCGTGAGGACGACGCGAAGATGAGGATGCTGCGCTTGTCCAGTGGAGATCGCCGCAGGGTATTTTTTTGCATATTTCTTTATCGAATGTATTTGTATACACAAAAAGGGCCTAAAATCAAATAAGCGAATTTGAGTCCGGTCCATGTATTTAACTGGTCCGATTAGTTTATATGAGTGCGTTCCCCATAGTTGTATTAAATCAATAAAAAAATACAATGACATCTCTTCATTTATTCATTTGAAATCGATGATGAATGATAAAATACTTTTTGACGAATTGTGTCATACTTTTGGTTTTTACGAATTATAATTCAGTTTTGATGAACTTTACATTTTGTACCAAAAATATACTTTTTACCTGATTTTTACTCCTAAATTAAAGTGAAATTGAGTTAAATTTTTTAGACTAAATATAGTTCAAATCTTCTTTTTTAGGACATGATCGAGCTGAAGCATGAATCATATTTATAAGCTCATTAAAAGATACCTTGTGGTGACGAATTTATCGTAAATTAGATTTGATCGCCATTCGGAATGGACTGTAGTCATACCCAGCCATATCATCAATTTTTTTAGCAATGATCTAGGTTCAAGCTTAGATTGAAACAGAAATGTTTTTCTGTTTATAATATATATATATATATATATATGGTATCGGGTTAGATGGGGCGTTCAATTGAGGACACCTCCAGAAATGAGGACTTAGGGACAAATCTACACCTTTAGATCTTTAGATCCAAAGGTGCATAATGAGTCAACAAGTGCTTTTTTGTCATTTACACTTTTGTCTTTTAGGTAAAAGACAAAAGTGCAAAATGACAAACAACTTTAACTTTTTAGATTCATTCTGCACCTTTAGATTATTTGATCAAATTGCCCAAATTTGTTCTCATCCCCACGTCCTCACTTTAAAACCATGTTCTCAATTGAACGCTCCTCTCGGGTTATATTTGGTCAAATATCTATGAGGACAGATAACCCGAACATTTACACGAACCTATCCTAACTAGTATCGGGTCGGGTCTATATATTACCTGCTAATTTGCTTGGGTTGGGAATGAATCCGTCGGACGAGTCGGATTCCGCACACCCCTAATCTCTTGACGTGTAAAGGTATGCACTATCTCAGATTTTTGAATGTTCTCAACATAGACTTTCGCATCACTCCAAGCAACAAACATCCGCACAGAGTCAGTAACGAACGCCATGGACTGAGCATAAGGCGGGGGTCCATGGGAGTTTTTTTTCCGAAAAGTTAAAACACTATTCGATCCCCACATCATAACTCAACTTTAATAATAAAACTTTTTGATCATCAAAGAATACGATTGACCTCCCACGACAAGGATGTTGGGAATTTTAGGGTATATGGATTTTCAAGTTTTCGAATTTTTAAGGGTTCTCAACCGAACGCTCCCCTACTAGCTATATAAACCGTTGGGAATTTAATATATCGATTGCAATAGTGGTATCAGAACTTATGATTGATTGCATTATGCGGCAGTAGGACGTCATGTGTTCTTGAATGTGGTGTTGAAGTAAGTGACGCCTTCTAGAGTGAAGGGCCTCCTCTTGTGTGTTTTAGTTACAAGTGATGCGTGGGATGTTTCATCATTAAAGAAAAAGCGAAAACTTATATTGATGCTGTAGTATCACAATTTACAAAGTCAGACTTTTGGTTCGTTTTTTTGGTAAATAAACAACAGGTTTCAAAAGGCTACTTAAAATACGGATTATAATTAAACGGCTTTTTTGGGTAACTATTATTATTGAATCTCCATGTCTTTCTCCACCAACCTAACGGCCTTCACCGACCTGAGCTTCTCAGCCTGTACACATTACACAAATACGACAATAATCACCACATGTGCTAAATAATTTTCTTTAAAGAAAAAGAAAGGATCAGACAATCTCCGCTTAAATTCTTATACTTATTCTACACGTCAAGCCATAGAGGAAATCCGCTCTGGTCGAATTAGAAATTAAACTTGTGACTTAAGTCGTGCTTATCACTACTCTTATGTCCATTGAAACAGGCCTCTGATGGACAATAATGTTCTAAATAAGTTATTACCAAAAAGTGATAAGAAGCGTAGTACCTGGTCAACAGTGAGTTCAGCTGAAAATGCATCAACAATGGCCAAAGACATGCATTTCTTGTAGCTACCAGCTTCGAAATACCTTGCTAACAAGTCATCGTGCTTCTGGTTAAGATAGACATGAAGCCTGTAAGCACCTTCTTGTGACCTGCATCCATCCATATGAGAGCTACATTTAAATCAAATTAGAAACACAGTGCAGATGGGTAGTAGTAGTAGTAGTGATCGATCAATGATCGAGAGATGTAATTAAAAGTACCGGTCAGGCTCAAGGCGATGGTAAATGGGATCGGGTTTCAAGAAAACATAGTATGTCTCTCTAAGTGTAGCAGCCTTCATCTCTTCTTTTTGCTTGTTTCTCACTTTGCCTTGGTTGTATATAAGGTGTGAAGGTCACATGATTAATATGAACTTTTTCCGCAAGTGTCAAAATATTTAACGTATATAACCTAGAAGTTAATTAAACTAAGTAAGTAGCCGTGCGGTGAGATGCTTATTATAAGCCCATGTGGACGAGCCGCATACGATTATATATAAAACTCACAAGATGTTGACTTGACCTAAGAGAACCTATAGCTCAATATTTTAGCGGGTTTGGCCAGCGGATCTTAGTTAGGAGTTAGGTCAAGGCCATATATCTCACATTTGTCGTCATTAGTGCAAACATCTACGTGAAAAATCAAAACATGAGAGTCTATGCATGCGTGTTTGTGTTTCACTAATGTTTTTGTTGTTAGTCTAAATTTGGATCGAAGTAAAGTTTCGACTTTTCTTTATTAAATCTCACGTTTGATTATTGTAATTATATAATTCAGCAGAAAAATGTTCAAAAAAACATCTGGTACTATCTAATATCACATACATAACGAACGAATTAACAAATATGGTATCTATACATTTTTTTTATATCATTCCTTATTACGTATATTTTGATAATGCAAAACATCTTGCATCTGCCATCCAAAGCCTAAAAGAAACCCTAACCCCAAAATGCTAGCTCTTGTAGTTGGGATGTATGTGAATGATTAAACCTAGCTAAGAGACTAACCCTAAGCCCTAGCTACATACATGCTATTGTAGTTTAAAGAATGTCAGATTAAACCCTATATAATCCGTGACACATCCTCTTGCAGTTGTGAACTACGTCAATGGTAGACCTTTGAAATGGTCATGACAATAACGAGTGATAGTGGATCCAAACTAATAAACAAACAAACGTGAAGCTACTGAATGCAGAGCAGCAGAGGTGATGTGCATCTCTCACTGGTGGAGGTGATGTTGGGTGGAACAGAAATGCACGTGGGGATGCGAGACCAAACAGAGAAGTCGTCTCATGACAGGTCAGGAGTGGGGAACATGGGATGATGCGATGTGTAGTACAACCACACGTGTCAGTCCGAGACTGCTGGACGATGGTACTATGACATATATTTGTCGATCGCACGGTTGGTGAAAATGCAACTGGGTAAGATAGTGGGATCCAAGCGATGGATTTAGGTGGTTTTGATATAAATAAAAAGAAACGACCGGTGGATTGAAAGATGCACGGAAATACCTTTTGTTTAGGGAGTTTCAAATGAGCGAACCTCAGTTTTTAGTTTTTTACGATTCATATTATACGGTACGGTGAGTACTCGGTTGAAGCAGGGTTGTTAAAGCGAGACAGTGAGACACGATCCGAGTCGTTGATCGACTCGATCCATTGCACGTGGCGAAACCACGTGTCACAGCCGTCATTTGTGTTCACACAAGCGAAACCACGTGTCACAGCCGCCATTATTTGCGTTCACACAACAAAATAGTGTGATCGCGTCTGAGACACGTGGCGCGCCCACAATACACGAGGTTAGATGGACGGTCGAGATCGTGCCTCACTGTCTCACTTTACTGTTCACTGTCTCATTTGAACGCTTCTCTATACGGTACACAGTTAAAGAAAAAATAGTCAAATAAAAACCACGTAATTTTACCAATACCGTGAGTTCAGTTGATAGAACATTTATCTTGTAATAGCAGGGTCAAGGGTTCGAACCCCAATATTGATATTTTCCATTCCACAATTTTGTAGAGGGTGCTTTTCGTCCAGCCAACGCGTGAACGCGTTGTTCCTCCCTCGTGGAAGTGTTCTTCGTCCCACCTCGGCGTGGACGTGTTATTCCTCCTTCGTGGAGGTGCTGTCCATCCCTGTGTGGACGTGTTGTGCCCTTCAAAATCCGCAGGTGTTACTTGCTTGATAGACGAATGTGCGTATTCGATCATGGGATTTTAAAAGAGAGGTGTCTTATGACATGTGCTTCAATGTGGACGATTCAAGTATCAATCCAGGTTGGTGCCTTGTGTGGCCGTGCTCCAAAGTCTAGTGATTGTACCCGAGTGAAAAAGTGCTCATGTAATATATACAAAATATATACGTGTAATATTTGATTTGTATAAGATGTTGTAACCCCAATAAAAAAAGAAAACCATGTAATTTTAATAAAACAATATCAAAATTATCTAGTTTCATTAATACAACTCATAAATTGATAACTAAACTCTTTTTAAAACTACGCAGGTTTATATTTTTTTTATAATGAGATACAACAACTAGGAATAATACAATGCATATGACGCATATTGATATCTGTATCTCTAGTAAGACATCTTGACCGGATCCGAAATTATAGGTTACATTTCTCCACTTCTGAAGCGCAGGCCGGGTTTGGCACCTTTACCATGCATGGATCCGCACATCTACCATTGATACATTCTCGACACTTGGAGCTCAGGCCACCTTTACCGTTGTAAGACACGACACGTCTATCTTGACGGCCGGAGGAAGCATCACGCGCGAGACGTGAAGAGGAAAACATCCACGCGTGATGCGGGACGAGGAAGAGGGAAAAGAAATGAAGAGGAAAAATCTCATAAAATTGTGTCCCCAGGGCTCGAACCCGGGAATTAAGGAATTGTATATGACTCTGTAGTGAATTGGATCTATCTACACTAGTCGTTTTATGCAAAAAAACCTAATTATTTCAGTTCAGATTTATACACGCAGCGCTTGACATAAACGAGAAATAACGAAAAGAACAACACAGCCTTTTAAAGCCCGTGGTTCACCCAAAATCGGGCTGATCCACGTTGAGCTCCGTCTGGGCTCGATATGCACTAGAAACTTGAACGACGACCACCAGATAACCAGGAGGAACGTTGCAGTACAGGCTTATGCCTTACAAACACAAAAATCTGAGCTCTCTCGCTCGCCTCACTCTTCTTCTCACACAAGATTCACTCAGCTCTCTCGGTTTGCACAGAAACCACTCTTAAATCTATCTATTACAATGACCACAACTCAGGTCAGTAACTATCAGGCCAGATCTGTCGAGAACACACACAGAATCGAGTTGATTTTCTCTGAAGAATAAAAGAGAGAAGACGGAGAAGGCTTCGGCTATCAAAACCCTAAACTGGAGGAAGAGAAACTGAGCTGCAGATCTGAGATAACGAGTGATCACAACTTTAATCGGACGATCGACATGCCTTCAAGCCACGTACTTGCTGCTCTCATTGGACTGTCCAGCCAGCTGGAACACATCTGACACTGAGTTGGCAACATAAACAAACTTGCTTTGGCCCAACTAGCTGAAACGCCAAGCCCAATAGGCAAGCTTCTCCAACAGACTCCTTAACCAACATGCCACCATCATATCGGTAACTACACAGTTTTATTTTAAAACACATAAAATAATATTATTTCCTCAAATGACTGTTTTTAGCTTGGATTTTTCATTCCCGATTTATACCAAATTTTTTGACATACAACACTTCTAAATTAAAGAGACTTTTTAAAGTTACATGTTGTAAATAACAATAAATTTCAATCTTTTTATGATGTCATGTTCTCCGTAAAATATATTTAAAACTTTTGTTGTGAAGATGACCTTTAGGCTTTAACCATTTGTGTACGCAAGAGAACCAAGTCTTGGTATTAAAAAGACTTGCAATAATGCAGACAAGGACTTTAACTCGTCTTGCACGTTATCAATTTTCAATCTGGTGTTCACATTTGTGCAATTGAAGTTATAAAATTCAAACAACTCTATTTTCTAATATGTACTCTACTAAAAATCAAATGATCAAATTTATACTGCTCGAGTTAATCCTATTTGTCACATTTAATTACACATTTTTTTTCACATTTAATTACACATTTATACATAAATTTTGTGTATCAATTTACGTTGCACGAAATTTGTAATTTTATAACCTGAAAAAATCGTGCCAACATTTTCGCATTATTTCAATATGTCGGCGATTAATTATATGAATTTGTACTAGAAATAAACTCTAGCCGCGATTCATTGTATCCCAAACACGTGGCCGGCAGTGCGTATCACCATATCCCGTAACGTTGACCGTTAACATTATCCCCGATCCAGCCAATCAGACACTTCCACGTCATCCGAGATTCTCTCTCCTTATAAAACCCCGTCCAAACCCGCTAGCCAAAATCTTTCAACGACCTATCCAACAACAATGGCGAGACTCGCTGTAACCCTAACCCTTTTGATCGCTCTCTTCGCCTTCACCGAAGCTTCACTCCCTCTTGATCTCCCCATCGATGACTCGTCCTCGATCCATGACCCGTCGATCACGCTGCCGGAGGCGGAGATCAAAAGGATGATCCTGCTTCCGTCGGAGAAGCCGGAGACGGAGCCGGCGACTATGGTGAAGCTAGATCATAACGAGATGGATACGACCGTGAAATTTACGGATCCTGAAGCGGAGGAGATCACGGAGGAGGTGGAGCCGGAGATATTTATACATCCGCGGCCGGTGTGGACTCAGGATGGGGATGAAAGGAAGATGTTTGTTTTCCGTCGTCCTCGCCACCGGTGCGACCACCCTCACCGCCGTCCTCGTCCCTTCCACCACCACAAGTTTTATCATCAGTTTGATGGCTTGCGGCCGTTGCCGGAGTTAAGGCAGGGAGAGGTGTCGTATGGGAACGACATGTTGGTTGCTGACCCGGAGACGGAGACGGAGAATGGATTTGGTGGTGAGGAATTGGAACAGGATTTGGTGGAGATCCCGATGGGTCATGAGGGTGGAGGAAGTCGTCACGCGCCGCTGCGGTGGGTGGGGCTTCATTTTGGAGGAAGGCCGAGGTTTCCGGATGAACCTGATCACGAAGATGGCCGTGGACCCCATCACCACCATCACCACCATGATCATCACCACCCCGACGAGGATGAGGATCATCACTCTGATAGACACCATCACGACGACCGCGAGGAGGAGGAGCACCGCCGCCCTGGTGGAGGAGGTTTAGTGAAGCGGATGAGGAAGTTCTTGCACCAGTTTGACTTTTGAGCACGTTGACTGTTGGACGACGTCGTTTGTATACCTGCTCGGTTTACTCGTTTGATGCTTTCTTGTTGTTCGTTTTGTGCTTTGATATTGTAATGTAAAATATTGTATTTTCGTGACGTGGTTTGTTTGAAATTTTCAACCAGTAGTGGTTGGAATTTGGAATGAATTATTTATATATATAAGACAAAATTATGGATAGATCCAAATGTTGACGGGTCTGAGGCCCAACAAGGGCTTACAAATTAGACTTGACCGACCACTAACGGGTCGGGTTGGACCTGACCCTTGCGATATTGATTCGGTTCTAGCTTTTCGAAAATTTCCGCTCTTTTCCACTCTCGTCTCGATTAGGGTTTTCAGTTCCCGCGATTCGAGAATCTTTCCGAGCAGTATCCAATCGAAGAGAGTATTCTCCGGTAAGTGCTTGATGGCATCTGATTGTTGTCTATTCGCGTTTGCTTTTCTGCTGCACGATTATCTAAACGATTAAGTTTGCTAATTCATGAAACTCAAGCTGGATTTGAGACTCTCGTTGAGATTTTTTGGTCAATTTCTTGATTTAATAAATGTATTCACTTATCAGCTTGATAGGGAATTTGATAAAATGTTTGAATCAGCTTGTGGAATAGGAATGATATTTGCATTGTTAGGTTTCCAGATGATATGGTGAAACTACGAATTTTAATGGCTTAGGTGTATGACGGTTTTCCCTCTATATTTGGTTGAACATTTCAAACTACATAATTTTTTTTTTATTTTCTAATTAATGTCTGAAAAGAAACCCTATGTTTTTTTTTGTATACGATCCAACTGATGCATATGCCATGTCAGTATAAGAGTTTTGATTTTTGGATGTAGGATAATACCTCAATTTGGGTTTATTTTTGAAGTTATGTGTGGTTTTATAGTGTCATGCTACAGAAGCTCTTTTAGTTTCTAGGTAGATATAATACATGTATGTGATATGGGAGTATGTCAACTGGTTTTCTTACCTCTTCATTCTCTTCAGTTAAATGGTTGAAGTTTGTTACTCATAAACTCCTTGAAAGGTTGGTCTCTTCAATGATACTCTTGCTGAAGTTAAGATCCGTATCAAACCAGGAAATACAATGTTTTTGATACTGCGGCTGTGGTTTGGAAAGTGTCAACTATGCAAAAAAATGAGCAGACATAACTCTTTCAGCTGGTAAAGATTTTAGACTTGATGCCATCATGTGTTTAATTGCTACTTTCATTGAAAAACTATCACTTCATGTTGGAGTCTACACTACAGACCCTGTACATTTTCGCGAGTAATGAAGTCGTGAGATATTAGGTTGATGCATACGACCCTATTACTTCATGTTGAGATATTAGGTTGATGTACATTTTCAACCTCCTCATGTAATGTTCCTTCATTTTGCATTGCTTTAAAGGTGTCAAAATTGTACTCTATGCAATGCACCGTATTCAGTTACACGTTATTAATGCCCATTAGGCTGATACTAATTTGGCCAAAGCACTTTAGTATCACATGAACTTGTTGTGTATTCAATCAGAGTTGAATGGGTTTAATGCGTTCTCACTCTTAACAGGATGGCCATGGGCATTTGATCGAAGCAACCTTATGGATCCAAACCTGCGTAAGTATCTAACTATCACCGCAATTTTGGTTTCATATAAGCTCTTTCATCTTTGCATTTTCTTTTTGCTCTCATAAGCATTTAGCGGTGTAGGGAGGTTAGCTAAGTTAGGCTTTGATACTATCCTTTCACCATAGAATCAGGGTGCCTCCAGGCTCCACATGGGACTACACAATTAAAAATTTAGGTTCCTTGATGACTCGAGCTTATAATTAATCAGGTGAAGATTGATTCAAATCTGTAATGGATATAGGTACATGTTCTCCAGGTTACTGCATACGACTTCTTTCTGATTTGGGTTTCTTAAGTATTTGTGAATTAGGAATGACCGCACTTATTACAAAATTACAAGTGCTTCTTCATGCAGACTTGTCTCAAGTCTATAGGTTGTGGAAGATAATAAATAAAAAAGTAGGGGGCCTTTACTTGTTATCATAGTTTTAGAGTTTAGGCATAAGTCATTCTTTCATAACATCTTTTCAGTACCCTAAGATATGGGCATACCCTACTTAAGCTCCAAAAATGACTGGTTTAGTGTTAAAATAACCCATCATCGCATACTTGGTAATTTACATAGAAACCTCAGATATTCGAATTGCCTATCTCCTAATTAGCGAGGACGTCCCAGATCAGCTCAGGATCGAAGGACGGAATTCTAGCTAGAGAGTACTCATCGCACTCCAACATGTCTGCTATTCCGGCCATGGAGCCATTTGGGCTCCAAATAGATTGCTGGGAAGAATTCTCTCCATTCCAAAATCCATCCTCTGACACAGTTGGAGAAACTGTTTCATTTCCCCAGCTGTCACTAACTTGCACAGGCGAGACAGAGGACGATGAAGATGGTAAATCCGATTTCCTGGTTTTCTCAGCTTTCAATTTAGCAGAAGATTTTATGCTTGCGGATTTCTTTTTTGCAAGCTTATTAGCCTTCTCGCGCTTCACTTTCTGGCAAATAGCTTGAATCTTAGTATCAACTGAGCTCTTCAGAGCAGTCAGCCTGCTGTCATCAAACCCCAAAGTAGTGGGGTCTTTAAGATTAGGAAAATTCAAGCGCGCGTACTCCCCGCGCAGCTTGTAAGCAGCTCGATCATAGGCGTAGGCAGCTGCTTCAGCAGTTTCGTAAGTCCCCAGCCACACTCTCATCCTGTTCTGCGGCAGTCTAATCTCCGCAACCCATTTTCCCCAATGTCTCTGTCTGACTCCCCTGTACAGCTTCTTGTTATTAAGGCTCATGCTGGCCATACCCGACGCGTACATAGAGTTTCTCAAATCGATCTGGTGTTGAACGGAGCGTCTGAAATCCATTGTGGCTCTATTCTCCTGGGCAAATTTCTGTATCAGTTGCTGCTGCTGTAGGTATACAGAGGTGCCAAGCGGCTCTGAGGCTTGGCTAGAGAATGAAGTGGAGGGGGAGCAGTAGGAGAATATGGAATCAATTGTATTAGTTCCACTTCCGCCAGCTAACAGGAGTTGGGAGAGTGATGATCCTATGATATTGTTGCTGTCTATTGACATGAAAGGACAATTTTGCTGATCCATAGGCATAGCTTGCGTGCTCTGAGAAGTTGATTGAGAGGTTCTGGGAGTGAAAAAGGGATTTTCTGGAGTTGTGTGAGAGAAGTAGGAACTGAAGATTTGTTTGATGGGGTTGGATTTGATGAGTTTGGGAGTGTGTTTAGATATTTATAGCTGCAAAGTTTGAAGCTGATAAAAAAGTAGCCTCCTTTTTCATTGACCCATCTTTTTCCCTCTTCTAATCTCCGTGTTCAAACTGTAGGTGGGGAGGGTCAGCCGAATGATTAGTTCTTACTTCTTTGTTTTTTTTTTTTTTGGGAAAGAATGATGATATTATTAATTAAAAAGGAAGTACAAACTAAAGCTAAATCTAACTTAACGAACTAACTTAAAAACTAACTCAAAAAGATCACCGAAGCCTAGGCCCTGCTAAAAACTCGCAGCACCTCTAACAAGGCAGACAGACCAAGGCACAACCTATTCAATAAACCTCATATCCCTCAACCAAGCGTGTATGGTAATTGGTACCACATTAAAATTTTAAATGACCCTTGTAAAGTTAGGTGTAGGATTAGGATTAAGACCCATGACATTAGGCTAATATCAGAATTAAACATCAATTAACACTTGGATATTAAATCAATGTTATGATTTATTATTTGTTCTAATGTACAAATTGTTTTTTACAGGCTGATAAAGGTGTGGAAGACATTGAATGTGGGAGATGATAAATATCCAATAGCAATCTCGCCCCCTTCTAGTGGACCCTCCAACAGGTACGAGTCACCTACTAATCTCTATGATCGTAAAGCTTCTTCAACTTTCTGTGCCCTCATGCTCCGTCTCCTTTTTCATGTTCCTTGTGGCTCATTTTTATTGCAACAACACATTCACATATCATTTCCCTTTGTTCTATAACCACATCATACGCTGCTTTTGTTTAATTAAATATAAATTAACAAAATGATACATATTACAATTTATTTATTAAGTTAAATAGGAAGAAAATTAATTATGAAATTTCAATATTGAATGCATCAAAATGATGAGTTGAATAGTTCATACTAAAGGATACAAATGTGTATCGTGGAGCAGCTAACGTGAATTGAATGAATAACAAGTAGAGGACCTATTTATTCAACACGGAGGGGAGGGACGAGACGAAGCCTTGAATCCAAAAAGGCATGTGTCCTTATCAAGGACAGACTTCCTAACATTAAATACATAAAGTTGTTTTGGACCCTACTTGAAGAAAAAACAGTACTAAATGAAAAAGTGTTGGTCATCACTCTAATCCAGCTAACCTTCTCAATAATTCACTTCGAGTCCGTCTTGAATGCACCTCCTTCCATTTAGGGTATGATTTCGTTTTACACAATTAGTTTGGTTGCTTCTAAAAATGAGAAAAGGTTAATTGTTAGGGCTTTAAATTACCATGTGATCAGGCCTAACCTAGCATGCCTTCATACTCCTGTTTACACTATTCAATTACCCAACAAGAGCAAGCTGGATTTTCTATTACAACACACAACATGGGATATGTTCATCACAAATGTAACAAGTGAATAAAACCTAGCTCCTGATAGCATTTGACACTAAAATATCTAGCAAGTTGGCGTTTTAGGCCTATGAGATGAATGGTTGATAAGGTTTCAAGTGTTCATATTTGACTCTGTGATTGAAGGAAGTTTCAAGTTTAATTGAACGGGGTTTCAAATATTAGATTGTATCTCATTCTCATCTGATTAGGTTTGTGGGGGGGTTCAATACACTAGAATGATTGAAGACTTGGGGCCGCTTCTTTAAACCTACTTGCATTGATAATTGAGGGGTACCATCATTACCTTCCTTTTGGCATACCAAAAAGTTAATATTTTGACTTATTCAAAAAGTTATATTTTGGCTGTATTATGAATCATGGGGTAACTGGGGGACCCACAGCTTTATGGGGGGGGGGGGGGGGGGGGGGGGGGGGTGGTGGAGTGGACATAGGAGTATAGGACCAATCTGTTCTCGTCGTGCTTGACACTTTGCCTCCTACCTCACCGCCCCTCCTCTTGTCGACCCACCTGAATCACACCACGTATCCAAATCACCCTCTTCGTATGGTTCACATCCAGCTGTGCGAGAATCAGATGGTCCACAGACCAGAAACGCTCCACACGGCCCCGTTTCGGGTCATCCAGACCCATCTGTTTCCCATTGTTCACTTCCTTGGTTGTGGAAATTTTTTTCAACCTTCCTCAGTTTCCCATTTAGCCTATTTCCATAAGCACGTCTAACATTTTTAATAAAAGTGTTGATTAAAAATACTATTTCAAAAACGCTTCACATAGGGTGCCAACCTCTCAGTTTGAAATGACGCTTTTACTAAAAATTCAACAAATAAACTAGGTGCCAACAAACTTACCATGAAGGCCATTTGGAAAGAAGAAAAAAAATTGTGCCGGTACATTTGAGATTTAGATTCTTTTTATTTTTGGAAAATGAAGGCAATGGGGATTTCCAGTTTCAGTTTGGATAGTCAACCATTGTCTTTCTGGTCTACTTGAATAGTTTGCTTACGTACCCATATTGTCATGCTTACATCATCTTTTCTCTGTTCTCTCTTTCTCCTTGCTGATTTTGTTAACAGAGAAAGAAAAAGAAAACTGGGGGATGCTTTCTGTATGTACAATTTGCTCATCTAAAATAGTCAGTGAAACAATGTCACATAATCAATACAAAAAATATCCATCGGCCCATCAAAGTCAAATATGTATGCATATGGCCTATGGTCCCAAGTTGCCGCATTGTCATCCATGGATGTTATTTTCCAGAGTTTATCACGCTGCTGCATATATCTCGCCTCTCTACACTGAAGTATCAATGCTCTAGCGGCATTGTTAATTTTATCTGCAGGCTGTTATTTTAGAACTAGGAGAGCTTGTTTGTTTGGGTCTAACCTTCACCATCCATACATATAGTGTGCTAGCTGGTTCATAGATATCCTCTCTATTCTATTGCATTTTTTTTGGGGGTAATATTTTGATTGTTTTGCATGTACAATGAGAGATGTAGTGTACTAAATGCTTTGAGTACATTTTTTTACAGGAGAAGTGCATAATCTAAAGTCTAAACTACAGACTTAAGCCAGGGCTCAATGGCTGGATCTGACTTTCAATACGTTTATTAAGGCTTAAGTTCAAAGTCTAGCCTGCGATTTTGGGACATTTATTCTTGAACTCCACCACTATCACACTGACGTTGTCTTTACTTCCTTTGGCCATAGCTAGCTCAGCCAACATTGCTGCTGCTACTGCAGGACTTTTGGTTGACTCCCCTTTCAATCTTTGCCTGAGTTGACCATCTAGGCACATCTTCACAACTTCACAGGCGTCCTCGCTTGAAACGACATCCCATAAGCCATCACTGGCTATTATTAAGAAGTTGTCCAGTTCATTGCACTTGGTCACTGTGACCTCTGGCTCACATATCATATATGGCTTCAGCTCTTTATCCCCTGCAATCCATTTCAAGCAGGTTACTTCCAGGAGAAACAGATCAAGAAAACAACAATTCAACAAGTTCTAAATCAGTATCAAACTGTTTATTGAGCCATGGACTTTTTCAAATTTATCAAGCTGAGCCCGGAAACGTGGCAGATTCTAAAGTTAAATATGCTTGCTTATTCTGGCTTGACAGAAAGGAAGTATACGTATATATACCAATGGATCGTGTCGTCCCTAGTACTCCTTGAACACGCACGCCATTCACCTTCCCTCCGGTGGCCTCAACCCTCTGCCTTTCATCAGCCCTATCTGGCTGCACGTCAAGAAAAATCATAGTCAGTTAAACAAACATTCTTATCATCTAGCAAGGATAACCGCATTACCTTTTGATCCCAAGAAAGAGGCATCACCATGCCATTTCGGTACAAGACTGCTCTCGAGTGGCCGCAGTTGGCCACCACAATTTCCTCCCTGGCAAGCACCAATACCAAAGCGGTCGATCCATCCGTCCTAACCTTGGTCACAAGAGGTGACCTACCAACCTCACCTCCTCCTACTACTAGTCCTAGTCCCAGTCCTCCAGCGGAATCTTCAGCATTGACCTCATCATCCATCTTCCTAAAACAATCCTTCATCACACTCTCCCAATCAAAATATCCCTCATTAATATTCTCCCCAATAAGTCTGTGTAACTGGTCCATACACGCACTGGAAACCCTAGCTCCACCATGTCCATCATACACTCCAAAAAAGTCATGCGTCTCAGGGAAGTTCAGTCGGCGCCACAGTCAGCCTATCCTCCATCTCCCTCCGCCGACCTATCACCGAAATCGACCCGTGCGACGAGCAGTTCACTCCCCGCGCCTTGTTTTCTTTCCCGACAATATCCTGACCGGTCAACGGCATACCAGCTTCCCTGTTGATGTCTCCGTCAAGCCTCCGGAAAGGAGTCGACGAGGAAGAAGATGCATCCGGGTTGGAGGACTTGCTGCCGGATGATCTGGAAGCATCTGAAGGCTTCGGTTCGCTTCTTCCTGATCCGCCGCAACCAGCGGTGGTACTGCGAGGCTTAGTGAGTTGCTTGAGGCGGCGGAGGAGTATCCGCTTCTTTCTGGCGGTGGCTGACGCGGACGCCTTGCCGAGGAGGAAATTATCAGTCGCGGAGTCCGATGACAACATCATCATCGTCTCTCTCTACCAGAAAAAATAAATAATAATAATAAAAAGGAAAAACAAAGGGGATATAATTATGATATGATGAAGAGATTTAGCTCGCGGGGTGAACTGAGCTTGATCCTGTGTTTATTTTCTTTAACTAGGGTGTTGAGGCGGCGTTGCGCCGACGAGGGCCGTCCTTCAGGAAAGCTCGAGTAGATTAGTGATGATGTGGATTGTTACATGACTTACACGTGGCGGACTGACAAGTGTTTCTGTGTGTTTGTGGAACTTCAGACTTGGCAGATTACCCACACAGCAGGGTCTCCACAGTAGGGTCGGCATTTAGCCCTGCCCCAAATAAGCCTAGGGTGCCCCGCGTCCGGTCCTGGTCTGAGCTCGGCCCTAAGCCTACGTAAACCCTATTATGACCCGATACGAAGGTCTTAAGGTCGGGCTAAGATTTCAATTATTTGGTCCGGCCCGAAATACGAGTCAGATTTAAAATCGTATATTTATTGATTTAAAGAGCATTCTTGATATAAAAAGAATGTATTTTTCCACATTCATTAAATTTCACACGTCCAAACTAGTAGTATTTGCGTTTAAAGAGTTATTTGTCGATTACTAGTGGCCGAAATTAGCCCGAGCCTAATTCAAAAAGTCCAATAAAACGAAAGATCGATAACGATTTTAGGGCTAATGAATTTTCTCAAAGCCCGACCCCACCTGGCCCTAATGTGTAAATAGCTGACGCTAAATTTTACCAAAAGTCCTACTCCATCCGGCCCTTTGCCGACCCATAAATCACACTCAAAGTATAAAGGTTTGGTTTTTGATGACTTTAAGTTTGACTGCAACTGAATCTTCTTCTTCTGGGAATCAACTCAATACTAATTTGATTCTTTATGCATAGTTTGCTTCAATGTATTCTTTCTAAGAAAAAAAAAATTTGGTTGTTAACGACTTAACGTATATGATTATGGTGCACACATATCTACTATAGCGCAGCTAAATAAACGACCAAAAGAGCGTATTACATGTATAGTTATGTCCAGGATATTACATGACCCAGTGTTCTTGGTTTCCGAAATATAAGAATACTTAGCATGTTGTCACATAATATCGAAATGCCAGCAGTGGTTGAGAGCCTGTCCTACATGTTCCAGGCATACAAATATATATGGATGAACTCGAACCAAGTTGCATTGTGCAGAGATAAATCTGAAATTGTCTGGAACAGCTTCAGCTACTTGACCCCCTTGTACATGTCGTCTATTACTTTCTGCAGGCCAAAATCTCTCATTATACATTGATACAGAACAAAAAAAAGACCGCGCAACGAATTTTGTAAATAATATAGCCCAGTTTAACTGTAATGGATTTAGATGGTATGGACTAAGTTTATAAGATTTTCATTAGCCGTGTGTGTGTGCCCATAACAACTGTTTATATGGTTTATGGCAAGTACCTGATAGTATTTGAGCAATTGAGGCCGCTTCTTTTTAAATGTTGGAGTTAGGAGGTCACGCTCCATATCAAATGGCACAGGGTCAAGGTGAACCGCTTTGACAAACTCAAAGCCTTTCAACTGCCAGATAAAAAAGAGTACCGATCAATACAGACAACATAAGAAGTGATGTGATTTCACTTGTTGATATGTGGCAAAAGTATATTTATAAAAAATAAAATAAAAAAGAGATTAAAAACCTTCTTCTCTTTTCCAATTTTTGAGAGCTCTCCGATTATGTATTCCTTGACCTTTGGATTGCTGCATAAAGATGCAAAATCTCCACTCAAACCATTATGTGACGCCCATTGTTCAATTTTTTGCTGGTTGGGGTTTACAATAGCAATTAGGAAGGACTCGAAACTGTTTCCATAGATCCAAATCTGAAATTTAGGAAAACAAAAAAGAGAAACATTAGTTTAGACCATACATAATGGAGAATAAACACCCTGTATTCATTATTGTTTCTAGGTCTAGGAGGCATACCGAGTCAATATCAGGCACAAGACCATAAATATTCTCCAAATTTTCAACAGCCACATATTCTCCTTGTGAAAGCTTGAAAATGTTCTTTTTGCGATCGATCACTCTCATACTACCATCTGGTTGCCACTCGCCGATATCACCTGCTTAATGATGGCCTTAAATACGCAATATTTCCAAGAATATAGATAAATATCAGACGAAAACATTATCTCAAGATAAACCTGTGTGAAGCCATCCATCAATGAGTACTTCTTTAGTGAGATCCTCCCTTTTATAATAGCCTGAGAATAAGGTTTTTCCCCTTATGCATATTTCACCTTGCGGTTTGCTTCCGAGAGCATCATAGTTCATTTCAGGAACTGATTCTAAGCACACGTCTATGTTTGGTACAGGAGGACCCACTGTTCCAAGCATGCCCAGCTCATTTGGTAGTGAGACGAATGAACCAGCACAGCTTTCTGTCAAGCCTATAAAGACCGAAACCACTCGCTTAGTTATCATCCTGCCTAAATAAGTGTGACATGCTTGGCTAAATGATAGATTATGATAAATAACATGATTGCGCCAGGCAAACATCACCATCAAATGAGCCTAAATCAATACAGACCAAAAGTGAATAAATTGAGCGTGCAATCATGTAAGAAGTTTATCGTACCATATCCTTGCAGAACATGAGCACAGGTCACCACACGTAGGTATGCTTCAACATGGCTAGCCAGAGGAGCTGCCCCAGATAAAATCAGGCGTACATTCCCTCCTAACCCTTGTTTTACCTAAACAGTTAGAGCAAATGGTTTATATAAACAGTTACTTCAACTGCAAATATTGAAAATGTGCAACCCTTTTAATGCGCAGGATGCCACATTACCCAACCTTGTTAAAAACAATTTTGTCAGCAAGGGGCGAGGCCTCAAAAGTCTTATGCCCGCTCTTCAGACTACTCATTTTGCTGCAACAGTCCAACAGTGAAAATAATGAAAGAGTTTCCGAGGCAACAAAAAAAAGTAGGACAACTGAATTTTCACTGTAGACAGAAATTAAATTTGAAAGAAAAGAAAAAAAGTAACTTTGAATAAACCAACTTACTGAGAGTAAGCTAGATTGAAAAGTGTACTTTTCAGGATACCCCCAGCAGCTATTCTTTGGGTCAAACCTGCAAATATGCAATGCAGCAACATATATGGATGATTTAGATGTACTACTCAGTTCACACTAGTTGTAAAAACTGGTTACATAGCCAAAGTGATATTCTGGAAATTACCTCCATAAATTCTATCAAGAACCCGCGGAACAGCACAGAATATTGAAGGTTTTAGCTCTGATATGTCTTCTGTTAATAATTTAACATCCTGGGGTTTCACATAATAAGGTGTTTTTCATAGCAATCAACAGATGGGAAATTTTTGAGTTTAAAAAGAAAAGAGAGATAGAGAGAGATATATTAACTTACCCCACGCCAAAACCCTATTGAAGCACCATGTGAGATAAACAGTTCTTCAATCACACGATCAAATATGTGAGCTAAAGGAAGATATGAAAGATAGACATCCTTCTCTGTGAGCTGTGAAGTTCAAGAAAAATTGACAATGATAATGATATACATAATTGACTACCTCTTTGAGAATAAAATTAAATTGATCATGGCAGCCTGCCTTGCTTCAGCTGATGTTACTTTATCCAAAGTCTGAAACCATATGAATGAAAACAACTTACCGCTTCATTAACACTCTGTAGAAGGCGCCTCACTCCAGCTATTAGTGTAACTATACTTTCATTTGAGATTAACACACCCTTGGGATCACCTGTAGTTCCACTTGTATACATTATGGTGCATATGTCACTTTTCTTCGTAGTTGGAAGACTAAATTGTTTTCCTTCACCCTGTAAGCAAGTGATTTTCATAGCTCACGTAGCATTTTACAATCCAGTACAACCAACAAAAGGAAAATTCACTTCTCATAAATCCAAAGACATCAATGATCAATCACATAGCATTTAACCACACAACTATTTATTGTTGTCTGTACAGACCCGTGAAATATCATGATTTGGCTTTCATGTGAATCCGAGAGGACCTACCAGCTGTACGAACTCATCCCAAGCATATACGGTCAGCCCAAGCTTTTCCATCTCCTCTTTCTGGTCCGGAGATATCTTGCCAAAGCTTACGAGTGCTGGAAATGAAGCGCATATCACCATACTATTGATGCAAGTTTCTAAAGTACGGAGAAGGTTGAGGGTTTAACACTTTAACTTACTTTTCAAGTTTTCTGTTGTATTTGGAAGTGCTTTCATTAACTGCCAGGCAGCGAAATGTCAGAGACTATACAAAACATACAAAGAACATCTGTCAACAAATGAAAAATGCGTACCTCAGGAATCTTTTTTTCTTCGACAAAGACAATCTTGACTTCTGCATGGCATATGATGAACTCCACAGCACCAGCTCCTATGTCATACAAAATGTGCATTGATGTATTTCATCGATGGAGGTAAAAAAAAGTAACTTTCCTTAAGTAACATAAAGCAATGCCGTACCTAAGGTGTCGTAAAGTGGAACGCAGTACATTCCATGAGCATTGCAAGCCTGCAGGGTGCACCAGGGCCATTGAATGAGATAAGTGGGTGTGGGACCAGACATTTGCTTGAAAGCCTTTTACTTCAAGACTTGCTTTTGCTTAGAAATGAAGATATTTAAACGTGGAAAATATTTAGGACACATTTTTAGAACTCAAAGATGTTTTCAATTTTCATACTCCAATTAGCTTCTAAATAAGTAGTATTCCAAAACAATACTTTTCAAATTTTCCACTGGTGAAGGATTCAAAAAAACATGTCCAAGGAATGTCCATGTCATATAATTATCTTGTTTTGAAGCACAAATGCTAATAAACATCATTTGGGATGGATAATAAAACAGATGTGGAGAAGTACAACAGTGTTTATAACTAAGAGATTCCTTCCGATCATCAACATTATGTAATGATGGCATTGATAGGAAATTAATGTTGCTCCTTGATGAAATTACACAGAGCTTCACAACTGGCAGAAAGCAATACTAAAGAATGGGTACTGGTGTCAATTTGAAAATGAATTAAAGCAGAAACATTTACCTCCATGCTAATAATCCATTCCGCGGAGTTAGCACCATAAATACCGCACCTCCCTCCCTAAACCAGCAATTGATACACAAATGAGACATATTGACTCTTTTGAATCATTAAACAAAAGACAACAAGTGGCACCAAACTTTTTTTTTCAAACGAAAAGAAAAGACAGCATTTGAAAAATATTAGAGAACCTCAAACAGTACTTATTCTGTAGAAGTCACATATTGAGTAACATATACAACCCCAAATTTTAATAGAGATCAGAATTGTTGGAGCAAAACAAATACAAAACGTATAGTCATTGACGAAAAACAAACCACCAACTGAATAAGATACCAAAGAGTAATTTGAGCCTTAAAAGGCATTCTAAAAAGTATCAGTAGTTAAACTAGTTAAAGTTGACTCCATATCCATGTTTATATGCTTCATTCATTACCTAATTGACTTCGGAAAAAAAAACAACAATGGTCAAAGTGATTAGTAGAATCAGTTACAAGGCCATAAGGGATGACAACTTACGGGATCAACACCACAACTTCGGATAGCATTCCCCACTTTCGTAACAATGTCATATACTTGCTTATATGTTTGCCACACATACTTACCAGCCTGCAAAAGAGCAAAAAAGTTAAATTCAGCTTAAATTCAACACCAACTAGACACGCAGCTGAGGCTCAGTATCATAGTTGATCCCAAGTTTACCTTCCCGTTCGTAATCTCCCTATTTCCTAGCATAGGGTTGTTAGGGTACTTCTCCACAGCCAAGCTGCAATATAAACAGGAAAATGCTATGCATCAGAGACAGAGTCAAATATTTCTAGCAAATTCTATTTCTCTTGATTTTCAGTTTAAGCTCTAAAGATCTAATTAGGGCTACCTACTGGGACAAGTTAAAACCTAGTTTCTACTCAAAATATGAACTTACCGGAAAACATCCCAGCAGCTTTCCATGCCTGCGACTGGAGGCGGAAATCCATCCTTCGCAAACACACTCCTGTAAACAGGTCCAACAGAAGGTCGTCCATCTCTAGCCTCCTTAGCCCCCTCAACCTCAAAAATGTAACTCTTCGATGACGTCATCACCAACCACACAAAAAAACACCCCTAAAACTCCTCCGATTCCTCCGATCAAGGATCCACTGATTTAATCAAGGCGAGTATTGGGATTGGGAGCAGCGGAGTGTGATCGGGGAATTGGAGATTTATGTGGACGAAAATAACGGAATTGAATGTACGACAGTGATCGAATCGGATCAGTGAATTGTGGAAGAAGCAGATGAACGTATTTAATGCAGTTGGCAACCGAAATTGACCTTGTAGAAGGAGTTGGGAGAGAGAAAGTGAGGATGAGTTGAAGATCTGATTACGGTGACGATTCAGATAATTAGGATGCTAATCATCCGATTTTGATTTGGTATCAGCAAGCCATTTCCAGCGATTATAAATGACGAAGATTTCTTAGTAGAATGATGTCGTATTATCTAAATAAAAAATTAAAAGATGATTTTTTTTAAAACTTAAATATGTATTTTTAAAGATGTAGATTGTGTTCTTTAGTTCTCGAAATATACCATTCTTGTTTAAGTGTTTCCTTATATAATTTAGGGAAAAATACACATTAGTGTTTCGAACTATCGCTCATTTCCAATTGAAGGTCTAAACTATTGAATTTTCCAATCAAAGGCAAAAGAAAAAATAAATTGAATTTTTTCGAACAACAAGCACGGTAGCTACACCGTGATTAAATTACTCACTTAATCATGTGAACTCCGTTAATAACGACTCAATAAAAAAGTCTATTGGTGTTAAAGAAGAAAGATCGATTTTAATACGTTAAGAGTTCATGATGAGATAGTCGGGTTATTTTCAATGGTGTTTACATCGTTGAGTTCGCAATTTAATCACGATGTAGATATGGTGCTCGGTATTCGAAGATTTGTCAATTTATTTTTTATTTTGCCCTTGATTGGAAAAATTAATAGTTTGGACCTTTAATTGAAAAAGAACGATAGTTCGGAGCATCAATGTGTACTTTTCCATATAATTTATATCGTATTCTGATTAACTATAAACTATTTGGTTGTGCCGGATCTAATTTATATTATCTTTTAAATTGTGGGCTTATATAACACTTATGTTACGTGTTTTTAGTGATATATTATATTTGGGTAGCAAATTTTAGCATCTAAAAAAAGTGTGTTCACAGCACTACTAATCCAAACTGTGTTCACAACAATTGTGCTTCATTAGATTCAAGTTCTTGTCTTCTTACCTGCCTGCCTGCATGTGCTTAGGTGTTCATCTTCATATGTCTGACAATTTCGTGCATCTCTTCACATGTTGACCATGTCAAATGTTTCCCATGTACGCTGGCGTAAGTTTACATCTTAGACATTTTCTACCCTCTACTCTATGATCTATGTATGTCCACCAAAAGTTGTTGTTAGGATTTAGGTGGTTTGATTAAATTTATTATTAGATTAATATTGTTATATTTTTTTGAGGGTTACCATAATAACATATTTTTCCCAAAAGGGTCTTGGATAGCTGTGTGTTTCAAATCAACATTTTTTTTTTAGTTGAAAATTTTAAATTGATCGCCATGTTAATTTTATTGATTCGCAACTTTGATTTTGCACTGTAACATGAATTATACTCAAACTTTCATATAATTTTTATGTTTGATTTACATAATTTGGGTGAGTTTAACATCATAGTTCGTTGGTTTAATATCCGTTTTCTTGCTCTTAATACTATAATTCGTGAATTTAGTATTATACTTTGTTACTTGAATTTGTTTCAATTTTTTTATTATCTATATTGCCCACGTCCGCTGTCACAATCTACGAGTATAAGGCTAATTTCATGAACCATAAAATAATTGTCATTTTTCATGAAATTGACGTCCAATTTTCATGGCTCATGGGGGGCTTATTGAACTCAATAGATTTTCAATCTCCCTTACCATTTGATTTTCCCAAAATATCACCTACTGCTTACCATCACCAGTCATTCTAAACTCGTCGATTTTGTGATTATTTTGAATTGATAGTTTTTATAGGAAAGAAAAGTAGGGATATTTACATTTTGCAAATAAGATACATACATAGAGTAAATTCAATGTAACCATGGGATATGATAAAACTGATGTACAAATTTGCCATTACGATGTCGTCATTCAGTATTTATTTGTTCAATTAACGAAGCATGATAGTACAACAAACTTTCATGTGAAATGAAACTTTTACCTGAACCAAACACTTTCTTTGAAAATTTAAAATATACATAAATTAAATTGTAAATCTTAACATTAAATGTTATTTCTCAACTATCACAGGTTCATTTCAATGTGAAATAGTCTAAATAAGTATTTATCAACACCAGCTTCAATCAAATGATATCCACAGCCATAGGCTTTGAATAGGTCTTTAATGCCAACTTGCAGACATTTCAAGTTTGATTTGTTCAAGCATTCAAAAGTTAGGAATACGAAACAGATATGAGTTGACATTTCAGTTGCCAAGACTTCATTCATAGATTTCCTGTAAATTACTATCAAAATAATCTTGTCCGCTAAGAAAGGCACACACGCATATGTTGCCCAACGAATTGCGAAACTTTAAAGACAACTTGAAACCAATTTCCGCTCACCAAAATTGGCAAAACGCTAAAACGAGCAGTTGCACTGTTTATTTCTTATACTGAGGTATGATGTGAGACACAAACCTTATGAACGAAGGCCATTTCATAGTTTCTTGTTCTTTTTTCGTGCTTTCACTTGCTTCTCTAGTGACTTAAGCCGCTGGCTTAGAACAGAGGCCGAGGATATTTTTGGTGCTGTAGCTTTTGCTGGTGACTCAGTATGTGACGTACTTGGAGGAGGACGCTGCTGCATTGATTCTGAATATTGTTTCATCGCATCTGAGAAGGAGAAACCAGTGGGTTTCGGTGCGTTTGCTGATGGTGGGATAACTGTGGTTTCGGGAAGTCTCAAAGCCCTCTTGACCCCAGGCTGTTGCATGACTGCAAAACAAGCAAGTAGTTATAATCAATCTATAATCATAGCACTAGCGCAGAGAAGAACATACAAATTTGCAAAGTCAGCTCGCGGCACAATGCAGAAAGTATCGGCCTACACATTGGTTATCAGTACGTCATAATTTGGCAACTAGTATAGCACAAAACTTACCTAGTCCATATCCAAGCGTGAAAAAGTTGGAGGTGACCCAATAACAGAATATGGCCTGCCCAAGGATCAGTCTCATTAATAACAATAGTCGCACAACGGTAAAAACACTTGACATAAAATAAGCAAACTAGTATTTAGAATAACACTTGCACTTCATCAGTGGTCGTGTTCGAGGAAAAAATATCAGGCAAATATTAAAAGGGCAATCACGATGGTGAGGGATGGTGAGTACGATAAAATGTTAAAAATTATTGACTT
This sequence comes from Rhodiola chrysanthemifolia, assembly GCA_033675395.1. NCBI lineage: Eukaryota > Viridiplantae > Streptophyta > Magnoliopsida > Saxifragales > Crassulaceae > Rhodiola > Rhodiola chrysanthemifolia. The sequence continues at coordinate 18,905,967 of CM066207.1, forward strand.
GTAAATAATGGCTTATGATCCACAAAACCGTCGACTACAGCTTAATATTATTACCTTCTATATAATGAAAAGCAAAACATACCTTGGGAAAACTCATTGTGAATGGTACAGTGAGAAATGCAAGAACCCGTGAAAACTTTTTCATGTTACCAGCTGCTGGACTTGCCTCCATACCTTCTTGGATGTTGCACTAAGCAAATAAGGTCGAGCTTTAGCTAAACAAAGTATATGATAGGTCGAACTATATCAGGGACACATCTATTGACAAATTGCTTACTTCAACAGTTATCAAGAAAGTCAACGCAGTCAAAACAGGAAAAATGTACAAGTGATCTGGAGTTGTCAAATCCGTAAACCAGAATGCTCCCCCATTTTTAAATGATGGGACCTTTTCGGTCATGTTGTTAATCTGCAAATGGTTCGGAAAAGAAAACACATTCAAGTACGATTGTATATGATTAAAATCAGGTTAGCAATGAGTGTTCATGTAACGTAGTAGGGATATATTTGGTCCACTTACCGCGAGGAAGAAACAAATGAAAACAGGACCTTGGATAAGTAGTCCCTTTAACGGAGTAAATGGAGTCACGCCATATCTGGAAAAATAATGCAATACTAAAGTAAACATTAACAAAAACCCAGGTAAAAAGAATGAAAACCTATGTTTCAATATAAGGAAGTCATTACAGCCAACATGTACCAAGTGCGGCAAGTCACTATACCGGTGAACTCCATGAAATAAAGATGAGTAAATTTTTGTGTCAAAGGTGTTCAATTAGTCTATGCATAGCTAATAAGAGGAGCAAGTGTTTCTTTCAGGTGCTTCATGCATTATCTTGCTATCGTATTAAGAATATTTGAAGGCACACATTAACTTATAGAAGAATCTACTGCATGGCATGATGATTTCTGTGTTTCTTATTTCATATTTTGATTCATCTAACAATGAAAACTTGGAAGATGCAACAAGACATCTATCGACAATCAATGCAAAATAAGTTATATGTTACTTTATGGAAAATACTTCAAGTCCTCTAGTTGATTTCTGGATATTGCAAGTTCATCTTACTCTTTGAATAGCTCATTCATTCGTCTTTTTCCATCAGCCACGGCTGCAGGATCCATGCCCTGTAGGTAAGTCTTATGATTAGACTTTGCAGTTAATGAGATTGACAAATATTTGAAAGTATACTTTATAGTTTAAACTAAACAACAACCAAAAAGGTCTACATCACTTTTTTTCAGAATTTATAAAGATGAATGCTGAGGCTCGAAGATCAAATACTAGAGAATGTATATAAGTGTAAACTAATTTCCTCACAGGGATTCAAACTAATATGGACACAATAAGACGTCATTCTGTCTGTCGGATTTTTGATATGACATTCATTCAACATACATTCGGGACATTACTACACCTCACTACTAAATGTACTACAGGAACACAACAAGAACTTAACAAGCAATCTGATTAACGGAATAGTGATGAATAACTTTCAGGCAGGGATAGAAGATGGTCCAGTTTTCACTTCTGTATGGCAAATGAAATTGGGATTCAGGTACCTTATTCTTAATCTCTTGCTGAAGCTCCTCTAACCGCGGCCTCAGTAACTGATAGCAACAAGTTCAGAAATGTGAGAAAACATGGAGTGTTTCAAACATCAAAAATAAAATTGGGGATCCTAATGCTGAATGGTGGATCCAAATTCACTCTCACCCACTGAAGAGAGCCTTCCCTTCCAAACACTGATATTAGTTACTCTAATATCTTGTTAATTGGAATATAAGAATGAACCGAACCACTTAGGATTTTTGCAAAAAGTGAAAAATTTCTCCTTTAATGAATGTTCACTTGTTCGGAGTGGCTACATGTGAACTTAACCACATGTTCAACTGATACTGTCAAATGTGAATTTCTCTGTGTGTTCAGCTGCTAGAAAATTTTATAATATGCATTATCCGAAAATAACCATGGGAGGAAATCGGGTCCAGTAAATGCCCCACAACTTAGTCCCAAACTTCCAGTTCAGGTGGGTGCTCCTACATGCTTATGTCATCACAAACAACAGACACATAAAAATGTAAGTGCAACATACATTCACTTTTGAAGAGGCTTTGAGCTGACTGATTAGAAAAGGTATTGTCGCAGTTCGAATTAGGATTGTTGTCAGGGCTATAGATGCCCACCTGAAAAATATTTGATGGTTTGTGTTACTTAAACGTAAAGAAGTAAACTGAAGTAACAGGCACTAGAAAACAAAGAAAACCACAAACAGAGGTTAGCTTGCATTGTCTTACTAGGAACATTGACCAATAGTAGGCTACTGAAATAAGAACCTGCTATGTCCTTACATTGGCTTATATCATTTTGTTTACTTCTACCAAAACAAGACTATTGTGTGATTTAAACATAAACCGACATGTGACCTACTCCTGCACAACTTACTAACCAGGAATATTACTTTTACCATACTCACTTCATCTGATACTTAAATTTATTGACCTACCTGCCAACATGAGTAATCAGAAAACAGTACACTTGAAGTTGGGAGCAATACCAGTTGAAACCAGTGAATTGATGGACACCATCAATCAGATGCTGGAGAGCTGCGACAGGTGCAAAAGAATCAGCAGCAGCTATAGCAACTTCATTCACAACAGGAGCCTGAGAGACAACTTCTTCAACTGTTTTGTCAGTGATAATTTCAGCGACATCACTAATGTAGTCAGCCTTGTCCAAGTTTTCCTCATACCCAGTCGACATATGCCTGTAAAAACTGAGCCCTGCGCTAGCCCCATAACTGAAAGGATTACTACTTCTCCATTGAGGGCGTTCACAAGCAGAGCTCCTAAAAAACCTCCCTTCCATCAAGCCACTCCCTCTCCGTCGACCGGTAGCCTCATTCGGAGGCTCTCGTTTATTATCATCATCATGTAATACATAGCTAAACGAAGGATTGACCCGTCGAATGATGAGAGTGGCCCGTGTCGCCACGCCATGCCGAAATGCCATCCTTCACTACAACTCCAACCACCCCCAATCAGAACCTGCGAATATCAGTGCAACACCATTTCATTTTCACCTTACCATACCAGCTTATTGCTAGATAACACTGCAACAACAACTACCAACTTCCAACTGAACTCAAAAATCTCAAAAAAAAAAATTCATACCTGTCATGTTTTGAGTTCACTCTTTCGGAGATTTCATAAATTTAAGTTAAAAAATTTAGTGCACACAAATTGAATTTTTTCTCTTTAAAATCTCAAACACTAAACCCTAGCAAAGCCCTATAGATCGTAAAACACAGCTTACACTTTAAAATCGCCACCAACACTCCACAGTACGGAATCAGAGACGACGAATTGAAGTTGTTGCTCGCCGTCCTCGGTGATTCGTAATCGCACGGCCGCTTGCGAAGCGCTGTAGTCAATGAAAATGAGCACGATTATTCCGGGTCGGGTTTGGGCAAGCGGATCTTGAACGTCTCCGGGTCGGGCACGCTGTGTTCTCCTTCTCTCTCTTTTCGTTCTTCGTCCAAAAGCTACAAACTTTAGTCCACTCGAGTTCGTCCCCGAACCCTACTCCACACCCTTACGTCTTTGAAATGATTCGGATACACAAATCTCCCAGAACAGCGGAATCGTACCTCGCACTGAACTTCGTAAGGCTCATGACATGATCTGTAGGAGGTTCAGTATACTCCAAAATCGCTTCCAGAGGCTCATTAGAACGCTCACTGTGTCAGCTTGCCCTACGCCATTGGAGCAGCTGACAACCGCTTGCAGCAACTCCGAGCCTGATAACAAGATACTCTGCATTTCAGTTTTGGACAAACTGGTTCGGCGAGGGTTGACGTCCGCAGCGCAGCAATTGCTTCCGCGGATAATTTCGCACGCGCCTTCGGCGCAGGATGCTATTTCTGTTTGTGATTATGCGAGAATGAGAGGTGTGCCTATTGATGTGCGGAGTTATGTTGTGCTAGTTCAAAAGCTTGTTGCTTTTGGGGAATTCAAGTTTGTTGAGGGCTTGTATTTGGATTATCTTGTGGGGAGTGGTATGGAAATGGACTGTGAGTTGTTGAGTTGTATGATTGTGTGTTTTTGTAGATTGGGGAAACTGGAGGAAGCTTTGGAATGTTTTGGTAGATTTTTAGATGAAGAGCTTTTGCCGTCTGAATTTGCCTGTCAGACTCTGCTGTCTGAGTTTTGTGCAAGAGGAAAAGTACTGGATGCTCTCCAGTATTTCCGTTTAATAGATGATTTGTGTAACGATTTGGGTTTCAGCAATTTTGGTTTCTTGATTTTGGAATCTTGTTCCAGGGGGTACTTGGATGAGGCACTTTACATGTTTGATAAAATGCAGAGGAAGAACGGCTCGTATCCTGGTGCTCGTTTGTATAAAGCTTTAGTCTTAGGGTTTTGCAGGGCAGGCAGGCTTGAGGATGCTGAGATGTTGTGCTGTGAGATGGAAGAGAATGGCTATTCTGTTGATAAATTTATGTACACTTCTGTAATTAATGGATACTGCCAGAAAAAGAAGATGAAAATGGCCTTGCAGTTATTTTTGAGGATGCTCAAGACAGGTTGTGAAGCCGATACATGTACTTACAACACGCTGATTCATGGATTTGTAAATTCGGGGCTGTTTGAGAAAGTGTGGGTGTTATACGACCAAATGAAAGCATCAGGATTGCCGCCTAATGTGGTAACATATCAGCTGATGATCACGAGGTACTGCAAAGAAAAAAAGTTGGACTGTGCTATGACAGTAATAAATAACATGACCAAAATGTATCTTACTCCGAATGTACATTGTTTTACTGTTTTGTTATCTGCACTCTATATGGAGAATAGGATAGTAGAAGCGGATGAGTTGTACACAAAAATGATTGATTGTGGTGTTGTTCCTGATCATGTGTTATTTTTTACTCTAATGAAGCACTTTCCCAAAGGAATGGAGCTGCAACTTGCTGGGAAAATGCTCAACGACATTGCCGTAAAGTGTCTTGGTTTGAGGACCTCCTCGTTCTCAACGAGTGATGAGTACTCGGATGACGACATTGAGTGGCTTGTTGATATTATTGTTGAAGCTGATGGAAATACTGGTACCGTTGCATTTGGGATTTCCATCAGTGCATTATGTGCTGCTGGTAAAACAGATAGCGCACTGGGTAGCTTGGGAAAATTGCTAAGCCTGGGGGATACGCCCTTGCTATCTGCCCATAACTCCTTGATCAAGTGTCTTCTACAGGAGGGACTTGTTGAAGAAGTAAAGCGCTATCTTGAAAGTATGCAAGAACGCGGGGTGCCTCCAAACATGGATACATATCTTGTTATGATGAAAGAGTACTGTGATCGGGGGGACCTGGCATCCGGTATTGATGTTTTGGATCAAATTACTAGGAGAGGACTTGTACCTAATGTCGCTGTATATGATACAATAATTGGCTGTCTAAGCAGGAAAACTAGAATAAATGATGCTAAGGCAATGTTCACGAGAATGCTTGAGGATGAAGTGGTTCCCGACGAGACTGTATTTGTAACAATGATCAATGGGTATTCTAAAAACAGATGGCCTCTTGAAGCCCAAAAACTGTTTGATAGCATGATTCTACATGGAGTTAAGCCACGGCAGCGTGCTTACACAGCTCTGATATGTGGTTTTATGAGAAAAAATATGATTGATATGGGATGTATATACCTGGAGAAGATGTTGAAAGATGGATATGAGCCAAATGGAGTGCTCTATGCATCAATTATCAAACAATATCTGAGGAAGGGTGACCTTGATTTAGCTCTAAGGTTAATAAACCTTATGGTAATTAACAAAGTTGATTATGATTTGATTACATATGCATCGTTAGTATGTGGATTGTGTCGAAATAGTGGTTGTCTCAGTGGGAAAAGTAGCACAATCACATATTCTAAAAGAAAAAGAGAAAAGTTGTATGATTTGCTTCGGCAACACACACTGCTGCCAGTTGGATGCAATGTCTTACAGCTATCCAGTTCGCCTCAACAGATAAATGATCTGTCATTGAGGTTGATCCGGGAAGTTCAAGGCAAACTTGGTGTATCCAGTTTGTACATTTACAATGAACTGATATATGGATTTTGCGGGGCTGGTATGATAAATGACGCGTTTAAACTTTTCGGGTTGATGCAAAAACAGGGAGTATGTCCGAATGAGGTGACATACACTATCCTCATTCATGGGCATATTCAATTTGCTGACATTGATCAGGCAGTAGACATATTTAACAAAATGAACATGGTTGGCTGTGTTCCTGATAGAATCGCACACGACACATTAATTAAGGGCCTATGTAAGAGTGAAAGGCTACGTGATGCATTGTGTGTTTCATTAACAATGCATAAAAGGGGATTTTTCCCGAGCAAGAGTTCTTATGAGCTTTTGCTGGTATGCTTTTGTGCTAGTTATGTAAGTTCCTTCGCATTCAGTGTTTTCGAAGAGATGCTTACCCATCGGTTTCTACCATCCTGGTACAGTTGCAATTGGCTTCTACGTATATTAACTGAGGAGAACAAATTGCACGAAGCGCAAATGGTATACAATACTATACTCCTAAAGAAAAGCCTCTCAGTGAAGTCAATTTGAGGCTTGTTTGTAGAATCTATGTGAACGATTTATTACACACAGCTGAAATATCAGGGCCTTTTCGTCTTGCAGAAAGGACTTGCTTTGGCTGTTAACTTCTGGTATGTTCTCTGTTGCAGGTTCTCTTTCATGCTACTTACTAAAAACTACAGAGCATGGGAAGTGTTTGGTTTGTTATGTATGTATCACTCTAGATATGCAATGGTAGTGGGCTACTGGGGGTGATAGTATGATCTTACTGACATATTCCCCACCTCACTCAGCACATGGTTTTGTATGCGTTTTAATTTTCCTATGTTTCTCATTTCATCCCGTAGTACTTCTTGACACTCATATTCTGTTATCAAAATTGTGAAGCATACATGGCCTTCTCTTTTGAAGTAACTGGGTGTACCTGAACTGAACTTACTCAAATGCCTACTTAAGATGCCGGTTGTATTTGGCGTGTATCCTTGGGGGACTATTGGAGCTTGGACAGCTTGCAGCCAAGTTTCCGTAATGGGTAAAAGGTGTTTTCCTCTTTAAAGCTTGTGTTGGTTTTGTCGCTGACCGCTGTTACTGATTACATTTGTGGCTTTCTCCCTGTATAGGCTGTCTTGAAGAGGTTCTGTTTTATGCTATCATATCTATCATGCTTCAACTGGTGCTGTTATTTTGATCAATCTTTTGTTTTTATTTTCCCCCGTGTGGTATGGATGTAATGATGTACATGTTTTAATTCTGTTTTTGGTGGAGGTCATTTGATAGTTGCTACCCTCATTCAACATAGAGTTTCATTTTATTGAATTGAATTTATCATTTTACCCTCTCAGTTAAGCTTATGGTAACGGGAATAACCAATTTGGTAATTCTTGTAGCATTTCTCCTAAATAAATGTATTCTTAACTTTTTGTCTCATTCTATGGTGCATTGCAGAAAGGTGACAGCCAGAACGAATATGCGGATTTAGGGACTAGCCATATTATTAAACATAAGACATTCAGGTTGAGCCTCCTACCCACACAATCAACACAAAAAATGATTGCAGTGCTGTATGGTACTCCGTTTTAATTTGAGAGCCTGTAATCATACAAACAAATTGCGCAAGGTAATTGCCACTTTGTTCCGTGATATGAAGTGTCTGGTTAAGGTAGCCAAGTAAGGGTGAAGAAGCAAGGAAGCCACAGTTGGGGAGATTTGGAAGTGTTGAACTGCTTCAGCTGCATGATCAAGTGAATTCTTGAAAGCTTTTTTTGCGGTGAATGCACAGATGTGGAGGCCGATTATCTGAATGATTAGAAACTCTGATATTCAAGTTTGTCCTTTGATGAGGTATTTTGTTTTTGAAACTTCATTTTGAAATTATAGTCTTCACCTTTGATAGTTAAATGTCTTAGCTTGTTAAACTTCTGACTCTTGTAGGCTGAGTTGGAACTGATTAAAAGAACCAAGTCAGCTACTACTAGTGTATTTGTCCCGCTCGCAACAGATGACATTCAGGCACCCTTTCCACACACTAGGAATTTTGATTTTATTATGAGCCACTCATGGACGCAAACAGAGTGGAAATAGGGATTGCATTTCAAGCAGACAAATAGTTCTGAACAATTCACTGTCGTATATATATGAATAAATTTCCTTGACGGATCTAGCTCTAGGAAGGAATCAATCATCTGGTCAGGCATCCTTTCGGCACACCGGACATGTGGCTTTCGTTGTCAGCCACTCATCAACGCAATCAGAGTGAAAATAGTGATTGCAGTCGGAAATGGTTCGTAGGATGTCACCAAGCTTGTACTCGCACAAACATGTAGCACAAGGAGCAACATTTGGTTCAAGTAGCACATCTCCTTTTCACAGTAGAAATATTGGATTTAAGTTGGCCTGGCGGAGCACTAGGGCACGTTACTGTCACTGTCATTGGATGGGTCTCGATCAATTGTGATTCCGGGGGATTAGACTGCTGGTGTTCTAAGGTCCTATTATTATTCGAATGTGTTTTGCATGCAGCAACGAGGATCGTCATAATGAGCACAGCAGGAACTACAATGGCCAAAGCCAAAGTGGTTTTGGATTTAGCAGACATTCCTGAAACACTTACCAATCTTTAGTACAAAATACTACTAGAAAAAGTGCAAACTGAATATTTGTACCTCCCCCTGTAATATCACTTTGGCATTCAACCATGTAATTACTGCCATCCTTGAAACCACACGGTTGGCCTCTGGACACAAACACCACACCGCGGCTCAGACCAATACAGTTCAAAAGCCATATTGGACCAATATGGATACAAGTAAAGAGTGGATGGTGCTACAACAAAGACTTTATGACAGCGCAGTTGTCCCTGATGACATAGTGATCGGAGTCGCCTTCACTTTTAGCACGATAACTGAATATTTTGTATCGCTCATGCAAGTCACTTCGTAGTTTTTGTATTCGCTAATTGCCGATCATGTACAGTTGTAATATGTGTGGTTATAGGGATAGTAAAATGAGAGGGGTGAACTAGAGAGATCCATGTTAAGAAATCTGTTACGTATTCAATGTGTCTTCTTAAGAAGTTTAAGGACTCAAGTAGAATTTGTCAAATTAGTAACCATCATGTATAAGACTTGGGAGTAACCACAACGTTGAGGTCATGAATGAAAATAACCATTTCCTATCTCAACTTCTCTCTCGTTCTTCTCATCTTCTTCTCCCTAACCCTATTTTCATCTCATCTTCTACTTTGCATCAAAATCGTTGTGGAAAGCATCTGTTTGGGTCAGTCACAATGACCGTCTATCCTGAGTAGTCAATGGTGTCTATAGAAAAGTAGCCAGAGTTTGATATGTAGAGTAGGGTTTCTTTATAGTTGTTGCACCGTAGATTGAAACCTGAGCTAGCTGTATCAGCACCGATTATTGGGTTGAAACCTGAGCGGTCTATATGGGGAGAAATGTTCCACAAGCTACCGACCCCAGAAGAATTGGAGCAGGACCACGAGTTAAGAGGCCCAATGCGCGCTGGCCCGCGAGCGAATATGTACTACATGCGGTTGGCAGTCAGTGTGAGGAGGAAGAAATGTATAAGAGTGACTGAATACCAATCTATCGAATTATGGCGTGTATGGATTTGCTGACGTAATGCACTGAATAACAAGCCATCGCTGAGTAGGATGAAAAGTTTTGTAAGAACCAGATGGGGAGATGAGAGCCTAGTGACGGTGGCGCAGATTAAACCTGGGGTGTTCTTGTTTAATTTTTCAAACCAGGAGGAGATGCGTGTGCAAGACCAGGGACCGTGGACTCTGGACAACAAGCCTACGGTTCTTCAACGCTGGACACCAGATGAGACTTTTGAATTGGAGAGCGTGGAGTCAATTCCAATTTGGGTGCACTTTCCTGGCTTGGCCCCCCACCTGAGAAAGGAACCTTTGCTCAGTAAGATTGCTAGTGCGATTGGAAATCCGATTAGAACATATGGGTTCATGAGCAGTGGTGATAAACTGATGTATGCGAGGGTTTTAATTGAGGTGTATGCGTCACAGGAGTTTAAGAAATCAGTAACAATACGGGGTCCGAGAGGAGTTAATTTTGTGCAGAAGATTCACTACGAGTGGCTGCCGCCGAGATGTTCACATTGTCAACGCTTTGGACATTCGGTAGCTCGATGTTCGATCCCAAGAATCAGAGTTGAGGTTGACGAGGAGGAGGATGGAAGAGTGGTCATAGAGCCAGAGGAAAGATGCGAAGAGGAGAATTTTGAGGATGTGCCCCTTGAAGTTTTAATGCGCAATGCAGTCACAAATGTCGACTCTGATAGGAAGGATATGACTGGGTCAAATGCAAACTCATCTCATAATTCAGTAGTGCCTGAGACTGCACCATCGATAAGAGAGGACAGAAGTAAAGAGCTGAATGCAGGGAAGGGTACGCGTATGGAGAATTCTTCAAGCCTTGAGCAAGGGGATTTAGAAAGTACCGCGGAATCAAAAACTTCAGATGAACTGGTTGGAAAGCTTATTGAAGTGACAAGAAAGAAACAAAATAGAAAGAATCAGGGTAGAAAAGCTGAGTTAGAGGTTCCGATAGGGCAGACAAAATGGACAAAGCGCTCCAATGCTAAAGGCGCTAACCAACACCGGTTTAAATGACGTGTATCGCAAGCTGGAATGTGCGAGGGATTAATAACCCCGCAAAACAAGTTGAGGTCAGATCTTTAATTCAGAAGTTTGATATTGGTTTGTTGGCTATTCTCGAGGCGAAAGTTAGAGTCGAAGGTAGTAGTGTTGTTCTAGATCGTTGTTTTCCAAACAACTCTTGGAAATCTTTCTGCTTTGAGCCTGGTGTAGGTATTAAAAGCAGAATTCTCCTGATATGGAACTCTGATTGTATTGAAGTTAATATCTGGTTTGCTAGTGAACAGTTAATTATTTGCGATGTGAAATGGAACGGAAAGAAAATTATGGTAGGATTTGTTTATGCTCACAATGGACAGAGGGATAGAAGGAGCCTTTGGGAAGATATCTGCAATGCAATGCCCAGAGTTACAGGCTGGATTATCAGTGGTGACTTTAATTGTATTAAAAGCCAGGTAGAGAAGTTGAATGGGGCGAGAGTCAGAGAGTCGGACACAAAAGAATTATTTGATTTCTTAGAGCAGTCTGGTCTTAAAGATATTTCTTCCAGCGACAGTTTCTTTACCTGGTCTGATAAACATCAACAAGGGAGACGAATTTGGTGTAAGCAAGACCGGATCTTGTGTAATGAAGCTTTCATCTCGAATTTTCCCAACGCTCATGGTATTTTTTCAGAGCCTGGCATTTCGGATCATTCTTCGGCTTATTTGCAGATTGGCTGGCAGATACCCGATGAAAAAATGGTTTCGATTTCAGAGTTTTTGGACTGGCACAAATCAGTTTAATGACTGCATTACTCAGAAGTGGAGAAGAGGTGCTTGGAACCTTTTTATGCTGCAAAAAAACTTGAAAGACCTCAAAAGAGACTTGATTAACGCTATGAAAGATTTCAGAGGAGATATGAATATTAGAGTGGATCAGGGTAGACAGTCTCTCCTTGATACGCAAAGAGTGTTGCAGCTCAATCCAAATAATGAAGAGTGGAGCAGTAAGGAAGTTCAGGAATTGCAGAATTTCAGAAAACTACTACGATACCAACATATTTACAATTGTCAGAAAGCAAGATTGAACTGGGCTAAAGAAGGAGATCTCAATACAAAGTATTTTCATGCTGTTATTAAGGGTAGGAGGTCTAGTAACACAATCAGATGTGTTCAAACAGCGGAGGGGGAGTTATTATTTGATAATGCAGATATTAAGGTGCGTTTTGTTAATTTCTTCAAGGATCTATTCAATGGGCGCTTTATATCAACACCCGCAGACCCTCATATTATTATTTCTGGCCCTAAAGTCAGCGCTGTAGATTGCATAAATCTAGTCAAGGATATTTCTTATAATGAAGTGGCTGAAGTTGTTAAACAACTCCCTTCTTTTAAAGGTGCAGGTCCAGACGGCTATAATGCTGAATTTTTCAGAGTTGCTTGGAATGTTTGTGGTACGGATATCGTGGAGAGCATTAACAATTTCTTCAAGAGTGGCATAATGCCTGAAGGTATTAACTCAGCGTACTTTGCATTAATTCCGAAAGTTAAAAATGCCAGTTTACCATCAGATTTTAGGCCTATTAGCTGCTGTAATGTTATTTACAAAATTGTATCTACCCTGTTAGCTAATAGGCTTAGAACAGTTCTTGAATATCTTGTTGATCAATTGCAAGCAGCGTTTGTGAAAGGTCGAAACATCGCTTATAACATCAGTCTAGTTCAAGAGTTAGTATGCAAGTACAATCAAAAGCATTTGAGTAAAAGATGCATGCTGAAGATTGATATTACTAAAGCCTACGATATGGTTGACTGGAAATTTCTAAAGAGTATTCTGGAATTATTTGGCTTCCCGGTGAAGTTTGTGAATTAAATTATGGCGTGTGTGACTACATCGAAGTTTTCAGTGCTTATAAATGGGTGTTTAGAGGGTTATTTCAGCAGCAGCAGAGGGCTTCGTCAAGGAGACCCCATCTCACCATATGTCTTCACCCTTGTTATGGAGGTGCTTAGCAGAGTTCTTGGGCAGATTAGACAATCTAATGAGTTTGGTTATCATCCTAAATGCGCTAGGATTTCCCTTAGTCACCTGATGTTTGCTGACGACGTGATAATTTTTTCGAAGGCTGATTTGGGCTCCTTGATGAAGATTAAAGAAGCTCTTACTGTGTTCCATGGTTGGTCTGGCCTAGATGTTAATGTGAATAAGTCTGCCATTTATTTTGGTGGTTGTGATGAAGCGGAGCAATTGATTTTTGTGCAAGCAGTGGGCTTTCAGGTTGGTAAGCTACCTTTTTCGTACTTGGGAGTTCTTTTAGATGGGAGAAGCCAGAGGAGATCAGCTTGTGAAGGTTTAGTTGACAAAATGACGAGCAAGATCAGAGCCTGGGCAACTCGTTACCTTTCTTATGCTGGAAGACTAGTTCTAATTAAACATGTTCTCAGCACTATTAGTTCATATTGGATGAGAGTTCTTCTTTTCCCGAAGTCTGTCTTGAGGAAAATTTCAGCTATTTGTCGCAACTCCTGTGGTCTGGATCGAGTTCAGGGAAGCGGATTCTAGTAGCTTGGAAGAGAGTGACTAAAACAAAAGAGGAGGGTGGCCTAGGTATTAAAACGTTTTTATCTTTAACAAGGCTTTGTTGTTAAAACAAGTGTGGGACTTATGTCATAAAAAGGACTCTATATGGATAAGGTGGCTGCACACCTATTTCTTCAACAATCTTAACTTATGGGAAGTAGAAGAGAAGACACATCATTCATGGGTTCTCAAAAATATTTTGAGGCTTCGACAAGACGCGCAACGATGTATTCAGTATTCAGTATGATGGTAATATGGTTTGCACTTGGGCTCACAACAACGAGCCTTTTTCAGCAAAGGGTGCGTATGAAATATTAGCAGATAAGGAGTCTGAAGTTCCTTGGACAAAATTGGTGTGGAACGGTGTATCCCTTCCCAAGCACAACTTCTGCACCTGGTTGGCAATACAAAACAGATTGTATACAAAAGATAGAATCACAGGCATGACGGAGGACCAAAGGAACTGTAGCTGCTATCATTGCGAGATTGAAAGTGTGGATCATTTTTTTTTTCACTGCAGAGGACTCATACCTTTATATAAATTTCTGGAGTGGTCGGGATTCAAACTCATTGGAATAATTGGGAGGATGTAATTCAGTGGCAGCAAAATAGAATATGGAGATCCAAAGCAGAAAAGTTAGTGGTGTTCTTCATTATTACAGTAGCAACATATGAGACATGGAAAGCTCGCAATTACAGAATATTTCGTGAAGAAACGACTAACAAGGAACAAATATGGAGCTTTGTCTTGAAAATCCTCAGGATGAAAATAGAACTTATTAAAAAGACTAAAATAGGTGGTGGTATGCATAAATTCCTTATTGATAGGCTTCTCATTGCTGCTGAGTAGTCAGTCTTGTGCTGGTAGTCTTGTTGGTTTGTGGTGCTGGTAGGTAGTTTCAGGTGCTTTGCACATCAGCGACTGTTTTGTGTTGTTGGTTCGTTGCTGAGGCAGCCTAGTCTTGGCTGTTTGTATCTTTTTTGCTGGTTCTTTTGTTTTCCTGTTGCCTTGTTTCATTGAATATACTCCTTTTCCTTGAAAAAAAAAACAATCCATCGAATTAATAGAAATCCTTCTCATCTTCTCTTCTGTCCTTCTTCTCTCTCAACTCCGCACCAGTCGTCGTCCTCCGCCGGAAGCTTGCAGCATGCCGCATGTTCCTTTCCACGCTTTCCCTTCCACGTTCTCCGAAGCATTTCGAAATAACATCAAGGAATATTCCCATCAACGGTCACATAAAGAAGACTATGTGCTATATGGATCTATGCAGGTTTGGCGCACGTCCCTGGTTCATCATTCGGACAACCAAATCATTCCTTTTTATTGTTGAGTTGCGCAACTTACAAAATAATAATTTTATTATTATATGGAGAAACTTTTACAAGAGGGACTCTCTCACACCCCCCCACACCCCACACTTCACTCACACTTTCTTACTCAAGTGCATACAAGCGTTACAACTCACATCTATTTATACTACTCAACCTCCCTAATGAATGGTTGAGATTATTTTAATCATACGGTGGAGATTTCCTATCTAAAAATCTCCTCATATAAATATCTTGTTTCCACCATTCCCCATGAGCTCTAGACTTCTCCATATTATTCTTCATTCTTGGTTTATTTTCTTTCGGCTTAATAATTGATCAATATTCTTTATTTTGGGCTTATTCTTAAGTTTTATTTCTTAAGCCCAATTTAGGCATTGATTCTCAATACTCCCCTCAATACCTAAAGTCTCTTTCTCCCATAGGTGGTCTCTTGATGTTTGCTCCAATGTCGAACTTGTCATGCGTATCTTGATCATATCCTCTTTCTTCAAGCATCATCTCTTGAATCTTTGACTCGTTTGAAGAACTTTGTTCATTCTTTGAAGAAACTTGCAGCTTTGACGGCCTCCTGGAATGTTCTAAGATCTCCCGATCATCACATGACTTTCTTATCTTCTTTGGGACGTATAGTTATTCTCCAATATCAACTCCCCCTGCTTCTTGATTATGTGATCTATAGACTTGTCGAATGCCAAAATTCCTCTCTCTATGTTAGTGCTCTTCTGAATACCTCCAGGCGTGTCCTCAGTATTATACTTTATCACGCCTGCATCCATCAACCACTCTCGCACATCAGGTTGTGTAGCCACCAACTCTATCTCTTCGTGACCTAACACGAATTCAGAAATCATCCTTTTTCCATAGTCTTCTTGCTTAGAGATCATCACCATGCTCTTCAACCTCTTGTTCCAAAACCATCACACTTGCTGCTATCTCGGAACCTTCATCACCTTCCAAGTCTTCAATCCACACATCATCAATTTGAGGGTTGTACAATCTTAGATCGAACGGTTATGCATATTTCTCATTTCTCATGAGAATGATTACTTCTCATATGATCCTTAGTCTTCAAATATATGATATTTAAATTTCTGACTTTCAATTTTGTCATTTTATGAGATGTGGTCATGTAAAGATCGTTTCTTACTTCTCTTTTTCCTTGGAAACCAATTTTTGTGGTACTTCCAATCTTTGAATCACTCGTTCAAAATTGAAACTTCGTTATACTTAATCATTGATTTTCCTTAGTCCATTTACAAGTTTTGAATTTGGATTGCAATACTATACATATAAGATTAAAAATTTAAAGTAAATCGATATGACATATTGGTTCATTTTTGGATATACTATAAATTGAAGTTTTTTTTATTATGGGTATCTCATATAACTCAAGCACTACACAAATACTTCTTGAACATATTACATTAGTACTTTTTGATTCGGATACATATGAATCACTAGGAGCACAGGTCACGCAAGACACCCACTCGGATTGATACTTGAATCGTCAACTGAAGCACATGCCATAATGCACCTCTTATCTTGAGAACCCACAAGTGAACACTCACCTCCAACCTCCACGCGTCCATGAAGACTGGCGAAGTAAGCAACACCTGCACTGCAAGGCACAACACGTCCATAAGGGACGGATAACACCTCCGCGAAGGAGGAACAACACGTCGACGTCAAGATGGGACGAAGAACACCTCCACGAGAGAGGAACAACGCGTCATCACATAAGCTGGACGAAAAACACTCCTCCACAAAATTGGGGAAAATTATGCTACTATAAGGAGTCGAACCCTTAACCTTTTGACATTATGTCAGGAGTTCAAACTACTCGACGAAAGACCCTTTCGCCTATAAATTAAAGTTAACAAGCCAAACTTTAAAGAAAAAAAAAAGTCATTTTAGAAGAGTTTTAAAAACAAAATGTCATTTGCAAAATCAAAAGGGGAAGAAGTGATGTTCCAAATAAGTTCAAAAATAATTGGAAACTATTTTTTTTAAAAGGAAATGTTTAACGCGTTGATATTTCAGTGCTTAAATTATCCACTCAAATGACCAAATCAACTAGTGTCATTGATTTCTATTCTTTATAAAAATATGATATTTACACGATATCTTATTTTCATTATTATTATAGGGTTGAGATCCGGTGAGAAGTGACATTTAGGTGAGAAATAAGAATTTATCCTGTCCATTGATATTTGTTAATCAACAGCCATAATCATTTGGTAATATTTACCAAAATCACCCCTAATTTACGGTTTCAGGGGTACTCTCGTCACACATCAAATTCCAAAAACCTACTCCCGTTGTATTCTTGTATTCTAACCGAACCCTAACCCATGAAGAACAACGAAGCTACGGACGACCATCGACTCCGCCGCCAACAAATCGGACGAAGTCGACCGTAATCAACGATTCCGAAGACGTTGTCATGGCTCGAAAGACGGCGACGGAACACGACCATTCGTCACCTCCGCCGAAGAGGCCGATTCAACATCGGGTGAGTTTTCTGACAGTGCGATTTAGTTTCCCGATTAGGGTTTGCTGTTGTTCTGATTTTTTGTTGAGTTTAGGGTTTTCTAATTTTGATTCAATTTTTCGGAAATAACAATGCATTTTTTCTTCTCCCAATTGTTTCGTAGACGTCCGTGTTCGTGGAATTAACCGCAGATCTGTTGTTTTTCTTGTTGTGGTTGACGGGTTGCTATGGTTGACATTATCTCTCATGTATTTTATAATTTATCAGTTTTGATGGGGTTGAAAATAGTGATAATGTTGCTCATAATCATCCTAAACGTATGTCTGCCATAACTGTTTATGAGAGAGTTGCGGCAGAACGAGGAGAAAAGTTGGGAGAATCTGTAACTAGCAAGAAGCTGTTTCAATCTTAGTGTCTACTTGAGGTAATTAAATTTGTGTATGCTTCTATTATTGACCCTGTCTGCTTCTAACAGGTTGGCTACAAGGTTCGGCTGGATGGGATGAAAGGGAGGGAAACAATACTTCTTTATTGCACATCTGGTATAATGTTGAGGAGATTAGTTTTTGGTAAAGATCTGGACAATTTAACTCATGTTATTATTGATGAGATCCATGAGCGTGGGATAAACGAAGGTAGATAGTTGCTTATTATTACTACGTCTCTTTTTCTTTATTCTCTTTCTCATGCAAATAGTTCCTAAATGGGGTTTGTTTGTCGCAGATTTTCTTCTTGTAGTGCTGAAAGATGTTTTGTCTCGTACAGATTAACTCATCATTATCCGTAGCATTAGAATCATAATCCGTAACTTATAGATTGGCTCATTATTCGTAGCATTATAGGCATAATCTGTATCTAATGGATCATAATCTGTAGCGTTGTACACATAATCCGTATTACAGTAAACAGTTGACGTAACTTAATATATTTATTTCTTTGTAGCTGGTGCAAAAAAACCCTCCAAAAAGATCAAACCTTGCTGACAATCACAGACCGAATCGACGACCAACAAGCCATAAAATCAAACCTTGTCCACGGTATGTTTCCTATTTATGTTCTAGGATTTGATGGTAATAAGCACTTATAGCAGAACAGTTAACATCTGTTGCCTAAAGATGACTAATTATATGTACTTTATTGTAGCAGGTGCCAATCAGTCTCCCAAAAGATGCGCCAAAATACAGCAGAAAGTGATGATGATTTTGTGCCCGCAACTTCGCAAACAAAGCTCAGGAGCACTGACTGCTAGATGTTATGTACTACGTATTTTGGCTAGTATGACTAATTTGTACTGCAGATGTTATGTTCTACGTATATTGGATAGTATGTTGGTCAACCTCTTTTAATGTAATAATTAGATTCAGGGCAATGTATCTTGCTCATTTGTATCACACAGGGTATTTATAATCCGTAGCATCACGGTCATAATCCGTAGCATCACGGTCAAAATCCGTAGCATCACGGTCATAATCCGTAGCATTGTAAGCATAATCCGTAGAAATCTCAGCATAATCCGTAGAAATCCCAACATAATCCGTAGAAATCCCAACATAATCCGTATCAATTTAATCAGAATCTGTATCAATGTAATCATATTCCGTATCATTGTAATCATAATCCGTAGAAATTTAAGCATAATCCGTAGCAAAGCAATCATATATTTCTGAAATCAGTTAATAAAACAACATAAAGAACAATGACCAATTTTTAAATAGAAACCTACGTATATTAAAAATATGTAACATTGTATTACATTTTACAAAGCATTATACATCATGTTACAAAGTTCTTAAACAAGAACAGTCCACATAATTGCCCCGAAAAAAGAAACAAGTGCTATTATTACGAACGATAATTTGTAACATTCTCCCCCTTTGCAGTTCATAGTTTCATCACCATTGTTGTGCACCACAACTCCAGCGGCAGCCAGCTGCTTTCTAGCTTCCTTTTCGTAGAGAGGAGCCGACTAGTGTACATTGCTCTCTTCATGATTCCTCACATCAGCCTCCATCCCATGCCCCATCACAGGAACTTCTTTCCAACCAAAAAAGTTAAAAACCGGCACAACCCAAGGCTGCTTCCTCTCAAATATCACACAATTATAGTGAATTGGATATCTGCAATAAAGACAGAAGAAAATATAGCAACTCGATTAGTATTACGCAGGGTAAACAAAAACGGTAAAGAAGAATCAAAACAATGGGACAACATGACATTGAAGTTAATGTGCTTCATCACAAAGCCGACAATCGATATATATCTTTAAGCAGCGCATCAAATCAACACAACTATTCCACTATCACATACCCTATGTCGTGGGCCTGTTTATGGTTTGAATGTTAATCGTCAAATGAATGATGCCAAAACAATACCAGTGAATCATTTCATCAACCATCTAACATGATAAAAAAGCTACATCTTCCCAATTACAAATACCCACTTCAATCAAAGAGATACATTTGGACAATGATTCATATAGTGAGAATGCATTCCAACAATGAAATCTACATTCATACATATATATTCAGAGTAATGAGATACATCTCAATCAAGATGAATGATGCCAAGCACAATTCAATTCTTTCTAGTAAAATGCAATAGTGGTAATTCCTTTTCATGAACTCAGAAAATATATTCTGCACTAAAATGCATTTCTCGCATCAAGATAATTAAAATCTCTAAAACATTTCTGCATTTGAAGAATACAGTCAACCAATTAATAAATTCCAGTAAACCATAGTTCAAATTCAAACAACCACAAACTCCCATCACACAAATTTGACAACATATAGCCAAATCCTTCTAACCAGGTCAAACGAGCAACTAGATACAATTCAAAACTGAAAACTTTCAAACCCAAATACAAAAAAAAGTCAAAACAAATTGGGCACAACAAAATCGACTGAAATGAAACACTAACCAAATCCAAATCCATAACCAGCAGAAGACATGAGCTGCTTATTGGCCATAATAATCCCCACCGTGTTGCCCAAGCACCAACATCCGAAACCGTCGATTTCTTCTCGCCCTCCATCTTCCCTAAACGCACTCAGATCTGACCTCAACAATCACGCAATTCACACTCGACATCCATGAGAGACTGATGAATTCGACGGACGATTAGGTCGTCGTCTTCGCAACCGTGTCGCCCAAGCACCAACATCCGAAACCGTCGATTTCTTCTCGCCCTCCATCTTCCCTAAACGCACTTAGATCTGACCTCAACAATCACGCAATTCACACTCGACATCCATGAGAGACTGATGAATTCGACGGACGATTAGGACGCCGTCTTCGCAATTTCGGTTTCGGTTTCGCAAAAACGGATACGCAGTTTTTGAGATTTTTGTGGGACTAAATTATCCCTAAACCGTGAATTAGGTTATTTTGATAAATAATTTGTGTCTAATCGTGGTCGTTGATTAAGCAAAATCAATGGACTAAATAAATTCTTATTCTCACAAAAACAGCAACTTCTTACCTGATCTTTTTCCTATTATTATAACATAAGTAATAACTTAAAAAATGAATAAAAATTCATTAGTTTTTGAATTATTACACGCTTTTTTTTTGAAATCTACACGCTATTCAACGGATATCTCCGATATTCCATCAATTTCGCATCTCAATTTTGATAATCGAAGTTGTTATCGTAAAAAATCTCTGACCAACAGGTAGGGGTGGACAAAACCCGGCCCGACCCGATAATCAGGCCCGACCTGTTCCACTTAATATCGGGTTAGGGTCCAATTAATCAATCCGGTCTAATTTTCGGGTCGGGTTAGGGTTGAGGCTCGGGTTACCCGATTTCATAAGTAATATAAAAAATACTAAATTTTTAATGAGATTCAAACCTTATACCTCATATGAATAAAAATTTATTTGTGTGCTCGTGATATATCACACTAC
Source organism: Rhodiola chrysanthemifolia (assembly GCA_033675395.1). Lineage (NCBI taxonomy): Eukaryota > Viridiplantae > Streptophyta > Magnoliopsida > Saxifragales > Crassulaceae > Rhodiola > Rhodiola chrysanthemifolia. The sequence goes on from CM066207.1 coordinate 18,926,985, forward strand.
ATATGAATATGTAATTGATTTGCAATGAAAAATAAAACTGTAATACTAAACTTTAAACTATTTATATCATGATAGATGACCATGAATGTTTTATGCCTTTTAAGAATTTTAGTTTTAGGGTCGGGTTCGGGTTCACATAATTGATCCGGTCTTTCGGATAGGGTTAGAGTTCGAATAAATGACCTGATCATTATTTCGGACCGGGTTAGGACCATGCACAGTTACACACCCCGTCCAATGCCCACCCCTACCAACAGGTCGACGGTGAGCTTAATTAGATTTATTATTATTTACAAGTTCAATCAATTTTAGGTCTTGGCTGTTAATTTTTTCCGATTAGGGTTTGCTGAACTGAATTCTTATGTTGGGTCAATTTAGGAGGAAGATAAGATCAGTGTTTTTTTTTCCGATAAGAAGATCAGTGTGTTTAACTGAGTTGTTTTTATTCATGAAAAAGGTATGGCTAATGGTGATAAGAGAATCAGGATTGAGGATGAAGTGGATAGTATCAGTGAGCTAGCTGAACATTTAAGGGAGCACATTCTGGACAGCATGAGCATAACTGATGCTGTTGCAACTAGTGTTTTGTCGAGTAGATGGATATATTGTTGCACTTGGAGCACGCTAGGGCGGTTGATAGAATTCTCATGCTCTGTGGCCCTATTTGTGAAATTACTCTATTTATTACTGAAATTGAGGATAAGACGGTGGATATAAACATGTGGTTACGTGTCCTGTCGAATAATGGTGTGCAAAAGATTGAGATCGATGATGTTGACGTTGAGTACCAGGATGGTTGTTTTCCTAATTCGGAGGGGCTGTTTTGAAATCAATGCTGTTGACGTTGAGATATTGTTTTGGTTGTTTTGAAATCCGAAGCCCAAAAATGTACAAGCTGCAACAGCCTTCAAACTATAAAAATCACAGGAATGGAGGGGCTGCACCATGAAATGTTGCTAATCAAACTCTTGTAGACAAGCTGCCCAAAAGTAAAGAGCGTTATCACCCGGCCTTAGCCATAGAAAATATATGCAGCTGTTTAAATGCTAAGGTTCAAGAGAAGCCATATGAAGTTACCAAGAACGATCTGAATTAATCTATGGTTAACTTTTGGAACATATAGAAGCACTTAGAGCAGAAAAGTCCGCACTTCTGCTCTTTTGAAAAATTCACTAGTGCCATGTTGTGCCTTCTCTGACCCAGTGATCTGTAGACTCTAAAATCGCTTCCGGAACGCTATCTGTGTCTGCTTGCGCTACGCCATTGGAGCAGCTCACAACCGCTTGCAGCATCACCTCCGAGCCTGATAACAAGATCCACTGCATTTCGGTTTTGGACAAACTGGTTCGGCGCGGGTTGACGTCCTCGGCGCAGCAATTGCTTCCGCCGATTGATGTGCGTAGTTATGTTGTGCTAGTTCAAAAGCATGTTGCTTTTGGGGAATTCAAGTGTTGAGGGTTTGTATTTGGATTATCTAGTGGGGAGTGGTGTGGAAATGGACTGTGAGTTGTTTAGTTGTATGATTGTGTGTTATTGTAGATTGGGGAAATTGGAGGAAGCTTTGGGATGTTTTGGTAGATTTTTAGATGAAGAGCTTTTGCCGTCTGAATTTGCCTGTCAGACTCTGCTGTCTGAGTTTTGTGCAAGAGTTTGAATACTGGATGCTTTCCAGTATTTCCGTTTTATAGATGATTTGTGTAACGATTTGGGTTTCAGCAATTTTGGTTTTGGAATCTTGTTCCAGGGAGTACTTGGATGAGGCACTTTACATGTTTGATAAAATGCACAGGAAGAATGGATCGGATCCTGGTGCTCATTTGTATGAAGTTTTAGTCTTAGGGTTTTGCAGGGCAGGTAGGCTTGAGGCTGAGATGTTGTGCCGTGAGATGGAAGAAAATGGCTATTCTGTTGATAAATTTATGTACACTTCTGTAATTAATGGATACTGCCAGAAAAAGAGGGCAGAATTTGCAAGACAAGTCATGATTTGCACGCAATGAAGATGGGATTACACTACATCAAGCAAAAGAGGGCAGAATTGGTTATTCAAAAGTGTTTTCCAATACACAAGGGGCGACTTTTCTCACCAGGTCCTTGGTATTTTTCTGCTCTCGCAGAACATTTTTCAAAGTATTGATTTTTTCGATTTGTCTGAAACTGGTTTTCTTTCAAAAACAAGTAAGTTTGGGGCCAATGTTTCACCCATCTTTCGAAAATTAAGAACTTTGTCCTTTAGGGAAAACTTGAAAGCCAATTGTCTAACTCCACACTTAAAACTTGACGTAGTGTATAAGTAAAGGCGGGTGCGTGCAAATCACAACAAGTATATAGAAACACGTACTAGTACTAAGGTCACCTAGAAAAAGAGATGCGTATTTAAGTTTTTGAGATTTTTGAACCGGTGCCTACTAATTTCAAGTCTCAAACGTGCTTCAAGAAATACGTAGAACATGTGATAGGCAAAGGCTAGCAGTGATACTGACTCAGAGAATACGCACAAGATTTTCACTATTTCATGTCCTAGACTTCGAATCCAAAAGAATGTCAATCAGTCAAGGAGTATCGTAGAAAACAAGGATTTCAATCGCAATACATAGATTGTTGAGCATGTGAACGTGAAATGCAATGCATGTGACTATGCGCTACCCACTCCACACTTAAAAATAGGCTTAGTCCCTAAGCGAAGAAATATAAGAGAAATAAGCGTATAGGAACTTCACTCGTGTGTGATGGTGTGATATCCAAGCGATTAAACGATGACCGGTGAGTGAAACACGACTCGTGAGCTGATAGAAATAGAGGAAACCAAGCATAAGACTGCACGAGTTAAAGATTAGCATCGGTAATGAAGGGTAGGCAAAAACAGGAAATGCCAAATAGGAGGTAGGATAATCGATGCGAGCCAAAGATATATCATAAAGCATGTCTCAAGCAACAATTAACATGAGGAAAGGGAAAACCATGGCAAGATGTCAGCGTACAACAAGAAAAATCATGTAACGTGCCACAATATATGAAAACAGTCAAAAAGATCAGCAGGAGAAATGCAAGAAGAGCTAGACAGCGCCATCGTCCGCGTCCTCAGCAATACCAAATAGCTCTGCTGTACTACCGGAGTTCCCATCATCAGGAGGGCGGGAAGTGCCAGCCTCGTGGTCATTACCGGTAGGAGGGATGTGCGGTGGTGGAGGGTAATCTAGCTCCGCATGCGCAAGAAGAGTGGCTAAGGCGCCCTGCTCCCATTCTCGCGCTCTGATGGTCTGAGATCTGAACTCTGAAAAATCGGCGACGAGCTGGGCATAGTTCTGATCATGCGGTCTGGAGAACGGAGCCTGAGAAACCATCATTCGCTAGGATCTGCTCCTGCGCCCGGATCATCTGGTACTGCTGATCAAAGAGCCTCAAGTGGGAGGTCTCCAGGCGCTCTAAGCGCTCCAGTAAAGTGCTCGGGGGCTGGTCATCAGCATGTGGCTGCGGCGGGGGAGGAGGTATGTGGGTAGGTGCTGGAGGCGAGGGCGCCTCGTCCATGTTAACATCATCACTCGGGGGCTGGTCCTCCTGGACAGGTGCTCTAACCTGGGCTCGATCAATGCGGCGCCTCTTTGCTCCACTTGGGAGCTCGGGGTTGTGGGTCCACTCCCCGTCTTTCCCAATCATCCTGCACTCGATAATTTTCAGCAAAGTCAGCGACAACTCTTTCTCAGTTCCGTACAGGGGGTCGAGGTTCCATCCTAGGGACTCGGCGAGCACAGAAACAAATAAACCGCCACCTAAGGCTTTGTTCCCAATAGATAAACCCCACGCTGTCATCATCCCACTGAGGAGCTGGAAGAAATCGACCGGTACCCCTTTGTGCATAGAAATCAAGATGTCCAAGTCGGGGTTGGTGATAACCGTGGCGCCCTCAAGGCGCGTGTTAATGCTCATTGCCACCAAGCGGTGGACTATCTTCCATACGGGTTCTTTAATACCAGCAGCGCTCCACCCGGACCTAAAGTAGTAATCGAAGCCGGATATGAGTTTCCAGAACTCATACCTCTCATCCGTGCTATATTCACCACAGAAACCATCTAAAGGAAAATTCAACGCTTCACAAACCTCGGCCTTGGACATAGTGTAATATCTCGACCCAATTCTGAATTTCCAATGCGTCACCTTCAAAGGGCTGCCTACAATCTCAAACGTAGCTAAAAACTCCTTGAGCAATATAGGATATGTAGGCGTATGCCGGCGACTGAATAATATGCCAAATCCGGAATTTACAAACAAACTACGGCACTGTGGCAATATTCCCCGTTGCAAGTCAGTAAACGTATCAATGCAAGGGACGAGAGTAGGTTTTACCGTCTTTTTGGATATGACATTGTCGAAACGCCGCTGGTGCTATGCCTCGTCACCAAAGCTTCCGGCATTGGTAATTGGGTATGGCGGTTGAAGACGATGGCGGAGGAGCTGCGGTGGAGGAGCTTGGTTGGTTTGCTCGGCTGGAGCGGTTGGAAGGGGTGGATCCGACTCGTCTTGTCCGAGCCATGGAGCGAAAGGTTGCTGGGCGGGGAGGGGTGAAATCAGGTGGGCGGACGGTGGAGGGGAGGGGCGGACGTCGAGCGGCTGGCGGACGGACAAGGGAGAGCTGGTGAGCGGGGAGATCAGACGGCGGCGACGGAGCGGGCGGAGGAAACCAGTTTTGGGTTTTGAGAAATTAGGGTTTCCGAATTTGAAAACCCAATTTGAAGATGAAGGCCATGTGCCCGTGACAATCGAGTATACCCGTGACAGGCCAATGTGTCACGGCTGTCACGGAACTCCAATAAATGACGGCTCAATTTGCACACCCGTGACAGCTGTGACAGTCCTATGTGTAACGGCTGTCACGGCTCCCCAAGAAATCACTGCCCAGCGGAATACTGCCCGTGACAGCCGTGACAGTCCTATGTGTAACGGCTGTCACGGCACCGTCCCAAAATTTCAGCCTAATTTGCCGTGTTGGTCCAAAAAAACTGATTGCTGCTCACTCCACACTTGGATTCCTGCACGGTCCACACACAGATCGTACAATGCAAAATGCAAATAAATGGAACTTACAGCGCGGGTTACTCCCCGAAGAGGCCTAGTTTAACGTCTTGGCGAGACATAGCTGGGTCTAGACAGACTCACAGTGCATAAGAAACATTCTCGGGGAGTCCTTTAGCTAGGATCCCTCTCCGAGAAGCAGGTTGTCGTTAATGCCTTCGGGAGGTGCAAGATGCTTCAGTACGTGGTAGTGTTTGAGGCGTTGCCCGTTGACTACCATAGTCTTACCTCCTTCTACGCTGATTTCTACATGCCCGTCTGGATATGCTCGCTCCACTGTGTAAGGGCCACTCCATTTAGTACGCAGCTTCCCAGGAAATAATCTGAGGCAGGAGTTGTACAGAAGAACTCGCTCGCCTTCGTTGAACTCTCGGCGCACTATCCTCATGTCATGCCACTGCTTCGTTCTCTCCTTATAAATGCGGGCTTTCTCGTAGGAGTCCAGTCTGATCTCATCGAGCTCGTGTAACTGTAATAGTCGCTTTTCTCCGGCTGCTTTCATGTCCATGTTCAGCTCTCTAATAGCTCATAAAGCCTTGTACTCGAGTTCGACAGGCAAGTGGCAGGTTTTTCCATAAACAAGTCTGAAAGGACTCATCCCAATGGGAGTTTTGAATGCAGTCCTATATGCCCACAGCGCGTCATCTAGCTTGGACGCCCAGTCTTTCCTGTGGCTCGAGACCGTCTTTCCCAAAATGCTCTTGATCTCTCTGTTAGAGATCTCAACCTGTCCACTAGTCTGAGGGTGATAGGGAGTGCCAATCTTGTGGTAGACACCATACTTCTTTAATAGTGTTTCGAAATTTCTCTCCTTGAAGTGAGAGCCACCGTCACTGATAACTGTTCTGGGCACCTCGAACCGAGGGAAGATCACCTTCTGAAACATTTTTATAACTACCTTGGCGTCGCAAGTAGGAGTAGCAACGGCTTCAACCCACTTAGAAACGTAGTCGACTGCTACCAAGATATACTGATTACCGTAGGAAGGTGGGAATGGTCCCATGAAGTCAATCCCCCAAACATCGAAAAGGTCCACTGCGAGAATGCTCTGCTGTAGCATCTCTTGCTGCTTCGAGATATTTCCAGTCCTCTGGCACTGATCACAGGCTTTGACGAATTCATGTGCATCCTTAAATAGCGAAGGCCAGAAGAAACCGGACTGCAGGACCTTTGTAGCTGTTTTCGAACCAGCTCCATGTCCACCGTATTGAGATGAATGGCAGCGCTCCAGAATATACGGGATCTGGTCCTCGTCGATACAAGTCCTGTAGAGACCGTCAGCACATAATCTATAAAGGAAAGGGTCATCCCAGAAGTACCTTTTAACATCGGAAAGGAATTTCCTCTTCTGGTTGTGCGAGAGGTCGGGAGGGAGGATTCCACAGGCCAAGAAATTAACAAAATCTGCATACCACGGGACGGTGTCCACATCAATGCGCATCAGCTGTTCTCCCGCTAGAGAGTCAGTCATCGGGAGTGTGTCCTCTTCGCGGTCGAGCTCTCCCAGCTCGAGGCGTGACAGGTGATCTGCAACCAGATTTTCTGCTCCCTTCTTATCTCTAATGTCGATGTCAAATTCCTGGAGGAGGAGGACCCATCGTATGAGACGAGGCTTGGAGTCCTTCTTGGACAGCAGGTATTTGATGGCAGCATGATCGGTGTAAACTGTGGTCTTCGAACCAATTAAATACTGCCTGAACTTCTCGAAAGCATAGACGATGGCCAGCATTTCCTTCTCGGTTGTAGTGTAATTGACTGCTGCCCCGGCGAGGACCTTGCTGGCGTAGTAAACTACGTGCAGCTTCTTGTCGACGCGCTGCCCCAAGACTGCTCCTACTGCAAAATCACTTGCATCACACATTAGTTCGAATGGCAGCTCCCAATCGGGAGGCTGCACTATATGAGCGGAAGTAAGAGCAGTTTTTAGACTGTTGAAAGCATTAAAACAAGAATCAGTAAATTTAAACTCAGCTTCCTGACAAAGTAGATAAGTGAGCGGCTTTGCTGTCTTCGAGAAATCCTTGATAAATCGCCTGTAAAACCCAGCGTGCCCAAGAAAGCTCATGATCCCTTTCACGTCTCTTGGTGGGGGTAGCTTTTCAATCACCTCTACTTTTGCGCGATCAACTTCGATGCCTCTATGAGAGACCATGTGTCCAAGCACTATACCTTCCTGCACCATAAAGTGACACTTCTCCCAGTTCAAAACCAGGTTAGTGTCAACACAACGACGAAGAACAAGAGTAAGGTTAGAGAGACACGAATCAAACGAGGAACCATACACCGAAAAATCATCCATAAACACTTCCATGGTATGTTCCAGAAAATCAGAAAATATTGCCATCATGCAACGTTGAAATGTGGCTGGTGCATTGCAAAGACCAAAGGGCATACGTCTATAAGCAAATGTGCCAAAAGGGCAAGTAAAAGTCGTTTTCTCCTGGTCCTCGGGGTGTATAGGGATCTGGAAAAATCCACTATAACCGTCAAGGTAGCAGAAAAATGTATGCTTCGCTAGACGTTCTAACATTTGATCGATAAAAGGCAAAGGAAAGTGATCCTTAAGAGTGGCCTTATTCAATTTCCTATAATCAATGCACATACGCCAACCAGTCACAGTACGAGTAGGAATCAATTCATTATGCTCATTACGTACAACAGTTAAGCCTCCCTTCTTAGGGACAACGTGCACAGGACTTACCCACTTACTATCAGCAACAGAATAAATGATGCCGGCATCTAATAATTTCAGAATTTCTTTCTTAACAACATCATTCAGTTTGGGGTTCAAGCGTCTCAAGGCATCCCTACTAGGCCTAACATCGTCCTCAAGGTTAATTCTATGCATGCACAAATCTGGGCTAATTCCCTTGAGGTCGTCTATGGAATATCCTAGGGCTGGTCTATATTTTCGCAAGACATCGAGCAATTTCTGGGTCTCTACATCAGTCAAGGATGCATTAACAATCACCGGGTAGGTTGAGTTAGGGCCCAGAAATTCATACCTGAGACTTGCAGGTAGAGGTTTCAGCTCTACCGTGCAAGGTTCCTTACCTGCGTCTCCTGCGGCATCAGCTGCATCCGCGCCCTCTATGCTTATAGCGTAGACATCCATCGGTATCGGGCAGCCTGGCACGACCTTGTAAGACTCAATAGATGTTAGAGAAATGGGCTGATCAATATCAGCAGAGTCGAGCACATCACAATCGGCTAAAAGGCTAGGAGTTCGGCACATATCGGGTAAATAAAAGACAACACGTTCGCTGCCTACTCGCAAAGCTATAAATCCCCTATCCATGTCAATTACTACCCTAGCCGTGTAAAGGAATGGTCTACCAAGTATAATGGGAATGTCAGTGTCCTCTGAAATCTCTAGCACAATAAAATCAGCAGGGATGTAAATATTCTTCACCTTGACGGGTACGTCTCTCAGAATCCCTTTCGGGAGTCTACAAGAACGATCCGCAAGGCGAATAGAGATGTCAGTAGGACATAGATCACCCAAGTTCAGTTTAGAATACAGAGAATATGGCATGATAGACACACTAGCACCTAAATCACATAAAGCACGACGAATTGTAAGGCCACCCATATCACAAGGGATAGAAAAACTCCCTGAATCCTTAAGCTTAGGTGGCATGGGCACGTGCATGGCAGCGCTGCACTCCTCACTTAGAGCAACTGTCTCGGTTCCGTCCATCTTCCGTTTCCCAGTCATAATCTCCTTCATGAATTTGGCATATGTTGGAATCTGCGTGATTGCATCTGTGAAGGGCATAGTGATGTACAGAGTACGAATCTGGTCCACGAATTTCATGAATTCTTTGTCTCTTCTAGCACCCTTGAGACGCTGAGGGAATGGGACCGGAGGCTTATAAGGAGCCGGCTCCACTGTTTGAGCAGAATTTTCAACTCGGTTTTCAGCTTCTATTGATGATTCTGCTTCAGCAGGAGTAGAATTGAGCGCTGATTTTTCTGCTGTTGCTCGAGTGGTTTGTGCTGGTAGCATTTCAAGTTGTTTGTCACCTCGGAGTGTGATAGCATTAACCGATTCCCTATTGCTATGCTCAGGTTTTGAGGGGAGCTTCCCATGTTCCCTTGTTGCTGAATTTGCCTGCTGAGCTACCTGATTTTCTAGCATTCTGTTCTGGATGGCCATCTGCTCAAGTTGCTGCTCGAGTGCTTTCACTCGCTTATCCTGCTCGGCCATGAAGCTAGCCATCATGGACTCCATGCTAGAGGAGCTGCTGGATTCCTGTTGCTTGGGCTGCTGCGACTGGTAGGCATAACTCCCCGAATTCTGATTTTGCTGCCCTTGCGACTGATTATTGGACTGATTATTGTACTGAGCTCTTGGCTGGTAGGAGTTGCTGTGCTGCGATTGCTGAGCCTGGTTGTTGTATTGCCCTCGCGGCTGATACGGTGCATTCCCTTGCTGCTGTTTGTATGGAAAACCTTGAGGCGCCGGATTCTGAGGCTTGTAAGACAGGTTAGGATTGTTTCGGTTTGGGTTATCCCATCTGTTAGTGGCTGATCCGTACCCGAAACCAGCCCCTTGATTATTCTGCCCAACATAATTAGCATCCTCCTGGTTTCCTCCGTTGTTATCTTGTCCCATCACCGGACAGCCATCTGCAAAATGAGAAGGAGAGCCACAAATCTGACAATACACACTGACATTGGCAACATCAGACGACTTCATAGAGGAGGCCGTCTTCAGATTTTTGATTTCTGTTGCGAGCATCTTTACTGTATTGGTCAACTCAGCGAAGTCATTGGTGCTATCAGCTTGGCAAAGATCTTGCACGCCCTTTCTGTCTTTGGGGTTGCCACGATCACTGGTCCAGAGGTGGTAGTCTTGGGCTGCTCTCTCTATAATACCATAGGCGTCTTCCAGCGGGACTCCATTAAGTCCCCCACCAGCGGCTTGATTTATCAAAGTACGCATCCCCTGATAGAAGGTGTCGATAATCTGCCACAGCTCTAAATTGTGGTGTGGGCACAACCTTGTCAGCTCCTTATACCTCTCCCAAGAGTCGTACAGAGTCTCACCATCGATAGAGCGGAACGAGATGATTTTGTTCCTGAAATGAGCTGTCTTTGATGGTGGGAAGTATTGTTGGAGAAAGGCTTCGGCCAGCTTGTCCCAGGTGGTAAAAGTACCATCAGCATGACTGTCTAACCATCTGCTAGCCTTGTCGGACAATGAGAACGGGAACAGCCTGAGGTAGTAGGACTCTGGAGGGACTCCGTTTGTTTTCACCGTGTTGCACATCTGGGTAAATCGCTTGAGATGCTGGTGAGGATCTTCATTCATTCGTCCAGTGAATTGATTGTTTTGCACCATTTGAATGAGACCTGTTTTGAGCTCCCAGGTATTGTTGGCTATCCCCGGTGGTGCAATGGCGGACTGGAACCCAGTAACACGAGGAGTAGTGTAATCTCCAAGGGTTCTGCGCACTGGTGGCTGCACTCGTGGTGGCTGGTCGTCTTCGACCCTGTCATTCAGCAAGTTCTGATTCGCAGCCATTGTTGCGTAGTTGCGGTTCAGTGCTCGTAGCTTTCGAGCTTCGTTCTGGGCCTGACGATTGTTCTTTCGTTGGTCCGGTGTGTCGTCGTCTGAAATCTGAATTTGCTTCTTCCGTCGGGGTGTTTTCTTTGGCATGAACTACCTAGTACCTGCAAAAGCCAAGAAACACCGTGAGTGAAGGAATTATATCAGAAAACAGTTATCAAACGAGGTGGAATAGTCGAAACTACACACGTTACTCTAATATCACACTAAACGCTGCTCCCCGGCAACGGCGCCATTTTGACAAGCATATTTTTAACCCTTTATAGTTGTCAAAAGTATGAGTTTTAGGGGTCAAATTGCAGTCAAACAATATTTATAAACCTTGGTAAGCCAAGGGTCGATCCTAGGAGCAGTGTGTGTGAATACTAGCAAACGGTGTGACCTATTTAGCTATTCCGATTAAACTTTGTAAAAACGGTTTTTGTTGTTGTCACGAGAATTGCAGAAAATTAAATGTTGTGTTTTTATCATAGAAAGAATCCCAGAACCCATACTTCACCCGTGCTAATCCCCACTAATCATGCAATCATGTCACGTTAATTATTCATGCTATCGAATATGGAATATAACCGAAATAACACTAGACAAGCCGCCCATCCACGGATCATTGTCTAGATTAATCTCAATCGTTGAACGCCGCCCATCCACGGATTATCAACGATCTCGATTTATTAAACTAAAGGTTTCCCTATTAAATCATGTAAACATGACTTAATATCAATTTCATGTATTCCGATTAATACCTAGGACCCATCCATCTTTCGGTAATTAATCTAAGTACGTTCTACCAATGCAAACATACCCTTTGATGTAAATACATGCATAGAACGATAAAATTAAGCATACAATGAAATTGAATATTCGAATCGCATAAATAAAAACTTCAATTGATCACATGAGAGTTAGGGTTACATAGCACGGGATCCGTAGGATCCCGGAATTGAGAAGACTACTCACTATTCATGGTAGTTAACCAAAAACAGTGTAAAGAAAGGAAGAAACGAGTAAACCGTAAAGACGCAGTGTTGCTCGATGATCCTCACGCTGAAAGCTCTGTCTTCTCTCCCAAGTTAGGGTTTCTTCTCAAAAATAACAGCAGCCCCTCTAGTCTGGTTGTGTTTCCTTTTTATAGACCGTCCAAAAAGGCTGAAAAGCCCAAAATCAATTTTTAGAAACAGCTTGAAGATAGCCTGCCGACGAGCCCGTTACACCCGTGACAGCCAGGCGTGTCACGGCTGTCACGGGCTAAGCCAATATCACGGTTCAAGAGGAAAAGCGCCGTGACACCCGTGACAGGTGAGTGTGTCACGGTTGTCACGGGCTGAGCTAAAATCTCGGCTCAAGGGGACAATTGCCGTGACTCCCGTGACAGGTGAGTGTGTCACGGTTGTCACGGGCTTGTTCTGGCTCAGATGTCTTTTTCGCCGATTCTTCCGTTCTTTCAATCTCATGGGCTCGTGGGGCAAGGATATGCGTTATTTTCCTGAAACACTAGAGAAGGACATCAAATAGAGACGATTTGCTCGGAGAACGAGCATTATCCTTCATTGAATGCAGTGATTAATTAGTCGAAATATCGACTGATCACGTTCTCAATATGCTTTCTTAGCAGATTCATGGCTAGACTTGAAGAAGCTCATTTGTTGGCAGTTAAAAACATACTACGTTATATCAAAGGAATGTTGGAGCTGGGATTTGTTCTACAAATGAGAAGAAAGGGATGTGCTAAAAGCTTATACGGATAGTGATTTTGCCGGAGATATAGATAGTGGAAGAAGTACTTCAGGTTATGTGTTTCTTATGAGTAAGGTGGTAGTGTCATGGAGTTCTAAGAAGTAAGCTGTAGTCACCTTGTCAACCACCGAAGCTGAATATGTGGCAGCCACTGCGTGCGCCTGTCAAAGCATTTGGATGAGGAGTATTTTCTTTAATCAGTCATAATATGATAACACAATTGTTTTTTGTGACAACAGTTCCTCCATCAAGTTGTCAAAAAAAATCCGGTGTTTCATGGAAGAACGAAACATATTAAGTTGAAGTTCCATTTTCTAAGGGATCTGTGAAGGATGGAGAAATAGAATTTGTGCATTGCGGAAGTCAAAATCAGGTAGCAGATATAATAACAAAACCTTTAAAGTTGGATGTCTTTAAAAAGTTGCGTCAATTGCTTGGATCAGTTCAAGGTTTGGAGTTACAAACCGAAACTTCTATGGCATTTCAGTTTGGGGAGGAAATGATAAGAGTTGATTAGCCGTTTGAGTTTGTCACCACAATAAGTGCTCTTCATAGGAGTAGTAAGTGCAATTCAATTTTAGTCTTTATTTCGTTTTGATTGTCGTCTTTGTTTCCCTTTGTAATGCTCTATATATGAGCAAAGTTTATTATGCAATATTATCAAATTATTTGATCAACAGAAGTTTTCCAGTTTAACAGTGGGACACGGGTAGTATGACTTTCATTATGGTCCGCTTATGGACAAAGTCGTCATTGGTTCGGGCAGGGTCAATTGTGTTTCCGGCAGATTAGACTGCTGATGTTTTCCCCTCCTCTTTGAAGCAAATATGTATGCAACAGCAGCAGCGATCATAGTCAAAACTCCCCCAGGAATTCCAAGGCCTAAAGCCAAACCGGATTTCTTTTTGGATTTTGATTTTGATTTAGGTTCATATTCGGGAGTATCCAACACACCCCCAGGAATTCCAAGGCCTGGCGACGAACCTGAAATTAATAGTTAACAAATCATTTATTATAAGAAATATGCAACTTAGAAAGATCAGTCTAAGAATAAGAAAAAATGACGTGTTAATCTCACTAAATTTGAAAAGTGAATGTTTACCTTGTGTATCATTTCCTTGGCATTCAACCGTGTTACTCCCATCCTTAAAACCACAAACCGTACCACGCATGAAGGCACAAACTCCACACGAAGGCTCAGACCAATGCAGTTCAACAGACATATCAGACTGATCTGAGTAAGTAAATTCTGAGGGTACTGAAACAGATGACTTTACGACGGTGCAGTTGTCCCTGACTGTAGAATCGGGGTAATCATCGTAAAGTTGCACGATAACTGAATAATCTGCATCGCTCATGCAATTCACTTTCTTGGTGTATAATTGGAATATCAGGTCTAATCCGCTAACTACCGTTTGTGAGCAATTGTAATATGTGTAGGTTTGAGGCCCTAAATAAAATGAGAAGGGTGAAGTAGAGAGATCCAAGTCAAGAAACCGTTTAGGGAAGCATCCGTTAGGATCGGTCACAGTGACCTTTTGTGAAAAGTAGTCGATGGTGTCTATGGCGAAGGAGCTCGTGTTTGGTAAATGAAGTAGGGAGTTTTTATGGTCGATGCTGCAAGATAGAGTGAAATCTGAGCTGTATCCGCATCGGACGTTGGATTGGTACTCAGGAAGTCGGAAGGGGAAGCTGACTGAAAAAGGGGCAGAGGAATCGCATGAAGGCGTCGTAGTGCAATTTTCCATGGATATTGAAACTCCAAGGAGGTTGAAGAAGATGAGAAAGAAGAAGAAGAAGATTATGGAACTAGCCATTGTCATGGATCTCATTTGGGGTCGTTGATCGATTAGGTTAATACGATTGATATATAGTGATGATTATAATTTGACCTTGGCATATAACATGGTGACGACCACGTACGTAGTCGATCCAAATATTGACACAAATATTTAAACGATCTACCATATGCAACTCCAATGAGTGAAGAAACTGAAAGAATAATCATCGAGGCAGAGAGCCTGCTGCTTGTAAATACTAATTAAATTTAAACAATAATGTCTTACAAACTCTAATTAAATGGTTTTATTATGAACCCTAATTAAGTGTTCAAAATGACCTTTTTAGTTCTCAGTTTTAAACTGATATATGTGGTTAAAATGTTGATCCTTTAAAATTCATAAGCAGGAAGATTATATATAGTAACCCTAGAAAGTATATAGTCTAATTTTTGTTGCTATGTGGCCATGTGTAGTAAAAGAGCAAACAGAAACTGAAAAGTTGTGTAAATTGACCATTGACGTGCTTGTTCAACGGCCTTTCATCATGTCTCAGTTGACAACATTCTTAATTAAGTTATTGAGATGTAGATTTAATCAACTTAATTGTTAACAAACAAATATGTTCTTTAATTAAGAGACGTGGTCCAATCAAATTTTTTTTAAGAGACATGGGTACCTCCCTAATTATTGCAAGTTTGACATTCAATAATCAAATCATCGCCACTCATGAAACCTTAAACCTAAACTCCAGCTCATTTTTCCTTTTTTTTTTTGTAAATAAAACACTATGCAGCGTATAGTACGCAGTGAAACCCAAAAAACTAGCGTCTGGAATGACAAGCTGGATTTAGCTTGTGACGAACATGAAACAATTACAAATTAATTATTATTATAGGCAACAATTTCTTGCCAATTAAAAACGACTTCGAATTAATAATATATTCAAAGTCAAGGTTTATATATGTGGAATAAGGGGGGCGTTCAATTGAGGACACCTCTTATGGTGAGGACGTGGGGACAAATCTAAAACCATTAGATCAAATGATCCAAAGGTGCATAATGAGTCAAAAAGTGCTTTTTTGGAGTTATGCACTTTTGTCTTTTAGGTAAAAGACAAAAGTGCATAATGACAAACAACTTTAACTTTTTGGATCAATTATGCACCTTTGGATCATTTGATCAAATGGTCCAGATTTGTCCATACGTCCTTACCAAATTTGGGTGTCCTCATTTGAACACTTCTCTGTGGAATAACGCTTAAATGGGAATCCCTTTAAATTTCGAGAACTTGAGACCTCAATCTTCACCTTCCAAAATTGAAGATGCATTTTCTAAGATGCATTTTGGTGGTGACACGTGTTCTATGTGCATTTTCCAATATGCATTTAATGCAAAGTCAAAATCACATTTTTTTACTTTGGTTTTTGGACATGTGTCACATGCAGATTCAAAGATGCGATCTAATAGTGAGATTTGAATTTTCAAGTTCTCGAATTTTTAAAAATTCTCAACCGAACGCTCCCCTATATATGTCATACACATTTATGATGCATTATTTGACCGCGAAAAAAAAGTGATCTCGTTATTATATATATCTTAATAACGGCACGAATATCCTCACGACCGAATACTACACCTTATGCCAAATCAATAAACAATATCACTTTATTTATGCTTGTATATTAAAACTAATGATAACTCATTTACAGTTTACATTCGTGTGATTTTCTAAATTGATAATTAATTTAGAACTCCAACGAATTATTCTTGCCATCTAGTGGAATGAATCAACTTAACAAACATATTTGAGAAGAAGAAATGATGAGCCAGAGATAAAATTTAAAGAAACATCACAGGGGATTATATATATTCTTTGACCCAATTTTTCAACACCTCGTCTAGGGAGGCATTGATCAGGTCAGGCACCCTTTCGACACACCGGACAAGTGCTCCTCATTTTCAGCCACTCGTCGACGCAGTTGGAGTGAAAATAATGATTGTCAGCCTGGCTTGTACTTACACAAGCATATTGTGATATTGCACAAGGGTTGACATTCGGATCAAGTAGCACATCTCCTAATTCGCTTAGAACATGCATTGAATTATTTGACTCTATAGCCAGTTTGCTAAGGCCTGCTGTTGTAGTAGTACTTGGTTGGGTATGGATCAATTGTGTATCCTGCTGATTTATCTGACGTTCTTCCGCGGTATGTGAACGACGACGCCACGTCATATGATTCCACAAACTATCATCATAAACACACAAGAGGACATATTCCAAATCCTACAACCAAACGGATTATGGTTTGAGGTGACAAACTGGGATTCAGCTTGGGGTGGCCAATAACTGTATTTAGGTGGGGAACCTGAAACAGATACCAATTATTATTACCAAATACAGCTGACAATTAAAAAAAAGAAAAGTGAGAAAGATCCAATATGCAGCGCATTCAAATACTGCGAGTGCCGCAAATACGGTTTCGTTTTCAATAAAAACAACACTGTTTCTGTTTTTTTTTTTGAAATATAACAAAATGACGTTGTTTTGTTACTCGCGACATTTTGCTGCCATGCACCGGAACGGAATCTTGTAGAAAGGGAAACTTAAGTTTTAGTTAATAAATCGTCCCTTTTGTGCCTTGGCATTCAGTCAAGTAATTGCTGCTACCCTTAAAACCACAAATATGGCCTCTGGTCAGGCATGCTCTGCAGTCCGGCTCATGCCAATACAGGTTAAACAAACATGGTCTGGCCCTGATATACAAATCTATGGGTGCTGATTGCTGAAATAAATGTTTTGATCACACGGTGCAGTTATTCTTCAAGGCTTCGCTCTCTATGGTACCGGCGGATACGATCACAATAACTGTATAATTTGTATTGCTCATGCAAGGCACTATATAGCGGGATAGGCTTCCTCTAGCTGCCCTACTTGTGCAGTTGTAATACGCATATTTTTTAGAATAGGGAGATGAGAAGACCGAACTGTAGACTGAGTTTGTTGTTGTCCCATAAGGGTACGTCGCTCAAGCAAACTTAAGCGACACAGTTACTTGTTCAGTTGCCTAAGAAGACTTAGGCGATACACCCTTATGTGACAAACCAAAGTCTGTCGCTTAAGATGTTATAGGCGATTGACCTTTATGAACAAACCAAAGTCTGTCACTTAAAATGTCGTAGGCGACTGAACCTTATGTGACTAACCAAAGTCTGTCGCTTAAGATGTTGTAGGCGACTAACCCTTATGTGACGAACCAAAGTCTGTCGCTTAAGATGTTATTGGTAACTGATCTATTTTAACATGTGAATATTACTCGCTTAGGCATATCCAAATCAAATGTCACGTCTGCACATTTAATATTTACACTCTAGTTTACTATCAATGTGTATTTATTTGTGTATGCGTGTGATTATTTTGTTTTGGTTGTTCATGTTTTGTGTTGATGATTTTTTGAAATATTTAGTTAGCTGGACTGCCAATTTGAGCACGACATGAGACTGAAGTCAAAGGTAATAATGATGTGGAGGATCAATCTATTAGACTGTGACAAGTTAAACATAATGACGTTCATGGTGTGGTATGTTCTCATAAAACCGAGATCAAAATATCTTAATAAACGTGTTTGCGCACAATGGACTATACGTTCTTTGTTCTCGTAATGAAGAAGAGTTTGTTAACTATTTAGTGTATTGTTAAGCGGGGGAGCACTCGGTTGAGGCAGGGTTGGTAGAATGAGGCACGTGAAGCACGATCTGAGCCACTCATTGCTCGCCACGTGAGTTGAGCCGCCATTTGTGTTCACACTACTATTGGTAGTGGGTTTACTATTTGGACACGTGGCGCGCCACAAATGCACGTGGGGGTTAGATGTGTGGTTAAGATCGTGTCTCACGTGCCTCATTCTAATTTTGGTGCCTCATTTGATCGCTTCTCTGTTAAGCGTCTAGCTATTGTTACATTTTATTGATATTGTTATGAGAATGGTTTCACCAAGAGGATTTTAATTAGGATGCATTATTGTTAAGAGGAAGAAGATAGTTTTGATGATGATGATGAAGATGACTATTTTATATTTGATTTATGAATTTCAATGACTAATAAGGTTATTCTATATTTATTTGTATGGATGTTTAAAAGATGTAATTTAATTCAAAAAAAATGTAAATTACTTTAGTGACGTCTATTTTATAAATCAGTGGCATAAAAATATCTAGGTCTAAAGTGGGAACAATTTCAATTGAGTGGGAAAAATTTTCAATTCCCCCTAAATTTTGTAGTTACTTGATTGACCCTAAATAAGTTAGTTGCATAAATGGGTAATTTTATTAATTAAGTCATTCTTGGCGGTTTTAACCCATCCAGACACAACCAAGCCCAGATCAAACACACTCTTCCAAACCCTAGACATACCAACTTCTCTTTCTCTGCTAAATCAACACACCCTCTTCCACCACCACCATCACTCGCCGGCCAAACGCTCTTCCACCAACACCGTCACTCGCCGATCACGTCTTCCATCATCGCTCCCAGACTCTCTTTCACCACCGCTCTCAAAAATGTCTCCAAAGAAGTAAATCTTAAGGAAGAGAACGATGCAAGTCGGAAAATCATGAAGCTACATTCTCCAGCTAGCCGACGTCCACTAACCAGTTACAATCCGCCAGCCCGTCCCTTCGAAATCTTGTCAAATCTCGTCCCTGAGCCAACCCATGTCAAACCTCTTTGGCTAACGGCGGAGAGAAGACAATAGCAACACCAGCAATTTAATTCATTCGTTGGTACTTGACGTTTTCCCTCATCCTTATATTTTTCAACAGACTAGCTTGCTACCGTGCCCTATCTGGTCACTTTTATGCTTCTGCTTTACTTTGCGTTAGTATATGTTTATATTTGAATTGCTTTGCTGAAGTTGAGCTGATGAAGTATGTAGATTTGTTGATTATTGCTTCATATGAAGAACCAATTGTTTGCGTCATAGTAGTGTTAGGACCTGTCCCTTTGAACTTATATTATTGATGGTTAAGTTAATTTCAGTTAATATATTTTCAGTTAAGTTTTAGTTAAGTCAAGTTCGATTTAAATCGACTTTTTCATCAATTCCATCAACATCATCATCATTATCATTATCACCATCCTCATCAACATCATCAACATATCATCATTATCGTCATCATCATCATTATCATCACTTGAGTTCACCATATCATCATCATTGTTATCAGCATCATCATATCAACATCATCATCATATCATCATTATCAGTTTCGGCCCAAGGCTAAATGCCGACTCCTTGCTAAGCAACACCTTTCCTAAATGAATGAGTTTTTGTGCTTGGGCATGATGAAGCCCAACTTTGATGTGCTTGGCCTAAATATAAATCCCAGAACAAAAGACTAAACTTAGACACTTTAACCTGGACACTTTTACATGCTTTTTATCTTGATACAATTTCAACTAAGTTAGACTCGAAGAAAAAAAAAATACTGCTTGAGATCATTACAAATTCTGCTCAACTGGGGAATACTAAATCCTACAACTTTAAATGAAAGTACACTTCTTAATTAATAATCAACTATTTTCGTTAACAACAAAAATTTTGATTACATATTGACATGATCAAAATTTGGTATCCGCAAGGTTCATATTGTAACGCCCGACCCGAATTCTGAATGACTATTGTCCCACATCGAGTGGGAGTAGTGCTTGTGCTAGCTTGATAAGCTATCCTACTAGCTAACATGCATGTCACTAATCTAGCATTGTCTTTTGTAATAGACTCTAGGGTTGTAGTGACTTAGGGGAGGGCGGTGTACATTCCTGACAGCTAGGACAGACTATGCTTATAACGACTCGGACCGGGTCCTTCGGTCGGGTCGTTACACACACTACACCATTTTACATCCTACGGGACAAACTTTGAACCTTGTCGCAATAGCTTTGTTGCATCAATCGGTTTATACGACTACAGTTTGACATGTTTGTCGTAATAGAATAAATATGCGACTAAATTTAATGCGACGCAAAACATGTTGTCACATTAAGGTGTTAACGCGACTTAATCTTTAGCGACACGTAACATATGTCCCATAATAGGTGTATTGCGACATATTTTTAAGCGACACGAAATATATGTCACATTACATGTTTCATGCAACTTAAATTTAGCGACAACTGGAAGTATGTCGCTTAATCATACAAATTATATCCCCGAAGCAGGCGCTGGCATGACCAACCCCCTTTTAGTTTCAAATTTACTCGGCATTAAAGAGGGCGACCTACCGTTTATGGATTATGCGACGTTTGTGTCCAAAGTAAGTCGCATAAATGTAAAAATTAAATGCAGAACAGAACACCCAAGTACAACCCCCGCCATACCTCAATCTTCTGAAACCCATCAGCAAACGATCCCATTTGTCATAGAACATCCTCTGCAGCTCCAGAGAGTGTTTTTTCATAAGTTTTTGGTCAGATCCTCATGTGAAAGGCACACTTTTTGAAGGTATAAACTTACATTCTCATATACTTGTCATTTCTCATCCATTTGTTTTCAGACTTTTTGGTCAGATTCTCATTCTCGTAGTGTACGTTCAAGTTTTAGGGATGAGTAAAGGGAGAGCAGCAGCGCATGCAGGTTTGTTGGGGTTGTTTTTGGTGAGTTAGAGGGGGAGAGCGCAGCAGCAGAACCATAAGTTTTGGATCTGGTAGCAGCTTTGTGTGGGTGGATGTTTTGGAGCAGCAACACTTGTTCTGTATAGTTTACGTCACAAATTTAGGTAACAACGGCGCTTAATACTATTTCATTTTGGGAGCAGAAGCAATTTTCAGATTGGAGGGAAATGAAATTTCAGTTTCAATTTTTTTTCTGGTAGCTTTAAGCGGCGTTTTCGTGACAAATAGGTCGCATAATAATAAGGCTTGGCCCAAATATCCAAGGCCCAAACTAGAAGAAACCCTAAGTTGATGCCTACTCTCCTATTCATTCTTTCATTTCTCAGCCGAAACTAACTCTCATCCTCTCAGCCAAAACCCTAACTGATCTCCTCTTCTCTTCGATTCCGCCCAGATCCGATCCTGAAACTCCTCCATTCTGTCTAAGAAAACTTGGCTCTGTCATTTATTTAAGAAAAACATTTTATTTGGGTATGTCATAAATGTTGAAACTTGATTTTGAGTTTTGAGTTTTGAGTTTTGAATTGTGGATGTTCCTTGTTTGTCAAAATGCTGTAGAGAAGAGGTTAATTACAATCCTGTTGAGGAAGTTGTTTATCCTAATGAGAGATTCACGCCAGTGCAACAAGTTGTTTCGTCGACCAGTTTGATCTCCGCGGTTCAGTGAGTATTTTGGGTAGATGTGTTTGTTTGTTATGTAGTCTGCTTGGAAGTTGGAGCTTTGTGTCTCTCAGTTTCTGTTGATTTGTCTGTTTATCTGATTTGATTTATGAATTGGCTTTGTAGAAATAAGAGTGTGGATGAGTTCAGTGCTGGGATTCATGAATCAGTGCTGATCAGTCAGTTTTCTGACCGATTATTCACTACATTCGATGAAGGATAACGTTCCTTCTCCCGGCAAATGGTCTCTATTTGATGTCTTTTCTCTAGTGTTTCAGGTAAAATAGACATATCATCGCCCCTTGGAGCCAAAGTGTCGAAAACAACGAAAGATCATCGAAAAAGGCCAAAAATCGAGAATGTGCAAGGACGGCCCGTTACAGACCTCAGCAACCGTTACACCTTGGGTTGTAACGGGTGTAACGGCCTCAATTCCAACAGAGATTTCGAGCAGTCCCGTTGCAGGCCTCAGCGACCGTTACAGCTTGGACTGTAACGGGTGTAACGGGACCAATTTTTCTCAGTGATTTCAGCTCTGCCCGTTACAACCGTTACAGCCGTTACCGTTCAAGCTGTAACGGGACCGTCGGCTGGGCTGTTTTACAAGACGTTTCTAAAATCCAATTTTGGGCTTTTCGGCCTTTTTAGACAGTCTATATAAGGAAACACGACCAGAGTAGACGGGTTGTTGAGATTTTGGAGAAGAAACCCTAACTTGGGAGAGAAGACAAAGCTTTCAGCGTGAGGATCATCGAGCAACACCGCGTCTTTACGGTTTACTCGTTTCTTCCTTTCTTTACACTTTTTTTGGTTAACTACCATGAATAGTGAGTAGTCTTCTCAATTCTGGGATCCTACGGATCCCGTGCTATGTAACCCTAACTCTCATGTGATCAATTAAAGTTGTTATTTATGCGATTCGAATATTCAATTTCACTGTGTGCTTAATTTTATCGTTCTATGCATGTATTTACATCAAAGGGTATGTTTGCATTGATAGAACGTACTTAGATTAATTACCGAAAGATGGATGGGTCCTAGGTATTAATCGGAATACATGAAATTGATATTAGGTCATGTTTACATGATTTAATAGGAAAACCTTTAGTTTAATAAGTCGAGATCGTTGATAATCCGTGGATGGGCGGCGTTCAACGATCGAGCTTAATCTAGACAATGATCCGTGGATGGGCGGCTTGTCTAGTGTTATTTCGGTTATATTCCATATTCGATAGCATGAATAATTAACGTGACATGATTGCATGATTAGTGGGGTTAGCACGGGTGAAGTATGGATTCTGGGATTCTTCCTCTGATAAAAACACAACCTTTTACTTTCTATTATTTTTCGTGACAACAAACCTCTTTCAAAAAACTCTTTTAATCGGAATAGCTAAATAGGTCACTTGTTAGCTAGTACTCGCACGCACTGCTCCTAGGATCGACCCTTGGCTTACCAAGGTTTATAAATATTGTTTGACTGCAATTTGACCCCTAAAACTAATACTTTGACAACTATAAAGGGTTAAAAATACGCGTGTCATGCAACATGAAGCTTCTCCGTTAAAGAGCGATTTAGTGTCTCCTTGCAGCTGGGATTCCAGGTATTGTGAGCTTAATCAGTTCAAGACTGTGTACTTTGTCTACTCGTGAACTTTTTAGTAGTAATTAATTTGCGTTTTTGTGAATATTGGATTGGGGATAATAGGAGCAGAGAGAAGTCTGTAGCGGGGAACTTTATCTTCGCGTACTTTGTCACCGTGTCCTCGATGATGATCATGAACCTCTCCTAATCGCTACTCAGATTGATATCATGACCGAAGTGTTGGGGCAGCAGCGTGGAACTTATGTGTTCCGGGACTGGTAAAGCCTTCAAGAGACCATCCCTCCCTAGAGGGGTGCAAGGAACTCTGGACTGAAAGTTGAACTTCAAAAGCAAAAAGACGAGTTTCAGGAAATAAAGGCTGCATTTGAGGACAATCATATGTTCGATATTAGTCGCTACACAATGCTTATGCGATATATAGGTCGTCAATATGCATCGCGAAATACCTTTTATAAGCCACATTTATGTTCAACATTAATCGAAATACCTTTTATACGACAATTTTGTATTCAATATTGGTCGAGAATTCCCTATTATACGACACCTCTATATTCAATATTGGTCGAGAAACAACTTTTGTACGACACTATCATGTTTGGCTTATAAAGCGTATGAAATATGACGCTCATATGTGTGGAACTCAACTCATTGATTACGGGACTAAATATAACAATTGCCGCATAAGAGTTTAATTAACTTAACGCGACATGTACTTTTTTCGTTTGTCGCGTATACTTTTCCCTACTTCGATTTCGCGACCGTTTTTTCACGACATCTTGATCGTCGCATAAAGTATATGCGACCTTTTTAGCTGTTTATGCGATGCGAAAAAAGTGTGCTCTAGGATGTAAATTGGTGTAGTGACATATGGTACATTTAAGCTATGACAATTAAGATTTATATGATACAATCGAGGTTCGTGTGCTCATCTAGTTAATTACACTGTAAAACAATGTGTATTAAATTGCAACTTGAATTCGAAGAAATAATTATAAAAATAATATTGCTTAAAAATGTTTTTGCACACCAATTCACTGTATGATTGTGCTGCATATTTCAACATATTTTGTAGTGGTTAATATGAGATTTTGACTTTGAACCAAAAAATATATGAGATTTTGACTTTGATCTCATTTGAATAATCCCTCATAACATGGCCCGATAATTAATATTAATTAAGAAAAGGAGGAAGACCATCGTCTGCCAAATCTCAGTTTCGAATTTCCATCTCATACAGATCACTAATCGGATTTAAGAGTGAAAAATATTTTACATATCAGCATTACTAGAGGGAGAAACTTGGAGTAGGAAAATAAATCTCTAGCGAGACACTAATACTATATATTACTGTCTTGGCATTATGCAGTGTTTCATTTAAAGATTTTGTAGCGGTTTTTAAAAAATGGCTGTGTAATGCAGCAGGACAAGTAATGTGACTTTCATTCTGGTCTGCTTATTACACAGTCGGAATTGGTTCGGTCTGAGTCACTTCTGGTTCCGGGGGATTAGACTGCTGATGTTCTCCCCTCCTCTTCGAAGCAAACATGTATGTAGCAACAGCAGCAACGATCATAGTCAACACACCCCCAGGAATTCCAAGGCCTAAAGCCAAACCGGAATTCTTTTTGGATTTGGATTTTGATTTTGATTTAGATTTAGGTTCATATTCGGGATTATCATCTCCTGACGACGAACCTGAAATTAATAGTTAACAAATCATTTATTATAGGAAATAACTCGAAAAGGAGAGTAGGAAAAAAATTGACGTGTTAATATTCTCTCACTAAAGTTTCAAAGTGAATAGTTTACCTTGTGTATCACTTTCTTGGCATTCAACGTCCAAGCTACTCCCATCCTTAAAACCACAAACTTCACCAATGCAATCTCCACACTGCGGCTCAGACCAATACAGTGCAACAGACATATCGGACTGATCTGGATAGGAGTAAAGTTCTATGGGTGCTGAAA
Source organism: Rhodiola chrysanthemifolia (assembly GCA_033675395.1). Taxonomy (NCBI): domain Eukaryota; kingdom Viridiplantae; phylum Streptophyta; class Magnoliopsida; order Saxifragales; family Crassulaceae; genus Rhodiola; species Rhodiola chrysanthemifolia. The sequence goes on from CM066207.1 coordinate 18,952,049, forward strand.
AATATGACTTTACGACGGTGCAGTTGTCACTGACTGTAGGATCGGGGTAATCGTAAAGTTGCACGATAACTGAATAATCTTCATCGCTCATGCAAGTCACTAATTGGTTGGCGGCGAATGAGTTTAATCCGCTAACTACCATTTGTGAACAGTTGAAATAAGTGTAGGTTGTAGGCACTAAAAATGAGAAGGGTGAAGTAGAGAGATCCAAGTCAAGAAACCGTTGAGGGAAGCATCCGTTAGGATCGGTCACAGTGACCTTTTGTAAAAAGTAGTCGATGGTGTCTATGGCGAAGGAGCTCGTGTTTGGTAAATGAAGTAGGGAGTTTTTATGGTCGGTGCTGCACGATAGAGTGAAATCTGAGCTGTATCCGCATCGGACGTTGGATTGGTATTGAGGAAGTCGGAAGGGGAAGCTGACGGAAAAAGGGGCAGAGGAATTGCATGAAGGGGTTGTGCAATTTTCCATGGATATTGAAACTTTTAGGAGGTTGAAGAAGATGAGAGAGAAGAAGAAGATGATCATGGAACTAGCAGCCATCGTCGTCATCGATCATTTGCTGGCGTTAGATTAGGTTAATACGATTGACATTTATAGAGATTGTAGTTTGACCTAGCAACATTCATGGGTGGCGATGTAGTTGAGAATTGAGATCCAAATAATGATAAATCTACCATGTGCAACTGATCAACGAGCGAATAAGAAAACGAAAAAGATTATTTATTGATCATGTAGAGCCTGCTTTGAAATAATGAGTTTAATCATGATGCAGTCTCACAAACCCTAATAAAATGGTTTTGTTATGAGCCGTAATTAATTGTTCAATGACCTTTTTAGTTCTCGTGTGTTTTCAACTGATATTGAGTATTGTCGTGTTTATTAAAATGCATAAGCAAGTCTTTTTTTTTTTTTTTTTTTTGATAGAGCATAAGCAAGTCATTTGGTTATACATGTATAGCACCACCAAAGTAACCAAAAGTTTTGATCATGTCAGTATATATATAGTCCTGTGTTTGATGTTGTATCCACGTGGAAATTAGAGCAAGCAGAAACTGAATGTGATGTGAATTATTGATCACGTGCTTCTTCAACGGCCTTTCACGTCTCTCAGTTGACGTAGGATTTCATTCTTTAATTAAGTTATTGATATGGAATGAATCAACTTGTTAACAATCAAATTTGTTTATTGGTTAAGAGAGGCGTATCCTAGAACCAACCAACTAGGGTTTAGGGTGACAACCTGGAATTTGGCTTGGCGTGACGAGATCTAATAATATATTTAAAGTCAAAGTCTTTAAACAATAATATCCCTTTATTTATGCTTATATTTAGTTAATGAGAAAAATGATCTCGTGTAAAGTGCATTTTTTGTTGTTGTAAAAACTACAAACCAATTACAATCCTTGATTTGGTCATTTGGGCGGAAAAATTAAATTACATTTATGGTTAATTTTTCGGTGACGAATTATAAATTATTCGCGACGAACTATATCATATTTTTGATATCTCGGCGACAAATTATAATTTCATTTTGAAAAACTTTACATATGTACTAAAAATATGTTTTGTACCTGATCTTTACTCTAATTAATGACAACTTATAACCAATAACAAACATATTTGAGGTGAAGAAATGACAAGGATGAGCGAGAGATAAAATTCAAAGAAACATCACAGGGTCGATTGATCAGGTGATTAGGCACCCTTGCGACACACGGGACATGTGGTCCTAATTTTCAGCCACTCGTTGTGACGCATGCAGTTGGAGTGAAAATAGTGATTGCAATCCTGAATGATTGTTAGCCTGTCGCCAGGCTTGACAAACATATTGCACAAACATCACAGGGTTGACATTTGGATCAAGTAGCACATCTCCTTCGCTCATTACAAGCATTGATTTTGACTATATAGCCGGTTTGCTAAGGCCTGTTGTTGTAGTAGTAGTACTACTTGATTCATTATTGGACACTGTCTGGAGACTATTATCTCTCCACGTCAAATGTATAGTTTGGATTTGCCAAGGGTTGGAGATTTGATCAAAAACCTAAAATATATGAATTTATGTTGGGAATTTATAATGTATTCGAAGTCAGCGTATATATCTGCGAGACACAGTCTCTTATTCTCTCTATCTAGGAGAACAAATTAAAAGGAAGGACTACGTCATTCTAGTACAGCTGTACAATATAATCTTAATATAGAATAGCAAAACCAAGAAGACGGGCAAGTATATATTGAAAATGAAAAAACCATTACGTACATTAACCCTATTTTCCTGCACTTAAATCTGGCACTCTACGAATCGAACCAAACTAAATCCTTACCCAATTACTGGGAATCCGAATCCAACTCTCACCTTCTTGTTGTTTGGGTTTATGAGTCCATAGTCACAGTGCGCAGTTTAATTTGGCTCGAACCATATTGTTAATTACTTATTAACATAAGTGTGGGAGCAAGCTAGCTAGTGACACAAGTAATGATTAGAGTGCAGTTAGGTAAATCCTTATATCCCAAGTTTGAAGCTCCATGACTATGTAATTTATTCCGCTTGGGCATGCAGTGCAGCTGTAGAAGCTTTATCATAGAATTTGGGATGACGGACGAGTAACTTAAAAAAAATGGATAACACAAGATATATAAAAGGAGGGATACTGAAAAGAACGAAGGGGGGATGTAGCTCAGATGGTAGAGCGCTCGCTTAGCATGCGAGAGGTACGGGGATCGATACCCCGCATCTCCAATTTTGTTTTCTCTTCTGTTTACCGGACAACTGATCGCGGGTCATTTATAGGCCAAACAACGCATAACTACGGCCCAATATATATTTCGTATATGACCCACTAAAACCTCAAGTGATTTTGAATTTGAGACCAGCATCTGACATGTCATATAACTTCTTTTTCTTTTTTTTGAATCATATAACTTGGTCACTTAATGTTTTTCTGTCATTGTTAACAAAGCAACAAATATTAAATTATTGAGCATAATAAGTAAACTGACAAAAGATAAGTAAACGTTTCTTTAATTTACTTTTCTTCAAAATAAAGAATCTATGTTGTTTCTAGATACATTTATGCTCAAACGTTTTGTTACTTGACCTATTCAAATTTTTTTGCCTTTGAGACTGCAAAAAATAATGCGTGTGTTGTGGCGTTTCTAGATCAGTGATTTTCGCATATGTTATATATAAATATCTATTTGTAACTTACACTATTACAAGATTGACGTGTGTACGCGGAGGTTTTTTTTTTTTTTACAATATTTATTAGTGTTTTAGGTTGCGCTGCATTGTATTGTATATAATGTTTGTGCAGCGGTTCGTTTGAAACGGTGCATAGCATAAGCGGGTATTTTGGAAGATAAATTGACAAATTACTTAGATTGTGAAATTTGAACAAATTGGAAAATTTTGCCTATTCATGGAGACTTTTGATTGAAACTGAGAAGATGAAAAGCTATGACTTCCTAATGACTACTTTTAATTGAAACTGAAATAGAATTCATTGTACCTAATTTCTTCACTAGATTTACAGCATCTAATGTGTTCACACCAAGTGTGGTTTGTTGATTTGATTATCCAATTAATTACATGACTAGTTACTACAATGGAGTCAACATAATGGACTTTTTTTTTGTTGATAGAAAACATAATGGACTTGGTACACTCTATCTATTCTTTAATATGTCTTCATATATTGAAAATCAACACCCACATGGCTCATGTGGGGCCTCATATCAAATTGTCACGATCATGCACTCATTTGATCGTAACATTCTCATGATTATATTTGTAAATGTGAGTCGGTGATCATGGCTAACAACCGAAGTGGAGCTGGGCCGGACACGGCGGAGCAAGGTGGCCGGAATCAATGCCTGAAGGTGGCTACTCAACCAGCATGAATAAAGTTGAAGATCTGAAGTGAAACGCAGCGTTTGAAGAGTGGCAGTTAATTCTGTTACGTCCAACGGCTAGTGAAGATTCTGCAAAGACTGAAACTTTAGGGGCTGCATTGTATTTAGATAGAACTTGTAGGACTGATGTGTGAAGCGCCTAAAACGTGTATATGAACTCAAAACCCAGAATTGGGATTTAGGGTTCTAACGATAGCGAGAGAGAGCTGATAGCGTAGTTAGCGATTGAAGGCGAGATACTGAAATTGCTTGAAGCTAGAGGTTCGTCCGTGATCGTGGAAGGCTCCGGTTGTTCAATTACATCAATAAAGGTCGTCTTGGTTGCTGAAGTAGGGACACCCGGTCCTGAACCAGGATAAATCTGATTGTTCGTTTTTGTTTTTGTTGTTCAATTGCGTTGCTGCATCGATTCCGCATCCTTACAATATTTGTACAAAATAAAAGCTAGATCTTCCAAAACTACTTACGTACAAACCCTACTTTATATTATGGTACCGTACGTGTCTAACTAAATACAATTACTATAAGAGGAAATATTTTGAAGAAAACTTTTGTTTCGAACGGATAAGTGAATAATCGATTCGAGTCGTTATAAATTTTGTCTGTCTTTCAAATTCAAACTTTATAATGCCACTAACGCCCTCTTAAGTCGTCGCAACATATAATTCATCTAAAAAACTTGATATATTTTTGTGACAAGATAATTAATAAATCAATTTATTAAATTTACACGCACAATATACTACGAAACGAGTAACGAGGTGAGATAAACATCTAGAGGATTGGGATGTTACAACTTTTTCATCTTGTTGACATTAATATTGTCTTTAGAGTAGAAAAGAATAACACTGTACAGCTGGTGGACAAAAATTTCTCACCGTTGATTACGGTCGTTGTTATGAACTTTACTACATTTTATTAAAAAAAAGTGACCGTATACGTTAAGGGTATTTAATTTTATTAATTAATCTATATTATATGTCATGATAAACGAATTTGGATCCGATGTTGCGCAACCAAATTAATGATGCGAGTACGAAAAAAAACAACATGGTTTTTTGTATGTTTAAATATTATAATAGACAAAACAAAATGACGTTATTTTTCTTAAAACGAACTCGTTTTCGTGCTCGCAAATTCAATTTCGTGTAACTATATATATACTAGGAGTTGTCACATTCTGATCTATCTTTTCAACATTTTTGTGTCGTTTATTCTTCATAATATTCTTAAATAGAAGACCACTCCTAGTGTCTCCCTGTGACCCTTCAAATGTAAACAAATCATGATAAAAAAAGGAGGTCTCTCTATAAATTAACATTTATAGATAGAATGATACCCAACTTCATCTAACCTCACACATGCATTAGTTAAAGCTATAAAACAAGCATAGTGGTGATAGTGGGTGAGATCTGATTTAAGTTTCTGTCTCCCTACTCCTCAACTTTCTTCTAGCTACTCTTAATAAGTAGAGCTGTGGAGAGAAAGAGAGATCTCTAGAGAGTTTCAAATGGGGAATTGCATGGAGACATGCTTGTTAAGACAAGCTCAAGATGAGCTCCATGGAGAGATGGAGATCCCAAAGACATGGCCTAATAAGCAAAGGCAAGAAGAAGCTGATGAGGATCAAGAAGAGGTGCAAATTAATGGTAAGGAGCTGGGTGAGATTGGAAATAGAGATGGAGGGATAGTGAGAGTGAAAATTGTGCTGACAAAGGAAGAGCTACAATGGCTAATGATGCAGCTGAAAAGTGATGGAGAGATGAGGCTTGAAAATATGTTGGAAGAGATTGAAAGAGGGAGAAAGAAAGTGGTTTGTGATATTGGTGGGTGGAAGCCATCTCTGGAGAGTATCATGGAGACGCCGGAGTTCCTTGAGATGGATCGGTCGATGAGACTGTGATTTATTTCCTTTTATGTTTGTGGTTTTGATTTCTTTTCTTGGTTTAGATCTCTGATCAGTTTTGTAACTTTTTGAAGTGATGATTCCAGTACCTGTATGATACATAATGAATCTTGACTTTTGATAATTGAATGTGTATAGTTACTTTTTGCTGATTGGTTTTTGTGGTGGACAAAAGCATATGTTGCCTAGCTAGATGTCAACTTGTGATCATATTTTTGTATGAATTAAAGCCAAAGAAAGTTTGTCGGTTTAGTTGGATGGTGATGTTGTATAGCTAGGGAGGCTGAAGAAATCAATAAGTACATGTTTTTTTGGAGAGTGTTTTTATAGGGCCTGTTTTACCATTCCAAAGGAGAGTCCTTCCGAACAAATACCTAACAACTTTGGGAAGAAGAAAACTATGAAGCTGTGTATTGTGTCTCAGAGTTACTTGTGGCTTTTAATTAAGGTGTTATGAACCACAACATTATTTTAGGACTAGATGTCCCTTGAGTACTGAAATGTTCATATTTTATTATCCGTTTACACAAGCCTAAACAGCGAAAGAAAGACTAGTGTACGGCCAGGGGTCACACTCACCAGGTCAAAAGCTGCAACATCTTCTAGCTTAAATTTCCTCCCACCTCCATACTTGGCCAGAAACAGGTGGGCAGCTTCACTTTTGGTCATCCTCACTGTTTCTGAGACTTTTTTCTTTGCAGCAGGAGCAGACAAGCATATAGAATGTGCAAGCTGCTGGTAACCGGTCAGGTCTCTCTTTGGATATCTATGCGTGTACTTGGGTCTGCTCCATGCCCTGACTAGGTGAGATGCAGAGATGAAATTGCAAGGAACTGTGTAGTAATTAAGAAACTCCATCAGTCTTCAATAACAGATGAAATAGCTGAAAAAGGTAGGTACTAAAGTAAACTGAGGGACATAAGCAGGCCGTTTTATATAAGCTTAATTAGTAGTATAAATAGGACATAGATTCAAAAACAAAAAAAATTAATGAGCTATACAATTTAACGAACGGAATAAATATAAAACAGAAGCAGATGAACGTGTGTGATTTGGTGCGAAAGAGTTGTCGTGGAATCCTAAACATATGCTGTTAATAGAATCAGATGAAATTATCAGGAAGAAACAAAGGACAACAGATAATGTATGCCCAATTCTTAAGCTCGGAGTAGCAGGTCCGATCACCCAATTCACCACAATACGGAACAACTTTTTAGTTTGGAAAAGGTCGGATCTTTGTGCAACTTTGATTTTTGCATCCGGAGGAATTTCCGAAATAGGAAGTGAGGAGGATGCAGTGACGCAGCAGCGTGTGATTGATGCAAGGGCGTGAAATATAAGTCGCAATGTGCGATGTACTGAGTGTGGAAGTCAATCTATTTGAAGATTCACAAGCTACGAAAGTTGATTCGTGATGAGATTCGCTCTGGTAAATCTGACCAAGAAATATTTAAGAAGATGAATATGGGGAGACAGTTCTCTATGCTCCAAAATTAGACATGCAAACGGTAGCATCCTTTAATTTGTCTTATGTGCAGCCCAGTCATTAGATTATGCCACTTAGAATTTGAATTGTTTTTTTTTCCTTAAAAAAAATCAAAATTCGTAACACATAAAAACAAGATTCGTGACAAAATTCGTACTCAAAATTAAAATTTGTAGTTTTTACTAATCAACATTGGTTTTAGATTCATGATAAAAATCGTAGTTAATAAATTAAAATTCGTAGCTCTTGTTGAACAACGTTTGTCTCGGATTCATGATAAAATTCGTAGTTACTAAAGCCAAAATTTGTAGCATATGTGGTCTTCACAAATTTTGTTCGTTATTGTTACAAATTTTGGATATCGGTAATTGTGATCAAAATTCGTAGCAGTCACTGTGATCAAAATTCGTAACATAGAGAATCACTATGATAAAATTCGTAGTTAATAAAGCCAACATTCGTATCATATTTGTCACTAATTATGCATTGCGTAATTCGTAGCTTCTGAATTTATGATAAAATTCGTAGTTAGTAAAGCAAAATTCGTAACTTTTGGAACGGTGGTCACATTGGGACCTGATGTTTTAGGAATATTATTCTTTTCCCCTGGGTATGAAGTTGTTGCAGTAAATGGATCAGAAACACTTCTTTTGGAACGGTGGTCACATTGGGACCTAATCGTAACACTTCTCCTCATTTCTCTTGAATTCTTCTCTTCTTGGATTGGGCTCCTCATTCTTGGATCATCTTCTTTTGGACTCATATTTGGATTAGACTAGGCATTAGTATTTGGACCTTTAATCACCCGGCGAGTCCATTAGTTCCTTTGTACACCATTGAGGAGTCGGTCGATTCATGCTAGCTTTGCCTAATTTCTGGTAATTCACTCATTTTATTTCAGATTTTTTAATATGTTAGGGTTTCAATTGGTTTCTGATTGCTTTCTCTTCCTTTGTTGACAAACACAAAAGGAGAATTTTACTGAACGAAACTCTTACAAAGGAAAACCTCACTAAGACTCGCTAACTTGTGGTGGAGATCACTCTTTGAACTTGAGTGCTTCACATCTAAACTCACACCCCTATTTATACTAGTTTACATAGGAAATGAAAGGCTAGGATCACTTTGATCCAATGACCAAAAATAGTGTCTCTAGAAAAGTCTACACATGTCTCCTTTCTTCTACCCGATCTACACTTCTCCTCATTTCTCTAGAATTCTCCTCTTCTTAGATTGGGCTCCTCACTCTTGGATAATCTTCTTTTAGACTCATAGTTGGATTAGACTAGGCAATAGTATTTGGGCCCGGCCAGTCCAATGGTTCCTTTGTACACGATCCAAGAATCAGTCGCTTCATGCTGCAAACTCTGTTCAAATTTCTGGTAATTCACTAATTTTATTTCAGATTTTTAAAGATGTTACTTGGTTAGGGTTTCAATCGGTTTCTTATTGCTTGCTTTCTCTTCCTTTGTATCAATTTGAAATTTGTTGAGGATCTTATTGACTGTGCCTTGAGGTTTATCAACTGGGTTCTGATTTTATGGTACAATGTGTTTTCTGGGTATGGTTGATAGATAATGATGCATTTGAATGTGTTTCTTGAATTTGAATAATAGGTTGGGGTAACCATTGATGCATTGAGTTTTTAATATGTTACTTGGTTAGAGGCCGGTTTCAATCAGGGTTTCTGATTGTTTGCTTTGTGAATATTTGTATCAATTTGAGATTTGACGACTAATTGACTGTGGCTTGAGGTTTATGATCAAATGGGTTTCTGATTTTAGGGATTTGGATTGTGTTTTCTGGGTATATATGGTTGAAAGAAAATGATGCATTTGAATGTGTTTCTTGAATTTGAATAGGTTGGGGTAAACATTTAGTTTCGAAAAGAAATTACCATGTAATAATCCCGGCTGACAGGGAGTGGAATAAGCCCTTGAATGAGAATGCTCTTTATGATCAGACTCATCTTTTGCATGGACTAATCCACTGTAATGGCTTTGGCCATTTGATCCGCATCAACGGAAAGGAGGCTGGCTCTAGTATTCTCTGTGGTCGCGAGATCATGGATCTTTGGGACCGCATATGCACAAGCCTTCAAGTCAGGTACTGATATCATCAGTGTCTCAACCTTTTTCATTCTGATGGAATTTTATAGCATTGAGTTTTACAGTTCTATGAGTTTTGCTTACTGCAGAAAAATTACAGTTGTAGATGCTTCGAAGAAAAGGGACATGTACACTCGGTTGCTCCATGGAATTGCATACGGGCATTCCTGGTTTGGGAGATGTTATTTGCGGAATTAGGTTAATTATTAGCTTTATTGATTGAGTAAAAATATTCACAAGAGTTTAGATGAGACTCATAAACCCTAGGTTCCCACCCAATCCGAATTACACGAATTAACCAAAGGAAACCAAATTACAGAGAACTGACACTTCCCAATGTGTAGACGAACCAAAGCCCTCTGTCCAAGCCGTGCAATCACCGCCGGAATCGCTCCGATGACCTTGCCCTGCACCAACTCGCCCGTCGGCTTCTCTTGGTCGTTGCTCGCACACGTATCACCAATCACTCGCGCTCAACCTCGAATCTCTCTCGGAAAGTCACTCGCTGACAAACTGCGCACTCGATCGAATCAGAATCGCTCTGGAATCAAAACCCCCAATTTCGGACTGAGGAACCGTAACTGGGTTTGAAGTTGGCTTTAAGGGAATGCAGCTCGAGTCCAAAACGCAGCCGTTCGGGAGTAACGAACATAACCGTCATTGGCGCGTCTCGCCCTTTAGTGGAACGCTGTCGTTTTCTTCGGAACTCAAACCCTCCTAACGGAACGATGACGTTTCTTCGAAGCTCAAAACTCCCGCTTCTCTAAACGACGCTGTTTGATCCTCAGTGCAAATATAACTCAGCTCAGTTTCAGTCCTTAACCAAAACCTGCATTGTTTGCACCAAAACAACACAAGCAAAGCACCAACTTCCCAGTATAAAAACTCATCTATCTAATCTCAACTTAGACATACTCAATCAACATGTTTGGATTATAATCTCAACAGGAGATGGGGTTACAGTTTTTTACCGTGGGAGCTTTGGGGTGACTGAGAATGAATATGATAGCGCAGTCGAGGTTCTGAGCTACATTCAGTTTGATAAAATACTAAATGACTTTTCTGAATGCGCCAAAATCAAGCATCTGATTCTGTACTATAAAAATTTGAGTGAAGATACATTGCTAACAATCAGATACCTGTTTAAATTCATGCTCATTCTCAAAGCTGCTGCTACTCAGGTGAATCAGTCACTATCTACTCATTTCGCTTCTTTCAGCAGATATTCAGGACAATCAGAGTCCACTGGTGCTAGGCCGAGGTTTAGTCATCTTGCTGCCATGGATGATCGAGGGCCAGCAATCAGGTTAGAACATACAGCGAAGGTTGTTGTCGATGCATTAAAACAAATGAAAGATGGGCTGTACTCTAATATGAAAAGACTGTACAAAAATGTTAGTGCTGCATAGTAAGTTTTTTGTCAAGGAGTGGCCAGTTCACTACACCAGAATGCCTATTATGCGACTCGTTTTGCTGTAGTCGTATATGTCGAAGTCGCATATGTTTGGTTATACGATAGTATTTTTTAGTGAGTGTCGTATAAGACACTCATACGCGACATCCTCAATGCGACAAAGCATTCACTGTCGTATACGGTCCCCTATGCGACAACAACGTAAACGACAGCATAAAATGTGTCGCGTAAGTTGGCATATGCGACATCATGTTAAGAAACACAACAAAGGATGTCCCTTAAGTTATCATAAGTGACATCATGTTAAGAGACACAACAAATGATGTCCCTTAAATTGAAGAGACACAACAAATGATGTCCCTTAAATTGAAGAGACACTCTACTTTTTTTTTGAATAATTAATAAAGTTTCCCCCTCAAATTTTATCAGATTCCCCCAAACCAAATTGCCTTTTATTTTATTTTTTAAATAAAATAAAAAACGTTGTTGTTGAAAATGTGGCCCTAGGGGAGGCACGTTGTTTCAATTTCAATTTTTAATTTCATACCAAAAAAAGCGCCACTAACTTTGCACATGTTTTATCAAAAAAAAAAAAAAAAACTTTGCACATGTGTACACTAAGTTTTTTTTTTTGCTAACGATGTGTACACTTAAGTTTGAATAAAGTTAAAAAGTTTAAAAAAATACACGTGTAATGTAAGACTTGGAATTCAATCTTATGCAAAGGTTAGGGTTTCTTCGCTTCACACCTAACCTACCTCGTGCAGCCGTGTCGCTCACCAGTTCTCGCCACTTCTCTCCCTCACCTAAACTGCACACTTCCACCACCACATCGCTCGTCATCAGTCCGTCGTCCGCCACCGAAATTGTAGAATTCGGAGAAAGTTGTAAAGGCCTGCAAAACCGAAGTCGGCGCAACAAAAAAGCTGAGTCTAGTCCCTTTAGCACCACCAGCCCAACAGACTACTCCCGTCCCAGCCACACCACCACTGAACCCCTGCGAAATAGTCCCAGCCACACCACCAGCCCAACAGACTACGCCCGCAAAACTCATGTCCCGTCAGTAGCCCCTCCACCACCAGCACAACGGCCTATTCCCGTCACTCCAATGAATCCTCCATGCCTGGAATGACTGGATATGAGCTCTGAAGAAGATTCAAGTAAGCACTTAAGCACCAATGTAAGCCTTATTTTGAGCCTCAAGTATTCTAAACGTTGTGAAACTTAGGATTTTTTAATTTCGTATTTTCTGAAACTGCTGTCCTTTTTGCAGGATGTTTAACTGAGTAATTTGCTTCTGATTTAAGCAGGAGGCATCAACTTTGAGGGAGATTGCAGTGGTGATTATGTCCTGAGAAAATTGTGACTATTGATAGGTAAAGACTTGAATTTTGCAGTTGAATTTGATGCAAAGGCTTTGATTTGGGCTTTACTTGTTTGGATTCTGGATTAAACTTTGCAGTTGAATTCTATGCAAATGCGTTGATATGTTGCATTTACTTGTTCAGGAATTTGGATTGAACTCTATAATTGAATTTGATGCAAAAGTGTTTATGTTAGCTTTAATTATTTTGGTTTCATTTGCAGAGTTTGCACAGATGAAGGTCAAGGAAGGCGTTGTTTTTCACGTCAAAGACTGGTTCTACCAGAGACTTCTCCAAGTAATAGACTTCTCCGTAAATGCATCCACGTTTTTTGTTTAATTTTTTTTGTATAACACTTTAGTAAGAATGAAATATGTATCCTCTTGGAGTATGAACTAATCTTGAAGTGCATCATTATTGATCTCATGGTTTTGGAGGCTCCAGTGGTGTAAGTTTCTTCAGCTTAACCCTCCCAGGGCTATAGATACTTAGCCTTTCTGGCTTAGGTTCTAGCATTGCATTTGAGCGACTACACTACATGTATGGCTTTGGTTTTCAATTCATTTGTTTGTTGTTTTCATTGTAGTTTGTACTTTTGTGTGAAGGAAGAATGATTCAAAAGGTTCGTGAATTGTAGAGTAACAAGAGGAGCAAGATTGGCTTGGATCCTTTACTCATGGACACTAAGAGGTGCATTTGTAAGTCTTCACCTCCAAGAACTGGGACAAGAGTGAGTGCTCAAGTGCAAGTGGACAAATAGAAGAGTTAATGCACTGAAGAAATGCTGGCGATGAAAACATATTATGCTCTTGTATAATTGGAACACTTTTTGAATATCGTAGTAGTTATGTACTACGACATTGAAACATATTACAGATTGTATTGTTCTTTTTCAATTGGAATGAAAATTGAATTTCAGATTTCTTTATGTGTGATATTGTTTTATTAATAATAAATGTATAATTATTAATCTACTAACATTTTTAAAAAAATCTTATGTGACAGTAGATACAATTAAGGGACAGCTTGAAGTACTGTCCCGTTAGATTAATCTTACCCGACTGTGCTTCAATTTACTGTCGCATCTGACTTATGCGACTCGCCTTATGCGACAGCCAGACAGTCGCATAAACCTTATGCGACTCTATTTCCACTTAGCCTACTGAAATTCATGAAGTCGCATAATGAGCATTCTGGCGTAGTGGTTAAGGACGATGATGGTGATCAGTTTCTCAGATTCATCTGCCAAGTGAAGTCGTCATGTGTAGGAGATTGCGAGGATGAGCCGTCAAGGACATTGCAGCAGACAGGTGAGGTGGTGGTGGTGATCCCACCTTCCTCCACCATCGGTCATTTGAAACGGGCTGCACAGATGGAAATAAGGGATACATATTGGTGTTTAGAACAATTTGTTGTAACTGAGATTATCGGAGGGATGGAAAACATGAAAGAAGACGAGGAAATCACATCTGGGGCAGCTGAATCATCCTCGCAGGTAGTTGTACAAGGGGATGGAGCTGATTAGGCACATGATTTGACATATCAAGCCGGCTCGGAAAAATGGACTGTAAAATGCAAGTGCGGAGCTGTAGATGATGATGGGGGGCATATGATAGAATGTGAAAAATGCAAGGTATGGAAGCACACATATTGTCGTAGGATCGATAACCCACGGAAGTTCCTCTGCGATGAATGCAGTCCACCCAATAATGAGCTTGATCTTGAATTGGAACTTAACGATATGTTGCCGCTACATCCGAGCAAAAATATCACAATGTGTCTTGTTGTGTCTTGTGTGGTATATGACAGCACCCACATTGTATTGATTCTGATGGCACTGAGCAGCTGTTCACCTGCGATGAATGCTCCAGACTACTGGGAAGATGAAGATTTCGATAATATGACTTTCAACCCCTGGCCCCAAAATACGGGACTGTATCAGTGAGATTTTGAGGAACATTGTTTCCAGCAACTTATGGATCTCTCTGCTCCCATAGTCATAATTCTTAGAAGTTAGAACCTCATATAGTTGCATCATTATCACAACTTTGGGAAGAAGAAAACTATGAAGCTGTATTGTGTCTCAGAGTTACTTGTGGCTTTTAAGGTGTTATGAACCACAACATTATTTTAGGACTAGATGTCTCTTGAGTACTGAAATGTTCATATTTTATTATCCATTTACACAAGCCTAAACAGCGAAAGAAAAGAAAGACTAGTGTACGGCCAGGGGTCACACTCACCAGGTCAAAAGCTGCAACATCTTCTAGCTTAAATTTCCTCCCACCTCCATACTTGGCCAGAAACAGGTGGGCAGCTTCACTTTTGGTCATCCTCACTGTTTCTGAGACTTTTTTCTTTGCAGCAGGAGCAGACAAGCATATAGAATGTGCAAGCTGCTGGTAACCGGTCAGGTCTCTCTTTGGATATCTATGCGTGTACTTGGGTCTGCTCCATGCCCTGACTAGGTGAGATGCAGAGATGAAATTGCAAGGAACTGTGTAGTAATTAAGAAACTCCATCAGTCTTCAATAACAGATGAAATAGCTGAAAAAGGTAGGTACTAAAGTTAACTGCGGGACATAAGGCCGTTTTATATAAGCTTAATTAGTAGTATAAATAGGACATAGATTCAAAAACAAAAAAAATTAATGAGCTATACAATTTAATGAACGGAATAAATATAAAACAGAAGCAGATGAACGTGTGTGATTTGGTGCGAAAGAGTTGTCGTGGAATCCTAAACATATGCTGTTAATAGAATCATATGAAATTATCAGGAAGAAACAAAGGACAACAGATAATGTATGCCCAATTCTTAAGCTAAGCATCAGCATCTTCTGTTTCCAAACAAACTTGAATAGGTCAACATTCACAAAGTTACAGGATGTCGAAAGTCACATGGCCATTGCGTTCGGTTCCACATTTTTTTTTATCATCATAATAGATTCAGCTACACAAGGAGATAAGGGACATAAAGAACAACTACTGTTCTGATAGGTTAACGATAATACCTTTCGATGAGTTTGTCATCCAACTCCTTATCATAACCATTGATAATGGTTCATCAATCTTACGCGCTTAACTTTTATTATCATCAGCAACTTCAGGGTTTGGCTGCATCTTTATAGTTGAGCAGTTCTTGAGAAGTTTCTTATCACACTCCTTGATACTCATCCAGCTTTGACTTTAGCATTGAAGGAGATTCTTCAATGTTCAAAGCTAGAACAAGCTCGGAACTGAATTAAGGAGATGCCTTCTTCCCTTAAGCCTTGGAGCCTGAAAAAAAAGTGAGACACATTCTTTCGAGGAAAAAATCGACTCCGGTTAAACTTCAGAACGCTTGATTTGATACAAGATACCCCCATTTGGATTTCAAAAATGCTTACTATATTAGTACCAATACATCAATATGAAGCATTCAGTAAATGAAATGACAGGCTGGCTCAACCTGCAATTTAAAGGGCTGATCTAGCAGTTCCGTTAAGTCAGGGCCATGGCCAATGAATTATCACTGTGGACTGCAGTCCAAATCTGCACACACGTACTAACATATTAGTGCCTTAACAAAAGATTTCACATTCATTTAAGTGATTCATCTGGGTAAACCCAGGGATCACAAATTGATCTCTTGGAAGGTTCAAAGAAAGGTAATAAAGAAAATTTTAGATCTCAAACAGATTTCTATGTCACCAAATAACTCTTCAGTCTTCATTTTTGTTGGGTAAGAAAGCTAATTCTCCAATAACTATATTAAAAAAAACAGAGTTATAAGAAAGATATTGGAAGAAATGGAAAATGAGCAACTCTGGCAAACAAATAAAAATAAATGTATGTTAAGAGGAAGGCAAACGATACATGAAGCTAACATTGTTTTCAACCAGACTTTACCTCGTATATGCATCACCAGCTGAAAAAAGCAGATTGGATAATGGATACCCATGCTTCATTTCATCGAAAATGAATCACAGAGTGACTGGTTCTTGTCATTTTTTAAAATCGACCAATTGTATGTCAACATCATCAGGTTACCAGATGCATAGAATAGCTTCAGCAAACACATCAGAAGCAATGGCAACTAAAAATTCAGTAGTTAAAAATTGCTTACATGTGAAATTTTGTTTCTGATTCCGATGAGTCTTTCCAGGCATCAGCATGTACTGAGTGCCCTTTTTTCTGCAAGGGAGAAACTTCTTACGAAATGCACTTGCACATCAGATGGTACAATACTTACCAAGTTTCTGCATACTAGTAGCAAATAAATTATCTTGAAGGGAAAACTGCATCCCCTTAACATGTGACCGCAGTCCAATGGAAAGCTGAGGTGCATAGCCTTCATTACCCAGCTCTAGCATTATATGTCTAAGTACTAAGTAGATCTGTTCGGACTCTGGGTGAGTCTTGTCATCAGCAACAAACATATGAGTAGTGTTACTGGATTCAAGCCAACTGTAACCAGGAACCTTCTGCACTCCTTGGTTCTTCATTAAGTCACGTATCTTGCGAACACTTTCCCACTGACCGGCATCAGCGTGAAGATTTGCCATTAACATATAGTACCCTGAATTTTGGGGATCCAAGTCTAATAAGCGCTTGGACGCAAGCACAGCTAGCTCGACATTATTGTGGACCCGGCAAGCACCAAGCAATGTTCCCCAGACACCTGCATCTGCGTTAAATGGCATACTTTTTATGACTTCCATTGCTTCTCTCAAGCGACCAGCCCGGCCAAATAAATCAACAATGCAGGCATAGTGCTCCATCCTGGCCTTGATGCCATGCTCCTGCATCATGCGGTTAAAGTAATGTATCCCTTCATCGATTTGGCCAGCATGGCCGCATGCAGAAATGATCGCCAGGAAGGTCACATGGTCAGGCTGAAATCCGGATTTAACCATTTCATTGAACAGATATAGGCAATCCGTAAGACAGCCATGATTACCATAAGCAGCGATGATACTATTCCACGTAACTTCGTTTTTCTCTTGCATCATCTCAAAAACCTGATGTGCAAGAGACAACTTACCACATTTGGCATACACGTCTATCAATGCACTGGCAGCGAAAAGATCAAAATGCACTAAACCCTTTACCATGAAAGCATGGATTTCTTTCGCTAGATGCAAAGCAGGTAGAGTTGCACACGCCGAAAGAGCAGCTGATATACTTACACAGTCATACCGTGTATCCTCTTTCCTCATCTGACGAAAGAGCTCTATTGCCTCTTCCGGCTGACCGTTTTGGGAACAGTTTGCTATCATTGCATTCCAAGATACAGCATCTTTATGAGGCGTTTGCGTAAAAAGTTTACTAGCTAAATCCAGTCTACCACATTTTGCATACATATCCATGATAGCACAACTTACATAACATTTGCTCTCATATCCATTCTTGAGAATGTAATTGTGAAGTTCCTTACCCATTTTCAGAGCAACCATGCCGCCACAGGCAGGTAATATACTTGCCAATGTCACTGAATTAGGTTTAATATGACCTTGCAACACGAGACGGAAGTTATCAATTGCATCACTAAACCTTCCGCTCAGCACATTTCCGGATATCATAGTTGTGCAAACTACAACATCAATCTTGGTACTCTGCTGAAATATTTTGCTAGCATTTTCTACATCTTTGCACTTACAGTAAATATCAATAAGCGCACTTTGTATAAAAGCATCCAATGACCCTGTATGTCTAATAACATAACCTTGAACTTCCTTAGCATGGTTAAGATTCGACACTTCGCAAATGGATGGAAGAAAACTTGCAAAAGTAATCGAGTCAGGTTTCATCCCCAAGGCTATCATCTTCCGAAACAAATGTGAAGCTTCATCCATAAGACCATTTTGCACATACCCTGAAATCATTGCATTCCAAGAAACCAAATCAGAGTTTGTTCCCACCTCAAATAACCTACGAGCATCAGACAAGCGCTTGCATTTTGCGTACATTGCCAATAGTGTATTCGCCACAGACGAGTCCTTCTCAAACCCATACTTCAAAACGAGGCCATGAAATTTCATACCAAAGTCCATTGCTACTTTGGCGCAGCAGACCGACAACATACAAGTGAACGTCACGGAATTGGGCTTAACTCCAGAATCACACATTTCATCATACACCCCGATCGCATCATCATAATCTTCCATTTTAGAATACCCATTAAGCATGACATTCCATAACACAGCATCTCTCTCATGCATTTCAACAAACAGCTTCCTAGCGTTATCTATACAGCCATTTTCCGCAAAAAACTTCACCAAAGCACTCCCAACATAAACATCCATCACAAAACCAGAATCCAAAATCATCTCATGCACCAACTTCCCCAAGCTCAAACTCCTCAAACCACCACACGCTTTAATCACATAAGGAAAAGTATACTTATCCGGAGAAGCTCCAAAGCTCAACATCTTCAAAAACAACACCAATGCAAACTCAAACAAACCCGCAGCCGTCAACCCTCTGATCATCCAATTCCAACACAATGCGTACGACAAATCGACCTTATAAAACATCGTTTTCGCGTCCGACAATCTCTCGCATAGCACATACATTCCCAGTATCTTCGGACCCAGCTTCGGATTCATCCAAACGCCATTCACAATCGCCTGCGCGTGCACTTCTCGGCCTTTTCCGAGATTTTTCGGGTGAGAATATTTCTGCAAAACGGACGCGAATTGGCCTACGAGAGCCTCCTCGGTATCTACCGACCATCCCCCAACTTGCGTGCTTACAGATCGCTCGATTCTCTGGTCAAAGTGGAATGACGAGCGGGAATGAGATCGAACCACGCGAGAAAGATTCGAGCTTTTAGCAGCGGAAATCATCTTCATTCATTCTTTCGATATCTCTGGCTTGGCTGTTCGTTGCGACAGTGAAGAAGCACGATAAGAATATGCACCCGACCACACTTGATTATAAAAAAATTAGGGCTTGAAATTTTGAATTACCAAATCGGGAGGAACGTCTTCGTACTTTTCTTCATGGCTGGAGCACGAGCAGTAGCGCAAACGATGAAGCGTGTTCCGCGCATTAAGTTTCCTCAGCGACATTCCAATCCTTCCGGTAGGTCCCGCAACTATGTTGCTTGTCGTGTCGTGTTAAGTTACTGATGTGAAGCTGTCATACTATTTTTGGTCGATTGGATTTTCAGATTCGGCGGCCGGTGAAACGAATGAGCATCAGAAAATTTTCTACCCTGATTTGGGGAAATCGACAGTAGTGAGTTGGGGAGGGAAAGTGTCTCTTCAGCCAAAGCGGACGCCAATGTCTGCCGAGGAGATGGAGGCTATTCTGGTACATGTGTTTCGCCAACTTCTGTTTGATGAATTTGATGTTATATGTCACGAGCTTGACAATGTAGCTCGTTAATCTGTTGAAGTGATATTATCTTGTTTGGAAATGCGGTTTAGTTTCGTGGCCAATTATACGTCTCTATTGGAGCGCAATGAAAATGTTCGGTCGATGAGTTTTATAGACAGGGCTGCTATTGCTAGTATTAACATTTTAATATCAATAAGTTAAAATGCTCGCTATAATGATGATCTTGTTGTATATGAAGAAAGGGACTGAATTAAATCAGATGCATTTTCTTGTAGCTCGGGTTGTTGATAACACGGTGACTATTTTTGGCGGTTGAGACTTCTGGGTCTATTCCGTGTAATTTGCTGGATAATCGTCAATGATATTCAACTCAATGGATGTATTTGTAAACTGCAACTCTACACGATATTTTAGGACTGAGTGAAACTGAAATGAGGTCTATTATCATTATTTTTTAACTTGTTCGGTTCTTGGTATTTTGCAGATGGGTGGCTGCTTCTGAAATTACAGCAAGGCCAGCATACCAGTTTTGCAGAATTCTCTCAGGAAAAGACGATAGCCAATTTTGCTACTGTCAGAATCAGACTTATTTTCAAGTTGTAGTCTAGTTTGTGGATCAAGAGCGACTTCTATAGACAGCATTTGCGGATCAAACTCTTCAATCGTAGACTTGTTGCAATCGAAATTGTCATCATGAATTCAATTGGCATCAGTTTAAGACTATTTCCGACAGTAGCTATTTACATTCTTTATCATTTCATTGGCGCATCAAAGTGAGCTTTTTTTTCTTCTAAATATTATCTTGAGGAATGACCAAATCAAGGCAGATGTCGCCAATATGTTCAGATTGAAAAGTATCCTGACGCGCTATGAGGAGATATCAGGTCAGCTTGTGAATTACAGGAAAACTGAATTATGCATGGGGAATAACGTCCAACCAGGTAAGGCTACACTTTTATGTTCTATATTGGGTGTCAAACTGGTGGATAAATTTGACAGATACCTTGGTCTCCCCATCTATTTTGGTAGAAGAAAAGTGGAATTGTTTAAATTCATTGAGAACAGAATATGGAAGAAGGTGCAGGGATGGAAGGAGAGGCTGCTATCATCAGCAGGTAAGGAAATTATGATCAAGTCCGTTATTCAAGCAATACCTATCTATGCTATGTCATGCTTTAAGCTCCCATCCACAATATGCAATAATTTATCTTCGATTGTGTCAAAGTATTTGTGGAATAATGCTAGAGACAAGCGATATATTTCTTGGATTAGTAAGCGGGATTTGTGTAAACCCAAAGAGGAAGGAGGGATGGGTTTCAAGCATTTGGATCTAGTTAATGATGCCCTCTTGATTAAACAAGCTACCAGAATTCTACAGTGTCCCGATTCTCTTATTAGTAGGGTTATCAAGGCAAGATATTTTCCGCATTCAGATTTGCTATCGGCGAATCTAGGGGCCAGGCCCTCTTGGGCATGGAGGAGCATTTTCAGCATATTGAAGTGGCTTTCCATTTGGTTCCAACCTGAACTAACAACTTATGGAGTTAACTGGCAGTTGCGGGAAGGTATGGAGTTGTCAGTTAGGAAAGTATATTCTGTTCTGCTAGAAAAAAGACAGCAGGAGGAGATAAATATTAGGGGAGACACATCAGATAAGTGCAAAATTAGAAACTTTTGGCGCAAAGTGTGGAGGATTAAAGCCCAGGAAAAAGTGAAAATTTTTATCTGGTGTTTGTTTAAAAATGCTTTACCGTCAGCTATGAACCTGTTTCGCAGAGGTTGTGAGGTTGATACTAAATGCATTAGATGTGGTTACAAGTTTGAGACAACTACTCACATTTTCTTGGAGTGCTGGTGGTCTGCAGTGTTTTGGAAACTACTGGGCAACACAGTGTCTCTGGAATTGGGATTCTCATCTATGGCGGACTGGGTATGGTATATTGTTCAAACTTTTGATGGGAAGATGGTGAGTCTCATTTTCTATGGTGCAAGATGGATTTGGTACTCTAGGAATTCCCTTTGGCATGATGGCAAAGACATGGAGATCTCTGAAGCGGTGTACAAGGTTAGAGCGCTGGTTAAGGAGTTTCTTAACCCCAAATATTGTTTTGTTATGAGCAGAGAGGAAGCAGCAAAGGCATGGTCCCCACCCGAGACAGGTTGCGTGAAGGTAAATTGTGATGGAGCGTGGGACTCATCGACAGGCACAGCAGGACTGGGATATTTGTGCAGAAATGACGCTGGACAAGTTCAGTTTGTCTATGCCAAACAAGTTACAGGTCTTACTAACACAGTAGAGGTGGAAGGGACATCCATTTATGCAGCTATGGTGGCAACAGAGGAACAAGGTATTTGTAATGCAACTTTTGTGACGGATAATGTGGAGGTTCTACAAGGCCTAATGTGCGGAAGCAGGAGTAAAATTGCAGAGTCGAAATGGTTTTCGGAGTGCAGGCGAATGCTCCAGAGCCATGAAAGTTGGAAGGTTGAGCATGTGTTCAGAGATGCTAACAAAGCAGCCGATTTTCTTGCAGCGAAAGCGCGTTTGGAAGGATGGAACTGATCTTCTACTTTGTCTATTCCTAAATGTATCTCACAAGTTGTATATGCTGACTTGGTTTCGTTTTGTTTGGTATGAATAAAATTTCCTTTCAAAAAAAAAATCACATACCTTTCTTCACCTTCCATTAGAAAAACTTTGCTTCTTACATCAAAGCAGATAATATTTCCAAATATCTCAAGCTATTCAAAAAAACTCTCGAACCAATTCTTTCAAAAAAATTCGACCTCGCGGAGGGACATGAAGTTATAGTTGTGTGATAATTTAAGAGGTATAAATTGAGTCGTAGAATAAATAATTTTTTGAAAAAAAGAAATTTTATTGAAAGTCAAAAAGTCAAATTAATACATCTCCTACACATAGGGCAGCTAGGTGTGCCTTTCTCGTTACTTATCCACTTTTGTAGACACTGACGATGAAAAATATGATTGCACAGAGTTCGTATCACATTATTGATTAAACCCGCGCCTTTAAATCCATCCAAGCATATAGGACAAACGGACATGTTGGGACGCCGAGCATCGAATATCAACCTCTCATTCGAATCCCTTTCATCACCGTCATCTTTCCGCGAGCGCGATACATTAGCAACAACAAAGAAGACGGAGGAGCCTCCACCGACTTCCGCACCATCACCTCTGTGTAAGCACGACACGATGCGGCAAAAATCGGAAACACTGAGATTGATCCCCAATAACCACATCACACCAAAAACACAAACGCGTGCCTCGAGTCGAGATAGGACGCAATCTTGAGAAAGTTGGAAGTGACAAGATCGGTTAAAGGGAGGATTGACTTCTTGGTCGTCGGAGGTAATGTCAGTTAGGCGGAGTTTCAGAGCGTGGGAGACCGCGCGAGGGTGTTGGACGACATCTGCACTGGACAAGCTGTACGAGAATGAATCCATAGCTACAACCTAAGGCAAAGAAACGTAGCCCTATTACTATTTATTTATACGGCGTTTTATTGGGCCGTTTATTGTACATATCAAATGTTGGGCCTGTGGGAGTAGTTAAGTAGGGTTACTGTTGTTGTTGGTAAAGGTGTATGTCCAGCTCTGGCTATTTCCAACTCCATTACCAATTTATGCGGTATGATCCATCTTCATATCTCCCTTTTTAACTCCAATTGCCTTACCTTACTTGAATCTTTGAAATTTTTGATAAAACAGAAACATTATTTTTATTGTATACTTTTACATCTCTAAATCTGAACTTTTCCTATTTTTCTTTTGGTTCTTCAATGTTGTAATATGGGATTGGGTTTATACAAGTTTTTGATACTAGTGTTTATATAAGATGAATTTCGTTTTCGTACCATCTCTATGTGGAGATTGGAGCCTCTCGCAGCTATGTGGAGGCGAGAAATGGACTGTCTCCTTTCTTTTTGCCAAAATCCTTTTGCTCGCTCGCCGACGTAGAACAAGATTTGTTCCGGTGACGTCTCAACCATTCCTATTTCAGTCCTGACCTTCTGATCTTTTGTGAGGCTGCACGACTTCATATTTCCCCTTTTCTCTTTGAAGGATGTCAGGAGTTGGCTCGTCGACAGTTTCGAGCTTTGAACCTGCAAGTCACTACAATCCTGCAGATGATCCGTTCTATGTGAGTCACGGGATCATCCTTAGTCAGCGAAGTCTTAGTCGGTAGGCGCAACTTCGTTTCCTGGAAAAAGGCGCTGGAGATAGCCTTATCCGCTAGGTGGCTTTGTACTTGGGCGCGATATCCGCGTCCGGCTGATGATTCGCCGATGCTTGAGAGATGGCAGCGATCGAATGATGTAGTGATGTCCTGGCCCGCTCATAATTAAGCTCCGTGTCGAAGCAGATAGTTAGTCAAATACACTTCATGCTGAGGATGTTGCGGCTGCTTGGCAGACCAGGTACTCTGGGTCAAATCTATCTCGAAAATTTGCTTTGAAAAAAAGGATATTTGGAGTTTAATGCAAGGTGATATGGATGTTGCATCTTATTTTGAAAAAACTAACAAATTTCTGGGAAGATTTATATGCTATGCGAAGGGAGAAGACATTGTTATGTGGCTGGAAATTGCCTTGAATGTAGAGAAAATGCTAAAGAGAGGTTAGAGGATAGAGCTATGCAATTTTTATTTGGCCTGAATGACATGTATTCTCAAGTTCGGACTCTTTATATTAGCGTTGGATGAGTTACCAAACATTGACAAAATTTATGATATGGTTACATCTCATGAGGCCGAGTATAATCTGACCAAGTTGTCTGTTATGGAAGCTTCAGCCATGTATGCTACACAACACAACTATAGAAATCAGAACAGTATTGTGAAACATCCTATACATTCAACAATGTTCTGCGTGGTGTGAATTTGATAGGTATGCGAAAATTTCCCAAACCTGTAAATTTTGATTGCTGATTTTTCCAGATAAAATGTTATGTTTTGTTTTTTGGTTCTTTGTACCTGTTTGTATTTAGGATAGTAGCTGCAGTGACAACCTTAATTTCTGTAAAATACTTAGAGATGAAATAATCATAGTTTTTTTTTTTGATAAGGCAAATAATCATAGTTGAAGATCAAATATTCAAATTTCTTGAATTCGCGCAGATTACTTAATTTCTTGGCTTTCTGCATCTGCACTCTGCAGTGCTGTGGGAAACCAGCTTATATGCGCGAAAGGGACTGAGCCAAGCTGCTATGGAACAGCAAGCATGGCCTCGACCACTCGACACGAATAACTCAGAACTGCTCTTTCAAATTTTGTAAACTACATGTCATTTTTTTCTCCGGCATACCATACCATGATTTTGAGCCCCATTAATGGTTTGGTTTTTTGTGTGTAGATTTCGGACTTTCCAGGATCCTACAAAACCACAAATTAGGTTTATCAGTTGGTGTTAGCCTTGGCTGCAACTGTTTACTAAGCATTGCTGTCATGTTTTCGCTATGGTGGCGAAAGAGGCAGAATGCGCAAGATCAGCTGTTCTTCGACTTAAAAGGTCAATAACATGAAATTCCATTGCTTCATCTTTTACTGTTTTTGACTCTAATAAAATACCTACAGAGAAAATTTAACAAGATTGTAACAAAGATGAGACTTACACACGTTGTTGCAGATGATCACGAAGAGCTTCGCCTTGGATATCTAAGGAGGTTTCATTTCAGAGAGCTTCAGGCTGCTACACACAATTTCTGCAGCAAAAACATACTTGGAAGAGGTGGATATGGGATAATGTATAAGGGGATTCTCCAAGATAAGACATTAGTACGTAGCTGTCAAGTGGCTCAGGGATGGAAATTCCTTTGGCCGCGAAACTCAGTTCCAGACTGAGCTGGAAATGGTCAGCCTGGCTGTGCATCGCAATCTCCTCAAACTTCATGGATTCTGCGCCACGGCTAATGAGAGGATTCTCATTTATCCCTTTATGTCCAATGGAAGCGTCGCGTCACGCTTGAAAGGTACAAAAATGCACAAAAACCTCACTCATTAGTTTTGTATGAAAAATGTATTTTCGGTGTTGAGTATGAAGTCGTTTGGACTTTGGATGCTCAAAGGTGATGGATTGGCTGATAAATTAGAGACTTCGCAAAGAGCTGATTCGACTAGATCCAGAGCTAATGTGTTCTCGTCGTCTGAGACTCTAAGCGGTACTTTTTTTCTTTTTTCGATGGATCGTCTGAGCGGTACTTGAATCTGACTGATGACTCTTTCCTGATTGGCCAAAAAATAGAGCTCTCAAATGATCACATATATAAGAGAAAGTTGCACAAATTTAATCTTCTTTTTTTTTTTTTTATTAGGCACAAATTTAATCTTAACAACCTTTTTTTTTCTCCAGCAAAACCGTCGTTGGAATGGAACACGAGGAAGAGGATAGCGATAGGAGCAGCTCGGGGACTAGTATACCTGCATGAGCAATGTGATCCAAAGATAATCTATAGAGATGTAAAGGCAGCAAATATATTACTAGATGATGACTGTGAAGCTGTGGTGGGAGGTTTTGGACCAAGTATATTAGCGTTCGGACAAAATTTATGATATGGTTACATCTCATGAGGCCGAGTATAATCTGACCAAGTTGTCTGTTATGGAAGCTTCAGCCATGTATGCTACACAACACAACTATAGAAATCAGAACAGTATTGTGAAACATCCTATACAATCGGCTCAGCCTATGCAGCAGGGAAGATATGTCTCCGGAGGAAATCAACAGCGATTATTTTGTACTCATTGCAAGATGAGTGGCCACGGCAAGGAAACTTGTTACAAAATTATAGGATATCCAGTCGGACACAAGCTGTATAAAGGTCCTGCTAGACAAAACTTCAACAAGTTTAGAACCAATCAGCAAAATAGAGGAGCTGTTAATGGAGCTATGAATGAAAATGCTACCAACACAATCCAGGGATTAAATTCTGAGCCTAGTGCCGGTGGTATGCAGTTTACCGAGGCACAAGTAAACCAGATTTTGGCTATGATTAAAGGCGGAATAAGACTGATGACAATAGTGACGTCCGAATGGCAGGTACTTGTTCTAAAAATACTCATTTCACTAAATCCCAGATGTGGATTATTGACAGTGGAGCTATTGACCACTTTGTTTGTGATGAGTCTCTTTTGTTTGATGTGTATACATTGCCTATAGCCTGTTTCATGACTCTGCCAAATGGTCATGCAACAATAGTCACAAGTGCTGGTTCTTGTGAACTGTTAGGGCATGCGTAGTAAGGGAGCAATGAGCAATAAGCAAAAATAGCATTTTTTTCATAAAAGTCATGTAGCAAAGCAGAGCTAAAATCAATGAGCAAAAATGGCTCTTTGCTCTATATATTTTAATGCAGCAAGAGAGCAAAGAGCAAAAAGCTATACTCATAACCATCCAATTATCCGAAATTATCACTTCTATTATTTCATTTTTTTGGTTCGTCTAATTTTTCTGATTTTTATTTTATTTTTTTGTTTTGTCCATCTAACGTTCATTTTATGACATTTCCGATTTTTAGTTCTTTCAAAACTAACAAAATGTAATTTGTTTTTGTTTTTCTTTATAAATATATGTGGGCCCCACTTATTGCTTTCCTATCCCAAACCCTCTCCATTATTGCTCACCTATCAAGCATTGCTTTTTGCTCTTTTTTTTTACTCACTTGCTACATGAGAGCAACAAGCAATAAAACCTCTCTATTATTGCTTATTGCTCGCCTTAGTGTGGATGCCCTTAGAAGGCCTAACATTATCAGATGTTCTAATAGCGCCAGCTTTTCAGTTTAACCTGATCTCAGTTAGCAAACTTGTGGCTGAAACATCTTACTCTGTTATTTTTATTGGCACTCATTGTCTTGTTCAGGGATTAGCTCACAAGAATATCCTGAAGATTGGTGAACTTGATGGAAGCTTATATTTTTTTGTTGGGTCTACAACAAATGAAATCAAAGTCTGTGCCAGCTTAAGTCGGCCAGTTACTCAAGTGTACAAAATAGTACCAGCTAATTGAATTAGCAAAGGCAGTTTTCATTGTGATGTATGTCCTGCTGCCAAGCAGACTAGACTGCCATTTTATTTAAGTCAACACAAATCGTAACATTGTTTTGATCTTGTACATGGGGACGTTTGGGAACCATTTCATATTGCAACAATTACAGGCGCTAGGGGTGGACAAAATCCGACCCGATAACCCGGCCCGGCCTGGTCCACTTAATGTAGGATTAGGGTACACTTAACCAACTCAGTATAATTTTCGGGTCGGGTTAGGGTTGAGGCTTGGGTTATCCGATTTCATAAGTAATATAAAAAATACTAGATTTTTAATGAGAGTCGAACCTTATACCTCATCTAAATAATTGTGTTCTCGTGATATATAACACTACATATGAATATGTAATTGATTTGTAATGAAAAATAAAATTGTAATATTAAACTTTAAAGTATTTATATCATGATAGATGACCATGAATGTTTTATGTCTTTTATAAATTTTAGTTTTAGGGTCGAGTTCACATAATTGATCCGGTCTTTCTGGCCGGGTTAGAGTTCGAATAACTGACCCGATCATTATCTCGGGCCGGGTTAGAATCAAGCACAACCCGTCCCAACCCGTCCAACGCCCACCCCTAACAGGTGCAAGATATTTCTTCACATTAGTTGATGATCACTCTCGCTTTACTTGGGTTTATCTAATGAAGAATAAGCTACAAGTTACTGAGATTCTCAAGCAATTTTTTCTTATGGTGCACACTCAATTTGATAGGAATGTCAAAGTTTTCCACTCAGATAATGGGACTGTATTTTTCAATGAACAATTGTAAGATTTTTTTCATAAGTCAAGGCTGTCTTCACAAAAGCACTTGTGTTTATACACCGCAACAAAATGGTAAAGTTGAAAGGAAACATCGCCATTTGTTAGAAGTGGCTCGGGCTCTTCGAATACAAGCACATCTACCAAAGCTATTTTGGAGTGACTGTGTATTAACAGCTACATTCATTATAAATAGGATTCCTACTCTAGTACTAGACTATAAACTCCATATGAAATGTTGTTTGATACTCCACCAACCTTGGAAAATTTGCGGACTTTTGGGTGTCTTGTTTATGCCAGTACCTTAAAGCACGCCAGAGATAAAATGGATCCTCGGTCTTCTGCTTGCGTCTTTCTTGGATATTCACCTACACAAAAGGGCTATAAATTATTATGTTTTAACTTGTTCGGTTCTTGATATTTTGCAGATGGGTGGCTGCTTCTGAAATTATAGCGCGAGTGTACATTTTTGCAGAATTCTCTCAGGAAAAGATGATAACCAATTTTGCTGCTGTCAGAATCAGACTTATTTTCAAGTTGTAGTCTAGTTTGTGGATCAAGAGCGACTTCTATAGACAGCATTTGCGGATCAAACTCATCAATCGTAGACTTTTTGCAATCGAAATTGTCATCATGAATTCAATTGGCATCAGTTTAAGACTATTTCCAACAGCAGCGATTTACATTCTTTGTCATTTCATAGGCGCATCAAAGTGAGCTTTTTTTCTTCTAAATATTATCTTTGCACAGCAATGGAATAACTTGAGGAATGAGTCGAATGACCAAATCACATACCTTTCTTCACCTTCCATTAGAAAAACTGTATCTCATTTCCAAATATCTCAAGCTGTTCAAAAAAATCTTGAACCAATTCTTTCCAAAATTTTCTAACTGAGTCTATTCAAAACATGATGTCGAGCTAAATCGTGATCGCATCTTCCAAAAAAATCGGAACTTAAACAAAATACTTGTAGTTCAGCTTAGGGGAGAGCAAAATTCGGTAAATTACGTTTACCGAATTGAATTTACCATTACCAATTCGGTTCGGTAAATCGGTAAATTACCAAAGGTAAACGGTAACAATAAGTCGGTAAACGGAATAAATTTTGAAATCGGTGAATTTACCGTTCTACCGAAAATATAAATAAATAAATATTATATATATTATAAAGAAAAAATTGAAAAAAACATTTATATATATTAAAAATCAACATATATATTTATAAGATTTATAATATAAGGGGGCGCTCAAATGTGAACTCTTCTTAGGCTAAGAACATATGAACCATTGTGGATTGTTGGATGATTTCATCCAACGGCCCCACAACGCGCCACGTGTCCCACTACCTGACAAAGCACGGGGCCATTGAACATGTGAGTGGCATGGGTGGATGAGTTTGGTAGTGGGAGACGTGGTGCGTTGTGGAGCCGTTGGATGAAATCATCCAACGATTCACAATGGTTCTTAGGTTTATAGCCTAAGATGTGGTTCTCATTTGATTGAGCGCTTCTCTTATAATATATATTTAAAAAATTAGAAAAATAATAAATTTCGGTAAAATCGGTAAATTTACCGATTTATCGTTTTACCGAAATATCGGTAAACGGTTAATCGGTAACGGTAAACGGAATAGAATTTTGTATTTCGGTAAACGGTAAAAATTAAAACGATAATTTACCGTTTGCTCACCCATGAACGAAGTCACATGATGGGCTTATCCGGCTGCAGCCCGGATTGATTTCAGCCTTTTTTTACTCTAGCTTTGCATCTGCGACGTAGTACCTCCCTGTTCTCTCTGTCTCTCGAGATGGCCTTGATGCCCAGCCTAAAGCTTTTTGTGACTCAGCGGAGACAGCCGAAGTGACGCACTTATTTCATTCTTTCCCTCACTGCTTCATCAGTCATCACCCTTGGTTTTGAGATATGATTCGTTTGAGATTCTGACGGAGAAGTCAGCTCTGGACTATGGAGAGTAGATTTCATCCATTCGCATCCAAAATCGATTGAGACAATGGTGGTGGAGGAGTGAGTATATGTATACCAGGTCTTTCTTCCACTTTTATCCATCTCTTCTTAATACTTATCCTTTTGCCTCTGTACATTTTTTTAGCAAGTTTGGAGTCCTAATTTGGTGCACTGGGAACGTGGAGTGATTTTTAAGAAGCGGGAGCATCTTTTGTTAATTAATAGATCTTTTAGGGTTTTGATTTATTATTACTTGGTGAATGTTTATTGGGAAACAATTATCAATTTGAGGTAATATTTGATTTTTGCCGTTTTTGCTATCTGCTGTATTTATCTTGTTGATTGGTAAAATGTTTCATATAAGTGGGATCGATGTAGCTGGTGAAGTTTGATGGAGGATTTGTGTCATATTAGGAACATGAGTATTGGAATTCTTTCAGTAGATGAAAGCTAATTTAGGGCCTGTCCGATTGAGCTGAAATTTGTATTAGCTTAATTTAATTTATGTTATGTTAGCTGAATTTATGTTAATTTAATTTAATTTATGTTAATTTATGTTATGTTAGCTGATTTTAATTTAATTTATGTTAATTTAATTTAATTTATGTTACCTTAGCTGAATTTAATTTATTTTAATTTATTTTGGTTTAACTTATAGTTTATACCAAAATAACATTACTTAACAATCATCATCGTCATCATGCATCATCATCATACATCATCATCATGCAACATGCATCATCATCGTCATCATGCATCATCATGATCATCCATCATCATCCATCCATCATCCATCATCAACCCTTTTTCACATTGGCCATTATTCGTCCACTACTTTGACTATTTCACTTTGACCATTATTCGAGTACCATGTGATAAAACAGCACACTGATGGTGATGCCAAAATCATTAATTTCCTCATCAATGGCTTCTCACGTAAATCTTAGCTAGTATCAGTGTTCTAAAAATCATCGCCTAGATCCGCCTAGGTCCCGAAATTTACGAATCCGTCCGATTAATTGATCCGTCTAGTCATCGCCGTCTAGATCCGCCTAGTCGCCGCCTATTCCTCCACTAGACCCGCCTAGTTGCCGCTTAGACCCGCCTAGTCGCCGCCTAGGCGGACCTAGTCACCCTCTAAATCCGCATAAGCATTAACTAGATGACCAATTTTTTGATCAAAATGAAAAATTTTCTTTATTTTAGTTTAAATATGTTTGTATATCATTTAAATATTTCATAATCCATTAAAATATCTTTATTATCGGATTGCTTTTTATATATATTGAAATACAATGGTGATGTATGATGGATGATGATGTGATGATGCGATGATGAAATTGATAATGATGATGATGTGATGATGCAAATGATGATGCGATGATGAAAATGATGATGATGAAACAACGATGATGATGATGATGGTGGTGGTGATGGTGATGATGATGCATGATGATGATGCATGATGATGGTGATGATGATGATGGTGATGGTGACATGATGATGTTGACATGATGATGATGACGGTGACATAATGATGATGTTGACATGATGATGATGGTGGTGACATGATGATGATGGTGACATGATGATGATGATGGTGGTGATGATGATGACATGATGATGATGATTGATGATGGTAATGTGATGATGATGATATGATGATGTGGTAATATGATGGTGATGGTATGATGATGGTGATGGTGATGATGATGATCATCATCATCGTCATATGATGATGATACTGATGATGATGATAATGATGATACGATGACGATGGTGGTGGTGGTGGTGAACTTAAAAATAAAATAAAATAAAATAAGTTTAATTTAATTTATGTTATGTTAGCTGAATTTAATTTAATTTATGTTAATTTAATTTAATTTATGTTATGTTAGCTGAATTTATGTTAATTTAATTTAATTTATGTTAATTTATGTTATGTTAGCTGAATTTAATTTATATAATACAAATTTAAAGTCAATCGGACAGGGCCTAAATTTTGTTTTAAATTGTTCATATGAATAGGCAGATTGTCTTTGATAATGTCAGAAACAACATGTCTTATTGTTAAGTAACGATGTTGTGTCATTTTCATCGATGAAGATCATTAAAAACAATCTTCGGAATAAGATGAGAGATGAATTTCCTGATTTCATGGTTGTTTATATTGAGAGGATTTTTATTGATTGTATTAGTAATGATTATGTAATTGCTGAGTTTGAAATGAGTGGACCTCGAAGGGTCAAATTTAGCTAATTGTATTTGTATTGTCCTTTGACTGGCGTAATAAAAAAAGGCGTGAGGATGAGCCTCCCACTGGGTTCCAAACCTCAAATTTTTTTTTACCTCACTGACTTTCAGCCCTGGTAACTTTGGATTCCTGGCTTCGTCCCTGCTCACCCATATCTCAGCCTACTTACTCGAGTGCTCCCGGACATCTTGAACAACTTCTTACTGGAAGGCTTGAACAACATGTGGTCGTGGATGTCTTGAACAACGGCTAGATAGAGAGCTTGAACTACTTATAACTGTTTTGCTAAACGAAAAACATGCACACTAGAACTAACAGGCTCGTGTTTTAGGCAAATTTGAACGTGTATTTTCAATTTTTTATAACTTACAAGTTCGGTTTTAGGGGTCAAATTGTACTCAAAATAGTGTATAAACCATGATAAGTTCAGTGATCGATTTGAGTAACAGACGCATCATATTTATATGTTATTCAGTCAAGAAAAATTCAGTTTTTAGTAAGTCCTATCCAACCGTCTTCAAACATGCTATAAAATAATGCAATTACATCAAATATTTATTGAGTATGCCGACCAATCAAGGACTATTATTCGAATTAAGTTTAACTGTTTATAGGTGGTGCCCATCGTTAGGATTAGGGGTCGGTAAAGGTCGGGTCGGATCGATTATGGCTTTTGCTAAGCCCAAGTCCTAGAATCGAGCTGAGTCAGGCCTTGAGAAAATACGTTGGCCCTTCATTTCTTAGGGGTTCTCGGGCTGGGTATGAGCTCGGGGTAACTTTGCCTCTGAATGAATGATTAAATAATCAACAAATATTATTTTAAATATGTCGATCTCTTAGCATATAATCAACAACACTTGGAATAACTTTTTATGATGGATGTGAAAAATACATTCATTTTATGTCTATATTGTCCTTACATCAATGCGTATCCAATTTTAAATTGGGTTCGTATTTCGGGTCGGACCTAATAATCAAAACTTTAGCCCGATCATATATTATTCGGGTCGAACCATAATAGGGTTTGCGTCGGACTAGAGCCGCACTCGGACTACCGTAAAACTTATCGTGGTCTTGGACCAATTGAGGCCTAGTTAGGATTATGTTTAACCAAAAAAGAATTTTAAACAAATGATGACGACTCTCTCACTATGTTGTAAGTTCATTGTTTGTATTTTACAGTCGTTTGTTTGTAATTTTTTTTTGATATAACAAAGGCGTACAAGACCAGGAAACAACTCCACTAATGAAAATAAATAACAAAACTGAAAATGTAGCTAACAAACACAGAAAATATGGAAACGTAATTCGTGTAAAGCATGTCTATTCAGAAGCTGCTGTAAAATCTTCACGAAAGAGAGGCTTCAAGATCCAACATACGCCAAACAGACAAAGTAGCTCGGAAACCAACTTCAAATCATCAATCAAGTGCCGGCCACATTTCTTCAAAGGATTCTAGCAAGACAGGAGTCTGCCACTCCAGCTGGAAATTACCAACCTACAACACACGACTGGAAGAAGACCAAACCCCAGGCCTAACACAGGACGATCGCATAACACTAACACTAAAACTAAACCTAAAAAACAAGAGACACCAGAAGAGAAAAAACCTATAAACATGTCCAAAACAACACCGGCGAAGTGCTGACGCCTCGTGAGCCAAAATTAGGTCGGCGAAGGGCACCCACAAAAAGAAAAAACGGCAAGACCACCATGAAACCCACCGTGCCACCCGCAGCTACATCCCCAAGCACCCAAACCAACCACCCAAGCCAGCCAAACCCGACGTCACTACCTCTCCTACCACCCCAACCTCCAACACAAATCACTAGGACCATCCCACCACTGAATCCGACCACAGTCGCCTCCACTCGCCACAGCAAGTCGTTTGTTTGTAATTGTGTCTTAGTGCTTAGGCATGGTTTGTACTATTGTTTAGTGAAACTAAGCACAAATAAAATCAAATTTGCTTAATAAATAAAGAGTAAATTAAAAAGTGACGAACAAATATTTTTGAAAAATGTTCTTTTATTTTATTAATTGAAAGTGAATTACACCTCTACACATTGGGCAGTCGGGTGTGCCTTTCTTCTTGTTACTCATCCACTTTTGCAGACAGTGATGATGAAATAATTGACTGCAGCACCGCCCAGTTCGTATCATATTACTGGTTAGATCCGCGCCTTTCAAATCATCCAGGCATATAGGACAAGAACCGGACATGTTGGGTTTAGCATCATCGAATATCATCCTCTCATCCGAATCCCTTTCATCACCGGCATCTTTCCGCGAACGGGATACATAAGCAACAAACAAGAAGACGGAGCCTCCCGCACCAACAACACCTCTGTACATGCACGACACGATTTTGTCAAAATCGGAGTCACTGAGATTGATCCCCAAGTACCACAGCGCACCATAAACATGATTCCGTACCTCGCGTCGAGATAGGACGCAATCTTGAGAAATCTGGAAGTGCCGAAATCCGTTAAAGGGAGGATTGACTTCTTGGTCGGAGGAGGTGATGTTAGTTAGCCGGATTTTCAGAGCGTGGTAGAGCGAGCAAAAGCGCTGGATGACATCCGCACTGGACAAGCTGTACGAGTTTTTGGGAGGCAAGAAACTTAGCCCTTACTATTTATAGAGCGTTAGGGCAGGGCTACGACAGTTGGTGGGCCCGCCCGCTAAGAATTTTTGACCAAATAGTTTTTTTTTTAATTTTAGGGTGGAGGCAAAAAGAAGCTAAGTTCTTGTATTAGTAAAATACATTATATCATAAAACCATAAAGTACATAGAACAGTCATCTGCAATCCATAAAATGTATTTATTTCCTCAAGTTCGGGCAATACGATTCGAATGCCGATAGTAGCCGAATGTCTGATTTTGGGTAGATCATAATTGATTTTATTTTGTAATTTTCTTTGTGGATCATAATTGATTTTATTTTGTAATTTTTCTTTGTGGGTATTGGCATGCCTTGGTCACAATAAACTTGCTTAATCCGCCTAAAGCTAAGTCACTCAAGTGATATCGTCTCAATCAGTGGACAATTTTGTATCAAGGAGAACAAAGTCGCTTGACAAACAAAATGAGACAATAATGTTATGTGCTTTAGGTTCAGAAGTCTTTTCACAACTATGCTCAACTCCGCATCATGAGTATTGCAATTTTCACGATGCGGAATGTAAATGTCAAGATTCTCAAGACTCGGACATGCAGATAACAACCGAGATAATCCGGTCATGGTGTAGTTAATACCGAAAGCATTCGGTACCACCGAACTCTTTATCGGAGGCCTCGATTCAGCAAGTCCTATCAAGACCGTATCATCAAGATGATTAATAAATAGAGAAAGACTGTTGAGATTTTTCAGAACCTGCACGCATTCAACCACAGAATATAATTTCCATTAAGCAGAGAATATTGATCTTCTCAAGAAGCTTCTTCTAATTATGCACTAGTTCAGGTTGAGCACTCAGTTCAGCTCCATGAAAATGCACTAATTCTCATAAAACCTTCAAAGAGTTGCATCCCAAAAATTCAATTATTTCTTAGAAGCTAATCATGCAGCAATGACACTTCAACTTAACGATGGGAAACAAACAAAATTCAACTTTTCATAATCATAGCATGTTGCTATGAACAATGCTTAAGAAGGAATTTAGCGTTTTACTAGTCCAGGGCGCAGATGAGTAAGAAATGAAGTCAACTGATGCTCACCATCAAAAGGATTCATTTCAACAGAATTTCATTTATAATCTTCGACGCATACCAACTATGTTTGCGGTAGCGACTAAATAGATAAGCAAATCAAGGGACTGAACCGACTTCTAGCACTTTCAAATGAAACAAAACTAAGTAAAATCTCAACAGATCATGTAATCAATACTACCGAAAACACACAAAACATATGCAATATGGTAACAAGAAAAGAAGACAAATCACAAATGCGTGTTGGTTAGTTAAAACATGCCATGTATCACTATTCAATCTAAAGCTTAATTACTACCATGTGAATGCAACGCCTTTGTTTTTCAAGATGCATATTTAATAGCTTTAAGGTATAGTTATGCTAAAACATGGGCCAAATTATCGAGTTAAAACCAAAATGAGACTGAAAGCATTGATAAATAGTGTTGCCAAAAAAATTAAAATAAACAAAAACAATATTCAGTGAAATTGGGAATTAATGGAGCTGGATTGCTTACTTGTACAAGGGATTTTGAGAAGAAGTATATTCCTTCTTTGAATCTCTTTCAATGTGGAAGTTCTCAAGCTGTTGATCAACTGCTGCTGGGAGAAGGTGAGAATGGGACTGCTACATTTGCACCAGAAACTGACCAACTGGAGACTCTAGCTGAAGAGGCGCTACAGGCTGCGTACTGTCACAAGAACTTTCTGACGCTCTAACGACAAAGCCCTTCGTTCTTAACTTGTTAAGACCATATGAAAGGTTAAAGGTCATCCAACATAAGTGCAATATTCATAACAAGAAAAAAGTACAAACTCGATACATTTTGGCAAAAGAAGCTAAGTTCTTGTATTAGTAAAATACACTATAGCATAAAACCATAAATTACACAGAAGTCATCTACAATCCAAAAAATGTATTTATTTCCTCAAGTTCGGGCAATACGATTCGAATGCCGATAGTAGCCGAATGTCTGATTTTGGGTAGATCATAATTGATTTTATGTTGTGATTTTTCTTTGTGGGTATTGGCATGACTTGGTCACAATAAACTTGCTTAATCCGCCTCAAAAAGCTAAGTCTCTCAAGTGATATCGTCTCAATCAGTGGACAATTTTGTATCAAGGAGAACAAAGTCGTTTGACAAACAAAACGAGACCATATTGTTATGTGCTTTAGGTTCGGAAGTCTTTTCACAACTATGCTCAACTCTGCATCATGAGTAATGCAATTTTCACGAAGCGGAATGTTAATGTCAAGATTCTCAAGACCCGGACATGTAGATAACAACTGAGATAATCCGGTCATGGTGTAGTTAATACCGAAAGCTTTACTTATCACCAAACTCTTTATCGGAGGCCTCGATTCAGCAAGTCCTATCAAGACCGTATGATCAAGATGATTACCAAATAGAGAAAGACTGTTGAGATTTTTCAGAACCTGCACGCATTCAACCACGTTGGAGATTGAAGGCGGCCAATCCACTGAGCTGAGCTGCGGATTGTTGCAAAAGAACTTGTACAAAGCTTCAGGGGTAAACTTCATGCATTCTACAAAATTGACACTCTCTAACTTGGGACAATTTGAGGACAATATATCAAGAGTCTTGTCCGTCAGCATACGGTTGGAACGGAGGTCGATCTTTCTTAGGTTTGGAAGCTTTGACGTAACCTTGTGAATTCCTTCATCATCCCAGTGATAAAAAGAACGTGAGAAATCCAACTCAGTAAGCAAAGGAAGCTGGCCTACAAATTCCTCAACTGTGTGTTGCTTTGGCAAGTCGAACAAATCCAGCTTTAAGGATTTAATGCCTTTGATAACTCTGGAAGTTGACATTTTATCAATAGTTTGATACAAAGGATATAAAGGATTCCGAAGCATGAGATGCAACTTTTCCAGATTCAAATCGGAGTTGAAGATTGCGGATAGGACGCTACCTAAATAAGAGAAGTCGCGGATACAGATGTTCTTCGTGCCTGAAAACCTTTTGAATAGCCTCTGGAAGTGTGAGGAGTTTAAAGATGAATTTTTTAGGGTGAGTTTGCGGACGAGGTGACTGGACATTGAGCATAATAGTTTGCAGACGAGCGATGTCGATTCCAGATCGATATCATCGAGGTGGATGAATATATGACGCAAAACATCTTCAGGTAAATAGTGGATGATGCTCACTGATTCTGTCGTCTCCTCCATCAATTTGCCTGTAAGCTAAATCCCAATTGATATTTCAAAACCAGAACGTGAGAGAGTGAATACGAGTTTCTGACCGTGAGTATTTTTTTTAAGAGTAAGAGTGAATATATATATATATATAGGAGTGTTCAAATGAGGACATCCAAATTTGGTAAGGACGTAGGGACAAATCTCATCCATTAGATCATCATCCATCTAACCCCGTGCTTTGTGGGTGCGCCACGTGTCCAAGTACCCAAAATCCAATAAAGCAAATAGTAAAATCCCACTACCAAAAAGCAAACAGTAAAATCCACTACCACATGTGACACGTGGCAGCTTGTGGATCATTGGATGAACCTCATCCAATGGCCCAGATTAGTCCCTACACCCTCACCATAAGACCCGTCCTCACAGCCTCATTCTAATTTGCTTACCTCATTTGAACGCTCATCCTCCAGTTCTATATATCATAGATATAATTTCCAGGAACCATTAAGAAATGATCAATGAAAAATCAAAGGATGCCAAGTATTATCCTTGCTTAACTAACTCTCTTCTTTTACGAATTTTATATGTATGCTTATACCTAGGTAATATACACAAGAGCACCTTTGTCTCTCAAATAGTTGTTGTCTAATAGTCGCTTTGACATATATAAAAGGAAAAAAAGTATAAATTAAACAGCTCAAATTATTAAAATTTTCAATTAGGAAAAAATTGAAAAATAAATTGGTGAATTTTAGGACGGTTAAGCATCCTAGTTAAACCATAATTATATCTCTGACCCATTCATGTGAATTCTATTAGGAATGACCCGACGATGTCGTTTTAGACTCTAACTGTAAAAAAAATTGATATTTCTTTTCTAACGCCCTTAAATCTTTTTATTAAGTTGCTTTCGATATAGTTCACATGATTGGGTAATTAATTTAATTACTATATAACTACGGTTCTCTGATAGCGCTAAAATATATGCACTTTAGGCAACCACTACGCTTAGTGTTTCGATCGTTTTATCACGATTTCACTTGCTATTTGATGCTTTGTGGTTCATTTCAGGAAAATTACAGAGTTTAAGCTAAGAACACAAGTAAGCGGTGATTTTGGAGCAAAACCGAGCTTTTGGAGCAAAAAGTGCCCAAAGAGGAGATCCAACCGGCCGGCTGAATTTTGGCCCTGCATCGAGCCGCCCGGTTGAAGTCAAGACCAGAAGGGGCTAACTCTCTGAGGTATCAAACCGGCCGGCTGAGCTTTGTTCACAATGCGAACCGCCCGGTTCAACAGCTCCGAGAGTCCCACATCCATCTCCCCTGCTCGAGCCGGCCGGCTGAATAACCTCCACCTTATGAACCGGCCGGTTGAAATGCTCCGAGAGTTCCCATGCCAACCTCCCCTGCTCGAACCGGCCGGCTCAAATTCCTTCACCCAGTTCAACCGGCCGGTTGAGTCGTCAAGACATGATTTTTACTGCTGGGCTATAAATAGAAACTTAGGGTTTCTGAACAAAGGAGAGACTTTTTGGGGGATTTTCAAAGCAGATTTCATTGGGATTTGGAGCATTTTTCTTGGGAAAGAAGATAGAGATTTAAGAGCCATCAACAACACAAAGATCTAATCACCTAGTGTCATTGAATCTCCATATTGGTTCTAGATTTCTAAACTCTCTTTTCCATATGGGTTTTTGCACTTTCATGGATGTTTTTGTTTGTAACCTCACCATGAGTGAGTAGTGACCTTGGTTGGGGATCTATGGGCCCCCTAGACATGTTTGTGACATTATAAATACTATGGATGCCATTGATGAATGATTTGCATATGTTTCTTATTCGTTTGAACTTAACTCTTCAAGTTGCCTATAAGGTGTTTGTGAAATGTCCCCAATAAGAACTTTGCTTGATCTCATGTTTGATGTAGCTCACGTTGATCATCATGACTTCAATGAGCTAAATGAAGAAGCATTAAGGTTTTTGTGTTACATGGCGACACTCTAATCTTAATGAGAATGGCTTGAACTTAACAAGAGCATGATTATCTAGCCAATAGAGCGCGAGTGTGAGGCTAGGCATTCATATTCTATAATACCAATAGAGCGCGAGTGTGAGGTATTATGCGAGATGTAACCTCTTAGTACTAAGTTGTGGCGCGAGTTGAACTTAGCATTAATGTTGCATGGCTAGATTCTAAGTGTATGCATGTGATTTCATCAATGGTGCCCTACTTTACCGTCACAATAATTGTCTAGGTGGAGAAATAGATCCCTAGTCATCCCTTAATTGATTGTTAACCACTTTTTGATAGCACTCTCTACTATAATTCTCTTGGAAGAACAACAAACCCCCCCCCCCCAAACCATTGACAATCTAGATAGATCTTTGGCATCATTAGTTTAATCACCTATCCTTTGGGTTCGACCTCGGTTCACCCGAGTCATTACAAATGTTTTGATTGCCGTGACTTAGCATAAGTGTTCGAATTCTATTTGAATATTTCCGCTATATTTCGCACCGATCAAATGGCGCCGTTGCCGAGGATGGGTTAATCAACTAGGTGCTAATAGATTGTTTAGTTTGTCTACCCTTTCTCTACTTGATAGTCATTGCTTGTTTTGCGCTTAATTGTGTTTATCTCCTTTGTCTTTCATTGCTAAGAATTTCCCGTGTTCTTGTAGGCATTTGAATGAACACGAGATTTAAGGGGCAAAAGCACGTAGTGATCGAATCAACTTCAAGCACTTCTCACCCTTCTCACCCAACCGCTAAGAGAGGAAGAGGTAGACCTCGCAAGAATCCTCTACCTCCCATTCCGCCTCTTGCTCCTATTATTCCACCGGCTTTCCAAGGTCCTAGACCTCGCCCACCTCCGCTTTTAAACCCGCTACCTTATTTGCCACCGGGATTTAGAATGGAAGACGAGGTAAAGAACCGCCCCGCTCTTCAAAGGAATGTTCGAAATCGTAGAATGGAGGAAGATGAGATAGATGATCCTCCGGCTGGACAAAACAACGTTGATGAGCAACGTCCTATGAGGAATCCTCCCGCTCCTCAAAGGGAAAACAGAAATTATAGATATTATGACGAGGAAGATGATGAAAGACCCGTTGGGGATTATATGACTCCCACTCTTGAAGGGAATGGCTCGGCTATTATGCCCCCGGATGAGGATGCCTTTGATTTCGACGTGAAATCTTCTCTAGTGCATATGGTGACCCATGATCAATATCAAGGAGTCGGGAATCCTTCCACACATTTGGCTAACTTTCAAGAATATTGTCGCACTTATAAGCCAAGGAACATTCCCGTGGAATATGTCTACTTGAAGCTCTTTCCTTCTTCATTGTACGGGGATGCTAAGGAATGGTTGCAAAACCAAGAGCCGGGAACTTTCAGAACATGGGATCACCTATCAAATTCCCTTCTTAACAAATTCTTTCCACCGTCAAGAACCAAGAAGTTCACTGATTATATATTGACTTTCTCCCAAAGAGACAATGAGCTATTCCATCAAGCATATGATCGGTTCAAGCACTATTTGAGGGAATGCCCTCACCACAACTTCAGAAAGGCCGATCTTATGAGATATTTCTATCTTGGTATGAGCAAAGAAGCCAAGAACCAAATGGACACGGCTAGTGGGGGTGCTATTATGGACTTACCGGCGACTCAAGGTTTCAAAATTGTGGACAAAATTGCTATAAACTCCGATAGATACCAAGGAGTGGATCATAAGAAAATGGCCAAGTCAAGAGAAGACTCCTCGAATTTTGCACTTAAAGATCAAATGGCGGATTTAACAAAGAAAGTGGAGAACATGATAAGTATGGTGAATTCCGTTGAGGCAACTAAGGCCAAGGCCGATAAAGAGAAAATCTCGGCGCAACAATCTTGCTTTCTATGTGCAAGCACGAGGCATTCTACAAAAAATTGCCCCGATGGACGATATGAGGATGATGATGATGGGTATGAGGAAGCCCACTATGTGAATCAACAAAGAAATTATGCTCAAAATTCGAATCCTATCACAAGAAATTATGAGCCTCCGCAAAGAAGAATGGCCAATGACTCCAATTTTACTCCTAAACCTCAAGGGCAAAATCAATATCAAGGGAATTACCAAAGACAAGGATATGGCTCCAACCAAAATCAAGGGCAAAACTCTTATTCTACTCAAGGTCAAGGTTCCACCCAAAATTCTCAATATTCTCAAGGGAACTTTTAAAGGACTTACCAAACCAAATCTCCTATGAACGATCAAGGAAATTCTCATCAACAAGGGCAAGCTTCTTCCAATGCTCAAGATAATCCTATGATGGCTATGGTGGCACAAATGATTGAAAACCAAAAAGTGGCCGACAAGAAGATGGAGGAAGTAGTGGCGGAAAATAAAAGGCTTGCTAAAGAAATTGCTCATATGAAGCAAATAGGGAAGCTCCCTTCTCAACCGGATGTGAATTCCCTAGAACATATCGATGCCATCACATTGAAAAGTGGAAAAGTCTTACCTCCTCCTCAAGGGAAACCGAGCCCTAATTCTAAGGAGATAGAAGCAGAAGTTGCCAACGAGAATTCCGAAGTTGAGCTTCAAGCTCCCACGGAGGAAGAGAAAAAAGAGGAAGAACCGGTTTTGACAAGGCATTATGTGCCAAAGGTACCTTTTCCTCAAAGGCTAAACAAAAGCAAGTTGGATGCTCATTTCCAAAGATTTGTGGAGATGTTGAAGAAGTTGTATGTCACTCTCCCCTTCCATGAGGTAATCACCCAAAATCCTACTTATGCAAAGTTCTTAAAAGATATTGTGTCTAATCGTAGGGTTATTGAGGAATCTAGCATGGTAGCCTTGAATGTTGAGTGTCGTGCTATTGTTCAAAGTCGAATGCCTAAAAAGATGCAAGATAATGGGTCATTTTCTATTCCTATCTCTTTAGGAAAGGTCGAAATTGATAGGGCATTGTGTGACTTGGGAGCTAGCATTTCTTTAATTCCCTATTCTTTGTTTGAGCAAATTGATGCGGGT
The DNA here is from genome assembly GCA_033675395.1 of Rhodiola chrysanthemifolia. Lineage (NCBI taxonomy): Eukaryota > Viridiplantae > Streptophyta > Magnoliopsida > Saxifragales > Crassulaceae > Rhodiola > Rhodiola chrysanthemifolia. The sequence continues at coordinate 18,995,490 of CM066207.1, forward strand.
GAACTCCATCCCACCACTATTTCATTGAAACTAGCCGATAGAAGCTCTAGAATCCCTAGGGGAATTCTTAGGGATGTGCCCATTAAAGTTGGTAAATTCTTTATTCCCGTAGACTTCTATGTGCTAGAAATGGATGTTGAGCAAGAAATGCCTGTTATTCTTGGTAGACCTTTTCTTAACACCGTTGAAGCGGTCATTAGATGTGGGGAAGGGTCTATTGAATTGAAGATAGGGGATGAAAAGTTGAAATTTTTTCTGAAAAATGCCATGAAAGCCCCCAATTCATCTTTTGAATGCAATGTGCTTGATGTAACTTGTGAAAACCTTGAGCTAACATCTTTTGAAAGCGAAGTCATGGAGTTAGACGATTCTAGTATGCTCTTTACTTCACTAATGGACATAGAAGATGAGGAAATGTATGACTTGACTTTGGCCGAAGGAGAACAATTATTGGATGCTCACGAAGGTGAAGGAAACCAAATGCCAAGAGGTAAGGAATTCGAAGGAGAGTTAAAACCTCTACCTTCGAATCTCAGGTATGAGTTTCTTGGGTCTAATTCTACGCATCCGGTTATAGTTGGTGCAACTTTGAATGAGCATGAAACGTCCAAATTTTTGCATGTTTTGAAAAATAATAGAAAAGCTTTGGGGTACTCTATTGATGATCTTAAGGGAATTAGCCCTTCATTATGCATGCATAGGATAAATGTTGACGAGAATGCAAAACCTTCTAGGGAGTTTCTAAGGAGATTGAACCCTAACCTTAGCGAAGTTGTCTTTAAAGAAATTACTAAGCTAAGAGATGCGGGAATCATTTATTCGGTCCCGGATTCGGAATGGGTAAGCCCCATCCATGTCGTCCCCAAAAAGGGAGGACTTACGGTTGTGCAAAACGATAAGGGAGAGTTAGTCCCCACAAGAACCGTAAATGGATGGAGGATATGCATCGATTATAGAAAATTGAACAAAGCAACGAAGAAAGATCATTTCCCCATTCCTTTTATTGATCAAATGCTTGAGAGACTTGCCGGACATGAATATTTTTGTTTCCTAGATGGTTATAGCGGATTTCATCAAATCCCCATTTTGCCGAACGACCAAGGAAAAACTACATTTATATGTCCATATGGAACTTTTGCATTTAGACGCATGCCCTTTGGGCTATGCAATGCACCGGGAACTTTCCAAAGATGCATGATGTCTATCTTTAGTGATTACATTGAGAAATGCATGGAAGTTTTCATGGATGACTTCTCTATCCATGGAACTTCATTCGATGATTGTCTAACTAACCTTTCTCATGTTCTTGCTAGGTGCATTGAAACAAATTTGGTGCTAAATTGGGAGAAATGTCATTTCATGGTTCAAGGAGGAATCGTACTAGGACATTTGGTGTCTAAAAGGGGAGTCGAAGTTGATAAAGCAAAGGTTCAAGTCATTGAGCAACTACCGCCACCACTAAATCAAAAAGGAGTTAGAAGTTTCCTAGGGCATGCCGATTTTTACCGGAGATTTATTAAAGACTTCTCCAAAATTGCCAAGCCATTAACTCACCTCCTTTGCAATGATGTGGAATTCAACTTTGATGAAGGATGTTTAGAAGCGTTTGAAAAACTCAAGAAAGCTCTTGTATGGGCACCCATAGTGCAACCACCGAAGTGGGATCTTCCATTCGAACTTATGTGCGATGCAAGCGACTTTGCTATTGGAGCCGTCTTGGGACAAAGAGTGAATAAGAGACTCCATGTAGTCTACTATGTGAGCAAGGTGCTTGATAATGCTCAATTGAACTACACTACCACCGAGAAAGAGTTGCTAGCCGTGGTGTATGCTTTTGAAAAATTCCGACCATACCTCGTTGGGTCCAAGACAATTGTCTACACGGATCACGCCGCTATTAAATATTTGATGGCAAAGAAAGATGCAAAGCCGAGACTCATTCGTTGGATTCTTCTCTTGCAAGAGTTCGATATTGACATCAAGGATAAGAAAGGGGTCGAAAATGTAGTGGCGGACCATCTTTCGAGACTTGAGCTTGAGCTTAATGTTTCAAATAGGCTCTCAATGCCTATCGAAGACTCCTTTATCAGAGAATATTTGCTGAGTGTCCAAGATGATGCCCCGTGGTACGCGGATTACGTGAACTACGTGACTTGCCAAATCCTTCCGAATAACCTTGATCATAATCAAAAGAGGAAGTTCTTGCACGAGGTTTCGAGGTATTTTTGGGATGACCCATTCTTGTACAAGCTATGCAAAGATGGGATTTATAGAATGTGTGTGCCCGAGGTAGATACAAAAGGAATTATAGCTTGTTGTCATTCCTCTTCTTATGGTGGTCATGGTTCCGCTTCAAAGACCACGGCTAAGATTCTTCAATCGGGATTTTATTGGCCGAGTTTGTTCAAGGATGCATATGAATTCGTTAAGTCTTGTAACGAGTGTCAAAGAACGGGGAATATTGCTAGAAGGGATGAAATGCCCCAGAAAAGCATCTTAGAAGTTGAAATATTCGATGTATGGGGCGTAGATTTCGTGGGACCTCTACCATCTTCACAAGGGAATAGTTTTATTCTAGTAGCGGTGGACTACGTGTCTAAATGGGTTGAGGCCATAGCTTCCCCTTCTTGTGATGCTAAAGTGGTAATCAAGATGTTTAAGAAAATTATCTTCCCAAGATTTGGAGTGCCAAGAGTGGTGATAAGTGACAATGGTTCCCATTTCAAAGAAAAAAGATTCGAGTCTATGCTTAAGAAGAACGGGATATTCCATAGATGTTCTACTCCTTATCACCCCCAAGCGAATGGGCAAGTCGAAGTGTCAAACCGAGAAATAAAGAACATTTTGACAAAGATAGTCGGGAAATCCGGGAAGGATTGGGCGTTGAAGCTTGATGATGCCTTATGGGCTTATAGAACCGCTTTTAAGACACCAATCGGAATGTCTCCATACCGGTTAGTTTATGGAAAACCTTGCCATCTGCCGGTAGAGCTTGAATACAAAGCCATGTGGGCTATCAAGGAATTGAATTTCGATATGAGAACTTCAGGAGAAAAGAGACTACTTCAACTGAATGAGTTAGATGAAATCAGATTGGACTCCTACGAAAGTTCAAGAATCTATAAGGAGAAAACTCGGAGATGGCATGACAAGCTCATTTTGAAGAAACGGTTCTCGGTAGGAGACAAAGTCTTACTATTCAACTCAAAATTCAAGCTATTTCCCGGGAAGTTCAAGTCTAGGTGGTTTGGACCATATAGAATTCATAGAGTTTTCAACGATGGCCACCTAGAGCTAGTTGACAACCAAAAGAATGTCTTCATAGCGAATGGGCAGAGAGTTAAAATCTATCATGCTGTGATGAGTCGTATTTATACGACTCGTCGAACCGACTAATCCCATTTATTTCGATACATTTTTATGCGAACAGTTACTTTTTAGTGTTGTTTTGCATTTCAGGTGTTTCGGGAGCTCTAGGAGGAAACGTGCATTAAAGACGGTGTTTTGCGCCGAAAACATCACAACGGCAAATCAGACCTTTGGACGCTCGACGGAGTGCTGGGAATGGACCGCTAAGCAGAAAAATACGAGCCATGCGTCATCGCGTAGCTGACTCGATTCCCTACAACTCTCCAGTTCATACCGAGAGCAGCCGAGGTCAGATAAAAGGTCAAATCCAGAGTTGAAGTCCGAGCTGGCGCACAGAAGGAAGGATAAGACTCAGTGGTTACCGCGTCTCATGTAGACATTAGCGTTAACGCTAATGTCAAGGCGAGACGCGGAAGTAATGTCAAGGCGAGACGCGGAAGTAATGTCAAAGCCAGACGCGGTTGACCACGACATGCTGACGTCAGCAACGCGTTTGATGACGTCAGCGAGTCGAGATTTGGTAATTTTAGCCTAAAAACAGATTTGGAAGCCCAGTATATAAGAAAAGAAAGAAGTTTGGATTAGGGTTTTTTTTTCCATAATCAATTACAGAACGAAGACTGAGACAGCTCTGGAGAAGACGAAGAACGCGAAGCTTTCAACAAGAGAGAAGAGAATTTCTACTTTCATCCAAAAATATTTGTTTATGATCCCCATGACTATGAGTAGCTAATTCTTCCATTCGGTTTAGGGTTTGTATATTGTGACGAATGTTTTGAGGCTTTTCACTTAATGCTATTTCATGTTCTACTAGTTCTTGTGCCTGTTTATTTCGGACTAAACTGTGAGGCTAAGCGGATTCCCGGAACGGTAAAACTTAGCCGAGCAGTTTAGCCCCATATTTCGCTGCTTGTTTAATACTGAAACGTTAGGACAAGTAGTCGCACCTAATCTTGCATAACCTGAAACGGAGTGCTAGATTAACTAGAACTAGAAGTCTGTAACCTGAAACGGAGCAGATTGTGGTGTATTGCTTGCAATGGCGTACTTTAGGTTATAACCTGAAACGGGGTAACCACACTTAGGAACATGAAGTTAGATCATTAGCAGCCGAGGATAGACAAGTCACAATAGAAAAACCCTACGCCGAATACTTCTCTGATTGAATTCACTTCGTATTTATTCTCTTTGCGTTTTGTTACAATTGCTCACACAAAACCCCAACTTTATTTGCTTACAGGACAACTGAACCACACCAGCTCTCTAGGGTTCGACCCCTGCTTGCCACTTTACTAAGTTTCTTGCAGGGAACTATAAATAGTAAATTTGACGCGTCAGACGACGCGCGTCATGCTTCTAATGGAGATCAAGACATGTTGGAAGCACCCTCGTGAATGCTATTCGCAATACCGCTAGAGAAGGGATCCTGCTCGGGACTTCTCTTAGTGTGCTTCTCAATATATAAAGATTCGGCTCGGTCTTTGCCAAGACGTTAAACTAGGCCCTCTCGGGAGGTAACCCGTTGTAAGTGTTCATTTCCGTACCAATATTTTGCGTGCTTGGTGTATTTTGAGAGCCAGCCTTCTCTGAGCATTTTAGCCGGCCGGGTCACTTTCCTCTCATACCTTCAACCGGCCGGTTCACATTTGCACTGAACCCCCCTTGACCCTCGGAGTGTTTGAGCCGCCCGGCTCAATTTCTTCTTTCGCCCCCAGCCGCCCGGCTCAGTCCTGTGTTTAGTCACTCGAAGTCTCGGAGACATTCAACCGGCCGGCTCCCAATTAACCAGTAACTCTAACCGGCCGGTTCAATCTGTCCTCCCAAGCCTGATATTTGTACAACTTCAAAAATGCCAAAATCCTTGGGATATGAATTGTTTGCTCATTGTCTTGGAGCTTGTGAGTGTCTTTGAACTTTATCTTAAGAGCCATTGAAGGACTAGCATGTGAATAGGGGTGGAGACCACAATGGGAGAGTACCATTTGAATACTCATGCATGAGGAAGGACTTCAAATGAGGGAATGCTTTGATCCAAGAGACCTCCATTGTGAGCATGACAATGGAGAAGTACTATTTGGCATATGCGCATAATTCACATGTTTATACCATGCATATCTTTTGGAAATGAACACTTGCATTATGCTTTATTCCAACTTTTCTTGAGTGTTATACTACCAAAGGCATGTGACTATCAACTCCCAACTTCTATAAGTCACATCTAAGTTGCAATTCCCCTTTACATGATTTAGAGTCTAAAACTAAACTAGCTCTATTGAATGCTCACTCTTGCGGATCAATATTCATTGCTATCTTGTGCCTATCTAGCAATCTAAGTATTTTTTACGCATGATTTGAAAAGTTTTAGAAAGCACGCTTTGAAAACTTCATGAAAACTTAAACCTCTCGATTGCTTTTAGGCGACTTTAGTTCTCTTGCCTCGTGCCGTGTTTGTGGTTGTTTCGCACACATTCCATATTTACATTGGGCATATTGTCAAGTTTTAAGTGTGGAGTCAAAAGAGGGCGAAAAATAGGCCCCATCAAAAATATTTTACATGGTCAAAGAGGGCAAAGCCCCGACTAAAAACTTTCTCGAGTACTAGAGAAGTTTTATTGCAAAAAGATACAAATGCCGGGGGTTAGGAAGAAAAGTTCCCCCTCGAAAGCATTTGTAGGCCAAAGGCCATTTTCAAAATAAAAAAATAAAAATAGAAGAACACTTAAACTTGACTTTATGCCTTTCCATCGTCTCTTATATGTGTGAATTCACCATGTGCATTGTGTGCTAGCAAGTTGAGCTTTAGAACGACCCTTGTGATTTCACGTAAGCTATTGATTGGTTTATGCCTATTTTAAGAACTCTTGTTGTCAAACCCCTCTTTCCTTATGGATTACGACTTTAATGTCTAAAACTTGGAAATGAGTTTATATCGTGAGCCCGTGGACTAGCCCTAGCTAGCATAGGTGATCGATTGACATTTTTGTGCAAAAGCCTTAACCGTGTTTCAAAAGCCTTGCAACGAAAATGAATAGACTTCTAGGTGAGGCGCTTGATAGCTCTAGTATTGATTTCCTCGAATGTGCACCCTCATGTGATCTTAAACGGTTTGAAAACTCTCTTGAAATGTATGGTGATTGCAATGCTAGTTTGGGATGTAAAGTAAGTTTTGAGAAATTCATGCCCTAATTGTTAAACACTTTTACCTTGCACTCTTATGGGATAAATGCATGGGGGATTTGTGAGTATTCCCGGTTCTGAAAACTCTCACGAGACTATAACTCGTCCACTAGGGTAGCCTAGGGGTTTAAAGGCTTGGTGCATTCGCTAAATGCACTCGTGTCACCTACGAAAGTGGTTAGTTAGAACTAGATTTGTTTCTTAGTATTTTTAGTTAGTTTTCGTGACCATATGGAGTTTTCCTTGAACCAATCCTAAGTGAGTGAAATGCATCAATGTTGTTGACCTCTACGATTAGCTTGCTCGGGACGATCAAACATTAAGTGTGGAGTGATTTGATAGCGCTGAAATATATGCACTTTAGGCAACCACTACGCTTAGTGTTTCGATCGTTTTATCACGATTTCACTTGCTATTTGATGCTTTGTGGTTCATTACAGGCAAATTACAGAGTTTAAGCTAAGAACACAAGTAAGCGGTGATTTTGGAGCAAAACCGAGCTTTTGGAGCAAAAAGTGCCCAAAGAGGAGATCCAACCGGCCGGCTGAATTTTGGCCATGCATCGAGCCGCCCGGTTGAAGTCAAGACCAGAAGGGGCTAACTCTCTGAGGTATCAAACCGGCCGGCTGAGCTTTGTTCACAATGCGAACCGCCCGGTTCAACAGCTCCGAGAGTCCCACATCCATCTCCCCTGCTCGAGCCGGCCGGCTGAATAACATCCACCTTATGAACCGGCCGGTTGAAATGCTCCGAGAGTTCCCATGCCAACCTCCCCTACTCGAACCGGCCGACTCAAATTCCTTCACCCAGTTCAACCGGCCGGTTGAGTCGTCAAGACATGATTTTTACTGCTGGGCTATAAATAGAAACTTAGGGTTTCTGAACAAAGGAGAGACTTTTTGGGGGATTTTCAAAGCAGATTTCATTGGGATTTGGAGCATTTTTCTTGGGAAAGAAGATAGAGATTTAAGAGCCATCAACAACACAAAGATCTAATCACCTAGTGTCATTGAATCTCCATATTGGTTCTAGATTTCTAAACTCTCTTTTCCATATGGGTTTTTGCACTTTCATGGATGTTTTTGTTTGTAACCTCACCATGAGTGAGTAGTGACCTTGGTTGGGGATCTATGGACCCCCTAGACATGTTTGTGACATTATAAATACTATGGATGCCATTGATGAATGATTTGCATATGTTTCTTATTCGTTTGAACTTAACTCTTCAAGTTGCCTATAAGGTGTTTGTGAAATGTCCCCAATAGGAACTTTGCTTGATCTCATGTTTGATGTAGCTCACGTTGATCATCATGACTTCAATGAACTAAATGAAGAAGCATTAAGGTTTTTGTGTTACATGGCGACACTCTAATCTTAATGAGAATGGCTTGAACTTAACAAGAGCATGATTATCTAGCCAATAGAGCGCGAGTGTGAGGCGAGGCATTCATATTCTATAATACCAATAGAGCGCGAGTGTGAGGTATTATGCGAGATGTAACCTCTTAGTACTAAGTTGTAGCGCGAGTTGAACTTAGCATTAATGTTGCATGGCTAGATTCTAAGTGTATGCATGTGATTTCATCAATGGTGCCCTACTTTACCGTCACAATAATTGTCTAGGTGGAGAAATAGATCCCTAGTCATCCCTTAATTGATTGTTAACCACTTTTTGATAGCACTCTCTACTATAATTCTCTTGGAAGAACAACAAACCCCCCCCCCCCCCCAAACCATTGACAATCTAGATAGATCTTTGGCATCATTAGTTTAATCACATATCCTTTGGGTTCGACCTCGGTTCACCCGAGTCATTACAAATGTTTTGATTGCCGTGACTTAGCATAAGTGTTCGAATTCTATTTGAATATTTCCGCTATATTTCGCACCGATCATTCTCACTACACCATTTTACAGATTAGGAGAAATTTTTTTTCCGTCGCATAAACCCCTTAATTAGTCGCATAAAGTTTATGTGACAAAATCATGTCGCGTAAAGTAGGTCGCAAAATCCAAGTAGCGTAATGTCCCTGCGACAAAAAAAATGATGGAATGTCGCGTTAACTGTAACTTTTATGCGACATTATTTTCTATATGTCCCAAAAACATTAGAACGAGTTTGACTCGGTGTAAGGCATACGCTACATTTCCATTCCAAATTTTGTCGGGTTAACTGACTTAGAAGATCGAATTTACAGAAGGTAGGTTTCCAATTCGTCTTGTAAACGTTTATACGCTGCAAACATTTAAATCTTATTGTCGTATAAAACTACATACGCTAAGAAATTTAAATATATGTTTGTCGTATAACTATCCTTACATTACAAACTTGAAAATATATTTGTCGTATAACTATCCTTACGTTACAAACTTGAAAACATATTTGTCGCTTTAAGGAACATACGCTTAGAACTTTAAATATATTGTTGTCGTATAAACTGACTTACATTACAATCATGAAATTATATTGTCGCGTAAAGGGACAGACAATTTAAATTGTTAATTTACTATTGTCGTATAAAATTACTTACGTTAAGAATGTGGATACATATTTGTCACATTAAGATACAGGTTCCAGTCTTCATACCAAAAAAGGAAATTGTTTTACAGAACATGATTCCGGCCAACCCAATAGAATTTTGGCCAATAACAAAAGGGTACACACAAAAGATGTTCAGGTGTGTACCCGACCAGAAGAGCACAACAGTTTTACACCATTATCAACATGTAATTAAACAACAGGTCCATAAGACGTCGCACCTTCTGAAGCATTATTGTTTGCTAGGTTTGCTGATCCACCCTGTACCACCAGCTCCTCAAGAACACGAATCCTCGCTTGAAATTCTTTCTTCATTTCCACCATCTCATCCGTTTGCTTTGGGATTTGGTCTTTCAGCTCGGCGTTCCTTGGTATTTCAACACATGTGTGTAATTTTTTTTCATCCCCTTCCATTTTCACCATTTCAGCCGCCGGCCAACCCTTTCAGTAAAAAAATTTTGGTGCCTGCCTAATTTTTTTCATCCCCTTACTTCCATTTTCACCATTTCAGCCAAAAATCAACTTTAATCTGTCTAATATGTATGCAATAATGATCAAGAAGTGAAGCTAGCTGCTGATGATGATGTGTTTGTATACACTCATCGAGATCTCCCATAAATTTGACAAATTCGCAGCAAACACTACTTAACAAAATTTTCAAAAAAATGAAAGTATTTGAGAATATGAAAGTATTTAACCTTCAAAACCGTGTGCCTCTTCTTTCACTTGAAAATCTGGCCAAAAACTTAGAGCAAATGTATTCTTTGAGCTGCAGAAGAATCTGGCAAAAAAATGGAATTTGTTGTTGCTGAACAACGTTGTTCTCAGTCGCAGGTTTCTGAGAGAAGAGTGTACCCGCCCATGCCCTGCTTCTGTACTTGCATTTTGGTTTGCATTTAACTTCTGACGTTTAAGCGACATTTTTTGCGACAAATGTCGTTTAAAGCACAAACGATAGGTCGACCCCCCCTTCAATGCCCGAGTCAATTTCAAACAAAATAGGTGAGTCATGCAATCAGCTGACATATCGCTTTACTTTTCATTATTAAGTGACAAAAGTCGAGTTGTCCCATAAACTTAATCGCGCTAAAGGTTAAACGTGACTTAATTCACATGTCGCTTATAATAATGTCGCGTCAATATTTTTACGAGACATTATTTCAGGTTGTCGCTTATACAGAGTCGGGTAAAGGAGTAAAAGAGACGTAATTTAGAAGTCGCGTTTAACATTGTCGCTTCATGAAGATTATAAGACATTACTTTTTTGTCGCAAGAAAGTGTTTATGAGACATTTACTCCGTGTGCCATAAACTATTGTCGCATATACATGTAATTGCGACAAACGTTTCAAAGTCATGTAGTATAAACATGCTTATGTGACAAGTCTTTTGCGACACTTTTCAAAGTTTGTGTCGTAGCATGTAAAATGGTGTAGTGTTCTCAAAGTTTGTAAATTCAATCTGTTTTTTCCTTACTCTGAGTGGAATCTTGATATTTTGGACCATAATATGGAAAAAGCAATATTTCAAAATTCCAATTTGTAGTTATCCTTATGTAAAATGTCAGTGCACTAATTAGAAAGATCACCGGAATCAGGTTAATGTCACCTGAGCTAAGAACTCGTATCTGTTCAATTGTTGAAATAGGAAGCAGGTTGAAACTTGGACTGAAAAGATCAGTTACCCTGAACCGTAAACCAGTTGGCCGGGGTAACATGGAAAGGATATGAAAGAAGAAATATGCGTTCTTTCAACAAACTATATCACGACATTCCTCTTATGTCATTTTGTTCATGTACTTTTTTTTACGTGATAGTACAGAAGGCACATTATGACATCACTAGATCAGGCGCTTCAGCTTCGACTGACAATAAAGCTGTGCATACTTTACCTAGCCAGCCGATCACGCAATGACTTGAATATCTGAGGGATCGCCAGAACTCTCTAGGTTGCTTCAACTTGATCAATAATGCCCTCAATTAGGTGAACCTATATAAAAATAGCAGTAGAATGAAAAAACTGCTAAAAGACTACAACAACTGAATAATGTCATGTAGAAGCGGTAAATGTAGCTTGATGTAGCCGATTCTATAGAAAAAGTACACATTTAATAAATTTTCAGATTCAATACAGTACCGTAGTCACTGATAGCTTGCTCACCGAAAGGCTCTTCATTAGGAGGTATTCAACGCCTTCCACGGAAAGTTTAGTACGCTCTGCAATGACAGCCAGAGGAATGGTTCTCTCTTCCCAAAGGTTAACTGTGATCAAGTAAATTAAAATATCATTCATTGCTACTAAATTTAAACTTCATTCAAACTTACTATTGCATTGTTAATGGAATATGTATCAGTGCTGTGTACCTGAATATAATTTCCATTAAGCTCAGAATATTGATCTTCTCAAGAAGCTACTTCTAATTATGCACTAGTTCAGGTTGAGCACTCAGTGCAGCTCCATGAACATGCACTAATTCTCGTAAAACCTTCAAAGAGTTGCATCCCAAAAATTCAATTATTTCTTAGAAGCTAATCATGCAGCAATGACACTTCAACTTAACGATGGGGAAACAAACAAAATTTAACTTTTCATAATCATAGCATGTTGCCATGAACAATGCTTAAGAAGGAATTTAGCGTTTTACTAGTCCAGGGCGCAGATGAATAAGAAATGAAGTCAACTGATGCTCACCATCAAAAGGATTCATTTCAACAGAATTTCATTTATAATCTTCGACGCATACCAACTATGTTTGCGGTAGCGACTAAATAGATAAGCAAATCAAGGGACTGAACCGACTTCTAGCACTTTCAAATGAAACAAAACTAAGTAAAATCTCAACAGATCATGTAATCAATACTACCGAAAACACACAAAACATATGCAATATGGTAACAAGAAAAGAAGACAAATCACAAATGCGTGTTGGTTAGTTAAAACATGCCATGTATCACTATTCAATCTAAAGCTTAATTACTACCATGTGAATGCAACGCCTTTGTTTTTCAAGATGCATATTTAATAGCTTTAAGGTATAGTTATGCTAAAACATGGGCCAAATTATCGAGTTAAAACCAAAATGAGACTGAAAGCATTGATAAATAGTGTTGCCAAGAAAAATAAAATAAACAAAAACAATATTCAGTGAAAATTGGGAATTAATGGAGCTGGATTGCTTACTTGTACAAGGGATTTTGAGAAGAAGTATATTCCTTCTTTGAATCTCTTTCAATGTGGAAGTTCTCAAGCTGTTGATCAACTGCTGCTGGGAGAAGGTGAGAATGGGACTGCTACATTTGCACCAGAAACTGACCAACTGGAGACTCTAGCTGAAGAGGCGCTACAGGCTGCGTACTGTCACAAGAACTTTCTGACGCTCTAACGACAAAGCCCTTCGTTCTTAACTTGTTAAGACCATATGAAAGGCTAAATGTCATCCAACATAAGTGCAATATTCATAACAAGAAAAAAGTACAAACTCAATACATTTTGGCAAAAAGAAGCTGCTAAGTTCTTGTATTAGTAAAATACACTACTATAGCATAAAACCATAAAGTACATAGAAGAGTCATCTGCAATCCATAAAATGTATTTATATCCTCAAGTTCGGGCAATACGATTTGAATGCCGATAGTAGCCGAATGTCTGATTTTGGGTAGATCATAATTGATTTTATGTTGTGATTTTTCTTTGTGGGTATTGGCATGCCTTGGTCACAATAAACTTGCTTAATCCGCCTCAAAAAGCTAAGTCTCTCAAGTGATATCGTCTCAATCAGTGGACAATTTTGTATCAAGGAGAACAAAGTCGCTTGACAAACAAAATGTTATGCGCTTTAGGTTCAGAAGTCTTTTCACAACTATGCTCAACTCCGCATCATGAGTATTGCAATTTTCACGATGCGGAATGTAAATGTCAAGATTCTCAAGACTCGGACATGCAGATAACAACCGAGATAATCCGGTCATGGTGTAGTTAATAACGAAAGCATTCGGTACCACCAAACTCTTTATCGGAGGCCTCAATTCAGCAAGTCCTATCAAGACCGTATCATCAAGATGATAAATAAATAGAGAAAGACGGTTGATATTTTTTAGAACCTTCACGCATTCAACCACTTTGGAGATTGAAGGCGGCCAATCCACTGAGCTCAGCTGTGGATTGTTACAAAAGAACTTGTACAAAGCTTCAGGGGTAAACTTCATGCATTCTACAAAATTGACACTCTCTAACTTGGGACAATTTGAGGAAAATATATCAAGAGTCTTGTCCGTCAGCAGACGGTTTAGACGGAGGTCGATCTTTCTTAGATTTGGAAGCTTTGACGTAACCTTGTGAATTCCTTCATCATCCCAGTGATAAAAAGAACATGAGAAATCCAACTCAGTAAGCGGACAATCGATCCATAACGACTTGTTGTTTTTTTGGAAGGGAAGAAAGAAACTGAGCCTTGCTATTTATAGGCAGGGCCGTGCCTAATACAGGAGCGGGTGGGGGGCGTAGGCCAGGGGCCCAACTTGTTTAGGGGGCTATGGAAATATTTGTTTTAGTTTTGTTTAGTTGTTTTGTAGTTTTTTTAGTTTGTTTATATTTTTAGTTTGAGTATGGATCAAATACAAACACAAGGTTGTTTATATTTAACGCAAACTGAGTTGATGCTATTCGGAAAATTCCCCAAACACTCTCTCCCGCTCCTCGTTCCATCCATCTAGATGTAGCTCCAATCGAGCTCGTTTGTATTGTTTTCTACAACCTCCTCAAGATTCAGTACAATTCAGCGAACGAACCCTCATCAACAGAATGCATCATGAAGGCCACATCGCTGTCGTTCCACACTTCAAGAAGCTTCAGACAAGATGCAAAGAAATCGGCACAGTTTCAAAACTTTCGGTTCCGCTTTATCGTTCTCCAGCACATTTCGAAATAATGTCAAGGAGTATCTCCGTCAATGCGCCAATAAAGAGGACAACCACATCGTTCTACTTTCTATGCCGGTTTGGCTAACCTTTCTTTTTCATCTACCGGCGAGTCCAATGATTTCTTAATACACCATTGAAGAGTCGGTGGATTCATGCTGCAAAGTTTGCCTAATTTCTGGTACTTCAGTAATTTTACTTCGGATTTTTTAAATATGTTACTTGGTTAGGGTTTCATTCGGTTTGTTGAGAAAATTACTTACAAAGGAGAATTTTATTGAACGAAAACTCTTACAAAGGAAACTCTCACTAAGACTCTCTATCTTGTGGTTGACATCACTTTTTGAACTTGAGTGATTTGCACCTTACATGACACACCTATTTATACTAAATCATACACCAAATGAATGGCTAGGATCCTTTTGATCCAATGACCAAAAATAGTATATCTAGAAAACTCTACATCTATCTCCCTTCTTCTTCCTCTTCGACACTTCTCCATAATTTTCTAGAAAAATCTTCTCCTTGGATTAGGCTCTTTTCTTTGGGCCTCCTATATGAACTAGACTAGGCAATAGTATTTGTGTTGTATCACAATGCGAATTGTGTCGTGAATGGTTTGATACTGATACCGCTGAGCCACTGTTCACCTGCGGTGAATACTCCATGATGCTGCCGAAAGATTTAGGACATTGTGGTTGACCCTTTGTGTTTTGATGATAACAAACACTTAACTAATAATCTACTTGAGTTTGCAGAAATCACTGTCTGACAGGTAAGCTCACCGGTCATCTCTGAGAGAGAGCAAAGCTGCGAGAGAGATGCGCTCCGTGTGAGAGACAAATCGACTTATGACGAGATCGAATCTGAGAAAATATACTCGATACAAATCAGGAGATATTCGAGTATATATGCTGGATAATTGATGAGAAGAATTGACATCGGTATATACAAATCAGTATATACGATGGGAAGATTAACGCCAGAATTGGAAGGGAAATATATGATGTGGTTAAGATATGGAAATATCTAAACCATATCATATCTGCTGGATAGCAAATCGGATCTGTGACAGAGATCAGATCAGCCGACTTGAAGACTACTATAAAAGGAGGAGAAGTCTTCAATGTAAAGTTCGGCTTTTTGGAGAGAGGAATCGGAGATTGAAGAGCGATCAATTCCGGAGCTGACGAAGTGCTGCTGTGTGCGGACGAGACAGATCGTGTTAGTTGATACTTTGAGTTGAGTAGAATTGTTAGCTGTCACTGAGTGAGACAAAGTGTAACAATCTACAAGCATACTCTTTCATCAATAACATTGATCTTGAAGCCCTTCTGGAACTGTCCAGAAGGCAAGTGGTTTTCAGCCTGTTGCAAGAGTTGCAATAAGGTTTCCACTATAAATCGTGAGTATTTACTTTCGGCATTGTATTTCCTATAGTAGAGATAATTTTCGCTGCCATCTGTCTGAGGGATACAATTCTGGGATCTCCCTCACATAGTTGGCTAACCTAACGATCCAATAATTGGTATCAGAGCGAGGCTCTAGATTGTGTGTTAGCCTTTGCAGGAAATCATGTCTAACGGAAGCGACTCGTTCTGGAAGCCGCCGGTGCTCAGTCCGGGAGAGTATGACTGGTGGAAGGACCAGTTCGAAGCTCACGTGTGTTCCCTGGATGGGAAGCTGTGGCAGGTATTCGAAAAGGGTAACTTCCCTATTCTGGATATGACAGACCCTGCCAAACCGAAAGAGAAGGAGAAAGACAAATACACAGATGCTGACTACAAAGCTCTCCAGCAGAATGCCAGAGCTAAGAAGGTTCTGTATATGGCTCTCTCCCCCGGAGACCAGGTGAAGATGGCTGTATACAAGACTGCTAAGGAGCAGTGGGATGGACTAGCTAGACTGTACGAGGGAAACGAGGACATAAAAAGGAACGGAATCCTAGCTGCCACAAAGGATTATGAATCTATCGAATAGCGCAAGGACGAATCTCTGGATGACTTCTACACCAGATTTCAAGTCATTGTCGCTCAGCTGAACTCCCTGGATGAGGTACTTCCACAGTGGAAAGTGACCCATCAGTTCATGCAAACCCTCTACTCCAGATGGGACACAGTGACTACAGCTCTCCAGGCTCAGAAGGGGATCAAGGACATCACCTTGGAAGAGCTCGTGGCGAATTTGCAAAGTCAAGCTGGAATAGCCGAGAGGAAAATGGCCAGGAGACAAGCTGGAAAATCTCAAGCTATAGCACTGAAAGTTGAGAAGGCCTTGGACATAGCCCAAGTGAGCATGTCATCTAAAGGTGAGGACGAGGAGATAGCTCTTCTCTCAAGAGCCTTCAAGATGGCGAACACAAGCAGAACACAGAACAGAGGAGTCTCTGGCGGAGGACGAATTAAAACAGATGAAAGATACAGAGTAAACAGAATTAAAAAAGTAACTGTTCAGCATTAATTTTCGGTAGATAAGAAAACTACTTGTCCAATAACTATACAAAAGAACATAGTTTTTTTTTAAAACAAATAGAAGACAACCAACTCTGGTAAACAAATAAAAATAAATGTATGTTAAGAGGAGGGCTAGATAAAGAGTTTGAACTACGGCCCTGTCCGATTGACTTTAAATTTGTATTATATAAATTAAATTCAGCTAACATAACATAAATTAACATAAATTAAATTAAATTAACATAAATTCAGCTAACATAACATAAATTAAATTAAATTAACATAAATTAAATTAAATTCAGCTAACATAACATAAATTAAATTAAACTTATTTTATTTTATTTTATTTTTAAGTTCACCACCACCACCACCATCGTCATCGTATCATCATTATCATCATCATCAGTATCATCATCATATGACGATGATGATGATCATCATCATCACCATCACCATCATCATACCATCACCATCATATTACCACATCATCATATCATCATCATCACATTACCATCATCAATCATCATCATCATGTCATCATCATCACCACCATCATCATCATCATGTCACCATCATCATAATGTCACCATCAGCAACATCATGCCACCACCATCATCATCATGTCAACATCATCATTATGTCACCGTCATCATCATCATGTCAACATCATCATGTCACCATCACCATCATCATCATCACCATCATCATGCATCATCATCATGCATCATCATCACCATCACCACCACCATCATCATCATCGTTGTTTCATCATCATCATTTTCATCATCGCATCATCATTTGCATCATCACATCATCATCATTATCAATTTCATCATCGCATCATCACATCATCATCCATCATACATCACCATTGTATTTCAATATATATAAAAAGCAATCCGATAATAAAGATATTTTAATGGATTATGAAATATTTAAATGATATACAAACATATTTAAACTAAAATAAAGAAAATTTTTCATTTTGATCAAAAAATTGGTCATCTAGTTAATGCTTATGCGGATTTAGAGGGTGACTAGGTCCGCCTAGGCGGCGACTAGGCGGGTCTAAGCGGCAACTAGGCGGGTCTAGTGGAGGAATAGGCGGCGACTAGGCGGATCTAGACGGCGATGACTAGACGGATCAATTAATCGGACGGATTCGTAAATTTCGGGACCTAGGCGGATCTAGGCGATGATTTTTAGAACACTGATACTAGCTAAGATTTACGTGAGAAGCCATTGATGAGGAAATTAATGATTTTGGCATCACCATCAGTGTGCTGTTTTATCACATGGTACTCGAATAATGGTCAAAGTGAAATAGTCAAAGTAGTGGACGAATAATGGCCAATGTGAAAAAGGGTTGATGATGGATGATGGATGGATGATGATGGATGATCATGATGATGCATGATGACGATGATGATGCATGTTGCATGATGATGATGTATGATGATGATGCATGATGACGATGATGATTGTTAAGTAATGTTATTTTGGTATAAACTATAAGTTAAACCAAAATAAATTAAAATAAATTAAATTCAGCTAAGGTAACATAAATTAAATTAAATTAACATAAATTAAATTAAAATCAGCTAACATAACATAAATTAACATAAATTAAATTAAATTAACATAAATTCAGCTAACATAACATAAATTAAATTAAGCTAATACAAATTTCAGCTCAATCGGACAGGCCCGTACTTATAATCGTTTGTAATAGTGTTTAGTGAAAATCAATTTGCTAAATAAATAAGTGACGAACAAAAAAAATTAATTTATTGAAAGTCAATTTCTTAAACTAATTACAGATCTGCACACCGGGCAGTCAGGTATGCTTTTCTTGACAGTCAGATCAGGTAAGCACAAATAAAATCAATTCGCTAAATAAATTTTTTTGATTGAAAGTCAATAAGTCAAACTAACTAATTACAGCTCTACACATCGGACAGTCAGGTGTGCCTTTCTTCTTGTTATTCATCCACTTTTGGAGACAGTTACGATGAAAAAAATGACTGCATTGAGTTTGTATAAAATTATTGGTTATACCCGCGCCTTTCAATTGATCCAGGCATATAGCACAATTGAATTCTTTACTGGGGAAAGCATCGAATATCATCCTCTCATTCGAATCACCGACATCTTTCCGCGAGCGTGATACATTAGCAACAACACAGAAGACGGAGCCTTCACCGACTTCCGCACCACCACCTCTGTACATGCACGAAACGATGCGGTCAAAATCGGAGCAGTGCCGGCTCAATGGGGGGTGCGACTAAAGCACCCGCTTTAGGCCCCAAAATTTGGCAATCATTCATAAGGAAAAAAACAAGCATAAAAGGCCTCATTTTGAAAAATAAAAGGTCAATATAAGACCCCAAAATTAAGGATTAACTAGAATAAATCCCAGTATATAAGTAATTAAGAGGCCCGCAGCCCATATATAAAAGGCTCCAAATTTATGAAAAAATTAAAATATATATATAAAAACTCACATAAAATATAAATAAAAGGCCCAAAATTTATGGTGGCTTTAGGCCCCCAAACATGTTGAGCCGGCCCTGAATCGGAGACACTGATATTGATACCCAAGTACCACAGCAAAACATAAACACAAACGCGTGCCTTGCGTCGAGATAGGAAGCAATCTTGAGAAATCTTGAAGTTGAATTCTTGCGGACAGTGGTCGGAGGTGATGCGGAGTTGCAGAGTGTGGGAGAGCGAGCGAGGGTGTTGGACGACATCTGCACTGGACAAGCTATACGAGAATGAATCCATAGCGACTAAGAAAGAAACGTAGCCCTTACTATTTATAGGGCGTCAGCCGAGGGCAGTTGGTGGGCTTAGCAGGCTGAAGCCCGCTAAGAACTTTGGCCCAAATGTTTTTTTTTTTAATTTTAGGTTTGCAGAATTGCAGCCGCAAGTCGTAATCGTAATTCGTAACGAACTGGAGACGCGCTACGGAGCTCATCTTCGAATCAGATTCGCGGCTCGGAGCTGACGTTCCCTGATCTGCTTTAAATTGTGAGGCAAGAAATTTTTGATTTATTCAGCACAAGCTTTTGATTTTTCAGTTTGTTTGTAATCTAGCTTTAAAGTTTAAATTTATATTCCAGCTTTAAATTGTTTGTATTCATTCTTATCCATGAAAAGCTGGGTTTTCAGCAAAAGCAAGCAGTTTTTCACTTGCTGGAGTTAATTCGCATCTGGTTATAGACAAAGAGGTTTACAATTGTTAATTGTTTTTTCTTTACAGGATCAGAGGGCATATTCGCTGATTTTGGGCACTTTTCGTCTCACCATCTCGTAAGCTTAATTTTTGATAATAAAAAAAATGCAGAATAGTACTTTCTTAACTTCTAGAAATGCAGAATTCAAGATGCATCAGTTTGATCCTCTTTAGATGTGTCCATGGACAAGAAAGCCAAGTTTATGTCAGAACTTGAATCAGTTCTGCAAAACGTTTAAATTAAGATGACTAAAGCAACTGAAGAATATCAGTGTCCTGTGTTCAGAACCTCACTCTCATATATATCGTAGATGATGACCAAGAACTGGTTTTAATAGTTTGCGACGCCGACCTTCAAGAATGTCTTGATGTGTGGAGATCATGCGGAAGTCTAATGATCAGACTATCAATTCATGACGTAGCAACAAACCTTGGGAGCTCATGTGAAAGCACAGGGGAATGAATGAGAGGAGTTTCAAGCTGTAAATACAAATGTAAGGCATGCCTTTTGTTGTTATTATTCTTGTTGTTACCGTGAAAATTGAGTAACTTTATATCAGGGGTAATTAGTTAAACCCTAGAAAACTTAGAGGATGCGATTGTAATATACCAAACTTATGGTACCTAGTTGTACTTTTCTGTTTTCTATATACATCAATAATGGAGCCGATATGCAGTACTTTTGCTGCTGCTCTTCTCCGCAAATCTTCTTCGATATTCCATTGTTCTCGACTATATCTTCGCTCACTTTCCAGGCGAAGTTCCGATCAACTTCGTTCTAGTCTTCACATGGTAACAGAGCTGTAACTATCTCGGTCGATTTTTCTTCCTTTGTTTGCTGTTTCTGATCGATCATCCGTATGGCTACGACTGAAACTTCTGCTGCCACGACTGAACGATCCACAACAACTCCTCAACGATCCACAGCGGCTCCAGGATCGGATTACTTTAATCCAGCCGATGATCCTCAATTTGTTAGCAATAATGAGAATGTAGGCGTCTCATTGGTGTCCAGAAAGTTGATTAACTCAAACAACTTCATTCCATGGAGATCTTCTATGGCTAGAGCTCTTGGCGTCAAAGCCAAACTAGGCTTCGTCCAAGGCCATTTCGCCAAACCAACCAACGATCCGTATGAACTTGCGCGTTGGGAACGCTGCAATAATGTCATCCTCTCTTGGATCATCAATTCTGTATCAGATGAAATAGCAGCATCACTGGTACATTCAACAAGTTGTATTCAAACATGGACAGACTTACAAAGCAGATTTGGAGGTGATAACAGTATGAGGGAATATTCAATCTCAAAGGAAATCAATCTTCTAATGCAAGGTGAAATGATTGTCCCTAGCTATTTTAGTAAACTGTTGCAGTTATGGGGAGATGAAGATTCATATGAGGATGATGATCTTTGTGAACTTGGTAAAAAATGCAAATCAACTAAATGGATGTATGACAAAAAGCTAAAGACAAGGATTCAAAAATTTTTAATGGGACTGAATGATATACATGCTCAAGTGAGCACTCATGTAATCAAAAAAAAAAGTGAGCACTCATATACTTGCTACAAGACCTCAGCCTGGATTGAATGAAGCATATGCTCTTGTTGTGGAAGATGAAGAGCAAAAGAAAATACTAAACCAGTTATTGTTGAAGCCTCAGCACTCTACAGTTCATATAGCAACAATCAAAATGAGAGGCAGCACACTGGCACAAGGAGCTATAACAATTCAGCTGGTCCTAGTAACACGAGAAATAGAAGGCCTATGTTCTGCACACATTGTCAAATGCAAGGACACTTAAAGGAAAACTGCTACAAGCTTAATGGCTACCCACCAGGCCATAGACTGCATAAGGATAACATTTCTCAAAGTTATAAAGGGCATAAACCGGTTGCTAACAATGTTTCCTATTCTGCAGGGAACATTAACAATGCTAAGAATGAGAAAATGTTACCTGCAGGGATGACTAGTGGCACTGGTAACACCAACAGTCCTCCTCCCAGTCAACTTTCCCAAGTTCAAATGGATCAACTCACCAAACTACTTAGCATGTTCAATCAACAGGAGAAAAGAAATGAGGGTCAGTTAAGAAATGATGGTCAGTTCCATATGGCAGGTATCTCTTGCTTCGCTACAGCTAAAATTTCACATAACACATGGATTTTAGACAGTGGGGCAACTGATCATGTCACACGACATATGCATCTCCTATATGATGTGAAATTATTGAGATTCCCTTATGAAGTGCTTATGCCCAATGGCAGTAAAGCCACTGTTACTCACACTGGCAGTTGTGACATAAACAATCATCTAACTATTCATGATGTTCTTGTAGTCCCTGCATTTCACCTCAACCTATTATCTATTGAGAAATTGATGACTACTGCACACTGCAGTGTTCAGTTCATTGACAACAAGTGTCATATTCAGGACCCAGTCAGTCAAATTGTCCAAGGGACTGGTGACTTAATTGATGGACTCTATCAGCTGACTTGCACTCCAGTGACCAACAATTTTACTACAGCTAGCAACAAAGATCCTCTTACTTTGTGGCACTACAGACTTGGTCACATATCTATCAAGAACTTGTCTACAAATTTCAGTAACTACATTTCTAATGCTTCATGTAATAAGAAAGATTTCTGTTGCAACATTTGTCCCATGGCAAAGCAAACTAGATTGCAATTTCCTATAAGTACTACCAGTTCTTCTTAAATATTTGATATAGTACACGGAGATATTTGGGGCCCTTTCAATACTATTACATCTACTGGTATAAAATACTTTCTTACATTGGTCGATGATTTTTCGAGAACAACTTGGACCTTCCTATTAACAGCCAAGCATGAGGCGGCCAATGTTATCCTGCAATATTTCAGAATGGTCATTACCCAGTTTCATAAGAAAATAAAGATTTTTCGGACTGACAATGGTTCAGAGTTTTTCAGTCACACAGTTTCAAGTTTTCTAGCTGATGAAGGTTGCATACATCAATCATCATGCACATACACCCCTCAACAAAATGGGGTTGTTGAAAGGAAACATCGTCATCTACTTGATGTAGCAAGAGCTCTAAAGTTTCAAGCTAATTTACCTGACTTTTTCTGGGGTGACTGTATACTGACTGCGACTTATCTGATTAATAGACTGTCATCTGGTCTTTTTGCTGGGAAAACACCTTATGAGGTTCTTTTCAATAAACCTCCTTCTTATGAGCATCTTCGAGTATTTGGCTGCTTGTGCTATGCCACGACCATAGCCTCTGGAAGGAGAAAGTTTGATACCAGGGCTGATATCTGCATTTTTGTGGGATATCCACATGGTCAAAAAGGGTACAAATTATTCTCACTCAAACATCATAATATTTTCGTAAGTAGAGACGTTGTTTTTCATGAGAATAAGTTCCCTTTTTCTGAAAAAAATACATAATTACTCCCACAAATACCTATACCTCAGTGCACTACATCAGACTTATTTAAGGATCCTATTATGTTTTCTCACCACATTTCTACTCCTACATCAGAAACTACTTATTCTGACAATGAGACATTGAGTTATCCATCTGCTGATACTACTACTTCCATCATTTCCACGGTTGATCCTACTGACACTACTGAACGTGTTGAATCTACCACCACTCCTATTCTACGAAGATCAAAAAGATCACACAAAGTCACAAACCATCAGTCCTCCTACGAGATTTTGAATGTGGTTCAATCACCACCAAATATCCTATCTCTAACTTTGTCCAATATGACAATTGTTCTCCAAGCCATCAAAGTTACATATTTCAACTCTCCACTGATCTTGAACCTACTTCATATGCCCAAGCATCAAAGGATCCAAACTGGATCACTGCTATGGACAAGGAACTCTTAGCCCTACAATCTAATAACACATGGGCACTCACACCACTTCCCCTTGGCAAGAATAGTGTGGGATCAAAATGGATTTTCAGGATTAAAAGGAAATCTGATGGAAGCATTGAACGCTACAAAGCTCGCCTAGTTGCCAAAGGCTTCACGCAAGAGGAAGGTCTCGACTATAACGAAACCTTCGCTCCAGTCATTAAAATGACAACTATACGCACTGTCTTAGCCTTGGCAGCCTCAAGAGACTGGCCTATATTTCAATTAGACGTTGACAGTGCATTCCTACATGGAGATTTAGATGAGGAAGTCTATATGGACCTACCCCCTGGTTTTTTCAAGAAAGAAAAGCAACAAGGCATGGTTTGTAAACTAAATAGGAGCCTATATGGTTTGAAACAAGCATCTCGTCAATGGTTCTGCAAGTTTACTGATGCTCTTATTTCCTATGGATTTATTCAGAGTATCAATGATCAGTCTCTATTCACCCTTAACACTAATGGTGAATTCTTAATCTTACTAGTCTGCGTTGATGATGTAGTTCTCACAGGCACTTCTACAACGCTGATTGAATCAGTTAATGCCTTTATTCATTCTGAATTCAGAATTAAGGATCTTGGTCCCCTAAAATACTTCCTAGGTATTGAGGTTGCAAGGTCATCCACCGGCATATTTATCAATCAAAGAAAGTACGCTTTAGACTTACTTTCAGAAATCGGCCTCCTTGCTTGCAAGCCTTACTCAACACCTATGGATATTAAACAGAAGTTAGCCCTATCAACAGCTGATAAATTGGAAGATCCTTCTCAATATCGAAGATTAGTTGGAAAATTGATTTACCTCAATGTGACCAGGCCTGATATTTCCTTTGCGGTTCATACCCTCAGCCAATTCCTTGCGACTCCAACATCTGAACATCTCCAGGCCGCTCATCGACTTCTTCGCTTGATCAAAAATGCCCCTGCTCAAGGCCTCTTCCATCCAGCAAGAGCCAACCTTTCTCTTGTAGGATTTTGCGATGCCGACTGGGCTTCCTGCCCCATTTCCCGTCGCTCTACCTCAGGATATTGTATGAAACTCGGCCCCTCTCTAATTTCTTGGCGCACTCGTAAGCAAGCTACTGTCTCACGCTCCTCAGCGGAATCTGAATATCGTGCTATGGCGCATGCTTGTTGTGAATTGGTATGGATTGCTGCTATCCTTCGTGACCTTCGCATTGCAGTGTCCACACCGATTGCCCTCTATTGCGACAACATAGCTGCGAACCATATTGCCCGAAATCCCGTATTCCACGAGCAGACGAAGCATATCGAGCTCGACTGCCACTTGGTTCGTCAACACTTCACCTCTGGATTTATCTCGCCGCAATCTACCCTATCTCCAATCTACCACAAACCCACACCCATTAATCAAAGTCCCAAACGTCACAGCATTCGGCTCAACACCTCTTTCACGTATTTCATCAAACACCTTCGGCGCGGCATCAAAATCTGACCTCAACACACAACTATAAATTAAAATATTATAAGAACATACAGCCAGCTTCTCCCAACCATCACCACCATACACTCTTCTTCTTCTTTTTTTCACACTATTTTCACTCCTGCACTTTTATCACTCTTTTTGTTCACACAAATCACTCAATCACTCAAGCCACACCAATCACTCTAACACTCTAACCACACTAATCACTCTGCTCAAACACTCAATCACTCCTGCCACTCCTTATCACTCCTATCACCATTTTTTACTCCACTGCATCACACCAATACTATAATCACTCTTTTCTTTCACTCACAATTTCACGCTTGCACTCATATCCTCACTCACATCTCAATCTCAATGACCGATCACATTCAAGTAATCGGTACCACATACCTCGCTCTTGATACCATGTTGAAAATCCGACTCAAAAATTGTGATTTTATTGAATAAGAATTACTAATATTTATAGTCTACACACGTACTTTCAGATAACAAAATAGCTATTTTTACGACCACTATATGCACTAATCTAACCACTAAATCTAACTAATTTTTGACTTGATCATAATATTTATCCTTAACAATTTGTTCACATGTAGACATTTAAATTTGGTATAGACAACATAATTGCAAACAAGAACCGATACAGCATAAATTAGACAAAAAATGAACCCCAAAACCAAGGGTAGTAGTACAAAGAAATGTTATATTGCTTTGTGCAGTATCGAATATTATTTTGGTCATACAACGACAGCGGGTGGGACGATTGTTGTTGACCGTTTCAACGGCTGTATCGAATAAGTCAATGCCCCGCTGCTCTTGAGTCTTCCTCTCTGCAATAATTTTCTGCGTTGAGTTGTAATATGCTGCGTAGAGGATCAATTGGGCCAAGCTGAACAAGGTTCCTAGTCCATTAGGTACCTGAAATCAAAGCCCATATAAAACACAGTCAGCCCAATCATTGTCAAAAGTCCCAACTCTCAACCAATCAGGATTGACTATTGGACCGGACATATTTTGAGTTATTTACACAAATGTTATTTTAATTTCACAGACTAATTTTTATTTATTTTTATCTTTTCTATTCTTCATCCCAAAAGTCCATTTTCAAAAGAATAAATAGAGACTATATATTGGATTGGAATGTACTAAACATTCTTGTTTAAGACAATATAATTGTATCATATATGTTGGGATCGCGCAAACAGTGACGATGAGAGAAAAACAATGAAACTCATGTGAGGACATCAAAATTCGATACTTACTGTGATAAAGTCGTCGAACTTGAAAAGAGAGTACCCAACCCCAGCAAGCACCATTAGCAGATGAGAACAATGAGAGGGTGAAAGGGCATGTACTCTACGCTCTTGATAGTGATCACCATCCTCCGCACTCACCCCAACAAATTTATCCACTTCATTTTCACATATATTAAAAATATACTTGAAATGAAAAAGAATTGAACTACAATTTTGCTAGAAAATTTGAACTGCATCTAATTAATATACCATGACAGATACCAACATTGAACACAATGCATACAAGTCCAACGACCAGGGTGCAGAGCTTGTGGGTGTGAGCGAGGGTTAAGACCAAGACCGCGAGCGTATCTATGAAAATAAGCTCCCCGATTATGATGAGGATAATTTTTCGACGGTTCTGTCCAGTAGAGTAAATGATGAAGATTGATAAGTAGATGATTTCGATGACGATGACAGTGCCATTAATGGTGTGACAACTAGAATGTTGTTCGGTTTGACGATAGGGAGTCCGTAAAGAACCCACACCAAGCAGTTTATAAACGTAGCTAGATATGGGATGGGTGAGTATTGCTCCACTGATTTCTTCCTCCAAATTCCGTAAAACGTTGGCCTGGTTCAATATTCATACAAAAAATAAGAATAAGATCTCATTCTCTCGCTCTCTAAATTTTCCAGGGGTAAAATGGTCATTTTGCAAACCAACAAGGTGCAATATTTAACGCAAACTGAGTTGATGCTATTCGGAAAATTCTCCAAACACTCTCTCCCGCTCTCGTTCCATCCATCTCGCCGTAGCTCCAATCGAGCTCGTTTGTGTTGTTTTCTAAAATCTCCCCAAGATTCAGTACAATTCAGCGAACGAACCCTCATTAACAGAATGCGTCATCGTGAAGAGTCGGTGGATTCATGCTGCAAAGTTTGCCTAATTTCTGGTACTTCAGTAATTTTACTTCGGGTTTTTTAAATATGTTACTTGGTTAGGGTTTCATCCGGTTTGTTGAGAAACTCGCTTACAAAGGAAAATTTTATTGAACGAAAACTCTTACAAAGGAAACTCTCACTAAGACTCTCTATCTTGTGGTGGACATCACTCTTTGAACTTGAGTGATTTGCATCTTACATGACACACCTATTTATACTAATTCATACACCAAATTAATGGCTAGGATCCTTTTGATTCAATAGCCAAAAATAGTACATCTAGAAAACTCTACATCTATATCCCTTCTTCTTCCTCTTCGACACTTCTCCATAATTTTCTAGAAAAATCTTGGATTAGGCTCTTTTCTTTGGACCTCCTATAACTAGACTAGGCATTAGTATTTGGGCTTTAATCTTAATATGGTTTTTTTTAGGTTTTTTTTAATCTTAATATGGTTCATAGATAATGATGTGTGTTTCTTGAATTTGAATAATAGGTTGGGGGTAACTAGAGAAGCGATCAAATGAGGCAGTGCTTGGTAGAATGAGGCAGGTGAGGCACGATCTCAGCCATCCATTAACCCCGTGCATTGTGGGCGCGCCACGTGTCAAATAGTAAACCCACTACTTTCGTAGTGTGAACGCAAATGGCGGCTCGTGTCATGTGGCGAACCGATCAACTCCATCAACGACTCAGATCGTGCCTCATCTGCCTCATTCTACCACCCCTGATGTCGCCGAACGCTCCCCGGGTTAACCATTGATGCATTGAATAGGTTGGGGTAAACATTTGGTGTCAAAAAAAATTACCATGTAATAATCCCGGCTGACAGGGAGTGGAATAAGCCCTTGAATGAGAATGCTCTTCAGGATCAAACTCATCTTTTGCATGCAGTAATCCATTGTAATGGCTTTGTATCACAATGCGAATTGTGTCGTGAATGGTTTGATACTGCCGCTGAGCCACTGTTCACATGCGGTGAATGCTCCCTGATGCTGCCGGAAGATTTACGACGTTGAACCCCCTCGCCCCAAAATCCAGGACTGGATCAGTGAGATTTTGAAAATTGTTTCCTAGCAACTTATGGATCTCTCTGCTCCCAGAGTTTAATAGAGTAGAAGATAATTCTTAGAACCTCATACAGTCACTGAGTCTAATAGAGTAGAAGATAATTCTTAGAACCTCATATAGTCACTGCTCAGCCTTCCCTGTATGTTCTAACAACTTGTGGACGCATTAAAACAGATGAAAGATACAGAGTAAACAGAATTAAAAAAAAGCAACTGTTCAGCCTTAATTTTCGTTAGATATGAAAACTATTTGTCCAATAACTATACAAAAGAACATAGTTTTTTTTAAAACAAATAGAAGACGAACAACTCTGGTAAACAAATAAAAATAAATGTATGTTAAGAGGAGGGATAGATAAAGAGTTTTTTTTTTATGGCGGCTAGATAAAGAGTTTAACTACTTATAATCATTTGTAGGGTTAAGTTCGGGTGAGAAGTGGCTTTAAGGTGAGAAATAAGAATTAATTTAGTCCATTGATTTTTCGTAATCAACAGCCACGATTAGACACAAAATATTTCTAAAATCAACCTAATCTACGGTTATGGGGTAATTTAGTCAAAAACAATTAACAAAAACTCCGTATCCCGTTAATTGCGAAACGCGAAACAAAGGAAACGAAATTGCGAAAGCTACGGACGTAAAGACGGCCATGGACGATCATTCGACCCCTCCGCCAAAGAAATCGACTCACGGTGTGTTTCCTATCTATGTTTTAGGGTTTGATTATGATTCGACCCCTCAGCTGTGATTATGATTTTCCGATTTTGAATCGGTATGGCCGATTTGAACCTGGGTGACCTAGCTGGTGCGATTTCAACTGCAGCGAAGTCTTCTTCCTCGCCTTCCCAGCCTCCATAACTGATGAACCTGGGTGGGCCTAGCTGGTGCGATTTGGCATACTTTGTCGCTGATTTTCCGATTTGTAGTTTATGATTCGTACTAAAATTTGTAGTTTATGATTCATAGTAAAATATGCATCATTCGTACTGTAACTTGTGTCTTATTCGTAATCTGATAATCATAATTTGTAGCTTCTGGTTCATAATTGGTAGATTTTTTACGTTTGCATCTTTGTTAACTATTATTCGTATTTACGCATAATTCGTAGTTTATGATTCGTAGTAAAATATGCATCATTTCGTACCGTAACTTATGTCTTATTCGTAATCTGATAATCATAATTCGTAGCTTCTGGTTCATAATTGGTAGATTTTTTTAGGTTTGCATCTTTGTTAACTATTATTCGTATTTACGCATAATTCGTAGTTTATGATTCGTAGCTGTTGAGGCAGTTTATGATGCTCAGTTTGAAAATTTGTTTATGTAGTTAAAGGTTGTTCCTAGTTCCTATCGCATCCTTCGTATCCCTACAGATTGTAAACGAGTGATTGATGTGGAACTTTTTGCAGCTAATGTGCTTGCCGGATCTGGAGTTCGACTACATCAATCCCTATGACGCAACAAATCGAGTTAACAGAAAGGTTCGAGAAGCTTCTAATTATGAAGATACTCCTGAGAAGTTTATTTTTACACTAGCCAAAGTCTCAAGAAAAGCAGTCATCATGTATATGAAACCAAAGAGTTTCACAAGATCCCCTCGCATCTCTCCATTCATAGGTTTGCGTCGTTGGTCTCTAATCCTTAATTTAGTAACATATGATGTTCCCTCTGCCACGAATTAAAAGAACTCATTATTTACCATCCTCTATATCTTGTGTCCCTTTGCTCAATATAGGTTAAGGTTCTAACCCATCAGAATCAGATAAATGCTATAACATTGCATGAAAATGATATGCAGTTTATGTTAGAAGTGAATACCATGCCACCTTAGATATTCTGATGCATCTGATTTCCAAATAGAAGACTAAACTTCTTATCAAGATCATTATTTCACAATCTCATTGTTTAATTGCTTTGTAACTGTCCACTGTCCTGCAGTTCCTTGCTTTGTCCCGGTATCTACCACGAAGAGCATCGAAATAGAGACTAACGAATTGAGTGCTCCTCAGACGTTGGGAAAACAAGCAAACCATGGCCTTTTCGACGAAGATGATTTTAAATGTCGTTGGAAATAGAGACTAATGTTGGGAACTACGAATTTTAGATGTCGTTAACTATATTACAATGTACGAGTCCGATACAAATTATATGTTTAAAACTACGCATTTATTCAGTATCTTTGGTGATGTTAGAGAATAACTTCGGAGATGGGGGGACAGAGACAATCAGTTTTTGTGTTTTCTCTGAACATCTTGATTATGGCTTCATAATGTGTATTTTATATGCTATTATTGAACATCATACATTTATAATGCGTAGCTTTATATTTAAAATTTGTAACGCCTAAGTTGTTTGACTCACAATGATCATCCAGTAAAGATGTTTAAACAGTTTTGTAAGAGGGTACAAATTATGTATTATAGGGTACGAATTATGTGTAAAAGGGTACGAATTATGTATTTTTTTCAACCAGTTTGTCCTCACAATGATCATCCATTTGCTACGTATTATAATAACACAGTTGTTACATATTATAATAATCCATTTGCTACGTATTATAACACAGTTGCTACGTATTATCACACAGTTGCTACGTATTATAACACAATTGCTACGTATTATAATAACACAGTTGCTACGTATTATAACACAGTTGCTACGTATTATAACACAATTGCTACATATTATAACACAATTGCTACGTATTATAACACAATTGCTACGTATTATAATAACACAGTTGCTACGTATTATACCACAGTTGCTACGTATTATAACACAGTTGCTACGTATTATACCACAGTTGCTACGTATTATAATCCATTTGCTACGTATTATAATAACACATAGTGAATGTACCACAACAGTTTCATTAATCTGTAAAATCAATTACACAGAACTTGTAGCATAAGTGGCCGAGTTTTGGTACCATTGCTACCATTACAAATGAAAACTAAACTCAAAAAGCTACAAGCCTGCATTTCCATATTCACAACTCTTCAAGACAATAATCGATGCATAATCATCTGTTAAATACACAATTTTCTTCACAGGGAAACTGGGCTTTGAGGGAGGAAGATCCAAATGCTCTAGCTCTTCCGGAGGCAAAAGCTTCAAGCATCCTGGAAATCGTATAACAAATCGTCAAAAAATGAAAAATGACCAAATGCAAGTTTGAGTTGAAACAGCATTTTCACACCAATGTCAATTACAATCAGTATTTATAGCCCTAATTCAATTCAGACACCTAATTTACCATTCAGAATCATCAAATGAGGCCTAATTCAACTATCACTTACACATTAAACAATAAAATTGATCTCATCATTCACAAGTGCTATTCTCCACTCACAAGATATTATGATGATAAAATCAAAACAAACACATATGAGTATCCACACCTTGTCATTATTGTTTGGATGAAGAGTCGAACCATATACACAACAGAATTCTACAGGAGGGAGGCCCTTGAGTAGAGTTCCAATTTGATCCTTATTTTGAGAATGCATCCCTGAAATCTACATCTAAGGCATATGAAAATTTCATGAGATACATATCAAACCATCAACTTAACCTGTATGGGAAACTATTTCTCGCAGGATTTATACAACTGACAGAAGTTCAAAAGTTTGTCATGATATAGCGTAATTCTTGCACTTCAAACACAAATTGTATGAATGTTAATCGTCAAATGAATGATGCCAAAACAAATACCAGTGAAGCATTTCATCAACCATCTAACATGATAAAAAGCTACATCTTCCCAATTACAAATACCCACTTCAATCAAAGAGATACATTCGGACAATGATCTGTATTGTGAGAATGCATTCCAACAATGAAATCTACATTCATACATATATATTCAGAGTAATGAGATACATCTCAATCAATTGATGAATGATGCCAAAATAAATACAGTGAGACATTTCATCAAACACCTTTAAGACACCAACATGACAAACGAACTTTCCAGCTACAAACACCAACTTCAATCAAGTATACAGTTGTATACGTAGCAGAGTTACGAGATTCGAGAGTACCTCTCTTCCGCCCAGTGTTATTAAAATCGGACCGGTGATCGAACCGGTCAAGTCACTGGGTCAATGGGTCAGTGGTTCAACCGGACCGAACCGGTTTGACCCGCACAAATTAAATAATAAAAATAAAATACTTATATATGATATTATAATTTAACATATTTATGACTTGAATAAATATTACATGTTTATGATCGGATTACAATAACATACCATAACAAATTGTCAAATTTAGAATTTGATAAAGTACAAATCAATAATAGAACAACAATAACAATTTTAGTCTTAATTTGCAAGTCACAACAATAAGAGATTTCTAAGACTAATTGAATTTCTAGTTAAATTGATAATAAGTAAAAATATTTATAGATTTGATAAATGCATATACATTAATGAAACAAATAATAAAACAAGAATCATGTTTAGCTTGGTGGAATGAGAGAGGATAATTATAGAGGAAGACTAGGTTCGAGTCTTGTCCAAGTCAAAATAAATAAATATTTTTTCAGACCAAATCGAACCGATTGAACCGATCAAATCACCATTTTAATGCAAAATTGAGTCAATCCGCGGGTCAACCGGTTCATCCGGCCGGTTCAACCACCGGTTCAACCGGGTCTTGACCGAGTTTTGACCGATTCGATTACAGAACGGTCTGATTACTGAACCGGACCGATCCGATGACCGGTTCCCGGTCCAACCGATCGAACCGGCCGGTCCGGTTTGGTTTTAATAACACTGCTTCCGCCTATGCCCTCTCTTCCGATCACATGGCGGTCGTCGGCTAGGGAATCAATTGATTGCCCACGATTGCTGAACTCTCCATCGAAGCTTTCACCGCCTCATTATCCCTCAAAAAACAAAACACACCCGCCGCCCCAATAAACGAATGCGAAGCATCCCTCCTCCCCTCCACCACCGACCAATCACACGCTAACCCTATCCAGCAATAAGCCTGGACGAATATTGCTGAATTATTTGTTGTTGCTGCTGCCTCGTTCGCCGGCTAATGACTGAGGAGTGGCGACCGGATATACGTTGAGTGTTGTTGACGACGCTTGCTTCGTTTGGAGCGGGTAGAGAGAAATCGAAAAAACAGGATCAAATCAGTTGATTGCGCACGATTGATTTCTTCTATACCGATTTTAACCTTTAACCACAATTAGCTTTTAATTAAAATGCCTAATATGTTGTTTTATGCCAACCGTCCGATCTTAAATCCAATGGCCAATTTAAATTCCTATTTCTTACCAAAACACACACTTTCTACGTGATCTTTTCCCATCGTTTGTAATAGTGTTTAGTGAAAATCAATTTGCTAAATAAAAAAAAAGTAAATTAAAAAGTGACGAACAAAAAAATAAATTTATTGAAAGTCAATTTCTCAAACTAATTACAGATTTGCACATCGGGCAGTCAGGTATACTTTTCTTGACAGTCAGATCTGCACATACCTTTCTTCACCTTCCATTAGAAATAACTTTGCATCTTATTCTCTCTTACTCTTACACTAACAACCGGCACCGTTTTGCATACCCGGTTATTTAATACGCAGCGTTTCGACGCGCATCTAACCACTCCGCATTCTGGAAAAGCACCAATCAAAACGCCACCTACCCAAAAGCCCCAACTACCATCATCTCAATACAAACGTGGCCAAATCAGAGCCGTCCGATAATTTTTACAAAAAAAAACACGACAAAACTGGTCGGTAGTTTTCGATAAAACCGGATCCAATCGGCTCACCGTCCCAGCTCTCTCTCTCCATACATTTCGGGTAGGGTTTTTACCAAGAAAAACAACAACCTCAGTTAACATTTCCTCACTCGAAATTCTACTCTCTGTTATCGAAGATGAGCGCTCAGATCTGCAGATCCGCTTCCAGAGCTGCCAGGTCTCTCCTATCCGCTTCCAAGAGCTCCAACCTCTTTGCTGGTAATCTTTTTCATCTCTCCGTTTTGTCTCTTTCATTTCGAAAAATGTTGTCTCAATCTGAGTGATTGCTGTGTGATTTTTCTGGTAGAATCCGATCGGAGAGTATAACTGGGTTATTGACTCGTTTGCCCCTTTTTGAAACTCAATTCACCTGTTTGCCCCCTTTCAAACTCAAATAACTGGATTGCCCCTTTTTGTTAAATTTTCGGCTTACTATATACCGGTAATATTAATTTTGCACATTCTCGGTTTATTAGTAATCGGTAATATCAATTTTGCACATTCTCGGTTTATTAGTAACCGGTAATAATATTCTCGGTTTTTTGAAAAATTTGATTAAACACCCATCTTCGATCACTATATTTATGAGCTTAACCTTTGAATTTCATTTTCGAGTAAACATGAAAGTTATAGAACATTCAATTAGCTTTCTAACCATATAAAGAACATCTTAAACGGACACCGGATGACGCCTATATGAGCTTCCGAATGTTAGCTCGGACCCCCTCGGTTTCGGCTAATTTCGATCGATCGAACATCTTTGGTCACTATTTTTTTCAGCTTAACCTTTGAATTTCATTTTCAAGTAAACATGAAAGTTATAGAACATTCAATTATCTTTCTAACCATATAAAGAACATCTTAAACGGATACCGGATGACGCCTCTATGAGCTTCCGAATGTTAGCTCGGACCCCCTCGGTTTCGGCGAATTTCGATCGATCATCCATCTTTGGTCACTATTTTTATGAGCTTAACCTTTGAATTTCATTTTCGAGTAAACATGAAAGTTATAGAACATTCAGATAGCTTTCTAACCATGTAAAGAACATCTTAAACGGACATCGGATGACGCCTCTATGAGCTTCCGAATGTTAGCTCGGACCCCCTCGGTTTCGGCTAATTTCGATCGATCGAAATTAGCCGAAACCGAGGGGGTCCGAGCTAACATTCGGAAGCTCATAGAGGCGTCATCCGATGTCCGTTTAAGATGTTCTTTACATGGTTAGAAAGCTATCTGAATATTCTATAACTTTCATGTTTACTCGAAAATGAAATTCAAAGGTTAAGCTCATAAAAATAGTGATCGAAGATGAGTGTTTAATCAAATTTTTCAAAAAACCGAGAATATTATTACCGGTTACTAATAAACCGAGAATGTGCAAAATTGATATTACCGGTATATAGTAAGCCGAGAATTTAACAAAAAGGGGCAATCCAGTTATTTGAGTTTGAAAGGGGACAAACGGGTGAATTGAGTTTTAAAAAGGGGCAAACGAGTCAATAACCCAGTATAACTGTATAAGTGATTATCTTGCTTTTTGATGGATATATGTGAGAATTTCAATTACAGAAAATAAAGGAAAAATTGGTCATATTGTATAAATAGTAAATCAGTTAATTTTAATTGTTTAGTATTTTTAAAAAATATATATATCTTAGTTAATTGGAATAGTGATAGATGGGATTGGATGAGTTGTGATTGCTGTGTGCAGATTTGTGAACTGAATTGATATTGAAAGACATGTATTTTATCTTCTACGTAGAAGGAAGGACTGTAGCTGCTGCTGCTGCTGCGGCCGGAGCCAAGTCATTCAGAGATAATGCGCCAGCCTTAGCTTCATTTTATGGAAGAACTGGATCTGGCAATGTATCGAGAAGCTGGATCTCAGCGGCACTTGCCGTCCCTGCTGCAGGTTTTAATTGCTGATTTATGTTAGTCGAATCTTAATTTGATGCAGTGCCGTGGTTGAAGAATGTCTATTCTGAGCATAAAGCTTGACCTTTTTGAAATATAACTTTGTCTATAGTATTTTGATCATGCTGTATAATGCAGCGCTAGTGTTGAACAATAAAATCTAATTTTGCTGCCGTTCTCTTCGACACATTATGTTGAGATTTATGATCTTATTTCGTGCAGTATACATGCTTCAAGATCAGGAGGTGCATGCTGCTGAGGTACTATTTTCAACGAGTTTTTAACACTAACACTATATGCTACCCAATGCCACAGAGGATAATTTCCATAAATGCCTCAGTAATATAATATCATTATTAACTTGATCCTGTTTTTGACTCGTTCAGTTTGAGCGGACCTTCATTGCTATTAAGCCAGACGGAGTCCAGCGGGGATTGGTGAGCGAAACTTAAAATTTCCAATTTTCTAGCTTGATTACGGTACAATATCCAGCTGGCTTATGTTTTACAGTAAGCCCTCGTGTGGATGTACTTTTACAGCGATGGTATATTTCTGACACTTTTATTTGGAATTTCAATGTTACAGATTTCAGAAATTGTATCTCGATTCGAACGAAAAGGATTCAAACTTGTGGCCATCAAACTTGTTGTCCCATCAAAAGACTTTGCTGAGAAGCATTACCATGATCTCAAGGAACGACCATTCTTCAATGGTCTGTGTGACTTCCTCAGCTCTGGTCCTGTCCTAGCAATGGTAAAACAACTCTCCAAGCCTTCGACAGTTAAAAAAAGTTCACCTTGCAAAAATTTCAAAAGTAAATTCGTAGCATTCAAATACCGCAGGTCTGGGAGGGTGAAGGAGTGATCAAATACGGCCGCAAGCTCATTGGAGCTACCGACCCACAAAAATCAGAGCCTGGAACCATCAGAGGTGACCTAGCTGTTGTCGTTGGAAGGTAATGTATAATATTACTTTGCTAAGATCAAAACGTTCATGCTCGTTGCTACTAATCACATTTTACCTGACCTCCACTGTTTTCCAAACTGTAGAAACATCATCCATGGAAGTGATGGCCCCGAGACCGCGAAAGACGAGATCAGTTTGTGGTTCAAACCAGAAGAGTTGGTCACTTACACCAGCAATGCTGAGAAGTGGATCTATGGAGATAATTAACCGTGTCCGCGCTTCACCACCTCCCCTCCGTCCCAAGAGCTGTGACGGAGGTAAAACCTCGATAGAATAATCGTCATCTCCTCCAAGAATTCTTCGAACATCCGGCCAATTCTGAATAATTGCAAGAACAATTTGAGTAATAATATTTGCTTTCAGATGTCAAAGCATTGTTCCTTTCTTGCCAGGATTTGATTTATGTATTAACTATTAAGCAAATTGTTAATTTGATAAACCTCAGGGACCAAATCGGATTTATCTAATTTGTCGAAACTCTTTATAACGATTGACGGCTGCGATTGATTTACTTGGCCGCTACGAAAACGCGCGATTGACGGCTGCGATTGATTTACTTGGCCGCTATATAAACACTTTTCGTCGTTCTCTTTGGTGACTTTGCTTGCAATCATTCATTGACAATAATATCTCTCTGCCGCACGCCGTCGCAAACCGTCTTCAAGCCCTAGGATTTCTCCCTCGCTGGATTCTTCATCTGCTTCGTCGACGACTAAAGTAAGATTCCGATCGATTGATTATATACTTTTTGTTTCGAGTTGCGTTGTTGACGTTAGGGCTGTTGGTTAATTCGCGTGCTGGAGGTTTTATGGATTTGTGTTGCGTCTGGCGCATTAGATTGTTTGTCTTTTGTAAGCGTGTAGATGAGGAATGAGATTGTGACTTTGAGATGCATAAATACGCTGTTTTTGTTTAGAACCTTAGGGTTTGTCGAATTAGGTCAACATGCCTTGTATTTGTAAGCGATTTGTAATCCATGGAGTCTGGTGGTAGTTTTTACTGAGCGTTGGGGAGGAAATTTGAGATGAAATGGTTTGATAATCTCCTCAGCTTATGCAAGGGCCGGGCTATTTCCGTATCAGTTACACGTTTTTATATGTTTAGTCGATAGCTAATAGTTGCTAAAACATGGAGTTTGTGTAATCATTTTATGCCAGATGTGTGTAATTGGCGCTTTACAATTCTGTAAACTGGAGTCTGCTATAAAACTTCACTTTACATTAATTGACTATTTCCAGTTTGTGTAATCATTTTATGCCAGATGGCAGCCAACACCAAACCTTTAACGACTGAGGCAATTGCCCTCACCGAGAAGAAAATGGATATGACTCTAGGTAAGCAAACTAATTGCCGTAATATGTATGCGGACGAACTGTTATGTTGTTTCGGGGATGCTGACTTCTGTAATGTTTGTGGATATTTCCAGATGATATCATCATGATGTCCAAACCTGCGAAAAATACTAAGGCACGGGTTCCTGTAAGTATCATGCTCATTGAATTGGGTTTTGATATTCATTGATGTCTCTTCAGTTTATAATTTATCAAAATTTTTGTCTGTTTCAGAACACAAATGCCAAAACTTTCCGAAATACTGCTCAAGATCGATCTATGAAAGCTAAGCAGTTTTTGGCTACCCGAAATACAATGAGACAAGTATGTTCTGTAAACCTATGTGTTTATGTGTCTTAAAATAACGATTTTTTCATCACGTATAGCAGTGTTAGTTATAAGAATCATATGTACCAGGGTGCACTTGCAAAGAGAAGGTCCAACTTTCAGGACAATCGGTTTCCTGTAGCAGCTGCAGCTGCAAGGAGGGCTGCTACTGCTCCCGTCCGCCCTAATGGCACTCTTAACCGAAATGCCAATTGGAACAATGCAAGGTACATTGGTTGTTATTCTTTTAGGCAAGTTTGTGGTACAGTTTGTTTAATGCAGAGGTACTTCGGGAAGTTGCAAGTTTAGCAGTTAACATATTTGCAAATGATGTGCAGGTAAAATTTGGTGCCTCGTAATTGTAAATGGAAAGTGCAAGTGCAGTGTTCTGGTCATTATATATACTCTTTGGTCTGCATGGGTGTCTTGCATCGTTAGTTTCATTACTGGCTTCTGATTGGGGCAGTTTATAGTTGAGATACCATTGGGTATTTGCACTCTGCGTTTTACATCTGAGTCAACGAGTTTCTGGTGCGAGCCCAATTGGTCTATAATCTGTTTGTGAAATCAGTCAGAAGTTTGTGCCATTTATGATTGGACTTTAAGGATCGTGCTGAGGCACTTTAGCAAAATGCTGCATTACGTATACGACGTCTGATGGAAGAAAAGAAACAGTTAAATTAAAAGTTGATTGATTTGTTGCGCCATAGATGAATGTCATTGATGTTTGGTACGATGATGAGTGAATCAACCTTCATGGATCAGGATGTTGCCCCACATCTTGTAGTGTGCTTGCTGCTTAAAGCCTCGTCGAATTGATTAGCTAAGAACTGGGTTTATAGATGGCTTAAATGGTGCATAAGCTTTATTCATAATCTTCATGAATCACTGTCATGTTCTGGTTTTTTGTTGCAAGTTTGGGTTCAGTTATCAAGTCATGTTGGCAGTTCAGTTACTTTAATGCAGCTATTGAATAGTTATTGGTGTTCATGAGCTAGTGAAACTTGAAGGATTATCAAAGAAGCCAATTGGCATGGGAGTTGATTATGCTTCGAGTATTTCGTATGTCTACCTGACTATTCTGTCGTACTGTAGCAGATGGGAAACTCTTTTTTTTTGTCTTCAAGGGTTGGATTTGATGTGGCATGATCCATTCAGACGATTCACATTCATTTTGTGTTTTACATACTTCGGGAAAGGATTATAACAGAATCTCCAATGTTATTTTCTGCGGAATCCTGCATTCTGTTGAGAGTCGGGAGGCTTTTATTCACAGTAGTTAAAGTTGTATCTGCATGAGCTGGCAATTTCTTAGCCAAAGTGCCTAAACCACTCAGAGTCATTCTTCATGCATGCAACTGGGCGTGTATTGAATTCTGGGTTAATGGATGAACCTTAATTTTGCCTTTGTTTGGGGGACTTCTGCTGCCACAGATGTCTACCTTTGGTATATTTTCACTCATGGAGAGAAATGAGAAGAGAGTATGGTGGCTCTGTTCTTAAAATTTAGCTGTATTCAAGAGCACAAATGGAACAGAAGTTATTGCATTTTGGAGGTTCGCGACGGCGTGCGGCAGAGAGATATGAGTAGAACCGATGTGTCCATGTTGTCTGTCTTGTATTGCCTTTGTAGATAATTCTTGATGATGATGGTGAATAGCTTTGATCAGTTTTTGCATTCACGGAAGCCTATATCTGAAATGACTGATCAATATGGTTGCTTGATGTCACAGTAAGTTGTTTGAAATCATATCTTTATTTGAGTGTGCCTTCATACTTTCTTGTTACCATGTGCAGAGTTGCGAATCGTTTGAATCAGCGGACTAATACAGGCTTCAATTTTAAGGTAGTCGTAATTACTTGCATATAGTCAGTAACTTATTATCTTTGTATTTGAAACCTTGGTTGACGGGGGATTGGGTGACTTGTATTATTGTCTTTGTTATATTTCAGCTTCTTAAACTGTTGGTGCCATCCTATTGGGCTACAGGGTACAAGTTTTGAATCATCTTAATGTCAGCTAGTTTGCAGATTGTTAACCAAACCTTGCTATCTTTCTTAGACTGTGACCTTGGTTAGGCGGGCCTATTGTCAGTCTTTCAGTGGGAGAGCCCTTAGTTATGATGTTAGACGCTGTCATTATCTGTTGAGGAGGTTTTATGCCAATTTTTGGTGAAGCCTTTTGGCATACGTAACTGAAGTGTCCAGTTTCTGTTTATGCTTTTGATGGTCATTTTGACATGATTGTTGAGAATGAGACTGAATACCATGGATATTTTTTTCAGCGCCGCCCTCAGTATCAGCAGTACCAGCAGCAGCCAATGCATGCTAATGTGGGTCCGAGGCAAAGACCACAAACACTGGATTCGTTGTTTGCTAACATGAAAGAACAGAGGTTAAAGACTCAGCAAAACCTTCCTTCTGGTGGTAGGCCTTTTCAGAAAAGACAGCCTTTTCAGCAAAGAATGCCTTTCCAGGCAGTGCAGCAACAGCAGCAACAACAACAACGTGGAAGGGGGTGGTTTGGCAACTAAAATGAGATTAAAGACATATTATAATATGGAGCAGTGTAAACTGCAAATGTGTGTCATTTGGGGGCATTAATATCACATCTACTGCAAAGAAATTAGTGTTAGGAAGTTGTTTCAACTGTGACCAAAGTGGTGTATTCTGTATTGTTTTCGCAAACCCAGACCTTGTTACTGTGTTTTTAAAGTTTGTTGATTTTGTTGGGAAAGAAATGTACGTCGGTGAAACTGCAGCTTGGCTTCCTAACAGTAACAGGGATGGTCAGGACAGTCGGTTCATGTGGATCCATACAACTGTTTTTTGTTAGAAAAGTATAGTCACATACATTTTTCAGCAGCATGCATGAGATGACTTTCACAAGGAGCTTGTGTCTTCTCAAATTGTGTTTGACGATCTTCAAGTCCTACCGAACAACGCAACTGGTCGAAAAAGGTAGATCACGCACAAACCGTGGGCGCAAAGTTCAATGTAGACAAGTGTGCTGGGCTTTTTATCATTCTGGACATCACGAAAATGTCCCTCTTTATGCCTTCCCTACGTCACAAAGCTACATTATCATCATGCCTTATCACACTTATCTGCTTATTCTGATACTGATGATTCAGATAGGAAGATAAACATGGATAGATGCAAAGTATCCGTTTTGAATAAATACTGTCATAAGAAGACTTTTCAAATCTCGTAACAGCCCTTTATGTTTTGACACGTTTCTACGTCCTCAGATCATGGGATCCACTGTTGGCCCGTTAATTCCAATGCTTAACTGCTGCAAGTAGTAATTAAAGATTATAGTATCAGGTCGGTACAACCTCACAAACCTAGTTGGTTCATTTAATGTAATTGGAGTGGACCGACCAATTAACTTGCACAACCTTCCTTTGACCAAAAGTCCAAGCTTACAATTTCATTGAAACCGTGTCTTCTTGGATAGTTTAGTTTCTCACTAATCCACAAGTTTCATTTCCATTAAGCCTCATGTGTAATCAATTAGCCTACCTACACATCATCAAATGATACCTTTACAATGAATCCGCACACATCTACAAGTAGAAAAGAAAAAATAATGAAAAAATAAATATCCACAATAGAAAAATAAAAACAAATGAAAAAATTTATAACCCAACGACTCGAACCTAGATATAAAAATCTACTTATCTTATCGTGAACTTTTTGATCAAAAAACCACTACCGTGTCGACAAATACATCATATTTGTGAATGACTATGAACAGAAACACATGAAATGCGTTTTCATATTTTTAGTGAATTAGTAAAAAGAATTCGATTGGACAAACGGTGACAGTTACGGAGGCTTCACGTAAAGAGAGATAGAGGAAGAGAGACACGTAATAGCGCGCTTCGCGCTTCACCTTTTTCCCATTATGCCCTTTTTCATCCATTTCTTATTTTATAATTCAACACGGGAATCAAGTATGATTCCACCACCCAGG
This sequence comes from Rhodiola chrysanthemifolia, assembly GCA_033675395.1. Classification (NCBI taxonomy): domain Eukaryota; kingdom Viridiplantae; phylum Streptophyta; class Magnoliopsida; order Saxifragales; family Crassulaceae; genus Rhodiola; species Rhodiola chrysanthemifolia. Next base: position 19,038,068 of record CM066207.1, read on the forward strand.
TCAAACTTCTCACAAGGGGTGATTTTGTCATTTCAACTTTACAACATAAAAAAAGGTTCCACATAAATAAATCGGATATAATTTATTTAAATGCATTTAGTATCTAAAAATAGGCAGTTACGCTAAAATATTTGAATTAAACTAACTTAGATTTTAAAAAATATTTCTATATTACATATTAAGAAATATTCTTAGAGAGAAAATTTTAATAATGAAAAAGATATGATCACATTTAAATCTGATTCGATAAATTCCGAACCGCGCGATATTAACAAATTTGACTTGAAAAATAAAAGCAAGTTTTTGGACAATCTTGCCCTTAACTGCATCTTACATAAAGACATTAATCAATGACCCGAAAACGACGTCACTTACCCTTTTCGCATGCTCTCACGTTCTCGTAACTTCTCAAACAACCTAAAAAAAAATCCAAACGACTCGTTACTCGCCCATCCCACCAGGCCACCACCCTCAGAAATCTCTTGAAATGACGCCGCTGTGCATTAAAACGCCGCGTTTAGAAAATCTGGCAGAAGCGCATATTCTCATCCTTCTCTCCGACTATAAAATCATAAATGTACTCGACGACGACGAACGCTGATAACGGCGACGATTTTGATGATTCCTTTCCGTTTCTGAATTTGATCTTTTAATATCTCTCCGCGATTTTCTCCGTATAATTTTCTTGCCTTATTCAATTTCGAGGTTCTGATTTTATTTTACGAATCGAATTGAATCGAAGCGAAGAGCGGTTGTGTTGTTGTGCGGGTGGGCTGAATTGCGGTGAAGATGATGGAGAAGAGCATTTTGGTGACCGGAGGAGCCGGATACATCGGGAGCCATACGGTGTTGCAGCTCTTGCTCGGAGGTTACAAAACAATTGTTGTTGATAATCTCGATAACTCGTCGGAAGTCTCGCTTAAGAGAGTCAAGGAGCTCGCTGGTGAATTCGGCACCAATCTCACCTTTCATCAGGTATGTTCCTTTTTCTTGATTTTTCCTAAGGTTGTTTTCTTTCTAATTTTGTTGCTACGTTTCTGGAATTACTGATTACGAAAGAAAACTAATTTTTGATTGACGAGTTGATTAGCTGTCATTTTAACCGGAAATGTGAAATATGGAGATATTATGTTGATCATACAGACATGGCTTAGAGCCACATGAGCCTACCTTGTTGGTTGATGTATTTTGATTACTTTATTGCTGCCTTTTGATATAAGGTGTGTTTTAGGCATCCAGCTGGTCTGGTGAATTTTCTGTTCAGTTCATGTATGTGTGAGTTTCTGATAGTTGTTTAATTTAATATTTAAAAAAAATCATTTTTTCTGGGTTTTCGGAAAAGGGATTTTGGTCAAGAGTTTAACTTTAAAGGTTTTTGGGGAATATGAAGGGGTAGTTGCTCCCCAGTTTGTGGATGGGTGGGAATGTGGGATGGTGCTTGTACAGGGAGGATTGGAAAGTTATTGATTGATTTAAGTTTATTTGGGGTTGGGTCCAGGTCGGATCTAAGCTGAAATTAGTAATAAAAAAAAAACCAGTTGGCCTAAAATATTAATATGATCGGCATGACATTCTGCTATGTAAAGTTTGGTTGTTGTATGTATTATTATGTATCCAGATCTGGGGTGTGTTTTTCTCAGACTTCTAGTTGAGTTGTGTTTTACCATACCATACTAGTAGTATATTGTGTTCACCATGTTGGAATATTGTTCAATGAGTGGGGTGTGTGGACATCAAAGTAGCACTTTAACAGGTTGGCATGTCACCGGAGAATGGAGATGCAGCTTTTAGCTTATTTTAATGGTTGATTTGCAAAGACTGTCTGGCTGTCTTATGATACTAGTAGTGAAGGTTTATTACAACTGCAAATTCATTCCGTCTGGTGGCAGCCCTGTTATAGTTTTTTGGTTATGCAGTTATGCCTTTTATCTTGAATGATTGTGCTCTCCTGTGTTTCTATCTATCTGTATTTCTGCTGAATTGAATCAAGCAATCCGAGGAAATAAGCATTAAACTTAAACTCAGTACCGTCCTTTAATCTAGTTCATGTGCCAGAGAAAGTTGCTCTGAAATCAAATGTGAATTCATTATAGCATTTCTTTTTCTTCAGATCGATCTTCGAGACAAACCAGCTCTTGAGAAGCTATTTGATTCAACAAAGTAAGATTCTGTACAATCTGATGTGCCATTCCATACTTCTTTCTGTCTTTTCCACTTGCGTTTGTTAATCCCCAAATCAGTCTGAAAATGTTTATGTAACACGATAAAGCAAAGTTCATTTTCTTATGGAAGCCAAAATTTGATAGTTAATAATACCAGTCTTACCTATTTCTTCATTTTGCGCATGAGCTCATACTGTCTTTGCTGATTCAACTTTAGGTTTGATGCGGTCATACATTTTGCTGGCCTAAAAGCAGTTGGTGAAAGTGTACAAAAGCCATTGCTTTACTACAACAACAACCTTATTGGTACAATAACTCTGTTGGAGGTCATGGCATCACATGGATGTAAAAGGGTATGGTTCTCTTTCATGTGCAAAAGATAATCTATGAACTATTGATCTGAGGTTTGAATAAGCATGCTAACTCATTTCTGTAATTTCCAGCTTGTATTTTCGTCCTCGGCCACTGTGTATGGTTGGCCAAAGCAGGTGCCCTGCACAGAAGACTTCCCTCTGTCTGCTGCAAATCCATATGGACGAACCAAGGTATGTCAGTGAGCTACTCTGGTTGCACGTGACCATGGGCATAAGTTGAACATAAAAACAATCGTCAATATATGTTTACTGTTTTATCTACTGTCTCTCCTAATGTATGATACGCGTAACTATACAGCTTTTCATTGAAGAGATCTGCCGTGATATTCATCTTGCTGATTCTGAGTGGAAAGTCATTCTTCTAAGATACTTCAACCCAGTTGGTGCTCATCCAAGTGGGTATATCGGTGAGGATCCCCGTGGTATTCCCAACAATCTTATGCCTTTTGTACAGCAAGTTGCAGTTGGGAGAAGGCCGGCACTGACAGTCTTTGGAACTGACTACAATACAAAAGATGGCACCGGGGTACATATTTTGTTATAATAAAACCAGCTTGAAGGAAGTGGAACCTTAGCTGTATCTCTATATCAAAATATAACTGATATTTTCTCTTTTGCAGGTGAGGGATTACATTCATGTTGTTGATTTGGCTGATGGCCATATTGCTGCGGTGAAGAAGGTGTTTGATTCTGATATAGGTTTGTGCTACTGCAAGAATTTTGCATTGTGCAGTTGAACTGCAGTACCAGCATCAGTGACTTGCCCTTGTTTCGGTATCCATTTGGAAATATTGTCAAACTTGAATCTGAGGAGACTTGGTTTGCACAGGCTGTGAAGTATACAACTTGGGGACTGGAAAAGGGACATCAGTTCTAGAAATGGTTGCTGCATTTGAGGAAGCATCTGGAAAGGTATTTTATTACATTCCACCTCTTTACTTCGAATATATTTTCTATTCTGTAGGTGAAGTAAGGCTCTTGCTGATGTACTACACGGAGTTAACAACATCAGTTTAGAGGATACTAGTGGGCGACATGCTGAGTTTTTAGGCTGGTTGAGTAAATGTTTTGATCACTTGCTTTTGCATAAAATCTGCGACTCACAAGTGATTTGTATGCAGAAAATCCCACTTGTAATGGCCGGAAGGAGACCTGGTGATGCTGAAATTGTTTATGCCTCGACAGAGAAGGCTGCACGTGAACTGAAGTGGAAGTGAGTAACTATATACATTCATAAACTCGAGATGTAAAAAAACATTGGTAACTAGCTGTCTAACAAATAATATACCATGTGATTGAGGTGCAGGGCAAAATATGGAATAGAGGAAATGTGTAGAGATCAATGGAATTGGGCTAGCAAAAATCCTTATGGATATGGAGGTCCAGACTCTACAGATTAATAGCTAGCTCTGCTAAATAGTTTACACAAGGGTAGCGTTGCAGAAGGCTCCATCTTGGCTAGATATGATAGTATAAATTTAACAACCCCCAGGATGAGTAATCGAAACTCTCAACTTAGCAGCATATGCTCTCGTATAGTCAATGTCCTGTCAAAAACTACATTTAAGTACTTCGCTATTGGAATTGGGGTGGTATAAAAAGTTAATAATAATTTTATTTAAAGCTAACATTTATATACTTGGCTATGTTCTGTTGGATATTTTTCCCTCCATAAAAAAAAATACCAGGCAGGACAGCTCGGTAGTTTCAACTTGCTCCGTTGATATGGCCCAAGTGGATCAGCAGCTTGGGCTTAACAACAAGCTCGACAGATCTCCACTCGGTCAGAAGAAGACCCCACAACAGACCCAGCCGGCCAGCCCTCCTCATTTTCAAACTCTTATCTTCAGAAGAAAAAAAAGAGAGTAAAATAAAGCGCAAATCACTCAAAATAATAGCTGCTGCTCACTTCACTCCCACTCAATCACTTATCCCTATTTTCCACTTTTTGATCTAAACTCCATCATTACCGCTTCCCTCTTTTTCATTCATAAAGCTGACCCCAATAATTCCACAGCAGCAGTATTAGCAAGAAGCATCCATCGTTCAAAAAACTGACCTACAACCTCATCAGATCCCACTAAAAACTGTATCATTTCCACTCAAATTTTGTACATTTTTTCTGAGTCTCAAACTCATCACCAAACACTACACCATTACAATTAGTAAATTCAACAAGCGCGCACAAATTTCAACAACGAAAACCCAAAACAGATCCATCACTGACCCGGACCGCAACCCGGCACTCCGTCTTCACCTCAACCCGATGCATAAAGAAATGCAAAACCCTAACTCTTCCAACCATCTCCATCCTAGATTCAATCTCCAACGTCGCCCCATCCCCCACCGCCCCAATCGGAAACTTCTCCACTTTAAACGTCGCCGCCATGTACTCCGTCCTCCCCGCATCGATCTTCCCAGCCGGGACGAATATGAACCCGACTTGATTCCCCGAGTACACCAGCTGCATCGTGCTGTCGTAGTGGGCGAATACCGCGCGGTTCGGGTTCCGGACGGTGATGTATTGGGCGAAGGTGAAGCTCGCGGTGTTGTTCGTTATGGAGAAGCTCGGGAGTTGTACGGCGTTGACTGTGATTGACGGATCTTTCGGTTTGAATAGCGTGAAGAAGACGATTAGTAGAATGATCACGACGAAGATGAGGAAGATGGTGGCCACTACGCATGACGCGAAGTTAGCTCCACCGCCGGATTTCCGTGGTCGCTCTGGCTGTTTCACCATCAATTAAATCTGCAGAGCTTTTGAAGAAAGAGAATAAGACCGTGTTTGGTTTTGCTCAATTTTGGAAAGTGAGAGTGGGATTTTTAAGCCTCGTTTGTCAAACCTGACTGAATTAATTGTCTCCCTTAAGTAACTTTTTTTTCTTCTCTTTTGACCGGCTTAAAGTTTGGGTTATGATTGTGCCCGGTTTTAAATTGAATCGGTGTGAAAACAGTGTCTGGCTCTAGCACTCAACATTTGACCCCAGGTCAAAATATCCATATGGTTACCGGTTACCCTGATTTAGGAGTCGACCATATGCAATGCAGAACCGGTTCGGGCCTAACTGAAAGGGCTTAGGGACAAACAGATTATGTTTTGAGAGAGCTTTAAAAATAGTTTGGACCGAATCAGACAGGGTTGGCCAATAAGCGAATCGGACCGACCTTAAATTTTAGGGCCGGGCTTTTAAGAGAATTTTTTTTAATAATTAATCATGTTTCCTTGGAGATTAATAGATACTTAATCATATATCAATTTTCATAGTCAAGAATTTGGTATGATTAACATGTCATTGAAGATGTATCAAAAAAAAAAAAACATGCCATTGAAGATTGCATTATCAATCTTATGCTAAATGAATCATTTAGGCTTCCACGTAATTCAATATTTGACCAAACTAAGTTACTTTCTTACAGTTCAAGGTTTTGAAATAACTTAAAAGAAAATATATTGTATTACACAAAAAGAGGAAATTGAATTATATTAATATCAATTAAATTAAATGATCAATTACAACTATTTACAAATAAAATTGGATACAAGGTGTACAATTAGTAAATATATTGAATTATAAATAAAAATCAATCTTTTTTTGTTTCTTACATTTTATACATATCAATCATTATAGAAATACCCTTATACATATTGCATGAGATGAGAACTCGGGTAGGCGTCGTCAAAAGGCCTAGCCCTATGCACATTAGGGTCGGGCCGTGCCATGATAAATTTCAGCAGCCCTAAAGTCGTTAACGGACCTTTATTTCATAGGGCTTTTCGAGCTAGGGTCGGGCTCGACCTAATTTCGGCCCTAAATGGATGACTAATTAAACGACAAATAACTCTTTAAACGCAAATGCTACAAGTTTGGACGTATGAGATCTGATGGATGTGAAAAAACATATTCTTTTATGTCAAGAACGTCCTTAAATCAATGAATATGTAATTTTAAATTGGGCTCGTATTTCGGGTCGGGCTTAATAATCGAAGCCTTAGCCCGACCCTAAACCCTTCGGGTTGAGCCATAATAGGGCATGTGTAGGGCTAGGGCCAGGGTCGAAGTCGGGCCGCCCTAGGGCTCATTTTGGCATTGGGCCAAATGCTAAGGCCTGAACTCTGTACATATGAATTAAAAATCAATCTAACTAACTCGAGTGTAAATTAATATAAAAGAAGCTAGAATATGAAAAGGTTTAACGATAAGACTTTTTTTAGGTTCGGCCGAGTAAAGTATAATTAGATCGGACTTTTATAGGGCGGGTCGGGCCAGGCTTAATTAGGTCATAGTTACGTCGGGCTCGAGGGCCGAACAGGGCTTTAAAATCAATGTCTTTATTCGACTTTGAGCATTTAAGGCTATAAGGTCGGAAACCAGGGCCAAGCTAGCCTTAGGGCTCATGGGCCTGAGGGCTTTGTGTAGGCCTATAAAATATTCGTACCAGAAGTAGCCATTTTTTCAGACTAAAATTTTTTGTCAAGTAGGAAAGACATAAAACATCATGGTTATCCTCCTCTTCCTTATGGGCGTGGTCCTTGTCCAATAAGTTTTATTAACTTCAGAACACAGATTCGTGACATGTTCATCCTTTGATTCGAGCCGTTATAATCTATTTTGTCCTACCTGTCAGGCTACCGTCGTCCGCTAAGCACCACAATCTAGAGTTTATCACAAAAGATCATTGGTGGATTGGTGACATGATAGCTAGTACGCTAGCTTATTAAGCTAGCACAAGTACTACTCTTACCGGATGTGGGACAATAGTTAATGAGAATTCAATGTATTAAATTTTGAAAGCAATACGGAAGTCACTGCTAGGAAATTAAGGATTCATAACGATAATATAAAAAGAATTTGCAAAAATTCATCTTAAAAAAATTAATTATAACAGTTCTCAAGGTTAAAATTTGTGATCTGCACATTGGGGACTGTGCCTTACTGTTCTCTTCATAATCCACTTTTTGATGCAGCCATGATGGAAAAAATGATAGCACGGAGTCCTAGACTACACTTCTTTTCGAATCCATCAAGGCAAATAGCACAAATTTCATCTCCGGCTTCTTTCTTGTCAATCTTATCTCTTTAAAATTCTTTTTCAGATTCTTGCATGAAACATCGGAAGAAGAAAAAGAAGAACCGGACATGTCGGGAGGCCGAGGTTCAGCATCCAATATCATCGTCTCATCAGAATCGATCACAGGCCTTTCATTACCACCGATAAAGAAATATGCAGGCGAGAGCGATACGGTAGCAAAAACAACAAAAGAGCGTCCATTGACTTCCGCACCACCTCTGTATATGCACTCCTCGTTGCGGGAATGAATTCATAACTGTGAAGGTAGTATAGAGCTTAATTACTATTTATAGGGCGTTAGGTTACAAATTAGGAAATTGATGTGACTTATTACTTAAAAGTTTCGTGTATTATTAATATCTTAAAAACCAATACGATTTTAGTTATTAATATTCTCAAATAGATTAATGATTTGGAAATAAATCAATTTTAGAAATTGATTTGACTTGAGTTCGTTTAAAATCAAACAAGTCATTTTGAAGAAGAAGAAATAAAACTTTCAAGTGAAATTCATTATCTATCAAACTCAATAACGTGTCAAAAGACTCAAAACTATGTTTTTTTTTGATATAACTCAAAACTATGTTAAGTACGGTAAAATTAAACTAATTGAAATTAGTCAACAAATCAAATTAATTACAGCTCTGCACATTGGGCAGTCGGCCCTGCCATTCTTCTTCCTCATCCACTGTTTGAGACAGTGACGATGAAAAATATGACCGCAGGACATTTTAATCGCATTACACCTGCTGTCTTTATACTCCTCGAGGCAAATAGCGTGCTTCTTTACTGTCGATCTTCATCTTCTTAAGATTCTTGGAAAGATTCTTGTAGGAAACATCGGAAGAACAAGAACCGGACATGTCGGCACGTCGCCGATGTATAGCATCGAATATCATCTTCGTATCATCCGAATCGATCACAGGCCTTTCATCGCCACCAATAAAGACATCTGTACGCAAGAGCGATACACTAGCCTCAACGACGATGGAGCCTCCGCCGGCCACTTCTTCCGCACCACCTCTGTAAATGCAAGACACGATGCTGTCCAGTTCGGAGGGGCTGAGACTGAAACCCATTGACCACGTCTTGTCAGAAACATAAACGCATGCCTCGGGTCGAAACAGGACGCAGATTTGAGGAATCTGGAAGTGCCAAAACTGGTCAACGGGAGGATTGACTTCTTGCGTACGGTGGTCGGAGGTGATGAAGCGGATGTGGGAGTAAGTGAGCCGGAATTGCAGAGCATGGGAGAGCGAGCGAGGGCTTTGGATGACATCCGCACTGGACAAGCTGCAGCGGTAGTACAAGAATGAATCCATAGTGAGCGAGCGAATTGCAGAGCGTTGGAGAGCGAGCGAGGGGTTTGGCTTTGGGAAGGAAAGAATCAACCACTTATTTATAGGGCGATATATAAATGACAAATTAGGAAATTTGTTTTTATTGACCCAAAATAAGAAGATAGTTCAAGAGGAGAAGTCCAACTGAAATTAAGAAAAGAAATAAAATAACAAGAAAGAGAATCTAGAGAATTGTGATGGAATATAAATGTGAATAGAGAAAAAAAAGAAGATATTGTGTACAGTTATAGTTTTTTTTAAGCCGGGCAGATCCAGCGCTTTTATTAAAGGGTTCAAAAAGCCTGAACCGTGCCAAGTACAAAAAAAATACTAATCCGTGAATCGCCCTCAAGTGGGAGTCCATGGTTATAAAACCCATGGACTTAAAAACACTGAACATGCTGAGAGAGGCTAGTAAAAAAAAGGAAGAGCTGGGCGCAGCCAGCTAAAAAAACAAACCAAAACACTAATTATAGTAAAGGAGGGACTAAAATCGAGGCCCTGTGAAGAGGAGGCTGCGGAGCGGGGTCAAGCGATAGCAAGATAAGTCGAGCGCTAGGATGCATGATCAACATGAAAGTGAGCAGGGCAGCTATTGCAAAAGGATGGAATGTGGTGAGATTAGCTCTGTAGGCAATTTCGGTAGCCGGATGAAGATCATTGACCATTTCGTAGGATGCAAAAGTCTCAGAGCATTTATGAAACGCCAAGCGTAGTAGCCGTACGGTTCTATCCAGGGTAAATGAAGTGGAACTCTGCTCGAGTGCTAGCTTTAAATTGCCTCCATATAGAGGTGTTTTCCGGGGAGGGCCATCATTATTGTCGAGTATCATAAATACACTAGGATGTGAGCAGTAAATAAATCGAATAGGGAAATGCTGGGCATTGATAAACTGAACAACCACAGTCGCACAACTTATAAAATGTATGTCTTTAGGCGTCGCATGAAAAGCCCAAACCATTTGTCCAGCTGTGTCTGTCTCATGTTCTCAAAATGATCAATAATTAATAGTAAAAATCAAGTGAAGTGAGAATGATCTCAATAATTAATAATCTCGTACATGGGGAGCGCTTGGTTGAAACCCTCTAAAAATTCGAAAATCTGAAACCTCAAATCTCACCATTGGAACAAGTTGTATCTTTGAATGTGGAGGTGACACATGTCCCACTAACTTTTTTTCCTTCATTATGTAGTTTCGAGCATGCGTTTTGCCTAGATGCATTTTAAGATTTCGAAAACTGCACTAAGGTAAATACTGATGCATTTTTAAAAGTATGTAACGAATGCGTTCTCAAAGTAATCGGAAAAAAAAGTTTTCATTTGAGCGCTCCTCTCAGTACATTAAATGAAGTTAGGAAATTAGATTTATTACTTAAAAGATATGAATTATTAAATATTTAAGGAATAGTATGAGCGGAGAGATCGATTGAGACGGAGACAAAAAATAGAATTTGGGGAAAGATTTTTCATTCATGTAGCGGAACCGGAAGACTCGAAAATCTGTTAAATACAGATTTTAAGTTTCTAACAATTACACTCAGGTCCTTTGAGTATGAGCAAAATACAAGCTACAAGAAAAAGAAAAATATAACATAGTCCCCTTGGTTTCTAACAATCACACGCTGTAAATTGAAATAAACAAAATAATGCGTCGGACCCTATTGCGCCTCAGCTCATACTGCTGCGCCGCCGTCACGATCCTCGCTGTGTTGTCAGGAATTTGTTCATCCAATACAAACTAACTAAATGCAACACTAAAACTAACAAATTCATATAAATTTTAACAAGATATGAATTGTTGATTTTTTTTAACGAGATACGAATTATTGATTTTTTTTTGACATATATCAGATATGTGAATTAAATACCAAATCTAAACCGTCTAATAAACAAAATGAGGGAGCTGTTAATATGAATATTGTGCTTATTATTGATATTAGTTTAACGACATATACATAGCGTACATGAGAATCTAATCAGATCAGATCAATAGGTAATATATGGTTAAGATATATACATAGAATATATCTTAACAATATCCTAATATTCCTTTAACACCCTCAGAGACGGATGCGTAACGGGGGTGGCACATGTTCCTCACACCTTTTTTCGAAATTTTTATATATATAATAATGTAGATTTTCATATTAGTATATTAAAATTTATTTATATTGTGATTTTAAATTTAATAAGCTATATTCATTTTATCGAGATTAATTTTTTAGTATTCATGAGATTATGTAATGAATTGATATGCTAATATGAGATGATTTTTAAGAACTATAGTTTGTGTTGTTTTGACTTTTGACAGTTCAAATTGTCTGAAACAGAGTACGTTTATTTGTGTTGTTTTGACCTTAAAAAAATAAAGAGTCAACTAAGATAAATAATTAATTAGCTCAACTTTATAAGTCTACACAGTGCTCACATTCAAATTGAAACATTACATTGAAGTTTTGTGTTAAAACTTTGAGCTTTCGGTGTTATTTTAATATTTTGGTCGGAATTCCTCGAACTATGTCAATGGTTGACAATAAAATTAAAATCAATATGATTTTTTTTGTGCAATGTGATATTTTTTATTTTGGCTATTCCAATTTCCATTCCTATCACACTCTCCTTTTCAACAATGAATACAAATGTAAGAAGATGTTAGAATATTTTTTATCACATTGTTTGGATGTCAGCATCGAGAAAGAAATAATTAAAATATGTTTGTGATATGATAACCAATTTTTTTTTGAAATAATGATAATATTTTTAATGTTGTAGTACGTTTCATTTGCCACCCCTGTCTCAAATCCTGGATCCGTCCCTGAACACCCTCCCTTAAACTTAGGATGGTTGTACAACATGAGTTTGAATAGACAAAATATGAATTGATATGACCCTCTTAAAAATTAAAACAACGTCGCAAGTTGCACTTTAGCGGAGAACGGGAAGAAAACCCGAGGCGACAAGATAAGTCACGGCGGCAGCGAAGAAATGGAAGAAAGACCCGATAAGCGACACAATAGTCCTCAGAGGCTGCGACAAGAAGGTCCGAGCATGAATTAGATCATAGCTAATGAATTGACTTGAAAGTGTAAAGTATGGTTCATAATCACGCCCTCACTATTCATGAGTTGTGTTCCCTGCTCCCCACACGACGTCCGCCTTACGCTGTTCAAACCGTCAAAAAAGTGACATGTTAGTCGTTGTTTGTTAATTGTGCCCTAATGCTTAGGTGTGGTTTGTAGGGGTGGGCAAAAACCGCTCCGGATTTAAAAATTATCCGCACCACACCGCAAAAGTGTGTTTGGTTAACCGCACCCTTTATGCCCAAACTCAATTTGTTAAAAACCTCACCGCAACCGAATATAGCGATGCGGAAGCAGTTCCATATCTAAACCACCCGCTTTAAACCGCACCGCACCGCATATATAAATAATTAAATAATTTGAAATTTAAAGTAATTACAAAAAATATTTTAAGCCCAAGTCCAATTTAAAACTAAGTCGTAATAAAATGACACAAGTGAAAATTTAATTTCGGTCGTTGCTCGTTCTGTTGTTCGTTCTTCGGTACAACATATCTTCGTCTTCCCCAAGCGGCCAAGCCACGAGAGTCTCGATCGTTATCGGTTTGGTCTTATCTTCGTTCTTGAATTATGGAATCCGTAAGTATTTTAGTTCAAAAATTAATTTGATTTTTGTTGGCTTTTATGTAGATGCTGTTGTTTAGGGATTTGATAATCCTCTTTTCTAGGTTACTTCCAGATATTAATGGTTTTTTCTAAACTCAATTATGAGCTTAACTGATTTGAAATAAAAAGACAAAGTCTCTACTGTGCAACTTAGATTTTTTTTTGTAAACTTTGAAAATCGATTTTTAAACCAAAACGCACCGCACCAAATAAAGTGGTGCGGTGCATATTTGGTTTTAACTTTTCTAATGCGATTTGCGATTTGAAAATTTTACAAATTCGTTAATGTGGTACGATTGCAGGTTTACTCTTAAATAGTGGTTTGTAAGAGTGTTTAATGAGACCGAGCATGAATTTCAAAAATTAAGTACGAATGAAATCAATTTGATTTAAGAAAAGAAAATTCGAAACTAACAAACAAATATTTATATTAAAAATTAACCATGATGAAAAAAATGATAGCACGGAGTCCTAATAAGATAACTACACTTCTTTTCAAATTCATCAGGCAAATATATATAGCACAAGTTTCATCTCCATCTTCTTTCTAGTCAATCTTCATCTCTTCAAAATTCTTGGTAAGATTATTCTTGCAGGAAACATCAGAAGAAGAGTCGGGACGCCGAGGTATAGCATCGATGATCATCGTCTCATCCGAATCGATCACAGGCCTTTCATCACCACCAATAAACACATCTGTAGGCGAGAGCGATACAGTAGCAAAAACGACAAAAGAGCGTCCATCGACTTCCACACCACCTCTATATATGCACGACACAATGCGGTCCAAATCGGAGTCACTGAGATTGATGCCCATTGATCGCGTTCGGTCAGAAACATAATCCGATGCCGCGTCTTGAAATAGGATGCAGTTTTGAGGAATGGGAAAGCGCCGAAACTGCTCAGTGGGAGGATTGACTTCTTGCGGACGGTGGTTGGAAGTGATGAAGCGGCGGTGGGAATCGGTGAGGCGGAGATTTAGAACGAGGAACCAGTGAGTGCTTGGCATGACAGCAATACCGGACAAGATGCCGCTGTACGAGAACGAATCCATAACTGCGAAGGTAAGATTGAATGAGTAGAGCTTACTATTTATAGGGCGATAGGTTACAAATTTGGAAATTGAAGTGACTTATTACACTTAAAAGTTTTATGAATTATTACTATCTTAAAAACCAGTATGATTATAGTTATTAATATTCTCAAATACATTACTGATTTGGAAATACATCAATTAATGACTTGAGTTCATTTATTTATTTGTTGTGCAATATGGAAATTGCTAAACGAAAAATATACTCTCGTTATCATTGTGCACCAAATTAATAATTTTTTTAACTAGATATAAAATTAATGTTAATTTTTTTTATTTTGCCTATAATGGGGTGAGATCAGCTAAAAACCCATTTTAGGGGCTGTCCATGTGAACTGAAACTTAATTTATCTTAATTGATCTTAACTGATATTAACTTAACTGAAACTTATATTGACTGATATTAACTTATCATCATCATCATCATTATATCATCATACCATCATCATCATATCACCATCATCATACCATCATCATCATCACACCATCATCATCATCATACCATCATCATCAACATACCATCATCATCATCATACCATCATCATCATCATGCAATCATCATCAGCATACCATCATCATCATCATACCATTATGATGGTTGTGATGATGATGATGAATAGTAATATTTATGATGATGATGATGATGATGGTGATGAATAATAATATGATGATGATGAATAGTAATATGATGTTGATGAATAGTAATATACTGATGATGATGATGGTTGCGATGATGATGATGAATAGTAATATGATGTTGATGAATAGTAATATACTGATGATGATGATGATGGTTGTGATGAATAGTATGATGATGAATAGTATGATGATGAATAGTATTATGATGATGATGGTATGATGATGATATGATATGATATGGTGATATGATGATGATGATGATATGATGTTGGTATGGTATGATATGATGATGATGGTGGTGGTATGATGATGATGATGGTATGATGATGATGATATGTTGAAAGTAACTTATCTTATCTTAACTTAACTGAAACTTATATTAACTAAAAGTAACTTGTATTAACTTATATTGATTGAAAGGAACTTATCTTATCTTAACCGTCAAAAACTTAAGTTCAATTGGACATGGCCTTATTTATAAAATCTGTAAACCTCCTCAAAAGTTAATGCGTGACATATTTATCTTTTGGTATTTTCGTAATTAATTAATTTTAATTTTATTAATTCAAAGCATAAAGTTCATAGTTTCTTAATAACGTTCAGAGTTATTTGATAATGTTCAGAGTTATTTGATAATGTCCAGACTTGACGTTATTAATTTTTTCAGACGCTTATACCTTCACATATATTATGTATTTTTAAATACGTCTGTTTTTTTTATTTACAAAAATACCCTGAATTATGATTGATCGAGAGTGTCATATGATATTATGCTATTTTTGGGTGCGATCTTACCAGTTTTTATATTTAAATGTGGTATTTATTTGTCCATTCTCATGTAAAATAATGTACCAAATTTAAACTGTCTAATAAACAAAATGTGACACATACGCATCTACAGTTCACATGCTTACATATATGGTAACACGGAGTGTTTGGTTGGAAATATGTTATTATCCGACACCATGTGAATCCAAATCGAGTATTAGAAAAAGATGTACATACAAATGTGCATCTCACACATGTTCCACTAGTAAAGTGAAATTTGGTGGCTTTGATTTTTTTATTAAGTGCAATTAGTTTGAATAGATAAGTTGGAAACGTGTTAGTACCACAATTACTTGATGATGCACTTTGAAAATACAAACTGAGTTTTTAAGCTCTGAAAATATAGAGGGATTCTCATTTGAATGCTCGTGTATGACGTTATTTCATCATATGATTAATGAAGCATTAAATATGTTATTAAGAAGAGTGAGTAAATTTAATGGAATTCCAATTTGTATAAGACAACATTTATAGATGATAGGCTCTTGCTCTTCTAACAAGCCTTTCATCCCATGTGTTACACACTATGCATCTCTTCATTTTATCTATTACATGTCAATGCCAAGGCCTTTTTGCCATGAGTTGTTTCAGTCTACCATCCATGGTTTTGGAAATACTCTCCAAGATCACTTCTTCAGTCGACTCGGGAAGAACAGACTCTACGCCTTGGCGAACAATCTCTTCGAGCACCGACTCTTTGTCCAAGTCGTCTCTGCACATGATGCTTCCGATGGCATATGGAGTAAGGCCTCGTCCGATTCCCTTCTGTAGTAACATGGTGGAAATGCGAAGCGTCCTGGCACATGCAAGTGGCATGTCCCACCCGCATCGTTTGAGATGCTTGATGTCTTGTTCGACGTCTAAGGACTCTATGTATGTAACTGTCTCCGGAGAGTAGGGCAGCTTTGCTTGGGGCCAATTGAGCCATTCAAATGTGCAATCCTCAAACTGTAGAAACAAATAGAGATCTTCAGTCATGTCATGAGAAAAAAATGTTACAAACATTAAATGACCTGCGACAAAAATATGTATGATAGAGGGAGTTGAGCTTACGTTTTCAGGCATGCAATAGCCGTGATCAATTGGCACCAGCACGGTCTTCCCATCGTCATTTTTGGTGAGCAATATATTCCCAGCATGCCTATCAGTGTTAGCTACTCGGATATCCAAGACACTAATCTTGTGAACTTCCTCCACAGGAAATGCCTGAGGACCAAAGTCTTCGCAAGTTCCCATATTCTCCACAAACTTCTGAATCGACCCAATCTTGACGTTCTTTGCTGAACCATCAAAACCATCAGGGTAATGGAATTCCTTGTGCATGCACATAACCAAAACGGATGCTGGCACACCCGAAAATCCATTTTCTTGGCGACCAAAATAACGTGGCCTGACTAAAGGATGGTCAAGTGCCCACACGGCAACTTCTCTAGCTGCACCTGTTCCAACCTTAGTCCCTCTTTTCATCCCCTCACCGTCGGTGGATACAGGCGATCCTCGTGGATTATTTACGGCCATCGGCTCTTCATCAGTGGGCTTAAAAACACCGACGTACCTTTTGCCAGAGGAATCTGGCAAAAGGTAAGTTCCTCCACAGCCATCTGGAGTTATGACTGGTGAATGACCTTTATCCAACCCTTGACGCGCATTATCAACCAATTCAGAAATGTATAAAGGCACGTCGCCAGACTTTTGGGGGAACAACTCCAGTAAGTAATCAGCCTTGGGGTCTTGGCACTCCTCTCGCTCATTTTTCTTACTCAAATCGCTGGCAACAATGGAGAGTTCAATGTCATTATCCAAACACCGTGCTCCGATTTCAGCAGCTGATTTCTGCACCGATAAATGGATGACATCCTCTTTACCTTCCAAGACGCGTTTAGAATCATCCCTCTCGGGGAAAAGTAAATCAATTCCATCCAACGTGATAATTCCATTCCCATTGTACGAAACCAACTGCTTGAAATACTTAACATGCTTGTTATTATCCAACGGAAATTCCAACACCTTCCCATAAGCAGTCTTGATAAAAATACCGAGCAGATCGGATAGCCGTAGAGCCAAATGCATCACATTCCCTTCGGACAAACCATACTCTTTCAAAACAGAATCCGCAACCTTCTTTTTCTGCTGGCTCTTGTTCGCCCCGCAAGATCCATGAATCCTTAGCTTCATCGACGCGATCCAATCCGATTCAGATACCATCACTAACACCACAAAACTGGCTTCAACAATAAATATGCAATTTGCTTAAGGGCAAGTCCTGTCCTAACTCCTGACCAGGATCAATCACAACAGCCAGGAAAGGATACGCGCTTTTTACTAATCGAAAAATACGCAACATCAGCAGAAATGATAAATCTCCAGCCCCATCCAGTTACAGAAAAAAATTCACCCAGGCTTCAGGCTTCAGGCTTCAAGAGATCAAACTAGGGCTTTGTTCAAATCTGATCAAAATGCCCCAAAGACCTCCAGAAGCTAGCCGATCAAGCTTCCTCCTACACAGCTACAACTTACAATTAACACAACAACAGCAACACACACAAAAAATAGAGAGACAAATCAACTACCAAATGAGTCAGGTCAGGTCAGTTCGGGTCGGGTCGAATCTCAACCTCCACCAATTTGAATCTCAGCAAAACACAAACCCCTAATTTCCCAAACCTCTAGAAAAAATCAGGACTTTGCATACACCCAGATCGCAAAAAAGTCCTAGCGCGAACAAGGAGATTTCCTTAAAGGGAAATCTGAGAAATGTCCATCATCTCCTTAAGGGTTGATGAATTGAAATTTGAAAGGTTGAATCTTTGAATGCTTTGGGTTCTGGGAATGTATGTATTTACATGCTTTTCTGAGATTGGGAAACTGGGAGAGAAAACGTGGATGGATTCCTGCCAAGCGGAAAGAACCGAGGAAAAATGGGGGCTGTGATTGGAGATTAATAAGGCTGGAGATTTGGGGATTGATTGAATGATGAGTCAAAAACACATCCGGCTATTCAGGTGACAAAATTAGGAACAGATAGAGATTAGATTGGTTGTTGTAGCCGTTGGTTTTATTTAGGAATGAGGGGATTTGGATTGGTTTTGTTGGTTGGAGTTTGATCCGTTGGTTTCATGTTTTGGAACCTGAAATGGATTTGCAGAGCGTGTGTTCTGGTTTCAAATGGTGTGAAATTTTCAATTTGATCCTTGAATTGTAGTTTATATCCACCGATCCCAGATCCCGTACAAAGCCCAAAAATCATACAAAATACAAACTCATCTGCACAGTTCGTTTTCATAATCCTAAGGTGAATTGATAATTGAATTTTAGTGATGTTGAAGGATACAATTGACCAAGAACCAAACTTAAAAACAAAAACACGATTCAATCCAATATCGGCGAATTATAGTACACTTTTGACGAAGTAGTTCGTCAAAAGTGCATTATAATTCTTTACTTTTTCCAACGAATTATAGTGCACTTTTTTTTAAGGCAAAAACTATTGTTCAAAGGTCCAAAAAGGCATGGACCGGAGCTAGGAAGAACAAAGTGGCCAAACCACTAGAAACAGGAACCAAAAAAACTGCACACAGTTACATAATGTAGTCGGCAGAACCCATCAAAAAGTGTCTTGCCGAGGCCTCTAAGGACCCATTACTCGTGGTAGAGACACCGGTACTAGTCGTCTCAAGATGGCCCGATCTACGCCATGAAGGAAGACGAAGGAAATCTCTCATGAAAGCCATTCTAGCAGCATAAGCGAGCTCCAAGAAGGAAACCGTGTTGTGAACATTCCACTTCCTGCTAAAGGACAAGGCGATGGCTGCATTATTCCTACCTGGATGGACTTCTAGAATATTCGTCCTTGTAACTGATTCTTGAGATCCCTCCAATCCCAGGGGCCCTTTGAAGAAGTCTGCTTGAAGGAATGCAGTGTCCACGTGAGAACTTTGCACTGACAAGATAGAGATAGGGCACTCATGGGCAATGCTCCACACCTCCGAGAGGCCTAGAAGAAAGTTATCCTCGGCCAATTGGAGGTGACCTACCATCTCGAGGGTAACTTATAATCCCGAATGATGTAGCCACATTTCGACCCATGAACAACCAGGGAGATAGAGTTTCCTGAGGTGCCCGGGGTCTAGCCAATCCAGCAGCCAGCAGGTTCGACCAAAGGAGGGCGGGCATGAAGGATGTCTAAGGCCAGTTGATTAATGAATTCGAAGTGCACTTCTGACGAACTATGACATGATTAGTCGAAAGTATACTGTAGTTCGTCGAGTTTGGAAACTCAATATAACTATGCTTAGAAACACATGCGAGACGTTACGAAGCTTTCTTTACAAAGTAACATATCATATACAAACAACAATCCATTGCATCGCATAGCATCGCAAACTCAATGTATGTCACTATCATCGCATCACATAGCTTTTCCTATTTTTCATTCTCTTCGATCTTCATCGTCCATCAAAATTTCCAGATCGAACTCTGGCATCAAGCATTGTTTACTCCTAGATTCCATCTACTTCACTCCACTCCACTCCACTCCATCACTTAAACCAATCGATTTGATTTGTTTCATATTCATATTCACATTGTTCCGTCGATTCTTCTAGGGTTTTCACATCACTGCGACTCTGCTAATTTGGACTTTCATTAAAGATGGTGTAAAGTCAATTTTACCCTTATTTTAATTGATATTTGAATTTAAACTAATTTAGTTTATATCTCATCAAAGGATGTGATTTGTTTTTTTTTCTTTTCGAATCCTTTTTCTATATCTAGGCACTTTGACCAGAAAAAGAAAAGTTTTGTATTTGGTCCTTAAGGTTTAGTTTATATTCACATAGTGGGCTTTACTTACTTTTTTTTAATTTAAGCTGTAAATTACAATGACAACGGCGAACCAATGTCTTAAAGCTGGGAAATATCAACCAGCTGGGAACAATACAGACAAGAAAGATAAAACTTAAATAAATGTCATCCCGTCATTCACAGCTTGAAAAAAGACAGGACCACTCTTGATAGCATCCGCGCATCGTCCGCCTGCCGGAAACACCGGTCGAGAAGAAACACAATTACACACAAAAATCGTGTCCGTGCGGACACTACGAAGAAAGCTCAGACCAAAAAATGGCTGAGAAGAAAACCCTCATAAGTGGATCACACTTAGAGGGACCAAAAGGCCCTCGCCCCTTCCCATCCGTCCCAAGCTACCTCCACCCAGCCACCATCATCACCTTAGCTCGCCTTCTGCCCTCCTGCAAAACCGCAACCCTCCAGCTACAGATCAGACCGGAACACCCATTCGAAGAGGTACGGTTGCAAACAAGTGAAAGAAGAGAAAAGGGGACACGGCGGATGGGAAAGAAGAGAAGAGTGGAGGGTTGCTTCAACACAAAAACGGGAAGGGCTTTAATTACTTTAATTTGTGGATGTTTTATTTGTATGAAGTATTGGTGAGAGTATGAAATAAATTTGGTCCTTGATGTTTGGTATATATTCACTTAAGGGGGCTTTGATTTCTTTAAGGTTTGCATTCGAATTTCGAAGTATTGTTGAGAGGCTTTGAGTTTGAGAAGATAAAAATGAAGCAAGGGCAAAATGGTCATATAAAAATGTCAGCAAGATAAAGCTTGAAATTGAGTAGCAGCCTCCGCTCCGGGCCGCTGGACGGGACCGTAAGCTGGTGGCGGTGATGATGATGACCTGAACATCTGACTAATACACCGTTTTATCTTCCGACTATGTCAACAATTGATGCTTTAATCTCAACTAGGGTTTATCCTCCGCTACCAAGCCACTCCAATTTCCGACGATCAGTCACACAGAAATATAGCAGAAAGTTGAATTTCGCTTTCAGGCGAGAAATTGGCATCAGAACGCCGCTCGTCATTCGGCGGCCGCTTTTGATTTTGAGTCAGGCGCAGCCAGCAGCGTCGTCGTCTGGCAATGGCGCAACGGAGAGTGAGGATTTTGTCACGAGAGTTTTGAGGGAAAACCCTAGCCAGGTAGAACCAAGGTATTTGATTGATGGAAAGTTTTATACTTTGAGGGAGAAAGAGGAGTTGAGTAAGCGTGAAGGCAAGGGGTTATTTGAAGTTTTGAAGAGGTTGAATTTGAAGGCATTGTCAAACATTGGGGCGAAAAGGGAAGATGGAGGAGATGGGAATGAATTAGGGAAGCAACCTGTTTATTTGAAGGATATTTTGAGGAAGTATAAAGGCAAGTTGTATGTGCCTGAACAGGTATTTGAGGCCGCACTGTCTGAAGAGGAGGAGTTTGACAAGAAGGTGGATGAGCTTCCGAAAATGAGATTAGAGGATTTTGAGAAGTTCATGGTTGCAGATAAGGTTATGTTACTGACCTCCAAGGAGCCTTCAAGCTTTCCTCTCGGGAGCAAATATAGAGACTTCATCGTTGATTTGAAGGACATTCCTGGAGAAAAGCATTTGCATCGAACTCAATGGTAAACACAAAAATTTGTGTGGATGTGGAAGATTAAGAGTAAGCATTTACACGAGCTGGTTTTGTTTCTTGGGCTTGTTGTTTGACACTGTGTGTGTACATTTATAGGACGATGAGGCTGGATGAGAGTGATACACGAGCACTTCTGGAAGAGTACACTGGTCCTCAATATGAGATAGAGAGACAAACCACGGTAATCCATTACTATGTTTTACTTGTGTCCCAATTTCATGTATGTTAATAATACTCATTATTTGAAGTGACACGTAGTTGAGAGTTGAGACATGTGGTAGCTTCCAAAAATAATGACATGCTTCGGTTGACATTTGCCGTCCCCAGTCCACTCTATGTATATCTAAGAATTTATGTTAGACATCTGCATTTCCTAAATGATTGGATGTGGCTGTGGAAAACAAACCAGACCAGAGTTTCATGTTTTAATTTTTGGCTTAGATGTACTAAAAGGGCCTCGTTGATTCAAGTCTTAGGCGCTCATTGTGTTTTTCCTCCTAGTACGAATGTTGTATATCCTCATTGAATTAGCTACATAATGTTTCGTTTGCTATAGTATCAACAAAGGACCCAATCTCTCAATATTTAGTTAATGTGTTGGTTTTTGGTGCAGTCAATCATAGGACAACCCCCAGAGTACCCTCATCCCGTGGCCTCTTCTATATCGAGCCGAGTGATGGTGGAGCTTGGAACAGTAACAGCGGTGCTGGTTGCTGCAGCAGCTATTGTTGGGGGATTCATAGCTTCCATTATATATGCAGCTGCTCGTGTGATTTACGGGGGTGTTGTATATGTCGCGTTACCCATTTCCAAGCCACTGTTCAAGCTTTTCCAGAATTTAGCATCAAATATCGCAGAGAATTTCATGGATACTATGACTGATTTTTTCAGCGAAGGTGGGGGATTTTCAAAATTAGCTAAAATTTATACCTTTGGTGGTATCTCTTCTAGTCTAGAGCTGTTGGCACCAATCCTACTAGTTGTCTTGACAATGGCGCTGCTTCTCCGTTTCACTCTTTCTAGAAGATCAAAAAATTTTAGACAATGGGTTAGTAATTAAAGCTCAGAGTTGTCAAAATGAGCAATGGTTTGAAGTTCGCAATATTTGTTAATGAGCAATGTAATGACATGCAGGATTTGTGGCAAGGCATGGATTTTTCACGATCAAAAGCTGAAGCTCGTGTTGACGTGAGTTTGATATTCCTTTGCCTTGTCCCTTTCCTTTTTTCTTGGTGCACGTATTTTCTTGAGTGAGTTACTTGGCTCAAGTAGTTTTTTCACCGTTGAATGTATACAGGGTTCCACTGGAGTTAAATTTTCTGATGTAGCAGGGATTGATGAAGCAGTGGAGGAACTCCAGGAAGTAAGACTTTGCAAGCCATCCATCCTTTTACAATTTGTTTAAACTTTATGGACGGCGCAAAATTGATTATAATAATTCTGTTATTGAATCTTGTTAGACATGATCTTAGTAATTAACATGGAGTTTGCTTACAACAGCTGGTGAGGTACTTGAAGAATCCTGAACTTTTTGATAAAATGGGAATAAAACCTCCACATGGAGTACTATTGGAGGGCCCTCCTGGATGCGGAAAGGTCAGTGTCCTCCCTTGTCTTCTTACAAGATGTATATTGGTGTGGTTGTCAGTCTGAATTAATTTTATCATTTTCAGACCTTAGTTGCCAAAGCAATAGCTGGTGAGGCTGGAGTTCCATTCTACCAAATGGCTGGTTCAGAATTTGTTGAAGTTTTAGTGGGTGTTGGTTCTGCTCGTATCAGAGATCTGTTCAAGAGAGCTAAGGTAGTTACTGTTAATTTTATCTTACTTAATCAGTGAGTATAGTGTATATGCTTGTCCTCATCCCCTCACCACTCTGATTCAAAATTGCACGTCATGCCCATTTTCTTTTATTTTTTTCCTTTATTTTCTTATTAGATTATTTGAGTTGCCTCTTGCAGGTCAACAAGCCATCTGTCATCTTTATAGATGAAATCGATGCACTGGCAACTCGGTATATTTTACTACCTTGATTCCTTGCTTCTCGGTAATATCAAATCAGTATAATGACTAATCATGATGATTCATGAGATCCCTCAACTGTCATAATCAGAAGTGAATGCTATCTTTATCTGCTGTCTCTCATTTGATTATTTCTTTTATTTGTGTTTTTTTTATTCTGGTCATTCTACTTGTTGAATTTTTTGGGTTTGTTCGCAGACGTCAAGGCATCTTCAGTGGTTCAACCAACCAACTTTACAATGCTGCTACTCAAGAAAGGGAGACTACTTTGAATCAGCTACTGATTGAGCTTGATGGATTTGACACTGGTAAAGGTGTTATATTTTTGGGTGCTACGAATCGCAGAGATTTATTGGATCCCGCACTTCTTCGACCTGGTCGTTTTGATCGCAAGGTTTGCAGTATTACATTATCTACTTAGTGAATTATTTAATATGGTTATATGGAGTACTAAAACTAAAACTGTGCATTAGAAGATTTGCAGTCTCAGAATTATAAATATGGCACGTTTTATATGTGAATGCACGTAGCCTTCCTCCCGCACCTGCTTTAATATTGCCATTGCCACTTTTTCTATCAGATAAAAATTCTTCCACCTAATGCGAAAGGGAGAACTCAAATTTTAAAGATTCATGCTGGCAAAGTGAGGATGTCAAACACGGTTGATTTATCCTCTTATGCGCAAAACTTGCCTGGTATGCTCCTCGATTTAGCGTTTGTCATTACCGGGTTATTTTTTATACATCTTTGACTTTACACTCCTAGCTGGGTTGATGAACTTTTTACGAAGGCACTCAAGATTATTGTGTATATCGTTTAGTGAGGATTTCTTTTTCATTCATTGATGAAAGCTTCTGTTTCAAACTACAATGGTACAGTATCTTATCATCATGTGAATATGTGACTCATATCAGGGTGGACCGGAGCAAAGTTGGCTCAGCTGATCCAAGAGGCTGCCCTTGTTGCTATCAGAAAAAAGCATAAGGCGATTCTTCAATCAGACATGGATGATGCAGTTGATCGACTTACGGTTGGACCCAAACGAGTTGGTGTAGATTTAGGTCACCAGGGGCAGTGCCGTAGAGCAACAACCGAGGTGGGTGTTGCGCTGATGTCGCATTTGCTTAGAAGGCATGAGGACGCAATACTCGAATCCTGTGAACGCATTTCAATTGAGCCTCGTGGCCAGGTCATTTATCGTGTACCTTTGACCAGAAAGACATGATTCTTTATTACTTTTGCTTATGCTACTTCTCATTTGATTGTAGACTTTGTCTCAACTTGTGTTTCATCGTCTCGATGAAGAATCATACATGTTTGAACGCAAGCCACAACTGCTACACCGCCTTCAGGTATGACAGCGAGGCTGACATTTAGTGCCCTTTAAATGTCAGCCTAAACAACGTGTTGCATTCATAACTTTTTACCCTCTATGTAAAGGTATTTCTCGGAGGCAGGGCTGCGGAAGAGGTAATATATGGACGGGATACATCAAAAGCGTCGGTGAATTACCTAGCAGATGCATCTTGGCTTGCTCGTAAAATCATCACCATGTAAGCCATTACCTCCGGCAACCAATCAAGTCGTTCATACTCAATATTATCTATCGTATCCAAATTAACCAAAATTGGTTTATGAATGTTTCTAGATGGAACTTGGAAAATCCTATGGTTATTCACGGAGAGCCACCTCCGTGGAGGAAGAAGGTTAGATTTGAAGGTCCAAGGCTTGACTTTGAAGGATCCTTATATGACGACTATGGGTTGATTGAACCCCCTGTCAACTTCAACCTCGATGACCAAGTTGCTAAAAGAACAGAAGAATTGCTTCGTCAGATGTATGATAAAACTGTTTCGTTACTCCGTAATCATCATGCCGCCTTGCTCAAAACTGTCAAGGTACAATAATTTACGCAATAATGTTCATATTCCAGTCTCTGTGGCTGGAGTTTTACTCTTCTATATCAAAATGATGACGTGAACTGACCGACTGACTCTTGCAGGTTCTGGTCGATAAGAAGGAAATCAGTGGGGCTGAGATCGACTACATACTCGACAACTACCCTCCACAAATGCCAATTAATCTTATTCTGCAGGAAGAAAATCCTGGAAGCATTCCTTTCATCAAAAGTGAACTTGACCAGCCCGTGTCGGAGAGCTCCCCAACCCCATCCCTCCCGGAATCCTCATCAGCTTCCTTGAATTGACAGCCTCATCTTTTCACTTACTTTGAAGCTATTCAGATTACACAGAAGAAGTAGACAACCAGGAAATCAGCAATCTTAGAATCTCCAATTCATTTCATCCACCTAACAAAATATGCTCCCATTCTCAGTTTGGTACCATTCTGTAGCTTTAGTTTGTTTTCATGATGAATGAAAATTCAAAGTTCTTTTTGTTTATTGTAAAATTGAAGGAAAAAAAAAAATCTGATCGAGAATGTTTTTTTATTTCTGTTTTGATGGTGGTTTTATTTTTTTATTTGTTTTTGATCTCATATTTTTTAATTTCTTAAATTGGTATTATGTAGCAATTTCTAACTCAAACAGTCTAAGATTAAAATTCACTCACAAAGTAACATCTTGGTTCTATGGTCTAGTGGTTAGGACATTGGACTCTGAATCCAGTAACCCGAGTTCAAGTCTCGGTAGAACCTAATTTTCATAATATTTTTATTTTTGTGTGTCTTTAGAGGGTTGGTCAACTATCACCAACAAACCAGGTTTCTTGTGTCCCAAAGACAAAGTTTGAATCAAGAAGAACATTTTAAACATGTTTAGATGTTAACGCCAAATTTCTGGTAGCTACTGTCAGGTGGAAGGCTGGCGGATTAGCCAACCTAAAATTTAAATCTCATTAAGTCCAATCCAACCAAGCCTTGTTTTCTATTTTCTTCCCTAAAACTCATCTTCTGAAAATCCAATGTTCATTTTGATCACTCTTATGTTCTCTTCTTTTCTATAAATATTTAACATCTGGTAAATTGCTTTGTTCAAAAAAGGAGACGAGAGGGATTGTTCAGACAGAATTTTTAAAATGGCAAATGCTGCTACCTGCTCGTCTGGTCTGATCCAGTACAATGGCCTTCGTCCCGTCGAAAAAAAGCAAATGGGTTCTTTTGGTTTCAGGTCGAATGTCTCCGTTTCCGCTTCAGGTAAAAGTTCTCTGCATTTCTTGTGGTTCATTTTGACTTGTGTTAATGTTTTTATGCAACCGAGTTCGAATGAGGTACTTATTTTACTGAATTATCTTTTCACTGAAATTATAAATTTACATTAAATACTGTGATCAATGTCGCAAATGAGTTTTACACGAACTATAAACGAGTTTTTATAACTCTACCAAAAGAGTTATTTGTGACAGAGTTTTGTAATGGTTGCAGCTCGGAAATGCAGAAAAACCAAGGCAATGGCATCACAAACTGTTTCAGCTCCAAGACGCGAAACAGATCCCAAAAAGCGAGTTGTCATTACAGGAATGGGACTTGTTTCGGTTTTTGGCAGCGACATCGACACTTTCTACAACAAGTTGCTGGAAGGACAAAGTGGTATTAGTCTTATTGACAGGTTTGATGCTTCAGAATTCTCTGTCCGCTTTGGTGGTCAGATTCGGGGCTTTTCCTCAAAAGGTTACATTGATGGTAAAAATGACCGTCGTCTCGATGACTGCTGGAGGTACTGTCTCGTGGCTGGTAAGAAGGCTCTAGAGGATGCTAGCCTTGGACCTGCAGCCCTTGAAACAGTAAGAAACTGAGCGAACTTTTTTTCGCACAAAAATCGTCTGATGCCAAAATCATATTAATGACTACTCATACAATTTTTGTAGTTCGAAAGCGCGTTCTAAAATTTAAATTTTCCATGAAAGTAAGGAACTTTCTTCTTGCACAAAAATGTTTCGATGCAAACATCATATTATTAATTCCTTTTTTTATGGGTGGCGTAAAAATTTGTACTTCTTTGAAACGAATAATTATTTAACTAAATCTTGTTGTTTGCAGATGGACAAGACGAAGATCGGAGTTGTGATCGGGACAGGAATGGGAGGACTAACAGCCTTCAGCAGCGGCGTCGAGTCACTAGTCCAAAAGGGATTCAAGAAAATAAGTCCATTTTTTATCCCTTACTCGATTACGAACATGGGATCAGCATTGCTAGCAATTGATACAGGCCTAATGGGACCGAATTACTCAATCTCAACAGCTTGTGCAACTGCAAACTACTGTTTTTACGCAGCTGCAAACCACATCAGGCGCGGTGAAGCTGATATTATGGTTGCTGGAGGGACTGAGGCAGCCATAATGGCTACTGGAATTGGAGGGTTCATAGCATGTCGCGCATTGTCTCAGAGAAATGATGAACCTCATCGCGCTTCGAGACCTTGGGACAAAAATCGCGATGGTTTTGTCATGGGTGAAGGCTCTGGTGTATTGGTAGGATAACTCAAACTACAAAAAGAAAAGTATAACTCGAACTATACTGAGTAAACCGTCAGGACAGTTTTTGAGATGTTTTTTCTTTTTCTTTCTGTCATCAGGTCATGGAGAGCTTGGAGAGTGCAACAAAGCGAGGCGCTACGATAATCGCAGAGTACTTGGGAGGTGCTGTGACATGTGATGCTCATCATATGACTGATCCGCGAAAAGATGGCCTTGGAGTCTCCACCTGCATAACAAAGAGTTTAGAGGACGCCGGTGTCTCTCCAGAAGAGGTTTTTATTTATTTGACTAAGCGCTAAAACAAAAACTCTGCAATCAAGTTATTATGGTGCTGACACGTGTTACATTTACATATTCAAATGGAAAGACTAATTTAGAATGAATATAATAAAAAGAAAGTAAATAACTTTTAAGTACTAAATTGATTTTGTATGTCCTGTTTGCTTCTGTTTTGCAGGTTAATTATGTGAATGCTCATGCAACTTCAACTCTTGCTGGGGATCTGGCCGAGTTCAATGCCATAAAAACAGTCTTCAAGAACACGTCCGAAATCAAGATGAATGGGACCAAGGCAAGAAAAACACTCACATCCTGACCACATCTAACACCATTAAATCCTTGTTTTTTTTTTTACCATATTTTTGTTTTGATTGGTTAGTCGATGATCGGGCATGGACTTGGTGCGGCTGGTGGATTGGAGGCTATAGCCACTATCAAAGCAATCACTACTGGCTGGTTGCATCCAACTATTAACCAAGATGTAACAAACAAAACAGCACAAATTTTATTTAACTTGCCTTTGATCAAGAAAAAATATAATGCTAATAATTTGAATCTTATTTTGTCGGTTTTGACAGGATTTGGAGCCTTCGGTGACGATTGACACTGTCCCAAATGTCAAGAAACAGCACGAGGTTAATGTTGGTAAGTTTCTGAGCTCATAAACAGTGATCACATAAGTCCTGATAGTTTAATTTTGTATCAACGACAATTTTGATTAAATACTGTTATGTTCACTGCAGGTATTTCCAACTCATTCGGGTTCGGTGGTCACAATTCTGTGGTGGTCTTTGCTCCTTTCAAGCCATAAGCTCGAAAAATCATCTCCTTTACTTTCCATTGATCGCGGCTTTAGGCATCAAGTCTAGAGAAACATGCACTGAAACAAAAGCTCTTTATGTTGATTACTGATTTTTACTGGGAATGAAATTCCAGAGCTGAATCCTGAGCATGAGGACAGAACTCAACATTTTTTTCGATTAATAAATTTTGCAGACATTTCCCATTTTTTCTCATCATCCATATCTTTTGTTTTTTAAAAGAGTGAATAAAGTAAAAGAACTTGGGCAACAATATCTTAAAGGGAGGTCGATTGAAAGGGGATAAAAGATTGATACGTACAACAATGAAAAGAAAATAATCCAAAACTGCCTTTTTTTTTTGGGGCACAAATCATTAATGAATTTTATGTTTGATAATCTGCATATTAAACAAACAAACAAACAAACAAAGGCAAAGAGACATTTTACAAACGACTAGAAAAGGAAATAAGTCTTGGGCAACAGTTCTATCGGGACCAACTACTGTGCTAGCGAGAGAGATCTATTGAGTTTTTAAAGAGGGGTGTGCTAGAGTTTTAGCGAGAGAGATCTTTGCAGTGTTTTGGTCCTAGGGACCGCAGTATTTTTTAGTGTTTTGGTCCTATGGATCGCAGTGTTTCTGCTCGAACCTTCACGGGTTTTCTTTTTGGTGGCTAAATACCACTTATGAATCAAAAAAAAAACTACAACATTTTTTGGGCGCCTACATCAACACATAATCTGCTGAAGGTTATCTGCTATTGACATGCAAATACCTAAAAAAAATTACAATATAATATTATTAATTCATACTTAAATAATTAATTTAATTTACAATTATTTATATAGTTAAACTACATTGAATTTTATTTTTACAAGTTGTACAAACTGCTCACCATAACTCGAAAAAAAAACTGCTCACCTTCAAATTAGAAGTTTGTATCAAAATTTTATGTAGATAAGTTTGTATTCTGAGCGAGTTATACGGTGAGAAGTTTGTATCAAAATAATTATTAAAACTTTAGAACAAGACAGTTTATACTGTGAATAACATCATGCTCCAAAATTATTCAGGCCTCAAACTAATCATGATTTTGGAACGTGACACGATTTACAATAAAAATATGGAAGTATCTCATTAGCAAGCTTGACGATGTTCGAATTTTTATGAATTTTTATCAGAGCTTATGTTAATATTGACAAAGAATTAGCTAAAATATTTAGTACGAATTCAATAATAGATAATTATCGCGCGAGGAGCGCTCAAATGAGAACCCCTTATTTTTTCGAGAACTTGAGACCCCAATCTTCACCTTCCAAAATGCATCACCAAGTCATTTTGGTGGTGACATGTGTCACATGTGCATCTTTCAAGATGCATTTAATGTAAAGTCAAAGACACATTTTTTGACTTTGCATTTTGGACATGTGTCGCATGCAAAGATTCAAAGATGCATCATGATCTAATGGTGAGATTTGAATTCTCAAGTTCTCGAATTTTAAAAAATTCTCAACCAAATACTCTCCATTATCGCTATACAAAAATATTATTTTTTTAATATAATTGAACTCGCCACCATCTGACCTAATTTTTGGATTCTTCCCCGGCTGGCTATCGAAACACGGCAGTAAAAGGTTTAAAAACATCCGAACAGTCTGATTGCAAAAACAAACGAATTATTTCTACCATAAAAGTAAGCAATTTGTTTAAAATATAATACAAAGGGGTGTCGGGTGTGGTTTGAGGTTGGCATTGTGGTAGTGGTCATCTTGGAATTCATATGAGATGCAGCAAGATTATTTACAGCCATTTAAAACGATGTAGTTTTGATAAAACAACATTAAAATTACGTCGTTTCATTTATAAAATCCCTAAATTAATTACTGAACTTTTTCAAAACTACGCAGTTTCGGTTTAAAACTACATAGTTTTATCTTTAAATACATTAAAATACGTCGTTTTACTTAAATTGCTGTTAATAACTTTGCTGCACCAGATTTTATTCCGTCAGCTTGTGATGGACATGGTTATGATAATTGTCGTAAATTTGTAATTTAACTTCACTTTAAATTTGTTTATTGAATTTTATTATTATTTAATATCTAAGTTTCTTTTTGAAAGGTATTTACGTAATATCTAAGTTTAAATTTGTCGGCTGTACTTCAGTCTGATTGCAAGGATCGTGTGATGTCGACAAGAAGGCGAGAAGGTTACGATGCTGCTGATTTTCTATCTACGTAGAGGGATCAAGAAGTAATTCTTTGCAGTTTGGATATGTTATTGTATTGATCCTTCTGGTCTTGTTGCGTTCCTTCTCTGTTTGTCTGTATTGGCAATTCGCATGTATCAAAAAAAAAAAAAAAAAAACAAAAAACAAAACCCTTACCAGAGGGCACAAGTGGTAAATTTTTTTGAACCGACCCAATCCGCTGAACCGAGTTGTGGGTAGACCCGTTTTTGAAATGATTTATAGTTTGCGTCCGACTTGTTCAGAAAGTTAGACCGAGAAGAGAATCAAACGCAAGACCCAATCTTTGACTCCAAGGCTCGTCGGAATCGATTCCAGCCGAAGCGAAGTTGATCGAAGTAATTGTGTGTGGAGAGATGGATCCGAAGCTTGTGGAAGTGTCGCAGATTTTCGAGAGATTCAAAGCTGCGATGATAAGGAAGGATTTCGACACTTGCGAAACCCTTCTTTCTCAGCTTAAGGTTTGTTAAAAAGGATATGTTTTTATTCGAGTTCGTGTACTTAATTGGATCTCGTAACCTAATTATTTTCAATTGGATTTGAGAGAAGCGAGATTGTCTAGTAGTCACAAATTACCAAATCCTTATTAAAACCTAATTATTGAGTAGCCTGTTCTTCATATTACTGCGCAGTTAAATCTGACTTGAGGTCTGATAAAAGAAAGTGTGTTATGTTTTGAGAGGTAGGAAGTTGATGGAGTTATGAGTGAAACATATTGGAAAATGTCCCCGGTATAAAATATTAGAGATGATTTTTCCAGAAAATTTACATTCTTTTAATAATAATGGTGGAAAGACTTAAGTGAATAATTGCTTTATCTTTACTTATGGTTATTTTCTCATATGCAGGTGATGCTCACTGAGTTCAAAAGCCTTCCGCCATTGTTTGAGAATACCCCAAATGCTGTTCAAGAACTGACCATAGCAAGTAATACTATACTCATAGAATGTTTTTGTTTATTTTTAGTAATTTAGTGAAGAAGAGTTGTAGTTTGATCAGATCAAACGGGTTTAACTTGCTAATTGCTTGTTTCCTTCAACACACTTTTACTACCAGCTAGGTAGCATATTTGTTTTACGTACACTATGCATCCTCTGCCATTTATAAAAAAATCATACCTGAATCAGTTATAATTAACTTATTCGTAAAACCTAGCGCTCTACTGTTTGGATCAGTTGTCATTCAAAGTTGATGCATTAACAATTTTTCGTCCTTAAAATGGATGAAAAATAAATAATTAGTTCGTGAAGCATATCAGTCCAAATGGAGTGTAAATTATCTGCCCCATATATTATGGTTCTGTCTTTCTTTAATTTCATTTGTTCTTTTAGCGTGTCAAGTCTCTATGCTGCCTATTGATTCACTAATTAATCCACAGAACATGCTTCTCATTTTATCTGTAGTTCGATTTATATAATTCAATGCTGAGCCCATGTTCAGACTTCGGAATCTCTAACCACCAAGCATATTGAAACTTGCAGGGGATATATATGAGCATGCTGTTGTTCTGAGCGTGAAAGTAGAGGATCAAGAGGCCTTTGAGAGGGATTTCTTTCAGTTGAAGCCGTATTATACCGATGTTGGGTAATAAATTGTTTTTTTTCCTTGGTTTTGTTAAACATGGTTGTAAAAATGTTTTTTTTATGGTTTCCATGTTGATTTCTGTATAAGTATTTGAAAA
Source organism: Rhodiola chrysanthemifolia (assembly GCA_033675395.1). Lineage (NCBI taxonomy): Eukaryota > Viridiplantae > Streptophyta > Magnoliopsida > Saxifragales > Crassulaceae > Rhodiola > Rhodiola chrysanthemifolia. The sequence goes on from CM066207.1 coordinate 19,071,192, forward strand.
TTTTTATTCTTGGAACCAGTGGACGACTGCCGCCATCACCTCAGGAATACCCTATTCTGGGATTAAACCTACTGCGACTCCTGGTCCAAAACAGAATAGCCGAGTTCCACACTGAACTTGAATTGCTATCTCCTGCTGCTTTGGAGAATCTATGCATCAAGCATGCAGTAGAGTTAGAACAATCATTCATGGAAGGTGCCTACAACCGTGTATTAACCGCTAGAGAGACTGTACCGCATGAGACCTATGCATACTTCATGGATCTTTTGGCAAAAACTGTGAGGTAATGCTTTATTCAAAATTAATTGTTTGCCATTTTAAACATCAAGTTTCAAAGTTGCTTATGAAGTAAGCCAGTAACCAGCTTTTGGAACCTTTATGTAGTCACAATCGATTAATATCTTAATGAGGTTGCATATCTTAACGAGAATTGATTTCTTTCAGAGTTGAATATCTCATGTAGTAATAACGATTGTAGGAGCACCTTATAAATTATGTCATTTCATTCTGGTCATGAACCAAGGTTGTCAAGGCGACAAGTCGAGTCGAGTTGATAGGATTCCCACTAGTCGACTAGTCGCTGACTAGTCGTTGACTAGTCGACATATATAATTATTCATATAAAACTAATTATTCATATTTATAAAGGAATTATATGACATTTATTGATGATTTTGGAGCAATATAAAACAATATTAATATATTATGGGTACAAGTGTAATATTTTAAACTTGAAGGGTCCAATTACACTAACAATTAGTACATTTCATCATCTTCCCATCTGTCTCGACAAACCCTAAATGGGTATTGTCGCCGCCTGAGGTTTATCACAGTCCAAAATAGGCCCCGCACCCCGCCTGACATTTATTCATCGCTGCTGGGCGTTTCGGAACGTCCGAACCAGGTCGCCGGTCGCGGTACCGTACCCAAAAATGGTTATCCGTCGAACTAGTCGCCATTCACCAAGTCGCAGATTCAAGTCGGGCAAGGAAAAACGACTTGGTCGACTAGTCGCGACTAGTCGAGCGACTTAACAACAGTGTCATGAACAGACATGAGTTGTTTTTGTTCCCATTCCACTTATCAGAATGATCTTCTGCTTCTGTGAATCCTTATATGTTTCTGGTGGAACGTCTCTAGGGATGAAATAGCTGGATGTAGTGAGAAAGCATATGACTGTCTTACAGTCAACGATGCCAAGCAGATGTTATTGTTCTCTTCGGACAATGATCTTGCCGAGTACATCAAGGAGGTAAATGGAGTTTGTGTTTGCTTTCTAAAGAATCTTTTTTATCGCATGGAATAATTAATAGACATGAGTATTCCTTTACAAGCACCTTGTCCACTTTTGCCCAACTACTACTATTTTACTTTTCTGATGCACTTCAGTTCCTCTGAGTTACTGATTCATGTTTATATTCAAAGCTATAATTGTAGTTGTACAGATATGTTGAAGGACCTGGTTTTGTCCCTCATTATAGTTGTTCAATACTGAAAAGGTGAAAAGGCATGTGACTTATGCCCTTAAAACAGTCTGCAAAATGACCTTTAAAAAGTAGAAAAATACTTCCAACTCTTGGTAAAATAACTTTGGAAAATTTGACAAGCTATCTGCAAAATCATTGTAGTTTCAAGCTTGCTCCTTATCTAGCCTTGTGTAGGCTGTTTAAGTTTTAGCTTCCCCCAAGAATAGATTCTTGGGGAATAGTCAGCTATTCATTAGAAGAATTTTTTTATGACTCTTATGTATTCACATGTTTTGTTAGACAAACTCATCTGTATCGTACCTGGAATGCATCCTAGTGCTCTAACTTATTTTTTCCGTCTCATAAATCATTGTCACGTGCCCTTTATACGTGTGCATGTTACGAATTGGAGTAGTGATGGTGAGGTTGACTTGATTGCTAAGTGCATTCATATCATCATTACTTAATTGGTCGACATTCCTTGTCTTGGATAACAGGATCATCCTGAATGGGAGATCAAGGATGGCTTTGTATATTTCCAGAAGGCAAAGGAAACTGCACCTTGCAAAGAAATTCCATCCCTGCAACTCATCAACCAGACACTAAGCTATGCAAGAGAGTTGGAGCGAATTGTTTAAAACCCATTTAGTTGTATCATGACTTCGGATGCAGCTCTGGATTTCAGATGCTTACTGTTTTAATTTGGCTTTATGTGGTAATTTCAGTATCATGTACTTTTTGAAAGATCTCGCAGAGCTGGTGGGATCAATCACGGATATTGAACAATTTGATAATGAAACTCATTGTATTGTGGATTCAAAACATTGTTATTTTATGCCATGGTATGCCACAATTTTATCAAGTGGTGATTGCGATGTGCTTTGATATTCTTAGGTTAATATTTTTTAAGTGTCAATAGCCATGTATTATTGCAGGTGGATCTACCATTGATTCTGCTGTGGCAGTTGCGACGTCAGATCTCCCGCAATGGCACATTGTCCCAAAACAATAACCTCAGGCTGACCTAACAAGGTTGGCTAATTAAAAAAATGCCCATGACACCCCAAATTTTAGGTGCAGAGATTGATCAATGGTGGGGGTATTGAGAAGCCCTTGAGCTACAAAAAATTAATTTCTCCTCCTTACCAACTGTACCTTTCATTATTGGCCTAGCCTTTCTTTTTTTTGGGATTTTCTTATTTGTCAGCTTCTCATTTTTTATGACATATGAGGATCTCTTAAATCTTAATGATCCTTTCCTTGTCCTCAAACCTCCATTTTCCACAACCACTCCATTTTTCTCAAAAAGCTTGTCGGTTTCATGATCTGTGATTCACAAAATCTCATATGAATTTTGGTAGTTTTATTCTGTACCGAACTGTTTTTCAGTCTTCATGAGCAGCATGTGTCAGAACTACGATGAGCATCTGATGCAGCAACGCGTTGTGTTTACAGATAATCTGAAGGTCAGTTTTTACGAATCGCCAAGTTTTTCGATGATGTTTCCTGGTCTTGTGTTCTGACTGTTTGTACCGGTCTGATCAGGAAATGAAGAACTTGAGGAAGCAGCTGTACTCAGCTGCCGAGTATTTTGAGGTCAGTTACACCAGCAAAAATGATCACCAGAGAATATTGTGAGTTACCCTTATCCTCATCTCCCCCAGTTTGTCATTTTAATCCACTGGAACGATCCGATTAGACTAAACGAATTTTTCAAACTTGGTAGAGTGATGGAAAGCTTGAAGGACTACAGCATGAAAGCTCTAGTGAACACTATAGACCACTTGGGTTCTGTTGCATCTAAAGTCGAGAAATTGCTTGATGACAAGCTTGGACAAGTCTACGACACTGAGCTTAGATTTTCCTGCATCGAGCAGGTACCGATGTCTTTACTTTAACTCTTTTGCCATTTAGTCGCCATAGTATAAATTCTCCTTAAAGTTTTTTTTTTCTCTCTTTTGTCTAATGTGTTTCAGAGAGTTGGGGCTTGGAAAGAGACGATCAACTGCCACGGCCTCGCGCAGCAAATGCTGTTGATTGATACACCTACTCATCATAAGCATTACATTCTTCCAGTTACAGGCAAATAAGTGCCCCTTACTGAAACCGGCATCCCTTATAAATTCCAAGTATCACACCATTCACTCGAAACTGACCAAAATGTTTCTTTTTTATCAGATTCAAAGAACAAAATTCAGGTGAAGCACACATTCACAGAATACAAAAACAGTTGCTTAGATGAATCCTCAGATGGTATACTAAACAGTTGCCTTAGACTTCAGTCATTTTCTGATGACTTATGAAAAACAAAAAATTTGTTGTCATCATTTTCTGAACTTTCCTGCAGGTATTCGAGAAAAAACAGCCGTAAGCCCTTTCCTATCGAAAAGGTACATACGCGGAGCTCATGTTAATTTATTAGACCCATTCAGACCTTAAGTAAAAAAATTTCTTACATTCACTGATATAGTGAAATATGATCTACAGAGATATGCATCCAGCATCGCCTTCACCGGAGCCTTCCTCAACCCCGCAAGCCTTCTTGCTGATGACAAGTGCATCAGGAAAAGTCACAGGTCTGTTCAAAACTCCAGACGCATAATTTCAATAATGACTAGTAACCATATAATGTTCCGTGTGGCCTAAACTAGAACAAACTTGAATTTATTTCTTTCTGATTTCAGAAAAGCACAAGCTTCCACTTCAAAGCTTTCCTTTTATTCATACTGGATCCCTCATAAGCCGGTTAGCCTCACGAAACGCTATAAGCGCCAAAAAGCAGGTAATTAATTTATTTACCCATATCCATTTTGATGCAACAAAGATTGAGTCTTTGAGCAGCTTCGAAAGTGTCACTTCATTGGATCTTTCTTTCCTTATCAGTATTTACTGCCACCGCTACGGAGGTCGAACTCTTCGTCTTCAGTCCGCGACCAAAAGGCTAGGGACCTCGATGAGTATTCAAGCAGAACTAAACGGGTTTTTCGAGCATTTGTCAGCATGAGGAAGCCAAACAAGGATGTCAGAATGCAAAACTACCCCTGCATTCCCTGAATTCTCAACAACCACAATTTAAGAAAATATAAAAAAAAACATGTAATTTGTATGTTCATAATTTTTTTTTTTTGGGATCAAGTATGTTCATAAATTTTGGTCACAAGTGTTTGAAGATCTGCAGTATGTATAAAACGCCGTCGTTTGTCGTTATGTTCAGTCTTCAAAGGCTGCCAAGCCGAGTTAAACCTCGTCTCTCTCTCTCTCCCTCTCTCTCTCTCTCTTGCCAACATAAATCCTCCGATTGGGGAACTCGTAGATCCAGCGATCGGATTTCGTACCAACCGATCCGTTACAGAATTCGTGTCTCCAATTCCGAAAGGTCGGCGCTTCAGCCGCTGCCTATTTGGAACCCTAATCTTGTATGTTCACTGTGAGTCGTCTGATTGCTAAATTTGTTTAATTCTTACAGATTTGAAGACACCCAGGCAAGGATTTTGTTTCCGCGGACTGCAGTAGAAACCCCAGATGGTAAAGTTACAATCTTTTAATTTATTTATTTTTGACGTGGATGATCGCCTTGCACTTGTGCGTGTCTTATTTTCAATTTTGTATGTTTTTGTTCAGTCGGCGCTTTTCAATTTCCACTCGTTTCTGACCGTGGTGTTGCTGGTCATCTGCACATGCACTTTCGTCAAGATGCAGTTTCCGGCCATCTTGGAGCAGAAGACGGGGTTAGTAAACGTTACATTGCGTTCCTTTGCTACAAAATTGTACCTTAGGTTCATTATTTGATGTATGAAATTATTAGCTCCATTTCTGTTGGGTTTATATTTGGATATTGCAGTGATGCTGTTAAGGGGTTTCCCGTTAGTTTTGGCGGTGTTTTCAGACTTGTTTTTATAGTTGTTGTTATGGATCGGCTTTAATATGCTCTTGAACTTGATAGCGTAAAGGTAGGTCATAATACGGGACATTGGACAGCTATTTTAGGCCACATTGGCCCTTTACAGTCAGTCGTGAAGATAATATATAAATTACTCTGCCGATTCCTTTTTCTTTCTTCATGGCTATAGTGGCGGCACTGCCTTTGATTAGTATCATGGCACGTTATTACTTCATATTCGTTTATAGCTTTGACCAAATCCTTGTTTGAATAAGAAAAAATGATTAAAGCTCTTGCTCAATTCGCTGATCCTGTTTGATATAGCCACGTTCGAATGCTCCCGACAAAAAAAAGAAACTTAGACTTTTACTTTTTGAAATTTGATTTTAGACTGCAGTTCCATAGCTGCTGAGTTTCACTCTTGCTGCGTCTTGCTTGTTTTATACCATTTAAAGCATCCATAAATTGTATGTAACTTGGTAGTGATTAAAGTAGGTTATGTTACACTGTAGCCAGCGTATTATTAACAAGCAATTTACTACAAAATTAAAAGTACGCTTAGCTTTCATTGTATTCAACATTCTTCGGTTGCGTATTCTTTCTTATCTACAACCAAAAATTACAAAATTACGATGCTGATCCTGTTAAGTCACTAGTCCTTTATTCTTATGATGAACAACTATTTATAAGGATTGCTTTGGAAAATGGTGATGTCCTTTATATGATTGTTAAGAATCTAAATGTTTATGATCGTTCTTCATTGGACATTCAGCTAGATTGATATCTGCTAGCGTTCATTTTTTGCAGATTTAGAGGCTTCTTCTGGAAGGCAGCGAGAATAGGTAAACTTTTTCTTATTGCCTCAACAGTACCTTGTTTACGTTTCTGCCATTCTATGTCCCCTCGATAGTCAACTTTAGTTGTGTTTTCGTCCACAGCTGAAATTTATCAACCGATCTTACACTGAGCCCGTAAAACTTTTTCTAAAACTCTCCAACATGATATGGCTTTTACTGTACAGGTGAACGTCTGAGCCCTTGGGTGGCGGCTGGATGCTTTGCTATGGGCGTGTCAATAATTTTCTTCTGAGTATCGTGTTTGATTCAGAAAACTGGTCCATTGTGATTGTCCATATTGTATGAGGATTATCTATGCTCAAAATACATGTTTTCTTTCTTTTTAGGTTGTCGGGATTTGACAAATACATTATCATAAAGGTGGATTTGTTTTAAGCTATAGGATATCTTGCTCGAACTGTAGTTTTACTATTTCTCGTTTATGGTTCGGAAAGACATGGTATGATATCGTCTTCTATAGTTCCATATCCCTTGATCTTCTATAGTTCCATATCCCTTGATCTTTTGATTTCGGATTGTTCCTTTTCTTATCTGCGATGTCATATGCTTTTATTGATAAATATACACAACTCAATGGGATTAGATCTCAGCATTTTCCAACATGAATTATTCTGGATACTTCTAGTCAGCAGTGCTGCTAAATTTGATAGGATAAGAATCTTATTCAATTCAAGATGATTTTTATGCTCAATAAAGTTATGTAAATTTCATCTCTTGCTGTATGAGTTCAGCGGTATTCAATATATAAATATATTTTCATTGCCACAAGTCAAAAAGGATTTGAGTTTGTCTCAAGAATTTGATAAATGGAATTATTATTATTATTATTATTGATTTATAATCCTTGATAGACCACAGTATAAGTCATGCTTTTAGGTCCTTCAGTTTGGTGTTTGGCATAAAACTGGGAAAGTTAAGCTTGATGCGAAACAGTGTGGTTTTGCTCAAGCGCGAACTTGGGATTTCAGCTGGAACACTAGACGCTATCGTTTCATTAAAGCTGGAATAAGTTGCGCGATGTCGTTTCGTACGTGCGCGAAGTCGGGTTTGGAAAGCATGGCTGCGTGTCGTCGTTTTGAAGAGGCCTTTAAAGCTCGCCCCCAAATCAGACGAAGAACCCTAATTTTTAATATCGAGCTGCGAATTCCCAGATTGATGCTCCAAGATTCCGATAGCGATTCTCCGATTCGAGTCCTCGTCTTGCTCGCCTGAAGGTCGACGTCCGTTCGTGCGTCGATTGCTCTAGTTCGCTTGTCCAGTTGTCTGCTGCTGCAGCTTTGTTGTCAAGCATCGTCGGCTCCACCCAAGAAGGCTGCGAGCTGAATCGGTCGGCCTGGTTTTTGATCCGCTGCGCTCAGGGAAGCCTCCCTTTCCTGTATTTGATTACGCTAAGCATTGATACTGTGAATGAACATATCCTGTTTGTAAATTTGGGAATTTTTGGGTCCTCTCGAAGCCCTACTGTTTTAATAAACTGTAAATTCACTTAGTTTGTTTAGCCTGGATTCTGAGATTGATCCTAATTAAGATTACATTGTGGTATCAGAGCCGGATTGTGCCATTGATAGGTTCTTGGTGGATATTTGAACTTTCTTGGTTGAATATAGTCCTTGGTGATTGTTGCTAGGGGCTGCCTAGCTGTTTCTTATTTGATATTCTATCACCATTTTTTAAGAAACGATATTGATGTGCTGAAATTACTGATGCAGTGAGGCTCAAGTCATATGATGGTACAACAGATTTCTCAATGTGGAGAGTAAAGATAAAGGCTACTCATAAGAGAAAAATGCTATATAGCAATGACTGAGAAATGACTAGAGCCCACATCAGAAGACAGAAAGAAGGAGCTTCAAGAGCTGGCTCATTCAAAGATTATGGTGAGATTAAGTGATGATGTGATTAGACAAGTGGTAACAATTTCTAACCCTAAAACTCTTTGGGATACCATTGAGTCCATTTATCTCACTAAATCCTTGCCTGATAGAATTACTCTGCTTTGCAAACTGTTTAACTTCAAGATGGATACTTCTATGACATTCAGGAAAACTTAGACATTTTTCTGAAATTAACTCAAGATCTTGAAAGATGTAAGGATAAAATTGAGGATACACATCAAGCTGTTATTATCTTGAATGCTCTACCACCTCAGTTTGACATTATAAAAGATGTTATTCAATATGATAGGGAGGATCTCACTTTGTCTAAGATTTTAGAAATCATTATTCAAAAGAATGACTCTCTCAAAGTTTTTAAAAACAAGGGAGGTGCTAAAACTGAATCTAGACAGAATGAGGCCATGGTCTTTAAAGGTAAAACTAATGCTAGATCACAACATAAGAAATCATTTAGGCCACCTCCCACTGATTTCGCAAATGAGAGGTCTAACTCCACTGATCAGAGGTCAGATAGGCCTCACAACACTGTTAAATGCTTTTATTGTGGGATTGCTGGTCATGTGATCACAAATTGCAATAAGAAAAAGAAAGATGATAAAGCTAAGGGTAAATCTAACAATGCTCCTAGAAGAGGTTTTTCTAATGTGTGTGAGTCACAACCTCAATATAAAAATGAGCTTCTTGTTGTAACTGAAAATGCTGATTCACATACATGGATATTAGATTCTGGTTGTACAATGCATGCTACTCCCTTTAAGCATCTTTTCAGCTCTTTAAAATTGTGTAATGGTGGTGATGTGAAGCTTGGTGACCATACTTCTCGGAAAATCTGAGGAATTGGTTTTGTGCCTATTGTTATGCACGATGGTGTTACTAGAATTTTGAAAAATATTAGTTGGGTGCCTAATCTTAGGAGAAATCTCATGTCTGAATCTATTCTTAATGATCTTGGTTCTGAAATTCATAATAGTCATGGTATTAGGGATGTCTTGAGAAATAACAATGTGGTTATTAAAGCTGTCAAGAAAGACGGTTTGTATTATGTGATAACTGACCCTGAATTGAACATTACCCAAGCATCAAATAGTAAAAACACTGAGTTAACTAGGATTTGGCATGCCAGACTTGGACATATAGGAAATAAGGGACTGAGTTACTTGCATAAATCAGATATCATCCCCCTTTGAACATGTTGTTCTTGACTTTTGTGAGACATGTATTATGAGTAAAAAGTCTGCTCATTCCTTCTCTAGTTCATCTTTCACAGCTTCTAAGCCATTAGAGTATGTACACTCTGACCTTTGGGGCCCTGCCCAAGTTCCTACCATTGGAGGTAAGCATTATTTCATATCTATTATTGATCATTTCTCTAGGAAAACTTGGGTTTACCTGCTGAAAAATAAAAGTGATGCATTTGACATTTTTAAGAACTGAAAAATAATGGTTGAGAGTCAAAGTAATCATAGAGTGAAATGTCTTAGGACTGATAATGGTTTGGAATATTATAATAGCATCTTTGATGAGTTTTGCAAGAGTAATGGGATTAAAATGCTTAACTGTGCCTAGAACACCTCAACAAAATGGGACAGCTGAACGAATGAATAGAACGTTGCTAGAAAAGACTAGATGTCTGCTACTCAGTTTTGGTTTGAAGAATTCCATGTGGGGTGAAGCCCTTGTGACTTCTTGTTATTCGATTAATAGGAGTCCCTCTTCTGCCATTAATTTTAAAACTCCTTATGAATTGTGGTATGGTAAGAAACCTGTCTTGCATTACTTAAAACCATTTGGCTGCACTGTGTGTGCTCACACATCCCAGGGAAAACTACACCCAAGGGCTGAAAAGGGAGTTTTCATTGGGTACCCAGATGGAGTCAACGGATATAAAATCCTTTTGATCCAACCTAGAGGGTATAAGGTGATAGTAGCTAGGTCAGCCGCCTTCAATGAGAAGGATTTTTACTTCAATAATAGTCTAACTACTTCATCTGAGAATGCAGATCACAGGCAGGGAGATACAAGCTTTGTCCCACTCTTACCAGCCACGAATCCCCAGAATGATTCCCAGTAGGAATAGAGACAAAGCCCCTAGGAATAGAATTCCCAGTAGGAGGTATGAGGCTAATGTGACTGAGAAATTGTCTTGTGATGCTGAGTTTGCTATATTGATTGCTGAAAATGTGAAGCATAACATTCCTGAAACTTTTAATGATGCCATGTCTTGTAAAGATGCTACATTGTGGAAAAATGCCATGATTGAAGAAATACAGTCTATGCATAAAAATGGAACCTGGAAATTAGTTCCAAAACCTGAAAATGTGAAAGCCATAGATTGTAAATGGATTTTCAAACTAAAAGAGGGCAGTACACCTAATGAGCCACCTAGATTTAAAGCTAGGTTAGTGGCTAAAGGTTTTTCGCAAAAGTAAGATGTTGATTAGAATGAAATTTTTGCTCCAGTTATTAAGTACAAAACTATGAGACTTTTGTTGGCAATGACCACTGTTTTTAACTGGGAAATTCAAAAACTGCCCAAACCATGTTTGTCTTTTACAAAAATCTATTTATGGGCTAAAACAGTCACCAAGACAGTGGAACAAAAAGTTTGATTCATGTATGATCTCTTTGGGATTTGTTAGAAGCAAATATGACACTTGCTTATACTTGAAAAATGTTGATTCCAAGTGCCCTGCTTTTGTTCTACTCTATGTAGATGATTTGCTCCTTATTAGTAGTTCCTTGACTGTCATTAATGGTGTGAAATCTGATCTGAAAGTTCATTTTGATATGAAGCACATGGGTAAAGTCCAGAAAATTCTTGGTGTTAATTTCATTAGAGACGGACCTAGAAAACTCATGTATTTGTCCCAAACTGACTATGTGCTTAAGGTGCTTGATAGATTTGCTATGAATAATAGTAAATATTCCCCTATCCCCTTAGGAGGGCACCTGATTCTCTCAAAACATGACTGCCCGCAAACTGAATCGGAAAAATAGAAAATGTTGCATGTTCCCTATGATGTTGCAGTGGGCTCAATAATGTATGACATGTTATGTACTAGGCCTGACCTTGCCTTTGCAGTGAGTGTGCTTAGCAGGTACATGTCGAACCCAGGTTCTAAGCATTGGGAAGCCATGAAAAACTTGCTCAAGTATTTGTCAGAAAAGCGTTAAACATTGGAGCAGTGACTTAAGGTTTCTCCTGATGGAAACTGGTAAGGGCAGGTATGGACTTGTCCTATAGCTTTCTTCATACTACTCTGAGTTGTTCAGTCATGCCTATTATGAGGGCAATTGTTGATTTATAATCCTTGATAGGCCTGAGTATCAGTCATGCTTTTAGGTCCGTCAGTTTGGTGCTTGGCATATGTGTGTTTAGTGTTAAAAGTGCAGGAAAGGTATCAGGGGTTTGGGACTTAACCAAAAACTGGGAAAGTTAACTTGATGCGAAACGGTGTCGTTTTGCTCAAGCGCGAAATTGGGATTTCAGCTGGAACACCAGACTCTGTCGTTTCATTAAAGCTGGAGTAAGTTGCGCGATGTCGTTTCGTACGAGCGCGGAGTCGGGTTTGGAAAGCGTGGCTGCGCGGCGTCGTTTTGAAGAGGCCTTTAAAGCTCGCCCCCAAATCAGACGAAGAACCCTAATTTTCAATATCGAGCTGCGAATTCCCAGATTGACGCTCCAAGATTCTGAGAGCGATTCTCCGATTCGAGTCCTCATCCTGCTCGCCTGAAGGTCGTCGTCCGTGCGTGCGTTGATTGCTCGAGTTCGCTTGTCCAGTTGTCTGCTGTTGCAGCTTTGTTGTCAAGCATCGTCGGCTCCGCCCAAGAAGACTGCGAGCTGAATCGGCCGGCCTGATTTTTGATCCGCTGCGCTCAGGGAAGCCTCTCTTTCTTGTATTTGATTACGCTAAGCATTGATACAGTGATTGAACATATCCATGTTTATAAATTTGGGAATTTTTGGGTCCTCTCCAAGCCTACTGTTTTAATAAACTGTAAATTCACCTAGTTTGTTTAGCCTGGATTCTGAGATTGATCCTAGTTAAGATTACAATTATTATTATTATTAAGAGAAATCAGATATGAGGACTAAAGCTTAAGCAAGTGTTAAAATTGAAATAATATCATAGTTAATATATTATGTGTCAAAGACCCACTCAAATAGAACAACTTTTTTCTAATTTAGGTATATATTCTCAGCTTATTCATTTTTGGGTTGGTCGTTGTTCAAAACAATGTTTTAGTCTGACGTTCTTGATATGAACCTTTTACTCTTAGCCATGCATATTTAGGTTATTTTCAATACATTCTCGATTCAGGGGTCACCAATTTTTCTCATAATTTTGTGATATTTTCTTTCTTTTCTTCTTCATTTCCCTTTGCCTCGTCCCACATCGCGTGTGGATGCTTCCTACATCCCTCGTGGATACCTTCCTCGTCCCGCCTCGCACGTAGATGCTTCCTACATCCCTCATGGATGCCTTCCTCTTCACGCCTCGCGCGTGGATGTATTATTCTTCTCTCGTTGAGGTGTCTTGCAATGGTGCCCAAGGTGGCCTGAGCTCCAAGTGTCGAAGAATGTACCGATGGGGTGGATGTGCGGATCCATGGTAAAAGGTGTCGAACATGGCCAGCGCTTCAGAAGTAGAGAGATGTACCAGATGCTTTCGGATCTAATCAAGGTGCCTTGCCAGAGCTTTAAAATATCATATATATATGTACTAGATAATAAAGCTTTAGTAACATGCATTGTAGTGTTCTGAGCTATTGTACCCAATTATCAAAAAAAAGATTAAGGCGCCTACGTCTAAAACGCGCATACCAACATAGTATTATTCTGAACACTGCCTATCAAAAAAATGAGTGAACTAACAATAATTTCCTTGGCAACAGGGTAGTGGCATGTTGGTTGAGGTGTCGCTTGCAATGCCTCGGGTTCCGGGTTCGATCTCCGGTGACCGCACTAAATTCTTTTGTTGGCTTCTGTTCCTTATGTTATCACCCTTTGCTTCTGTTTGGCCCATAGGCTTTCTCTTGTGCGTGCAGGTGTGCCGCCACGAGTTTGATTACGATAGTGGAGTTATAGAGTTAGGCGATGCAGACGATGATACATCGCTAAATCTAAATTTTGAATGGGAATCGATATGAATAATGATCCCATCAATAAAAACAATTAATTTCCCTAATTAAATAAATTGAGAATCAATTGTTGAGTTTGAACAAATTGAAAAATTATTCCAAATACAAGCTCCAATTTCAACTTCTCTATGCACAAAAATGCATTTGCCAGTTCCTTCACCTATACTAATATATTCTCTTTGATGTTATCATCTTCATATGGAAATATAAATTATTCAATGTCAACTTGTTGCATACATATATCCAGTGTTATTAAAATCGGACCGGACCGGCCGGTTCGACTGGTTGGACCGGTCCGGTTCAGTAATCAGACCGTTCTGCAATCGAACCGGTCAAAACTCGGTCAAGATCCGGTTGAACCGGTGGTTGAACCGACCGGATGAACCGGTTGACCCGCGGATTGACTCAATTTTGCATTAAAATGGTGATTTGATCGGTTCAATCGGTTCGATTTGGTCTGAAAAAATATTTATTTATTTTGACTTGGACAAGACTCGAACCTAGTCTTCCTCTATAATTATCCACTCTCATTCCACCAAGCTAAACATGATTCTTGTTTTATTATTTGTTTCATTAATGTATATGCATTTATCAACTCTATAAATATTTTTACTTATTATCAATTTAACTAGAAATTCAATTAGTCTTAAAAATCTCTTATTGTTATGACTTGCAAATTAAGACTAAAATTGTTATTGTTGTTCTATTATTATTGTATTATTGATTTGTACTTTATCAAATTCTAAATTTGACAATTTGTTATGGTATGTTATTGTAATCCGATCATAAACATGTAACATTTATTCAAGTCATAAATATGTTAAATTATAATATCATATATAAGTATTTTATTTTTATTATTTAATTTGTGCGGGTCAAACCGGTTCGACCCGGTTGAACCACAGACCCATTGACCCAGGGACTTGACCGGTTCGATCACCGGTCCGGTTTTAATGACACTGCATATATCTCTGCTTCCCATAAACTATAAAATTGAGATTTGGTCCCAATTTGAAGATCTTTCCACTTCATTTGAAATCATAAAGATGCTTATATTTATTGTTTATATCTATCCTCAAAAGTCAAAACATCCGTATATAATATAAGAAATAAAATTCCAAGCAGCGTAACAATTTATTGCCAAACAAAAAAGACTTTTGTAGGGTTTAAAACAAAAATGACCTAATTTTTAAAATGGTTCAGTTTTCAACTTAGGAGTTATATTATTAAAACGATATCGTGAATCATAATATAACTATCCAACCAACATGCATTTTGTCTATTGGTGGACATCATATACAGCCTTTTAATACAAATTTTTTTATAGTAATTTTGTAGAAATTAATTTTCAACCTTTTAAAAGATTCTATTCCAACGGAATCAAATCCCGACAACTAATAACGCTCTTTCATCGCTTTCGATCCGACTAGTTGCTTCAACTCGCCAAATTCAATCTCGTCGGTAAGTTCCACTCCTCCCGCTTCTCCGTATCTTTTCGCCGGTTTCCTTTCCAGGGCGTCGACCTGTCCGATTTTATTCCTCTTGCGCCGACATGATCGCCCTTGCCGTGAATGGGAGGGTCGGATCTTGTGCGGGAGGGTCGCGCGGGGTTTTTGGCGACTGTTTTGCGATGGAGGTTGTTTGGTGATGAAGTTGACGGTGTTTGGAGCCTGGAGGTGACGATGGAAGGTGTTTTTGGCTTCCAACGAAGTGATTTTTTGGTTGATGGTGGTTGTGCGGCTCAAAAGCCTCTCTTTTGGGTTTGTAGTTCTTGCTGCTTTTTATTTGCTTCGTCGCGGAGACGGCGACTATCCAGCAGCTATGTAAAGCTGTTTTATTTTTTTGGGGTTTGGTCACAGGTGGATGCACTTGTTGTCGCGTGCTGCTTTCAATCACAGGTGGTACGCTCAATTCTATCGGCATGAGGCCAAGTGGAGCAGCTGACTGTTCCCAGCTAGATGAGTTTTCCTAGCTTTTTAAGTCCTCTGTTACACCTTTCATTGAGTTGGCGTGCTCTCCTTGCCAGGAAGTTGACGATCAGAAGAATACAGGTGTAGCCACATCAAGATATGCATGTCTGAGCTTATATGAAGATTGCAGAAGAGTTACTATCTCTGTGGGGCCTGGCAGACGTGGAGGTTTACATGAAACAATTGGGGAGTTTCGTATTGAATCTTGTTTGTAAGTATATAGTTGTCGTCGGACAATTGGTCATGTTGTTGGTTGTATCTTTGTTTAGTTTGTTGACTCTGTTGTGACACTGTCTTCCTTAGTTTTGGTTAGCCGTTGTCGAGTTATGTGGCCTAGTTTAGGGTTCTAATTGGATTTTTGTTTAGTTGTTCGTGTGTTGACTCCCCCAGGATTTTTGTTGTTTGTCTATTTACCGTTTATCAAAAAAAAAAAAATCCCGACAACTAATTATCAAAAAAAATTATTACCCACTTTTCCTCCCTTTTCCAATTTTAATTTTAATTTTAAATTATCTTTTCTTTTCCATCTCTCTCTCTAAACCTCTTCATCGAAAAAAATGGCGGAGCCCGACGACGGAAAGCGATTCCACAAGACGAGCCGTGTCGGAGTCACTCCTCAGCATCCTACGGCCGCCGACACTCACACTTTTATGGATCTCGATTTGGTTGATCTGGACTCCTCCTGGCCGCCACTCGACCACATCTCCTTCGTCCCTAATCCCATGTCTCCCTTCTTCATATCTTCCTCCGACCAGCCTTTCTCCCCTCTTTGGTCCTTTACCGACGCCGATGATGATAAAACTGCTTCTCCTATCGCTGATGGAACTGCCAAGCAAGCTGATCTCTCTGCTGCCGAGCTTCGGCTACCTGATTATCCTCGATTTTTGGCGCGTATGTGACATTTTCATACTTTCCTTTTTTGATGTGAAATTCAATTTCTGATTGGTCTATGGAAGTCAACTGTTTGTATCGAGCTATCCGTTGATGAAAATCAAGTAGTTGAATTGAATTTTGATGATTTTGCTTTATCTGCAAAAATGGTCTACTTTCTGTGGTGAGGGTTTTCAGTGGCCCTATTGGAAGATTTGCTTTGAACTTATCCATCATAACCGTTAAAATCTTAGATTGGCTAGACTAGTATGTCCATGAGTCAACTATGATATCACCTCCTTTGATTGAATTGCTCATCGCCTTTACATCAAATTTTTATCATAAGGTTATGATAAATTTAGGTTTTCCCTGTAGATCTTTTTTCTGAGCTTTTAGCCTTGTTCCAGTTGACATTTACATTTTTTTTTGTACATTTGATCAGTGGTTGTTGTCCAATTTATTTACTTGTGTGATTGCATCAGATGGTCAATTTTAGCACTTATGTTTCTTTTGACTGTATGATCATGCTGTGAGGTGGTTTTTGATGCTAGAGAACATTGATGTAATGTTTATTGGATCCTTTAATTTCAGTAAATTCTGTATCTGCCGACATAATGAATAGGATTCCAGCAGAGAATGATGAGAAAATGAGGCTGCATCCTCCTATACCTCCCGCATTACCATTTTGGGGGTTGGAGCCTGATGTATCTTGCATGATCAAGGAGAAGATGACGCAAGCTCTTCGATACTTCAAAGAGTCAACTGAACAGCATGTACTAGCACAGGTTTGGGCACCAGTGAAGAATGGTGGTCGATATGTACTTACAACATCAGAGCAGCCATTTGTTCTTGATCATCATAGTAGCGGGCTGAATAGGTACAGGATGGTCTCTTTGATGTATATGTTTTCACTGGATGAAGAGAGTGATGGAGAACTTGGCCTTCCTGGCCGTGTTTTCCGGCAAAAGTTACCAGAATGGACTCCAAATGTGCAGTATTATAGCAGTCGGGAATATTCACGACTTGATCATGCTCTTAATAACAATGTCCAAGGTACTTTAGCTTTGCCAGTCTTTGAATCATCTGGTCAAACTTGTGTTGGTGTTGTTGAGCTTATATTGACTTCACAGAAGATCAACTATGCACCTGAAGTGGATAAAGTCTGCAAGGCTCTTGAGGTTGATATTTCTTAAATCTTGTCTTCTTTGTAGTAGAATGGAAATCTTGTCTCTCTGATGATAAACTTCACTAGCTGAGTATTGTTCCCTACACGAGTTTTTATTATTGAAATCCTCACTATCGTATTTTTTTGCAGGCTGTGAATTTGAAGAGCTCAAATATACTGGATCATCCAAAGCCACAGATACGTAACGAAGGCCGTCAGAAAGCCCTTGCTGAAATCTTAGAGATTCTGAGTGTAGTGTGTGAATCTCTTAAATTACCCCTGGCCCAAACCTGGGTTCCCTGCCGCCATCGTAACGTTCTAGCTGATGGCGGTGGTTTGAAAAAGAGCTGCTCCAGCTTTGATGGAAGCTGCATGGGGCAGGTTTGTATGTCCACGTCTGATGTAACGTTTTATGTTGTCGATGCTCATCTGTGGGGTTTTCGAGATGCTTGTGCAGAGCATCACCTTCAGAAAGGACAAGGTGTTGCTGGCCGTGCATTTTTATCTGAAAGTGCATGCTTCTGTAGTGATATTTCACAGTTCTGTAAAACAGAGTATCCCTTGGTACACTATGCTCGAATGTTTGGGGTGACAAGTTGTTTTGCCATCTGCTTATGTAGTTCTCTCACTGGTAATGATGAGTACATTCTAGAATTCTTTCTACCACCTACAATCATAGATGCTAGAGACCACCAGACATTGTTAAGTTCTTTATTGGATACGATGAAGCAGCACTTCCGCAGTCTTCGAGTTGCGTCTGGTAGAAATTTGGAGGAGGATATGATCGAGATTATTGAAGCTTCTGCTGATGAAAAATTACTAGATTCTGTTCGACGTTCACATTCCACATCCCCTCCCGCGCCTGTTAACGACAATGATGAAGAGACAGGTAACCAAGTTTTCACTAATTTGGTTTTGGAAGAAGCTCGTGGTTCAAGCAATGGAACAAATAGCGTTGCTGTGGGTGATATTCCAAGTGGTGGTAATATAAATGGGAATACAGTTTTAAAGAAGCCCGAGAGAAAACGCGGAAAAGCTGAAAAAACCATCAGTTTCGATGTTCTCCAACAGTACTTTTCTGGGAGTCTGAAAGACGCTGCAAAGTGCTTGGGTGGTAAGCCTCATTAGAGATTTTTTCCCGTCTATTATCTTGATTTGAAATTTGACACCATTGATTAACTTCTATGATCTTGGAATTTTGTGTCATGCAGTTTGCCCTACTACCATGAAGCGCATCTGTAGGCAGCATGGAATTTCTAGATGGCCATCCCGTAAAATCAACAAAGTTAACCGTTCCCTTACGAAACTTAAGCGAGTCATTGAATCCGTGCAAGGAAATGATGGTACCTTTGGTCTCAATTCACTTTCTCCTAATCCGCTTCCTGCTGCTGGTTGTTCCATATCTTGGGCCGCAAACGCCAATGAATCCAATCCTCCTTTGAGAACACCCGAGCTTCAAGGAATGAAAAGTGGGTCGCCAGAGTGCAAGTTGCTCCTAAGTGATGGAAACGATGGAACTGGGGTTCACATGTCTGGGAACAAAAAAGTTGATCCTGAGGGATGTCCTATTGAGAAAAATGAGCGGGTTCCAAAAGCTTCCAAAACTTCTAGTGGTTCTCTGGAAGGCAGTGCTAATTCACCTGCTTCTGACGGTTCTTGTCAGGGTAGTGCTCCTCATGAAGCCACTGTACCACTGGATTCCAAAATTCCTGAGCTTAGTGGAGCTCTCCTTACGAATCACCAAGGTAAAGAACTGAATCTTATAATGACGAGTTTCATGCCGGATGGTCGCATGAGCATGCATGCTCAAAACCCATTTGAAGGACTGTTGGTTGAGGATGCTGGGAGCTCAAAAAATCTAAGACATCTTTGTCCATCAATGGCAGATGCTGCTAAGATAGAAGACAGACTTCCAGAATGTAGTTGGACATACCCTCAGAATCCTACCTCAGCATTAGAGCCTGCGACCGCCAACCTAACTACCCTTCCAACTACTAAGCAAGATTCGGTGACCTTGACAATCAAGGCAACATACAAAGATGATATCATCAGATTCCGGTTTCCTTCAAATTCTGGGATTATAGCATTAAGGGAAGAAGTTGCGAAGAGACTGAAACTAGAGGTGGGTACTTTTGATATAAAATATGTAGATGATGACCAAGAACTGGTTTTGATAGTTTGCGACGCCGACCTTCAAGAATGTCTTGATGTGTGGAGATCATGCGGAAGTCTAATGATCAGACTATCAATTCATGACGTAGCAACAAACCTCGGGAGCTCATGTGAAAGCTCAGGGGAATGAATGAGAGGAGTTTCAAGCTGTAAATACAAATGTAAGGCATGCCTTTTGTTGTTATTATTCTTGTTGTTACCGTGAAAATTGAGTAACTTTAGGGCAGCTGGACAGTCCCAAAACTGTAGGGTTATTTGTTTTAAATTTGGTATAGACAACATAATTGCAAACAAGAACCGATGCAGCATAAATTAGACAAAAAATGTTACATATACATTGCTTTGTTTTGTTTGATTTGGCAGTATGGTCATACAACGTCAGCGGGTGGGACGATTGTTGTTGACCGTTTCAACGGCTATATCGAATAAGTCAATGCCCCGCTGCTCTCGAGTCTTCCTCTCTGCAATAATTTTCTGCGTTGAGTTGTAATATGCTGCGTAGATGATCAATTGGGCCAAGCTGAACAAGGTTCCTAGTCCATTAGGTACCTGAAATCAAAGCCCATTTAAAACACAGTCAGCCCAATCATTGTCAAAAGTCCCAACTCTCATTGACTATTGGACCGTACATATTTTGAGTTATTTACACAAATGTTATTTTAATTTCACAGACTAATTTTTATTTATTTTTATCTTTTCTATTCTTCATCCCAAAAGTCCATTTTCAAAAGAATAAATAGAGACTATTTGGATTGGAATGTACTAAACATTCTTGTTTAAGACAATATAATTGTATCATCTATGCCGGCAAGCAAGCAGTGACGATGAGAGAAAAACAATTAAAATTCGATACTTACGGTGATAAAGGGGTCGAACTTGAAAAGAGAGTACCCAACCCAGCAAGCACCATTAGCAAATGAGAACAATGAGAGGGCGAAGGGCATGTACTCTACGCTCTTGGTAGTGATCACCATCCTCTGCACAAATTTATCCACTTCATTTTCACATATATTAAAAATATGACTCGAAATGAAAAAGAATTGAACTACAATTTTGCTAGAAAATTTGAACCGCATCTAATTAATATACCATGACAGATAAGGGCGATGCGTACATCCCAACATTGAACACAATGCATACAAGTCCAACGACCAGGGTGCGGAGCTTGTGGGTGTGAGCGAGGGTTAAGACCAAGACCGCGAGCGCAGCTATGAAAATAAGCTCCCCGATTATGATAAGGAGAATTTTTCGACGGGCCTGTCCAGTAGAGTAGATGATGAAGATTGATAAGTAGATGATTTCAATGACAATGCCGGTGCCATTAATCGTGACGACTAGAATGTTGTTCGGTTTAACGATAGGGAGCCCGTAAAGAACCCACACCAAGCAATTGATAAACGTAGCTAGATATGGGATGGGTGAGTATTGCTCCACTGATTTCTTCCTCCAAATTCCGTAAAACGTTGGCCTGGTACAATATTCATACAAAAATAAGAAAAAAGATGTCATTCTCTCGCTAAATTTCCAGGGGTAAAATGGTCATTTTGCAAACCAACAAGGTGCAATATATAGTAAGATTAGGGTTTAGATGCTTGCTTACACCGGAGCTAGGAAAAGGACCAAGGAGATGCAGTTGCCTGAAAGTGAAACTCAAGCGCACTAACATCAGCTCTCATAAATAAAAGAAACCCTAACTTAATGAAAATGACAGAGAAACATAGAGAGAGAAACGAAAACCATAATAGCAAGTGGTCTAAACTCTGCTCCATCAGCCAAAATCAATACCTAGAATGCCGACGATTGTGCGGGCAGTTTCCTTGGTAAGCATGGCCGCTGCTGGAGCTGGAAGCTTACAAAGGTGGAGAAAGAAGGAGAGGGTTGATGCTTGTGTTTTAGGGTCGTAAGAGAGGGATTGAAGGGAGGATTATATGTATATGTATATATTTTTAATTTTACACAATATAAAGAGAAAGTGGATGAGGACAGTTCCCTTGAGAATCCCTTATAATTCGACAACTTGAGAATTTAAATTTGATCATTACATCAATTGCATATTCGAATTCACATTTTGAGCGCTCCTTGAAATAAATGAGTTTATCAACTCTAGACTATTTAATTAAGTTGGATAATTAATTTATGTTTTTTGAAACTCCAACGGTATTGGAAATATCATCAGTTGTAAATGTGGACCGCAAAATGTTAGAGAAGTTGCAAAGGAAATAATTTCAAGTAAAATTTTTATCAAAGATTTGCAAGCTTAAAGTATATATATCAAACAATTCATTAAATGACATTTTGTACAATTCCATATTACGAGTAGGCGAGTAGCAACATTTTAAATAAAAGTGGTACATGTACATCAATTTGGGTATCCTTGTTCGCGAGGGTATAGTATATTTTTAATTTTGATGTTAAAGAAACACACGAAATTCAATGTCTTATTAACCATATTAATGAATATATAATATAAGTAATGGAGTATTTATTTTCCAAGAAAGTGAGTCTAGAGTTTAATGAAAATGTTAATTAATACAATGCTAATAACTATTTTTCGGAAAACAAAAGAATAAGATGAACATGCATATTTAATTAATATGTCAATTTTTTTTTTAAGTTAACAATCCATAACTTGTACATAAAAGGTATACATATGGATATGGTAATGACATCATCACTTAAAATTAAAATGTGCCAGAGACAAAAGCATATAAGCTCATTGGTGTTGAGATATGTTCATTTGCAATTGTCCCACATCATCAATAAAAAACAAAGTATGAAAGGTATATATACCTTTTTTTACCGAATTCTAATGCTCGACTATTAAACTTTTTTTTTGATAGAGCCAATATGCGGTACAAGGAAAAGACAAGCTAATACAGACGGAAAAACTAGAATATCACAGAAATAGCATCCATCTGACTGAAGTGTGCATCAGCAATTAGCTTCTCGCCTGACAAGAGGTATGTTGTAAATCTGGTCGGCATAGTAAGCCAAGACACATTCCACAATGAGTAATCCAACATGCCCAGCACCAAGTCCTTGTAAACCATCACAAGGACACCTTTCAACGACCACCCTAGCGGTGACGACCAAAACGAATAGCGAACGCTGTAGGCATCACTCCACCGAGCTGGTGGAGAAAACTCGAGTACATAGAAATATGTACAAATTTACACAACGACGCCCAAAATAAACACCCCAACTCCCCCTCCACTCACCAAACATCCAACAATGATCCTTAACTGGTCACATATAATTCTTTTTTGAAATATCAATAATGTTGTTTGAAAAGTTACCAAGTAGGAACAATTTTTTTTGGGGGGAACGTAGTACCACCATTGATTTATATGTGCTCAACCGCTTTCAATGAACAATTAATAGTCAACAAGAGTGTGATCTAGTAGTTGAATCCCTACTTTGCATTCACAAGGTGGAGGGTTCAAGTCCCACCCATGACATTTTCCTCCCCACATTTTGTGTGGGTTTTTCCTATTCCCACCTATAGTGTGGACCTCTTCCCCCATCTCTCGCGGATGTTTTCCTCTTGCTTAAGCGCTACTATGTCTTACCATGAATGTGTGTGTCTCATGGGTTAGAGGTGCCAAGATGGCATGTGCTTCAACGGTGAAACAAGTTCAACTCCGGGGTGGTGCCCTTTGTTGTGTGGTCTGCATGTGTTGTGTTCCTTGATCTGTTCAATGTAAACCCACAATAAAAAAAGAGAACAATTAATGAAAAGCTGAGTATGAGATAAAACAGTATATTTTGGTAAATTAAATGTTACTAGTGAAAAGATTATATATCTCAATCTTTTTTTTTGATGAAGGATTACAATGATTCATAAAATTTTAATACATATCTATCGTGATATCATCTAGTATAGAGTAGTGTGTAAGGATTCATTACAGACTCCTTAAACAACACATGTCACCACCCATGTTGACATATATCTCGATCATCTTTGACTCATGATATTAAAGAAGACAAACTTGTACTGAAATTCACTCTAAAAATAATAATTCTGGTTCTTGAAAAACATACGCTGAAAAAAAAATGGTCAGAATTACGAATATAAGAGGATGTATATATTTTTATTTTTAGCGCATGACCAACTTGTACTTCAAAAGTTTGAGTTCGAGCTTTGATAAAAAGGACAAATAATATTAGGTCAACTCTCACTATTTGAAGCCAACAAGGGTGTGGCATAGTGAAAGAATTCTAACCTTGCTTTCACAAGGTTGAGGGTTCAAGCCCATCCATGACACTTTTCTCAGAATTTTGTGAGAATTTTCTCTTCATCTTCATTTTTCTCTTCCTCGTCCCGCCTCGCGCGTGGATGCTTTCTACATCCCTCGTGGATGCTTTCCTCTTCACGTCTCGTGCGTGATGCTTCCTCCGGCTGTCAAAATGGCTATGTCGTGTCTTTCAACGGTAAAGGTGCCCAAAGGTGGCCTGAGCTCCAAGTGTCCAAGAATGTACCGATGATTTGGGGTAGATGCACGGATCCATGCATGGTAAAGGTACAGAACTTGGTATGCCCTTCAGAAGTGGATAAATGTACCTGATGATTTCGGATCCGATCGAGATACCTTGCTAGAGCTTCTTATATCAATATATAAGTGTATTAGATGATAAAGTGTCATATCATATGCATTGTAACGTTTTGCGCTGTTGTACCCCACTATCAAAAAAAACTCTCACTGCTTGAAACATTACTCATTTCGCCAATTCGATTATGAAAAACACATGAAACAAAAGAAGTGACAAACGTAAAATGAGTATGCAATATATGGCAGAAGAGGAGCGCTCAAATGAAAACCCTTTATTTTTTCGAGAATTTGAGACCTCAATCTGCACCTTCCAAATGCATCATCAAGTCATTTTGGTGGTGACACGTGTCCCATGTGCATCTTCCAAGATGCATTTAATACAAAGTCAAAGCCACCTTTTTTGACTTTGCTTTTTGGACATGTGTCACATGCAGATTCAAAGATGCATCATGATCTAATGGTGAGATTTGTGTTCTCAAGTTCTTGAATTTTTAAGGGTTCTCAACCGAACGCTCCTCTATGGCAGATTTCACATTTCTTTATTTAACATGAACTTCTTTTAAAATTTTCCACAAGAGTTTTTCTTTGAACTCAAGAAACTTATAGATGGGCATAAGGCTTAGTAAATTTTATAACAACACATTATTGGTTATCTGTAAATTATGCGAACAGCACCGACATGTAGCTAGCGGATTCGATCCAATTAATGTTATCATCCGACCTGCGCATCACACATTTTACACTTTTCTGTCTTTAATTATAGAGCATATATATATATCTCAAAATCTTGGTCTAGGTCTCTTCCCTTTCCCTGGCTGGTGCCTAGTATTCGACCCAGGGTTCTCGTAGTCTAACACCGCATCAACTTCAATAAGCCTTCGGATTACTTCATCTGGAATTTCATGTACATCCTATACATAAAAGCAGAAAAAATGCACAGTGAAAATTCCTTAAAGTTTAGATGCTGCTTTGTCGTCGTGGAATTCATAAAATTCATAATCAATAACTTGTCTATACTAAAGCATGTACGATCCATTTGCCACATTTACCGCTTGTCTAGCATAATTTGCATAAATTAAACTAGTTATGTGATGTAGATTTCTAGGTTTACCTCATTTCCTGAATAAGAAGCAACCTGATGATCATCCTCAAATGCTGTCAGTTTCCCTAAGAAAGAGAGGATCAATTATTACCGGAATGTCTACGTCTAGCACCTGCTAGTAATTTTATTTAAATAAAAATCAAATGTAAATTCTCACCGGTTTAGTGAAATATATAGGATACAAATGAAACTCTCTACTTACTATGTCTCTGAAGACCCGAACACATGCTGATAAGTAGAGAGAGAATAAGAATATTCGCAACAATCTTGATCTGCGAATCCATATCGGCGAGAGCTCTTGGAAAGGGAGATATAATGTTCCGATCCTGAGTTTCAAAAGACAGTCTTCATTTATATACCGCAACTGATAAGAAGGTCCATTTGTGATATGATTCTTTAAAAATGTCAACGGGCAAAGTTGAGTGCTGATGAAGTTGCTAAAGAAACTACATATATGTTTTCTGTTAGAAGCCACTCAAAAGGTCAATTTATCGATAGTGTTATTTATTTACTCGGAACAAATTGTTCCCCACAGATGTTCCGCAAATAAGTATGGCAGACGTGCCCAACGCAATTCCACCTTCTAGTTCACTTTTTAGCGTCTTATTGTATGGTTGAAATTTGGAGACACCGATCAGTTCATCGAAAGCTATTAATTCTAACTTTCCAAGGGTTGACTACATCGACGCACAAATCTTTTTTATTTGTCCGCAAACCTGAGTGACATCAGTGACTAAGACCTTTGCACGAATCGCATCCTACATATATATATATGAATCTCTCTCTAACTCATATAGTGTGGAATTTTTGGGTAGATATATCCAGTGCAGAAGGTAACATTTTTGGTAAACAAAAAAAAAGATTTTTGTGCCCTATTATTTGTCTTTAGGGTTTAGCTTTTTGAGCTGCATGCTTCATGCTTGACATGGAAAACACTAATATATAATCTGAAGCATATGACTTCGTGGAGCAGCAGCATATGCATGAGCATTGAACCACAGCTCTTCAGGCACGAAGGGCGGTGTGTTTACCACAAAATGTGGCGCATTATTTTGGGTCTGAAGGAGTTATAGAGAGACATGTTGGGTTGCTTTCGCTTTTCACAACTTTGCTGCAATGCAACTTGCCATCTGAGATTTCCATGACGTACTTGATAATATTCTTTGGTGTCTTGTTGCTGAATGAGTTAATTGATTTTGTTGGAAAATGAGCCTTAAAAGGTGAAGAAAATGACTGTAAACATCTAGCATCTATGAGCTTCATTTGAAATGTTACACATCATCTTAAAAATATATAACATAAATATTATGTGACTTTTCAAGACATGTGAGAAATACAGAGGTATGCCCTTTGGTAGAAAACAACATAAAGACGTACTAATTTTAATGACTAGGACGACCTTTAGTTTCTTCTAAGTGTCAAGGCACTGTAACGTTCTAGTTCTTTCTGTGTGTGAGAAGAAAACCAATAAAACACATCTCTAAATTTTCCCCCATTATATATAAACACCACATATATGTTCTCTTTTTTGTATCTTTCTTGGCGTTATTGTTGGTGATTGATAATAAATTATTACAAAGTCAGTTCGTTACGGTTAAAACTTGTTAAGCAAAGGTTTTCCAAAAAAATTATTGTATCCAAGGAAGCAAGTGTGTTTGGTATACAGCTTCGATTGGATTAGGCTTCAAAACATTCTGGACAAAACCATGGATTTTTTTTTGGGATAGATGGCCGACAAGACCATGGATGAATGATTCCAAAAGTGATACATTATATGTAATTGAGTGATATCGATCCATGCGTTGATTAGACTCTAAATAGGGTTCGATTTTTGATTAGTTAACACCTGATTCATGTGTTAATCTAGCTAGAGGTTTTGAGAATTACTTGAGGACCTGTGAATCATGTGTTAAAAGGTTCCCAAGCAGGATTAGAAAAACTGGATATGGATCTAAATCATGACATAACACCTAGATTTGATCCAAACAAAAATCCAAAGGGTTTGATTACAATAAGGTGTTCCAATCTTTATGGCACCAGTATAACCTAACTTAGTAGCTTTTTGTGAATTTCTTATTTCTGAAATGAATCGAGAGACTTTGTTGCATATATCGTAGTGTCACAAAGTGGATTGTGATCTCATTCATAATCCTTTTCATTGAGCAAGTGGGTTATGTTGAAGCATATATAAATAGATATATTTTCTTTTTTCCTATTTTTAAATAGATTTAGGTAATTAGCATTAACATATGGCATGCATTTGATTATGCAAATAGAACTTTTGAGGTCATGATATTACCTAACCACTAACTTTTCCATCAAAAGATTTATCTGTAGGGATCCCATACAAACGTTTTCTTTATATATAAACTATAAATCGCTTAAAAAAAGCTGTCACATGGTACATTAATGAAACTATGTAGTTTTAGTCATAATATTAATTTTGACGAAATTCATATATAAAAATGACTATTAGAGATAAACCGACCAGATCACTAGAACACTAAAAATCGTTACTTTTCACTTTATATCATCGGAAAAAAAATCTTAGTTAAAAATTTGCCTTATCACTGGGCATTGTTGTTAAAATAAATTTTGCCTTATGGACATTTTAGTTAAAATCACTGAATATTCACAAAATACGTTTACAATTCACTCGACATTAAACGTTATCACGGAACATTTAGCATTATCATTAAACATTTAGTTTTATCACTGAACATTTAGTTGAAATCATTGAAAATTCACAAAATAAGTGGACAGTTTAAAAAAATTTACTGGACAATGTCTAGCAACATGGAACATTTAGGAAAAATACGTGAAAACCTTGAAAAACAAAATGTTTAGTGATTTCAGTGAATAATTTTTTTTATAAAAGAATTGAAGCGAAAAGTTACGATTTAGCCATATTATCACTGAATATTTAGCTAAATCACTGAACAATAAACTTGGAATTGAAAAAGACCATATTACCCCGTAGTTTGTAGTTTATATAAAAGGACAGAGTTTGTATTTGATTCATTCTCATCAGATTATTATGATATAAGATTATGCAAAAATAGACTCTTAATCTGATTTCATTTAAAACTCCATAAAAAAACCAAGTCGTTTAAAATATTAAAGTTATATATGTAGAGCTTCAAGTCTTTTTTATTTAAAAAAGAAAAAGATCGGACAACCTCCGGACTAAAACTTTTTACATCTATTCTACCCCACTAGCGCTACTCTTTTTTTTGAAAAAAATAAATAAATTTCACTATGATAGTCAAGGAATAGACAAGTATCGAACTCAGCTAAAGATGCATCTAGGGGGTTCGAACCGTCGACATCCTGGTCAATCGACCAAGACTATGACCACTACCCATGATGCCCCACTAGTGTTACTCATCAGATGAAAATCCACTTTGGCCCCATCATGATTCGAACTCGAGCATTGAACAAAAGTGGACGTTGCTCTTAACACTTGACCATGCCCTTGATGGATGCAAACTTCAAATCCAATATTCTAAAATGTTATTCCATTTTGTATAAGCAATTTCTAAGTTGGCACATTTGTCCAACCGTTGACGCTCTAGTGTCGAGCGGAGGCGTCATGAGAGATTCAATTCCTCAAGATGCTAAATTTGATTCATGATAAGATCAAAGATAAAACTCATTGTGTGGTTGTAGTATTAGGAGAAAGAACTTGGGGCACATTTTGTTTTCATGTTCATTTAATCCAGCTTTATCATATGCATATGACCATTTCAGAATTGGAATTATACGAGATACAAAAGAGACAAATCTGAATTATTGAATCAAAGAGATCGACTCCATTATAACCTAAGTACATTATTTTGTTTTGCATCGATATATTCATGTGATTAGTATTAGTTAAATCGCCGGAAGACGAAAAAGTTAGCAACTGATGATTGATGATTGATTAGCGTGGACAAATTATGTCTTATTAAACTAAAAGGCTTGAAATCAACTCTAGAAAGCTACAGTACTACTTAATTTGGAGGCCCCTTCAAAGATTCTTGAGAGTGGGAAATCATTGAGAAGTAGTTACATTTCAAATTTAATAAGTGACATCCTATAAGAGCTAATCAAAAAAATATTATTATAATTCTATAAAATATTTGAAGATAATTTAAATTTAGGGAAAAGTACAAATTGGTGCTTCGAACTACCGTCCTTTTCCAATTGAAGGTCCAAACTATCAATTTTTCCAATCAAGGATAAAGTAATAAATAAATTGATCAATTTTCAAACACCGAGCACCGTAGATTCACCGTGATTAACTTACAAACTCTAACTTACGAACTCAATCATGTGTACTTTTCCCTTAAATTTATATCGATATAATGTATTTAGTTTAGGTTTTCAAAAAAAAAAAATATATGCAAGATTTTGATTATTTTGTTATCAATGGAGTTAATAAACTATAGATGGTAGCATAATAGAGTTGAGGGTTGTGATTAGGAAAATAGAGGTGGAAAGTGGTGACTAGATGCACTAATCATACTTAAATGATCAAGTGTGTATACATAACATGGTCTTTTTTATGACATAAATTTTGTCATCAGTCCAAGATTCTTAATTAGTCTTTTTTATTTTTTTGGTAGAATACTAAATACTAATCTTTTCTATCCGTAGACTATGACTTGTTGTATAGCAGATGGTGCTTTTGTGGAAAATGTTGGAAGATGGATTGGATTGGAAATTAGAGTGGTTGAAATGTGAAAAAGGTCATAAAAGACTGAAGTGTTTGTGACACTTTTTTTTTTTTGATGGGAAGTGTTTGTGACACTTTGTTAATCTTTCTTCATGCTTTGTTATAGAGTTTGGTTTATTGATAAGAGGAGATGTTGAGGACATTAACTTTTCAATATTTTTGAAAGTTTTTGGTGTAATGAGACTTCAATATTAAAAATGAAAATGAAAATTGGAGTGTTAGTAGTAGGGGTGGACGTGGGACGGGTTGGGACGGATTGTGCTCGTTCCTAATCCGATCCGAAATAATGATCGGGTAATTTATTTGAACCATAATCCGGTTCGAAAGACCGGGTCAATTATGTGAATCCAAACCCGATCGTAAAACTAAAATTTATAAAAGGCATAAAACATTCAGTATAATCTATCATGATATAAATACTTTAAAAATATAAGTTTAAATCACTAATTTATGATGTAAAGTTTAATATTACGATTTTATTTTTCATTGCAAACCAGTTACTTATTCATATGTGATGTGATATTGCACGAGAAAACAAATAGATTAATTGGTATGGTAGTCACATTCATTCAGATGAGGTGTAAGGTTTGAATGTTGTTAAAAATCTAATATTTTTTATATTACTTATAAAATCGGGTAATCCGATTCTCAACCCTAACCTGACCCGAAACTCATACCGAATTGAATTAAACCCGATATTAAATTGACCGAGCCGGATCGAATTATCGAGTCGGGCCGAATTTTATCCACCCCTTGTTAGTAGTCAAATGGTATGTCAGTTTCTATTTACAGTAACAAAATAGGACGTAAAAATTAACATTTCAATATCGTGTTACAACTTTTTAAGTTATATTTATTCTCGCCAAAAAGAATGGTGACAATTATTATATGATTTTTTCACCGACAATTTATTTTCTTCTTTACCAATATCAATTTATAAAGAAATGTTTTTTTTTCCGATTGGAATTTCTAAAGAAATGTTAACTGATAAATAATATATTATTTCATCGTAATAGAAATTTCTCCAACTCCTCCATATATTTATTTATTATCATATTTCTCAATCGCTTTGGGTATAAATAAATATCTGCAACTCATTTTCTCAACTCACTCAATCGCTTTGGGTATAAATAAATTCCTCCCACAATCATGCTCGACGCCCTCCGGTACCTCCTCGGCACCGCCGGCCCGTCCGGCTTCGGCTCAAAATCCACCGCTAGTCTCGTCACTCTCTCAGCCGACCTCCGCTCCGTCACCGCCATCATCACGGGCAAGTACTCCGCCATATAACACAGTTACCGCCGCCGCCGCATGCATTTATTTACTCACAACCTTGTATAATTTTTCTACTGCTAATACTTGTTCTGATGACCGATCGATGCAGGCGCCACGTCGGGGATCGGAGCCGAGACGGCTCGTGTTCTCGCCAGCCGCGGCGCCAGGCTCATCTTACCGGCTCGGAGCCTGAAAGCCGCCGAGGAGATTAAAGCCAGGATCGTCTCAGAGTTTCCTGACTCGACTGTCGTAGTCATGCCGCTCGATCTCAGCTCTCTCGCTTCCGTCCGACGCTTCGTCTCCGATTTCCTAGCCCTAGATTTACCTCTCCATCTCCTCATGTACAAACTCACTTCGCTTTTGATTTCGATTTCGTCTCCTCATTCCGATTCCGTTTTTTCTTACACAGATTATTATTCCGATTTTTGCAGAAATAACGCCGGGAAATTCTCTCACCGCCACGCGATTTCGGAGGACGGAGTGGAGATGACCTTTGCCACAAACTATTTAGGTGAAGCTTAGAGAATCTGGTAGACTAGGTCGAGAGAAATTGACCAGGAAAGATTTTGATTGATGTGACGATTGCAGGACACTTTTTGTTGACTATGCTGCTAATGAAGAAGATGGCGGAGACGGCGGAGGCGACCGGTATCCAAGGCCGGATAGTGAACGTATCGTCCGGAATCCACACGTGGTTCGGAGGCGACATAGTCAGTTATCTCGAGCAGATAACCAGGAACAAGAGGTTAGGGATTTGAGACGATTTGTTCACTCAATTGCAAACATTACAGTATAATTTAATTTATTAAGTTAGCTTTTTAAACTCTATGATTTAGACTTTGACTGGATTTGATTGATGAAAGTCAGGAAGGGAAGTTTGAATTCCCATAAGCTGTAGGTAGCTAGGGTGGATTTTTGAGCATTTGACTTCTGAGAAATGGATGTCTATTTTAATCTCCTTTTTTGTTTGTTTTGATGGGATTTTTTACAGTGGCTTTGTTGTGGTGCAGTGAGTATGATGCAACACGTGCTTATGCCGTCTCGAAGCTTGCAAACGTTCTGCACACTAGAGACCTGTCCATCAGACTGCAGGTTTGGATTTTATCAGCAATTGGAAGAAAAGAAGATGATCATGTGTAGTTTATTTCTAATTTTATACTCCCTCCGTCCCGGTTTTTTCTTCCCATTTGATATTTGGCGCATTTTGTAAGAAAAATAATAAAGTAAGTTATTGTGAGGGTGATAAAGTAAGTGTGATAAAGTAAGTGTGAAGATAAATGATTAAATAAGGTGGTTGTGAGTGTGATAAAGTAAGTTATTTTGGAAATGGGAAGAAAATTTTGGGACGCCCAAAAAGGAAAGTGAGAAGAAAAATATGGGACGGAGGGAGTAATAGGGGTGTAATTTACAAGTCAAAGTTAATATCAAATTTGTTTCTGAAGATTTTAGATAGATACTGAGTTGTGAGTGAACTGTGATCCAGGAAATGAAGGCAAATGTGACTGCTAATTGTGTCCATCCAGGGATTGTGAGGACCAGGCTCACTAGAGACAGAGAAGGTTTCATCACAGGTCACTCTCTACACATCTGAATTTCTCATGTGTAGTCAATTCTTCTCGTTTTGCATGCTAGAGTATGCTTTTGTCCTGTATGCTTTTTGGCGTGAACTTCAACTAGCTAGCCCTTCTGCATTAGTTTAGTATAGTTTGTTTTGTTTTAGGGTAACATTTTATGGTAATTGGTAAAGTGTATTTCTATTTGGTTCACACATGTGAGCTAATTAAAATAGAGAATCATTGCAGATCTGGTATTTTTCCTGGGTTCAAAGCTCCTGAAAACCATTCCACAGGTACTATTTTATGTACCTAGTCTGCTGCCATTATTTTTTTTACCTTTCTGTAAGCTTCTGAATTCTGATGTTAATATATGAGTGATTTAATGATTTTTTACAGGCTGCTGCAACTACGTGCTATGTGGCTACCCATCCAAGGCTTGCAAATGTAAGTGGCAAGTATTTTTCCGACTGTAATGAAGCATCAACCTCACAGATAGCAGCAAACTCAAGTGAGTCGAAGCGATTATGGGCAGTGTCGGAGCTCATGGTTACAGGAGGTAGCAAATCTGTTTTTGATTCAAACTCTTCATGAGTTGCATATGAGATGAAGTTGGTTTTGGCCGTGCTGATCGTGATGAGGGAGGGTATAGTTAAGTATTAAAATATAGCATATGATGATGATGAGGTTGGACTGCATGCATCTATGTAAAACATGTGTAATGTGAGATAATAGTAGTTAGCTACATGTTAGCATACATCTGTAATGTTATATATATATATAGAAGCAAGCGAGATATGATAGCGTTGAATGGGGAAATATGAATAAACGGAACAAAATGTGATATGAAATAATTGAATGTGGCAAAAAGAATAAAATGTAATGGAGAACATGGGGGGACTAGACACAGACAGGCATGTGATTTTGTAGTGTTGTTGGGAAAGAGTATCTTTGGTGCTGTGTGTGTTGGAGTTGGACCCAAACTTCTTTTACTAGTACTTCTTATCTCCTACTACAAGCTACAACTACAACACTGTTTCTAGTAAGTACAATTGTAATACGGAGTAATATTAACTCTAACAGTATCATGTCAAGTCAATGTCAGTGAAGACTTCTATTCCAAACTTTACCACACAACTACAACACTCTTTCTACTGATAACTTTAGGACATAATAACAGAAGTTGTGTTCGTACAACGTTTGTTAACACAACAGAGACATATGAAAGAGTAAGGTTTGGATTCGGTTAGCGACAAATTGGTTTGGTTTGAGTCTCGCGGCCCAGGTGAGATTCATATCCCATACAGCGCAACTATTTACTATCAATTCAAAACGACTTCGTTTTGGATTATTTGTTTAAATCTCACGTGACCCGCCTTTCTCATCCCTATCTTTCTATTCATCGCCGATTCTCCTCGCACTCAACTCTCACTTTTCTCTAACTCCGACTTCATTGCAGCAATTTATATGATACGATTACTCGTCGGATCACAGTAAAATTTGAAGAAAGAGAACTACAAGATTTGTATCGGTGTTTTCTCCGCCTCATCAGTCATCATTCACCAATCGGAGAATTAGGGTTTGGTTGAGATGGAGTCTGTGCTCGACATCAAATAATCTTGTCTCCGTATGTTTGTTGTGTCGGTTATACAGTCACCTGTCCCAATCAGAATAGCTGTTTTTATGTTCTGTTGTTTGTATTCTTTTTTAATGTTTCTTGAAAATGAGCTAGGAATGAAGACCCATCCTTCATTAAATTTCCCAAATGCCTGATACCATTTAACATTATATGAAAAGTACATAATCCATGATATGTATTTTGCATTACATTACGAATTGCCTTTGCCATTGCTGCATCTTGATCAGTAAAGATAGTCCTAGGATTCTTCTGACTATGACAATTCAAAAATGTTTCAAACAACCATTCAAATGATGCAGGTCTCATCATATAATATAGCAGCTCCAAGAATTACCGTTGATCTGTGATGATTAAGTTCAATAAAAATACCAAATGGCCGACTTTCTTTATTTGTTGAATACGTAGTATCAAAAGAAATAACATCGCCGAACAGTCCATAGTCAACTCTCATCCTTGCATCAGCCCAAAATATATTTGTAATTTGTTCTTCGCTGTCCAATTGCAAATCATAAAAAAAGAAAGGATTTTCTTTTGTTTTCTGAGAAAAATAACTCAGAATACTCTCGGCATCACCATACATCAAGTCATGTTGTCTTCTAGTCCTCAAAAAATTTATGTGATCAAACTCGGCATCACGAAACATTCTTTCTTAGTACATTTTATTCCCCCAGCCCTCTTACTCATAAACTCATGTGACTGCTTCACCGGTATGCCAGATGCGTCTGCTAATTCTATTTCCCTCGCTTGAATTTCTGAAATACGACGTTGTGATGACATCATGTGAACTGTATCACTTGTATGCAATGAATGATTATGCTCCAAACATAATTGACAAACTCGATATTTTCCATAGGTTATTGGTTTTCTATGAATTCCAAACTTCACTCCACAATTTGTTCTTGTTTCAGCGCGTTCTCTTTTCTTTAGTTCGAGACTATCATCCTCTTTATGCTTGCCTTCCTTGTTACATACAGACATTACACTTGATGTCAAACCATCCTTTTCTGCTTGCGTGACTATAATATTTACGAGGAGAAAAACCTGTTCTCGCTCCATATTCAGTCCATCCTCTCGACGGAGTCAAAATCCATTCCCAAGTACGGAACATGCTTCATTTCATTCCTATAAAAATGTTTCGTTAGCTCATATCACTGTCATAAGCAAAAGATAAAGATAAATACTAAGAAAGATTTGGCAATACGTAATAGGTTCATTCTCCAACCGTTTATAATGAAACGAGTTACTATGAACGAAGATTAAAACTACTTGAAACATCATTCTTATTAAAATTACAACTCTTCTGAAAGTCATATGTTGAAGTTTTTCGTCTTCAGCCAAAACAAAACAAAATTTATCAACAAGCCGGATGGAAAAAAAAGCTTTAAGTAATTGCTGCGCTGAAAACCTAAACTCTGCTACAGATGCAACAAATAAGTAAAAGATTAATTCCATACGAGTAATTCAATACAACGTGATGACCACACAATATTAGTCGGTTCTAAGCAATTAATCGTCCATATTCATGAACACCACTGAGTTGATTCCGTTCCGGAATAATTTTTCAGGATTCAAAGAAAACAAAGAATAAGGAATCAAAACTTACATATCGCTTCAATTGAGTGCCTTTCGATGTGAATGGAAGGATATACGAGCAAATTATGGTCATGTCTAGCCATAATCCCAAAAAAAAAGGGAAAATATGATGGAATGTAGATTTTCCGCCAAAAGAGCGATGAGCAGTTGAGTGCGAGGGGAAGCGGCGAGGAGAATCGGCGATAATAGCAAGATAGGGATGAGAAAGGCAGGACACGTGAGTTTTAAAAAAAAAAACCCAAAACGACGTCCTTTTGAATTGGCAGTAAATAGCTACGTTGTATGGGATATGAATCTCACCTTGGCCGCGAGACTCGAACCAAACCAATTTGTCGCTAACCGAATCCAAACCTTACTCTTTCATATTATGTTTTCGTCTCTGTTGTGTTAACAAACCTTGTACGAACACAACTGTTATTATGTTCAAAAGTTTATAATCTGGCTCAATTATACTCGAATCATTTAAGAAAGACATACAAAAATTCAGGATCATTTCCTGAAGCTTCAAATTTGACATCAATGAAAGTCAGCAGTTACATATTAACAATCTACATCTAGGCATTTAGCAAACAAGTACAAATACCAACGGTGAATGAGACGCTGTAAAACAACTCAAAATGCCCAATAAACACTATAACATATTTTAAGCATCAGTGTTCTAAAAATCCCCGCCTAGGCCCTGAAATTTATGAATCTGCTCGATTAATTGATCCGCCTAGTTGCTACTGTCTAGATCCGTCTAGTTGCCGCCTAGACCCGCCCTCTAAATTCGCATAAGCATTAGTCAGATGACCAACTTCTTGATCAAAATGAAATTTTTTTATTAATATTACATAGTTTACATATGTCTGTATATCATTTTAATATTTAATAAACTATTAAAATATTTTTATTATCAAATTGCTTTTTATATTTATTAAAATACAATAAAATATATACCATAATAAATTTATATGATTATTAATTATTAAAAATTACAAAATTGTAAAATCGATTAATCCCCGCCTAGCCTCCGATTGATCCTCAAGGACCCTTTCCACCCGACAAGCACAAAAGGATTTTTACAACCTTGTTAAGCATACAATGTTCTGGGTCCCATCCTCATCCTCATATTGTGACAAAATCACCCCTACAATTTCAATAACAGGGGTTATCAATTGATCTTCTATGAATTTCAGTCTATACACTTTTGTCACCACTTGGACCAAACCAGGATTCCATCCTATCTCTAATAAATATACATCTCAGGCGCTGTACACAACAACAACAAAAAATGTTCGAAGAATTGACCACCCACTATTTGTTCGGATGGACTTTTAGTGATGCATTGGCAGGCCATGGTTTATAAATGTCCTGATCCGCCCATCCCATCCTGCAGTTACAATAACAAGACCCCACATGTGTGGAGAACTGAATAAGCTTTGAGGGCTTTTCAAAAACTTGGAGTCAAATCTGTCAGCGGAAGATGAGTATTCCATTGTACTTGAATTGGGAAGTTTCTCCTCTGGCCAAGTTGAATTTCCCTTTGTCAGAAAGTCAGGATAAAAGCTTCGGCTCATAGAAGGACAACCGCGTGACGTGACTGCCATCCGGTTGTTATCACTGCCAACATCACAACAATGTTGGCCGACAACACCCCGGGAGCTATATCCTATGGGAGATGTGCCTGGGAGAATGATCGACTTTTTCAAACCTGGCCAAGGTATGGAAACTGATGCGTTCTGGGAGGAGAAACTTTCATATGATTCAATGGTTTTAGTTAGAGTCGAACTTTTGTCCTGGCTCCCATAGTTCCAGAGATGGACATTACAATCCTCATTGATAGAAACAATTTGTTTTCCATCTGCGGTGAAAGATGCAGATATCTGACTAGAGCTTCGTGAGCCTGACAATTAAATAGAAGAGATAATACTATAAGACATACATTGATTTCAGCTATACAGATCTCACGAAAGAAAATTCAGTTCAAGAATGACAAGGTATTTACCCTTAAGTTTGCAGATAACATCAATCCCACATAAAATTCGAACAGCTGAATCTGCGGAAGTCACCATCACCTTGCTTGGGTCACGTGGGGAAAACTACAGCGACAAAAAAAAAATACAAAACTCTTTGTTATATATTAAACCAAAGCTGAAAGCATACTCTCCCTGCCAAAAATAAGAATCAGATTGAAAGAACTAATACCTGGAAACCAGTGATTCTCTTTCCTTGTAATTTCTTTTTCCCTTGTAAACTAACTTGATTATCCAACTCCATGCGATTATCTACTTCAAAAATAAACCAACTTTAACACATCATAATTTACTAAATCA
The DNA here is from genome assembly GCA_033675395.1 of Rhodiola chrysanthemifolia. Lineage (NCBI taxonomy): Eukaryota > Viridiplantae > Streptophyta > Magnoliopsida > Saxifragales > Crassulaceae > Rhodiola > Rhodiola chrysanthemifolia. The sequence continues at coordinate 19,109,353 of CM066207.1, forward strand.
GCTTAGCTACAGTAATGGATTTTTTTTAATGACAAGCTCTTTAATATGATTTTTCCTATTTTCAAAACATGCTTACCTTTGATGCTGTAAAAAAGACAATTTCCTGTGAGAGAACCCACAATTCCTCCCTGCAAGAGTTGTGCAGTGCAATGCGATTAGATGTGTAAAGATTAGTTTCGATTTTGAGATACGTTAACAGCACATGAACATGTCCAATTTCACCCACCATTCCATCTGGTCGATAACACACAGCAGTTATAATTTCCTTTGTGTCAGTCCAATCAATAACTTGACACCCTTGCACCTCCCAAATGCGGACTTTTCCATCAATTGAACCACTGATGAAGTAATCATCATTCTCTGGATTGAATTGCACTGATGTAACTGAACAATAAAACAAGAAACCAAGAAAGTTGACGCCAGACTTGCAGATACAGACCAAGTCAAAAAGAAGGAAAAATAATAATTGAAGTCATAACAATGCTATTAATCAATAGTTCAGATAAAAAAAAAGTTAGTAAACACACCATAATTATTATGAGAAAAAATGCCCAGGCACGAATTTTGACCAACTTGCCAAAGCCGAACTGTCTTGTCTGCAGAGGACGACAACAGATGCTGCAACAGATATTGAAATAAGACACCTTAACATAAATAACCTAAAGACAACCGAAAAGTATGATGACTATGAGAGCACTAACCCCCTTCTTGGACCAAGAAAGATCCAAGACATGATCAAAGTGTCCTTTATACTCGTAGAGAGGTTTCTCGCGTATACTGAAAACCTTGGGTGGAACAATTACATTAGCAAAATCACTGTCTGCCATGTCAATTGTCTTTAACCTGTTGGTCTCAAACACCTTCCACACACGGACTACACTATCTTCCCCACCGCTTGCCAGATACTGACCGTCATGACTGAATTTCATTGTTAAAATGGAACCCTTGTGTGCTAGAAAATCTTGCGCGACTAAAAGAGATGATAGTTCCTTAGAATGCTTCTTATGCGAATGAACTTTAACATCTCTGATCCGACTCCCATCAGCTGGCTTGACATTCAAGTGAACAGAATCTATCTGCTTTTGCACATCTAACATACATCCAATACCACTCAGTTTTTCCAACCAACCTTTCTTCTTATTTTTCTTCCCATCAGTCACACTTTTCTTTTCATCAACTCGTTTCTTTGAGAGCCTCTTAACCAATTTCGAAGATCTAAAAGCTCCCTCAAACTCCTCGAGGTTAACCAACCGATTCGAACCCACTTCACGTACATTATAGACCAAACCCTCCCGCTGACGCTCCCCTATGACCAACTCCCTTCCATCATCCACATCATTATCCTCACACAACAAATCATCTTCACAAGCCCTATCTTCCGCCAATTTCAAAGCTTCATCTGACCATGAAGATCTACTCGACGAAAACTCATCTTCAGACTTCATTTCCCTCAACTCCACCCCAATATTCTCCAAAATCGTATCATCCACACCAATCTTCTCATAAACCACATCTTCATTCCTATTAGTCGAAACCCCATCCAGACCAAAATCCATCCATTCCAGAAACTTCTGACGCCGATTCTGCACACTGTCCAAATCCCTGGTCCAAAACTCATACCCGAGACTCTCCGGACCACCAACCAAATCATCACAACAACTCAACTTTCCTGACAGATCAACGCTAGCATCAGAATCAGACAACCTACCGACAGATTCCAAAACTCCAACCACTACCTCCTCTCCAGCCTCACTCTCCATTAAACCCTTAGTCGCAACCGACACACCAAAATTCGAATCGAACTAATCAAACCAAAGCAACAACTATTACTACTGCTGTTTGCTACTTACATCCGCCGCAGTGTTCCGCTACAAAAATCCCTAACAAAAAGCCAGCGGAAATCGAGCGGGCGGCACATATTAAATACTACCTCATAAGCACCTAATCGATCAAACAGCATACACAAGACACACCTGTTGGAGTAGAGTAGCGGGGTTGGGACGGAGAGTCGGCGAGGAGTCAGGTAGCGGAATTGACAGCGATCAGTCGACGAATGAGTCGGAAGTGATTGTGGAGATTTTCTCTTTCTAGAATCTGACCACCGAACTCCGTCTTTGAATTTCAGAGTGCGTTAGCGTTGAACGAGAAGAGAAGCTAACATGGAAATTGAAAATTCTTCAGGAAGAAATGTAACCAAAAAAAATAATGTTTTTTAAATAATAATATTTAACGTCTGAAAGCAAAAAAAAATATATATATATAAATATAAAAACATGATTTACAAGGTTGAGTTTTTACAAAATTCTATATAAATATATTAAAGGTGGATTTACGATAAGTAAGTATTTAAATGAGTTTCGATTGGGTGCATCGAATTAGAATGATGTGAGTTTTAAAGCGACGTCGCCTCGATTAAATTGATATAATTTTGTTATATTTATAAAAAAAATCAACCGATAGGATGTCATTTTATTAGTCTGTGCAAACAATATGGTTTTGGGTACTAGTAAGAATCTGGTGCCATGTACCAAATCTTTTTGTGAGACGGAAGTAGAAGCAGATAAATGTACGCTGAGGTAGCTGGAGCTGTATGATGTGAGCAAAGTTATACAACTTATGCGTCATGGCCCTGGTCTACAGTAGTCGCTGTGTGCCATCAAATATAGAAATTAATTCTGAGACATTGTCACCCACACACTACACAAACTTAGTTTTCAACACATAATGACAAATATACTATAAAATGAATGTCGTTATCTTGTTTGCTTAAATCAAATTTAGATTTGGTGCGGTTAAATAATTTATGCATTTTGTTTTAAAGCGTTTATGGGTATATTAATCTTTTTTTATTAAGTAAACACTTGTAATATGCGTGTGAAAAATGGATTTAATTATTAATTGTTTAAGAATCAACTTGTGCTAACAAGTAACAAGTGTATGAACCAGTGGATGAATTCCTACCTTGTATCCATAAGATGAAGCTCTACTTAGTCCCACTTATGGTGTGAACCTCTTCCTCATTACTCGCGGATGTATTCATCTTTCTTGACCCATTTGGACGTTTGTAGGTGTTATGCTCTACCCTCTCGTAGAGGTGTGCTTAGGCGCTGCTATGACCTCCGTACCATGGAGGATGTGCCAACTCGTGGGTTAGAAGTGTCAGATGATGTATGTTTCAACGGTGATTCAAGATCAAGTTCAAGTTCAGGTGGTGCCCTTTGTGTGACATGTGCTTCAAACGATCTAAAAATATATATGTAATCAAAACATCTTATGTATGTAATGTATTCTTTGACTTGTTAGATGTAAACTCACGATAATAAAAAATCATCTACTGAAAATTTAATAACTGAAAACGAAAGATTTGTTAGGGCCTTACTTGCCAAATTGGGTTTCGACAACGAGGTCTAGCCCAATATCTAAAAACGAGACTTTAAAATTAAGGCAGGGCGGACATTAAGCCCATGAATTGACGGACCGTTTAGACAGTAGACGGTTTAATTAACATTTTTAATTTATCCAAATTCTAATCCAAGGGACAGGATGTCGTTGTCAATAATAACAGAGACAGGGCGGTGGTCACTTTGCTGACGTGTAACGCACCCTATGCGGTCCAAGTCATTGACCCCTTACTCATCTCTGGCTCCCCGGTACGTTCTGCCACGTGTCCACCGTTTGATACACACACCCTGAATTTTATCATCTGACGGAAAGCGTCCATAGATTCCTTTCTTGCTTCGATAGTTTATGTTTTTGTAGTATTTTATTTCGAGAAAATGACAAAGATGAAATATGAACTATCACATAATGATAAATCACGATCCGAACTATAAATATTAACAATTGAAGATAATTTCAAAATATTTTAATCCTCATAAAATACTTAACAGACGGAATATCACTTCGTCAACTAACAAAGTTAACTAAACGAATGAATTGAAAAAACCTTCTTGTCATCAATTGTGAAATTGAGGATTAAAATATTTTGAAATTGCTCTTAATTATCGATTTTCATAGTTTGGACCATAATTTGTCAGTGAGTGATAGTTCATACCTCTCTTTGTCATTTTCCCTTTTATTTATTTTAAAATAAAACGTGCCTTACGTAGACCAGCTTATGTCTGTTAAATTAGGTGATAACCGTTGATTACAATGGTCCTAACCGCACCTGACGGCTCCAACAGTTCAACGTTTTCTGCAGTTTGATATGATATAATAGAAAAAAATATTTTGCCAGAGTTTACATTTTGTGTCGTTTTTACTTTTTATGAAATTTTAAGTGTGAGTTTTAAAATTGTCTTATTTTTTAGGGTAGATTATTAAAATGTTATCATATTCTTTTAATATAATTACTTTTACATCAATTTGGACATTTCTTTTTTTTTTATGAAGTGGTACAACAGTTCATTACAATGCATATCGCGATAACCTTTATCAATCTAGTACATATATACTGATTTTTGAAATTTCATAAGGGGGAACAATACATCTACGCGCGAGGCAGGACGAGGAAGAGGGAAAGAGAAAGAAAATCTCACAAGACTGTGAGAAAATTGGTGGCCCTAGGACAATAAAAATAAATTCAATCAAATTAAGTTAACTATATAACTAAAAAACTCAATCAAAAAAAAAAAAAACTATATAACTAAAATTCTTAAAAAATCAAATTAATAAACAAAATATATGTAAAATGAAAATGTTACTAAAATTGAAAATTAAAAAAAATTAGTATGTGATTTGAAATCGGACGATAATCTAAATAATATTCTTATAAATTACCTATTTTTATTGAATCTATCGAAAAAATACCTATATCTGATTTGTTTTTTAAACAAATCAAGATGATTTTTGAATCTGATTGGTACTGCCAATGAAAAACACATCAGATCGGTGATAGTATCGATCTGATCATGAGAAGTTAGTTTTAAAGCATGAACTCAGTTACTCAATAAACATGGTAATTTTGAAATTCATAAACTTAAAAGTTAAAACTAAGGCAGATAATCTTTTTCTTCTTCATAAATTGGCCATGAAAGAGACACGTGTGCATGTCTCTGGGGTCGAATGATGTGAAGATCGACTAAGACCCTGTCCACTTTGATTCTATTTTTTGATTTGTAAGTTAAGATAAGTTAATATCAGTTAAGATCAGTTAAGATCATTTAAGATAAGTTAAGATCAGTTAAGATAAGTTAAGTTATTTTCAGTCAAGTTAAGTTAAGTTAAGTTGGACCACCACCCACCACCACCGCCGCCGCCCACCACCGCCGCCGCCCACCACCACCGGATCGCCGCCGGACCACCACCGGACCGCCGCCGCCCACCACCGCCGGACCGCCGCCGCCCCCTCCGCCGGACCACTGCCGGACCACCGCCCACCTCCGCCGGACCACCTCCGGACCACCGCCGGGCCGCCGCAGCCCACCTCCGCCGGACCGCCGCCCACCGCCGCCGGACCGCGCCGCCCACCAGCGATGGTCCGGTGGTGGTCCGGCGGTGGTCCGGCGGCGATGGGCGGCGGTGGGTGGCGGTCCGGCGGAGGTGGTGGTGGGCCCCTTCTATTAAGTTAAGTTAATATGAGTCCCTATAAGTTAAGATAAGTTAAGATCAGTTAAGATAAGTTTCAGTTAGTAAAATAGAGTCAAAGTGGACGGACCCTAAGTTGCAAGCATGGGCGATAAAGAACAGTGTAGAAGTGTAGTTGCAGTGGAGTGAAAGTAAGACCTTGTTGTGGGTGCATGTGGCCACTAAATTCCATAAGCCGAAGTGTCTTTGAATCACATGGCTGTACGAGAGTTCTTCTTTCTAACATAATTCGATTTCAGAAGCTATCCGCCTTGCACTTAGAGCAAGAGCATCCCATCATGATTTTTCTAATCATGAAAAATATTTATGAGGAACGACTAAACAGATTAATTATGTCCTCTCATCACTTTCACCTTGATCAAATGTATCATATAGAATTGATAACTATGTGATGAGAAGGTCAAAAAAAGATTATCTCACGAAAAAAAAATATGAATTTGGTCATAAAAATTAGGTCCCACGAGATCATTCATTTTCTAATACAAATCCAACATGTGTCATTTTTTAGACTTAAATTTTAATTTTGTAACCATTATATCTAAAAAAACAAAGTAATAAATTATAAAAAGTATACCAAAATTTATAACTTTTTTAGATGTATAAAATGATACCCATATTATTCTTATATTTTCATACACTTCTCAAAACAGATATTTTATTTTAAAATTTTAAATTATCTAATAAATTTAAATATTACGTTATTTATTATTTGTTTACTTATATGAAAATTTTGATTATAATATTATATGTTGAATAAAAATTTAAATATAATTGTATCCATGAGAATTATGGTAAATGTATATAAAAAGTATGAGATACAAGCATAAGCATGATCTACAAAATTTAGTCATGAATGATGTACATTTGATTGGGTGATGACAAAAGTTGCTTATACAACTATATACAACAACATGATAGATATTTCTCATCAAAAAAAAACATGATAGATATAATTTTGAACTGACAAGCAGCCAAAATGTATTCAATTCTTAATTGGTCTAATAATTCAAGAATTAAAAATATTCAATAATTAGCATTAAACTCAACTTGATTTATGCCAACAAGGGGGTGACTGCATGTTGGTTAAGCAACACCTCAGGCTCAGATTGATTTCCTAGTGAGATCGTACCAATTTCTGTTGTTGGCTTCTGTTGATACCTTTGCTCTGTTCGGCCCATAGGCCTTCTTTTGTGTGTGCAGGTGTGTCGCCTCAAGTCTTTGTTTGCGATAGTAAAGTTTTGGAGCTTCGCGATGCGGCTGTTGATACATCGCTTAAGTCTGAACTCTGATATTTGGATGAGAATCGATATGAGAGATATGCGCTTCAATTGATAGAAAATGTCTGTATATTACCTATATATTAATTATGGAGAGCGCTCGGTTGAGAACCCCTAAAAATTTGAGAATCTGAGACCCCAAATCTCACCATTGGATCAAGTTGTATCTTTGAATGTGGAGGTGACACGTGTCCCACTAACTTTTTTCTTTATTATGCAGTTTCGAGCATGCATTTTAAACTTTCGGAAACTGCACTTGGGCAAAAATTGATGCATTTTCAAAAGTGCATAACGAAGACGAAACTGCATAACGAAGGGGTTCTCAAAGTTCTCGATTTTTTTTTCTCATTTCAGCACTCCTCTATTAATTATATTCCGAGTAAAAGTTAATTAACCTGATTCATAATCTCAACTACACAAGTTTCTCCACTTTCATATCTAAATAATAATTTAACATCCAAACAACTCATTAGTCTCGATCTTCCACTGGTAATACATTATACACATATTCTCTTCACATTTGCCTTCTCTCTATCCATAAAGCATAAAGCGCAGTGACACAATAGAGAAAGAAGACTCCATTCTCCATCCCACCGTACAAATCTCTGAAACATACCTTTTATCTCACATCTTATCACAGTGTTTGTCTCCCCTCTTTTCTACAACTTATTCATAGCAGTCTATTCCCATCTCATCATCATAAACCTAAACCTTCATCTCCTCTCTTCAGTTTTGTGATCATCTAAAGTCATGAACGCAGCTCAGTGGCAACAGGTTAGCTGATACTCGCAATCCCATCTTGTTTGTAGTGGAGCTAGATATATATGCATAAGCTTGTATATAATCACACTTTATGTCCATCTCTCTTTTTCTTTTTAAAGTTCACATCTTTTGATGATCATGTGTGTTGTTGATTCACAAGAAAGTGAAAAAGAAAAGGCACTAATCTCTCTCATTGTTTCTCTTTTTCTGGGGACTGAGGTTTTCCTTTGATCCATTAAAGTCCTGAAGTTGAACTCACAAGTCTTTTTCTCCTGTCTGAATTGCAGGAGATTGTGAAGCCAGTTGAGAAGTTAACACCTTCATCAAACATTTGCAGCAGCTCCAAAGATAACAATAGTTTGGGAGTCAGTGGTGGAGGTGCAGAGAAGAAGGCAACAGGAACAGTTGTGAGGCCTCCTAAAGAACAGCCACTTTGTCCAAGGTGTAATTCAACCAATACCAAGTTCTGTTATTACAACAACTACAGTCTCACACAGCCAAGGTAACATACATCTCTTGATCTCTCTAACCCTAAGACACACCAATAAGAATGTTGGTTGAATCATATTTTTGTGTAGGTATTTCTGTAAGGGATGTCGCCGGTATTGGACCGAAGGTGGATCCTTACGAAACATCCCAGTAGGGGGTTGCTCAAGGAAGAACAAGCGATCACCGTCATCGTCAGCAGGTCCGCCAGGGGTGGGGGCAAAAAAGCCTTTTGTTCTGCTTCCACCACTTCAAAACCCTAATTCTATTACACACCAGCCTGAACGAGCTGGCCATGATCTCAACTTATCTTTCCCAAACCATCATCAGGACTACAACAGATCCATGTCAAACTTTGTTCATTTGCCTGATACATCACAAACTAACGCTACGGCGGCCTCTGCTACATCTCATCTCTCAGCTCTAGAGTTGTTCACTGGCATGACATCTAGGGGAGTTGAAGGAGGGTTCAGTAACACTTTCATGCCCATTTCAGATCCAGATTCAGTCTACACATCTGCTAGTTTCACCAATTTTATGCATGATTTCAGGCCACCAACTTTGAACTTCTCACTAGATAATGGTACAGGACAAAGTAGAAGTGGAGTTTTTGGAACAAGTACTCAGAATGATCAGATTAGTACAATTGCTGGTGCTGCTAGGGTTTTGGTCTCTCCATTTGATAATATGAAAAACCAGCAGGCTGGTCATCACCATTATCAACAGCAAGGTGACCATAATAGAGGACATGGAGTCTCAACCGGGTACTGGACTGAGATGCTTGGAAGTGGCGGTGGATCTGACTGGTGATCACACCATGAAGATCAACTTTCCTTCTCGCTTTTGGGTTCTGCAGTAATTATGAGTGTTCTAAATTCACTACTAAATGTTGTTGGTTGGCCTTTATAATTAACTTGTGTTTGTGTGTTGTGTGATTTGGTTTTAGTCACAGGACTAGTAAACAGTGATAGGAGTGTTGGGACTGAGAATATAATTATGTGATATGGGGGTATACCTAACACGGAGTATTGATCCATTTATTCAATTGCAGTGAGAGCTGAGATTATAAAACCTGGCTGCGGCTAAGCTTTAATATGGTACTTAATTATATGCCATGTTTCCAGTTTAATTTGTCAAGTTGTTGTCACCTTGGTTTTAGTACTTTTTCCCATATGCACATTATATCCTCAAGACTTGATTGCAGACAAAAAAGAATGTAAATGGAGGTCGGCCTCATGATCTATTTATGAGCGCGCTCTTACTATCCTAGCAACAACTGCTAGGGCTCATTAGGAGCTAATCTGTTAATAAGAGGAGACATCAGAAAAACCAATCCCTCAAAATTTCGAATTTGATTTTAGATGAGATGAAAGGTGAGGCTTTGAAGGGTAGGAGCTGATAGAATGGGATAAATGAAAAAAAGCAGCTGCTAGCTAGCTGTAGAATGTCCTACTGTGATGTGAAAAAAAGAGACTGCTAGTAGATAACTTCTAGGAGAGACAAAACATTCATGTGTGATAGAGCTTGTATACTTATTTAAGCATAATGCTTCTACATGACTTATTATCATGAACCCATGTTTAAACATGGCTAATAGGGGTGTAAACGAGCCGAGCCGAGCCGAGTATTGAGCTGCTCGAGCTCGGCTCGATAAGAAATTAATTGTGCTCGAACTCGAGCTCGAGCTCGACGAGCTTGAAAGGAATGTGTTCGAGCTCGACTCGATAACTCTTTTACATACTCGAGCTCGGCTCGTCATCTTATCGAGCTTGAGCCTTAATCGAGCTATAAACGAGCTGCTCGTTTATAGCTCGAGTTATAAACAAGATGCTCGATTGTGAGCTCGTTTAAAGCTCAAAGATTAGAAAAAAACTGAACCCTATTTGAAATGTTTGTTTTGTGATGCAAGCAATATTTATATATCATGTTTTATTAAAATTCATATCAATAGTGTACATATGCACTTTTTAAAATTATATTGACATTATTGAATATTGACTAATAATTATATAATAGTCAAGTAATAATCGAGCTCTAAACGAGTTTTAATCGAGCTCTAAACGAGTTTAATCGAGCATATAAACGAGCGGCTCACGAACATAAACGAGCCGAGCAGTAGGTTACTCGTACTCGGCTCGTTTAATAAACGAGTCTGAAAGTTGTGCTCGTGCTCGGCTCGTTTAAGATCGAGCCGAGCTTTGACCGAGCTTGTTCGCGAGCAACTCACGAGTGTATCGGCTCGTTTACACCCCTAATGGCAATGGATTGATCTTTGAAGTTGAAACCCAATTATGCATTAGAGCAATACTGCATGTGGATATGAGTTCATAATTTCCATAAAAAACAGTTAAAACCTATCGCAAGCAAAAGGTCACCAACCCTTTTTCCAAGCCTAAATCCAAAACAGTATGAGTTTCATGAGTGGAAGCAAGACCAACCATTTCCTCTGATCCCTACCTCACTTGCAATGTTTGAGCAAGTCCTGACAGACAAACATACCTTTCGTTTCTGGGGTAGGGTATGGGAAAGGACCCACCAAACCATTCTCTTGGGAAGTCAGCTGTGAGAATAATAATTAGCAAGCCAGATTTAATCAAAGTTTCTTCATCTTACCCACTTTGAGTTGAAAGAGAGATAGATTGTGTGATGCACAAGATTAATTACATGCAGTTCAAAATCATTGTGGAGCCTTCCATTGCAAATTTTTTAAACTTTAAGAATCTGAAAATCTAAATTTAATCACTGGATCAAGATACATCTTCCGATCTACATTTGACACGCACGTATTCCACTAAGAAAAAAACTAGACAAGAATTTGACATTTTATCAAGCGCATGTTTTTAATACGCAAGCAGTGTGACTTGCTGATGTACTTTTATAGGAGTATATTGAGTTCTGAAGAATTTCTCGAAATATAGAAATAATTCTCATTTAAGCAGAAAAAGTCCTGCAATAGAAATAGAAATTGCTATCTTCTCCTACAGCTGCAGGCAAAGAGATTGTTATTTAATCATGCCTTCAAGTTGTGCTTTTTGGAAATTTGAGACGTTTAATGATGCAACAATAATGAAGTAAATTTAGAGATTATTAATCAATTAAGCCAAAACTATAGCTATTGAGCATGATCTTTAAAATCAAAATATTATAGAGTCAAATGTTTTTGATTGCTGCGGGGCGATCTGGAAAAAGAATACTTGATTGTCTAGAAGAGGCCAGAGTAAATCAATCCAGAATATGGCGTTGCGGAAAGGGCTACATAATTATCCACGCATATGACAAAATCATGCTTTTGGCTCTTGGTAGCTATAGAACAAAATCATGTATCTCACATCTGGAAAACGTTATTCATAATTTTGCATGAAAGTTAGTAACAATGATGGGAGATTATTAGTCATCCACTTCTTATACAACTTATTTATTTGATGAGACAAATTAGCTTGATATATGTTGTTTATTGATGACATACAAACACAAATTGAAAGAAGATTCATACAATGTATATGCTGAATCATGCCTCTAGTGAGGTTCATAATCAACATTTTTTATTTAAAACCTAAACTTTCGTAAATCAATCATCTCATAATTTGTGTTATCACTTGACCTGCAGAGAACTGGCAAGCAAAATCAGTTGTTGATCCACCAGGACCTGGACTGAAGATACTTGACTACACTTTTATCCACCTGAAAAGCTTTAGTAAGAACATCAGGAGAGATGGGCGGGTTCGAGTTGAAGACGGCATTGGCTATCACTACAAATTTTGGGCAAAACTAACGATAAGAATTATACGATAACACTGATAAGTCGATTTCTCGACTATCTTTCTCCTACCTTTACTAGATGTTTTGATTCGTTCCGAGTCTCTTTCGATGTCATTTAACCCTCGTACTTGTTATTTCAGGTGAAAAACCGATTCCATGGTTCTCGGACTTAAGCCTATCAATTCTCGAAGAAAACCGAAGTTTCGAGCCAAAAATGGAGGAAATCCCATGCAAGCATCTGCTGCCCGCCCGGGTCAAAAGAAGGCCCACTCGAGCATTTTTTCCTGCACAGGCTGAGTGCCCCCATCAAGGCCTGCACCCGCCCGAGCGCTCCAAGACACGCCCGAGTCCTTCGTCCATCCTGCTGCTCGGCACCTGGCCGAGTTCCACCAGTCCCGCCCGAGCCTGTCCATCCATCAAAGCCGACGCCCGCCCGGGCGTTCCCAAGCCCGTCCGAGTCCCCCATGCCCAGCGAGTTCCAGGCACAACCACTCCAACGCTCGGCCGAGCGCCTCCAAGACCCGGGCGAGTCTCGTCTGAAAGCCCAGATTTTTATACTTGGGGTATAAATAGAAAGTTTCGTTTTGGGCACGATTATCAGGGTTTTTGGAGGGTTTTTGGAGACAAGTTCAAGGGTTTTGAAGATCATCTTACCAAATCAAAGCACTCTAAGGATATAGGGGGATTCTTCACTCTAAATCCTTACTCTTCTTTGTGTTTTTCTTCATTTTCATTTGTAACAACACTACTTTTGTTTGTCTATGAACATGAGTAGTGAGTAGTCCATTAGTTTCTAGGGGTCTATGTACCTCCTTGGTGTATGAAACTCATTCCCTATTGATTATATGCATGAATGAATACTTGTTATGATTTGTGAATCTACTTGGATTAAATGTCTATTCTATGCCCACCAAGTGTTTGATAAAATGCCTAAGTGGTCTAGAAACATGAATTTGAAGTTGAGTGTTCTAGCGAACGAGACTAATGGTTCTAGAATGGAGTAGATTCACCCTTGTTAAGTGATAATCACTAGCGTGACTCATCTTGGCATTGAGATAGGCTTGATCTTAAACCGCTCATTGGTTATCGATCACTCAACTAACATTGATAATTGAGAGCCCTTGAGTAGGACGTGAGCTAACAATATCTAGCGATTGAAGCTCACGTGCGAGGTGTCTTTTCCTTGAATCGAATAACAACATCTAGCGATTGAATTTGATTTAATAGGGACACGCCTTAATCTAACATTTACATTATTCGTTCTTGCATGAAATCGAACCGTTAAGAGTCGAATGCACCAAGGAGGGAAGTAGTACCCTAGGAGCGCCTTTGAAAACCTTGAGAACAACCTTTTACGTTGCATTAATCCTTATTTGACAATTGACAATCACATTTCTCACAACCGATTGGAAATAGACATATTGAGTAAAATTGAATAGTGATCCTAGGTTTACAATTGCTCCTTGGACGACCCGGTGCTTACCGGTTATAAATTGTTTTTGATCAATCTATTGCTTTCGAACCTTACACATTTGAAACGCATAAATTACAACGTTCAAAATGGCGCCGTTGCCGGGGAGCAACGAATTAACTTAGGGAACTAAAGTAGATTTTACAAGATTTGGATTATTTCACTTGCTTCTCGTGCTATTGCTTGTGTTATTGCTTGCGACTTAACGGTTCCCCTTGACTCTTGTAGGTCTTGATTGAATGCTAACGAGACTTAAGGCAAAGGAAAAAGCAAGCATTAACTTTGAGGAATCTTTAAAGTATTTCTTGGATCAAGAGAGAGCCAAGGGAGAAGGCTCTCGGAACAAAAGACTACCACGCAAGTGAAGACCACAACCCATGGCACATGATGAACCTAATGGGGAGAAGCCCCTACAAGATTATTCAACTCCAAGCCTCACCGGTTTTCGATCGCCGATAGCCCCGCCGGGGGTAAATGCCCCTCAATTCGAGCTCAAAACGGCATTGATCAACATGGTAGGCAACAATGCCTTCTCCGGGATAGGAAATCCCAATGCCCATCTAACATCCTTCCTTGAGTTGTGCGAGACATTCAAGATAAATAACGTGCCAAAGGAAGCCATTTATCTAAGGCTTTTCCCTTTCTCTTTAATGGGGAAAGCCAAAGATTGGCTATGGAGCCACGATGCAAGCACCTTCACGACATGGGACGAGCTAGCTCAAGCCTTCCTCCTCCAATATTTTCCACCGGCTAAAACTCAAAGGCTCAAAAATTTAATCAATGCATTCGAGCAAGGAGAGGATGAGAGTTTCTATGAGGCATGAGAACGATTCAAGGAGTTACAAAGAGAATGCCCACATCACAATATAGACAAGCCAACCTTGATCCAAATCTTCTATCAAGGCATGGATAATGACTCAAAGAGGCAAATGGACCAAGCCGCCGGTGGTGCATTCATGGAGCTCCACCCCACAAATGCCGGAGCTATTATAGATAAAATTGCAAGAAATTCTCACCATTGGGGGAGTGATCGGAACGTCCCAAGGAGACAAAGCAAGACGAGAGAGGTAAATGAGACGGATTCAAAAGAAGATGTCCGAGCCCTTAGTAGGAAGATTGATGCTTTAACAAATTCCCTTAGTGCACTTCATGTGAAGCAATCTCACCAACAACCTCGTGTATGCGCCATTTGCACAAGCCCCTCTCATAAAGAGGATGATTGCCCGCACACTTTCCCTCAAGAAGAGAACCGAGATGATGAGGACGTAAATTTCTTGCAAAGGAATCAACCAAGCTATGGTAGAGACCGGGATCATCCCAATTTCTCATATAAAACGACCGAACCAACCAAGTATGATCCCAATTGGTGTCAAAAGAACAATGCTCCTCCCGGTTTCACCTCAAAGAACCAAGATTACCAAGGGCAAGGCTATCAAAGACAAGTCCAACAAGGTCAATCTAGCCAAGTACAACAAAGAACTCAATATCAACCAAAGGCAAATTATCAAGGTTATCAACAACAAGGTAATTATCAAGGAATGAGCCCTCAACAACCACAAGCCCCAACTCATCAAGGTGCACAAGATCAATCCATGACCGATATCTTAGCCAATCTTGTGGCAAATCAAGCAAAAGCCGCCCAAGATAACGCGATGATGTATCAAGCACTCACCCAAAGGATGGACGAGATGGCTACTCATAGTAAAATGTTGGAGACCCAACTTGCTCAACAAGCTAGCTCATCAACGAGACAACAAGGGAAACTTCCCTCCAAGCCGGATTTCCATCAAAATGAGCACGTAAATGCTATATCATTGAGAAGTGGAACCACTTACAAGCCCCCTTCACCCAAGGAAAAGGATGCGAGCACAAAGATGCCCATCATTATTGAAGAAGGCGAGGAGGAGGTCGAAGAAGAAAATCCCACGCCAAAGGAAGTTGCCTCTAAAAGTTCAACGAAAGAAGTCACTAAGGAGCCCTCCCCTTACAAGCCTCCCATGCCTTTCCCTCAAAGGCAACTAAAGAAGAACAATGAATCACACTTTCAAAAATTCGCGGAAATGATGAAGAAGATCAATGTGACACTACCAATCTCCGAGGTAATATCCCAAATGCCCCTTTATAGTAAATTTCTTAAAGATGTTATCTCTCATAGGCGTGAAATTTCTGAAATTAGCTCGGTAAATCTAAATACGGAATGTAGTGCTATTGTGCAAAATCCCATGCCTAAGAAAGAAAAAGATCCGGGGTCATTTTCAATTCCTATTACTATTGGTGATGTGAACATAAGTAAGGCGTTGTGTGATTTAGGTGCTAGTATTTCATTAATGCCTTACTCCCTTTATAAGAAGCTTGATATGGGAACTCTCGTACCTACCTCCATTAGTCTACGCCTCGCGGATCGATCCTCTAGGATCCCAAGTGGAATCTTGGAGGACGTACCCGTGAAGGTGGGGAAGTTTTACATCCCCGTGGATTTCTTTGTTCTAGAGATGGAGGAGGAGCGAGAGATCCCAATCATTTTGGGAAGGCCATTTTTGAAAACTACTAAGGCGGTTATAAGTTGCATAAATGATTCACTAGAGTTTGAAATAGGGGGAGAGAAAATCAAGTTCTATCTACGACAAGCATGTAGTGCCCCTAGTGATTCATTGGATTGCAATTTGCTTGATGTTTATGATGATTTCTCTTGTGATGAACTAACTTCCATTGAGCAAGAACTTTTGAGTGATGAAAGCATAGGTGACTCTATGATGGATTTGTTGATAATGGATGAGGAGGATCAAAAGGAGGAAAAAGTTGATGGAGAAAAAGAAACGGAGAAAGGAGAAGGTAAGGGATCTTGTGGGATAGAGCTTAAGGCTCTACCTACAAGTCTAAGGTACGAATTTCTAGGTCCGAACTCTACCTTTCCCGTAATAGTGAATGCCTCTTTGAATGAGCTTGAAACCTCTAGACTTATGCATGTGCTTAGAACTCGTAGGGGTGCAATTGGTTATTCCATTGATGATTTGAAAGGGATTAGCCCCGATATATGCATGCATAGAATTACATTGGATGATGATGCTAGGCCAACCCGAGAGAGGTTGAGGAGGTTGAACCCTACGCTAGGGGAAGTTGTCTTTAAGGAGATAACTAAATTGAGGGAAGCGGGAATCATTTATGCCGTTCCCGACTCGGAATGGGTGAGCCCAATCCAAGTAGTCCCTAAGAAAGGTGGCTTGACGGTAGTCAAGAACGAAAAAAACGAGTTGATCCCCACACGCACCGTCACGGGGTGGCGGATGTGTGTTGATTACCGTAAGCTAAATAAAGCCACAAAGAAAGATCACTTCCCTCTACCTTTCATTGACCAAATGCTTGAAAGACTAGCCAACCATGAATATTTTTGTTACCTTGATGGGTATAGCGGATTCTTTCAAATCCCTATCCACCCTCAAGATCAAGAGAAAACCACCTTCACATGCCCCTATGGAACCTATGCGTATAGACGTATGCCTTTTGGGCTATGTAATGCGCCGGGAACCTTCCAAAGGTGCATGATGGCCATTTTCTCCGATTTTATTGAAAATACAATGGAAGTATTCATGGATGACTTTTCGGTCTATGGCTCCTCTTATGATTCTTGTCTAGAGAACCTTTCAAGGGTTCTCGACAAATGCATTGAGACCGATCTAGTCTTGAATTGGGAAAAGTGCCATTTCATGGTACAAGAAGGAATAGTGCTAGGGCATCTTGTCTCTAATAGGGGAATTGAAGTGGATAGAGCTAAGATTGAAGTAATTGAAAAACTTCCACCCCCTAGAGATGTTAAGGGTATTCGAAGCTTTCTTGGTCATGCCGGGTTCTACCGGCGCTTCATTAAGGATTTCTCTAAGATAGCCAAGCCATTGACCGATCTCTTGCATAATGATACTCCTTTCTTATTCAATGATCCTTGTGCTAGAGCTTTCGAGAAGCTAAAATCTGCCCTCACATCCGCTCCTATCATCCAACCTCCCAATTGGGAACTCCCTTTTGAGCTAATGTGTGACGCAAGTGACTATGCCATTGGAGCCGTTCTAGGGCAAAGGGTAGACAAGAAGCTGCATGTTATCTATTACACGAGCAAGGTCTTGGACCAAGCTCAATCAAACTACTCCACGACGGAGAAGGAGATGTTAGCTATTGTCTATGCCTTCGAGAAATTTAGGCAATACTTGGTGGGATCCAAAACCATTGTCTATACCGATCATGCCGCCATCAAGTACCTAATTTCTAAGAAAGATGCCAAGCCTAGGCTCATAAGATGGGTACTTCTACTTCAAGAGTTTGACATTGAAATTAAAGACAAGAAGGGAGTAGAGAACTTGGTCGCCGATCACCTTTCTAGGCTTGAGCCTTTGAGGGAGAAGACCTCAAGTGAGGAGTTGCCTATTGAGGACTCTTTTGTTGGGGAAAACTTGATGAGAATTGAAAATGCCACTACTCCATGGTACGCCGACATAGTGAACTTCAAGGTTTGTGAAGTGATTCCTCTAAACATGAACTACAATCAAAAGAAGAAGTTTGCGCATGATGCAAGAAGATACTATTGGGATGAGCCCCATCTCTTCAAGCTTTGTTCGGATGGAATTTATAGAAAATGTGTAGCCGACGAAGTTATAGAAGGAGTCTTGCAACATTGCCATTCTTTACCTTGTGGAGGCCATGGAGGGAGTTCTAAAACCGCGGCTAAAGTTCTTCAAAGTGGGCTCTATTGGCCATCAATATTCCAAGATTCCTACAACTTCGTGAAGGCTTGTGACAAATGCCAAAGGAGTGGTAATATCTCCAAGAGGGACGAAATGCCTCAACAAGTAATGCTAGAGGTAGAGATCTTTGATGTTTGGGGCATCGATTTCATGGGTCCTTTTCCTCCTTCCTATGGGAACCGCTACATTCTCGTAGCGGTCGACTATGTGTCTAAATGGGTTGAAGCTATAGCCTCCCCGACTTGTGACGCCAAGGTCGTAACGAAACTTTTCAAGAAGGTGATCTTCCCTAGATTTGGAGTCCCAAGGACGGTTATTAGTGATGGGGGATCTCACTTCAAAGAAAAGCAATTTGGGGCGCTTCTAAAGAAATATGCGGTCTATCACAAGGTTGCTACACCTTACCACCCTCAAACTAGTGGCCAAGTGGAGGTATCGAATAGAGAGATCAAGGCTATACTCGAAAAGACGGTGGGGAATTCGAGAAAGGATTGGTCCTCAAAATTAGATGACGCTCTTTGGGCATATAGGACCGCTTTCAAGACACCTATAGGGATGTCTCCCTTTAGGCTCATTTATGGGAAACCTTGCCATCTCCCGGTTGAACTAGAATACAAGTCATTTTGGGCGATTAAAGAGTTGAATTTTAACATGAAAACCGCCGGAGAGAAGAGGCTATTGGACTTGAACGAATTGGATGAAATGAGACTTGACTCATATGAGAATGCCAAGATCTACAAACAAAAACAAAAGAAATGGCATGACAAGAAAATTTTGAGAAAGGAGTTCAAGGAAGGGGACCAAGTCCTTCTATTTAACTCAAGATTGAGATTATTCCCGGGAAAGCTCAAGTCAAGATGGACGTGTCCATTCAAAATTCAAAAGGTGTTTGAGGACAGACATGCAAACTTGTTCAACTCACGTGGGGAAATTTTCAAAGCTAATGGGCAAAGACTCAAGCTCTATCATGGAGCCCCTCTAGATCCCGAGAACACCTCTATCACCCTACATGACTTGACCGATTAAACCCTCCCAAAATTCGTTTCAAAATTTTCCTTGAGGAGATTCGGCTCGGTCTTTGCCAAGACGTTAAACTAGGCCCTCTCGGGAGGTAGCCCGTCGTAAGTGTTCATTTTTTAGCCCCAAACTTGCAAATGCTTGGTGTCTTGGAGAAGCGCGCAAAAATCTAAGTGTGAAGTGGAAATTGAGTAAAATGGCTCAGCGCTAGACGCTCGCCCGGGTGCCCAAAGACTCGCCCGAGTCTTCCTTGCACCACGCCTGGAAGCCCTCGGCTCTCGCCCGAGTCAAATCTCGCTTGGTCGAGTCTGTAGAAAAAGGGCAGAAACGCGCGCGCCCGCCCGGCCTTCTCGACGCTCGCCCGATCCTCGCCTTGCCCCCTCTTCGCTCGATGTTAGCTCAGCGCTCGCCCGGGTCATTTCTGCACCCACCTCGGATCCCTTCAATGCTCGTTCGCGCCCGCCCGAGTCTTCTAAACGATCGGCCGAGCGTTTCTCGCAAGTGACGAACTATTCTTTTTCACCTCTAGAATAAGTATCAATGAAGAGAGGGTCGGTAGTAAGTCAAAAACATTTATAATGACCGGTAGGGTACCGGGTCGAACCCAAAGGAGCAAGCCAAGCACATGCACTATTTAAGATTGTGTTTCCATTCGGCTATTCTAAACAAAATTTATAAAGATGTATATTCTAAATCCTATGTGGCTAGTAATTAGGGATAAAAGATAAGTAAGAGGTGTTTCGAGGGGTTAATCCCCTCCTTGGCAATTTTCCAATGATCATGTATACAAGAGTTTAATCATTTAAGAGGTTGATAGGTTTAAAACCTAGCTTAGGCAAAAATTAGACAAACTATCATGCAAGTCTAATCTTAGTCAAGCCTTCTTACATAGAATCTCACTAATTAAAGATATTGATTCACTATGTAACACCTATTTTCACAAATGCTATATGCATAAAGTCTTGGTTAGCCTCTCACCCATGCATTTACTCTCATAAATGCTTGATAAGTTCATTTTTACTATATCCAAACCATCACTAAGCTCTCTCAATACTTAGATCATAGTTCTAACACAAACATGTCACTTAGGCATTTTATCAAACACTTAGCAACATGTCTAAAATGAAAACCATAGTAAAATGAAATCAACTTCATAAATTGCATGTTAATGTGTATACAATGATCATTGAGTACCAAGGAGGATCATAAGACCCTCAAAACACAAGATCCACTACTCACACATCATGTAAGACAACATGGTGTGAGTAGGTTATAGCAACAACAAGGGAATAGAAGAGGAATAAAAATAGGATGGTTAATCCTAATGTCTCCCTTTTGATCTTCACTTCTCCTTGGTTGGATGATGATTGATGACCTTGGATGAGCCTCTTTTCCAATCTTCTTTTCCCCAAAAACCTCCACACATTGGTCAAAAAGCCCTCCTTCTATTTATAGCCTCGGGTACAAAATGCACTGTAGCAGATCTCAGCCGGTCGGCTGATATGAAGTGGGAATCCAGCCGGTCGGCTGAACTTGGACGTGTCTATTGATTATGATGAGCAGAGTCCAGCCGGTCGGCTGAGATGAAGTGGGGATCCAGCCGGTCGGCTGAACTTGGACGTGTCTATTGATTATGATGAGCAGAGTCCAGCCGGTCGGCTGAGATGAAGTGGGGATCCAGTCGGTCGGCTGAACTTAGACGATTGTCTTCAGTTCATGATCATCAATCCAGCCGGTCGGCTGAACTGCTTTTTGCTCACTTCTTCGGTTTTTCCCCGGGTTTCCGTATCGTGGCTTTGACACTGGGAATATATTGATTTGTACCTGAAACGTACCAAAAGGGATCAAATGACATCAAATTACCATTGGAAGCGAACAAAAGCTATAGTGAAAGTGGCTATTAATAAGTCGAAATCTCGACTTATCAACAAGCTCGGCCCTGTCAAGCTCAGCGCTCACTCGGACCTCTCCAATACTCGCCCGAGTCTCCTAAACGCTCATCCGAGGCTCCATCCGCTCGCCCGAGTTTCGACCTGTCTTAAAACAATATCCTCCCCTCCTTCAAACTTCAAAAATCGAATTTTGCCCTAATCCCCTCATCCGCCCAAAATCCCCATCTCCGACCACCGCGTCCAGACAGTCGTCCGCCCTCCTCGCCTCGCTTCAACCCTCAATTCGATTACTCATCACCTCGCTCAACCCTCGCTCCACTTGCTCAGTCCGACCCATCCGCACCCTTGCTCACTCTCACCGCAATCACCTCCGTTCATCTCCTCTTCCATTTCGAAATCCGGCCATGGCTAGAACTAAGGGGCTTGAGAAAGCCAAGGAGAAAGAGATAGAAGCGACCGCATCTCAATCCGACCCCGCCCCTTCCAAGCCAAAGAGAAAGGCAGCCAAGAAACCCAGCCAAGCCCCGGCGGTGGATAAGCAAATTCCAGCTGCGTCCAAATCTTCAAAGAGGCCAAGAAAAGCCGTGGAGCACTCTGCCTCCAGCGAGGACGACCCCTTGGATCCTCCATTTGAGGAAGAACCTCCCCGACCATCCAAGAAACGAAAGTCCAAGGCATCCACCGCCCCGAGCGAGCCTGCTCCATCCTTGCCATTAGCATTGCCTCCAGCGCCTCTACCTGAGCCCGCAGCACCGAGACCATACCCTTTCCTTGAGGAGTTGGCATTCACAAATGCCAAGCACAAGGACGTCTTGGCATCGATCACGAAGAAGGGCAAGGCACCAATGGCCACACTCTTTCCTCACGTGAAGACTCTCACCGACTTAGGATTACATGATGAGGTACATTCCCGGCTCTCACACTCCGGTTTAGACATATTATTCATTGATGATCCCGGAATGTACGAGAGGGTTGTGCAAGAGTTTCTATACTCGTTTGAAGCGGTGAGGAATGCGGAGAACAAGATCACCCATTGGAAGTTTGTGCTAGGGGGTTCGCAAAAGAGGATTGCTAAGGACAGAATATGTGAATGGCTGAGTTTTCCATTGAATGGGGTGAATGTGCCCAAATTTTCTGATTTCGAGCTATATAACTTTTGGCACAAGATTTCGGGTCGAGATGAATGGTTCGCTTCGGGGTACAATTCTGCAACAATCGAGGACAAGCTTTGGAAGATTATGCATCGATTTGTTGCTTTGGTGATTAATGTTCGTACGGATGGGGCAAGAATGGTGACTATCCCGGATTTGACTATCATGCTAGCCATAGACAATGGCCTCGTCCTTGACTGGTTTACCATTTTGGCCGAGCGCTTTGAGGAGTATGCGAAGGGAACCTCACAAGTGACTTCGCTTGGTGGAGGCTCATTCGTGACTCGCCTTGCTCTAAGGTGTGGTTTCACATTTGATCATGATGGTTGCCCACCTCCGGTGAAGAAAGCCCTCAATGTGAAAGCTTTAAGGGACATGAAACTCATTGAGAAGGATGGCAAAACTTGGATCCCCCACAGTACGGTGCCTCACAAGGGTCGATTGCGAAAGGCGGCTAGGCACAAGATGAATAAATACTTCCGAGCCAACCAAGACGCCCCGGACTTCGAAATAGCTTTTTCCTCTCCGTCCGAGTCCTCCGACGAATCTGAAACTCCGTCCCATGAGCCTTCGATCCAAAGTGCTCCTCCACCGAGGAAGATCTCCTTGGGGGGCAAGCTTGCCACCATTTCCTCGGACCTCGCCGGATTGAAGACCTCAATTTCCTCTATTAATGGGCATGTGGGGAATTTAGAGGAGTTTGTGCGTGAGAATTCTAGATGGGTGACCTCTACACTAATGGATATTTGCCGTGCCATGAGCATCACGCCTTCCACCACGCCTCCCTCATTCCCGGGGTATTCTAGTCCCCATCCCACTGCCCCCTCGCCCACTATTCCTCCATCCACTAATGCCCCTCCACCGACTAATATCGAGGAGTCCCCACACACCATCGCGGAGGTTGATGACGGAGTCGTTGCTCATATGGAAGTTGCCGAAGAGGACACTAGAGCCGAAGAGGGCACTACACCACTCGGAGATGGAGATGCCTCATAAGCCACCATGTCATTCACTTTCAAACTTTTGTTATTTTGATGCCTTATTTTCATATTTGACATTTTGATGTGGCTTGAATGTTAAAGTCGCGTTAGTGCGCATTTTGGATGTTGCCCTTGCTTGGATATTATATGTTATGCCATGAGGATGTTGATTGTCACATGACTTGCTATTATTAGTGCCATATTTGGATATTATGTTCTATAAGGATTTTTAATTGTCACTTGAGCTATATTGCTATTATTGTGAAACTATCTATGCTCGTGCACTTTGACTTTCCTTGTTTCCATTGCCATCAAGGGGGAAATTTTATCGAATGGACAAGGAACTCAACATATTTGGGAAAAGCTACATACTACAAACGAGGGGAGTTCCCTTTGCGCCTTTACCTCTATTTTATCATTTCTTTTGCGCTTAGGGGCTAAGCTTCATTTAAGTGTGGAGTGTTTTAGATTAGGCGTCACATGTTTACACCATGCATATCTCTTGAAAATGAACACTTGCATCATGCTTTATCCCAGTTTTTCTTGAGTGTTAAACTACTAGAGGCTTGTGACTATCAATTCTCAACTTCTATAAGTCACATCTAGCTTGCATTTCCCTTTCACATGATTTAGAGCCTAAAACCAAACTAGCTCTGCTGAATGCTCATTCTTGTGGATCAATATTCTTGCTATCTTGTGCCTATCTAGAAATCTAAGTATTTTTCGCGCATGCCTTGAAAAGTTTTTAGCAAGCACACATTGAAACCTTCATGAAAAACTTAAACCTCTCGGTTGCTTTTAGGTGACTTTAGTTCTCTTGCCTCGTGCCTTGTTCGTGGTTGTTTCTCACACATTCCATATTTACATTGGGCATATTGTCAAGTTTTAAGTGTGGAGTCAAAAGAGGGCGAAAAATAGGCCCCATCAAAAATATTTTACATGGTCAAAGAGGGCAAAGCCCCGACTAAAAACTTTCTCAAAACTAGAGAAGTTTTAATCCAGAAAAATATACAAATGCCGGGGGTTAGGAAGAAAAGTTTCCCCCTCGAAAGAATTTGTAGGCCAAAGGCCAAGTAAAAACCACTTTAAACATGACTTTGTGCCCTCCCATCATCTCTTAATATGTGTGAGTTCACCGCGTGCATTGTGTGCTAGCAAGTTGAATTTTGGGACGACCCTTGTGATTTCACGTAAGCTATTGATTGGTTTATGCTCGTTTTGAGAACTCTTGTGGTCAAACTCCTCTTTCCTTATGGATTACAACTTTAGCGTCTAAAACTTGGAAATGAGTTTATATCGTGAGCCCGTGGACTAGCTCTAGCTAGCATAGGTAATCGAACGACGTTTTGTGCAAAAAGCTTTAACCATTGTTTTCAAAACCCTTGTTTCAAAAATAAATAGACTTCTAGGTGAGGCACTTGATAGCGCTAGCATTGACTTCCTTGAATGTGCACCCTCATGTGATCTTAAACGGTTTGAAAACTCTCTTGAAATGTATAGTGATTGTGATGCTAGCTTGGGATGTGAAGTAAGTTTTGGGAAATCCATGCCTTAATTGTTAAACACTCTTGCTTTTCACTATTATGGGATAGGTGCATATGGGATTTGTGAGCATTCCCTTTTCTGAAAACTCTCACGAGACTATAACTCGTCCACTAGGGTAGCCTAGGGGTTTAAAGGCTTGGTGCATACGCTAAATGCACCCGTAACACCTACGAAAAGGAGTTGTTTGCTAATAATGAGTGTTGCTCTAGAATAACTTATCTTCATCACCCTTGTTGCTCTCGACTTGTTCTTATTGTTTGCTCGGGACGATCAAACTCTAAGTGTGGAGTATTTTGATAAGTCGATTTCTCGACTATCTTTCTCCTACCTTTACTAGATGTTTTGATTCGTTCCGAGTCTCTTTCGATGTCATTTAACCCTCGTACTTGTTATTTCAGGTGAAAAACCGATTCCATGGTTCTCGGACTTAAGCCTATCAATTCTCGAAGAAAACCGAAGTTTCGAGCCAAAAATGGAGGAAATCCCATGCAAGCATCTGCTGCCCGCCCGGGTCAAAAGAAGGCCCGCCCGAGCATTTTTTCCTGCACAGGCTGAGTGCCCCCATCAAGGCCTGCACCCGCCCGAGCGCTCCAAGACACGCTCGAGTCCTTCGTCCATCCTGCTGCTCGGCACCTGGCCGAGTTCCACCAGTCCCGCCCGAGCCTGTCCATCCATCAAAGCCGACGCCCGCCCGGGCGTTCCCAGGCCCGTCCGAGTCCCCCATGCCCAGCGAGTTCCAGTCACAACCAATCCAACGCTCGGCCGAGCGCCTCCAAGACCCGGGCGAGTCTCGTCTGAAAGCCCAGATTTTTATACTTGGGGTATAAATAGAAAGTTTCGTTTTGGGCACGATTATCAGGGTTTTGGAGGGTTTTTGGAGACAAGTTCAAGGGTTTTGAAGATCATCTTACCAAATCAAAGCACTCTAAGGATATAGGGGGATTCTTCACTCTAAATCCTTACTCTTCTTTGTGTTTTTCTTCATTTTCATTTGTAACAACATTACTTTTGTTTGTCTATGAACATGAGTAGTGAGTAGTCCATTAGTTTCTAGGGGTCTATGTACCTCCTTGGTGTATGAAACTCATTCCCTATTGATTATATGCATGAATGAATACTTGTTATGATTTGTGAATCTACTTGGATTAAATGTCTATTCTATGCCCACCAAGTGTTTGATAAAATGCCTAAGTGGTCTAGAAACATGAATTTGAAGTTGAGTGTTCTAGCGAACGAGACTAATGGTTCTAGAATGGAGTAGATTCACCCTTGTTAAGTGATAATCACTAGCGTGACTCATCTTGGCATTGAGATAGGCTTGATCTTAAACCGCTCATTGGTTATCGATCACTCAACTAACATTGATAATTGAGAGCCCTTGAGTAGGACGTGAGCTAACAATATCTAGCGATTGAAGCTCACGTGCGAGGTGTCTTTTCCTTGAATCGAATAACAACATCTAGCGATTGAATTTGATTTAATAGGGACACGCCTTAATCTAACATTTACATTATTCGTTCTTGCATGAAATCGAACCGTTAAGAGTCGAATGCACCAAGGAGGGAAGTAGTACCCTAGGAGCGCCTTTGAAAACCTTGAGAACAACCTTTTACGTTGCATTAATCCTTATTTGACAATTGACAATCACATTTCTCACAACCAATTAGAAATAGACATATTGAGTAAAATTGAATAGTGATCCTAGGTTTACAATTGCTCCTTGGACGACCCGGTGCTTACTAGTTATAAATTGTTTTTGATCAATCTATTGCTTTCGAACCTTACACATTTGAAACGCATAAATTACAACATTCAATAACATATACGTTAACGGTACGACCATATATACGATAACTATCTTTTTTACGATAACGCCAACGAGAAATCTAGGACAACTACAATATACGATAACAGATAGTTATCGTATTGCTCACGTACAAACATTTCAACTTTTTCATTCCACCGCTCGAATTCACACCATAAATTAACCTAAGTCAGTTTCGTTGGGGACTTGGACGAAATCGACTTCTCCAACATCTCCGTCCGCCGCTCACGATTGCTCCAAAATCCCTCGTCGCAATCGATTTGTCCGATCTCTTTGTTCACCAGTGGCTAAGTGCGTTTGTTCGTATCCCCTTCCGCTTACGAGCCAGGTAACTTCAGCACTTCAATTTCATAAGACAGTAGATCTAGGGTTTCGGCCATCGGCTACGCTACTTTTGTGATTAAATTTCCATCTTCGGTTTTATCGAGAATTTTTATTTATTTATTTCGTCCAAATCTGCTGCTGGATCGTTTTATTACAATATGTTGGATGGAGGGCCGCAGGAGCCGGGCGGTCTTGATCCGAAGCCGTTTGATGGCGTTCGATTTGTGCTTCTGGGATTCGATTACGACACTCAGAGCGAGGTGATGCGTTCTTCTACTAATGCTGTTTTGGATTCAAGCTTGCAATTTGGGAGTAGAATTTGCTAATTTAAATTTGAGTTTAGAGGGTTTCATTTATTTATATTATTTTGATATTTCAGGTCCGGTTGAAGCTTGTTAGTGGTGGCGGTGAAGATATTGGAAGCTATAGTCCAGATTTCATTCATGTGATAGTTGATAAATGTGCTTACATATGCTGCATTCTCTTATGATGCTTCACATTTCAATTTGAGTTTTAATTCATATTACAATTTTTTCAGCTCAAGTTCTTGGGAACTTCTTCCAGAAGAGAATTATTTAAAGAGGTAATGAATTCTATTAAGTTTTGTATTCCAGTTTCCCTCTTTTGTTGCTACCTCGCTTGAATATTTGCCCAACATATGAACTCTCTTTGTGATTGATTAGTGGTTATGAGCTGGAAATGGAAGCAGAAGCCAATGATTCTGAGGAAGAGAACGAAGAAGGCAGCACCACGAAGCAATTAAATGGGATAAATATAAAGGTTTCTTTTGGTACGCGAGTTGAAACTGGGGCACTTTCTACATTACATAATGAACTAGCACCTAAAAACATGCATGAGCCTTAAAATCGCTAGGTTATTCAAACATATTATGTTGCTTATTGCCTTATCCCTTGTTCTACATTTTCGCAATGCAGTTATGTGCTATATTGTATATGTTGGTTATGTGCTGCCCGTATGAACACAATACATTGTATTTTAAGTTTTTTTCCTTAGAATTATATTCCCTGTTGTGTTTGGTAGATGATTTCTAGTTCATGAAGTACGCATTGAATGGCATAAAGATTGTAACATTTTATTCAGTACATTCAAAGATGTTCTTCAGTGGATTGAAACATGTTCTTCACTTGTCACATTTGGAGCTAATTCAAGGGAACATGTTCTTATGTAGGCCCTGCCCACGGTTCCCACAACAGTGCCTTATACTGAAGAAGAAGAAGAAGAGGAGCATTTGGATCTTCCTGGTGGCAAACAAATTTTACTGAGTGAGAACTATGATGGCTTCCGAGCGTACTCCAGCATCTGATATTGGGTCATCGACGAAGCTTGAAGCAGTTATCGAACAAGTGACGGAGCTCAAAAACCAGCAAGTTTAGATGTTCCAGTTTCTCGAGAAGCAGCAACAAGTCATTGTCGAGCTAAAGGAAGCATTGCTAAATGCAAACACTAGTCAACCCGCGCGTAGCCGCTGTCCGGAAGATATGCATTCCAGCGATTAGAAACATGTCGATGAATCTGTTTTGGAAACTTTGTATGAATTTAAAAGGGATGTGAAACATGTATGGCATTGTTCATGTTGGGATGTTTATTGAAACAAGTTTCACAGCTTTCAGAATCTGTTTTGGTTTTTTTGGAATATTTTCTTTAATTGGGCTAATTATTAACAGGGATTAATTATGCTAATAAATCTTTAATTACAGTAATTATTAATTAAGCCTAATACCTGATTCTCTGTTATCATTATTACGATAACATTTAGTTACCATTAGGTCAACGAGAGGGGTCCCGCATAATTATCGCTCAGTCACCGTAAACACATGCGATACAAGTACGAGAATTTTACGACGACAATAAATGATTGTCGTATTTTCATCGTACAGTTGACGTAATAAGTACTCGTTCTGTTCTCGTACAATCTTTACGTCAAGGAAAAATACGATAACATTTGGATTTAACGTAAAGTAGTCGTACTAAGGCTCAATACGATAACTTTACGGCTAATTTATGCTCTCGTCAATTTTGACTGAAATTTGTAGTGTATGGTTATCACACCGGGGTTCTGGCTACTCAAAGCCGCGATAGCAACCGCCTTTGTCTTCCCGATGTTCTGCTGGAAATGAATGAGACCTACCGGGAAGACGAACACATCTCCCTTGTACAGAACTTTTGTGATGAGGGTGTTGTTAGGGTTTGATGTCACAAACCCTATGCTTAGGGTTCCTTCCAAGACTACCAAGATTTCGGTGGCCCGAGGATGAGTGTGAGGAGGGTTTAGACCTCTGTTGGGAGCGTAGTCGATGCGGACCATCGAAATGCCCAATGTGTTTAGGCCAGGAATTTGAACAACGTTGGCCGGGGTGACAGTTGATCCGACAGGGTTTGATGTGTCTCTCACTTTGTCAAGACCTGAGAGGAAAAAGTCCTCCGGCTTGACTTTGGTCGGATCCTTGCAAAATTTTCCATTGACAAACACTGCATATCATCAAAACATCTCATGTCATCATACATGGATTGGGCAGTTCGTCAGTGGTATTCTGGGCTCCAACCTCGTTGCTTCCGGAGCTTTCCATATCTGATTCTTCTGATGGTTCAGGAGTCTCTTCTGACGGCTCGGTAGTTTCTTCTTTGTCTGCCTCAGGGTTAGCTTCATTTATCTGCATTTTCTCGTCAGTTTGGGGTACTCGTCTTGTGGCAGCGGCTAGGCCAATTATGAGGTACCACATGTCTGCAATGGTGAAGTTCCTGGCTGATCTCCTCATTGTTTCGTTCACTCTTCCCAGCTCTTCGGACCTCATCCCACGAAGAAATTTTTGGAGAAGAATCTTCTTCGTGAATCCATGGTGCGGGCAGCTTGAGACGATGGCATCATAGTTCGTGTAATATTCGTCCAAAGTCTCATCCCGGGATTGTTGAGGGCACATGATTCTCTCACGGGTTTCTTGGTGTAAGGATGGTGGGGAGAATTCCTTCAGGAATGGAACGCAGAGATCTACGTAACGTTCTGCACTGCAAGCGGTGGATGTGTAGTACCATATTGTGGCAAAGTCGGTTAGAGAGAATTTAAAGCATTTAAGCTTAAATTCCTCTAACCCCTCATTTTCAGGTTTGATGTGGTGGCAAACATGGTGGAAGTTTCGACAGTGCTGTACTGGGTCTTCTCCCTCCGTACCTCCGAACAGTGGCAGATGTCGTGTTGCCCATGCATACGAAGGGGGTTGCGTCATGAGGACATAGGGGGAAAGAACAACTAATCCGATGGTTAATTCCCCGGCAACGGCGCCAATTTGACAGAGATGCTCGTCGTCGAAGCAAAACGTGCAAATAAATTTATAATGTCCGCTACTCGCGACTACACTACTGGGTAGTAAGTGGTAAGTAGGGGTCGAACCCAAAGGAATTAGGGGGATAAGTTGTTTTTTAAATGGTCATACAGCGGGGGAGCGTGTTTTTGGTTGGTTGGTTTTAAAGCTACCAGCTAAGTGATTGATTGGTTGGTTGGTTGGTTTTAGTACTGGAAAGTAACTGATAACTATTACAATTAAAAGAAAGCGTTCGGTTTCAGGGGCCTTGTATTATATCCTGTTTATCATTGACTCTTAGTGAACCTTCTAAGTATTCAAACATGAATCGAGGCTATTCCTAGCTCAAGACTTGCAACATCGTCTAGCCTTTTTAAGGTCGTAGAGCACTTATTCTACTTCAACTAATTCCTCCTTCCGAAGTATCTTAGCTTTATGTGCATCCATTTGGTCCCTTTGGTCCAGTTTCCAAATGGGTTTTTAGATAGATCGAACTCCTCAGATAAGCTTTGCCCGTCAAAGCATCCACTTATCCGAGTATGTTCACGAATCCCAAGGAAGAGCTTTGCCCGTCAAAGCGTCCACTCAACCTTGGAAATTCTAATCTTATATATGGCACATAGAATAAGTTTTGAATACAAAGACGAGACACTAAGTTAATAGTCTAAAACATTTTATAATACAAGTCCACCCCTTTTACCGAACGACTAGTTTAGCTACTATTTATCGCGCTAAACATTATAACTAAGGAATTGGAAATTAAAGACGGAAAATAAATATTAAAATACTTACTACCGTTGAAGCGCCAAGGGAGCAATCTTTTATTTCCAAAGCCAAACTTACAAACTTAGAGAGATAAGTGATTTTTGGATGAGATGAGTGTTTTTTAAATGAGGAGGGGATGCATGGTATTTATAGGCTAAGGGAGGAGAAATGGATGGAGGAGATGGCATCCATGTGTTTTTGATCCAAGGGATGAGGAGGAGGAGCAAGTAGGAGCCGCCACATGGGGGAGGAGGAAAGCCGCCGGTCACCAAGAGTGGAGGAGCCGCCGGTTGCCGGTTGCCATGGAGGGAGGAGCTCCTCCCTTGGCCACCTCCAAGCGTGGTGGCCGGTCACCTTGGTCCATGATTGCATTTGATAGTTGATTTGGAATGGCCAAGTGATTCTAAGACTAATGGTCGAGCCAGTTTTTCCAAATTCCATGTTTTGGTCGAGCAACTTGGTTTTGGTGCCTATGCGCGCGGGGCATTTACTATGGAATTGGGCCAATCTGCCAATCTGCTCGAGCATTTTGTCTTGGAAGCGAGATTGTCCGACCTGTTGGGCATTCCAAACATCTTGGTCGAGCCAGATTTTCCAGATGCATCGGTCGGGTCGAGCGACTTGGTTTGGGTGCCTAAGCGCACCGGGCCTTTGCCTTGGAATTGAGCTAACTGCCAATCTGCTCGAGCATTCTCCTTGGTTTTCCGACATTGTCCACTTTATTTTCCATTTGGAATATTTTGGTCGAGGCGGAATTGTCAGATGAGATGGTTTGCTCGGGCAACTTGAATTGAGTGTTTGGTCAGCTCGGCGGAGGGCCTGGAACTGCTTCAACCGGTCGGGTGGTTTCTGCGACATTTTCCCACCCGGTCGGTTGAGTCTTCAATGCAAATTCCTCTTCGGCTTGATTTGTTTGGAGTGATTCCATGTAAGGATCCTTGAGATTTCTTCAGTCAGCGTCTGATCTTGACCTTGGAATAACTCTTAACATCTTTTCGACGTAAAATCCTCTCCTTAGCGTGTTTTCTCTCTAAGCGCCAAAATACCCTGTAGAAATATATCGGGACTAACAAGTAGAAGTTAAATAGACCAACAGTCTAATTAAGGGGGTTTTACGGTGTTTATGATTCGTATAATTTGGGTCCATCAGCTGCTAAAGCAACAATACTTGAAAGGAGAGGGAGGAACTTCATCATTCACTTAAATTTTCACAGAGCTCAACTAATTCACAGCTAGCTTTTATCTCACTGCTTGATGAGATTTAATGCATTAGCATATCATGTATTTATAGCTGCCCTTAGTTTTGATATTGATATATAACAAATATAAAACATCATAAGACTACATCAACATGCAAACCAGGTATCTGATTGAGTTGATTAACTTGTGCTAGTTGAAATGTTTCTCTGAAAAGTTCATATGAATGGTTCGTCAAACAACTGCTACTTAATTTAACATAATCGTCAATGAGTTTACTCTTTCTATGGTTAGTTGTTTTGGTTAAGTATGTCTTAGTTTTCAGCTGAATTAGTCTGATAATGAAGTGGACCTTCTCAACTAAAGCATATGCCATGATCTCATGACTTATTAATCATATCCACTTTTGATGAAATCACTCATTTTTTCGGAGAGTATTCAAATGAGAACCTTTTTTGGCAATGTTTTAGCAATGGCTAATGATGAAACCGACCAAATGACAACATCACCTATAGAAAGATTTGAAATTCCCTTATGATAAGTCGAGTTTTCGACTTGTTAATACCCGTTTTCACTATAGCTTTAGTTCGTTTCCGGCGATAATTCGATGTCATTTGATCTCTTTCCGTACGTTTCAGGTACAAAACAAGATATCTCAGTGTCAAAGCCAAAATACGAAAACTCGGGGAAAAATCGAAGACTAGAGCAAAATATGGGCAAAAAGACCTCCAGTCGGTCGACTGGGAAGCTCCCCTGCACCAGTTGGTCGACTGGAGAAAGGCCTCAGGAACCTCACATTCTTCATTTGCGCAGTCGGTCGACTGGACCCTCCAGTCGGTCGACTGACCAGGAGCTTCAGATGCCCAGTCGCTCGACTGAGGTCGCCAATCGATCGACTGGCCAAGCTACTCAGGAGCCTCACATTCTTCATTTGCGCAGTCGACCGACTGGGCTCTCAGTCGACCGACTGGGAGATCATTACACGAGATTGCCTTTTCTACCTCCAGTCGACTGACTGGGCTACCAGCATCCGCCAGTCGACCGACTGGGACTGCTACAGTACAAAATTTCTGCGAGGCTATAAATAGAAAGAGGCAAGTTTGACCTAGACACTTGGCATCTTTGGGAAAAAATACAAGAAAAAGAGATCAAATCAAGGGCATTCATCACCATCCAACCAAGGAGGATTGAAGATCAAGGGAGATAACTAGGATTAACCATCCTATTTCTATTCCTCTTCTCTTCTCTTTGATTGTGCTTAAATCCTACACACATCATGTTGTCTTACATGATGTGTGAGTAGTTCCCTTGTGTTTTGAGGGTGTTTGTACCCTCTTTGGTACTCAATGATCATGTATACACATTCACCATGCAATTTATGGAGTTGATTTCATTTCACTATGCTCTTCACTTAAGACATGTTGCTAAGTGTTTGATAAAATGCCTAAGTGACATGTTTGCACTAGAACTATGATCTAAGTATCGAGAGAGCTTAGTGATGGTTTGGATATAGTAGAAATGAACTCATCAAGTGTTTATGAGAGTAAATGCATGGATGTGAGGTTAACTAAAACTTAATGCCCATAGCATTTATTACCTTAGGAAGAGATTCCAAGGATAATAGTGCTATGAAGTGAATCAATATCTTTAATAGGTGAGATTCTAATTAGGATGGCTTGACTAGGACTAGACTCACATGATAGTTTGTCTATTTTTAGCCTAAGCTAGGTTTTAAACCTATCAACTCCCCAAATGATTAAATTCTTGTATACATGGTCGTTGGAAAATTGCCAAGGAGGGGAAGAACCCCTCGAAACTCTCTTTAATTGAATTGAAACCCCTTGAAACCATTTCGCTACTTGTTTCTTAATTGATAACCACCTCATCATTGAATTTGAAGGAATAGCCGAGTTAAAATTTGATTCCCTAGCGTATAATCACGTTTGCTCCCTTGGGTTCGACACCGGTCTTACCGGTCATCACTATAAATTGTTTTTGACTATATATGCAAAATTACACACGTCAAAATGGCACCGTTGCCGGGGAGCAATGGCTAGATTGTCCCTAGGAAGAATCATTTAGAACTCCGACTATTCCATGTTTTTCTTTATTTGTTTTGCAACTTGTGATTCTTGAGCTTATTGCAATATTCTCACTTGTTTTATTTGTTTTCCCCTTGCAGGTTCACTTCTTTTATGCCACCTAAGACAAAGAAGCTTACTCAAATTGTGGATAGAGATTTGAATCAACCGATAAGAGGATTTGTTAACTCCTACCCTACAAGGAGTAAGACAACCAAAGACAAGGGAACCACCTCCAACGCTCAAGAAGTCATTCATCAAGTCATGTGAGATAGAGATGGACTTCCTCCTCTCCCTCCACCTCCCGCTCGACTACCACAAGGCCCTCAAGCTAGAAGGGTTCTAAAGGACTATGCCGCTCCTACGACTTATGGATACCGCTCCCCAATCCTTGTACCGGCGGTTGATAACCGGGACTTTGACTTAAAGACTTCAACGATCCAAATGGTCCAATCAAATCAATTTTCGGGAAGAGACCACGAGGATCCAAATTCCCATTTGACCACATTCCTTGAAGTGTGTGCAACTTTCAAGATCAATGGATTCTCCGAAGATGCAAAACTCTTAAGGTTATTCCCTTTCTTTCTCACGGGAAGGGCAAGGGATTGGTTAAGAAGCCAAACTCCCGATAGTTTCACCACTTGGGAGGAGCTAGCCGTGGCGTTTCTCAACAAGTATTTCCCTCCTTCCAAGACGGCTTATTATAGAGGTCAAATCACAAATTTTACACAAATGGATGGGGAAACACTATATGAGGCTTGGGAGAGATACAAGGAGTATCAAAGACTTTGCCCGCACCACAACCTAGATGACCTCCTTGTGTTCCACACTTTCTACCACGGTGTTGATGGTCCCTCGCGGCTTGCACTTGATACCGCCGCGGGAGGTGCTATCATGGAGCTTGAACCTCATGAAGGATTTGCGGTGATAGAAAAGATTACAAAGAACTACTTCATGTGGGGAAGTGAAAGAGGGAAACCAAGAAGGAAAAATGAAAGGCATGAAGTAAAAGCGGTGAGCACAAGTGACTATGAGGCCTTAAGGAAGGATTTTGAGAACCTATCGGATGAAGTATTCAAGTTGAAACACCCGGAGAAAGATCCCTCAACGAGTCAAGGGTGCGATATTTGCGAGGTTTATGAGCATGAGACCGATTCTTGTCCCTTGGTTCAAAGGGATGGACATAGATATGGCTATGAAGAAGCAAATTTTGTGGGAGGAAACCAAAGTAGAGAGTATGGAGCTAGTGCCACTCAAGGGCAAAATTCTCAAGCTAATTACACTACACCAAAGTTCTCCTCGGGATGGAGGAATCATCCTAATTTCTCCTACAAGACCACAAATCCCACTCGTCCCGACTTTGGAGCTACACCTCCCGGATTTGGTCCTAAGCCTACTCAAGCTAATCAAGCTTTCCCACCGAAGAACCAATTCCAACCTAGAAATCAATATCAAAGTCAAGGACCGACTTTGCTTCAAAGGAACCAAAACCAAGGGCAACAATACCAAAGTCAAACTCAAAGACAATACCAACAAGTTGACCCTCCTCAACAAACCTTGAGTGAAACCTCCGGTGTTGAGGCAATGCTTGCAAAACTCTTAGCCAACCAAGAAGAGATGAGGCAAGAGTTGAAAGAGGTTAAGCAATCCAATCAAAGGTTAGAGACCCACAACAAAATGCTTGAGAACCAAATCGCTCAACAAGCCGAATCATCTATAAGGGCTCAAGGAAAATTACCGGCTCGACCCGAACAAGGACAAAGGGAGCATTGTAATGCGGTTACATTGAGGAGTTATCTTTCCTCAGCAACAATAATACTACTCTCACGAAGTTACAGATGCAACATATGATATGGCTGGACGAACTACTGGAGAAACAATGCCTTGCTATCAAAAAGACAGATGTCATGCCTATGTGTGAAATTGATGCCGCGCCCATCGTCAGACAATCCTCCACAGCGTTCTGGCTCTCACAAGACGCGGAGGTCGACTTGTTCGATAGAATCACAGTGCTGGAAAGTAACGATTCAACCAAAGGAAACAACTCCAACTCGCCGCCGTCGCACCTTTCAAACGCGAACTCGAAGTCGCAGCGGTTAGCGGCGAAGAAGTCTGATTTTGGCTGTTCCGAAGCTGAGTCAAGATCAAAATGTGATAGGAATAATAGTCATAGCCAAACGTTGACTTCAAAATCGAAGGGCTCAAAAATGGAGAAAATGAAGAAGAAGGGATTCTCAAAATTGCCGGCTCGTTTTTTCAATGGGTGGACTAATTTTTGCAGGATCTTAACAACCTGGTGAGAGAGTTCTAGGGTTTCACCGTAAAGAATTTAGTCTACGCAAGAATTAAGGGGCTCGAATTTCATTTTGATTTATCAATTAATTTTAAAACATATGAACGTACGCATATGCCCCCACAACCGATATCTATGAAATATCTGATTTATTAAATTATTGTTGTGAATGGTCTACACATAAGTACACATAAGAAGAAAAAGATGGCAAGTGGGACCCACATGTGGGGCCCACCAAAGAAAATGAGAAATGATTTGAGTGAAATGAGGATATGTGTCGAGTGAATTGTGATATAAAAGGAGACGTTCGGGTGAAGGATTATGTACACCTTCACCTCCTCCTTCTCTCTAAATCCTCAATAATATTGCAGTGCATTTGAGTTCTAACTAGTCCCAAAGTTCTCTAAATTTTCCAAGGTAATTATAACACGTTATCAGCACGAACGCTCTCCACTTCCATACCGTAAGTTTTCGAACAAAGGTACATAACGAAATTTTCTCTCTTCGATATTATTGTATAACGTCATTTTGTTATACAACGGGGCTACGCTACCGTATAACAAAATGATGTGATTTACAACTTGTCTCTCAACTTCCGCTTAGTTCTTCATCTGTTCTACTTAGATATCATAAGGGGTTCACTGCCTCAAAGGGAGCTCTACTTTCCCTATTTCACAATTTTCTGATTGTGTTGATATCTGAGTTTTTCTGGATGAAAAACTAATATTACAATAGTTCTCAGTTCTATTCTGTAGTTTGTCTTTGGTGCGGATTGCGCTTGAAACACAGCGTGCGACAACCCAAATACATGATGTCAGAATCTTATTGAATACGATTGTAATCTTAAGAAGTTAAGAGATAGCAGTAGTTGCGACGATCCTTTAATGTATAACAACATATTATTATGATGTGCGGATTACCGCCCCATAGTAAAGTGTTGTGATCTGCAAAGTAACTGTCTTTACTTTAAATACTTCATTTTCTTTGAACTGTATAATTTATTCTATGCTTATTACTTGTTATTGTATAACATCATATTATTATACAAAGGAGGCTCAGCCACCGTAAAATAATATGATGTGAATTACAATTATTTTACTACTTCTTGGTTAATAACATTTATACTATACATGTCTATCCTCACATGGTAATTAATTGCATTACGTTTCTAATTAAATCTTAGCATGAATTAACCCATGCCCAACGGTAACAAACGGTAACATGCCCAAACGGTAACATGCTCAAACGGTCATAAACGGCTAGTTTTTTCCCTATAAATTCGATTTCATTCATCATACAAAATCACATTTTCTCTTCTACTTCACACTTCAAACACACTCAAAATTTCCAAAGCAATAAAATGTATAGCTTACTATTGGTCTTTGTTGCAATAATTATTGTAGTACTCACTATTTGTAATTTCACCGGGAATCTAACACCGGATGATTTCTATCATAGTTTAGAAATGCTTGTAATAATGTATGTCGTCTTCTTCTTTACAATATTTGTAAACTTTTATGTTTTAAATTAATCTAATAAACTTTTTCTACTTTTAGTTACCACCATGTCAAACCTCGCAAAACTTGAGTTCAGTGCACTCGACATCTCTGGAAAAAATTACATGCCGTGGACAATAGACATTGAGACACATTTGGACTCAATGGATCTTCATGAAACAATCATTGTGGGGAACACCTCATCAAAAGTGGAGAAGGCAAAATCTTTGATTTTCCTTCGTCGTCATCTTGACGAAAATCTCAAGAATGAGTATCTCACTGTAAAAGACCCGAGTGATCTATGGAAAAATCTGAAAGACAGATTTGATCACCAAAGGGATGTAATGCTTCCCTTATATCGGGATAAATGGGCCGCTTTACGGTTCCAAGATTTTGCGAAAGTCAGTGAGTATAATTCTGAGATGATTAAAATTGTGAGCCACTTGAACTTTTGTGGAGATAAAACAACTGATGCTGAGATGATGGAAAAGACTCTGTCTACATTCCATGCAACAAATGTAACCTTGCAGCAGCAGTATCGTGTACGTGGTTTTGAAAAATACCATGAGCTGATTGGTACTCTCCTAGTGGCGGAAAGAAACAATGAATTGTTGATAAAGAACCACTAATCTCGCCCAACGGGCTCCAGAACATTTTCTGAGGTACATTTTGCCAACTCTAATGAGAGTAGACCCATGAACTATTTTCAGGGTCAAGGGCAAGGCCGAGGTCGTGGACGTGGACGAGGCCGAGGTCGTAGTCGTAGTTTTGGTCAGGGGCGCGGTCGAGGTGGTTATCCCAATAATCCACCTCATAAGATCGTCAATTATCACCAAAGGAGACAACAAAATGTCTGGAACCATGAGAACTCCCACAAAAGGGGAGGTGGTCCAAGTTCATCAAAAAGCCCTGAGACCACTTGTTTTAGATGCGGTTGTATAGGGCATTGGTTTAAAACCTGTCGAACCCCTGAACACTTATGCAAACTTTATCAAGAGTCCGTAAAGGGAAAAGGAAAGGAGGTCAACTATATTGACCAAACTCCTATGAATGAGTTTACTCGACTTGGAGAATCTGATTTCAACAATGAACTTGTTGATACAGTTGGGGATTGTTCAAATGCAAATGAGATCAATTTTATTGAGAATGATCCTGTGAACGAGTACACTCATCTTGGGGAACATAATCCCAGTGAGGACTTCCTTGGTGATATAACTGGAAAAATGACTGGTGGGAACTGAAAGGGGAAGTTGTGTAAACCCATGGGATGAAGCCAAACGGTCCGATGTTTTAATTTGATTTTCTTATGTTATATGTATGTTTTTCTTTTAAGCATGACTATGTTTTTCTCGCATGTAATAAAATATGTCTACCTTTTTCATCTATCTTATCATTTTCTTGTTTACTTAAAGCTTTGAAATGGACAAAGTCAAATTCAACAAAAGGATTAATATTGAAGAAATGTGCATACTTGATAGTGGAACAACGCACACAATCCTGAAGGATGAAAGGTTTTTCTTGATGATAAAACCAACACGAACCATTGTGAATACAATATCAGGTCCTGTAGATCTGATTGAAGGAATTGGCAAGGCAAACTTTGTATTGCCAAATGGCACAAAGTTTACGATACATAATGCCTTATTTTCGCCAAAATCCAAACGAAACTTGTTGAATTTCAATGATATTTATTCTCATGGATTCGAGACTCAGTCTTTGACTGAAGGTAACACGAAGTTCATGTTACTCACTATGTATAGATCTGGAAAGAAATACATAGTTGAAAAACTACCAATGCTTCCCACTGGATTGCATTACACGCATATAAATGAGATTGAGTCAAATGCGGTAGTTATGAAATCTTCAATATTAACCATGTGGCATGGCCGATTGGGTCATCCAGGTTCAAGTATGATGCGAAGAATTATTGAAAATACGCATGGACACCCATTGAAGGGTCATAAAATCCCTCAAGGAAATATTTTTCCATGTAAAGCTTGTTCTCTTGGAAAGCTTATCATAAGGCCATCACCGGGAAAGGTTGAAACAGAATCACCTATGTTTCTTGAGCGTATTCAAGGTGATATTTGTGGACCAATTCACCCATCATGTGGACCATTTCGATACTTTATGGTATTGATAGATGCATCTAGCAAATGGTCACATGTATGTTTGTTATCAACTCGCAATGTGGCATTCGCTAAATTGCTTGCCCAAATAATAAGGTTGCGAGCTCAATTTCCTGATCATACGATCAAGAAAATTAGACTTGATAATGCCGGTGAATTCACATCCCAGACATTTGATGAATATTGTATGTCAGTTGGGATTGTGGTCGAGCATCCTGTTGCTCATGTCCACACACAAAATGGTTTGGCGGAATCATTAATCAAATGCCTCCAACTTATTGCTAGGCCATTGATAATGAGAACAATGCTCCCTACCTCAGTATGGGGTCTTGCAATATTACATGCCTCTGAATTAATTCGCATCAGACCAAGTGCATATCATAAAAGTTCTCCACTACAACTTGCATTTGGTCAAGAACCAAATATATCGCACTTAAGAATTTTTGGTTGTGCTATTTATGTGCCTATTGCACCTCCTCAAAGAACAAAGATGGGACCACAAAGAAGCCTTGGGATATATGTAGGCTTTGAAAGTCCATCTATTGTTAAATTTCTTGAACCTCAAACTGGAAATATTTGCACAGCACGTTTTGCTGATTGCCATTTTGATGAGGAAAATTTCCCACCATTAGGGGGATAAAGAAAACAGTTTGAAAAATAAATTACTTGGTCTGTACCAACATTATTGCATCTTGATCCTTACACAAAAGATTGTGAAGGTAGAGTACAAAGGATTTTGCATTTGCAAGAAATGGCAAATCAACTTCCTGATGCATTTACAGACACAAAGAGAGTGACTAAATCTCACATACCGGCTGAGAATGCTCCCGTACAAATTGAAATTCCAAAAGGGAGGCCGGAAAATAAAGTCATTCATGAAATCACAACACGTTTAAAGCGTGGAAGGCCACCCGGTTCCAAAAATAAAAATCCTCGGAAAAGAAAAGAGGAAGAAAAGCAAAGCGATCCTATGGTGGAGGAAAATATTCCTATAGAAATACAAAATGAAAAGGATCGAGAAATTTCGATTAATTATGCTAATACAGGCATACTGTGGAACCGAAAAGAGAACATTGATGATGCGTTCTCTTATAATTTGGCATGTGATATTATGAATGAAAATAATGGTGATCCCGAACCACGGTCTATTACCGAGTGTAAAAATAGACACGATTGGTTTGAGTGGAAAAAGGCAATTGAGACTGAACTAGACTCGCTCAATAAACGGAAAGTTTTTGGGCCTATAGTACTCACACCTAAGGATGTGAAACCCGTTGGATACAAATGGGTATTTG
The DNA here is from genome assembly GCA_033675395.1 of Rhodiola chrysanthemifolia. Lineage (NCBI taxonomy): Eukaryota > Viridiplantae > Streptophyta > Magnoliopsida > Saxifragales > Crassulaceae > Rhodiola > Rhodiola chrysanthemifolia. The sequence continues at coordinate 19,150,734 of CM066207.1, forward strand.
TTCGAAAGAGAAACGAAAAAAAATGAGATTGTAAGATACAAGGCTCGCCTTGTTGCACAAGGTTTTTCTCAAAGACCTGGTATCGACTTTGAAGAAACGTATTCTCCTGTGATGGATGGAATTACGTTCCGATACCTTATCAGTCTAGCAGTCCATGAAAAATTAAAAATGCACCTTATGGATGTTGTTACAGCCTATTTATACGGATCGCTTGATACTAATATTTACATGAAAATCCCTGAAGGATTCAAGATGCCTGCAGCATCAAGTTCAATGCCCAGAGAAAGATATTCGATCAAACTAGAAAGATCTTTATATGGGTTAAAGCAATCCGGACGCATGTGGTACAACCGATTAAGTGAATACCTGTTGCAAAAGGGATATGTCAATGACCCTCTTTGCCCTTGCGTCTTCATTAAGAAAACAACATTCGGGTGTGTGATTATTGCTGTCTATGTCGATGATTTGAATATCATTGGAACGAATGAAGAGATTCATGAAGTAATCTCTTACTTGAAAAGGGAATTTGAAATGAAAGACCTTGGGAGAACGGGATATTGTCTCGGATTACAGATTGAGCATATGCAAAGTGGAATACTTGTGCATCAATCAAATTACACGAGGAAGATAATCAAGAGATTCAATATGGATAAATCAAACCCATTAAGTACCCCAATGGTCGTTAGATCCCTTGATGTAGACAAAGATCCATTTCGTCCATGTGAAGAACCTGAAGAGATTCTTGGTCAAGAAGTACCATATTTCAGTGCGATTGGAGCTCTTATGTACCTTGCTAATTGTACTCGACCTGACATAGCTTTTGCTGTTAATTTATTAGCCAGGTTTAGCTCAGCTCCTACCAAAAGACACTGGAATGGAATCAAGCATGTGTTTCGTTATCTTCAAGGAACGATTGACTTAGGATTATTTTATCCTAACAATACAAAACCAGTTTTGATTGGTTATGCAGATGCAGGTTACTTGTCAGATCCACATAAAGCGAAGTCCCAGACTGGCTATGTATTTACATGTGGAGGAACTGCAATCTCTTGGCGTTCTCAGAAACAAACACTCGTTGCAACATCATCAAACCACGCTGAGATCATCGCATTACACGAAGCAAGTCGTGAATGTGTGTGGCTGAGATCCATGACACAACATATCAGAACTACAAGCGGTCTTCTACCAGCAAATGATCCAATCACACTTTATGAGGATAATGCTGCATGTGTTGCTCAAATGAAGGAAGGCTTTATCAAAAGTGATAGAACAAAGCATATCCATCCCAAATATTTTTCGTTCACCCAAGAGCTGGAAAAAGACAAAGTTATCAGCATACAATATGTTCGTTCTGATGAAAACTCAGCAGATCTTTTTACAAAGGCTCTCCCTACCTCAACATTCCGAAAACATGTCAACGACATAGGGATGCGAAAGCTGCAAAATTTATAAGCACATCACGCATGCCAATATGAGGGGGAGCTTCGCGTCGCTGCACTCTTTTTCCCTTAAGTTGGTTTTTATCCCAATGAGTTTTTCCAATTAAGGTTTTTAACGAGGCAGCCAAAAACGCTTAATGTGTATCCCAGGGGGAGTGTTGTGAATGGTCTACACATAAGTACACATAAGAAGAAAAAGATGGCAAGTGGGACCCACATGTGGGGCCCACCAAAGAAAATGAGAAATGATTTGAGTGAAATGAGGATATGTGTCGAGTGAATTGTGCTATAAAAGGAGACGTTCGGGTGAAGGATTATGTACACCTTCACCTCCTCCTTCTCTCTAAATCCTCAATAATATTGCAGTGCATTTGAGTTCTAACTAGTCCCAAAGTTCTCTAAATTTTCCAAGGTAATTATAACAATTATAATTAATATGGGCCTTAGATTGATTTGATCAGACGATTTATAATGGTTCTCAGTTTGTAACTTAAGTAGTGGTTCTCATTTGATTCGTTCCCTATGGAGAAGCGATCGAATGAGGCACCAAAATTAGAATGAGGCACGTGGGGCACGATCTGAGCCACACATCTAACCCCCCGTGCATTGTGGGCGCGCCACGTGTCCAAATAGTAAAACCCACTACTTCGTAGTGTGAATGCAAATGGCGACTCAACTCACGTGGCTTCGCCACGTGTCACAATGAGTGGCCCAGATCGTGCCTCACGTGCCTCATTCTACCAACTCTGCCTCAACCGAGTGCTCCCCGTTCCCTATATATATATATAGGGGGCGTTCAAATGTTATAGGTTGTTAGAGTGTTATGTGTTATAAGATTGTGCACCTTTAGATCATTTGATCTAAATGTCCAGATTTCATCTTGCACTTTTGTCTTTTACCTAAAAGACAAAAGTGCAAGATGACAAACAACTTGGTCACTTTTTGACTTTTGACTTTCATTTTGCACCTTTAGATCATTTGATTTAAAGGATGAGATTGATATAACACATAACACTCTAAAATGGGTATAACATTAGAACACTCATCTATATATATATATTTAGAGGCGCGCTCAAATGTGAACTCTTCTTAGGCTAAGAACTGTGAACCAATCTGGACCATTGGATCATATTGATCTAATGGTTGAGATTTAAAGGTAAGGAGATTTTACTGTTTGCTTTTTACTGTTGGTAGTGAGATTTTACTGTTTGCTTTTTTGCTTTTGTTGGATTTTTGGTAGTGGGACACGTGGCGCACCCACAAAACACGGGGGGTTTGGATGTGTGGCTGAGATGAGTTCACACGTTCATAGCCTAAGAAGTGGTCACATTTGAATCGCTCGTCTATATATATATATATAACTATGTATACTCTTTGAAGCAAGAAAATACAAATGAGTCTTCTTCCTGTTTAATGTTTCTTTCTTCAATAAATAAAACAAGTTTACTTATTTGATCATGCATCATAATGCTTCTACATGACTTATTATCATGAACCCATGTTTAAACATGGCAATGGATTGATCATTGAAGTTGAAACCCAATTATGCATTAGAGCAATATACTGCATGTGGAAGCAAAAGGTCACCAGCCTTTTTCCAAGCCTAAATCCAAAACAGTCTGAGTTTCGTGAGTGGAAGCAAGACCCACCATTTCCTCTGATCCCTTACCTCACTTGCTTTGTTTGAGCAAGTCCTGACAGACAAACATACCTTTAGTTTCTGGGGTTAGGGTATGGGAAAGGACCCACCAAAACATTCTCTTGGGAAGTCTAGAGACTCTAGATCAGCTGTGGAGCATAATAATCTAGCCATATTTAATCATAGTTTCTTCACTCTTATCCACTTTGAGTTGAAAGAGTGATAGATTGTGTGATGCACAGGGGAGCGCTCCGTTGAGGCAATGTTGGTAGAATGAGGCAGTGAGGTACAATATGAGCCACTCATTGTGGTGATGTGACAGAGAATAGTTTTTTACTGTTTGCTTTTGGTAGTGGGACACGTGACGCGCCCACAAAGCACGAGGGGTTAGATGTGTGGCTCAGATCGTGCCTCCCTGCCTCATTCTAATTTACTTGCTTCTTTTGAGCGCTTCTCGTGATGCACAATATTAATTACATGCTATTCAAAATCATTGTGGAGCCTTCCATTGTAAAAATTTTAAACTTTCAGAATCTGAAAATCTAAATTTAATCATTTAATCAAGATACATCTTCCAATCTGCATTTCACACGCAACGCACGTATTCCACTAAGAAAAAAAACTATATGGATTTGACTTTTTATCAAGCGCATGTTACTGATGCACTTTTATAGGTGTATATTGAGTTCTGAAGAATTTCTCAAAATATAGATATAATTCTCATTTAAGCAGAAAAAGTCGTGCAATGGAAATAGAAATTGCTATCTTCTCCTACAACTGCAGGCAAAGAGATTGTTATTTAATCATGCGTTCAAGTTGTGCTTTGGAAATTTGAGACGTTTTAATGATGCAACAATAATGAAGTGAATTTGGAGATTATTAATCAAGCCAAAACTATAGCTATTGAGCATGATCTTTAAAATCAAAATATTATAGAGTCAAATGTTTTTTTTGCAGCTGGGGCGATTTGGAAAAAGACTACTTGATTGTCCAGAGGCGAGAGTAAATCCAATCCAGAATATGGCGTTGTGGATAGGGCTACATAATTATCCAAGCATATGACAAAATCATGTTTTTGGCTCTTGGTAGCTATAGAACAAAATCATGTGTCTCACATCTGGAAAAAATTATTAACAATTTTGCATGAAAGTTAGTAACAATGATGGGAGATTATTAGTCATCCACTTTCTTATACAACTTATTTATTTGATGAGACAAATTAGCTTGATAAATGTTGTTTATTGATGACATAAAAACACAAATTGAAAGAAGATTCATACAATGTATATGCTGAATCATGCCTCTATTGAGGTTCATAATCAACATTCTTTATTTAAAATCAAATTATCTCATAATTTGTTAATCTGATCACTTGACCAGCAGTGAGCTGGCAAGCAAATCAGTTGTTTATCCACCAGGACCTCGACTGAAGATACTTGACTACACTTCTATCCACCTGAAAAGCTTTAGTAAGAACATCAGGAGAGATGGGCGGGTTCGAGTTGAAGACGGCATTGGCTATGGTTATCACACCGGGGTTCTGGCTACTCAAAGCCGCGATAGCAACCGCCTTTGTCCTCCCGATGTTCTGCTGGAAATGAATGAGACCTACCGGGAAGACGAACACATCTCCCTTGTACAGAACTTTTGTGATGAGGGTGTTGTTAGGGTTTGATGTCACAAACCCTACGCTTAGGGTTCCTTCCAAGACTACCAAGATTTCGGTGGCCCGAGGATGAGTGTGGGGAGGGTTTAGACCTCCGTTGGGAGCATAGTCGATGCGGACCATCGAAATGCCCAATGTATTTAGGCCGGGAATTTGAACAACGTTGGCCGGGGTGACAGTTGATCCGACAGGGTTTGATGTGTCTCTCACTTTGTCCAGACCTGAGAGGAAAAAGTCCTCCGGCTTAACTTTGGTCGGATCCTTGCAAAACTTTCCATTGACAAACACTGCATATCATCAAAACATTATCTGATGTCATCTTACATGTTTTAGAGAGAGACTACTATAATAGAGGAGCGCTCAAATCTGCAAGCATCATCAAGTTATTACGGTATTGATATGTGTTCTACTAGCATATTCAAACTTGCATTTATTAAAAATTTAAAACATCAAAGTTTGACTTTACTAGTGAGACACGTGCCATTTACGCATTCAAAGATATCCTAGAAATTATGCAGGAAAACCAGCGAAATATTATACTAAGCTTACCTCCTGCCGGGTCGTCGGTGGCCACACAGAAGTCCTGGAGAGAGCCGGGATCATTAGCATTAGCCACCATGGCAGCCAAGGCTGCTAAAGCAACAATACTTGCAAGAAGAGGGAGCAACTTCATCATTACAAACACTTCAATTTTCACAGAGCTCAACTATTTCAGTTAGCTTTTGTCTCACAGCTTGATTTAGACTTAGAGGTGGTGAGATTTAAAGCATTAGCATATCATGTATTTATAGCTGCGCTTAGGTTTGAAAATTATAAAATTAATAAATTAAAACATCATAAGACTACATCTCAACATGCTTGCAAAACCAGGTCTCTGATTGAGTTAACTTGTGCTAGTTGAAATGTTTCAATGAAAAGTTCAGATGAATGGTTCTCCACAACTACTTAATTTAATAACATAATTCTCAATGAGATTAACTACTCTTTCTCAGGTTAGTTATTTTGGTTAAATATGTCTTAGGTTTCAGCTGAATTAGTATGATAAATGAAGTGAACCTTCTCAAAGCATATGCCATGATCTCATGACTTATTAATCATATCCACTTTTGATGAAATCACTCCTCTTTCCAGCATCAATGGTAAATTCCTGCCGAGTTTCATTACAACTTTAATTTATTTAGATAAGTTCAAAAGGCCACTAATACAGAAAAGACGTTATGCGTTATATGCATCATTTCTCTCCGCGTTGCACCGAGTCCGAATCCCACTAACTGCATATTTGAGCGTTGTATTCATTTGATTATGCAACAGTTGATACAAAACCTGACGCATAATTTAAGACATTGTGCAACGTTCTAAAACTGATTTTAAAAAAAAAGCTCACGTTATAATTGTGTAGAAAATTATGTATTAAGTACTTTATCTTTTAAAAAAAATGACGATCAACTAATTACAAAATCTGATGTTCCCTCAAATTTAATTTCAATCCTTTAAAATTTTCAAGACAAAAATGTCAATAATTCAAGACAAGTTGCCTAAAACATTATTAAACAATATATTACCCTAATAAACAATTACCTCCTTAGAACTTGAGCTAAGTACTTAATCTTATATTTTGGTGCGAGGTTAGCACAATGAAACTTTTCAGTGTCATGAAACACAATTAAAACGAAACATGACTAGTAATCTTTACAAACAAGCTTGATCCGAATCAGAGGAAGGTTAACAACAAATCAAATGCTGGCATCTGCTGCATTGCCAACACCCTCTGATTGAGTTGGTTAACTTGAGCTAGTTGAAATGTTTCTCTGAAAAGTTCAGATGAATGGTTCTTCATCAACTACTGAATTTAACATAATCGTCAATGAGTTTACTCTTTCTATGGTTAGTTAATTTGGTTAAGTATATCTTAGTTTTCAGCTGAATTAGTCTGATATAATGAAGTGGACCTTCTCAACTAAAGCATGCCATGATCTCATGACTTATTAATCATATCCACTTTTGATGAAATCACTCATTTTTCCGGAGAGTTCAAATAAAGAACTCTTTTTTTTTTTGGAGAACTTTGAGAATTCTTTCATTATACATTTTTATCTTCGTTATGCACTTTTTAAAAAAGACATCAATTTTTGCCTAAATGCACTTCCCGAAAGTTGAAAATACATATAGGCAAAATGCAACCAGTGTGACTTGCTGATGCACTTTTATATATAGGTGTATATTGAGTTCTGAAGAATTTCTCGAAATATAGAAATAATTCTCATTTAAGCAGAAAAAGTCCTGCAATGGAAATAGAAATTGCAATCTTCTCCTACAACAGCTGCAGGCAAAGAGATTGTTATTTAATCATGCCTTCAAGTTGTGCTTTGGAAATTCGAGACGTTTAATGATGCAACAATAATGAAGTAAAATTTGGAGATTATTGATCAAGCCAAAACTATATCAATTGAGCATGATCTTTAAAATCAAAATATTTTAGAGTCAAATGTTTTTTTTCCAGCGGGGGCGATTTGGAAAAAGACTACTTGATTGTCCAGAAGAGGTCAAAGTAAATCAATCCAGAATATGGCGTTGCGAAAAGAGCTACATATAATTATCCACGCATATGACAAAATCATGTTTTTGGCTCTTGGTAGCTATAGAACAAAATCATGTCTCTCACATCTGGAAAAAGTTATTAACAATTTTGCATGAAAAGTTAGTAACAATGATTTGGAGATTATTAATCAAGCCAAAACTATAGCTGTTGAGCATGATCTTTAAAATCAAAATATTATAGAGTCAAATTTTTTTTTTTTGCACGGGGGCGATCTGGAAAAAGACTACTTGATTGTTCAGAAGAGGCCAGAGTAAATAAATACAGAATATGGTATTGCAGAAGAGCTACATAATTATCCACGCATATGACAAAAACATGTTTTTGGCTCTTGGTAGCTATAGAACAAAATCATGTCAGCTCTCACATCTGGAAAAAGTTATTAACAATTTTGCATGAATGATGGGAGATTATTAGTCATCCACTTCTTATACAACTTATTTATTTGATGAGACAAATTAGCTTGATATATGTTGTTTATTGATGACATACAAACACAAATTAAAAGAAGATTCAAACAATGTATATGCTGAATCATGCCTCTAGTGAGGTTCATAATCAACATTTTTTATTTAAAACCTAAACTTTCGTAAATCAATCATCTCGTAACTTGTGTTATCACTTGACCTGCAGAGAACTGGCAAGAAAATCAGTTGTTGATCCACCAGGACCTGGACTGAAGATACTTGACTACACTTTTATCCACCTGAAAAGCTTTAGTAAGAACATAAGGAGAGATGGGCGGGTTCGAGTTGAAGACGGCATTGGCTATGGTTATCACACCGGGGTTCTGGCTACTCAAAGCCGCGATAGCAACCGCCTTTGTCTTTCCGATGTTCTGCTGGAAATGAATGAGACCTACCGGGAAGACGAACACATCTCCCTTGTACAGAACTTTTGTGATGAGGGTGTTGTTAGGGTTTGATGTGACAAACCCTACGCTTAGGGTTCCTTCCAAGACTACCAAGATTTCGGTGGCCCGAGGATGAGTGTGGGGAGGGTTTAGACCTCCGTTGGGAGCGAAGTCGATGCGGGCCATCGAAATGCCCAATGTGTTTAGGCCGGGAATTTGAACAACGTTGGCCGGGGTGACAGTTGATCCGACAGGGTTTGATGTGTCTCTCACTTTGTCAAGACCTGAGAGGAAAAAGTCCTCCGGCTTAACTTTGGTCGGATCCTTGCAAAACTTTCCATTGACAAACACTGCATATCATCAAAACATTATCTGATGTCATCATACAGGTTTTAGAGAGAGACTACTATAATAGAGGAGCGTTCAAATCTGCAGGCATCATCAAGTTATTACGGTATTGATATATGTGTTCTATTAGCATATTCAAACTTGCATTTATTAAAAATTTAGAACATCAAAGTTTGACTTTACTAGTGAGACATGTGCCATTTACGCATTCAAAGATATCCTAGAAATTATGCAGGAAAACCAGGGAAATATTATACTAAGCTTACCTCCGGCCGGGCCGTCGGTGGCCACACAGAAGTCCTGGAGAGAGCCGGGATCATCAGCATTAGCCACCATGGCAGCCAAGGCTGCTAAAGCAACAATACTTGCAAGAAAAGGGAGCAACTTCATCATTACAAACACTTCAATTTTCACAGAGCTCAACTGTTTCAGTTAGCTTTTGTCTTCACAGCTTGATTTAGACTTAGAGGTGGTGAGATTTAAAGCATTAGCATATCATGTATTTATAGCTGCGCTTAGGTTTGAAAATTAAATTAAAAAAAATAACATCATAAGACTACATCAACAATATGCATGCAAAACCAGGTCTCTACTGAATGAGTTAACTTGTGCTAGTTGAAATGTTTCAATGAAAAGTTCAGATGAATGGTTCTCCAACAACTACTTAATTTAATAACATAATCCTCAATAAGATTAACTAATCTTTCTCAGGTTAGTAATTTTGGTTAAACATGTCTTAGTTTTCAGCTGAATTAGTCTGATAAGTGGACCTTCACAACTAAAGCATATGCCATGATCTCATGACTTATTAATTATATCCACTTTTGATGAATCACTTCTCTTTCCAGCATCAAATGGTAAATTCCTGCCGAGTTTCATTACAACTTTAATTTATTTAGATAAGTTCAAAAGTCCACAAATACAAGCGCACGTATTCCACTAAGAAAAAAAACTAGATGGATTTGACTTTTTATCAAGCGCATGTTTTTAATATGCATGCAATGTGACTTGTTGATGCACTTTTATAGGTATATATTGAGTTCCGAAGAATTTCTCGAATTATAGAAATAATTCTAATTTAAGCCGAAAAAGTTCTACAATGGAAATAGAAATTGCTATCTTCTCCTACAACATCTGCAGGCAAAGAGATTGTTATTTAATCATGCCTTCAAGTTGTGCTTTGGAAATTTAAGACGTTTAATGATGCAACAATATTGAAGTAAAATTTGGAGATTATTAATCAAGCAAAAACTATATCTATTGAGCATGATCTTTAAAATCAAAATATTATAGAGTCAAATGTTTTTTTTTGCAGCGGGGGCGATCTGGAAAAAGACTACTTGATTGTCCAGAAGAGGCCAGAGTAAATCAATCCAGAATATGGTGTTGCGGAAAGAGCTACATAATTATCCACGCATATGACAAAATCATGTTTTTGGCTCTTGGTAGCTGTAGAACAAAATCATGTCTCTCACATCCGGAAAAAGCTATTAACAATTTTGCATGAAAGTTAGTAACAATGATGGGAGATTATTAGTCATCCACTTCTTATACACCTTATTGATGAGACAAATTAGCTTGATATATGTTGTTTATTGATGACATACAAACACAAATTAAAAGAAGATTCAAACAATGTATATGCTGAATCATGCCTCTAGTCAGGTTCATAATCTACATTTTTTATTTAAAACCTAAACTTTCGTAAATCAATCATCTCATAATTTGTGTCATCACTTGACCTGCAGAGAACTGGCAAGCAAATCAGTTGTTCATCCACCAGGACCTGGACTGAAGATACTCTACTACACTTTTATCCACCTGAAAAGCTTTAGTAAGAAAATCAGGAGAGATGGGCGGATTCGAGTTGAAGACGACATTGGCTATGGTTATCACACCGGGGTTCTGGCTACTGGAAGTTGAAACCCTTAAAGACTGCTGGAAGGCGGTGGTAGTTTGGAGGAGTTTGGGAATTCTAGGGGATATAATAACAGTAAATTGTGTGCTTCCGGCGGATTGGTTGTGGATGTGTGCTCAGTGTTTGAATCTTACTGAGTTTAGGTTTGTTATGTGTGGGTGTTGGTGCTTGTGTTCTAGTAGAAATCATAGCAGCCATGGTGGGAATGGGGAGGGTTGTGATGCTATTATCACTACACCAGAATACAGCTTAGGACATAGTTTTTTACCGTCGCATAAAGTGCTATATTTGTCGCATAAAGGGGTATATCGTATATAGGACATTCCGTGCGTCGCATAAAATTTGTGAGGTAAGCCTAGTAGCGTAAAGTTTGGGCGACGCAGAAATTAGGCAAGTGGCATAAAGTTTACCGCTTATGCGACATGTGTTTCATTTAGTCCCATTCACAATAGACATGGGTTCTACAATTTAAGGACTTATGCCACATTTTTACAGTTAACATATTTGCCAATTATCGTCGCATTAGATACCATACAGGACGTTATACGTTTATGTGACATTCCCCAGTAATCGCATATAACGTTATACGCTTCTAACCTGAAGGCGTTGGTGTCGCAAAAAGGGACATATGCTTATCACTCAATTAACTTATTGTCGTATAAATTATGTTACGATAACATTCTGAAACAGGTAAATGTCGCATAAAACGTGATACGTGACAAAATAGTAAAGAACAACATGTCGCATTTGTAGTCCACTAATACAGAAAAGACGTTATGCGTTATATGCATCATTTCTCTCCGCGTTGCACCGAATCCGAATCCCACTAGCTGCATATTTGAGTGTTGATTTGATTATGCAACAGTTGATACAAAATCGACGCATAATGTAAGACATTGTGCACCAAATCTCAAAAGCTTCACTCAAGTCCGGATATCTCAGTTGGTCAGTATTCGCCATCCAGTCAGCTAAAATATCAGCTTGGTTATTTGAAGGCAGTGCTAATAAAAATGAGGTGATTGATCATTGAAGTTGAAACCCAATTATGCATTAGAGCAATACTGCATGTGGAAGCAAAAGGTCACCAATCCTTTTTCCAAGCCTAATCCAAAACAGTATGAGTTTCATGAGTGGAAGCAAGACCCACCATTTCCTCTGATCCCTTACCTCACTTGCTTTGTTTGAGCAAGTCCTGACAGACAAACATACCTTTAGTTTCTGGGGTTAGAGTATGGGAAAGGACCCACCAAAACATTCCCTTGGGAAGTCAGCTCAGCAGCTGTGGAGCATAATAATCTAGCCAGATTTAATCATAGTTTTTCTTCACTCTAACCCACTTTGAGTTGAAAGAGAGATAGATTGTGTGATGCCCAATATTAATTACAGTTCAAAATCATTGTGGATCCTTCCATTGTAAAAATTTTAAACTTTCAGAATCTGAAAATCTAAATTTAATCATTGAATCAAGATACATCTTCCAATCTGCATTTGACACGCACGTATTCCACTGAGAAAAAAAACTAGATGGATTTGACTTTTTATCAAGCGTATGTTTTTTTATGGGAAAGTGCATGTTTTTATTAATAAGCAAGCAGTGTGACTTGCTGATGCACTTTTATAGGTGTATATTGAGTTCAGAAAAATTTCTCGAAATATAGAAATAATTCTCATTTAAGCAGAAAAAGTCCAGCAATGGAAATAGAAATTGTTATCTTTTCCTACAGCTGCACGCAAAGAGATTGTTATTTAATCATGCCTTCAAGTTGTGCTTTGGAAATTTGAGACGTTTAATGATGCAACAATAATGAAGTAAAATTTGGAGATTATTAATCAAGCCAAAACTATAGCTATTGAGCATGATCTTTAAAATCAAAATATTATAGAATCAAATGTTTTTTTTTGCAGCGGGGGCGATCTGGAAAAAGACTACTTGATTGTTCAGAAGAGGCCAGAGTAAATAAATACAGAATATGGTATTGCGGAAGAGCTACATAATTATCCACGCATATGACAAAAACATGTTTTTGGCTCTTGGTAGCTATAGAACAAAATCATGTCAGCTCTCACATCTGGAAAAAGTTATTAACAATTTTGCATGAATGATGGGAGATTATTAGTCATCCACTTCTTATACAACTTATTTATTTTATGAGACAAATTAGCTTGATATATGTTGTTTATTGATGACATACAAACACAAATTAAAAAAAGATTCAAACAATAATGTATATGCTGAATCATGCCTCTAGTGAGGTTCATAATCAACATTTTTTATTTAAACCCTAAACTTTCGTAAATCAATCATCTCATAATTTGTGTTATCACTTGACCTGCAGAGAACTGGCAAGCAAATCAGTTGTTGATCCACCAGGACCTGGACTGAAGATACTTGACTACACTTTTATCCACCTGAAAAGCTTTAGTAAGAACATCAGGAGAGATGGGCGGGTTCGAGTTGAAGACGGCATTGGCTATGGTTATCACACCGGGGTTCTGGCTACTCAAAGCCGCGATAGCAACAGCCTTTGTCTTCCCGATGTTCTGCTGGAAATGAATAAGACCTACCGGGAAGACGAACACATCTCCCTTGTACAGAACTTTTGTGATGAGGGTGTTGTTAGGGTTTGATGTGACAAACCCTACGCTTAGGGTTCCTTCCAAGACTACCAAGATTTCGGTGGCCCGAGGATGAGTGTGGGGAGGGTTTAGACCTCCGTTGGGAGCGAAGTCGATGCGGGCCATCGAAATGCCCAATGTGTTTAGGCCAGGAATTTGAACAACGTTGGCGGGGGTGACAGTTGATCCGACAGGGTTTGATGTGTCTCTCACTTTGTCAAGACCTGAGAGGAAAAAGTCCTCCGGTTTGACTTTGGTCGAATCCTTGCAAAACTTTCCATTGACAAACACTGCATATCATCAAAACATCTCATGTCATCATACATGCATGTAAACAGTTTTAGAGAGATTGTAATAGCATCATCATGATAAAAGTCTTGACACTTATTCCATTTTGCATATTCAAATTTTCATTTTTCAATGAACAATTAAAGCCATTGAATTTGACTTTTCTAGTGAGATACGTGTCAGTTGCACATTCGAAAATACATCCTGATCTAATGATCAGGTTTATGTTCTCAGATCTTCGAATTATGATATGCAGGAAAACCAAGCAAATATTATACTAATAAGCTCACCTCCGGCCGGGCCGTCGGTGGCGACACAGAAGTCTTGGAGAGAGCCGGGATCATTAGCATTAGCCACCATGGCAGCCAAGGCTGCTAAAGCAACAATACTTGAAAGGAGAGGGAGGAACTTCATCATTCACACTTAAATTTTGACAGAGCTCAACTTATTCACAGCTAGCTTTTATCTCACTGCTTGATGAGATTTAATGCATTAGCATATCATGTATTTATAGCTGCGCTTAGTTTTGATATTGATATATAACAAAAATAAAACATCATAAGACGACTACATCAACATGCAAAACCAGGTCTCTGATTGAGTTGATTAACTTGTGCTAGTTGGAATGTTTCTCTAAAAAGTTCATATGAATGGTTCTTCAGCAACTACTTAATTTAACATAATCGTCAATGAGTTTATTCTATGGTTAGTTGTTTTGGTTAAGTATGTCTTAGTTTTCAGCTGAATTAGTCTGATAATGAAGTGGACCTTCTCAACTAAAAGCATATGCCATGATCTCATGACTTATTAATCATATCCACTTTTGATGAAATCACTCATTTTTCCGGAGAGTTTCAAATGAGAACTCCTTTTTTTTTCTTTTCTGGAGAACTTTGAGAATTGTTTCATTATACATTTTTGTCTTCGTTATGCATTTTTTTAAAAATGCATCAATTTTTGACTAAGTGCACTTTCCGCAAGTTAAAAATACATATAGGCAAAATGCATGCTCGAAACTGCTTAACGATGGAAAAAAGTGAGTGTGATGTGTCACCTCCATACTCAAAGATGCAACTTGATCCAATCGTGGGATTTATGTTCTAAGGTTCTCAAATTTTTAGGAGTTTTCAACCGAGCACTCCCCAATCTAAAATAACCCTTTCAAAAAATATTTTGAAAAGTTAAACACGATTTTGCAGCCAAATAGAAAATAAAATATCTACCACATTGATACTTCGTTAAATTAAATTTTTTATTTTATTTTATGAAAAAGCTCACTTTAAAAATGTGTAGAAAATTCTGTATTATGTTCTTTGGAAAAAAATCAGGTGAGAAGTATGTAATTTTGTGAGAAATAAGAATTTATCTAGTCCATTGATTTTAAAGATTTAAAGGTTGTGATTAAACAGAATATTTAGAATATATTTATAAGATAATTATGGTTAAAGGGTATTTTCGGAACAAAATATTAGCAGCAATTCTGGGTATTTTCCGGAACAAAATATTAGCAGTATTTCCTCGTAATCTAGGCTTAGAGCGGTACGAATCCTCCAAACCTCCCTCCCGTCGGCGTCGAAACTTGCGAATTCACTGTCAATCAAACAACAACACCTCGAGTCTCAAGTCGCGTGATCAGAAGCTGTGGATCGTACACCGATACTACTACACCGGAGTTTTGTTCGATGTGGAGGACAACGAATCGCGACTACGATTGTGTAATGGACTCCGATTCTGATTTCGGTTCCGAATTTGGGGTTGGTTGATCGCTGAACTGCGATGAAGCGGAAACGAAGATTTGGGAGTTTCGGAAAACCCAAAAAATTGGGAATTGGAAGAACGAAGAAATCGATTTGGGAAATTAGGGCTTTCCTCTGTTTATTTGTTTTTATTGTTCAACTGGGACTTAAAGTTTCTAACAACGTAAAGTTTTTAGTGAAGTGATTATGATGATGATGATGATTTTTCTTAGATTATAATCTGACTCTTCCTATTTTTTTCGTTAAGAATCAGTGGTTCTGTGAAGCTGCCCCACATTCCCCGCCCCAAAATGAAGATTTGCATGCTTGGTGATGCTCAGCACGTGGAAGAGGTGAAATCTACGTTTTTTAATAAAAGCAGCCATGCTGAAGAATACACCCTAGCAAATTAAATATTTGATTTCCAAATGATGCCATTGGTGGTGAACTGCTGTAGAAAATTGGTCTTTTATATCCTGTTTAGAGTAACCATGTGTAGCCTTGGTGCTGTAACTCGCATGATTAGATCATATTTTCCAGGTAGAGAAAATTGGTCTTGAGTACATGGATGTTGAAAGTTTGAAGAAACTCAATAAGAACAAAAAGTTAGTGAAGAACTTAGCAAAGTTTGTATGTTTGCAGATTGTCAAGTTTGATCAAGTTATGGTTGTATTCGTGTTGGTCAATACTCATGACTTAGTATGTTTACGTACTGTGTTTAATTTCTTAGTGAGCGCCCCCATTGATGCTGTTCCGTGGGATTTAAACTTTGTCCACTTTTGGGGTGCAAGTGATACCTCCAATTATGGAAAACATCACCGCCTCTTTCCTAAAGCCATTTATCAACTGGTTTGTCTCACTCTTTTTTTTTTTTCTGTATTGAGATTTCGTGTTAAGGTTGCTGCTATGAGAAGTTGCTGTATTATGTATGATTGATTTTCATGTACTGTAAGCGCTCATTATTTATAGTGTTTTTTAAGGATTTGGTTCTTTGCCACGTGAAGCTGTCTGTACTGAGAATTTAACTCCATGGTTGAAGCTCCTTCATTGTCGAGATAAAGCTGGACTTGCCACGTTAATGGACAGACCGTCTATTTATAGTGGATTTTATCACTCTCAGAGACTGATCTTACCTCAACGGAATTCAATTCAGCTGGTTTTGAGGAAGGCATCGTGCTTCAACAGACTCTTACGGTTATTTTGAAGCCTGATGCACATATATCTGGTGCGGCGTATGCATATGAAAGATCAATGCAGCCTAGTTGGTCTTTGAGCTTAGTGTTTGGTAGGGAAGTACATGGGAAATGTGTAGTTGCTGATTCCAGTAGTGTTTACCTGCAACTGGATGGGGATTTACAAACTGAACTGAACAAACTTCGAGATGGAGGCAGAAACTCAGTTGGTGAGACATCTGAATTTGATGTGTATGAAAGCATTTATGGGTTTAGATTGTCTCCTGATCCCGACAATGTAATTCATGAAGAAAGTAATACACAGATCAAGAAAAATTCTGTCATGTTCAAGTATTTAATGGACAAGTACAGTGATTTTGAGCCATTTGATTTGGAGCTCACATGGACACTTCCGGTATTTTGGTCTTGTCCTCAAGCACCTTTACATTCCAGTAGGTTTTTGATGGGAAGTGGGAATGAAAGGGGTGCAATTGCTTCGTATAATACGTAGTCAACACCTCATAATCCGTAACATCTTTAACATAGCGCTGATTTTTGCAGGTGATACCAATGAACAAATTTCGCCCTCTCAGATGAAAGTTGCTTGTGTGTTTTTGTTAATTTTGCTGGACTTGATAACACATACAACATCTGATTGTATCATTCTTACATTACGTTACATTCTTCTTATAAAAAACTAGTCATTGTTCTTTATGTTTTTGTATCACCTGATTTTGGAAAAACATGATTCCTTTACTACGGATTATGCGTACACTGCTACGGATTATGCGTACATTGCTACGGATTATGCGTACATTGCTACAGATTATGCATACACTGCTACGGATTATGCGTACATTGCTACTGATTATGCGTACATTTACGCATAATCCGTACATTACTAGGGATTATTCGCACATTGCTACGGATTATGCGTACATTGCTACGGATTATGCGCACATTACTACGGATTATGCGCACAACTGCTGATGATAGTTTTGACAGGGCAGTTCAAGCATTTGCTTGAGAACCTATTTAAATTAACCAGTCTTTCTACTGGCATTTCCCTTTGTGCTCCACTGTCTATCAAACAAAAGGCTGACTATTCCACAGATGATTTAAATATTAATGATCAACATATAACGCCCGGAGTATTACAATTCAGGCTTTCACTTGGTATATTTCAATAAAGCAAGGTAAAATAAACTGTCATCTACAAACTCAACCACCTCAAACGAGTGGTTCGCTTCGGCTTGTTGTAAAGTCGTCTTATCAGGCAGATCAGACACAACATCAGGACTATCGCCTGTCCTACGATCGTCACATACTACGTTCGGCATCACTTACTCGGTCGCGTGTTTCCTATGACTAAACCAACGAGGCCTTAGCAGCTTTCTGCCCTAGCGCCTTCCTCGGCTTAAGCGGGACTTATCAAGCCTTACCCCGGGACCATCATAGACATATACACGAATACCTTTAAGAATAATATTAAACGCCAGTAAGACCATAAAAGACTCGATTTATTAAACTCTGCAAGTTTAACTGTCCTAGTTATCATACGGGTTTTAGCTAGAACGGGATCCATAAACAATTAATCAGTATTCCATCCATATTTATCCCGAATCAGTAAGGACAAGAGATCAGAGGTTTTTCTGGGCAGTTCTGACAGATCAAACTTGTAAGGGACCAAGTCCGACATGAGGAGATCTGAGAAACGCTGGGTGTTGTACCCCAGATCTACCCACACTGTATGAAAGCTGCCGCATAATCAGATCTAGCAACTACAGCACTTAAGCCATTCAGATCTTCCCATGGAAGATATGGTCACCTGATGGACCATAATTATACGAATCAAAAACACAGTAAAACCCACCAAATTAGACTGTTGGTCTATTTAACTTTTGCTTGTTAGTTTCGATATATTTCTACAGGGTATTTCAGAGCTTAGAGAGAATACATGCTAAAGAGGAGCTTTTAAAGCATAAAAGATGTTACGAGTCATTCCAAGGTCAAGATCTTATACCGACTGAAGAAATATCAAGGATCCTGACGTTGAATCACTCATAACAAATTAAGCAGAAGAGGAATCAAAGTCAGACGGAGCGAAATTGGACTGATAGTTTTTTGAAAAGACTGCACAAAACTGTCAAAATACACTCATGGACCAAGGTGACCGGCCACCTTGCTTGGAGGTGGCCAAGGGAGGAGCTCCTCCCCTCATGGTGACCGGCCACCGGCGGCTCCTCCCCTCATGGTGATCGGCGGCTTTTGCTCCTCCATGGAAAGCTTGTCATGTGGTGGCTCCTCCACCACATCTTCACCTCCTCCACCTCCTCCCTTGGATCAAAAACACATGGAAGCCATCTCCACCCTCCATTTCTCCTCCCTTTGGCTATAAATACAAGCCATTCTCCTCTCATTTGTATCATCCAAAAATCAACATTTCACTTATCTCTCTAAGTTTTGTAAGTTTGGCTTTGGAAATAAAAGATTGCTCCCTTGGCGCTTCAACGGTTGTAAGTATTTTAATATTTATTTACCATCTTTAATTTCCAATTCCTTAGTTATAATGTTTAGCGCGATAAATAGTAGCTAAACTAGTCGTTCGGTAGAAGGGGTGGACTTGTATTATAAAATGTTTTAGACTATTAATTTAGTGTCTCGTCTTTGTATTCAAAACTTGTTCTATGTGCCATATATTAGATCAGAACTTCCAAGGTTGAGTGGATGCTTGAAATGGCAAAGCTCTTCTGTGGAAGTTCGCAAACATACTCGGGTAAGTGGATGCTTGAAATGGCAAAGCTTATCTGAGGAGTTTGATCTCTCTCAAACACCATTTTGGGTAAATCGGAAAAGACAACCCAAAATGGATGCACATAGGCTAGTATACCTTGAAATGGGGTGCTAGTCTAAGTAGAACAAGGGCTTTACGTTTTTTTGCAAAAGATTAGACAGTGTTGCAAGTCGAGTGCTTGAAATGGCCTTGATTCACTTTCGAACACTTTTGCAAAAGACTAGACAGTGTGGCAAATCGAGCGCCGGAAAAGGCCTTGATACACGTTTGAATACTTAGAAGATTCACTAAGGGTCAATGATAAACAGGATATAATACAAGGCCCCTGAAACCGAACGCTTTCTTTTAATTGTAATAATTATCAGTTACTTTCCAGTACTAAAACCAACCAACCAACCAATCAATCACTTAGCTGGTAGCTTTAAAACCAACCAACCAATCCCAAAATTGTCCAACTTAAAGAACAATTATCCCCCTAATTCCCATGGGTTCGACCCCTACTTACCACTTACTACCCAGTAGTGTAGTCGCGAGTAGCGGAAAATATAAATTTATTTTGCACAGAGAACATTGCACCTTAACGACAGTGCAGTGGGCTCCGTCAAAATTGGCGCCGTTGCCGGGGAATTAGCCGTTGGATAGTTGTTCTTTTTCATTTCCCTATGACACTACCCACTACGCATGCATGGACAACGCGATATCTGCCCCTGTTCGGAGGTACGGACGGAGAAGATCCTGTACTACATTGCCAAAACTTTCACCATATTTGCCGCCACATAAAACCTGAAAACGAAATGTTAGAGGAATTTAAGTTAAAATGCTTCAAATTTTCTTTAACTGACTTCGCGACAATTTGGTATTACACATCAACCGCTATGCATGCTGAATATTATGTGGACATTCGCGCTCAATTTCTGAAAGAATTCTCCCCCCCATCCTTACGACATGACACCCGCGAGAAGATCATCTGCCTTCAACAATCCCGGGATGAGACTTTAGATGAATACTACACGTACTATGACACCATCGTCTCACGCTGCCCGCACCATGGATTCACCGAAATATTCCTTCTTCAAAAATTCCTTTGCGGAATGAGGCCAGATGAGTTCTCAAGGATCAATGACGCATTGGGAGGATCAGCCATGCACTTATCCCTGATTCAAATGTGGGACGTTATAGACGACTTGGCTGAAGCCACAAAACGAAGACCAATGCCCCGACCTAATAGAGGAATACAGAGGATAGAGGCTAGTCCAGAAAGGAATGAAGAAGACATTACAGAGGACGAGATGGACGAATCAGATGCAGGAAGCTCTGAAGAAGAGCCTACATTGGAGATCACACCTGACCCATCAGAAAAAACTACCGAGCCGTCAGAAGAGACTCCTGAACCATCAGAAGAATCAGATATGGAAAGCACCGAAAGCAAAGAGGTTGGAGTCCAGAACACCACTGACGAACTGCCCAATTCATACCCGACTATCATTACCCGGGCAGCCGAGACTATCTACGACCAGTTCCTCACTGACAATCATAACGAGGCAGAACCAAGCCTTAAGATGCAAGCTTCCCGACTTTTCCTTTCGATCAATAGACAAATCGCTGAAAACTATGTGATCCATGAAGAGGCTGAAAAGAGGATGGGAAAAGGGCCTCTGCAGAATGAATCCTCGATGGAGCAGTGTTACACCGTAGCTGGACTAGGCAGTCCCAACCACAAGAACTTTAAAAGGCTAGTAGTGAAAGGTCCCTCACCCCCTCCGGGGTATTGGAAAGAAAAGATCCCAAAACAAAGGAGTCCGGACCCAAGCACATCATCTCGCAAGAAATCGGGAAAAGGCAAGGCAAGAAGCAACACAGGAACGGTGGCAAAATACGACCTGAGCCACCCATGGGACCCAAACCAGTAATCCACAACGAGGTACTGTCGAGCCAACGACGTTAAACAAGTGCACTGGTCGGGAGGTAACCCGACACTATCTTACTTTCTGTCATTTAAATTCTGTCATTTAATTTTCTGTCTTAGTCATTCTCACATATATATTAGCTTGCATGACTTTTGAACTAAGGCACGCCTTCGTTCAAAAGTGTGGGGTGAGAACCACCGTTGTATATAAATAACATGCTTGCTGTTTTCTTTTTTAATAGTATCTTTTTGAAAATATGAACTTAAGAATGTGAAAAAGATAGATCTTAGTTCATGCATTAACCTTGTGAAAATTCAAACTGTTTAAAAGTTTAGAATGTAACTTTTCATTTGTCCTTTGTGCTGAGATAAACTAGGGATGTGGAGTTGACATAAACCGCCCTAGAGAGGCTTGGCAAGCAATCAAAGGATCGAATCAAACTATATGGTTTTCGAAGTCAGTGGAGGCTGCACTTCGGGTTTCAGTGAAGATTGAAGTCATCTCCGCCATGCAGTGTTTATGCAAAAAGAAAAGAAAAGGCGAGGACGGGAATCAGACCGTCCTCTCTCTAGTCAAAGTAGCCGAGAAAATAGATGAGCGACCCTCATCTTGACCCGCGCGAAACGACAACGATGAGAGGAGCGGGGAGGTATTTCCATAGGCTTGCGGGCGATGATTGGACCTCCCAAAAAGGCTTGAGAAAATGGACTAGCAAAGCCACAAAAAGGCGAAAAGCTCGAAGAAGCAAATCAAGAGGCCAAAGGCCCAAAATTGTGAAGGTTTTAACCAAACAAAAAGTGAAGTACTCAAAGAGTCAAATCAAAGGCCAAAGGCCGATTCACTACAAAAGCAGTCCCTCGCCAAAAGAAAAAAATCAAAGTACTCAAATCAGTGAAACTCGAACCAAATCACGTGCTTGAGAAAGCTACAAGGAAACCATATAGTGAGAGACAATCCCGAGGTTGCAGTCCAGGAGCCTAAAAAGGGCTATCTCCCGAAACATCCAATATAATTTGCATCTCAGCACGGAGGTACAAGTATTAAGTTTCTTCTATTTATTTACGCAGTTTAATTTGGTAATAAGTAGTAATGCATGAGTTAGGATAGATCAAGTACCACAGTCTAATTTTCATATTCCAAAACCAACTTAGAGTGCCGCCCTTTAATAGCATTGTTCGGGACGAACAACTAAAAGTGTGGGGTGATCTGATGGACCATAATTATACGAATCAAAAACACAGTAAAATCCACCAAATTAGACTGTTGGTCTATTTAACTTTTGCTTGTTAGTTCCGATATATTTCTACAGGGTATTTCAGAGCTTAGAGAGAATACATGCTAAAGAGGAGCTTTTAAAGCATAAAAGATGTTACGAGTCATTCCAAGGTCAAGATCTTATGCCGACTGAAGAAATATCAAGGATCCTGACGTTGAATCACTCATAACAAATTAAGCAGAAGAGGAATCAAAGTCAGACGGAGCGAAATTGGACTGATAGTTTTGTGAAAAGACTGCACAAAACTGTCAAAATACACTCATAGACCAAGGTGACCGGCCACCTTGCTTGGAGGTGGCCAAGGGAGGAGCTCCTCCCCTCATGGTGACCGGCCACCGGCGGCTCCTCCCCTCATGGTGACCGGCGGCTTTTGCTCCTCCATGGAAAGCTTGCCATGTGGTGGCTCCTCCACCACATCTTCACCTCCTCCTCCTCCTCCCTTGGATCAAAATCACATGGAAGCCATCTCCACCCTCCATTTCTCCTCCCTTTGGCTATAAATACAAGCCATTCTCCTCTCATTTGTATCATCCAAAAATCAACATTTCACTTATCTCTCTAAGTTTTGTAAGTTTGGCTTTGGAAATAAAAGATTGCTCCCTTGGCGCTTCAACGGTTGTAAGTATTTTAATATTTATTTACCGTCTTTAATTTCCAATTCCTTAGTTATAATGTTTAGCGCGATAAATAGTAGCTAAACTAGTCGTTCGGTAGAAGGGGTGGACTTGTATTATAAAATGTTTTAGACTATTAATTTAGTGTCTCGTCTTTGTATTCAAAACTTGTTCTATGTGCCATATATTAGATCAGAACTTCCAAGGTTGAGTGGATGCTTGAAATGGCAAAGCTCTTCTGTGGAAGTTCGCAAACATACTCGGGTAAGTGGATGCTTGAAATGGCAAAGCTTATCTGAGGAGTTTGATCTCTCTCAAACACCATTTTGGGTAAATCGGAAAAGACAACCCAAAATGGATGCACATAGGCTAGTATACCTTGAAATGGGGTGCTAGTCTAAGTAGAACAAGGGCTTTACGTTTTTTTGCAAAAGATTAGACAGTGTTGCAAGTCGAGTGCTTGAAATGGCCTTGATTCACTTTCGAACACTTTTGCAAAAGACTAGACAGTGTGGCAAATCGAGCGCCGGAAAAGGCCTTGATACACGTTTGAATACTTAGAAGATTCACTAAGGGTCAATGATAAACAGGATATAATACAAGGCCCCTGAAACCGAACGCTTTCTTTTAATTGTAATAATTATCAGTTACTTTCCAGTACTAAAACCAACCAACCAACCAATCAATCACTTAGCTGGTAGCTTTAAAACCAACCAACCAATCCCAAAATTGTCCAACTTAAAGAACAATTATCCCCCTAATTCCCATGGGTTCGACCCCTACTTACCACTTACTACCCAGTAGTGTAGTCGCGAGTAGCGAAAAATATAAATTTATTTTGCACAGAGAACATTGCACCTTAACGACAGTGCGGTGGGCTCCGTCATCACCATACAGAGAAAGGATCGTCAAGAAAGGATCTTAAACTTGACTCTTATTTACAGGCAGTGCTCAGACGGTCACTACAGAAGTAGGCCCGTCGAGACAAGGATCCACACCTTACATGACCAGTTATCATAAGTTATGGAACCTGACTACTTAAGAAGGATCTACTATTCTCATACAGGACCTTTAGGAACATCGCCAAGGGAGTCTAAGGGTTCTGACATCGATTTATCACATAAAAATGGGTTTAGCCGATTCGGCTACCCATGACACAAAATAAAAAATAAAAAACTATACTAAGTGCAGAAAATAAAAACGCTTACTCACGTTTGTGCACCAGAGGAAGAAGAAACTTGTTTATTACTTCAAAAGATTTACAGAAGGAAGGGAGAAGGGAGAGAGAAAAGCAGAGAGGAACTCAAAGCTTGTTCCTTCTCTTACACACGACATGCTATTATATAGCAAAAGTAAAGTACTGGTCCAAAACATATGGGACCCAAACTGTACTATTTATGAACAGTGGAGATTCTCCATGTCTGGCACTATTTGCCATAAAAATCAACCACGTGTGAAGGCCACTAGAGAGCTGGGACCCTTCAACTTATTGTCTTCAGTTGATTTTTCTTCAGGCCTGGTATGAAAGCCACTAGAGATGTGGGACCTTTCATTTATGTGAAAGCCACTAGAAAGATGGGACCTTTCACATCTTGTTCTTGGCCTGGGAAGATTCTCCCAAAATTACTTCTTTATTGAGAAGCTTGTCTTCTAGTTGGGCATGCAGCGCATCTAGAAAATCTTCCATTGTCGGTTCGACACCTTGGGCGTCTTGGAACATGTTTTGTCCCGATGTTGCCATTGAGGCGTCAGTGTTGTCTGAGGTGCGAGACATGGTCTCATCTTCGAAAAGCAGAAAGTCCTTTTTCATATTTGAAATGTAGGCGGCAAGCAACACTTGTTTGCTGAGGGCTTGCGAATCGGACTTCACCTTTTGAGAAACAATTTGTAAGGAGATTTCCTTACCCTTCCTCCGTTGATCTTCATAGATGGCGAGCTGGTCGTCTATGAAGGAGACGGTGTCATGACCAATAATCTTCTTGGTAGCTGGATCAATTCTGAACATCTTGTCCCAGCGTTTTGAGAAGCTTTCCCTTTTAATACAGGGAACCATATCTTCGGTGTGACCAAATATTGGGGTCCATTTCCATATGTAGGGGATGGAAAATTCAACGAAAAATAAAAGAGAATATAATTCTCTAATATTCAGATTCCTGGCTTTATAATTTGCCACGACTGGTGAAATTGTCACCCATTTAGAGAATTTCTCTTTAAAATCTTCTGGAAGAATTTCTTCCTTTGTTCCAAAATGTTGCCACCAGGTTATAAACCATATGGGGATGTCATACTTGTAGACTTCCGAACAAATTTTTATGAACCAAGAATGTTTGTGAGTCGGATTCTCATGTAAGAGGACCCTTTCAAAAGCGTTCTTGTACTCCCAGAAATTATATTTTGCTGGGTTGGCATTATTTGTATAATAGAAATCTTTAGTGCTTAAAGGCGACATTCCCCAGTCTTGGAGGGATATTACCCTTTTGATGACAGCCTTGCTGTAGTTATAAACAGGAGAGTTCCTACTGGTGGAGTGGGAAATTTCCCAGCCATTGTCAGTTAGGATGTGTTCATAGTACGTCCTGTTTTTGTACATTGTGGTAGGGAACGATTCTTCCCCCATGTATCTTTTCATCAAGGTCCATGGTTCATTATTCCATCTAGAGTCCCATTCTTCCAAGAGTAAAATTACTTCTTGTTTTTTATTAGGGATGTAAGGAGTAAAATTTACCTCACTATCTTCATTAGCCAAGATATTGGCATAGGACGGGGATGAGGTGCTTCCTTCAATTTGAGGAATGGCATTTTGCTTTTTGAGTGCTAAGTACTCCTGGTATTCTTTGTCACGTGGCATATTAACCATTGTTTTGTTTCCAAATTGAGCCATAATTTCTGGCTTCTTACCACGACCTCTTCCGCCTCTATTAGAGGAAGAATTGTTGCCTCCTCTAGAAGAAGAGTTGTTTCCCTACATTCTTGGATCTGTAGACTTACAAGGATTAAGAGTGACAACATTTAAAGCATGTCTCGGAGGATAACATTGATTTTCTTTAACAGTCATGTTGTTATAAACATCATGCAAGACTCTTGTTAAAGGTTCATTAATAAACCTTAAAGTTATATCTTTATTATTAAAGGTTCCTATAATACCCTCATTATCAACCCTTTTCAAAGGATAAATCTTCGTTAGAAAAGGTGTTCCAAGAATAACTTGATTATTAATATCTCTAGCTAGAAGGAAGCTAGTTTGAATGCAATTTTTATCAATGTATACTCTAGTTTCAGGCAATTTGTAATTTATTTGGAGATTATTTCCTCCCGCATGAGATAAAGTATGCGTTGTTTTATGAAAATATTTTCTCGGAATTTATCTTTCCTGAATAACATTCAAATCTGCCCCACTATCAATAAGAGCAATGAACTCATTCGAGTAATCTTTACCAATTGATAGGGTAATGTTAACAAGCCATTTTTGGGCAACAAACATTTCTAAGGTAGATAAGAAATGGTCATTATTAATTTTAATATTATGGTTTGAAGGTATTTCTTCAATAGTTTGATCAGAAGTTATTACTCCTTTACCTTTTTCCATTCTAGAAATCCTCTGTTCTAAGTAGGCATTATTATCCTTAATACTCTGGATTTCCCTTTTTAGGTTATCAATCTCTATAACTAAATTATGAGTTGAAGTAGGATTTTCCACTTCTGTTTTCTGTCTAATCCGTCTATAAACTTCGTTCATCATATAAGGTTCAGGGTTAGTTATTTCCCTATTGATATTTTTTGAACTAGAACTAGACTGATTATTCAGTTTATCCATAATCTTTATCCTAGACTCTGGATCTTTAATATCTTCAAGTAATTCCATAGCAGATTTAAAACTTAACATATTAATTTTCAAATCTTGGAATTGAGATCGCATCTTATAATATGCTTCTTCATTTTCAGAATCCTGTTTTAGACACGCTTGACCTTGCTTACATGGAGCACAATCTGAATCTGAATCAGTATTCAGTGTTTCATTTCTTAAAACCTTTAAGTCTTCACTAGTTGAAGAATGATCAGTTAATTCTGATTCAGAACTATCATTAAGAAGAATCTTTGACACAATATTTTTAATCCTATCAGACTCTTCAAGATTATTTATCTTTTGTTTTACCCAACAATTTTTTGCAAAGTGGCCTCTTTTGCCACACTCATGACAAGTCATTGACTTCCTATCTTGCCATTTATTGTTTTTCCTATCGTTATTACGATTTGTGGGTTCTTCCATACCCCCCATTTTCTTATTAGAAAATTTCTTCTTTTTATGATAAGGAGTATAATCCTTTTTGTGTTTTACCGGTTTACTAGAGGATGGTGTATTGATAGCAAACTGGTACCATACAGCGAGAAGAGCGTCCTACAACTAAAGCGCCTAGTCATCTAGACTAGACTACCTGCGGTAACTACCTATCTGTGTCACCTAAAGATAATCGTTTAGGACTATCGCCTGTCCTACGGTCGTCACATACTACGTTCGGCATCACTTACTCGGTCGCGTGTTTCCTATGACTAAACCAACGAGGCCTTAGCAGCTTTCTGCCCAAGCGCCTTCCTCGGCTTAAGCGGGACTAATCAAGCCTTACCCCGGGACCATCATAGACACATACACGAATACCTTTAAGAATAATATTGAACGCCAGTAAGACCATAAAAGACTCGATTTATTAAACTTATGCAAGTTTAACTGTCCTAGTTATCATACAGGTTTTAGCTAGAACGGGATCCATAAACAATTAATCAGTATTCCATCCATATTTATCCCGAATCAGTAAGGACAAGAGATCAGAGGTTTTTCTGGGCAGTTCTGACAGATCAAACTTGTAAGGGAACAAGTCCGACATGAGGAGATCTGAGAAACGCAGGGTGCTGTACCCCAGATCTGACCGGCACTGAATGAAAGCTGCCGCATAATCAGATCTAGCAACTACAGCACTTAAGCCATTCAAATCTTCCCATGGAAGATATGGTCACCATACAGAGGAAGGATCGTCAAGAAAGGATCCCAAACTTGACTCTTATTTACAGGCAGTGCTCAGACGGTCACTACAGAAGTAGGCCCGTCGAGACAAGGATCCACACCTTACATGACCAGTTATCATAAGTTATGGAACCTGACTACTTAAGAAGGATCTACTATTCTCATATAGGACCTTTAGGAACATCGCCAAGGGAGTCTAAGGGTTCTGACATCGATTTATCACATAAAAATGGGTTTAGCCGATTCGGCTACCCATGACACAAAATAAAAAATTAAAAACTATACTAAGTGCAGAAAATAAAAACGCTTACTCACGTTTGTGCACCAGAGGAAGAAGAAACTTGTTTATTACTTCAAAAGATTTACAGAAGGAAGAGAGAAGGGAGAGAGAAAAGCAGAGAGGAACTCAAAGCTTGTTCCTTCTCTTACACACGACATGCTATTATATAGCAAAAGTAAAGTACTGGTCCAAAACATATGGGACCCAAACTATACTATTTATGAACAGTGGAGATTCTCCATGTCTGGCACTATTTGCCATAAAAATCAACCACGTGTAAAGGCCACTAGAGAGCTGGGACCCTTCAACTTATTGTCTTCAGTTGATTTTTCTTCAGGCCTGGTATGAAAGCCTCTAGAGATGTGGGACCTTTCATTTATGTGAAAGCCACTAGAAAGATGAGACCTTTCACATCTTGTTCTTGGATTGGGAAGATTCTCCCAAAATTACTTCTTTATTGAGAAGCTTGTCTTCTAGTTGGGCATGCAGCGCATCTAGAAAATCTTCCATTGTCGGTTCGACACCTTGGGCGTCTTGGAACATGTTTTGTCCCGATGTTGCCATTGAGGCGTCGGTGTTGTCTGAGGTGCGAGACATGGTCTCATCTTCGAAAAGCAGAAAGTCCTTTTTCATATTTGAAATGTAGGCGGCAAGCAACTCTTGTTTGCTGAGGGCTTGCGAATCGGACTTCACCTTTTGAGAAATAATTTGTAAGGAGATTTCCTTACCCTTCCTCCGTTGATCTTCATAGATGGCGAGCTGGTCGTCTATGAAGGAGACGGTGTCATGACCAATAATCTTCTTGGTAGCTGGATCAATTCTGAACATCTTGTCCCAGCGTTTTGAGAAGCTTTCCCTTTTAATACAGGGAACCATATCTTCGGTGTGACCAAATATTGGGGTCCATTTCCATATGTAGGGGATGGAAAATTCAACGAAAAATAAAAGAGAATATAATTCTCTAATATTCAGATTCCTGGCTTTATAATTTGCCACGACTGGTGAAATTGTCACCCATTTAGAGAATTTCTCTTTAAAATCTTCTGGAAGAATTTCTTCCTTTGTTCCAAAATGTTGCCACCAGGTTATAAACCATATGGGGATGTCATACTTGTAGACTTCCGAACAA
This sequence comes from Rhodiola chrysanthemifolia, assembly GCA_033675395.1. Lineage (NCBI taxonomy): Eukaryota > Viridiplantae > Streptophyta > Magnoliopsida > Saxifragales > Crassulaceae > Rhodiola > Rhodiola chrysanthemifolia. The sequence goes on from CM066207.1 coordinate 19,180,022, forward strand.
ATTTTTATGAACCAAGAATGTTTGTGAGTCGGATTCTCATGTAAGAGGACCCTTTCAAAAGCGTTCTTGTAGTCCCAGAAATTATATTTTGCTGGGTTGGCATTATTTGTATAATAGAAATCTTTAGTGCTTAAAGGGGACATTCCCCAGTCTTGGAGGGATATTACCCTTTTGATGACAGCCTTGCTGTAGTTATAAACAGGAGAGTTCCTACTGGTGGAGTGGGAAATTTCCCAGCCATTGTCCGTTAGGATGTGTTCATAGTACGTCCTGTTTTTGTACATTGTGGTGGGGAACGAATCTTCCCCATGTATCTTTTCATCAAGGTCCATGGTTCATTATTCCATCTAGAGTCCCTTTCTTCCAAGAGTAAAATTACTTCTTGTTTTTTATTAGGGATGTAAGGAGTAAAATTTACCTCACTATCTTCATTAGCCAAGATATTGGCATAGGACGGGGATGAGGTGCTTCCTTCAATTTGAGGAATGGCATTTTGCTTTTTGAGTGCTAAGTACTCCTTGTATTCTTTGTCACGTGGCATATTAACCATTGTTTTGTTTCCAAATTGAGCCATAATTTCTGGCTTCTTACCACGACCTCTTCCGCCTCTATTAGAGGAAGAATTGTTGCCTCCTCTAGAAGAAGAGTTGTTTCCCTACATTCTTGGATCTGTAGACTTACAAGGATTAAGAGTGACAACATTTAAAGCATGTCTCGGAGGATAACATTGATTTTCTTTAACAGTCATGTTGTTATAAACATCATGCAAGACTCTTGTTAAAGGTTCATTAATAAACCTTAAAGTTATATCTTTATTATTAAAGGTTCCTATAATACCCTCATTATCAACCCTTTTCAAAGGATAAATCTTCGTTAGAAAAGGTGTTCCAAGAATAACTTGATTAGTAATATCTCTAGCTAGAAGGAAGCTAGTTTGAATGCAATTTTTATCAATGTATACTCTAGTTTCAGGCAATTTGTAATTTATTTGGAGATTATTTCCTCCCGCATGAGATAAAGTATGCGTTGTTTTATGAAAATATTTTCTCGGAATTTATCTTTCCTGAATAACATTCAAATCTGCCCCACTATCAATAAGAGCAATGAACTCATTCGAGTAATCTTTACCAATTGATAGGGTAATGTTAACAAGCCATTTTTGGGCAACAAACATTTCTAAGGTAGATAAGAAATGGTCATTATTAATTTTAATATTATGGTTTGAAGGTATTTCTTCAATAGTTTGATCAGAAGTTATTACTCCTTTACCTTTTTCCATTCTAGAAATCCTCTGTTCTAAGTAGGCATTATTATCCTTAATACTCTGGATTTCCCTTTTTAGGTTATCAATCTCTATAACTAAATTATGAGTTGAAGTAGGATTTTCCACTTCTGTTTTCTGTCTAATCCGTCTATAAACTTCGTTCATCATATAAGGTTCAGGGTTAGTTATTTCCCTATTGATATTTTTTGAACTAGAGCTAGACTGATTATTCAGTTTATCCATAATCTTTATCCTAGACTCTGGATCTTTAATATCTTCAAGTAATTCCATTGCAGATTTAAAACTTAACATATTAATTTTCAAATCTTGGAATTGAGATCGCATCTTATAATATGCTTCTTCATTTTCAGAATCATGTTTTAGACAGGCTTGACCTTGCTTACATGGAGCACAATCTGAATCTGAATCATTATTCAGTGTTTCATTTCTTAAAACCTTTAAGTGTTCACTAGTTGAAGAATGATCAGTTAATTCTGATTCAGAACTATTATTAAGAAGAATCTTTGACACAATATTTTTAATCCTATCAGACTCTTCAAGATTATTTATCTTTTGTTTTACCCAACAATTTTTTGCAAAGTGGCCTCTTTTGCCACACTCATGACAAGTCATTGACTTCCTATCTTGCCATTTATTGTTTTTCCTATCGTTATTACGATTTGTGGGTTCTTCCATACCCCCCATTTTCTTATTAGAAAATTTCTTCTTTTTATGATAAGGAGTATAATCCTTTTTGTGTTTTACCGGTTTACTAGAGGATGGTGTATTGATAGCAAACTGGTCACAGAAATTACCTAATTATGATTTCTCCTTAAAACTTTGTCGTTTAAGTTGCTGATTCAACTTAATTTCATTACATAAATTTATACCTTCCTGAGTGCAAACTCCAATAAGCTTACCATAGGTATAGTTTTCATACGGAATTGAGGGATTATTTCCTCTAAGAACGTTCCTAATTTTTTCAGCAAATAAATTAGGCAATCCATCAATGAATTTGGATTTCCAATGAGTGCTATTACACTCTGGTAATTCCATAACTCTACTTAAGAAAGTATCTTTATACCATCTAAAATCCGTAAGTGTTTTACACCTAAGGTTTTGTAGCAGAGTTCTAATACTTTCATCATTAACAGAATATCTTCCGGTAAAGTGGTTAAGAATGCTTACAACTAAAGTATAAACAACATCTTCCACAAAATTATTACCTTCTAATTTAACATGATTGATAATTGTATTTTTCTCTTCTAAAGTGAGATAATTATCCCACCAGCCTTTTAATTGGCCTGAAAAGCCTGCTATAATCATATTAGCAGTGTTTTTATCACTATTGTTATTAACTTTACAGACTGTCGAGAACATCAACATTCTATGCATAGTATTGTGAATTTGTTGATTTGCGTATCCATCTATATTCCATTCATAGATGTGTCCGCTGCTATAACAGTTTGTAATCATCTCATTGGATTCTTCAATCATAACATCTACAGGTGTAGGTCTAGGGTAATATTATTTTCCCGTAGTTGGCCTATCTGCCCATTTATGTAATTTATTAATCTGATCTTGATAAACTTGTTTATAGTCTGGTTCCTCTATGAGACTATTTTTATGTTTTTTATCAAGAGTAGTCAATTTCATTTTACTGAATTGTTCTCCTAGAAAATCTTCTAGATCTTTCATTGGTTTTAATTTAAAACCTGAAATAACAGGAGGTGGCTATAAACTAGGTGCGGCCATTCCTATTATAGACGTAGACATTTCTACTGGTTTTTCAGTTATTACTGATCTAGATTTCATAATATCAATTAATTGTTCCACTCTATCTTTTAAAGAGTTTATTTGTTCACCAAGAACACTTAAATAAAGATTAGAGTAATTACTCTGTTTGATCATTATATTAATTTGTTGACATGTTGTTGGAAGAGTGTCATCTTCTAATAACTTAACAAAAGCAACAAAATTATGATTAACACCATTTTTTTCAATTTGAAAAGGTTGATGGGGTGGATAAACCTGAGTAACGTTTCTACCCCCACTCAACTTATAATTTCTTTCTAATACTGAAATATATTTTTCAATATAAGTAGAAATAAACCAAGGAACAAAGTTTAGAGTTTATAAGTAGAAATAAACCAATATATTATTTTATTCTTTTGTTCACATAATTCATAGAATTCATTACTTAGAGTTTTTAACTCTACTGAATCATACTACTCAAAAAACCATTTTCTAAATGACTTCCAATTTTCTGACTCAAATTCAATTTGAACAATTTTTCTTGCCTGTGAACCAGGACTAAAATCAATTGTTTTGTTAGACATCATTAAAAATCAAAGTCTTTTTCTGATTCGGCTATTTCCGGATCCTTAGTGTTAATTCCACTAACAATGTTATTATGATCAATAATAAGTCTCTCAATTCTTTCCGCATCCCTTATTTGAGATGCTGAAGCCATAAAGGATTGAATCGGTTGTTTCAACTTGTAATTCAAATCTTCTTTTATTTGAGAAGTTGAGGCTCTAGAAGGCTCAAAAGGTTTTTCAATTTTGTAATCGAAAGGTGAAATATAATTCCTTATCGAACTTGACTTACTAAGCCTAGAACTAAGTCCAGAGGACGTCGAAGGTCTGCTTAGGTTATCAAATTCAAGGGTAACATTTCCCTCAGAGGACTGGATCAAATTAACTAAATTATTTTGACTAATTGGCTGAGGTGGAACTACTTCTGCCAAAGTCCATTCAGTTGGGAACTCTATTTCCTCCCATTTGACCATTCTCCTGGTCGAGATATTCGACTTACTAAAATTTGATTCAATTAGAACCGTTTCTTTAATCTGTTTATCCATTATCCTACACTGCGGATTAAGAGTAAACAGGGGTTTGTAATAAATCCTATAACAGATGGCTATTACTTCTGTTCCAGATTTATAATTGTAACCATTCGTTTTAACATTTAATGTTAAGGCATCCAAAATATTAATATCAGATAAAGATAACTGCATATTTGGATAAACATTAAAATAGACCGGGCCATGAGCCAAACTGGTCTGAACAATACCCATTAAAGATTGTTTATAATTAAGGTTTCTACCATCACGCAAAGCTGCAATAAAGCTTTCTGGTAAACCTTCAAGAGTTAATGGTTTAAAAGCAATTTGTATTAAACCAATATGTAAAAACTTGTAATTTTGCCCGTAAAGAAGTAAATCATTTTCTTCAAGCAGTTTAATAGTAATTTCTTCAGAGTTCAGCGGAACTGTCTCTTCAGTTGTCTTAACAATCTGTTTTAGACTAATTTTTTCAAAAGTACCAAGTTTGTAAATTAAACAAGGTTCAATTTTAGGAATAGTCCACTTATTAAGTGCATCCGGATTTGTCGGGAGATCATATTCTTCCCTTAATTTGTTTTTTACCATTTTCTGGTGTCTAAAAGGGTTCAGATTCATATCTAAACAAATTATGTGACAAATCTCAGTCGTTTCAACCAAGTAAAATATTTTCAAATACTAAAATTTAATGGGGCATATGCCCCCAATGTTCCTAACGTAGGTCTGGCGCTCCCCAATCAAAAATAACATTATCAAAAGATATTTTGAAAAGTTAAACACGATTTTACATCCAAATAGAAAATAAAATTTCTACCACATTGATACTTCGTTTAATTAAAAAATTTATTTTATGAAAAAGCTCACTTTAAAATTGTGTAGAAAATTCTGTATTATGTTCTTTTTATCTTGTCCAAAAACTTAACGACGAACTAATTACAAAATCTGAGATTCGTTCAAATCCTATTTCAATCCTTAAAAACTATCAAGACACAGAAAATGTCAATAATTCAAGACAAGTTGCCTTAAACAAAAATTACATTAACAAACCATTACCCCCTTAGGGCCTGTTCTTTAGGGGTTGGATTTGGGGTGTTGGGAGATTAGATTAGATTGTGTTGTGTTGGGTGAGATTGGATGAGATTAGGTTGTGTTGGGTGAGATTGAGTTGTGTTGGGTGAGATTGGGTGAGATTGGATGAGATTAGGTGAGTGGAGAGTAGGTGGGCCCTAGTTTAATTTATGTGAGTGTAAATATAATTGAAATAATATGTGAGTGGAGAGTAGTTTAGGTGAGTGGAGATTACATTAGATTGTGTTGTGTTGGACGAGATTAGATTGTATTGGGTGAGATTGGGTGAGATTGGATTGTGTTGGGTGGGATTGGGTGGGATTGACCCAATCCCTAAAGAACAGGGCCCTAGGCCCTGTTCTTTAGGGCTTGACCCAATCTCACCCAACACAATACAATCTCCCCCAATCTCATCCAATCTCACCCAACACAACTCAATCTAATCTAATCTCCACTCACCTAAACTACTCTCCACTCACATATTATTTCAATTATATTTACACTCACATAAATTAAACTAGGGTCCACCTACTCTCCACTCACCTAATCTAATACAATCTAATCTAACATCACCCAACACAGCCCAATCTCACCCAACACAACCTAATCTCACCCAATCTCACCCAATCTCACCCAACACAATCTAATCTAATCTAATCTAATCTCCCAACACCCAAAATCCACACCCTAAAGAACAGTCCCTTAGAACTTGAGCCCAGTGCTTATCTTTTCTTTTGGTGCAAGGTTAGTAAAGATATTATTTAGGAAAAAAGTGAGCTCAGAGCATCCCACCATGATCAAAAAAAATTATGGCATCCATCTCTCTCATTCTTTTTCTCTCTCATCTAATCATCTCCATGATCAAATGAATCATATGCATCTCACTCATGATCGAATAAAAAGTTCATCATCATTCTCTCTCATCGCTACATAAATTATAGCTCATAAATATTAAGATTAATAAAAATATATCAAAGTGTATCTCGTTTTATAGAACTCAAAAAATTATGAATATTGATATTTATTTTGATTTCTTTTACTTTGTAATTTAGAAGATATATTCGTTGCAATATCAAAATAAAAACTGTACTATTTCTTACACATGACACGTGTCGCGTTGCGATTGGTTCACGGCTCATGATCAAATCCATTTTTTTGATGATGAGATGATCTCTTTTACAAAAGCAAAAAATCGGGGGTGCATGATTTTTTTGATCATCTCTCATGATACTTTTCTATGATAAAAAAAATCATGATGGGATACTCTCAGAACTTGAAATCCATATCCAGATCATGAAGGCCAATCTCCAAAGTCCAAGCTAACAATACTTCTCAGTATCAACGAAACACCGATTAAAATAAAATGAAACAGGACGAGTAATCTTTACAAACAAGCTTGATCCGAATCAGAGCAAGTTTAACAACAATCAAATGCTGGCATCTGCTGCATTGTTAACACCCTCCAGCAATCTCCTCTTGGCTGATTTGGTCCTATAGCACCAAATCTCAAAAGCTTCACTCAAGTCGGGATAGCTCAGTTGGTCAGTATTCGCCATCCAGTCAGCTAAAATATCAGCCTGGTTATTTGAAGGTAGTGCTAATAACAATGAGGTGATTGCGCCCTCTATGTTCTGGCACAGGTCCTCATCCATCTTGTACGCAAAGTCATTTCTAGCATCAGCCATTGAATCCAACAATGGTTTCATCTTCCTTATGTAAGCTAGCCATGTGGTTAGTATTTGAACTCGGCAAGGGGAAGGGATGGCCACATTGCCGTAGCCCACAGCGTCGAGGATTTTGCTTGTGATTTCCATTAGCTTAAGTTTCAATCCCCACAAGCCGTATCTGAATTTCTCATCTAGAACGGTAAGTATGATATTATCGGATATTTGGGCCCAGAGGAAAATGAATTCCTTCATCAAATCCATCTTCTGAAGTACATTCCACATCCACTCGAGATCCGTCAAAGAGTCCAGAATTTTTTTCTCAGCAATGTCAGGTAGCAAGTCAGGCTCCAAAAGAAGCAATGAAACCTCTTTTTCGAAAACTGAAGAGAGTTTTAAAAGACCTTTACTGACCTCTGACACGACTTCTTCGCTTGAGGTTATTAGTGATGTGTCAGCGTCTTCCCTAAGCATGTAATCAACTTGTTCTTGTGCAGATATTTTCAGCTCATCGCAAAATGAAAGGCAGGGTTCTTCAATGGCTGTGGCAAAACGAACTGCACCCATGAATACATTCTTCGTGGCAGTGGCGGATGGAAGGGTGGGGCGGCCGACCCCACATCAAATTTTTTTTTGATACAATTGTTAGGGGCCGTCCACTTTGATTCTATTTTACTAACTTAAACTTATCTTAATTGAATTTAACTTATCTTAACTGAATTTAATTTATCTTAACTTAACTGAAACTTATAGGTACTTATATTAACTTAACTTAACTTAATAGAAGGGGCCCACCACCACCGGACCGCCGCCCACCGCCGCCGGACCACCGCCGGACCGCCGCCGTTGACCGATCGTTGACCGGCGGAGTTCCGGCGGCGGTCCGCCGTTGACCGGCGTTGACTGGCGGCGGCAGGCGGCGGTGATTGGTTGCGCATGGTTGTGGTGGTGGTGGAACAATTGACTTTAACTTAACTGAAACTTAACTTAACTTATAGTGACTTATCTTAACTGATCTTAACTTATCTTAAATGATCTTAACTGATCTTAACTGATATTAACTTATCTTAACTTAAAAATCCAAAAATAGAGTCAAAGTGGACAGGGCCTTAGTAGTTAGAGTTAGATTAGAAAGCCCCATCAAAAAAAAATAGTTAGATTAGAAAGCACTGAGGACTCCACGTCATTTTTTTTGAATGTCTTAATTATTGGGCTTGGGCAGGCCCATTACTTATTGTTTGTTTTTTTAATTATACAAAACCCTACACAAATCTCCTCTCACAAGACACAAATCTCCTCTGCAATAAAAAAAAAAACAGGCACGGCATCCGCGACAGGAAGCTCAACCTGAAATTGTCCATGGCTCCCTGCAGGTATCTAATCTATAAACAATTTATGATATTTAATTTAGACTAATCTTAAAATATGGTAGCCGTTTGATTTGGATTAATTTATAAATTTGGATCAGTGGGTTTATGAATTGAAATGGTGAAGGACACGTGAAGTCTGTGTTAGTTGAACTCTCGAATTTTTGTTGATTTTATTGCCATTGTAAGTTGTAACCATTGACAGTATCCCTAAATCCTGCAAAATTGTCCAGTGTATGATTTTGTTGTCGTAAATTTGACTGGTAAAGATTGTTGCTTCGAATCAAAATGGGAGATGAATGGTTAAATGATAGTTTGGTGGTATTTGTCGAGAGGGGTGTGTTTGCAACAATTGAAAACGAGTCTATTTTGAATCGTTTTCAAAGTTTAGAGACTCGTAGATGTCAATTATCTCGTAGTAAAGAGTCAATGTAGTTTGATTTGTTGGAGATTTTAGGTTTATACAATGTGCGACTGGTCTGTCTTATGCGAACGCAAAATTTTTTTCTATTTTTACTTAAAGTCTGCCCCCCCATCGATCCAGTCCTGGATCCGCCACTGCTTCGTGGCACTTAAATCTGATGACCGAACTCTGTCTAATATGGTCATCAGAACAACGAGTCTAAATTCATGGATTGCTTTTATGATTTGTAAACCCAGTATTCATCCGGGATCATGGCACCGGTTGTGAAGATGACCACTATAAGGACGATGCTAGTTATGGCAGCTTCAAAAAATTGGCCTTTATATCAGTTGGACGTTGACAATGCATTTTTACAGGAAGACTTAGATGAAGAAATATATATGCAGATTCCTCCAGTTGATCTAAGTCAAAGCAAGAAGGGCATGGTTTGCAGACTTCTAAAATGTATTTATGGGCTAAAACAAGCATCCAGACAATGGTTCACAAAATTCTCATCATCTCTACTACTTTTTGGTTTCATCCAATCTTCAAGTGATCATTCTTTATTTACCTTGCGACGCGAGAATGATTTTATTGCACTGTTGGTGTATGTTGATGATGTTCTCATCACAGGAACCAATATCTCCCTCATTGAGAAAGTCAAGCGTTACTTTCATGATAAATTTCGCATAAAAGATTTGGGCACCCTAAAGTATTTTTTGGGCTTAGAAATTGCAAGATCAAAAGACGGCATCTTCTTATCTCAGCGTAAGTATGCTTTAGATCTTTTGAAAGATGCAGGTTTACAAGGTTGTAAACCAACCTCTGCTCCTATTGAAGTCAAACACAACTTGGCTTTATCATCAGATCCATTGATTGAGGATCCTACACAGTATAGACGTTTAGTGGGGAGGTTGATATATCTTACTGTTACAAAGCCTGACTTAGCTTATATGCTGTTCATGTTCTCAGTCAATTCATGCAACGACCAACTGAAGCACACCTCGCTGCTACCCACAAGGTGTTGAAATAAATAAAAAGTGCTCCAGCACAAGGATTGTTTTTCTCGTCATCAAACTCGTTAAACTTGACTGCATTTTGTGATGCTGATTGGGGCACATGTCCTCTAACTCGAAAGTCGTTACTGGTTATTGTGTCAAACTTGGCGACAGTCTCTTCTCTTGGAAGACCAAGAAACAAACTGTAGAATCCAGATCATCGGTAGAATCAGAATATAGAGCAATGGCTAATACGTGTTGTGAGTTGGTGTGGCTGAAACAACTTCTCCATGACTTATCAGTGGATTTGAAAGATCCAGTTCCATTATTTTGTGATAACAAAGTTGCATTGCACATTGCTTCAAATCTGGTATATCATGAAAGGACTAAACACATAAAGTTGGATTGTCACATTGTGCGCCAACATCACCGGCAAAAGCTTATTGCTCCGCAATATTTGCCTACCAATCTTCAACTAGCTGATTTGTTTACAAAACCATTATCTGCGGACCGTTTTCAAGTTTTATTGGGCAAGCTGGTAGTTACGAATTTTCTTCACTCTCCAGCTTGAGGGGGGCTATTGAGAATATAGGAGGTTCGAGAATACAAAAAGATGAGCCATTTATTTGAGAATATGAAATGAAGAGTCGTAATATATGAATAAGCACTTGATGATAATTGATATGTATATAGAGGAGCGCTCAAATGAGAACCCCCTTGAGACCCCTATATTCACCATCCAAAATACAAAATGTATTTTCTAAGATGCATTTTGGTGGTGACAAGTGTCTGATTGTGCATTTTTCAAGATGCATTTAATGCATAGTCAAAGCCATATTTTTTAACTTTGCTTTTTGGACATGTGTCACATGTAGATTCAAAGATGCATCATGATCTAATGGTGAGATTTTGGTTCTCAAGTTCTCGAATTTTTAAGGATTCTCAACCGAGCGCTCCCCTATATATATATATATATATATATATATATATTGGTGTAACACATAACACATTAAGAAGGCCATAACATTTGAGCGCTCCTCTATATATATATATGTAACTAGAGGAGCGCTCAAATGTTATGGCCTTCTTAATGTTGTGTTATGTGTTACACAAATCTCATCCTTTAGATCAAATGATCTAAAGGTGCAAAATAAAGTCAAAGTGCAAAATAAAAGTCAAAAAGTGATCAAGTTGTTTGTCATTTTGCACTTTTGTCTTTTACCTAAAAGACGAAAGTGCAAGATGTAATCTGGACCTTTAGATCAAAAGATCTAAAGGTGCACAATAAAGTAACACATAACACTTTAACAACCCATAACATTTGAGCGCGCCCCTATGTAACTATATATACTCTTTGAAGCAAGAAAATACAATTGAGTCTTCTTCATGTTTACTGTTTCTTTCTTCGATAAATAAAACAAGTTTACTTATTTAAGCATGCATCATAATGCTTCTACATTACTTATTATCATGAACCCATGTTTAAACATGGCAATGGATTGATCATTGAAGTTGAAACCCAATTATGCATTAGAGCAATACGGCATGTGGAAGCAAAAGGTCACCAACCTTTTTCCAAGCCTAAATCCAAAACAGTCTGAGTTTCGTGAGTGGAAGCAAGACCCACCATTTCCTCTGATCCCTTACCTCACTTGCTTTGTTTGAGCAAGTCCTGACAGACAAACATACCTTTAGTTTCTGGGGTTAGGGTATGGGAAAGGACCCACCAAAACATTCTCTTGGGAAGTCTAGATGAGCTTTGGAGCATAATAATCTAGCCATATTTAATCATAGTAGTTTCTTCTCTCTTACCCACTTTGAGTTGAAAGAGAGATAGATTGTGTGATGCACAGGGGAGCGTTCCGATGAGGCAAGGTTGGTAGAATGGGATAGTGAGGCACAATATGAGCCATTCATTATGGTGATCAGGGACGAAGCCACATGGTTGGCTTATCGGGCTGCAGCCCGGGTAGATTTTTGCCCAGTTTTTTTTTTTTTTTTAACTATAGCTTTTGCAATTGCGACCTGCGACTCCGACCTAAGACTGGCGACCTGCGAGTGCGACTCCGACATGCGACTGCGACCTGCTGATGTTGTTGACTTGTTGTCTATTGTTGTCGACTTGTAGTTGAGTTGAGTATCGATTATCGAAGGCTCTATTCTTCCCCGAGTTCCGTCACTTTCTTCCGCTGACTGCTGAGGCTGAGCGCATGAGCCGCTGAGGCTGAGCAAGTGAGCAACTCTATTCTCCATTCTCTATATCCTTATCCTGTCCTGTGCTTTGTACATTCAGCTGAATTGCTGCTGAGCTGAAATCTGAATGCTGCTGAATTTCCATGTTGAATGCTGCTGATTTTCTGCTCAATTTCTGTGTATTCTCTGTGAATAAGTGATGTTGAATCGCAGCTTAATTGTTGCTGAACCTGAATTGCAGCTGAATTGTAATGATTTTCTGCTGATTTGTTGCTGAACCTGAATTGCAGCTGGCTGAATTGTAATGAATCGCTGCTGATTTTCTGCTCAATTTCTATGTAATGATGTTGTGTCAAGTATATAAATCTTTCAATTAAGTTAAGTGTGACTGGCTCACAATTATCCTTGTTCAACTTGACATATACCACAACTCTGTAAGTTATATATCTGTCTACAAGTTTAAAGCCTTTGATCAGCTTCTTATGTTAGTAGTTTCATGCTGTCATTATGAAGGTCATAGTTCATGGGAAGTGAGTGTATCGACTAGATGTTGCTACAAATAGCCAGTCTCTGGGGCTCCTAACTTAGAAAATATGGTCTTTTTTAGGCATCATTGTTCTGTGTGGCGTGGGGATCCTTTCAACTCCATATGCTGTCAAGGAAGGAGGAAGGGCAGGGCTTTCTATATTGTTTCTGTTTGCTCTGCTTTCTTTCTACACTGGGCTTCTATTACGATACTGTTTAGATAGTGAGCCTGGGCTCGAGACGTACCCAGACATTGGTCAAGCAGCATTTGGTACCACTGGACGCATTGCTATATCGGTAAGACAGTGATTCCCACCTCTTTCCTTTTGCTCACTGTAAGTGTTATAAATTTAAGTAGTATAGAAGAGATTTACCAAGTAATGACAAATCTACAGAAGAGATTTATATCAAGTAATTGTGATTGTGTTTTAAAGTTACTGATTTTCGTAAAGTTGCATAGCTTCCAAGAGACACTAGAGATCTATAGCTTCTGATATTATTCTTTGTCTTCAAAATGTGATTGCAGATAATATTATCCGTGGAGTTATATGTAAGTATATCTGTCCCTCTCTTGACTTGGATTTTGTATTGGTTTTCAGTGCTGTAGGGACTACAACAGCTGCGTCACTTTTGTTGTTGTTCAATCTAAGTTATCTGAAAAGGAATATGCAGTTAAAAACAACACCAAACTAAGCAACCACACCCCACCACCTTTTCCATTGAGCATCTTACCGGTTACCATTAGGTCAAATTTAGCTAGTTGTATTTGTGATGTTTTTTTGCTGGCGTAATAAAAAAGGCGTGAGGATGAGCCTCCCACTGGATTCCAAACCTCAAAAAAAAAAATTACGATTTTCAGCCCTGGTAACTTTGAATTCCTGGCTTCGTCCATGGTGGTGATGTGGCAGAGAATAATTTTTTTACTGTTTGCTTTTTACTTTTTGGTAGTGGGACACATGGCGCGCCCACAAAGCACGGGGGGTTAGATATGTGGCTCAGATCGTGCCTCACTGCCTCATTCTAATTTGCTTGCTTCATTTGAGCGCTTCTCGTAATGCACAATATTAATTACATGATGTTCAAAATCATTGTGGAGCCTTCCATTGTAAAATTTGTAAACTTTCACAATCTGAAAATCTAAATTTAATCATTTAATCAAGATACATCTTCCAATCTGCATTTCACACGCACGTATTCCACTAAGAAAAAAACTATATGGATTTGACTTTTTATCAAGCGCATGTTTCTAATATGCAAGCAGTGTGACTTGCTGATGCACTTTCATAGGTGTATATTGAGTTCTGAAGAATTTCTCGAAATATAGATACAATTCTTATTTAAGCAGAAAAAGTCGTGCAATGGAAATAGAAATTGCTATCTTCTCCTACAACTGCAAGCAAAGAGATTGTTATTTAATCATGCCTTCAAGTTGTGCTTTGGAAATTTGAGACGTTTAATGATGCAACAATAATGAAGTAAATTTGGAGATTATTAATCAAGCCAAAACTATAGCTATTGAGATCTTTAAAATCAGAATATTATAGACTCCAATGTTTTTTTTTTTTTGCAGCGGGGTGATCTGGAAAAAAACTACTTTATTGTCCAGAAGAGGTCAGAGTAAATAAATCCAGAATATGGCGTTGCGGAAAGGGCTACATAATTATCCACGCATATGACAAAATCATGTTTTTGGCTCTTGGTAGCTATAGAACAAAATCATGTTTCTCACATCTGGAAAAAGTTATTAACAATTTTGCATGAAAGTTAGTTAACAATGATGGGAGGAGGCCAGATCTGGTGCAAAGCCCAGAAACTGTGCAAAATACAAAGCAATCTGATCCATTCGTTTTGTTAATCCAATGGCTTAGGATAATTGAATTAAATAAAATAAAACTACCATTTTTACGTGTATAAGGGTATAATTGACCAACATAATAAATAAAATTAAAAAAAAACCCTTATCATCTCTCCGCACATCAACGATTCGTCTCCTGAAGCTTCTCTCTTCTTCTCCAACCTTCTGCCGCCGCTGCTTTTCTTCTCAACGGTTCATCTCCTGAAGACCAAGTCGCGATTCGCGATTCATCTCCTGAAGACCAAGAAACCAAAATCCAATGGTGTTCCGATTCATCCAGAATGGTGTTCCGATTCATCCAGAATGTTCTCGGCACAACATCACAACATCGCAATTCATCCCATGGTGTTCCGATTCAAAAAAGGACGAACAGAAAAACTTCAGATTCAAAGTAATACATAATTCGTCTTCTGGTCATGACGAACTATAAAATGTTCATGACGAACTATAAAATGATTATGACGAACTATAAATAATACTGTCGAATTCGTGTCGAATTTTAGTTTATTTTTGACGAATTATTGCATAATTCGTCGAAGTGCACTACAATTCGTCGAATTCTTGATGAATTATAGTCCAAATTTGACGAACTATGACATAATTCGTCATAAAAGATTATGACGAACTATAAATAATACTGACGAATTCGTGTCGAATTTTAGTTTATTTTTGACGAATTATTGCATAATTCGTCGAAGTGCACTATAATTCATCAAATTCTTGAAGAATTATCGTCCAAATTTGACGAACTATGACATAATTCGTCAAAAGTGGACTATAATTCGTTAAGAATTCGTCCATGTGAAGCTCTTTAGTATAATACTGAATACTCTATCAGATTTATGAACTTCCTTTTATGATTTTAAATGCTGTACTGGAAACTTCTCAACCAAACAGAAACAAATAAATTATACTCTGCCAACAAACTTGCTTTGAGGGTCCTTCAAATCAATCCCAGGAATGAATTCCAGTACTAGGATTTCTGATTTTTTGTGTCCATTAAAACTCATTTTGATTTTTTTTCATTTTACACCTGCGAGTCGTATCCGCCAGCAACCTCGGATTACAGCAACTTGACTGTTTATCTTCAGCACGTCTCAAGCCGCCATTACATGTTTCTCCACTGGTAATGCAAAATTCATTAGAGATTCAACCCTCTGGTCAGCGTCAGCCGTGTAACTGCACCTCCATCGGAATCCATGGAGATCTGATCGGCGGAATCCATGGAGATAGTTCATCCTCCGATTCATTCATCCATGGAGATCTGATTTTTTTCATCGGGGAGAGGAGAGAGATGGATGGTTATTAAGGATGTGATATACCATATTTGCCCCTATTTACATATCAATTTAAATTAAAAGAGGTTTATTTTCAGTTAATCATATCCATTCAAATATATAATGAAGGGTTGAGATTAATTTGTATTTTTTACAATAATTATCACTTTGCACCTGATCCTAAACCATGATGGGAGATTATTAGTCATCCACTTTCTTATACAACTTATTTATTTGATGAGACAAATTAGCTTGATATATGTTGTTTATTGATGACATACAAACACAAATTGAAAGAAGATTCATACAATATATATGCTGAATCATGCCTCTAGTGAGGTTCATAATCAACATTTTTTATTTAAAACCTAAACTTTCGTAAATCAATCATCTCATAATTTGTGTTATCACTTGACCTGCAGAGAACTGGCAAGCAAATCAGTTGTTAATCCACCAGGACCTGGACTGAAGATACTCGACTACACTCTTTTCCACTTGAAAAGCTTTAGTAAGAACATCAGGAGAGATGGGCGGGTTCGAGTTGAAGACGGCATTGGCTATGGTTATCACACCGGGGTTCTGGCTACTCAAAGCCGCGATAGCAACCGCCTTTGTCCTCCCGATGTTCTGCTGGAAATGAATGAGACCTACCGGGAAGACGAACACATCTCCCTTGTACAGAACTTTTGTGATGAGGGTGTTGTTAGGGTTTGATGTCACAAACCCTACGCTTAGGGTTCCTTCTAAGACTACCAAGATTTCGGTGGCCCGAGGATGAGTGTGGGGAGGGTTTAGACCTCCGTTGGGAGCGTAGTCGATGCGGGCCATCGAAATTCCCAATGTGTTTAGGCCAGGAATTTGAACAACGTTGGCCGGGGTGACAGTTGATCCGACAGGGTTTGATGTGTCTCTCACTTTGTCAAGACCTGAGAGGAAAAAGTCCTCCGGCTTGACTTTGGTCGGATCCTTGCAAAACTTTCCATTGACAAAAACTGCATATCATCAAAACATTATCTGATGTCATCATACATGTTTTAGAGAGAGACTACTATAATAGAGGAGCGCTCAAATCTGCAGGCATCATCAAGTTATTACGGTACTGATATGTATTCTAATAGCATATTCAAACTTGCATTTATTAAAAATTTAAAACATCAAAGTTTCACTTTATTAGTGAGACACGTGTCATTTACGCATTCAAAGATATCCTAGAAATTATGCAGGAAAACCAGGCAAATATTATACTAAGCTTACCTCCGGCCGGGCCGTCGGTGGCCACACAAAAGTCCTGGAGAGAGCCGGGATCATCAGCATTAGCCACCATGGCAGCCAAGGCTGCTAAAGCAACAATACTTGCAAGAAGAGGGAGGAACTTCATCATTACAAACACTTCAATTTTCACAGAGCTCAACTATTTCAGTTAGCTTTTATCTCACTGCTTGATTTAGACTTAGATCAGGTGGTGAAGATTTAAAGCATTAGCATGTCATGTATTTATAGCTGCGCTTAGGTTTGAAAATTATAAAAAAAAAAACAAATATTAAAACATCAGAAGACTACATCAACATGCATGCAAAACCAGGTCTCTGCTGAATGAGTTGATTAACTTGTGCTAGTTGAAATGTTTCAATGAAACGTTCAGATGAATGGTTCTCCAACAACTTAATTTAATAACATTATCGTCAATGAGATTAACTACTCTTTCTCTGGTTAGTTATTTTGGTGAAATATGTCTTAGTTTTCAGCTGAATTAGTCTGATAAATGAAGTGAACCTTCTCAAAGCATATGCCATGATCTTCATGACTTATTAATCATATCCACTTTTGATGAAATCCCTCCTCGTTCCGGCATCATTAGTAAATTCCTGCCGAGTTTCATTACAACTTTAATTATTTAGATAAGTTCAAAAGTCTACTGATACAGAAAAGACGTTATGCATTATGCATCATTTCTCTCTGCGTTGCGCCGAATCCGAATCCCACTAACTGCATATTTGAGTGTTGTATACATTTGATTATGCAACCGTTGATACAAACTGACGCATAATGTAAGACATTGTGCAACTTTCTAAAAACAGATTTAAAAAAAAAAAAAGCTCACGCTAGAATTGTGTAGAAAATGACGAACTAATAATTACAAAATCTGATGTTCCCTCAAATGTTATTTCAATCCTTTAAATTTTTCAAGACATAGAACAATGTCAATAATTCAAGACAAGTTGCCTAAAAACATTATTAAACAATATATTACACTAATAAACAATTACCTCCTTAGAACTTCGATCAGCTAAGTAGTTAAGCACAATGAAACTTTTCAGTGCGGAAACACAATTAAAACGAAACATGACTAGTAATCTTTACAAAACAAGCTTGATCCGAATCAGAGGAAGGTTAACAGAGCAATCAAATGCTAGCATCTGCTGCATTGCTAACACCCTCTAGCAATCTCCTCTTGGCTGATTTGGTCCTATAGCACCAAATCTCAAAAGCTTCACTCAAGTCGGGATAGCTCAGTTGGTCAGTATTCGCCATCCAGTCAGCTAAAATATCAGCTTGGTTATTTGAAGGTAATGCTAATAACAATGAGGTGATTGCGCCATCTATGTTCTGGCACAGGTCCTCATCCATCTTGTACGCGAAGTCATTTATAGCATCAGCCATTGAATCAAGCAACGGTTTCATCTTCCTTATGTAACCTAGCCATGTGGTTAGTATTTGTACTCGGCAAGGGGAAGGGATGGCCACATTGCCGTAACCCACAGCATCGAGGATTTTGCTTGTGATTTCCATTAGCTTAAGTTTCAATCCCCACAAGCGGTATCTGAATTTCTCATCTAGAACGGTAAGTATGATGTTATCGGATATTTGAGCCCAGAGGAAAATGAATTCCTTCATCAAGTCCATCTTCTGAAGTAAATTCCACATCCACTCGAGGTCCATCAAACATCCCAGTATTTTTTTCTCAGCAATGTCAGGTAGCAAGCCCGGCTCTAAAAGAAGCAATGAAACCTCTTTTTCGAAAGCTGAAGAGAGTTTCAAAAGACCTTTTCTGACTTCCGATACGACTTCTTCGCTTGAGGTTATTAGTGATGTGTCAGCATCTTCCCTAAGCATGTAATCAACTTGTTCTTGTGCAGATATTTTCAGCTCATCGCCAAATGAAAGGCATGGTTCTTCAATTGCTGTGGCAAAACGAACTGCACCCATAAATACATTCTTCGTGGCACTTAAATCTGCGGACCGAACTCTGTCTAATATGGTCATCAGAACAACGAGTCTAAATTCATGGATTGCTTTTATGATTTGTAAACTCAGTAATCATCCGGGGATCATGGCCTTTAGAAAATGAGATGCCTACAGAGCTTTTTCTGATTTAAGCAGGCAGATAGCAGTCTCAAGAAGACAGCTCAGGGACGATCATCAAAGACCCAAGAAGTAATATTTTTTTTTTCTTCTAAATATGACTATAGGTATGCGAAATTACCGAAACAGAACTTGTCGCAACTTCAAAGAGAACGGATAAATGACAGGCGAAAATTTCAATCATCCTTTCTTCATTCCTCAAGTGTACACGATGAACTAACTCAACTATTCAATTCAGTTCAAAAATATTCGCGGGGTCGTCTCTGAGTTCCACCTTTAGGCAACGATGTTCAAATCTGGGATATTAAAAAAACAAAGGTTACGATCATTTTCTTACTAATAATACTTAAAAACACAAAAGAAAAATTGCAAGGAAAGTGTTAATAATGAATACAAAATCCAAACAATAGGAGGAAGACATTTTGCAAATTGCTTTCAAAAACTAACTAACATCTCGGCTGAGAATTTCATCCTTCTAGTTTAACGTACAATCAATTTCAATACAAATCATCAACATATTTCACATATACACAGCCTGCAGCAGTAGAACCAGAAACCATATTTAGTTCTGTAAAAAAACCCCCATTTTACAATAAACATCAACCCTAGGAGAAATTTTCTATCATCAAAAAGATGAAAACTTGCACTATTTTTATTCCTAAATTAACATCATACAGAGAACCCCCCATAGTAGGGTAGCAAACTCAAGGTTCAAACGAACCCTAAGTCTAGAAAAAAGGGAGAAATTTGGAGTGTGCAACATACCGAACGCCCAGAAATAGAGAAACAGAATTTCAAACACAGAAGAAATGGAAGCATGGATTGGTGAAGATCTGAAACCTGAGCTGGATTGAGAGCCGCTTGCTCAACTTTTGTTTGCAGGTTGTCGTATGTTGTTTTCTGGAATTGTACTTTCATAGTGACCCTCATAGTTTCAAATCATTAATAACACACCCTTTTATTTGAAGCTTCTCAGTGTATTTCATTTTCCTTATGGGCTGGCCCATCATTAGCTGACCCAACAAACAGTCCACACGCCCATAAAAAAGTCATTGTCTTTTTCAGCGAGAAGTAAAAATATCCACAAAGTACAGTCTTTTTGGAAGTCTTGTCCAAACCATATTTAAAAGATAATCGGTACAAATTATAAAACTAAACTGAACATCATAGTAATTTTCTAAAGAAAAGTATAATAAGTGACATGAACAATCATTCTTTTTAATATTGTAATAAACATCGTACTTGACCTGAAACTAAAATTCAAAATTTAACTTGATTTAAATAGGTGAAATAAATTGGCGAACGTAACTTTGTGACTTGGTTCAAGTACTTGACTGTATTATTAACTTTTGAGTTAATAAAATCAAACATTTAACTAAAATTAAGGTGTTGAAAAAACTGATCAGTTGAATTTAAGTTCAACAGAAGAGAAATAAGTGTTAAATTTCATGAAATTTAAGTTCAACATAAGAGAACTAAAAAAATATATTTCAATTTAGTTGTAAAAGTTGAATTTTACTTTCTTTTGAAAATTCGGATAATTTGAAATTGAATTTGCAAATATGTTTTAGTACAACATTTTTATACCTCTCTTATTTGTATATTTATTTGATAAACTATGCAAATATATTTGTTTACCTCACATGCTAAGTCATTTTATAACGATTTTGTTAATTTTTTTAATGATTGTATTAAGTTGATCTTTGGCAATTCGAATCAGTTTTTAGATAAAAAATTATAATCAAATAAGAAACAATAAAGAGACATTTCTATCAAGTAAAATTACAGTGTTTATAATCAAATAAGAACAATAAAGAGACATTTCTATCAAGTAAAATTACAGTGTAGATAAACAAGTTTCACAAGGTAGCTTTTGATATCCAATATTATTGCCATTGGTTTTGGCCCTTGTGTTTTGTGTGTTGTGATTTGGTTTTAGTCACAGGACTAGTTAACAGTGATAGGAGTGTTGGGAATGAATGTGATATGGGGTATAGAGAAGCGATCAAATGAGGCAGCGCTCGGTAGAATGAGGCAGTGAGACACGATCTCAACCGTCCATCTAACCCCCGTGCATCTGAGACACGCCACGTGTCCATATAGTGAAATCCCAATACTTTGAAAACGTAGTGTGAACGCGTTTGGCGGCTCGTGACACGTGGCTTCGCCACGTGCGTCCGATCAACTCCATCAACGACGTCTCGGATCGTGCCTCACTGCCTCATTCTACCAACCCTGCTTCAACCGAGTGCTCCCCTGGGGTATATATACCTTATAAATATGCAGTGTTGATGCATTTATTTAATTGCAATATTATTGAGAGCTGAGATTATAAAACCTAGTACAGCGGCTAAAGCTAATATGCACTTATATGATGCCATGTTTAATTATCAAGTTGTTATAGATCACCTTGGTTTTAGTACTTCTAATATTTCCTATGCACATTATATCTTCAAGACTTGATTGTAGACAATAGTGAATGTATATGGATCGGAGGTCGGTCTCATGATCTAATTATGAGCGTGCTCTTACTATCCTAGCAATTACTAGGGCTCATTAGGAGCTAATCTGGTGATAAGAAGAGACGTCAGAAAAACAAATCCCTCAAAATTCCGAATTTGATTTTAGATGAGATGAAAAGTGAGGCTTTGAAGGGTAGGAGCTGATAGAAAAATAAAAAAAGCAGCTGCTAGCTAGGTGTATAATGTGCTACCTATGATGTGAAAAATAGGAATGCTAGATAACTTCTAGAGAGACGAAACATTTTAAACATGGCAATGGATTGATCATTGAATAAGTGGAAACCCGCCAATTATGCATTAGAGCAAAACTGCATGTGGATATGAGTCTTTAGTTTCTATAAATAACAGTTTAAACCTACCTCAAGTAAAAGGCCACCAACCCTTTTTCCAAGCCTAAATCCAAAACAGTATGAGTTTCATGAGTGGAAGCGAGACCCACCATTTCTTCTGATACCTACCTCACAGCCTCACTTGCTTTGTTTGAACAAGTCCTGACAGACAAACATACCTTTAGTTTCTGGGGTAGGGTATGGGAATGGACCCACCAAAATATTCTCTTGGGAAGTCATGATCAGCTGTACAGAATAATAATCTAGCCAGATTTGATCATAGTTTCTTCACTCTTACCCACTTGAGTTGAAAAAGATAGATCGTGTGATGCACAAGATTGCATGCAGTACGTAATGATGGGAGCGCTCTCTATTTTGAATACATTTAAATTATGAGAATTTCAAATTTCAAATTTAATTATTGGATCGAGATGTATTTTCAAATCTACATTTGACATGCGCGTATCTCACTAAGAGAATTGAAATTGGTGAATTTAACTTTTCACTTTTTTTTTTTTTTTGACACCAGAGAAACAACACTGAGCTCAACAACCAGGACACTCAGGAAGACGAAAACAGGACAAAGACTAATCTAAAAGACGCCTAATGGAATGGCATCGTGGTTCCTCCAGCACCAACCTCTCCCTTTAGCCATCTTCGCAAGCTTATCCGCGTCCGAGTTTGCTTCTCTCAGAATGAGGTTGAGAAACCAGAAGGGATTCCTTCCCAAGAGGTGCCTGATACTAGCCTTCCACCCTGCAGAACGACCCATCAAACTAGATCTTCTTTGTATAGCATTGAACACTTCAGCACTATCGATCTCGAAGATGACTTTCTTGATATTCATTTTCTCAGCTACTTCAAGGCTCCTATGCAGGCTGCACAGCTCCGCTTCAAAGCTCGAATCCAAGTGGACGATCGGATCCGCCTCGACAAATAAGTATACGCCCGCACTATCTCTGCAGCACAATCCAATGCCAGCCACTCCTGTCTCGCGATCCCACGCACCATCCACATTGATCTTTACGAACTCATTCTCCGGAGGTTTCCATCTTCCATCCCCCACCAAGGAAGTAACTATAAACGAATTCTCCGGCTTTTGACTCCACTGGACCGCTTCCTACACTGCTGCCGCCTCCACAAAAGGGTTCAGATTACACTTGTCATTCACCACCAGGTTCCTGTTAAACCAGATTTGCCTTGCACCATTTAGAATGAAAGCTAGGTCTTGATCAGAGAACTTTGAAGCACAGAACCACAGCCAATCTCCGGGGTCGTTGAAATTAAGGATCCAAAAGTCGCGTTTAATGTTGCTGGACTCCCAAAACGCCTTAGCCCACCAGCACTGAAGCAAGACATGAGTCGTGGCCTCTCTGCTCCATCCGCAAATCTGGCACTCTAACCCGACGTTGCACTGTCTTCTGGCCAGGTTGTCCGCTGAGGGAAGGAAATTATGGTACATCCTCCAAGCAAATAATTTAACCTTCGGCTGAACTCTGAGTCTCCAAATCCTCCTCCAGAAAGACTGAATCCTGTCGACGCTAGCTTGTTCTCCTCTCATATTTGCATGTGGCAGCTCTGACAATCTCTTCAGCATAGCATAAGCGGACCTCACCGAGAACTCACCACTGTCGTGACCTTTCCAAGCCGGCTTCTGCAGCACTCCTTCCAGGGATATCCACTGACTGACTTTATTCTTTGCATTCCAAATGCTCCTCCATGCGAATGAGGGCCTGTGCCCCAACTGGCTTTGTAAAACATCCCCATCTTTAAAGTACTTAGCCTTTAATAATCTGCTCACCAACGCTTCCTGGTTCGACAGAAGTCTCCAAACCTGCTTAGCAAGAATAGCATCATTAAAGCATTCGAAATCTCTCATGCCCAGTCCTCCCACCTCCTTTGCCTTGGTCAGAAGCTTATAACTTCCCCAGTAAATGCATTTGTCCCCTTCTTTATTATTCCACCAATACCTGCTTATAATGCTCACTATCCTCTTACACAAAGACGCCGGCAACTTGTTCACTAAGCGCAAGTTTGAATGTACAAGTGATACACATATCAGCACACAATGACTAATTGATGATGCATTTTCAAACGTGCATATTGAGTTTCAAATTCTCAAAATATATAAGAGTTACTCCCTCCGTCCCTATTTGTTTGTCCAAAAGGACAACCGATACGCTAATTAAGAAAAGTAAATAAAGGACGGTGAGAGAGAAGGAGAAAGATGATAATAGTGTATGTGGAGGTGGGTCCACATACGAATTATTACTTTTTTAAGATTGAAAGTACAATTTTTGTAATAAAAATAATTTTTTTGGTAAGAAAGAGATGATTGATTTGATTATTGGGTTGTATATAAAAGAAAAGTGGACAAACATTAGGGGACACCCAAAAAGGAAAGTGGACAAACAAATAGGGACAGAAGGAGTATCATTTAAGCAGAAAAAGTCTTGCAATGGAAATCGAAATTGCTATCATCATCTGCCGGCTGCAGGTAAAGAGATTCTTATTTAGTCATGCCTCGAGTTAAGCTTTGGAAAATTTGAGACGTTTAATATGATGCAATAATAATGAAGTAAATTTGGAGATCGATTATTAATCCATCCAAACTAGCTAGTGAGCATGATCTTTAAAACCAAATTACTATAGAGTCAAATGTTTTTGGCTCTTGGGAGCTATAGAGAACTAAATCATGTGACTCTCACATCTGGAAAAAGTATTAGCAAGAAGTTATTAACAAACTTTGCATGAAAGTTAGTAAACATTGATAGGAGAGTATATAGTCACCAACTTCTTATACAACTTATTTATTTGATGAGACAAATAATGAGTACTTTTTTTTGATAAAAAATAATTAGTATGTTGTTTATTGATGACATACAAACACAAATTGAAAGAAGAAATTCATACAATGTATAATATGCTGAATCATGCCTCTAGTACTGAGGTTCATAATCAACATTTTTTATTTAAAACCTAAACATCTGTAAATCAATCATATCATAATTTGTGTTATCACTCGACCTGCAGAGAACTGGCATTCAAATCAGTTGTTGATCCACCAGAACCTAGACTGAAGATACTTGACTGCACTTTTATCCACCTGAAAAGCTTTAGTAAGAACATCAGGAGAGATGGGCGGGTTCGAGTTGAAGACGGCATTGGCTATGGTTATCACACCGGGGTTCTGGCTACTCAAAGCCGCGATAGCAACCGCCTTTGTCTTCCCGATGTTCTGCTGGAAATGAATGAGACCTACCGGGAAGACGAACACATCTCCCTTGTACAGAACTTTTGTGATGAGGGTGTTGTTAGGGTTTGATGTCACAAACCCTACGCTTAGGGTTCCTTCTAAGACTACCAAGATTTCGGTGGCCCGAGGATGAGTGTGGGGAGGGTTTAGACCTCCGTTGGGAGCGTAGTCGATGCGGACCATCGAAATGCCCAATGTGTTTAGGCCAGGAATTTGAACAACGTTGGCCGGGGTGACAGTTGATCCGACAGGGTTTGATGTGCCTCTCACTTTGTCAAGACCTGAGAGGAAAAAGTCCTCCGGCTTGACTTTGGTCGGATCCTTGCAAAACTTTCCATTGACAAACACTGCATATCATCAAAACATCTCATGTCATCATACATGCATGTAATCAGTTTTAGAGAGATTGTAATAGCATCATCATGATAAAAGTGTTGACATTTATTCCATTTTGCATATTTAAATTTGTATTTTTCGATGAACAATTAAAGTCATTGAATTTGACTTTGCTAGTGAGATACGTGTCAGTTGCACACTCGAAAATACATCCTGATCTAATGATCAGGTTTATGTTCTCAGATCTTCGAATTATAAGTGCGTTCTCAACCGAACGCTTATGATTGTAATATATCCTTAAAATTATGCAGGAAAACAAAGCAAATATTTTACTAATAAGCTTACCTCCGGCCAGGCCGTCGGTGGCGACACAGAAGTCTTGGAGAGAGCCGGGATCATTAGCATTAGCCACCATGGCAGCCAAGGCTGCTAAAGCAACAATACTCGAAAGGAGAGGGAGTAACTTCATCATTCACTTAAATTTTCACAGAGCTCAATTCACAGCTAGCTTTTATCTCACTGCTTGATGAGATTTAATGCATTAGCATATCATGTATTTATAGCTGCCCTTAGTTTTGATATTGATATATAACAAATATAAAACATCATAAGACTACATCAACATGCAAACCAGGTCTCTGATTGAGTTGATTAACTTGTGCTAGTTGAAATATTGTTTCTCTGAAAAGTTCATATGAATGGTTCTTCAACAACTACTTAATTTAACATAATCGTCAATGAGTTTATTCTATGGTTAGTTGTTTTGGTTAAGTATGTCTTAGTTTTCAGCTGAATTAGTCTGATAATGAAGTGGACCTTCTCAACTAAAGCATATGCCATGATCTCATGACTTATTAATCATATCCACTTTTGATGAAATCACTCATTTTTCCGGAGAGTTTCAAATGAGAACTCTTTTTTTTTTTTCTGGAGAACTTTGAGAATTATTTCATTATACATTTTTATCTTCGTTATGCATTTTTTAAAAAATGCATCAATTTTTGCCTAAGTGCACTTTTCGGAAGTTGAAAATACATATAGGCAAAATGCATGCTCGAAATTGCTTAACGATGGAAAAAAGTGAGTGGTATGTGTCACCTCCATACTCAAAGATGCAATTTGATCCAATCGTGAGATTTATGTTCTAAGGTTCTCAAAGTTTTAGGAGTTTTCAACCGAGCACTCCCCAATCTAAAATAACACTTTCAAAAAATATTTTGAAAAGTTAAACACGATTTTACAGCCAAATAGAAAATAACATATCTACCACATTGATACTTCGTTAAATTAAATTTTTTATTTTATTTTATGAAAAAGCTCACTTTAAAATTGTGTAGAAAATTCTGTATTATGTTCTTTTTATCTTTTCCAAAAACTTAACGACGAACTAATTACAAAATCCGAGATTCCTTCAAATCCTATTTCAATCCTTAAAAACTATCAAGACACAGAAAATGTCAATAATTCAAGACAAGTTGCCTTAAACAAAAATTACACTAACAAACCATTACCACCTTAGAACATGAGCCAAGTGCTAAAAGTGAGCTCAGAACTTGGTGGTAAAGATATTAATTAGGAAAAAAAGTGAGCTCAGAACTTGAAATCCATATCCAGATCATGAGGCCAATCTCCAAGCTAACAATACTTTTCAGTATCAACAAAACACCGATTAAATTAAAACGAAACAGGACGAAGTATTCTTTACAAACAAGCTTGATCCGAATCAGAGGAAGGTTAACAACAATCAAATGCTGCATCTGCTGCATTGCTAACACCCTCCAGCAATCTCCTCTTGGCTGATTTTGTCCTATAGCACCAAATCTCAAAAGCTTCACTCAAGTCGGGATAGCTCAGTTGGTCAGTATTCGCCATCCAGTCAGCTAAAATATCAGCTTGGTTATTTGAAGGTAATGCTAATAACAATGAGGTGATTGCGCCCTCTATGTTCTGGCACAGGTCCTCATCCATCTTGTACGCGAAGTCATTTATAGCATCAGCCATTGAATCAAGCAACGGTTTCATCTTCCTTATGTAACCTAGCCATGTGGTTAGTATTTGAACTCGGCAAGGGGAAGGGATGGCCACATTGCCGTAGCCCACCGCGTCGAGGATTTTGCTTGTGATTTCCATTAGCTTAAGTTTCAAGCCCCACAAGTCGTATCTGAATTTCTCATCTAGAACAGTAAATATGATGTTATCGGATATTTGAGCCCAGAGGAAAATGAATTCCTTCATCAAGTCCATCTTCTGAAGTAAATTCCACATCCACTCGAGGTCCATCAAACATCCCAGTATTTTTTTCTCAGCAATGTCAGGTAGCAAGCCCGGCTCTAAAAGAAGCAATGAAACCTCTTTTTCGAAAGCTGAAGAGAGTTTCAAAAGACCTTTTCTGACTTCCGATACGACTTCTTCGCTTGAGGTTATTAGTGATGTGTCAGCGTCTTCCCTAAGCATGTAATCAACTTGTTCTTGTGCAGATATTTTCAGCTCATCGCAAAATGAAAGGCAGGGTTCTTCAATGGCTGTGGCAAAACGAACTGCACCCATAAATACATTCTTCGTGGCACTTAAATCTGCGGACCGAACTCTGTCTAATATGGTCATCAGAACAACGAGTCTAAATTCATGAATTGCTTTTATGATTTGTAAACTCAGTAATCATCCGGGGATCATGGCCTTTAGAAAATGAGATACCTAAAGAGCTTTTTCTGATTTAAGCAGGCCGATAGCAGTCTCAAGAAGACAGCTCAGGGAACATCATCAAAGACCCAAACACTAATTTTCTTCCAAATATGGCATCAGATATGCGAAATCGCCGAAACAGAACTTGTCGCTATTTCAAAGAGACCGGATAAATGACAGGCGAAACTTTCAATCATCCGTTCTTCATTCCTCAAGTGTACACGACTCAACTATTCGATTCAGTAACGATTCAATTCAACAATTGTGGGACTTTTGAAGTTGATTGCAAAGAGACAGGGGAAGTCGTCGCTGAAGCCAGATCAGCCGTCACCAAAGGGTCATCTCAACTCGTTGCTATAGGTGCATTAAGTTGCACGGCGTCGTTTGCTGAGCCGAGGAGAGGCACGAATCCGAAGTCGTTGCTGTTGCTTCAAACGGGCCAATCAGATCAAAGCTTGAATTGGCGCGGATCCGGATCAGATCCAAGGGTCGAGATCGAATCCATCAGGATGCATCGGACGGTAGCTGCTTCATCTGGCAATAACGGATATAAGCTGTGCTTCTTCGAAGGAGCTGGTCATTCCGCACACTTCATCCGCTCTCCAAGATCCAAACACGATAGCTTAGGGCTTCCAAAGTGTGAGTGCTGATTATTGTACTCGAGTGTTCGTTGGTGAGATTGCAGACTCGGACTGTGAGTTCTGCTGGTTGGAAAGAGCCGACCGTGAGCGTGTATTCCTCCGACTACGTCCGACGCGTTTTGGCGATTTCGACATCAAAGGATAGTGCATATCGAGCCTGAGTAGCTCAACGTGGACTAGGCACGAAGTGCTGAACCAAGGGCCTTAAATCGGTGTGTCAATTTCATTGATTGTTCGTATTTCCGATTTCTAGGGTTTTGATAATAATCTTTGAATTGAGACTGAAACTGGTTAAATTGGACATTGATTAAGTGTTAAAACCCTACAGTGGTATCAAGAGCTTGGTTAATCAGTCCTGATTTGTGCACTGCATTGCTTTGATTTGGTTTTTCCTTGTTGTGCTTTTCTTGCAAGGAAACCATGGTGAATGGAAGGTTGGAAATCAGTGCATATGATGGCAAGACTGACTTCCAAGTCTGCGGGATGAAGATGAGGGCCTTATTGTCTCACCATGCACAAATGCCTATCAGCACTGGAAAAAGATGCAGCTAAGTAGACTGAGGACCAAAAGAAAAGAAAAGCAGAGATTGAAGAGGAAGCTTTCAATCTGATGAGACTCAGTCTCTCAGACAGTATCATCAGGAAGGTTAGTTCCCGTACAACTGCTATTGCTGTATGGGATAAACTGACTGAGTTGTATGCAAATCAAATGGCTCCTAATCTTGCTTATCTTAAGGCTGCTTTGTTTGCTTTTAAAATGGATAGTGCTAAGTCCATTGATGAGAACCTTGATGAATTCCTGAAAATGACTATCATGCTAAATACACCTAAAGAAACCATTGATGAAACTAGTCGTGTGATGATATTGATGAACTCCATTCCAGAAAGTTATCAAGTTGTAAAAGATACATTTCAATATTCTGGTGTTGTGCCTCCTTTTGAGCAATTCTGTGGTGCTTTAAGAACTAGAGAACTAGAGTTAAAGGCATCTAAGACTAAGTCTGGCCATAACCTATTTGTTAAGGGAAAATATCAATCTGTCAGTCATCTAGGCCTAAGTCAAATAACTCCCAGAATAGGAACAAGTCAGATAAGAAGAATGCTAGTAAAGGCCAGTAGCAGGAGACTAGAAAATGTTATTTCTGTGGTAAGATTGGGCACTTAAGAAAACAATGCACTGAGTTCATTGCTAGAAATCAGACTAATAATGCCCATGAGACCAACATTGCATCAAATACAAATAAGGCTTGTGAATTACCTGAAGTTTTGACTGTTTCTGAAAGAACCATTGTAAATCAGTGGATTCTTGATTCTGGATGTTCCTTTGACATGTGTCCAGAAAAATCTTGGTTTTCTGATTATGCGAATACACCTGCTGAGAGGTTTTCATGGGTAATGATAATGTACGCAAGGTAACTGGAATTGGTTCTGTAAAACTGAAGCTTGAAAATGGGAAAGAAGTTGTTTTAACAAAAGTTAGATTTGTCCCTGGTTTAATAAGAAATCTGATATCTCTTGGTACTCTTGATGATAATGGCTGTGATTACAGTGCTTGCAATGGTGTTATGTCTGTGTATAAAAATGATAAATTGATACTAACTGCTACTAAACACCATAGCCTGTATATTCTGAATGGTTCCCATGTTATGCCTGAACTGAATGTTGCTGATAAATGCTTGGATGTTAACAGTGATACTTATAAATGGCACCTAAGGCTTGGACATGTTAGTCAAAAGGGATTGAATGTTTTAAGTAATCAGTGCCTCTTAGGGAATGCTAAAATCACTGAACTTGGTTTTTGTGAGTTGTGTGTAATGACTAAGCAACATAAACTGAAATTCAACATGGGAACACATAACACTAAGGGTATTCTTGAGTATGTGCATGCTGATTTGTGGGGTCCTGAAAATGTTGAAACACATGGTGGGAATAAATATTTCTTGAGTATTATTGATGATTACTCTAGGAGGGTATGGACTTATCTGTTAAGAACTAAAGATGAAGCTTTCTTGAGGTTTAAAAACTGGAAGACATTAGAGGAAAACCAAACAAGCAAGCATGTTAAGGTTTTAAGAACAGACAATGGGTTAGAGTTTTGTAACCAAGAATTTGATAATTTCTGTCAAGAACATGGCATTATGAGACATAGAACTGTTAGGCACACCCCACAACAAAATGGGGTGGCTGAGAGGATGAACAGGACACTATTGGAAAAGTTGAGAGGGTTGCTGATGACTTCAGGGCTCCCTAAGTCCTTCTGAGGTGGGGCTTTGAGTACATCAGCCTACCTGATCAACAGATGTCCCAATAGGGTTCTTGACCTCAAATGCCCCATGGAAGTGTGGAAAAATAACAAACCAGACCTAAGTAATTTGAGAGTGTTTGGTTGTGCTGCATATGCCTATGTTGGAGATGGTAAACTTGACCCTAGAGCTGTAAAATGTGTTTTCCTTGGCTACCAACAACAACAGGGGACTAAAGGGTATAGACTGTGGGAATTGGGTGTGAGAGGAGTGAAGATATTAATTTCTAGAGATGTTACCTTTAATGAGAGATGCTTCCCATGTAAGGAAAATAGCCTCAACCCTGAGTTAGCTATTCCAGAACCAGAGAGACCCAGAACTGTAGTTGAAGTGGAGCCATTAAAAACAGATGAGAACCCAGACCATAATGCTCCCACTCCAGACCATATACCCGATACTCCTGAACCTCCTGCCCCTGATGAGAATGTAGGTGACCCTGTAGATGAACCTGAGCAGGAAGATCCTATAGAGCATTATGACCAAACTGAGCAGGACCAACTGAGAGATTATATGCTAGTTAGGGACATGGAAAGGAGAGAATCCAGGCCTACTAACAGATATGGTTATGCTGATCTTGTTTATATGGCTTTAGTTGCAGCAAAGGACATCACCCATCATGAGCCAGATTCATACCATGAGGCTATGATGTCAAAGGAGAAAGGTAAGTGGCTGGAAGCCATGAATGAGGAAATGAACTCCCTAAAGGTAAATGGAACTTAGATTTTAGTTGATAAGCCTAAGGATAAAAAGGTAGTCAAATGTAAGTGGCTGCTCAAGATAAAAGAAGGCTTAACTAAATCTGATCCCATTAGATATAAGGCAAGGCTAGTAGCTAAAGGCTTCACACAAAGAGAAGGTGTAGATTATACTGAAATATTCTCACCTGTGGTAAAATTCAAGACTATAAGGATTATGCTTGCTATTGTTGCTATGTATGACCTTGAACTTGAGCAGCTTGATGTGAAGACAGCTTTCTTGCATGGGGAACTGGATGAGACCATTTACATGGATCAACCTGAAGGCTATGTGGACAGTTAGCACAAAGAAAAGGTATGCCTTCTGAAAAATCCTTGTATGAGCTAAAACAAAGTCCCTGATTGTGGTACTTAAGGTTTGATACTTATGTGTTAAGTCTTGGATTTGTCAGAAGTGCATATGATACATGTTTCTATTATGCTTCAACTGAGTGTGATCCTATTTATTTGTTGCTATATGTGGATGACATTTATTGATATCCAAGTCCAAAGAAAAGGTGGATAAACTGAAAAAGGACTTGAGTAAGGAGTTTGACATGAAAGACCTGGGAAAGCTAGAAAAATACTTGGCATGATAATAGAAAGAAATAGGAACGACTGTTTCTTGAAGTTGCA
This sequence comes from Rhodiola chrysanthemifolia, assembly GCA_033675395.1. Lineage (NCBI taxonomy): Eukaryota > Viridiplantae > Streptophyta > Magnoliopsida > Saxifragales > Crassulaceae > Rhodiola > Rhodiola chrysanthemifolia. Next base: position 19,212,283 of record CM066207.1, read on the forward strand.
TCAAAAACCATATCTTGAAAAGGTTGTAAGTAAATATGGTAATCTGAACAGTAAACAGGTTAAAGTCCCACTAGCACCTCATTTTCTCTTAAGTAAACTGCAGTCTCCCAAGACTGATTCTGATAAAATAAGAATGGAAAGTGTGCCCTATGCTAATGTGATTGGTTCATTGATGTATGCCATGATAAACACAAGACCTGACTTGGATTATTCTATTTCTTTGCTTAGCATATTCATGTCAAATCCTGGTATGGAACATTGGTTGTCTTTAAAGCATGTTATTTCATATGTTAGATCCACTCTTGACACTGGTTTATGCTATTCTAAGAAGTCTGATATGCTTGATCTCATTGGTTTTGTTGATTCTGATTTTGGTGGAGATAGAGATTGTAGGAAATCTACAACTACATTTTACTTTACATTTGGTAAGATATGTATAAGTTGGAAATCACAAATGCAGTCTATTGTTGCCATGCCTACTACTGAATCAGAATATATTGCTCTTAGTGAATGTGTTAAAGAAGCAATTTGGTTGAAGGGTATGTAGGATGAATGCAAACTGTTTAAGGGAGTGCCTTTGGTGTTTTCTGATTCTCAGTCTGCATTATGTTTAGCTAAGAACCCTGTATACCACGAGAGATCTAAGCATATAGACATTAAATACCATTTCCTGAGAAATCATGTTGAAAATGGTGAGATTAAACTGCTTAAGGTTGATACATGTGAAAATCCTGCAGATATGGGCACTAAGGTAATATCAAGCACCAAGTTTAAGCACTGCTTAGACTTGCTGTTTGTCGGTTAGTTTGCTTCTGGTGTTTTGCAGGTACTGAGCTGATACTCTACTTCGATATGCACGAAGACCTGGCGGAGGCTGGTGGCTGGTGGAGCTGGAACAGACGTGGGAACTGGGCAACTCAGCTTCAGGTGGAGATTTGTGGGACTTTTGAAGCTGATTGCAAAGAGACAGGGGAAGTCGTCACTGAAGCCAGATCAGCCGTCACCAAAGGGTCGTCTCAACTCGTTGCTATAGGTGCATTAAGTTGCACGACGTCGTTTGCTGAACTGAGGAGAGGCGCGAATCCGAAGTCGTTGCTGTTGCTTCAAACGGGTAAATCAGATCAAAGCTTGAATTGGCGCGGATCCGGATCAGATCCAAGGGTCGAGATCGAATCCGTCAGGATGCATCGGACGGTAGCTGCTTCATCTGGCAATAACGGATATAAGCTGTGCTTCTTCGAAGGAGCTGGTCATTCCGCACACTTCATCCGCTTCGTTCTCTTCCGCTCTCCAAGATCCAAACATGATAGCTTAGGGCTTCCACAGTGTGAGTGCTGATTATTGTACTCGAGTGTTCGTTGGTGGGATTGCAAACTCGGACTGTGAGTTTTGCTGGTTGGAAAGAGCCGACCGTGAGCGTGTATTCCTCCGACTACGTCCGACGCGTTTTGGCGATTTCGGCATCAAAGGATAGTGCATATCGAGCCCGAGTAGCTCAACGTGGACTAGGCACGAAGTGCTGAACCACGGGCCTTAAATCGGTGTGTCAATTTCATTGACTGTTCGTATTTCCGATTTCTAGGGTTCCACCTTTAGGCAAGATGTGTAAATCTGGGGTTTTAAAAAAAATAAAAATAACAAAGGTTACAATCATCGTTTTTACTCCAAACACTTAAAAACACAAAAGAAAATGAAATCTTTCCCTAATAGTTGAGATGTTGTTCTGGTCGAGTGCAGAACAAATACTAGAATAACTTATGCAAAAATAAATACAGTGCAGAAAATAAACGACACGCAAAGTTGTTACCCACTTCGGCGTTAACGAGCCTATGTCTGGGGGCTGTCTCCTTATCCCGGTGGATAGCAATTCACTAATAATGAGTATTGCGAGTACATGAATTTATGTTTACAAATCCCTCTTAAACAACCTGAGCCTCGGACACTCTAGCAATCGCTAACTAGGTCTCCCCCTAGATCTGAGCCTCGCCTCCGATTCCACCAGAATGATCCTCCAAAAGAATCAGCGCCTTCTCCTGAATGAGCGAATGAACAGCAGTGCGTGTAGCTTCAAGGTTGTTCTACGATCAGTCTGACGAGCACTAGAACAGACTGAATCCGAGCGCCGTGAGTAATCAGCGACGATTAGTTCACCGGCCTTTTGCCTCTCCTCCTCCCTTCAGTGAGTATGAGCGTGTATAATATCTCCGTGAGTGATGAGAATTGTGAATGCCTCAGCCCTCTATATATAGGACGGTAGAAACCCTAAACCGAATAGGATTTCTATTCTAACCCGTCTATCTCATTAGGAAATATTTCCTAAATCTTTTAGGAAACATTCCTAATATCTTGTGCAAATCACTTGTTGATAATCCTTCAAAATATCTTCAACTCCGTTTAAGAAACCTTCGATTATCTTCTTGGCTAAGTTATCTTCAAGCGCAAGTAAACTCTCAACCGATTCTCTAGATATCTTCGATATACGTCTTAGCACCGACTTGCCAAATCCATTCAAAGAATTATCTGCTGCGTCTAAGTTGTGCTACAACGGTTGAAACAAGTTTCCTAATCTGAAAAAGGAAACTTCCAACTTCTGTCCTTCCATATGCAACCGCCTTGATCTCCAACGGTCGAGTGTGTTTCCTAATCTGATTTAGGAAATATTCCATCTGCTTCAACTTGTTCCAGGACAGTTGTCTCTTCCAGTCTTGAACAACAGTTTGAACAACTACACTGAGTTTTGCCAAACTACATGTCATAAAACTAACAGAAAAATTGCAAGTGTTAACCATGAATACAAGACATTTTGCAATTTACTGTTCCGAAACTAACTAACATAACGGCTGAGAATTTCATCTTCTTGTTTAGTGTACCCAACACAGAAAATCAAATTAGGAGAAAGTTCCTATCATCAAAAAGATGAAAACTTACACTATTTTTATTCCTAAATTAACATCATAGTGACCCTCATAGTTTCAAATCATTCATAACACACCCTTTTGTTTGAAGCTTCTCAGTCTCCGTGTTTTCATTTTCCTTATGGGCTGGCCGAAAAACCAATGGCTCACATATAACAGGCCGCCATGCGATAGTTTATTCGGGCCCATCATTAGCTGACCCAACAAACAGTCCACACGCCCATAAAAAAGTCAGTCTTTTTCAGCGAGAAGTAAAAATATCCATAAAGTACGGTCTTTTTTGTCCAAACCATTTTTAAAAGATAATTGGTACAAAGAGGCCGGATCTGGTGCAAAGTTCAGTTCCTGTGCAAAATACAAAATGATCAGATCCGTTCATTTTGAAAATCCAAAGGCTGAAAATAATTTGATTAAATAAATTAAAAATTGCATTTTTACGTGTATCTCTTAATTGAAAGGCTATAACTGACCAACAAAATTTAAAAACAACCGCTTATCTCTCCTCACACAACGAAAACCCGACGATTTTGTAAACCTAAATCCTGAAACCAAGTCGCGAATCATCCCCAAATCTAGCCGCACATCGTCCTAGTTAGGGTTTGGCGTTCACCCGATTCAACAGAGAACGATTTTAGGGTTGTGGGACAATGTCGACGAACGATGGTGAGTTGAATTCAGTTCGTTTAATTACTGTCCGTCATCCGTGTACTGGGTTTTGGGCTAGAATCGACGACGAACGATAGTTTGTTTGAACTGTCTCGTGACGAAGAACTATGTTTTCGAAGTAATATGTGGTTAGGAAATTCAGTATGAGTAGATATCAGGGGCCAAGTGCATAATTCGTCAAAGTAATACATAATTCATCTTCTTGAATTTGACCTTTAAACTAGTTCCCAAAGAGTTTTTTTCGAACTGTGATTTTTTGAACTAGCCAGTTGTATAATTCGTCAACACCGTAGTATAATTCGTCATATCATGTGGTTAGGAAATTCAGTATAAGTGGATATTAGGGGCCCAAGTGCAAAATTCGTCAACGAATTATATAATTCGTCAAAAGTATTACATAATTCGTCATCCCGGTTTTGACTTTAAAAGTATTTGAGCGCTCCTCTATATAGATGAATTTATCTTATTTGCTTTCTATTTTAATTGCAGATGAGGAGGAAAAAGAAACTGATACAATCGATAGTTTTAAGAGAAAGTCAGGTAATGATAGATTATCATTACCATGTTTGAAGGTTCTGGATTATTGGCTTAGCATTGGTAATGTTGTTCTTTCATTGCTTTGTTTTGAATGTGAGAAGAAACAAACAACAAGTAAAGTTGTTTTTATTACTTTTTCATTGCCTTTTCATCTGAGAAGAAATGAACAGCAAGTCAGCTAGATGCTGTTATTTCATCAAAATTTTGTTGTTTTTTTACTCCAATAACTTTTAATACCATTTCTGAAGGGTTCAGATTGCATCAGGCCATGCTTTGTATTTACTCATCATAATTAGTTTTTCACATAATGTTGTCCTCATATTATTTTATGTAGGCCTCCATTAATGAGCAACCTTCACGAGACTGGCACACGGAATACGATAACGTTGGAAATGCGGTGCCTTATGAAAGGCTAGTATCGAGCGGTCCTTCGCAAATTCAAGTACGTGGAGGACTGACTATGTTCACAAGGACTGCTCCTGCCTCAACATCCAATGGTGCTCAACCTTAGGGTGATATGCATGATATTATGTAGGGAAATATTATCTTTTTGTAACCTTTTAATTTCTCATTTTGTATGAGCCAGAAAGAAACCAAAACATGTACTCTTTTCTGGCTCTTTTGGTTTTGTTCTAGACCTGAACATGTCTTTGAGAACTGGATGAAGTCTCAATGCGTTTAGTTTGTGAAATATGGATAGACAGATGTCAAAATTTGTACCTTATGTATTTTGTATAATCTGAACATCACTTTATTTTGTCAAGTCAAAGAACAAAACTGGTACACAATGAGATCAGTGCACAGCTACATGGAAAAAAAAACCGAAGATGCCTGAATCAAAGAAAAAGAAAGAAAATTTGGAGGCGAAATAAATGCTGAAATCTATGGTCCTGCTTGGGACATTTCAATCATACATATAATTGTCATCATCATCGACATCTAAAAAGTAAAAAATGATGATTCAGATCAACACAACTCCAGAACTGAACTAGGAATGCAACACGATGGCTCATCAATGAAAAGGGAAATATCCCAACTCAAGAGGTCTTCTTCTTTGCCAGCCATTTCAACCTTACACTCTCCATGCCCTCTTGCTTTCTCCGCGGTAAGTCATTATATCATTTGTTGGGGTGCATATCAATTGCTTCAAGCTAAAGTTTCAGTTTCATATCTTCAAGCTAAAGTTTCAATTACATAATTCGTCGTCCCGGTCATGACGAACTATAAAATAGTCATGACGAACTATAAAATGGCATGACTAATTATACAATGATACTGTCGAATTCTTGACGAATGTTAGTTTACTTTTGACGAATTATAGCATAATTCGTCGAAAGTGCACTACAATTCGTCAGAATTCGTGACGAACTATAGTCCAATTTTGACGAACTATGACATAATTCGTCAAAATTAGACTATAATTCGTCAAGAATTCGTCAATACATTGTGAGAAACCCCAGCTTCCTCAGCCATGCACCGACGGACCAGATCCATCCCCATCTCCGCCGAGTCGTTCAACCGCTATCTCAAGCCCGGCGCACTCGCCCGCATCAGAAACTCACGAATTACAGCTAGATCTCATCGAGTCCACACTATACCGTCCTTCCACAGCCCTTTATCCTCCTCCACGCCCGTGCCTGCGTCTCCATCTGCCATCAATCAACAAATTGACGAACTCCTTGCCTTTCCGGCAGGATGTATGGTCCACGATTCCCTCAGCGGAAGAAGCTCGTTGCTGCTAGGTCGGAGGAGACTGATGAAGGGTGAGATGATTGGAGTGTCCAATCGGCGTGAGTCGATTTTGATGATGCTGGAGTGTCCAATTCGTCGGGTTTGATCGGAGGAGACTGATGAAGGTTGAAATGAGTTGCCCCTGTTTACATTAGGAAACCAATTTAATGTTAATGGTATACCATATTTGCCCCTGTTTACATTAAAATTTGAATTTAAACAGATTTATTCTCAATTAATCATATCCATCCAATTAATAAAATGAAGAGTTGAGATGATTTTGTATTTTTTACATTAATATGGACTTTGTACCTGATCCCTTCTCTCGGTACAAATTATAAAACTAAACCGAAAAGTATTTTAATTTTTATGTACTAAATGAACATCATAGTGCCAACAGAGGTGGTGACATGTTGGTTAATGAGTCCACCTTAAGATGGTTGAATCCTTACGCCCTTCCTCGTGGAGGTGCTATTCGGTAAAGGTGCCCAAGGTGGCGTGAGCTCCAAGTGTCGAAGATGTCTGATGATTTGGATGGATGTATTGCGGATTCATGGTAAAGGTGCCGAATGCAGGCCTGCACTTTAGAAGTGGAGAGATGTATCATATGCTTGCGGATCCGATCAAGATGACTTGCTAAGAGCTACATAGATCAGTATATATGTACTAGATGATAAAATCTCATATGCATTATAATATTTCTAGTTGTTCTATCCACCCACTATCAGTATTTTAGATGAAATTTATAATCAAATAAGGAACAATAAAGAGGCATTTCGATCAAGTATAAAATACTTTTGAAGCAAATAAAATTACAATGTGTAAATAAACAAGCTTCACAGGGTAGCTTTTGATATCCAATATTATTATATATATTACATTGTTTTGGTAAAGTCTTTATGAGTAAAAAAGAAGAAGTCCATAGCGAAAGGCTCACACAAAACTGTCAAACAGATACCTGCAAAAGGTCAATTGGTTGCACAGCTGTAGTATAAATTATCGCAGAGTGTTGTCGTACAAATGTGCCAAAATTAGTGGTGCATGTTACACTTCTCTTGGGAAGTCAGCTCAGCTGTGGAGCATAATAATCTAGCCAAGATTTAATCATAGTTTCTTCACTCTTATCCACTTTGAGTTGAAAGAGAGATAGATTGTGTGGTGCACAAGATTAATTACATGCAGTTCAAAATCATTGTGGAGCCTTCCATTGTAAATTTTTTAAACATTCTGAAAATCTAAATTTAATCATTCAATCAAGATACATCTTCCAATCTGCATTTGACACGCACGTATTCAATTAAGAAAAAAAAACTAGATGAATTTGACTTTTTATTAAGCGCATGTGTTTTTAATATGCAAGCAGTGTGACTTGCTGATGCACTTTTATAGGTGTATATTGAGTTCTGAATTTCTCGAAATATAGAAGTGATTCTCGTTTAAGCAGAAAAAATCCCGCAATGGAAATAGAAATTGATATCTTCTCTTGCAGCTGCAGGCAAAGAGATTGTTATTTAATCATGCATTCAAGTTGTGCTTTGGAAATTTGAGACGTTTTAATGATGCAACAATAATGAAGTGAATTTAGAGATTATTAATCAAGCCAAAACTATAGCTGACAAGCGTATTTTTAACCATTTATAGTCGTCAAGATATGAGTTATAGGGGTCTAGTTGCAGTCAAACAAAATTTATAATCTTGGTAAGCTAAGGGTCGATCCAAGGAACAGACGTGTGTGAATACTAGTTAACAGGTGACCTATTTAGCTATCCCGATTAACAAGAGGTTTTTTTGTGTGTCAAAAGTAGCAGAAATTAAATGTAGAAAATAAAGGCTTGAACTTGATCAGAGAAAGAATTATAGAATCATACTTCACCCATGCCAACCCTACTAATCATGCAATCATGTCACGTAAATTATTCATGCTATCGAATATGGAAATAAACCAAAATAACAATAGACAAGCCGCCCATCCACGGATCATTGCCTAGATTAATCTCAATCGTTGAACGCCGCCCATCCACGGATTATCAACGATCTCGATTATTAAACTTAGTGTTTTTCAGACGAAAGTCAACTTTCCTATTAATTCATGTACCATTGTAGCTACCATGACCTAACATCAATTTCATGCAATCCGATTAATACCTAGGACCCATCCATCTTTTGGTAAATACCTAAATATGTTCTAGCATGCAAACATCCCATTCAATGTAAAACTTGCAAGAACGATAAAATTAAGCACGATGAAATTGAATATTCGAATTGCATTAAGGAAAAACGTTTAATTGATCACATGAAGAGTTGGGTACATAGCACGAGATTCGTAGGATCCCAGAATTAAGAAGACTACTCACTACTCATGGTAAGTTAACCAAAAGTAGTGTTGATAAAGAGATTAAGGACGAGGAAACCGTAATGACGCGGGTGCTCGTTGAATCCTCAATCTCTTGCAACGATCTCCGTCTTCTCTCCCAAGTTAGGGTTCTTCAATCTCAAGTCAAGCACCAAAAACTCTCTCTCAATGTCGCACACAAATCTTGCCAATCATCCACCCTGAGTAAACCAGCCGCGTGCCCTCTTTATAGCTTTCAAAAAGGCCAAAAAATCCAAAAAAATGAAATTAGGAAATAAGTCCAAAAAGTCCAAAAATCGTTTTTAGAAACTGTCTTCGACGGGGCCGTGACACCCGTGACATTCATGTGTGTCACGGTTGTCACGGACTAAGAAAAAGTGCACTGGGACATAAGGGGGCCGTAACACCCGTGACGTTGTGTTTTGTCACGGCTGTCACGGCCATGAAAAATGGCAGAGACTTCGGGCGGATTTCTCATGATCTTAACCTCCGAATTTGATCTTGTCGTAAACTAAAAAGTTGTTGCCCTTTGAATTAGCTTTCCAACAAGCTTTTCATCAGTCAATTTTGACACCATATGCGATTTGGGCGTGCAAAATAAGTCAGAAAGGTCAATCTGCCCTGTTTTTACCCAAATCTCTACTAAATGCTTTGTTTTGCTTCAGACCAATCCAAAAGTATTAGGAATCTGATATATGACCCGAAACACTAGAAAAGAGGTTAAATGATAACAAAATCTCCGGAAAACAAACCTAATCCATCATCGAATGAATGGAATAATAGGTCAAGAATTCGACCGATCAATAGCTATTGCGCATGATCTTTAAAATCAAAATATTATAGACTCAAATATTTTTTTTGCAGATGGGGCGATTTGAAAAAAGACTACTTGATTGTCCAGAGGCGAGAGTAAATCAATCCAGAATATGGCGTTGTGGAAAGGGCTACATAATTATCCAAGCATATGACAAAATCTTGTTTTTGGCTCTTGGTAGCTATAGAACAAAATCATGTCTCTCACATCTGGAAAAAGTTATTAACAATTTTGCATGAAAGTTAGTAACAATGATGGGGAGAAGCGCTCAAATGAGACAGCAAAATTAGAATGAGGCGGTGAGGCACGATCTCAGCCACACATATAAACCCCCGTGCTTTGTGGGCGCGCCACGTGTCCAACTGCCAAAAGCAGTGTGAACGCGCACCACACTATTCACTGCCACTCATCACAATGAGTGGCTCACAACGTGCCTCACTGCCTCATTCTACCAACCCTGCCTCAACGTAGCGCGCTCCCAATGATGGGAGATTATTAGTCATCCACTTCTTATACACCTTATTTATTAGATGAGACAAATTAGCTTGATATATGTTGTTTATTGATGACATACAAACACAAATTAAAAGAAGATTCAAACAATGTATATGCTGAATCATGCCTCTAGTCAGGTTCATAATCAACATTTTTTATTTAAAACCTAAACTTTCGTAAATCAATCATCTCATAATTTGTGTCATCACTTGACCTGCAGAGAACTGGCAAGCAAATCAGTTGTTGATCCACCAGGACCTGGACTGAAGATACTCTACTACACTTTTATCCACCTGAAAAGCTTTAGTAAGAAAATCAGGAGAGATGGGCGGATTCGAGTTGAAGACGACATTGGCTATGGTTATCACACCGGGGTTCTGGCTACTGGAAGTTGAAACCCTTAAAGACTCCTGGAAGGCGGTGGTAGTTTGGAGGAGTTTGGGAATTCAAGGGGATATAATAACAGTAAATTGTGAGCTTCCGGCGGATTGGTTGTGGATGTGTGCTCAGTGTTTGAATCTTACTGAGTTTAGGTTAGTTATGTGTGGGTGTTGGTGCCTGGGGTCTGGTAGAAATCATAGTAGGCATGGTGGGAATGGGGAGGGTTGTGATGCTATTATCACTACACCAGAATACAGCTTAGGACATAGTTTCTTACCATCGCATAAAGTGCTATATTTGTCGCATATTAAAGGGGTATATCGTATAGGGGACATTATGTGCGTCGCATAAAATTTGTGAGGTAAGCCTAGTAGAGTAAAGTTTGGGCGACGCAGAAATTAGGCAAGTGGCATAAAGGTTACCGCTTATGCGACATGTGTTTCATTTAGTCCCATTCACGATAGACATGGGTTCTACAATTTAAGGACTTATGCCACATTTTTACAGTTAACATATTTGCCAATTATCGTCGCATTAGATACCATACAGGACATTATACGTTTATGTGACATTCCCCAGTAATCGCATATAACGTTATACGCTTCTAACCTGAAGGCGTTGGTGTCGCAAAAAGGGACATATGCTTATCACTCAATTAACTTATTGTCGTATAAATTATGTTACGATAACATTTTGAAACAGGTAAATGTCGCATAAAACGTGATAGTGACAAAATAGTAAAGAACAACATGTCGCATTTGTAGAGCATATTGTTGTATAAAACATCAATCGTCACAAATAGCAGAGAAGAAAATGTGACATATAATGGACAGATTGTGGTATAAAACGACATACGTCACAAGTATCAAACAACATAATGTCACATATAAAGCATTTAGTCTGCGTACAAATTAAAACTTGAAATTGTTTGATACACAATCCGGCCATCAAAACAAACCGGGTACACACATGCTAGAGTTCATGTGTGTGTACCCGGGTCAAAAACAACAAGTTTGATACAGTCAAGGAAAAAGTAATCAAGAGTTAGGTCCATAACTTGTGGCACATTCAGAAGCATTTAGATTTGCCGAACCACCCCGAACTGCCAACTCCTCAAGAATGTGTATCCTTTCTTCAAAAGTGGCCTTCATTTCCAACATGTCATCATGTGTCTTGTGCAGCTTGTCTTTAAGCTCAGAGGATCTAGCTCTTGGGAGGGGTGGCTTCTGGAAGGCTCTACCGGCTCCAGACACATACGTTCCATGCTTAGGGCCAAGCACTTCATTTATAATTTGAATTTGAATATCGACCGGAAGAGGTTGTCGTGCATCGATGACACTGCCTTCTGCATCTTCATCACCATCCATATCCCGCAAAGTTTGACGAACCCTCTCCTCCATTTGTGCCTACATATACAATGGTTTAGTGTAAATACAACAATAAAACTAAACTAGAAATACATGACATAGAAAAAAGATTACAACCAGAAAATAAACTAGTAACATCAACTGAATAAGATTGGAACAACGTTTGCCAACACACAATAAACAAAGAACAACAAAGTTTGCGAACATAAGAAATAGCATCAATGTAAGAACTGAACATCAACATTTCGCCAAAAGCAACAAACATGAATAGGGTTAACATGGCAGATAACATGTGCCAGATAAACACATGAAATATATAAAAAGAGGACATAAATGAATAACATTAAACATTTCAAATAAACTGAACATGAATAACCCTAAGAAACATGAACACAAGCAATTGCCCTTTTAAAATCAGCATATGGGAGAGAAGAACAACATATTATTCAGCAAGCAAATCGTATTTGGTAAACATGACTATAAGGTCAACACAACATTATTCACCATCTTCAACATATGACTGATGACAAGATGAAATTATGCAACCAACATGGACATGTAAGTGACACTAAAAATAAAGATACTCAACTGCAAGAGCGGCGCCGGCAGGATCATGAGAGTACTCCTTGGTGTAAGTAGCTACAAGGGGAGCTCTTTCTCCCAGGAGCTTTAGTTGCGCAACCCTCATGTAGAAAGGGACCTTACCAGAGCGGTGGTTGAGTCTTTCAGATTCAGTGCGAACTCTCGACATTGTCTCGCCTATTTTCTATTTTAGTGAAATTTAGCGAAGTTAATGAGAAGTTCGAAAAACATAACAACATAGAATAAAAACAATTGATACATCAAAGGAGTGAAGCAAAATGTTGTTTGATAACTATAAGAATTGAGTAACCTGATTTTTTGGTTCATGAAAGTGGCTAATAAGCCATCCCCATAGATCACGGCGATCAATAAACTCCCGGGGAATCACATCAGGTCCATGCTCCTTGTAGAACAGCTTGCAGTCCGCCTTCCAATCGCGGTACCTTTCGATGGCCCTTATGAAGATAAAATTCCACAACTCATCATCTTTTGGATCAACAACAAAGTTTGGCTGCAAAGAAAAAAACAGAAGTCAATTACATAACATTGAAATCATTACATTAAGTATTCACATTGAACTGAAAAATTAGAACATGAATTACTTACATTCAAGTGATCATACACAATCTGCCTGTCCTCCTCCCTCAGCTTCCTGTATGACGGTGCTAGCATGGGAACCTTGTCCTTCACCGCACTCCCGATCTCGTGCACAATAAGGCTACAAACTTCCTGGTTCGTTGGCCCCGTACCATCTAGTAGAAATTCAACCTTGATTGTCTGCCCCTTATTGCGCGTGTGCTTCTAGAATGCCACATTAGTTCCATTGACCACACCCCTCACCCTCCTCTTCTGTCCGCCCTCGTCCCCTGTATATCAAATTCAAGTAACAGTTATTACGTGAGTAACAGCAAAAAAGAATGTAAGTGATCCGTTGAAAACATAGTATATTGAAAACATAATTACCAGATTGAGCATTTTGTGAGTTCTTGCATCTAATGCTTGGAATTGCCTCCAAATTCTCTTCCGCATCATGCTCTGAGGACTGATCAATATCCATTGAGTTGTTTGGTTCAAACTCCGGAGCCGGTGGATCATTTACGCCCAGTGAAGGTGGCCTTCTGCTCGGAGGTGCCTGATTTTGGTTGGATCGGGCAAGCTGTGGTTGGGGAGGGCAAGATAGCTCTGGGAATTGTGGTAGAGGGTTGGAGAATGATGGTGGCTCAGGAGCAGGGGCTCGAGGAGTGTTTTTCGACAAACAACGAGGAGGATTAGCTGAGGGTGGAATTTCAACGGGTCTAGCTCTCACGGGGGGAGGATGATTGTCAATGTGTTGAATTTGAGCGGGTGATCTAGCTCTCACAGGTGGAGGATGATTGTCATTTTGTGGAATTTCAAGTGGTCTAGCAATAACAGGTGGGATTTCATTGGGTTCATTCTCAGTGGTGGTTGGACATTTGGATATATTCCTAGCTGGGACTAATTTGGACTTGACAGGAGGATTGACTACACTATTCTTGCTAACAGGAGGTTCAACATAAGGATTTAATGATGGTTTCTTGGCTTTCCTAGGTGGAGTACTTCTAACAGGAGGAGGATGTGCCTTCTTTTGCTTCCGCGGTGGTTTCTGCACGACATGCACTGCAGGTGGAGTCTTCGCCAGCGCATCAAGCTTCTTTGTGCGACCGACAGGCTATAGGGCACCAAGGATGGCGCTAGCACGCTCTGTGTTCCAAAACTCAGCATCCACGGCCGGCTGAGAGGGGGTTGGAGCAGGTGCGTCAGCAGGAGACCGACTGTCGTCACTGTCTGTGGACTCAGGCGAAGAGACTGGGTGTGGTGGCGACTCGGCTGGACGAAGTCTCGGCGGAACAAGACGTGTAGAAGGCGAACGTAGCTTCATCGTGCGGCGACTGTTGACTTCCTCCACTTCGACCAAAGGGGAGATCTTCGGTTTTAGGGTTTTGGTTCTCGCCATCTCGAGCGGTGGAGCGAGTGATACGATGGTGTGGTTGATCTGGCAGAGCAGATTACGGTGATGTGGTGTTGTGTATAAGAGTAGACGACGGTGGATCTGGTTTTAGAGTAGACGACAGTGGATCTGAGAAATGGTTGAGTGATACGGTGGAGGGTAGATAGTGATACGGTGTTGTCTAGGACTTAGAGAAATCTTGAGTTCTCAATTTCGAACACAAGTGGGCCTTGTGCTCTTAGTTTCCTTTTTCTGGGCCAAAATACAGTTTTACGCGAAAGGCTTTATTTTCTACGTCCCAAAAATGTTGCGCATGAAAAATCAAAACTTTGCGCGCGATGCACGAAAAATTGTTCCCCCTAAAACGAAACTATGTTTCGCGACATGCTAATTCAAATTTTGTCCCATAACAGTTTTGAAAAAATGCTACATAATGATCAGTTTTGATTTCATCCCAAATGAGCACACAAACACAAAATCAACTAAGATAGTGGCCACATCTTCATACTGATACTCAGTACACCACCATTTGTTTACACTTCATCATCTGAAGAGTATTGGATTTCATCATTCTCTTGATCATCTTGTACTAATTCCATGGTTTCATCCCAATGTCATCCTCATCATCCATCGATGTTTCCTCATCATCACCCCCTGATGCGAATACATCCTCTTCATCCAAGTTCAATAGTCTACGTGCTCTTGGTATTTGCACCATATTGGGGTTAATGGTTGTAGGTTGGACATCATCTATAGAGTGCGAGGGCATGCGCTCTTGGTAAGGGTCATCTTCCTGAGGCAAAGTCACTGATGTGTAATGTCCATTATCTTCATTATCCTGACTATCTTGTCTTGCAAGGGAGAGTTGACTGTAAGTTCCTCTATGCGAAACAACATTGACCACCTTCCAATTGTCACCGGCTTTAAGATCGTCAAGATAAAAAACTTGTCTTGCGGTTGTGGCTAGACAATAAGGCCAATCTTCATACCAGTTGGTTAATGTATCCACGGATAGAAGTCTGTAGTCCCTCTTAGTGCTTCCCCTATCAGTAGGATCCGTGTTAAACCATATGCAATCGAAAAGGACTACTGGCATCCCATTTACGTATTGTACTTGTATAATGTTTTTAATAACGCCGTAATAAATAACATCCTCATCTTCCACCATCACACCTAAGTTTTGAGTCTTCATCTTTCGGTCCTGATCCCACACAACAAATTTGACACCATTGACATAGCGCTGAGAATAACACGCATATGATTGAGGCATACGCGCTAAGGAATGCAAATCTGCACAATAGAAAGGAGAGCCTTCTCTTTTCAAGATATCCATATGTGTATTTGAAAAAATAACATTATTAAACACTTAAAGATATTAATAGTGATGTGTAACTAATGAATATAATATAAATTAAGGGAACCACATACCCAATCACGAAAATATTTCAAGAAATGTGTCACACGCTCTTTCTTTGTTCTATTTGGGCACTCCCGATTGAACTTCTCGACATGTTTAATTAAATAGTTCTTTGCTTGTTGACAGTGTTCGAGAACGCACCAATGAGCCATGTCAAGTTGTATTTTACTCAATTTGATCCTTGGAGAATGACCACTCACCTTCATTAGATGAGAGTAAACATTCAGGTCATATAACGGAGCTTCACTTGATGAGTCCATCTCGGATGATTCGTTCATATACAATTTGCAATATGTTATACACTCATGTGTAATATATTTCTCAGCGATGCATCCTTCTGGGTATCTGCTATTTCGAACTGATCTCTTATATTCACCTAATTGCCTGCAATATGGAAATTAGTTAGTTACTAAAACAATTAGTTAGTAAACATCAAGTTATATCAAATAATGAAATACAATTATATAGTAAAACCTCTCAATAGGAAACATTCAACTATAATGCACCGGTCCCTTAAGCAACACTTGTTCCGGAAGATGAATCAGAAGATGAACCATAATGTTGAAGAAAGCAGGAGGAAATACCATCTCCAACTTGCATAAAATAATAACAATGTCATCTTTCATTTGAGTTACTTCTTCCACCATCAGCTCTTTACAACACAATTTTTGAAACCACCTTGATAATGATATAAGAGGATCTATTACATAATGTGGCAAGTACGGTCGAATGAACACCGGAAGCAGTCGCTGTAACATGACATGGCAATCATGTGTTTTCAATCCATTAAATTTCTTATCTTCGACATTGATTTTGTTCTTCAAACTACCCGCATAACCATAAGGATATTTGGCATTCTTAAGGAATTCAAATATCTCTACCCTCTCTTCGGGTAAAACGGTATAAGGAGCTTGAGAAACCTTATCCTTTCTTGATGCCGAGCCTTTTCCCTTCCACCACAATTACCTACGAATACCTTGTTTCTCCAACCCTTCACGGGCCTTAACATCGTCTTTAGTCTTTCCTTGAAGACCAAGTATAGTACCAATGATGTTATCAAAAACAGTTTTTTCTATATGCATCACATCCAATGAATAAGGTTGTGCCAATGTACTCCAATAAGGCAAATCGTAAAAAATGCTCAAATGAGTCCAACAAAATTTCTCCTTGACACCTCTAGGCTTAAAATCTGGATGCAAGCTAAGTATGAGGTACTCATGGCTTAATACAGAAGATAAAATCTCTTCTCCAGTTAAAGAAGGTGGGGCATCGCTAAGTTCCACTTCCCCATTGAACTTAGTAGTGGCATACCTCCAAGTATGCTCTCTGTGAAGCCATCTGCGGTGGCCTTGGTAGGACATTCTGCCGGCTAAATGGTGAGCATTAATGGCATCTAAACACATTGGACATGCTTTGTATCCTTTACACTTTAGACTCCCAACATTCCCAAACCCGGGAAATCGCTAATGGTCCAAAGAATAGCAGCTTTCATGTGGAATGACGATCCATCATGTCGATCATATGTGAGTACTCCGGTGTCCCATAACATATTTAATTCATCAATCAAAGGTTGCATGAAAACGTTCAAGAACTTGCCCGGAGATTTTGGACCTGAAATCAACATAGCAAGAATGTTGAATTCTTTCTTCATGCACAAAGAAGGTGGCAAATTATAAGGCATCACCACAATCGGCCATGTGCTATGAGAAAGAGCAGCTGCTCCAAAGGGATTAAAACCATCTGTAGCTAATCCAAGTCGAACATTTCTAATTTCTTTTGAAAACTCGGGGAAGTTTTTGTCAAAGTCTTTCCATGCTTCACTATCTGCAGGATGTCTCATAAGACCTTCCTCCACTTTTCTTTCTCCGTGCCACCTCATCTCCTTAGCGATATGTGGTGACATATGCAGTCGTTGTAATCTGGGAGTTAAGGGAAAGTACCGTACCACCTTTTTGGGAATCTTGTTATCACCTTTGCTGTGTAAGTACCTTGGCTCCTCGCACACCGGGCAATGTTCCAAGTCCTTGTACTTTTTATAATATAGCACACAACCATATTCACATGCGTGAATGATCTCATGTCCCATTCCCATATCCTTCAATAGTCTTTTAACATCACGATACGTACCAGGATAATTGTTTCACCTCGGTAGGAGGTCTTTAGTGAGCTTTAAATGATAGTTAAAGCTCTTTTCGGACCATCCATTATGGCCTTTAACTGTCATCGCCTTCAAAATGCTGTCCAAAATAGTATTTTTCACTCCCCACGTATATGGGAGCTTGTGCTTCCGCTAGGAGTCTTTGATACTTATCATATGCATCCTCACCAAAAGAATCATTTTCAAGGCCCCCGTGTGGATCTCGAAAAGGAAAAGTGTCGTTGATAATCTCTATTTTAGGATTGAAATAATAACCCCCATCTCAATCTTCAACCATCCTACTATTATTCTTTTCCATCACATATTGTCGACGTTGTGTGTATAATGATGATGAAGCCTCAACCGGTTCTTCTCTATGAGAGGTCCAAGTTGTGTACTCTCGCATCATACCATTTACAAACAAATGAGTTTGGATTTCATCAAATGACAACTTATCATGGTGCAACTGACAACGCCTACATGGACACGGATGAGTAGTTGTGCGAGGTTTTTTTCGCTTCACAAACTCTAAGAAGGCCATAATCCCTTGAACAAACCGCGGATCATATTTGTCCGATAAATATATCCAACACTTGTCCATACTTTCCCTATATATTAGCAAATGTAGTAAAAAATTAAGCCAAAGACATATTAATTAAACAAAAATAATATAATTTGGCTGTTGTGCTACCTAGACATATATATGCATATTTAGGGGAGCGCTATTTTGAGGCAGGGTTGGTAGAATGAGGCACGTGAGGCACATTGTGAGCCCCACATTTTGTTGATGTGGCAGGGAAAGTACCAGAATAGTGTTTTGCTTTTTGCTTTTTGCTTTTTGCTTTTTGCTTTTTGCTTTTTGCTTTTTGGACACGTGGCAAGCCCACAAAGTACGGGGGGTTAGATGTGTGGCTCAGATCGTGCCTCACTGCCTCATTCTAATTTTGGTGCCTCATTTGAGCGCTCCTCTGCATATATATATATATATATATATATATGGGAGCACTCGGTTGAGGCAGGGTTGGTAGAATGAGGCAGTGAGGCAGCACGTGAGCCACTCATTGTGATGACGTGGCATTGGAAAAGTATTTGTTGGTGGGAATTATTGAAGGGGTAATTTGGGGATGGAAAGAGAGTAGTGGGTTGTAATTAATGAAGAAAGAGAGTATGTGGATTGTTATTAATTAATGAAGAAAGAGAGTATGTGTGTTTAATTAAAGTTATTTTAATGATGAAAGAGTGTATGAGATTATTATATAATATAATAATGATATATTTTTACGAATTTTTTTTAACACGGGTGTAATGTCATATGAAATAAGGGTGTAATGCCATATGAAATAAGGGTGTAATGCCATATGAAATAAGGGTGTAATGTCATATGAAATAAGGGTGCAATGTCATATGAAATAAGGGTGTAATGCCATATGAAATAAGGGTGTAATGTCATATGAAATAAGGGTGCACTTAAAAATAATGGGTTTGTGTATGAGAGAGAAAGATGTTAGGTGAGAGAAACAATTAATAAATGAATTAATTATGAAAGATGTGATGTAAGGAGAGAGATGATAATTGGTTAAAGACTTAAATGCCCTTATGTAATATATAGTAATTGATTATTGGGTTTAGAAAATCAAAAGTAAGTGGGACACGTGTCACAATGAGATGAGTTTGACGGCTGAGATGAGTGGGTGAGATGGTGCCTCACAGTCTCATTCTAATTTGGCTGCCTCATTTGAACGCTCCTATATATATATATATATATATAGAGGAGTGTTCAAATGAGGACACCCAAATTTGGTAAGGACGTAGGGACAAATCTCATCCATTAGATCATCATCCATCTAACCCCCCGTGCTTTGTGGGTGCGCCACGTGTCCAAGTACCCAAAATCCAATAAAGCAAATAGTAAAATCCCACTACCAAAAAGCAAATAGTAAAACCCACTACCACATGTGACACGTGGCAGCTTGTGGATCATTGGATGAACCTCATCCAATGGCCAAGATTAGTCCCTACACCCTCACCATAAGACATGTCCTCAATTGAACGCCCCCCTATATATATATATATATATATATATATATATATATATATATAGAGGAGTGTTCAAATGAGGACACCCAAATTTGGTAAGGACGTAGGGACAAATCTCACCCATTAGATCATCATCCATCTAACCCCCCCGTGCTTTGTGGGTGCACCACGTGTCCAAGTACCCAAAATCCAATAAAGCAAATAGTAAAATCCCACTACCAAAAAGCAAACAGTAAAATCCACTACCACATGTGACACGTGGCAGCTTGTGGATCATTGGATGAACCTCATCCAATGGCCCAGATTAGTCCCTACACCCTCACCATAAGACCCGTCCTCAATTGAACGCCCCCCTATATATATATATATATAGGGGGCGTTCAATTGAGGACGGGTCTTATGGTGAGGGTGTAGGGACTAATCTGGGCCATTGGATGAGGTTCATCCAATGATCCACAAGCTGCCACGTGTCACATGTGGTAGTGGGTTTTACTATTTGCTTTTTGGTAGTGGGATTTTACTATTTGCTTTATTGGATTTTGGGTACTTGGACACGTGGCGCACCCACAAAGCACGGGGGGGTTAGATGGATGATGATCTAATGGATGAGATTTGTCCCTACGTCCTTACCAAATTTGGGTGTCCTCATTTGAACGCTCCTCTATATATATATATATATATATATATATATATATATATATATATATATATAGGAGCGCTCAAATGTTATGGCCTTCTTAATGTGTTATGTGTTACACCAATCTCATCCTTTAGATCAAATGATCTAAAGGTGCAAAATAAAGTCAAAGTGCAAAATAAAAGTCAAAAAGTGACCAAGTTGTTTGTCATCTTGCACTTTTGTCTTTTACCTGAAAGACAAAAGTGCAAGATGTAATCTGGACCTTTAGATCAAAAGATCTAAAGGTGCACAATAAAGTAACACATAACACTTTAACAACCCATAACATTTGAGCGCGCCCCTATATATATATATAAGACTATATAATTTGTGCCCCTGCTAGCTCTCACAACCGCCCCTGCTAACTCTCACAACCACTCAACCTTTATGCACAATGATATTATGCTCTCCCCATTCTCTAACAGCACCCACACAATTATCTCATAAAACAACACACCATACAACCGTACAAACATCTTCAGGCAACATATAAAGCATCAGGAAGCTCTGGGACATTTTCAAGACACAAAGACACATATTTACCTTCCAAAACACACTTGTAGATCCGACCAAAATGAAAGAGAACCAAGTCTGCACCTTCTTCTCCGACAGAATGGGGTCTTCGACAGCTGATATTCTGAGAATATTATGACAAAATTCGGTTTTGCAGAGTAGTTTACGTCCTATGTACTGCTTTTGCTTTTTCATTGAATGCTAGACTTTTACGCGACATTTGTTGGTAAATATGTCGCACAAGACGCAAATGGTTGGTCAACCTATTCAATGCTTCTTTAATTTGAAACAAAACCTGCACTGCCCAGGCGAAAATCTGATGTGCCCATCAGTTTTCCATTATTAAGGGACTTACATTGGGTAGTCGCTTAATGTATGTCGCATTAACCTGTTAATGGGACTTATAAAACGAGTCGCTTTAACAATTGTGGCATTAAGGGGTTTATGAGACGTAAAATAATTAGTCGCTTTAACAATTGTCGCATTAAACGTCTTATGAGACTGAATAATTGCGTCGCATTAACAAAAGTCGCATAAAGAGGTTTATGGGACACAATATTGCGTGTCGCAAAAAACTTTGTGACATAAAACCATAAAAGCGACAACCATAATTTCGTCAGTCGTGTATAATGTCGTATGCGACAAAAAAAATGGGACAAATTTCAAAGAATGTTCCGTTGCATGTATTCTGGTGTAGTGTATATTCAGAGCAGTGTTCTAAAAATCCCCGCCTAGGCCTCAAAATTTACGAATCCGCCCGATTAATTGATCCGACTAGTCGTCGCCGCATAGACCCGCCTGGTCGCCCTCTAAATCCGCCTAAGCGTTAACTATATGACCAACTTCTTGATCAAAATGAAAAAATTCTTTTATTTTTACATAGTTTACAAGTATGTATATCATTTTAATATTTGATAAACTATTAAAATATCTTTATTATCATATTGCTATTTATATATATTAAAATACAATAGAATATATAACATACTAATATTTATATGATTATTAATTATTTAAAATATTAAAAAATACAAAATTATAAAACCGATTAATACTCGCATAGGCCCGATTAATCCCCGACTAATCCTCAAGGACCCTTGCCGCCCGACTAGCGCCTAGCGATTTTTAGAACCTTGATTCAGAGTCAGATCTTTGATTATGCAATGGGACAAGTGGCTGAAGGGTACGAATAGAATTATGAATGGAATGTGGGGATTCAACCACTTGAGGGAAGGAAAATGTAAACTGTTCTGTGACAGCTCTTTTGACTGGAGAATTAACAGCACTGGTGTGGCTGTTATTCAACGATCAAAAGACTGTATTGATTTCTTATATGCAGGTTATAACGAAACATGTCGCAGTGCTTTGGAGGCTGAAATCCTAGCAGTATACATGGGGTTGAAGATTGCGTCTGAATTGGCAATGGAGGAAGTAATTATATTGTCAGATTCTGCTGGAGCAATTATATCTATACTTAAGGGACTCTCAGATGATGCAGAAGCGAACCAGTGGGCAAACCAAGCATTTGAAATGTTGGAGGCGCATCTAGGATATGGAGCATAGACCACATTAATTCATCGAGAGGATAATTTGATAGCGGATCAGGTCGCGCACTGGGCGAGAATGGGAAAGAAAGAATGGACAAGGCGTGATGCGATTCCGAGGGGATGTTTTTTTCTGGACAAGAGGAGCAGGAGGATACAGGAGCAAGCGCAAGAATGTGTACAATAAAGTTGCTTAAGTTGAAGCTTCCTGGCGAGATGGTGGATGGATGAAGTTTGGAGTTTCGCATTGAAGAGAAGCTTTGGGGCCTTTTTAAGAGTCTGTTTATACTTGTGTCTCTGGTGTTTCTTTAGGCAGTTTTGTTGTTGTTTCTGTAGATAAGGTAGTCTTGTTAGGTGTCTTGATAGCCGGTTTGTGGACTGTTAGGCCTCGCTGTGTTCTTTCTCTTTGCTGTAAACTCCATCTTGCTTATCAAAACAAAAAAAAAAAGTTGAAACCCAATTATGCATTACAGCAATACTGCATGTGGAAGCAAAAGGTCACCAACCCTTTTTCCAAGCCTAATCCAAAACAGTATGAGTTTCATGAGTGGAAGCAAGACCCACCATTTCCTCTGATCCCTTACCTCACTTGCTTTGTTTGAGCAAGTCCTGACAAACAAACATACCTTTTGTTTCTGGGGTTAGAGTATGGGAAAGGACCCACCAAAACATTCTCTTGGGAAGTCAGCTGTGAGAATAATAATCAAGCAAGCCAGATTTAATCAAAGTTTTTTCTTCACTCTTACCCTCTTTGAGTTGAAAGAGAGATAGATTGTGTGATGCACAAGATTAATTACATGCAGTTCAAAATCGGGGAAAAATCGAAGAATAGAACAAAATCATGTCTCTCACATCTGGAAAAAGTTATTAACAATTTTGCATGAAAAGTTAGTAACAATGATTTGGAGATTATTAATCAAGCCAAAACTATAGCTATCGAGCATGATCTTTAAAATCAAAATATTATAGAGTCAAATGTTTTTTTTTTGCAGCGGGGGCGATCTGGAAAAAGACTACTTGATTGTTCAGAAGAGGCCAGAGTAAATAAATACAGAATATGGTATTGCGGAAGAGCTACATAATTATCCACGCATATGACAAAAACATGTTTTTGGCTCTTGGTAGCTGTAGAACAAAATCATGTCAGCTCTCACATCTGGAAAAAGTTATTAACAATTTTGCATGAATGATGGGAGATTATTAGTCATCCACTTCTTATACAACTTATTTATTTGATGAGACAAATTAGCTTGATATATGTTGTTTATTGATGAATCATGCCTCTAGTGAGGTTCATAATCAACATTTTTTATTTAAAACCTAAACTTTCGTAAATCAATCATCTCATAATTTGTGTTATCACTTGACCTGCAGAGATCTGTCAAGCAAATCAGTTGTTGATCCACCAGGACCTGGACTGAAGATACTTGACTACACTTTTATCCACCTGAAAAGCTTTAGTAAGAACATCAGGAGAGATGGGCGGGTTCGAGTTGAATACGGCATTGGCTATGGTTATCACACCGGGGTTCTGGCTACTCAAAGCCGCGATAGCAACGGCCTTTGTCTTCCCGATGTTCTGCTGGAAATGAATAAGACCTACCGGGAAGACGAACACATCTCCCTTGTACAGAACTTTTGTGATGAGGGTGTTGTTAGGGTTTGATGTGACAAACCCTACGCTTAGGGTTCCTTCCAAGACTACCAAGATTTCGGTGGCCCGAGGATGAGTGTGGGGAGGGTTTAGACCTCCGTTGGGAGCGAAGTCGATGCGGGCCATCGAAATGCCCAATGTGTTTAGGCCAGGAATTTGAACAACGTTGGCCGGGGTGACAGTTGATCCGACAGGGTTTGATGTGTCTCTCACTTTGTCAAGACCTGAGAGGAAAAAGTCCTCCGGTTTGACTTTGGTCGAATCCTTGCAAAACTTTCCATTGACGAACACTGCATTTCATCAAAACATCTCATGTCATCATACATGCATGTAAACAGTTTTAGAGAGATTGTAATAGCATCATCATGATAAAAGTCTTGACACTTATTCCATTTTGCATATTCAAATTTTCATTTTTCAATGAAGAATTAAAGCCATTGAATTTGACTTTGCTAGTGAGATACGTGTCAGTTGCACATTCGAAAATACATCCTGATCTAATGATCAGGTTTATGTTCTCAGATCTTCGAATTATGAGTGCGTTCTCAACCGAACACCTATGATTGTAATATATCCTTAAAATTATGCAGGAAAACCAAGCAAATATTTTACTAATAAGCTCACCTCCGGCCGGGCCGTCGGTGGCGACACAGAAGTCTTGGAGAGAGCCGGGATCATTAGCATTAGCCACCATGGCAGCCAAGGCTGCTAAAGCAACAATACTTGAAAGGAGAGGGAGGAACTTCATCATTCACTTTCACAGAGCTCAACTAATTCACAGCTAGCTTTTATCTCACTGCTTGATGAGATTTAATGCATTAGCATATCATGTATTTATAGCTGCGCTTAGTTTTGATATTGATATATAACAAAAATAAAACATCATAAGACGACTACATCAACATGCAAAACCAGGTCTCTGATTGAGTTGATTAACTTGTGCTAGTTGGAATGTTTCTCTAAAAAGTTCATATGAATGGTTCTTCAGCAACTACTTAATTTAACATAATCGTCAATGAGTTTACTCTTTCTATGGTTAGTTGTTTTGGTCAAGTATGTCTTAGTTTTCAGCTGAGAATTAGTCTGATAATGAAGTGGACCTTCTCAACTAAAGCATATGCCATGATCTCATGACTTATTAATCATATCCACTTCTGATGAAATCACTCATTTTTCCGGAGAGTTTCAAATGAGAACTCCTTTTTTTTTTCTGGAGAACTTTGAGAATTATTTCATTATACAATTTTGTCTTCGTTATGCACTTTTAAAAAAATGCATCAATTTTTGCCTAAGTGCACTTCTCGAAAGTTGAAAATACATATAGGCAAAATGCATGCTCGAAACTGTTTAACGATGGAAAAAAGTGAGTGAGACACGTGTCACCTCCATATTCAAAGATGCAACTTGATCCAATCGTGATATTTAGGTTCTAAGGTTATTCTCAAATTTTTAGTAGTTTTCAACCGAGCACTCCCCAATCTAAAATAACACTATCAAAAAAAAGTTAAACACGATTTTACAGCCAAATAGAAAATAAAATATCTACGACATTGATACTTCGTTAAATTAAAAATTATATGTTATTTTATGAAAAAGCTCAATTTAAAATTGTGTAGAAAATTCTGTATTATGTTCTTTTTATCTTTTCCAAAAACTTAACGACGAACTAATTAATTACAAAATCTGAGATTCGTTCGAATCCTATTTCAATCCTTAAAAACTATCAAGACACAGAAAATGTCAATAATTCAAGACAAGTTGCCTAAAACATTATTAAACAACATATTACACTAATAAACAATTACCTCCTTAGAACTTGAGCCAAGTGCTTATCTTATCTTTTGGTGGAAGGTTAGTAAATATATTAATTAGGAAAAAAGTGAGAGCTCAGAACTTGAAATCCATATCCAGATCATGAGGCCATTCTCCAAGCTAACAATACTTTTCAGTATCAACGAAACACCGATTAAAATAAAATGATACAGGACGAGTAATCTTTACAAACAAACTTGATCCGACACCAGAGGAAGGTTAACAACAATCAAATGCTGGCATCTGCTGCATTGCCAACACCCTCTAGCAATCTCCTCTTGGCTGATTTGGTCCACCAAATCTCAAAAGCTTCACTCAAGTCGGGATAGCTCAGTTGGTCTGTATTCGCCATCCAGTCGGCTAAAATATCAGCTTGGTTATTTGAAGGTAATGCTAATAAAAATGAGGTGATTGCGCCCTCTATGTTCTGGCACAGGTCCTCATCCATCTTGTACGCGAAGTCATTTCTAGCATCAGCCATTGAATCAAGCAACGGTTTCATCTTCCTTATGTAACCTAGCCATGTGGTTAGTATTTGAACTCGGCAAGGGGAAGGGATGGCCACATTGCCATAGCCCACAGCGTCGAGAATTTTGCTTGTGATTTCCATTAGCTTAAGTTTCAATCCCCACAAGCCGTATCTGAATTTCTCATCAAGAACGGTAAGTATGATATTATCGGATATTTGGGCCCAGAGGAAAATGAATTAGTCTGATAATGAAGTGGACCTTCACAACTAAAGCATATGCCATGATCTCATGACTTATTAATTATATCCACTTTTGATGAATCACTTCTCTTTCCAGCATCAATGGTAAATTCCTGCCGAGTTTCATTACAACTTTAATTTATTTAGATAAGTTCAAAAGTCCACAAATACAAGCGCACGTATTCCACTAAGAAAAAAAACTAGATGGATTTGACTTTTTATCAAGCGCATGTTTTTAATATGCAAGTAGTGTGACTTGCTGATGCACTTTTATAGGTATATATATTGAGTTCTGAAGAATTTCTCGAATTATAGAAATAATTCTAATTTAAGCAGAAAAAGTTCTACAATGGAAATAGAAATTGCTATCTTCTCCTACAACAGCTGCAGGCAAAGAGATTGTTATTTAATCATGCCTTCAAGTTATGCTTTGGAAAATTAAGACGTTTAATGATGCAACAATATTGAAGTAAAATTTGGAGATTATTAATCAAGCCAAAACTATATCTATTGAGCGTGATCTTTAAAATCAAAATATTATAGAGTCAAATGTTTTTTTTTTGCAGCGGGGGCGATCTGGAAAAAGACTACTTGATTGTCCAGAAGCGGCCAGAGTAAATCAATCCAGAATATGGCCTTGCGGAAAGAGCTACATAATTATCCACGCATATGACAAAATCATGTTTTTGGCTCTTGGTAGCTGTAGAACAAAATCATGTCTCTCACATCTAGAAAAAGCTATTAACAATTTTGCATGAAAGTTAGTAACAATGATGGGAGATTATTAGTCATCCACTTCTTATACACCTTATTGATGAGACAAATTAGCTTGATATATGTTGTTTATTGATGACATACAAACACAAATTAAAAGAAGATTCAAACAATGTATATGCTGAATCATGCCTCTAGTCAGGTTCATAATCAACATTTTTTATTTAAAACCTAAACTTTCGTAAATCAATCATCTCATAATTTGTGTCATCACTTGACCTGCAGAGAACTGGCAAGCAAATCAGTTGTTGATCCACCAGGACCTAGACTGAAGATACTCTACTACACTTTTATCCACCTGAAAAGCTTTAGTAAGAAAATCAAGAGAGATGGGCGGATTCGAGTTGAAGACGACATTGGCTATGGTTATCACACCGGGGTTCTGGCTACTGGAAGTTGAAACCCTTAAAGACTGCTGGAAGGCGGTGGTAGTTTGAAGGAGTTTGGGAATTCAAGGGGATATAATAACAGTAAATTGTGAGCTTCCGGCGGATTGGTTGTGGATGTGTGCTCAGTGTTTGAATCTTACTGAGTTTAGGTTAGTTATGTGTGGGTGTTGGCGCCTGTGGTCTAGTAGAAATCATAGCAGGCATGGTGGGAATGGGGAGGGTTGTGATGCTATTATCACTACACCAGAATACAGCTTAGGACATAGTTTTTTACCGTCGCATAAAGTGCTATATTTGTCGCATAAAGGGGTATATCTGATAAGTCGAGTTTTCGACTTATTAGTACCCGCTTTCACTATAACTTTAGTTCGTTTCCGGCGATAATTCGATGTCATTTGATCTCTTTTCGTACGTTTCAGGTACAAAACAAGATATCTCAGTGTCAAGGCCAATTTACGAAAGCTCGGGGAAAAATCGAAGAATAGAGCAAAATATGGGCCAAAAGGGTCCCCTGTCGGTCGACTGGATACTTCCCCTACACCAGTCAGTCGACTGGAAATAGCAACTCAGGAGCGCAAAACTGTCCACCATCGAGTCGGTCGACTGGGACCTCCAGTCGGTCGACTGATGAGAACTTATCATGCTCAAAATCTCGGGTCGGTCAACTGGGATCCTCGAGTCGGTCGACTGGAAATAGCAACTCAGGAGGCTCACCAAGCATGTCTATCGAGTCGGTCGACTGGACCTCCAGTCGGTCGACTGGGCGATCACCTCAAAAGGGCAGTTCCTTCACCGCCAGTCGACCGACTGGGCTACCAGCATCCGCCAGTCGACCGACTGGGACTGCTACAGTGCAAATTTTACCCGAGGCTATAAATAGAAAAAGGCAAGTTTGACCTAGGCACTTGGCATCTTTGGGGAAAAAGATAAGAAAAAGAGATCAAATCAAGGGCATTCATCACCATCCAACCAAAGAGGATTGAAGATCAAGGGAGATAACTAGGATTAATCATCCTATTTCTATTCCTCTTCTCTTATCTTTGATTGTGCTTAAACCCTACACGCATCATGTTGTCTTACATGATGTGTGAGTAGTTCCCTTGTGTTTTGAGGGTGTTTGTACCCTCCTTGGTACTCAATGATCATGTATACATATTCATCATGCAATTTATGGAGTTGATTTCATTTTACTATGATCTTCATTCTAGACATGTTGATAAGTGTTTGATAAAATGCCTAAGAGACATGTTTGCATTAGAGCTATGATCTAAGTATTGAAAGAGCTTAGTGATGGTTTGGATATAGTAAAAATGAACTCATCAAGTGTTTATGAGAGTAAATGCATGGATGTGAGGTTGACTAAAACTTAAAGCCTATAGCATTTATTACCTTGGGAGATGTTCCAAGGATAATAGTGCTATAAAGTGAATCAATATCTTTAATAGGTGAGATTCTAATTAGGAGAGCTTGACTAGGATTAGACTTACGTGATAGTTGTCCATTTCTAGCCTAAGCTAGGTTTTAAACCTATCAACCCCTAAAATGATTACATTCTTGTATACATGATCGTTGGAAAATTGCCAAGGAGGGGAAGAACCCCTCGAAACTCTCTTTAATTGAATTGAAACCCCTTGAAATCATTTCATTACTCGTTTCTTGATTGATAATCACCTCATCATTGAATATTGAAGGAATAGCCGAGTCGAAAACTTGATTCCCTAGCGTATAATCACGTTTGCTCCCTTGGATTCGACACCGATCTTACCGGTCATCACTATAAATTGTTTTTGACTAAGTGCTAAAAATCTACACGTCAATATCGTATATAGGACATTCCATGCGTCGCATAAAATTTGTGAGGTAAGCCTAGTAGCATAAAGTTTGGGCGACGCAGAAATTAGGCAAGTTGCATAAAGTTTACCGCTTATGCAACATGTGTTTCATTTAGTCCCATTCACAATAGACATGGGTTCTACAATTTAAGGACTTATGCCACATTTTTACAGTTAACATATTTGCCAATTATCGTCGCATTAGATACCACACAGGATATTATACGTTTATGTGACATTCCCCAGTAATCGCATATAACGTTATACGCTTCTAACCTGAAGGCGTTGGTGTCGCAAAAAGGGACATATGCTTATCACTCAATTAACTTATTGTCGTATAAATTATGTTACGATAACATTCTGAAACAAGTAAATGTCGCATAAAACGTGATACGTGACAAAATAGTAAAGAACAACATGTCGCATTTGTAGGCCACTAATACAGAAAAGACGTTATGCGTTATATGCATCATTTCTCTCCGCGTTGCACCGAATCCGAATCCCACTAGCTGCATATTTGAGTGTTGACTTGATTATGCAACAGTTGATACAAAATCGACGCATAATGTAAGACATTGTGCACCAAATCTCAAAAGCTTCACTCAAGTCCGGATAACTCAGTTGGTCAGTATTCGTCATCCAATCAGTTAAAATATCAGCTTGGTTATTTGAAGGCAGTGCTAATAACAATGAGGTGATTGATCACTGAAGTTGAAACCCAATTATGCATTAGAGCAATACTGCATGTGGAAGCAAAAGGTCACCAACCCTTTTTCCAAGCCTAATCCAAAACAGTATGAGTTTCATGAGTGGAAGCACGACCCACCATTTCCTCTGATCCCTTACATCACTTGCTTTGTTTGAGCAAGTCCTGACAGACAACATACCTTTAGTTTCTGGGGTTAGAGTATGGGAAAGGACCCACCAAAACATTCTCTTGGGAAGTCAGCTGTGAGAATAATAATCAAGCAAGTCAGATTTAATCAAAGTTTTTTCTTCCCTCTTACCCTCTTTGAGTTGAAAGAGAGATAGATTGTGTGATGCACAAGATTAATTACATGCAGTTCAAAATCGGGGAAAAATCGTAGAATAGAACAAAATCATGTCTCTCACATCTGGAAAAAGTTATTAACAATTTTGCATGAAAAGTTAGTAACAATGATTTGGAGATTATTAATCAAGCCAAAACTATAGCTATTGAGCATGTGATCTTTAAAACAAAATATTATAGAGTCAAATGTTTCTTTTTTTTTTTTTGCAGCGGGGGCGATCTGGAAAAAGACTACTTGATTGTTCAGAAGAGGCCAGAGTAAATAAATACAAAATATGGTATTGCCGAAGAGCTACATAATTATCCACGCATATGACAAAAACATGTTTTTGGCTCTTGGTAGCTATAGAACAAAATCATGTCAGCTCTCACATCTGGAAAAAGTTATTAACAATTTTGCATGAATGATGGGAGATTATTAGTCATCCACTTCTTATACAACTTATTTATTTGATGAGACAAATTAGCTTGATATATGTTTTTTATTGATGACATACAAACACAAATTAAAAAAAGATTCAAACAATGTATATGCTGAATCATGCCTCTAGTGAGGTTCATAATCAACATTTTTTATTTAAAACCTAAACTTTCGTAAATCAATCATCTCATAATTTGTGTTATCACTTGACCTGCAGAGATCTGGCAAGCAAATCAGTTGTTGATCCACCAGGACCTGGACTGAAGATACTTGACTACACTTTTATCCACCTGAAAAGCTTTAGTAAGAACATCAGGAGAGATGGGCGGGTTCGAGTTGAATACGGCATTGGCTATGGTTATCACACCGGGGTTCTGGCTACTCAAAGCCGCGATAGCAACCGCCTTTGTCTTCCCGATGTTCTGCTGGAAATGAATAAGACCTACCGGGAAGACGAACACATCTCCCTTGTACAGAACTTTTGTGATGAGGGTGTTGTTAGGGTTTGATGTGACAAACCCTACGCTTAGGGTTCCTTCCAAGACTACCAAGATTTCGGTGGCCCGAGGATGAGTGTGGGGAGGGTTTAGACCTCCGTTGGGAGCGAAGTCGATGCGGGCCATCGAAATGCCCAATGTGTTTAGGCCGGGAATTTGAACAACGTTGGCCGGGGTGACAGTTGATCCGACAGGGTTTGATGTGTCTCTCACTTTGTCAAGACCTGAGAGGAAAAAGTCCTCCGGCTTAACTTTGGTTGGATCCTTGCAAAACTTTCCATTGACAAACACTGCATATCATCAAAACATTATCTGATGTCATCATACAGGTTTTAGAGAGAGACTACAATAATAGAGGAGCGTTCAAATCTGCAGGCATCATCAAGTTATTACGGTATTGATATGTGTTCTATTATCATATTCAAACTTGCATTTATTAAAAATTGAGAACATCAAAGTTTGACTTTACTAGTGAGACATGTGCCATTTACGCATTCAAAGATATCCTAGAAATTATGCTGGAAAACCAGGGAAATATTATACTAAGCTTACCTCCGGCCGGACCGTCGGTGGCCACACAGAAGTCCTGGAGAGAGCCGGGATCATCAGCATTGGCCACCATGGCAGCCAAGGCTGCTAAAGCAACAATACTTGCAAGAAAAGGGAGCAACTTCATCATTACAAACACTTCAATTTTCACAGAGCTCAACTGTTTCAGTTACCTTTTGTCTCACAGCTTGATTTAGACTTAGAGGTGGTGAGATTTAAAGCATTAGCAAATCATGTATTTATAGCTGCGCTCAGGTTTGAAAATTATATTAAAAAAAATAACATCATAAGACTACATCAACAATATGCATGCAAAACCAGGTCTCTACTGAATGAGTTAACTTGTGCTAGTTGAAATGTTTCAATGAAAAGTTCAGATGAATGGTTCTCCGACAACTACTTAATTTAATAACATAATCCTCAATGAGATTAACTACTCTTTCTCAGGTTAGTTATTTTGGTTAAATATATGTCTAAGTTTTCAGCTGAATT
This sequence comes from Rhodiola chrysanthemifolia, assembly GCA_033675395.1. Classification (NCBI taxonomy): domain Eukaryota; kingdom Viridiplantae; phylum Streptophyta; class Magnoliopsida; order Saxifragales; family Crassulaceae; genus Rhodiola; species Rhodiola chrysanthemifolia. Next base: position 19,244,600 of record CM066207.1, read on the forward strand.
AGTCTGGAAAGTGGACCCTCACAACTAAAGCATATGCCATGATCTCATGACTTATTAATTATATCCACTTTTGATGAATCACTTCTCTTTCCAGCATCAATGGTAAATTCCTGCCGAGTTTCATTACAACTTTAATTTATTTAGATAAGTTCAAAAGTCCACAAATACAAGTGCAGGTATTCCACTAAGAAAAAAAACTAGATGGATTTGACTTTTTATCAAGCGCATGTTTTTAATATGCAAGCAGTGTGACTTGCTGATGCACTTTTATAGGTATATATTGAGTTCTGAAGAATTTCTCGAATTATAGAAATAATTCTAATTTAAGCAAAAAAACTTCTACAATGGAAATAGAAATTGCTATCTTCTCCTACAACAGCTGCAGGCAAAGAGATTGTTATTTAATCATGCCTTCAAGTTGTGCTTTGGAAATTTAAGACGTTTAATGATGCAACAATATTGAAGTAAAATTTGGAGATTATTAATCAAGCCAAAACTATATCTATTGAGCATGATCTTTAAAATCAAAATATTATAGAGTCAAATGTTTTTTTTTTGCAGCGGGGGCGATATGGAAAAAGACTACTTGATTGTCCAGAAGAGGCCAGAGTAAATCAATCCAGAATATGGTGTTGCAGAAAGAGCTACATAATTATCCACGCATATGACAAAATCATGTTTTTGGCCCTTGGTAGCTGTAGAACAAAATCATGTCTCTCACATCTGGAAAAAGCTATTAACAATTTTGCATGAAAGTTAGTAACAATGATGGGAGATTATTAGTCATCCACTTCTTATACACCTTATTGATGAGACAAATTAGCTTGATATATGTTGTTTATTGATGACATACAAACACAAATTAAAAGAAGATTCAAACAATGTATATGCTGAATCATGCCTCTAGTGAGGTTCATAATCAACATTTTTTTATTTAAAACCTAAACTTTCGTAAATCAATCATCTCATAATTTGTGTCATCACTTGACCTGCAGAGAACTGGCAAGCAAATCAGTTGTTGATCCACCAGGACCTGGGCTGAAGATACTCTACTACACTTTTATCCACCTGAAAAGCTTTAGTAAGAAAATCAGGAGAGATGGGCGGATTCGAGTTGAAGACGACATTGGCTATGGTTATCACACCGGGGTTCTGGCTACTGGAAGTTGAAACCCTTAAAGACTGCTGGAAGGCGGTGGTAGTTTGGAGGAGTTTGGGAATTCAAGGGGATATAATAACAGTAAATTGTGAGCTTCCGGCGGATTGGTTGTGGGTGTGTGCTCAGTGTTTGAATCTTACTGAGTTTAGGTTAGTTATGTGTGGGTGTTGGTGCCTGTGGTCTAGTAGAAATCATAGCAGGCATGGTGGGAATGGAAAGGGTTGTGATGCTATTATCACTACACTAGAATACAGCTTAGGACATAGTTTTTTACCGTCGCATGAAGTGCTATATTTGTCGCATAAAGGGGTATATCGTATATAGGACATTCCGTGCGTCGCATAAAATTTGTGAGGTAAGCCTAGTAGAGTAAAGTTTAGGCGACGCAGAAATTAGGCAAGTTGCATAAAGTTTACCGCTTATGCGACATGTGTTTCATTTAGTCCCATTCACAATAGACATGGGTTCTACAATTTAAGGACTTATGCCACATTTTTACAGTTAACATATTTGCCAATTATCGTCGCATTAGATACCACACAAGATATTATAAGTTTATGTGACATTCCCCAGTAATCGCATATAACGTTATACGCTTCTAACCTGAAGGCGTTGGTGTCGCAAAAAGGGACATATGCTTATCACTCAATTAACTTATTGTCGTATAAATTATGTTACGATAACATTCTGAAACAAGTAAATGTCGCATAAAACGTGATACGTGACAAAATAGTAAAGAACAACATGTCGCATTTGTAGGCCACTAATACAGAAAAGACGTTATGCGTTATATGCATCATTTCTCTCCGCGTTGCACCGAATCCGAATCCCACTAGCTGCATATTTGAGTGTTGACTTGATTATGCAACAGTTGATACAAAATCGACGCATAATGTAAGACATTGTGCACCAAATCTCAAAAGCTTCACTCAAGTCCGGATAACTCAGTTGGTCAGTATTCGCCATCCAGTCAGCTAAAATATCAGCTTGGTTATTTGAAGGCAGTGCTAATAACAATGAGGTGATTGATCACTGAAGTTGAAACCCAATTATGCATTAGAGCAATACTGCATGTGGAAGCAAAAGGTCACCAACCCTTTTTCCAAGCCTAATCCAAAACAGTATGAGTTTCATGAGTGGAAGCACGACCCACCATTTCCTCTGATCCCTTACCTCACTTGCTTTGTTTGAGCAAGTCCTGACAGACAACATACCTTTAGTTTCTGGGGTTAGAGTATGGGAAAGGACCCACCAAAACATTCTCTTGGGAAGTCAGCTGTGAGAATAATAATCAAGCAAGTCAGATTTAATCAAAGTTTTTTCTTCCCTCTTACCCTCTTTGAGTTGAAAGAGAGATAGATTGTGTGATGCACAAGATTAATTACATGCAGTTCAAAATTGGGGAAAAATCGTAGAATAGAACAAAATCATGTCTCTCACATCTGGAAAAAGTTATTAACAATTTTGCATGAAAAGTTAGTAACAATGATTTGGAGATTATTAATCAAGCCAAAACTATAGCTATTGAGCATGTGATCTTTAAAACAAAATATTATAGAGTCAAATGTTTCTTTTTTTTTTTTGCAGCGGGGGCGATCTGGAAAAAGACTACTTGATTGTTCAGAAGAGGCCAGAGTAAATAAATACAGAATATGGTATTGCCGAAGAGCTACATAATTATCCACGCATATGACAAAAACATGTTTTTGGCTCTTGGTAGCTATAGAACAAAATCATGTCAGCTCTCACATCTGGAAAAAGTTATTAACAATTTTGCATGAATGATGGGAGATTATTAGTCATCCACTTCTTATACAACTTATTTATTTGATGAGACAAATTAGCTTGATATATGTTTTTTATTGATGACATACAAACACAAATTAAAAAAAGATTCAAACAATGTATATGCTGAATCATGCCTCTAGTGAGGTTCATAATCAACATTTTTTATTTAAAACCTAAACTTTCGTAAATCAATCATCTCATAATTTGTGTTATCACTTGACCTGCAGAGATCTGGCAAGCAAATCAGTTGTTGATCCACCAGGACCTGGACTGAAGATACTTGACTACACTTTTATCCACCTGAAAAGCTTTAGTAAGAACATCAGGAGAGATGGGCGGGTTCGAGTTGAATACGGCATTGGCTATGGTTATCACACCGGGGTTCTGGCTACTCAAAGCCGCGATAGCAACCGCCTTTGTCTTCCCGATGTTCTGCTGGAAATGAATAAGACCTACCGGGAAGACGAACACATCTCCCTTGTACAGAACTTTTGTGATGAGGGTGTTGTTAGGGTTTGATGTGACAAACCCTACGCTTAGGGTTCCTTCCAAGACTACCAAGATTTCGGTGGCCCGAGGATGAGTGTGGGGAGGGTTTAGACCTCCGTTGGGAGCGAAGTCGATGCGGGCCATCGAAATGCCCAATGTGTTTAGGCCGGGAATTTGAACAACGTTGGCCGGGGTGACAGTTGATCCGACAGGGTTTGATGTGTCTCTCACTTTGTCAAGACCTGAGAGGAAAAAGTCCTCCGGCTTAACTTTGGTTGGATCCTTGCAAAACTTTCCATTGACAAACACTGCATATCATCAAAACATTATCTGATGTCATCATACAGGTTTTAGAGAGAGACTACAATAATAGAGGAGCGTTTAAATCTGCAGGCATCATCAAGTTATTACGGTATTGATATGTGTTCTATTATCATATTCAAACTTGCATTTATTAAAAATTGAGAACATCAAAGTTTGACTTTACTAGTGAGACATGTGCCATTTACGCATTCAAAGATATCCTAGAAATTATGCTGGAAAACCAGGGAAATATTATACTAAGCTTACCTCCGGCCGGACCGTCGGTGGCCACACAGAAGTCCTGGAGAGAGCCGGGATCATCAGCATTGGCCACCATGGCAGCCAAGGCTGCTAAAGCAACAATACTTGCAAGAAAAGGGAGCAACTTCATCATTACAAACACTTCAATTTTCACAGAGCTCAACTGTTTCAGTTAGCTTTTGTCTCACAGCTTGATTTAGACTTAGAGGTGGTGAGATTTAAAGCATTAGCATATCATGTATTTATAGCTGCGCTCAGGTTTGAAAATTATATAAAAAAAAATAACATCATAAGACTACATCAACAATATGCATGCAAAACCAGGTCTCTACTGAATGAGTTAACCTGTGCTAGTTGAAATGTTTCAATGAAAAGTTCAGATGAATGGTTCTCCGACAACTACTTAATTTAATAACATAATCCTCAATGAGATTAACTACTCTTTCTCAGGTTAGTTATTTTGGTTAAATATGTCTAAGTTTTCAGCTGAATTAGTCTGGAAAGTGGACCCTCACAACTAAAGCATATGCCATGATCTCATGACTTATTAATTATATCCACTTTTGATGAATCACTTCTCTTTCCAGCATCAATGGTAAATTCCTGCCGAGTTTCATTACAACTTTAATTTATTTAGATAAGTTCAAAAGTCCACAAATACAAGCGCAGGTATTCCACTAAGAAAAAAAACTAGATGGATTTGACTTTTTATCAAGCGCATGTTTTTAATATGCAAGCAGTGTGACTTGCTGATGCACTTTTATAGGTATATATTGAGTTCTGAAGAATTTCTCGAATTATAGAAATAATTCTAATTTAAGCAAAAAAACTTCTACAATGGAAATAGAAATTGCTATCTTCTCCTACAACAGCTGCAGGCAAAGAGATTGTTATTTAATCATGCCTTCAAGTTGTGCTTTGGAAATTTAAGACGTTTAATGATGCAACAATATTGAAGTAAAATTTGGAGATTATTAATCAAGCCAAAACTATATCTATTGAGCATGATCTTTAAAATCAAAATATTATAGAGTCAAATGTTTTTTTTTTTGCAGCGGGGGCGATATGGAAAAAGACTACTTGATTGTCCAGAAGAGGCCAGAGTAAATCAATCCAGAATATGGTGTTGCGGAAAGAGCTACATAATTATCCACGCATATGACAAAATCATGTTTTTGGCCCTTGGTAGCTGTAGAACAAAATCATGTCTCTCACATCTGGAAAAAGCTATTAACAATTTTGCATGAAAGTTAGTAACAATGATGGGAGATTATTAGTCATCCACTTCTTATACACCTTATTGATGAGACAAATTAGCTTGATATATGTTGTTTATTGATGACATACAAACACAAATTAAAAGAAGATTCAAACAATGTATATGCTGAATCATGCCTCTAGTGAGGTTCATAATCAACATTTTTTTATTTAAAACCTAAACTTTCGTAAATCAATCATCTCATAATTTGTGTCATCACTTGACCTGCAGAGAACTGGCAAGCAAATCAGTTGTTGATCCACCAGGACCTGGGCTGAAGATACTCTACTACACTTTTATCCACCTGAAAAGCTTTAGTAAGAAAATCAGGAGAGATGGGCGGATTCGAGTTGAAGACGACATTGGCTATGGTTATCACACCGGGGTTCTGGCTACTGGAAGTTGAAACCCTTAAAGACTGCTGGAAGGCGGTGGTAGTTTGGAGGAGTTTGGGAATTCAAGGGGATATAATAACAGTAAATTGTGAGCTTCCGGCGGATTGGTTGTGGGTGTGTGCTCAGTGTTTGAATCTTACTGAGTTTAGGTTAGTTATGTGTGGGTGTTGGTGCCTGTGGTCTAGTAGAAATCATAGCAGGCATGGTGGGAATGGAAAGGGTTGTGATGCTATTATCACTACACTAGAATACAACTTAGGACATAGTTTTTTACCGTCGCATGAAGTGCTATATTTGTCGCATAAAGGGGTATATCGTATATAGGACATTCCGTGCGTCGCATAAAATTTGTGAGGTAAGCCTAGTAGAGTAAAGTTTAGGCGACGCAGAAATTAGGCAAGTTGCATAAAGTTTACCGCTTATGCGACATGTGTTTCATTTAGTCCCATTCACAATAGACATGGGTTCTACAATTTAAGGACTTATGCCACATTTTTACAGTTAACATATTTGCCAATTATCGTCGCATTAGATACCACACAGGATATTATAAGTTTATGTGACATTCCCCAGTAATCGCATATAACGTTATACGCTTCTAACCTGAAGGCGTTGGTGTCGCAAAAAGGGACATATGCTTATCACTCAATTAACTTATTGTCGTATAAATTATGTTACGATAACATTCTGAAACAAGTAAATGTCACATAAAACGTGATACGTGACAAAATAGTAAAGAACAACATGTCGCATTTGTAGGCCACTAATACAGAAAAGACGTTATGCGTTATATGCATCATTTCTCTCCGCGTTGCACCGAATCCGAATCCCACTAGCTGCATATTTGAGTGTTGACTTGATTATGCAACAGTTGATACAAAATCGACGCATAATGTAAGACATTGTGCACCAAATCTCAAAAGCTTCACTCAAGTCCGGATAACTCAGTTGGTCAGTATTCGCCATCCAGTCAGCTAAAATATCAGCTTGGTTATTTGAAGGCAGTGCTAATAACAATGAGGTGATTGATCACTGAAGTTGAAACCCAATTATGCATTAGAGCAATACTGCATGTGGAAGCAAAAGGTCACCAACCCTTTTTCCAAGCCTAATCCAAAACAGTATGAGTTTCATGAGTGGAAGCACGACCCACCATTTCCTCTGATCCCTTACCTCACTTGCTTTGTTTGAGCAAGTCCTGACAGACAACATACCTTTAGTTTCTGGGGTTAGAGTATGGGAAAGGACCCACCAAAACATTCTCTTGGGAAGTCAGCTGTGAGAATAATAATCAAGCAAGTCAGATTTAATCAAAGTTTTTTCTTCCCTCTTACCCTCTTTGAGTTGAAAGAGAGATAGATTGTGTGATGCACAAGATTAATTACATGCAGTTCAAAATCGGGGAAAAATCGTAGAATAGAACAAAATCATGTCTCTCACATCTGGAAAAAGTTATTAACAATTTTGCATGAAAAGTTAGTAACAATGATTTGGAGATTATTAATCAAGCCAAAACTATAGCTATTGAGCATGTGATCTTTAAAACAAAATATTATAGAGTCAAATGTTTCTTTCTTTTTTTTTGCAGCGGGGGCGATCTGGAAAAAGACTACTTGATTGTTCAGAAGAGGCCAGAGTAAATAAATACAGAATATGGTATTGCCGAAGAGCTACATAATTATCCACGCATATGACAAAAACATGTTTTTGGCTCTTGGTAGCTATAGAACAAAATCATGTCAGCTCTCACATCTGGAAAAAGTTATTAACAATTTTGCATGAATGATGGGAGATTATTAGTCATCCACTTCTTATACAACTTATTTATTTGATGAGACAAATTAGCTTGATATATGTTTTTTATTGATGACATACAAACACAAATTAAAAAAAGATTCAAACAATGTATATGCTGAATCATGCCTCTAGTGAGGTTCATAATCAACATTTTTTATTTAAAACCTAAACTTTCGTAAATCAATCATCTCATAATTTGTGTTATCACTTGACCTGCAGAGATCTGGCAAGCAAATCAGTTGTTGATCCACCAGGACCTGGACTGAAGATACTTGACTACACTTTTATCCACCTGAAAAGCTTTAGTAAGAACATCAGGAGAGATGGGCGGGTTCGAGTTGAATACGACATTGGCTATGGTTATCACACCGGGGTTCTGGCTACTCAAAGCCGCGATAGCAACCGCCTTTGTCTTCCCGATGTTCTGCTGGAAATGAATAAGACCTACCGGGAAGACGAACACATCTCCCTTGTACAGAACTTTTGTGATGAGGGTGTTGTTAGGGTTTGATGTGACAAACCCTACGCTTAGGGTTCCTTCCAAGACTACCAAGATTTCGGTGGCCCGAGGATGAGTGTGGGGAGGGTTTAGACCTCCGTTGGGAGCGAAGTCGATGCGGGCCATCGAAATGCCCAATGTGTTTAGGCCGGGAATTTGAACAACGTTGGCCGGGGTGACAGTTGATCCGACAGGGTTTGATGTGTCTCTCACTTTGTCAAGACCTGAGAGGAAAAAGTCCTCCGGCTTAACTTTGGTTGGATCCTTGCAAAACTTTCCATTGACAAACACTGCATATCATCAAAACATTATCTGATGTCATCATACAGGTTTTAGAGAGAGACTACAATAATAGAGGAGCGTTTAAATCTGCAGGCATCATCAAGTTATTACGGTATTGATATGTGTTCTATTATCATATTCAAACTTGCATTTATTAAAAATTGAGAACATCAAAGTTTGACTTTACTAGTGAGACATGTGCCATTTACGCATTCAAAGATATCCTAGAAATTATGCTGGAAAACCAGGGAAATATTATACTAAGCTTACCTCCGGCCGGACCGTCGGTGGCCACACAGAAGTCCTGGAGAGAGCCGGGATCATCAGCATTGGCCACCATGGCAGCCAAGGCTGCTAAAGCAACAATACTTGCAAGAAAAGGGAGCAACTTCATCATTACAAACACTTCAATTTTCACAGAGCTCAACTGTTTCAGTTAGCTTTTGTCTCACAGCTTGATTTAGACTTAGAGGTGGTGAGATTTAAAGCATTAGCATATCATGTATTTATAGCTGCGCTCAGGTTTGAAAATTATATAAAAAAAAATAACATCATAAGACTACATCAACAATATGCATGCAAAACCAGGTCTCTACTGAATGAGTTAACCTGTGCTAGTTGAAATGTTTCAATGAAAAGTTCAGATGAATGGTTCTCCGACAACTACTTAATTTAATAACATAATCCTCAATGAGATTAACTACTCTTTCTCAGGTTAGTTATTTTGGTTAAATATGTCTAAGTTTTCAGCTGAATTAGTCTGGAAAGTGGACCCTCACAACTAAAGCATATGCCATGATCTCATGACTTATTAATTATATCCACTTTTGATGAATCACTTCTCTTTCCAGCATCAATGGTAAATTCCTGCCGAGTTTCATTACAACTTTAATTTATTTAGATAAGTTCAAAAGTCCACAAATACAAGCGCAGGTATTCCACTAAGAAAAAAAACTAGATGGATTTGACTTTTTATCAAGCGCATGTTTTTAATATGCAAGCAGTGTGACTTGCTGATGCACTTTTATAGGTATATATTGAGTTCTGAAGAATTTCTCGAATTATAGAAATAATTCTAATTTAAGCAAAAAAACTTCTACAATGGAAATAGAAATTGCTATCTTCTCCTACAACAGCTGCAGGCAAAGAGATTGTTATTTAATCATGCCTTCAAGTTGTGCTTTGGAAATTTAAGACGTTTAATGATGCAACAATATTGAAGTAAAATTTGGAGATTATTAATCAAGCCAAAACTATATCTATTGAGCATGATCTTTAAAATCAAAATATTATAGAGTCAAATGTTTTTTTTTTTGCAGCGGGGGCGATATGGAAAAAGACTACTTGATTGTCCAGAAGAGGCCAGAGTAAATCAATCCAGAATATGGTGTTGCGGAAAGAGCTACATAATTATCCACGCATATGACAAAATCATGTTTTTGGCCCTTGGTAGCTGTAGAACAAAATCATGTCTCTCACATCTGGAAAAAGCTATTAACAATTTTGCATGAAAGTTAGTAACAATGATGGGAGATTATTAGTCATCCACTTCTTATACACCTTATTGATGAGACAAATTAGCTTGATATATGTTGTTTATTGATGACATACAAACACAAATTAAAAGAAGATTCAAACAATGTATATGCTGAATCATGCCTCTAGTGAGGTTCATAATCAACATTTTTTTATTTAAAACCTAAACTTTCGTAAATCAATCATCTCATAATTTGTGTCATCACTTGACCTGCAGAGAACTGGCAAGCAAATCAGTTGTTGATCCACCAGGACCTGGGCTGAAGATACTCTACTACACTTTTATCCACCTGAAAAGCTTTAGTAAGAAAATCAGGAGAGATGGGCGGATTCGAGTTGAAGACGACATTGGCTATGGTTATCACACCGGGGTTCTGGCTACTGGAAGTTGAAACCCTTAAAGACTGCTGGAAGGCGGTGGTAGTTTGGAGGAGTTTGGGAATTCAAGGGGATATAATAACAGTAAATTGTGAGCTTCCGGCGGATTGGTTGTGGGTGTGTGCTCAGTGTTTGAATCTTACTGAGTTTAGGTTAGTTATGTGTGGGTGTTGGTGCCTGTGGTCTAGTAGAAATCATAGCAGGCATGGTGGGAATGGAAAGGGTTGTGATGCTATTATCACTACACTAGAATACAGCTTAGGACATAGTTTTTTACCGTCGCATGAAGTGCTATATTTGTCGCATAAAGGGGTATATCGTATATAGGACATTCCGTGCGTCGCATAAAATTTGTGAGGTAAGCCTAGTAGAGTAAAGTTTAGGCGACGCAGAAATTAGGCAAGTTGCATAAAGTTTACCGCTTATGCGACATGTGTTTCATTTAGTCCCATTCACAATAGACATGGGTTCTACAATTTAAGGACTTATGCCACATTTTTACAGTTAACATATTTGCCAATTATCGTCGCATTAGATACCACACAGGATATTATACGTTTATGTGACATTCCCCAGTAATCGCATATAACGTTATACGCTTCTAACCTGAAGGCGTTGGTGTCGCAAAAAGGGACATATGCTTATCACTCAATTAACTTATTGTCGTATAAATTATGTTACGATAACATTCTGAAACAAGTAAATGTCACATAAAACGTGATACGTGACAAAATAGTAAAGAACAACATGTCGCATTTGTAGGCCACTAATACAGAAAACACGTTATGCGTTATATGCATCATTTCTCTCCGCGTTGCACCGAATCTGAATCCCACTAGCTGCATATTTGTGTGTTGACTTGATTATGCAACAGTTGATACAAAATCGACGCATAATGTAAGACATTGTGCACCAAATCTCAAAAGCTTCACTCAAGTCCGGATAACTCAGTTGGTCAGTATTCGCCATCCAGTCAGCTAAAATATCAGCTTGGTTATTTGAAGGCAGTGCTAATAACAATGAGGTGATTGATCATTGAAGTTGAAACCCAATTATGCATTAGAGCAATACTGCATGTGGAAGCAAAAGGTCACCAACCCTTTTTCCAATCCTAATCCAAAACAGTATGAGTTTCATGAGTGGAAGCAAGACCCACCATTTCCTCTGATCCCTTACCCCACTTGCTTTGTTTGAGCAAGTCCTGACAGACAAACATACCTTTAATTTCTGGGGTTAGAGTATCGGAAAGGACCCACCAAAACATTCTCTTGGGAAGTCAGCTGTGAGAATAATAATCAAGCAAGCCAGATTTAATCAAAGTTTTTTCTTCACTCTTACCCTCTTTGAGTTGAAAGAGAGATAGATTGTGTGATGCACAAGATTAATTACATGCAGTTCAAAATCATTGTGGAGCCTTCCATTGTAAAATTTTTAAACTTTCAGAATCTGAAAATCTAAATTTAATCATTGGATCAAGATACATCTTCCAATCTGCATTTGACACGCACGTATTCCACTAAGAAAAAAAATGATGGATTTGACTTTTTATCATGCGCATGTTTTTAATATGCAAGCAGTGTGACTTGCTGATGCACTTTTATATATAGGTGTATATTGAGTTCTGAAGAATTTCTCGAACTATAGAAATAATTCTCATTTAAGCAGAAAAAGTCCTGCAATGGAAATAGAAATTGCTATCTTCTCCTACAACAGCTGCAGGCAAAGAGATTGTTATTTAATCATGCCTTCAAGTTGTGCTTTGGAAATTTGAGACGTTTAATGATGCAACAATAATGAAGTAAAATTTGGAGATTATTAATCAAGCCAAAACTATATCTATTGAGCATGATCTTTAAAATCAAAATATTTTAGAGTCAAATGTTTTTTTTCCAGCGGGGGCGATTTGGAAAAAGACTACTTGATTGTCCAGAAGAGGTCAAAGTAAATCAATCCAGAATATGGCGTTCCGGAAAGAGCTACATATAATTATCCACGCATATGACAAAATCATGTTTTTGGCTCTTGGTAGCTATAGAACAAAATCATGTCTCTCACATCTGGAAAAAGTTATTAACAACTTTGCATGAAAAGTTAGTAACAATGATTTGGAGATTATTAATCAAGCCAAAACTATAGCTATGGAGCATGATCTTTAAAATCAAAATATTATATAGTCAAATGTTTTTTTTTGCACGGGGGCGATCTGGAAAAAGACTACTTGATTGTTCAGAAGATGCCAGAGTAAATAAATACAGAATATGGTATTGCAGAAGAGCTACATAATTATCCACGCTTATGACAAAAACATGTTTTTGGCTCTTGGTAGCTATAGAACAAAATCATGTCAGCTCTCACATCTGGAAAAAGTTATTAACAATTTTGCATGAATGATGGGAGATTATTAGTCATCCACTTCTTATACAACTTATTTATTTGATGAGACAAACTAGCTTGATATATGTTGTTTATTGATGACATACAAACACAAATTAAAAGAAGATTCAAACAATGTATATGCTGAATCATGCCTCTAGTGAGGTTCATAATCAACATTTTTTATTTAAAACCTAAACTTTCGTAAATCAATCATCTCATAATTTGTGTTATCACTTGACCTGCAGAGAACTGGCAAGCAAATCAGTTGTTGATCCACCAGGACCTGGACTGAAGATACTTGACTACACTTTTATCCACCTGAAAAGCTTTAGTAAGAACATAAGGAGAGATGGGCGGGTTCGAGTTGAAGACGGCATTGGCTATGGTTATCACACCGGGGTTCTGGCTACTCAAAGCCGCGATAGCAACCGCCTTTGTCTTTCCGATGTTCTGCTGGAAATGAATGAGACCTAATGGGAAGACGAACACATCTCCCTTGTACAGAACTTTTGTGATGAGGGTGTTGTTAGGGTTTGATGTGACAAACCCTACGCTTAGGGTTCCTTCCAAGACTACCAAGATTTCGGTGGCCCGAGGATGAGTGTGGGGAGGGTTTAGACCTCCGTTGGGAGCGAAGTCGATGCGGGCCATCGAAATGCCCAATGTGTTTAGGCCGGGAATTTGAACAACGTTGGCCGGGGTGACAGTTGATCCGACAGGGTTTGATGTGTCTCTCACTTTGTCAAGACCTGAGAGGAAAAAGTCCTCCGGCTTAACTTTGGTCGGATCCTTGCAAAACTTTCCATTTACAAACACTGCGTATCATCAAAACATTATCTGATGTCATCATACATGCAGGTTTTAGAGAGAGACTACTATAATAGAGGAGCGTTCAAATCTGCAGGCATCATCAAGTTATTACGGTATTGATATGTGTTCTATTAGCATATTCAAACTTGCATTTATTAAAAATTTAGAACATCAAAGTTTGACTTTACTAGTGAGACATGTGCCATTTACGCATTCAAAGATATCCTAGAAATTATGCAGGAAAACCAGGGAAATATTATACTAAGCTTACCTCCGGCCGGGCCGTCGGTGGCCACACAGAAGTCCTGGAGAGAGCCGGGATCATCAGCATTAGCCACCATGGCAGCCAAGGCTGCTAAAGCAACAATACTTGTAAGAAAAGGGAGCAACTTCATCATTACAAACACTTCAATTTTCACAGAGCTCAACTGTTTCAGTTAGCTTTTGTTTCACAGCTTGATTTAGACTTAGAGGTGGTGAGATTTAAAGCATTAGCATATCATGTATTTATAGCTGCGCTTAGGTTTGAAAATTATATAAAAAAAAATAACATCATAAGACTACATCAACAATATGCATGCAAAACCAGGTCTCTACTGAATGAGTTAACTTGTGCTAGTTGAAATGTTTCAATGAAAAGTTCAGATGAATGGTTCTCCGACAACTACTTAATTTAATAACATAATCCTCAATGAGATTAACTACTCTTTCTCAGGTTAGTTATTTTGGTTAAATATGTCTTAGTTTTCAGCTGAATTAGTCTGATAAGTGGACCTTCACAACTAAAGCATATGCCATGATCTCATGACTTATTAATTATATCCACTTTTGATGAATCACTTCTCTTTCCAGCATCAATGGTAAATTCCTGCCGAGTTTCATTACAACTTTAATTTATTTAGATAAGTTCAAAAGTCCACAAATACAAGCGCACGTATTCCATCTAGAAAAAAAAACTAGATGGATTTGACTTTTTATCAAGCGCATGTTTTTAATATGCAAGCAGTGTGACTTGCTGATGCACTTTTATAGGTATATATTGAGTTCTGAAGAATTTCTCGAATTATAGAAATAATTCTAATTTAAGCAGAAAAAGTTCTACAATGGAAATAGAAATTGCTATCTTCTCCTACAACAGCTGCAGGCAAAGAGATTGTTATTTAATCATGCCTTCAAGTTGTGCTTTGGAAATTTAAGACGTTTAATGATGCAACAATATTGAAGTAAAATTTGGAGATTATTAATCAAGCCAAAACTATATCTATTGAGCATGATCTTTATAATCAAAATATTATAGAGTCAAATGTTTTTTTTTGCAGCGGGGGCGATCTGGAAAAAGACTACTGGATTGTCTAGAAGAGGCCAGAGTAAATCAATCCAGAATATGGTGTTGCGGATTGAGATACATAATTATCCACGCATATGACAAAATCATGTTTTTGGCTCTTGGTAGCTGTAGAACAAAATCATGTCTCTCACATCTGGAAAAAGCTATTAACAATTTTGCATGAAAGTTAGTAACAATGATGGGAGATTATTAGTCATCCACTTCTTATACACCTTATTGATGAGATAAATTAGCTTGATATATGTTGTTTATTGATGACATACAAACACAAATTAAAAGAAGATTCAAACAATGTATATGCTGAATCATGCCTCTAATCAGGTTCATAATCAACATTTTTTATTTAAAACCTAAACTTTCGTAAATCAATCATCTCATAATTTGTGTCATCACTTGACCTGCAGAGAACTGGCAAGCAAATCAGTTGTTGATCCACCAGGACCTGGACTGAAGATACTCTACTACACTCCACCTGAAAAGCTTTAGTAAGAAAATCAGGAGAGATGGGCGGATTCGAGTTGAAGATGACATTGGCTATTGTTATCACACCGGGGTTCTGGCTACTGGAAGTTGAAACCCTTAAAGACTGCTGGAAGGCGGTGGTAGTTTGGAGGAGTTTGGGAATTCAAGGGGATATAATAACAGTAAATTGTGAGCTTCCGGCGGATTGGTTGTGGGTGTGTGCTCAGTGTTTGAATCTTACTGAGTTTAGGTTAGTTATGTGTGGGTGTTGGTGCCTGTGGTCTAGTAGAAATCATAGCAGGCATGGTGGGAATGGAAAGGGTTGTGATGCTATTATCACTACACTAGAATACAACTTAGGACATAGTTTTTTACCGTCGCATGAAGTGCTATATTTGTCGCATAAAGGGGTATATCGTATATAGGACATTCCGTGCGTCGCATAAAATTTGTGAGGTAAGCCTAGTAGAGTAAAGTTTAGGCGACGCAGAAATTAGGCAAGTTGCATAAAGTTTACCGCTTATGCGACATGTGTTTCATTTAGTCCCATTCACAATAGACATGGGTTCTACAATTTAAGGACTTATGCCACATTTTTACAGTTAACATATTTGCCAATTATCGTCGCATTAGATACCACACAGGATATTATAAGTTTATGTGACATTCCCCAGTAATCGCATATAACGTTATACGCTTCTAACCTGAAGGCGTTGGTGTCGCAAAAAGGGACATATGCTTATCACTCAATTAACTTATTGTCGTATAAATTATGTTACGATAACATTCTGAAACAAGTAAATGTCACATAAAACGTGATACGTGACAAAATAGTAAAGAACAACATGTCGCATTTGTAGGCCACTAATACAGAAAAGACGTTATGCGTTATATGCATCATTTCTCTCCGCGTTGCACCGAATCCGAATCCCACTAGCTGCATATTTGAGTGTTGACTTGATTATGCAACAGTTGATACAAAATCGACGCATAATGTAAGACATTGTGCACCAAATCTCAAAAGCTTCACTCAAGTCCGGATAACTCAGTTGGTCAGTATTCGCCATCCAGTCAGCTAAAATATCAGCTTGGTTATTTGAAGGCAGTGCTAATAACAATGAGGTGATTGATCACTGAAGTTGAAACCCAATTATGCATTAGAGCAATACTGCATGCGGATTCGAGTTGAAGACGACATTGGCTATGGTTATCACACCGGGGTTCTGGCTACTGGAAGTTGAAACCCTTAAAGACTGCTGGAAGGCGGTGGTAGTTTGGAGGAGTTTGGGAATTCAAGGGGATATAATAACAGTAAATTGTGAGCTTCCGGCGGATTGGTTGTGGGTGTGTGCTCAGTGTTTGAATCTTACTGAGTTTAGGTTAGTTATGTGTGGGTGTTGGTGCATGTGGTCTAGTAGAAATCATAGCAGGCATGTTGGGAATGGGGAGGGTTGTGATGCTATTATCACTACACCAGAATACAGCTTAGGACATAGTTTTTTACCGTCGCATAAAGTGCTATATTTGTCGCATAAAGGGGTATATCGTATGTGGACATTTCGTGCGTCGCATAAAATTTGTGAGGTAAGCCTAGTAGCGTAAAGTTTGGGCGACGCAGAAATTAGGCAAGTTGCATAAAGTTTACCGCTTATGCGACATGTGTTTCATTTAGTCCCATTCACAATAGACATGGGTTCTACAATTTAAGGACTTATGCCACATTTTTACAGTTAACATATTTGCCAATTATCGTCGCATTAGATACCATACAGGACATTATACGTTTATGTGACATTACCCAGTAATCGCATATAACGTTATACGCTTCTAACCTGAAGGCGTTGGTGTCGCAAAAAGGGACATATGCTTATCACTCAATTAACTTATTGTCGTATAAATTATGTTACGATAACATTCTGAAACAGGTAAATGTCGCATAAAACGTGATACGTGACAAAATAGTAAAGAACAACATGTCGCATTTGTAGTCCACTAATACAGAAAAGACGTTATGCGTTATATGCATCATTTCTCTCCGCGTTGCACCGAATCCGAATCCCACTAGCTGCATATTTGAGTGTTGATTTGATTATGCAACAGTTGATACAAAATCGACGCATAATGTAAGACATTGTGCACCAAATCTCAAAATCTTCACTCAAGTCCGGATATCTCAGTTGGTCAGTATTCGCCATCCAGTCAGCTAAAATATCAGCTGGGTTACTTGAAGGCTGTGCTAATAACAATGAGGTGATTGATCATTGAAGTTGAAACCCAATTATGCATTAGAGCCTAATCCAAATATCAGCTGCATGTGGAAGCAAAAGGTCACCAACCCTTTTTCCAAGCCTAATCCAAAACAGTATGAGTTTCATGAGTGGAAGCAAGACCCACCATTTCCTCTGATCCCTTACCTCACTTGCTTTGTTTGAGAAAGTTCTGACAGACAAACATACCTTTAGTTTCTGGGGTTAGAGTATGGGAAAGGACCCACCAAAACATTCTCTTGGGAAGTCAGCTCAGCAGCTGTGGAGCATAATAATCTAGCCAGAATTAATCATAGTTTTTCTTCACTCTAACCCACTTTGAGTTGAAAGAGAGATAGATTGTGTGATGCCCAATATTAATTACAGTTCAAAATCATTGTGGATCCTTCCATTGTAAAAATTTTAAACTTTCAGAATCTGAAAATCTAAATTTAATCATTGAATCAAGATACATCTTCCAATCTGAATTTGACACGCACGTATTCCACTGAGAAAAAAAACTAGATGGATTTGACTTTTTATCAAGCGTATGTTTTTTTTATGGGAAAGCGCATGTTTTTATTAATAAGCAAGCAGTGTGACTTGCTGATGCACTTTTATAGGTGTATATTGAGTTCTGAAACATTTCTCGAAATATAGAAATAATTCTCATTTAAGCAGAAAAAGTCCTGCAATGGAAATAGAAATTGTTATCTTTTCCTACAACTGCGGGCAAAGAGATTGTTATTTAATCATGCCTTCAAGTTGTGCTTTGGAAATTTGAGACGTTTAATGAAGCAACAATAATGAAGTAAAATTTGGAGATTATTAATCAAGCCAAAACTATAGCTATTGAGCATGTGATCTTTAAAATCAAAATATTATAGAGTCAAATGTTTTTTTTTTTTTGCAGCGGGGGCGATCTGGAAAAAGACTACTTGATTGTTCAGAAGACACTACAAATTTTGCCAAAATTTCCGACACAAATTTCCGTCGCAATTAAGTCGCTAGTCATAATGACGAAAAAAAAATCGTCAGCTTTCCGACTTAATTACATGGCCAGAATATTATCGTTGGTATTCCAGCATAATACCGTCCATATCCTCCCGTCACATTTCCGTTATTATTTCGTCGAGTAAACATTTTCAATCTTTCCGTCATATGTCCGTCTGTCTGCCGTTAATATTAATCCGTCAAATGTCCGTCATTTGTCCGTTGAGGCAATATATTCAATTTTTTAGTCATTTGTCCACAATATACAAAGCGCTTTATAATAAAGCGCTTTTGTAGGTATCCTAACAAAGCGCTTACAACAAAGGCGCTGTAGTCCTTATTAAATTAATATTTGTGTCTGATAGGTAAATGGCATGGAAAAATGACGGAAAGCCAGATTTTTCTTTTGCCCTATATAATAGAACTCTTTACACCAATGAACACACGGTCATCGAAGAATATTTGCGTTTTAAAGAATACAAATTTTGCAACGTATACTTGACATTGGGTGCAAGATGATTCTGAAGAATTTCATTATTCATGACTGAGATGTGTTTCTAACAAGACAACCGTAAATATTTATGTTCTCTTGTTAGAAACTCATCTCATTTGATAGCCCTGAAATTCTTTAGAATCATCTTCATCCCATTTCCAGTATATGTTTCATATTTCCGTCACATTTCCGTCACTACTCCGTGACAAAGTTCCCTTTAATTATAGACCGTTGCTGAATGTCCGTCACCATAACAAGTTATTTCCGTCAACATAAGAGGGAAAATGGACGGAATGTGAGCGGAACATTTTATGCAAATTCATTGTTGCGCTCTATTTATATATATTAGAACTCTTTAACTCAATATTCATCCCACCCCATTCATTAACAACATATATGCTTCATTCCAATCGTCAACATGTCTCCTTCATTTGACCTTGTGAGTTTCCCTGACAATCCACGTGGATTTGCTCGTAGAGATCACGTTACACCTATTGGCAGACACTCGTAACAACTTACTCTTGTTCTCTTCAGATTGACTATTTTGATAAACGCGGCCGTTATGTAATCCCTACTTTTGTAACAGTTTCTACCCATTCGATGTGCATCGACGGATTGCTCGAGAATGCATATCAAGGTGTTGGGACGCAACGTGGGCATCATGGACCATGATCCCAGAAAGCGGCAAGGAAATTTGGTTCGAGGAGTTTCAGGTACAAAGCGATAACTCAGAAAATGTTTCATTTCACTTTCATTTGGATGACAAAAGTAAAGTGATTTGCTTGTAGCGTATTGCTACCTGGGATGCACAATATGACAGTCGCATTCGGGGTAACTTTATGAGGAGATGCAAAATGATCTTTGATGATCATCGTACGATGCGAAGGACGGGAAGGAATTCACTTTTGTCGTTGTCAACCAACCGGTAGATTGCAGATTGTTGGACTGCTCATGATGTTATCAATCAATCAGTGACAACTTTGTATTCAATGAATTAAATAAATTATACTGCTTTCAAATTGAATTTGTAACGCCAATTGACAATTATTAATGTTTTTTAATTATTAAAGTATATTTGAAATCATTCGTAACGTAAATTGATAATACGTTACACTAAAATTCGGAGAAAAATATGTTTCGCGATTACAATTTTTCAGTGCGTTAGGACAGCGATTATTACATTAAAGCGCTTTCCTACATCGTAAATACAACAGCGCTTAACTAGTTAACCGATGTCGTATAGTTTAATTCAGCAGCGCTTCACCTATTAAGCGCTGTAGTATGTGAAGTCACTACAACGCTTCCTACAAAGGCGTTGCTGTATTTATTAAATTAATTTTCTGAGTGTGTGAGGAAAATGCAATGGAAGAATAACGGAAATCCAGTGTCACATTTCCGGTAAAGTTCCGTCAGTACACCGTTAAAAAGTTCCCGTTAATTATAGACCGTTGCTGAATTTCCGTCACTATAACATGTTATTTCCGTCAAGATGAGACGGAAAATGGACCGAATGTGAACGGCTCATTTTGATGCAACTTCAATGTTGAGCTATATATATATATATGAACTCTTGAAATCATTCATCCGACCACATTCATTACTAACATACTTCATTCCAATCCTCAACATGTCTCCTTCATTTGACGGCCTTATGAGTTCCCCTGACAATCGACGTGGAGTTGCTCGTACAGATCACGTTATACCTATTAGCAGACACTCATAACAACTTACTATTGCTGTATTCATATTGTATGTTTTGAGAAACGCGGCCGTTATGTAATCCGATCTTTTGTAACAGTTTCTACCCATTCGATGTGCATCGAAGGATTGCTCAAGAATGCATCTTAAACTGTTGGGACGCAACGTGGGCATCATGGACCATGATCCCAGAAAGCAGCAAGGAAATTTGGTTCGAGGAGTTTCAGGTACAAAGGGGTAACTCATAAAATGTTTTACTTTCAGTTGGATGAAAAAAGTCTTACAAAATAATTGCTTGTAGCGTATAGTTACCTGGGATGCAGAAGATGACAGTCGCATTCGGGGTAATTTTATGAGGAGATGCAAACTGATAGTCGATGATCATATGACGAGGCGAAGGACAGGAAGGGATTCAATTTTGTCGTTGTCAACCAATCCGTAGATTGTGACTGCTCACGCTGTTGTTATAAGTCAACCAGTGACAACTTTGTATTACATGAATTAAATAACATATAGTGCTTTATGAATGAATTCCTAACACAAATTGACAATTAACCCCCTTGATAAATAATGTTTTTAATTTTATAAATTATATTTGTACAATTCATTTGTGTAACGCAAATTTATTATACGTATAAATAAACTTATAATACACGACATTTTAATATAATACAATTTTAAGCAAAATATATTTCACACCTAAGACAGCGCTTTTATTGTTAAGCGCTGTTGTATAGTATATTTCAACGGCGCTTTTTTTATTAAGCGCTGTTTTAATGCTGAATCTAAATTGATTCCATATACGTTTTACTATTTATACAATTTATTTGCTTCACTTAAGTGAATTTGGTTGACACGTATATGTTACACAATTTTTAGAACAATACTGGGTGACAATACTAAGTGTTGTGAGGTTTCGATAAACAACATGGTTTAATATCCTTGTCCACCAATAATGTACAGTTTATACATTTTGATACACTTGTCGTATGTAAGTAAGCAAACCATCGGCAAAGTGCTCCCTCATATCATCAAGCAATTCGTTATCATATGGTCGTACCCCTGTAGGGAAACACTATAAACAAACATAATTACAAAGATTAGTGACAGTACAACCTAATTGTCAATGCCTAATTAAATGTCGCTATACACATACTTGTCTGATGCTGGCCTCAAACTTTCCATTTGTGTCTTGGACGAACTTGATTATGTCCCGAATATATTGCATGACGTAGTAGGCACACAGTTCAGTGTTCGGGGGCTGACGCGGGCACTGAAATAAGCATCAATTTATAATGGACGAATTTTATTAATTAATGAAATATTCCATATGTATAACAATTGTTATATGTTCAGTAAATACCCTCACAGTCTTCCATTCTACTTCGCCACCTGACGGGATGTTGAAGCACAGACTCATGCTCCTGTAACAATAAGGTAATTTGTAGGTCATGTTATAATGGTAACTAAAGTTGACCACCATATAACTTACGTGTTAACAAAATTCACAGCATCAGGCCGCGGTGCCTTGTCCATCGGATCGAGCCAAAGGGCCAATCGCTTCTTTGGAAATAGGACAACTAACATCCAATGATACCTATTCGATAGATTTAACGTAACCATTGTAGATTAGTGAAATAGGCACCGCATTTTAAAAAGACAAAAATCATTTATATAATATCAACTCACTCTTTCGGATCTATGTAGGGAAGGAAGTAGCAAAAATTATGCTCATAGTCGGGCATCCTCAATCTCTTCTGGAAGAACCCCACCCTGACATTGAATTCCTCGGACGGAGTCATAAAAGTCGGTCTGAAGAATCCAAACCGTATGCCCGGTTGTATCGTATCGTGGATGAATCTGCTGGCATTTGGTTTAATTAGTACAATTCCTATAAACTTAAGAAATCATTTTATAATGAACACAATACTTACCTAATGTAAACTTCTGCTGATTGAGCACCCAAAGCTTGTAAAAGCGTGAACTCAGTAATGCAACTGTCATTCAACATGACGAAGCAATCCTCACCAAACACTTTGCTACTAATGTACACCGAATATGTTGTTGACTTGCCCATCCTGGTAGCGTGTTCGTGAAGAAAGCGGCATTGCATTTTCATTCTGCTGATCAATTCGTCTACGAAACTTAAGCTTAGCATTTTGAAATATCTGAACTCGTCATATTCCTGTTGAAAAAGAATATTTGTAGTTTGTGTGAGTATATATGACAAACTTATAGCTGTTTATCGTTGGGACGACATGAATAACCGCCGTTACCTTTTCATCAATGCGTACTAGAGATTTCGGCCATCCCACAAAACCCCCCACTGCATCCGATACTTTCTCCATATTACCAAACTTCTTTGGCAGCTCCCTCCATCCTTCAATCGCCTCGTCCATCAGCACCTTCACCATATCATCATCCAACTCTTCATATTGCACGATTCGTCCTTCCATCAATTTGCCAAGTGCCACGATTATCAATCTGGTATCACCACCATCGTCCATGTGTAGTAAGCATTTCTTCCCAACCTGATATTTTACAACAAAAAAAAAAACCCATCTTGTTGACATTATGAATAACCACATGAGCGTACAAAGCATTTGTTTCCCGTTAAACTACTGCATAATACCTCAGGTATATCTCCGAAGGGGTCTGGATTGGTACCACCATCATGGGTCACAAGTGTCAACGCGTGCGACGTAACTGTGGACTGTGTTGATGAATACGAAGACGACTGCTTTCCGAATACCTCCTTCCAACCTACATAACTACCGACTCCACGTGTGCGTCCAGGGTATTCATCCTTCCCTGTAGCCTCCGTCAAAATGTCTCTTCGACCCTGGGACAAAAATATCCCCTGACATGCCTGCTCTTTCAGTTGACCCTGTTAACAAATATTTATTGACCATGCATTTCTTCACAAATATACATGTACCTGTACGGTTAACATATGTTGGGTATAGTAAAACATAACTTACAATTTTTTCCGCAACCTCCCTCATATACTCATTCACGTATTCCTTATTCTTTCGGATATGACCCCTCAGCCATACCTCATGCCTCTCAATCGGAATGGCAGGGTCATCTCCAGGTGCTATTAACCCGGAGGCCTCCATCTCTGTTTTCTTTTCTGCTAGGATATCCTCCATCGCTTTCCTGTAGCCACTACGAGACAATGTATGCTGGAACTTGTTTGATTTAGCTCGATTGATGTTCACCTCCCTAATTTGAAGTGCACCCTCATTCGACCGCTATTCCACAAACCTCGCCCATTGTTCTGGTTGGATGAAAGAATGTTTCTCTCTGGGGTCCTGTCCTTGTTTGTCACCATATATGTATACCCTAGCGAGTTTGCTCTTGAAGTTTCTCCACATAACACCGGCAGCTCGCATCTCTCTACGCTTTAACCGACTAGTCGCATCATTTTGTGGGACATCAAATAATCTCTGCATATAGTAACAATATTTAGCTACAGATGCCAAAATTATCCTTCTGCTTGTTCACATTTAAATACATACCAACATCTCGTCCCACACCGTCTCCTTAAGTTCCTTAGGTACAACCTTCCACGTTTCGTATGTAATAGGGATTGTGGATTTAGCAACGGTTCCTGTATTCATATACACCAGATATGTTGTTTGCATCGTGGCTACAAATTGTTATTCTTTATGTAATCGATTGAAATTCAGAAAGTACCTATGACAGTTCTGAAGGATGTCCTCACTGGACGGGCAATTGTTCCATCAGCCTCGATCGTCACCGGCTCCTTATTACCATCATTGTGCTCCTCGATAAACTTTTTCATCATCGTTGGCCCCCTTTTCTTACGGTTAGATGAAGAGCCGGACTCCATGTTATCTGTGTTAACCATTTTACAACGTTTATAAAACATGTCGGATTTGAGTAAAATTTATGAAGTTTCCGATAACAATCAATAGTTTACGACAATACGTTACCGGGTGTAGTCCGGTTTCATATACAACCCAACCACATACATACAGCTTTTCGGAATCATTGACGCCCATATGAGAACACGTATATGTACATACCTGCCAGAACGTCGCAAATGAGTGAAAGAGTATGATTCGCAGTCGGGGGTAATTAGTCGGCAGTAAGAAATCGATCGAGATGAAAACCTAAGTGTGTAACTTCTGCAATTTTAACCTTTTGGTGAATACGACATCGCTTGTTATCACGCGCTGTAGTACATTAATTTCCTACAGCGTTCACAAATATGCGCCGTTGTAAATTACTATATAACGGCGTGTATTTACAAAAGGCTGTTGTACGCCATTTACGACAGCGTGTGTTACTAAAGGCGCTTTTGTACATACAGAAACATAAAAAAACGCCTACATACGAATCGCCGTCATTTGTTCAAATAGGACGGCGCTTATTGAATAAGCGCTCTTATACGGGTAAAATTAAATTAATTTACTTTTTATTTTTGGGAAAGGGACTGATATCGGAACCGTACCGTACATCCTTTATATTCACTATATAAAAGCACGCACAAGTCACTAGCTACAATTCAAAACCTTATATTTGTAAAAATGAGCAACAATTCTGAATCTGAACGTCTATTTGCTTCGTCGTCCGGAGATGAATCCGAAGGCTTCTCTGAAGGATATATTTGCTCCGCTCAAAATTTTATATATCCTTGCGACAATGGATCGGCCTGTTTAGGAGATCATAGCTTCAGTCGGGAAAAATATAGAAATGAGCAAGAAGACAATAATAGTAGTATACAAAGTACGTCTTCAAAGCCAATCCATTGTGAAAGTGAGCAAGAAGTTGATCAGCCATCAGCCCGTGGGTAACATGAAGATACTAGCCTCAGGCATCAGCCATCAGCCATCAGCCCGTTGTTGGTGTTCAACGTATCTATTGAAGTTAACTTCCAATTAATTTATTATATTCGCTCTTATAACGTTAAGTAAGCTAACTTGAGTTTAAACTTCGTCCATTATAAATATATATGTGGAGTTGTGGACCATATGTATAAATCACGCAAATTTGAAGACATCTATGTATCAGAAATTTTTCATCACGATGTGACTCTCATTATTGATCGACGTCGGGTGTATTCATGAATGACAAATTTTTAAAAATATTTAAATCTTCTGTACAAACATAATTTATACGTCTTTATTCCTTTACATTTCCGTTACCATAAACGTAAAACCAACGCAATTATTACGGAAAACTCTTCATCATTGTTCCTCTACTATTCCGTTGATATACTGTGCAGCAACACTGTTATCGACAACATTTATCCGTTGAATATATGCGTCGCGAATACAACATGTTTCCGTCAATATCTGACGGAAATGAGCCTATGTGTTGACGGAACATATATCGTATTTATTACCTTCTTATCCACATAATTAATCTTCAAAGTATGCTATAAATAGGGATATTTGCAAACAGAAATGTATTCTAAGCATCTTTCCTTATCCCCCGTTTACGACCAAGTTTTCTAAATTTGACAATTCAGTTGTTTTTTATGATGCGCTTTTTTTTCTTTGAAATTTCTTTTTGGATTTGCAGTACATGTCAGTGAACTCTGACATATATTTAGTTACATATAGTTCTGTTTCATAACACGCTTCATTCGGTTCTCCTGTCTATCATTCCGGATTTGTCGTTCATAGACAAATTCTGAAGAAGACATGTGGGAACAGTATGGATCTTGTCATTAGCAGAACTATAATTAAATAATGTAGTTGACTGTCTTGTACAAGCAATCCAAAAGAAATGTCAAAGAAAAAATTGCTAATCATAATGTTATAGTATGCGTCTACTTTACGTCAATTTATCGTAACTCGCTAACGAGTAGCACAGCGCTTTACAACGCACGCGCTGTAATTTCTCAACGTAAGAAGGCGCTTACGTAATAAGCGCAGTCTTCGGTAAATATACAACGGCCATTAATAATTAAGCGCCGTTAGTTTTCACTTACAACGGCGCCTCATATAAATTATTTTAATATTTTTAATCTTCTGTAATAATTGTACACATATATAAATACTATACGGTACACATAATTTATACGTCGTTATTCCATTACATTACCGTCACGATAGACGGAAACGCAACGCAAATATTACGGAAAATCTTTCATCATTGTTCCTCGCCTATTCCGTTACTATACTGTTCAGCAACACTGTATTCGATAACATATTTCTATTCAAAAAATGCGTCGTGTATACAACATGATTCCGTCAGTTTGTGACGGAACTTACCCTATGTGTTGACGTAACATGTTTCTTATTTATTACATTCTTATCCACATAATTAATCGTCAAATGATGCTATAAATGGGATGTTTGCAAACAGATATGTATTCTAAGCATCTTTCATATCCCCCCCGTTCAAAATAACCTGGGCTACATTTTCCAATTCAGTTGTTTGTTATGCTTCGCATCTTTTTCTTTTGAAGTTTTTTTTGGATTTGCAGTACATGTCAATCAACTCCGGCATATATTTACATAGTTCTGTTTCATAATAATCTCCATTCTGATCTCCAATTTGTCGTTCATAGATAATTTCTAAAGAAGACATGTGGGAACCGAATGGATCTTGTCATGAACAGAAGTACATATAAATATTGTAGTTGACTGACTTGTACAAGCCATCCAAAAGAACTTCAAAAGAAAAAATTGCAAAGCATTAAGGTTTTATTATGCGTCTAATTTCCGTCAATTTACCGTCACTCGTTCACAAGTAGCACAGCGGCTTTTAACAAACGCGCTGTAATATCGTTACGTAAGAAGGCGCTTACGCAATATGGGCGGTCTTTAGTGAATATACAACGGCCCTTAATAAATAGGCGCTGTCAATTTGCAGTATAAACGGCGCTTCATACAAACCCGCTGTCGTCTATTTGAATCGTTTGTTCGTCATTATTTCGTTGTAATGCCGGCACTGATTGACGGAAAGTTGTCGAAGTGTTAACGGAAAATTATCATATTCCATCCACTTATAGTTTCGGTATTTAATACGCAATTTGACTCGATGCCTCTAGGTTCTATATTCATCGGGCACGACCAAGTGTTCCAACATGACACAATACATTGAGAGGTGATATTTGCTTCAACCCAGCCACGACGTAAGGTACTCTCTTTTACTCATACGTACTGCATATATTAGTTTCCATGGCATACTTATATCACGAAAGGAGATGGATGTACGAAACTCGTGCTCATGGAGAATCATACACCAATGATGTATTCATCGCCGGAGTCAATCAGTTCATTGAACAAGCAGTGACAAAAGGTTTTCTTGCTAGCAACAACACAATCCGATGTCCATGTACGAAATGCAAAAACCGGCGATTCATAAATATTAAAATGATGGAGGAGCATTTGTACAAATACGGTTTTACACCGGACTACTTCAATTGGACCCTCCACGGTGAAGATCTGGTGGAAATACAATACGAAAATACTAGCGCAATCATGGCTGACCCGATCACATATGAACAAATTAATGATTCTGGAGAAGAAATGGATACAGATTTTGGCAGTCATGCTGATAATCCTGAGTCCAGTAACTATGGTGAACATCAAACAGAGAATTACGAAGCTAATAGATTTTTCAATCTCCTAAATTCAAGTTCAGAGCCAGCTTACGAAGGTTGCACGACAGAGACGGAGCTTTCGATTAACATGAAAATGCTGGCAACAAAAGCAAATTACGGGATATCCGAAAGCGCTTTTAACGCAGTATGTGGAACGATGAAAAATCTAATAGGGGGGGAGAATAAAATCCCATCTTCTTTCAAACAGTCCAAAAAACTTGTAGCTGATCTCGGAATGGGGTACCAACGAATTGACGTTTGTGTAGGGGGGTGTATGATTTACTATGGGTGTGACGAAAGTAGGACAGTATGTCGTTTTTGCAAAGAACCAAGATATCATCGTCCAAGACGCGCAGAGAGTTCTTCATCTTACCAGCGAAATGCGCGAAAACAAATGTTTTACTTACCGATTATACCCAGAATACAGAGACTTTATTTATCAGAAACTCTAGCATCTGAAATGTCATGGCACGCTTCACCCAGAGCGGACATGAATCGCATGGTCCACCCGTCGGACGGAGAATCATGGAAGCATTTTGATCGGTGCCATCCAAGTTTTGCATCCGAGCCGCGGAATGTAAGATTGGGATTATGCACAGATGGATTTAACCCATGGGGTATGTCAACTAAACAGTACTCCATTTGGCCTGTGATGGTAACACCCTACAATTTACCACCTTGGTTGTGTATGAAAACCAGATTCATTTGGTTAACTATACTAATTCCTGGACCGTCTAATCCAAAGAAGCGCTTGGACATATATCTTAGGCCTCTCATTGACGACCTGGTACATCTATGGAATGTGGGGGTAGACACATACGATGCCAGTCGCAGGCAGACTTTTAACATGAGGGTTGCCCTCATGTGGACTGTGTCTGATTTCCCCGCGTATGCAATGTTATCTGGTTGGTCAACTCAAGGGAAACTCGGATGTCCCTATTGTATGGATGACACAAAGACATTCGTATTGAAGAATGGAAGGAAAGTCTCGTATTTTGGATGTCACAGACGATTTTTGAGCGAAAATCATATATATCGCGGTAATACGCGGAATTTTTACAGAGACCGAACGGACTATGATGGTCCAATCCAATTTCGATCCGGTGAAGAAGTTTATGACAGGGTTATCAACTTAAAATACATATGGGAACAATGTATCAACGAGGTTCTTGATGGGTTCGGTGTGGAGCACAACTGGACTAAAAAATCAATTTTCTGGGAACTACCCTACTGGATGGACGTGAAGCTTAGACACAACCTGGACGTCATGCACATTGAAAAAAATGTTTTTGAAAATTTATTCAACACCATCATGGATGTGAAAGGGAAAACAAAGGACGACGGAGTGAAGTGCAGAAAAGATATTAGGTTGTATTGTCGAAGACCAGAGCTGGAACTAAAAAACTCCCATGGTCGTTTTATAGCAAAGAAGAGTAAGTATCAGCTCACAAGAGAACAGCAAAAGCTTGTGCTTCTTTGGGTGAAGTCTCTCAAGTTTCCAGATGGATTCTCATCTAATTTGGGGAATAAAGTAGATTTAAGTACATTAAAACTAGTAGGTTACAAGTCACACGACGCACATGTTTTCATTGAGCGACTCATGCCGATTGCGTTCAAGGGTTTTTTACCAAAACATATATGGGAAGCTGTATCCGAGATGTGCACATTTTTCCGAGATATTTGTGCATCTTCCCTTCAAATTGAGCGAATGGAACATTGGCAGGCGAACATAGCGACAACACTGTGTAAGCTTGAGACAATTTTTCCACCTTCCTTTTTCGACTCAATGGAACACCTCCCAATTCATTTGGCCGATGAGGTGCTTCTTGGCGGACCAGTACACTACCGATGGATGTATCCGTTTGAGCGTTTTATCTATCGTCTTAAACAACTGAGTCAGAAGGGAAACCGGGCTGAGGTTGAAGCCAGTATTGTGAACGCATACATACAGCTTGAGACTTCGTATTTGGGATCCGATTACCTGGATAATGAGTTAACGACTAATGGCATACGCTTAAAACGGAATGAAGTTGTGACATCAGAATTCGAAGATCCTCAAATTTCCATTTACAATTACCCAGGAGTTGGTGGCAGCAAAGCTAAACGGAGGGTATTAGAAAGCCGAGAATTTAAAAAAGCAACGCATTACATCTTTAGCAATACGCCCGAGCTTGAACAATATTTGACTTTGTTTGAGACCGACTTAAGACAAAGACGCCCGCGATTCACCGATGACCAAATATACAATGCTATATTAACGGAATTTCCAGAATGGCTGTGCACCCATGTAAGTGACATCATATGACAAATTTATATATCATAATTTTCGTTGTTTACTATGTGTACTTACACTTTCATTTGATTTTCATATATACATATAAATTCTTATATATATGTTCAGGTATGGCAGCTTGGAGAAACATTATCACTACCACAGTGGATTCACTACCTGTCATCTGGATTTCAATCGGACGTTTCGTGTTCGGCCACATACAAAGTGAACAACTACAAATTTCACATTGAAAGTCATGGTGAAGGGAGGAACACGGTGAACAGTCACGTGTACGTCCAAGGTACAGAGGGTACACACTACTACGGAGTTATTGAAGAGATAATACATATGAGATGTAGAACTAGTCATCGCCTAAAGGTTGTCTTGTTCAAGTGCCGTTGGTACGACCCTCAATTTGTTAGATCATACCCATCTAACGGGATTGTTATCGTGAACACTCATAGACCCTACACCCGCTACGACCCTTACATTCTTGCACAGCAAGCGGTGCAGGTTTACTACGTGACGTTTCCGGGGTTAGCTGGACAAAACAATCAAGGTTGGGTTGCAATTTGTCCTGTGAAACCTACAAACGCTATTGACATGGAAGTAGCAAATTTGCCGTTCCAAGATGAAGGTGAAAATGGGGCTGAAATGCCTGTACTGGTACACGAAATCGGAATTGTGCACCTCGCTGATGATGAAGTGTACGAGTACAGCGAAGACGACGGTAACGACCACTTAAATGAAAATCCAGATACAGAAGATGAGTCTGACGAATCATAGTTTACAAAAATTAATGTATGTTTGAAATGTACGTTTACACATAAATTATAATATTCAATTGGAAAATTAATGTGTCAAATTAATAATGGCGTGTTGGTACTATTAATTAAATGCAAACCGCTGGAGCGTTATTAGTAAGGTAAATGAATTACATCTACAAATAATAAGTAAACAGCGCTTAACATATAAACGCTGTGTGAAGGAATTTAATGACAGCGCTGTTCTAATACACGCAGTCGTATACACAACAAATTACAGCGTTCATATACAAATGCGCTTTAATATGCACCACCTAATACAGCGTTTATCAAAATGCGCCGTCTTAAAACATCAATAATATTCCGAAAAAATTTTAGTAAAGGTAAATGAATTACATCTACAAATAATAAGTAAACAGCGCTTATCATATAAAAGCTGTGTGAAGGAATTTAATGACAGCGCTGTTCTAATACACGCAGTCGTATACTCAACAAAATACAGCGTTCATATACTAATGGGCTTTAATATGCACCACCTAATACAGCGTTTAACAAAATGCGCCGTCTTAAAACATCAATAATATTCCGTAAAAATTTAACCGCCGTATATGACTTATATACGACAGCGCATAAGGAAAAAGCGCTATGATAGGTCACAATACAAAGCGCTTTTGCAAATAAAGCGCTTTCGAATAGCAATCTAAATACGCCCGCGTTATTCGCCCGCCTAAACAATTAAAAATTGTGAGTACTCAGCCGATTTTCATTATAAGTGTCTGTTTAATATAATTACATGCGTTTTCATTATCCAATTTCCCACTCGGCCGAGAGCTTCCGTTTTTCTCTCTCAAATATTCAACCCATCTGAGCCGATTTGTGTAGCAAGCTTCGTCGCCAGGTATGGAAAATGGTCGTTTCTGTTCAAGTATGCTTTTTTCAGTAAGTTAATGTGTGCTGTCTTGGCGGTTGTTGTAAATTGCTATAAACCTGTTTTCCGTAAGTTAGGGTACACATATTCGTAGTCGACTAGCGTTAAGGAACTTGAATAAATATGAAATTATTGTGCCTCTTGTGCTTGCTGCCTATTGATTTAAACCAAACGAAGCGGATATTTCTGTGTTTCACACGGTCACTACAATATAATGAGTAATGGGACTGGTATTGGGACTGGTATGATTATGTTGGGATTTACGGATAAATGCTTTTAATTGTGGTAGGGATATGGGACCAATCAAGCGAAATGTACCAAGTAAAAGGAATGCCGGGTCTGCCAGTGGTACTGGGAAATCAAAAACGCGGTTAACCGACATGCGCCAGCCGAGGCAGTCGAATCAGGACATTCTTTCAGCTCGGGACGACCAGCATAATCGAGATATGTACACACCTGCTGTTCCGGTACAGGAACCTGCCCCAGCGAGACGAGGGGACGAGGACAGGCAACGTACACCGTTAACCGGGGAAGGACGCCCAAGTCAAGATGGGTACAGGCCTGCGATGCATGTAGACGAGCCCGGCAATAATCCTGTTGTAGACGACGCACCCGAAGCGGTTGAGTTCGACTTAGACGACCTCATGGATTTGGTGGGGGCGGGTGTGGGGAACAGGGACTCGAATTATGAAGGCGAACGGATGGAATCAGATTCGGCATACGATGACAATCCTGAAGAGTCAGCTAGGCCAGAATGCGTTAGAGGAGGGACTTCGGCCGGAGGTGGACTCGGTGAGGAGACACCGTTGGGATCGATGCCACATGATACTCGTCCTTGGATCACTCCAGCTGGGGATGACAAGTGAGTACTTTTACATTTATTTCTATAACGTATTGTAGTAACCATATTGTAAATGTAACAACTTGTATTTTGTAATCAGCTTTGACCCCCCTTCAGCTGTTAACAAAATCGGGCTCCAATGTATTGGACCTGGATTTAAGATTGGTTGGACTACGATGGGGACGTGTGATCCACAAGCTCCGGTGAGGTGGTTTCGACACTTTAAGGTAAAACGTTTTGAAATTGTATTAGTTGCATAATATTTTGTCACATGTATACTTGTCCACATCGGAATGCCATGTTTTTTTCTAATTACATAGTTTGTGTTTCTATTAAAAGGTTCATAACATTTAATTTGTAATGTGCATGTAGAGCTTGTACCGGTGGGAGGCAATCCATAACGACCAAATTGAGGCAAACTTCAGGAAGAAGGCGGCTAAGATACTACAAGATACCTGGAGGGGATTGCGAACCGGGGCGACAAAAGGGCCGAAATGGTTGACCGAAGATCACAAAATAGCGGGAAAAGCTCGGTTTAACACGGATACAGCATTCAAAGCCCGCAGCGAAAAGAACAAACAAACTTATTCAGCCAGACATGCCAGAAACGGCCCAGCAGTGCATTGCTTTGGATCTAGACCAGCACACTACCACTGTGCGAAGCTGGTAACTAATAATGACTACTTTAAACAAGTTTCAACTTTCAATATCACTTAACATATTTACACTTCCACTGTGGAAAGCTCGATTTAACATTTAATTTGCAGGAAAAGGATAATCAAAGACAAGTGTTGCCAAGTGATATATTTGACAAGAAATACAAACGGAAGGATGGGACGTATTGCATACCGAACGGGGAGAACAAAAGGGTATACAGTCACCTAATCTACTTCGTTTTTTATTTGTTATATGTTTTGCTCACTATTTCTTATTACATTTGTTTCCTAACATCAACTATTTTTGGTTCAGAAAGAACTTGTCGATGCTGAAAGTTTGGTCCTGAATGATCGCGTCGGGGATGAAAGGGTACCGGACGAAAAGCTGATAGAGGTCGCTGCGACTGTTATGGGTGTTAACCCGAGAACGGGGATACCGTACCTTTATGGCCCTGCAGCGACATTGGTGTCGGACATGTATTCTTCTACGGGCAGCCAATCGTGTGCTAGCTCCCAAAAAGCGAAACCCAATCGGTGGAAGTCACTCAGGAGTTGGTGCCGCGGTTAGAGCGCATGGAATCACGACAGGAGTCTGAGCTGAGGCGCATGGAGTCACGACAGGAGGCTGAGATGAGGCGCATGGAGTCCCCGCAGGAGGTTGAGATGAGAAGCATGAAGGACAGCATAGACCAAATGATGCAAATGCAGGCTGCTATGATGAGAATGCTCGCTACTACTACTGGGTGCCAACCGTCATCTAGTCAAAGCCCGAATGGAAACAACCGTGGTCCGCTTGATGAAGACAACAATCGCAGAGAGTAGACATATTTCACTCGAAATTTGTGTAATAATTTTATTCGAATATTGTTTAAGTTTTTATTCAAAATTTCTAATTTAATATCTGGAAAATTTTATTAATTTAAATAATTTAATAAAAAAATTCGAAGATGACGGAATTCCGGAAAACTAATTTAAAAAAATGGTAATTCGATGGATGACGGAATACCGATGGAATATTGAAGGAAACATTATATGACGGAATAGCGACGAAATATCACCGATACAAGATTGTGGCGTATTTCTGACGGTGAAACGACGGACATAATTGTAGCGTAAAGATGACGGTAAACACACGGTATCTAGATAGACGGTTTAGCGATGGAATATTGACGGAAAAATATATGACGGAATAGAGCCGAAATATCACCGATAAAATATATGGCGTACTAGTGACGGTAAACAGACGGTATAATATGTGACGTAATTGTGACGGTGACAACACGGACCTAAATGTAGCGCAACGATGACGGTAAACAGACGGTATTTTGGTGACGGAATAGGGATGCAATAACACCGATACAATATGTGGCGTACTAGTGACGGAAAAACGACGGACACTACTATTGACGAAATTAAGACGGTATATTAACGGACCGTTGCAACGGATACATGTCGGATTGACGACGCAACTACATCAACGGATACGGGACGAAATTACAACGGGACTTAGACGGAATGCAACGACGAAATGTCGACGGAAACTAATTGCCGTCGGGAATATTTGCGTCATCTGTTTCGGGGACGGAAATATGACGGAAATAGACATTATTACGTCTGATTTCCGTCGTATTTCCGACGTTTTCCTGTCGTCGGAAATTTCCGGAAAATTTGTAGTGAGAGGCCAGAGTAAATAAATACAGAATATGGTATTGCGGAAGAGCTACATAATTATCCACGCATATGACAAAAACATGTTTTTGGCTCTTGGTAGCTATAGAACAAAATCATGTCAGCTCTCACATCTGGAAAAAGTTATTAACAATTTTGCATGAATGATGGGAGATTATTAGTCATCCACTTCTTATACAACTTATTTATTTGATGAGACAAATTAGCTTGATATATGTTTTTTATTGATGACATACAAACACAAATTAAAAAAAGATTCAAACAATGTATATGCTGAATCATGCCTCTAGTGAGGTTCATAATCAACATTTTTTATTTAAAACCTAAACTTTCGTAAATCAATCGTCTCATAATTTGTGTTATCACTTGACCTGCAGAGATCTGGCAAGCAAATCAGTTGTTGATCCACCAGGACCTGGACTGAAGATACTTGACTACACTTTTATCCACCTGAAAAGCTTTAGTAAGAACATCAGGAGAGATGGGCGGGTTCGAGTTGAATACGGCATTGGCTATGGTTATCACACCGGGGTTCTGGCTACTCAAAGCCGCGATAGCAACCGCCTTTGTCTTCCCGATGTTCTGCTGGAAATGAATAAGACCTACCGGGAAGACGAACACATCTCCCTTGTACAGAACTTTTGTGATGAGGGTGTTGTTAGGGTTTGATGTGACAAACCCTACGCTTAGGGTTCCTTCCAAGACTACCAAGATTTCGGTGGCCCGAGGATGAGTGTGGGGAGGGTTTAGACCTCCGTTGGGAGCGAAGTCGATGCGGGCCATCGAAATGCCCAATGTGTTTAGGCCAGGAATTTGAACAACGTTGGCCGGGGTGACAGTTGATCCCACAGGGTTTGATGTGTCTCTCACTTTGTCAAGACCTGAGAGGAAAAAGTCCTCCGGTTTGACTTTGGTCGAATCCTTGCAAAACTTTCCATTGACGAACACTGCATATCATCAAAACATCTCATGTCATCATACATGCATGTAAACAGTTTTAGAGAGATTGTAATAGCATCATCATGATAAAAGTCTTGACACTTATTCCATTTTGCATATTCAAATTTTCATTTTCAATGAACAATTAAAGCCATTGAATTTGACTTTGCTAGTGAGATACGTGTCAGTTGCACATTCAAAAATACATCGTGATCTAATGATCAGGTTTATGTTCTCAGATCTTCGAATTATGAGTGCGTTCTCAACCGAACACCTATGATTGTAATATATCCTTAAAATTATGCAGGAAAACCAAGCAAATATTTTACTAATAAGCTCACCTCCGGCCGGGCCGTCGGTGGCGACACAGAAGTCTTGGAGAGAGCCGGGATCATTAGCATTAGCCACCATGGCAGCCAAGGCTGCTAAAGCAACAACACTAGAAAGGAGAGGGAGGAACTTCATCATTCACTTTCACAGAGCTCAACTAATTCACAGCTAGCTTTTATCTCACTGCTTGATGAGATTTAATGCATTAGCATATCATGTATTTATAGCTGCGCTTAGTTTTGATATTGATATATAACAAAAATAAAACATCATAAGACGACTACATCAACATGCAAAACCAGGTCTCTGATTGAGTTGATTAACTTGTGCTAGTTGGAATGTTTCTCTAAAAAGTTCATATGAATGGTTCTTCAGCAACTACTTAATTTAACATAATCGTCAATGAGTTTACTCTTTCTATGGTTAGTTGTTTTGGTCAAGTATGTCTTAGTTTTCAGCTGAGAATTAGTCTGATAATGAAGTGGACCTTCTCAACTAAAGCATATGCCATGATCTCATGACTTATTAATCATATCCACTTCTGATGAAATCACTCATTTTTCCGGAGAGTTTCAAATGAGAACTCCTTTTTTTTTTCTGGAGAACTTTGAGAATTATTTCATTATACAATTTTGTCTTCGTTATGCACTTTTAAAAAAATGCATCAATTTTTGCCTAAGTGCACTTCTCGAAAGTTGAAAATACATATAGGCAAAATGCATGCTCGAAACTGTTTAACGATGGAAAAAAGTGAGTGAGACACGTGTCACCTCCATATTCAAAGATGCAACTTGATCCAATAGTGATATTTAGGTTCTAAGGTTATTCTCAAATTTTTAGTAGTTTTCAACCGAGCACTCCCCAATCTAAAATAACACTATCAAAAAAAAGTTAAACACGATTTTACAGCCAAATAGAAAATAAAATATCTACGACATTGATACTTCGTTAAATTAAAAATTATATGTTATTTTATGAAAAAGCTCAATTTAAAATTGTGTAGAAAATTCTGTATTATGTTCTTTTTATCTTTTCCAAAAACTTAACGACGAACTAATTAATTACAAAATCTGAGATTCGTTCGAATCCTATTTCAATCCTTAAAAACTATCAAGACACAGAAAATGTCAATAATTCAAGACAAGTTGCCTAAAACATTATTAAACAACATATTACACTAATAAACAATTACCTCCTTAGAACTTGAGCCAAGTGCTTATCTTATCTTTTGGTGGAAGGTTAGTAAATATATTAATTAGGAAAAAAGTGAGAGCTCAGAACTTGAAATCCATATCCAGATCATGAGGCCATTCTCCAAGCTAACAATACTTTTCAGTATCAACGAAACACCGATTAAAATAAAATGATACAGGACGAGTAATCTTTACAAACAAACTTGATCCGACACCAGAGGAAGGTTAACAACAATCAAATGCTGGCATCTGCTGCATTGCCAACACCCTCTAGCAATCTCCTCTTGGCTGATTTGGTCCTATAGCACCA
This sequence comes from Rhodiola chrysanthemifolia, assembly GCA_033675395.1. Taxonomy (NCBI): domain Eukaryota; kingdom Viridiplantae; phylum Streptophyta; class Magnoliopsida; order Saxifragales; family Crassulaceae; genus Rhodiola; species Rhodiola chrysanthemifolia. The sequence goes on from CM066207.1 coordinate 19,282,678, forward strand.
AATCTCAAAAGCTTCACTCAAGTCGGGATAGCTCAGTTGGTCTGTATTCGCCATCCAGTCGGCTAAAATATCAGCTTGGTTATTTGAAGGTAATGCTAATAAAAATGAGGTGATTGCGCCCTCTATGTTCTGGCACAGGTCCTCATCCATCTTGTACGCGAAGTCATTTCTAGCATCAGCCATTGAATCAAGCAACGGTTTCATCTTCCTTATGTAACCTAGCCATGTGGTTAGTATTTGAACTCGGCAAGGGGAAGGGATGGCCACATTGCCATAGCCCACAGCGTCGAGAATTTTGCTTGTGATTTCCATTAGCTTAAGTTTCAATCCCCACAAGCCGTATCTGAATTTCTCATCAAGAACGGTAAGTATGATATTATCGGATATTTGGGCCCAGAGGAAAATGAATTCCTTCATCAAATCCATCTTCTGAAGTACATTCCACATCCACTCGAGATCCGTCAAAGAGTCCAGAATTTTTTTCTCAGCAATGTCAGGTAGCAAGTCAGGCTCCAAAAGAAGCAATGAAACCTCTTTTTCGAAAGCTGAAGAGAGTTTCAAAAGACCTTTTCTGACTTCCGATACGACTTCTTCGCTTGAGGTTATTAGTGATGTGTCAGCGTCTTCCCTAAGCATGTAATCAACTTGTTCCTGTGCAGATATTTTCAGCTCGTTGCCAAATGAAACGCAGGGTTCTTCAATGGCTGTGGCAAAACGAACTGCACCCATGAATACATTCTTCGTGGCACTTAAATCTGATGACCGAACTCTGTCTAATATGGTCATCAGAACAACGTGTCTAAATTCATGGATTGCTTTTATGATTTGTAAACTCAGTAATCATCCGGGATCATGGCCTTTAGAAAACTAGATGCCTACAGAGCTCTTTCTGATTTAGGCAGGCAGATAGCAGTCTTAAGAAGACAACTCAGGGAACATCATCAAAGACCCAAACACTAATTTTCTTCCAAATATGGCAACAGATATGCGAAATCGCCGAAACAGAACTTGTCGCTATTTCAAAGAGACCGGTTAAATGACAGGCGAAACTTTCAATCATCCGTTCTTCATTCCCCAAGTGCACACAATAAACTAATTAAACTATCCGAGTCAGTAACGATTCAATTCAACAATATTCGTGGGGGTCGTCTCTGAGTTCCGCAACAATGTTCAAATCTGAGGTTTTAGAAAGAAAGAAAAAAAAAAGGTTACAATCATCGTTCTTACTCCAAATACTTAAAAACACGAAAGAAAAATTGCAAGGAAGTGTTAATAATGAATACAAAATTCAAACAATAGGAGGAAGACATTTCGCAGATTCCTGTTCCAAAACTAACTAACATCTTGGCTGAGTTTCATCCTTGTTGTTTAATGTACAATCAATTTCAATACAAATCATCAACAAATTTCACATATACACAGTCTGCAGTAGAACCAGAAACCCCAATTTAATCCTGTAAAACAAAACCTTCCAATTTACAATAAACATCACAGAAAATCAATTTAGGAGAAATCATCAAAAAGATGAAAACTTGCACCATGTTTACCTAAATTAACATCATACAGAGAGGCCCCAGACCCAGTAACAACCTCAAGATTTTAAGTTTTAACTAACCCTAACTCAAAGAAAAAAGAGAGAGAAAGTTGGAGTGTGCAACATACCGAACGCCCAAAACACAGCAGAAATGGAGGCATGGATTGGTGAAGATCTGAAACCTGAGCTGGATTGATTGATAGCCGCTTGCTCAACTTGTCTGCGAGTTGAACAAATTGCAGCTTGGTCGTATGTTGTTTTCTGGAAAATAGTATTTTTTTGTTTTTCATTTTGACCCTCATAGTTATGTAATAACACACCCTATTACCGTTACCCTGGTTGTTAAAATCTTGCCCATATCTGAAATTCTGCAGGAACAAAAGTTTCAGAACACTGCTGTTCAATTACGGACAATGCGTCATTCGATCATCCTTCAGGTTCTGAAACTAGTGCTGATAACTTCCAGCAATTACGGACAATGCTCATTTTTTTTGTAACCAAGATTTCAGATATAGGCAAAATGGCGGAGAAAATAAGATTAGGACGCGACACATATCACATATTAATGCCTAAACGCGCATAATACAAGTAAACATCAACTCAAGATCATTTGACACAACCAATTGATCGTGGTCAAGAAATTTTGGCCTTTAATGCTATCATTGTTAGTATCGCCTTATTGAACTAAGGGGCGTTCGGTTGAGGACGCCTCTAGAAATGAGGACGTAGGGACAAATCTGGACCATTGATCTTGTTGATCCAATGGTTGAGATTTAAAGGTAGTGGGATTTTACTGTTTGCTTTTGATGAATTTTGGTAGTGAGACACGTGGCGTGCCCACAAAGCACGGGGGGTTTAGTGGGGCACTTGGCGCGTTGTGATTGGTTGTACTCACGTACTCATTTCTGGAGGGTGTCCTCAATTGAACACTCCTCTATTGAACTATATCTCAATTATATTTCATTAGTCTAAACTTATAATTCTTGTTTCTAGTACTCAATAATTTTTCATGGATCGAAAACCATCTGGATTTCTTAATTGATTGAGATGACTCCATCAACGGATCATCTTTACATAAATACTCAAATGTAACATGTAAATAAACAGATCAAATAGAAATAAAAAATCACCTTCTTCACCTAACTCTTTTACACTTTTATATGGTATCGGCCTAAATCATTGATCCTGCAATGTCTACTCAACTTTTGGTCACTGCTTCAGCCGATTCAACTTCTCTCACTCAGAATTTTCAATTTCCCAACATTGCAATTCGTCTTGATCGCTCAAACTATGCCCTTTGGCGCAGCACTATCACTTCAGCATTGGAGGCGTTCGGATTGGCATCCTTTCTAACTGATGTCAATCCTCCTCCACAACAGGTTATCGTTCCGGTCGCACCTTCCGCCACTCCTGATGGTGAGGACGTTCCTGAGCATTCTATTCCCAATCCAGCTTATCCTCCTTTGGTTCAACTAGATCGTTTGATTCTTCTTTGGATCAGATCTACTCCAATGCTCGGCATGGTGGCTCGAGCGACCACCACCTTTAAAGCTTGGAACACTCTTGAGCATACTTTTTTTGCACAATCTTGCGCTCAACAGATGCACTTAAAGCATCAACTCCAAACACTAACAAAGGGTCATTGTCCGTACTTGAATACTATGAGAAGAAACGGGCCGTTGCGCGGACTCATTATTTGAATGTATGAGTCTCGTATCAGATGGTGACTTGGTTGCTTATATCCTGTATGCTCTTGGAACCCAATATAGTGCCTTCCGATCTGCCATTGCTATGCGTGTTGAACCCAATCCGTTCCGGTGAACTTTTGGGCTTTCTACATCAAGAAGAGCAACCTATTGAAGAGGATGCTCGTATCCTAACTCCACCATCAGCAAATGCCGCAACCTCTGTTAATCTAAATTTAATCATTGAATCAAGATACATTTTCCAATCTGCATTTGATACGCACGTATTCCACTAAGAAAAAAAAACTAGGTGGATTTGACTTTTTATTAATTAAGCGCAGGTTTTTAATATGCAAACAGTGTGACTTGCTGATGCACTTTTATAAGTGTATATTGAGTTCTGAAGTTCTCAAAATATAGACATAGATTCTCATTTAATATAAAAAAAAGTCCTGCATATGGAAATAGAAATTGCTATCTTCTCCTGCAGCTGCAGGCAAATAGATTGTTATTTAATCATGCCTTCAAGTTGTGCTTTGGAAATTTGAGACGTTTAATGATGCAACAATAATCAAGAAAATTTGGAGATTATTAATCAAGCCATGCAAACTATAGCTATTGAGCATATCGTTTTTTTTACAGCTGGCGCAATCTGGAAAATGGCTACTTGATTGTCCACAAGAGGCTAGAGTAAATCAATTCAGAATATGGCGTTTTGGAAATGGCTGCATAATGTTTTCGGCTCTTGGTAGCTATAGAACAAAATCATGTCTCTCACATCTTGAAAAAGTATTTGGAAAAAGTTATTAACAATTTTGCATGAAAGTTAGTAACAATGATGGGAGATTATTAGTCATCCACTTCTTATACAACTTGTTTATTTGATGAGACAAATTAGCTTGATATATGTTGTTTATTGATGACATACAAACACAAATTGAAAGAAGATTCATACAATGTATATATATGCTGAATCATGCCTCTAGTGAGGTTCATATTCAACATTTTTTATTTAAAACCTAAACATCCGTAAATCAATCATCTCATAATTTGTGTTATCACTTGACCTGCAGAACTGGCAAGCAAATCAGTTGTTGATCCACCAGGACCTGGACTGAAGATACTTCACTACACTTTTATCCACCTGAAAAGCTTTAGTAAGAACATCAGGAGAGATGGGCGGGTTCGAGTTGAAGACGGCATTGGCTATGGTTATCACACCGGGGTTCTGGCTACTCAAAGCCGCGATAGCAACCGCCTTTGTCTTCCCGATGTTCTGCTGAAAATGAATGAGACCTACCGGGAAGACGAACACATCTCCCTTGTACAAAACTTTCGTGATGAGGGTGTTGTTAGGGTTTGATGTCACGAACCCTACGCGTAAAGTTCCTTCCAAGACTACCAAGATCTCGGTGGCGCGAGGATGAGTGTGGGGAGGGTTTAGCCCTCCGTTGGGAGCAAAGTCGATGCGGACCATTGAAATGCCCAATGTGTTTAGGCCGGGAATTTGAACAACGTTGGCTGGAGTGACAGTTGATCCTACAGGGTTTGATGTATCTCTCACTATGTCAAGACCGGAAAGGAAGAAGTCCTCCGCCTTGACTTTGGTTGGATCCTTGCAAAACTTTCCATTGACAAACACTGCGTATCATTGAAACATTGTCTGATGTCATCATACATGCATGTAAACAGTTTTAGAGAGACAACTATAATAGAGGAGCGCTCAAATCTGCCATCATCAAGTTATTACAGTACTGATACGTGTTCCACTAGCATATTCAAACTTGCATTTATTAAAAATTTAAAATCATCAAGGTTTAACTTTGCTAGTTAGACACGTGTCTTTTACGCATTCAAAGATATCCTAGAAATTATGCAGGAAAACCAGGCAAATATTATATACTAAGCTTACCTCCGGCCGGGCCGTCAGTGGCCACACAAAAGTCCTGGAGAGAGCCGGGATCATCAGCATTAGCCACCATGGCTGCGAAGGCTACTAAAGCAACAATACTTGCAAGAAGAGGGAGGAACTTCATCATTACAAACACTTCAATTTTCACAGAGCTCAACTATTTCAGTTAGCTTTTATCTCACTGCTTGATTTAGACTTAGAGGTGGTGAAGATTTAAAGCATTAGCATATCATGTATTTATAGCTGCGCTTAGGTTTGAAAATTATAAAAAAAATAATATTAAAACATCATAAGACTACATCAACATGCATGCAAAACCAGGTCTCTGCTAAATGAGTTGATTAACTTGTGCTAGTTGAAATGTTTCAATGAAACGTTCAGATGAATGGTTCTCCAACAACTAATTAATTTAATAACATATAATCGTCAATGAGATTAACTACTCTTTCTCTGGTTAGTTATTTTGGTTAAATATGTCTTAGTTTTCAGCTGAATTAGTCTGATAATGAAGTGAACCTTCTCAACTAAAGCATATGCCATGATCTCATGACTTATTAATCTTACCCACTTTTGATGAAATCCCTCCTCTTTCCGGCATCATTAGTAAATTCCTGCCGAGTTTCATTACGACTTCAATTTATTTAGATAAGTTCAAAAGTCTACTAATACAGAAAAGACGTTATGCGTTATGCATCATTTCTCTCTATTTTGCGCCGAATCCAAATCCCACTAGCTGCATATTTGAGTGTTTATATACAGTAACATTTGATACAAAACCGACGCATAATGTAAGACATTGTGCTACGTTCTAAAACAGATTTAAAAAAAAGAAGCTCACGTTAAAATTGTGTAGAAAGTTATGTATTAAGTACTTTTATCTTAAAGAAAATGACGAACTAATTATTACAAAATCTTATGTTCCCTCAAATTTTATTTCGATCCTTTAAATTTTTCAAGACATAGAAAAATGTCAATAATTCAAGACAAGTTGCCTAAAACATTATTAAACAATATATTACACTAATAAACAATTACCGCTCCTTAGAACTTGAGCTAAGTAGTTAAGCTTATATTTTGGTGCGAGGTTAGCACAATGAAACTTTTCAGTGTCATGAAACACAATTAAAACGAAATATGTCTAGTAATCTTTACAAATAAGCTTGATCCGAATCAGAGGAAAAAGAAAACTATGTTGAAGACCCCATTACATTCTTGCAAGACTTCAAGCTTGGCCATTACATGAAGATCCCTCCGAGAACTATGTTCGTGGCTCAAGTGAGTCTGTCGTTGAGTTCTTCGATTATGATCGTCTCATATCAAGAAAAGAAAAGAAAAAACAGAGAACTGAGTTAGAATTCAATTATGTCGAATCCTAACGAGATACTGACTATGTGTGTATCTTGCATTTTTGGTATTTTAGGTGCTGGGAACAGTTATCGCCGCATTAGTATATCTGGGAACAGCATGGTGGCTAATGGAGACCATTCCGGACATATGTGAAGAAACAAGTAGTGTGTGGACATGTCCAAGCTACAAGCAGGTCTTCTACGACGATTCAGTCATTTGGGGTTTAATCGGTACACGGAGGATATTCGGGGACATAGGCATTTACCAAGCTGTCAATTGGTTCTTCTTACTCGGAGCCATCGCACCTGTCCTAGTGTGGCTAGGCACTAAGTCATTCCCTGGACAAGCTTGGATCAGGCTGATCAACATGCCCATTCTTATAAGTGGCACGGGCGTAATGCCTCGGGCAACGGCGGTGAATTACACGATGTGGATTTTAGTTGGGTTTTTATCGGGATTTGTGGCGTATAGATATCGGCCGGGGTGGTGGAAAAGGCATAACTATGTGTTGTCCGGAGCATTGGATGCAGGGCTAGCATTTATGGGTGTGCTTTTGTATTTGTGTTTGGGGTTGGAAGAAACTAGTCTGGGCTGGTGGGGAAATGACCTTGATGGATGCCCTATGGCTTCCTGCCCTACTGCAAAAGGGATTGTGATCAAGGACTGTCCCATTTTCAGGTAAAACTCTTTTTGTTATTTTTTTGGGATATGTGGATTGTGAAGAATGTTCAAATGAATTCATGTATATTTGGATCAGATGATCTAAAAACAAAAATATTTATATAATATAATGAACATCATACTTTTTTTTTTTGATTAAGCTCTTCGGAGCAATTGTTAGTATCTGTTAGAGTTATGTTAGCGTGAGGAATTGATCCCTGACTGCTGCGCAAACACAGGACGGGCGCCCCACTGGGGCAACCCACTTAACCTCATAATGAACATCATACTTGGGCTGGACTAAAATTGAAATTAGAAACTTTAACTTCATTAAAATTGAAGAAATAAATTGGCGAACTATGTGACTTAATTTAAATAATATGGTAGTACAACATTTTTATATATCATTTTTACAAACTTTGTGACTTCATCAATTTAAACTTAACTTCATTAAAAATTCAAATAGTTTGGCATAGAATTTGCAAAAATATGGTAGTACAACATTTTTATACCTTTCTCTTTTTTGTATATTTATTTGTTAAAACGATGCAAATATATTTGTTTAGCTCACAAAATATGTTTGGTCATTTTATAATGATTGTATTATTTTTTTCAATGATTGTATTAATTTGATCTTTGGCAACAAAAAAAATTTTGGATTGGAATTTGATCTTTGGCAATTTGAATCTGTCTTTTATATACAAATTATAATCAACTAAGAAAATAATGATAATAATTCACCTAAGAAACTGTTATGAATATTGCACTTAGTGTTGGATGATCTTTAGTTTTTCATTTCCAATGGCCCTCGACTTTTCATGTGCTCTATTTAATCCTTTTTTTATTAATCTTTTCATATATCCATGTACAGGGGAGCACTCGGTTGAGGCAAGGTTGTAAGAATGAGGCAAGTGAGACATGATCTTGGCCATTGATTATATTGATCTAATGGTTGAGATTTAAAGGTGTTGGTAGTGGGATTTTACTGTTTGCTTTCTACTGTTAGTAGTGGGTTTTACTATTTGACACGTGGCGCGCCCACAATGCACGGGGGTTGATGGATGGATGAGATCGTGTCTCACATTGCCTCATTCTTATTTGCCTTGCCTCATTTGAACGCTCCTCTCCGTGTACATCTATATAAAAAGATCATTTGTAAAGAATTCAATATCAACGAGAATACAAATCTCTCCCTCTCTATATTTTCCTCTCTTCATATGTTCATCTTCGTTTGAGTTCCAAAACTCATTCAAATATTTTACAACACGTTATCAGCACGAGTTGTTCAATGTAGGAATACAAACATCATCATCTTCTTCTCTTCTTCTTCTTCTATGAAATTCTGCTGTCTGTTCCAAGACGAGTTCTACCTGGTGTTCTGAACGTTACCGGAACACCTTAATAGAAACACTACGAAAGTAGAAAACGAGCACCCACGATGTATGTAATATCCAGTTCGGCAACCAGTCTACTATGTGGGGGCTTCTCAAGCCCTAAAGGAATGCATTTCTTTACTTTGAGTTTAGAGTTATAGTGGACTTACGTTTACAAGACTCCCTTCACTAACTTGGGACACACAAAGACAAACTTTATTCTCATTTTAAGGTTTATCTAAGTTCGTCCCAAGTTAGTCTCATTCCAACGTTTGTCTAGGTTCGTTAGAAAGAGACTAACTTTGGAAGAACAAAGACAAACTTTAGTCTCATTCTAAGGCTTGTCTATATTCATCCCAAGTTAGTCTCATTCCAACGTTTGTCTAGGTTCGTCCTTAGAAAGACACTAACTTGGGACGAACAAAGACAAACTTTAGTCTCAATCTAAGGTTTGTCTAAGTTCGTCCCAAGTTAGTCTCATTCTAACGTTTGTCAGGGTTCACCCTTAGAAAGAGACTAACTACAGACGAAACTCTTCAAGATTTGTGATCTAAGCTCGCCCTAGACCCGAGGCTCCCTCTCGACTTCTTGTAGCTAGGTTCGAGACTCTCTCTCGACCTCCAGTAGATCTTCTCCCAAAGACATCCGCTATCTCCCTACAGCGCAGTAGTAACATCGTGTGTGTGTGTGTGTGCATCGAATGTTTCCCTCAGTCAGTCTGGAACAGCACACCAAACAGACTGACTCGCCTTAAACTTTTCGGTGGGAAAAGCTCAGGTTGATCGTCCAACCTCCTCTTCTACGTGATGATATGTTCGTGAATTACTTCTCCAGAACGAAGCTGTTGAATGAATAAACTGTCAGTGCGTACAACTTCAACTTGTTCAATTGTCAGCCTGGAACAACACGTCAAACAGACTGACAACATCATCATGAGCTTATCAGAATAATAAGCTCAGGCCGAACGATCTCCCTTCTCTCTTTCTCTGCGTGAGTATGCGTGTTTAACTTCTATGATCGATGCAAAACTAAGATCCGTAACCTTGTATTTATAGGTGGCTTGTGAATCTTAATCTTTCCTAAGCGGTTGAGAAGATCTTTGAATATCCAGCTAACTTGCCACACAAGTTAGCTCTTCAAATCTCGAGAATATAACCACTTGATAATCTTGCCTCTTGATAATCTTGCTCGTCATCTTCATATATTCTTCATGGATATTGATGAATATTAATTTCTGATTTTCTTGGCAGCCTCAATATTATTGGTTAAGAATATCTTAACCTCCAAGATATTTTATCTTTGAATATTTAGGAATATTTCCTAAAAGATCTGTTAGCTGCCAAATCTTCTACCTTGGTATTCATGCGAATATCTTCATGGATCATTTGAATATCTTTAATATTCTTCAACCGCCTCAGATCCATATGGCCAACTAAAGTAAATCTTGGAAACTCTCGTATTAGGAAACTTCCTCCCGTCAATTCTGTGTAACTTTTGAGTCCCAAATCCTCTTGAACAGCTCCTTGTCTTTGTGCTTGAACACGTCAATCCTTCGCCTATAAATTTTAATTTTTATTCTTAACAATTTAATATGTAATCTAATATAATTAAAATTAAGGAAAATGATAAACATGGAGTATGAACTACCGCTCATTAACAAATCATGGTCCGAACTATTGAAAATGACAATTAATGAGTAATTTTAAAAATTTTAATTGACATGTAACTAATAACAACAAAATATCACTCTCTTTAGTAATTTTATTGTCTCACAAGTTAACCATGTTAATTGACGAAATGATATTCTATCATTATTCGTTATTTGTCAATTAATTTTTTTGGAATTTCCGCTTAATTGTCATTTTCATTAATTCGAAACATGATTTGTTAACTTACCCCCTACTTGTTTCCCTAATATTTATGTGTTGTGTGTCAAACCGGCCCCGTTTCGGTCCCGTCACATTTCATCTCCCACCTCGTCCACAAAATCAAAATTCCGAAGAGGATAAAGCCGCCGGCTTCGGTCAAAAGCTGCAGCGACTTCGTGAGGATGAATCCGACGCTGATTATCTCTCCGAAGCTCAGGCTGGCGGTTCAAGGAGAGAAATTGAGTGTTGCAGCATTTTCATCTCCGCGTCGGAATGTGAGAGTCCGATGCAGCAGCGGAGCCGAACTGAGCGGTAATGGGAGGTTGAAGGATGCGCTGGGCGAAGCGGTTGGAGAGAAAGTGGAGGAGGTTTTGAAGAGAAAGGAGAATAAATCGATGCTGGATGAGTTGGAGAAGGCAAGTCAGAGAGTGGATGCGGCGAGGATGGAGCTTGCTGCGATTGAGAAGCAAGAAATTGAAGCAAGGAAGATGAAGGATTTCGTCAATCAGCTTCAAATCAGAGCTTCTGAGGTTCGCTTCACTTCCATCTCCAGCTTCGATTGAAAAAGTCAACGTTTTGACTTTTCTACTCTGAATGCGTATTGCAGATTGAGGAGTGCCAGAAGGAGATGTTGCAGGCCAGATACAAGGTGGAGGAAGCAGAGCGGGCCTTGTCGGGAGGAGTGGTGGAGGAGGAAGAGATGGAGGTCAGCAAGAATGAGGAGAGGTTGGAGTCTGTGAAAGCTGCGCTGATTGCTGCGGTTGTTGGAACCATTGCAGGACTGCCTATAGCTTTGACTCGAGCAGCGGAAATATCTGAGCTTATACTTCCTGTTGGGTTGACATTTGCTAGCTGCGCATTGTTTGGGGTTACCTTCAGGTATGTGGTGAGGAGGGACTTGGATGATGGGCATCTCAAGACTGGCGCAGCTACAGCTTTTGGAGTTGTCAAAGGTAATTTTTGGCTTTAACCTTGTCATGTGCTTTATGTTGTAGACACTGGCCTCGGAAATAATCTGATGTTGTCTAGGTTTTGGGACTCTGGCTGGTGGAGCTCCGCTGGATTTGAATACTGCAAGTTTCCTGTCACATGCTGTTGATGGTGCTATCTATGTATCTGCTGATCTGTTTGTCTTTCTATTTGCTGCTGTTGGACTGGATTTCTGTATTAAGATGAGGCTTCTGAGTCCATTTCCTACAAAACGAGCAAGTTCGAGGGCGGACATAAGGTGACATTTTCTGTAAAAACTTTGTCAGTAAAAGCACACGGTAAATTCATTATTAAAATGCAAAAGATACATCATTCAGGTAAACACGCTATCTTTGAATTCACTATATCTCCTAGCACTCGCCTTTAGGGAGCTAATAAACTAGGAAATGACAAACCAGAACTTGGATGTCTAATATCGTATTTGAAGTACTAGTCTTTTCTTTTATGGTCTTCCTCATCCCAGTCATTTTTCCACTGTTGAGGATCCTTGGGTTTATTAGTCACTCCCCACCATGGCGTCTCACCATCTTTTTGACCAGTGGGCAGATTTGTCTGCTTACTCTCTCTATCCTTGATTTTTAGAAATACAAACCACTTAAGATTTCTTTTCCAGTAAAGTAATCAAAATTTTCCATAAGAATAGAAGATGGAGGTAATACCTCCTCTGGTTTTTCTTGATGACTTTTGAATTGGGCATTCTTCTTTCTCGTCATTGACGGAAAATGCTTTGTAGCCTCACTATATAACTGAAACCCCTGAATATCTCCATTTCTTATACTTGCTTCAAGCTGGGAAAAAATACTACACGATTAAATCACACGGCTGCAAATTGCACATTAGAATTGTATATATTTACTGAAGCGTCTACCAAATGTGATAAAGCAAGTAGTGAGTTGGAAATTACATGAAAGTAATTTGGGTTAGCTTGTTACTTGTACCTGAACATGAACAATGCCGAATAAAATGCTGGCAATAGGAAGCCAGCTTTCCTCGGGTGATAAAGACAAATTCGACCTGTTAAGTGGAAAATCAAAGGATTACAAACATGCCATAGCAAACACCCATATGAGCGACTCACCAAATTTAACAAACTACTGGTAATCTGCACCGCTACAATAAAAGGCAAGTAAGGTTTGATATGGCCAACACATCAAATAGTACTGTCATCAAGTCACTAATGATATAATTTGATATGGACCAGACTACACAAACTTTTCGTACTTAACGATTTCATCTGGCAATTTCGAGCACCAATATTCTATATGAACTCAAGCCAAACAAGTCAAAGCACCATCCAAAGACGTTAAAGGTCCACAAACGCAGAACTCTGATGAGCAGTAACAGCTATACTTTCTATATAAGATTCAAACACATACCTGAAATAGGGAGCCAAGTACACAAGTGCATAGACAGCATATCGCTTTTTCCCAGAATCTAGCCATGCGAAAACCCAACTCTAAAACCAAGGAAGTAACTTGAAGGTCATATAAACACTACTAAAAATTCCAAACCAAAGGAAACAAAAATCCAAACCCTCACCAGCCAATTGAAGTACGGAATGAAGCTTATAACACCCATAGCGGCAAACCTAGTATCTGTAGAAACAATGCCTGAATTCTCATCATCATCGTCAACGCCAATAGCCGTCGGAAGCACCAATGAACTCAGCATACAAGCTCCAATAGCAACAATAAACGGTGCATCAGGTGAAAGCTCAGCCCTGCATGCTCCTTTCCCCAACCTCCTCTACACATACATTCAAAATTATTTTTACATCTACTAAATCCTCATTTTACAGACTTTTAATTCCAAAAACTTAATCAGAAACTAACACCCTAATTTTTTAAAAACCCTACTATACACATTATTTTAAAGCTACTTAATCCTTATTTTACAGATTCTAATTCCTAAAATTTAATCAGAACCTAAAAACCCCCAATCCTGCAAAACCCTCTAAAAATTCTGCTAAAAATTTATTTAGTGAGAAAGTAGGAAAACGAGTTTACCAGATTAAGCAGCTCCTTGCTGCGATTAACATCTACTAAAACCTCACTTCACAGATTCTAAATTTCGCAAAACCTAATCAGAACTTAAAAACCCTAATCCTGCAAAAATCCTCGTATCTCTGCTTAAAGCTTGATGTAATGAAAATTAGGAAAATGAGCTTACCAGATTAAGCAGTTCCTTGCTGCGATTTAAATTGGAGCGAAGTGGTGTAGAAAATCGACGAAGTGGCGGCGAGGGAGGATTGCGCAGCAGGCTGAGAACCAAGGATGGTGATGCACTCGGAGAAACTGAAATCATTGGTCGGAGAGAAATGTTTTGACCGGAGAAATTTGTAGCGAGTGAAACGTTGGGAGTTGCAAATTGCAGAAGAAAGGTTAGCATTTCGTGACCGGTGCCTGGCAATAAAGTGGGCCCAATCGTCCTAGCCCACGTTACAAATTTCATTACAATTACATACAGACTCCAAACTTTTGATTTCGTACAATTTAGGACACTTATTTATTTTATTTTATTTTATTCAAATTGGGCCTAGCGCGTACATTATAAGTAAGGGTTTTAGAAGTGAACCATTTTGGGGTCTATTAGAAGATGCATTGGATACTAAAAGCCCAATAACCAAACACATCATAAAAGGCCCACATCAACGGCCCAGCCCAAACCCTCATGGATGGCTGCTTTGTTTGTTGGGAGGAGTGCATCAATGTTTGACCATCCATTGTATTAAAAAAAAAACTGCTTTTTGATGCGATTCTCTCGTAATTGTTCTCAAATTTGATTTGAATGGTTTTATTATAAATGGAAAGTGGTGGAAATGGAGTAAAAGATAGAAGGACAGTGGTCATTTGTGTAGGGAGTATTGTTTTTGTATAAGAGCCCTCAGGGACTGACTAAATAATTGTAATAGTGGGTGACTAATAAAAATTTACTAAAAAATCGAAGATTTTATTAATTTTCTCTTATAAAATACTGTAACTCAAAAAGACCGATAATGAAAAATGAAATAAAATAAAGAATAAATGTGATTGGTCGGGGTATCCCGCTGACACCCAATTAGAAACAAACACGTCAAAAAGATTCCTTACTCAGGACCGTCCTCAAACTACACCAGAAATACCAAAATGGCAGCTAGCGGCTGCTCATCGCTTATCACCTCTTCATCTTCCTCCCTCCGCCACCTCGCTCTCCCTCTCCTCCGCTTCCCTCCTCCAATCCGACTCATCGCGAGATCAGCCTCCGAATCCTCAATGGACAACCACCGCTCGTCGCTCGAGGTCAGCGGCGGAGGCGCAGGCGCTTATCTTCCAGCGTTGAAAAGCTTGGACCTTGGATATACTCCTTATCCGATAATCGGTTGGAATCGACACGTGGAGACGATTTTCGCTTCCTTTTTCAGGACGCGGCCTGATGTTAGGTTGAAGCGGGAGTGTTTGCGGACCAAGGATGGTGGAGCTGTATCATTAGATTGGGTCGTTGGGGATGATCGGAACGTTCCGGAAGATTCTCCCATTTTAATTTTACTGGTCAGTTTTTCTTATCTTGAGTTTAGCAAAATTAATTTTGAGGACGCATTTTGTTTGTGCCTTATTATCACCTATCAGGACATGTTTATCAAAAGAAAATAAAGACAAAAAATTGAAAATAATTTTTTTTAATTGAGTTGTTAAATAGGAGCTTAGAAGTTAGAACTATGCAATATTATTATTTGGTGATTTAAGATTAACTGTTCGGTACTAATTGGGATTGAATGGTGGTGATTGGTGATGGTTTTAGCCAGGACTAACAGGAGGGAGTCAGGATAGCTATGTGAGGCATATGTTAGTTAGAGCGAGGAGTAATGGATGGCGTGTCGTGGTGTTCAATAGCCGTGGATGTGGAGGGAGCCCTGTCACCACTTCACAAGTAAGTTCATCATTCAGTCTTTAGAGAATTGTGCTTTGATCGATTTTTTTCTTCTTGGATTTATGAGCCTTTGTATTTGTGGCAAACTGTTCCTGTTTAAAAGGCGATTGTTTTTTTTTAAAAATCGCATAGTCAGCTTAATTGAAGGTTTTTTACTCAAAGTATGTTGTATCGGATACAAATACGCTCAGCTTCTCTGCCAAAAAAATTCTTTTCTTGCGCTGAAGACTGGGAAAATGACTAATCCTTCCTAACTAAATGTGTTCTCTTCATTTATTCTTTCTTTTCTATTCTCTGCTTATTTTATATTTAGTATCTACTCAATTGTTTTGTTTCTGTTTCAATTGATAATCGTTGTTGTATGTTTTGAATTCGCAAGATCTAGTTTTGTTGCTATAGCTAAACTAACAATTTTTAAGTAGACATGATTCACAAGGAAATTCTTATTAATTAAAGGATGTCTATTTTATTTTCAACGTGTAAAAATATGTTTGCTTTGTAGTTCTACTCTGCTTCATTTACTGAAGATCTACGAGCAGTGGTGAGCCATGTAGGTGCTCGATACCCCAAAGCGAACCTATATGCAGCTGGATGGTCGCTTGGCGCAAATATTCTTGTCAGATATATGGGGGAGGTATTTACGAGTTAAAACAGCATATTTTAGTGGTTCATGGATATTGTTTGAATCAGATACTTATGAGTGCCCGATTGCAGGAATCTGACTCCTGCCCTCTTACAGGAGCTGTTTCTCTCTGCAATCCGTTTAACCTGGTTATATCAGATGAGGGTTTCCGCAAGGGCTTTAACAAAATCTATGACAAATCTCTCGCAAATGCTCTTGTCAAGATATTCAAGAAGTAATTCTGCCACTATTCCCTTTTCATCCTTGTCGTTGATTAATGTTCTCGAAGTCTTTTTAGTTACTGGTTTCAGTTAAAGACATCTTTGGCAGGCACGCACTGCTATTCAGCGATATGGGTGGAGAGTACAATATTGAGCTGGCCGCTAATGCAAAGAGTGTTAAAGACTTTGATGAAGGTTTGACGCGAGGTATCTTTCTTGAGCTGGATATTTATTTTTCCTGTGTAATCAACAGACATTGAGTGCTTCTTACTTCTTGGACTTAAACAATTCATTTGCTGATACCTTTATTTATGCTCTACAGTTTCATTTGGCTTCAAGTCCGCCGATGATTATTACTCCAAGTCAAGTAGTTCAGATTCCATAAAATACATAAAGAGGCCTCTGCTATGCATCCAGGTAAGTCCCACATTGTTCTGTAATTTACTCTAACAGTTCAATGTTTTTTGGAAAGATAGATCCCAATGTTTTGTTTTCAGTTATAAATTTTTTTCCACATTTCTCGTTGACGCGCTGAGAACATCTGACTTGGCAAATGACTATCTGACTTTCCTCCATTTACTGACTACGAATGATTTACCATAGAATCTTAAATGTTCAAAAAATGATTTAGTTTAACAAGTTAAGTTATCGTTTCGTGTTTTGTTCTACAGGCTGAGAATGATCCAATTGCACCAGCTCGAGGGATACCTCACGGTGACATCAAGGTACATGATACTTAATTATCTTGAATCGCGTTGCACTGTGAGTTACATGTTCTTTTTATATACGCATGAACCATGAAAATCTGAAATGTTTTTTATACGTTAAAACTCAAAACCCGTGCAGGAAAACCCCAACTGTTTGCTGATAGTTACACCTGAAGGCGGGCACTTAGGTTGGGTTGCTGGCAGTGAGGCTCCGCGAGGAGCTCCCTGGACAGATCCCACAGTGATGGAATTTCTGGAATACATTCAGAAAGGGGCGTCAAAACATGTCAATGACAGGTCAGAGCAATGCGCATAGGTATAATAGTATACCAAAGGACACCATTTTGTCCTCTACAAATCTACGTAGTATAAAAGAAGATGAAAGCTGCTCCTCCAACATAATAAAAGAAGAATGTATAACTCCAATTCATTTATCAATTTACTCTGTTATGGAGATTTTAATGAAATTTGTATCCACATTTATCAAAATCAAATAATATTCCAAAGATTGTTATACGGTTCGGTTGGGTTCGTTTGATTTTTGATGATGTATATTTAAAGGTGTAATTCGAATTCTCATATTCTTGAAATATAGAAGAATTCTCAACCAAGCGCTCTCATGTTAACTTGAGTTATCGCATTTCGTCAACAATGATAAAAGAAAATAAAAGCAGAAATTGAACTATAGTACAATATATATAATTAATAGTGTGCAAATTTACCATCAGGTGGTTTGACTTGATATTGATCAAGGGGTCTCTGGCAAGATCCGGAGTTGAAAATCCTAATGTCACCAATTCTCACAAGTGAGAATATCAATTCTTACTCATCCCCTCGGCGTAAACGTTTTTTCCCTCCCTGGTGGGATATCTTTCTTCGTCAGGTGTCGACGCAAACGCCATATTCTTCCTTTGCCTTTCCTTACCTTGCCTTGATATGGACGGTAAGCAGATGTGAGTCCCTACAAAAAAACAAGTCTGTGGGGTTGATATGCCAAAGTTGCAGAATTGTAAAAGAGTTCTCAAGCAATTTTTTTTCTTTTCTGAGTCGTGTATAATTGATTCTCGTATTAGGACTCAAAGCCATGTATTTTTGACCAAGTACTAGAACTGGGTCGTTAGCTGGGCTAATGCTTTTCTGGGCATTGACGAGATTCGTTGGGCTTCGTTTTGGGTTACTCACTTAGGCCCAATCAAAGAACCGTGCCGCAACAATTACATGTTAGACTACCCTTTGACGGAGCGCTCAAATGAGACAAGCAAATTAGAATGAGGCAGTGAGGCACGATCTCAACCACACATCTAACCCCCCGTGCTTTGTGGGCGCGTCACGTGGCAAATAGTAAACCCACTACCAATAGTAAAAAGCAAAAAGCAAAACACTATTCCGGTACTATTCCCTGCCACATCAACAAAATGAGTGGCTCACAATGTGCCTCACTTGCCTTATTCTACCAACCCTGCTTCAACCGAGCGCTAAGGGAAAAGTACACATTGGTGCCTTGAACTACCGGTCTTTTCCAATTGAAGGTCCAAATTATCAATTTTTCCAATCAAGGGCAAAGTCAAAAATAAATTGATCAATTTTTGAACACCGAGTACTGTAACTTCACCGTGATTAAATTGTGAACTCAATCATGTGAACCATGTTGAAAATAACATGATGATCTCATCATAAACTCTTAACGTATTAAATCAATCTTTCTTCTTTAACACCAATACACTTTTTTTTATTGAGTCGTTATTAACGGGATTCACATTATTGAGTTTGTAAGTTAGTCACGGTGAATCTACGGTGCTCGGTGTTTGAAAATTGATTAATTTATTTATTACTTTGCCCCTGATTGGAAAAATTGATAGTTTGGACCTTCAATTGGAAAATGGCGGTAGTTCAGGACACCAAGTTGTACTTTTCCCTAAATATAATTAACCCGTTTTAAGCAGTTTGTGATAAAATAAAACCCAAGTATAATTTTGGAAGCAACAACTTCTAAAAAAATTGAGAACTCTGAAAAATAAAATTTCACAATTAGATTAAGATGCGTTTTTAAATATGTATGTGAAACATATGTTTAAAAAGGGAAAGTCAAATTTTGACGTGGCTTTGACTTTGCATTAAATACAACTTTGAATATACACATGTGACACGTTTCACTGCCACAATTTTGACGTGGCTTTGACTTTCACTGCCACAATTTGAGTTCTCAAGTTCTCGATAAAAATAGAGGTTCTCATTTTCCAATATGCAAGGTGAAGATTGGATTTTCATAAAATTTCGAGTAATGATATTTTCCAATAACTTCTGTAAGAGGTGGCAAAGTTCAAATTAATTCCCAGATTCGGTATTTACGAGTCTGGTTAAACGCAACAAGATACGCATATCGGTGACGGTACAAAAACACAACAACCTGGATACAAAACGCTCCGACACGGAAACATCGCATGCCCATTTGCCTTAAGATCTGCGGAAGAAATGAGCAAGGTCCATCAAAACCAGTCCAAACATACATTAGCTTGATTATAAAATAACTCAACCAACATCCCCACCTTGATCTAGCTAGAAGAAGAAAGGTCACGGAGAGCCTTTCTTATTAGTCAAACATTGGGGCGAGTTAGGGTTTCATTTTTTATTATTGTCTTTTTATATCATGAACGTTGATTATTGTTATTTTGATTTATCAAAAGAAATTGGTGTATACACCTTTGTTATTAGTCGGAGTATGGGTTTCATATTTTTATTGGGAGTCTTTTTTTTTTAACATTTCATACCTATCAAGCATACGAATATATCTTATATTTATTGAATGAGTATCTAATCGCATACATTTGAATATCTAAACACTTGGAATCCATGGTAGGAATAGATGAAACAACATCTATAAATCAAACTGCTGGACACAACATGTCCATAAGAGATATCCAACGCCTCAACAAGGGAGGAACAATACGCCCACGTCTACCTTAAGTACATCCAACTGCGGAACACAACACGTTCACAAGGGACGAACAATACATGCACGAGAGAAGAACGTCCAAGACGGGGCGGGTGAAATCTACTACTTGGGAAATCAAACTTTTAATATATAATCAAAAGTTCATGCGAACCCGACCCGGAACTTTTGATTCAATTTTTTTTATTTGTATCCACAGATTATTAATAATAATAATTATTTATGAGAAAGTAGTCAATAGAGCCTTTGTTATGACTAGGGCTTGATTTTTCCTTAACATACTTCGTTAAGTATTGTAATTATAATTTGTAAGAAAATAGTAAATAAATTTTGACTTGTTAATATTTACAAACATAGTCAAATTTACCGCGAACTAGATGAACAAATTTTGTACTTTGTTCTTTAATATTTTATTATTAAATACATATTCCAAACAGATACCATGCACAGTACAGTGTCCACAGCCAAGCACAACGACTCTTTCATAAGCTACTTGCTGGTGCTACTAACTAGATAGATGAGATGAATGGTGGAATGAGTGTTAGCAGTAATAAATACTCCACCTGAAACCTCACAGCATCAACAAAAAAACACAAGCACGCTTCTCTCTGATGATTCATTAATTGTTTATGTTTTCAGTAGAGTCACACACTGGTCTGGTGTACCGTGCCTGCTTGTTTTTACATCAATGTCTTAAACGCAGAACAATTCACGCCTTTTTTTGAAAAAAACAGTAAAGCTTCAAACATCGATCGAGAAACCAAACCCCATTTCCATGCATAATCTTTAATTTCCCACATTTTTATCTTTTAGTTATGCACCGAGAATCTCTTAAGTTGAAATCGAGTATACAAAAGTCAAGCTGAACTTTCCGAGGAAATCATGGATTATTTGGTGTGTTTGTCTGTTTTTCTTTTAAACAATAATTATGTGATACTTTTTTTTTTAAGAAAAAGTGGTGGACCGGTTGTCCAACAACCTTTTCAACCACTCCCATGTAAAAGTTTTCTGTCGAGGTTATTTTTTTTTCTTCATTGCTGGGATTGTGAGCTGATGAGCACAAGCGGGATATACAAAACTATTTATCCTTAATTATTAATGTAACATAAATGAAATTAATGTATCATCTTCTTCCTTCCATCTTATTTTGGAGACAAAATTATGTTGAACTTTTCCTTAAACACTTCATGAATCTTATTTGGTTATTGGTTACAACTTCGTTGATTTAGTGTATTCGGTATAAAAGACTAAAGAATCGATGTTTGGTTTTTCATCCCACAAAATATAAACTTTTAACCAGTGTTATTAAAACCGGACCGGTCATCGAACCGGTCAAGTCACTGGGTCGATGGGTCAGTGGTTCAACCGGGTCGAACCGGTTTGACCCGCACGAATTAAAAATAATAAAATAATATACTTATATATGATATTATAATTTAACATATTTATGACTTGAATAAATATTACATGTTTATGATCTGATTACAATAACATACCATAACAAATTTAGAATTTACTAAAGTACAAATCAATAATACAACAATAACAATTTTAGTCTTAATTTGTAAGTCACAACAATAAGGGATTTCTAAGACTAATTGAATTTCTAGCTAAATTGATAGTAAGTAATAAATTTTATAGATTTGATAAATGAATATACATTATTGAAACAAATAATAAACCAAGAATCATGTTTAGCTTGGTGGAAGGAGAGGGGATAATTATAGAGGAAGACTAGGTTCGAGTCTTGTCCAAGTCAAATTAAATATATATTTTTTCAAACCAAATCGAACCAATTGAACCGATCAAATTACGTTTTAATAAAAAATTGTGTCAACCGGGTCAACCCACCGGGTCAACCGGTTCAACCGACCGGGTCTTGACCGGTTTTGACCGGGTTTGACCAAGTTTGACCGGTTCATTGTATACCCGATCCGATTACATAACCGGACCGGTCACCGGACCGGTTCCCGGTCCAACCGATTGAACCGGCCAATCCGGTCCGGTTTTCACAACACTGCTTTTAACTATAAAATACTTACTTTGTTGCATGAGCCACTCTCAGACCGATCTATCCCAGCCCCATAATAATACATAGGGTTTATAAGTGACCGTAGGACATCTAAATTAAATCCCCCAAACGCAGCACGTCCTGACCCTCAATTAAATATAAACTAGATTCGTGCTCAGTCAAACTCGGTCCTGCCTTTTGATAACCCTTATCTAAGACATTAAGGGCATGTGCACCGGTGAGGAGGGATAACACCTCCTCATCCAGCACTTCCTCCAAATTTTTTATTATTAAAATATAAAATTAGGTCGGAGGTGTTTTCACATATGCTACTTCATATGTAAGAGAACACTCTCTACTCGAAGGAAATTTGAAGGAAGTGCTCCCTCTCCACACTAATGCATATACTTTAAGAGCATGTTTTAGCATCAAAGATTAGAGAGACTTATGGATGAGTTAAGTAGTCACATTTGACCGATGGAATAAATGATGACAGGTAACTTGTGAAAAAGATGTGGTGGTACGTCAACGTAGTTATGGCGTGGTAAAAATGACTTTGTATTGGTGATGGGGAAAGAGCAAAAAGACTGGCTAGCCTGAAAACCTAATGTCTCCCCTATTGATGAAAGTAGGTCAATTATATCAATATGATGGCCAAATGACACATTAACCAGTCACCCGTTACTGTCAGATATGTGGATTTTGGTTCTTCAATCACGTATGGTTATTGGCAATAGTATATAGAGGATTTGCAGGAACTGGAAATAAGCTTGGAATTAGGTCGGGTAGCCGCCAGGAGGTCCGAGCGGAGGTCCGAGCGTGTAGCCTATCGGGTGGCCGACCGGGTAGACGACCGGGTAGCCGACCGGGTGGAGTTTCGTGCGACCGGGTGGCCGATCGGCTGGTTTTGAAGAGTTTGATCTCTGGTGTTTGCGACGTCGTTTTTTGGCTTAGCTGATGAGTTCGTTTTGATGGAACGATGCCGTTCGGGTTTGGCGGAAGAATCGGTTATGGCAGTTGGAATCGAAGCGATGCCGTTTGATCAATAGGGAGTGCACGCCTTATTAGTTGGACGACAGCGTTTCGGGAATGCTGATATGTGGAGCACATCGTTTTGGCGAGCGGACGAGTCGGCTCAAGGCAACGGATATAAAAGCGAGGCAACTCACCGGGTTGACTCAATCATCTTCTTCGTATTTCCACAGGAGAGGAATTAGGGTTCTTGAGCTTCAGAGAGAAATTCGTCCGATTGAGTGAGAATTGAGTTCTGATTTCAAGTGTGTAGTTTCGAGTGAGTGTTGCGATCATTGTACTATTGCCAATTTGATTAATAAAGCCGTGCCTCTTCTCGAGTGGAGTAGGATCATCCGGATCCGAACCACTATAAATCTTTGTGTGTTTTTCCGCATTCGTTTTCATCCATTCTTTGCTAGATTAGTTGCGTAGAATCTCTACAAATTGGTATCAGAGCTTAGGCGCAGAGATGGTGTCAACGAAAGTAGAACTCGAAAGATTTGATGGCAAAGGTGACTTTGCGCTTTGGAAACAAAGGATGAAGGCTATTCTGGTTCAGATGAAAGTCGCGAAGGCTTTGGTCGCCAACGGCATTCCGGAGACGGTGACTGAGGCTGAGCGCGATGAGATGCAGGAGATGGCGTATAGCACACTCATCCTTCATCTTGGTGATAAAGTTCTTCGAGAAGTGTCTAAGGAGAAAACTGCCGCAGCTGTGTGGTTGAAGTTGGAATCCCTATACATGACAAAGACCTTGACGAACAGAATCTATCTGAAGGGCAAGCTGTTTGGATTCAAGATGGATGGGAGCAAGTCTATTGAAGAGCATCTTGATGACTTTGCAAAGATAGTAATTGATCTTGAAAACATAGAAGAGAAGATTGGGGATGAGGATCAGGCCATCATGGTTCTGAATGCTTTGCCTCCCTCATATGCTACTCTTGTGGATACAATGAAGTATTCGAGGGAAACTCTATCCATGGAAGAAGTGCTGGCAGCTTTGAAACAGAAGCAAATGGAATTGAAACCTAAGAAGGAAACTGCTGATGGTCTAGTGGCGTATGGAGGCTTTCACAAGAAAGGCTTTCAAAAAAGACAGAAGAATCAGAAGTTCACTGATAAGGAGAAATCCAGTACAAGTTCCAGTTCAACTCAGGAGCAGAAGAAGCACACATGTTTCTACTGCCATAAGCCTGGGCATTGGAGAAAAGATTGCCCTGAGAGGAAGAAAAAGGAGCTTCCAAAGGGTGATGCTGCATTGGCTGAGGATTCCTATGAGACTGCTGAGGCTCTCTCAGTAACTCAAACTTCATCGTCTAGTAGATGGATACTGGATAGTGGGTGCTCATATCACATGACACCTCACAAGGAGTGGCTGATGGAGTTCCAATCACAAGACAAAGGAACTGTGCATTTGGGGAATAACAAAGCTTGCAAGATGATGGGAATAGGCATCATCTGGATGAAACTGGAAGATGGACCTAAGGTAAAAATCTCAGGTGTAAGGTATGTTCCTGAACTGAAAAGAAATTTAATTTCTTTAGGCATGTTAGAAGCACATGGTTGCACCTTTAAGGCTGAAAATGGTGAAATAAAAGTGTATAAGGGTGATGTGCTGAAGTTGAAAGGAAAAAGGCAGAATGGTATATATGTGTTAGAAGGATACCCTGATGTAATTGAGAGTGTTAATTACACTGAGTCTGATAAGGATAGAACTGTATTATGGCATTTAAGACTAGGACACTTAGGCCAAGTTGGCTTAAACAAGTTGCATGATCAAGGCTGTTTTGGTAATGACCATGTAGAAAAACTTAAGTTTTGTGAAAACTGTGTTCTAGGTAAATCAACAAAATTGAGTTTTGGTAAAGGTAAACATGTTACCAAAGGAAAACTTGATTATATACATTCTGATCTTTGGGGACCAACAAGGGTTCAATCCCATAGTGGTAAGAAATATTTTATGTCTCTCATTGATGATTTTACCAGAAGATCTTGGGTATTTTTCTTAGCACAGAAATCTGAGGCCTTTGAAACTTTCAAGAACTGGAAACTGATGATGGAGAATCAATCTGGTAACAAGGTGAAGTATCTTAGAACTGATAATGGCCTAGAATATTTAGATGGTGAGTTCCTTAATTTCTGTAAAGAATGTGGAATTGTTAAACACCATACTGCCCCTGGTAACCCTGAACAAAATGGTTTGGCTGAAAGATTTAATAGAACTATCTTAGAAAGAGTAAGATGTATGCTATTACAATCTGGTTTGCCTAAAGTATTTTGGGCAGAAGCTGCTCATACTGCCTGTTATCTGATAAATAGAAGTCCCTCTTCTGCTCTGAATTTTAGAACTCCTATGCAAGTGTGGACTGGTTGTTTAGATGATTATGATAGGCTGAGGATATTTGGTTGTGCTGCTTATGCAACAGTGAAGCAGGGAAAACTAGAACCTAGAGCTTTAAAATGTTTGTTTTTGGGATATCCTGATGGGGTGAAAGCATATAAACTTTGGTGTTTAGAAAATGGACATAAAAGGGTCATTATTAGTAAAGATGTTAGATTTGATGAATCCAGTTTTCCATATAAAAAGGATGCTAAACAGTTGGAACCAAACCTTGAAAATGCTGAAAATGCTGAACATGTTGAAAATGTTGCTAATACTGAAAATGTTGAACATGTTGAAACTGAGTTTGTGCCTAGAACTGATAATACTACTCTTGAGGTGGAGCTTGAACAACATACTACTATAACTGTTGATGATGAAAATCAGGTAGAAGGTAATTTACTAGATCTAAATGAAAATGATCAAATAACTGGTGAGACAGGGGATTTTTGGTTAACTAGAGATAGACCTGCTAGAAATAGAAGAGTACCAGTTAGATATGGCTTTGAGGATCTGGTAAATTATGCTTGCAATGTGGCTGAGAATTTATCTAACCCAGAACCTGAGAATTATAAAGATGCAGTTGATAGTAGTGAAGGAAAGCAGTGGTTAAAGGCTATGAAGGATGAGATGGATTCCTTGTGGAAGAACAAGACTTGGGAAATTATTGACAGACCTCACAAGGCAAGACTGGTTGGAAGCAAGTGGATTTTCACAAGGAAGGAAGGAATTCCTGGAGTGGAACTGCCAAGGCTGAAAGCCAGGTTGGTTGCAAGAGGTTTTACCCAAAAGGAAGGTATTGATTTCAATGAAATATTTTCCCCAGTGGTAAAACATAGATCTATTAGAATCATGCTAGCTTTGGTTGCATATTTTGATTATGAACTAGAGCAACTTGATGTTAAAACAGCTTTCTTGCATGGTAACCTTGATGAGACTATATATATGAGACAACCTGAGGGATTTATTGTTGGTGATCCTGAAAATAAAGTATGCTTACTCAAAAGATCATTATATGGACTTAAACAATCACCTAGACTGTGGTATAGGAGATTTGATGAGTTCATGGGTAATTGTGGCTTTAAAAGATCTGACTTTGATTGGTGTATTTATAGTAAACATGTGCAAGGTGAATCTGAAATTTATTTACTCTTGTATGTGGATGATATGCTAATTGCTAGTCATGATATTGCTGCTATTAACAAATTGAAAGTGCAGTTAAGTATTAATTTTGAGATGAAGGATTTTGGTGGAGCAAAGAAAATTCTGGGAATGCAGATTGAGAGGAACAGAAAAGAGAAGAAACTGTTTCTGTGCCAAACTGATTATCTGACAAAGGTAATAGGGAAGTTTGAGATGGGTAATGCAAAGCCAGTTCTTACACCAGTTCCTGGACATTTCAAGTTGAGTAAGGATCAGGAACCTCAGACCAAAGAGGAGCAGGCCTATATGGACAAGGTGCCTTATTCAAATGCAGTAGGATGCTTGATGTATGCTATGGTCTGTACCAGACCAGATATAGCCCATGGAGTGAGCATTGTTAGCAGACATATGGCAAATCCAGGGAAGTATCATTGGCAAGCAGTCAAGTGGCTATTGAGGTATATCAAAGGAACTTTGGGAAAAGGACTGTTGTTTGGAAAGGAGCAAGTCAGTTCTGAGATAATACAAGGATTTGTGGACTCAGACTATGCAGGAAATGTGGACACAAGGAAGTCACAGACTGGACTGGTTTTTACAGTTTTTGGGACTGCAGTGTCATGGAAAGCTAATCTTCAGAAAGTGGTGGCTTTATCTACAACTGAGGCAGAGTTTATGGCAATAACTGAAGCTGTCAAGGAAGCTTTGTGGATGAAGGGATTACTAACTGAGTTGGGTCATGGCCAGAGTTGTGTGAAGGTGCATAGTGATAGTCAAGGAGCAATTCATCTGTCAAAGCATCAAGTGTTTCACGAAAGATCTAAACACATTGATGTGAGGATGCATTTTGTGAGGGATGTGGCTGACACTGGAGAAGTTCAAGTGGTGAAGATAGGTACAAAGGATAACCCTGCTGATATGTTAACAAAATCAGTGCCAAGTGATAAGTTTGAGTATTGCTTGGAGCTGATTGGGTTGAAGGATGAACCCTAGAGCAGGATGAGAGGAGAGGCACAATCAGTGGCTTTGAGTGATTAAGAATCAAGGTGGAGAATTGTGGATTTTGGTTCTTCAATCACGTATGGTTATTGGCAATAGTATATAGAGGATTTGCAGGAACTGGAAATAAGCTTGGAATTAGGTCGGGTAGCCGCCAGGAGGTCCGAGCGGAGGTCCGAGCGTGTAGCCTATCGGGTGGCCGACCGGGTAGACGACCGGGTAGCCGACCGGGTGGAGTTTCGTGCGACCGGGTGGCCGATCGGCTGGTTTTGAAGAGTTTGATCTCTGGTGTTTGCGACGTCGTTTTTTGGCTTAGCTGATGAGTTCGTTTTGATGGAACGATGCCGTTCGGGTTTGGCGGAAGAATCGGTTATGGCAGTTGGAATCGAAGCGATGCCGTTTGATCAATAGGGAGTGCACGCCTTATTAGTTGGACGACAGCGTTTCGGGAATGCTGATATGTGGAGCACATCGTTTTGGCGAGCGGACGAGTCGGCTCAAGGCAACGGATATAAAAGCGAGGCAACTCACCGGGTTGACTCAATCATCTTCTTCGTATTTCCACAGGAGAGGAATTAGGGTTCTTGAGCTTCAGAGAGAAATTCGTCCGATTGAGTGAGAATTGAGTTCTGATTTCAAGTGTGTAGTTTCGAGTGAGTGTTGCGATCATTGTACTATTGCCAATTTGATTAATAAAGCCGTGCCTCTTCTCGAGTGGAGTAGGATCATCCGGATCCGAACCACTATAAATCTTTGTGTGTTTTTCCGCATTCGTTTTCATCCATTCTTTGCTAGATTAGTTGCGTAGAATCTCTACAAGATAACATGAGAGGAAGAGCTTTCTTTTCACATCCAGATTAAAAAAGTAAAACGGTGCACTACTACATACAGGACTTTAGGCAACGGTTCTGAGGACCATTATGCAACGTTTTCTCATCCGTTGCATAATCTACCGTTGCATAATGTCAAGACATTATCAGTACTAATTTTGGAAAAATTTCCGACATCAATAAAATGTCGAAAAACTGACGGAAAGCTGACGGAAAAAATTGAATTTCCGTCAACGTTCCTGCAACGAAGTCGATGACGGAAATTTTCCCGACGGTAAAACTTTTCCGTCATTATTTCGTTGTTTAATTCCGTCAATTTTACATCACTATTCCGTCTAAATTCCGTCACCCAAAATTCCGTCACAAGTCCAGCCTCTTTCCGTAGTTATTCTCGGTCTAAATTCCCACAAAATTCCGTCATCTATATTTTCCGTCCTTATTCCCACAAAATTCCGTCACCCATATGTTCCATCTAAATTCCCACAAAATTCCGTCACCAATTTTTCCATCCGTATTCCCACAAAATTCCGTCACCAATATTTTCCATCTCAATTCCCACCAAATTCCGTCATCAAATTTTCCGTCATTATTCCAACACAATTCCGTCACCAATATTGTCTTTACAAATATAAATATTAATTGGGGGCATTTTTAATAGTAAATGCATTTATAATTTTATTTTTTTGCATGTGAATTGCATTTTTAATTTTAAAAGACAGATTTCAAAAGTAAATGTATTCTTTTCAAAAAAAAATGTATTAATAATAAAATACACAACGATAGTTAAAATACACAACTTAAAATGTCTAATGTTTGCGGTTTTCGTCATTTTCGCTCCTGCCCTTTGCAGATCAGGAAGAATCAATCGTCCACGAGTTTTTCAAGCTTGATGACCTTGCCAACGCAGCCGACCTCGACCTTGCCAGGAGAAGCTTCTTCATCATCATTAACCTCAACTGTCTCCAACCCAGCATTGTCGTTCTCTAGAGCATCAAGTCGAGCAAGTGCCGCCTGTAAGAAGCACATCAGATTATCTTCCAAAACAAAAATGAAACCTTTACCTTATCATTTAAATTAACAGCACTATAAAATTCTTTGTTACAAGAACAAAGAATGCAATGAATTTATATGAATCACCCGAGCTCTATTATCACTGTTTTGAAGAGCAGCAGTCATCTTGGAAGCAACCTTTCGCGTCCTACTAGACATTCTTCTAGAACCATCTTCCTCCATTGCTGCACAAACACCAATCAACAATACCATTAGAGAAAAACATACATATAAAACTCTAAATTCCAGCCAACAATCAACTCCTCAAATCAACTCAATCTCAGGGGCGCTGAAAAACGAGACTTGCTGATATGTTTGCAGAGTGAGTACCGACACTCGGATCGGCTGGACAGCCGGCAGTCTGAGTAAAAAGGAAGGAGCAGCCGGTTCCGAGGAACGAATGAATTAAAAAAATATCTTTCAGAAAACACATGGAACGAATGATGAATGAAATTTGGCTAAAGGACTTAAGCGGTGAAATCCTTTAAAAAAAGCGGTGAAATGAAAACAGTCGACTGAGTTGGGCGGGGAACAAAAATCAATTAAGTTTTTTTACTAATTTTTCCGTCTCATTTCCGTCACTATTCCATCTTCCAAAAAACATTTTTAATTTGCCACCATTTTTAATCATTTTTAAAACCAGACGCAACCATTTTTAATCATTTTTAAAAACAGACCATTAGACAGCGCTTTTATGGAAAAGCGCTGTCTTAAACAGAACATAAGACAGCGGTTGGTTACAAGCGCTGTCTTAAATAGAACATAAGACAGCGTTTGGTTACAAGCGCTGTCTAAAATAGACATAAGACAGCGCTTGGTAACCAAACGCTGTCTTATGTTCTATTTAAGACAGCGCTTTTCCAGAAAAGCGCTGTCTAATGGTCTGTTTTTAAAAATGGTTGCGTCTGGTTTTAAAAATGATTAAAAATGGTGGCAAATTAAAAATGTTTTTTGGAAGATGAAATAGTGACGGAAAAAATGAAAAATATTTCTATCATTTACAAGTGACGGAATGGTGATGGAATGTGGAGGGAATTGGGCAATTTAAATTTTTTTATCAGCTAGAATCATCGTCAATTAATTTCCGTCAATATTCCCTCAAATTTCCGTCAATATTCCCTCAAATTTCCGTCAACGTCGACGGAAATGTGATGGAATATTGATGTAATTTTTTAAATATTCAATGAAAGGTAACTAAAAATAAATACTAGAAATTTATGTGTCGGATGACGGAATGAAGTGGGAAAAATAACGAAAATGCTTGGATGACGGAATCGAGGGGGAAATATAACGGTATAAGAAATGACGGAATCTAGGGGGAAATGTCACGAAAATATTTCTGCCAATATTTCCGCTCATTGTCCATCAACTTTCCGTCAATAAAATTCCATCGATTTAACGCAAACCAACATGGATTTAACGCAAACCTAGAACATGGATTTAAAACAAACCTAGAACATGGATTTAGAACAATGGCATGAGGCTAGCATGTCTAACATATCATCATGGGTTTCAGAATGATGAACACTGATATTCATCTACAACGCCAACACCATTTTACATATGTCACCATTCTAATAGAGTAGGACGAGGCTAGCATGCTTTCGACAATTTCGTCAACTAATCAAACGTCGATGTCCCATATAAACCATTTTCGACAATTTTTTAGATGGCGTGTATGTGTCTCTTTCCCCGCAAATTGGACAAGCTTTGTACCATTTAATACTGTACCCAGATAAGTTACCATAAGCTGGGAAGTCATTGATGATACACATTAGCATGACACGCATATTAAAATATTCTTGCCTTGATGCGTCAAACGTGCGTACTCCTTCGTTCCATAAAAGCTTCAAATCATCTATCAAAGGAGCTAAGTATCAATATTATTTCCGGGCTGTCGAGGACCCGATATCAAAAGAGAAAGCATCATATACTTACGTTTCATGGTTAACCTGGGAGGAAGATTGTAGATAACCAATATCACAGGCCATGTACTATGCTGACTATTGAGGTTTCCATGTGGATTCACCCATCAGTACAGAGGCCAAGGAGTAAATTTCTAAACTCTGCTCCAAATACCGGGAATGTGTTGTCTACTTTTGCCTATTGTAGTGAATCAGCAGGATGACGCATTTTCGTATCAACAACACGTTTCTCAGCATGACAACGCATATTATCACTTATCAGAATCTCCCGAGTTAGCAAACAATCTCTGAAACCCGGGGATCGTTGGAAGATACCATAGTACTTTAGAAGGAGTGCCTTTTGAACCATTTTTCGGTTCTTTGTTTAACTTATATCTACGAGACTTGCACACAGGACATTCATCCATATCTTTATAGGTATTCCGATACAATATACAATCATTGGGACAAGTATGTATCTTCTTATATTCGATACCCATAGGACACATAACGTTTTTAGCCTCGTACGAACGGTTAGGTAGGGTGTTTTCCTCTGGAAGCATGTCTCTTTCACCAGAGCCAGAGTTAACAATTCAGTGAAACTTATATCACTCCATCCATTTTTCGCTTTCAAGTTGAATAACTTCAAAGTTGCAGATAACCTTGTGTATTTGGAGCACCCTTCGTATAATGGAAATACCGAGTCATTCCCCAACGACTCCAAAACTTGGGGTCTAGCAATAAACTCATCGGCAACATTGTTGACCATGTCAATTAAATTGTCCTCCTCCCAACCATCATTATCCTCCGGCAAACTTTCTACGGGCTGAGGTTCAACGTTTTGTGGTTCAACCTCGCCATGCATATACCACACCTTATATTGTGGGTCAATTCTCTTTAACAAAAGGTGTTTATGCAATTTCTTCGGTTTGACCATTTGTTATTCCAGAAACCCATACATGGACAATATACACTTCAACGTTGTTTCTGGACGCATACGACGATGCAAACGCACAAAAATCCATAATCCCTTTTTCGTACTGTACACTTAACCTACTACCGGACACCAAGTCTCGATTCATTATAACTACATAAAGCATCATATACTTATTGTTAGAAAGAGATCATATTATGGCTGATATACTTATTGTTAGAAAAAAAGACAATATAAATCCACTACATAAAGCACACTCCAACAATTAAAAAAGTTGTAAATGAGTTTCATAAGAATAGTGGGTGTGCAACAAGTACGGACTAGATCTATAAACAAAAAAAATAACTTAGTAAACAAGGAAGTAAAGTTTAATCTCCATGTTAATAGGAAAATAAGTAAGAATGATAACCATCAAATACCTTAAAATTGGAAGAAGCGGCAAAGAAAAAGATTTGGTGCTACAATTACGAAATGCCCGGACAAAAAGATGCGACGGCTCAAAATAATGTTGCACCGTTAGCATATTACATAACATATAAGCAAAGAAACATAATTTAGCATCAAATAACGGGTTACAAACCTCTAACCAAGTCGAACAGCCACAAAGCTTCTCCTAACGATTTTAAGTCGGAGAAGTGAAGCTTCCTCTTGCTAATCGACTAATAAGGACTACAAGTAGTGAACGAATATCGGTAAGAAATTGAGAACAAATCGATTCAATAACATGTTGCTATAAATACACCTTCATATATCCAAACAATCACAATGCCAAAACAAGTTGGAAGGGTCACAAACCTCTAACCAAGCCGAGTAGCCAAAAGTGATTCGCCTAACGAATTCAAGTTGGAGAAGAGAAGCCTCCTCTTGTAAATCGACTAACAAGGACTAGAAGTAGTGAACAAATACAAGTAAGAAATTGAGAACAAATCGATTCAATAACATGTCACTATAAATACACCTTCATATATCCAAACAATCACAATGCCAAAAACCATACAGATAAGAGCAAAACAAATTTTGAAGAAAGTTCTTTAGGATCTTTGAATGTAACAAAGTCTGTCCTCGGTCTGCCTACCTGAATGAATACATGAAGAGAACAAAAAACAAACAATCACCGACTTGGAACAAAATTCAAATGCGCTGTTAAATCCATCAAATCTCTATCAACAATGGGTCAATTAAAACCCTAAGATAACTTATCAATAAACAAGCAATTGAAATAAACTAGTACATTGATTGAAACACATGAACAAATGCGCATATTGGGAACAAACCGATTTAGGGATTGGTAGAGGAAGACGCGGACGACTGGCGCGGAGGGTCGATTGGGCTGAAAGCGACGGTTAGCGAAACCGGTGACGGACTGGGCGACAAAAGTTTCGAGTGGTATGAAAGGCGAAGAGCGACGGAGGTCGACTGGCTGAGAGGAGTGTGCGGAGGAGGGCGACGGACTGGGCGACAAAAGTTCGAGCGGGATTGGAAGAAGACTGACGACTTATATTTTTCAATTTTAGGTTTGAGTTTATGCATCGGTTCTTAAGCAACCGTTGCATAAGGTGGACATTTAGGCATCGGTTTTCAGAAAACTGTTACATAAAGTCCACCTTATGCAACGGTTGTCTGAAAACCGATACCTAAACTATAACCGTTGCGTAATTATAAATTTGAACCGTTGCATAAAGTCCTGTCTGTAGTAGTGGTGAAAGGGTATGTTGTTTTCCTTTTAAAATTTCATTAGTTCATTATTTCGTATTTATTTAGAATTTGTAATTTAGTGTTTAATTTTGATTGAATATCGATTGACTAACATCAGGGTTGATGACCTAATAGTTAAGAAATCCGTCATGAATAACTACGTTCGGGGTCGAAAAAACACATAGTTAGTTTACGCATTTTTGAGCTTAGATGAAATAATGGAAGTGACTAAAAGTCTTTCGGCCTACCCAAACCCCTACCTTCTAGCCCTACCATACACAAATCTAACAACGTTGTTGGATCGATTAGTGTTAGCAAACTATCAAACAGAAGTTTCAGACTTGGTTTACCGTCTAATATTCAGATAGCAGTGGAAGTAAATAGTGCAGGAAAATAATAACTGAAAATACTCTACACGGATATATAGTGGAAACCTTATCACAACAATGATAAGGTGAAAACCACTACCTTTCAGATTCCACTGAAAGGATTTTCGAAACCGATTACTTTATATTCCGATATACTTGTAGGGTTTACAAACTAAGTCTATTTTCCAGACTCTATTTGATGACCTCTACTCAATCCGACAAAGTAATCGTTTCGTTACTCAAACCTTCGTGTGTGCGACTTCAGCAATCTTGCTCCTGGAATGCAGTCGCTCCGTTCTTCTCAAGAGACTCTACGTCTCAGTGTGTGCAATGCCGGCGGTGCTGCTCCTCTTCTTATGCAAGAGCTTGAATCTCTAAAAGACAGCTGCTGTTCCTCTCTCTGGAAATCCGCCGCTCAGCATCCACAAGACATCTTGTCAAACCCTAGCTCTTTATATAGAGTTTGTTATGTCTTGACATCTGGGCCCAATAACCTGGTCCAGTCCAACTTGCCAAACCCTAGGACTTTAAGTAGGGTCTTCCGTGTCTTGTCATCTGGGCCCAATGCCCTGGCCCATCTGAACTTTATAAACACAATAGGTTTCTATTCGAATAGACAGGATTCCTTCTAGAATCTTCCTTTAATCTGCTTCTCCATTAAACAGAAGTAGCCACAACTGATCTGTAGAATCTTATAAATTCAACCGGCCCGTTAGATGGATTTCTGCACACTTAGACAAATAATTAGCTAAGTGTTTGTGATCATCAAAACCTATGGGTTCCAATAAATTCCCCCTTTTTGATGATGACAAACACTTCTTCAACAGAACAAGAAATCCATCACAGGTAATTCAAATCATCATTAATCTATCAGATAGATTCATCACTAATCCAGCAGATAGATTTTTTCAGTCAGTTTCTGTTAGACAGACACTTCTACGAACTCACAACAGTTCCCCCTTAAATAGGCATTAGATTTGAATTTCAGTAGTGACTTCCCCCTCAAGTGGTGCACTCATGTTATCTTCCCCCTTTTGGCATCATTAAAAAGGTAGCAAGTTAATATACCCAGGTAATGGAGGAAAACTGCATACTTCATTTACTGAAAGGCAAAAGACCCCTGAGGGAACACACATAGCAAGCAGAAAATTCAAATACTGTCATGCAGACACAGAGCATGACAACGAAATAAAGTTTAAAAAAAACATAAGGCAGTTGAGGTGGGGATTGCAAAATAAGGGGGTTCAACCATGAGACAGACCCTGGGTTATTCTTTACCTAAGACTTTCAACTGGTCAACCAGTTCTGTGCCCACGAACCTCAGCTGACGGTTCAGCTCCATTATCTCCTCCTTAATCTGAGGTCCTTCACCCGGTCTCAAGAAGCAACTTTGCTCCTCAGGTCCCTTCAGCACCTTATCTGCCATGGACTCCAGACTAGTCACTTTTTCAGCCAACACCTCTACCTTCTCTGACAAGGCCTTCAGAACCTCAAGCACAGCTGGCAACCCCTCTTTTGGATACAAAGGTTTCTGGTTCAAGGGCTCGACCACCAGAGGTGCAGCTGGCTTTGGATGTGTAGTGACTATCCGAGCATTCTGCCATCCCTTTTCAGCATCAAACTTCCCGTTGATATTATCAAAGGTTACTATATCAAGAGCCGTAGATATTACACTCTCTACTTCTGGCTGATAGACGCCAAGATGGCTCAAAAATTTCTTCACAAATCCAGGGTAGGGTAATCCATGCTTATTACTCGCAGCGCAGTATTTCATATACTGTAAAATCTGCTTGGGAAGGCTGATAGGCTCTTTGGCTTTTAACTTGTCAATCAGGAGGAAATCCTGAAAGTTGACAACTCCACCAGCTGGTGTGTAGCCAGACACTCCCTATCGATTACCAACTCCGCCACCACGGATCTCCTTTCCAGAACCTTCTCATCACCCTCCTCTAACACAGTTCGCTCCTCTGTCATGGAACCTGGCCCTTTCTTGGTTCGTACACTCTTCCTTATAGGAGCTTGAGGAGTGGCGGACTTTGTTTGCTTGCGACCTGATCCCTTAGCGGCTACATCCTCAAATCTCGCAAGATTGAATTTTTAACTTCCCAAAAATTGCACCTTTAAATCTGCTTCCAGATCCAGAATTAGGCAATAGTTAAACTGCCTTGTAACTCCATATTTTGAATTCACTCCACAATTTTCTGCCACATGGCCATCTGCAGGTATTTAAAACCTTGTTGCTTCAGATTGTTCAAATATCGAGACCTTGATGTTTTTCCACGCCATAAAGACCATCAGCCATCATGTCCGAAGCGACGCAGTGATGACGACTGTGCTGCAGACGCAGCTTTTGCTTCTCTCCATACAGGTCATTCTAATCGCCATCAATGTAGCACCTTCAACTTCTTTTCTTGCTGGCAGCCACCAACCCTCCAAACAGCACATCATATCTTTGAAGATTTGATTTTTTGGATTCACCGAACCAATTGCACAGATGACTTCCTTCCAAATTCAAAAAAGGCAATGATGAACTGCTTCGTATAACTCCCCAACTTGAGAAGTTTGCTTCCATGTGGTCATCTGGGACAAAAAGCTTTAACTCCTTTGACTGTTCGCCTTTCAATTTTTGGTTTTCCCATGCCATGACATCATCGGCAGTAAAAGCCATCAAGACCAGTCAGTTCTGCAGCCTTTTCCTTTCAACTGTGCAGTCCAATCACCATACATATGCTTCATTTATCTGATGTACAGCTGGGAGCCATTAACGTTTCATCCGTTACTCACCATCATTCACTTATTGAACCAGCCACATCCACTGATTGAACCAGTCTGAATCAGTTTGGAATTAACCCCGGTTTTGTCTCATGGTTTTCACAAGGTTTGTGGTGCTCTAGGTTTACCCAAGAGGTACAATAAAAACACCACTTATTCACGGAGCAAAAATTCACCAAGTCATATCAAAGCAATTTCATGCAGTGTGGAGATAACAAAGAAAATAATCTTTTAAGATCAAAGGGCTAAACAAATATTCTCCACACATGATAGACTAGGGTTAGTCTTAGAGTACTTCCTTGGCTTATATTGCGGGTTCAAATAGGAAGTCTCTTTTGGGCTACAAGGAAATATGTGTCATGCTCAAGGTTCTGCTAGCTAGTAATCTCATTTATCATGCATACATGGTGACCTCATAAAGCAACTTTCACACAATTATCAACTTCATAAGCAGCAACTCCATACCATGGTAGCTTAGCATGCATACAAGTCTAGCCAATCATCGGAGAAATTTAACATAGAATGAAGACTAGGTAAGGGATGTCATACCTAATTCAAGCCTTAGCTTCTCATAGGGTTCCCTGTGCAGTGCTTTCGTAAGGATGTCTGCAATCTGTTCCTCAGTCCGACAGTATTCCATGGCAATGGTACCTTTCTCTACACAGTCACGCAGAAAGTGATATCTGATTTCTATGTGTTTAGTACGTGAAAACTGCACTGGATTTTTAGAAATATTTATGGCACTGGTGTTATCACATAGAATAGAAACACATTGAAGATGAACACCAAAATCACTTAGCTGTTGTTTCATCCATAGCAGTTGTGCACAGCAAGCAGCAGCTGCGATATTCTCAGCCTCAGCGGTGGATAAAGCAATGGAAGACTGCTTCTTGGACCCCATGATATCAGGCATGGTCCAAGGAGTTGTGCCATCCCTGACGTAGACTTTCTGTCTGTCTTACAGCTGGCATAATCAACATATGCGTAGGCCACCAGACGGGCTTTGTTCCTTTCGAACTGGTGCATCTCCTCTTGCATGGCATTGACCCATTCTGGGTCCTTAAGCGCTTCCACAACTGTCTTCGGTTCTGCACAGGAAACAAAGGAGGCAAATCCACAGAATTGACATAGACTATTAAGGTCTACCTGTTCCTGAGAAATGTAGCACTGGTAGTCCTCCAGTCTGGCTGGTCGATGAACCGCTCGTCCATAGCGTGTGGTTCTGAGTTCCCCCTCAGGGTTAGCAGCATTCTCCTCCTCCTCCTCGGCAGGAAGCTCTTCATCAGCTTCCACCGCATTGTTATCGTTGTCATATCCGCCTGGAGGATCAGCAATCTCACCATCTTCTACCTGATGGTTTTGTAGGGCTTCGTCTACGTGCTGGATATCCGTATGAGGTATGTCAGCAGAAGGTGCTGGTGGAGGTTCCCATTCCGGGTCTGACTTGTCAACAAACTGGAGCTCCCCAGCATCTAGCATAGCCGTAGTTGAGGAATCTTGAATTAGGTGACCAGCCATCACCGTCTCATCGAATCTTACATGCACGCTTTCCCCAACTTGCTCTAGCCTCAGGTTGTAGACTTTGTAAGCCTTGTTATGGCTAGAGTATCCAACGAACACTCCTTCATCACTCCGAGTATCAAACTTACCCAGGTGTTCCTTGTCGTTATTGTGGACAAAACACCTGATCAAATGCGCTTTTCACCTTGGGTAAGCCAACTACCGATTCCATCTGATGGAGTTTGTGCAGCAGCTTCATACTTGCATGACCAAACCTCCTGTGCCATAAGATGGAGGCTTCTGCAACACTTGATAGACACAGTTCTTCCTCAGGGACGAAATCTCTCCCATAGCTATCACATTTCCTTTGCTTTTATTTCCGAAGCTTATGCTTCCTCCGGAGTGTTTATGGAGCGAGTCGAACCATCCTGGATTCCCTGTCATATGCTTTGAGCAGCTACTATCTAAATACCAGGGACGGGACCTCACTCCTTCCTGCAAGGAAAAGATCAGTTTTTCCGAACCCAGACAAGCTTGGGCTTACTGGGTTTAGGAATGAATTTAGCAACAGGAACATAATAAGATTGATAGTAAGCATCATGGTTAGTTATATCAATCTTTCGCCTGGGCGTGCTCCTTGGTCTACCACGGATTGCTGGATCATAGTGGGGGCGAAAGTGCTCAACTCTGCCTTTCTTTATATATGGATTGACTTTCCTCTGACAGCCTGCCGCTACCCAGTTGCGGTTCCTTTCATCCATCTCCCTTAGTCTTGGGCATTCGGATCTGTAGTGTCCGGACTGTCCACAACGCCAGCATGTTCTGTGGCACGGAAGACCAACATACTTGCTTATACCAGGTGGTGTGAATGTCTTCATCTTTCTCGCATGGAAGTCTATTTTTGAAGGTTTACGGCTCAGATTCATCTTCTGCCATATTTCATAGGCTTTCTTTGCCTTGTAAGGGACAGAATCCATATCATGGATATAGTATTCCTCCGGTGGACCGGCTTCCCTTCTCGTCTGCCTGGTGGCCTGAGGCCTTCTTTTCTGGCGAGAGCTTTCTCCTGGTTCCATCATTACACCTTTTCCTTTGGCAGCCTTCTCCTTTGCTGCCTTTTCCTGTTCGTGTCCAAGTCCTGGTCTAACGAACCTTTTCTTGTAGTCCTTCTTTTCTTCCTCCACCCTCTTTGCTTCCAGCTCACGGATCCATTCTACTTTTCGTGTAGCGTCCTCGAGTCTCAGGCTTTCCAATGTCTGGAGGAGTTCTTCATTCTTTTGTCTAAGATTGTTCAGCTCATCATTCAGCTCTTCAACCTTTGCTTGGAAGTCAGCTAGCTCAGTGTTTCCGATCGTCATGCGTTTCAGTTCATCACTTAGCTCACTAACCTGTTTATCTCTTCCTTCACAGGTACGACACTTACAGACGTGCTCTGTCATCTCTTTCTCAAGACGCATGTCTTTGGTTGACCATAGATGATTCTCTTCTATGTCATCGTGATGATCCTTCTGCATGCGTGACACTCTGTCCTCCAGACCTCGAATTTTTTCAAGGAGTTTGGCAATTGTTTCTGCAAAGTCAGATTCAGAAAACACTCCATCAATAAAGGAGTCAGTATCCGTTACCTTGTTTGCAGTGGAATGAGCCATCAAACAGGGCTCCTTGGAACAATCTCCATCGTTGCTCTCCTCATCAGAATCTCCCCATACTGCAAATATAGCATGAGCTGGCTTTGGAGCAGGTTCTTCTCCTTTCTTCTTGCTGTAGCAATCTTTGGATAGGTGCCCTTTCTTTTGGCAGTGATAATATATTCTATCCTCTTTTTCCCTTGGCTTCCCTCTGTCTTCATTTGATGTAGCACCTTTGTTCCCTTTGGAGGAGTTTCCACAACTTCCTCCAGTTCTGAAATCTCTTCTCCCTTTACCAAAGTTGGCCATTTTCAGGGCTCTTGTCAATAGAGCTATCTCATCGTCCTCCTTTGGTGACTCATCTGTTTGAGCAAGATCGAGAGCCTTTTCTACTGTCTGAGCAATGGCCTGGGATTTATCAGTCTGTCTCCTAGCCATTTTCCTTTCCGTGATTCCTGCTTGGCTCTGCAGGTTGGCAACCAGTTCTTCTAGTGTGACATCTTTTATTCCTTTTTGAGCTTGCAGCGCCAAGGTCACGTGGTCCCATTTTGAGTTCAAAGCCTGCATGAACTGGTGTGTGATCTTCCACTCGGGAAGTCTCTCATTCAGGTATTCTAGCTGTC
Source organism: Rhodiola chrysanthemifolia (assembly GCA_033675395.1). NCBI lineage: Eukaryota > Viridiplantae > Streptophyta > Magnoliopsida > Saxifragales > Crassulaceae > Rhodiola > Rhodiola chrysanthemifolia. The sequence goes on from CM066207.1 coordinate 19,323,301, forward strand.
CGATGATGACTTGAAACCGGGTAAAGAAATCTTCCAAGGATTCATCCTTTTTCTGCATGACAGTTTCATAATCTTTAGTGGCAGCGAGAATCTTGTTTCTCTTGATATCTTCATTCCCTCCGTATAATCTTACTAGTCCATCATACATGTCCTTTGCGGTCTTGTGCATAGCCACTTTAAACTGATCTCCGGGAGAAAGAGCCATATAGAGAACTTTCTTTGCTCTAGCATTTTTTTCGAGCTTTTTGTAATCCTCATCAGTATATTTGTCTTTAGTTTTCTCCACGGGTTTCTCAGCATCTGTTGTGTCCAGTGGGATGATAAGAGGACCCGTCTCGAATATGCTCCATAACTGTCCATCCAGCGAGCAGACGTGAGCCTCAAACTGGTCTTGCCACCAGTCGAACTGTCCGGGCTTCAGCAGCGGCGGTTTCCAGAATGAGTCGCTGATTGACGACATGATTTTTTCTGCAATGCTAACGAACAAATCTAGAGCACTCGGCTCTGATACTACGTGTTGGATCGATTAGTGTTAGCAAACTATCAAACGGAAGTTTCAGACTTGGTTTACCGTCTAATATTCAGATAGCAGCGGAAGTAAATAGTGCAAGAAAATAATAACTGAAAATACTCTACACGGATATATAGTGGAAACCTTATCACAACAATGATAAGGTGAAAACCACTACCTTTCAGATTCCACTGAAAGGATTTTCGAAACCGATTACTTTATATTCCGATATACTTGTAGGGTTTACAAACTAGGTCTATTTTCCAGACTCTATTTGATGACCTCTACTCAATCCGACAAAGTAATCGTTTCGTTACTCAAACCTTCGTGTGTGCGACTTCAGCAATCTTGCTCCTGGAATGCAGTCGCTCCGTTCTTCTCAAGAGAACTCCACGCCTCAGTGCGTGCAATGCCGGCGGTGCTGCTCCTCTTCTTATGCAAGAGCTTGAATCTCTAAAAGGCAGCTGCTGTTCCTCTCTCTGGAAATCCGCCGCTCAGCATCCACAAGACATCTTGTCAAACCCTAGCTCTTTATATAGAGTTTGTTATGTCTTGACATCTGGGCCCAATAACCTGGTCCAGTCTAACTTGCCAAACCCTAGGACTTTAAGTAGGGTCTTCCGTGTCTTGTCATCTGGGCCCAATGCCCTGGCCCATCTGAACTTTATAAACACAATAGGTTTCTATTCGAATAGACAGGATTCCTTCTAGAATCTTCCTTTTATCTGCTTCTCCATTAAACAGAAGTAGCCGCAACTGATCTGTAGAATCTTGTAAATTCAACCGGCCCGTTAGATGGATTTCTGCACACTTGGACAAATAATTAGCTAAGTGTTTGTGATCATCAAAACCTATGGGTTCCAACAAACGTTACGATGCATCTCTTAAAATAACCGTACTGAGCATGTATTATACCATCTTAAAGTAAATTCACCATTTCCCTGCTCATTACCGACCTCTAACAAAACTCCAAAAAAAACTCAAACTTTAGCTGGGGTAGTATATACAATTTTCATCCTGTTTACGTGGGAGGGAGGAAGTTTTTAAATCATGAACATTGACTGATGCATCTCTTTGGCTCTCAATGAACATCTTTATTAGTATAAAATTCAATATAGTATGTAGTGTACTGCTTACTTACTAGTATTATGTACTGTGGCAGATGTATTTGTGTATAGTTGTTGTGTTGGTTGCATGGTTTTAAATTTGAAAATGATGTTTGCTTTGGGAACCGTGTCCTTATGCAGCGTCAGAATTGTTGCAGCAGTTCAGGCGGGAGGAGCTCAGAAATTTCTGGGGGGTGCCCAACTGCTCATGTTTTCATACTCTCTTTTTTTAAGGGAAAATTACAAAAAGATTATTTGGACTGTCGCACAGTTTCAAATTACGGCCTGTACTATTTCAATTTTCAATTTAGTATTTTTGGACCAAATTGCAAATAATAAACTAACACCGTTATATTTACAAATGTTATTTTTTTTATAAAAAAAGTCCCCATCTAATTTAATATTGTCAAATAGTTACGTCACACCTCCTCTTTAAAAAAGGTATGAAAATAACTTGACGGTGACTAAGAAAATTTTCTTAACTAGCTTTAACAAGATATTGTTCATCTAATCACACTGGACGGTAGAAACATCCCAATTAATATCACCATCAACACAAAATAAATCCTCACGATTAAAGTTGTATTCTTTATAAGAAAAGTATGTTAATTCATGGCTTGAACCTTCAACATCATCATCCTCATCGATAAGTCTGGCGTGGATGTACCATAGGCTGTCGAGCTGTACTGAAACTCCGGTGATAAGGGTGCAATAGCCGTGGTTTGTCTAATTGTATTTGAAAACTACATAATTTTTCTATTTTTTTAAAAAATAAATAATAATTGTAAATGCTGTTAATTAACGGCGTTAGTTTATTCTTTGCAATTTGGTTTAAAGACACTAAATTAGAAATTGAAATAGTCCAGACCGCGATTTGAAATCGCCTGACAGTCCAGATAGTCTTTTTGTATTTTTTCCTTCTTTTTATTTTTATTTATTACCACAAGTCTTGGTATAGAAGCCTGGATAGTAATTAGTACCAATTTATGCTCAAATTTTTTCATGATAATTTTTTTAAAATTAAACTGCTGTTTAATACTTTTGTTACTTGATAAAGACTGAATTATGTGTGTAAGCTAATTTCAGAGACAATTTTCTGAGTAAAAAGATTGTGCTATTCTTTATTTTATTTTTTTGGGAAAATGACAAAAGTGGTGTATGAACTACCACGCACCCATTGACAAATCACGGTCCGAACTATGAAAATTGACAATAAAGGGCAATTTCAAAATAGTTGGATCCTCTCAATTCCACAATTAAGGGCAATAAAGTGTTTTCAATTCATTTATTTAATTAACTTTTGTTAATTGATGAAGTGATATTCCATCAATTAAATGACTTCATCAATTAAGTGTTATATATGGAGCAAAATATTTTGAAATTGTCCTTAATTATCAATTTTCATAGTTCGAACCGTAATTTATCATTTTTCTTATTTGTTTTTAGTTATTTATAATTTGAAGACTGACCTTTGAATCTGAGTAGTCATAGCTTTTTTGGCTTTTCTCTTAATTGTACTTTATGCATGGGACCCTTTTGGTATTCAACTTTATTGAAAAATTGGGGAGTGCTGAAAAGTTAGAGAAAAGACCTGACTCAAAAGAGTCTGCACAGGTCATCCTCCAGCTGCATTATTTCAATTAAAATTATTATTTAAGCAAATAATTTCTGAATGTGGAATCACCATCTCTCTTCATTTTACATACATTTACTGAGACACACATTTAATTCTCTGCCATGTCAATTTAATGCCAACATAGGAACCATGTGATTTTCATTACTGATTACAATGTAAAACTTTATATTACTTTTAAAAATGTTCATGCCCTCATTTGTGTTCCAGCATCTTTGTAAATTTCTCCCTTATCAGACAGGATTCAGACTTCCTACTGTTTATGAATTCAGTAAACCCATCTGCTCCTGTCCAAAATATTGATTATCTTTATATACATTGTACTAGCCCACACTTTTCCAATAGAGAAAATAACACATACAAGTTCAATGACTGAATTCAATTCTTCCCTTAATATTTTAATTATTATTCATGAAGAAAAAGTCAATATGAAAACACACTCTCTTTTTCTTTCTTTCTTTTTTTTTTCGTTTCCTAGCTAAAAGAAAAAAAATTCACAAATAATAAGGAACTAAAAATTAAGTATGAATACAATTTGGTGGCATCTAGGGTTTTATTGATAAATGCATGGTGGAGACAGGACAGGGCTCAGAGACTGAGGAGGGGTATTATGGTAATTAACCACACGGCCCAGTGGTGGCCCGTTAGCATTAATTACCGTTTTGTCCTTTCTGCCCTCCTCTTCCTTCCCTCTCCCTCTTTTTATCTCAATCCAATTCTCTTCACAACTCATCCATCCTCTCTCTTAGCTTCTGCAGTTTCATCTGAAGAAGAGGAAGCAGCTCTTTTTGCGGGGTTTGTTGTCTGGCTCGAGGCCATTATTCAGATCTGTGAATTCCAATCTCATAGCAGCACGGTCCATAGATGGATATGCTTGAAATATTGGCTGGAATTTGTGGATCATCGTGACGTCGGACCAGGCTTCATTCCCCCCAAATCACTTGCTTCCCTCCCGTTATCATCCACCTATATTTCCATTTTCCCTTTGGTGAGCATTTCATCAGTTATTTATATATTACGTTTTTTAGCTTTGAATTTAATGTGAAGTTTTCTGGTTTTTTGTTTTGTTTTGTTTTTGGTAATGATGAAGTCCTTTACATCTGACTGAGAAACAAAGAAAAAAAGGTATACTTGTATCATCATTACTCCATCATTTATCTTCTTTTTTTCTCTCTCTTACTCTCTCATTTTTTTCAGATCTCTGATACTTCTGTTACTACCTAGAAATCTAAGTTTATCATCATTACTAGCTTCAGTTCCACCTTATCATTTAGCAATGATGGCTTCTATGATGACCCATATATAAATCTTGCTCAGCTCAGTCCTGAAGAATTATTTGTTTTCTTCTTCAACCAACCATGCATCTTACTTACCTCCATTCTTTCTAGGGTTTTAATTTCTTGATTTGGTTCGTTCTTCTCATGGACTGAAGAATCCAACTTTTTAACAACACCCATTTGTTCAGATCTGATAGATTTGGTGAACTTGGGAGTTTGTTCAATTTCTTTCTTATTAGAGATCTGTGCTTTATGGTCTACATTTTCGGTTCTTGACTTACGACTTTTTTTCGCATCATTCAATTATTGATTGCTTTACTTTCTCAAAGTTATTTGTTCGATTGTGTCCGATCCGTCTGTGTGAAAATCTTACAAGACTTTTGTGTGGTGTAGCCTTTTCAATAATATTATCTGGCTATATAAGATAGGACATCATCACAAGTTAAAGGTCTTATTCTCAGATTCTGATCCATTCTGGATATGAGCATCATCTGCTTGCTTGTTTCGTCACCCAAAAACACATCCTCACAATGGTTCTTGAGGTTCATGAAAAGCCCTTAATTCGATCTAATCTAACGTTGTTGTCAAAATGTATAGCTCTGCAGCAAGTGCTTATTAATTACTTGAAGTACGTATCAAAAGCCCTAAACATAACGAGGCTGCTGTTTCAGTTTCCATTTTGAGATGCTGGGGAGTAAAATGAAGCAAGTGTTTGTGTAATGTGTATGATTAATGCAGAATCCTAAGACCATGTTGAGAGAATCTTTCACTTGAAATTTATGTGTCTACACTTAAAAGCACCTTGTTGTTTATTATTTTTGTGTTGACATATTTCAATGAGGCTCGCATCTCTATGTACTTGTGTGCATATGTACTTGCATTACTTCATTGTAAACCCTATCGGTCATTTGTAACACTGAAGAAGAAAGCTTGAGAAGATGTGGCTCAAAACTGATGCCATATGCAAGTATGGGAAACCCTTTAAAAAATGACTCCTCTGATGGCCATTAAAGGCCTCTCGGTGTGTCAGATAATTAGACTCTGACTCACTTTCATCAGTTTCTCGTTCTCTCTCTATCCCTGTCAACTGTGTGTGAACAGTTTTTAGTTTCAAAGTCAGCTGTTGCCCTTCTTGACACAAGCCCTCGGTGTGTCACACATTACTTTGGATCCGGGTTTTGCCAGGGCATATTTAAGTTGCAACTCTCTCAAGCCCGTTTCCACACAAGTCGTAGCACAAAGACATAAAGCGAGAGGTTTAAAGTATATTTTGTATTGTCGTATAGGGCATGTTGCTTCTGAAGTGATCCATCTTTATCAGGCTTGAAGTGTTAGGGCTGTTATTTTGATATTGAGCTTTAGTGGCGGCTACACACAGTGATGGGCTCTATTCACTTCTTCTTGTCAGTTTGGGCTGATTCTGTTTTGGGTTTAATAGAAAATAGTTTGTTGCACATGTTATTTCTTTTGTTGTTGTTAGATCAGTAAGGAACTGAATCAGAAGTAAAAAAGAATTCAATAAAACAATAGTGTGTACTCATGTGTCTATATATATTTTTAATTTTAGATGAAGTGCATGTAGGTAAAACACATTTTTTAACCAAAATTATATGATTCTCCAAACGCGTTATATTTAGCTTTGTTGTAGACGTGGAGCGGTCGGTTGAGAACCCCTAAAAATTCGAGAAACTGAGATTTCAAATCTTACCATTGGATCAAGTTGCATATTTGAATGTGGAGGTGACAAGTGTCCCACTAACTTTTTTTCCTTCATTGTGCAGTTTCGAGCATTATTTTTGCCTAGATGCATTTTCAAGTTTCGGAAAGTGCACTTAGACAAAAACGAAAAAGCATAAAGAAGGTTCTCAAAGTTCTCGAAAAAAGAAGGATTCTCATTTGAGCGCTCCTCGGTTATAGACAATGGATCTTTTTCCATACATATGTTGCACCGAGATAGAGTTTCAATTTTTCTCTATTTTCATTTAGGCATATTGATTATTTAATTATATCCAAAAAGGTAAACAAAAACTGTAGCTTGATTTGTCTTCGGACATAAATCACATTCGTAACGAACTGAGTGAATATATCATGTGTCTTTACATTCGTTTTCTCTTTTTACTGCTTATGTATTCCTAACAATTTCTACACAAAAACGAGAAAGCAGCCATTGGCATCATGGAATGTGTGATTGCTTATAGCCTTATGCAACTGTATATAATTGTGTTAGGTCATCGTTGCAGTCACCTACATGGACATGAATCATATGCGTGCGGGAAAAAAACAATTCCCCAGACCCAGAGCCATACAAAAATAATGATATAATGCCCAACTGTACTTTCTTAACACCATCCATGCATTATATTTTAGTTACAAGTATATTTTGGCAATTCCATAGGTTAGCCAACCCGGAATTTAAGCATTTTGAATTCTCATTCAATTCCGATATTTGTGAGTGACTTCTTGTTCTTGTGGCAAAGCTATTTCGGATAATTTTGAAAAATTATTTAGTCAAGAAGCTTGGTGGCTGGTATTGACCTAACCCTATCCATCCCTATCCAAAAAAAATCATCTTTCGTTAATTAAAATTTTTTTTGTCAAAAATATGAAGAAAAAAAAAACTTCCTTGTTGCGTCTGATTTAATCATAGGTTTATAAATATGGCTAGATGCTTCTTAGAAATTTTGATTAAAGAGACACGTTGAGCCTGTCTAGGGGTGAGCCACTTGGATTTGTCATGGCTGAGGTGACTTATTACTTGTAGTCCCTTTCATTGATCTCTTTTTAATTAGATCAATGGCACAAATGAATGATAGCCTGAAAAAACAGAGATATATCTTGGATCGTCAGCAAGGGCAAAATTCTCTAACATGTATTAATGGCCACCCTTCTCATCAACTTCTCTCATAATAAGCAAACTAACCGTGACTCAAATTTATTACCCTATGGGGAGAAAAAACAGTCATGGTCAAGTCACACAAAGCCTGATCGAATGATTGAATAATTTCTCTAAATAACCTATTTTGAAATTTCGTCTCCGATTGCTCGATCAGTTTATGCCTGATCAAAGATAATTTGATACTAAATATGCCAGGTTTTGCCAGTAATAATTGTGCGGATAATGATAATTTCTTTAAATAAAGGAAAGTCATTCAACAGGTTTATGACCAAACATATGTCCACACCAATTTTATATACGTACTGTGTAACTTGAATGTTTCACTTAAGGGTTGAGTGGAGACTTGGACAATTAACCAAAGGAGAAAAAATTCTAGAAATCAAAGAAGACCTCTCTCTACCTATTTGACAAACGCGCTATATTGTTACGAAATCTCCTTATGACGTACACCAATATTAACTTATCAACTCGATGCAGACATTGTATTATTAGCATCCAGCTTTCTTGTCGTCGCGGCTTGCACTCCTCCACATCTCCTCGAGTTCTCTCGCAAAGGCTTTTTGTCTTCCAACAACAATAGTAATATGGTCCTTTTTGTCAATAACCTTAACCCTAGCGTGCGGGATTTTGTTCTTTACATTTTGGCTGCATTCAACTGGTATAAGCTCATCATTACTACCATGAATCAGATTGACATCGCATTTCATGTCACGTACAGCGTCCAAATATCCGTCCAATTTTCCTGCAGAGCCGCATATGACGTTGTGAAGAGTATGCCAGGCAGCATTGTGCGTGTGGCAAAAGAAACCCTCCATTAGAAATGTTCTGATCCTGCAAATAGAAGTGTGTTACAACTTACAACAACCCTACATGTCAAAAATGTACTTCAAAAAATTAAGGGTTTCAGTTAATGCCTACACTTTTAGGTACCAGTCCATTTCGAATTTAAAAAAAATTCAGGTGTGACAATTTCATGAAATGAATTCCATTAATATCCAACTCATTGAATAATATCCAACACTGTTTTAGTAAGCGAAGTTTAGCATCAACATATGAGTCTCATTATCAAATTTATGTCACTCTGCCAGATTAATTAACATGTTTCACCAATACACAAATTGACATACCTATCCAATCCAACTATGAAGCTTGTAAAAGAGTACAACTGCATCATGTGCTTTTAAAAGGGTGACCCATATTATTGTCAATTTTCTCATCTAATTGTATGTACTAGGGTTTAATTATAATTAAGAAACTCTACCTTGAAAATATAGGTGCAGGTGTATGTGTAAGACACTTTTGTATCTTTAAAAATTGGTGTTTGGTCAGATTCCGATAGGATTTTTTTTTTGTTGTAAATGTTGGTGAAATATAGAGAGAAGACCAACAACATGAGGATCATAAGCTGGATAGTTTTTAGGTTTGACTAGTATGACACACGTTAGATTAAGAAAATATTAAGGTTGGTAAAGAAAGTTAAATTAAGTACCTAATTTTCAAAATAATAATAATTTAAGTACCTATTTCTTGTGATGAGTTTGGCGAGAAATTCCCAAAGCCGGTGATTCTTCGAGATAAGAAATACGATTAAACGAGTGATGTGCTCGTAGTAGCAAGCGATCGAACCTCCGAAAGCAAAAGGCGGCCATACTCGTCTTGGGGCTACTTGCTTCATCACATATTGAGCCGCCTGCTCGCCTTTTGGCACAGGGAAGTATGGCTGCATGCCATGAATATTAAGGTCACAATCATCACATTCCAAGTTCAACAATATTACCTAATCAAACAGAGAGACTTCAAAGAAACAGATACCTTAAAATAATAGGTTTCATTTGATGCCTTAATAAAGAGAACATTTCAATTAAATTAGGGGAGGCTGCTTTACTACCCGTTTGGTTTGATTTTAGGTGCAATTCAATGATATCTACAATATGGTTGAGAACTAACTGGCTTCAATGTTATGAAGGGCATAATGGTAAAAGGAACTCACTGGTGCAAGAAGGGTCAATGACTTGACTGCTCCAGGGTGCTTAACGGCTAAGGCTAGGGCCAAAATGCACCCTAACGAGTGAGCCACAATATGGAATGACTTAACCTTGTGAGGCTCCAACACGGACATTTCTATCATGTCCAAATGTTCTCTCAAAGTGTACAATGAATCAGCTGGTTTGGGACTCTGGCCAAACCCTAGCAAGTCAACGGCAAACAGCCGGTACGTAGACTTGACCGAATTCGAAACGTTTGGAAATACTGTCTCAGACCAAAATGCCGACGAGGAAATGAATCCGTGAATAAACAACACATCTTCTTTTGCTGTTCTATGATCTGTGCTTGAATTCAATCCAAAACACTTATCAGTTTTTTGTTAACTTGATTCTTAAGAAAGTGAAATTTGATTATGTTGAAGAGTGAAATTACCTTTAGGCCCCTGTGAGCGGACAAAGAGGGTTTTCTTGCTAGAAAAAGTCCATGAGGCACAAAAACTACAGTCACAATCAGACCAGCGATGAACTGGACGAGATATGTCCCTCCTCATCTTCCCCTGCAACATTTCAACTATGGTAGAATTCACAGTGAACTTCGATCTCACGGTCGCAACATGTCTCACAATTTTATACGATTGCTGCTGTCTCTCTAGAAACATAAACCCTTTATCCACCTTGAGCTTCTTGATCTCTTTGATCACTGTCAGCTTCGACACCTCGGAGAGCAACGAAGGGCGCGTGTATAACGTCTCAGATATCTCTTCCAAATGTAGCTTGGTGGAGGTGAGACAAACGATCTTGGACTCGCCTTTCTCTGATAAAAGGATCTTATTGCCTGAGCTTGTAATGGCATCTTTCCCTGAGGAACAGTAGCAGGGCTTCCACTCAGCCTCGACGATGAAATCAATGATCTTGAAGACAAAGCATAAGACAAAGTCGAAGAAGTCGAGGACCAAGAAGACAACAAAGCTCAATGCCTCATTAATTAATCTCCCCGTCGATAAAAATACCGATTTCGTTTTCATCACCACGGCCATTATGAAACGGCCTACTTGACCTGGAAAATGAGATTAGCCGATCAAATTCAACTGTGTACTGTCTAGAAGATCAGTGTGGCCATCAATAAGTGAATCTTGGTGATGAAAGGGTTTGCTAAAGTAGGGAATGAGAGCCCACCACCATGAACAAACCCAGAGAGGTTTTGATGATGAGATCTAGAGAGATGGAAGAAGCTGATCAAAGCGTGCTGATTGTTGTTGGTTTTAATAGTTAGTGGATGAGAGAAAACGAAAGACACACGTAGTGATTGAGAGAAGAAACTGATACATGAATATAAGAATACAATGATGCATACATTAAACTCATTTGCTGGCCAATTGGGAAAAATCTTAATGGTAGGTAGTGGTTGAACCTCCTAGTGAACGAAAGAAGTTTTTTTCTCCAATCCCATGAATCACAACTCAATTAAACATACTATTGCTAATTGCTATATATCTTTAGTTGCAAGTGTGACTAGTGGGAAAAAAAAGGGAGACATATATACAAGTTGTAATTAATGTACGTGAAATGTTGGTTCTAAGAAGAAGCAACAACTCATAATTAAGAGATTAATTCAAACAACATGGCACAATATACTAATATCTTCCATTCGCATGTGTTCTGTTGTACTTTTTTTTTTTGGCATATATGAATGGGGGACCAACAATTTTATGACAAAGTTCGGATGGGCTTTTAACAATTTCATTTTTAGGGATTAGCAAGTTGGGTCTCGTAAGGATTTTTGAATCAAGAGAAACACTTAAATGAGAACCCCTCTATATTATGAAAAATTAAAAATCAAATATGTATCGTACCTTTAAAACTGTAGCATCATCATGTTATTGTGGTGTTGACTCGTGTCGACTTGCATATTTAAACTTACATTTAATGAAAAACTAAAGGCACCAAGTTTGACTCAGATAGCGAAACACGTGTCAGAAGCATATTCAAAAATACATCTTAATCCAATTTTTAGAATTGAATTCTCATATTATCGAATTATAAAAAGGTTCTCTGCTAAATGTTCACGTAGTTTACAATATAATTGCATGTTGTACAATCGATGCAACCCACGAAGAGAGAGAATTCGGCAAAGGTTAAATATCGATGTAATTAAGCCTCACTTACTCCCATCTAGAGCTCAGCAATGGGCCGGGTCGGGTTAAAGAGTGAACCCGAACCTCATATTAAGAGACCCTTACCCGAGTATTCATAACTACAGGGCCGGGTCCGGGTCGGGACATAAAAAATTTAGACGACCCTTACCCGACTTTGGCCCCTTTTTAATTCGGGTCGCTCGGGCTCGGGTCGGGTACTACCCGTCTAAGCCCTTTAAGCCACTGAGCATCTACTGAATAAAAATGTCGGACACTATTTTATATAAGCATCCAACCATTCATCCTTAATCATATGCTCAATGCCTACACATCATAGGCATGACCAAAGCAATCTGATACGCTTAGCATACCAGGGCATATTAAACATATGAGATAATGAGATGGTGATGTTGTAGCAGATGACATTAGTTTTATAACCATCTACCAATATTATTTCATATTGTTTGGGCGATGTGGGAGGAATTGTTTGATGAGTCAGTCAACTTAAGTCTTCTCCAATCGCTGAGTTGTTTATCAAAGAGTGGTATAAGGCTACTTGTATCCCACACTGCTTATGAATGCAAGTCTAATGTATAGCTCCCATATAAGAGAAAGCATATGGCCATTTTCATTGCCTAAGTCGGCTGACTACTCCACTAATGCAGTGTTCATGCCCTACACGTTTGTCTCAAATGTCGGGCCGTGATTTCGGGCCGGGCTTGAAAATCAAAGCCCTCTCGCCCGACCCTCCAATGCTCGGGTTCGGGTCTCCTCGGGTCGTTGTCGGGCTTAGCTTGGGTCTCGGGTCGGCCTAAGGCTGGTTTTGACCCTAGGGCCGTATGCTCAGTGGCGGAACTAGCATATCCTCGGGGTGACATATGTCACCCCGAGGATTGGTTCAATTTTTTTTAAATATAATTTATTTAGAATGTATTTAATTAAACTAATTTAAATATATATAATAAAATAGGAATTAGAACAAAAATAACAAAATCGATATAAGACAGTTCATAAATCCTTTCCAGCTGCGGTGCCATCGTTAGTCGTCACACCGGCATCCGTCGTCATATCCGATAGCTAATTCAGATGATTATTTCTTAGTCATCGATCTAATAAATTATTTCAATAAGAACTCTTTATGAATCTGAGGTTGATTGTAATTATGGTTTCATTATAAATTGGGCAATCAAACTTTTTGAAACAATAATTTTTTTTAATAATATGATATATTTTTGACTGTCACCCCCTATCTCAAGTGCTGAGTCCGCCCCTGCATATGCTGACCCCTACTCCCATCTCTCGATCCTCCTGTTACCTATTAGGAATCAACCCTATATTAAACGCCGCCATCCCCACACCTTTCATCAAACCTTGTGATGTGACTACATTGGTTTTTAATGACACAAACATGCTTGCCTTCTTCTCTCTCCTTGTACTGATCTTCTTAGCTTGCTAACTTCCACATGCATATATGGGCTGTTAAGTAGGGGTGAGCACGATCTGTCTCTATCCGATTGAAATTTGAACGAATATGAATCCGGTCCGGTACTAAATAAGTCGGGTTCGGGTTAGTCATCGGGTTACCCGTCCCTATTAATATCCAATAAAATAAGAGTTTACCTGAATTTATTACACTTGAATTTTGTTTCACTATGTGCTTAACAATATTTTATTACAATAATGTGGACCATTAATATACTTTAAGCTTAGTTTCTTTTTTCTTAGACTATTTTATTTTAGCTAATCAATACTTATATGTTATAAATCTATTTTTGCGACGGATTTATGTTATCATATGCGACCCGATGATTATTTAATGTCGGGTTCGAGATGACTTAATTAACCAGATCTTTAAAGATGAACCAAATTAACCCGTCCCACGATCACCCCTACTGTCAAGTCCAAGAGGAGTCGGGCATTGAAGATTCTAGAAGGCCAGATTAAAAGAGCGCTGGCATAAACAAAGACTTCACATATTCTCGTCATTTTTACTGCAAAAAAAGATTCTGTGCAGGACACCCAAATACAACGAGTGACAAAACGATGTCGTTTATATAGAAATGATGTCATGATCTCTAATTTTTTCTGGAAGTATAACGAAATGATGTCGTTTTAATCGAAATGACCTCGTTTTGACACTCATAACTTTGACTGTGTTGCACCTGATCTGAATCCGTGCACTCTTGCCACTCCATATCAACCCTTGACGGACTTGATCAATCTGTTCATACAACCAAACCATACTAGCTATAAGTTTTTTTTTAGTGGTATTGGCCAACACATGAACATGCTCTGATCAGTGAAGTTGAACTTGTCTTACAATGACATGTTCATCTGCATGTGAAGTTCCTTTAATAGAAATGAAGGATATTGTCCCTTTTAAGAACTATAACTTCAGATGACCTCATTTTGACCCATTCACACAATGACCTGGTAAACTCAAAAACTGACCGATCGATACCTGCTCTTAAGTTAAGAGTCTTAACTCATTCATCCGTACTTAAAGAACAATACTTGCAACGACACACTAATATAAAATATCCATAAGAGACTTCATGACATAGATATTCACACAGAAATAAAATCCATGACTTTTTACAGATACTCTTCTTTTGTCATTCTTGCTACGCATTTGATCTCTTATGGTCAAGCCTTCACTTCATTCATCTTTGGAGACTCACTCGTTGACGTCGGAAACAACAACTATCTCCTAACATTTTCCAAGGCAAATTCACCTCCATATGGTATCGACTTTGCACCCTCAGGAGGAAAACCAACAGGGAGGTTCACCAATGGTCGTACCGTAAATGATATTATTGGTAGGCAAAATGCATTCCTTCTCAATACAAATAAATCTAGTCGTGTAGGTAAGAAAGTCCTTAGGGTTTATGGTTGATTTTTTTTGAGACATGGTCTCATGAAAATGTTGACAATAGAGGTTTAAAGTCTGGCAACTAGCTAGGGACAGCAGAAAATTTTAGCTTAGGAAGTCGGTCGGTTAGTTTCCAACCTACCCTGCAACAAATATTAGTTGGAATTTTAATAACCAGCAGAGATACCTATTTGAGCTTCTAATATTGATCCATAATTCTGCATTATATATTATTTCCAGATGAAGCACTGGGAGCAGGCTCATTTTCTCCACCGTATCTTGACCCTAACACCGCTCACGACGCGGTGATTCTTCGAGGACTAAATTATGCGTCTGGATCATCTGGAATATTAGATGAAACTGGAACTTTGTTTGTATGTTTTTCTCTCCTGAAAATCGAATGAGACACGTAATTTCTATATTTGAAATTTAAATGTGGAACCCTAATTTTGTGCAGATTGAACGCATTCCTTTGAGTAAACAAGTCACAAACTTTGAGCAAACAAAATCTCAATTGGTCAATCTAATGGGGCAGCAGAAGGCAGATGAGGTTATCAGGAGAGCCATGTTTTCTATAACAACCGGTTCGAATGATATCCTGAATTACATGCAACAAAAGTTCTTAAAATCGTTCGGCGATTTTAGGGTTTCTCCATCTGCATTCCAAAATTTCTTGCTATCCAACATGGCCATGCAACTTAAGGTATACATATATAATGAGGTCAAAAAATAAATTCGCCTGGCCTTTGTAATTTGTATAACTTGATGTTTTTTTTTATCGTTACGAATCAGAGACTGCAAAATCTCGGGGCTCGAAAGATTTTAGTTTTGGGAGTTGGTCCGCTAGGGTGCATACCAATTGTCCGCGCGCTAAACTTTGTGCCCTTAGGAAAATGTTCCAATGAGGTGAACAGTTTTGTTGAGAGCTACAATCTTAAACTGAGGAAAATCTTGGAACATCTCAATCAAGCGACCGATCATCGACATGTATTCATATTTGCTAATCCGTATGAAATTGTTACAAGAGTCGTACAAAACCCTCATCGATACGGTAAGAGCATGGATCATTTAAATTTATTCTCAATCGTCATATAATTATTTGCACGTAAATTAATTATTTCGACAAATGTTGTGGGATTTTACAGGATTTGAGAATGCATATGATCCGTGTTGTGGAGGACATTTCCCGCCATTTATGTGTTTAGGAGGTTCAGATGCGAATGTAACATCTGGCTTGTGTCAAGACAGGTCACGATATGTGTTTTGGGACGCATATCATCCCACGGAAGCGGTTAATATTATCATCGCAAGGGAATTACTCGATGGTGACCATCGGGTCATTTCTCCAATGAATGTTCGTGAACTTTATAACTATTGAGATATCATCATCCGCAATAATCAAATAATCAATAAATGTACGTTCGATCTATGATTATAATGTCACTAGCTAGACCTTCTTCTTACTCTTCTGACTTTGTTCAAAAATATATATTACTTAATACGAAATATAATATTAAAATCCAATATAAACGTCTCTATTTTTGTAAGTTCCTCTTTAAAGAACATTTACCTTATATAATCATTTTATGGGCTTCAGTCTCCAGCCCATTGAAACTATAATGGGCCGCCAATGGACGTGGTCTCGGCTTTCTAAACAAATTAAGATATGTTGTTACAGGAATGTCAAATGTGCGACTTTTTCCAACCAAGTATTATCTCATTTTCAAATACAATATTATCGTTACAAATAAATAATTTCCAATATATAAACGCCGTAGTTTGACATCGTTTCAATTAAATCAAAAATTGAAGGGTTAAATTTAAGAAAAATTTCCTAATTTGCTCAAAAATCGAAATTTCATTCCTTTTCTACTCAACTTCCAAATTACATTCCAATTTACTCACGTTTTATAAGCCGCTGTCCTGGACAGCGGTTTCGTCCTAGTGGCACATTTAAACCAAAATCAATGCTGACTCAGAGCTGACCTGACATTTTAAAATAAGGCGATGTATCGAACAGCGGCTTAGGTCTAATAAGGCAAATACAGAATCATTCTTACCGTTTCGTTCCAAACCGGTTGCTCGCTCGTCGCCTCCACGCCTCCACGTCGCTCGGTCGCCGCTCGCTCGCTGCTCGTCGCTCGCCTCCACGTCGCTCGCTCGCTCGTCGCCTGCTCGCTCGGTCGCTGATTCAGTAAGTGGCTCTGTTATACTCAAATTGAAATTTTGATTGGGTGGAAATTTTTCTCGATTATGCATACCCTCAAATTGAATTTTGATTACAGCTTTAGGTTTTTGATTATGCCTACAATTATTATGTATATTGTATAGATATAAGAATCAACATTTTGAAATTTTGATTAGAGTTGTAGGTTTTTGATTATGCCTACAAATATTATGTATATTGTATAGCTTATTTGAAACTCAACTTGACATACTTTGTTATAGTTTAAAGAAACTATTGAGCATTCATGGGACAATTGGTGATAGTGTCATTTGAAAGACAAGAGAAGAATGATGGTCACTATGGGCGGTGGTGTTAGTGTCAATAAGGAATATATTGTCATTTAAATTAGTGAGCATTGCCTGTAATATGAGCCAAGTTTAGGATCCTTTTTTGACGGGCCTATTTTTGTATAGTTACTATAAACTTTCATAGGAAGATTTGAATGGCTTAAGTATTGTAACTGGATCCTCACGGATCTGGAGTACAATACCCAGCGTTTCTCGAATCTCCTATAGGAGGGTGAAGTGCTATATAGATTCAAGAAATTTGGGCGGTGGTGTTAGTGTCAATAAGAAATATATTGTCAGTTAAATTAGTGAGAATTGCCTGTAATATGAGCCAAGTTTAGGATCCTTTTTTGACGGGACTATTTTTGTATAGTTACTATAAACTTTCATAGGAAGATTTGAATGGCTTAAGTATTGTAACTGGATCCTCACGGATCTGGAGTACAATACCCAGCGTTTCTCGAATCTCCTATGGAGGGTGAAGTGCTATATATATTAAAGAAATTAGCATTGGGACTAATATAGAAAATTGGTTTTTTTTCCAAACTTTTAGCAATGGATAATGAAGAAACCGACGAAATGATTACGTCACCTATAGAAAGATTTGAAATTCCATCATACGATGAGTACGATAGAGATAATATGGAAAATTTGATTAATGATGGTGAGGAAGGCTACATTGAAGTACCCATCGCCGGTCAAGGAGTTGATAATTCTTTATGGAATTTCTCATCATTCAACGACGTCTCCCCTTTGATGAACCTTCCGGTTATTGACGATCACGGGTCTCATACTAGCAAATTCAACACAAAAGAGCTTCGTTTAGGGGGTATGTTTATGAGTAAGGAGTTGCTTATACATGCTTGTCGGAAATATCATATCACACACCGTCGCGAGTATCGCACCATAAATTCGGATACAAAAAGAATGATTCTCGAATGTCGAGGGGGTAAGGATAAATGTGAATGGGAACTAAGAGCTTCAAAGAAGAAAAAGGAGGGTATGTGGAGAATCATCAAATACGAACATGAGAAACACACGTGCGAGGTTGATATTGTCCGGATTGACAATGTCCATTTCAATAAACATTTTATTGCAATGGATATAAAAGACTTAATCCAAGAGGATTTGAGATACTCTCCTAAGCAAGTGATGAAGTTAATGGTTTCGAAGTATGGGTACAAGATAACTTACATCAAAGCTTGGAAGGCTCGCCAAAAGGCCTTTGTCTATTTATTTGGTGAATGGGAAGGATCGTTTGAAAAATTACCGGCATACTTGGAGATGCTTCAAGAGAGTAATCACGGAACCATTGTTTACTGGGACAAATCGACGCTTGACAGTGGCAATGTAAGCGTGAATAGGGTATTTTGGGCCTTTTATCCAGCTATTGAAGGATTCAAGCATTGTCGTCCGGTCATTTCCATTGATGCAACACATTTGATCGGGAAATGGAAAGGGGTGTTAATGATTGCAGTTACTTTCGACGCAGAAAATGGGATCCTTCCTATTGCGTATGCATTAGTAGAGAGTGAAAACGTCGATAGTTGGAAGTGGTTTATGACGTGCATTCGAAATGGCGTCACAGAACGACAAGGATTATGCATTATTTCTGATAGGCATAGTGGAATAATGCGAGTGATGAAAGAAGATGATTGGAGGCCACCGAATGCTTATCACCGTTATTGCATAAGGCATTTCGCTTCAAATTTAAATCAAAAAGTGAAGTGTATTGCCCAAAGAGATTTGTTGAAGGACATTGCTAAGGAGAATCAGCAAATAAAGTTTCGTAATCGTTTTAAAGATTTTAAAGAGTTGTTGAAGGACAAACCGGATGCGGTAAAGTGGTTGGAGAAATTTAATCCCGAATATTGGTCGCTCTCTTACGATATTGGAGGTCGTAGATGGGGGTCAATGACGACTAACCAGTCTGAATCTTTTAACCATGTGCTTATTCCTTGCCGTGATTTGTCTATCACCGCTCTTGTCCACTTTACATTCAAACAGTCCAATTCTTATTTTATCGAGCGCCGTGATCAAATGGTGGGTCACAACAAATACTTTGTTTCGAAGATTGAGACTTTGAACAATACAAATCTAGTGACAGCCGGACATAATGAGGTTCAAATGTATGATCGGAGTAAAGGTATAGCTTCGGTTCTCACAAAATCAAAATCACGCGCACATGAAGTTTCTTTGGAAGGTAAGACGTGTGGTTGTGGTAAATGGCAATTGTTTCATTATCCGTGTGTCCACGCCTTAGCGGTTTGTGCACAAGAAGGGCTATCCATTCGCGATTGCGTTGCGTATGAGTTTACTACGCAAGCGTATATGGATACTTGGGCTCAAACATTCAATCCACAACCGGATATGACACATTGGAACGCTTATGTCGGACCGAAGCATATTCCAAATAAGCAATTAAAAAGAGTAAAGAGAGGAAGAAATCCAACAAAGCGTAGACACAACGAAATGGATCAAAGGCGCGACCCAAGACCTGTGGACTTGCCATCTACTAGTGAGCAACTCCCTACAAAGCCGAAAAGAATCTTCAAGTGTTCGATATGTGGTGTTGCCGGTCACACAAAACGCTCTTGTACTTCGGTGCCTATAGTGAATTAGGAATTTATTAGGATTTCATCCTTTTGTATGTTATCTTGTAAAAAACAATATGTAGCCTTGTAAATAATTTTCAATATAATTTTTTGTTTGGAATGACTCACTTTATATGAATCATGAACAGTTATGCATATTTGTATTTCATGTTACAGATATTTGTTATCTTATGCATATTGATATTTCATGTTACAGTTATGCCACGTCGCAGCCGTGATCAGTCGATGCATGATATGCCATCTCCATCGTCTAGCTCGGGTGGAGAGGACACATTGTTACCGGATGTTTCACATGTTCTCGATCCGGGTCCCATTGACAGGACATTGCTTTATAAACAGGACACTCATCGATCAAACCGCATTTGGGCATCATCGGTTAGTGAAATTATACATCTTGATGTTCATTAATTCACATCATTTGGTTCATTATTTTACATAATTATACTAACTATGTGCTTATTTCACTTGTGCAGGACACAGAGTTATTAACCGTTCGTCATCGAGGGGTTAATTGGGAGGCAGATGAGCGCATCCTAGCTCACCTCATTAGGGCCGGGTTTGGACCTTGGTACTACATGCAGAATTATGAGGTCGATTGGTCCTTTATGACAGCTTTAGTGGAGAGGTGGCGGTCGGAGACGCATACATTTCACTTGCGCAATGGTGAGATGACTATCACTTTAGAGGACGTTGGCGTGTTGACTGGACTACCCATTGAGGGCCGAGCGGTGACTATAGACCACGAGGTCGACGATTATGCCCCTATTTGCGACCAGTTATTGGGAGTAGTGCCGGTGCGCGGGAAGAGAGATAGCACAGTTCGACGCACTTGGTTCAGAGACCATATGCAGACCCTTCCAGCAGAGGCTACGGAGCTAGATATAGAGAGATATACGAGGGCATACATTCTCCTTATGTTGGGTTCATCGCTTATGCTAGATTCGTCGGGCAGTGAGATATCCCTCCACTTTCTACCCCTACTGGCAGACTTAGACTCTGTATCGACCTACAGTTGGGGTGCTGCAGTATTGGCGTATCTCTATCGTAGCTTGTGTAATGCGTGCGAGTCAAAAAGCACGCAGCTCAGTGGATGTGCCATTTTGCTTCAGCTATGGGCTTGGGAACATCTCACGTTAGGTAGACCGAAGAAGCTTGCTGTTCCGGCTCAACCTCCAGGTGCAGATATTGATCCTACGCGGCGAACAGCTTTAGGATACAAGTAAGTGTTTCATATTTGTTTCATTTTATCACTATCCAAGTTTTAAAGAGAATAAGTGTCATTTAATTGTTTATTTAAGTTAGTGTAATTTAATTGTTTATTTCATTGTTTTTAAGGATACAAGTAAGTGTAATTGTTTTTAAGGATACAAGTAAGTGTAATTTAATTGTTTATTTCAATTATGCAGATGGAAGGTGCCCAAGACATACCTGCACACATCTCATCATGTGTTGATGCTATTCTGTGATTTGTTGGACCGACAAGAAGCTAACGATGTCATATGGACTCCATACGACGATGAGATACTTGGCACACTTCATCCTTCGTGTGTTGCTGGCAGGGATATTTGGAGAGATGAAGTTCCTCTCATTTGTTTTCATATATCTGAGTGGCATTACCCGTCGCGAGTTCTCCGTCAATTTGGATTGAGTCAACCAATTCCAGCATCGCCACCCGAAAGTCATAAACAGATGCATATGCACATCAGAAGAACTAATCAGCTTGTAGATGAGGAAATGCAAGGATATATAGACATTTGGAATGATCGTGCTCAGAGGATTGTTGTCGGTGATCCACCCATAGACGCATCGTATCTGAATGCGTACTACTCATGGTATTTATATGTGACTCGCAAGCGCATACAACCACCGGTGGATACTCCGGAGCCTTATCGCCCATCTGGTCCAGATCATTATGTAATGGTAAGTATTTATATTAGTTTTATGTGCTTCAATTTATATAATATACTTCTAACTGAAAATTAAATAATTATACAGGTCGCGTCACTAGTGCGCAATTGCAAGGCAATTTCTGGTTTGTTCTTTAAGACAACCGATATGGATACCAAGAGAGGACTGCATGATATGTTTCATGCTACTCATGCCGACCTTTTGAAAATTGGAGAGGGTCGTGCTTTGGATGTTGATATCTCATCAATTCATAATGACAGTGGTATGTAACTTTTTTTCTGAATCAATGTTTGTAAGCCTCTTGTGTCTAACTGTCCATTTTTATGTGAATGTAGATTCTGATGAAGATGTACACCTACCGCAAGCTGCGGAGGAAGTTGGCCCTTCACAAGTGACAGTTGGCCCTTCACAAGTGACAGTTGGCCCTTCACAAGTGACACAAGCGGATTCACAAAGAAGTCCATCACGGAGGTCGACACGCGCTAGAAAAACAACACAGCGTTACACTCCGGTGTAAAATCTCGATTATCATGTATTTTGAGATATAACGATGATGATGTAACTTTTTGCAAGTTATGGTTTATGTTTGATGTTCTGTGGTGATGATTTGTATGTATTGTGTCGTTGGACAGGGTTATTATTTTACTGGTGATTTTCTGCAGGTTTTTTGAGGTTCATGTGCAAATAAGTTGCATATTCAGTCATTTCAGGACAAGCCGCTGTCCTCGACAGCGGTTTAACCTAAAACAGATAAACCGCTGTTAAGAACAGCGGCTAAGATCTTTGGACATATCAGGCCTCTGAGTTGTAAAATTACATTAAGCCGCTGTGTATAACAGCGGCTAAACTATAAACCGCCGTTATTGACAGCGGCTTAGCCCTGTCAACATGTCAGGCCTTTGAGAAGCCTCTGAGTTGTAAAATTACATTAAGCCGCTGTGTATAACAGCGGCTTAGCCCTGTCAACATGTCAAGCCTCTGAGATGCCTCTGAGTTGTAAAATTACATTAAGCCGCTGTGTATAACAGCGGCTAAACTATAAACCGCCGTTATTGACAGCGGCTTAGCCCTGTCAACATGTCGAGCCTCTGAGATGCCTCTGAGTTGTAAAATTACATTAAGCCGCTGTGTATAACAGCGGCTAAACTGTAAACCGCCGTTATTGACAGCGGTTTATGCATACTCGACAAGTTCTGCCCAATCAAGCATTGATTTTGGTTTAAATGTGCCACTAGGACGAAACCGCTGTCCAAGACAGCGGCTTAAAATTAAGGCGCCGTTAGCAACAGCGGCTTATAAAACGTGAGTAAATTGGGAATGTAATTTGGAAGTTGAGTAGAAAAGGAATGAAATTTCGATTTTTGAGCAAATTAGGAAATTTTTCTAAATTTAATCATAAAATGATTTAATCTTATGAAAAACACAGTTATTAATGGATATATAAATGAGCACGGCATAACTTAATTCTTGTTTGAAATTTAATGTTTTTAATATGAAATTAAAATAAAAACACATCATTTTATTACAATTATATTTAGCTCGGCTGCCATAATTCAACCTTAATCTCATACATGTTTTTTTTAATAGTGGGTGGATAAGAACATTACGATGCATATGAGCTTTATCATGTAGTACATATATATTGATCTCCGGAGCTCTTAGCAAGACATCTCGATCGGATGTGTTTACCATGAAATCGCACACATCTACCCAAATCATCGGTACATCTTTAACACTTGGAGCTCAGGACACCTTGGGCACCTCCACAATGGAGAAAGATCACATCACGCGCGAGGCGTGAAGAGGAAGACATCCACGAGGGATGTAGGAAGCATTTACGCGCGAGGCGGGACAAGAGATGATCTATGATATTTTTCTAGATTATGAAAAAATGACGGTGTAAAGTGGTCATTTTGATTGAGCTGCTTTGGTCAATGATCATCACAGACGTTTTGCTTGTGTAAGATACCACGCAACCAGATAGATTTCGTTTATATTAATGAAGTGAAGGACTTAACATTGAGGCAAATCTCTCTTTACACGTATATATGCAAAAATGTTGATGAGGGATTTGTCTTTTCCATTGATACTGCTCACACAATTGCCAGGAAGTACCTGTCGGTTTCAAGATATTAGATCATTGTTTTATGAAGAGATTTCGACTATGTGTGAGAGTGTTAGGGCTAATTCCCTTCTTCCTATACCTAAGTGTATATACATAAAGTTTGGGGTAAATACTGTAAATATCCTATCTGTATACCTGTATATATTTGCATCAATGAGAATGCCATACAGCAGATTTGCTGTAACAATCTTCACAAACATTCTCTCATTTTGTCTTTTCGCTATACGTCCTCATTGATCACCATGAACTCCTCTTAATGGAGCAGAGCTCTTTGAGCTTCTACATGGTATCAGAACAGCGTTTTAGTCGATCCAAGGCTCTTCCCAGCTTCCAGTAAGCTCGCCTGATCTTCATACCCATTTCATCCTTTTTTTTTCTTTCTTTCTCTCCTGCTCTGTGTTGATACTTCCCTGTCAAAATCCATGGCAACTGTTGAGGTGACTTCTGATGCATCAACTGGTAATATACCAGTGCAGCCAGCTCGAGTCACTCATGCTCATGGATCTGACACATTCAACCCAGCAGATGACCCTCTGTTTGTCAGCAACAATAAGAACGTAGGTGTCTCCCTCGTTTCTCAAAAACTCATTGGTGCTGATAACTACATCCCTTGGAGCAAATCCATGGCTCGAGCCCTTGGCATCAAGGCCAAGCTAGGCTTCGTTCAAGGTCTTTTTCCCAGACCCACAGATGATCCTTTTGCCCTTGCTAGATGGGAGCGTTGCAATAACGTCATCCTCTCCTGGATTGCGAACTCTGTTTCTGAGGAGATCAGTGCCTCTCTGGTTCATTCCACCAGCTGCATCCAAACCTGGATAGATCTACAGGATCAGTTTGGGGGAGATAATGCAATGAGGGAGTACTCTATCTCAAAAGATATAAGTCTACTTATGCAAGGTGATATGCTTGTTTCTACTTACTATGGTAAACTAATCCAACTGTGGGGGGATGAAGACTCTTATACAAATGATGAGCTATGTACACTGTGTGAGAACTGCAAGTCTACACAGTGTATGTATGCAAAGAAAATGAAAGCCAGACTTCAAAAATTTCTCATGGGACTCAACGACATACACAGTCAGGTCAGAACTCAGATTCTCATTACTAGACCTCAACCCAGTTTAAAAGAGGCATACTCTCTTGTTATTAAAGATGACGCTCAAAAACGACTAACACAACCTGTTATTATGGAAGCATCTGCCCTATATAGCTCATATAACACTCAGAATGACAGGCCACGTAATCACACATATGATAGACAAACAACAAACAGTGACAGAAACAATGGACCCTCAAAATCCCATGTTTCTTCTGGTACCACCAGCAGAGATAATATAAGGAACAGAAGGCAGTTATTCTGCACTAACTGTCAGTTGCAAGGCCATCAAAAGGAGACATGCTATAAACTGGTGGGTTATCCACCAGGGCACAGACTATATAGAGGGGACAACTCAGGCAATTATAGAGGACAGAAACATTTTTCTAACAATGTTTCCTCTATGGCTCATTCCACAGATACCACTAACAATCCAAGTGCAGATAAAACAGTACCTGTGAGCTTTGATTCTTCAGCAGCCTCTCAGCTCAATCAAGTTCAGGAGCAACTGTCCAAATTGTTTACTCTGTTCAACCAAAAGGAAACAAAGGACTCGAATCAGTTCCATATGGCAGGTATCTCATGCTTTACTACAACAAAACTTGCGCATAATACATGGATATTAGACAGTGGTGCCACTGATCATATCACACCTCATATGCATCTTTTATATGATGTTAAACTACTAAAGACACCCTATGAAGTCCTTATGCCTAATGGTAGTAAGGCCCTTGTTACTCATACTGGGAGTTGTGATCTTAATCCTCAACTTACCATCCATGAGGTTCTACTTGTTCCTGATTTCCATTTCAACCTATTATCTATTGGAAAGTTAATTAGTTCCTCTCACTGCACTGTGCATTTCCTTGACACAAAATGCTACATCCAGGCCCTAGTCAAGCAAACTGTCCTGGGGACTGGTGATCTCATTGGAGGCCTCTATCAAGTACGGTGTCCAGCCAATAAAATCAGCCTTGCAGCAGCTGTGACTCACATGGACACCCTTCAACTATGGCACTATAGACTTGGCCATACCTCTATTGGCAACCTATCTACCATTCTCAGAAAACACTTATCCTCTACTGCTTGTAATAAATCTGATTTCTGTTGTGACATTTGTCCTATGGCAAAACAGACAAGACTTCAGTTTCCTATCAGTAATACTCATTCTACTCGCAGTTTTGAGCTTATTCATGCAGACGTTTGGGGACCTTTTCATGTTCCTACTTCTTCTGGGGCCAAATATTTCCTTACAATAGTAGATGTTTTTTCAAGAACTACATGGACCTTTCTAATGCAAGCTAAACATGCCACTGCTACCTTACTACAACAGTTCTTCAAAATGGTATCAACTCAATTTGACAGCAAGATTAAGTTTCTCAGAACAGATAATGGGACTGAATTTTTCAGTAACAATCTATGCTCATTCCTCGCAAATGAAGGTTGTATACATCAGTCATCTTGTACTTACACACCACAACAAAATGGCGTTGTCGAACGCAAACACAGACATTTACTCAATGTTGCTAGAGCTCTAAAATTCCAAGCATCATTACCTGATTTTTTCTGGGGAGACTGTGTCCTCACAGCAACTTATCTGATCAACCGCCTTCCTTCTGGACTGCTGGAGGGAAAAACTCCTTATCAGGTTCTCTTTAACTCAGTTCCATCCTATGATCATTTGCGCACCTTTGGCTGCCTGTGTTACACAACAACTATCAGTTCTGGAAGAAGAAAATTTGACAGCAGAGCTGATATGTGTGTATTTCTGGGATATCCACATGGACAAAAGGGATACAAACTGTTCAATCTCAAGACACATACATACTTAGTCAGTCGAGATGTTATCTTTCATGAAAATAGATTTCCTTTCACTGAAAAGTTGGAAAACTTACCAGCAGTAGCAGCTATTCCCCTGCCACAATGCACCACCTCAGATCTGCTATTCGATCCCATTACTATCTCAACTCCAGTGCATATACCTGAGACAGCATTTTCAGAGGATAATCAGCCTCCTGTACATAGTGATATTCCTATTGATACACTATCTTCTAGTACAGAAAGTTCCCAAGAAAATAGTCTATCTTCAGATCAAGGTATCAGTGACACTTCCACTACACTTCGTAGATCTACCAGGGTATCTAAGCCCCCTGCCCGTTACAAAGACTATGTTTGCAATACCTCTATAATAAAATATCCCATCTCCAACTATGTTCAATATTCTCAGTGCTCTTCTATTCATCAGAAATATGTACTCCAAACATCAGCCATTGTTGAGCCTACATCCTACACTCAAGCCTCCAAGGACCCTAAGTGGATCACTGCCATGGAAACAGAACTTAAGGCACTACAAAGCAACAATACTTGGGAAGTTCTTCCCCTCCCTCCTGGCAAACATGCCATTGGTTCAAAATGGGTGTTTAGAGTAAAAAGGCACTCAGATGGAACTATTAAACGCTACAAGGCACGCGTAGTAGCAAAAGGATTTTCTCAAGAGGAAGGACTTGACTACAATGAAACCTTTGCTCCAGTGGTAAAAATGACCACTGTTCGCACTGTCATTGCTCTAGCATCTTCTAAAAATTGGCCGCTATTTCAACTAGATGTTGATAATGCTTTCTTACATGGTGATCTACATGAAGAGGTGTATATGTCCTTTCCTCCGGGCTTCTACAAGCAAGAAAAGCAACTAGGAATGGTCTGCAAACTAAATAAAAGCCTATATGGCCTCAAACAAGCCCCTAGGCAATGGTTCAGCAGATTCAGTGATGCTCTATTAGCCTATGGATTTCAACAAAGCTCAAATGACCACTCTTTATTCACCTACACTCACAATAGTGAACTTATAATTCTTCTAGTTTATGTTGATGATGTAGTTATCACTGGAACCTCTACTACTCTCATTGATTCAGTCAAAGCCTTCATTCACTCTGAATTCAGGATAAAGGACCTAGGTCATCTTAAGTACTTTCTGGGAATAGAAGTGGCACGATCCTCATCAGGCATATTTATCAACCAACGCAAATATGTTCTGGATATTCTATCAGAAGTTGGACTTCTAGCATGCAAGCCTAGCACTACTCCTATGGACACAAAACAAAAACTCGCTCTATCCACTGCTGATAAACTTCCAGATCCTACAGAATACAGAAAGATTATAGGAAAATTGGTCTACCTTCATGTCACACGACCGGACATTGCCTTTGCTGTCCACATTCTGAGTCAATTCTTGGCTGCTCCCACTACTGAGCACCTTCAAGCAGCCACCAGAGTCCTTCGTTTTCTCAAAGCAGCTCCGGCGCAAGGACTGTTTTACCCGGCAGGTGCCCCTCTTCATCTTGAAGCATTCTGCGATGCGGACTGGGCCTCCTGTCCTATTTCCAGGCGCTCCACAACCGGATACTGCATCAAACTTGGCGCATGTGTCATCTCCTGGCGCACAAAGAAACAATCGACGGTGTCCAGGTCCTCTGCCGAATCGGAATACCGTGCGATGGCCCAAACTTGTTGCGAACTAGTCTGGATCGTTGCTCTCCTCCGCGACCTTCACATACCGGTTGCTCAGCCCATCAGTTTGTTCTGTGACAACAACGCGGCAACTCACATCGCCCGCAATCCTGTCTTCCATGAACGAACGAAGCACATCGAGCTTGATTGTCACCTCGTTCGTCAACATTTTGCCTCTGGTCTCATCAACCCTCGCCATATCGACTCGTCCGCTCAGCCTGCTGACCTCCTCACTAAAGCCCTATCCGCAGACTCTCTTCTCCGATTAGCAATCAAGCTTGGGGTTTCGAACTTTCTCCACCGGCAAGCTTGAGGGGGGTGTTAGGGCTAATTCCCTTCTTCCTATACCTAAGTGTATATACATAAAGTTTGGGGTAAATACTGTAAATATCCTATCTGTATACCTGTATATATTTGCATCAATGAGAATGCCATACAGCAGATTTGCTGTAACAATCTTCACAAACATTCTCTCATTTTGTCTTTTCGCTATACGTCCTCATTGATCACCATGAACTCCTCTTAATGGAGCAGAGCTCTTTGAGCTTCTACAGAGAGGTAATCTTTTGCTTGAGGCGGAACTTTTAGGGAAGGCGGGGAGAGGTATAAGGAAGCATCAGCTTCATTGACGGGCCGAGCGAAAAACATCGGGTGACACCAATTTTTTTAAAATTTCATTTATATAATATATAAATTATGTATACTAAAATAAATATAATATTTTATTTATTTTGGTAACATGTATCTTATGATCTTATATAATATACACAATATGAATTACGTACAATAAAATAAATATAATATTTCATTCAATTTAGTAACATATGGTGTGAAATTTTGATTCAATAATATAAAAGAGTTTCGCGAATATAAACTATTTTAAAGTTTTTTTAGTTTTTTTAATAGAGAGGAGGCATTCGTCGGACCAAGAGGGGAGGCGCGTGAGAGCCTTTGGTTCTGCTCATTTTTCCTAAAATGAAGTCGTTTTTTCGCAATTAAAAAATCGATCTATGCTCAAAACGGCTTAGTTGTTGTACAAAAATCAGCGATTATTTTTTTTAAGTAAAACGACGTCATTTCTGGCACTTGCAACAAACTGCTGCGCAACCCTAAATCTCTGGCCTGATATATACCCTCTTTTATTTAACTTTTTTGTGTGTGGTTTGTGCTAACCCATTCTTTTTCGAAAGTACTGGTTGGCCTCTGAAGCAATTTAACTAAAAGGAGCAATTTACTTCTAACAAAAGCCGAGGATTTTGCAAAAAAAAATGATTCACACAGTTTTTGGGAAGCTATGGTCACTGAAGTTGAGTTTTGTCCGACAAGAAGTGTTCTTTGTATGAGGTGCATCAGTTCCTAAGAGCATCAATGCAACACGGGAGATTTAGAGCAGACAGTTTCTTCTGGGATTTTGAAGTCCTCTTAAGATTTGGTATATCGAATTTTTTTTGGAAGATGAACTAGTAACTGATATGGACAAACATTTTGAAGATAAAATTTTGAAAACCCAAGTTTCTCTAGACACTTTTATTTACTTTGGAAAGATTAAGCGTTGAAAATATCACAATTCCTTGAAAATTTTGACAGTAGAAAACATAACGATGATTTTAAAGGGTACGCTCGAATTCTGTTTGAATGTTATGGGGTGTGGCGGTAAAAATATTGATTTCATTCTCATCAGTTTAAATATGTAGTGGCTGAAGAGAGTTAACAAGAGTTGTGTGAACTTGAAGTGCATAAAACACGACCCTTGTTTATACTATTGCTTCTCTGAAATGAAGGGCTATGATTAATTTGATCCAACCGTTACTAATCTAAAAAAAATTCCACATTAATATATCTACCTATCTACCTCCACACACTTGGATACTATTATAGAAAATTCTGTGTTTTCTCTTCTTGGTTGGGCTTTTCCTTCATGGTTTTGAATCACTTCCTTATTTTGGGTTTACCCTTCCTTTGAGGCTAGTAAATTCAGCACAAACTACATATTAATTCTCAAATATGAAATACCTAATATATTTCTATGTTTCTAATAACACTAAATCACATGTCTACCCCTCTATTTAAATGCCCAAACATAACTCTAATGTTTTTTATTGATGATTCATATAAGCCGATACAGAATAACACTATCACCAAGAAAGTCTTGAGGCGGCATACCTGAACCTAACTATGGGCCGAATATAAGCAAGGGATAGTAAGTAACGCTAACGGAAGCCAACAAAATAAATTGGTGTGGTCATTGGGGAATTGAGACCCGAGACCTGGTGTAGCCTAACGCTTTTTATTGATTGATTTGATTTAATCCCCTTTGCTTTACTTTGGCTCAAACTCTCTCCTTTCCATTAATTGTAATTCATCATTCCAGCAAGACAAACAACCGGGTTATCTAATGAGCATGTGTGTGAGCATCAAGCAGAACACCATAAATAAAATTTTATATCATTTTGCACTTTTCAGCCTAGTGATTCACTTGTCCTGTCTAATGATTTTTGTATATATAATATGCATTGAATTTTTTGTTGTCCGTGGATTCGCAATTCATGACGGGTGATATAGGGACTAGGGAGAAAGAAAGGCGGATTGTGATGAGAAAAGCTGGGGCTAATTTGAAGGAAGGATAATAATTGTTTGTGAAAAAATGTTCTTATTCAGAGTAATGAATTTTCATCACATATTCACATTCTAATGTCTATGCAATCGTCAATCACTTTGGTGGAGGTCACCACAAATCGTATATATGTCAAGGTACTGCGACAAACTAACTCTGTTTAACAGTTTTTGTTACAATTATTAAAGCAAACATGAGTCTCTAATATTTGTTACTCATCAGTTTATGATACCTGGTAAATCCCGAATTGCACTCAAGTTCATTATTTTCCATGTATCTAAAAATCATTAATGTTAATTAAAATTTAAATGCCCAAACAACAAAAGTTTATTGATTGACTGAGGCCCCCAAAAGTGTCGAGCCGGGCCTGAGTCCATATATAAGATTTAGCTAGACTTGTTATTCTTTGAGCCCAGCTTTGTGATCAATAAAAATCAAGTTTTAGAACCGTTGCTGGTGTAGCTTGGTCCTCACGCAAAGTAATTGAAATATTTGCGTCTTTCTAAACAAAAATCAGTATAACAAAAATTTCTTGGTCGACTGCTTTGTTTCTGTGCTGTCCTTATTTGCTTTTGCTTCAAACTCTGTTTCTGTTGATTCATCTCTCCAACCAACACAATGGAATTGCCGAACTACAGTTCTTGTTACTTGAGCAGAAACCTCTTTACAGAACATGTCTCGGAATCCCATCCTTTTTGGGACACTGTCGAATCAGACCATTTCCTTTTGGAGCTCCGCAAGATCAATCGCTATACTCGCCTCTACAGCTGCCGTCATGATGTTTTGCCTTTCTTGGAGCATGTTGTATTGGGCTTCGGAATTCCTGAGGATTCCCTTGCTACAACTCCGGTCGTAGATATCTTGGAAGATCAAGATTTGGAGCTTTCGGAACAAGAAATCGAACACATTGCTGGATTCATGGTTGAGATGCAGAGTAGGATGAATCCAGGGGGTCGGGTGATGGCTGTGGCTGAGATTCACATTTGTGCGGTCGAGCATGTAACCGAATGCGTGCATGATCATATACTGACTGATGATTCAGAAGCTATGGATTGGGAGGCATTATCAAGCGAATCGGATCTTGATGGATTCTTTGTGGAGGATGAGATTCTTTGGTGGCCAGATGCAGCTGATGATGATCCCAAGAAAACTTTACTGGCAAGAATGAGATACAAATACAAGATTGGGAATGGTGACGATACTTGCTCGATCTGTTTGGCTAAATTCTTTGAAGGCGACGAGTTGGCAAGGACGCCGTGTTCACATTTTTTCCATCAGGAGTGCCTCGGAACGTGGTTGATTAGGAAAACCAGCTGCCCGCTTTGCCGAAACGACATTCAAATGGCCCATTCATTTCTTTAGTTTTAGTGTACGCTAGTTCTAAAATTGTAAGTAATGATTTATTAAACTTCAATATAAAGTTTATTGATTTTCATAAACTTCTTTAGCATTTGATAAAAAAATATAACTGAATAAACCAATATACTATTACTATACCTAGTGATGCACACTTTCAGACCGGACCGGAAAACCGGACTGGACCGGACCGAATTTTACGGGTCGGTCCAAGATCAGACCATAAAATTCCGGTCCGGTCCATGGTCCATACTTTTCATAAATTTCGGTCCATCAGTCCGACCCGGACCGTAAAATTAAGGGTATTCAGGCCGGTCAACTTTTTACACAAAATCCGGTCCTGGTCCGGTCCCGGTCTATATATACCCCGGTCCACGGTCCAAAGTTTTGAAAAATTCCGGTCAACCGGTCCGGTCCGGACCGGATGTGCATCCCTAACTATACCAGAACCCTATGTGTCAACATATAGAGATCAGTCGATTCTGCGGCGGGGTTGGGCGTTGGTGGTTGCTTTGGGCCGGCGGGATGTCTTTCCAGCAGAATCTCTGGCGGCGGGTGGGAGGTGGCGGAGCCACTAGGGTGGTTGTTTTTTTGGGTTGTATATATTGGTCTGTACAGTTGTAGGTCGTAGTTTGGCCGGGTACGCCCGGGTTGTAATTTAGGCGGGGTAACACCGGGTGGCGGGGTAAAACCAGTTTGGTTTAGAGGTCGGGTAAAACCGGGTGGTATAGAGGCCAGGTAAAACCGGGTGGTATAGAGGCCGGGTAAAACCGGGTTTGTTTAGAGGCCGGGTAAAACCGGGGTATGTATCGTTGAAGGGCAGGACGATCTTTTATTTGGTTCTGTAGTGTCGACTGCTTCGGTCGGTCGGCCAGCTTTTGTCGTGCCCTTCTTGGATGTGGTGCCCTTCTTGGGTAGTTGGTCCGGGTTGTAGCCTTTGTGGCGTTTCTGATAAAAAAAACATATAGAGATCAGTCAGTTCTTGCAATCTTTTTCCTCGAGGATTGTTCTTGTTTTGATTTCTTAAGTAATTATTTGTTGAGCAGAATATCTGAATATTAATGTAAATACACATGCAGCAGTAATAACAATTAATCTGAACATGCGTATTACATTAGTCTGAAAATGAATACAGTAATCTGAACATGTATATATGAAACGAAACAGATACATAATAAACGACAGCAAACCATAGTGGTTCAGTCACGTCGCAGACGCTGTCCTTAAAGTAGATTTACCTCCCGTAGTGCTGGGTTTTGACCGGCAAAAAGCTTCTCAGGATAAAAGAACTTAGCAAGCACTTAAGCACCGTAGCCTTGCTGATCGAACCTATTCTGATCTTTCACTATCACTAATCGGAAAATGAGAAGTCGAGAGTGTGGAGAATATGTGTTTCTTCCGGTGTCTTTCACTGAAGATCAGACCTTCATTATATAGTCTCGAGTTGAAACTGACCATGACCTTCATTATAAAGTTTATTGATTTTCATAAACTTCCTTAGCATTTGATAAAAAAATATAACTGAATAAACCAATCTATATACTATTACTATGCCAGAACCCTCTGTGTCAACATATAGAGATTAGTCAGTTCTTGCAATCTTTATCCTGGAGGATTGTTCTTGTTTTGATTTCTTAGGTAATTATTTACATGAACTTGAAACATAACAGGAGTTGGACTCTTCAAGGGTCTATACTCTATACTGAGATAATGTATGTGGGGGAAGCATGCGCGAGATGCAAAATTATCTCTTAATGAGTATCTCAAACCTTTTAAGAGTAGGGTGTCCGCTCTAAGAACAAAAAAAAAGAGATAATCTATCATATTTTTCTACATTACGAAAAAAATGATGGTGTAAAGTGGTCATTTTGATTTCTGCTTTGCTCAATTATCTTCACCAACGTTTTGCTTGTGTAAGATACCACGCAACCAGATAGATTTCATTTATATTGACGAAGTGAAGGACTTAACAATAAGGCAAATCTCTCTTTTCATCGTATATATGCAAAAATGTTGATGAGGGATTTGTCTTTTCCATTGATACTGCTTACACAATTGCCAGGATGTACCTTTCGGTTTCAAGATATTAGATCATTGTTTTATGAAGAGATTTTCCCTAGTTCATCGGATAATGTGAAGAAGGGTGGACGACTATGTGAGAGGTAATCTTTTGCTTGAGGCGGATCTTTTAGGGAAGGCATGGAGGTATAAGGAAGCATCAGCTTCAGTGAAGGGCCGAGCGAAAAACACGGGGGACACCAATTTTTATAATATTTTATTTATTTTAGTAACATGTATTTTATGATCTTATATAATATACACAATATAAATTACGTACAATAAAATAAATATAATATTTCATTCAAATTTAGTAACATATGGTGTGAAATTTTGATTCAATAATAAAAGAGTTTCGCGAATATAAACTATTTTAAAGTTTTTTTTAGTTTTTTTTATAGAGAGGAGGCATTCGTCGGAGCAAGAGGGGAGGCGCGTGAGAGACTTTGGTTCCACTCGTTTTTCCTAAAACGAAGTCCTCTTTTTTTTTGCAATTAAAAAATCGATCTATGCTTAAAACGGCGTCGTGTTGTACAAAAAGCAGCGATTAATTTTTTAATAAATAAAACGATGTCATTTCCGGCACTTGCAACAAACTGCTGCGCAACCCTAAATCTCTGGTCGGATATATATCCTCTTTTATTTAACTTTTTTTGTGTGGTTTGTACTGACCCATTCTTTTTCGAAAGTACTGGTTGGCCTCTGAAGCAATTTAGCTATAAGGAGCAATTTACTTCTAACAAAAGCAGAGGATTTTGCAAAAAAATGATTCACATGGTTTTTGGGAAGCTATGGTCACTGAAGTTGAGTTTTGTCCAACTAGAAGTGTTCTTTGCCAGAGGTGCATCAGTTCCTAAGAGCATCAATGCAACACGGAAGATTTAGAGAAAGAGTTTTTCTTCTAGGACAATTTTTGAAGTCCTCTTAAGATTTGGTATATCGAATTTTTTCTGGGAATATGAACTAGTAACTGACACGGACAAACATTTTGAAGATAAAATTTTGAAAAACCAAGTTTCTCTAGACACTTTTGTTTACTTCGGAAAGATTGAGTGTTGAAAATATTACAGTGCCTTGAAAAAAAAATTGACAGTAGAAAACATAATGATGATTTTAAAGGGAACGCTCGAATTCTGTTTGAATGTTATGGGGTGTGGCGGTAAAAATATTGATTTCATTCTCATCAATTTATATGTGCAGTGGCTGAAGAGAGTTAACCAGAGTTGCGTAAAAAATGGTGACATGGTTTCATTTGATCTATAGCTCGGAGTTACTGATCATTGCAGTTGCTCTCTGTGGGAAAGAGTATGTTGGGAGTTCTTGAGTTTTATAAGCACTCGATTAAAAAAATTCATGTCCCTTTATGGCTACATATTTCATTTGATTGGTAG
This sequence comes from Rhodiola chrysanthemifolia, assembly GCA_033675395.1. Classification (NCBI taxonomy): domain Eukaryota; kingdom Viridiplantae; phylum Streptophyta; class Magnoliopsida; order Saxifragales; family Crassulaceae; genus Rhodiola; species Rhodiola chrysanthemifolia. The sequence continues at coordinate 19,358,900 of CM066207.1, forward strand.
AGATCGGTTGATGAGAATATGATTACTTTGCGATGTACTGATCGTTCGTTGTCAGAAAGCACTTAAGAAATTATTCTTATGAGGCTTTCATGTGAACTGACTCATGGGCTTTTTGGGCGTATAGCTACGATACTTATTGCTCTGCAAGATTTAATGACAACATATATGCAAAGTCATTAAAATTTGCTAAAAATTCGCTAGGGCATAAAGTATTTTTTTAGTTTTTTGTTAATTTTTGTGTGTAGTATACATGCATCCACTCGAGTCTGTGTTTTTACTCCTACTACTTGCACTGTCCCCCTGATGAGTGTGATATGAAGACTGGACACTCTTTTATTTTAATGTAATAGTTCATTTAAAACAATGGTAATTTTTTTTTCATAATTCTAATTATTTTTGGTTTGTCACCCCTGCTAAAATTTATGTGTTCTCCTGCTCAGGAGGTATGCCTATGCTCCACTATTTCCAAACAACTATGACTGATACTTACGATGTTAACTGGGTCATGACTACATATAGACCGGTTACGTCGTGTATTTTATGGAGCTACTTGTAATATGGGCATCAGGCTGTTCTGGGCTTTTCTCCACTGCAAAATTATCATTTTCATATCCAACGAAAAGATGCAGCGTCCAACTATTAGGACTGAAAAATGCATGAGACATCTTGATCATTAGATCACATCATCACATACTATTTTGCTACTTTTATTGGTGTCAGTATCTACGATCGGCGGCTACCACTAGTACAATGTTTGTAACAGTCATTTCGTTATGGTGTACTCTGTACTCTTACTTATTTAAACGGTTGTTGCACCAGGGATCCGCAGATGACTTGGCAGACTTGGGCATGACACGTGGACGAAGCAAACGCAAGGAGAATAAAGGGATAAGGTTTGTTAGAGGAAGGATCTGTAAGAAAACAACTTGCAATAGTACACTGAGCCTTATGTAATCACTATAAAAGCACCTCCTGTATGCAGATTATGAATAAGAAAATATAAGCAATCTCTATCTTTACTTTGTTCTCACTAGAACGTAACCCAGTCTGCATCATTTTGGTACTTTCATCAACTCCACCATGCCGCCTGATACACGCAACCCATCTTTGGCTGAATCACTGGCATCCCTAGCTGCACGTTTTGCAGAACTGGCAGCTCGCACCCAAACGGTGGAAACCACGCTCATCGCCGAAGCTGTCAAAAATGTCACTAAATCCGCTCGCAACACGGCTATATTCGAACGAGTGCTGGGTATGCTGGAGCAACTGAGCGGCACTATCCGCGAGATCCAACTGGCTGCACGACAAGCCGAGAAGCAGCCGATGCAGGCATCACCAGGGACACCGCCAACATCTCCTTTGAACCTCGCACAAACGGTCTTCGGCTCGTACGACTCCTCGCAATGCCCGACAACCAACACCACAACTCCTCGATCGAGAACAACTAAAAAATCGGAGCAGAGATTCTTCCTCCGGCCATGGCGTCAAATCTTCTCAAAATCGGTACCAAAATCATCTACGTCGGCCGCAACTACGCTACGCACGCTAAGGAACTCGGAAACGCTGTTCCCAAGGAGCCAATGCTGTTTATGAAGCCGACTTCCGCGTACTTGGAAAATGGAGGAACTATAGAGATTCCTGAGTCGTATGAGTCATTGGATCATGAGGTTGAGTTAGATGTTGTCATTTGCAAGAAGGCTCGCGATGTTCCTAAGGCCAACGCTAAGAACTATGTTGGAGGCTATGCGTTGGCATTGGATATGACTGCAAGAGAACTTCAATCAGTTGCCAAGTCTGCAGGTCTTCCATGGGCAATGGCTAAAGGACAAGATATCTTTACACCAATCATCCAGTACTCCATGTTTCAGTCGACTTTGAGCTCCACCACCGAGTCCCATATTAACCCATCTATACATACCATCACCCTGAGCCTATTACCATCTGTTCCTGACCACTGGCCAACACCATAAACTCAGAGCCTCGGCTGAGTTCGCAAGCTTCACACGAGGGCAGCTTAAGCGCACCTCGCGCAAACACTCCATCAGCCCCATATTTCAGCTCAGTTTGAGCATAGCTCCTGATGATCATCATGCCTTGCCTACACCAGTAATGGACTGGGGTTTGTCGCGCCTACAACTATATCGGTAAAGCTTGCTTCGCTCCCGCCGCTCCCCAAAGCTTGCTAAACGCTATTATGGGCCGTTTCGCATCATTGAACGCATTGGGAGGGTGGCCTATCGCCTGGCTCTTTCACTAGCCGCTCGCATTCACGATGTCTTTTAGCCACGTTATTTGGGAGGGCCTCCATTTTCGCACATCTTGATCATATAAAGTGTCTATAAGTCTACAATGTTATTGATCATTAGATCACATACTATTTTGCTACTTTTATTGGTGTTGGACCCTTTGTGTTTTGATGATAACAAACACTTAACTAATAATTGACTTGAGTATGCAGAAATCACTGTCTGACAGAAATGATAACTGAACATCTCTGAGAGAGCGTGGAGCTGCGAGAGAGATGAGTCTGCGTGAGGGACGAACCGACATTGTGACGAGATCGAATCAGCGAAGATATACTCGATACGAATCGGAGATATACGAGTATATAAGCAGAATATTTGACAATAAATATTGATATGGAAATATATACAATATATACGACTCGTATTTGTGATGGGAATATACGCACCACATTTGGAAAGGAAATAAGCGACATGGTTAAGATATGGAAATATCTTAACCAAATCATATCTGCTGGATAGCAATCGGATCTGAGACAGAGATCAGATCTGCCGAGTGAAGACGACTATAAAAGGAGGAGGAGTCTTCAGTCTTAAGTTCGACTTTTTGGAGAGAGCAATCGGAGATTGAAGAGACGATCAATGCCGGAGCTGACGAAGTGCTGCTGTGTGCGGACAAGACCAAGATCGTGTTAGTTGACTTTTGAATTGAGTAGAATTGTTAACTGTCACTGAGTGAGACAGGTTGTAACATTCTACAAGTATATTCTTTCATCCATAACATCGATCTTGAAGCCTTTCTGGAACTGTCCAGAAGGCAAGTGGTTTTCAGCCTGTTGCAAGGATTGCAATAAGGTTTCCACTCTAAATCGTGAGCATTTACTTTCTGCATTGTATTTCCTGTACTAAAGATAATTTTCGCTGCCATCTGTCTGAGGGATACCACTCTGGGATCTCCCTCACATAGACGGCTAACCTAACGATCCAACAATTGGTATCAGAGCAAGGCTCTAGATTGTGTGTGTTAGCCTTTGCAGGAAATCATGTCTGGTGGAAACGATTCGTTCTGGAAGCCGCCAATGCTCAGCCCGGGAGAGTACGACTGGTGGAAGGATCAGTTCGAAGCCCATGTCTGTTCCCTGGATGGGAAGCTGTGTCGTGTGTTTGAAAAGGGTAACTTCCCTATTCTGGATGTGACAGATCCCGTCAATCCGAAAGAGAAGGAGAAAGACAAATACACTGAAGCTGACTACAAAGCTCTCCAACAGAATGCCAGGGCCAAGAAGGTTCTGTACATGGCCCTCTCACCGGGAGATCATGTGAAGATGGATGTGTACAAGACTGCCAAGGAACAGTGGGATGGTCTTGCTAGGCTATACGAGGGAAATGAGGACATAAAGAGGAACAGAATTCTAGCAGCCACAAAGGACTACGAAACAGTCGAGCAACGTAAGGACGAATCCCTGGAGGACTTCTACACCAGATTTCAAGTAATCATCGCACAGCTGAACTCCCTGGATGAGAAACTCCCACAGTGGAAAATAACCCATCAGTTCATGCAAGCTATCAGCTCCAGATGGGATACAGTGACTACAGCCCTCCAGGCTCAAAAGGGGATCAAAGATATCACCCTGGAAGAGCTGGTGGCGAATCTGCAAAGCCAAGCTGGGATATCAAAGAGAAAGATGGCCAGGAGACAAGCTGGAAAATCTCAAGCTATAGCACTGAAAGTGGAGAAGGCCTTGGACATAGCCCAAGTAAGCCTGCCATCTAAAGGTGAGGACGAGGAGATAGCTCTTCTCTCGAGAGCTTTCAAGATGGCGACCACAGGCAGAACACAAAACAGAGGTGCCTCTGGCGGAGGACGAAATAACCAAAGGGGGAACAAGGGAGCTACCTCAGAGGAAAGCAAGACAAAGGCAGGAGCAAAGGAAGAAAGAACCTGCTATCACTGCCAGAAAAAGGGGCATCTTGCTAAAGACTGCTACAGCAAGAACAAGGGTGAACCACCTACCCCGAAGGAAGCTCAAGCCATGTTCGCTGCCTAGGGTGACTCAGACGAGGAACACAACGATAGGAAGCGAGCTAAGGAGCCATGTCTGATGGCAAGATCCACGAACGATGAGGTAAATGAATCTGATTCCTTTATCGATCAAGTCTTCAGTGAATCTGACTTTGCAGAAACTATTGCCGAACTGCTAAAGAAGATCACAAGCCTTAAGGAACAGCTTGAGATCATGAAAGATGAACATGAAGACGACATGGAGAACAACCGCCTCTGGTCAACCAAAGCTATGCGACTTGAGAGAGAAATGGAGGAGCACGTCTGCAAATGCCACACTTGTGACGAAAGAGACACACAAATTAATATTTTGAGTGATGAACTGAGGTGCATGAGAATTGACGACACCAGGCCGATAGACGTCAGAACCAAGATGGTAGGATCAATTGATGAATCAGACAGGATCCAGTTGGATAACGAGGAACTCCGTCAGACAGTCGCAGATCTCAGACAAAAGGAGACGGAAAGAAAGAAAATCTGGCTACAAGAACTAGAAGCCAAGAAGGTTGAAGAGGTAAAACAAGATTACAAAAGAAAGTTTGCCAGACCTGGACTAGGGTATATGGAAGAGACTGACAAAGAGGAAGCAAACAGAAGGATTGCCAAAGGAAAGGGATTGATGACTGAAGTCGGTGAGAGCTCGCGCCAGGTGAGAAAGCCGGAAGCCACAAGACAGTTGGGAAGAGCAGCCACATCTCCAAAAGAGAGCCATCTCTATGACAGAGACTCTGTACCTTTCGAGGCTGGGAAAGCCTTTGACATTTGGAAGAAGATGAGCTCCAACCGTCAACCATTCACGATTGACCCTCAGGCCCAAAGAAATAGGAGACCCATTTCCTTAGAAAGAAACAAGAAAACTGGGGTGCTTTACTATCGTGTCTGCTGGCACTGTGGTCACTCTGGTCACTACAGATTAGACTGTAAGAAACTGGAAGAAGCCAACGAGAGGTATCACAGTCATCAGAGAAAAGCCAGTACCGCTTATGTTCCTAGGAGAAAAGTTCCTCCCCACAGAAGGGAAGACAGAGGTGAATGGGTTCGTCCTCACCATGACACAGCCACCTACGGACGACCCAAGAGAACTCCCAGGAGGTGAATCAATCTTACTGATGATAACGATTCCCGTCCTTTAAAGTCTCCTCATGTTGTTAAAACTGCCCCAAAACCCAGTAAGCCTAAGCTTGTCTGGGTTCGTAAAAACTAATTTCTCTCTTGCAGGACGGAGTGAGGAGCAAGCCATGGTATCTGGACAGCGGATGCTCCAAACACATGACAGGAGATCCATGAAGGTTCATCTCACTCCAAGCCTACTCCGGAGGAAACATTATCTTCGGAAACAAGAGTACAGGTAAGGTCGTTGCAACAGGAGAGGTAAGAATTTCAGAAACAATCAAAGTTCGACAAGTTAGTCTGGTTGAAAACCTGAATTATAACCTGCTGAGTATATCACAATTGTGTCAAAATGGTAAAAATCAAGTGATATTCAACTCTAATGACTGTTTTGTGAAGTGCATTGAGACAGGAAAGGTAATTCTCAGAGGCGTCCGTGAGAATCAAATATACACAGTGGACCCAGAGTTCGTCCCTGAAGAGGAGCTGCGCTTGGCAAGCATAACCGCCGACACACTGCTGTGGCACAAAAGGTTTGGACATGCAAGCACGAGACTAATTCATAAGCTGCATCAGAGTGAACTGGTAATTGGATTACCCAAGGTAGAAAGCTCAATTGATCAGGTGTGCAGTGCATGTGCCACGGGCAAGCAAGTACGTACTTCGTTCATGTCAAAACAATCAGTAAGTACTTCAGGTCCTCTTGACATGATCCACATGGATCTCTGCGGTCCAGTGAACGTTGTCAGCCGTGGAGGCAACACGTATATATTAGTCATCGTGGACGACTACTCCAGGTATACTTGGACCATGTTCTTGTGCTCTAAAGATGAAACATATTCTGAATTTGTCTCATGGTTGAAACTGATTGAAAACAAATTGAGTAAGAAGTTAGCGTCCATTCGTACTGACAACGGAACCGAGTTCCGGAATTCCCAGTTTCTCTCCTTGTGCAAGACTGCAGGAATAGATCACAACTTCTCAGCACCACGAACTCCTCAGCAGAATGGGGTGGTAGAGAGAAAGAATAGGACTTTGGAAGACATGTCCAGGACAGTGTTGATTGCCAGTGGCGTTCCCAAGGGGTTCTGGGCTGAGGCTGTGCATGCGGCCAGCTACATACTGAACCGAGCATCTCTATGATTTCTGATAGGAAAAACGCCGTATGAGCTGTTGCGGGGAAGAAAACCTAACATTGCTCATTTGAAAGTATTTGGCTGCAGGTGCTACGTGCATAATAATGGAAAGGACAATCTGGGAAAGTTCGATCCGAGGAGCGATGAAGGTGTGTTCGTAGGATTTTCAAGCCATAGCAGAGCCTACAAGGTGTACAACCTGAGGTTGGAACGGGTGGAGGAGAGCATCCACGTAACCTTTGATGAGTGCGCTATGACAGGTCACCTAGTGAAAGATCCTTCATCACAGGATGATGGAGAACTTCAGTTCACTGGTAGAGTGATGGGATGTATTTATACGATTTATCAAGTACACAAAACCCACCAAATAAGACATTTGGTCATACGAACATGTGCTTGTTGATGTCGTTTTATGTATACAGGCAATTTCGGAGTCTATAGAGGAATCGGGCTTAAAAGATGGCATTTCAAGCCAAAATCATCACAAGGCCATTTGTGCAATCGCACAGGGTGCACCATGCGAGCGCATGCCGCGGCATCGCCCAGGCATCGTCCAGGCCGCGCCCCAGCGTTCCAGCGCACCAGCCGAGCTGCCCATGTCCAAAATCAAGTCGTTCGGGCAAACCATCTGATCTGACGAATCCACCTCGAGCAAAGTGATCAAAATGGCAAATAAGGTGGACAATGACGGAAAACCAAGGAGAATGCCCGAGCAGATTGGCAGTTGGCCCAATTCCAAAGGTCCCGCGCGCGCTTATAGGCACCGAAACCAAGTCACTCGACCAAACCAGCTAATCTGGAAAATCTGGCTCGACCAAGTTGTTTGAAACGCCCAACAACTCGGACAATCTCACTTCCCAGACAAAACGCCCGAGTGGAACCAGCTCAAGCCCGATCAAGGCCAAACTAGGGCAATTTCGGCCGTTTTGGGATTCCGACCAGGTCCGGGTAGATTCCGGCAAAACGACTTCGACCATTAGGTTTAGAATTGCCTCAGCATTCCAAATCCGCAGTCCAAAAGCCAAAGTCCTCCGACCAAAATTCCAGCCAAGCTCCGGCCAAATTCCGACCAAGCTCCGATCAGCCTCCGGCGATGCTCCGACCTAGCTCCGATCACTTGCTACCATGCTCCGGCCAGTTCTATCCTTTCTCCGGCCACATTCCGGCGAAGTCCAACCGGAACACCCATGTGCAAGTAGGTTGCCCTTTGGGTTGAGCCATGTGCAAGTAGGTTGCCCTTTGGGTTGAGCCATGTGCAAGTAGGTTTGCCCTTTGGGAATGCAAGTGACAAGTCCAAGTGGTTGGCTCTTCTCTTCTTCCTATCCAAGTGGGCTTCTTTTGCGATATTTCTCAAAGCCAATCCTTATCTCTTCCCCTAAGTCGGTTTAGCTTGTCTATAAATAGACCAAGAGGTCTTTAGAAACACTAATGTACATACACCAAAGTTGAGAGCTTCTCTCTCTTCTTTACACTTCAATACCAAAACCTCTCTACATTTTACTTTGTTCTTGTTTTTGCACTTGTTCTTGATTTCCAAAGCTCTCTTTACTTTCTTGTTAAAGCCACGGTTACTTTTACTTTATTCTTGATTTCGAGCTCCTCTCCCTTTACTTCCTTGTTCTAGCCACGGCTACTTGTATTCCTTGACATGAATACAAGTAGTTAAAGCTATAGTTCTTGTTACAAAAGCTCTCGGTTACCTTTACTTTCCCTTGTCTTGTTCTTGATTTGGAGCTCCTCTCCTTTACTTTCTTGTTGTTTACCTTTACTTTTGTAAGTATGGTGCTTGTATTCTTTGACATGAATACAAGTAGCTAAGCATATTCGGTCAAAGGGTGTTCATACTTGTGTATGCATCTTGAGACTAGAACTTAATGCTATTTTGTGTGTCAACTAGTTCGGTGCCATTATTCGGTTGAACAACAAGGCTAAGTGGATGCATCGAAAGGGCAAAGCTTAGCTGAGTAGTTCAATCTTGATTAGACAACAAGGCTAAGTGGATGCATCGAAAGAGCAAAACTTAGCCGAGTAGTTTAATCTTCCTTAAGTCGCTTGGTTGATCAGAAATGAGAGATCAAGTGGCTGCACTTAGAACTAGAAGTCTATGTCTTGATTTTGGAGTAGATTGTGGTGTAAGTGCTAGAAATGGCCTTACTTTAGGGTTTAAGTCTTGAAAAGGAATAAACCCACATTTATGAACACAAAGTAAGATCATTTGAAGTCCATGATGGATGTCTCACAAGTAGAGACCCTAGACTGAATATCTTTCGTCCTTACTTATCAGCACTTACTTTCCTGTCATTTACTTTCAAGCACTTTACATTTACGCACCTTACTTTCCTGTCATTTACTTTCAGCACATTTACTTTTCAGCACTTTACTTTCACGCACTTTACATTCAGTTCTTTACTTTCAGCACTTTCAATTCTGTCATTTACTTTCTGTCATAAAACAACCCACAAAACCAACCTGTATTTACTTTCTTTTCTTTCTTTTTTTAAGAACAACTATTCCACACTGACTCTCTTGGGTTCGACCCCTACTTACCGCTCTACTAATCCATAGTGAGCCACGAGTAGTGGAATTATAAATGTAAATTTTGCAGTGCCTCAACGACGGCATGTCATAGAGCTGACCCCGACTGGGAACCCACTCAAAGTGAGGTCATAGAACCAGCTCAAGAGACTGCTCAGACAGCTGGTCAGGAACCCGTAGATGCTCAGACAGAGATGCCCGCTCAAGAACATGCTCCTGATGTCCCTGTGACAGACATCAATGATGTGCCTCACAACGAAGAGGAGACTGCTAACAATCTCCCGCCTACAGGCACTGCGGAGGAACCCAGAACTACAAGGAGCGAAAGAGTTGTTCAGCCCCCAGCTAGGATGAGGGACTACCAGTGCTATACATCGCAGGATCAGGTAAATCTGGATAATCTGTGCTATTTTTGTGAATTTGCGTCTTTTATCTCTCTTGCAGAGCCAAAGACAATTACAGAAGCTCTCAAGGATCCAGAATGGGTCAATGCCATGCAAGAAGAACTACATCAGTTCGAGAGGAACAATGTATGGCGACTGGTCCCTAGGCCGAAGGACAAGAATGTAATAGGGACAAAGTGGGTCTTTAGAAACAAGATGGACGACAAGGGCGTCGTTGTGAGAAACAAAGCCCGCCTGGTAGTCAAAGGGTACAACCAACAAGAAGGGATAGACTACACGATGAGACATTCGCCCCAGTTGCAAGGTTAGAAGCGATCAGATTATTAATTGCTTATTCGACTTACCATGGTTTCACTCTGCAGCAAATGGATGTGAAAACGGCCTTCTTGAACGGAGTTCTGAAAGAGGAAGTATACGTGAGCCAAACACCAGGGTTTGAGGATCACACCCACCTTGATCATGTCCACATCCTGGACAAGGCGCTGTATAAGCTGAAGCAAGCACCCCGTACTTGGTATGAGAGATTGTCACAGTTTCTACTATCTCACGGATGTACCAGAGGAGAGGTGGACAAAACTCTCTTCCTTTTGAAGGAAGGAAAAGACACTCTGGTCGTTCAGGTATATGTAGATGATATCATTTTTGGTTCAACTAACCCTAGACTTGTCAAGAAGTTTACAGATTTGATGTCAAGCGAGTTCGAGATGAGCATGGTGGGAGAACTCAAGTACTTTCTTGGACTTCAAGTTGCTCAAGGAGAGGATGGCACCAGAATCCATCAGCAGAAATACGTAAAGGAGATTCTAAAGAAGTTTGGAATGGAATCTGCCAAGACGTGTGCCACACCGATGTCCCCGAATGACACCCTGACAAAGGATGAGTCCTCACCACGGGTGGATCCAACTCTATATAGGGGGATGATTGGTTCGCTTTTGTATCTTACTGCTAGTAGACCTGATATCTTGTTCAGTGTTTGTCTGTGTGTAAGGTTTCAGGCTGATCCCAGGGAAACCCACGTGAAAGCAGTAAAGAGGATACTGAGATATTTGAAGGGAACAGATGACTTATGCTTGTTCTATCCAAGGGGAGGAGACTTACGCCTGTCAGCCTACACCGATGCAGATTATGCGGGCTGCAAGATAGACAGGAAATCCACGTCAGGGATGGCTCAGTATCTTGGACCATGTCTCATCTCTTGGGCGTCAAAGAAGCAGTCCTCTGTTGCTCTTTCTACCGCTGAGGCGGAATACATTGCCGCTGCTGCTTGCTGTGCGCAGCTGCTATGGCTCAGGCAACAGCTAAGTGACTACGGTGTTATTACTGATTGTGCTAGAATCATGTGTGATAACACTAGTGCTATTAACATCTCTAAGAATCCTGTGCAGTTTTCACGCACTAAGCATATAGAGATTAGATACCACTTTCTGTGAGAATGTGTTGAAAAAGGAATAATAGAGATGGAGTATTGCAGGACCGAGGAACAGATAGCAGACATATTCACAAAGGCATTGCACAGAGAACCCTACGAGAAGCTAAGGCTTGAACTAGGTATGGTTTCTCTTCCTTAGAACTATGCTCATATGTTGCTCCCTCGGTGATTGGCTAGACTAGATGCATACAAGTCACGTGTGATGGAGAATTCAACATGAATATTCTGTGCTAGTGAAAAAGTAGGATGTGTTCACATTGTATCCTTACATGCTAGTTGTGTGATTGATGATTGCATTAGAGATTGAAAAACATGAAATTCTGAATTCTTTCTTCCCAAAAGAGACCTCCATAGTTGATCCCTCGTTATAAGCCCGAGAGGTACTCTATACTAACCTTAGCCTATCTTCATGTGGAATGTTCCTATGAGCCCGTTGGTTGCTAGTCTTCTTCCTGGAACTATTCCACATGAGGTATGAAATTGATGAAACGTGTTTGGATGATCTTATGTGCTTTTGGCTTGATTGTGTGTGTGGTGTTATTTGTACCATTTGGGTAAAGTCAGCACACAATACCAAAACCTTGTGTACCCATGAGACAAGTCAAATTGAGCTATCAGTATGGAAGGTTCAACTTTGGCTGGAAAACAATCTCTGTGACAGTTATGGTTGTGGACATCTGTGTCTTCCAATAAAGATGTTTAGTATTGGGATGAGTTTAATTAGCACAGAAAGGTGAACAGTCGTGTTGCAGGCAGTTATCCCGTCTGACGCATTTATGGAGGGAAACACACGCCTTCAGATGAGGCCACGTGCAGTCCACCTCACGCACGGAGCGGCTTATCGTGTGGTTGGGTGAATTTGGCAAGTTTATATGTGCGGAACTATTTTTGGAAGGGGTGCAACTGATGAAAATTGCTAAAACTCCGGTGTGAAGTTTTCACTGCTAAAAACTAGGAGCGGCGACGTTTAGTCATCCGAGTCTCTCAAATAAATCCTAGGGTTTGCAGGCGATATAAAGAGAGCGAACGGCGAGTGGTATGGCTCAGTTTTTCAATATTGCTCTCACCCAAATTAGACTGCTGCGCATCTCAATGGCTTCCCAAAACCCTAACTCTTCCATCACACCTGCGGTCGCTGCCGAGATTGTTGCTCAGTTGATTGCTCAAGGGGTTAACCCTCAGGGCCTCCAAACTATTCTCCAGTCCGCCACACCTTCTGTCTCCACCCTGACTGACTCCGCCGTGGCTCGAGAAGTAATTATGCTTGAGGAGCTTCAGGAGGATTCCCACTCCCAGAGGCGTGTTCGAAAAGGATCTTCTATTGCTGAGCGCTCAGCTGGTAAGCGTTCAAAACCCTCTGCTCCATTATCTGCTCGTAAAAATCTCAGATCCACTCGTCAGCCTGCGCTAACGATTACCGAGGAAGGAGACTCAGATGGGAGTGCGGGTGAGTCGGAGGAGGCCGGGAGGGCCATTGTTCAAGAGTTGGTTCTGGATCGGGAGTGGCTTGTGGAATACAAGCTTGGGATTGTTCAAGAGTTGCTGATGGCCCAAGGGTGGGGCGAGTTGTTTCAGAAGCCTGTTATTGTGGATGAGAAGCTAGTCAGAGAATTTTACTCAAAGCTGAAGTTAGTGGAGAAAACCAAGGGTAATTTGGAGTTGTCGGTAATTATGGGGGGTGACCTATTCGCCTTGAATCTGAGGGAGCTGGCCACGATTCTGCGGGTGCCAAAAGGGGGATACGCTGAGTACACAAAGGGCACATGGCCAAGCTCCGTGGCGGAGTTGGATGTGTTCGAACGACTTGGGATGGATCCAGCCTTGAAAGGGCAGAGGGAAGTGTTTGGCATGGAGGTGCTTCCAAGGATTCTTCACAGAATCCTGGTGTCTAACATCACTCCAAGGAAGCAGAAGCATAATCTGGTTGTCTTTCAGGACATATTGCACGTAGACCACATTCTGCAGAAGAAGCAAGTCAGCTTGGCCTTTCAGGTGATGCGTCACATGGATTACAACAAGGAGAACCCCTCAAATGGAATGCCCTTTCCCGGGTTTGTGAAAGAAATTCTAAAATATTGGGAGATTTACAAACCTACCTCGGAGAAAGCCTTCTCTTCTGTCCTTGGGGATGAACAGATTATCAAACTAGACCTGGAGTATGTGGCTGGTGATGGTTGGATCATTCCGCGAGTTAAGTCGCCAACACCTACAGAACCAGTTGAGACTGAGGTGTCTCCCGTTGCTGATCCTGTGCGCCAAGTGACTGTTCTCCCTGCTGATGGTCTGGGTGAGTTGTTGATGTTGTTAAAGGAAGTAAAGTCTGAGTTGAAGGAGGCTAGGTCTGAGTTGAAAGAGGTGAAGTCTGAGTTGCAGGTTGTGAAGGAGTTGACAGCCCTGGAGGTGGCTGTAGAGGTTGACTCAGGTGCGGTGTCGGCTGCAGTTGAAGGGCTCCCAATGTAGATCAAGAACCTCGCTACAGAGATTGTGGACCAGTTGAAGGTTCCGATCCAGAATGATGCTTAATCTGGACAGTCTCATGGCCTCCCCCTTCTTTGCCAACCCCTCCATATCAATCCCTGTTTCTTGAACGTTCTTTTTTGAATTTCATGTGTTAATGCTTCTATGTCTTTCTGACTTCCCTGCTTGCTTGTGTGGTGTCCGAGTGACACACCTATGAAATTACTAGCATGAATGCAGTGTTTTATTTTTTCATTGCCCTGTGTCCTTGCTTGCTTAATCTTTATGACGATGCCAAAAGGGGGAAGATATATGTGTGCATTCACTAAGGGGGAAATCATTACCAAAATTTAAGTGGATGTCTATCTAAGGGGGGACTGCGCTTGCTAGACTTAAATGAGAATCGATTGAATAAGCTCTGAATTAACTAGCTGCTGTAGGGAATTGTAGATGTGATTTCCGTGTCATTGCTGTGTGTGATTTCTCATTTGTGAAGAAGGGTTTGTCATCATCAAAAAGGGGGAATTTGTTGGACCCTTTGTGTTTTGATGATAACAAACACTTAACTAATAATTGACTTGAGTATGCAGAAATCAATGTCTGACAGAAATGATAACTGAACATCTCTGAGAGAGCGTGGAGCTGCGAGAGAGATGAGTCTGCGTGAGGGACGAACCGACATTGTGACGAGATCAAATCAGCGAAGATATACTCGATATGAATCGGAGATATACGAGTATATAAGCAGAATATTTGACAAGAAATATTGATATGGAAATATATACAATATATACGACTCGTATTTGTGATGGGAATATACGCGCCACATTTGGAAAGGAAATAAGCGACATGGTTAAGATATGGAAATATCTTCTCCATATCTTAACCAAATCATATCTGCTGGATAGCAATCGGATCTGAGACAGAGATCAGATCTGCCGAGTGAAGACGACTATAAAAGGAGGAGGAGTCTTCAGTCTTAAGTTCGGCTTTTTGGAGAGAGCAATCGGAGATTGAAGAGGCGATCAATGTCGGAGCTGACGAAGTGCTGCTGTGTGCGGACAAGACCAAGATCGTGTTAGTTGACTTTTGAATTGAGTAGAATTGTTAACTGTCACTGACTGAGACAGGTTGTAACATTCTACAAGTATATTCTTTCATCAATAACATCGATCTTGAAGCCCTTCTGGAACTGTCCAGAAGGCAAGTGGTTTTCAGCCTGTTGCAAGGATTGCAATAAGGTTTCCACTCTAAATCGTGAGCATTTACTTTCTGCATTGTATTTCCTGTACTAAAGATAATTTCCGCTGCCATCTGTCTGAGGGATACCACTCTGGGATCTCCCTCACATAGACGGCTAACCTAACGATCCAACAATTGGTGTCAGTATCTTCGATCGGCGTCTACCACTAGTACAATGTTTGTAACAGTCATTTCGTTATGGTGTACTCTGTACTCTTACTTATTTAAACTGTTGTTGCACCAGGGACCCGCAGATGACTTGGCAGACTTGGGCATGACACGTGGACGAAGCAAACGCAAGGAGAATAAAGGGATAAGGTTTGTTAGAGGAAGGATCTGGAAGAAAACAGCTTGCAATAGTACACTGAGCCTTATGTAATCACTATAAAAGCACCTCCTGTATGCAGATTATGAATAAGAAAATATAAGCAATCTCTCTCTTTACTCTGTTCTCACTGTAACGTAACCCAGCCTGCATCAACTGCCCAGATGATTGGATCGATTAAACTTGGGTCACTTTAATTTCAGTAAAAATTTAATTTGGAGAACAAGTAATGAATATAATAAGTGAGTATCGACTATGAACCACAATACGGGTAATAAATATCATATTTTTAATATGACGTCGTTCTAATCTTTTTAATATCAAAGAGGGAAATCAAATTGACCGAAATTTGATATGGAATCAATGTTGTTTTGGACGAATTAAATAAAACTTTAGCACCGCTACTTTAGG
The DNA here is from genome assembly GCA_033675395.1 of Rhodiola chrysanthemifolia. NCBI lineage: Eukaryota > Viridiplantae > Streptophyta > Magnoliopsida > Saxifragales > Crassulaceae > Rhodiola > Rhodiola chrysanthemifolia. The sequence continues at coordinate 19,374,254 of CM066207.1, forward strand.
TGCAAAAGCAAAATCGCATGGCGCACTACATCTGGCTGACGATTAAACGATGTGGCATGATCTACATGACGACATAACCTTTTAATGACGCTTTACTTAATTAAATCACCTACTTAATTAGTTAATTATTTATTTAATACCAACGGACGAGTATAAAAGGAGCGACTTCGACTATGCACGCACAGCTAAGCAAACCGTCACCAGCGTTTTTAGAAGAAAACAGTGTCGATCGTAAGGTCGAGATCCGGCAAGCATCGTCGTCGGCTTTGGTCAACACCGACGCCTTCGTTGAAGATTTGAGCTACTGATTTTGCTTTGCGGAGAAGATGAAAGGCTCGTCGTGCAGTCTGGTCGCGTCTGTTTTCGCTGCGTCCACGGCGGCTCTCGCCTCGTCTTCCTCCGCCGCAAGCGATGTTTCGTTCACTCCATGTTGTTGCGAGGTAAGGAGCTTTTTTTCCATCTCAGTTAAATTGTCTCACACTTTTCGTGTTGGATTTCGTTGTTTGAGAAAATCCGGCCAATTGATGATCTGGTCAACATTTGCGTTCGATCTGTCTCATTCTCAGCCTCATCAATCTCATCTTCATCCTATCATTACTAAATTCTTTTCTTTTCTTTTTTAATTTTTTTTTTTTTTTTTGCGTTTTGACAGGGATTGAATTCTTTAAGGCCTTCGTCAAGATCAAACGAGTCGAATGCAGCAGGAGGAGGAGGCCATAAGGACAAATTCGCGCCGCGATTCGACGGGCTAAGGTTCATAGAGACGTTGGTTACAGCTCACAGGTGAATGATGGTCGCCGTAGCCTAGATTATGATCTCTCGTCCATATTTCATTTTCATTAATTGGACTTTGATTGAGCGTGATGTCAGAATACTTGGGTTGGAGTATTCGCATCTGGTTCTTGAGATCAATCTGTGCTGTTGTTAAACCGATTTGGTCATTGTTGAGTTTGTAAACCATTCTTGGATCTTTATTTAAGTTTTGCTATCTAAGATTCTAAATTATTATGCCAACAAAGTGGTGGATGGATGAGTTGGTTTAGCACTTGCCGTCTTGTGTTCACATCCCACCTGTGGTGCGTAAAGGTTGACGTGCCGAGATGACCTGGTATTCATCGTGTGACTCAAGTTCAATTCCGGGTGGTGCCCTACGTGGATGTGCTTCAAATATGCTAAATATATATATATATACGTATTCCTCTATAGGGGGGCGTTCAATTGAGGACACCTCTTATGGTGAGGACGTGGGGACAAATCTAAAACCATTAGATCAAATGATCCAAAGGTGCATAATGAGTCAAAAAGTGCTTTTTTGGAGTTATGCACTTTTGTCTTTTAGGTAAAAGACAAAAGTGCATAATGACAAACAACTTTAACTTTTTGGATCAATTATGCACCTTTGATCATTTGATCAAATGATCCAAATTTGTCCCTACGTCCTCACCCTAAGAGGGTGTCCTCATTTGAACACTCCTCTTCCTCTATATGTCTTATATAAAATGTAAACCCATTATCAAAAAAAAATCTAAATTATTACTTTGATAACAAAATGTGGTTGTCTTCTGGGGGAGGCTTTTCTTGCCACTTGAGAAGTTTCTAAAAGACCAACATGGATATGCTTCATTTTGTAACCCCATTTGAAAAGTTCAATCTTGCGGTTGAGGGCAGATGTGGCTAGAATCATTCTTAAAGTGAGAAAATGTGATATGTGGTGGAGTATGGGAATCAACATAGGATTGTGGAAGGTGGGGATGCAGTAAGTGCCTCATTAAGTTAGACAGGGACGCTGATATTTTTGTAGGTACAACTAGGCCACAAATGTGGTTCTCGACTGCGCTTAGTGTCCTGTTCTGTTGATGAGCGTTTGCCTTTGCGTTATTATTGCGATGTAGAAAGTAGATATGGATACTATAGTCTAAGATTGAATACTCTCAATAAGTGACAACAAATTAGGATTTTGGTGTAAAATTGATAAGAAAAATAAGAACCATACCTGGAGGCACTTGCATTTCCCAATTAGCACAATATCATCAGTTCAAAACTAAAAAAGTCTGCCAGATAGCAGTAACATTTGCTATAACAAAATTCAAAATGATAATACCAGGAACTAGTCAAATAAACTGAATCCCATGTCGTCATCACTTTCTTCTTTGGGCTCTTCCTGTTGTAAGATGTCCACAGAGAACTCAGATCAGTAAATTAATATGCAATGAAACAAGTTTACTATTCAAATAGATAAACACAACAATGTACCTTCTTCTCCTCAACAGCTTGGGCAGCTGCAGCAGGAGCGGCACCTCCTGCCGAAGCAGACACAGCAACAGCTGCACCACCACCTCCGGATCCAACATTCAGAATGAGATCCTCAATGTTTTTCTTCTCAACAAGCTTGGCAAACAAACTTGGCCAGTATGACTCAACTGATATGTTGGCTGCTTTGACTAGAGTTGCAATCTTCTCGGCCTGGACATGCATCAAAAACCAGTTCAACAATTATCCAAACAAACATCATTTTCACAATTCCAAGACTTAGCACTCAGCAGTACACACTACACAATCATAAGCCAAAAAATACTCCATGAGCTAGTTCTTATGAATTAAACTATAACTGGGTGTCAAGGTGCATTGGCGATTTGACCTAATTTATCCAAGTTAATACAATACACAGTTCTTTATGCAACATTTGTACAACCTAAAAACCCAAGCAAGCAAATTTTAGCATAAAAAACCAGCTCAATAACTTACCCAACAATTACCTTTTTCAAACAGCAATGACTCAGCAGTACACAATCATAAGCCAAAAAATACTCCATGACCTAGTTCTTAGGAATTAAACTATAATTGGGTGCCCAGGAGCGTTTACGATTAGACCTCTTTTATCGAAGTTGATAAAATATATAGTTCTTTATGCAATATTTCTAGAACTTAAAAGCCCAAGCAAGTAAATTTTGGCATAAAAAAACCAGCTCAATAACTTTCCCAACTCTCATCATTTTCACAATGCAACGACTCAGCAGTATTAAACTATGGCCTAGTTCTTAAGGTTTTAAACTACCCAAAATAGTATGGCCTAGTTCTTAAGGTATTAAACTACATCAATTGTCAAAGAGCAATAACCTCTTATACCAAAGTGACACGCCTTACAGTTCGTTTAGTAATATCTCAGCGACTTCGAAAACCCAAGCAAGCAAATATCAACACAAAACCCTAACCTTCAAATTCCACCGACTGGGAAAACAAACACAAATCTAACGATTTAACAATTCAGATACAAGTCAAAGTAATGGAAAAGAAATTACCGTGATGGCGATTCCGTCATCATGAAGCGCGAGGCAAGCGTAGGTGCAAGCGAGTTCAGAAGCCATTTTCGATCTACAAAAAAAACAATAATCTGATTAATCAGCAACGCAGAATCAGGTAAAGAGAAATCGCATCAAACGTATCGCAGAAGTCAATTTACCTACGGGAGTAGAGAGCAGGAAACTGTTCCGTTCGCTTCGTGGCCGCTCAAATACTGCTTTTCTAGGGTTTCATGTATTGCGATTTATATATAGTTTTCTGTACATTGGTTAGCTCTGCTAGTTGAGGTGGGTTGTTGGGTTCGGCCCACTTAAACGGCCCAACAAAAGCCCAATTCAGATTCAACCCGCCGAAGACGCTTGCCGGATCTCGTTCTAAAAACGCCGGTAACGGTTTGCTTTGCTGTGTGTGCATGGTCGAAGTCGCTCCTTTTATACGCTTCCGTTGGTATTAAATTAAATAATTAACTAATTATGTAGGTGATTAATTAAGTAAAGCGTCATTAAAAGTTGTTTCGTCCACAAACTTTTTGCCAAATTAGTTCAAAACATTATAATTAGAATATAAGTTTTTGTTACATGACTCTTTTTTTCATGTAAATTATTAATATCTGATATCCTTGTATCTGATTTTGTGCTTACTATTGGCCTCAACAGGGCTAAAACTGAGCAGTAGTGAGAACCCTAGTAAACACTTGATAGCAGGACCGCAACTGTATTAAGGAGGTCCCACGGGTCAGCAACTACAACACTGAAGAAGTGGTCTGGTGCATCCGCCCATATGTCGTGAACAACTTCTTCTGCCACTGGTTCAGCAGCAAGAGGGTTCTCGTCTTCCAAAGCTACCAACAGAAAACATCTCGATTCCACTCCCGATCCATTCCGTGCTGGAAGTGATATACCTTATCATCTTCTCAGTGTTCTGGCGCTCCTATGGAATTTGAATTTCAATATCATTTGATTTTTTCTTCGCTTTACAGCCTTTTACCATACAATTATCATTCAATTCAGACTATACGACCCTATCATTTTTCTTGTGGTTTTAACACAATATTTTTCGAAAATAAATTAAAGGATTGATGGATTAAAACGACATTACATCTCCCTAATGAATAGAATGCCATACACTTGAATAAAATATTATTTATTAACTGTATTTTGATACTCACTTACTTATTATTAGAAAGTATGCGAACATGAGGTCTCAATGTGTATTTTAGAAACATGAAAATATTTCAGTTGTGCGAGGACCAATAACATCAGTCACGGTCATGGTCATTTATACTACTACATGTCCCTCAATGGATGGTGGTGATTACTTTGATCTAATTGTGGATATTGTTCATCTAGAATTCTCTCCACAAAATATCTTATATGTACATTATCCTTTACAAAATTCAAAAAAATTCCATAATTTTCTTCTTTCTTTTCTTTTGGACTTTCTTTATGATCTTGTTCTTTGTTTGGCCTTGATCATTTGAATCATATTATCAAAATCTAATTAGGTAGTGATAAGTGGATACAGAGCGTGGTCCCACATATTAAAAAGAAACAAAGGACCAGAGAAGGCGAGTGTTGAGGCGTGATCCAGGCCCGTTATTGGGCCGACTAGCAGAAGCTCAATCTACAGTGCATAAGTCCATCATCTTCAGCCCACTAACAGCAAAATAAGCAGCTTGACTCAACCTGGTAAAAATCTTGTGTCACTGTGATACAAACATGAATGTTTGCAACAGGTTTCGATGGAAGAGTAGAAGAGATTTGGATGAGTAGTATTGAGATTAGGGTTTTAGGAGGAGAAAGGGATGGGAAGCCAGAGAAAGAGATGGGGAATATTGATTAATTCATTTCTTGATTTCTAACTCTTATTACACTTCTTTTATACTATATATTATGAATGTATGAGAGTTGATCAGAGTGTCTATTACTATATATTATGAATATATGAATCGAGTGTATATTCACATGAAGTCAATATATACAATACAAGAGTCATACGATATATGCAGGGACGGAGCCAGGATTTAAACCTAGGTAGGGCTAAAATATATTTTTATGTTAGTAACTCAGTGGGAGACTATTGTATCTGATCAAGCGATAATATCAGGTTTCACTGTGCTATGTGAATGTTTTTATTGAAAATAATAAATAAATAAAGTGAAAGTATTGGGTGAAAGCTTAACCGGCTGATAACATTGGACTACTTCGTGAAGTGTTTTATAATAAAAAGAAATTTTTTTTTGCCTTGGCCCAAATCTACTATGGCTCCAGCCCAGACTGCGTCTGGCTGGATCCGTCCCTGGATATATGTTTCATAATCTAATCAAAGATACTGAAAATAATATCTAAACTGAATATTTAAACAAAATATATCTATATCTTTGACACAGACTATATAATATAATCTATCTCTCGCTTTGAGAGGCATAAGTTTCTTTTACAACTTTCAACTTTGTTAACCAACCAAACCGAGGTTCTTCAGTTGTGACGAGGTTCTTCATGAATTCCGAACGCATGTGGATGGAAACCAAGATCATCTGTTCGCACTCAGATGTGAAAAGTAAGGAGACTGATGCAAACTCTTCGACACAAGAGCATCCTTCGTCGCAGGATCACAATAATGCTTCTAACGAGTACGAAGCCTCCGATAATGTGAAATCAGGGGCGGATGATTTATCGAATGCTCAGGAAGAGGAAGGTTCGAAATCGGGTATGGGGCAGGAAAAAATCAAGCTTTTGGAGAGTGTTGTGGCGTTTTATTCCGCAAGTATCTGAGTTAAAGCTAAGCAAAAGAAGATGAAGAAGAAGTTTGTTAGATTTAATTAGTTTTGTTTCGATTTCTTAGATGTTAAGTAAAGTCATAGATTGTCCATTGATGTACTTAACTAAAGACTTGGTTTTGGACTTAATGCTGTTTTATTATGTTCTGAACTTCTTCGCTCAATCAATATCTTATTTGTGATGTTTGTGTGTTTGTATTGGTATGGAAATTGGGTGTCGGAGTGTTACAAGCATGTCATTACTTTTACTTAAAAAATTAAATTGTGCCTTCCTCACTCGAGGCGCTTTGTTGTAGCCTGTTTGGCGTGTTTTATCAATTATTGGTGAAATAATCTACGGAATTATAGTGCAGAATTTGATATCAATTATTTGTTCTGCGTTTTTATCACTCGATTGTTGTACAATATTTATACATCGGAAAAGCATCATGTAACCCTTGCTCCTTTCATCAATTTTGATTTGTCCTGTTCAAGTGACAATTCGAATCATGATAGGTTATGCGTCGGTAATGGGCTGGCTGGATAAATCCAAGTCCATTCGAGCCGGGCTGACTAAAGCTTTTACTAAGTCTAAGCACTGATTCTTTTTACATTAGGGTCGGATATTGAGAAAATTCAACAGTCCTAAAACTGCTATCAACGCACTAAATAATTAACATATTTTGTTATGAATATGTCGATCTGTTATCAGAGAATCAACATCATTTATCATTCCACATTGCACTCATTCAGAATATCATCCACATTGCACTCAAAAGCTACTAGGTTAAACGATGTGGGATATAATGAATGTAGAAAAATACATTCTTTTTATGTCAAGAATGTGCTTAGATCAATGCATATGCAATTCTAAATCGGACTCGTATTTCGGATCGGGCTTAATATTACAATTCTTAACATGACCCTCTATTATTCGGATTAGGTCATAACTAGGGTTGCGTCTGGCCTGATAGAATTAGGGCTTCTTCGTACTATGGGTCGTTCTATAACATATTTTGGCATTGGGTCAAATGCTGTGTCCTATTATAGGTCAAGAAATTTCTCTACTGAATACTAAATAGTGTTGTCTGGCCATTTCTTTTAAAAATAAAGAATTTTTCTCCGCTTTAGTCTTTTACGAAGTGTTATCATTCAATTTTGACAATATTTATATCCCATAAAATTTAAAAAGCATCATATATTCATGATCTTTCTTGTGCTTTTTACATTACTTCCAAAATAAATCAAATGAATTCCAGGGATTATTGTTGTATAAAACATTCTTCATTATAAAAGCGCCGACTGTTGTGAACTATGATAAACAATGCTTTTAAAATAGTGGCCGTCTATTGTTATTATTAATTTCTTGTTTAAGTTTTTATCGACCCCAAACCATCTAGAAAAACACTGAAATCTTTACATAAATTATATCATAGCGCAGGGCATGATACAATCCTAAATTATTTATAAAATCTTGATGTATCAATAATTTCTAAAACATGAAATTATTTCTGTACCTAGCTTAGTTTGATTTTGGTAACCTTCTTTATTTCCAAATGTTAACTTGCACTTGTCCTCTATATAAACATCCACAAGTTCACTCTCAAATCCCAAACACCAAAGCAAATTCTCCCTCAATTTCGTCCCATTCTTAGTTAAATTCATCAGCATGAACTCCGACTTCGCCTTCTTCGACGCGATCACTTCACTATTCTTGAATGCAAAATCAGCCCAATGTTCGTCACCTCCTCGTCCTCTAGTTGACCCAAAGCCATCCAGCTCGGACAAGGCTCACACACTAGAGAAATCTGCAATGATTGCGGATCCTAGAGCGAAGAAGGCGCAAGCTAATAATGTCTTTCGATTTGCTTTGGAGCTCGATGGAGTGGACTTTTTCGAGACTATTGTGCGTCATTCTTGAAGACTACAACAAATAAGAATACGGTTCTACTACGTTCGGCTCAAGTTATTCGTAGATCAAATTATACTATTTGCTAAATCTATGTTTTCTTTCGTAGTGTTATTCAATTTTTCATGTCTATTTTTGACGCAAATTTTTTTCTTTTCGTTCATCAAAGAATGAAATCAATAAAATTTATCCAAAAAAAATAATGAAATCAGTAAACATAATTTGCGAATAACCATCTCTCTTTTTTTCTACGAATAGTTTTTTCGTAGTGTTATTGAATGATATTCACTTTGAATCTTAAACCCGAGTTTTAAATTTGTTATTATATAATTTAAAACTATGTCATATTCAGATTATGAATATAAATAGAGGAAAATTGTATAAAGTATTTAAAATATATTCATTTTTCATTGTATATAATTTAATCTTGTAAAAGTAAATAGAAGAAGCTACACGATGACAACTAAGCACTCTTCCTATTTCATTCACAATCGGGGCGGAAATTCCTGAGCTTCACTTCCTCGATCTCTCCGTCCCTTTCTTCTCTATATAACTTTATCCTCTCAACTTCATCCATTTTTTCATTCACGCATTTCGTCGAACACTTCATCTCCACCGCCTAAATGGCCACCACCGCTTCCTTCTCCTCCCTCCAATTCAAATGCGTCGATCTCCCCACCTCCGCCCCTCCCTCCTCCTCCCCCTTCCTCGGATCCACTCGCCGCCTCCGCTTCGCTAAAAGGCCCTCGTCTGTTTCCGCCGCCAGGCGAGCTGATTTGGGCGTCGTCGCTGTTTCGTCTGATGTCGTTAAGCAGAAGAAGGATGCTGCCGTTAAGTCGGCGAGCTCCGATCTCGTAAGTGTTTTTGGGCTGATTTGGCGGTTTATGGTGAATTGTGTTGTTTAGATCTGTTGATTTTGAATTTTGGATTTGTTTGTTTGATGTGGATGTAGCTGATTACGAAAGAGGAGGGGCTGATGCTGTTGGAGGATATGTATCTCGGAAGGGCGTTTGAAGACATGTGTGCTCAAATGTATTACAGAGGTAAAATGTTTGGTTTTGTGCATCTGTACAATGGACAGGAGGCTGTGTCTACTGGATTCATTAAGCTTTTGAAGAAGGAGGATTCCGTTGTTAGTACTTACAGAGATCATGTTCATTCGCTTAGCAAGGGTGTCCCTGCCCGCCAGGTTATGGCTGAGCTGTTCGGTAAGACTACTGGATGTGTGAGAGGTCAGGGTGGATCTATGCATATGTTTTCCAAGGAGTTTGGTGTGTTGGGAGGGTTTGCATTTATTGGAGAAGGGATTCCGATTGCGACCGGTGCTGCATTTACGAGTAAGTATAAAAGGGAGGTGTTGAAGGAGGCTGATTGTGATCACGTGACCATTGCGTTTTTTGGAGATGGAACAGCGAACAATGGGCAGTTTTTTGAGTGTTTGAATATGGCTGCTTTGTGGAAATTGCCTATCATTTTCGTGGTGGAGAATAATTTGTGGGCTATTGGGATGTCGCACTTGAGGGCGACTTCTGATCCTGCGATTTGGAAGAAGGGACCGGCTTTTGGAATGCCGGGAGTTCATGTTGATGGAATGGACGTTTTGAAAGTCAGAGAGGTTGCTAAGGAGGCTGTAGCGAGAGCGCGTAGAGGGGATGGGCCGACACTTGTGGAATGTGAGACATACAGGTTCAGGGGACACTCATTGGCTGACCCAGATGAGCTCCGTGACCCAGGTGAGGAATTTAGTTTCTTTATTACTCCGATCATTACTTTTCATGGCTTTTGAACTGCACTTTGATTGGTAAAAGGTCTGTTGAAGAGACATGAATATGGTAATTACGATAGGCATTAAGCTAGAGAATATTCTGCTTGTTGTTATGTTAAATGATCGAAGGTATCTTGTTTATATTTTTTGCGGGAGATCATCATAGCAAAAGAAATTGAACTGAGATTCTATGCCAGCTCAATGATAAAAATAATATGGATGTTAACATGGTAAGCTACCTGACAAAACCATTTGAGTGCACAATAACAGCCCATTTGGATAAACAAGCCTAGCCTTAGGTGTGATTGTGTAGTTCCGAAACCGCTCATCATTGAAAACTTGAGTGATCCCTTAGCTTTTCTCTTGTTACCTTTGATTGTTGCTTTTGAAAGCTGGATATTTGTTAATATACAGTGTTTTACATGTTCTTCGAAACTTGTAAATTTTGCTGAAGTACCTTGCACGCAGTTCAGATTTTCACTCGAAAGTATTCTTGCATTGGGATTGCTGATTCTTTATTATCCTACTAGCCTGATGTGGATTGTACATATTTTTCTTGAACCTTGCATATTTTAAAAGCAGCACCTTAGTGTTGGATTGCTTTGTTTACCTCTCTTGCTTACAATGATCAAATTGCAAGAAATAGAGTTGCAGTTTGGGATCTGCATGTCCTTGTGCTAAAATTGTAATTTGATTCTGCAGCTGAGAAGGCACATTATGCGGCTAGAGATCCAATCGCAGCTCTGAAAAAGTACATGTTAGAGCATAAGTTGGCAGGGGAAGCTGACTTCAAAACCATTGAGAAAAAGATTGACGAGGTGGTTGAAGATTCAGTGGAATTCGCTGATGCTAGTCCTCATCCTGCCCGTAGCCAATTGTTGGAGAATGTCTTTGCCGATCCCAAGGGGTTTGGAATTGGACCTGATGGGAAGTACAGATGCGAAGACCCCAAGTTCACCGAAGGAACTGCCCATGTCTAGTCAGACATGCTATCTTTCTTTTTTGAAATGCAGCACTTATCAGTGATCAATAGCTAGTAGTTCTCTTCTCCATTTACAATAAACCTTTCTCAGTATTCTAAGTAAAAACATCATCTTATTCAAATTGCAAAAATATGTATTTGAAGTTCTATTTTTCCATCTTGAATCAAGCTGGCGCTCTTCGAACTTCAAAGACATGCAAGTTGTTACATAACAATGTACTGCTCATTCTCCCTTGGAAGGCTGCTAGAATGGCTAGTTCAACACATCAAAATATGGACAAGCTGTGAATTGCTACCAGAACAATAAACATTTAAACTTTCTTTCCAATTCTCGCTAGGCGCCTGGCTACTCCAAACAATACGGCCTTAGTTAGCAACCCACGATCGAGGCTGCAGGCAACAATAAGAGCTCCTCCGATGATGACAGCCTTCGGTATGCTTCTGTTGACTTGGGACTTTGATGAATCAGAAGTGTTGGCTTCAAAAGAAATGGTGGAAGAGTTATCTGAAGAGTTGAGGTAGTCTGGGCTGACTTTGGTGTTGATTTGAGCCATAAATGCGGGGCGAGAGATTGGAGTGCCAGAAGCCCGTTCTTTCTGATAAGCTCGCAACCCTGGCTCTATCTTCTTCACCGCTCCCCACATACCCTGCCTTACACCAAGCTTCGCTATCTCCCACGGAATACCCATATCCTCGTGGTGAAATAGCATTACTTCGGTTGCAGTTAATTGTCCATCTCCCATTTTAGATTCAGCTGGTACAAAGATCAAAGTTTGTAAATCTAATACATATCGAATTCCTGAAAATGAAATCGAAAAGATGGTGTTTTGGAGAAAGTTACCAGCACGTATGCACCAGCTTGAGTAGTACAAGTCGACACGCCTAGGCTTGTTGCGTCTTGGAATAGCTGAGCAAGGTACACCCTGCAAAAGTGATATAAAATAATCGTTTCAGATGTTAAGTGCTTAAAACTTTCATAATATTGTAGGAATTTGATAAAATCGAGGAGGGCGAAATCATCTGCCTACACTAATCCAAATTTCCAAGAAAATATTTGTACAAGTTACACGAAAGAAAAGATTCAAATCCCGCAAACAACCGAATATGAAACTAGAGTGACTGGCACGACAAAACAAAGAATGACTAGCGTGAAGTCAAATGAAACATATAGTCATGCAGCAAGTGTGACGAAACTGTTACTGATAATGACAAACTTTAGTCCGTACGTGACTAACGGGCGATGAAACAACTTAATGGACACGCCACATGCACCCCGTGCTAGTGACATACGATCCACCGAAATTAAAACCATTTTGGACGAATTTGATATCATATCAAGATGGGGGGAAATAGATTACTCACCTTTGTGACACAATAGTATGACCGCCCAGATTCCCAAATTCTACGCCCAATCGTATATTCCCTGTCTGAGCAGAAGAAAGGAAACTGCAAAACAAAACATAAATCTAGCAAGTCTTTAAAGGTTTTCATAATTATTACAAACGTTTTTTCATGACAAGTAAGAAATTTCTAACCTTTCGAATCCAATGGACCAGCATGGTTCCGGTCACAGGACACTCCTCCAATGTAGAGGAATGAAGCAGCATGTCATCCCACTTCTTTCTAAACTCATCGTCCCAAAAGAAATCCCGAACCAACTCAGGACTAACATCCTCGAACACAGTTCTGCTGCGATACTGAGGAGGACCACTCTACAAATTCGCAAAGCAGAGAGAAAAAAATCAGTATACACATAAAAATCTATACCTAACGAAAACAAGTATCAACAAGACTCAGTCTTCCAATAACACCGAGATAACATGAACATAAAGATACACACAGCTTACTTCAGGATCCCTGCGCCAAGCTTGATAGCGCATGGTTGGTGTAGTCTTATCCATCATAGGAATCCACTCAGGACCGTCATCTTTAACCTCAACAAGCCGACACAAATGCTGTAAATCACCATCCCCTACTAAATCAATTGTTGGGCTATCCTCATTTATGGAACTGAAAAAACAAAATCCACTAAAAATCAGAACTTTTTCGCATTACCATTGATCAATCAAATGCACATTAACAGAAAGGCAATCACTAAAATTGATCCCCCCTACCAGGCCAATTTTCAGGCTATCTACATTTACGAAACTGAAAAAAGAAATCGACTAAAAATCCAAACTTTATTGTGCACAACTGATCAATCAAATGCACAATAACAAAAAGGCAACAGTTGTCCAGAAATCAGAACTAATGAACTAACCTGCTGCCAGAATTTACAATGGGATTACCCGATGAGCCAACTCTATATTCAAACCCTTCATCTGAAGTCCAAGGCACATAGCCAGACAAGTGCATTTTGATAAAGCTCAAACTAGGAATGCACACCAATTTAGCCAAAGATAAAGAAGCTGTAGTCTCAGCTGAGCTAGCCCACTTAGGTCTCCACACCCATCCAACCAAAACCCCCAAAAGCACAGCAATCCACAAAGGAGCCATAAAAAAATCAAAACCTCCCAAGTAATAAAAAAAACCTCCCTTAATTTCAAAACAAGCCAGATTGAGCAAGCTCACAGACAGCCCCACCGCTTAAAAGTTAAATCATTTCAGATAAGATTGAAGGAGTAAAGAGAGAAGGAAAAACAAGGGCGAAGAAAATGGGAAGGAAGAATCTACCAGAAGGTATCGCAATGGGCGGATGAGGGAAGGAGAAAGCGGTCAAATTGATTGCAGAGTTTCGGATAAGGATTAGCAGTAGTAAATATAGAATTGGATAAGAGAGGAGATGAAATAACCAATCCTAAAGACAAGAAATTAAAGTAAAGGCTGAATCTTTGTGACTTGGCTGACCGATTGAGGAACTGGAGGGATCGGATTGGTGACTGAACGGTTCGATTGAGTGGATTTGGACCGCAAAACATGAAAATCATCAACGAAAATTTTTATGAAATTCAATCCGCAGAAAATGGGCATCGAGTATCGAGATTCAGATGTAACACAAATTACGAAGTGGGTGTTGATTGAATTGGGTTGGGGATTATTAGGGTTGTTGAAGAGATGAGGAATGGCAGGAACAAGGAGATAATTAAAAAGTGACGATGATTTCTTGGCAGTGTGTTTGTTTGATTTTTATAATGAAAACAAGGGAACTGTTTGGTTCGGTCTCGTGTTTCACGTTGATGGATGGATGGAGACTGGAGAGTTTTAGTTTAATGGGTTTCTGGAAATTCATGAGTTTTGGAGTGGACGGAATAGCTGCTGCGGACGCGGTCACACCACAATGCTACCATTACATTTCTGTATACTTTCTTTACATTTTTTTTTTGAAGAACTTTCTTTACATTTAAATACAGAAAAATCAAACATAAAAATAGTTTTATAGTTTGTATGATGAGGATGGGTGGCCCATGTAGGCCTGGACGTAATCTGGAGTATACGTACTGAATTGAGTCATTGACTAGTCAGTGTCCAACTTCTGTACAATATGTACCCATCAAAAAAAAAAAAAAGTATAAGGTACAAAGTTAACTTTTTGGTAAAAAAATACAAACTAATCATAGTTCTTGATTTTGTTATTTGAATAGATGAGATTAAATCCCAATTTTTTTGTGTATTTTCTAAATGACAAATTATAAAATGAAATTGACGAACTATGTCGTGTTTTTCATTTTTCGGCTCAAATAGTGATAAATTATAGGTTGATTTTGACGAACTTTATATTTTGTACCAAAAATCAACTTTGTATCTGATCTTGACATGGAGTTTGTCTACAAAACAACTGATCTAATTTATTTATTTTTTTGGGTCAAAATCAGGTTTGATATTTGAGTTACTGTGCATTTTAATTGAAAATTAATGCACACTATGTTTGTTTTATTAGTAGTTCAATTCAATATTAAATTTATCCATTTAATTACCATTAAGGATTTTATTTTCTAAGCTCAATGGATAATATTTCGAATAAATTTTCAAGCTTGATTTTCTTATTTAAGTTAAATTTATAACATGTTTAATCTAATTGTATAAATTTATTAGTATTTACAATGACATAATTATAAAATTATTATTATTTAGGTATAATAATCCTCAAACTCAAATCCATTTTCAATGTTTATGAATATCTTTTGACAAGTACACCTGCGTGGAAAATAAAATGCCAAGAACATATTTCTTCTACAACCGAAAATTTTGAAATTTGTATCAATCAATCTATAAAATATTATTCAATTTTTGAGTATGATGATTTCATGTGAAAAAGTATTTTGATATGCATATTAAAACTGAACTGAAATCTGTAAAACTATCAGAGAGTCGGAGGTATACAAAAAAATTGGCAAATTGCAAGTCAATGAATTAAACTAGGAATGGAGAGGTCACGACTTTAATTTAGCACAATATACTTGAGTCAAAATGCACATGCTTCACATGATGTGTGACATCTTTTTGAGTACCTAATTACTTCAATAAATTCGTTTTTTTTTGGGGATTCCATTTTAGTTATCATTCCGTTTTTTGAGTACATATCACCTACTGATAGCGAAGTTAAGCCAACCCGATCTCAAAATTGAAACAAAATAATTAAAAGAAGATAGTTAGTAATGCATGGTGGACATGTCCAAATGGGAGAAACCTTTCAAGGCAAGCAGGCATGACTCTCACTTTGGGCGAAAATATTATCAAATGTGTTGATCTTAAAGAAATGAACTAACTAAAGTTAATTGGTTCAAAATGTACACTTTTCTTTTCTTTTTCTTTTTTTCGATGGAACTTACACGCCATACATGCTACAGAAAAGGACTGCTCGCCAAGCGAGAAGGCACAACACAAACTAATCAGCAAAAAATGCCGACACTAAACAACAGATAAAACACTCACATGCCCAACAGTCCATTCAGGTGACTACACCTGAACCCTAAACTAAAACCTAAAAACAAACAACTATACAAAGCGACTGAAAGGTCGCCGACAAGACGACAAGCTCAAAAAATGAGACGATTGTGGGAATTGTACGCTTTTCAAACTAAATGGCTCAAGTCTGAAACTCAATTTAATAATTTTCAAATCTACCTCCTATCACGTCCTCTCTTATCACTAGATTTTGCGTCCTGCTAAACTTTAAAGTTATTTTCAAGGACATTTTTATCCGCTGCTGATTGACAAGCTATGCCGGTGAGAAATTGCTGGTTTAGTATTTCATGGTGAACATTTATAAATACATATTTAAGAAAGTTTAAACAAGTGGAGTCGATATGTCCGAGTGGTTAAGGAGACAGACTTGAAATCTGTTGGGCTTCGCCCGCGCAGGTTCGAACCCTGCTGTCGACGAATTCCTTATTTCAGCCGATTATTTTGCTAATCTCGAACTCTACATAGAACGACGCCGTCTGCAACATTCTGTGATTCATTTCATGAGTTTTTTTTTGTTTTTTTTGTTCATATGAGTTAAATGTGTATCAATTGCAAGCATCTGTATTTATTATATTAAAAAAATTTAAAAACCACATTTTGTGCACCGGATCTATTTCCAAATCAGTGGCATGCAGTTTCCCAAAATTGAATGCGTCATAGTTTTCAGATCAGCAGCCGCGTAGAAGATGGAGGCTGGAGCGGACCAAACACCCACATCTCCCTCTCACCACAAACTCCTCCCTCTAATTTTGCAGACTAGTATTTATATTATCATTTGCCTTCTTCAATCCATCTCTCCGCCGTTTGATTGTGATTTTAAGGTACCCCCGCCGGCTCCTGCAATTTTGATTTTGTTTTGATCTTTAGTTTGTGTGTGTTTTAGGTTCCATTGATTGTTATTTTGTTGATGTTTTCTGAATCAACATGTTTACAAGTGTAGCAATTTTAAACATACGATTTGCTTTTCAACCGTGTAAGATGATTGATATTTTGGCTTTTGCTATTTTTCGATATAGTCAAAAACATGGCCGACGATGAGAATAATGAAGAGAAGCCCCGTGCACCGAAGCTGAACGAAAGAATCCTTTCATCTATGTCGAGGAAATCCGTTGCTGCTCATCCATGGCATGATCTCGAGATAGGTAATTTTTGGATGCTAAAATCTAATTTGTTTCTTTGAGTACGTAGTTCCATTGTCATTATCGTGCTGATGGGTACATTTTGTTCTTTTCTGATTCCAGGACCTGCCGCTCCAATAACTTTCAACTGCGTAAGTCTTACTAGCCGGTTTTTGTATCAAAGACATCAAGTTATATATTTGCGATTTCGGCTTTTTAAACAGGTGGTTGAAATTAGCAAAGGGAGCAAAGTGAAATATGAACTTGACAAGAAGACTGGTCTCATTAAGGTACTTCACCGCCAGGCACCAACCACTGTCATTTTTTAGGTTGAAATTGTACAGATATACATCAGTACTGATACATTGTTTTGAAATTATATGTACTTATCGTTTCTATCGATGTAGTGCATATAAATGCTAATTGATCTACTATAGATACAAGTTGCTCTACTCGTAACAGAAACCACATAACGATCGTTACATTAATCTCACTCATGTGCAGGTTGACAGAGTGTTGTATTCATCGGTAGTCTATCCTCATAACTACGGTTTCATTCCGAGGACATTATGCGAGGACAACGACCCTATGGATGTGCTCGTCCTTATGCAGGTAAAGAAACGATACAATGGACTGTAAAGAAGATCATTTTGTGATCATAATGATTCAACATTATATTCCATGGTCAGGAACCAGTTCTCCCTGGCTGTTATCTTCGCGCCAAAGCCATCGGACTCATGCCTATGATTGATCAGGTACTGCATTTTACACGGAATCAATATTTATCTCGATCAAACTCTACATTTTGTTTTCATTTATGTGACATATGTTCACAACAGGGTGAGAAGGACGACAAGATTATTGCTGTATGCGCCGATGATCCAGAATACCGTCACTACACTGATATCAAGCAACTCTCCCCTCATCGCCTAACTGAAATCAAGCGGTTCTTCGAAGACTGTACGCCTATTTAATCTTCTTTCATATAACTTCATCATTCATTTTAAAAAATCATAACATTCACACAATTTTTGTCTATTGATTTTATTTATCAGACAAGAAGAATGAGAACAAAGAAGTCGCTGTAAATGACTTTTTGCCCTCTGAATCTGCTCATGAAGCTATCCAGTACTCAATGTAAGATAAACGTCAGGCCTTCCACTCCCTCTCTCTCTCTCCTTGCCGTTTCACATTTTGATTCGTTGCGAAATCTAAATTTGCAGGGACCTCTACGGCGAATACATGATGCATACCCTAAGAAGATAAATGGGAGAGTATCATCTTCGTCCAACACACAATGTTTCTTTCGCACAGTGGTGATTATTGTACGATTACCAGCTATGTAGAAAGATAGTACCTTAGCATTTTTCCGCATTCAATGTACTCTGCATTTTTTACAAGCTGATGTTGAGCTTGATCATCATCAGTAATGTTGTTTGTTATTAATGGAATGTTTTTTTTTAATTACATTCTGACTGTCTTCAGGCTGCAGCCTTGGCTCTGCTGGTGCTCAAATTTATTATGAAACTCACCAGCAGATGACTTCTTTGGTCACCTTGAAATTGATTTCTTGTTTTAAAAGATGGACTTTTTGTCCAGTGAACCTCAACATTTGGGCTACAACGGCAGCCTGGCTGCCTGCTTGGCCTCCCTTACATATTTCGTTGCTTCTCAAAAGTCAAAACCAATCTGAGACCTCTCAAAAGTACAAGATTTCTATAACAAACTGAGTTTGGAGCTGAAATCAAGTGAAACTGAAACTATGAAAAAAATTGAATAACTAAAAACTCGGTGTTTGAATTATATATCAAGCAATTTCACATTCATGAACTTTGGCTTTTCAATTTAAGTCATATCCGTGTGACATCACCATTTGAATTTTTCTGTTCACCTTCAATGGAGCACACCAATTTAATCCCACACGTCAAAACCCTATTTAGCAGCAGTTATTTTGAGTTGAAATTAAACAGTACTGATTATCAAAAAAAAAAAAAAAAATTAAACAGTACTGAACTGAAAAACAAGAAATTCAAGTTCATCAAAAAAAAAAAAAAAAAGCCCCTTAATCTGGCCGTCCACTTTGACTTATATTTAACTTAACTTAACACTGATCTTAACTTCTCTTAAATGATCTTAACTGATCTTAACTTATAGTGACTGATCTTAACTTATATTAACTTAACTGAAACTTATGTTAACTTATAAAGGTAAAGTTCAGTTCTATTTCTTCCGCCACCGAACCTTCTCCTACCGCCGCCCATACGTACGACGGAGCCGCCGTGACCGGGCGGAGAGACGCTGCCGACGCCGTCGTTGACCGGCCGTTGACCGCCCGGCTCGCAACAGTTGACCGACCGTTGACCGGCGTTGACTGGCGTTGACCGGCCGCGGCCGCGCGGAGACTGGTGGCGACAGGCGGCTGATGGCGGCGGTGATTGGTGGAGGGCGGCGGTCGCTGGTTGCGCATGATTGTGGTGGTGGTGGAACAATCGACTTTAACTTAACTGAAACTTAACTTAACTTATAGTGACTGAAAGTAACTTATCTTAATTGATCTTAACTGATCTTAACTGATAGTAACTTATATTAACTTATCTTAACTTACAAGTCAAAAAATAGAGTGAAAGTGGACAGGGCCGAGTTCTCAGTCTCTACCATTTGAATTCAAGGACAACCTAGACCTAGTTGCTGGTTTGGCTGACTAAAAGCAAAAGTATAAATGAGACTTCCATGAGATCTGAAGCATCAGCCTAGTTTGGATACTAGCCAGGTCCAGGTCCATGCATATATATGATCATGCTGCTTAACTTCCTTTCCCCACCCTACTGGTACTTCCATCCCCCAGCTATATGCATGGTACATAGATTTCTAAAGGCAGACACTATTGAATTTTGATGACATAAATCATTTAGGTACACACTTCTTAATAATAATAATTAATAATCAATAACGCGTGTTCGTTATCAAATTTATTTCCTATATATATATGTGTAGCTAGATACCTCAACCATGTATATGCGCTGTTTTCAGCTATATGAAGCTTTAGCTCTCCTTGCTGTACTTGTGATTTTGCATGTATATAAGCAGTAGCTTCCTCCAGCCATCTAACACTTCTTTTCTCTCTCTTAATTTGCTGCGCCACCAGTATTATCAAAAAATTAAAAATAAATAATTTTGCTGCCAGGCACCAGTAGTGGCACTCCATATGTGCTCAATCATGTAGGATCCCAATGTAACGATGGGACTCAAGCCCTAGCTATGCTCGTCACAGTTTTCCCTTAGGTTAGATTTAGAATTCATAACAATGATCACCGTAGGGGACACCTGATTGAGAATCTCTTTATAATTGAAGAACTTAAAAAGTCAAATCTAACCATTTCAATCAAATTAGATCTTTAAATATGGAGGTGACAAGTGTAACATTGCTTCTTTTTTCCCCTCTGTTATGCATTTTAAAGAGTGCATTTTATCTAAATGCAGTTTCAGCTTTTTGAAAGTTCACTTACGCAAAAATCAGTGCATTTTAAATGTGCATAATGAGGACGAAAGTGCATAACGAAAGGATTCTCAACATCCTTGAAATATATAGAGAATCTCTCTCATTTTTGAGCGCTCTTGATATAGTCAGTTAAGTTACTTCTAATCAAGAAGCATAGATCTTTCATCCAATGTGTGAGCTGAAATCACAATATTAATGAGTGTCACATATTCAACGAGGGATCATCACGGTGTCAGAAAGGAATTAAGAGTGATTTCAGCTCTTAGTACAGCTCTTAGTACTATAGTAATTAACTATGTCTAATTTGCAGCCAAAAGATACTTTCATACACAGATTAGGTACCCACGCTATAATACAATTGTGTGATGGATGATGGATCAGTGCATAAATATGTTACAGTGACTATTCGATTATGCTCACTAGACATGGTATCTTCATAATGTTAATCCAGCTATCTCTGTCTGCTAAGTATGCACTTCCTTCAATTATTAAGATAATCCAAAAGATGGCTAGCTAGGGTTTAGGCTAAATAAAGAAAGCAGGGTTCTTTTGATATCCTCATCCAAAAGGTGGCTAGCTAGGGTTTAGGCTGACTAAAGAAACCAGCTAGGGTTCCTTTGGTACGTATATATCCTCAGATTATCAATAAACCCATGACCTAAAAGCAAAGTTCTGATCAAGTGTGAGCACTTTAATGCCAGGCACACTAAAAATATTAATTAGGGCTTAAAGCCTGATATAGGGTTAATTAGGTGTCTCTGAAAGTATATATGGTCTCTAGAGTTATGATATCTTGGAAAAATAAATAGCACGAACACATTTTTATCAATATATAGCTCACTGGAATTAATGTTACCAATTTAATCAATTTCAGAAAATATAATGATATAAATTACTGGAGTATCGTCGTCAAAAAAGATCAATTCCCTGTAGCAAAGTTTAGTTCAGAAAACCCAACTACCCAAGCAAGCGCATGTCTTTTTGTTCCTGCATTAATATATATCCCCTAAAATACGATCTTCTTAGGGCATATGCACCGGTGAGAATGGGTGTAAGCACCTCACCATCAGAAAATTTTCTTTTGATCCGATTTCAAGAAATCATGGACTAATCCTAATAATAAAAGAAAATATCATAAGAATCAATGCCTCGCAATCTGAAGAGAGTTCGCTCCCTGATGAGGTCACAAAGCTTGAGCTATAGATAGGGAGGATAAGGGTACATAAAAGCCTTGATTAGTAGGATCTAGAAACAACTACATAAAAGCTAAATCTTTTTCTTTTTTTCCATATATATATATATACACTGCTTATTATTGTTTTTTTTTTTGCAGGGTTGTTCTTAGTCCAAATCCTTGTGTTACCCATCAACTAAATACGCATCGTAAATGGTCATTACATCATATATATAAGGAGAGGACATTAAAGGGTGGTCGTCCTCTCGATCAAACTGTGGGGGAGTGGGCCGTGATTTTGGTGGTGGTCCGGTAGGGTAGCCTGGGCGGAGTGTCTGGAGCTAGAGTGGTCCTTAACCTACTTACCACACACACACACATTCTCTCTCTCTAAACCTTTGCACAACAGACACACCATTATATTGGACACATATGTATGGGTGCACTGCATGCGACCTCTACTCCCATCTGCTCAGCTATCCTCTCTTGATAATCAAATTCTTCTATCAGAATCATCTCCATTTGTTGAGTCACATAAACGTGAGATTCAAATTTCAAATGCAAATCAATTGAACAATATAACCAACAAAATGAAGAACAAGCTCATAGAGAAAACTATTTTTAGCGAGTCAAATTTTCCAAGTCCAAACTTTTGAGTCCCATTGAGGCTAACTTATACATTGATTTAGAACCATGCATGACTCACAAACCTTGAGTTTTTGAGTCCCAATGAGGCTATATTCTATATGAACTAGGGAAACTAAACACCAATTCTTTCTAGGGTTTTTGTCCAATTAGTTACCAGTGACGTTCCCCTTTGATGATGGTGATAGTGTTGTTATTTTATTCAATTCAATTAGTAAGGTATTGTTAGTTGAACAGTACTATCAATCTGGCCGCGGACTGTCATTTAATTCGATGTTGTCTGCTTTATATGCCGCCTGATTGTTTGATATGGTAAGATTTTCATTTTATTGGTTCATTAGAGAGATCAATGGAGTAGCAGGGGTTAAAAAATAGCACTTTTCGAATCACGGCATCTATACAGAAATGAAATTTTAGCTACATCGGAACATTTGGCTGCTAGGGTTTGGGGTCAATTATATTGTCATTGTGGGATTATAGGTACCATGCTTGAATAAAAGTAATGTCCTTCAATTCAAAACAAAAAACAAAATCCATCTCCAATTGAAGCTTATCTACGTAGCTCTTGTGGTACACATTATCTTATATGCATTTCTACCTAGCTGGTACCTGCTGGTCCATCCTTCTTTCTCTTTCACTTTAATTTCTTTATCGAAATGTAATAATTAATCGGAGTCATTTGTCTGACTATAGGATTGCATATTTACATTGAGAAAGTGACTGTGAGAGAAATTTCTTTGAATCAACTTGGTTTCAAAGTTAAAGAGATCGTAGAGTAGATTTTGTCGGTGCGATCGAGTAGACATTCAATAGAAGCTAAGATTGAGATCTTGTGTATATACCACACGTTGAGAGTAGATAAACTTTTCGTTCTAGTGGCCCTCACAACTCACTAAAGCTATATATGAAATCTTAATTAGGTTTAGGGTTGAGAGCATATTACGTTGCAAATTTTAGATGTATCTCGATGAAGAGCACAGAAAACCATTTAAGCTTTGAGTACAAGAGGGAGTTGTAGGTGTAACGATTAAAGCAAAATGTAATGATAGTCATTGACATTCGGCCTTCATATACAACACAAATAAAACAAAGAGCAACACATATTATATCAAATATATACATCAGAATATCAGATAGTAAACAAATCATATATTTGGTAGAACTGGAAATTTTATCATCAAGGTCACATAATGCCCTTTTGAAAATCCCTTTGCATATGTAACCTCGTTAGGAGACCAACACATTTATATATATAACAAATATATCACAACAGGGGTGGTTATGATGGCGGCAACTTACTTATTGGTTTAGGGTAATCGAAGACCGATGAATTGAGAAATTAAGTCAAGTATGACTGATTCGATTACGAAGTCTTTCTTTAATATGCCAATTCATCAAGAGGTACGCAGATCATTGTATTATATAGATACATAAGGTTTGAGTTTAGATAGAGTATGCGAATAATATATCAGTCCACGTCCGGATCGATTGGTCAGAATACATATATATAAGGCTTATGGCATAATTTAACATGATGCCACCAGGCCAGCTTAAGCCAAGTTGACAGATCTTTTCTCAAACAATGTCTTGTTTTGATTAAATTGATTTGCTCAGCGTAAATTGAATAGAGTATTCGAGATGTATACGATGACTGATTAACTAAAGACCGATCATGTGATTGTTCTTAATTAACTACTACTGTCATAAAAACAATTCTCATTAAAAATGAAAGAGATTTTATTCGTCTTTGATAGAGTCAAGAATTAATTTTGATTAAACTCATAGACACTTGTTGATAATCAAACTTGATCAACAACTAAACCTAAACCAACTTAATTACTATAAAGTAGAAAGATTATTCTAAGTTTTTGGCACATTGCAACGAATCTTAATTTATTTCAGGCAGCCATTGCTATTATATTTTCCAGGAATGTACCTTGGCTCCTAGCTAGGGCTCAATTTCGAAAGTTTGATTTTGTTCAATTTGAAACCTATTCGATTGGAATCAATCAGTTTTTAACAGCTTAACGCGAAAGGTCACATTCCTAATCGGATTTTGAAATCATAAACTTGGAAGTATATATATGCATAGTTTGTTCAAAAGAAGTGAAAGGGAGTATGTGTGGACCAACTAATAATTGATCGAACTAGGGTTTTTACTCAATTTCGAGAATTTGATTTCGATCAAGTTAATTTACAACTTATTCTGCCGGAATCAAACACAGGGTTAACAACTTAATGTGAAAGGTCACATTACTAATCAAATTTATAAATCATAAACTTGGAATAAGAATATGTATAGTTTCTTTGAACTAAAGTGAAAAAAGGGGTCTAATGTGAACCAAGCTAGCTACGGTATATCCTCTAATATGAAAGGTGTGTGCCATTATTCATGTGATAAAGGACAATAGTCCCACATGCCTTTGCCTTATGAAAGTCCTCTCAAACCTTGGCCAGGGTACTCTGGTTAAGCAAACTTTTTCCTTTTTTTGTTGTTGGAAAAAATCATAATAAAAAAAAAATCAGAAAGATCAAGAGGAAGATTGGTTCCTATCTTTGCTACCAGCGATCATCTATTTGGTTGGGTCCCTCCAAGTGACATGAAACATAGTACGTATTGAGTATTGAAGCAAGTCAAAATTATACTACACATGCATCACCATGGGTTTTTTGGTTAGGTGTGTAATGTTTTTTTTTAGTTTGCACTTTTTGTTTGGAGTTGTAAAATGCATATATAGTAGCATTTATTTAACCCATTTATCCTCTCCATCAAAAAAGAAAAACCTATTTGTCCTCTTGCAATTATTTTACTCGGACATTGAGTTAGGCTTAGATGACCCTTAACCTGGTTTTATATTCTGATTCTCATATTAAAAATACGAATGAATTCACATGTTGGAAGTTTATTAAC
Organism: Rhodiola chrysanthemifolia; assembly: GCA_033675395.1. Taxonomy (NCBI): domain Eukaryota; kingdom Viridiplantae; phylum Streptophyta; class Magnoliopsida; order Saxifragales; family Crassulaceae; genus Rhodiola; species Rhodiola chrysanthemifolia. The sequence goes on from CM066207.1 coordinate 19,399,220, forward strand.
CTTGGTTGAATCGGTCCTGCCAACGGGGGAACTAGGGAAGTGATGTATAATATATTCGAACTCTGAAGCAATAAAACGAATCGATGAAATGAAAAGTTCAGAAGAGTTTTTGAAGTCTTAACTAGATATAGGATTTTCAACTGGATGCTCTATTATTATACCTGGCCGGTGTATCTTCATGAGAGTAAAAAAAAGAATACAAGCAAACAGTAGAACCAAGATAAGTGCTGAAATATGTTCATTTAGATTGCCCTATGATTTGTTGGGCGTGTCTAGGTAAAATGAAATGTTTCGTAAATGTTCCTCCCCATAAAGATCTTGTAGGCGATCCCTGTCTAAATTATGACATCGTAAAAGTCAGATTCTCTCCTACAAGAGGACTAGTGTATAAGGAGCTAGCACTACTATAGAATGAACATTATGCATCAGTTCTTACTAATACGAAATGTTACGTATGTCCATATGAAATAATGTATAATATAATGTCCAGATTGTAGTAATGTAGGTATCTAGTCCCGCTTGCTTACAGTTTTGTTACATGCCTTTCAAAATGAAGAGGAAATGAGTCCGCTTTCGCGTCCAATAACAAGTGAAGGGAAGACTATTGAGAATGAAAAAGACATACATCCTCACATGAGGGGTATGACAAGAGCTAACCCCTTCTTATGGTTCAGTCGTTCTCTCTCTCTCTCTCTCAAGGCATGTACAATACATTACATTAACGACACATGCTTTGTCCCCCACAGCTCCTCATTTATTTTAACCTGGGAAAGCGCAAGTTATTTCTCAATTTAAATGTGTCCTCGTGTGACGTGTCAGTGTCTCCCTCTCTTCATTCATCTAAAAAAATCACCAACCATCAAAATACTAGTAATATTCAAGCTGTAAATATCCTAAACAAAAAATAATAATAATTAAGAATTGTACTAAAAATGCCCTCATTAATTATCTCTAAAATGATCTATTATCAAAAAAAAATTATCTCTAAAATGATCACAATTACATTACTTGTGAATAAGTCCATCTTGGGTGCCGCTTACTTATAGTGGTAAGTACTGATCAAGTTAAAGGTTCGAATCTTGATGAGGTTTTCTAGTGGATAGGGTTAGAAGGGTAAAATATGTGTAATGATGGAGTGCGAGACTGTCCAATCATTTATTTTCTGAAAAAAGAAAAAAAAACTACTTGTGTAAACTAAATTTAGTCTTTTAATTAATTTTGAGAAGCTTCCTGTGAGCAGCAAAGCAATGCAAGCTTAATTACTCACAAACAAAAACCTCTCACCCATCTTCAACCCCTCATTTATAACTAAATTCCTGTCCATTATATATATTCTCTCATCTTCTTCTCTCTCCCACTTCTCCTCCATTTCCATCTTCATCTCCATCCCTGAATTTTATCTAAAAAGTAAATTATACTCAACCACTGCAGCAGCAGCAGAAAAGAAGCATCAGCTGCAAAAGAAGAGATATCTCAAGAACAAAAAGAAAGAAGATTGTTAAGTAAGCAATCATTTGTTTACATACATATATGCTGGAGTTCTTGCTAGTGTATATATATATTTGTTCATCTCTCTCTGATTTTCTTTTTGCTGGTTTTTTGTTCATCAAACTAGGCATTCTTTCATACCCTCAGATCTCTGATTTGTGAAGTTTATTCGTTCTTTTTGTAGATCGTTGAGGCGATAAGAGCGGCGACAACCAAAAATAGTCTAATTTAGATGAGTTGTTGATTGCAGCTCTATTATTGAGTTAATTTAGATGGAGTACACAGAATTAGACCACCACTCAATTGGACAAGGTAAAGAAAGCAGGCTACATGTTCTTCAATTAATTTCTTCTTGATGATTTTTCTCTGATCTCCATGAACTGGTTGCCTTATTTAGTTCCAAAAAATTCAGGTTATGGCGGTGAAATCCATCACAGTGGGAGCCCTAGGGATTGGTTTGCCGGTGATAAATCGGCAGCTGAAGACAGCAGTACTGACCTCATGGAAGTATCTCCACCTGCATCAAACGAAAATGATTATGAACAAGAGCATGTCAGACGAGTCTCAGATTTCCATTACCATCAGCACCAGCAACAGTACTGTGCCGAGGCACAAACCCTAGGGCTAGGTATTGGCGGCCAGATTTGCAACATCGAGAGAGAACACATGTTTGACAAGGTAGTGACACCCAGTGATGTTGGAAAGCTCAACCGGCTAGTCATCCCAAAGCAGCACGCTGAGAAGTACTTCCCTCTAAATTCCTCCTCTAACGAAAAAGGCTTGCTTCTCAATTTTGAAGATCTTACCGGCAAGCAGTGGCGCTTTCGCTACTCTTACTGGAGCAGTAGCCAGAGCTATGTCATGACTAAAGGCTGGAGCAGGTTTGTGAAGGAGAAGAAGCTTGATGCTGGTGATGTAGTCTCGTTCCAGCGCGGTGTAGGTGAAGCTGAAAAGCATCGTCTTTTCATAGACTGGAGACGACGCCCAATCTCTTCATTTCCAATTGATGCATCACCGTTTCATACCCACTTTTATAGATCAGCTGGAGGTGTACCGTGTTGGAGTCCGCTAGTGCTCAGGCCACCACCGACACGGCTGCTTCACCCTAGTATCAACTTCCAGATGCCAAATTCAAGCAGCCATTACTACTCTGGTTATGGTGTTGGTGGTGGTACTAATTTTATGAATCAAGTGGTGACCGACAACGGTTCGGTGATGTATCTAACGTCGCCTAATCAGATTGGGATGGTGCGGGGGCGAGAAGGAGGAGGAGGTGGTGTTGGAGAGAGGATTCCGGTGGTTTTCGATTCAGTCCCTGTGGTCCAAGGAAAGAAAGTAGTGGCAGCAGCAGCCAAGAGGCTGAGACTTTTTGGAGTGAATATGGACTGCCCCATTTCATCAGACACATCTACATCTGCTGATGAGTTTGAAATATTGGCTTCCTCTTCTGCTATAACTCCAGTCAATAGCCCAACAGCTCATCTCAATCAGTATCCTTCGTCATCGACATTGTTCCTGCCATCGTCGACAAGGTTATATAACAGCACCCCGGTTTCCAACAAGGGTAAGACGTCGATGTCTTTGGATTTGGATATCTGAAATGTACCGGTCAGATCGATCACCTACCATCAGTTTCTGAAGCGTGCATGGAGTTAAAATGATCTCACCTTCCTGCATATTATTGAAGAAACCAAATGTCCCCACAGAATGAAATCACACTACAGATCATCATCCAGTTGTTCCTGAAAGGTGCCCCATGGTATAGTTTATATCTCCTACTTCAAGGTTTGATCATTAAGCTGGCTAGCTTCTTCAGAGATCAAAATTTAATTATCTTTAGATGATCAGCTAGCTCTGCCAGTCTAATAGGCACAATGCATCCACCACACAGAAAGCTGCTGTTTTATTTAATCCTCCTCTTCTGTATAATTTTGATTATCTTAAGTGCCTACTAAAACACATATAAATATATTTATTTATTTAAATATGGTTCCAGTAGCCAATGCATACATATAGCCATATACAATACTGTGAAGTTGTTTGAGTGCTATAACATGTCTGTGATTTTATGCTCTACCTGGTCAGCTAAGGTTATTGTGTTCTTGCTCTATCGTATTTTCTTTTCTTACAAAAAAAAATAGTAAAGGATTACACACTCTGTCGAACCACTTGACCACGGCCTAATGGACACTTATTTACATCCCTAACAAAGCTGAATATATTGCATAGTGCTATATATTTCATTTTATTTTTGATGGGACATAGTGCTATATTTGTTTTTAAATACAGGGAATTAGGGGAGGAGAGTATACCCTCATACATATATATGTTCACCTCTATTCGATTTGCAGAATGTGAATGTCACTGCTTCTTCTGATTGTTGACTTTTCTCTCTCAAGATTTAGGTACTGTATTTTTCTTTCAAGGGCCTTCTAAGAAGGTACACACTGCACAGTATGCTGCTGGTACTGTAATACATTTTGTGTTTAGATTTTCTGTCACAAGCATGGTGTAGGTTGTTGTTCTTGTCGCTGCTTTGTTGGGCAAAAGTGCAGAGATCTGAACAGTGGAAAGTTGCAGGAGCAGGCATTGGGCAGCTAGAGAGGGATTTAAATCAAGGTAACATCACTGTCTTCATCTAATTATTCTATTTAATGCCCTGATTAATTTACTGCATGCGTCATCATCAGCTAGCTATAACCTAGAATTTCTCCCCTTCTTTTATATCGTAACGTACTTTATTGATTACTGTTAATGGAAGTCATCTACTGTATCCTTTGTGAATTTCACTAGGTTTTTTCCAGCTTCTATGATAACAACTTAGCATTTATTACCTTAAAATGAGTGGTTTCTCTTCAAACCCTATATATTTCCCCTTTATCAATTTCTTGTTTGTGTCCGTCTCTGACTTAAATGGAGGAGGTATTCAATGGATAATGCTCAGACCCTAAATAATTCCTTGCCAGATTTCAACCATCCTGTCAAGCATATAATTTTCTTGTAATTAACCAATTATGCTACTCAACCACTTTAGGCTCCATCCATCTCAAATTATATGTCATATATAGTAAGTAGTAGATTCATAAAATGAATGACATATGAATTCAGATTGAGAGAGTATTTTATTCTATTCATGCATTTTGATTGACGTCGTAGAGTTGTGAATTTCGCTAATATCAAAAATTAACCATCTTTCACTTCCTCGTTTTCATAGGTACTTACTTGGATACAGAAATCGGAAGACTTTGATTCTGCCATTTCGGGTTATTGATCTACTGATTAAATCTATGGGGTACGGTACAAAGTATATGTCTAAATTAGGCGTGTGGTTCGTCACTACCATATAAGTATGAAAGATTTTACTAAGATCAAAATGCACATTATGTTAACTGGATTGTCTAAGAAATTAGTTCAGCCCAGTTAATTAACTAGGAGAACTACACAAGCCAATGTTCAGGCACACACACTCCTTTTGAAGATTCAGGTTGCCACTTTCATGGCTATGTCCCTTCAATTATATGCTAACAAAGAAATACACGGCTTAGAGTTAGACATATATATAGTTAAATGATCGTCGAGTTAATTTGAAGCCATATGTTAATATATATAGTCCATATTACATCAATATACGAATAATTTATCTCTCATTAATACAATTGAGTTTTCTTCCATTAATCCTTTTGAACGAGCTGACTAAATTTTCGTTAAAGGATGAATGCGTAAAGGTCATTCACATATCCAAATTTACGATGTCAAAGTGCTACAAGGTAAACTACTTATGAAGGTGAAAAGCTAGTTTTTCCTCTGAGACCATACTCATTGTATTGTTTAATTAGAAAAAAAAATGAAAATAAAGAATTCTAGGGTTTGGCACATCGATTAAAAAATTTGTGTGGAGAAGTTGCTAATGTCTAATTAAGGAAATTTGGCTCATCTGTATTTCGGTCTAAGGTGTTAGTGTTACTAAATCTGCTCTTTACATTAAATGCATAAATCTCCAATCGGAGGCGGAAAACCCTAGTTTGTAATGGGAATTTTCAGTTCTGATTGTAGAGGCCAGGTGATACTTAAATAGCGAGCTCGATGCATACAATTATAGTATTTTTAACTGTATATAAAACAAAAGCTATCTTAGTTTAAGTATTTTAAAGCTTGACCAGGAGAATTAGGTTTAAATTAGGGTTTTGTGTAATATAGAGTTAGAGAAAAACAAGGTATTTTGAAAGACCATTAATTTCTATGGGGGTTTTCATACTTATAACAAGCACTAGGCCTAACATCTTAGGCTTTTACCCAGCCATAATATCCATCCATTGATGCTAAGCATGGTCGGTTCACATATTCAAATTGGTCTTAATTTAACACAAACTTTTCCCTTTTGGATTGAGAGGAATCTTTCTCACTTGGTACTATGATAGCTCAGTGCCAAAAACTGATATAAAATAATCTTCAGCAGTAAATCTGAAGATAGAATATATATGAGATTACAATTGAGAAGCGCCCACACTACTTTCAATATGTAGCTCTTGATCTCTCTAGACATATATATATATATATATATATAAAAACAAACTAGCTAGCTTGGAGGGCAAAATAGAAAAAGGGTCCATTAGGTTTTACTTTATGTTTACTTTTTTTATACCTGAACAAGCTTTTGGTTTATATGAAGGACTAATCTAAACCCTAATTAACCTTCTTAGTATTAACACCAGTTCAACATTAGTTTAGTCGATGTAATATTCCTATGTAGGGTACTATAATACAATTGATTGATGCATTTTGTTAATATCTTTCTATAGTATAGTTTTAGAGCACTTAGAGGACGAGCTGCAAGGTAAAAGTTGTTGCGTCAGCTGTTTAAAAAAGGAAGTAGTTGCTGTTTACTGTCCTGCTACTTCATTAGATGAGTGAAAAGTTGCCAACTAAAAATAGCCAAAATAACCTTAAAATGAAACAAAACAGAAACAAATCCTACCTTGTAGTTGCTTCTCCATATGAACCGCTGCACATGATCTTATAGATAAAATTAGAGATGCGTTTACTCGTATTATGTTTCATGTCTTTTTTACTATGAATCAGTCTTTTTAATACGTTATGGATATGCATAATAACATTAATAAAGACTGATGGATGTTGCCTTTATATACGAAGAAGCCCCACAACATTTCTTGCCTGTTTATGACATTAAAATTTAGCAGACGCGTGCCAATGTACTAGTGAATGCTTGAACAAATTCATGCTTCTCTTGCATGGACCACGCACAATTTTCCTTTTAATCCATTTCAATGCAAATACACTCAAGAGATGAATCTTGTAATCTGGTTAGTCTATGTTTTGTACTCTACCTCATCCTCTTGAACTCAACGCCATTGAACCAAATTACTCAAAAGACGACACCACGCTAAAAATAGGGTTTGGTGACATATTAAGGTTTCAGGTCTTCATTGTTTATATACATGTTGATTATTGTAATTGTAATTTATAAGAAAACGATTGATTTTTTTTTTGTCTTGGTAGTGTCTCCAGAGCTGTCACGTACGTGGTGTCAGGCGAACTGAGTGAACAAATCTCGTGTCTTTACATTCAATTTCTCACAATATTCCTATCAAAATTAGGAAGTCCTAGCAATAGTTAATGTTGAAGTTTTAAGGACTCATATAAAAAGCTGATAAATCATCAAAAGCTAACATCATAAGTAGTTGCATATGATGTAGGGCAGCATGCATGTGTGGTGTGTAAATAGATAGAGTAGAAATAGATACAAAAGGTAGCCATTGGCTGCAGCAGTGTATATAGATAGATAGAGATTATATCATCAGATACACATTCTGGAATTCAATGAGAGGCAACAGTGTGGTGGACATTTAACTGGTAGCAGTTGCCTGCAGCATTGTGCTGCTGCGCAGCCGATCCCATAAAGCCCCAAAACAAACGCTTCTTCACTAGTTGTCCTCTTGAAAGCAACAAGTCATTTGTGATCAGAGAAGGCTAGCTGTTATTTCTCGTTAGTCCCCTACTACTCCTTATCAAAGCTGGATCATAACTTGACAGCATTGTAACGTCGCTATCCTGACGCGTCCACACTACGTACAGCATAAAGTTTAGAAATATAATTTATGGTATAACAATAATTATATAGGATGATCACTTCTTTATTTTTCACGAATTGAAGCTGCATAAGGATGAATCTCAGTCGATCGTAGCAGCAAGCCCTCTGTCCGACATAGGATTGATCACTTTTTTTTAAAGAACGGCTGAAGCGATATGGGACTGAATCTTAGTGGACCGTGGCAACAATGACACATAAGGTTGATCAAGGGGTTTCTTAGATTAGTTTATTTGCAGTGTGAATATTGTGTTTTGAAATAGTTGTATATAGGTGGTTGCTCGTGATCACATGTATGCAAGTCAAGACAAATGGCACTATAAGTTAGCACGTTACCCTATTTTGTTTGTCTGCCTCTCTGTACCAGAGGCCTCTCCCTTGCCCTAAGGTTAACAACACACAGGTCAACTCATAAGTTATAATAATATTGAGAGAGTTTGAAACACAAATATATAATCAAGCTACTTCGTTATTTTGCATACACATAAAATCAATCAAAAGCATAAAAGTCGTCTATTAAAGCTTAAGAGCATATAGAACAATTGCTGAGTTAATGACAAGTTTTATATGCAGGTTTAGGGTTCTAAGTTGGAAAAACAAGCTAAATGACCAACTTACCCTTTGATGCTAGAACTTTAACATTTAATTATTTAATAATTTATATGAGAGGCATAAATAACATTTGCTGTTTTCCCTTTGTAAATAGCTATCCAAGCATATAAGAGATGCTGGGCTAGGTAAGTTAGATCTTGAGTCTCAGTATATATTTGCGCCAATTTATGAGAAATTTTATCCACTTTAGTCAAATCTAATTTTGATTTCCCCATGTGTTCAATTTCCAAAATGGCCACATTTCATAAAGCGCCGTTGGGAACATCGCCTAAATGTTACACTACAAATTTTGGTAAAAATAAGCGATAACTCAAAATATCGTAGAGTTATGATAGAGTTATCGTAAAATTGATTGTACGATAACTATGCGATAATCATTAAATGTTATCGTAAAAGACGTAAGAAACATATGATAACTATGCGATAACTTTCTACGACAACAACTCTGCGATAGCCGATTAACCATACGATAATATAATATTGTTATCGCAGAGTTATCGCAGGAATTGTACGATAACTTTACGATAACTCTACAATAACAATATAAATCTTATATTTCACATATTATATTCATTTCGATTTATTTTTAAATAATTAAAATTAATCGGAAATTAAATGATGAAATTTTGTTTTTCATTTCACAAAATGAATTGTATTCAACAGATACAATAAAATGTTAAAAAAATGTAATACATATACTGTGAATTTCTATGTTTTCTACTACTAAGAGCCGTAGAAATCCTCATTAAGAAGAACATCTCTGAGCGCTTCTTCATCATATCTTCTTCACCTGCATTGAAGAATTACAAATAATCACGAGAAATCCATTGCATACAAAAAATAAAATTGTATAATTGTATTAATTAATCACGCAAGCTCTTGATGCAGCTAGCTAGTTGCATCTCCAGGGAAGATATTGTTTTCTCTAACGTCCTGAGTAAATATTTTCTGTCATGAAATAAGTTATGGCTAATGAGCCACTTTAAGAGACTAAGCATGGCTTGTAAAGAGGTCAGGGTATAGTCCGATGAGACCTCCTACCTAAACAAAATCGACAACTCATATGATAGGTACAACATAATTACACATTTAAAAACCAATCACGCGAAAGATTATTATCAGCATCTGACTCGAGAAATTAAACAACCAGAACTACTACAAACAACACAATATGCAACGGTTTTTTTGGTTATTATGCATCGGTTTTGGTTCCGATGCATAATAAAGCGTTGCATAATGTCTGAACATTATGCATCGGTTCATAAAAAACCGTTGCATAATCGTCGGACTTTATGCATCGGTTTTTCCTTGAACCGATGCATAATGTCTGAACTTTATGCATCGGTTCAAGGAAAAACCGATGCATAATGGGTAAATCGATGCACATTATGCAATGGTTTCTTGAAAAACCGATGCATAAGCTTCAAAAAAAATGGCAGAATTGGCTTTACAAAAGCTCAAATCCACCTGAAATTAAACATCAATAATAAACCCTGTTGTTCGTCATTTTAAATACAGTACATCTTACATGCTAAACATCATTTCACTTAATTTGCAATACAATATCATTCATACACATATATTTGTCTCTTTTTGGTACAAATACGCCACAAATTATCACATAACAAATGTTATCTAAGTTAGGCTCTGTTCTTTTGCACTTCAATACAGTTTTATTAAGTTCAGTAAAGTTAAATTAAGTTCAATACAGTTTAATAAAGTTCAGTACAGTTAAATTAAGTTCAATACAGTTCAATAAAGTTCAGTACAGCTAAATTAAGTTCAATACAGTTCAATAAAGTTCAGTACAGTTAAATTAAGTTCAATACAGTTTAATAAAGTTCAGTACAGTTAAATATACTTAAATTAATTTAAGTTAAAAAATGTAATATAAATTTTTTCAAGTCAATCCAATTTTTTTATAGTTTCCAACCCTATTATTCAAAATTTTAATTTATTTTTAATTTTTTTAAATAAATTTTAGAAAAGCATAAGACATATATGATCCAACGATTTTTCAAGTTTGTGTCCGCACCTCTTGGGAAACTATTGCATCCGTTTTAAAATGGTTTGAAAAAATATAATTAGAAAAAAATTAGTTGTACTATTTTAAAAATATGTACTTTGTAACATATAATCATAAAAAATTAGTTGTACTATTTTAAAAATATGGTTTAGACATATATGTACTTTGTAACATATAATCATAAAAATATAGTTTGAAAAAAATTAGTTGTATTATTTTTTAAAAAAATGAAACGTTTAGGGCTTCACGCAATTTTTTAGCAAGTATAATTTTAAAAAAATGAAAAATAAAATACATATATATTTATCAGAAAAAATGATGAAACTTTTTTGAGCAAGTTAGTTAATGAATTATATAATTATACTATACATATATATAATTTTTCAATTTCAACAAATTAAGTTTAGTAAAGTTAAGTTAAATTAAATTCGATACAGTAAATTAAGTTCAGTACAGTTCAGTAAAGTTAAATAAAATTCGATACAGTTAAATTAAGTTCAGTACAGTTTAATAAAGTCCAATACAGTTTAATTAAGTTCAGTACAGTTTAATAAAGTTCAATACAGTTTAATTAAGTTCAGTACAACAAAATTCCAGTTAAATTAAGTTCAAAAGAACAGCACCTTAATGTCCTATACCGCTGGATGAGTGGTCACGTAGTCACGTAGGTAGTATGCGATTTCATCCCGAACTTCAAGAATCTTGTCGACTTCGTATGTCTCTACTCCATTAGGAAAACAGTACTATAAAAAAAACAAAGAGAACTAAGTCAACAATTAAATAGTGAAAACGATATTAAGCCTTAAAAAGCTAAATCAACAATTAAAGAGTGAACACAAGAGAACTAAATCAACAATCAAAAAGTAAACAGTTACATGAATAACAGAGAAGCGCTCAAATGAGGCAAGCCAAATAAGAATGAGGCAGTGAGGCCCGATCTGAGCCACACATCTAACCCCCCGTGCTTTGTGGGTGCGCCACGTGTCCAAATAGTAAACCCACTAGCCACTACCAACAGTAAAAAGCAAATATTAAAATCCCACTACCACATCTTTAAATCTCAACCATTAGATCAATATCATCAATGACCAAGATCATGCCTTACTGCCTCATTCTTACAACTTTGCCTCAACCGAGCGCTCCCAATGAATAACATATATATGTATATATATCTCTAAAAAGCTTACTTGGGCTATGTCTTCAACCTCCGCACCATTATTAGCATGTACAAATGCTATAATGTCCCGCATAAAGTGAAGGACATAATAACCACAAAAATGGCTAGGTGGTTTTCTTGGACACTGCACGATATCAAGAATTGCAGTTAACAAACTTTATAATGACTGATCTGTAGTGGTGTAGCTTTCTATGTCTACCTCCCCTTCCAACCAATAAAGCCAAATACCAATTCGGGGCCATTACTATAAGTTAGAATCCAAATGTTCAAAATAATGGACAAGACTCAGCACGCGAATAAACAAAATACAACACAATTTCCATTCAAAAATGCTAATACATAATTTTCCAAAGTGCTCAATGATCAGTCGAGTTTTCGACTGATTAATGGCCATATTAATTTCACCATAGCTTTGAGGCGTTTCCGACGATATTTTGATGTCATTTGACCTCTATCTCTACGTTTCAAGTAGAAAACAAGTTTCTCTCAAGGTCGAAGTCTAAATACGAAAACTCGGGGAAAACCCGAAGATTTAGAGCAAAAGTGTGCAGGAAATGGGCGCCCAGACGACCGGCTGGAAATCTCACCTGAACCAGCCGACCGGCTAGATGAAGGAGCAGAAGTTGGGAGCAATCGTCCACTTTGAGTCGGTCGGCTAGCCCATCCAGCCGACCGGCTGGTCCTTGCCCTGCACAAGTAATGCAATCGTCCGACTTGAGTCGGTCGGCTGAGCCAGTCAACCGGCCGGCTGAGAGAAGATTACAGATGGCTCGCCCACGTACATTCCCAGCCGACCGGCTGGATTCAACCCAGAACCAGCCGACCGGCTGAACTTTGCTACAGTACCGGATTTCTACCCGAGGCTATAAATAGAAAGTGTGGGTTTTGACCTAGGTGTGGAGATTTTTAGAGAGAAATAGTGTGAGAAGAAGGCTAAGGAAGGACAACCATCATCAAAGGTTTGCTTGGGGAGAAGGGAGAAGACCAAGGAAGGATCTTAGATCGAGCTTGCTCACCATCTACCACTTGGGTTTTCTCTACTCATCTTTTCTCCCCCCTCTTGTAGCTTTGTATTGATAACATGTAACATGATGATGTATGAGTAGTCCTTGTGTTTTGAGGGTCTTATGATCCTCCCTGGTACTCTTTGATCACAAATATACATTGATATTCATATGGATGATTGTTGATTTCATTTTCTCTTGTGTTATGTGTTAGTTCTTGTGGCATGAATTTTGGCGAAATGACATCAAGGTGTTCAAGCACTAAAATGGAACTCAGAAGCATCAAGTGGTTGAACTCAGACATTGAACTGAGATGATGTTCAAGACCGTGATGGAACTCAGTCGCTGAACACTTTCGCTGCTCCTTGAAGTTACCTAAACCAAACTGCTTACAAGACATGATGTCGAAGGAGGTTTAGGAAGTTTTGTTCAAGATATACGGCGTTGACAATGTCTGACAGCTGTTCTGACAAGGGCGGTAAAACTGCTAGTGGTTCAAGTTATACTGCGTTGACATTTCTGACAGCTGTTCTGACAAGGGCCGTGGAACTGCTTGTGGAGTGACGGCTGTTCTGACAAGGGCGGTGGAACTGCTTGTGGACTGACAGCTGTTCTGACAAGGGCGGTGGAACTACTTGTGGACTGATAGATGTTCTAACAAGGGCGGTGGAACTGCTTGTGGAGTGACAGCTGTTCTGACAAGGGCGGTGGAACTTCTTGTGGACTGACAGTTGTTCTGACAAGGGCGGTGGAACTACTTGTGGACTGACAGCAGTTCTAACAAGGGAGGTGGAACAAATATACGGCGCTGACAATTCTGACAGTAGAATGTTCTGACAAGGGCGGTAAAACTGCTAGTGGTTCAAGTTATACTGCGTTGACATTTCTGACAGCTGTTCTGACAAGGGCGGTGGAACTGCTTGTGTAGTGACAGCTGTTCTGACAAGGGCGATGGAACTGCTTGTGGACTGACAGCTGTTCTGACAAGGGCGGTGGAACTACTTGTGGACTGATAGCTGTTCTAACAAGGGCGGTGGAACTACTTGTGGAACAAATATACGGCGCTGACAATTCTGACAGTAGAATGTTCTGACAAGGGCGGACGAACTGCTACTGGACCAATTTGGGCGATGGACTCTGTTTCTAGATGAAGATTTCGGCGCCGACAGTTCCAGAGAATGTCACAACAACGGTCACAACAGACGTTGGACACTGTGACTGGTTAAAGAATTATAGAAGATATTATTCAACATCTTCCTATAAAAAGCCTTGATGGGTTTCCTTGAAGACATCGATCTCACAAGAAGAAAAACATATATACACACTTAGAGAGGAAGATCCTTGTTTAGCTGTTCGTTCCTTCAAAGGTGACTACCTTAGACGAGCTCAACATGTACGAGTCGATCTGTTCAACCTGCTGTTCAGAGTGACTGTTGAACATACCGATCTCAGAAGCTAAACACTCATACACACTGAGAGAGAGAGAGAGGTAGATCGATCGGTGTTGAGTTTTACATTCCATAGAAGGTGATCACTGCCTACGAACTCAACACGAGTCAATCTGTTCAAGCTGCTGTTCCAGATTGACTGCTGCACAAACTAAAGCTGCACAAGTTCAAACTATCTGTTGCTCAGTGTTCGGGAGAGGACTGCAATTTTTGGGAGAAGATTTGGTGGACAAAGAGAGGGATCTCAGATCAAAGGGGAGCTTTGATCGCTAGTCACTCGAGTGTTAGAGAGTCGGCTGTTTGAGAGGGAGTCTGCAAACATAAGTCCTTGTACCCTAAACTCGTTTATAGTGAATTGCTTTCCACCGGGCTTGGGATAAGCCCCCAGACGTAGGCTCGTTAACGCCGAACTGGGTATCATTTCATGTGTGCTAGTTACTGTTCTAACTGCATTTATTATCGTGCTAATTGGTTCTGCCTAAGGAGTTCAACCAGTAGTTCGAACACTAGCTGGTTGATCATCTCGATACTCACACATCGGAGTAATTTCATTATGTAATGTCATGCACTCTAGGTGTTTGATGAAATGCCTAAGTGACAACTTAGACTAAAACTTGGACCTAGGACTTCGAAACCCTAGTGAATAGTTCTAGGATGGAGAAAATGATTCATATCTTAAATCATGCAAATGAACCGTAGGATATTGATGCTTGACTAAGGATTGAATGTTTACATCATTGGAGTTAGTCATTAAGCGAATCATCAATTAATCTCATCTAATGGTGTCAAATTCATGTTCTCTATGGACTTTATACATGTCATGTCACTAAGTGTTTGATAAAATGCCTAATTAACATGTTGAATCTAGTTTGGATAATAGAGGATGTGATCCTATCTAGTGTATTACGGATGTAAACACGTGTATTTGTTGATAAGTAGTCCCGACTTCATAGTATTTATTACCTTAGGAGGACATTCTAAGAATAATAGTGCTATGGAATGAACCAATTACCTCGATAGAGTGAGGTTCGAGCTATAAGAGAGTTTGGCTAAGATTAGATTCACATGAACATTGGTCTATCTTAGTCTAAGCTAGGTTTTCTACAATGCATGAGTAGGAAGTGAACTAGTGCGTATGTTCATTGCATTTATCTCTCACCCATAGGATGATAATGCAATGGAATGAACCGATATCCTCGAATTGAGTGAGGTTCGAGCTAAGAAGGTTCTAAACTATTTGACTACCATAAAATGTTTGAATATCGTGTATGTGATCATTGGGAACTTGCCAAGGAGGGGAGTAACCTCTCGAAACACCTCCTATCTATCTTTTATCTCTAATTACTCGCCACATAGGATTTAGAATATACAAACCTTTATACATTTTTGGTTTAGAATAGCCGAACGGAAACACGATCTTACATAGTGCATGTGCTTGGCTTGCTCCTTTGGGTTCGACCCGGTCTTACCGGTCATTATAAATTATTTTTGACCAAATAAAGATTCTAATCGCATTCATTTGCGTGTGAAAATCTACAGCGTTCAGCTTATTATCAACAGCCGATTCCGTTGCTTTTATACTTTTTCCGTAAGAAATGTTATTAAAATTGACGGAATATTCCGTTGGAAAGTTGTTGATTATAAGGCTGTCGATTTTATCAAATCCGTCGATGTTAGCATCATTTACAACGGATAATTCTGTTGATTATATCAAATTAAAAGAGTAAAAAAATCAAGAAAATCAACGCATAATCCGTTGATTTAAAGGTTGTAGCAATTAAATGTATTGACTATTATACCCTTTGCATTATTTAAGACGGATTTATTCCCGTTGATTTTATAAGTTGTAGGAAATAAATTACTATTAAACACTCGTCGAATGCCGACGCAGCCTCGCCGGACCACCCTACAGGACCACCACCGCCGCCGTCTCGCCGGAACACCTCCTCCTGGCCGATCAGCCGCCAGACCTACACCACCACCCCGCCGGACCACGCCCTCCCCACTCTATTCACTTTTAAAATTTTTAATAAATTTTGCATTTGCTAGGATTTGAACACTAGCTCTCTCAACCATAACACACTCATCTAACCACTAGGCTACAAGAGTTATCTTGTCATCCTATGTTTATTTATGAATAAGTAAACTAGTCTTGTCATCTTATGTTTATTTATGTATATATATATATATTTTTAATTTGTTATTACATTTTTAATTTTGTGTGATTATTTGTTGTAAATGAATTTTTTTTGTAGTAGACGGTATTTGGTGAAGTAGTTTTGTTATGATCATTATTTCATCATTAATAGCATATAATACATCAATCTCAATTTTGACGATTTTATATAAATATTATCAACAAATTATTTTCCCTTGCATTTAATTTGTAGCTTATTACACATAAATCGCAACGGATTTATTTTCAACCAAAGATTGAAGGTTATATATATATAATATCAATAAAATATTTTTCGTCGAAATTAATTTGTAGCTTATAACACGTATATCTCAACGGATTTATTTCCAACCAAATTTCGACGGTTTTATATATATTATCAACAACATATTTTTGTTGAATTTAATTTGTCGATTATAATTCATAAATTTCCAACGGATTTATTTCCAACAAAACTTTTGAAGGTTTTATACATATTATCAACAAAATATATTCCGTTGGATTTAAATCGTAGCTTATAACACATTTTCTTGTAGTCGAGCACAAAATAAAGAACTAGTGTTGCAACTAAAACTAAGTTAAATAAACTCTAAGAAGTTTTTTAAGCATGTGGCTTTAGTGCTACACAATATAAAATATTGGCAGATGTGAAAATAGATGGAGACAAACCTGCAATTTTCTGCTCACATTCTTTAACCAGTTCGGTTAATCTTGAAGCATTAGGTGCAAGAGAAGCACCAATTTTCAGGGCTGCCTTGGCAGTCTGGTATTCCTCGAGTTGCAACTTGCAAAAATGCCGTGCTGTATTTTGTAAAGAAAAAAGGAATTTTGAAAAGTATGTTAATAAAAAATGAAATTACTGCATGCTTGAATCAAAAACTAGTTGTCCAAGTGTACAAGACAATGGTGTGTGACCCAGTATACAGTGTGTTGATAGAAATAATAGAAATCAAGTCTCCAAAAATAGTCATATAGTTACATGAGATTCAATCTTTACAAAATAGCTGTAGACACTAAAGTAACAGCAACTTGCCTAAATTGTTTACAACACCTATTTCCTATAATCAGCTTCTTCACACTTATCTGCCTCAGGATCCTGGTTTCAATGCTTATTCCAACTAGTATGTCGCCCTACCAATTGAACTCCTGTTTTTTAGGGTTTGAAGTTCGTTGGTTTATTTCATAGCGACTACATTGCTTTAGTGAATATGTGTTTGATATGCTCGGCATCAACAATTTTATATAAAAAGCGACGCATTATAAGTGTATTCCTATAAGACATTAAATATCTACGAATTTTAATTAGAAAGCTACGTATTATAAAACCGTGTTATGTTACTTTGCAAAGTGTATGATTCGTAAACGCGAAGCATGAAATTCGTAATACTAGAATTAAAGATGTGTAGCATAAGATTCGTAGCTACTGAGTTAAAATGCGTACATAGTATGCGTAGTAAATGAATCATAATGCATAGCTTTTCTATATTACTGCCTTTTAGCAACACCAAGATGCATAATGCGTAGCTTTTCTAACAAGATGTCCCTTGCTAATAAGGTGTCCGATGATGTAGAGTTTGTAGATATTGATTCTGTAGACACTGATCATGGTTATGATGGCACAACTACAGGGAAAGTGGGGGAAATTGATGGCGCTATAGTTAGTCCTTCTGAGTCAGAGCAATGTAAGAGTGTTGTTCTCGTACAAAAGAGGATTCTTGTAGACCGTGGTTCTCGACGTTTCTGCCAGGATCATATGTTGACAACTACGAAATTTGTTCGTAACTCTTACGAATTTTGATATTCAGTGACAGTTACGAATTTTATTTGTAACTATTACGAATTTTGGTCATCATTGACTGTACGAATTTTGTTCATATTAATGATCAAAATGCGTACTTTAAAAACCAAAATTCGTAACTAATATTGACAAATAAATCCAATTAAATTTATGAATGTTAATTATAAAAATGCGTACTTTAAAAACCAAAATTCGTAGCTAATAGTGACAAAGCAATCCAATTAAATTCATGATTGTTAATTATCAAAATGTGTAGTTGAAAAACTAAAATTAATAGCTCGGCAAGTGTTTACATAGTTGTTTCATAAGACGACTAGGATATGAGGGATTGTCGGGTACATGTGTAATTGATCTTTACGCAAAATGTGGATCCCTGCACAATGCTTGCGCTATTTTTGACCTTATAACTTCTCCAGACCTGATATGCTGGAATTGGAACACTATGATTGTTGCATATGGTATCAATGGCCGAGGGAAGGAAGCACTCGATAAATTTAGCTGCGAAGGACGTCGCAAATCTCACCATAGGCGCGTGAGAACGCATCACAACCATCCGCTTTTGCCCTATATGTTGTCTTGTGGCCCTTGATCAATTTTACGCCAGAAATTTCACAGAAGAAGGAAAAAGTGGACCCTTAATCCGATGTCTATTTGATCTCATCTCCAGGCATCCTATGAATTGTAATTGTTGTACCCCACCCATTAACAAAAAAAAACATAAACTCCTCATCCTCTTATTCTTGGTTGTGGTCTCCTCCGGCACTGCCTTTGCTCTTCCGCCGGGTCTCCTCCAATGGCTCTGTCGCTGGTGGCGCAGTTTGGCCGGTTTCTTCTTGTCTCGGACGGCGTGGTGTTTTGGGTGGGTGGGAGACGCGGGTTTGGGGCCGGAAGGACGCGTGCTGTCTGGGCTGCTGTCCGGTGGTGACTGTTTCGGTTGGCGGCTGGTGCGGATGTGGAGTTTGGGGTGCTGTTGGTGCTTCAGCGAGTTGAATGGTGATGGGTGGCTGTTGCCGTCTGAAGTGATGGCGGCTGGTGGATGTTTTGGAAGTCGGCGTTTGTGCGACTCAAACGCCTTATTTTTTTGAGCTTGTTTTGTCGCCTCAGCCGTGTTGGTCTGAGCTGTAAATGTCTTTTAGTTTTTAGTTGTTTAGTTTTTAGGTTTCAGGAGCTTGTCTCCTGTTGTCTTCGTAGGGCACGGCCTGTGTGCCAGTAGGCTCGTTAGTGTCGGTCACTGAGGTCGATCGATCAGTTGTTTTGTCGTGCTCTTCTGGGGTTATCTGCCCTTCGTAGATAATTTTCTCATGATTGTAAGCCCCAGTGACATTTCACTATCAAAAAAAACAGAAATGGCCTTATTGGCCAGACTGACTAGCCAAACGGCGGACTCTCTGGAGTTTTAAAACGCTGCGTTTCGTTCTTCTTCCTTGACGTCATCCAGTAAAGCAGACAAACGAAACAGAGACGGGAGATCATCGATATTCCACCAAATTGCATTCCGCATTTCAGCTTCGCGAATTTGGAGTCGCAGTAGATGATTGGAGTTGTTCTCGTCCACATGTCGAGCGAGTAATCGACGGTGAGCTGAATTTTATTTCTGATTATTTACAAATTCCATCAATTGTTATTAGGGTTTGGTGACAGTCGTTAGATTGAATTCTTCTGTTGGGTCAATTTGGGAAATATTAGACGGTGTGTTTAAATGGGTTAGATTGTTTCATCAAAATGTTCGAACTTTGTGCAGGGGAAGAAGGTATGGCTGGTGGTGACAAGAGAATTAGGATTGAGGATGAAGTGGATAGGATCAGCTAGCTTCCTGTAAATTTAAGGTAGCACATTCTGGACTGCTTGATCATAGCGGATGCTGTTGCGACAAGTGTTTTATCGAGTAAATGGAGATATTGTTGGACTGGTTTAAGGAAGCTGAAGTTCGATGAGGAATTTTGGGATTTCGGTGGAGATTAGAGGTTGTTGGAGCACGCTAGGGTCATTCATAGAATTCTCATACTCCACTCTGGCCCTATTCGTGAATTCATTTTATTCACTCCAGACATTAAGTATAAGACGGTGTATATAAATATGTGGTTACGTCTCTTGTCGAACAATGGTGTGCAAAAGATTGATAGCGATGCTCATGAGTACAAGGAGGTTCAAACTGGCGGTCCATTTCAAATGCCTCGTGTTAATTCCATTGTGGAGAATTGGAGGAGTTAAGTTTGTGTAACTGTAAGTTTACACTTCCTAGTAACTTTAAGGGCTTTGCTAATCTGACGAGTCTTAGTCTAGCTTATGTTGGTATTTCTCCTAGCATACTTGGAAGTCTTATCTCTGGGTGCCTGCTGCTTGAAACATTGTTGCTCAAGGACTTGGCTCTTGAGGAGCCTTTGGCTCTAGAAGCACTTAATTTCAAGATCTTTTACTTCGATGACTGTGAGTTAGAGAACATCATTTTTAAAGACATTCCGAAACTTACTTTGTGTCTCATTATTGGCGTCGGATGAAACAAAGAAAATAGATACTCCACAGCCGTACAGCACGCTCGAGCGATTGTGATCTTTGCCTAGGATCGAAGAACTTACTTATGATTTCCTTTTTATTAATGGTTAGACATAGCCTTAGGATATGATATCCTATCCATTTTTTTTATTTCATTCATCATTTATAAAACATGTCCTATAACACTCAGAATTTATGACCTTCTTGCAGCCCTTTGAGAATTGCCCAACCAGCACTTCTACTCCACTTGAAAATCTAAAGTCTTTGACTTTGATATCCGTAAATCTTTGTTTCTCGGAGGATGTATTGTTCACGTTATGTCTTCTTAAAAGCGCTCCCAATCTGCAAAATTTGACCCTTCATGTAAGTGCACTCATTTCTTTTCCCTTTTAAATCTTGGTACAATTGAACTCAAAAGTTGGATGTCGTTTTAAAATCAAAATGTTGCAAGGAGCGGCTGCAAAACTGTTGGAATCTGAATCAAAAGAACATACGATATGAAAGCCTGTTATTCAAACTGTTGCAGACACGTTGCCAAAAATTAAAGAGCATTATCATTGAGACAGGTCGTTAGAAACTAGATGCAGCTGTTGAAATGCTAATGTTCAAGAGAATTAAGCCACTAAGTTACCAAGATGCTATGGATTGCGGAAACTGCTGGCTGCTCTTTTAACTTGAAGTCTTTGCTTCGTGCAGTTGATGTTTTGCTGTTTTAAAGAACTCGCTCACGTAGTGATGTTTTTCTCACTCATGTTTGTTTCTTCAGGGCATGTAACATATATTTTGAAGACGTGTAAAAGTAAGCATGGAAAATATTACCAAGTCTGCACTCAAGTTCAACTATATGTTTTTAGATTTTGGACTCGGTCTAACAACATATATAACTGAAACACTGATTAACTTTTTGACGCCTCAGGGTCAGCAACTCCAAAGCCGACGCAACCTCCAAGGCCTGTACCAACTGCATCATTTCAGAAATAAACATTCTAAAATCAAATACATATGAATTTGTTTGTTCCTAGTAGTAGGTAGCGTCACCATTCATCGAACAACCAGATATCACCTAAAACATTTTTCACACAAGAAAGCAAGCAGACTTATAAAAACTACACATAACACCTGAAAACAAGATAGTCAAGTTCACCTAATAGTACAAATGCACGATTGACGCTGCAAATGCACAATCTTCCAAGTGTTTTTATCTCTTCCACCTGACAACAGTAATATAGTAAGAGTGTGAGACGCTTACGATACACGGCACTTGTGAGATTAGCTCATAATCCTAATGTACGTCTAGAGCAAGACTTAGGCATGTCGAGCTAGTGCTCCCATGTGTAACTGAGGTCTAGATAGAGCTGGGTTTGGAGAGGAGCTTGCTGGGAGCATTCTGGGAAGAAGATCAGCAGCAGGGCAAAACGTGGGCGTTTTGGTCAGGAGGGAAAACAAAGGTTTGAGCTTCTGGGTAAAACGGAGTCGTTTCCTGCTGGCGCGCGGATCAGGTAAGTTGGACGCCGTCGTTTCTCCTGGGCGCGGAAGTTCGTTACGGACGAGACGTCGTCGTTTGGGTAACGACTTCGGTCTGAAGTGAGGCGGTGCCGTTTTGATCAAGCGCGAGGTTGGATTCGGATCGAGTGGTACATCGTCGTTTTCGGCTTCAGCTGGTATTCACATATAAGCTCATTTCTGGATTTCTAGGGTTCCTCAGAAAAACGATTTGGGGCAAATTCGATTGGAAAACGATTCTTCGAGCGACGATCAAATTGGCGATTCCCAAGTCTTCTGCAATCCAGTGCGACTGTGTGAGCGTTCTCAAAGCATTCGACAGTTCAGATTCAAGCCTTCCCATCCGTGGTGTCTCCGACTTCTCAAGGACTTCAGGCGTCCGGCTACTCCGGCTACTATCCGACGAGTTCGAGGCTTCTCTGCTACTCAGGGAGTGTTCTGATTCTACTCAGTGATTCATCTCAGTTGATTGATTCAGTCTTGGGGGGAATTTGGGTAGATTATAGGCTTAAGTCTTGCATATAGGATTGTGTAGTCCGAAATCTATAAGCGCGCAATAATATAGTTCTAAGGGTCTCTACGAGGCTCAATCTTTGGGGATTTAGGCTTTGCCGAACCCCGTTCAATCTTGTGTCTTTGGTTTTCATTTGTCCGCAAATATTTCCGCAAACCAATTAAGTGACCTAATTGAACTAGAACTTGGATTGTGCCTAAGGTTTTGTGATTGAATTAAGTGAGTAAGTAGATCTTATTTTCACAGCACTTGTTATTGTTTTTGATTTACATGCCAGGTCCAAAAAAATTCTATTTTTTTTTATGGAATTTAAAGGATAAAAATTTATTTATTTATCATCTAGGTGAGGAAAATGATATGCTATTGAAGCCTGCATTTTATGCGGTATTCGATACAATCTGATACAATGAAATTGGACAAAGTTGTGTACCTATTCAATTGGGGGAAGCGAGTCAAGCCATTCTTTGGCGTTGTGGATTGTTAGAGATGTGATTGGATAATAGAAGATATGGGAGGAGGAGATATAAATCAGAATATTTGATTGTCATCTGATGTATATATTTGATACTATCTTGAGATATGATTAGATAGTTAAAGATAATAGATAGTATCAAATATACACATCAAATATTCTTCTGTATATCTCCTCCTAATATATCTTCAATTATCTAATCATATGTCTAACATGTACGACGGCAACGGAGGAGAGGATCAAAGCGACAAAGGAGAAAATTATTGAGGTTTAATGCCTAAACTGGGCTTAAGACTTAAACTTTTAAGTATTAGCCTAAAATTAAGTATATGCATCAAGAATTAAACCCAAAGAAAATAAACCAAGAATGAAGAACAATACGGATAAGTCTGGAAGTTCAAGGAGAATGGTGGAAACAAAAATATTTATAATGAGATTTCTAGATAGGAAATCTTCACCGATTAGAATAACCTTAACGTTCGTTAGGAAAATTGAGTAGTATAAATAGGGTTGTGTCTATACACTTGAGTTAGAAAGCATGAGTAACGTGTGAGGCATAAGAGAGTCACTCTTGCAACTCAACAAAAATCCTTATTCCGATCCTCAGTGAAAATAGACGTCACAATGGTCAAACCTAGCTAAATGTTCATTGACATCATGAGTAATCATGAATTGCTGCTATTCGTTCGCATGAATCGTTTGGCAAAATATCAGGTATTTTCAGTGTAGGAGATATGGAAAACTTAAGATTGAGGATAATGTCGTAGCTTCCTCTTATTTGTTTTTTCATGTTATTGATGGACATATGATGCATATGAATTTCCATAATGTGTAAAATTGACATTTGTTGGCTTGTGCTGTTCAGGATATTACATTCTAACTTATTACAACATGTGGTTTGTGAGCAACTGAGCATGATGTTTCCACCCTCTGTTGGGACCTGAAACCTGACCCTCCCAAATGCGAAGATCCTTGCCGCCAATAGTTTTGTAGATTTCAGATTTCCTCAATTTGTATTACATTTTTTAATCTACATTTTTGGGATATTTTTGATTATATGAAATCCAAATGCTTCATTTGTAAAATGAAATACATTTTTTGGTTTAATGTTATTAATTTTGTTAAATTTAATCATTAGAAAAGAAAAGAAAAGAAAAGAAAATAAAATATAAATGATTAAATGTTATTTTCCACCAAAATTTGTAATGACTTGGTAACAAGTTAACTACAAAGGGTGTCAAAAAAAGAAAGAAATCCTTAACTTGACATCCAAGGATTGTTATTTTCCCCTTTATAAGTACACCTTCACAGCCTCAGCACCTCAACTTTAAATATACCACCGGCCTGGGTCCCAGGTTCCCTCTTGATTTCTGATAAAAAAAACCTTCCGTTTCGGCAAATTTTGATCAATCAGTCATCTTTAGTTGTAGTTTTCACCAGCTTAACTTTTGAATTTTTTGTTGATGTAAATACGAAAGTTGTAGAACATTCAATAAGCTTTCCGACCATATAGAGATCATCTTCAACGGATATAGGATGAGGCCTTTGTGAGCTCTAGAAGTCTGACCGATCATTAGCAACTTCAAACATATAGTCTATTTCGGCTTACTTTTGAGCCATCTTAACGTTAGATTTGAGTTTAGGTGTAAGCATAGAACTTGTAGTCCTTGTCGTTAGCTTTATGTTCTAGGTGATCGATTTCCCAAATGGTGCTCCGGTCGCTCGTTATAGGGTTGCAAAGTTGCGAAGGTTACATGTGGTTACCTTTTCGGAGTCCTTAGTTTGAGATGTTTTTGGCTGCTTTAAAGTCCGATTTAGATCTTAATATCAATTAAAGAGTCGTAACATGTTAAATTATCTTCCCAACGACATATGAATCGATATGATAGGGTCAACGATGTGAGTTGTATGACCTCTCAAAGTTAGGTCGTCATATGAGTTTGACTTCGTATTTTACTTGAAAAACAGTTTATATCGTCAAACTTAAAGAATATATATATATAAGGGGCGTTCAAATATTATATGTTGTTAGAGTGTTATGTGTTATAAGTGTTTTGATCGGTTGATAGTGGCAGAAATAGTGCCGGAATAGTGGAATTTTGGGTAGTGGGTTTTACTGTTTTCTTTTTGCTTTATTGGATTTTGGGTACTTGGACACGTGGCGCACCCACAAAGCACGAGATTGGGATGTGTGGCTGAGATTGATGTAACACATAACATTTAGAGTGTTATAACCCTTATGTGAAAGTAATTTCAGTCGAATGGTCTCGCGCGGGTGACGTCGACGGCGATTCAGATGGTGTTTGGGGATACGGTGGCGATTGCGATGATGGAGGCTAGGAAGCTGACCAGGGAGGAGTATGCCGCTAATCATCCTGCTGGAAGGATTGGGAAGAGCCTCATTCTCAAGGTCTGATTTTTACTTTAAGATCAAATTTTTTCTTTCAATTTATGTTGTAGAAGAAGTACTTCCAGTGAGATTTGTGATCTGTGTTTGGCATATAATTTGATTGTTTATTGAGATCTGGTTGATGTTAATTGGATTGGATCGGATGGATCAGTAGGAGAGGAAGGATTGTGTTTCTTAAGCCTAGTATGCTCGCATCCGTAGTTTGTTCAATTGGATTATATGTGTGTCAAAATTGAACCAGGAGATCGGTTTTCGTCTGCGGATGAATAGATTGGTTGGCTTGTAGTTTGATCCTCATGAGTTGAGGTTTTTTTGACGCTGCAGGTAAAGGATCTAATGAAAAAGAAGGAAGAGCTTCTGGTTTGCAAGGAAGGAGATCTGATAATGGATCAACTAATGGTGCTGACCAGCAAGGGGTGCGGGTGCTTGCTTTTAAAAGATGATGAGTATCATCTCATTGGAACTTTTACTGATGGTGATCTGCGTCTTACTCTTAAAGCCAGCAAAAGAAGGCATTTTCAAACTCACTGTCAGTGAAATGTGTAACAGGTGGGAATGTCCTCCCAAATTTAAGATTCATAATCTCAAAGACAAAGACAATGTGTTGATTGAGATTGTCACATTGCATGGATTAGTTTCAGCCGGCCTGTGATCAGTGATGCCCTTATCTTTCACGCATGGTTGTCTGAAACTAGTAGCAAATCTGTAATCCTGTAGTGCAGTTGTCCTTTTAATATTTAGTCAGGTGTCAGCAACTCTTCCAAGACTACATTATAGAGCAGCATTGTGGAACCTTTCGGATCAATGTGCAACATTTCTGTATTCAGTTCTTGAGGAGAACTGGGAAGCATCTATTGCAACATTTGTTTAGTTTTCATGTAAACAAGGAGGTGCTAGATTTTGCACCGCTGTACAATTTTGACGAATTATGTCATAGTTCGTCAAAAGTGGACTATAATTCGTCAAGAATTACGACTTATTGTAGTACACTTCGACGAACAATGCTATAATTCGTCAAATGTAAACTAAAATTCGTCCAGAATTTGGCAGTATCATTGTATAATTAATCATGATATTTTACAATTCGTGTAGGGTAATTCACCTAGAATTATAGCCATGACTGAATCCATAATATAACTAAATTGTGCGAAGAAGATTACTTATTTTCTATAATCACAATACTGCAAATACATGATTAGCATAATGAAATTTCCTAGAAATCATTAGGAGAATTATGTACATTATTATATGGGGATGCTGAGAGGACAAGAAAAGATGCAATATTAAATGCAAGCTTTGGTCAAGAACAAAGTTTTCTCTGGAGAATTTTCAGTACCATTAATACAACCATTTTGAAGGAATACAGCCTGGTTGTGGTTTTTGGCTAGATGAACCATTTTGAAGCCTCCGTATGCGATTTTGAATCACTGGGTTCTGTTCACAGGTTCAAGAGCTTCCACAGTGACGACACTGTTCCCTCTGATTACCACCATGCCAATTTCATTTTTATCCTCCCCATTTACTTCAACAGTGTTGTCAATCACAAGATTCATGAACTGGTCAAATCCACGAAGTGTTCCGATCACCATCCTATAAAATAGTAAACATTAACGAACTATAAAAATGTATTTGACGAACTATAAATGACAGATGACGAATTATAAATAGTGATTGACGAACTATGCACTACCAGACTCAAATGGCAGCAATATTGATTAGTTTAGTGGGTAGTAAACATTAACGAACTCTAAAATAGTTATGAACAAACTATAAATGACAGATGACGAATTATAAATAGTAATTGACGAATTAAGCACTATCAGACTCAAATGGCAGCAATATTGATCAGTTTAGTGGGTAGTAAACCATAACGAACTATAAAATAGTAATGAACGAACTATAAATGACACAGTTCCTTTTTTCTTACACCAAAAAAGTCAGTACTTTATTTCTTACACAGTTAATGACACACCAAAAAAAATTTGACCAGTTCACCGCATCCAGATCGACCAGTTCAGACACCAGCATCTCTTCCGACCACCTTCAGTCTTCAGATCGACGAACTGAAATCCACTCCATCGCATCCAGAGCAGATAAATTTGACAGCTTCCTGATTGAAGCTCAGAATATCCCACCAAAGCATCTCTATTAACCCAATATGTTGCTGAGATGTAAATTCAGCATGACTAACAAAATTCCAGTGACAGGTTGATATAAATGAGGCTGCTCTAATTTTTCTGAGCACCCCAAATAGCTTAAAAGTAACTGCAACACTATATTAAAAACACAAACAACATAGAACTGCAAAACAGAATTTCCCCAATAAATTCCCAGCATCAGATTTTTTTAATTTTTTTTTTCAGACGAACAAAATTCAACCACATAATATGACGAACTATACTATGTTGTGACGAATTATACAGTTGGCTATGGAAAGTGAGGGTGGCAGAAGGCAGAAGGCTATGGAAAGCGTGTTTCAATAGCTTCAAACTCACTAATTATACAGTTCGTGGTCGACCCTGTCCCAAAACACAGTACAGTATCTACGAACAGTAATTAAACGAACCGAATTCAACTCACCATTGTTCGTCGTCATTGTTCCAAAACCCTAAAATCGGTCTCTGAATAATCGTGAACGACAAACCCTAACGAACGTTACGATGTGCGGAGAGATTTGTTGATGAATTCCGACTTGGTCTTCGACAAACCCTAAAATCGGTTTCCTCAATCGTCAGTTTTCGTTGTGCGAGGAGAGAGATATGGGGTAGTTTTTCAATTTTTGATGGTCAATTATACCCTTTCTATTATGATATACACGTATTAAATTCATTTATTAGTTTTTTAAATCAAATTATCTTAGCCTTTGGATTATCAAAACGAATGGATCAGATGACTTTGTATTTTGTACAGGATCTGGGCTTTGCACCAGATCCGGCCTCCTCCTCCATATATATATATATAGAGGAGCGTTCAAATGAGGCACTCAAATTAGAATGAGACTGTGAGGCACGATCTCAACCACACATCTAACCCCCCCGTGCTTTGTGGGCGCGCCACGTGGCAAATAGTAAACCCACTACCAACAGTAAAAAGCAAATAGTAAAATCCCACTACCACATCTTTAAATCTCAACCATTAGATCAATATCATCAATGGCCAAGATCATGCCTTACAGCCTCATTCTACCAACCATGCCTCAACCGAGTGCTCCCCTATATATATATATATATATATATATATATATATATATATATATATATATATATATAGGGGCGTTCAATTGAGGACATGTCTTATGGTGAGGGTGTAGGGACTAATCTTGGCCATTGGATGAGGTTCATCCAATGATCCACAAGCTGCCACGTGTCACATGTGGTAGTGGGTTTTACTATTTGCTTTTTGGTAGTGGGATTTTACTATTTGCTTTATTGGATTTTGGGTACTTGGACACGTGACGCACCCACAAAGCACGGGGGGGTTAGATGGATGATGATCTAATGGATGAGATTTGTCCCTACGTCCTTACCAAATTTGGGTGTCCTCATTTGAACACTCCTCTATATATATATATATATATATATATATATATATATATATATATATATATATATAGGGGCGTTCAATTGAGGACATGTCTTATGGTGAGGGTGTAGGGACTAATCTTGGCCATTGGATGAGGTTCATCCAATGATCCACAAGCTGCCACGTGTCACATGTGGTAGTGGGTTTTACTATTTGCTTTTTGGTAGTGGGATTTTACTATTTGCTTTATTGGATTTTGGGTACTTGGACACGTGGCGCACCCACAAAGCACGGGGGGTTAGATGGATGATGATCTAATAGATGAGATTTGTCCCTACGTCCTTACCAAATTTGGGTGTCCTCATTTGAACACTCCTCTATATATATATATATATATATATATATATAGAGGAGTGTTCAAATGAGGACACCCAAATTTGGTAAGGACGTAGGGACAAATCTCATCTATTAGATCATCATCCATCTAACCCCCCGTGCTTTGTGGGTGCGCCACGTGTCCAAGTACCCAAAATCCAATAAAGCAAATAGTAAAATCCCACTACCAAAAAGCAAATAGTAAAACCCACTACCACATGTGACACGTGGCAGCTTGTGGATCATTGGATGAACCTCATCCAATGGCCAAGATTAGTCCCTACACCCTCACCATAAGACATGTCCTCAATTGAACGCCCCCCTATATATATATATATATATATATATATATATATATATATATATATATATATATGAGCGCTCAAATGTTACACCCTTCTTAATGTGTTATGTGTTACACCAATCTCATCCGTTAGATCAAATGATCTAAAGGTGCAAAATAAAGTCAAAGTGCAAAATAAAAGTCAAAAAGTGACCAAGTTGTTTGTCATTTTGCACTTTTGTCTTTTACCTAAAAGACGAAAGTGCAAGATGTAATCTGGACCTTTAGATCAAAAGATCTAAAGGTGCACAATAAAGTAACACATAACACTTTAACAACCCATAACATTTGAGCGCGCCCCTATATATATATATATATATATAGAGGAGCGCTCAAATGTTATGGCCATCTTAATGTGTTATGTGTTACACAAATCTCATCCTTTAGATCAAATGATCTAAATGTGCAAAATGAAAGTCAAAAAAAGACAAAGTTGTTTGTCATTTAGCACTTTTTGTCTTCTACCTTGCACTTTTGTCTTTTACCTAAAAGACGAAAGTGCAAAATGAAATCTGGACCTTTAGATCTTTTGATCTAAAGGTGCATAATAAAGTAACACATAACACTTTAACAACCCATAACATTTGAGCGCGCCCCTATATATATATATATGCAAAAAAAAAATTTGCCAAATTCAAGCAATATCCAATTCTTGGATGAAAATTTTTTTGGGACTCCTTCCTGCAAAGCTCTAGATCCGTCACTGTACCTAACCGAACTGCACCCGCCTCGTCCACAGACCCACAGCCACTATGCCAAGTAGAGAACCCATCCATCCAACAGCCACTGAAATGGAGATCAAGCACAAGCAACTTGACCATGAAATCCAAGAAATAATCTGCTTCACTAAATAATCGCTTGGCTGAACTTCAACACATTCATATATCTAGCAGCCATGGACAAGCACATGCACATACCGACTCGAGTCATCTTCACTATCATCTAGGACACCACGATAATGACCATCACGGTGGTGATCTGGGAATTATCACTCTAGTCGGTTCAAACCAGGGCGCCACTATGCATGGGGATG
Organism: Rhodiola chrysanthemifolia; assembly: GCA_033675395.1. Classification (NCBI taxonomy): domain Eukaryota; kingdom Viridiplantae; phylum Streptophyta; class Magnoliopsida; order Saxifragales; family Crassulaceae; genus Rhodiola; species Rhodiola chrysanthemifolia. The sequence continues at coordinate 19,429,720 of CM066207.1, forward strand.
AAAAATCGGCCTTCCTGGATGATGATCATGCTGACCCTTAGCCTTATAATGAGGCCTTTGGAACTTATGTCAACAGCAACTTTCAGGCAATCAATAACTCCATTTTTATTGAGGGAAGCTACACAACTAACGATGCCAGGTGTTCACATGGAGATTTCCGATCTTATTGAGATCATGCATGAACATCATCACCATATGGTCAGAATCATGATGGGGATGATAAAAAGGGTAAGAAGAAGATCAAGAAGCACAAAGAAAATGGCAAAAGCCAGCAGCATCACTCAGACAAATCTGATTGATCGATATTGAAAATACTGAAGATGCTTCACTTGGAAATTTATGTTGTGTTCAATTTTCATTTTAGCCAATAAAGCTTGAATAATACATTATTTTTTTGAGAAAAAAAAATCAATTAAATTCTGTCAAGTGATTGAAATAATTTCAATTTTATAACATATAAAATTTTGAGAGAGAATTTCAACTATAATATTACAAGTTGTTGGGTTATCAAAACCCTTAAAAAAAAACAAAAGAAAAAAAAATCGAACAAAATATGTCAAAAAGGTTTACTTAAAAAAAACAATTAAAAAATATGTATAAGAAAAACAATTAAATTAAAAACAAAAACAAGCGAACGACAGCTTGTGTCGGAGTCGACGCACGACACCCAAGAAATGAGGCTGGTCGCGCTCCTCCAATCGCTCTCCAATCAACGTTTGTCGCTTCTCAAACCCCACTTCAGATCCAAATCTCACTTGCATGCTGCTAATATGAAGAGACAAACACCAACTGCAGCAGCAACTAACAGTTCTCGTTTCCCGTTCACGTTCATTCCCCAATTAAAAATTTGCAATCTTTCCCTGTTTCGCGGGTCCTCCAGATGCCTTCCTTGTTACTTTATTGCCAGATCTTCAGACTCGTCTTCCTCCCACTACTTTGCCTCCACCCCATTACGTCCCTGATTTGAATCAAATTCATATTTTTAATTCTTTTATTTGACGTAAATGAATTTGTATAAGGAAGACTTAGAATGCTGATTTCTGAGAGATCGATCGTACAGTGATTTGAAGTTTACATTGCCTCAGGTACGCCCTCCTCGGAAATGACCTTTTTTTTGTTTCTGTTTGTTTGTTGCAGTGAAGGTGTTTGTAAAAATTAAGCTGAGAAGTGAGATAGGTTCTTTTTATGTTTAGATGCTTAATTTCGTTTTCTTTATCTGCTTATTGACTGTTTCAGAATCTGGTAGGGTAAAGTTGTCGACTTTAGATAAACCTGGCTGGTTGATTGATTGTTTTGGCCTTGGCCTTGCCTTTTTTTCCTTTTCAAAGTGATCTTGCGTGGTAAGTTCCATGTTCTGATACTTGTCGTGCGTTGGGATGTTTTCATCTTTATGAGCTTTGAGGCTATGATTTAGTTATATGATGATCTTTTTGGTTAATTATCTCGATGGTTAGTTATAGGGATTGGATCTTGTCGTGTGATGATTACTAGGTCTCTGGCTTAGACTTATTTGACTAAGTGTTAACATTAAGGTGTTTGTATGTGTAGAATTGGAGAATGGCGAGGGACTACAATGGGTCGCCAAAGTATCATCAGATGGATGCCAAGAAGAAGAGGCTCACGTGGATTCTAGCTGGTAGTGGGTTATGTGTTCTTTTTTACATGCTTGGTGCTTGGCAAAATTCAGGTAAATCAATTTCCGGCCAAGATGTTTTTGATCGGGTTGGTTGCGATTTGGGGTCACGTTCGATTGGTAGCAGCAAGTCCAATGAGGGTTCGTCTTCGTCTGTGCCTTTGGACTTCGAGAGCCATCATGTAGTGGAGCTGAATACTCCTAATGACACGGTGACATTCCCGCCATGTGACATGTCATATAGTGAGTATACACCATGCCAAGATAGGGATAGAGGAAGGAAATTCGATAGGGATATGTTGAAGTACAGAGAAAGGCATTGTCCCACCAAGGATGAATTGCTGCGATGTCTCATTCCTGCTCCGCCAAACTACAAGACACCCTTCAAATGGCCACAGAGCAGAGATTATGCTTGGTTTGACAATATACCACACAAGGAGCTGGCCATCGAGAAAGCTGTTCAGAATTGGGTCCAAGTTGAGGGGGAGCGATTAAGGTTTCCGGGAGGAGGCACTATGTTTCCTCGTGGCGCTGATGCATACATAGATGACATAAATGAACTCATTCCGCTCACCACCGGCCAAATCAGGACAGCTGTTGATACAGGTTGCGGGGTAAGTTATCTAGCATTTAGTTTTTACGCCATACATTTCAGTTCGTGTCAATTTTCGTGTTCCAGTGCCACTAGTACGTGTTGATACAAGTTATTACTTGCCACAATAAACATTCCTTCACGTTTTCTTGTTAGGTTGCGAGTTGGGGAGCTTACTTACTGAAAAGAGATATTGTGGCAATGTCCTTCGCACCAAGAGATACACATGAAGCTCAAGTTCAATTTGCATTGGAGCGAGGAGTTCCTGCCATGATTGGTATTATGGGTTCACAAAGACTTCCATATCCTGCCCGGGCTTTTGATATGGCTCATTGTTCCCGCTGCTTAATACCTTGGTTTAAGTACGGTGAGTAGCACTAGGAACTTTTGATTTATTTGTCTAGCAAAGACCATACAAATGCCCTGATAATTTTGTTTTAATGTACGCAGATGGGCTGTACCTGACTGAAGTGGACAGAATTCTACGACCAGGTGGTTATTGGATTCTTTCTGGTCCGCCGATCAACTGGAAGACTTACTGGAAAGGATGGGAAAGAACTCAAGAGGATCTGAAACAGGAGCAAGATGCCATAGAAGATGTTGCGAAGCACCTTTGCTGGAAAAAAGTTGTCGAGAAGAAAGATCTTGCTGTGTTTCAGAAACCCATGAACCATATTGAATGCGTGCAGAGCAGGAAGATCTATAAGACTCCACATATGTGCAAAGCCGATAATCCTGATGTAGCTTGGTACACTCACGTCATATTCACTACGTCTTTCGCTGCTTTATTGCAATTCAAGAACTGTGCACGGTAACTTAATGATGGTTGGTCAATGATATGTTACGTAGGTATAGAAACATGGAAACGTGCATAACACCGCTTCCAGAAGTAACCAACCCGGACGATGTTGCTGGCGGTGAACTGGAGAGATGGCCTGAGCGTGCGATGTCTGTTCCTCCCAGAATAAAGAGTGGGTCGGTCTCAGGCATCGATGGCAAAAAATTCCAGGAGGACAATGGGGTCTGGAAGGAGAGAGTGGCTCACTACAAAAACATCATCGGCGCACTAGACCAAGGACGATATCGAAACATAATGGACATGAATGCATACCTGGGAGGATTTGCTGCTGCCCTGATGAGATACCCCGTTTGGGTTATGAATGTTGTCCCTGCTAATTCAAACGTAGACACCTTAGGAGTTATCTATGAACGAGGATTCATTGGAACGTACCAGGACTGGTGTGAAGCATTTTCTACATATCCGAGAACTTATGATCTCATCCACGCCAGCAACATTATAAGCATCTATCAGGACAGGTACAAAATTTTCTCAGAAATTTTTTTCCTTGTTCATTAATGAATTGATATTAACAGCATTTTTTCTTCTTTCTTCAAAGGTGTGACATTACATACATACTACTGGAAATGGACCGAATATTACGTCCAGAGGGTACAGTTATATTTAGGGACACCGTGGAGGCCCTCGTAAAGGTCCAAACCATCACAAACGGAATGAGATGGGATAGTAAGATAGTGGATCATGAAAGCGGTCCCTTCAACCCTGAGAAAATACTAGTAGCTGTCAAGAAATACTGGACTGGAGAAGCGGCCAAAAAGGAAAATTAGCAAGGAATAACGCATGACAACAGGTTTGCTGCAGAGAGTTATTTTGGTCATTAGTTACAAAAAAAAAACAAAATTTCACTTCACAGGATTTCATACTTGTATTACAGATTGCTAATATAGATGACAGCCACTTCTTATTTTAGTCTCTGCTATAAAGAATAAGACTTTTTGAGTTTCGTTTCCATGTCTGAATATAACATTCTTATTCCCTTAGAGACCATTTAGTTATATTTTTTGTTTTTTTGAAAATGAAAGAAGTCGATTTGTGTTAAAAATGCTAAGCAAAAAAAAAAGAAAAAAGAAAAGAAGTCAAGTTGACTATGTTAAGATGTATCAGTTGAGCTTAGGAGGAGGATGTTTGTGATTCATCAACACCTGAGAAAATAAACAAGTGGTTACCAAACAATTTATTTACTTTCTAATTTGATTATCGTATAAATATGTGCATATAGTTGACGAACAAACATCAAATTTCATCTCAAATTTTGTATTATTATTCTTATTCCATACGAGAACGTTATCGTACAACTCCCGTACTGTAAAAAAGGTGACATTATTCCTTATGCTGATTTTAGTTTCACCGCTCAACTACTCCCCTTCTACTTCTTCGACCGCCGACAACTGTACCGCCCGATCCATTTGTGCAGCCGAAGGTTATTCCGAATTGTGAGTTGTGACCAGCCGTCGACTTACCTGAACTTGTAAGTTCACCGGTTCGATTCATATAATAGTAGATCTAGGGTTCCCAATTCGCGCGTTGTATTCGTTTCACTTTTCGAGTTTAGGATTTGGGCATGCGACAAGTTCATGGTGTTGGGTTATGGAGCCTGATTAAATTAGTGGGCTAGTCCAGTGTAGGAATCCCATAATTTTGGCAGTTAGGGTTTCTATTTCCTAATTAGATAATTAGGGTTTAGATGGTTACCCTATTTATACCCAACTTGATTATTGTAATTGTATCCAACATCATAGTGAAGAAAATCCTGGCTTGATAGTGCCCCCAGACGTAGTCACGGTGTAGTGACGAACTGGGTATCAAAGTTTGGTGTCCTCGTATATTTCCATCTATTTTTCTCTCGGCATCGTTGCTTGCGTGATCCTAACAACTGGTATCAAGTGCTTGGGTTGTAGCAGTCATGCAGAGAGATGGAAAACATCCGGTGGAGAAATTCGATGGGTCGGATTTTGGGTTCTGGAAGATGCAGATTGAGGATTACATGTATGGTAATGATTTACATCTACCTATTGACGGCAAGAAACCAGAGGGCATGGAGGACGACGTGTGGAAGATGTTGGACAGGAAGGCGATGAGCGCGGTTCGTTTGTCGTTGTCCAGAGACGTAGCATATCACACGGTCAAGGTCAAAACGACAAAGGAGATGTTGGATACGTTGTCGGCACTGTATGAGAAACCATCCGCGGCGAACAAGGTTCACCTGATGCGGCGGCTTTTCAATCTCAGGATGGCAGAGGGTGCGAGGGTGGCTAAACACTTGAGCGAGTTTAATATGATAATCGCGCAGCTGAGCTCGGTTAATATTAAATTCGATGAGGAGGTACAAGCCCTAATTTTATTATCTTCCTTGCCAGAGAGTTGGAGCGGGACGGTTACAGCAGTAAGTGCGACATCAGGAAAGGAGAAACTTAAGCTTGATGAAGTTAGAGACTTGATAGTGAGTGAAGGAACTCGCATGAAAGAATCGGAGTCTACTTCAGGATTAGCTTTGAAGGTTAGATGTAGAGGCAGGTCAAAGTTCAGAGGGAACGAGGGACCTGTGAAAGATAAGAGCAAAGTCAAGTGCTGGAATTGTGATAGGTTCGGTCATTACAAGGGTGAGTGTAAGGAACCGTCACGGGATATGTTAGGGAGTGCAACCATAGATGACATTGCAGATGCATTGATATTTAGTGTCAAAGATCCAGTAGAGGCTTGGGTGTTGGATTCTGGAGCTTCGTTTCTTTCGTGCAGTAGTGGCGGCGTAATGAAAAATTACATCTCTGGAGATTTTGGGAAGGTGTATCTTGGTGATGCTGAGCCTTTAGAAGTTGTGGGGAAAGGAGATGTTAGAATCAAAACACCAGATCGATCTATGCTACAGTTGCGTGGAGTAAGGCACATTCCTGGATTGAAGAAGAATTTGCTATCAGTTGGGCAGTTAGATGAAGATGCACTACAAATTTTTGCTGAATTTGCGTCAAAAATTTCCGTCGTAATAACGTCGGAGGACAAACTGACGATAAATAAACCGTCACATTTCAGCCATGATTCCGTCAAATTAAATTCTGCGTTGCAATTCCAGCACAATTTCGTCAATTACTTTCCGTCACTACTTCGTCAACAGATATATGTAATGTTTCCGTGACATACCCGTCCGGTTTCCGTTACAAATTTTCAAAACTTCCGTCATATGTCCGTCCGGATTCCGTTACTGATTTAGTTACCGTACTGTTTGTAATTTCCGTTACCGTTTCATCACCTTTCCGTCATTAATAATAAACGTCAAATTTCCACATTTTTTTCCGTAATCATCGACAAAAACATGACGAATTTTCGACGGTGACTAATAGTTACCGACATATTTGACACTACAACCCTATATATATGAAGTGTTATGAAGTCATTTAATCATTCAATCCTCAAGACTTTCACACAATTGATAGTTTATATGTCTCCTTCATTCGATCGTGTTGTCAACCCACGATGTCGATCGTAGACAGCATGTTACACCTGTTCATATATTGATTGTTTTGATCGATAATTGTAACCATTATGTGATCTCAAAAGTTGTAACAGTTTCTGGCCATTCACCGTTCATCAAAGGATTCCAAGAGAATGCATGTCAAAATGCTGGGATGAGGCGTGGACATCGTGGCACATGATCCCACAAACTGCTAAGAGTATTTGGTATGAGGAGTTCCGGGTACGTATATAGAGCCGTGACACAAAATTTTTGACTAAATTAATTTGTTGTCAAAGGTTAAATGATTTTCAAAATGATTTGCTTGTAGAGTATTGCTATTTGGAATGCAGAATATGAAAGTCGCATTCGGGGTAATTTCATGAGGAGATGCAAAATGGTCGTCGACGACGCAATGAGAACGCAAAGGATTAGAGGAATTTAACCGATTCCTCATATTTCACGTTTCTCGTACGGTCAACAAACCCGTCAAATAGCAGAATGTTAAACGCCTCGCGATGTATTCAGTAAATTAGTGGCAACTTTATATTCCATGAATGAAATAAGTTACGATGGATGTATGTCATTATTCAGATATATGTTTTAAAATTGAATTTGTAACTCAAATTGACAACGAACCTTCCTGGCGATGTTTTCAACGGAGGACTTTGGTGAATAAAATGAATTTGACTCACCTTATTATGTCAAAAATAAATCTTTGTTACCCAGAGCAGGAACTTGGCAAATATAGTTTAGCACTTACTACAGCGCTTAACCGTGAAGCGCTTTTGATGTAGTCAGTTACCACAGCGCTTAACCTTAAGGCGATGTTGTATAGTTAGTTACAATAGCGCTAAACTCATGTAAGTGCTGTTGTATAGTTACTTACATCAGCGCTTACAACTTAAAGCGCCGTCGAATTTGACATTCATACGTTCTTCGTTAATCCGCCAACTTTCCGTAAATGTGCCGGAAATCAATATTTTGGACAACGAATTTACTACAGCGCCTCACGGTTAAGTGCTGTTGTATAGTTAGTTACAACAGCGCTTAACCGTGAGGCGCTGTAGTACAGTCACTTACAATAGCACTGTAACCGTAAAGCGCTGTTGTATTCCCACTTACAACAGCGCTTACAACTGAAAGCGCTGTCGAATTTTGATACGACCGTCGTTAATCCGTCAACTTTCCGACTAATGTGACATAAATCAATATTTTGGGAAAATATTGGAAACTCAGCTTTCGCCGTGTAGCTGTTTACGACAACTCTTTACATGAGTTTACAAGATGTTTCCATTCTTAAATGTCGACCGATATGTTCATTTTATAATCCTCCATGTTTACATATTATGATACACTTGTCGTATGTAAGTAATCAACCCTTCGGCAAAGTGCTCCCTCATAGCATCAAGCACTTCGTCATCATATGGTCGTAACCCTGTAGGAAAACACTATAAAAACACATAATTACACAGTTTAGTAATGACGTCAATTAATTGTTAATGGCTAATTAAATGTCGCTATACACCTACTTGTCTAATGTCATCCTCACACGTTCCATTTCTGTCTTGAACGAACTTGATTATGTCCAAAATATATTGCATGACATAGTAGGCACACAGTTCAGTGTCCGGGGGCTGATGCGGGCACTGAAATTAAGAATGAATTTCTAATGAACGAAATCTATTAATTAGCCAAATATTCAGTTGTATAACAATTGTTATAGGTTAATCAATATATTACCGTCACAGTCATCCATTGTACTTCCTCGTCACCTGGTTGGATGTTGAAGTATATGCCCATGCTCCTGCATCAACAAGGTAATTTTAACATACAAAATTTGTTAGGTCATGTTAAAATGGCAACTAAATTGCACTACCATAGTGCTTACGTGTCAACTAATTTTCACGCATCAGCCCGAGGTGGCTTGTCAAGCGGATCGAGCCAAAGGGCCACTCGCTTTTTTGGGAATAGGACAACTAACATCCAATGATACCTAACATATATTCATGACAACCATTGTCGATTAGTGAAATAGGCACCTCATTGAAAATAGAAATTCCTTTGTTATAATATCAACTCACTCGTCCGGATCTACGTAGGGAAGGAAGTAGCAAAAATTATGCTCATAGTCAGGCACTCTCAATCTCTTCTGGAAGTACTCGACTCTCGTATCGAATGCCTCGGCCGTAGTCATATAACTCGGTCTGAAGAATCTAAACCGTATGCCTGGTGGTATCGTTTCGTGGATGAATCTGGTGGCATTTGATTTAATTAGTACAATTCTTATAAACTTAAGAAACCATTTCATAATGATTTAAATACTTACTTCAGGTAAACTTCTGCTGCTGATGCACCCATGGCTTTTAACCCTGTGAACTCAGTAATGCAAGGACCATCCAAACTGACGAAGTCATCATCACCAAACAGTTTGCTACTAATGTACACCGAATATGTGGCTGACTTCGGCATCATACATGCGTGTTCATGCAGAAAGCGGCATTGCATTTTCATTCTCATAACGATTTCCTCGTCTAAACTGAAGCTTAGCATTTTGAAATATCTGAACTCGTCATATCCCTGTGGAAAGAAAATAATGTCGGCAGGATGATTATATATGCCAAAGTGATAGGTGTTCAGTGTGGAAGACGTGAATATACGGTATATACCTTTTCATCAATGCGTACTAGAGATTTCGGCCATCCCACGAAACCACCCACTGCATCCGATACTGTGTCCATATTCCCAAACTTCTTTGGCAGCTCCCTCCATCCTTCAAGCGCCTCTTCAACCTTCACCTTCACCATATCATCATCCAACTCTTGATATTGCACGATTCTTCCTTCCATCACTTTGCCAAGTGCAACGATTACCAATCCCTTTTCGGATCCGTCGTCCACGTGCATTAAGCATTTCTTCCCAACCTTAGATTTTACAACATAAAGAAAACGAGGCTGATACTAATAATGAACACCATACACGTTATTTATTTATATTGTTAGATAACTGCATAATACCTCAGGGATTTCTCCTAATGGGTCTGGATTGGGACCACCATCATGGGTCTGAATGGTCGGCGCGTGCGATGTAACTGTGGATCGTGTTGATGAATATGAAGACGAGGCCTTCCCAAATGCGTCCCTCCAACCAACTAAACTTCCGACTCCACGTGTGCGTCCAGGGTACTCATCCTTCCCTGTGGCCTCTGTCAAAATGTCTCTTCGCCCCTGTGAAGTAAATAAGCCCTGTGCGACCTGCTCTTGTAATTGTTCCTATTATCAATCATTTTACGTCCATCATAATCTGATATGAGTCATCAGGGGATGAATGCTTTTCCTTTGTACAAGTAACTTACAATTTTTTCAGCCACTATAGAGTTTTTAGATTTGCAGTACATGTCAATCGACTGTATTATATGGTTATTGTCTATGATCAGATCCATTCTGTTATCTCTAGTTTTTCCCTTTCGTCTATCAGCTGGAGATGATTTCATGTGGAAAATTTCGACGAAATCAAAATGCGTCTTAATTCCGTCTAATTAACGTCATTTTGTAATATTTACCACAGCGCTTAACCATATATGCGCTGTTGTTAATGGACATATTTGACGGCCTTTATTTAATAAGCGATGTTGTATTTTAACCATATATGCGCTGTTTTGTTCACTTGGTCTTTAGTTCACTACTATATGTGGACGTTATATACTTGCTTGAACCCATACACGTCGTGAGGTACTCCATTTCATTTTCGGGAGAAATAAAACCAGATATATATATGGCATATCTGTATCACGGAAGGAGATGGATGTACGAACCTCGTTCTCATGGAGAGTCATACACCAATGATGTTTTCATCGCCGGTGTGAATACTTTCATCGAATCCGTCGTTTCGAAAGGATTTCTTGCTAGCGACAACACAATCCGCTGTCCTTGTACGAAATGCAAAACCCGGCGATTCATACCTATACGAATGATGGAGGAGCATTTGTACAAATACGGTTTCACACCAGACTACCTCAATTGGACCCTTCACGGCGAAGAGCTGTTCGAAATGCATTACATAAATGCAACCCCAACAATACCTGACCCGACCAGTGCTGACCAATTTCAAGAAAATACGGAACAAATATGTAGTCATGCCTCGTTCAACCAGATGGGTAATGATTTTAGTAGTCATCCTGAAATTGGTCAGTCTTCTAACTATGGTGAACATCAAACAGATAATATTCAAGCTAACAGATTCTTCAACATCATAAATTCAAGTTCAGAGCCAGCTTACGAAGGTTGCACGACAGAGACGGAGCTATCTATAAACATGAAAATGCTGGCAACAAAAGCTAACTACGGATTATCCGAAGGCGCATTCAACGCAGTATGTGGAACGATGAGAAATCTAATTGGGGGAGAGAATAAGATCCCTTCTTCTTTTAAACAGTCAAAAAAGCTCGTAGCTGACCTCGGAATGGGGTATAAACGGATTGATGTTTGTGTAGGTGGTTGTATGATTTACTATGGCAGTGAAGAACATTTGACAGTATGTCGTTTTTGCAAGGAACCAAGATATCATCGTCCAAGACGAACAGAAAATCATGCTTCTTACCAGCGAAATGGGAGAAGATCAATGTTTTACTTGCCGATTATACCGAGAATACAGAGACTTTATTTATCGGAGACTCTGGCAGCAGAAATGTGCTGGCATGCTACACCAAGATCAGACCCGAATCGCATGGTTCACCCATCAGATGGGGAATCATGGAAGCATTTTGATCGGTGCCATTCAAGTTTTGCGGCCGAGCCAAGAAATGTTAGATTGGGCTTATGCACGGATGGATTTAATCCGTGGGGCATGTCGACTAAACAGTACTCGATCTGGCCTGTGATGGTAACACCATACAATTTACCACCGTGGTTGTGTATGAAAACGAGATTCATTTGGTTAACGATACTAATTCCAGGTCCCTCTAATCCGAAGAAGCGTTTGGACATATATCTTAGGCCTCTAATTGATGACCTTCAACATCTTTGGAATGTTGGGGTCGACACATACGATGCCAGTCGGAGGGAGAGTTTTACAATGCAGGCGGCACTCATGTGGACTGTGTCCGATTTCCCCGCGTATGCAATGTTATCGGGATGGTCAACACAAGGAAAACTCGGATGCCCCTATTGTATGGACGACACCAAGACATTCGTGTTGAAGAACGGCAGGAAAGTGTCGTATTTTGGGTGTCACAGACGATTTTTACCAGCGAATCATCCATATCGGATTAATACTAGGAATTTTTACAGAGATCGAATCGACTTTGACGGACCAGTCCAATTTTGGTCAGGGGAAGATGTTTACGAAAGGGTTAGAAATCTAAAATACATATGGGAACAACTACCTAATGAGGTTTTCGCTGGATTCGGTGTGGGACACAATTGGACAAAGAAATCGATTTTCTGGGAACTACCGTACTGGACGGATATGAAGCTTAGACATAACCTAGACGTGATGCACATTGAAAAGAATGTGTTTGAGAATTTATTCAACACCATGATGGATGTGAAGGGAAAAACAAAGGATGACGGAGTGAAGTGCAGAAAAGATATTAAATTGTATTGTCGTAGACTAGAATTAGAACTGAAAAACTATGCCGGTCGTCTTGTAGCAAATAAGGGTAAATATCAGCTTACAAGAGAATACCAGACCCGTGTACTTGTTTGGGTGAAGTCTCTGAAGTTTCCTGATGGATTTTCCTCTAATTTGGGAAATAAAGTGGATATGAGCACACACAAACTAGTAGGTTACAAGTCTCACGACGCACATATTTTCATCGAGCGACTAATGCCGATTGCGTTCAAGGGTTTTTTACCAAAACAGATATGGGAAGCTGTATCAGAGTTGTGTACGTTTTTCCGAGATATCTGCGCATCTTCCCTTGAAATTGAGCGAATGGAACAGTGGCAGGCAAGCATATCTACGACACTGTGTAAGCTGGAGACCATATTTCCACCATCATTTTTTGACTCAATGGAACACCTCCCAATTCATTTGGCTGATGAGGTGCTACTTGGCGGACTAGTACACTACCGTTGGATGTATCCGTTTGAGCGTTTCATCTACCGTCTTAAAAATTTGGGCCAGAAGGGAAACAGAGCCGAGGTGGAAGCAAGCATTGTTAACGCATACTTACAATTGGAGACTTCGTATCTGGGATTCGACTACTTGGATCCCGAGTTAACGACTAACGACAAACCCTTAAAACGAAATGAGGTTGCAACATCAGATTTCGATGATCCACAGATTTCTATTTATAATTACCCAGGAGTTGGTGGCAGTAAAGTTAAACGGAGGATATTAGGAAGCGAAGAATTCAAGAAAGCAACACATTACATATTTAGCAATACGCCTGAGCTTGAACAGTATTTGGAGTTATTTGAGACCGGCTTACGACAAAGACGGCCGCGATTAAATGATCAGCAAATATACAATGCTATATTAACGGAATATCCAGAATGGTTGTCCTCCCATGTAAGTTAATCATTCTAAATTTATTTAATTATCTATATGTTAATTAATTACCGATGTCGTTAATCGTCATACATAATTTGATGTTTAGGTGTGGGATCTCGGAGAAACATTAGCGCTACCACAATGGATTCACTATTTGTCCGGTGGATTTCAATCAGACGTCACGTGTTCGGCGACATACAAAGTGAACAACTACAAATTTCACATTGAGAGCCACGGTGAAGGAAGAAACACGGTGAACAGTCACGTTTACGTGAAAGGAATGGAGGGTACACACTACTACGGAGTGATTGAAGAAATAATACATATCAGATGTAGAACCAACCATCGCCTAAAGGTTGTCTTGTTCAAATGCCGTTGGTACGACCCTCAGTTTGTTAGATCATACCCGTCTAACGGGATTGTTATCGTGAACACTCACAGACCATACCCCCGTTACGACCCTTACATTCTTGCCCAGCAAGCGGTCCAAGTTTACTATGTGACGTTTCCGGGGTTAGCAGGACAAAATAATCAAGGTTGGGTTGCAATTTGTCCTATGAAACCTACAAATGCAATAGACATGGAAGTAGCAAATGTCCCGTTCCAAGACGACGGTGAAATGGGTGTTGAACTGCCTGTATTGCCGATAACCGAAATCGGATCCGGGAACCTCGCTGATGATGAAATATACGAGTACAGCGAAGGAGACAGTAACGACGACCACGTAGCTGATAATCCATATATAGAAGAGGAGTCTGACGAGTCGTCGTGAATAATTCATGTAAATTGACATATAAATAAGTAATTGTATGGTTTCAATTTTCATTTGCCTCAAGTATGAAATACGTAAATCTAAAATGTCTGTTTGTAAGTATAGTGTTATACAAATATGACAAGGGCTGTCCACGTGTATACAAATAATTTAAATTGTCATACAAGTTTTAATACTACAGCGCTTTTTTTAATCAAACGCCTTAATAAATGTACAATACGACAGCGCATATGGAAAAAGGGCCGTGAAATAATGTGGTACGACAGCGCCTCTGTAACGAAAGCGCCATTGTAAGTAATTAAAACAGCGCTTATAGACAAAAACGCTGTTGTATCCAAACTACGCCCACCGTCTTTACTAATAATTTAAATTGTCATACAAATTTTACTACGACAGCGTTTTTAAAGATTAAAACGCCGTAGTAAATATACAATACCACAGCGCATATATACAACGCGCCGTGAAATATGTATGTACGACAGCGCCTTTGTACGAAAGCGTAATTGTAAGTTATTACAACAGCGGTTATGTATTAAAGCGCTGTGGTATTCCAAAATAAAAACGCCCGCCGTAATCGCCCGCCTGAATTCCTAAAACACATATCATTAACTCTTGAATTAAATAAATGACATGCGTTTTTAATTTTTATGACATTTGTTACAACCCCAATTTCTCCGTTCTTCTCTCTTACAAGCGGCTTCCCGAATTTGCCCGGATTTCTGTCCAGAAGTTGCGTCGCCCAGGTATGGAAACTCCTTGTCTGCCTATCGGCGTCTTACTCCCGTCAGCTTAATGTTGTAACCACATTTAGGGTTCACTGCCTTTATCCGTGTGTTGTAAATTGATTGAATCGAAGAACGAGTACGTCATTATACAGTTCACTTGTAATGAATATTGAGGAAACAATTTGTGGTTGGCAGTGAAAATAGTCGACTGTTGGTTTGCTGCTTCGATTTCATTTTCTGATTAACATCAGTGGTTTTAAATGGACGTGGCAGGGATATGGGACCACAGAAGAGGAAGGGTTTAACTACAAAGAATACCAGGACTCGTATAGGTGCCGGCAGCTCCCAACAAACTCGGCTAACGGATGTACGCCCACCGAGACAGTCGAATCATGACATTCCTTCACCTCGGGAAAATCAGCAGAATCCAGAAATGTCAACACATTCTATTCCAGTACATGATCCTCCAGCAGCGAGAATGGGGCCCGATGACCGGCAACGTACAGCATCAACAGGGGACATACATCCAAGTCAGGATGTGTACAGACCTACGATAGATTCACAATCCGCTGGCCATAATCATATGGATGACGCCCAACCTATACAGGGACCAGACGATTTCGACATGGACGAGTTACTGAATGATTTCGTGGACAGGTCGATGGGGAACATGGAAGCGAATTTGGAAGCCGACGGGAGGGAATCACCTGATGAATATGATGACGATCACGATGACCCAGTTAGGCCGGAATTCATCAGAGGTGGGAATTCGGGCGGAGGCGGAGTAGGTGAGGAGACACCCTTGGGCTCGATGCCACATGATTTTCGTCCTTGGATCACTCCAGCTGGTGATGACAAGTGAGTATTCAAAAGTAGTACATATATTTATACCGAATTTTTGGAGTAACCACATTGAAAATTCTGTTTACTTGTGATTCGAGCTTTGACCCCCCTTCAGCTGTTAAAAAAATCGGGCTCCAATTTATTGCTCCTGGTTTTAAGGTTGGATGGACGACGATGGGGACGTGTGATCCACAAGCTCCAGTGAAGTGGTTTCGACACTTTAAGGTAAATTGTATTCTAATTTGATTTAGTTGCTTAAATATTTTTATAATTTGTTTTCCTCAAACGGATTATTTGTTAATCTGAAGCTTTATTACAATGTTTCTACTAAAAGGATTTTTTTCAACAAATATATAATATGCATGTAGAGCTTGTACCGGTGGGATCCGATCCACACCGACCAAATTGAGGCTAACTTCAGGACGAAGGCAGCAAAGATACTACAAGATACTTGGAGGGGTTTGCGAACCGGGGCGACTAAAGGCCCGAAATGGTTGACCGAAGATCACAAAGTTGCGGGAAAGGCTCGATTTAACACGGACCCTTCATTCAAAGCCCGCAGCGAAAAGAACAAACAGTCGTATTCAGCCCGACATTCCAGAAACGGCACAAAGTTGCACGCCTTTGGGTCTAGACCAGCACACTCTCACTTTGCAAAGCTGGTAATACTGAGTAATATAAAAATGTTAAGCCATTATCAAAATCAATTATTGTAAGACATTATCATTAAATTTGCAGGAAAAGGATAATCAAAGACAGGTGTTGCCAACTGATATATTTGACAAGAAATACAAGCGGAAGGATGGGACGTATTTGATACCGGACGGGGAGAACAAAAGGGTATATTACACATACCAATGAATATGTTTATTAAATTTGTTTACCTTAATCTTCTACCGCAGTTCTATTGTATTTTCTTATTACATTTGTTTCCTAATTTCAAAATATATTTGTTTCAGAAAGAACTTGCTGATGCTGAAAATGTGGTACTGAATGGTCGCGTCGGGGATGAAAGGGTATCGGATGAAAAGTTGGTAGAGGTCGCTGCATCTGTCATGGGAGTTCATCCGAGGTCGGGGATACCATATCTGTATGGTCCTGCAGCGACATTAGTATCGGACAAGTTCTCTTCGACGGGCAGTCAGTCGTGTGCAAGTTCTCAGAGAGTAGCGAGGGGCCAATCATCGGACAGTTACACTCAGGAGCGTTTAGAGCGCATGGAGTCCCGACAGGAGTCTGATTTGAGGCGTATGGAATCCCGCCAGGAATCCTTGAAGGAGAGCATAGATCAAATGATGCAAATGCAGGCGGCGATGATGAAGATGCTTACTACTACTATCCAGCAGCCACCTTCCAGTCGAAGCTCGGATGGAAACAACCATGATCCGCGAAATCAGGGCTCGGAGGAAGACAACCCCAGGAATTAGACATTTGAAATTTGTTTTCACTCGAAATCTTTGATATTTTAGTTGCGAATTTTAATAATTAAAACATCGAAACAATTATAATTATGCAAGACAGATACTAAACCCGTCCAAGTCCTCATCAAAAAAAAAAATAATAATAATAATTAAAACATCGAAACAATTATATTTATGCACACAATTATAATTAACAATTACAATTAAATTGCGAATTTTAATTAAATTATATGCATTGGAGTGACGGAATGTAGATGGAACATTGATGGAAACAAGGATGACGGAATGAAGATGAAATATTGCCGATAATATGCACTGACGCAAATTTACCGGAACAATGACGAAAATAGGAGTGACGGAATTCAGATGGAGTCTCGATGGAAACTTATATGACGGAATGAAGAGGAAATATTGCCGCTAATATGTATTGACGCAAATTTACCGGAACAATGACGGAAATAGTAGTGACGGAATTGAGATGGACTATAGACGCTAATATTATTGACGCAAAGTTATCGGAAGAATGAAGGAAATATGGAATGACGGAAAAGTAACGAACCATCGACGGAAACGTTATTGATGGAAGTAAGATGGAAAATGGATGGAAAACAGGCAACGGAATGAAGACGGAATAATGACGGTACAAAATAATGACGGAATAAATAACGGAATATCGACGGAAACTCAGATTGACTATATTTAGACGGTATGGTAACGGAGGATGGAAACGGAAAAATGTCGGATTGGTGACGGAATTATATGTTCCGTAATAGTGACGGAATTGGATCGGCATGTTGACGGAAAAAAGCGACGAAGTGTCGACGGAAAATGTTTTCCGTCGGGAAAATTTGCGTCACAATATTTGTTGACGTTATGCTGACGGAAACTACACTTTTTCCGTCAACTTTCCGTCGGTTTTCCGTCTGTTTTTGGACGTCGGAAATTTACACAAAATTAGTAGTGATGGTTATGTTGTAACCTTCAGCTGCAAGAACTGGAAGATAGCAAAGGGAGCTAGGGTGATAGCTCAAGGATAGAAGGAAGGAACGTTGTACAAGGTGAGGAACGTTCGGAACGGCATCGCAGGTTCAGGTGGGAGCGGTGATGCGGATTTGTGGCACTGTTGTTGTGGTCACAAGAAGGAGAAAGTTTCGCAGAGTAGCAAAACTTTAAAGAGGAAGAAGTTGAAGCTGTGCATTGCTTCAACGGGGCTCAAGACATGAGCTGAAGGCTTGGCACTACCGCCTGCATGGGTTGTTCAGGACGAAGACAATTACGATTGGAATCAGTCTCCAGGTGGGAGATTGTTGGGTTATGGAGCCTGATTAAATTAGTGGGCTAGTCCAGTGTAGGAATCCCATAATTTTGGCAGTTAGGGTTTCTATTTCCTAATTAGATAATTAGGGTTTAGATGGTTACCCTATTTATACCCAACTTGATTACTGTAATTGTATCAAACATCATAGTGAAGAAAACCTTGTCTTGATAGTGCCCCCAGACGTAGTCACGGTGTAGTGACGAACTGGGTATCAAAGTTTGGTGTCCTCGTATATTTCCGTCTATTTTTCTCTCGGCATCGCTGCTTGCGTGATCCTAACACATGGTTCATCTTCCTGCGTGTTTAGGGCTTGTATTCCTCCTATATGTTCTTATCCATTTAAATGGTAAATGTGTATTCTTAGTTAGCATTTGGACTGCTACCTTGTCATCTTGTGCATAATGTAATACTCAGTGAATGTGTAATGTTAATTAGTAGTATATGAAGCTTATTCTGTTTTACATTAGGGTTTTTTTAGCTGTGAAGCGATGCGAGAAAAGCGTACCATTAGTGTTTTTAGCTGCATTGGTGATTTTCGCGGTTGTACTGATTTTTCAGTTGTTGTGGTTTGTAGGTTGTTCCGCAAGCTGACAGGTTATTGAATAAGTTGGAGTAGCTTCCTGGGGTAAAATTTTATCATTTTTTTTATTGTTGTTAATGTTACCATGTGTTATTGCCAATCACTATTTCTGTTCTTCACAATGGATTGTTTAGTATTTTTGATCTGTTTCACTGTTTGAGATTGTCGTCAAGGTGAATTTTCAGTGAAACTTTGGTTCATTAATGCGTAGGATTAAGTGTTAAACTTGCTGTAGAAATCAGCTGGTGGAGTTTTGCTGCCCAAGTCCGCTGTTAATTAGTTTGAGCGGGGTATCTGATGGGTGAGGTAAGTATGATGTATGGCTCAAATGTTGTGGGTGGTTTGGTTTCGTCCGACATTGGTACTGAATATGGTGATGAGTGTTTGGTACAAAAATGCACCGAGTGGTTATCAGTGGCGGATCCAGAAGTCATATTGACTGGGGGCCGAATATATAATAAAAATAAAAATATATTACTAATTAAAAATATTGGACAAAGACTGGGGGCCAAAGTATAAAATAAATGAGGGTCAAAGCGTAAAATTTGATTATTATATATATATAATTAAACTAAATTTAAAATATGTGGGGGCCGCGAACCCCTATTCACCCTCTGTGCGTCCGCCCCTGGTGGTTATATGATCTTCCGTTGGTGCCGAGGCTGGGGGAAGTTGAAGCTGGCAAAAAAGGTAAAGGTTGCTTTGTGTATTTCTGTTGTTTGCTCATCTGAACTTTGATGTTCCCTTGTGTGGCATGTATTTGGCAAAACGTCTTTAGACAGTTCGAGCATGAGTTCAGGGGGAGTTCGAACACATTCTGGAACTAAGGGACAGCGTACAGCAGACGCAGGAATGCAATCCGAAAGGTTCTAAAGATCGAAGATCTTTTCGGTCGAAGCCGGCTAACGAAGATTTGAAGAAGATTCAGATATTCATTCGAATATCTCCTCGTCAGATTGATAAGTGGGTTGGCTGACTTGGCGTGGAAGTTATCGAATAATCTTCCTAAAGATTGGTTTAAGATATACATCGAATATTTACGAATATTTCCTAAATATTTGATGAGAATATCTGGAGCAGATTTGGAGATCGCCCATGCATATAAATATGAAGCTAGGGCGTCCACAATCTGTATCGCTTTCTGAGAGAAATATACACGAGTGCATATTGCTGATCGGAGAAGAAGAGAGCGACGACCGACTGTTCTTTCCCCACTGGAAAGTCATCGGCACTGATACAGTCTGTTCAGTGTGATGTTCAGACTGTCTGTGGTTGATCTTACCGCTGCACACAACAGTGACTACTGCTGGCTTTCGAGAGAAAGCAACCGAGCTTCGAAGAGAAGATCGAGGTCGTTCGGACAGGAGGTTCGGACAAAGGGGATCGAGGTTAGCTGCGGTGAACCGAGATTGCAAATCTGAGAGACGGAGTTGTTAGAGGCTAGGCAATTACAAACAAGGAGTTGTGTAAGTGTAAGTCCAACTGTAGCTCTAAAACTCGTAATAAATATTTGTGTCCCTTTAGGGTGTGGGAAGCCCCCCAGAGTAGGCGAAGCCGAACTGGGTATCATACTGTGTGTGCTCCTGTTTTGTTCGTGTGTCCACTCTGTTTGCAAAGGTGTTCCACATCTGTCTGAACAATACCTCGGAGAGTAGCTTGAACAGATAACAGTATTTCAATTGGTATCAGAGCAGACACTCGACACACTGAGTGGGATCCTAGAACTGTTCAAGATGACTCTGAAGGAAGGACAAAGCACAACCAGTCCTCCGTTACTTGAAGGGTCTAACTATGCCTCCTGGAAAGCCGGTAACACAAGGCCCGGTGAAAAAAAGCAGGATTCTTCTGAAAAAGGGAAAGAGATTCAGTGCCACGAATGCAGGGGTTTCGGTCACATTCGGGCAGAATGCGCAACACTCTCAAGAAGAAAAAGGCAATGGTGGCAAATCTCAGCGATAGTGACTCAGATGATGAAGAGGAAGGTGATGAAACTACCAACTTTGTCGCGTTTGTTGCACCCATGGGTGAATGCAGTAAAACCAGTGAACATATGCTACCTCGGTTGGAACACACAGCTGACGACTCCTCAGACATTGATGATGAAGAACTCACACAGGAGACTCTGGCAGCAACCTACAAAGACCTGTACGAGAAATGGCTTTTGGTAATCAACCTCAACAAGAAGCTTAACGACACAGTTGCCAGTTTGACTACAGACAAAGACAAAGTGTGGGAGGAGGTCGAGTTACTGGTCACTCAGAAGTTAGAACTCCAAGGTAAGGTTGACTCGCTGACTACTCAACTGACTGAAATGAAACAGGAAAGGTCGTGCCTACTCGCACAGAAAACGAAACTGCTGGGCACGATTTCCTCTCTGAAAGTTGACATGGAGAGAGACCGTGACACTCATCCAATAGGCATGACAGGACTAAGAAAGACGATTACAGATCTGAAACGCAATGAGGTGTTCCTCAGGTAGAATCGCTGGAGCTGCAGTTAGAGTCTGAAAGGATGGATCATTCAACCACCGTGAAGGAGCCTAATCAGCTCAAACAGTCGGTAAAAATGTTGAACTCTGGCTCTAAGAATTTAAATGAGATCCTCAGGTCTCAAAGGATGGAGTCTGGACATCGAGGACTGGGGTTCACTGAAGAAGGCAGCTCAAAAGGTACCACCTTTGTTAAAGCTAAACCAGTGGTTGAACAGCACACTAAACAGAAGGTGAATCAATACCAAAGACATACCCTAGCTGATCAGAGGAAGACTCACAATGCTCACATTAGCCCGTACTCGAAGCAGGAGAAAGACTCTCGCACATGTTGGTACTGCTACCAGATGGGACACATCAAACCTAAGTGTCGCTTGTTTCTTGCTGAACGAAGGGTCTTTCAACAAAGGACGAAACCTCGACTGAAACAGGTCGGGGTACAAAAAACAAGCAAGACCGTGTGCATGGTTGCTTACAGCTCATCGAGTCACATGGAGAACGATCGCTGGTACTTCGACAGTGGATGCTCCGCTCATATGACAGGTAACTCTAATTATCTCTCACATATTCGACCTATAAAGAAAAAACAGTTTGTCACTTTCGGAGATGGAGGAAAGGGTCAGATGATCGGCTGTGGGACATTGAAGGTTCCGGATCTCCCTGTACTCAAGGATACTCTTCTAGTGGAAGGATTGAAGGTGAACTTAATCAGTATCAGTCAACTATGCGATGGCGGACACCGTGTGCAATTCACTCACGACTCATGTCAAGTTGTGGACAAGGAAGGAGGCACACTGATGAAAGGCAACAGGGCAGCCAACAATTGCTACCTCATAGGCTCTGCTGGAACAGGTGCTGCTTCAGCATGCTTAACGAGCAAGCGAACGAGATGGCACTGTGGCACAGGCGCTTGGGCCATGTGAATCTCAAAATCTTAAAGAAGCTCTCCTCTTCTGGTCTCGTCCGAGGAATGCCAAAAGTGACAGGTGATTTAGACTTAATTTGTGGAAAATGCCAAATCGGGAAATAGACAAAGGCTTCACACCCCAACACCACGCAGATCAGTACTAGCAGACCATTGGAACTGATCCACATGGATCTGATGGGTCCGCTGCAAGTTGAGAGCTATGGTGGCAAGAAATATGTTCTCGCGTGTGTGGACGACTACACCAGATTTACCTGGACTAGATTTCTTCGAGACAAGGCTGAGGCTGCTCAACAGTTCATTCAACTCGCTACCCTTCTCCAGAGGGAGAGAGAGAGAACAACGGAGAACGCCTGGTCAGCATCAGAAGGGACCACGGCACAGAGTTTAAAAATTTCACTATGTCCACCTATTGTGCAGAACACGGAATTGCCCATCAGTACGCATCTGCTATCACACCCCAGCAGAATGGAGTTGTGGAACGCAAAAACCGCACCATTCAAGAGATGGCTCGAGTTGTTGATTCATGCCAAGAAGATCCCTCTGAAGTTCTGGTCAGAAGCAATAAATATCGCATGTCACATCATCAATCGTGTGACAATACGCACCGGAACGGAGATGACCTGCTATGAACTTTGGAAAGGGAAGAAGCCTACTGTCAAGTACTTCCACATCTTTGGGAGTGAGTGCTACATCCTGAATGACCGCGAGTACCGACAGAAGCTGGATCCGAAGAGTGATGAGGGGTATTTTCTTGGATACTCCTCGAGCAGTCGTGCATACCGGGTGTTCAACAAGCGCACATGTTCTGTCATGGAGTCAGTCAATGTCAAAGTAAAGGATGAAATAATTGAGCAGGCTGTCTGATGAGCCGTATTTATACGACTCATCGAGTCAACAAATCCCATCATTTCCGACACTTTATTATGCGAACAAGTTACTTTTGGTGTTGTTTGCATTTCAGGTGCTTTGGAAGCTCTAGGAGGAAACCCGCTTAAAAGATGGCTTTCTGAGCTAAAACATCACAAGGAGTCGAGCTGACTGATGAGCATAAATCTTAACTATATTTATGCTCCACATTTAGTCGATTTTCGATCATCTTCCTTATTTATATGAGCTCTCACATTATATTTTGATGCTTTTAGGTGAATAAACGAATCCAAGGCGAGATAAAGTGTTTTTGGGAATTTTGGCAAAATAGTCCAGAAATAGGAGGATTGACATCCCTACTTGTCGCGCATGCCCAGAGCTCATACGGTGTCTAAATGCATTGATATTTGGCTTGATGGAAAGCTGAGAACAAGTGCTACAACTTTGTAGTTTGCACCTAGATCAGATTCAGCCGTTAAGGGTGTTAGAACTTGAGCTCAAGAGGTCATCTCACTATGCGCCAATGTCACTTGTGTCACTCAGTTTTGACATTGAGCAGTTTTTCCTGCTCTCTGGTCCAAATAGTGTCAGTTGTGTCAGTTATCAGGTGACATTGGCTAAATGGGCCAAAAACACAATTTGGGCTAGGTTTTTGGCAAAAATGATAAAAAGCAAAATTAAAGAAATATAGAGGGCAGCCACATTTCTGAAACACACGCACATTCTCCACATTCCATTCACGCCCACACACTTGGAGACAACGGAAAATAGAGAAGGGGGAACGAAAACACGAGGATTTGATCGGATCGAAGATTGAGCTAAAAGGGGTTATCAACATCAACTCGAAGGGTGTAGTCATTCCTTTTTCTCTTCATAGTTTTTGTTTCGAACAAAACATGATTTGTATTTCCATGACGATGGATAGTGAGTAGTGACCCATATTTTGGGGTTCTACGAATCTTACTTGACTATGAGTTGTTTAATATATTAACTGTTGCATGATTTGGATTGTTTACATGATTTGTATTTTACTTAGTGCTTAAACCCAGCGATGCATACTAGGTGTTTGAGAAAATGCCTAAGTGAATTGCTTTGAGACTTTAAGCCAATAGCGCCGAAAGGGTGAGGCTAAATGTCCGACTATTAAGTAAAATGCACGTTACGAACTCAGTGACTACGAGAGCGGCCTGAGATTGTGACGGGAAAGGCTAGGATTATGACAAGTACTCCCCATGTTTATGCAACGAGAGTTGGTAAACATCAGCGAGTTACTTGATTCGAACCAATAGCGCCGAAAGGGTGAGGTTCGTAGTTTAAGGTACAATTCCAATTCGAACCAATAGCGCCGAAAGGGTGAGGTTCTTACTTGGAGTGTGCGGCTATTTTCCAATCAATATAGGCAAATCCTTGCGTGCTAGTTAATAACTCGATTCTAATGTTGGGTAAGTGAAGTAGTTCCCCGAAATACTTCTCGAAATTCGTTAAATCCTTTTCTTACTTTTGTTTATTTTAGCTTTCAAAACCAAAACAAAACACTCAATTCAGACTAGGATAAATAGAAACACAACCTTACATAGTGCATAAGTTTACACTTGCTCCCTTGGACGACTCGGTACTTACCGATCTTATAAATTGTTTTTGACATACAAAATACCACACGTCACTGACCAACACTAAACTCAAGTTGCTCGGGCAAACGAGCTGATCTGACGAATCCACTTCGAGCAAAGTGATCAAAATAGCAAATAAGGTGGACAATGTCGGAGAACCAAGGAAAACGCCCGAGCAGATTGGCAATTGGCTCAATTCCAAAGGTCTCGCGCGCGCTGCTAGGCACCGAAATCAAGTTGCTCGACCAGACGGACTCCGATGACAAATCTGACTCGACCAAGTTGCTCAAAATGGACAACAAGTCGGACAATGTCACCAACTCAAGGAGAACGCACGGGTGGAATGGCCCATGAGCAGCCGAGCAGGTTCCAGGCCGCGCCCGAAGGCCCTGTCGAGCAGACTAGCGCTGAATCCGAGTTGCTCGACCAGATGAACGAATCTTGCAAATCTGGCTCGACCAAAGTGATCGAAATGCCAAATGACTCGGACGATACCACTAGCCAAGCAAAACGCACGAGCGGGATTGGCCGAGATGGGCAAAATGACGTTGAAGGCCCCGCGCGCTGGGCCTTCAACGTGGGCTCAAAACTGAGGCGGTTTAGATTTCTTGCTGGCCAAGATTACTTGCTCGCCAAGCAAAAACGGATGTGGACCGGGCCCAAATAGAAGCTTCGAAACCCTAGAACTTTCCCTATAAATAAGACCTCTTGGTCTAGGATTTCAAGCATCCAAAAATTCGAGATCCACATTCATCCCATCAGAGCCGATTCGAGTATCCATCATTCATCCAGCGATCATCCATCACCGAGCGGCTACTTCGGCATAGAGAAGAATTTCCACTTTTATCATGTCTTTTATTTCCAGCATGTGTAGCTAAACCGCTCGTTCGGGCTAGGGCTAATTTATTGTGACGAATGTTTTGAGATTTCATGCTTAATATTATTCTTGCATTCTACTAGTTCTTGTGCACATTAATTTCGGTTTGAGTTGCAAGGTTAAGTGGAGACCCGAAACGGTAAAGCTTAAGCTGGGCAATTCATACCCTCTATTTACTGCTTATTTGATACTGACCCGTTAGAATAAGTAGTCGCACTAAACCTAATATAACCTGACCAGGAGTACTAGGTTTGCTAGAACTAGAATTCTATAACCCGACCAGGAGTAGATTGTGTCGTAGTGACTTGAAACGGTCCTACCTTAGGTTATAACCTGACCAGGAGTAACCACACTTAAGGACGCAGAATTAGATACTTAGAAATCAAGGACAAACCAAGTCACAATTAGAACCCCTAGCCTGAATATTCTTCTCCGATTGACATCTTTCGTTTATTTCCTATTTGCACTTGTTTCCCGCAAAACCCAATTGTTTCCTTTTTACAGATCAATAAGTAACCATCTAGCTCCCTAGGGTTCGACCCTTGCTTGCCGCTGTACTAACACATAGCCGAGAGTAAGGAATTATAAATACAAATTTACAGGTACTGACGACGCCTGCCACTGTCTCAGACGATGCTGACGATCATCCCGGCACAGTACCTGAAACACCACCGCTGTCTCAGCAGACTGAGAATATCCTACAACCGGAGTGACCACGGCTGATAATCACCCTGGCATCACGCCCTCTGACGAAGCTGATGATGTCACCACTTCAGAGGATGTTGCTGTGTTACAACCCTCTCGACGCATTGCCAGAAACCACCCAATTACTGAGGTCATTGGTGCTCCCAGTGACGGCGTAAGGACCCGAGGCAAGGAGATCAACTTCAGAGAACTCGCTGCTTGCTCATGCTTTCTGTCGACCATAGAACCAAATAACATAAAGGAAGCATTACTTGATGAATATTGGGTCTTATACCTCGTGAAGCATATCTTTTTCAGATCCAATTACTCAGAAATTCAACCTCAAATCCAATCAACAAACTCTACTCCATTCAATAATTTCATGAAAACAACTATTTAAACAAGACAAGGCGTTGTCCTACCTGCGTGCTCCCGATCCTTAGGCGTGCCTGAATTGGCCAGAACCTCCAGATCAACCAGACTCATCGACATGAGCCCTAAAGTAAGCCCAGACATCAAACCAGCAAACAACATTACAATACCAGAAACAATCACAGCAATATGCACAAAGAAGCCCGTACTACAACACGTATACTCCACCGTCATTCTTCCTGGCACAAAATCCTCAAACTCAACCTCACAAACCACTCGATCACCACCACAGCTCCGCAAAAACTCCAAACCTCAGCAAAACGTCGCATCACACAGCCTCAACCAGCCTTTAAAGCTTCTTCTGCTAGACTCAGCGATCGATCAGACAGTCACAGAGCGCGGCGCAGAACGAAGAATGCGCCGGCGACGGAGGATATGGAATGAGTGTTTTTTTTATTAGTGTTTTTTTTATGGAAAATCAATACCATAACCAAGCAAAAGAGAAACATCATACATCAAAAAAACAATCAAAGCCCAGCATCACTCCTGTCTCTAGCAATAACAGATGCCAGAAACCTTGGAATGGCCTCCATATTTCTCCAGCACCATTCATCCTTCCTCGCTTTCCTTGCTAGCTGATCTGTTGCTTTATTAGCTTCTCTGAACACATGCTCCAGCTTCCACTCTTGCAAGGCTTCCATCATTCTACTGCATTCCTTCATCCAGCTGCCATCTTTTTCCGGGATATATGCTTTGGTCAGCAGCGCTTGAATTACCTCCGCATTATCAGATGAGAATGTAACCTTCCTCAACCCCTTCTTCAGAGCCAACTCCATCCCTAACTCCATAGCTTTACCTTCAACCTCTTTGATACTGCTGTGACCTTCTATGAAGTTCGCCGCTACGCATATGACATTGCCCAGATCATCTCTACACACCGCTCCAATGCCTGCTCTTTTGGACTCATCATCTAGGGAACCATCACACGATATCTTATATGTGCCCCTATCTGGCGGGTTCCATTTATATGCAATCTCCGGCTGACTGACAACAAGCCTGAATCCAATTTGACTCAGCTCCTTCGCTTCACTCTCAGCCTTCTTCACTGCGGATAAAACATCAACTCCCTCATGAGAATGCCACAGCCTATTTCTATTCCACCATACCCACCTCGCTCCACAAAAGAATTTAATGAGCTCATCCCCTTGAAGCTCATGTAGACAGTACCAAATGCAATCCTCCATCGAACTAAATCCTTTGTCCAGAAATCCCGGATCCCTCATCAGTCCCTTCCAAAACTCCACTGCCCACCAACACTGCAAAAACAAATGGACTACACTTTCTTCTCTGAAGCCGCACACGCAACATGGCAATTCCACATCACAGCCCCTTCGTCTTAGGTTCGCAGCAACAGGAACAGCGTTGTGGAACAGTTTCCATAGAAAAATTCTTGCTTTACTCTGGACCTTCACCCTCCAAAACTTTTTCCAGAATTGTTTTACATGATCATTATTAGATGCCTCTCCCGTGATGTTGGCCTGCTCTGTTGGACCCTTTGTGTTTTGATGATAACAAACACTTAACTAATAATCCACTTGAGTGTGCAGAAATCACTGTCTGACAGAAAGGTTAACTGGACATCTCTGAGAGAGCTCAGCGCTACAAGAGAGATGAGATCTACGAGAGAGACGGGATCTGCGTGAGAGACGAGATCAGCACTGACTTTATGACGAGATCAGATCGCTGGAGATATTCGTGATATATCAAGATCCGAGCTGGAGATATTCGAGATATATCAAGATCCGAGATTGAGATATTCAAGAGATCATAAGATTGGATGCGGAATATATACTCAAGATATAATATACGGAAATATACGGCAAGATATATTCAAGACGTGATAGGGAAATATACGAGCTGGATATGGAAGGGAAATAGTTGATTGAGTTAAGATATGGCAATATCTTAACAAAATCAGATCTGCAAGATGGAGATCGAATCTCTGATGTAGATCAGATCTGTTGGACATCTCTGCGAGAGAGCAGCGCTGCGAGAGAGATGCGATCTGTCCGAGAGAGAAACCGACTTATGACGAGATCAGATCGGCGAGAATATACTGGATACAAATCAGGAGATATTCGAGTATATATGCTGGATAATTGACGAGAAGAATTAATGCACATATATACACGAGGAGGTGTCAGTATATTCGACAGGAAGATTGAAGCCAGAATTGGTAAGCATATATGTGACAGGGTTAAGATATGGAAATATCTTAACCATATCACATCTGCGAGATAGCAATCAGATATCTGATGGAGATCAATATCAGCCGACTTGAAGACACTATAAAAAGAAGGAGAAGTCTTCAATATCAAGAGCAGCTTTTGGAGAGAGCAAATCGGCTTTTTGGAGAGAGCGATCGGAGATTGAAGAGTAATCAATTCCGGAGCTGACAAGGTGCTGCTGTGTGCGGACAAGACGATCGTGTTAGTTGATCCTTCGAATTGAGTAGTTTTGTTAGCTGTCACTGCGTGAGACAAGTGTAACAAACTGCAAGCATATTCCTTTATCAATAACACGGATCTTGAAGCCCTTCTGGAATTGTCCAGGAGGCAAAGTGGTTTTCAGCCTGCTGCAAAGGTTGCAGTAAGGTTTCCACTATAAATCTGTGAGTCTTTACTTTCCGTATAATTTCCTGTGTTAAAGATAATTTCCGCTGCCATCTGTCTGAGGGATACCACTCTGGGATCTCCCTCACATAGTTGGCTAACCTAACGATCCAACATGCTCTCTATTTCGTTCATCAAGCAATAACCCATACACAGCTCTTGTGGAAACGCCTCCATCTGTTCTGAAAATATTCATGTTCCTTTGAGAGCCCGCTTCCTCTCCCATGTCCCATCCATCTCCTCAATATCTGAATACCCTTGTAGATACTTCGCCAACCCCATGATGGTCTGGATCCTACGGTAGCTTCCAAGAGACTAGTCTCCCTGGAATACCTGGCTTTATACACTTTACTTAATAGTAAATCTGGCTTATTAGAGATTCTCCATGCCTGTTTCACCAGCAAAGCCAGATTAACTAACATAAAGTTTTTCAGCCCCAATCCACCCTCCTCCTTACCCATCTGTAATTTCCTTCTCTCCAACCAAGCGATATATCTACCTTCCCTCGCACCTTTCCAACAGAAGGAAGAAATCACCCTTTCCCAACCATCAAAGATCCTCTTAGGCATTTTGAAACAAGACAAAGCATATATTGGTATGGCTTGCACTACTGACTTGATAAGTATTTCTTTCCCTGCCACCGACAATAACTTCTCCTTCCACCCATTCACTCTCTTCCACATTCTGTCTTCTATAAAGTTCAGCATTGCGGTCTTTCTACCATTTAAACTGACTGGCAGTCCTAAATACTTATCAATACATTCAACCACCCTGACTCCTAATATACTCCCGAAACATCTCGCCCTCTCCATACTAACATTATCTCCAACAAACATCTCCGACTTCCCATAATTAATCTGCTGTCCTGAGACAGCCTCATACTCCCTTAACACCTTCTTCATCTTCAACACATTATCCACATCTGCTTTTACAAATAAAATGCAATCGTCAGCAAATAACAAATGGGAAATTACAGGGCCAGACTTGCCAACCTTAATACCTTGCAATTCTCCAACCTGTTGATAAGTTTTCAGTCTTTGCGCAAGCCATTCAGTGCATATCACGAACAGATACGGGGATAAGGGATCCCCCTGCCTAATCTCTCTCTCAGGGTAAAACGATTCAGAAATTACATCATTTATTTTGAGTTTATAGGCCACTGATCTCACGCATTTCATAACCTTGTTGATCCACAAGTCCGGAAAACCCATTCTTCTCTGCACTCCTCTAAGAAATCCCACTCCACTCTGTCGTACGCCTTGCTCATATCCAATTTAATGCTGCAATAGCCAACTCCTCCCTTCGGTCTGGGTCTCATATAGCTTATTAGTTCATGAGGTATGAGAATGTTATCTGTGATGAGACGACCCGGGACAAAAGCACTCTGACTTTCAGAAATACACTCATTTAGCACCCCCTTTAATCTGTTATTTAATCTGTTAGCCAGCGCTTTGGTAATGATCTTCATAGCCACGTTGCATAAACTAATCGGTCTGAACTCGTCAAATGTTACTGGGCTCTTTGTCTTAGGAACTAGGGTTATCAGCGTGTCATTCATACCTCTTTCTAATGTGCCTCTTCCATTTAAGAAATTTAGTGAGGCCTGAATGACATCTCCCTTCACCAAATTCCAAAACTCGTGATAAAACAACGCTGAATAACCATCTGGCCCCGGAGCCTTCGTAGCCCCAAGCTGGAACACTGCACTCTGGATTTCTGCCACTGTAAAGGGAGTACACAACCATTCCGCCTCATCTGCGCTTACTGAACTCTGAACAAAATCCATCCTCTCCTCCCAATCCATTTCCTCTAGCCTATCGACTGACCTATATATTCTCGCAAAGTGATTCACTGCCTCCTCGCAAATGTCAACTTCATCTGAAATCCACCTGTTACTGGCCACTTTGATTTTACTAACATTGTTCTTCTGTCTTCTCTAGGAAGCTCTAGTGTGGAAAAATTTTGTATTCGAATCTCCTTCTTTCAACCACTCTATGCGAGATCTTTGACGCCACAACAGCTCCTCTCTCGCGAACCATTCATCCAGTTCAAGCTGCAACTGAGATTCTTTATTTATAACTTCTTCAGATCTGAACTTTCCCAAATACTGTACTATTCCAGCCCTCCAAATCACATCTCAAGCCTGTCAACTTCCCCATAAGCCTCTGCCGATTATTCCCACCTTCACTCCATCTGCTTCTGACAAAGTTCCCAAACTCCTCATGTCTCAGCCACATAGGCTCGAAGCGGAATAACTTCTTTTTGTAACACTGCTTCCTCATCTGAAAATCTACCAACAACGGAAAATGATCTGAGGTTGAGGTCACAATATGTTTAACTTCATATTTGTTAAATCGATCCTTCCAACCCCTATTCGCAAACGCCCTGTCCAACCTTGCCCTAGTTTCCATTTGTCCTGCTCTTCTATTAGTGAAAGTATAAGGCAGCCCTGAGAATCCAAGATCCAAAAGGTCACACTCTTCTACTGCCTCCCTAAATTTTCGCATTTGCCATTCCTTCCGGACTCTCCTCCCCTCAACTTCCCAACTAAACAGCGTCTCGTTAAAGTCACCAAGCACCAACCATGGCAGCGTATTGTTAACCCCAAGCTTCTTCAAGAGATTCCAAGACTCCTCTCTTCGATGCGTCTCAGGATTACCATAGAACACCGTAATCCGCAAAAAATCTCGCATATCAACAATACAATTAATATGATTCCTTGAGTAAGACTTGACACACAAGTCCACATCCTCCTTCCACCATATAACCAAACCTCCAGATCTACCGTGACACTCTACTGCCCTAACCTCCTCCTAACCTCTTCTGCCTTTACCTTACTCATTTTTGTTTCAATCAGACTCACCACTTGGGGCTTTAAGGATCTCACCAGATCGGCGAGACAACGAACTGTGCGGGGTTGCCCCAAACCTCGACAGTTCCAGCATAGGGCCCTCATTGCTCCCAGCGGGGCTGTCCGCCGATCTATCTCTGAATTCTGCTCCTGCTGCTTGTACATCCTTCCAACTCCCTAAGCGACTCTACAGCCAACGCACTGCACGGATTTCCCCTTGCTTTCCTCTTCAGGTCTGACATTCGCACCCTGAAGCGGTTTGCCTTTCTGCGCTTTCGCCTGCCATTTCTCCATTGGGCTCATACTCATTTTCTCTCCTACGGCCCAATAATTACTAGTCTCACTAACCCTCTCCCACTCCATAACTTCCCATTAGGCTCAGCCCACGATTGCGTCTCCTCGTCCCCTGTCTTCCCCCAACCTCGATTTTGATTCCCCACCCCCCCCCCCCCCCCCCCGTCTCTCCATCTTTCCCAGACCAGTCAGCCGCCCCCATATTTAATTTCCCAGACCGGCCGTTCGAATTCCTTTCCTCCGACCGTGTTCGAACGGTCACCCAAATCACGCTGTTCCGCCCTGTGCTGAACGGCCTCCTTCGCCAGCTGAACCTTCTCCGATCGATTCCGTTCTCCCTGCTCTTCCATCTTGCCTCCCTCCATCTCCCCCTTTTCCTTCCTTCAACTCAGCGACTGCCTTAATCCAGCTTTCATATAACTCAGCCTTCGAGTGAACATTCATCTGTTTCATGCGCCCATAATCCGCAATGGTGGCAAAACCGTGGTAGCCTCTCATACTTCACCACAACCCACAGAGGCTGCTTCTCCGGCCTCTCGAGAAGAAAGCCCGTCAGCCACGTCCAATCGAACTCTACACCTAATATACTTGTAACTGGGGGACTATTTCCTTCCTTCGAGTCCAGCCTTCCGAACTCTCCCACCATTGACGCTAACTTCTTCGCCGTTCCTTCTAACAACATCAATTGCTCCGGAACGTTGTGGAACTGAACCCAAATACCCAGTCTGTTTGCTTTTATTTCTTCGGCCGCCGCTCCCTGCTCCCATCTACTCATCAAGATGGCACTACCACCATAAGTCCAAGGGCCCCCGTCGTAGACTCGCTCCATGTCAGCCTTCCTTTCAAACCTGGCGATGATACCTTCGCTTCGCCGAACGACACCTTTCCCTTGACTAACCAGGCTTTCCTCAGAAATGCTACTACTCCGTTGTATACATATTTCTCATCTGATGTTAACTTCAGGACAAGAGCATTTGAAAAAGCCTTCCCCGATTCCTCCCAATCCTCATCTTCAAAAGTCAAAACAAAGCCTTCCTCCCAGTTGAGATGAAACCGCCTCGACATCCTCCTCGCTCATGTTGTATCTCAATCCGATCTGACAAACAATTAGTAATTAATTACTCCTGTAGAATGAATGGAATTGATAAACTCAAATAACACTCTCCAGAGAGAGAGATATCTTGAAAGAATTCTATGTAAACTCCGTTTTTTTTTTTTGCTGTATTTCGCTCTATGTGCTTATGTGTCTGATTGAGAGTGAAGACGAAGCTGAAGATGACGTTTTGGGTTGTAATTGTGTGCGGCGCGTTTCACTCTTATCTTGTGGTCTCTTGATCTAACGGCTGATATTTCACGCTGGGCCACCCAGCTTCTTCGTACATTTCCGATGAGATTGTCACGTTGAAAAGCTCAAGATTTTTTCTAAAATTTTAACTTTTTTGCCAAAAAATGTATTTCTTCTATTTTTAGAAACAATATAGAAAAAGAACTATATGTATTTTATTTTATTTTTTGGAAAAGAACAGAAACAATTGATTTCTTTGAGCAGAAAAGCTCCAGCCATGGATTTGATTTAGGGTACACACAACATTGCGAAAATATAAAAGGAAGGTAATATAATTCTTTATGGGTCTTTTATATATGCCTAAAGGAAGCCTTCAAGTCCACGTCCTGCTGCAACTTCACGGTAAATTGAGAGGGCTTCTTCCATGACTTTGGCTTGTGCTAGCAACTGAGCTCTCTTCTTTCCAGATGGATGGGTTGACAGGTAATCTCTTAGTGCAGAGTCACCAGTAACTAGGCCAAGTTTCTTTAGGGGCCACACGAGGGTCATATCCAGCTGAAGCAATTAATAAAAGTCCGATGTAATCTGCCACCATTTCCATTCTGATTGAGCATAGTTCAAAAAGTGTAGATTAATGAGCAATTTGAGTATCGTCTGTTAATTATTAGCAATTACGTCAATCTTATTGAGAACACAACGACCAATTTCTCAGAATCATAATGCTGATCCGTAATTCCTAGTCTAATCATAAATTTAAACAATCAAAATGTTGAGGGCTCAAAACGGGTGATGAAGTGCCTTCTTGAGAACGGAAGCCTTAGGAAAAGGGTTGACATTGTATTCACAAGATCTGGCATAACAAACTGATATAAGATCAACTGCAGGATTGCAAACCACAAGTTCTTTGTAATTCCTTCAGCTGAATGTCGAGCCACAGCATGAGCTACCTGCAGAATATTCACAACTCCTCAAGAGAATGAACAATGATGGCTTCTATCACACAAAAAAATTATGGCAATTACTGTAACTTATGAACATAGTGTACTTCATGAAAAATGTACCTCATGTCCGATAATCGTGGCTATTTCGGCATCACTGAAATGCTCAAGCAGCCCAGTGAAGACCACAATTTTCCCTCCCGGTACACAGAAAGCATTCACAACGAGTTCATTCACAACAAGCACCTCCCAGTTTAACCCATCAAGATGTTGCGTAGCAGACTTCAATCCGCTCTACATACCCTTTTTCCTACTCTGCTGAACCCACATATCGTCGAGAACTTCATCCTCCTTCCCCCAATCCACCGCCAAATTCCCTTCCTTTCCTTGAGCCAATGCCAAAACCACTCCTTGCCCGCTCCTCCCTTCATCAACATTAAACTCCTCAGGCGCATAACGCACATCTCTCCACACATTTTCCTGCTTCAACCCTCTCTGCAATGCCTCAATAATATCCTTGGCTATCAATCTCACCCTGATATTTGACGGATGTATCCAGGGCCGTGCCTGATATAGGGGCGGGTGGGCGTCGGCTAAGGGCCCAATTTGTTTAGGGGCCCATAATTTTTGAAATTAGGTTAACCTAACACATGCGTAAAAGGGAAAAATGACCTCACAAATTTATATTGGGCTGATGATATTAAGGGGCCCAAATATTAATCAAACCCTTTTAAAAAACAAAACTCACATATCAAATATGTATTGTGTAAACAAATTATCAATTACATACGCCAGTCAACAAATTTTCCAAGTTTAAGTTATTAAAACTTTACTGAAGGTCTTTAATGTTTCAAGAGAGATTGAATGATTTTGTTATGTTGTGCATTGGAAAAGACATGATAGAAAATATTGATATGATGTCATAATAAAAGATTTTGCAGCATAAAATGCTCGAAGAAGTCATTTTCTATGATTACTTTGGTTTGAAATTTTGCAGGTCTTTTTGAGGGTTAACTACCAATACTTCTTAATTTGGAGTTGTGGTTGAAAGTCTGCATGTTGTCTTTAAATGGACCCGTTTGAAGTTTGTGCTGAATTTTCTTTTGAGGTATGTTATTCTAAGGTTTATGATTGGATGTTTATATGCTGGGAGTCCCAAATTTGTCTAAAGGATTCAAGCATATTTATGTGACTTGTTTTTCTAGTAAAACTAAAGTTTTTATAATATTAGTTTTTTCCATTGCAGATTAGTTTTTCTTATAGTTTATTAGTTTTTTCCATTGCAGATTAGTTTTTCTTATAGTTTTTCTATGACTTCTTTTTTTTCTATTAGAAGGAAACTACAATGAGAAAGTAAGCACAACATATCTCTTTCATACTTAGTTTGATAGCAAGTTTATCCAGGAGTAAAATAAACATCAATTTATGCCTTAGCCATTTTTGTATTTGCATTCAGGAATGTAAAATGAAAACAAATAAAGCTGACGACAGATTGGATAAAACTCATCATTGTGATCAAACCTAGCGAGTAGGCATTTTTAGTAATTCGTGTTATTTTCTATCTTGTAGGGACCCAAAAATTATTTTCGCCCAAGGGCCCCGGGAATGGCAGGCACGACCCTCGATGTATCGCCGACAGTATCTTCCCCTTAAACTGAGCCTTCATCTCCTCAAAGTTATGCTCCCCTAACCGCCTCTCCAACGGCCTTGACAAGAGCACAAAATGTTTCCTTTTAGTATAAGGAACAGTCTCCAAATTCCCAAAATAGACAGTAACAAAAGCACCAGAACCAACCAACACAACAATCAAAACATTCCAAGGGTTTTGAAACCACCTCATGTACCCTCTAGGCTTGAAATGCCTCATACCATAACGATCCACATAGTAAAACCTCCTCTGACCACCAAACCACATACTCCCACTTACACTTCCAGAGTTTTCGACTTTGGATACGAAATTACAAGTACCTAACCTTTGAGATACCGGCAGCCCGGAAACATGATTCAATTTTTTTTCTGCGGAATCTTAGGCTCCGGTAGGGTTTTGGTCTTGATCTTCGCCGTAAAATTGCGTAGTGCATCAAATCCAAGCTTGAA
The DNA here is from genome assembly GCA_033675395.1 of Rhodiola chrysanthemifolia. NCBI lineage: Eukaryota > Viridiplantae > Streptophyta > Magnoliopsida > Saxifragales > Crassulaceae > Rhodiola > Rhodiola chrysanthemifolia. The sequence continues at coordinate 19,466,366 of CM066207.1, forward strand.
TCTTTGGTAGCCTGACATGATTACACAACACCACCGGAAATAGATTCGTAATTTTAGGACGAATCAGGTTGAACAGACGGCGTAAATGAAGCTCGTGGTTCTTGGAAACGATTGGATGGAACCAATTAGGTAGTTGAGGTCTATCCAAAAAAAGTAGTTGAGGAGATCAATGGCCGTCAATTCCAGAACTATATGTACTAATCACTAAGGTTAGCGAGAAGCAGCGAAGAAGACAGCAGAAGATCCACCTCCCTTCCTCCTTTACGCCGGTATGTCCTTCCCTGTTCACCTTTCCTCCTCTCTCCGTGGCTGTAAGCTGACTTCATCGGGGACGCCGCTGTCGGTGGGTGGGGTGGAACTGGCGACAGCGGATGTGGCTGCTGGCGGACTGTACATACTTTTTGGGGCCTTTCTCCTCCTTTGCTCTGCGTGATGCTGTTGTTGGGTTTGGTGCGATGCCGGCGGGGTTCGTGTGGCGCTGGCGGTGGTTGTGGGCGGCGGCATCAGTTGGGTTTGACTGGCTGGTATTGTGTAGTTTTAGTTTTAGTTTTAGTTGCTTAGTTTTAGTTTTAGTTGCTTAGTGAGTGTTTTCACTTATGACGGTTGTATCCTCAGCCGGTAGGTCTGAGCTGTTGTTTTTGTTTTACGTCTCAGGAGCTCGTCTCCTGTGATTTTTGAAGGGCTCGGCCTGTGCGGTAGTAGGCTAGTTAGTGTCGGTCACTGAGGTCGACCGGCCAGTTGTTTTGACGTGCCCTTCTTGGGTGGTCTGTCCTTCGAGGGCAGTTTACTCATGGTTGTAAGCCCTAGTGGCATTTCACTAACAAAAAAAATCACTAATGTTAGCTAAATGTCTTTTCCTTTCACAAAAAAAAAATCACTAGCTAAACAAATTAACTATTAACTCTTAAAGATACTTTAGTAGCATATGGATCATATACAAAGTGCCAATCTCGATAAAAAAAATAAAAAGTAATCTAAACCGTTAGATTAGATTATGTAAGGGATATTGTCTGTACTGTTTCCAGCTGGTTAATATTTCGCAGCTTTAAGACTTCGGTTCGCCGTTGTCTTTATAATTTATAGCTTAAATTTTAAAAAAAGATTGTGTAAGGGATATGATTTAATCAAATTAAAATCAAAATTTCATATTAATTGACATATTTTAGGGCTTTATTGTCATTATACTGACGAATCAAACTCCGTTAACGATCGTTAAATCAAAATCAAACCCTAAACTATCGTTGAGTTTTTATTAAAATTAACCCAAAATGAGTTTGACATATTAGAAATGACCCACGCGAGTTTTATATTTCAAAACTTGACCCATTTTTAATGAAACCGGATTCCCAGGTTCCGGTTTTTGGCAATTTTCCAAAAACCGGATCCTGGAAATCCGATTAGTCACATTTTGTAACTAACCGGATTTCCAGGATCCAGTTTTAAGGAGATGTAGATGATGTGGATGAAGGTAGAATACGTGGATTCCACGTAATACCGGATCGCGGAGATCCGGGTTTTGGCAAAAAATTTTGTTTAGTTGTTTAGCCCGTTATTACGATCTGGATTTAAAATAATAAGATATAGCAGTTTGGAAATCATTTAAAGTTGGACATTAGAAACAAAGTTGAACTAAAATAAAAGTGAACAACAACAGTACTATGGGTACTCGGATATTGGATTTAGCTCGCATTGGAGAATGGATAAGACCTCCTGTTATGGCCAGTTTGATGGCATAATTTGCATCTTTGAATTCTGCCTGGGGGTTGTGATGGTGAAGCCTCTCCTTGCGTACTGGACTGACCGACATCCCTCTGGTACATCTCAGTACGCCTTCGCCTAGTCGAATTTCTACCGACTTTTGTATGTTTGAAGTGAGGATTAGGCCTATGAGAAGTCCATCATATGGTTCCCAGAAGCGAGCATGAGGTAATGGACTGAAATGGTAACTCCAGGTCATGTTGTAAGCTTGAAGTGTATACTCAGGAGGCACATAGTCGATGTATTCCCTGTTCGCCAACTTACAAGCTGTCATTGCATGACTGCAGGGAATATGAAGTGTCGTCCATTTTCCACAGTTACATGTTCTCTCGGGTAGGCAAACTTTCCACAGATGATGCTTAATTCCCGTGGTAACTTCATAAATTCCGCGGGACGGGTTAAAAATAGTGATTCTGTGGAAATTACATGAACTGCTACACATGTCTATTTCTAACTGGTCACCTTTACTATACGGAGATCAATCTTAAACCAAAATACAACAGTGAAATGTACACTTTATTTTTGCAGAACTTAAATGTATAGGATCCATATACAACATAGAGCAAAACATAATCACAACACAAACTCCCACTAAATCCGGATATTCTCAAATTTAATTACACCCATATAAGCAGTACGCTAGTGAAAGACCTTGGGTGCTAATCATGGAGTTTTGTCTCAAAGTGCTCTATGGAAATATGACCACTCTGTACTTTATTGGAATATACTACGTCCTTATTGTCACAATATCCTTAATGGTCTTTCAATATCTTCTATAAAGTGCAGTCTTATGAAAAAATTTATTGTCATATTCCCTAATTAGCTCACAACATGACGTGGATCTCTCACCAAATAGGCATCCTCTGAAATCGGAGTACATAATGATCTCCTATCGATCTGATTTCCTGTATGTGAGCATGTAGTCTCATGTTCTCTTTACGAACTCAACAATTTTCTTGACTGCTACCCAATGATCCACCCATGGGTTGCTTATATGTCTGCCAGACATACCAACAATGTACGCAATAACCAAATTCGTACATACCTTAATATATAAAAATCTCTATATAGTCAAAGTGTGAGAGATTTTTCTACATTCCTTAATTTCCCAAGTATTTTCAGTTGGGCTAAGTATATCGCTTGTGAGGAAACTGGACATGTGGAGAAGAAATGTCCCAAGTGGGCTAAGTATATCGCTTGGCGGGTTAAAAGGGGATTGCCTGAGCTGCCGATGACCTACTGACGCTGAAAATGCATCTATTTGGGACTAGGTTATGCGGTAGAGGAGGGCAATGATAAATTTCAGATTATTAGCATTTGGTCATTTTGTTTGGATTTAATAGACATTCGTTGTATCGTCTATAAGGCGAAACTTAATTTATATTTCCAGATTGAGCAAATTCAGTTATTATTATTCATTTAGTGATAGTAAATTTATTTTATCTATTAAACTCCAATTTTCTTTGGGACCGATATGCACTATGTATATAATAATCTATCCATGTTGAAATTTGTTCCATCATGAATTTAATCCCTACATGAGACATGAGGCTTGACTCATTGAACATGTTCAAATAATTTAAGGCTAAAGTTGAGAGACGACTCAACTAAAGAATTGTTAGATTATTTTATATAATCTAATATTGAGATGATAATATAAATATAATATGATGCGTCAGAGGTGCTTCTCCAGAGTTTGTTGTGAGGAACTACATGGACATTGATCAACTCACCATGCTTACGAAGACCCATTTCCCTGCCTTGCAATTCTGAGATGACTCGTCCATCCACAATGCCTCTGTACAGGAAGAGGCTCTTCTCTTCATCACATCCACCCTATTATGGAAAAGGAGAAACTAAACAATTAAATATCATGGAAATCATTTGAACTGATTAGCTAGTTTGAAGTCGGGGCGAAAGAGATGGCTCACGTGGTGAGCAACTCACCCGGCTGCTGAAGAAGCCCGGGTTCTAAGTCTCCACCCACCCTTTAAAAAAAACAGAACAGATACTGGATATATGAGCTTGAGCTCACTATCAAAAAAAAAAAAGTCGGGACAAACTGGAGAAGGGAACACTCTGCATCCCGTTGATGGCTCCAAGAACGCAGTAAGGTCGACCATGTTAGCTCTACTCAAATGAATGCCAGTCTCCTCTTCAACCTGCCATTAACAGTCTCGTGAAATTTCACATTGAGAAGTTGTTTTATTTTTGAGATTTGTCGAAAAAGACTAAGGAGACCTCGCGGACTGCAGTACCCAGCAAGTTTTCCTTATCATCATCCAACATTCCCGCTGGAAGTTCTAAGATCACCTTTCCAACAAGGACCATTGCCTTGAGACAATAATACACAATGTTAGTGTAGGGTTTTAAACTCAATTAACCGTCTCAATTTGTCCGATTATCAATCAATTAACCAATTCAATCTCAAGAACCCTAGAACTAGAAATTGAACATAAATGAAATTGACACACCGTTTAAAGCCGGTGGTTCAGCGAAGCCTAATCCACGTTGAGCACTCTTGGCTCGGTATGCACTATCACTTGCTCGTCGAAATCGCCAAATCGCACTGGAAGGATATCTTCGGTTACACACTCTTGGTCCAGCAATCTCACAGCCTGAGAATGCTACGCTCACAATCTCACACATGATTACAGACGGCGGTAGTCGCACTATAGAAGCCCTAAGCTATCTTTTCCAGAGATTGATCACCGAAAGAGAATTTGGGCGTCGAAGTGTTCGAATTGGATGAACCCTAAATGAGCTGGACTTGAGCTTATATCCGTCTGAAGTCTATGAGCAGCTACCGTTGGATCAGAAGAGATGGATGCGATCTCGTTCGTCAGATGCGCATCCAATCCGCGCCAAAAACACATTCGAATCTGATTGGTCGATTCGAACCTTCAGCGACTAACCCGAGCGCACGCGTCTTCGGCTTTGCTCCAAACGCCGTCGTTCAACTTGTTGCACCATTAGCAATGACTTGTCTTCAAACAGCGACGACTCCTTTATCCTTTAGCGACGATCCCCTGCACCAGACGTAATCTTCAAATCCTTCAAATCTCCACCTGAAGCTTTAGCCAGTGCAGATTGCCATCTTCCCCAGGTCAGACCACCTGCTTCCACTGCTGCTTCCTCACCAGGGACCGATGCATACCGAACTATAGTTATAGCTCTCCACCTGCTCTCCACAACACAAGATACTAACCTACAAACAACAAGTTCAAGCAATGCTTGAACCTGATGCTTGAGATCACCATAGTTCCCATGTCTGCAGGGTTATCTTTAGTACCAACTTCAACGATATTATCATACTAGTCTTAACATGCTGTCTAAGAAAATGATACTTAATATCTATGTGCTTAGATCTCTCATGATACATCGGGTTTTTAGCAAGGCGTTTACATTCAGCCAACAAACCACATAGCCTCTTTCAATGACTCACTCAATGCAATATACTCAGTTTCAGTTGTGGACATAGCAACAACGGACTGCATTTGAGACTTCCAACTAACACAGTTCATGCCAAAAGTAAAATAGAAAGCAGTAGTAGACTATCCCTATCTCCACCAAAATCTGCATCAACATACCCTACAAGTTCCAGCGCATCTTTTCTCTTAGAATAGCACAAACCAGTATCAATAGTAGACTTCACATAAGCTACAACATGCTTCAAAGCTAACCAATGTTCCATACCAGGATTTGACATGAATCAACTCAACAATGAAATGGCATAAAACAAATCTGACCTAGTGCTAATCATGGCATACATCAATGAACCAATCAGATTTACATATGACATTGTTTCCATTCTTACAATTTCAGAATCAGTCTTAGGGACTGACTCTTACTTAACAAAAAATGAGTAGCAAGAGGAACCTTCACAGATTTACTGTTAATGTTCCCATACTTAGCTATCACTTTTTCCAGATATGGTTTTTGATGTATTTTCAGGAAACAATCATTTATATTCCTTTCAATGATCATGCCAAGAATTTTCCTAGCCTTTCCTAAGTCTTTCATCTCAAATTCCCTACTCAAGTCCTTTTTCAGTTTTTGAATCTTATTAATAGATTTTGAAATCAGCAAAATATCATCAACATAAAGGAGCAAATAAACAGGGTCATTGTCTAACTGAGTAAAATAGAAGCATGCATCAAATTCACTTCTCACAAATCCAAGGCTCAAAACATAAGTATGAAACCTAATATACCAAAGCCTAGGGCTTTGTTTAAGTCCATACAAGGATTTGATTAAGTAGCAGATGTGATCAGGATACCTTTTGTCTTCAAAACCAATGGGCTGCTCCATGTATATCTCCTCATCTAGCTCACCATGGAGGAAGGCTGTCTTCACATCCATCTGCTCAAGCTCAAGGTCATACACTGCAGCCATGGAAAGCATTATTCTGATAGTTTTGAACTTAATAACTGGTGAGAAAATCTCACTCCCTCCTTTTGAATGAACCCTTTGGTAACAAGCCTTGCCTTATATCTAGATGGATCTCCCTCATTCTGCCCTTACTTAATTCTCAAAAGCCACTTACACTTCACTATTTTCTTACCCTCAGGCTTTTTAACTAAGGTCCAGGTTTTATTAGTCACTAGGGAACTCATCTCATCCTTCATGGCTTCAAGCCATTTTACTCTATCCTTGGATCTCATAGCTTCTTGGTAAGTTTCTGGCTCAAGGTGGGAAACCTCTCTGGCTGCTACTAAGGCAATGTACACTAAGTCAGCGTATCAATATCTGGTAGTAGGCCTGGGCTCTCTCCTCTCCCTGTCTCTAGCCAACATATAGTTGCTTAAGGTCTCTTGTTCTGTCTGCTCATAATGCTCCACCTCTCCCTCAGTTTCAGGGTATTCTACAGGCTCATCTACAAGGGCATCAGGTGTAGGGGCTGGCTGATTTTCAGTGTCAGGTTCAGGGGGTAAGGCAGGGTGGATATTGGTTTCTATAGGCTCAGGTGGTTCTACCTCTCTAGGAATATCTGGCTCAGGTGTGGCTGTATCAGGGCTGGGATGTTTCTCCTTATATGTGAAGCTATTCTCATCAAAGGTAACATCTATAGAAATCAAGATTTTCCTCGTCTCACCCCTAACTCCCACAACCAATACCCCTTAGTCCCCTGCTGCTGCTGATAACCAAGAAAAATACATTTAACAGCTCTAGCATCAAGTTTACCATCATTAACATGAGCGTATGCAGCACAACCAAATACTCTAAGAAAACTCATGTCAGGTTTCTTATTAGTCCACAACTCCATGGGGCATTTGAGGTCTAGAACTCTGCTGGGACATCTGTTGATGAGGTATGCTAAAGTGCTCAAAGCCTCACCCCATAATGACTTAGGGAGGCCTGAGGAAAGCAGCAACCCTCTCAACTTGTCCAACACTGTTCTGTTCATCCTCTCAGCCACCCCATTTTGTTGTGGAGTGTGTTTTACAGTTCTATGCCTTAATATGCCATGTTCTTTACAATAAGAATCAAACACTTGATTCTAAGCACCTTAACAGTTTTACTAGTCTGGTTTTCCTCTAAAGTTTTCCAGTCTATAAACCTTAAGAATGCTTCATCTTTGGTTTTCAACAAATAAGTCCATACCCTCCTAGAGTAATCATCAATTATACTCAAAAAATATCTATTTCCCCCATGAGTTTTATGTAATTCAGGCCCCCATAGATCAGCATGTATATAGTTTAATATGCTCTTAGAACAATGAGTACCAGCAGTGAATTTTAGCCTATGTTGTTTAGCTAAAATACACAGTTCACAAAATCCCAAGTCAGTGATCATACCTTGCCCAAGCATACCTTGATTGCTTAATGCATTCAGGCCCTTTTGACTGATATGTCCCAGCCTGAGATGCCATTTAAGGGTATCATTCTTAACCTACAGATCCTTGTTAGCAACATTCAGCTCATGTATTATATGTGTACCATTGAATATGTAAAGACTGTTATGCTTAGATGCAGTTAAAACAGGTCTGCCGTTTTTGCTAACTGATAATACACCATTACAAGCATTATACTCACATCCATTATCATCAAGAGTGCCTAGAGAAATTAAATTCCTTCTAAGGCCTGGTACACATCTAACTTGAGTTAACAGAATTTCCTTACCATTTTCAAGCCTTTGCTTAACAGTTCCAATACCTATCACTTTGCAAACATTATTGTTACCCCTAAGAACATTTTCAGCAGGTGTATCACCATGATCAACAAACCGGGAAATCACAGGGCACATATGGAAGGAACAACCATAATCAAGGATCCATTGATTCTCAATGGATCTGTCAGAAATAGTTAAAACCTCAGGCATATCACATTTCTGATTTACAGCAGTTGCAACATTTGTTTCATTTGCATTATTGTTCTGGTTTCTGGCAATAAACTTAGTGCAATCTTTCCGTAAGTGACCAAATTTACCACAAAAATAGCACTTTCTTGTTTCCTGTTGTTGTTGACCTTTACCATTGTTTTTCCTCTCAGTCTTAGGCTTATTGTCAACACTGTCGTGTCTCTGTTTATTGGTCTGACCAGACTGATATCTTCCTTTAGCAAATAGATTATGTCCATATTTGGATTTAGCATTTTTCAGTTCATTTTCCCTTGTTCTCAAAGATTGCAGAATTGATCAAAAGGAGGGACAATACCAAAGTATTAGAATGCATCTTTTACTACTTGGTAACTTTTCGGAAGAGAGTTCATTAGATCATAACTTTGCTAGTTTCATCAATGGTTTCTTTAGGGTTATTTAGCAAGTTGATAATTTTCAGGAACTCATCAAGGTTTTCATCAATATACTTAGAGGCATCCATTTTAAAGGCATACAATGTAGCTCTTAGATATGCAAGGTTAGGTGCCATTTGATTAGCAAACAATTCCTTTAACTTTTTCCATAGTTCAGTAGGAGTTTTGCAATCACTAACCTTCCTGATTATACTGTCAGAAAGACCAAGTATAATCAGATTAAATGCCTCTTCATCTATTTCACCTTTCCTCTTCTTTTGATCCTCACTCCACAAGTCTACCTTCTCTTGTAGGTCAATCAGGCATTTGTGGTGAGACAACAAGGCTTTCATCTTCATGCCCCATACCTTGAAGTCACCCTTACCGTCGTAGCGGGATTTTGATTTCTAGGGTTTTATCAAATCCCCAGCTGGTGATGGAAAATATTTTACAGGGATTTACGTTCGTATTCTATTTCAGATTATTTTAATTTAATTTAATATTTATCGTTGTGGATTAGGAAATTAAGGAATGTATTATATTATTAATATTTATGGTTATATATGTTTTCTTTTTGAAATTAAATAACTTTAAGATAAATATTAATTTAAATTTATATAATAATTTAATTAACTGATTTTTAAACTTTTTATAAATATCTAACATTTTTATAAATTTAAATTTAAATAATAAAATGACGATATTTATTTTTTAATATTACGAACTTATAAGCGTGTAATTGGAGTTATACAGTGATGAACCGAAATCAAACCGGATGGTTCAATATTGGCGATTGCTATAACTGGGTTTCTTCACCAAATGCATCAACTAACTGATGCAGGAAACTTGAGTAAATAAAGAGAAATAGAGATAGATATAGAGAGAGTAAAGAAAATAGAGTAAAGATAAGAAGAGAAATAGATACAATTATAACTTGTTTATTTCATGACAATGCGCTACTTTTATACACCCGTCAACCATTAGTCACACCTCTTCATATGCTCCTTTTCAAGTTCAACATCCGTTCCTAACCGTTATGCATCCCTTCACTACATTCATGCATCTGGTAGTCACTTGTAGGATACCGTTTCGAGGCAATCTTCTGCCTTGCTCCTCTACCCATTGTTGCATGTACTCGCACACTGCTAACATTACCTCCCTCGTCAAAAACGACTTCGTCCTCGAGGTTGAATAATGGATACTGATGTTGTATGACTGTCAGATCTTCCCATGTTGCATCATCAGGTGACTGATGCCGCCATTGAATGAGGAGCTGCGTTACCAAGCCTCCTTGTCGCTTAACTTGTCGGGCAGCTAGTACGTGTTCAGGTTGGAGAATGGGGTGAGATTCAGAGAAGCAATCTGGCCATGCCACTTCTTGGAAAGGTGGGGATGCCATGCAACGTTTTAGTATTGATACATGGAAAACATTGTGGATGCGAGCATGGTCCGGTAACTCCAGTCGATACGCAACTTTTCCTATGCGATCCAAGATCTTGAATGGGCCATAATAGCGTTTTGCAAGTTTCGAGCAACGCTGATCTTTAGCTGTAGTTTGTCGGTAGGGTTGCAATTTAACGTACACCCAATCTCCTACCAAGAACTCCACATCCCGCCGACTTTTATTAGCTTGTTGAGTCATTCGGTGACGCGCTCTTTGTAAGTTGTCTTTGAGTTCTGCTAGGAGGTGTGACCTGCGGGATAAGAGTTGATCCACAGATGCTACAACAGAGTGACCGGGCTCATAGTCCTTAATGGCCAAAGGTGGATGACCATATACTGCTTCAAAAGGCGTCATTTGTGTTGACGATTGATGTGCTGTGTTGTAGTGTAACTCTGCCCAAGGCAGTAACTCTGACCAATTAGTTTGATGGTCGTTAACGTAGCACCTTAGATAGTCTTCAAGGATCCGATTAAGTACCTCGGTCTGACCATCAGACTGCGGATGGTAGGCGCTACTGTGAGCAAGTCGTGTCCCTTGCATTTTGAATAACTCGCGCCAAAATGTGCTCATGAAGATAGGATCCCTATCTGACACTATAGAGCTTGGCATTCCATGTAATCGGCAGATATCTCGGACGAAAACCTTAGCTACACTTTCTGCCGTGAACCCTGCTGCCATGGGAGAGAAGTGTGCATATTTAGACAATCGATCTACTACTACCAGCACAACGGTGTACCCTCCAGAGCATGGTAAATGTGTGATGAAATCCATAGATATATCGGTCCAAACTCCGGCTGGAATTGGCAAGGCTTGAAGATAACCTTGAGGAGACATGTTCACTGCCTTGTCTTAACATCCATACGTAAACCTTCCCAGAAGAAATGTGTTGCCACTCGTGCATAGGTACGTTGGACCCCCGCATGTCCTCCTATCGGCGAGTCATGGTATTCTTGTAAAATAAGTTCTCGTAATGTAGCATCATCTGGAACATATAAGCGATCTTGATATAGCAGGAGGCCATCCCGTATTTGATACAAGGGATGCTCTGCTCCGGTTGACTTTTCACAGCTTCGAATAATTTTTGAGCTTCACCATTGCGTTGATATAGGCCGCGAAGAATTTGTAGAATGCCATAAACTGGTCGTGAACATGCTTGCATTGAGGCTAGGGATGCCTCTGGGAGTCTTGATAAGGCGTCAGCTGGGCCATTATCACGACCTGGTTTGTAGGTGACTTCGAAATCGAACCCCATAAGCTTCACAATCCAACGCTGTTGTTCCGGTGTATGAATGGACTGAGTGAGTATGGTACGCAGTGGTTGGTGATCCGTTTGGATGATAAATTTTGCTCCAAGGAGATACTGTCTCCATTTTTGAACGGCAGAAACCAATGCGCATAGCTCTCTATTATAAGTAGACGTTTGCTGCATCCGAGAAGAAAATTGTCGACTGTAAAAGGCAACAGGCTGATTTCCTTGCAATAGTACTGCTCCCATCCCTTGCCCAGATGCATCAGTTTGAATAATAAATTCTTTAGAGAAGTCAGGTAGCACTAATGTTGGAGTAGTCGTCAATGCATGCTTTAATTTATCAAAGGCTTGAGTGGCTCCTTCTGTCCATAAAAATGCATCTTTTCTAAGCAACTCAGTCAGTGGGGCTGCGATGTTAACGTAATTTGCCACAAAACGTCTGTAATATCCAGTAAGTCCCAAAAAACTTCGTAATTTTTTGGTTGTTGTAGGCGTTGGCCACTCTTTCACCACCTTAATTTTGTCAGGATCGACGTCGACGCCTGCACTAGAAATTATATGCCACAAATACTGTATTCTAGACTGAGCTATGTCACATTTAGATGGCTTCGCAAAGTAACAATGTTGTGACAGAATACGAAGTACCTCCCTTAGATGTTGTAGATGTTCCTCCCAGCCTCGACTATAGATTAATATGTCATCAAAAAATACCAAAACGTACCGCCTAAGCAATGGTCTGAAAAGATCATTCATTGCCGCTTGAAATGTCGACGGTGCATTTGTAAGGCCGAATGGCATTACAAGAAACTCAAAATGACCATCATGTGTTCGAAATGCTGTCTTTTGAACATCAGCTTCATTCATACGTATTTGGTGGTATCCGGACCTTAGATCGAGCTTAGAAAAAATACTTGCTCCATGTAACTCATCAAACAATTCTTCAACGGTCGGTATCGGGTATCGATCTTTAACAGTAACGGAGTTAAGGGCCCTATAATCAACGCAAAAACTCCAACTTCCGTCCTTTTTCTTTACCAGCAGAACAGGGGATGAGAAGGGAGATGTGCTGGCCTGTATGATTCCCTCTGATATCATTTCATGGACCAATTTTGGGCAGCACCACCCTTGTTTCACCAGTGCCTTCGTCCTCCACTTCTCTTGCTACCAGTTGATATAATGAAGCCACTGCATCCATTCTTGAGGCCCTTCGTAGTTGACCCAATGTAAGTTGATTATATTGGCCTATAGGTTGCATGCCATGCAATTTGAATGTTTGCCCATCTCGCGTGAAACTCATCCATAATCTTTTGTAATCAAATAAGGTTGGACCCAACTCTGATAGCCATTGAGCACCCAATACTGCTTCTGCTCCATAAATGGGTAACAGATGAAAATCCACACTAAACATTGCATCACCAAACTTGATCGCCACATCTCGGCATAATCCCTCACATTGTAACTCGTCTCCGTTTCCAACAGTCACGTTTAAGTGTTTTGCTGGTTCAATGGGTAGACCAGCGCGTCGTGCTACTCGTGCTTGTAAGAAATTATGGGTAGATCCACTATCTACTAGCACAACAATACCCAATCCTCCAAGACTTCCTGCTAGGCGCAAAGTTGACGGTACAATCCTCCCCTCCAAAGCATGACAAGAGATGTTGGGAATATGCTCAGGTTCCCGTTCATGATGTCCTTCGCCTTCTTTATACAAGAGCTGACACTCTTCTGAAGCATAATCATGGCATTCATCTTCAAATGAAGCTTCCTCCAACAACAAGCATTGAAATTTTGGTTTGCAACGATGACCTGGGGTGAATCTCTCGTCACAATTATAACATAACCCCTTTTCTCTTCGTGCTGTTAACTCTGCCAATGTCAGTCTTTTTATAGGCAAGCCTCCACTCGAACCGTTGGTCATTGCTCTTGTTGGAGTATGACCAATATTTCTAGTCGCCTCAGGGGCTGTTGGTGGGCTTCTAAAGGGTGGGGACCGATTTTGATACCCCCGACTAGCATTAATCTTTTGCTCAGCTATACGTGCCATCCCCATAGCTGTGGATAGATTTTCGGGACACAATAACACTAACTCGCGGTGCACTTCTTCTTTTAACCCCGCAAGGAAACGATTTAAAAGATTGCTAGAGGTGAGGCCGGGACACCTCGTTGACAATGACTCAAACTCAGAGATATATGTTGAAACTGTTGATGTCTGCTGCAGTTTATTAAGCGTCACTTCAGGATTCCAATAAACTAAAGGTCCAAAGCGAGCCGAGATATCCTTAGTGAAACTTGGCCAATCACTAACTTGGTGTGTTGCATGAAGCCATTGGTACCATTTTAATGCTTCGCCTGTAAGATAGTATGCGACCATTGATACTTTCTGATTAGCTGTGATGTTGTGGTGCTCAAAGTATCGTTCCATTTGGAACAACCAACCCTCCACTGCCTCGCCATCAAACATAGGTACATCTACTCGCGGCAAACGAGGGCCTCCTCCGATGTTGTCCATTGGTCCGCTTACATGATTTTGTGGTGCTATCATTTGTTGTCGTGGAGTGCTACTACTGCTGGCGTAGGGTGCTGTCCCAGGTGGTGTGGTAAGTAGCGGCCCCATTTGTGGCACTACAGGAGTAACCGCTGGTTGTTTCTCCAATTGCAATTGTTGCAGTTCCTGCATCGAGCCTTGCAGCTGCTCCATCATTCCAGTCATGCGTTCAAAGTTGGCTGTATTTTTTGCTTTTTCCTCCGATTGGTTCTGCACTAATTGAGTCATGGCTTGAGTTAATTCCGTTACATTCTGTGAGAGAGCCGCAAGTGACTCTGACGTACTCCTTGTGTCTGGCATTCTGCTCTCAGTGAAAGCACCAAATTGATGCAGGAAACTTGAGTAAATAAAGAGAAATAGAGATAGATATAGAGAGAGTAAAGAAAATAGAGTAAAGATAAGAAGAGAAATAGATACAATTATAACTTGTTTATTTCATGACATTGTGCTACTTTTATACACACGTCAACCATTAGTCACACCTCTTCATATGCTCCTTTTCAAGTTCAACATCCGTTCCTAACCGTTATGCATCCCTTCACTACATTCATGCACCTGGTAGTCACTTGTAGGATACCGTTTCGAGGCAATCTTCTGCCTTGCTCCTCTGCCCATTGTTGCATGTACTCGCACACTGCTAACACTAACTGTGCGTGCAGAAATTTGAAACGATGGACGATCTTAAAATTGCGATTTCAAGTCTACTGACTCACAATGACGAAGCAGTACGTGCTAATTAGGTTGATCAATCTTTGTGTTCCTTGCCTTATTTTGTGGCTGTGTTCTTTGTATAGGTTGTAAACGGGCAAGATTACTAATGGATTTGATGGAATATTCTTCTATGCAAGAATTGAAAGATGATAATGTAATTTCGCTGTATAAGTTCGCTTACTTTGCTAATTAGGTTGATGAATTTGTGTGTTTACCTTATTTTGTGGCTGTGTTTTTACTTTTTTATATAGATTTTTAAAGCAGCAATATCATTGTTGGATTTGATGGAATATACTTGGCAGGAAGAATGGAAGGATGTTTAAGGTAATTTTGATTTTGATTTTGTTTTTTGGTAATCATGTGAGATGCTGAATCTTTAATATGAATTTTAGGTCGCTTTGATAACATTGATCGAGATATGTGAATCCGCTGATGACTCTCAGCAGGTACTTTATATTTTTCGTTGACAATCTTTTGATTGGATAGGTTTTATTGCTAATTGAGGCTAGTTCTTAATTTGCTGTGTTTTTTTTATAGACTATTAAAGCCATAAAATCACAAGTGGATGAAGAATTTAAGGCTGAGGAGGTAGATTTTATGACTTTTTTGGTAACTGGTTATTTGACTGTCCATTTATAAGCTGCTTTTTTATGCTGATGCAAGATGCATTTCTGATGGTTATAGATATATATGATGGAGCATTTAGATTCAGAAGAGTTGAAATTGAATATGAATTAGTATAGTTGTTCCACATTTTTGGACACAGAAAGGTTAAACTGAATCACCTATGACTGGTTTGCGGGTATGGGTGCAAAGAAATCTTTTTCGTTTGCTTTTGTTAGTCGCTGATCTAACAACTTACAATAATATCTATGAAATTTGTTTATGACTTTTAAAAATTGGATGATGAACAAGTAGGATGTACTTGTTGAGTTGCGCAGCGTACAAAACAACAATTTTATTATCGGATGGAGAAACTTTTACAAGAAGGACTCTCTCACACCTCACACTTCACTCACACTTTCTTACTCAAGTGCATAACTCTACTACAAGACTCTCCTATTTATACTACTTCACCTCCTTAATGGACGGTGATGATTAACTTGATCTAATGGTGGAGATCATTCATCTAGAATTCTCTCCACAAAATATCATCTCTACCATATTCTAGTTCGTAGGCGATTGATAGGGTTTAATTGGAGTTTAAAACAACCCAATTGATTTTTGGAGAACGTCCGCTCCAACGTGCTCGAGCAGCACGTCCTCCTTCAACAGCTGTTCAATTTTTTTTCGAACGTCCTCAATTCTGGTACCGGTGTATATGCTCTTAGGGCTTTCGAGTGTTTTGACGAAATTAACGGTTAATATTTACTTTTCCAAATATACCCTTAGATCTCAATTAACAGGCAGTTTATTACGAATTATTAATAAAATACGGGTTAATAACAGCCATTGATTTGATTAGATGTACGGTTATCACAGTGTTATCATACAATTTCTACTATAAGTAGTTTTGCGATAACAATGCATAGTATCGTATGCATCCAAGTTTCTGACCTTCAAAATTCATCGCTAAACGAAACTTTGTTGCTGAACCCTAAACCCTAAAATTACGTAGCTTTGAAGAAGAAAAAATGCAGATTTCACTTTACAAACTATATTATTGAAACGATTTAGTTAGAGAATGAGTCTTGGCTCAGTGGAGCAAGCTCACCGGGGACCTACGTCGTTCCGGTGTTCAAATCCTCATAACCCACTAACAGGACAGGTACTTAACCATCACCCAAGTCCAAAAATCAAAAAAAAAAAACGATTTAGTTATAATTATTTATTTTTATCAAAACGTCATTTTTAAATGACAAGATAAGAGCACACGCACACCTACAACACATGATCTACCAACCTTTTACTCTGGCCTTGCTTAATGGGCCTGAGCTTTGAGATTCGGCTCGGTCAAGTTAGGCTGAAATTGTTAAAAGGTTTTTATATTGGCCGAAAATAGTCCATTTATGGGTTATTGACAGTAACTTAGGCCTTTGGGGCGTTGGCTTGTGTATTAAACGTCGTCGTCACAAGTGAGAGGTGACCAGATGGGATGCCTTGCCTTTAAAAGAAACATCCACGTCTCTGAATTTCTTCTCTCCTTTCAAAACCTCTCTCTCGAAAAAAGCGAAGACCCTCGAAGCTTTCCGTTTCTTCCGCCGGCGACCATGGCCTTCGGCCATGCCTGGTCTTTCCTCTGGGGCTGGTTGGGGTGTGGCGGGGGCGGACGGATTTTGCTGTGGTTGGAGGCTTCCCGTCGGGTCGCCGGTGCTCCTTTTGGGACGGCTGTGCATCTCGATGTCGGGTTTGGCAGCGGATGTTCGGATGGCAGGTTGGAGCGATGGTGGACGGCGGACGGACTCTCTTTGTTGATTGGTCTCTTTCTTGGCGGCTGGATGGATTGGTGGTGGCTGGGGTAGCGGCTCGGCGGACGGGCAAGTTGGCTGGCTTGGTTGGCTGCTTGGTTGGCCCTCGGCATGGGAGGTGAGATGCGGAGGCGAATCACGGAGGAGGAAGGCTGTCGTCCTGGGTGGGATGGGGCTTCACCGACTGTTTGGGTATTGTGCTGTCGATTTCGATTTTGACCGGTTGTACCGGGATGCACTTTAGTTGTTTAGTTTCAAGTTACTTAGTTTAGTTTAGCTTTAGATGAGTTGAATAAGTGACTATTCTCAGCCGGTTTCCGGACTGAGTGAGTTGATCTTTCTCAGCCGCTTGCGGACTGAGTTATAGTCGCATTAGTGTTTGCTGAGGTTGCTAGTTCATGCCCTTGAGCATGTTTCGTAACCTTTGATAGTTTTTCTGACGAGGATGGGTTGACGGCCTGGACTTCCCTTTGAGCATATGTACCGATTTGGGTCATTGATCAGTCAGTGTCCAACTTCTGTACAACTTTTACCCATAAAAAAAAGAAACATACACGTGGCGTGGGGGAGTACTCCACTGGGCAGTGTCCCATGTTCGAGTCTCTCTAAACACGTATAAGGTGAAATTCCTACAATTCGGTGGAGCCTGTCGGTCTGTAGTGGGCCGATCTCACCTGATTAGACTTATTTGTAGGCTATGGGCCTAAATCATTAGGGGGAAACCCCTTTTTAAAAAAAAGAAACATCCACGTCTCAACACTTTAGATAGAAGATTCTAGAGATACCTCTCCCCAGTGAAATTTGTCGGCCAGATCCATCCATGTGGATATGTGTGGTCTCGGAAATCAATCATGCATTATATGTAATAATCAAAAAAAAATCATGCATTATATGTAAAAGTCGGGAAACTTTGCTAGGTAGCTAGCCGCTGGGGTCATTATTCCACTGCAAGAAAGAAACAAAAAAGTAATAATAAGCTGTTGACTGATAATGTGGCAAGCAAGTCATTCAAGAAAAAAAATGGAGTGTGTGAACAATTTTATGATGCTACATCTGTTCTGTCGTCGATATTGGTGTAAGGATATGCCCTCGCCTTTTATTAAAAAGCTTTGATTTTGAGTTACAAGGGTGTGTTCAAGTGGTAAGAGCAATGATCATTATTACTGATCAAGTCATTAGATGGAATCTCTCATTAGATCAAAATATTTTTCATCAGTTAGATATAATTGGAGAAGTAAAATAGCTATTAGGATTGAGTCCGGAACTGTACAAACATTTTTTTTTTAAAGTTGACAAAGGACATATTAATCTTACAAAGTATAGTTGTTTTGTAGGATTTTTATGGGAAGAACACCATATTTATATTATTATTAAGATTTGACGTAAAAAAAACTTAATTCATTTATGACTGAAAAGTGTACGTACTTTAAAATTAACTATACGCATTTATTATCTTCTCATTCTTTTTTGATAACATTAATCTTCTCATTGTTAAAATATGAGAAAATTCAAATAGACATATATAATTCTCAACCGTGTCGCATCAAATACTATTTAGAGTTTAATTACCGTCACATCTCTAAAGGTCAACTATCAAGATCTGGTTTGTGCATTTCAATTTCAGTGTTGTGATGTATTGAGGGAGGGTTTGAGGGATCGAGAGGTCAACTCGCCCAATTAGTGGGCATTCTTGCTACTTGAGCACATGCAATCATTCTGTTGTGTGGCAATCTCAGTTTAAAGCGTTGCACTATGACTATGTCATGGATGCATTATTCAGACTTCGACCAATACATTTGATCCCATCTGTCCTCTACAATCAATGCATGTTGCAAGGTCTTCATATTCATTTCTCTTCCAAAGGAGAATAATGATTGCAACCCTTTTTTTTTTTTATAAAGAAAGGTGTGTATGTAAGACTATGGTGTATTAGACTATTAGAGGAGAGGTAATTAAAAAGAACATGTCTCTTCCATACTAATTGGGGATAGTGCTGAGATTTGATTGTCGTGTGAGAGGAAATTTCTTCAAATGTACAAGGAGAGGCGAATCCACGTTGAAGGTAATGGGCTCATTTTCTCAAATTTTCAATTTTAATAGGATAATTAGCTTAGTGCATTAATAATTGTAATATTTGCCGCCAGTGATCTCAATATCATGCACCCAGTAATTCAAGAATAAATTTAAATTTATATAATTTGGTGACCTATGTAAAGGTACTTAAATTTTATCTTGAACATATGTTATACATTTGTGAGATTTTTAGGAAAAGGATCCGGTGCAAAGTTAAATTTTTGGTACAAAATACAAACTAATCATAGCCCTTGATCTTGTGATTTGAATGAATGAGATTAAATCTTGATTTTTTGGTATTTTTATTGGTGACGAATTACAAAATGAAACTGGCGAATTATGTCGTCTTTTCATTTTTCGGCTCGTCTTTTTCATTTTTCGGCTCGAAATAAAATAAACCGACGAATTATAAAATGATTTTTACAAATTTTGTATTTTGTACCAAAATTTAACTTTGTACCTGATATTGACCCAGATTTTTATAACGGGAGATAGATGATAATATCTAGAATTTAAAGTATATTTGATTTAAATAGTCTAGTAAAGTTTTTTTTCATAGTAGTCAAAGTGAAGTATTTGAGTGAAGGCTTTTATTCTAATACTCTTTTTTAGGTTAAATTTTTACTTAGTTTCGGTTCACTTTAAGTTGAGTTCAATATAGACTAATCCTCATTTTTTTTAAATAAAATCAAATTTTATTAATAATAACCCGTTTTTCACCCCTACCAAATCATGCATAGGCAAATTAGACAAAAAAATAATCCTCGAAAAGCTCTATTTCGACAAAAGTACTTCGCAAAAAAATTATATTTTGTCCCGTCAAAAAAAGTTCTGGATCCGTCAATGTGTACAAGTGGAATAATGTACCGCAAATGAATAGGGCTTTAGTTGTCATTTTGTAATCATATACATTAATTTGTTGGCCATTATTCAACCCGTATACGAGTACAAAATCATACAGAGACAGTAGTTATCGTTTAAAAATAGATATAAAAAGAAATTCATAGCAAAATTTACTAGAGAGGAGGTGCTTCAAATGTGGTTCCGCATGATCTAAATTTGAGTTGTAAAATATAAAATGAACTGAATCCAAATGAGTAGAATCCTAACAGTGGTACCATCGCTCATAATTTACTTAACCCTGTAAAACTGCAATGTTGATTATATTCTCATTAACATGAATTTTCTCTCTAGAAAGATTATAGTTAATTGACGAGGGTATATGTTCAAAATTTTGCATAGCATTTTTTTAAAATATTTTTTAGAGATAATTTTATTTATTGAAAAGGAAAAACAAACACAAAACAAGAGATCAGGACCAAACGAAGTTGGTATCTTTGTTTTTAGGACATGCTCGAGCTGAAGAGCGATATTTCTTTTTTTTCAGTGACGGTTTTTTTGCTGAATAGATATGGTTGGCATCAAGGAGGGATCAATAGAATCATCCTGATCACATATAACTCATTATCACTATTATGATTCGCTTCGTGATCATCATACCCTCTTTCAGATTCCCCAATAGGAATACCAGAACCATTCTGCTCGACCTGTCTAGTTTCCTTAACAAAATCGTCCAAATCTTCGAAAATAAGTTTATCATCCTCGCATCCTGTCCTAAAATGCAAGTAAATGGCTCTAGCCTCAACCGGACCATCAATACCTTCACAAATTGTGCATAGCATCATAAAACAAATTGATCAAAGCAATTTGTTGACCAAATGCATCTACGCACTATTGAAACAATACACCATATTAAATATTTGCATATGAACTGTTTGAAATTTGATTATGATGCATAATTTGCAGACAATAATGTATGACCAACATCAAAAGAGGACTAGTTGACATAACATGACGATCCTTGTGTCCCATTCCAAACCTCATATATGCTGATTCATGTGTTGAATGGAGGATAAAAGATACAATAGCATTGCCATTAATTGAACAGATCAGCTAGCAGATATCTCCCTCCAGCACTGGATGCATGTGCGCTCCCAATTTTTAACTTTCGCACTGATCACCTCATTTTGTATAATGATCACATTTCCCTGTTAGTCTGATCAAATCATCGTTCTGGCTAATAGGAATATGACGCACCATCGTGATAACGAATGATTACAGATCACCGATTAGCACTTTAATCATTGGTTAACTATTTGTTTACGCCGTAATCGGTTTTCTTCAACTTTAACTTTTGTAAAGAATGGTTGTGTCCTCAAGATGCCGCATAGTGCAGCTTTTGTGTGGTTGATCTAGGGCTTTTTAGCTAGCTAACCCGAAGACAGCTTGTGAGAGAAACTTCTAAGATCGATCTAAACCATAGTTATTAGCAAAAGGTCCCAAGTTGGATCAGGTCACGAGGGGAACTTGGAATGCGATTCCTCTCCAACTTTAGCATATTATATGCTACATAAAAGGAAACTAATTAATACGAATTTGAAGTGCAAGTTCTCCGGTCTGAGCTTTTGTATCTCAGCCGTTCTCGGTCTGAGCTTTGTAGGTGTTAGTTTTTAGCTTCAGGAGTTAATCTCCTATTTTTTCTCAAAGGGCACGACGGTGCGTCATCCGTCTTTTTAGTGTCGGTCACTGAGGTCGGTCGACCAGAAATGTTTGTTTGGTCGTGCCCTTTTTAAGAGAGGTGTCCCTTCGGGGGCAGCTTGGTTCTTGTATTGACACTTCTCATAATCAAAAAGAAAAAAGTGCAAACTTTTTTTGGCTATTGGGATTGACACACTAAAAAGAGGACATTTTTTTGACCCTTCAGGTTTCAAATTTAGCTTTCTCGGGATTCGATATGTTTACGCAATCATGACGGGGCAAGAAGACATCATATGAACTAATCTCTCGATATTCTTGGTTTAATTCCCGATGGAGTCTAAGTAAATAAGTAAAAAAAAAAGTACCGGTTTCATATATTTGAATCACGCTTATTTTTTTATACTTCATTTCCAGTGAAAATGTAGTTTATGTAAGTTGGAGAGCGCTTGGTCTACAATTCCTTAGAATTCGAGAACCTGAGACTCCAAATATGATCATCGGATCAAGATGAATCTTAGAATATTCAATCTGAGTACATGTGTCTCTCTGGTAAAGTCAAACTTGGTGGCTTTACTTTTCATTAAATGTAAGTTGTATGTGCAAGTGGCACACGTTTCAGCACCATAATAATTTGATGATGCTTGATGCACTTTTAAAGGTGCAGATTAGATTTTTAAGTTCTCGAAATATATAGAGATTCTCATTTGAGCGCTTATTGACACGCGTATTTTTAACCCTTTATAGTTGTCAAGTTATTAGTTTTAGGGGTCAAGTTGCAGTCAAACAAAATTTATAAACCTTGGTAAGCCAAGGGTCGATCCAAGGAACACCGTGTGTGAATACTAGTTAACAAGTGACCTATTCAGCTATTCCAAGCAATTAAAGGTTTTGATGTGATGAAAACAGCAGAAATTAAATGCAGAAAAATAAAAGGTTTTGGTTTGATTAGAGAAAGAATCTCAGGATCAAACTTCACCCATGTCAACCCCACAAATCATGCAACGTAAATTCATCATGCTATCGAATATGGAAATAAACCAAAATAACACTAGACAAGCCGCTCATCCACGAACCATTGTCTAAATTAATCTCAACCATTGAACGCCGCCCATCCACGGATTATCAATGGTTTCGATTATTAAGCCTAGGGTTTTTCAGACGACAAAGTCGACTCTCCTATTAATTCATGTACTACCAATGTAACTACCATGACCTAATATCAATTTCATACAATCCGGCTAATACCTAGGACCCATTCATCTTTTGGTAATTAACCTAACTATGGTCTAGCATACAAACATCTCATTCAATGTGAAACTTGCAAGAACGATAAAATTAAGCACAATGAAATTGAATATTCGATTTGCATAAATAATAAATGTTCAATTGATCACACGAACAGTTGGGTACATGGCACGGGATCCGTATGATCCCAAAATAAAGAAGACTACTTACTATTCATGGTAAGTTAACCAAAAATATGTAGATAAAGAAATTAAGGACGAGGAAACCGTGTAGACGATGTAGCTCGTTGAATCCTCAATCTCTCGTGATGTTCTTCGTCTTCTCTCCCAAGTTAGGGTTCTCTTCTCCAAGCTCTCAAAACTTTCTTCAATCTCGCACACCATAATCAATCTGCTGGTCGCCTCTTTATAGCTCAGGAAAAAGAGTTAAAAGGTCCAAAAATGATTTTTGGAAACTTCTAAAAAGTTTCTTTTTTTAACGGCCAACCGGTCGGCTGGCTGAGTGTAGAAATCTCAGCCGGTCGACTGGCTTTTGAGACTCCAGAAGTGTTGACACGGCCAACCCCAGCCAGCCGGTTGGCATGTTGAGCCGACTGACTCAAACTGAGCAGTTGCAATGCTTGTACATGGCAAGGACGACCCAAAGTAGACGATTGCAAGCCATCCGAGATCTTTATCCAGTCGGTCAACTGGACTCAAAGTGGACTAGTGCATGCCATATGAGATCTTCATCCAGCCGATTTGCTGGCTTTGGACCAATTTATCCAGCCGGTCGGCTGGACTGCCTTTGTGCTCTTTTTCGCCCCAAAGCTCGACTTTTCTTCGAGTATCGGCCTTTACACCATGGTTTCAATGGATAGTTGCTGTTAACCTGAAATGCTCAAGGAAAGCATCAAATAGTGACGATTTATCAGGAGAACGAGTACTATCCTTCATCGTATGGAGCACATAAACAGTCGACAGCTGGTAGGTAGTCTAATCTATCTTACTTTGACAAGGCCAGACATCTCCTTCGCAGTAGGCGTGGTGATTCGGTTCATGTAAAATCCAAGGAAGCCTCATCTTGAAGCAGTACGCAGAATACTAAGGTATATGAAGGGCACTACGAACTATGACATCCTATATAAGAAGGGAGTTTAAGGAAAAGTTATAGGATACAGTGATGCTGATTATGCTGGAGATCATGACACGAGGCGATCGACAACTGGCTATATGTTTCACATGGGCTCGGCAGCTATATCTTGGTGTAGTAAGAGACAACCAACGGTGTCACTATCAACCACGGAAGCTGATGAGTACAGAGTAGTAGCACTTGGAGCACAAGAAAGTACGTGTCTTATGCGGCTTATGTGAGATTTGAAGCAGCCATGTGATTATCCAGTAAAGCTCCACTGTGATAATCAGTCAGCCATACGGCTTGCAGAGAATCCAGTGTTTCACGCCCAAACTAAGTATGTGGAGGTACACTATCACTTCATTCGGGAGAAGGTCCTCGAAGGTGAGATCCAAAATGAAGGCAATCAAGACCGATGAGCAAGCTGTTGATATCTTCACGAAGAGTATGACTACGTCAAAGTTTCATAAGTTTAAAAAGCTGCTTGGGATGACTACAAGACTAAGAGAAACTAGGCATTAAGGGGGAGCATTAAGATTAATGGTCCAAATATTAATACTTAGTCAAATCCAATTATGAGTCCAAAAGAAGATGATCAAAAGTGAGGAGCCCAATCCAAGAAGACGAGAATTCTAGAGAAATGAGAAGAAGTTTAGATGGGGTAGAAGAAATGACACATGTGTAGACTGGGCACGTGAGGCAGGGTTGGTAGAATGAGGCACATGAGGCACGATCTGGGCCACTCATTGTGACACGTGGTGAAGCCACGTTCACAGCCGTCATTTGCGTTCACACTTTTGTTGGTAGTGGGTTTACTATTGGGACACGTGGCGCGCCACAAATGCACGGGGGTTAGATGTGTGGCTCAGATCGTGCCTCACTGCCTCATTCTAATTTAGGTGCCTCATTTGAGCGCTCCTCTCCTTGTCATCATCAAAATTTTGTATTAATATATACAAGTTTACAAAGAAAAAAACAAAAAAAAGCAGCTTCCGAGCCTTAAAATCTTCAAGAAAAGCATATTCGTAGATGTCAATCAATTTTGCTTGAAAAAACTATATGAAAAACAAGGTGACAAACAGGAGAGATTATATCAAACTAACCGGTTACCAAAAAAATTATAAAATCAAAAGTCGGTTACCTTTTCAGCCTCAAAATCTTTAATGGAATCAGATTCGAATACAACAATCAGCAGTGATTTTAGGGCTTCAACAATCTATAAAAAAACTACCTTCAATTACCAAAAAACCTATAAAATCAAAAGATAAACCTAAAGATCAAGGTTGTCATCAAAGATAGAGAAAAATATATACAAGTAACAAAAAAAAGCCGCTTACCTTATGATCCTTAGAATCTTCCTCGTAAGCGGATTCATATATGTCAACCAATGCTAAAACGACCTAGAGATCCGGATTATGAATTCAGCGTCAAATTATTACCAAAAAGGTATACAATCAAAATCCAATTACCTTCTGAGCCTTCAAATCTTCAAGCGGAAGCAGATTCAATTAAGTATATCAGCGATTTTGCAACTTGAACAATCTATACAAAGCACAGTCAGAAAAGGTAAAAGAACTGACAAAATGATCAACTTAAATAACTAAGTACGCGCTTACTTCTGCATCCTTGTGATCCAGCAGCCTTTGAAGTAGCGCATTGACATCGCTCGCCGAGATCGCAGCCTTAACATCAGCAATTTCCATTATTTCAAAAAAAAAAATTGCACGCAGTTAATGCATTTGGGGTGAAGAAATGATGCATGAGCGTTTAAGGCTGCTAAATAGCAATTTAACAGTTTATTTCTTTTTAGTTTTTATTTCCAAATTTAGTTTTTGTATTTTTCTATTTAAACCCTCTTAAGGGTTTTAGAAACACATCTTTTATTTAAATAAAACTTTAGCTTTGCTATTTTCTTCTGGTGGATTCCAGAGTTTTCGTTCGAGTTCACACTTGTGAATTTGATCATCAATCATAGGTTTAGCGCTTGCTATTCCTTCTGAGATTCCGATTGCGTCAAGAAACCCCAATTTAAAGGAATTGCGAATATTAAACCGACTCCGGTTCGATTTCGGGTTATTTGGATCGCCACCGTATAAATGTAATTTAGAGTTCTTTTTTATCAAAAACAACGTTGTAAAAACCCTATGAAATGTTAAAGAAAAAAATAAATTTAATATGTTTAGAGTTTAGAATGATTGGGTCCACTCACATTTGCAAGATTGAAATAGAAATACTTTTAATTTAACAAGAAGAGGAAATAAAGCTAGTTTATTTGACGTTGTAGAGTTTATTTAACTTGGTCTTTGTTGCAACACTAGTTTTTTGTTTTGTGCTTGACTTTTATGTGGATAAATTACGCATTAGAGTTAGAAGTTGAGCACTTTGTTAAGTAGTTGGTATTTTGGAAAATTATGCATTAGCATTTCTGTTAAATAATTGACATTTTGGACTACACTTTCGCCTCTCAGGACGTTAGACAAAACAATATCTTCCTGGAGATGCAACTAACTATATCGAGAGCTCTCATGCCTAAGAAGGGGAAAACTCACTACAAATTTTTGCTGAAAAATACGACAGCTCATAACAATCGTAGGGTTGTCGTACTGCGACAACTATACGACAAATCAGAAAGTTGTCGTAAAAAACATTGTCGCAGCCCCTATACGACAATTGTATGACAATATTTTACGACAGACATACGATAACCCAAAAAAGTTGTCGTACGCTTATCGTATAATTGACGAATGTGTTTTACGACAGCTGTACTACAACTATACGATAATATGACTACGTTGTCGTAAGATTATCGTAGCGTTACCGTATATCTACGACAATAAAATTAATTACATAAAAACCATTATTTTATAATTTTTTAAACTTAAATTAATTTTTTACAAAATCTAAAATAACATACAAACTGAAAACTGAGACGTTCTAATCCTGCTTACAATTTGAATCAAAAGTGCTTGTACGTTAGACATACAATGCAAACCAAAAAATTGCTGAGATCCTACCGGATGCATCAAACATACATCAAAAGTAAACACAAAAAGTGATGAAGTCGCAAAAGTCTACTGCATTTTCACACTAGCACTACTACAAACAGGGGATTATGCATCGGTTTTTTTTGACATTATGCATCGGTTTTGATTCCGATGCATAATGAAGCGTTGCATAATGTCTGACATTATGCATCGGTTTTTTGAAAAAACGGATGCATAATGTATGATATTATGCATCGGTTTTTTGAAAAAACTGATGCATAATGTATGATATTATGCATCTGTTTTTAAAAAAAACTGATGCATAATGTCAGTTTTTTTTTGCATTTTTGGCCTGTAAATTGCTTAAATAAACCTAAAAATTTGTAAATAAATTTCATAAATACACTTTCTCATATCTAAATCTTAAAATACTTTTTATTCAACAAAAATATAATATTTCATACATAATGTCACATTTCATACACTTGCTCAGTATCAACATTACCATGTTCCAAAAATAAGCATCTTGTAACAAAAACAAATCTGAAACAAGCAAAAAACACTCAACACGAATTTGTTGAAGACTGAATGCTTGGAGCCACCATGATCTAGAGCTAGGAAGTTTCTCAAACTCGAACACACTCACTTCTTCCTGGCTCTGTTCTTCCTTTCCTTCATCTGTTTCCTAAAGGAGCATGTATGATAATTACTTACATAATATCTCAAATGCAACAAAATTATTATTCTAAATGCTGATACAATTTGCATTTACTTGAATACAAATGCTTGTAGTATTATATAAAAGAGATTACATACCCTTATGAGCCTGTACTTGGGCTCAAATTTCTTTGCGTTCTCGACAGAGTCATAAATCAATCCAAATCCAGTGGATTTACCACCTCCAAAATGAGTCCTAAACTGGAACACAAAAATAGCATTCGAGTCCTTCACGGAGTACATGGAAGCCAACTTTTCCTTGAGCTCTGCCTTCACGATAAAAATAAACAATGATAAGTTATGCTATATATATATTCAATAAAAAGGATGTCATCAGGGAGGAGGTGTGCATACCTTGGAAACATTAGCTCTTCCAGGATGAAGAACATCAATGACCTGCAATAAAATAGAAAAGGCTTCATTGCTAACAGTAATCTATAAAATAGTAGCATCCCTATCGAACACAAGAACCTGGTAAATTTGCACAGCGAGGCTAAGAAGGAGTTTAAAGGCTCCACAGCTTGAAGAACCCCACAAGCCTGATCAACGAATATGGACAACTCATCAAAGAATACCTTCTCAATGTTCGCAATCATGGTTTCTTTCACTTCTGCCACCTGAGCCTGCACTTTAGCGAGTTGGTTGACCTCTTCAGGATGACTAACAAAGTACTGCATATGTTCCTTCATCTTGGGCCTAAATTTTATAGAACACAGGATAAGCAATCGATGAAGTCCTTCTTCAAGACAGACTTGTTGCGGAGCTACGCATCTCAATATGCCATCTAAATGCTCTAAATTTTCATTACTTTTTTACTAAAGAATGCTGTTCGCATACAGTCGCAACAATAATTCACATTTCACATGGAACTTATAAACATTAATAGGAAAACCATCCAAATTTCAGGCCATAAAACTTCAACACAGATAGCATTCTAGGTAATTCTATTCAGAATTTATCATGCTAATTATCATATAGAATTCTATTCAGAATAGATAGCATTCAGGCAAAAAAATTGATATCTGATAATCTCATGCTAATTATCATATTCAGAATTTAAGAATTCACAAGAACTGACTTAACTTAACATACAACAAAATCAAAATGCGAGACGGAAAATCAAAACTAGCAGATGATGAATATTCGGCTACCATTTGAATCCTAAAAGCTTAAATCAGTTTAACAAAATCTGAAGGAAAAACAAGAGGCATAAACTAATCTGTTCAGCTCCTACAAAAATGCATCGAATAGCGAGAATCAATACCTTGTAGCTTCTCAGGTCGGCCAAAGCTCTGTGCAGCGGTGAGAATGAACAGCAGCAACAGACGAGCAACGAAAATTAGGGTTTTCACCTGATCTGTAAACGAAGATGGAGTCTGATTAAGCCGTTCTTCTCGTCTGATTTCGTGATATCCGAATTCGGAGGTGAGGGATTAGCGAAGCCGTTCTTCTCGGCTGATTAGGGTGAGATCGAAATTCAGAGCATATGTTCTGGCAAAGTCGCTCCTCTGAAACGTTCTGGCGACTCGCAGCTGAGCCGGAAGGCGCGGTAGCCGAGCGCCGGTTGTTCTGCAATGTCGCCTGCGGAACTCGATCTCGTTGGCGTAGATAGGAGAGACGGAGGAGATACAAAAAGAAGGACGACCTAAATAAAGTTAAGTATTTAACTACGACAATATGCATCGGTTCTTAAAAAACCGATGCATAAAGTGAATCTTATGCATCGGTTTTTTATAAAACCGATGCATAATATAAAACCGATGCATAATATAAAACCGATGCATAAAGCCTGTTCTGTAGTAGTGTAGACACAAATACCTAATCGTCTCCAAGATCCTCCTGCTCATCCACGTGCACGGAGGTCAGAGCCGGTACCTCCTCTTAAAGAACGCGCCAACTCCGCAACCACTTAGCATAGCTCCTGATTCTGTTGCTTTAGCTGCTGAATTTCCTGCATCATGTCCCGCACTTGACTTGCCAAGTTTGCCGTACTGGTCGTGGGCTGAGATAAAGAATTAGGCTGGCTATAAAACTTGGAGCCCGGAACCGAAGTCGCAACTGAGTGAACGACTTTGGGAAGTCCATCTCGTTTTGACAGTCCAATAATCTGGGATGCCATCTCTAAATCCAATGCCTCGGGCATGGCATCTCCAAACCTACTTCGGAGAGCATCCGAAGCCAAGAACAATTCCTCCTGTGCGAAACATAGACAATAACTTATTTGAATAAAAGGCGATTGTATTTAAAAAATTAGCAACACAACCATTATACAAACAACCTTAACACGGCTACTCATCACTGAACAAAATATCACATCTACAAACCTACAGCCAAAAAAAGTTAAACAAGTTAAACAAAAAAATTGGTAGCGAGATAAAACATGCAACATTGGTATCTACTAAGCAACCAAACGATTGGGGCATTGATTCCAGTTCATCTCCTCAATTGAAAGCCAACTTTCGACCTTTGTTTTTCTCTGAGTTCATTTCTAATGACCTCGCACACTAGGGCTTTTAGCTAGCTAACCCGAAGACAGCTTGTGAGAGAAACTTCTAAGAATCGATCTAAACCAAAAGTTATTAGCGAAAGGTCCCAAATTGGATCAGGTCGCGAGGGGAACTTGGAATGTGATTCCTCTCCAACGTTGTCAAAGGCACTTAGAAACAAGAGTGTAACATATTATATGCTACATAAAAAGGAAACTAATACGAATTTGAAGTGCTAGTTTTTTTTGGCTATTGGGATTAACTCACTAAAAAGAGGACATACCCTTCAGGTTTCAAATTTAGCATTCTCGGGATTCGATATGTTTACGCACTGTCCCTCGACTGTAATGCCTTGTAATCCCAGTATGCTTGGGAAGTCACTGGATTTGTTTCCAGGCAATATGGATCAGTTGTAAAAATGAGATTACATATTGCAGTGTAGTATAGGCTAGAATAGGATTTGCAGGACTGAAGGCTAAAACGGTGGCGTATGGCATTGGCGCTCTAAAGCTCATTTGAAGTTCGCTGGAAACGACGTCGTCTGCTAAAGGCGCGAGACTCGTTTAATGGAACGACGACGTCTCGGCGAAGCGCGAAAGTCTGCGTTACGAGGAAACGTCAGCGTTTCGTTCGGGCGGAAACTTCAGTTTTGGATTCGTGGCCAGAACGCAGCGTTTCGAGAATATAAAGAGCTGGACTCAGCTGGAATTATGGTTCATTCGATTTGGAATTTCTCTGGCAATTGCGAAGAACAGCGAGCGAGCGATTCGAGCAATTGGAGTTTGATTCAAGCTGAGAGAAGATCATTCAAGCTGCGACAGACTGTGGCGTTGCCTGAGGAGGCCGAATTCCTCATCTTCTCTTCTCTTCTTCTTCTTCTGCATTCTTGGATTAGAACAGTTAGGGTTCTAGAGTCATACTGCGCAATTAGGGATTGTAATTGAATCTGGTTATAGTGGAAAAGGGCTGAGCAATTCCCCCCCGAGGCTCCCAGGAGTAGGGCATCCCCCGAACCTGGTAAAAATTGTTGTGTCTTGTTGATTCAATTTTGGTTTCCGTTTTGAGATTGAATTGAACTTAGATTAATCCTCGGGGTTTAGGGCAAACAATCCTTACAAATTGGTATCTAGAGCTTGGTTAGTTGCATGTGATTAGGACAGATTGAGACTGACTAGTTGATTGATATTGATCTATAAACTTGTCTGTTTTCCCCTGTTCTTGAATCCATCACTTGCACTTATACTGTTTGTTGAATTGCCTGCTCTTGACTACTTTGATTCTCTGATCTTGCGAGGACCTGTAACACTTGGTGCCCATGGCTGATGACATAAAGATAAAGCCCTATGATGGCACTTCAGACTTCTCCATATGGAAGGTGAAGATGAAAGCCATCCTGATAAAGGAAAAATGCTACAAGGCTATATCAGAAGAATGGCCTGCTGGAATGACAGACCAGTCCAAGAAGGACATGAAGGAAATGGCTCACTCAGAAATCATGATAAGGTTAGCAGATGATGTTGCAAGACAAGTGGTAAGCCATACTGAACCTAAAGAATTGTGGACTGCATTAGAAGAGAAGTATCTTACTAAGTCATTGCCTAGTAGGATATCTTTATTATGCCAACTGTTCACATTTAAGATGGATACCTCTTTGTCTATCGCTGAAAACATGGATATTTTTCTGAAAATGACCCAAGATCTTGATAGATGTAAAGATAAGATTGCTGATACCCATCGGGCTGTGATATTGCTTAACTCTCTTCCTTCCCAATTTGATAATCTAAAGGATGTGATACAATATGGTGGGGATGAGTTGACTTTAACTAAGATAATAGATTCTGTTATACAAAAGAATGATTCTCTTAAGGTTTTTAAAAGACCTGGTGTTAAGGGTGATACTAGACCTGATTCTAAGAAT
Organism: Rhodiola chrysanthemifolia; assembly: GCA_033675395.1. Classification (NCBI taxonomy): domain Eukaryota; kingdom Viridiplantae; phylum Streptophyta; class Magnoliopsida; order Saxifragales; family Crassulaceae; genus Rhodiola; species Rhodiola chrysanthemifolia. The sequence goes on from CM066207.1 coordinate 19,498,286, forward strand.
GAAGTAATGTTCTCTAAAGGAAAACATAAGTATAAAAACTCTTTCAAAAAGTCTAGAAAACCTGAGTCTCAAAACAAATAGTCTGATGGGAAATCTGAGAATAGGACTTTAAATGTGAAATGTTTCTATTGTAATCAAATGGGTCACTTTGCTTCTGATTGTCAGAAAAAGAAGAATAATGAAGCTAACAACAATAACAGAAATAAGGGAAAGAACCAAAGGGAAAACCAGTCTAACAATTATGAATCTGGAAAATCTTATGATCATGAATTGTTTGTTGTTACCACTACTAATGAATCTGATTCATGGATACTTGATTCGGGTTGTAACATGCATGCCACACCTAATAAGAATGTTTTTAGTGATCTGAAACTTATAAATGATGGTGAGGTTAGATTGGGTGATCAAACTGTTTTGCACATTAGGGGGATAGGGAATGTACCTCTTAAAATGCACGATGGTGTTGTGAGGGTCATCCAAAATGTTAGATGGGTCCCTGGTTTAAGAAGGAATCTGTTATCTGAGTCTGCTTTTGATGATCTTGGCTGCCATATTACTAACTTCAATTGTGTTAGAACTATTATGAGAAATGGCAGGACTGTCCTTAAAGGACTGAAGAAAGGAGGGCTTTACCATGTCCAAGCCACTCCTGAAATCAATGTTGTAACTTCAGCAAAGGACATGGATGAGACCAAGACCTGGCACTCCAGACTTGGCCATATAGGTAACAAAGGTTTGTTCTACCTATATAAGCAAGGTATCATTGATTCTGCTCCTGTGAATATTGACTTTTGTGAAAACTGCATCATGGGAAAACAGACTGCTCTCAGTTTTAATAAATCTACCATGCTAGTTAAGGCTCCACTTGATTATATTCATGCTGATATGTGGGGGCCTGCTCAAGTGAGCACCATTGGAGGGAGAAACTATTTTCTCTCCTTGGTTGATCACTTTAGCAGAAAAGTTTGGGTATTTTTGTTAAAAACTAAAGATGAAACTTTTGACAAGTTTAAACACTGGAAAGCTTTGGTTGAGAACCAATCTGATTGTTCTGTTAAGTGTCTTAGAACTGATAATGGACTTGAATTCTGCAATGGCTTGTTTAATAAATTCTGTGATGAACATGGCATTGATAGGCACTTAACCATCCCAGGCACACCACAACAAAATGGGACTGCTGAAAGGATGAATAGGACATTACTTGAAAAGGCTAGATGCATGCTCATTAGTTCAGGAATTAAAAGTACTCTTTGGGGTGATGCTCTTGTAACTGCTGCATACTTAATAAATAGGAGCCCCTCATCTATGATTGGATTTAAGACTCCTCAGGAAATGTGGACAGGGCATAAGCCAAACATTAATCATTTAAGGCCATTTGGATGTACTGCATTTGCTAAAATTGATCAAGGTAAATTGCAACCTAGGGCTGTGAAATGTGTAATGATTGGTTATCCTCATGGTGTGAAAGGGTACAAACTGTTAGTTATACAGCCTGTCTCATATAAGGTTATTGCAGCCAGGTCTGTCACATTTAATGAGCATGACTTCTATTTTAAAACAAAGCTAATGCAGTCTACTGAGCAGACAGGTAACTCTCAAGGACCAGATGTTCCTTTTTCTTTTCCCCAGCCTCAAATGGAAAATGATGATGCTGATAACCCAGTGGGAGAAGAATTTGATGTGGGATATCCAGTCCCAAGCTCAGCTGATCAAGGAGGAAGCTCAAGCCTAAATGGAAATGGTGAAAATGGAGTTGCCCCTGCTGCTGAGCAGAATGAATCCCCTCACCAATCTGGTGGGGAGGTAAGCTCTCATATCCCTACCTCTAGCATAAATGCTTCAGCCACCAGTGTTGGTGGTTTGGATAACAGTGGAACTGTGGATGTTAATGATTATTTTGTTGTTGAAAATGATGGAAATGATCTATCCAACTATGTGCTTGCTAGAGATAGAACTCCTAGGGTAAGATTCAGACCCAAGAGATATGATATGAACTTGTTTGAGGGCTGTGATAAAATGATACATTATGCCTTGCTTGCTGCTGAAAGTGTGAAATTTTCTGTGCCTGAAACCTATGAACAAGCTTTACATGATAAAAATGCTAATGAATGGGTTAAGGCTATGCATGAGGAAATTAAGTCAATGTATGAAAATAAAACTTGGACCCTTGTCCCTAAACCTGCAAATGTGAGAACTGTTGCTTGTAAATGGATCTATAGGATCAAGGAAGGGAATGAACTAGATGAACCACCTAGGTTCAAGGCTAGACTAGTTGCTAAAGGGTTTACTCAAAAAGAGGGAATTGACTTTAATGAAATCTTTGCTCCAGTTGTGAAATATAAAACCATGAGATTGTTGATTGCAATGGCTGCTGTGTATGATTGGGAAATAGAACAAATGGATGTCAAAACTACTTTTTTACATGGTGACTTAGAGGAAACAATTTACATGAATCAGCCCATAGACTTTATTGATAAAAATTCACCTGATTCTGTGTGCTTGCTAAATAAATCAATTTATGGTCTTAAGCAATCACCTAGACAGTGCATAAGAAGTTTGATTCATGCATGTTAACTCTTGGTTTCACTAGAAGTAAATATGACACTTGCATGTATATGAAAGTGGGCAAATCTGACTGCCATATTTTTGTTCTGCTGTATGTGGATGATATTCTGTTAATGAGCCATTCAATCACAACTATTTCTTATGTTAAGAAGGAGCTAAAGAAACATTTTGATATGAAAGATTTTGGAAAGGCACAAAAGATATTAGGTGTGAAAATCATTAGAAACAGGCATGATAGGAAAATCTGTTTGTCTCAAGTTGATTATATTGCTAAGGTGTTAGATAAGTTTGCCATGACTGATTCTAAACCCTCCCCAGTACCCTTAGGAGGGCACCAGAATATTTCAAAAGATGATTGCCCAATAAATGATTCTGAAAAACAGAAAATGGAAGATGTTCCTTATGATGTTGCTGTTGGTTCCTTGATGTATGCTATGTTATGTACTAGACCTGATATTGCTTTTGCTGTGAGTGTACTAAGTAGATATATGTCTAATCCTGGTGAGAAGCACTGGATTGCTATGAAATATTTGCTAAAATACATAAATGACACTAAGAAACTAGGACTAGTATATGCTGATTATGAAAAGGAGCCAGAACTTAAAGGGTATGTGGATTCTGATTTTGCTAGTAATAAGGACACTAGGAAATCAATCACTAGTTTTTTCTTCACCTGGGGTGGCTGTTGTATTTCATGGAAATCACAACCGCAATCCATAGTAGCATTATCCTCAACAGAAGCTGAGTATATTGCTGCTACCGAAGCATGTAAAGAAGCCATTTGGCTTCAAGGTTTTCTAAAGGAAATCACTGGTAAAAGCTATGTAACCACACTTAATATAGATAGTCAGAGTACTATATATTTGTGTAAAGACCCTGTATATCATGAGAGGACTAAGCACATTGATGTGCGACTTCATTTTATTAGAGACTTAGTTGACTCTAAAACTGTTATCATTGAAAAGATACTTGGTGATATAAACCCAGCAGACTTTGGGACAAAGATAGTCCCTTCTGTGAAGTTTGTGTTTTGCAGGGATGCTTTACACATAGCTGAGGTTGGATGAGATGGAAGACATGAGCCAATGAAGGGAATATTGCTCCTCCCCCTTTTAGTACCACTCCCATATGGTACACCACTATAACTTATGATTCAATTACAATTAGATGCGCAAGTTAGGATTAGGAGGGCAAATTGTAATGCCTTGTAATCCCAACATGCTTGGGAAGTCACTGGATTTTTTTCCAGGCAATATGGATCAGTTGTCAAATGAGATCACATATTGCTGTGTAGTATAGGCTAGAATAGGATTTGCAGGACTGAAGGCTAAAACGGTGGCGTATGGCATTGGCGCTCTAAAGCTCATTTGAAGTTCGCTGGAAACGGCGTCGTCTGCTAAAGGCGCGAGACTCGTTTAATGGAACGACGACGTCTCGGCGAAGCGCGAAAGTCTGCGTTACGAGGAAACGTCAGCGTTTCGTTCGGGCGAAAACTTTGATTTTGGATTCGTGGCCAGAACGCAGCGTTTCGAGAATATAAAGAGCTGGGCTCAGCTGGAATTAGGGTTCATTCGATTTGGGATTTCTCTGGCAATTGCGAAGAACAGCGAGCGAGCGATTCGAGCAATTGGAGTTTGATTCAAGCTGAGAGAAGATCATTCAAGCTGCGACGGACTGTGGCGTTGCCTGAGGAGGCCGAATTCCTCATCTTCTCTTCTCTTCTTCTTCTTCTTCTTCTGCATTCTTGGATTAGAACAGTTAGGGTTCTAGAGTCATACTGCGCAATTAGGGATTGTAATTGAATCTGGTTATAGTGGAAAAGGGCTGAGCAATTCTCCACCCCCCCCCCCCCCCCCCCCCCGAGGCTCCCAGGAGTAGGGCATCCCCCGAACCTGGTAAAAATTGTTGTGTCTTGTTGATTCAATTTTGGTTTCCGTTTTGAGATTGAATTGAACTTAGATTAATCCTCGGGGTTTAGGGCAAACAATCCTTACATCGACCATATGATCCGATCTTGATGGGGCAAGAAGACATCATATGAACTAATCTCTTGATATTCTTGGTTTACTTCCCGATGGAGTCGAAGTAAATAAGTTAAAAAAAAGGTACTGGTTTCATATATTTGAATCACGCTTTTTTTTTATACTTCATTTCCAGTGAAAATGTAGTTTATGTAAGTTGGAGAGCGCTTGATCTAGAATTCCTTACAATTCGAGAATCTGAGACTCCAAATATGATCATCGGATCAAGATGAATCTTCGAATATGCAATCTGAGTACATGTGTCTCTCTGGTAAAGTCAAACTTGGTGGCTTTACTTTTTATTAAATGTAAGTTTGTATATGCAAGTGGAACACGTTTCAGCACCGCAATGATTTGATGATGTTTGATGCACTTTTAAAGGTGCAGATTGGATTTTTAAGTTCTCGAAATATGTAAAGATTCTCATTTGAGCGCATATCTATGTAATTTAACTAGCATATGATGATAATAGATAGTTGAAATGAGCTAAACTTATAACGATTCGAATTTGAATACGGACGGTAATACGCTAGTAACTATTTCAAAGTATATGTAAACACGTATACAATAATGATGCAAACATTTGGATGGATATTCACAAGTGTATGGAAGGGAACAAAAATTGCACCAAGCATTTTGCCCAATTTAGCTCAGCACAATGCATCACTTCCCACCGGCCACCACCACTTCTGTTTAACATTCCACAAAATGATTAAGACATACACAATCAAGTTGCGTTTTTAAACAATCGTAATAGAACCGGGTCAGATCAAACCGGGCCGGACCCAGCGCTACCATTGACTTCCATCGTGGTACAGCTACAGCGCTTTTGTTGGGCCTCGTATGGCGCGCAATAAATAATGATTTATTTAATTATTAAATACGTATAAATTTGTTTCGTATACGTAGAGTTCGATTTATAAAAGCGTCTCTTTCATTCGCTTCTCTTCACTCGCGATTTGATTTTCAATTTCTCCGGCTTCGTTTTTCCCTCTCTCCACTCCAGTCTCGGATCCCGATCATCTTCTCCGGCGAAATCTAACCAGTCCGATCGCTTCGTTTCCGGCTCGTTTCCTCAATATCTCATCACGTCTTCGTTTTCACTTTTGTCGGTTATTCACTGATCGGACACTGAAGCTGGATCGCTCACTTCTCTCCGTTCCTTAATCGCAGCTTTATTAAAAAAACATTCCGAGTATGTAGAGAGCTTTCTTTCTCTTCAATTTCGTATCCAAATTCTAAAAAATCAAAAAATATCTGAAAACCTGATCGATCTGTTGCAGTCTTTCGTGCTGTAGTTTTACGATCTGGCTTTCGTCTGTTATCCGATTCCGTAAAGGTGAATTTTATAAAAGCCTGATCAGCATGTAACTCGGTAGATCGCATTTCAAAAATCCTCCACAAAAAAAAAAATATTTTTTGTTTTTCAATTTTTGTACTGAGGAGAAGAATGGCGGAGTACGTAAACGGAATGCCTCGGTCGCCGACTGCAGCATCTGCACCAGCGACGCCAGGGACGCCGGCCCCGCTGTTCTCGGCTGCGCGAGTGGACTCGCTGAGTTATGAGAGGAAGTCAATGCCGCACTGTGCTGGTAAGTGCTTGCCAGTTGGAGTGGCTAGCTTCTCTGATTTCCCCGCGCCAGACATCTCGCTTACTCGCAAGGTGAATTTTTCTATTTTTTTAAAATTTTAAATTTGTTCGATTAATATTTTGTTTATCATTCTTAGAATCGTCTGCATAGTTCAGTTGCCTGTGCAGTTTATTTATTTTTGTCTTGAAATGCGTTCATATTTTATATTCAAATAAATTTGTTTATAGATAATAAACAAAAAATGGAGCTGGATTTGAATATTAACTCTGTGAACAAAATAATTTCGGATCATTTCTAATATAATCAACTTCCCCATCAAAAAAAAAATAAAAAAAATATAATCAACTTCTTAAATTGCATGTGCTATTTGAATGTTTTTATAAATTTAATATAAAATAAAACAAATTTTAACTTGGGTCAGGTTCGTTGGGAAATGACAAGAGCTTATATTGAACTTGCGAATTAGTCTTATATATAAATCCGAGTCTTTGAATCAGATATTACTAGAATTTAATTAAATCGAATTCTAATAGTGATATCAAATTTATGATGTTTTGTTTTTTGCTGCGTGGTATTAGAAATATTTCTTTGATTGTCTCATATTACATCGTCAAAAAATTGGGAAGAGGATGAAAATTTATATGGAATTATTGTATCATTACAAGTTCGGACTTTTATATTAGAGTTAAGCTAATTAGAGGTTGAATTCTGAGGTTGTTTGATGTTAGGAATCAGTCTTGACCATAAAGGGTACATATAATAATCACACTAATTAAGAGACAGATCTTAGTTAAGAAATAAGGTTTGAAAATTACATGTTAAAAAGATATAAAGTGTTGGATGGACTGGTTGTTAAAATACTTAAATTGTATTTTGTAGCTGGGAGCAGAGTTCGTAGGGACATTCATGCTCATATTCTGTGCCACTGCTGGTCCAATTGTGAACCAAAAATACAATGGAGCAGAGTCATTGTTAGGAAACGCAGCCTGCGCAGGCCTGGCAGTCATGATCATAATCTTATCAACAGGCCACATATCAGGGGCTCATCTCAACCCATCCCTCACCATAGCCTTTGCTGCTCTCCGCCACTTCCCTTGGCTCCAAGTCCCTGCCTACATTGCAGCTCAAGTCTCTGCCTCCATTTGTGCTTCCTTTGCACTCAAGGGCTGCTTCCACCCCTTCTTGTCTGGTGGTGTTACGGTCCCTTCAGTCAGCTCTGGCCAGGCCTTTGCCCTTGAGTTCATTATCACTTTCAATTTACTCTTTGTTGTCACCGCCGTCGCAACTGACACTCGCGCAGTAAGTTGGTACCAATGTTAATTACGTATCTGTTAGTACTCAACTATGCTTCTGTGATTAATTGTGTTGCTGTCACAGGTGGGAGAATTAGCTGGTATAGCAGTGGGAGCTACTGTTCTGCTCAACATTCTAGTGGCAGGGTTTGTGTCTTTGTCTTATCTTCTTTTCCCTACATCCACCTTTTTTCTTTTATATTTAGGTCAAGACCCAATAACTTTGAGAACATTTTATGATTCCCACTCAGCTAGCTAGTTTCTGACTTCTCACAATCAAACACCATGCATATATAGCAGTGATAGTAACATTGTATTATTGGTTAATTGTTGCTTCGTGTGCAGTCCATCCACAGGTGCATCCATGAATCCAGTCAGGACTCTCGGTCCAGCTGTGGCAGCCGGGAACTACAGGGGGATATGGATCTATTTTCTTGCACCCACACTAGGAGCCTTGGCAGGTGCAGCTGTCTACTCCACCGTCAAGCTGCGCGACGACGAAATCACTGGACCTACACGCTCCGTCAGGAGCTTCCGTCGCCAGGAGAGCGGTGCAATCTAGCAAAAGCTGATCCCCACGTACGGCCTTCTTGTTATGGCGTGTAGTAAACTTTGATATTGGTTTGTTTGGTGTGTCGTTGAATAATTTGGGTGGAGGAGGACAAAAGGTGTGGTACCACCGTTTTAAGTCCACGCCCAACAGTGTGTTTGTGTGACAATAATGTCTCCTCCTGACAATAAGAGAGAGTGATACAGATAGCAGACCTTTTCATCCATGAAGTTATGTTTGTGTGTTTCTGAAATATGTGTACGTTTGTATTCTTATTTGTTATAGTTGAAACCATATTGATAATTCCATGTGCGTATCATGGCCAATTAAAACTCATCAAAAAAAATATATCAAAAACTTTAGCACATTAAAAGTCCGTGTGCGTCCTTTGGTTATCAAGTAAAAAAATACAACAATGGACAGACAAGATTTACAAAGATGAAAAGGAAAAGAATAGCACACAACAAGGCATTGTGTCGAGTCTTGACATATGTTAGCAATCTATACCACGGAGCTATCACTGTACTCTGTGTTGCTATTGTTGATACTGTATGGGCTGACCGATCTGGAGGTCCACTCTGATCCGAACTGAGAAGATGACCCGGTAGTTAAATCTGCAGTACCATGATCTGTTTCCATCAGTGTTGGAGAAGGCCACACGAAGGATGGCTTGTAGGGAGGCACACGCGGGACAGGGACTGATCCTGATATAATTTGCACTATGGCTTGTGTTTTAGGTCTGCTTACGGCTGAAGGATGTGAACATGCTAAGCCAAGTAGTAGCAGCCTCTTGGCCTCCTCAACCACGTAATCCGTGCCCAGTCTCTCATCGACAGCTTCCAATATATGACCTTCTTGATGCAGCTTCCAAACCCAGTCCACCAGCAGTTCGAAGCCTCCAATTTTAGCCCAGGGGCGCTGGCCGCACACAACTTCAAGTAATACTGCCCCAAATCCATACACATCAGACTCACAAGTGGCTTTACCTGTGTGTAAACACTCAGGAGCAATGTAGCCCACCGTGCCTGGCATACCCTCCAATTCTGCATAGGATGTTTTTTCATTGTCCAGAGCTCGAGCTAGACCAAAATCTCCCAGTCGAGCATCAAAGTTTGATGCCAGCATGATGTTACTGGCTTTGAGGTCCCGATGTACAACTTTCTGATCATACTCCGTGTGAAGATAGTGCAACGCAGATGCAACCCCTGAAATGATTTTGTATCGAAGGTTCCAGCCTAAGGTTGGGTTTTCTGGACCACCAAATAAGTGGTAGTCTAAGCTACCATTCGGCATGTACTCATACACCAGAAGGAGCATTCCATTCTTGTGGCACCATCCTGCGTTGGAAAGCATAAAACAATTAAATTAAGCCCAACAGATACTTGTCATTAAATAATTATGTACTATATTGCAATCAAGGATACGACAATGGAATATATCTTCATATTCTGCTGTCCTCATAACCGACTGATACACCCTTTACGAGGTACTTTTTTATGATATTCAAACATACAAATCAATCTTAAGGCAAGGAACCACACGGGATGCTCAGCGTAGGTAAATCAGGCCACAGATGTCACAAGAAATAAGGACAGGTCGAAATCTATGTGAGATATAAAGATTAATAAGTAGATGTATCAAATCCTAACAAAGGGGATGACTTTATTTCACCAACTGATGATTTTGTTTTAAATCACCCTCTGTTTCGTCCTAAAGGAACTTACGGATAACCTCCACGGGGATATCGCAAACAAAAATGCTAATAAATGATAGAAGAAAACAAATTTTGCACATATAATAAAGCTTATAAGTCAGACGTAATAGGCATATTTAATTGTAATGAACTAAATCATCGTTGTCAACTACAGCAAAAACAGTCAAGGATGAATAAGTAAATTATACATTTTCTAATTGTGTAGCCTCTTGCCGATATCACTAATTTTGGCAGGGTGATCTTTTTAAATTCTTAACCCGAATGGTTGATCAATATAGAAATATAAGTTCCCTTCAGATCAGATACCAAGTCAAAACACAAGCTCAAGAACAAAAAGCACAAATGCAAAGTAATATTACAAAGAAGAGTTTCTCTTTTCCTTTTGAAATAATAAAATAGAAGACGCGTAGGTGGATCTGGTGCGCAGATTCCTAAAAAGAAAAAGGCCAGAATGCACATGCATGGGAGTATGGGATAATATATAATCAATACATTATAATTGACATGGCTAACCAAAATCATGCAGATATTCTCGAGTAAATTTATTCCACAGCAATGTTCTGCCAGAAGTATCACCAGGCAGGCAGCCACTCTAACATTTATCCAATCCATAAACCCAGATCTCCTATTGCCTATCTTATCTGCAAGATCTATCAAACCAAAACCATACCTTGACCAAACAACATACACAATACAACACTAAATAACTAATCAAACACGTTCAAACAAGTCACTTCACTGGCTGTAACAATCCGTATACAAAAACATGTAGCATCTCCAATCTCATTTGTATATTTCTCCAAAGCTGACTTAAAATACTATTCTTTTTGTGTAACCATCAATGGCACCCGACATTTCAAACTTCAGAATTTAGCCATAATTCAGCTTGACCAAGAAAATAATTAAGAATTTTCAACTAGTACTGAAAAATGGATCCACTGCACATCTGCCACAATGCTGCCTCGACTAAAAAATCCACATCCAGGACTCAAAAACCCTAATTGTCACAACAGCGAAAATCTCCCAAATTGAATAGCATAAAAATCGTAATTGAATCAGGGCACCCATATGCCGAATCTCAAGTTACTAAAAAAACATTAAAATTAGAGACGAGAACTTACCGAGCAGCTTGACGAGATGTTTGTGGCGGAGGCGATTAATGATCGACAGCTCCTGCAGAAAATCATCCTTCCCTTTGATATCACCTCTCGAAAATTTCTTCACAGCAATCTCCAATCCCTCCTTCGCCAACACGCCTCGGTACACCACTCCGTACCCTCCCTGCCCCAATTTCCGACTCTCATCGAACTTGTTCGTCGCTTTTCGCAGCTCTTTGAATCTAAACTCTCTCGGCGTTCCCGGCAAGCTCTTCAGCGTCCCCAGTATATGCGGGTCGGATTTATTCGCCCATTTTTTCCACGAATAAAACCCGATTACGAAACCCACGATTAATACCGAAATCCCCACTCCCAACCCGATTGTCAACGACGTCGTATCAACTGGCTCCGGGAGAATCTCCGCTGTGATGTTCCAGCGGAGGACGCAGTTGAGCTCGATTTTGTCACCGGTCGAAGCTGCGAATCCGAAATACGAATGCTGCGCTACGATTGACTTCAGGTCAACGGTCGCGTTGACCGCGGGTAAAGCGGGCTTCGGGGAGTCTTCTAAGGCGATGTAGGCTGTGAGGAGCTTCGTCACTCCGTCGTAGTCGACCCAGACGGTGTGGTTCTTCGCCGGGACCGGAGAAAGCACGATGCCGAGATCGGTCAAAGAAGCTGATTCGACCGACTCGACGGTATTGACGTTGATCCCGATGTGGTTGTTATCAATGTCGAAATCCTGTTTGACCGTGTCGAGCTCGACGGCGACGAGTTGGTTGGTTTCTTCCCCGTCGGTGGAGGCGTTGGTGAGGCCTAGGTATCCGCCGTGGCTGGCGGAGGGAAGGAGAAGATCCGGCGCGATAATGAACGCGAGGCCTTCGCCAGGCTGAGAAGCGTTGTCGGGTCTGTAAATGTTGAACAAGAAGGAGGTGTTGAAAGAGATGACCTTTCCATCATCGTTCCAGATTTTGAACGGAGTTTTGAAGAGCACGCGGCCGGAGCGATGCGTGAGGTTGAAGTCTCCGTTGGCGGAGTCGGGAGTGATTTGTAAAGCGTCGTTGCTGATGGTGGCCGGCTTTACGACCTCGAATGTGGAGTAGGAGGTGGTGGCGTCGAATGGCCCGAAGTTGTAACTTTTGATCTCAACCGCGGTGATGAAAACGACGACGTTGAGTAGTGTGACGACGATGATGTTCAGTGCAGCTTGTTTCTCCATTTTTGAATCTGTCGGAAAAATATCAAAGAGGAATGGAGGAGATTTGGAGTTGGTGGCGGCTCATTTTTGTGAAGTTTCGTTCTGGTGTTTTTATCTGCCGATGAATATGTTTTGTGGAAATTAAGAATGAGTGTAAATTTAGTCCAATTTGCTCAAATTGAGCGAATTAAATTCCAAGTTATTCTATTTGGGATAATTATTTTTTTACTATGTAGTTTTTTTTCTGAATTTTTTTTTTTTTGCTAGTTGGGCACCGTCAACAAAAATGTTTTATGATCATCTATCATTTAACATATTTGGGATTAATATGTTTTTGTTAACAATGTTCAACTAATGAAACGTCATTATCAACCGCGCTTTACATAAATTGAAGATGAATTTCTCAGTCAAACTCCGAAACTTCTTCACAAATGTTAATAAGAGCAGAGTTGAAATTTTGGGACTAATATATTTTATGATCATCTATTAATAAAACGTCATTATCAATCGGGCTTTACAGAAATTGAGGATGAATTTATGAAAGAGCCAAACTCGGAAACTTCTTCAGAAATGCTAAGGGCATCCGCATCCGTTGGAGCTTATTATCTCCCTGAGAACTTCCTCACGAAGCTATTTCTGTTACTCTTCAGTGAACAGTAACAGCATTTCTGCATATTCTGCGCACTAATGTCATCCTGCGGAGAAATTCGTATTACTATTCATGAATAAAAAATTATTATTTTTGAAATTTTTTCCCTCCGATTTGTTCTTTTATGTGAATTATTGATCAAGATTTCAATTGGTTTTTTATAACATCAATTTAACAGGAATTGAAATTACAATAATGGAAATTACATAACTGAATGGAAATAACATTGTAAAAGGAATTGAAAAATACATGAACTAAAAGCTCGGACGGTAACAGTCTGAATAATCTCCAGGAGCATCTTGGTCATTGGTAGGTTCGTCTTCCTCGTACTCTCGAAGGATGGCAGCCTTCCTCTTTGAAAAATATTTTTTGGACTTTGGAGTCATCACGTCTGTATTCATTTGCATGATCTTCGTTTCTTCCTCCATTTTTGCAAGTTTAAAAGCTTTTTCTTTGAATTTGCGGTCATCCTCTATTTCCCTTTGGTTCAAATCGAAAAATTTCTTTTGATTTTCTGCAATGGTCATCAAAGCCTCGGATGTCAAAGGATTTGCTACTTTCTTACCTTTTCTTCTAGCTTCCTTGGCCGCTTTCACTCCAGGCAGCCTAATAGGACTCGTGGAACTTCCAGGATTGCTTTCGGGTGTAGAAAATTCCGGAGTTGGAGGTACGTCAGATGTATGCACTTCTTCGACTACCGGACTTGCTTGATATGTGTAAGATGGGGTGGTACTTGCTTCAATAGTTGCAAATGTTGGATGATTTTGTACTTGTTCCCAACAATCAAAATGTATGAATGTTTTCTTATTTTTGGCCACTTAGCGTACTTGTGCTTTCCTTATCTATCAATTAAATATTCAAAATTTAAAATCATAATCAATATATTGTAAAGTAAAAATTGCATTTAACAATTTACGCGAATAATTTACCTCATCTTGCAAATTGCATCCCGATTTCTGATTTCTTCTAGCGTACACAATACAAGAGCCCCAATAAACCAAATTTGGCTTGAGCTTAGCGAAACGTGATTGAAGAGCAGTTTTAGACCGAAAATCGGTCGTCATTATTTCATCATCTCCCCTTACCCAATTTGAATGGAAATCGGTGTCAACTTTTTCCCACAACTTATCGATTTTTTGTTTGGCGCCGGTAATTGGATCAAGCGATTGACGACAATAAGATATGCAAAGTTGCACATCTTCGGACTTACACCAATGGGTAGACATGTTAAGAGATAAATGAGAAAAAAATATTGTTGTAAGAATTTTTGGTGTGAATTGTTGTTGGAATGAATGATGTATTTATAGGCATTGTTGATCAATTTTTTTCAAAATTGTTGCCGTTGGTGAAAATGCAGCCGTTGTTGAAAATCATACCGTTAAGATTTTTTTTATTAAAGATCAGTACAAATCGCGTCCGGCTTCAACGTTAACACCCGCGTTCGCTTCAGTCATTATTCTTAATGTCTGAAGTGAACGCGGTAATAACGTTTACTGCGATCGCGCAAAACTTCCCCAACTCATTCGCTTCAGACATTATGCCTTCACCGCGCGCACTTCAGACATTAGTGTCTAATGTCAAGGTCGAACGCGACCTAGTGTAGCTACCAAACGCGCGGAAGGTCGCGTACTGTTCATCATCTTCTCAAATCGATCGATTGTTTGTTCCTATCGTTTTTATGCTTCCATTGATGTCGAAAAGCTTCGCAAATGAGTTTTGAGGCTTCAATTTAATCGATTTTGTACAATGGGTTTTCAATTTCACGCGAGTCACGCGCGAGATTTACTCGCGGAGATCGTCCTCTCAGCCGATCTCGCGGTGAATTTCTCGGTGGACGATCTCGTCCAGGTCGAGATCTCCCCAAGGTCGCCTCGCTGCACAAGAATATCGTCCGAGAACGACCTCAAATCCTCCCCGAGATCGCACTACTGCACATGCTCTAATAAGAGCAGAGTTGAAATTTTGGGATAGTAACAAAATGCTTCTTTCTACTTTTGGTTAGAGAGAAGCGTCAACAAGAACCAAAAAAAAAAAAGAATTTATTTTCCCGCCTACGATGTTTTCCAAATACGTAATTTAAAAACAACAAAATTACTAACACCCTTAATAGAGTTAACAGATCTAAAATACGGTTTGTAACTCTATATTAAATTGATCTGGACGACCAGCTACTTTTTTGGTTTAGCCGAACCCAACTTTATAACTCTCAGAATCTCAGTCGATCGACACGCCTATTGCAAACTCTTTCTGTCGAACTCGCTATTCTCGATCTCTTCAATGAGATAAATAATATTATATGGGATTAATTTAAGACTGATTTTCATAAATATCCTAACCTTTTGTTACTAGAGTTAAAAAAAACTTGTGTTTGACTTTTTAAAAAATTGCATTGTTTTTTGGAAAAAAATTTTATTAGTCCAAAATTCCAAACAACAAACTGCAACGTGGTTGTAATTCAAGAACTCATTTTGCTTTTATCATTTTTCGGCCTTATGTAGTTTATAAGTAAATTCAAATTGTAGCTGAACTTATAAATAAATAAAAATATAGAAAGCATTGTGTTATTTAACTTGAAAAGCGACCGATTTATTAATTTGAAAACCATCAGTTCCCTTTCGGATAAATCAGGTATCAAATAATATTTAAATACAGAAATCACAATTTCCCTTTTAGATTAATCATATTCTATAAATTGTACGTGCTATATCTTTTATTTCCTAAAATTTCCATTTGTGTTATTTTATAATACTGCTTTTGGACATGTGAAAAATCATAGAAAAGGGAAAGATTTGATGCTCAATTACGTGTCATCTTTATTTAAAGCTACTTTCTATATATTAAATGGTGATTGCCAACATGCGTTCTCATTCTTATAAAAAAAAAAACATGCGTTCTCATTCTCCATCAGACTTCTTTAAATTGGTTGTGTATTATTCCAACAAATAATCTTTTCAAATTAAAAAGTAAATTAAACTTTTTTTGTAACTTATCAAATTAAAATTCTAAACTCATCAGATTCTAATTTGAACCAGAATATATCAAAAGAAAAAATATATTTGTTAATGTAGTTTTGCGGTTTATGTATTAATGGGCCGTACTCTGCCAGCCCAATAGAAGACTCCGCGTTTTGTGAGGCCCAATAGTGAATCGGTAAGTACCGATGGGGAGAACCTGAAACGACCCGAGTCAGATTCGCGCGAAGTATTAATCTTTGACATGTCGTTGCGTGAGCAATCTATCTGAAATCATATCAATTCGATTAGGGTTTATTTTCTTGAGTTGAGTGGTTGTCAGCGTCGAGCCTCGATTCCTGGGTTCAGATTGGATCAGGTAAGTTGAATTAGTCAATTAGAGATTTCGATTTACTTTGGGAGCGGAAACCCTTGATTTTTGATGCTACGATTATCGAAAAAAGTGTAATTTGTCGTCGTTGTTGTAGTGTCTGATGTAGATGTTATGATTTGGACGTTATGACTGTAGTAATTTCTGAATTTATGCGTTTTTTTTTTGTGTTTGTGGATTTTGTGTGTGAATTGCTATCTGTTGTTTGCTAATTGCTACTACTAGGTGTACTGATGGAGCCTGTTTAGGGCATTGTTTTGATGTAAGGGTATTGTTACTTGGATATGTTGCCCAAATCTCGTTGCTTCTTCTTCTTTCTTTTTTTTTCTCTCGGTTTTTTTTTTCTGTGAATATTTGAACCAGAATATACGATCAATGGTGATTTAGGTGGATGTTTGAGCTCATTGGTAACTAAATTTAAAATTTCATATATGCTGCACACATCAGTAACTATATACTTGAACCGGAGTGTTAGGGGAACAATCGCTTAGTTTTTGGATTGGATGGGGGTAAGCGCTCATCTTGGTTGATTACAAGTGAGGAAGGTTTTTGTGCAGGGCATGTCAAGGGTTGAAAGTAATGTGTTTGGTCAAGCAGTTGAGCTTATAATTTTTGATATGATATGCTGTCATTAATATGAGGTCTCTCTTATTTATTGACAGTATTCAGCCCCATTTATTGTTGTATGTAATGTAATGTAATGTAATGTTCTTGAAGGTATAAATGTAAAGCAGAGTGGGTGGTCATGTTGAGGTCTCTCATAGACATTTGCGTGGCACACATCTCATATTTTGGCGTCTCTTTTCGTTTGATCTTAATGTAGCTTTTGCATAGTTGTGGTATGTGCTAATTTTAGAATTTTAACTGGATCACAGGTAGCTAGAATGCAATCCCCTGAAGAAATTCCCAGTTTGAAATCTCGAAAGAAGCAGTCTACTGCCCAGAAGAGCCAAGCATCTAAGTCACGAAATAACAATGCCCAGCCACTTCAGGATGTTCAGCCACCTGTGACATCAACCAAAGTACAACGGCCATCCAAGAGAACCGCCCAGAACCTTGCCCCTACCTCCTTTGTAAATCAGGCTAGCAGGTCTCCATCCGACTCACTGCTCGACCCTTCAAGTGATGATGCTTACCGCTCGCTCAGGCGCAAGTACTTGATGCTAGAGGAAGAGAGTTTTCTTGTAAGCAGAGAAACTATGGAGATTGAAGAACAGGTTAGGACACTGGAGGATGAAAAACTCGCACTCTTAGACCAGCTTGTTGTGTTGGAAGGATTAGTTGATCCTTCTGAGTTCAAGCCACTCTCCGGGCGTCTACCATGATGCTATAGGGTTTATAGACTTTTGCTCGCATACTTGTGTGACTCTGTATGCTGCCATTCAAATGTAGAATTAATTAACTTTCTGTTTGCGCTGCGTGATGTTTCAGAATCTTTACATGTATGTCTAATTCTCCGGTTGTGTCTCAATGATTCAAGTTGGAAGTTATTATCACAAGAGATGAGTGAAATAGTTTCAAAGAGAATTTCAACTTTTTGAGTTCCAAATGCAATGAAAATATGTAATTAATGCAAGCTGAGAATTCAGAAGTCCATGGCGAAGATCATCTTGATGGCTTCCATTTCAGCCTTCCAATTGTCCTCTTGGTTGTTGATCAGGCTGGACATATCATAGTCATTAAGTTGCTGCATCAAGCCTGGATCGAGGTTCTCGAACATCTTTGACGACTCACCAACTGTGAAATGCTGATCATTTTGAAACACAGGCGGATCGACTTTGTAGTAATTACTTGCAAATGTCTCATTCGCCGAATCCTCCTTGACCTCATGGCTGTTGTTGTTATTATATGTCTGCTTAGCTACACAAAAAACACTTTGATCATCATTCTCTTGTTGATCATCAAACTCCTCATCCTCATCATCATCTTCCTCGTTCTCTTCCTCTTCACTTGAGTCGTCGCGTGCTGTTTTGTTGGCATGACGACGAGAAAATTGAGGCATTCGGGTCGGGTGAGAAGTAATGAGAGATAAGATATACTTCTCGAGACGAATATTCTTCGCGTACGAGGTTGAGGATGGTCTACCCGTGTCTGACAGCTTGTTTTCAACCCTTCTTTTCACCGTGTTCCAGTGGTTTTTTATAGAGTTTTCAGTCCTCCCAGGTAGAAAATTTTGAATGACAGACCATTTGCTGCCCATTTTCTCGTACGCATCGATTATGATCTGATCTTCCTTTTCAGTCCAGCCCTCAGTCTGTGCACATATATATAAAGAAAAGCAACATTATGAATAAGAAGATCATGATATACCCTAGCTAAATTATGTAGACGATGGTTGTAACACTTCTTCAGTGAGATGATGTCATCTTGGATGTCATGCGCGCTCAAATGTGAACTCCTCTTACACTAAGAACATATGAACCATCTTGCACCATTGGATCTTGAGATCTAAAGGTGTAGATTTATTCAAAAAGTGTTTTTTTGGCATTTTGCACTTTTGTCTTTTAGGTAAAAGACAAAAGTGCAAAAAGACAAACAACTTTCACTTTTTGGATTGATTATGCACCTTTAGATCAAATGATCTAAAGGTGGAGATGAATTCATAGGTTCTTAGTGTAAGATGTGGTTCACATTTGAGCGCTTCTCTACATGTGAGGATATATATGGAAGATATTGTAGAGAGAGAGAGAGAGCTAGCATTTAAACATATATAAACCTAAAGCTGAAATATGTGAACATAATACTTAGCAAATCAGGGTATAGTACTAGGTGGTAATATAGTTAACATAGGTAGAATGTATGCAAAAGTATGCCTCTGCAAAGCTACTCATGAGTGTAAGCAAAAGCATGGTTAGACATACAAGGGAAAAAATATGTTACATGAAGAATGGAGATAAATTGATTAATTACCATGCATGATTCACATTTCACAGTAATTAATTTCTCAATTATATCTATATTTAAAGAAAATCTTGACAATGAGAACTCTTTGATCTATTTAGTATATGTAACTTTTGTGATTTGAGTGTCACATTAAGATGACCGATTTTGTCATAGAACTGAGAAAATAAGCTATGTACCTTGAGATTAGGGCGCAAGTAATTGAACCACCTCTCTCTACATTGCTTCCCTATTCTACCTTCGATTTTTTCAGCCACTTTGCCCCATTTCCGAGGGCCGAATCGATTAACTTGTTGAAGTAAGACGCTAGAAAATATAAATGTGTAAATGGCGTTAAACTAAATAATGACAAGGTAAAAGATTAAATAAAGAATATTTAATAATAATGATTTTACCGATCTTCATCCGGTGACCAATGGCCTTTTCTTGATTTCTCAGGACCTGATGAATCTCTTGAAATCTTCCTCTTCTCTTTTGTCTGAGCTACCTTCCTCTTCTTTCTGGTGGTAGTACTGCCATTGTCAGCATTTTCAACAATTTCTCTGAGGAGGTAATCTCCATTGCCATTAGGGCTGAGGATATTGTGTCCCTGAACAATATTCTCACTTGTCACAATTTCGGGTACTGAATGGCTGTACCGGGAGGCTGAAAATTGACTCACATGGTTGCCTGTGAATATAAGTGGAACTCTCCTATCACAATCTTGGAATTCCACACTTGGAAGATGGTGGTGATACTCATGAACAAGGTGATCACCATCATATGCCCTCACATTGGCCTCATTATGACTCGTACTTAGCTTACCGAAAAAGGAACTTGAGCTGGCAAGTGAATCGAGTAAATGTAAATCCTCGAAACCTGAATGCGCACTTTCGGTGATATCAAACGGACTGTTTAATAATTCTGAAAAAAAAGACTTTTTTTAGAAAATTTTCAGGGATCGATACATTGATTTGGATAACTGGATAGAGAAAATGAACCTTGATATGACTTATTTTGAGATGAAGTTATACATGACTCCAAAGGACATCCTTTCTTATGCAAGTCGATCGCCGATTTTGAAGAATCCGAGGGATCGACCGGAGAAGAAGCAAAATGAAGTAATGAATTTGATCTAGAGAGATCCATGGAATATAGGGTTCTCGATTTTGGGCGGAGAAGACAATGAGAAGTGTTTCTAGGGGTTGTCCTCGCGACGTATATATAGGGAGACAGAGGCGATGAACAGTATTTGGGCCGCCAATATATAGAATAGTCCAGTAATTATCAGTCTCGCGTGTACCTGTGTACACTAAGAATTGAACTGAAATGTCAGTTACTTTTAAGACAATTCAATATCTTTGTCTTTACTATTGCACATTATCAAAATCTTAAAATATCATTAGTTTCTCTAATTCTAAATTAAACAAGATCATGGGTTTATAAAATTTTGTGCTCTATGGATAGTGAAGATTATCATAATTCTAGCTATCATGAAATTATGGGATCTCACCATACATCAAGTACCATCTATCCTTGTATACATCTTTAATTTTAAGTATCCAATTGGTTTGATTACTAACTTTGTCTAAAATGGAATGCAATTGCAATAGAGAGCCTCAACATCAATGTCAATGAAGACCAATATTAAATAGCAATTTATGATGTCTTCTTTTGACAATAAGTCATAAGCCACACGCTCTAGTGAATCAAGCTGTATTTAAATAAACAAAAATAATATATAAAAGTATATAACATGAAGAGAAGCGATCAAATAAGGCAAGACAAATAAGAATGAGGCAGTGAAGCACCATCTCATCCACACATCTAACTCCCGTGCATTTGTAGTGCGCCACGTCCAAACGCGTTCACATTGGCGGCTCGTGACACGTAGCTTCGCCACGTGCGTCCGATCAACGACTCGGCTCGTGCCTCACTGCCTCATTCTTACAACCCTGCCGTCGCCGAACGCTCCCCACCTGTTAAAAATATATAAAGACAAAGTTCACTTATTACAAGCAACTGAATACAACAAATCTGATGTTGGTAGAGAGACAAGCATTTCACATATGCTACAATTTGATGTTTGTTGCCTGAATTATTCTACTAAAGCAAAAATTCAGTAAGAATCTTTACTTGAGACATTTTTGGTGCCTAACAAAAAACATAACAGTGGAAGATATTCAAATAGAGCTGAAAAAGAATTCTTCGAGCTCGCTGCGAGAAATGTCTTAATAAGCAGCCGCAGAGGACAAAATAAATCCAGAAGAACGAGATGCCGACGAACTGGCTGCAGAGGCCAAAACCAAAAGAGGCCTAAAAACAGAAGAACAAGCTGCAAGGTGTCAGTTTTTGCTTTCAGTTGAATATGTCCTCACTTCTCCACTTGCCGGCCTGCGAGACAGAACAAAAGCAGAATATATAAGTCGAAGCATGCTTGCAGTCACTTAAAAATGGAATGTCACATACCTGGTTGCAAATTTATATAAAACATATGAGCAACGTCACTTACAGCCCGCTCAACACTTTGATGGTGTCGTATAATAACCATTGAAGAGTCACTACCGGTCCGACAAGCATAACTCTGATAGGGAGACTCCTTGTAAACAGGTTGAAAAAACCAATTGTCTTGATAGCCTGTCTCACGAAAATACAAGCTCATATGAGCGACCTGGTTTCGTTCAATGTTAGTGGTCAAAGATGCGAGGACCATGATGAACCTGTTTGAGGCTATTTGAATTTTTATTGTACAGAGAGGCCACGAGAATGTCAGCAGGGTTGGAAACTAAGCTTCCAACTGACCCGGCAGCATACCCGGCTAAGCATGTCACGCCTAGCTGTTGAAGTTTCAAGCACTCCTCCTTTCTTTTCTGTATTACTCTTCGGTAAATTAAGTCCACCGAGTGCTCGAAGGTGGCGAACATGATCATACAAACTGCCCGGAAAAAAAAAACAGACTTTGCTCTATTAGTCTGAATTAAATTGTACGTATCAATTAGAAATCTGAAAATTTTCATTACGCCATGAGTGTAATAATGTTTGAAATGCAAAACGTTAATATTGAAGAAACAGGCTTCAAAATGTGACCAGTACATGGTAGATTACGGCCCCATAGTGGAATAAGGCCTCTGTAAAATCTGTCATCAAATGCAAATGAGAACATCCAATTAACGAGATGAAGCAGTAAACTGGAAACAATAAAAAAGTGTTTCGTAGCCGTACCCCGTAAAGCCTTCTGTTGCGTATAATTTAGGAAAGCCGTCAAGCAATCCCTTGGCAAAATGAGGCTGTGTCTGAACACGGACTTTAATAGCTTCAAAGGGGCATAAAGCAAGGTTTGCTAGAACCTCAGCGGATGCACTGCTAGCAAAGTATATCAAACTCCTATTACTATCTTTTGTTAAACTTGAGTAAAAGCTCTTAAGGTACTCGTAGAGACCGAATCTGAAGCCACCTTGGACTCCATAACCATAGAACTTCCCAGCCCATCCTCTCCAAAAAGCAGAAGGGCCTTGTTCTCTCAAAAGGGTAGTGAAGCACGACGATATGCTGTTGTACTTTGTCGGATTCACCTGAAAAACAATTGATTCTTTTTTTTTTAACAAACCTATGTAACTGATCAGTAAATCCGAGATTTCAATTATCAACTAGCTGTCTTAGCTACAGACATAGAAGTATACAACTTCCACAATCCAAAAGATCAAACATTTTCGATGACATCACCCTCTATATATAAAGTCCAACACATATTCAAAATTTTAATCAACCTGCGTATGAGTGAAGCAGGGATTTCAAAAAAAACAAAAAACCTGCCAATGTAAAAACCTTTCATATAGGCTAAACTTGTTTCAATTTTGAAAAGTTCGCGGGACATAAAAAATTAGGAGGAAATGAAATTGTGAATTTGATTTATGATGACAACTTCAAACAAACAATCAAAACATACAAAGTTTTTTCTTGAATTTCCTTTGGAAAATTATTTTCTAATGAGTTTTCATTTTACTTTCTTTCCATCGAATTTCCACACACCAAATGATTGAAACATTTTCAACTATATTACAAATTAACATCAACAGATAATCATCAAATGTCAAGAAGATCTCAAATGTGCTCTTTGTATAAAGTCCACCACAAATACAAAAATCTAAACAATATGCTCATGAATAAAGCTGTGATTTTTCGGGGAAAAAAAACATGTAAATTTAAGCTGCCCACATATCCATATCTGATCAACATGTCAATTTCATAGCAAAATGCAAGACAAGACAAATTTAAACTCATTAAAACATCATGCCCAAGAAGCTAACCTGCATGTGAACTTTGAGGACATCGAGAGGAGTGATGGCGAGATGAGTCGTTCCAGCACTGATCATCCCACCGACCGTACATAAACCGTAGTAGCAATACTCAGGTCTCCCCTCCCACCTCATCATCGTCCTCCTCCGCCTCCGCCTCTCCATTTCCCAGTAACACAAATTGAACCGAATCGAATCAAACCGACCCGACCCGACCCGAACCACGCTGGTCAGCCCTAGTCAACGGTTCTGCGAATAAGGCTATAGCAGGGGTTTTTTTTTTTTTTTAAATAATTCTTTTTGAGTTTCACATTTCAAAAATGATCCATTTGAGTGTGTCATTTCAGTTTTGGCGTGTTTTTAATAAAATCGGATATTCAAGATCAGGTTTTCAGTGTTTTTTACAAAATAGGATCCCGGGATCCGGTGTTATGTCCAACGAGAACACGTGGAGTTCTCTCATTCGAACGCGCACATAACCCCGGATCATGGGGATCCAATTTTATTAAAAACAGACCAAAACTGAAATACCATATCAAATGGGACATTTTTGATATCTTGAAACCGATTTGAGTCATTTTCAAAAACAAAAACAAAAACCTATAGCAGACCACTTTATCTTAAATCTTAATCAATCAGATGAATGAGGGAAGCTATTCGTTGATGATGGGCTATGCTGGCCCATATTCACAATCACTCTTAATTAATATATATATATATATATATATTAATCTTATTGTTAAGATAATCAAAATAATATTATAATTTTCCAATCCAAAAAAAATATTATAATTTTAATACAAAAAATTAACAAGAATTTTTTTTTTCGATTAACAAGAATTTTTTGGAAATTCAGATAATCAAAATAATATTATAATTTTCCAATCCAAAAAAATAATAATATTATCATTTTCATACAAAAAATTAACAAGAAATTTTTGGAAATTGTAGTTTTATTTCTATTTTCTATGTTAAAAAAAATACGAAAAGAAACTTTGGTGTTGTTGGTCGATCGATTCATCGAGAGTGACGAAGGAAAAGAAACTTGGCGTCAGCGTCTTCGGAAAATTAACGCAATGGGGTTTATCGGAGAGGCCGTCGACTCCGTCAAGTCCATACAGATCCGTCAGCTGGTCTCACAGGCTATCAGTCTTGGTCAGTGCGGTTTCAATTCTTACTCTTGCTCGTACACGTTTCATTCAAGCTGTTCATGTGTTTGTCGAATTGACTCTGAGGGTTTCTTTTCGCGAAATATTTTTGTTTAATGGAAATTGGGGATGATATTTCCAGAGTAATTATTTTATCATAATTGTCGGTAGAGGAAAAGGTTTACATGATTGTTGGAAATTACAATACAGTAATTCTGATGAGGGTTTTTGAACAAAGAAAAAAAAGGCCTTTTTCATTCAGTTCTTGTGGTTTTTATTTTTAGGCATGATTGTTACGTCTGCATTAATAATATGGAAGGCATTGATGTGTTTTACTGGAAGCGAGTCCCCAGTTGTTGTTGTTCTATCTGGAAGCATGGAACCTGGTTTCAAAAGAGTAAGCAATTGACAGCTTATTAGTTACAACTCTTAACTTCTTACAGAAAACCTACCGCCAAATTATAAATTCACGACGATATTATCTGACCAATATTTGTTAATCGTTTAATGTTATGTGAAAGTTATTTTTTATCGACAAGTTTTTTATAAGAAATGCGATATGGTCTGTTTTATTGTCCTTGATGTATATGTTTCAACTTCAACTATCAGCGCTGCTTAGTCTGTGTTATGATAATAGCTCATGCCTTTTCTCCATGCATTTTAGTCTGTCTTGACGTATTTACTGTCTGTCATTTACAGCTGCCTTTAAAAGTCTGTATCTCTAATAGCTCTTAACCTTGTATGACGATTCAATCAGGGAGATATTCTGTTTCTTCACATGAGTAATGATCCTATTCGAGCTGGGGAGATTGTAGTGTTCAATATTGATGTGAGTATTCAGCCATAACTCTATTATTGCCTCTTTATGAATTTCCATTATTTGACGTTACCTCTTCTACTTTTCCTTATTGCTTGAATGTGTTCACCTTCTAGTCAATTGTTCATACAAAAATTAGTATTGAATAATATGTTTCGTATCATAGCGCAGATGGCACCTTCACGTCATAATTCGTTTCTCTATGGTTGCTACTTGATACACGATGCTAATTTGAGGGACAACCATGAAACGAAAAAACAAATACAATGTGATTTTAGTTGTTTCCTTTTTGTCTGATGATCCTTTCACTATGTGCAGGGAAGGGAAATTCCTATAGTCCATCGTGTTATAAAGGTGATTATACTGAAGAGTTTCCTTCTTCTTTTTTTAAAATAGTTCGGTACATCTTGGTTTGAATCTACTCTGTGTGTAGTGTACATCATTTGATAGTGTTGTAATCATCAAGGGTTGAACATTGTTGCAGTTTTTCACTTTGTAGATTAAAATGAGATCATCTATTAGACAGTCTCTATGTTTGTGTCCACATACTAGATACTGCCAGTTTCTTTCAATCACATTTGAATTTCACTTGACCTTGACCAGTGTCTTGAATTCTTTGTCAGAGTTTTTTGTCTGACGTATAGGGTCCTGCGCTAAATTTCTCTCTTTTTGTCCGATGAATGCTATGATATGTTGCTCGGCTGATCGATATTTTTTTTCAATTTCTTCTGCAGGTTCATGAACGCAAAGATACGGGAGAAGTTGATGTTTTGACAAAAGGTAGATGGAGTAACAAATCTATGATAACTAAATATCTTTCCATTCTTCTTTGTAATCAAGTGGAGGAACTTGGCTAGTTAATTGTGCAGTGATAATTATGTTGGCGATATATTCTTTCACAAATGTTCACTTATACATTCCTTCATGCTTGAGCTTTGTAGGTGACAACAACTATGGGGATGACAGGCTTTTATATGCTCATGGCCAGATGTGGCTAAACAGACACCATATCATGGGAAGAGCCGTGGGGTAAGAACTGTTCCACCAACTCAACTATTTCATGAATGTGAGCGTCTTGGAAAATATATTGAATTTACATAATCGTGTCTTGTTCATTTTCAGCTTCTTGCCATATGTCGGCTGGGTTACAATCATCATGACAGAAAAGCCTATCATCAAGGTACATATTTCGCCCCCATCAAATTGCCGGTTACCTTCACCTCACAACATGTATAAAATTTCTTCGATTTTGCCTCTTTTAGTTCCATAAAAAAGTTATGAGGCGAGGAATCACATTGAATTTCAGTTTCTGGGACCCTGTAAAATAAATATACAATTGAGGAACACAAGTAATGTAACTCGGTAAAGTGAAACTTTCAATTGGCTGCTACCTTTGTGTATAGGCTGCTGATATAATTCCGTTATCTCATGCAGTATATTCTCATCGGAGCCTTGGGATTGCTGGTGATAACTTCCAAAGAGTAAGAGACCAACAGGACAACACAGAAATCGTTCCTGCTTAGTCAGATGAATTCGATAGCAACAATCTTAAGCGAAGTCGTATGAATATTATGATGCAACCACATATACCTTAACTTTGAAAGAGCTCTAAAGTTTTATGAAGTCAAGCGAGTTTGAACTTTGTGTATAATTATTTTGTCTAATTTTATGTATACTTAACATGAGATTTAAAACTAATCACTTGCAGTGAAGTCACATTCATAATTAAAATTGTTGTAATTTTTTTTTGATGGTGGGCTTACATCTCATACAAATTAAGTACTACACAAAAATATCATCGGGTATATATGCATTATTAAACTTTGAAGCATGGGCCATGCACGACACCAATCCGGATCGATACTTGATACTTGAATAGTCCGTTGAAGCACAGGCCAACCCACGAGCAATCACGCGTCTCTACGAATCCATGGCGAAGCAACACCTGCGGACGAACAAGATCTCCTTAAAGGAGGACAACACACGTCCACGCCGATGCAGGACGAACAACATTATACTACAAAAGTGGAGAAATCACTTCAGATCTTTTGACATAATGTCAAGGGTACAAACCACTCGACCAAACCTTTTTTCGCAAAATTGTTGTAATTTATCTATAATAAAATGTAACTGAATTTATAAATAATCTCATAAACTATTTATGACTCCATTATTTATGCTCCCAGTATAAGTGTGTATTTAACTGGCTTTAAAATTAAATTCAAAACCAATCAGAAATTAACACGGCCGACATCCTGTATAATTAATTGATAACTACAAAAACATGATCTTAACTATCCGGTCAATTCAAATCAAGTACCCAAGAATTGATAGTTCGATACTTGATTTGAAATGACCTGATAGTTCAAGTCATGTTTTTGTAGTTTTCCTTAATAATAATAAGCATAAAAACACGTGATAATACCAACTTTTACCAACAAAGATTTTGAATGTCCAGCTGGACGCGAGTGTCGACGTTGACAGACAGACTCTCCCGCGAACCGCAACTCTCCCATACTTTCACGGACTCTCTCCTTTTAGGGTTTCCACCCGTGAAACTCGCCAGATTTCATCCCACAGCCTGCCATTTCTTCTCAGTCCGGCGGATTCGATTTGAGGTTTTTCCCAGAGTTTTTAAGGTTGTGTTCTAAATTCTGATTTCTCTGATTGTGTTTACAGAAATTTAATTTCTTTTTTTTGTGTGTGTTGCCTCTCAGGTATTTGATTGATCTCTTGTTCTCAGACAAAGTGGTACGAGGTTGTCTTGAATCGGATGATGATGCGTGGGGCTGTTCTGGTGGCACTTGCTGCCGCTGTAGGCAACATGTTGCAAGGCTGGGACAATTCCACCATTGCTGGTACTCCTTCTCATCCTTCTTTACATGAGTCAAAATGAGACTATTGTCTGGATTTAGATGGGAAAATTCACTAGATTGAACCTGATGTGAATTGAGTCTATAAAGTCTCGATTTTTTTTTGTTCTGTTCTTGTGTAGGGTCGGTTTTGTATATCAAGAGGGAGTTTCACTTAGAGACCGAGCCCACAATAGAAGGCCTGATAATCGCTATGTCGCTAATTGGCGGCACGGTGATCACAACATGCTCTGGAGCTATATCAGACGCAGTAGGGAGACGCCCAATGCTGATACTTTCATCCGTTCTATACTTCATTAGTGGCCTAGTAATGTTGTGTGCTCCGAATGTCTACTTTCTACTTTTCGGAAGGTTGTTGGACGGGTTTGGAGTTGGCCTTGCCGTGACACTTGTGCCTGTTTACATATCTGAGACAGCACCGTCTGAAGTTCGAGGACAGTTGAATACTTTTCCGCAACTTATGGGTTCTAGTGGAATGTTTTTATCGTATTGTATGGTTTTTAGTATGTCGCTGATGGAGGCTCCTAGCTGGAGGTTGATGCTCGGCTTGCTTTCGATTCCATCATTTTTGTACTTTTTATTGGCTTTCTTTTACTTGCCTGAGTCTCCGCGGTGGCTTGTGAGTAAAGGCCGCATGGTTGAGGCCAAAGAGATCTTGCAGAGATTGCGAGGCAGAGAAGATGTTTCAGGTAAGTGGTTCTTATAATTGCTTGAAGTCCTCATTTTCGTCGCCTAATCTGTTTTTTTTTTGTCTTTGCCATGGAAACTGCATTATAGAAGTTAACACAAACTATTCAATATATCACTTTTATAGACGAAATAAAAAAAATTTATATTTTAAATCTTACTATGGTTTCACTGATCAATGAGCAGGAGAACTGGCATTGCTGGTTGAAGGTCTCGGAGTTGGTGGTGAAACGACGATAGAAGAGTACATAATTGGTCCTGCCAATGATCTTGGGGACGATAGTCTTGATCCGAGTGCAAAGAAGGATGAAATCACACTTCTAGGACCCGAAGAGGGAATGTCGTGGATTGCCAAGCCGGTAACCCGACAAGGAACATATGGGATAGCTTCTCGAGGTGGAAGCATAGTTACAGGCCATAGTGTTCCGCTAATGGATCCTCTAGTCAATCTGTTCGGGAGCGTCCATGAGCAAAATCCTGAGATGAGGGGAAGCATGTTGAGCACGCTTTTACCGAATTTTGGAAGCATGTTTAATGATCCAGAGAATCATGTGAAGAATGATCAATGGGACGAGGAAAGCCAGCAGGATGATGGTGACGATGATTACACGCCTAGTGGAATGGCTGAAGGGATGGATTTTGACGACAATGTGAACAGCCCGCTGCTATCGCGCCAGGGTACAAGCACGGACAAGGATCCAGCTGATGCTTCGAGGCGTGGGAGTATAATTGGAGCGGAAGGTAGTGCGGGTATCGGGGGTGGTTGGCAGTTGGCTTGGAAAAAAACTGAGAAAATCGGGAAAGATGGGGAAAAAAGAGGAAGTTCTTCAAAGGATCTACTTACATCAGGACACTGCGGTTAGTTCAAGGCGCGGTTCCATTGTTTCACTTCCTCGAGGCGGAAGTGTTACAGGCGAGAGCGAGGAGGTTATTCAGGCAGCTGCGCTCGTAAGCCGATCTGTGTTGAGTACTAAGGATTATTCTGGAGCACATCCTCTTCAGCAAGCAATGCAACAGCCTGCAGCAGCTGCATCAAAAGGCTTCACTTTGACTGATTTACTTGAACCGGGAGTGAAGCATGCGTTGATCGTCGGCGTAGGACTGCAGATTCTCCAACAGGTATCTATCTGCAGTTCTGCAAATACACACTTTGACGCATTTGGTTTATAATGCACTACTTAGTCGTTTGACTATGCGGTTTGCAGCTTGCTGGGATCAATGGGGTTTTGTACTACACGCCGCAGATTTTAAAACAAGCCGGTGTCGATGTGCTTCTGGCCAGTTTCGGCATTGGTGCAGACAGTGCGTCGCTGCTGATAAGTTGCTTGACTACGTTGATGATGCTTCCTTGCATATTTGTCGCCATGAAGCTAATGGACATCTCCGGCAGAAGGTAACCCCCACTGTGCGCAAATTTCTTGTTCTTGTGTTGAGACATGTATTCTTGTAATATTTCTTTACGTTAGGTCAATGCTCTAAATATTTATGCTTGTAAACCGTAGGCGAGCGCTCGATTGAGAATCCCTTCAAATTTGAGAACCTGAGAATTTAAATGTGACCGCTACATGTGTTCAGGTTTCTGATGCTGGCGACGATACCAATCTTGGTAGTGTCCCTCCTAGCAATGGTCCTAGTCAGCATTATCGACTTTGGCTCAGTCATCCACGCTACAGTCTCAACGCTGGGCGTCGTAGTCTACTTGAGTTGCTTCGTCATGGGCTTCGGAGCAATCCCAAATATCTTGTGCTCGGAGATCTTCCCTACTCGTGTCCGTGGCATCTGCATTGCCATAACCGCCCTGACTTACTGGCTTGGAAACATTATGATCACATACTCCCTACCCGCAATGCTTAGCTCTTTAGGCCTTGCCGGCGTCTTCAGCATCTACGCTTTCGCTTGCGTCTTGTCCTGGATCTTCATCTTCCTCAAGGTGCCTGAAACCAAAGGCATGCCCCTTGAAGTCATATCGGAATTATTTGCAATGGGTGCAAAACAAGCTTCTGATGGCTGATAAACAACATAGCTTCATTTCATCAAATAGGGCTTTGTTACACAACATCAAGTCCGACTTTGGTTTCCTTGAAGATGTTCTATTTTTTCAACTCTTATATGTATCTTTAAAGTCTTATTTTGGTCATTGAGGATGGGTTTGTCTTATTTCTAAAATCTAATGCACTAGTTTGATAAGTTTAGCTTCTTTTTATTTTATTGAAGAAACGGTATAGAGGCTACAATAGAACTAGCTGTCCAAGAAAGGCACCACGCTCAAGAAGAGCACGACAAACCAGCTGGCCGACCGATCGCGGTGGCCGACACTACATAACCAAATAAAACACCGTCGTGCCCGTCGACGAGAACAGGAGTCTAACACTTGAACCTAAAAAACTAAAACTAAAACAGCTCAGACCGAAAAACGACTGAGAGAACAACCCTCATAAGTGTAGACAACACCTAGAGGGACTAAACTAAACTACAACTGTAAAAACACAAATAAGAACAAAACCCGGTCGAACCAGTCAAAACACAACCACCATTTGCAGCGTCGTCCACCACCAGCGGCTTGAAACCAGTCCATCTTCCGCTACAACGCCAAGACCATCGCACGGAAGAGAGCCCGCCAGAGCAAGCCACTCCACAAATGCCAGGATGGCACTGGCAGACAGCACCGGCCAGAAAAACAACACCCATATATACACATATACACAGCCAAACAGCCAAAAAAAATCCCTACTCGAACCCATCGCCCACCCATCCTCCCCGTCACACCCCCCCCCCCCCCCCCCCTGAACCAAGCAGACCTCGAGACCCACCCACTCAAGAGTCAGCCGCACCTCCCAATATAGCGACACGAGACGGGACGGCAGAGGGGGCGGAAAGTCCAGACATGGCCAGAAGAAGAGGAGGAAGAGAAGGGGAAAGGGAGAGGGTTCGAAATAGGGCCGAGAGAAAGGGAACTAGGGTTTCGGAGCTTCGGGAGGTTTCTGGAGAAGGAGAGAGAAAGGAACGGTGTGTCGTGATTGTAGTGACTTGGATAAGTTAGTCGTATAACGATTCAGATCAGTTCATCCGGTCGGATCATTACCGACAGAGGCGGCGTCAGGGGGTCATATGGGGTCCCGGGACCCCTCTCACATTTTGAGTATTATTTTTTTTGAAAATTTTGATCAAACATCCATCTTCTGTCACTATATTTGTGAGCTTAACCTTTAAATTTCATTTTGGAGTAAACATGAAAGTTATAGAACATTCAATTAGCTTTCTAACCATATAAAGAACATCTTAAACGGACACCGGATGACGCCTCTATGAGCTTTCGAAGATTGGTTGATCATTAGCGGACCTTGTTGTTTTTTTGTTCGAAAAAAAAATTCGCTGAATCATTAGCAGACCTTTTGTTTACCGGATCCGACTTATCCTTGTTATTCGGAAAAAAAAATGGAACCCCCTCCGACGAAGCTCTGGAATCGTCACTGATTACCAATGATACACTCAGCAGTAGTCTCAATAGCAATGCGATAATATTTCTGTCCTGCTTTCCACCTAATAATAATATTAGAATTTTTTTTTGATGAACCCTTAGGGTGTGATGACAGATTACACTTATAAATTATAATGATTGGGGTCGAATTTGATCCCGAATTCTCTGATGAAATTGTTACATAAAAGATCTCAAATTTTTTCATTCTTTTATCTTTCAATACCGTTTTCAGATTTCAAACATTGTCGTGAGAGTCGTGACCCTTAGCAAGGGGTCTTCGTGTCATTTTAAGGGGTACTTTTGCAATGCGTACCATAAAAAAAAAAGGCGGATTAGAATCTTATTTGGATAAGGACAGGAGATGCTTAAAGTAAGATAGACACCAAAATGGATAGGGGAGATATTTTTGACAGGTAAAAAGGCATGATTCAAAGTCTTGGGACCTCCTCATCCTCATTCTTTACACGTTATTCTGAAATTAAAGGACATGTGCCAAACTGAGCAACTGGTTTAAGTAAATACTTCTCGATTCTAACCGTCCATTCAAAACGTGCAATTATCTCCTCCCTCCGTCCTCAATGTTTGTCCAAAATGGCAACCGACACGTTAATTAAGAAAAGTAAATAAAGGACGGTGAAAGAAGGAGAAAGATGATGAAAGTGTATGTAGAGTTAGGTGTCACACACGAATTATTACTTTTTTATGATTGAAAGTACAATTTTTTAATAAATATCTTTGGTATGAATTGATATGATTATTGGATTGTATTTAAAAGGAAATTGGACAAACATTAAGGGACGCCCAAAAAAGAAAGTTGACATACAAAATGGGACAGAGGGAGTAGAAAAATAAGTGTGAGGAACCGTATAATAAAATGTCATTAGGCATTTGTTTTTGGAAGAAGTGTTTAAATGTCCTTACAAATAAGAAAATTTTGAGAATATTGTTTATATCCATGGGTATGTATTATGGGAGCACGTATAAACCACATTTAAATATATCAATTTTAAATCCTTTAGAAAATCGTTGCGTGTCACTTAATGAAACGAGGTAGTTTTGGTCATAATGTAAATTTTGACGAAATTCATATATTAGAATGACTTTGAGGGATAAACCAATCAGAATACTTAAAATCGTTAGTTTCCGCTTCAATTCATCAAAAAAATATTTTTATTCATTAAATATTTAACCTTTATCGCTGAACATTTAGCGTTATCACTGAACATTTAGCTTTATCAAGAACATTTAGCTAAAATCAATGATAATTCAAGAAGTACGTGGATAATTTGAATAATTTTACTGGATAATTTCTAGTACAATAATATGGAACATTTAGCCAAAATACGTGGAAACCTTGAAAAAGCTAAATGTTTAGTGATAATGTAAATGTCCAGTGAATAAACAATTTTTTTAGATGAAATGAAGCGAAAGTCACGATTTTGTCATATCACTGAACATTTATCGAAATTGCCGAACAATAAATTCGAAAATTGGAAATGACCATATTACCCTTGCCAAGTGTTATGATTTTAAGTGATTTATAGGTTTAGAGGACCGCTCAAATGTTATACTCATATTAGAGTGTTATGTGTTACTTCAATCTTAGCCACACATCCAAACCCCCCGTGCTTTGTGGGCTTGCCACGTGTCCAAGTACCCAAAATCCAATAAAGCAAACAGTAAAACCCACTACCCAAAATCTACTATTCCGGCACTATTCCTGCCACTATCAACCAATCAAAACACTCATAACACATAACACTCTAAGCACATATAACATTTGAGCGCGCCCCTATAGATTTATATAAAAAGATAGGATTTATATTTGATCTTTTTCTCTGTATTGTGAAGATGTCTTATGTCCTTTTATATTTTCAAACTTATATTTAATAAAAAGTGAGAGTGTGATTTTAAAATAATAAGTGGAACATATAAAATCAATTTGAATACACAGGATTTGATCTCTATTGGCCACGAATTGTGACTATTCAAAGGGCTTGGGGGTATAACTAAGTCATGAATTTTTACTATTGTGATGAGATGCGATTACATACTCAGCACATGTTTATATATTGAAATAGAAGAGCGTTCGGTTGAGACTCTTCAGATATTCGAGAACTTGAGACATCAAATCTCACTATTAGATCATGATGTATCTTTAAATCTGCATGTGCCACTTGTCCAAAAAGCAAAGTCAAAGTTGGTGGCTTTGACTTTGTATTAAATGCACATGTGACACATGTCACCACCACAATTACTTAATGATGCATTTTGGAAAGTGAAAATTAATATCTTAATTTCTCGAAAAAAGAAGAAGATCCGGGGTCTCATTTGAACTTAAAAAACTCTAATTCTATTGGGCTCGAAAAATTGAGGCGGCTCGAAAATAGTACCGTGGAAACAGTTAAACTTTTATAACCTAACAAAGAAGATCGTTCAAATGAGGCACCCCTTCTTAAAGTGAGGCAGTGAGGCACGATTTGAGTCAACCACGTGTCCCACTCAAACCCCCACGTGCTTTGTGAGCGCGCCACGTGTCCCACTATCAAAAATCCATCAAAAAGTAAAAAGCAAACAGTAAACAACTATTCATGCACTATTCCCTGCCACATCATCTAAATGAGTGGTTCACAATGTGCCTTACGTGTCTCATTTTTAAAACTCTGCCTCAATCG
The DNA here is from genome assembly GCA_033675395.1 of Rhodiola chrysanthemifolia. NCBI lineage: Eukaryota > Viridiplantae > Streptophyta > Magnoliopsida > Saxifragales > Crassulaceae > Rhodiola > Rhodiola chrysanthemifolia. The sequence goes on from CM066207.1 coordinate 19,533,159, forward strand.
AACGCCCCCCACCTAACAAATATACCAAAGATGCACTTTTAAAAATGCATGTGAAAATTTTGAATTCTTTTCCAAAAAAATTCTCAACCAAAACACCCTATCTTCCCTCTCCAAAAAAAAAAAAAAAACCCCCTATCTTGACATAAATGTTTTTATGTATTATTCGAGCTTGATATTATTGTTTGAGTGTGGCGCACCGGTATAAGAAAAAGTATATTATGACTAAGAATAAAGTTCGGGATAAAGGTGTGAGAATAATATGAAAACGAAGAAAGTTTTTTTTTATTTTTGGTGTTTCTATTTCTCCCGCAGCTATCCGGAATGGATGCTTTGCTTTGCTGCTGCTACTTTTGAATTTCAATTCGATTCAAGGTTGTTTTTTTTTCCTTCAACTTTTCCATTAAAAAAGGTTGTTACATTATATTAACATATCCTTCAAATGAGATTCTTACAAAATTCAAAAACAAATTTGAGTGAAATAATTTGATAACTTGTTTAAATGTCTTGAATATGTGTTGTAGGTTGTGAAATGCCAGATATGCAAATGATAATAGCCGACAAAAATTTTAAGAACTTACGTAAACTACTTGAAATGTGCGATTTATCTATAGTGGAGAGAAGGCTGGAAATGTTGGTCAATATGATATTTAATTTTTTTTGGATGAATTTCTGGATATTGATGAACGGTTTACACCTGACGTAAAGTTTTTTTAATCCATAAGTGACGTAAAGTTTGTTTATATAATTCTATCGATTCATTTTCTTGCTATTTTCTAAATAAATAAATCTTTGTCCACCATGAAATTCAAACAAAATAATAATTTCATTCAGTCATTAAATACTCGCTGTCCAAACGACCAATCTTCCTGCCAATTCATTTCCCTCTCTGTAAGGCAAGACCCCATTATAAAACAAACAAATCTTAATGAAGCATATCTACCCATTGGTACACTCATTATTATCATATAACAATTCCTTTCCTTCTTTTTGTGTAAAAGTTGATCTGAATTTACCTTGGCTGGTACTTTTGTTGAGCCAATGTTGGGTTATGGATGTTTGATGTTAGTTTTGCTGGGTTTTATTTGCAGGAAAAGGTGGCTGAGTATTACAGGGGAAATCAGGTTATTTTGGTTGTTTTCAGTCTGCGACGTCGTTTTGAGTACAGATGGGCGCGTAAGGAATACGCTGTCGTTTCGCTCAACGGACTCGAGCGCGAAGGGGAGCGTTCCAAACGCTGTCGTCCTGGCCAGTTCGAAGGCATGTATAAAACGTGGTCGTTTCAGTCCGTCTTCTTCAGTCCGTTTTCTGGTAATTCGAAAGTTAGGGTTCTTGAGCTCCGATTTGGGGATTTCCGAGAGAAGCAAAATCAATTCGTTCTTTCTGTTGTAATTCATTCGTGAGCTTGTTACAAACATTGTTGTACGTTCAATTGTCGATTGGCTTAATAAAACTCTCATATTGGTGCTGGAGTAGGGACACTAGGTCTTGAACCAGGGTAAAATCTTTCGTGTTTTCTTTTGTTTTTCTTCGATCCACTGTTGCTCGATTCTTTCCGCGATCAACTCTACATTTTGTAACATCGATCCAGTGCAGAGCGATGCCAAAGTGATGTCGCTTTAATTAAAATAGTATCGTTTTGATTCAAGTAAAATTTAATATACAGTAAACATGGGGTTTAATCGAACGACATCGTTTTAGCACTCACATCATATGATTGCAATGCATCCGATATTTTCCGTCTGATATGTTTCACACTCTGATACTACGATCACCTAATCACGATCACCTAATCACGCTTAACTACATAGTTTTTATGCATTAGTTTTGATATGATTCTAACATCCTTGTTTCTTTTTTTCACAATGTAACAAAATGAAGACCAAAACAAAAAGTAACTCAATGCACTTTCCTTTTCAATTTCTCATGACAACGAACCTATTCAGCCAGCACACTTCACATGTACAAGTACAACACCCATGTGACATGAACTAACACAAACCCATGATTCATAATGTTGATGTCCTGTCTCATACATTACTTTATCAATCTACAAAAATTAGAAGCGGAAAGTAGTCTATAATGCAACAAAAATAGTGACAAAATCATCAATAAAATAGTGATAAAATCAATGATTGATAACTCACATGAAAAAAGGTATAATTATGGAGTTAAGTTAAGCATATCTCCTTAATCATTGATTCTTTGAAATTGTTTCTCTGAACAAAGATCCTCCTAAAAAACCATCCACATGATCTCAAATTACTTACTGCTACAAACTTTAATGTAACACTTGCTTTTCTTTCAAGGCAAAAAAGTACCCTCTTCTAATGCTTTTCGCCCAGCCGGACTGTGGCCGCATTTCTGACACCTCACCGGAACCAGACACTGTCGGCACGACGGACACGACGAGCGGGCCGCCAACCATTTATCGATACACTCGGTATGAAACCCATGTCCGCAGTCCGGGAGGACTCTTATCTCATTCCCTTGGCTGAATTCCGCTAGACATATAGCGCATTCCTCGGTCGTGAAGCCCGCTTCGCGGGCTGCGACCGAGGACGTGAAAGTGAATTTAGGAAGAGATTGGATGACTTTTTTGTCTACGCCTTTTTTAGCTGCGGAGGAGTGAGTTCGAGAGGAGGAGGTGGTGGTGGTGGTACGGCGGAGGCATGCACATCGAGCCATGGCGAAGACGCCGAGGACGCAGATGAGGGCGCAAAGGAAGGCGGCAATGATTGCTACAAAGTCCGTCCCGACGTGGAGGTTGCTTGGGAGGTCGTCTGCTGAAGAGTTGATGCCGGAGAGGAGTCGAGCCATTTTTTCATGTGCTTGCTAGAGAGAAAGTGGTTAAGCAAAAGTTGAGTTTTTTTTTTCTTTCGATAAGAGATTGAATTTGTTTTATAAATAGGAAAAGAAGAAGAGTCTCCGTACTTTGTTTGTCTTGTGACGACAAGATAAGAGAACACGTCATAAAATATACATATATTTTTGATAATCAGCCAAATCAGGGTACAATAACACCAGGAAGCATCACGCCCGAAGAAAAGAACAGAAAAAATTATAAGAAAATTAATGGCTTCATCATTTGAACCCGAACCGTAAGGATTCAATTATCTTAAGGTTGTATACTCCTTAATCAACAGATCATCACCCATATTAGCAAGACGTCATAAGAATTAAAATCGTAATTTAAGTATTGAAATTGTGATGAAGCTAAAAATGAGACTTGGGTGGGTGAGAGAATACCATTCAATTATTTATTGTTGTTTTTTTTATAGCAAATTATTTATTTATGGTTGTTGGTTACATTACATTTATTGAAATGAGCAATGATAGATATATACAAAAAAAATAATAACTACAACTAAACTCTATAATAAGTAAATTTATAATTTACAAATTTATTATTGAAAATTGAGACTTGACGTTGAAATTTGATTTGGACACATATGATACAATAAATAACACACATTATCAACAACAACAACAACAACAAAATTACACACCTAGCTAACTTCATCAAGCAGTAAGGCATAGGATACTATTCTCCATTAAATGACTGAATCATAAACATGCAATGAGAAAAAACAATTAAGTGTTGTCTTGAAGTCGGAAATATTGCTTATTTTTTGGTTGAAGTTGAAAAAAGAAACAAATTACTTTCTTAAGTATAAGAAAAATAAAAAAATTAGCTTGTTTTTATCGTCTTGGCTATTAAAGTAGAAAAAATAGCTTAATCGGCTGCAACACACCAAAATGCTTTGAGTGTAAAAATGACTTTGTTTCGATCAAAATAACACCGTTTTATTATAATGTTAATGAATATTAAACGAATCGCGTTGTTTTTGCTTATAATGTTGTTTTATTGAAACAACGACCTTTTGAAACTTACAATATTTAACTGTACCTCACCACATCTTTTTCCAAACAGCAAAACTGATTTTAGAGCATCCCCACAATGATTTTTTCAATCATGAGATTTGGTCATCAAAGATGACTAAAAAACATGACTTCCCATCATGATTTTTTTTAATCATAAAGTTGGTCACGGGATGACCAAACCCAAAAAAGATCACAAGATGACCAAAAAAAATTTAGGCCATGAGAAACAACCAATCACAACTTGACACATGTCCTGCTTTAAAACTTTTTCAAATTAAATTATGATATTGTAACTCATTAAAGGGTCAAAAATAAAGTAAAAAATTCCGACATTCATAATTTTTTGAGTTCTACAAATAGATATTCATAGTGTCTGTACGTTTAAATAATTTTATTTTTTCATTGGTAAAGTTATATGAGTATAGGAGAGGGGTGATGAACTTTTATTGGTTATAAATGATCATAAATTATAACTATATGAGACTATGAGAGAGAAAGTAGATGAAAGAGATAAATAATAAATGTTTTTAGTCATGATGAGGAATACTCTTAGGGCATATGCACCCATAACTAAAGAAATACTAGGAGAGCATGTGTTAGAGAACATCCTTATTGATTTTCTGTTTTATTTGGAGGAAATGCTAGGTGAGATAGTCCTCTCCAAATATTTTCTTGTTCATGGGTGCCCACAAAATGGGATAATTGGGAGAGACCAGTTGGCTGGTTTTGCCTACGCCCATAGCTTTACTGTCCTTTGTTTTCAGCTCTGTTGAATATTTAGACGAGTGAGTATTTTCTTTGTTTATCTTTCTAACTGAAAAAAGAAAAAAAAAGAAATTAGAGACATGTGGCAGCATATCAAGATGAGTATGTAGGAAAGTAGGAGTAGGCACTTCACATTTCTTTCGTCATCATTTTGCAACAAGAAAATAGCTTTCTAACAAGCAAAGGATGATCGTGTTGTCTGCCATTCATTGACATCCATCAACTGCACATAACCACTGCACCTAACTTATTGCCTGGGTCTGTTTTGAATAATCAATCAAGCCATAATTTATGAGCATCCTAGTATCACAACTTACAAGTCTCAGTATCGATTTCCCTAAAAAAATCAGACATATTTTTCGGTAAGTTTATCAAAAAATAATACTTTAACAGCATTCAGTATCAGAACTTACAAGTCCCAGTATCGATTTCGAAAAAAAGAAAAAAAAAATCAGACATTTTTCGGTATCAAAACTTCTGAGAAAATGGATCGACGAAAATCAGACATCATTCCTATACATACATGATTTCATTTGCGGTGTGGTTGAGGTGGAGTCAGATGTCCTCAAAACTCAGTTTGCGAATCCGCAGCAGCCAGTTAGGGAAAATCTGGCAAATTTTCCGGGCAGCATTCTTTTTCTCACTTGAAGGATGCAGATCTTTTACCCGATACAGGTTTGGAGAACGAGAAGTCATCGACATGCATGATTTCATTTGCGGGGTGGGTTTCACTCAGTTCAATCTGGTGTTCATCACCGGGTATGTTCTTCACGATCAACTTGTCTGATTCCATGTCAGATAGGTCATGATCATCAGATGAACGACGGGTGGAGTGGCCAGTGGTTTTGTACCGATGAAGCGCTGGCCCTGTGGAGTGGGATGATGATGATGGTGAGGTCATCGGACTTGCACTCAGGAGGGGAGTCGGAGACCTTGACCTTCCAGTTCGTCCGTGCTTCTTCTTCACCGCCATATGCCAGTTTTTTAAGGCCTTGGACGTTTGTTCATCGAATACTGATTTCTTCATTGTCGAGCCCATCTGTACATTCATTTTTAAGAATAAAAAAAATCAAAAATAATCTTGAAGTTTGGGCGACACAAAATATAGAAAAGAAGAATTTGCTGTGTCACAGAGTTCATAGAATCGATGGTACCTGAGTGACGAGTGCATACAGCGGCAGAGTACTGTAACTGCACAGGAACAGAGTAGCGACCCTGCAAAACATTAAAATGCAAGTGATTATCGAGGTTCAAAAACTCGAGCTCTCCTAATAAATTAAGCAAACTTATTCTGACTCAATAACCGAGTAACAATGGTACCATGGATATGAAAACTTACCCGATGGCTAACTTGATGATCGTGATCTTTATATCATCCTGGAAGCAAGAATTCTTTCCAAAGGAATACTGCACGCGAGTAACACAGTTTTTGTTTTCCTCAACTACATACATTATAGAAAACGTGAAATCTAATCGAAATTATTTCGAAAAATGTTTCCTTACCCAAATCCATAAGAAATACGTAAGCTGGAAAGCGTTCTGTAATATGGAAAACATTGATTGTTTATCAGTGAGCTTCAGAGTACATACGGAGTGATAACAAGCTAGCGAAGGTTACCTGAAATAAAGCACAGTGGATAAGATGAAGGACCAACTGCGGCTTGCCAAACCAGAAGTACTTGTCCGAGGCCTGGACGAGAGGGATTCCCTGGACAACAGCGTGTCTTTCGGCAATTTCTATAGCCATCTTCGTCAAAACCGCTTGAAGCTTTGTTCCAACCGCTAAAATTATCTGCAATCAGTTTCACTGACATTATACTCTTATTGTCTTCAAGATAGCACAATCGAAGAATTTTGAAGAATACTTACGATAATGGGGAAAAGGGAAGCCCAAAATAACACATGCCATCCTGAAAGACACATCGGATCGAAGTGTAGTGTAAGTGTTTGTGTATCTTGTAACCTGGTAATGCTGCTATTTCGCAGTTAAAACAGTGTTGGGAAAATTCTAACCTGAGACATTTATAAGTAGGTAGAGCACAAATGACGCCCAGAGAACAGGGCTGCAAATAAAAAAGATAAGTCATTAGAAACTGCAATTTAACCGACAAACAAAAATGATAAAGAGCAGTTCAGCTTCACCTGATACCAACTACAGTCTTGAAATCATCTTCAAGTGACCGCTTGATGTACTTTTGGAAGTCGAATTTACTCCCGGGTGCTAAATGAACCTACAAACACGGTTAAACATTAGCTGGTAAAGTAAAAAATAAATGTAGAATGAGTTTCGCAAAGCTACGAATTTTCGAACTTACAGAGATGAATCCATTGCGCAGTGCCAAATAGTCAGCCCTGCCGACAGACCGGTAAAATTGACGGAAGAAGCATCTCTAAAATAAATGATAGAGAAAATGTCATGCCTCTAATAGAGCCTCAAAAGTCAAAACTGGTCTGTGTATATTTGAATAATCGTTTATTTCATCAGCAGAAGTGCTCAAAGAAGACATGTCGATTTCTATTCTAACAAAAAAGACACGTGTGGCCTCATTTTTAGAACAGGGCACGCAAAATGGAAACACTTTCCTTTTTTCATAAATAAAGTCGAATGATATCATTAACTGTACCAAAAAGACAATATGAGAACTGCGCTGAACCAGAGAACACAAAAGTCACCGCAACAAAACAAATAATTAAAATAGGCCAAGCAATTATAAATACGAACGAAGAAAGTCAGCATCTTTAAATGATTCAAACTGTGAGAAACTAATGACATTTATAATAGCCCTTCATGCTTAGGCGATAAAATTCCAGATTGCAGTTGGAAATATATGGAAATGAAACACCTTCAATACTTTCATTATTGAAAATAAAGACTCAAGAAGATGCGCAGGTTACTTACAACATAAAAGAAGAATGGAATACGGGTCCAGAAGCTTATATGTGCCCTAACGAATGATGTCTCATGAGTCAACCGAAATCTCGCTGGATCTGCAGTTCAGAGAAAATTTATTTTAGCTGCAAATATCTTGTAATAAATTTTTATATGTAAATCTTTGAAGGTATACCATTAGAGAACTCATAGTCGTCTGACAAAGTTTCTTTCTCCCACTGTTTCCAGCCACGAATCTGCATAGCCGTAAAGCTCAGTATGTAAGAGTTTCAGCCTTATGTTACCAAAAAATATCTACATGCTTTGCTTGTATACCTTTAGCCTTCCCAGCATCATTGTGATGGCACTATACAGCACATGAAAGAATGCTAAAAAGAAGAGAAGGATGTGTAGTTGATGCAGTCCATTGGCGGACACTAGTGGCGCATAGCCCTGTTAATCGGATTGAGTTACAACCTCACAACGCCTCTGAATAAAGTCATTAGTTAACAAAGTATGTACAAGTGGAAGCTAATGCACAATTTACTTACCTCGCCGCAAGAATTTACATTTTCTTCAGATGATAAAAATCTATGGTCATGCCACAACAGCCTCCTGCGATGCCCATCTCCAGATTTCTTTGATTCATCAGAGTCTTCGGACGCACTTTTATTTGCACATGGTAGCATAGTCTTTGCAACTTCGGAAGAAATGCATATTCGCACAATGTACACTTGGAAAAATGTCAGAAGCAGCGAAATGAACCCCAGAACCATCAACTCTGCAAACCAATTGATCCAAATTGCGCAAATTAATTACAGTCTTGCTGATAGGAAAAGCATGAACCTGAGCTCGCCACGCAATATGTTAAAATCTTATCATCTTATACCTGATTTCACTTTCTCCAGCGCCTCAAGTAGCGGCTTCTTGTGCTTAGCCATTAACCACTGAAATACAAGAGCTTGATTCAGTTCTACAAATCAAATTACCAAATACACAAAGGAAAAATTCTAAGTTCTTCAAACATAAATTTAAACAATGAATTGGTTTCTACTAAAGATTTCACCTTTTTCATAAAGGTGAATTTTTTTAATCAGAATTCAGAAATGGAATATAAAGAAAAAGATGTAAACAGCTCCAATGCTCACATGTCCAATCTTGTGAAGACCCTTCTCCAAAACGATGGAGATGATAATAAGACCAGCACAAACGCTCGCCACAGCCCATGTGGGTGTCTGATCAAGCTCCCTTGTACCCGAACTCGCTCCATCTCCAGCCATGAATTCAAAATATCAACCCAAATGCAAAAATGTCTGAACTTCACAGTTCACACCACAACATCTGTCTCCAATCGTGCTTCCACTAAAACCACAAAATCAGCAAGTGGATCTGATAAAGATGGAATCTTTTGGATAAGCTGATTGTGGGTTTTGAGAAGAACGCGATTTTGGGGGCGAAGAAGCGACAAGAGCTCAGGTAGAGTAACTGAAGAAGAATAAGAATGTTAGAAAATTGTATACGTATAAACTATAAACACTTTATTTTATATAATTGAAGAAGACACCGACGGATTAGAAAACTGTCTCAATTTCGATACAAAGATGAAACGTTGATACGCGTAGATGGTGGCAAATTACCGCGTGTTCGTTTCGGATATGTCGTCAAACCTGGGTCGCTTGCTGCTGCCAATTTTCATGGTCGTGTTTAATTTCCTGACTGCTTTTGACTTTTATAATATTATTTTTTGTAATTTAATGCATATTTATTATATTTTTTAAATGGCTCAAAACCTCAAATTACCAAATATTCTAGAAAAAAAATCTCAAATTACTAAACATAACATGATTCATTATTTCCTTTGGCATATCTAAAATTATACGGGTGAAATTTGAGTGGAATCATCATATAAATTACAAATTGCTAAATTAAAAATAAATAAATTTATGAGTCGGTCAACTAAGATACCGTGAAAAATGATTTAGTCGAGTAGCTTGTACCCTTGATATTATGTCAAGAGGTCAAATATTTGACTCCCTTGAGTGGCATAATTGTTCCTCCCTCGGGGAGATGTTGTTCAATACTGTTTCGTCTCTTCCTTCCATTGTTGTGTGAAGGTGCTGAGTTTTAACTCGACGCTCAGTTCAAGGGTTGGTTGATGTAAAATCCACAATAAAAAAACCAACATATGCTTATTCCATCAAAGGAAAAAAAAGTAACACATGCTTATTAAAAAGTAAGATCAAAACATTAACAAAATAACTTTTATCGAAAATAAAAACCGGCATTAGAATCCGTGAAGAATAAATATAAAAAAGAACATAAAGTCAAGTATAAGATATGATTTTCACCGATTAATTATATTGGTATCGAGTCTGAAATCAGAATCGTTTCAGTATTATTGAATGTTTCCAAAATTTTACAATTTCAAACTAAAAAAACTAATGAACAACAAAATTAGTCATGTATTTAAAAAACCATGCAATATAGAAAATTTTGCAAATAATCGTTTACAATGTATTTATTTGAGAATTTATCTGCTTGTTTGACGAGATCTTAGGTAGTGGGTGACTAACCACTAAATATCTTGACCCTTATTTCTCTTACTTTCTCCGTCGTCTGTGCCAATCTTCTTAGACCTTCAGTATGGCGGCGAAAGGCGGTTGGATCCTGTTTTGGTTGAACTGAGTGGGGCTTGCGGCATGCGGAGCATATGGAAAGGGATTGGTAAATGGCAGAGGCGGAACCATGTGAGGTCAGAGGTGACACTTGTCGCCATCAGCTTTTTTTTCAATATTTTTTATAAACATGTGAATTTAATATTTATATAAGGATATTCAATAGTCTAAACTAACATTAATTACACTAAACAATTAAACTATGCTAATTTTATAGGTGCTTCCCGATTGAAAATTTGTATTTGAATCAATGACATTATAATATCAAATTTTGAATTTGTTTACTTTTTGGGCTTCCTCATTGATAGACTAGATTAAAAAAATCAAACATGTTTTTGTTGTTGTAGAAGGTGGTATTTTTTTGTTTACTCTCCGAGAGTTTGCTCTTTTACATGGATGAATATAGTGAAAAGTGCTACACAACAAGAAAGAAGATGAAATCAAAGTTTAGTGCATAAAAGATGTTCTTCATTTTAATGCAATATGATTTATTGACACAATTCTTTTTGATGACGTAATATAATTTCGTTTGCCACCCCCTATTTTGATTCCTAGAGGTTCGTCCCTGGTAAATGGTCAATTTTGGGGTTGTTAGACGGTTTTTGCTTCTCTCTAAGCTTATTCGCTTAAGAGTGTTTTCTTTCCAGCTGGTTTCGGACTGGACTTTGCTTCCTCTCTTCCTCTCCATGACATGGACCAAGCGCCGACACGCGCCTATTCTTCTCGGGCACAGATCCAATGGGAGGCCGTCCGTAGGAGTCCGAATTTGCTAAATTTGTTCGTCAGAGGCTGAGTTTCGTCTGGAAGAGTGGAGGGACACAGATTTGGTCGTCGAATAGGGGGGTTTGTTACGGGTGTCTGTAGTACGTGGTTATTTGGAGGGGAGGAATTGGATTTCGGGTTTTTTCTATGGGTTTATATGACATTTTTCACTATGTATTGTACGTCATAAGGTGGAAGGTCTAGTGGGGCGTGAGGTCAAGCGGAGCAGTTGTCTTATTCTCTAATCACGTAGTTTCATACTGTAGGACCTGTTCCCAACTGGAGTTTTCTCAGCTTTAAGTCCTCTGTTTCACCATTGTATCTGCAACCTGCAGTTTATCTAAAAAAAATCATTCGTTATTGGAATATGTTTCTCAATTCCAAGTTGTAGTTTTCAACTGTGTATTTTCTTGCAAAAAGGGTTTGGTCGAGTAGCTTGAAGTCTTGACAAATAGTCAATAGGTCAAGGGTTCGATTTCCATGAATATCATTTTCTCCTCGAGTTGGTGCCGTGTGTGGCCTGTTGTACCCGATTGAGTTCTCATGCAATATGTATAAGATGTATTCATATGATGATTGATATGTATGCGATATAAGAAACCCCTATAAAAACTGTGTATTTTCTAAAATAATATATTGAAATAGGAAAAAGATCATGTACAAAGTTGATTTTTTAGTACAAAATACAAACTAATCATAGTCATTGATCGTGTGGTTTGAATGGATGAGATTAAATTCTGACTTTTTGTGCATTTTCTTGGTGCAAATTATAAAATAAAACTGACGAACTATGTCGTATTTTTTATTTTTCGACTCGAAACGCTAATGAAAATTGAAATATTATAACAATGAGAAGAAAAAAAAAACGAAGAAAAATTGGATAATTTTACAGCCTTCCTGTCATTTTGACTTTTGAGCACAACTTCAGTTGTCTGAAATACCCAAAATGCCCTCGCCATCCTGACTGCACTAGTGCACCCTACCTAACTTGCTGACTGCGAGACCCAACCCAAAATACCCACAATTTCCGCGATGAGAAGATCTCATCATCTCCGTCATCGCCGGCTGCCGCATTTTCCGCTCCTAGTGGCGGCTGCTTTCACTCTCTGTCTCGTCACTCTCTCCTTCAGCATCCTCTCCAAGTCGCCTCCGCTTCCCACTAATGCCGAAATCCACTCGCTCGTCCTTCCTCTCAATTCTTCTACACGATCCGAATCCCCGGTGGATAATTCGACCGGGCTGTATCACGACTGGGAGCTCTTCGAAGCTGATTATAACGACATGGTTCGAAATTTTAGAATTTACGTCTATCCGGATGTATTCGGGAACGTATCGTCTAGGGTTTCGTTCGCCTCGATTTTCGTGCCGGTTGGCAATCCAGAGGATCCGAAGCTAGGGAATTACTACAGCGAGCATATGTTTAAACTCGCGCTTCTGAACAGCAATTTGGTTACGTTTCGGTCGGAGGAAGCGCAGCTCTTCTTTCTGCCGTTTTCCATCAATGCTTTGCGGAATGATCCGCGAGTGAGGTCGGAGGAAGCGATTGCGAACTTTGTTGCTGAGTATGTTGGTGATGTTAGTAGGGAGTTTGGATTCTGGAATGCGTCTGGAGGCGCTGATCATTTCTTTGTTTGCTGTCATTCGGTTGGTAGGGATGCTTCGTCCAAGCATTATGAGTTGCGAAACAATGCTATTCAGGTGACTTGCTCGTCGAGTTATTTTCAGAGGCTTTATGCTGCGCATAAGGATATTGGATTGCCTCAAGTCTGGCCGAGGCCATTTGAGAAAGACTTGAATCCCCCTCATGCCAGGTACTAACATATTTGTGTGTGTGTGTGATTTATGTTTTATATTTGGGTAATGTAATAATGATTGCTTAATATGGTATGCAGGCATAGGCTTGTGTTCTTTTCTGGTCGTACGCAGAACTCGGATATAAGACGACAACTAATTGCATTGTGGGGAAATGACACGGATTTGGACATTTTTGAAAAGGCTCCACCTTTTTCATATGAAGAGGGTTTTCGGAGGAGTAAGTATTGCCTCCATGTGAAAGGTTATGAAGTTAACACAGCGAGGCTTAGCGACGCCATTCATTATGGATGTGTCCCTGTTATTCTTTCGAATTATTATGACCTCCCATTCGCTAATATTTTTGACTGGAACAAATTTTCGGTAATTATCAACCACAATCAAGTTAGTGACCTGAAGAAAACTCTGTTAGCGATTCCTGAAGACGTTTATTTGACGATGTACAACAATTTGTGCCTAGTTAGACGTCATTTTCGTTGGCATCACGTACCAAAGGCATTTGATTCCTTCTATATGACTGCATACCAATTGTGGCTCAAAAGAAACACCCAGCAGCTAACCTTACATACATCAAAATGAAGACAATTTCATTTGATGTTGGAATTATTGCTCCTTCGGCAGAACCACATGCATCATTTATTGCCTCAGAAATGCTCAGTCATTCGGCCCGTGGGACACAGCTTTGTTACAAGCTCTTAGGACATGACTCAAAATGCATGGTATCATAAAATGAAACTAGCTGAACCTCAACTGTATAAATTTTCTACCTCTTTTATTTTCCAGAGAATTTGATACGTTTCTTATCTGCAACTTTATTTGCCTGTGTAGATCTGAAATAAGTGTAGCGGGGTGAAGGCGAGTGCCAACTGGCCATGAATGAATGTGAACATGACTAGGTAACTTTCTTGACTCTTAATTCCCGAGGATTACTGTTTTAATGTTAGTTACAGGTGTTCATACTTCATGTATTTGTTTTTTATATTCTGGATTAGCTTTTGGATCGATTATTAATTTGTTTTCCCCTGACTCTGAGCCTGCATTTCTTTACGTTCGTCACTATTGTTATATCCTGTTATTTACTAGTGATCAACTGATCAAGTATTAAAATGCGAACTCTTTCAGTTTGTTTTCATGGAATCTTGCAGACTATAATTCTAAAACTATGTTCAGTTGTCGATCCTAACTCTTTTAGTAGCAAGTGCATTTTCATAAGTATGTACCGAGCTCAAGAAGGATGTGGATATGACAATCAATCAAATTTTTGTATTGGTTTTGCACTATAGTATTCTTCTATAAGGCTAACTTCGTGATCTAACAACACACAAACCGAATGCTGCTACAAGGGCCGGGGAATATTTGGATGATGCTTTTGTATTAAAGCTTGATGAGCTTCTAATTTCATCCGCAAATTAAAATATAAAAAAAACTGCATCTGGAAATGCATTCATCAATTAGGTGGTCCTCATTTAATGGTTACCTTTTCTTCCGTTTGTAGGTTAAAGTGGGCAAAATTAGCAACCCAAAAGTGATTCTTGTTATCCGTGTACAATCAGTATGTGCTTAAACTATTCGTCCTCGGCCCTTGCTTCCCAGGAACACCAAAGTGTGCAGCCAAACTAAGGCTGCCCTATTCCATAACCATGGAACACAGCAAATACACTCATCGTGGGCAACAAGGAACTGTTTGAGCTATAGCATGTTGCGTATGAACAGTTGAACACTACAAGTAGCCAAGGTGCTAGCTTACGTTGGCACTCATGTTGTCCATGTCCAAGGTTTCTTTTCTAGAAATCCAACTTAATGAATTCACATCAGAACTGAGATTCGGAATGAGATAATAATTATGTAGTTTATTCCAATGCAAGTTATGGCGTGTCTTTCACTTTCATCAGCGAGTTTTTTTTTGAAAATGACCAAAAATGAGTTTCAAATATTAGAAATGATCCACGCGAGTTTGCTCTTTCAAAAATGACTCATTTTAAATAAAATCGGATTGCCAGAAACCGATTTTCTGAGTTTTTCATAACACCGGATCCTCAGGATCCGATTTTCTGTGTTTTTTACAAAACCGGATCCCCAGGATCCGGTGTTATGTGCAAACTCAACACGTGGAGTTCTCTCATTCGAACGCGCACATAACACCGGATCCTGGGGATCCGGTTTTGTAAAAAACACAGAAAACCGGTTTCTGTGAATCCGATTTTGTTAAAAATTGATCATTTTTGAAAGAGCAAACACGCATGGGTCATTTCTAATATTTGAAACTCATTTTGTGTCATTTCTGAAGAAAAAAAAACTCTTCATCAGCTATCAAGTTATTATTATTTTTTAGTTTTATGATTCTTATAAGTAAGATATTTCAGGTCACATGTGTATCAACTGAACATGTTAACAACGTCAAAGCATATTCCTTTTTTGATTGTAAGACCATCAAAATCAAATGATTACCTTCATGATGGAAAGTAATTAGTCTTTTCCAGTTAAATTAATTCAACCTTGTAGTTTCCAGCCTTCACATGTTTGACTTCTCCAGAAAAACACTCATCAGTTATCAATCCCCACCGACCAGAAGAGATCTCACATCCAATGTGCTTGATTTTTCTACAAAGAGTTGCAAAGTTGATTTTGTTTTCTTAGCTGTGGCCAACCTGGAGTTGGTCATGCAAAAAATTATTGTCACGTGGAGTCACTAGCTGATTATGTCATATGCAGACATACGTGATGATCTTAATTATCTTGTCTTGTTCCTAATTACAATCTTTTCATGTGCAGCCTTAACAGAAATATGAATACATCCAACAACTCAAAGTACCATAGAAGCAGCACTCGTTTTTTGTTTTTTTTTTTGTTTCTCAGGCTCAACCTGCAACTCGTTGAGCTCCGAGACTCGAATAATCTAAGAAACCCATCAAGGGAAAAAAAGTGCAGATGGGTTTCTTGTCCTTGTTTGAAGTAGCAGCCATGCCTATTGTTGAAGTCCTGCTCATCTCTACATTAGGCGCTTTGATGGCCACCGACCGCTTCAATCTCCTCCACAATGATGCTCGCAAGTCCCTCAACAAGGTATTATCTTCTTCATCCTTAACAGGACATGTTTAGTTTCGTCTTCTGATGTGTCTTTTCACTCATGTTCCAGATCGTTTTTACTTTGTTCACTCCTGCCCTTATGTTTGCTTCTCTGACCAAAACCGTCACACTTGACGAAATCATATCCTGGTTGGCGCATCATCTTAACAGATTTAGATCTTATTATTTTGTCGATCTTTGGTTTCTGATTTTTTTTTCTCATTATTCTCAGGTGGTTCATGCCAATAAACATTGGCTTGACATTTATGTTTGGTGGAACTCTTGGATGGGTTCTGGTGAAAGTAGTCAAGCCTGAGCCATATCTGGAAGGCTTAGTTATCAGTGTTACTTCTGCAGGTACCAGTTTGCTCACCCTCTCCTATGTTCTTCCCGCGTCCTGACGTCTGTCTCTGACAATGCAGGAAATCTTGGAAACCTGCTCTTGATTATGGTCCATGCAATCTGCCAAGAGGCCGGAAGTCCATTCGGAGATCATGGTGTCTGCAACACTGTTGGCCTTTCCTACGCATCATTCTCCATGGCAGTAAGTAGTGTAAATCTCACCTCTACAACATTTATAATAACCAGGTCGGTTAATCCTATGTTGTTGCTTAGGTAGGCGGTTTTTACATATGGACTTTCGCCTTCTCCCAAATTCGAAGTTCAGCTGTCAAGTATGAAGCATACTTAAAATCTGAGGATGCGGAAAGATTAGCCAATAAGGACTTAGAAGGCGATGGGGAGACTTCGCTTCTGAAGGGGGATGAATGTGGTGATTCTTCCATTGTTTTCACAACTTCAAGGTCTTTCAGAGAAGAGTACGACAAGCAAGCGGTAAGTATCACCACCTTCTTCTAGCAACGAATACTCATTGGTAATAAAAGACTTTCTTGCTGCACTTGTTCGATAAATCATTCACTTGAATATTGAATCAGATTATATCGTCATTTAGAGATGTCGTCGTCTCAGAAAAGATCTCGTTTTGGGGTAAGGTGAAGTTGACCATCCTTCATATGGCAGAGGAGTTACTGGCACCCCCAACACTTGCTGCAGTAAGTAAGCAAACCGTACGATTTCCAAACCGTCGGTAACTTTAGCCTGAAACATTCTCCATCAGATTGCAGGATTTTTCTTTGGGTCAATCACATGGCTCAAGAATCTCATCATAGGCGACACTGCTCCCCTGCATGTAATTCAGGATTCGATTGCATTGCTCGGGTATGAACACACTGACCAAAATTAATTTTCAAGCTGTAGTTACTCTCTCATTTACACTGATGACCTGAGTTATTGCCTTTAGGGATGGAACACTTCCTTGCATAACCATCATACTCGGAGGCAACCTAATTCAAGGTACCATAGTGAGGCATGAAAATTCCGATTACAAAATTAGGTACAATTAAATCAAGAAAGAGTCTTTTGTAAATGCTTGACAGGTCTAAGGTCTTCAAAACTGAAGGTCCCTGTAATTGTTGGGATCATTTTAATCAAGTACCTCATACTTCCCATCATTGGTATCGGGGTCGTGAAATTAGCTACTTCTTTTGGGTTCCTCCCTGCCGATCCATTATTCAGCTATGTGTTGATGGTTCAGTTCACTCTGCCTCCAGCCATGAATATAGGTAAACAGATCACACAGCACATCTTTAGTTATTTCAGGATAGAGAGCATAATGTATGATTTTAATGCGCGTAAATAGGTACAATGACCCAGCTGGTTGATGTCGGTCAAGCGGAATGTTCAGTTCTCTTCCTGTGGACATACATTGCTTCAGCATTTGCACTGACCATGTGGTCAACTGTTTTCATGTGGATCTTGGGTAATTAGAATCTGCATGGTAGAATGAACCTGCCTAACAGAAAAGTAGAAGTTAGGCCGGGAACTTTCAAAGTCACAAGCAATACCATATATTTATACCAGATTTGTCCGTAGCCTGTGAAGCCAGGAACCCAGAAGTGTCTCCTGTGATATATATTCTTTGTACTGTGATCTTATACTAAAGGAAGTAATTTTCAAAGAACGAAAGAAAGAAGCATTGCAACAAGGCAAAACTCAATAAAAACGGAAAACGACCTGCTTGAGGCACTGCCATGACGGCGAACTCAAGTTTTTGTCAGGACCACATCAAGTAGTTTCCTCTGCATGAAAAAATGGCTCCACAGCATCTCAACATTAATGATGCTGCCATACACAGTTCTAGTAGCATTTCAATAATTAAGCAAACCATCCAAATCACCGTCAGAGCTCCAAACCCAGATTCTTTGGAAATAACAAGAAAATTGAAATGCTTTTCCAAGTGGCGTATCCAATGCATGCACTTACAACTAGTCTCATCAAAGCTTAAAACTCCAAGGAGAAGGGTGACGACTCCTACATCCAATTTCGGCACTTCCACTGGATTGAAGTTTGTATCCTGTAAAACTATATCATCTAATTTGGCACTATCAAAACCAGCAGCAAACATAGTTTCAACACATAGAAAGAAGAGAAAAGTACAAAAAAAAAAAAAAAAAAAAGGGCCCCGAACTATCACTTATTTTAAATTTGAGGTCCGAACTACCATAATTTCCAATGAGGGGGCAAAATCAAAAATTCTGTTAAAGTTAACGGTTAAAGTTAACCCCGTTAGTTTACTCCGTTAATCAAATTACAATTAAATATCATTTACTTTAATTTAATCTATATATCTCTCATTCTATATTTTTTTACTTCTAATTTTTTTATAATTTTTTTATTCTTTTTAAATTTCATATCGCAAATGGGTACTACTACTACATTTAAATTAATTATTTAGGGTTCATAATTTATCATATAACATGTATGAATTAAAATATTTGATTCCGGGTACTACTACTACTACTACTACTAAATTTTTGATTCCGGGTACTATTAAAATTGATCATAATTTTATTATAATGGGTACTACTACTACAAATGGGTACTACTACTACATTTATATATTATTTTGATTCATATTCTAAATTTTTTAAGATGTTATCCGTATATGATGAATGAGTATAATATTTTGAATTTTTAAAGTTTGACAATTCAGCATATAATATGTGTGGACAAAAGTTTAAATTTGTTTTTCAATTTATCCATAAATTTATATTCTTTTTATAGTAATACTCTTATGAACATGAATTTAAAAAAAATTAATATTTATCCATACATATTTTATGATCAATTGTGAAACTATGAAAATTTAAATTATTATAATACTCACCCATCATATTAGAAAAGAACTTGAAAATTTTACAATAAAAAAGTAATTGTTTAATTTTTATTCATACATATAATGGTAAATTATGAATCCCTAAACAATTAATTTATATAGAGTACCCATTTGTGATATGAAAGTTAAAGAGAATAAAAAAAATTATAATAAAATTAAAAGTTAAAAATATATAATGAGAGATATATAGATAAAATTAAAGTAAATGACATTTAATTGTAATTTGACTAACGGAGTTAACTTTGACTGTTAACTTTAACAGAATTTTTGATTTTGCCCCCTCATTGGAAATTATGATAGTTCGGACCTCAAATGGGAAAGAGATGGTAGTTCAGGCCCCTTTTTGTACTTTTCCCTAGAAAGAAAGAGGAGCATTCAATTGAGGACATGAGTTTATTGTGAGGACGTGGGGATAATTTTAGGACATTGGATCAAATTATACAACAATCATTCTTTATCCAAAAAGTGCAAATTGTTTGTCATTTTGTACTTTTGTCTTTTACCTAAAAGATAAAAGTACTAAATGACAAAAAAAATAACTTTTTGGACTCATTTTGCAAATTTAGATAATCTAAATGTGTAGATTTATCCCACGACTTTCTGAAGATGTCCTCAATTGAACGCCCCCTATATAGAAATATCTCTTATTACATTTCACTTGGACAACAAACTGAGAATGTGCACACTAGACATACATAGATTTAAACTTGAGGCTTCTTCACTTCCACCTTTGGCACAGTTACAGTCAATACACCGTTCTCCATCAAAGCCTTCACCTCCTTCATTTTTGCATTCTCTGGCAACTTGAACCGCCTCACAAACTTCCCACCATTTTCAAATGATTAGTAGATTGATTGATGTGAGGCATATGCACCCATGACTTGGGAAATGCTAGGAGAGAACTTCCTCACCTAGCATTTCTTCCAAACAAAGCACAAAAAATGTAGGAAGAATTTTTCTACATTTTTTTATGCTTTGTTTGGAAGAAATGCTAGGTGAGGAAGTTCTCTCCTAGCATTTCCCAAATCATGGGTACATTGGAAATTCTGTATCTGAATATTACTGTAACACATGCAAACAGATCATTCATCTATAACAGTAACCAGACTGAGCAGGCATATGTTTCAGTTTAAAACTATGCAGGCATTTATATAACAGTAAGCAAACTGAGCAAGCTAATATTTCAGGTTAAACTGTGCAAGCGTACATAACAGTAAGCATACCGAGCAAGTAACTATTTCAGAGTAAACTGTGCAAGCATGCATAACAGTAAGCAGACTGAACAAGTAGTAAAACTGTGCCAGCATAAACTCATGCATAAACTCATGTAGCTTTAATAAAAGTGAAGCAGAAACTGAGCATGCAACTGTGCAACATAAATATCAGTCTGGAACAGATCATGTAAAAACAGATCAGGTAATTGGACAGCAAACCGAGATGTTGATTCAGTCACGTCGATGATGCTGTCCTTAAAGCTGTATTGCCTCCCGTAGGTGCTGGGTCTGATGGCAATGAGCTTCCCAGGATGAAAGAATCTCAGCAAGCGCTTGAGCACCGTAGCCTCGCTAATCGAACTTATTCGACCTTTCACTATCACTGATCGGAAAGAAAAGGAAGTCGAGAAACACTGTGAGGGATTTCGTGTATGTGTTTTTTTTCTCTTTCTGTTCAGCCGAAACACTGTTCTCCTTTTATAGTGAAGAGTAGAACTTCCCCAACAACTGTCCATGAAGTCACTAGCAGGAACTGCCCCATGATGTCCATGAACAGAACTGCACCAGCAACTGTCCATGAAGTCACTTACAGGAACTGGTACAGAACTGCCCCATGATGTCACTAAGCATGAACTGGTACATAACTGCCCCATGATCAGCAAGTGCCGAAGACTGACTCAGTCTTTGGTCTTTGTTGAATTGGTTTGACGTTTTGGTTCGAAAATTAAAAACCCGAATTGAGCAAAACCGAACCGTCTCAAATGTGGCGCACCTCCATTTTCTTCAAACCATAAACACACATTTTTCCAACAATCCCCCACATGAAGAAAATCGAGTGGTGAAATCAAATAAAACATTAATCCTCGATAATCAAACTCGACTTGATGTGGTGATAGCTTCTACGGATAATATCTGCACAGGATAGGTAGGTTAACCCCTTGAACCTTCCCTTGGGATAACAAGATCTCTTTACTGACTATTCAGTAGACGTGATGTCCTTGAACTGTTCATCTTTTACTGTAAACGAAATCATGTTCCCACAGATATTATCCTGATCTTATTCAGTTCTTACTGGTGGGCTCATTTTGGTCATGACACCCCTTTCCTTGTTCTGCAAGAGTTTCTAAAGAATTAAGCCCTTTGAATTCTCCTTTGAAGCGACCCCACTTCTCTCTCACATAGGTGATTCTTTCTCAAAGTAATCCCGCGTTACCCATTTGAATCTCACTATTCAAATTACTAGAATCATTAAAAGCTTCGAGCTTAGCCTCGTGCGGGAGTCACTGTTTTATCAAGGAATAGGATGGGGGGTTGCCCCCACAGTGACCTCACACAGTCTTAGCAGGTCGGTTGTCCCTTTGAACCAAGTTCTTGGGATCTCCGTCATCATGGTAGGGTTTTCCTTTGCCTTGACTTTTAATGCCCACGGGCTTAAGCCTATGTTTTGATTTTAGCAATCAAAAGGCTTCAGTCCCATTCCTTTAGTCGTCTTCTCTACTTGGTCCTTATTTAACCCTTTGGTTAACGGATCCGATATATTTTGGACCTCACGTAGTCAATGCTTATGACTCCGGATGAGAGAAGTTGTCTTATGGTATTGTGTCTTCGACGTATGTGTCTAGACTTACCGTTATACATGACATTATGTGCTCTACCAATTGTTGATTGATTATCACAATATAAACATATTGGTGGCACAGGGGTTTTCCAACCAGGAATATCCTCTACAAAATTTCTTAACCACTCTGCTTCTTCGCCGCATTTATCTAATGCCACGAACTCAGCTTCCATCGTGGATCGGGTTATTAGAGTTTGTTTCGAGGATTTCCACGACACGGCTGTACCTCCCAAAGTGAATACATATCCATTTGTGGCTTTAGAGTCTTGTATATCAGATATCCAACTTGCGTAAGTGTATCCTTCAATGACTTTAGGATATCTGGTATAATGTAGACCGTAGCTTCGAGTACATCGTAGATACTTCAGTACTCTCACGATGGCTTTCCAGTGTTCTGATCCTGGGTTACTCGTATATCGTGCAAGCCTACTCACACTATAGGCAATATCAGGTCTAGTACAATTCATTAAGTACATTAGACTGCCTATTACTCTTGAGTATTCCACTTGAGCGATGCTCTCCCCTTTGTTTTTAGACAGGTGTTGGTTCATATCTATAGGAGTTTTATAAACTCCAACACTATCTTTCCCAAATTTGTCTAAGATCTTATCAACGTAGTGTGCTTGGCTTAAGACAAATCCATCTGTCGTCCTTGTAATTTTAATCCCTAGAATTACATCAGCCAGTTTCAGCTCTGAGAAGGCATTCTTGTCAGAACAAATGTGGTTGGTTGCACCAGTATCCAGCCACCACTCCTTGGGGTTGGAATCCACCAGATTCAGCTGGGAAATCACAGCTACTAGAATATCTTCTTCTTTCGGGGTATTCGATTCAGCAGATAGTTAGCAGACAAAACGGCCTCCCCCCACATTGCCTGGGGTAACCCTGAACTAAGCAACATCGCATTCATCATTTCTTTGATAGTGCGATTCTTACGTTCAGCTACACCATTTGATTGAGGTGTATAAGGTGGAGTAACCTCATGTATGATTCCAGTTTGTGCACACAGTGCCCTAAATGGTTCTACATATTCACCACCACGATCACTTCGTAGCCTCTTAATCTTTTTATTTAGTTGGTTTTCCACTTCCAACTTAAACATGGCAAATTTCTCTATTGCTTCATCATTGCTCATTAGCAAGTATATTGAACAATATTTTGAACTGTCATCTATGAAAGTCACAAAATATTTATTTCCACCTCTTGTTGGCATGAATTTCAAGTCACATAGATCACTATGTATTAAGTCAAGGGGTTCAGTGTCTCTTTCAACACTATGGAAGGATGTTCTTGTTAATTTTGCTTCAACACAATTTTCACACTTGTGTTCGGAATCAAATTGAAGTTTTGGTATACAATCCAATTTCATTAGATTCCTTATCGAGTCATAATTCACATGACCTAATCTACCATGCCATAAATTAGATGACTCAAGCAAGTAAGCGGAAGGATTTTTATTGATAGAATTGACAGCAATTACATTGAGCTTCCACATTCCATCTTTCACGTAACCACGTCCCACATATATGCCGTTCTTAGAAAGAACGACCTTTTGGGACTCAAATACCATCTTAAGACCATGACTAGTAAGTAAGGTCCCAGACACTAAATTCTTCCTGACATCAACATAAGAGACATTCGTCAGCTTCAGCTCTTTGCCTGAGGTCATCTTCAACATCACACTTCCTTTTCCCTTAACTTCTGAGGTGGCCAAGTTGCCCATGTAAACCTTCTCTCCTTCTTCGTCTTTGGCTTTCTGCAGTCAGCAGCTCTGTGACCCTCTTTGTCACAGTTGAAGCACTTGCCAGCAAACTTCCTCTGCGCCTTCTTCTTAATATTCCCACCCTTGGGTCCAAGTTTGTTGAATGGCTTTTTCCCTTTGGAGCTACCACCATGCTCCACAACGTTGGCCCTCTCAGAAGGAAGCTTCATCCTCTTGTCAGAGAGTCGATTGTCCTCTTCATTCTTGAGGCGAATCACCAGGTCTTCCATAGACATTTCCTTTCGCTTGTGCTTAAGGTAGTTCTTGAAGTCCTTCCACCCCGAAGGCAGCTTCTCAATGACTGCAGCAACTTGGAATGGTTCATTGATCTTCATTCCTTCAGAGTTGCACTCATGCATTATCAGCTGCAAGGCATGCATTTGACTGCTCACACTCTTCGAATCCACCATCTGGAATTCGAGAAAGCGCCCCACAAGGTACTTCTTGGAGCCAGCATTCTCTGCTCGGTACTTCCGATCAAGCAACCCCCAAAGCTCCTTAGATGAGCTTTTGGTTTTGTACACCTTGTACAGTACGTCATTCAGACTGTTCAGCACATAATTTCGACACAGATATTCAACATCTTTCCAGGCATTGTATGCCATGAGCACTTGAGTATCAGACTCATTCTCAGCAACCCTAGGCGTCTCCTCGGTCAGATACCGGGCAAGCCCTAATTGGGAGAGATAAAAATGCATCTTTGGCTGCCACGTACTGAAATTCGATCCATTGAATTTCTCAGGTTTTTCAGCAGCCATAACTGCAGCAGGCAGCTGTGCCACAACATTATTTGGAACTGGACCCGCAGGTCCATTCCTGCCCGTAGGCATCACTGCTGGTACAGTTGGAGTGGCAGCATGTGTCGATTCGGCAACAAACTCAGGAGGTTGCTGGACAACATTCATGTTCACAGATTGAATATTTTCAGACATTGCTACAACAGAGACAGATCTGTTAGTACGTTGATATTCAGATATGAACGAAGAACAATTACAGCTTTAAGATTGTTGGAAATTCTGTATCTGAATATTACTGTAACACATGCAAACAGATCATTCATCTATAACAGTAACCAGACTGAGCAGGCATATGTTTCAGTTTAAAACTGTGCAGACATTTATATAACAGTAAGCAAACTGAGCAAGCTAATATTTCAGGTTAAACTGTGCAAGCGTACATAACAGTAAGCATACTGAGCAAGTAACTATTTCAGAGTAAACTGTGCAAGCATGCATAACAGTAAGCAGACTGAACAAGTAGTAAAACTGTGCCAGCATAAACTCATGCATAAACTCATGTAGCTTTAATAAAAGTGAAGCAGAAACTGAGCATGCAACTGTGCAACATAAATATCAGTCTGGAACAGATCATGTAAAAACAGATCAGGTAATTGGACAGCAAACCGAGATGTTGATTCAGTCACGTCGATGACGATGTCCTTAAAGCTATATTGCCTCCCGTAGGTGCTGAGTCTGATGGCAATGAGCTTCCCAGGATGAAAGAATCTCAGCAAGCGCTTGAGCACCGTAGCCTCGCTGATCGAACTTATTCGACCTTTCACTATCACTGATCGAAAAGAAAAGGAAGTCGAGAAGCACTGTGAGGGATTTCGTGTATGTGTTTTTTTTTCTCTTTCTGTTCAGCCGAAACACTGTTCTCCTTTTATAGTGAAGAGTAGAACTTCCCCAGCAACTGTCCATGAAGTCACTAGCAGGAACTGCCCCATGATGTCCATGAACAGAACTGCACCAGCAACTGTCCATGAAGTCACTTGCAGGAACTGGTACAGAACTGCCCCATGATGTCACTAAGCATGAACTGGTACAGAACTGCCCCATGATCAGCAACTGACGAAGACTGACTCAGTCTTTGGTCTTTGTTGAATTGGTTTGACGTTTTGGTTCGAAAATTAAAAACCCGAATTGAGCAAAACCGAACTGTCTCAAATGTGGCGCACCACCATTTTCTTCAAACCATTAACACACATTTTTCCAACACATATGCCCTTACTTGAACTCTTGATGGTGATGTCGAATCAGGAAGGCCTAGGCGGAGGATGCCGTTCTGGTGTTCTGCAGAAAGCTCTCTTGAGCTCCGGTAACATAACGACCTTGTAGTTCGTTTTCGAACTAACTGGAAGTTTTCCTTTTCGTTTTTTTCCTTTACAATTGATATTATAATTCGTCATTAAGAAATTTTTTCCAAAATAAATTACAAATAATTAACTTGTTGTGAAAATTAATTGAATATATTCTTGCAGGGAAGGCTCGTTTTGAGAATTCTTATCATTCGAGAACTAGAAAAGAAAACTCAGCAGCAGAGAAACCTGATCCAAGGAAGCAAAAGGGCCCTTTTAACAAACCAGCTTCAAGGTTGAACTGACACATAAAATAGCAGCCAAAGGCCGAATGGAAAATTGAATACCAAATTTCCCATCAAACAGATGGACCGAGACACTATGCTATATATATTGTATCTTTCTCTCCTCCCTCAACTGTTAGAAAAGATTGAGGCTTAAATAAAAACGACTGCAACCCATTGTAAAAAGAAGTATGACATTGTGACCTTGGCCTACCCTAAAACAAAAACTGCAACATGATATCGGGGCAACCAAGCATGGATGTCGACGAACAGAAGCTCAATAGTGCCGTAGCTCAATCGTCCAACAAAGCAAAACAAGTGAACCATTGCATCGAAATCTCAGATTTATTGATGCAATTTGAATTCATATAACAAGTAACAACAATTGGGGGAGTTTTCATAACAAGGTCTCAACTTAGGATACAAAAACCTAAATTACAAAAGCTCATTCTAACTCCTTGACAACCTTGATCCCCATACTATTAGCAGTTCCAATAATCGACTTACAAATCGACTCCAAAGGCATGTACTGGCAATAAGGATCAGATTGCTTTACCTTAGCGATCTCATAAACATGTTTCAGCGTCACCGTCGACGCCACAACGTGACCAGATCGGCCGCTCCCGCTCTCGATCCCCGCAGCCTTCTTCAAGTACCAACTCACCTTCGGTGACTTCACGGTGAATTCAAACGTGTTGTCCTTGAAGGCGGTGATCGTCACGGACATCGGCGTGTCCGCTTTGTATTTCTGCGTTCGAGCGTTGAAGTCCTTGCAGAACGCCATCAGATTCAACCTGTATTGACCGAGCGCTGGACCGACTGGCGGCGCCGGACGAGCTGCTCCTGCTGGGACGGTGAGACGGATGGTCGCCGAGACTGGACGGCGCGTGAGGATCTCTTTCAGTGTCGCCATTGGTGAATGCTCAACTTGCGCAGCAGATCGAAAATGCAAATGGGAGAAGACGAGGGTTTTGGAGTGGGCTGGGCCTGTTAAGATTCGATTGGATCATTATTGGGCCAGTATTGATCTCATTGTGCCGTAAATGGGCAATTCTTGACCTAGTTGGGCCTATTCATTAAAATCTTTGAGGCTCAAATACATGAATCGGGTTCAGATTCGGATCCCCTAAAAATAGCTGCGGTATCATTTTAATTAATTAATTTTTTTTTTGATGGGGCTTTGTTAATAGTTAGTACCCGTTCGACGTTAGGAGGATTCGAACCAGAGAAGCCAGTTTGGGCCCTCCGGCGGGTTGCCTTCCACCAGGCTAAACCCCAATCCTCATTTAAATTAATTTTAGCTATATATAAATAAAAACTAAGTTTTATATTTCTCATATATACATAAAAAAAACTAAAAGTATGTGTCTGAAACTCTAAAATGCGTCGTTTTTTAACCTATAAACAAAAAAGGAGACCGTTTTTACTCTCGATTTGCTGCGCTGTTTGAAATCTCACTCCTGTTCGGATTCTCCATTAATTATGCTTAGAGCATCCCCACCATGGTTTTTTTGAGCATCAAAAGTGAGCATGGAAGATGATCAAAAAAATCATGCATCCCCACCATGGTTTTTTATGAAAATGAGCATCCCATGCTCTTATTTCATGTTTTGAGCATGAGAATGAGCCAATCGCAACGCGACACGTGTCATGTGTAAGAAACAGTACAGTTTTTATTTTGATCTTGCAACGAATATATCTTCTAAATTACAAATTAAAAAAAATCAAAATAAATACCAATATTCATAATTTTTTGAGCTCTATAAAACGAGATACACTTTGATATATTTTTATTAATCTTAACATTTATGAGCTACTCCCTCCGTCCCATTTTGTTTGTCCACTTTCCTTTTTGGGTGTCCCCTCATGTTTGTCCACTTTCCTTTTATATACATAACTCAATAATCAAATCAATCATCTCTTTCCTATTAAAAAATTATTTTTACTAAAAAAATTGTACTTTCCTCCACTTTCCTTCTCTTATTTATTATTTATTTACTATACGGGACCCACCTTCACATACACTCTCCTCCACTTTTCCTCTCTCATTGTCCTTTATTTACTTTTCTTAATTCCCGTGCCCACTGTCCTTGTGGACAAACAAAATGGGACGGAGGGAGTATATTTTATGTAGTGATGAGAAAGATTGATGATAAACTTTTTTTTGGATCATGAGTGGGGTGCATGTGATTGAAAAAACCATGAGGGATGATTAGATGAGAGAAAAAAAGATGAGAAAGATGGATGATATGATTTTTTTGATCATGGTGGAGGATGCTCTTAGGAGTTAGGAGTGGTGACACAATTAGGAGTATTTGTGTTTGCTAGAACACTCTCGATTAGCTGCGCTGTACCAATCCCCACCAGGTTTGCTAGAAACCAATCTTAAATTGGTTAACACCTAATGCTGCATTTCATGGTTCTGTTCTTTTGTTTCCAACTTGGTGATTGCAAAGAATATTTTACTATACTTCCCTGACAAACACAAGGCATGTAAAATGAGCAATGAATACCGTCCTACACATCAAAAAAAAAATACACACGCAACGAGGATAAATTGGAAAAGCATCTTCGAGTCTAGACGCGGTCTGTATAGTGAAATGTCAAGGGTGAATATAATACATAAGGCATGTGAAGTTAGCATGCCACTGTAGTTTGAACTTTGAAACTAGTTCTTCTGATAAGATTCAAACAAATAGAGCACTTGCATTAATAAAATGAAAACTAAGTGACTGAAACTGTTAATTCCAACCAGGTCTTCTCTATCATAAACCTACAATATGTGTGTACTCCCCCTACGGGAAAGCATGCGTCACAATTCATATCCTAACCTTTGTTACCTCTACCTAGTCATCATCCTCATCATCCTGCAGAAAAAAAATACAGCATAAGGCTTTTGTAATTCACTTTAACTCATTTACGCATGTATGGGATTCACCGAGGTTTGTAACGTTAATCATCTAACCTCTCCGCTGTCATCCCCATCGTCGTCGTCATCATGAACTTCAGATTTGGATTTTTCAGACTCCACCTCTTCTTCTTCAGCAGCATCAGGTCCCCCAGCCTATATTATTAAGTATTAACATCTGGCACTATTAGCAAGGTTTCTGTTTGGGGACTCAGATGATGATTTCATGAGTTCAATTATTTTTACCAGTTTCCTGTTGTAGGCTTCCATGTTCTTCGTGTATTCAGTCTTCCTCTTTTCTGCCTTGGCCACAAATGGGGCTTTCTCCTGATAAAAGCATACATTAAGTTGCGATAAAAATCAATAAGCAGCTAATTAAGTATAAACATTTCTTCAACTTTAAGTGCAGAGATAAAACATGGAACTTACCGCGTCAGACATGGATTTCCACTTTCCACCTCCCGCTTTACCAACCTATAACTCATTAAAGATTACATTTTTTTGTCAATGAATATAACCAGTCACTATAACAGATCAGCAATACAGTTTTCCAGTAAATGGAAAAAAGCCTTACAGCAGCCACAGATTTGTTGTTGGGGTTTTCTTCTTTGTACTGCTTCCTGAAATCCTCCCTTCAAATCATAAAAAATTAAATTGTAAAAAAAATACAATAAAAGCTATCAATTCATCTTTTTAAAAAAAAGGCAGTTTAAAATGATCTGAGAATAATAAAATACATGAAAACAAAGAAAGCGCTTGCAGGCCTCTTCGGCATGTCAGGATCCTTGGCAGCTTTTCTCGCCGATTTACTCGTCTTTTGTGCTCCAGCGCCCTTTTTCACAGACAGCCTACCAAAGACCGCCAAAATAATGAAACAGATCAACCATAACTCTCCAATTCACACACAGGCCGCACATCAAATTCGCAGATCCAGATCCTTACAAGCCAATAACACCAGCAACAAAAATGATGAAACGACGGAAACTAGCGCATACCTGGAGTCGGATTTGGTGGTGCCGGCCTTGGATTTGGCTCCGGTCATGGCGAATTAGGGTTTGGGGATCGAACGGGGTAGAGAGAGGCGGAAATAAAAGGCTAGGGTTATAGTTAGATGAGAATTTGGGGAAGTTTTTCGTGAAGGGTGAGATGGGGATATCGAAATCTCAGACTTACCTAAAGAATTGAATCTCCATTGATTTTACGGATATTTATATTCAATTTATGCATTGGGATTTTGCGCGGGATTGATTTTCGTCAAATTATTTTCCCACTAAATTCATTTCAATAAGTTCACTTTTTTTTATGAATACAGAGAATAAAGATTATATGACAAACTAATTATCATAAGAAATGAGAACTAATCACAGTCACTCGATATTTGATACAACGAACTTTATTTTTTGATTTTTCAATTTTTCAATTTTAAATATTCATATTAAATGCTCATAAGGGTATTATTGTCAATATACACAAATTCTAATCCTGTTATTATGAACCCAGCGGGGACAAGAATTTGAATTTGCAAGTTTATGGTTTATTGATGACGCAGAGTTAGCAGATATTCGATTCGAGGTCGGATTTGGGATGGAGGGGATTGGTCGAAAGGGAGATATTTGATTATGGTTTTGGATTGAGGAACAAAAATGATGAAGCGGAAAGGGGAATGATCGTCATTGATGTTGCATTTTTTTCACGGTCTGGGTTGATGCATTTCATAAAATGCGTAGCTTTCAACATAAAATTTGTAACGGCCTCAGACTAAATGCATTGCATATAATGCATAGCTTTCAACATAAAATTCTTAACGTACTCACTGCATGCATTGCATATAATGCGTAGCTTTCAACATTCGTAGCGGACTCAAATTGCATGCATTGCATATAATGTGTAGCTTTCAACATAAAATTCGTAATATGCAATCTAAATTGTGTAGCATGTTAATTAAATTCGTAGTTTGTCATTTAATTATAACTTTCGAGGGCTACGCATACACTATTTTTTTTATAATGCGTAGCTTTTTAGTTAAAATGCATATATATGCAATTTATGATAGGCATACATTTGTAATGCGTAGCTTTCTGTTTAAAATTCGTAGCAGTCATAGTGACTGTAACGAATTTGGTTTATAATTGCTATAGCACTCCCAATCCAAAACCCAAATCTATTATTTAGAAATTTTCTTATGTAATTGGAATGAGCGACTTCCTCTTTCTTCAGCCGTGGAATGAGTCGAGTGAGAATGGGTCGAAGACGATGACGCGTCGACCGGTGGTGAATGGTAGAACGTCGACACTCGTCTTTGTCGTCGCTCATGTTCGTCCCCGTAGGTCATGATTTCGTCGTCGTATGTCGTGACCAAATTGCCCCTAAGTTGACGAAATCAACGGGATTTCGTCTGATTAGCGTGATTTAAAATTTTAATTCGATTTAATCCTGACCGTGAAAGAACTATATAAGATGAAGGCCTGAGAATATTTCTTATTTCTCATCACAGTTGCACTTCTCACCCGAACCGCACTCTGAATACAAAAACAAGAAAAAGTTATTTACGCTTTTTTTTATTGCTCTTAAAAAAGTCATTTACTAACTGCATTTTCATTTTTATTGTTTAAAATTTATTAATTCGATTAGACTTTGCCACAATTACGGAGTAATACAAAAGCGTGGTCACGGAACACTGCACCAGTTTTTTGCCTCTTAAGAAATCGCCATCAAAAAATGATTTCCTTTAAAACACTGCACTAATTTGTTCTCCCCAGGAATCGTAATCGACCAAAAACCTTCTTTAAAAATATAAGGATACTTCAAAAATCTATATAGACATCGCTTACACAAAAGAATAAGGAAAGATAATATCAGAATTGAATATAATGATGGATCTAATATATATCATGTTGGGGGAGCACTATGTTGAGACAATGTTGTTAAAGTGAGGCAGTGAAGCACATTGTGAGCCACTCATTTTGATGATGTGGCAGGGAATAGTACCGGAATAGTGTTTGCTTTTTGCCTTTTGCTTTTGATGAATTTTTTGTAGTAGGACACGTGGCGCGCCCACAAAGCACGTAAGTTAGATGTGTGGCTCAGATCGTGCCTCACTGCCACATTTTTAGGAGGGCCGCCTCATTTGAACGCTCCTCTATCATGTTGGATCTAATATATATCATGTTTCTAATATATCTCTAACATCAGCTCTCAAACATTTGGTGTAACAACCGTGATGAGTTTGTAAGTATAGGAGTTCTATTGTATCCGAGGTTGTGATGATGAATAAGATGACAAAATATCATGGCAGAACAAGAACGAACGGGAATAAAGAAAACTTACGCGCAAGTGTGTGCTGAGAAATCAATTAACCGTTCGGAGAAAAAGTGATTAAATTAAAATTAAAAAAAAGACACTTAATTTGAAACCAACTATCGTTTGTAAGGAATAAAATCTGGTGCAGCAAAGTTATTAACAATCATTTAAGTAAAACGACGTAATTTAATGTATTTAAAAATAAAACTAGATAGTTTTAAATGAAACTGCGTAGTTTTGAAAAAAGTTCAGTAATTAATTCAGGGGTTTTATAAATGAAACGACGTAGTTTTAATGTTGTTTTATCAAAACTACGTCGTTTCAAATTGCTGTAAATAGACTTGCTGCACGGGATTCCCTAAAACACAAAATTCAACCTTGAAACTAGTAATTCAAAATATGATAGAGTTTAAGAAATTTTCACCATTTTATTATTGAGATAAAAAAAACACTTGTTCTATAGATTGAGTTATGAGTCACACCACACAAGTCACAACAACAATTAATGAGCAAATAAGTTAAAGCGTCACATTGAAATGACCATTTTACCCTTTTCTCATAACCTAAATCTCCTCCATTTATCCGCGACCGCTTCATCGTCCCCGACACATTATTTCGCTTCACACGAATTCAAACATGTCATGTTCGGTTGACGAACAATGCTAGGGTTTGATCAACAGTGAGTCCGTACAACTCCAGCTTGACCGGGATCCGCGCATGCGTACATATTTCCCCCCTTCTCGAACTTTTTGGTAAGAATTGCTGCTGTTTTTAATTGTGGATGTTGAAACTGAAGCTAATTGGTATAGTATGGTGTTTTTCGCTAAATTTCGGACTCAGATTGGATTTAATTGAGTAGATTTATAGTTCGAGTTTGAGGGATTTCGGTGCCCATTTTCGTAAGAGTGAGTTGGCTGCAGATGCACATCAGATGTTTGCCGATTTTCCCAATTGAGAAATTTGTTTACTAATAATTTTTACCAGCAGACAGCTGTTAATTGCTGCCAAATGAATGTCTTGCGAATTCTATTACGGTTCACTAGTGGTGCATCTCCTACAGTTTGGTTGTTATAGGAACTAGTGGTAGGAAGTTTTGAGCATCCTCAAAATGGGTGATAAATCCTAAACCTGTAACCTGATAATGATTTTGTTCATTTGCTCAATTTGGAAGTTTTGAATTCTGTTTTCAACTTGAGTATCTCTAAAACATCTCATCCTATGTTTACTAGAGTGCTTTTTTGGTATACGTGTTTTTATCAATTCTGCATTTATGCTCAATTCTATGTTATTGAATTGCGTTGAAATATCACATCTTGCCTAGTACCATGTCAGGTGTGCATGCTTCGTATCTATCATTTAGATGATGATTTTCTTATCTATCTGATGGCCGTTTAATTTTTCTAGATCTGTTCTTTTAGCATACAATACATGAATGTTTCTCATTTGGTGAACGATGTGGAATTCATCTCAATGCCTGAAGTGGAAATAGGAAATAGAGTGACCAAACCATAACCTACTTTTGAACAGATGTTGCCCTTGGCTTTGATGGTTTTTGTAAGGTTCCTATAGGGTGCATGCTCTCTTGTGTTGATTATAATTCAACTGTTCTTTCATATAGTCTTTTTGTATACTCTGTCTGTATATGGGCAGCTCTTCCCTTTTGGCAATCTGGTAGTATTATTTCTTATTCAAAGGGAATGGTCCACTTGCTGTTGGTTTTCACTCTTCTTGTAAATTGTTGGTAGCTTTTATGTTTGTAGCCACATTTGTTTGAGTGCATTCCTCTTTTAGACGTACACCATGAAGATGCTACTTTGACAATCTAGTGCAATTTCCTGAAATACTATCAAACTCAACTATGTTCTTTCATTAGATCATTCAGATGGCGGTCGCCTTCATGGGACACCCTAGCCCTTTCTGGATTGCAACTTCTGCTTTTCAGTGTTTTTTTTATATGTATTTCTGTTCCCATCTGTTAACTATGTTGCTTCTTTCTGAGCAATATTGCTACTTTGCTTTAAGCAGTATTGTCTTCTTCTTCTTTTTTTCATCTTGCAGTGTTGAGTAGAAAAGGAGGCCAGGTAATCAGAAAATGTCAGAGGTTCAGCAGTTTAGGAAAAAAGTGCGTTCACTTGATCTGGATCTTAATCTTCCTCCTTCCCCTGAAACAAGTTTCTCTGACAGTCAGTCAACTGGGAATGACTCATCAGGTCTGATATAAGCTTTTCAGGATAGAACTTATTGCGTTTTCAAGATGTTTAGAGTCTTTATTACATTGTCCGTTGCAACTGGGGCATCAATTAACTGGTTGATGTTTAGAGCAAACTTATTTTTTATCTTCCCAGCTTCCTTTTCGTTTATTAGGAAGTTATTTATATGACCTCATTCTGAGTGTTACTAAGCCATAGGATGCATCACATTCTGAAAAGTAATTCCTTGATGAGCTATTTAACGTAACATATTGAACGTTGAATGGTCACTGCAGATTCTGTGTGGGAGAGGAAGAAAGCTGAGTCAAATGTAGCTTCCAAAATTCAACTTGAAGATCTTGCCCAGTATTTTGACCTACCGATCAAGGAAGCTTCAAAACATTTGAAAGTTGGCTTAACAGTACTCAAGAAAAGATGCCGTGAGTTTGGAATCCCTCGCTGGCCACATAGGAAAATCAAATGTCTCGACGGCCTTATCCATACTCTTGAGGTTCTGCCTCATTTCTTATCTCCCCACTTAACTTTTCGGTCTCCAAAGTATCCAGATTACTAGACGAAATAACAATTTTACATGTAAAAGCCTCCAATGGTTGCTTTATGTGCTTTTTCTATTTTATGCGTGCAGGAAGAAGTCGAACGCCAACTCCAGGACAACACGGCAGTGGCAATAGCCATGGCTAATAAGAAAAGAATGCTGGAAAGTGAAAAGGGGACGCTAAAAAGAAAGCCTTTCATGGAATTGCAAAGCGAGACAAAGCGATTAAGGCAGGATGTGTACAAGAGAAGGTTTTTAGCTAGAGCTTGTAAGAATTAGTTTATTGTAACAAGCCAAGACACACCTACCTCTCGGTGTACTAGAAATAATTACGAGGAGAAATTGTATCATCTTTATGCGTAGCTTCCATGGAAGTCTTTAGATAGAAAATCCGAAGTCAGAACCACGCGTCAAACTTTCCTTTTAGTATACTTTTTCCCAAGGATGAGGGACTTAAGTTGTTTGGTTGTTGGAAAAACAGGTTATGTTAATTTGCTAATGTAATTTGGGTGATGAGGCCAGGAAAAGTCAGCTGAAGTCTGTCCCCCAAAACACAAACAAAAAGCAATATAAGGAAATGAGTAGGAAAGTGAAGCAACAAGCTAATGGAAAGCAACCAAAATTAGCACATTTTGGGTAAGCTTCTTGAAAATTTCATATAGAACAACCACTTAAGTTCCTCTCAACGTATAAACTCTTGATAAGTTGCTGATATCAAAAGTCAATTTTGCCTGAGGACATGTGCTTCGCAAGACCTTGTACTGCACCATCTACCGCCACAAGCAAGTAACCGTCCCCAGCCTCAAAAGTCTTCTCCCTTTTAGATTTATATGGCCGTGCTTCAAAAGTCCACCTTGCGAGTGATGAAATTCTTAAGCTTTCAAGTCCTCACTTTCCATGGATCTCATCTAT
Organism: Rhodiola chrysanthemifolia; assembly: GCA_033675395.1. NCBI lineage: Eukaryota > Viridiplantae > Streptophyta > Magnoliopsida > Saxifragales > Crassulaceae > Rhodiola > Rhodiola chrysanthemifolia. The sequence continues at coordinate 19,569,045 of CM066207.1, forward strand.
TTACTTTGATATTTTTTTGCAACATCTCAATTCTTTTTTATATTGTGTCTGTCTGTTTGATAAACTAGTTTACTAGTTATCTTGTCACCAGTATATCATAAATTTTTTTAGCTGGATTCTCGACTGTGATGATAATGTTAAGAGACGTCTAGTCATACTAAACTTCAAACGGGTTATAGACTAGATGATGCACAACTGTATCTTCTTTTCAAAATAAGTAGATATCAAATACGGAGATCATACCCTTTATCTGCTGCCTTCACCATTTAATTCACTTGTATTTTCAAAGGTACCTCATAGGGCCATAACCCATTTAATAAGGGCAAGTGGATTTTGAATTCAAGGGTGATGATAACTGATGCCTCTAATGGATGCTTAAAATTAAATTACTCAAAAAGTTCAACTTTATCACAATTGCTTGTCATTTTCAAAGACTAATTGTATATATAAATCTTCATAACACAAGTTTTGGGATAAAATATATTCCTTTGAACATCACTTATTTTACCAGTTACTCTATGCTTACCCGAATTCTCATTTCTGCTCTCAATCATCTTCTGAGAGGATCAAGAAAAGGAACTTTTTTACAAAACAAATTCACTTCATCGCTTCGTTGAAAATTTAACTTTTTTGCCATATAATCAGAAAGCGAAGCCTTGACGCCTTTAAGATGCTTGGTGGAACACTTCAAACGACATTAATGGACTCATCTGCCACTGATGCTATCTCCAATATGAGCGTCAAATTTTCCCAACATGAATCCAAACTTGATACGTGATGAAAATATTTTAGGAATTATAAGATGGCTTATAGAAAATTCAAGTTAAATGCAGAAAAAATAAAAAATGATTTAAGATAAAAAAGGCAAAGATATTTTATTTTATTTTTCAGGAAAAAGCATAAAAAAAACTGAAACAGGATATTGTGTGGAGTGGCAGTGGGCAAGAAAATTTTCAGACTCATTCCAAGTCAACTTCCTGGAAATTAAGGTTCAGCACCAATGAATTAACCACATAAATATTCTCATTTTGTCATTCAAGCAAACACAAACCTCAGCAGTTTCATCATCTCTGTCCTTATGCTTTTGTCATAGTCCTCCTAAGCTGGAAATTTGATCCAGCACCTAGTTAGTTTTACAGATTGGGTCACCAAAGATTGAATCTTTCTTGCCTTCCAAACAAACCCTTTTTCCAATCTTGAGTGGTGGCAGGAGATGGGGAACTGCTGGGGCTCATCTCCTCCCGAAGGACATTCCAACAACCCTAAAGCTGCTGGCAGCTCCACTCACTCATCCACTCCAGGTAGCTGCTTAATCTTGAGCTTTCAGTTCCCATTTTTTGATTTGCTTAATTTCAATTTTTGCTAGTTTTAGTTTGATTGGAGCTGTTCAGCTCACAGTGAGTGAGTACTTAGCAGCTACCAACTTAGCATATGTTGTGTGTTTTTATTTTTGGAACTGAAAATTTGTTGATTAAATTTGGGAGAGTTCTGATGGATTGTGGTGCTCTTGTCAGGTAATTTGAGTTCAGCTACATCCAGGCATTATAGTAGCGGCGGAGGTACATCTGTAACTAGTAGTAGTACTGGTCAGAGTAGGTTTTCCAAGGTAGCGAGTGGGAGTCTGGATGGAGGGACGAGCACTAGGGTGGATGGCCAAATTCTCGACTTGAAAGAGTTCACATTTACTGAGTTGAAGGCTGCCACGAGAAATTTCAGACCCGATACGCTGTTGGGGGAAGGAGGATTTGGGCTGGTGTTTAAAGGGTGGGTTGACGAGAAGACATTAGCACCGTCGAAATTTGGTACTGGAATGATGGTGGCTATTAAGAAGTTGAAGCAGCAGAGCGAGCAGGGCTTCGCAGAGTGGCAAGTAAGCATATTTGAAATGACAACAAATTGTTCCCCTTTAGGGGTGGCTTATTTACTCGAGTGTCTATTTATTGGAATTGCAGGCGGAAGTGAACTTTCTCGGAAGGCTTTCACATCCGAACTTGGTTAAGTTGTTGGGATATTGTTGGGAGGACGACGAATTACTCCTCGTTTACGAATACATGCAGCGAGGGAGTTTGGAAAACCATTTATTTAGAAGTAAGCGATGTTTGTGCATTTTGATGTTTGATAGAAATGGTCGCTATATTCATGCACTGATGATGTTACTCTGTGTTGTTGCAGGGACATCGACAGTTGCTCCGCTTCCGTGGGACATTAGGTTGAAAATAGCCTTATGCGCAGCTCGTGGATTGGCCTTCTTGCATACCTCGGACAAGCATGTCATTTATAGAGATTTCAAAGCATCAAACATTCTGCTCGATGGCGTAAGTTCTTATTCCAATATAAGAACACCAAACCGAATATGTTGTGTTGGATTCATAACATTAAATGGATTGTCAACAAGCAAAAAATCTTAGTACATAATTTTTCTGACAGTAGTTTTTCTTGAGTGTAGGACTACAACGCCAAAATATCAGACTTTGGCTTGGCTAAATTCGGGCCTGATGGCGGAGACTCACATGTGACAACTCGCATAATGGGAACTTACGGTTACGCTGCTCCTGAATATATCTCAACGGGTAACTAACTAATTCTTCAAGTTATCAGTATCGTGTTGGAGAATTCAGTATGCTCAGTTAATGTAAACATGTTTTTCTTTCTTGAACTGATTTTCAGGCCATCTGTACATCAAAAGTGATGTGTACGGTTTTGGTGTCGTGCTGCTGGAAATTCTAACCGGATTAAGGGCACACGACACAGGACGGCCGGAGGGGCTTCATAGTTTGGTAGATTGGACAAAGCCATATCTTCCACACAAAAGAAAGTTGAAGGTGATAATGGATGCAAGAATGGAGGGGCAATATACGATGACGTCAGCGTTCCAGACAGCACAACTTGCTCTAAACTGCATTGCTGGAGAACCCAAGAACCGTCCGGCCATGAAAGAAGTTGTTGAAGAGCTGGAAAAGATTGAGGCTTTGAGTAAGACCAATGATGCAAAAAACTCCGTAGCCGCTGTGGCGTCTCAGAACCAGCACGGGCATAAGGCTCATCGTGGTAAAGCTCCTTTTCACCTGAAGGCCAAAGGCACACATTTACCTGTCGAAAAGCGATAACGACAGTCTATGAAGCTCCATAGAACTACATAGTTTCTTCAAAGATTAGCGGAAGTGATTGTTCGAATCTTAGTTTCTTCAAAGATTAGCGGAAGTGATTGTTCGAATCTTGATGGGTTAAAATGGAAAATCTTGTCCATTCTTCGCCTTTCAAGAATTTGTTCGCCTGCACCCTTCCATTATTGGATTCATTGAAAAAAGTTATAAAATTTTATTACACTCTAATAGCCAGCAATTGGCAGAAAGGGCGGTCATTATCTTGCTCGAATGATCAGGAGCTACGATTCTTACCTCCTGAATGCATCTTATAGCATGATTTTGAGAGTAGTACATTTCTTGTCTATAAATTTTTTTTTTAAAAAAAATAGCAAGCAAGTGTAATATATATTTATGTATAAAAATTGATATAATATCGTATGATTCATTGAACCATATATCAAATACTAAATCGATAAGAACAGATACTACACTCGATCTTATCCAGAACACGATAACACAATCGGGCAAAAAAAATGCACACAATGTTTGCATAAATACAATTTTAGTTCGGATACACAAATACATATACAGACTGTTTTCTGTAAATGTTCAAATATGTAAGTTTGGTCATCATGTGAAGTTTTAAACTGGGTCATGGAAAGCGGACTTGATTGGTTTTGCAAAAACATGAAAAAAAGCATTTGGGAACTAATTTAACAATCTATGAAAATGAGACGCGGTTTCTTTTAATACTTGCTGTGAGGCTCCATGGCTGTGTAAAAGGTCAGTCACTTGGGAGGATTAGTTTTCTGGCTTGTGTAAACGTGGTCGGTTGCAGAACAGACGTCCATTAGCTCTTACGAATGTTGCGAGCGCCACAGTAAGACCAGCCCATACGAACGAGAAGAACATGTGTTTAAGATCATATCGTGCTGCAGACACACAAAAATGTTGACAGATTATTCCACCATTTGTGAATCGTAAATGCTAGTCATAATCATTCTTGTACTAAGAAAAATGTAGCAACTTTTTCTTACAAAAAAAAACTCCTCCAGCATGTTGTTGAGAAATAAAATAACTTACATTGCCTCAGTGACGTGATCGCCAAAAAGAATCCAACTAGTATCACCAAAAAAGCCGCTGGGAACGACTGCCAAGAATACCAAAATAATATTAATATGACAGGATCAATTATTAGTAACGGGATGGAGATCGCCAGAATAAGTATCATTTAAAAATAACACAAATGAAATAATACTAAGCAAAAGACAAGTCATTATTAGAGTTGTACTCACCGCTACAGCCTCGAGGCCTCCCTTCCCTGTTGGTGGTGCTATGTCTCGGCTGACAGACACTATGTAGTGTCCTTGCAAGAGATCAATTGCATCCTTCACGAGTCAATATGAAAGGAAATAGTTCAGCATGGAAAATTATTTTTCAATGGTGATAAAAATTTGTAACGCTGTTCGACAAAGATTATGATGATGGCGGAGTCAAATTACTTCAAACAGAAATAAATTGAATGGATGAGTATTAAATTAAAAACCTGCTTTGTTCCATCTACGAAGTTATTAAAATAATAACGTGCAAGGGCATTAATCCCGTCATTCACTATTCCTTGAATCGTTCGTTGCCCATATCTACACATACGGAGCATAGTTAAGCATAATTCAGGCAATGCATACATTCCTAAAACGATTAAAGCGAAGTTCACTATTTTTACCGAACGAAGTCTCCCTTCAAAGCAGGGGTTCCTGAATACTGAATGCTTATCTCATCGCCATGATTAGCCCATACTGCCAAATTGAAAATAATATCGATCAATTCAGAATCTTCTACTGCTAACGAACATTGAATGTTAAAATAGTATGCTAGGTGTTTACATATTTTAAAACTTTCATCAAAGTTAGGATGAGTGCTTATTGTTTCTTGCTCCTCAAAAATACCAATCTTTCGTAACTGAGTTTCCAACATTTTACGACCAATCATGCTCTGCAATGACATTTGATAATTTAGCACATTAAGCAAATGAAATTAAATGAATTTATTCAGAAAAAAATAGCCGTGTAAAAATAACTTTTCAGTCTACCACCTGTGTAACATTTGTGCGGTCCAAGCAGTCGATGCAATTGGTCCGCACAACTCCACACTGCTCCACAATTTTCTCGCCTTTGTCATTAATTAAAAGGTATCTGATATATCAAAGAGTACAAATTTAGTAACACGAATACAACAAAGACCAAGCCGTAAAAATTCTCTCTTCACTAATAATGAAGAGTATTCTTCAAAAACAGCGATCATATCTTACCCATTTTTCAAGAGGAAATCTTCTATCTGCTCGTAAAGGATGGAAAGACGCTCGAAATGAACATGCCCACAAATGCGATGGAAGTCAAAGTGCAAGTATCTGTGAAAATTAGCAAGTTAAACATGACATACGGAAAAAGATGTGACGCATAAGGTTTTGGGATCATCTACCTTACATCATCACCAACTATATGATTTATCGCTCCAGCATACTTTTCACTTAAACGTCCCTCGCTTCCATGCTGGTCGAGTGGAAAAAAAAGAGATCAAAAGAGTTAGCAACATCCTGATAAGAAGAAAATGAAAGAAGGGCCGCTTCTGCATAGAAGGTTAGGACAGCGAAGAATAAAACAAAAACAAATCGAAGAATTATAATGATATTCTAGGGGTGAAGAAGAAGTGAATATTTCAAGCAACAGAATCAATCACTCGATTCAAACTTGAGGGAGCAAATTAAGAAAGCATACCTTATTAACAAGATCGACTGCATAGATAGTCCCGTATTTTTTCCTTAAATCAAGGAAATGTCGCTCAAGCACTTTAGGCTGCAAGATAAGAAGAGCATCAGTCCATATAAAAAGAAGTAACCGAAACGGACAGAGGTGACGTTTTACTTACTGCCTCCTCTTGCTTTATAATTTCAAACTTTGGTTTATAGGTCAGATCAACAATCTGCTCCCAGAGGAAAGGAATCGATCCCCTGACCTGAGGACATCATTTACAAGAGCATTATGCATAAATGTATGTGGACTACATTCAAATCTCATATTGATGACGAAAACAGTGAAGGGTGAGTTAGCTAATGATAACAACCTGAACAAATGAAGCCGTGTAGCCATTTATTTGTACAATCTGCTCAGTTTCCACAAAGTTGGCAACATAGCCATCTGGATCAGCACCTCTTCTCCACATTCGAGTGCCTTCGAGGTCACAAACCAGATTTTTCAATGTCAGAGGAATGCACAAATAAATATCGAACAAACAGAATCCGCTAGGCTATCAAGATGATAAATTAAGATACCGATTCTCCTTGTGCATCTTCTAGCAATCAGAGTCACATCAAGTATGTCTTTTCCAATGGCTGACTGGAAGTTCTGAAAGCGTAATGATCGGTAAAGGAAAATTTCAAACATAATGCCAAGAAAGTCATGTGTTATTCTCTAGATGCTATATATATTAATGTAACGAAAGGATATTCCCTTGTATGAGTGGAAGTAAGTAGGGATCAAGCTGCAATGAAGATTTCACAAAAGTTAGATACTAGTTTGACATCGAGTAGAGTATCAGTTACATGGAAATTTGTGAAACGATCAAACCTTGTTGTCGATGAGCACTTCAAGCATATAGTTGTTCCACAAAAACCTAGGATCCGCCTGTTCAGAAAGAGAGAAAAAAGGCTTAAGAAATTTGAAGTATGTAAAACAACGAGGAACAAACAACAATGAACACAAATGACTTTCCCCTAATAGTAAATGTGTGAAATGATTATACTGTACAGGAGAACTAAAACGATAAGAAATGGGAGAATACCGAGACCACAAAATTTACTAGGATGAATAAAGCAGCGGGCAGAATAAAAATGTTAAATGTTACCTGTCTCCAAAGTGGAAGTAGCTTTGACTCATCTCCCAAGTCGTGTATCCTTTGCGCACTACAACATATGAGCATCAGAAGAATGAGTGATTAAAAACAGAATGGTTTGAATAGAAAAAAAAATGGGGAAGTTTACAACAGAGATTTGAACAAATGAATAATGAATAAACATAAACAAGGTTTTGTTGGGTTAAACAACATATTATATTAGGGAGTCATAGAACCAAACAAGAAATTTAATCACCTCAATGTTAAGTTGACGTCGTATGAAAAATACAAACCAGGTGTCTTTTCAGCTACATGTAACAGCGCAGAAAATTCAGACTCTAGTTTCTTCTGCAGAGTGAAAAAAAAAACAGTTAATACCTCAATAATCACCGTAAGAAAATCTGAATAAGTCATAATTGCTGGAAAGTTGAAGCTTACCTGTTCAACAGGGGTGTTTTGTAAGGAATGGTCGCAAGGAAAAGTTTTCAAGGATGACACTTTGTAGATAGGATGGCCCAAGTACGATCCGATACATTCACGTTCACTGATGACTATTAAATATGAGCCTACATCACCGAAGAAAAGAATATCATATGCAGTTTGTAAGTAAGAGAGCAAGCTGTCAAACTAAAAATTCATGTTTTGAGATGCTACAACTAAAACGCTTTCACAACGTCAGCTAAATTGAAAACTATTTGTAGACACGATAGACGGGGTGTTAAATGGGTAAAATCAGTTGCAAACAATTCAAAGTAGAAACTTGATTGAGTTGCACCATCTCTAGCATGTCGACACAACCTTCTGTATTGTTCATAAGAACACGACAACGAAAATCACCAAAAGAAGGTACAGCCGGTTCCTAATATCAAATAATACTTGGACCAGCCTCATTGTCTAACGATGCTTCTGCAGTTCCTGTGATAACATTACTTCCCCTTTTGGAAACATATAATACTCCAATACCAGTAATTACAAGTCTAAAGAAATATTACCAGCTGCAGCCTTTTGATCTACTTTAAACTACGTAAAATGTTGTGGCTGTGTTAGAAATATGAAACATATGCTTTGTTGCACCCTAACTCGCTTAATCTCTTACTCTAATGGATAACTCGCAATAATAAAACATATTTATACGAGTAGGTTAGAATGAATCTTCACTACAAAAAGTGTATTTTTGATCGACAGCAATTAGCCAATTATTGACATTTCATTATGTAAGATCTAACCTGCCAAGAGTTTCAACATCCCAACAACACCAAAAATTGTCTGGATTTTGGGGACACGTAGAGTGCTGTATTGCGGAAGCTCCTCTGCATAGAGATAAAAATTGGACATCCATTCATGACAAAAATTAACATCTGGCCTGAATCTGTTAAGAAGCAAAGATAAATCACGCTCACCAATCAGATTCATTGACCCATCCGTGCGACTTATAGACAAATAAGGGCGGGCGGATCCATCAGTAGGTTCAACAATATACTGATCTGGAAACTCCCAAAGTCTCATTCGCGAATAGAGCTTCTGCCCACATTCTGCCTTCTCCATCATAATTGGAATCCTAGGATTCAACATCAACACATATAAAAAGCCTCCCTTTTTTATCCCCAAATTAACACATCATTCTTCAAATCCAGACACTAAATACTCAACTAAACACACACACAAAAATTCAAACCCCAAACACTTTTCTTTCTGATGTCACTATCATTATATCAATCGCCTCACCTCAGATCAATCAGAAAGTGATCACCTTTAACTCAAAATACATATAACCCATCCTGATCTTGCAATTCATTAGTGATGGTCAACACAGCAAAACATATCTAAGGTTACAAGCTTCACTTACCTCTGCAGAACGGCCAAAAATGCGATCTTTGATTTACAAATCTGAAGGAAGCCAATAATTGAGTAGTTCTGACAAACTGAGATTCAGATTGGTGAAGAAGATGATGTAGATCACGAAGAAGCGAATAGAATGAAAAACGAAAAAGGGAAAGAAAAAAAGAAAAAAGGAATTTTGGGGTAATGGGGTTTGATGCGTAGAGAGAGAGCGCGAGAGAGTGTGCGCGATGCTGGGATTTGGGAGATGAGGAGACGTTTGAGTGGATGGGACCAAGTCTCAGAAATTCCAGGATCGGTAGTTTTTCAAACCTTAATAATCTTAATATTAGGTTTTTTTAATATTAATATTTAATATTAATATTAGCTGTTAATTTTAATTTATAAAGTGCGACGTGCCCCGTTCATCCCGTTGATTATATATTATTTCGGGATTTGATTAAACTTTAAAACGCGAGTCAAATTTTTTTTTTATTAAAAGCGAGTCAAATTATCGAATGAGAAAATGGACGAAATAAGTCTAAAATTCATTTTTTTTCTCGTATAAATAAATGAGAAAAGTATAAAAAAGGCAACGAACTATCACATTTTTTAAATCAGGGGTAAAATCAAAAAATCCGTTAATATTACCGGTGGGAGCTAACTCGGTTAATCAATTCCGTCGGTCAAAGTATAATTAAATATATTTTTAATTGACTTTGGATCAAATAAAAACCACACTTTTTTTTATTGTGGGTTTACATCGAACATTACAAGGACTACATCACATACATCACATTTTTCGGGTACGCATATATTTCTAGTCCATTTGAAGCGCAGGTCACACAAAGCGGCACCATCCCGGATTTGAACTTTGAGCTTGAATCATTCGTTGAATCACATACCAACTGGCACCTCTAACTTTGAACCCACGAGTTGACACACCTCCATAGTAAGGGCATAGCAGCGAAGCACGCCAGCACGCCTCAGCGAGGGGATTGGGCATAACACCTACAAGCGTCCACAAGGGACGAGGAAGAGGAAAGGAAAGAGGAAAATATAGGAAATGATGGAGGAAGCGGTCGACACCATAAGATTGGACTAGGAAAACCCATACAAAATTGTGGGAGGAAAATGCCATGGGTGGGACTTGAACCCTCCACCTTGTGGATGCAAGCAAGGTAAGAGTTCTACACTAGACCACTCCCTAATTGGCAAATAAAAACCACATATAAATTTAAAAATTATAAACCACCGAAGAATTCGACACGTGGCCCTCTCGACCAATCATAATTCGGGACGCTTTTTGTAAATAAAAAAATTAAAACAGACTTGTTTAAAAATACATAACAGATGCGAGGGTATAAACGTCTTAAAAATTATCCAGACTTAACGGAGCATAAGCTAAGTCAGATCGGACTTAACTTGGACATTGTTAAGTCTGGTCGGACTTAACTTGGACATTGTTAAGTCAGATCGGACTTAACTTGGACATTGTTAAGTTTGAATTGAAATCCAGGTTATGTGGAATGCTTATAATGCCCCTCCGTGTTATATCCGAGATTTCGACGAAATTGACACGTGTCAGCTTGAAATCCTATTTTTAGTTTTCATATATAATCATTGTTTTTACCTGAATCACACTCTTTTTAGTTTAATCTATATACTTCTCAATGTATGTTTTTAGTTTAATTTTATTATAATATTTTTAATTTTCTTTAAATTTCATATTACAAATGTGTATTATTTTTAAATCAATAATTTACGGTTTCGTAATTTACCATATATTATGTATGAATAAAAACAAAATAATTATTTTCTTGATTCATATTGTAAAATTTGCAATATCTTTCCCTTATAAAAATTAACAAATGTGTCCCGAACTATCGCATTTTTCCAATTGAAGGTCTAAACTATCAATTTTTTCAATCAAGAGCAAAATAAAAAATAAATTGATCAATTTTCAAACACTGGGCACCATAGATTAACCGTGATTAAATTACAAACTCAATCAAGTGAATCCCGTTAATAACGACTCAATAAAAATAGTGTATTAGTGTTAATAGAAAAAATATCGATTTAATACGTTAAGAGTTTATGATGAGATCATGGTGTTGTTTTCAACATGGTTCACATGATTGAGTTTGCAATTTAATCACGATGAAGTTACAGTGTTCGGCGTTCGAAAATTGGTCAATTTATTTTTTACTTTGCCCTTGATTGGAAAAAGTGATAGTTTGGACCTTCAATTGGAAAAGGCTGGTAGTTCAGGGCATCAATGTGTACTTTTCCCTATTTTAAATTTATATAGTGTGACAATTCACCATATAACACGTATGGATAAAAACTAAATTATTATTTCTTGATTCGTGTTCATAAGAGAATGATTATAAAAAAGAATACAATGAGAGATATATTGATAAAATTTAAGAGAAAAAACATTTAATTATAATTGAACAAAATATAGAAAGTTTAGGAAAATAAAAATATTATAATGAAACTAAAAGTTTTTTTGATGAATAATAAGGAAAAGGATCCGGTGCAAAGTTAAATTTTTGGTACAAAATACAAACTAATCATAGTCCTTGATCTTGTGATTTGATTGGATGAGATTAAATCTTGATTTTTTGGTATTTTTATTGGTGACGAATTATAAAATGAAACTGACGAATTATGTCGTCTTTTCATTTTTCGGCTCGTCTTTTTCATTTTTCGGCTCGAAAAGTGACGAATTATAAAATGATTTTGACAAATTTTATATTTTGTACCAAAATTTAACTTTGCACCAGATCTGGCTCTGAATAATAAAACTAAAAGTTAAAAATATACAATGATAAATATATAGATTACAATAAAGAAAAAACAATTAATTGTACTTTGACTAACGGAATTGCATAACGGAGTTAATTCCATCCGTTTAACTTTAATGGACTATTTGATTTTACCCCATAATTAGAAAATATGGTAGTTCGGACCTCAGATTGAAATCGAGTGGTAGTTCAGAGCCCACTTTTTGTACTTTTCTCTAAATAAATTTCTTTTGTAGGTGTTATTTTTTTATATAAGATTTGCAAGTGTTATTTGATGTAGCGCTTCTGAGGAAAAATCGCACCATTAAGTGACAAGTTGTTATTTTGTTGTTAACTGAGAAGCGCTCAAATGAAAACCAATTTTAGGCTAAGAATCTAGGAACCAATTTCATCCGTTGGATGAGTTCATCCAACAATCCACAAGTTGCCACGTGTCCCACTACCAAACTCATCTACTCAAATGTCCAATGGGCCCCGTGCTTTGTGGCAGGGTGAGTGGATGGCGTGGCGCGACATGAATGGTCCAAATTCTTTGGTGCTTAGGTTCTTAGCCTAAGGATGGTTCTCATTTGAGCGCGCCTCGTTGTTAACTTATCTAAAAAACAATCATAAAGTAATGATCAACTTTCTTCTTTCACTCTTAGTGAAGGACTTGAAGCATAACAGCTGGTGCAGGGATCGTTGCTAAAAGCCTGAGTGGTCGTTGTTGAAGACAATCTGATTTCGTTGCTGTTGGTACATCAAGTTGTGCTACGTCGTTTTGACCGAAGGAAGGAAAGCGCGAATCTGTATCCTCGCTAAAGTTTTAAATGGACCAATCATTTTGAAGCTCGGTGTGGCGCAGATTGGCGAGGATCGATTGGACCAAATCGAATCGATCAAGTGTCATCGGACGGCTCCTGCTGCTCGAGTTCGATATGTTATTAGCTCGTGTTCTCATTCATTAGAGTTTATCCGTTTTGCTCGCTTCTCTCTCGAAATTCTCTCGTTCTGTGTAATCTCTGATCGTGATAGCTTAGGGCTTTCATTGAGTGGATACTGCCGACTGTATCTGCTGGTGTGATTGTGAGGATTGCGTTCTCGAAGTGTGAGATTCGCCTGCAAGAGTGTGTAACCGAGCCTAACAAGTTCGACGTGATTCAGGCGATTTCAGCAAGTGAAGATGGTGCATATCGAGCCAGAGTAGCTGAACGTAGATTAGGCACTACCACGGGCCTTAAATCGGTGTGTCCAATTTCGATTACATTCGTTCTCAATTTTTAGGGTTCTTGAATTGAATTACGAATTGGACTAATTAGAAAGCCGGTTAAGATTGTTAAGTGTTGTTTAAATCCTACGCTTAGCCTTCTCATGAATCCCTGGAAGTTTTCTCGATATGCTCAGCGCAAAAGTTCAGACCTTTGAAATGTGGATGTGACGAAATTTTAAGATATCACTAGTTTGTAGATTTCCATAATTTGTCTCATTAAAGCTAAGGAAACTTTTATTAAAACTGATCTATAACATTTTTTTTGGTGCTGCTTTCGCTATCGGACTAAACATGGATACAATAGTTTATGAACTTTGCAGTATTGTGAAACAAAAAATGGCCTTTTCCTCATAATAAAGTTTCTGGTAAGATGTTCTTCAAAAAAATTTCATTATGATTGTGATAATAAGATCTACTGAGTTTTTTTTTAAAACTAACCCATTTGAGTTTGTGGGTTTCGAAACTGACCCACGCGAATTTCACATTTCAAAACTGACCCATTTTTAATGAGACCGGATCCGTTTTTCAAAAGACCGGATCTTGGGAATCCGGTCTTCTGTGCGTGTTCGAATGAGAGAACTACACGTTTTTCGTTTGCACATAAGACCGGATCATGGGGAACCGGTTTTGTAAAAAACACAGAAGACCGGATCCCCAGGATCCGGTCTCATTAAAAATGGGTCAGTTTTGAAATGTGAAACTCGCGTGAGTCAGTTTTGAAATCCAAACTCGAGTTTGGGTCAGTTTTAAAAAAACCCCAGATCTACTTACTCACTTAATTCAATCACAAACTACAAAGGCACAATTCAAGTTCTAGTTCAATTAGGTCACTTAGTCGGTTTGCGGAAATATTTGCGGACAAATGTAAACCAAAGACACAAGATTGAACGGGGTTCGGCAATGCCTAAATCCCCAAAGTTGAGCCTCGTAGAGACCTTGAGAACTATATTATTGCGCGCTTATAGATTTCGAACTACACAATCCTATATGCAAGACTTAAGCCTATTTCTACCCAAATTCCCCCAAGACTGAATCAATCAACCGAGAAGAATCACAGAGTAGGATCAGAACGCTTCCCTGAGTAGCAGAGGAGCCTCGGACTTGTCGGACAGTAGCCGGAATAGCCGGACGCCTGAAGTCCTTGAGCAGCCGGAGACACCACCGGTGGAATGGCTGGAAACTGATCAATCGAACACGTCGGAGGTTTGCACACTGTCGCACGAGATTGCAGAAGACTCGGGAACCTTCAATTGCTCTGTCGCTCGAATATCGCTCGCCAGTTGAATTTTTCCCAAATCGATTTTTCGGATGAACCCTAGAAATCCAGAAGCTTAGGTTAAATGTGAATTCAAGCTGAAGCCGAAAACGACGCAGAACCACGCAATCCGAATCTTCCTCGCGCTGGCACGAAACGACCACGTTTCACTTGAGACCGAAGTCGTTATCCAAGCGACGACGTCTCGTCCAATTCAAACCTTCGCGCTCAACGCAAAATGGCATCGTCCTAATACCTGGTCTTCGCGCCTTGGAGAAACGACTACGTTTCGCTCCTGGATCAAACTAAGATTTCCCTCCTGGGCAAAACGTCCACGTTTTGCCCTGCACCATAGCCTTCTGCCCCAGATTGCTCCCAGATTGCTCCCAGCAAGCTCCCAGCAAGCTCCCAGCTCCAGACCCAGCTCTAACTAGACCTAAATTACACATGGGAGCACTAGCTCGACATGCCTAAGTCTTGCTCTAGACGTACATTAGGATTATGAGCTAATCTCACAATTGCCCTCCTAAGCCTAATGTGCAGTTCTAGTCTATAAGCGCATAATACTATAGTTCTCATAAGTCTCTAGTCATCGGCCCTTGGTTCTTCATCAGCTAGCCTTTCCAATGTTGAGTGCCCTCCTGCAAAAATCAAATTTATTAAATGGCACTATCTTAGTCCCAAAATCTGCAGGATTCTTTTCACCCAAAATCTTTTCAAACACAAATTCCTTTGATTCTACCATGTCCCTAATAAAATGATATCTAACATCAATGTGTTTCGATCTCTCATGGTAAACAGGGTCCTTACACAAGCACAAAGCACTTTGACTATCCATGAATATGGTAGGAACAAACATAACACCTTGTATTTCATTTAACACACCCTTGAGCCAAATTGCCTCCTTGGCTGTCTCAATAGCAGCTATGTACTCTGCCTCAGTTGAGGACAGTGCAACTATAGCTTGCTGTTGTGACTTCCAAGTAATACAATTTCCTGCCCAAGTGAAGAAGAAAGATGTAGTAGATTTCCTAGTGTCTTTGTTACTTGCACAATCAGAATAAACATATCCAGTTAAGTTGGTTTTACTAGCATGTTCACCATATATTAAGCCCAGATTTTTAGTACCAGAAATATATCTTAACAAGTACTTCATAGCCTGCCAATGTTTAGGTCCAGGATTAGCCATATATCTACTCAAAACACTTATAGCAAAGCCTAAATCAGGTCTGGTACATAACATAACATACATGATAGAACCAACAGCAACGTCATAATGAATTTTGTCCATTTTCTGTGTTTCAAGGTCAGTTTCGGGGCAATCATCCTTAGAAATATCTAAGTGCCCTCCTAAGGGTATAACAGTGGGATTACAATCTTTCCTAGAGAATTTAGTTAGAACTTTATCAATATAGTCCACTTGTGACAACAAAATCTGTTTGTTCTTTCTATCTCTTATGATTTTTACCCCTAAGATTTTCTGTGCTTTACCTAAGTCTTTCATGTCAAAAACCTTATTAAGACTTTCTTTCAGTTTCATGATGACAGGTAAAGATGGACAAATCATCAAAAGATCATCCACATACAGCACAACATAAAGAGGAGTAGCAGATTTGACATTTTCAGATAGAGACATGAATCATATTGGCTTCTTATGAAACCTAAGGACAACATGCAAGAGTCAAATTTCATATTCCATTGTCTAGGTGACTGTTTTAAACCATATATAGATTTCTGTAAAAGACAGACATGCTCAGGTTTTTGTTTATCAATAAAGCCAATAGGTTGTTTCATGTAAAGTCTCTCATCTAAGTCTCCATGCAAAAATGCAGTCTTAACATCCATTTGCACAAGTTCCTAATTAAATACAGCAGTCATAGCAATTAACAGTCTCATTGTTTTGTATTTAACCACAGGAGCAAAAATGTCATTAAAATCAATTCCCGCCTTTTGTAGAAAACCTTTGGCAACTAATCTTGCCTTAAATCTAGGGGGTTCACCACTATCATTCCCTTCTTTTATTCTGAAGATCCATTTACAGTCAATAGCCTTTACATTATCAGGTTTGGGAACTAATCTCCAAGTTTGATTATCATGCATAGACTGTATTTCATCATTCATGGCTTTAATCCATTGTTTAGACTCTTTACCACTCACAGCATCATCATAGGTATCAGGAATATCATATTTAACAATCTCAGCAGCCATCAAAGCAAATTCATCAACATTCAGTATTTCAGTCAAATTTGCGGAATATTTCCTATTAGGTATAACCCTTCTAGGAGTCTTATCTCTAGATAGCCTATAGTTAGACAAATCAGGTACATTTGCAACATGCATATCATCATTTACAACTGCAACATTTTCAATAACAATATCATCATTTCCTACTGTTGCTTCAATATTTGCGGAATTGTAAGAGATAAGTTCAGTGTTACCTCCCTCACTGCTAGAGTGAGGGTGATGGCTGCTTTCCACTCCATCTGATGCATGAGTGATGGGATGATCATCAGAAGATTCATCCTCTTGAGCAGAAGACCCCAGTTCTTGTACCAATCCATGGTCAAATTCCTCTTCATTTGGGTCATTCTCCTGCTCCCCTGCTACTTGAGCGTAATGCTGAGGAATGAAGCTGACTTGAGTGGCTTCTTGGGCACCTGCTTGCTCAGTGGAAGTTGTTAGCTGGTTCTTAAAGTGGAAGTCAGTTTCATTAAAGGTCACTGAAATAGCAGTGATGACCCTATAACCACCTGGTTGAACTTTAACAGTTTATATCCTTTTGTTCTTCAGGGTATCCTAGCATGACACATTTAAGGGCTCTAGGCTTTAGTTTTCCCTGAGTTACATGAGCATAAGCAGTGCATCCAAATGGTTTTAGATAGTTCAGATTAGGCTTTTTCCCAGTCCACATTTCATAAGGTGTTTTAAAGTTAATAATAGATGATGGACTTCTATTAATCAAATAAGCTGAGGTAATAACTGCCTCTCCCCACATGTAACTCTTCATACCAGAACTAAACAACAAACACCTAGCTTTTTCTAGTAGTGTTCTATTCATTCTTTCAGCATTTCCATTTTGTTGTGGAGTCCTAGGGACAGTCAAGTTTCTTTTAATGCCATGGTTAGTGCAGAATTGGTTAAACTCTTTGTTGCAAAACTCTAACCCATTATCAGTTCTATGTCACTTGACCTTATGGCCAGATTGACCCTCAACTAAAGATTTCCAATCCTTAAAGCTATCAAAAGCATCACTCTTATTTTTCAGCAAGTAAATCCATACCTTCCTTGTGAAGTGATCAATGATTGAAATGAAATAAGACCTGCCACCAAGAGTATAAACTTGGGCAGGGCCCCAAATATCAGAATGCACATATTCAAGAGGCTTAGAAACAGTAAAGGAAGATTTAGGGAATGAATGAGCAGTTTTCTTGCTTAAAATACAAGTTTCACAGAAATTCAGTTTTACTGGTTCATTTGGAATGATGCCAGCCTTATATAAACAGCTCAATCCTTGATTTCCTATATGTCCTAGCCTATCATGCCATATCTTCGTTTCTGCAAGCTTCTTATCAGTTTTAGGTGTAGCAGTGACATTTGTTTCATTAGAGGAGATTACATGGTACAAGCCACCTTTCTTAACAGCTTTAATTAAAACAGTGCCCTTTCTAATAACCCGTCTCATGCCATTAAAGGTATTGATTTCACAGCCAATATCATCAAACATAGATTCAGACATCAAGCTTCTTCTTAAATCTGGTACCCATCTAACATTAGTTATAGTCCTAGTAATATCATCATGCATTTTCATGGAAACATTACCTATTCCCTTAATGAGCAGAATAGTTTGGTCTCCTAGTCTTACCTCACCTCCATTGCAGAGTTTTAAACTGCTAAAGAGGTGCTTACCTGGGGTAGCATGCAGCCTGAGTCCAATATCCACTGGTCAGTCTCCTTTTCAGAAGCATCAGCAGCCATCATAATCTAATTTTTGTACTGCTTACCAGACTCAACAACATTAGTGGAACCAGATTCATTTTTATTACCATTCTTGTACTTTTCATCCCTCTTTTTCTTAAAACATTCCTTAGTCCAATGACCAAGTTTGTGACAATATTCACATTTCACAGTAGATTTATCAGCATTTTTCTCAGCAGGTTCTTCTTGGGCATTAGGCCTCACAGATTTATTCTTGGTGAATTTTTTCTTAGGTTTTCCCCTAAACATCATCACCTCATTCTTAGATTCATGCTTAGATTCAGTTTTAGAACCAGTTCTTGTCTTAAACACTTTTAGTGATAAGTTTTTCTGAACAATAGCATCAATAAGCATATCATAGGTTATTTCATCTCTACCATATTGCATGACATCTATCAGATTATCAAATTGAGATGGCAAGGCATTCAAAATAATGACAATTTGGTAAGTTTCAGCAATTTTCTCTTTACATCTAGTCAAGTCTTGAGTTAGTTTAAGAAAATTGTCTAAGTTCTCTTCTAGAGTCCTAGACACATCCATCTTAAAATTAAACAGTCTGCATAGCAAAGACATTTTACTAGGCATGGACTTGTTAATAAAGATTTTATCCAAAGCAGCCATAAGATCCTTTGGGTTAGTAAATGTTACCACTTGTCTGATTATTTCATCACTCAACCTCATGACGATTTCTGAGTGAGCTTGCCCCTGCATTTCAGTCTTTTTGTCAGCAGTGAGACCAGTGGCCCATTCCTCAGTAACCCCGGATACACTTCTCCTTTGTAAGGAGGGCGGTCATCTTGAACTTCCAAATGGAATAATCTTGAGAGCCATCGAACATCTGATTCTTTGGGTCATTCATGACTCAGTAAGGTGTCACCTGAGTAGCAGATGACACACAGATCAGTTCTTGACACAAGAAACCACAAACAGGTTCAATATAAGAAGATATCACAATATGACAATGAGAGATATCAATATGAACTCAGAAAGATCAAGAATTTGCTCTGATACCACGATGTGATAATAAGATCTACTTACTCACTTAATTCAATCACAAACTACAAAGGCACAATTCAAGTTCTAGTTCAATTAGGTCACTTAGTCGGTTTGCGGAAATATTTGCGGACATATGTAAACCAAAGACACAAGATTGAACGGGGTTCGGCAATGCCTAAATCCCCAAAGTTGAGCCTCGTAGAGACCCTGAGAACTATATTATTGCGCGCTTATAGATTTCAAACTACACAATCTGATGTTCCCTTGAGTGGCATGTATTTGGCAAAACATAGTTAGACAGTTCAAGCAACAGTTCAGGGGGAGTTCGAACACATTCTAGGACTACAGTACAGCGTGGAGGAGACGCCAAGATGCCTTCCGGAAGGTTCGAAAGGTTGAATGTCGGTTCGATCTGTTACTAGACAGCGAAGAATTCGATACTCAGATATTCGAATGAATATATACATTGAAGGCGGCGTGGCTGACTTGGCAAGGGAGTCTTCGAATATTCTTCCTACCGATTTGATAAAGATACACATCAAAATATTTAGGAATATTTCCTAAAATATTTGATGAGATATCTGGAGCAGATTTGGACAGCGTCCATGCATATAAACACTCACCTAGGGCGACCAGATCTCCATCGCTTTCTGAGAGAAAAATACACGAGTGTATTCTGCTGATCGGAGATTGGAGAAAGCGACGGCCGACTGTGTTTCCCCACTGGAAAATCATCGGCACTGGATCTGTCTGTTCTAGTGTGCTATTCAGACAGTCTAAGATAGGAGCTTACCGCTGCACACGACGAGTACTCACAACCAGCTTTCACGCGAAAGCTTCCGACTTCAGGAGAAGGTCGAGCTCGTTCAGACGGAAGGTTTGGGCGACGGGGATCAAGGTGAACTGCGGAGATCCTTGATTACAAATCTGAGAGACGGTGGCTTAGAAGCTGGGCGATTACGAACACGGCGTTTTTGTAAGCATAAGTCCTCATATTGTTCTAAGCACGTAATAAAGATTTGTGTCCCTTTTAGGGTGTGGGAAACCCCCCAGAGTAGGCTTAGCCGAACTGGGTATCATTCTGTGTGCCTTCACTTTGCTCTGCTTTCTGCACTGTCACAACGGAGTTCTAGGTCTGTCTCAAACAGTCCCTGGAACAGTAGCTTGAACAGGTCACTATATTTCACAATCCTATATGCAAGACTTAAGCCTATTTCTTCCCAAATTCCCCCAAGACTGAATCAATAAACCGAGAAGAATCACAGAGTAGGATCAGAACGCTTCCCTGAGTAGCAGAGGAGCCTCGGACGTGTCGGACAGTAGCCGGAATAGCCGGACGCCTGAAGTCCTTGGGCAGCCGGAGACACCACCGGTGGAACGGCTAGAAACTGATCAATCGAACACGTCGGAGGTTTGCACACTGTCGCACGAGATTGCAGAAGACTTGGGAACCTTCAATTGCTCTGTCGCTCGAATATCGCTCGCCAGTTGAATTTTCCCCAAATCGATTTTTCGGATGAACCCTAGAAATCCAGAAGCTGCGCTTAACTGTGAATTCCAGCTGAAGCCGAAAACGACGCAGCACCACGCAATTCGAATCTTCCTCGCGCTCGCACGAAACGACCACGTTTCACTTGAGACCGAAGTCGTTATCCAAGCGACGACGTCTCGTCCACCTTCTCGCTCAACGCAAAACGGCATCGTCCTAATAACTGGTCTTCGCGCCTTGGAGGAACGACTACTTTTCGCCCCTGGATCAAACTAAGATTTCCCTCCTGTGCAAAACGTCCACGTTTTGCCCTGCACCATAGCCTTCTGCCCCAGATTGCTCCCAACAAGATCCCAGCTAGCTCCCAGCTCCAGACCCAGCTCTAACTAGACCTAAATTTCACATGGGAGCACTAGCTCGACATGCCTAAGTCTTGCTCTAGACGTACATTAAGATTATGAGCTAATCTCACAATGATCGCACACAATTTTATTTATTTTTGAGATATGTAATATCATACAACACATCTCTCTTTATATTACAACTTTTTCATGGACAGTAAGAAATAGTTATAATCTAACGAGATACTCATCTTGAACTTTCTTCTTTAGAATATCTTATTTTAAACGAATCCCTGCTAAATATCTATATTTCTACTCTTTCCATAACTTTCTTTATGGAAGAACTTCTCTTTATGCTTCTTCTTTAGTATCCTTCCTCTTATCAGACATCAAATTGAACTGTGCAATTTCATAATGTGAACTTGATTTTCAATGTACCAAAACTTGATATACAATTTCATAGATGCTTCGATCTATCATGATCCTAAACTCCATTTGCTTATTTAATAGGGAAAAGTACAAAATGGTAGTACGAATTACTACCACCCTTTTTACAAACTCTTGTCCGGACTATCAACATTTACAAAACACAGTCAATTTCTACTTTAAGGACCAAATTACAATTACAATTACAATTAGTACCATAAAGTACCCAAACTAAAAAATTTGCACAACACAGTCAATTTCTACTTTAAGGACGAAATTACAATTACAATTAGTGCCATAAAGTACCCAAATTAAAAAAATCTGTGTATATGTATTTAGTTCAATTTAAATGTATATTTGTTCTAAAGTATTTGGTTCGGTCTAATGATAAATTTTTTGAATCAGTCAATTTTTTAAATTGCTTAAATTTATACAATAAATTTCTAATTTTATAATAATTTATACCATAAATCTTTTTTTGAATAATTTATTATACCATAAATCTTTAAATATATAAATTTCGATCTAAATTTATACAATAAATGTTAAAATCAAAATTATTTTCGTACAACCGTATCAAATGACCTAATTGTACGATAGGCATCAACAATAATAAAATTGCTTGAAAATATATATTATCATAAAAGTTTCACAATTGATCTGAAAATATATTAATTTAACAGAAGATTAACATGGATAAACATCCAGCATAATAATAAATTATTGATATTTTAACTTATTTGTGAAACTTTTATTATATTTTATCTGAAAATTAGAAATTTACTGATTCAAAATATATATTATAATAAAAGTTTCAAAAATTAGTCAAAAATCATAATTTATTATTATGATGGATGTTAATCCATGTTAATCTTCTGTTAAATTAATATATTTTCAGATCAATTGTGAAACTTTTATGATAATATATATTTTCAGGCAATTTTATTATTGTAGATGTCTATCGTACAATTAGGTCATTTGATACGGTTGTACGAAAATAATTTTGATTTTAACATTTATTGTATAAATTTAGATCGAAATTTATATATTTAAAGATTTATGGTATAATAAATTATTCAAAAAAAGATTTATGGTATAAATTATTTTAAAATTAGAAATTTATTGTATAAATTTAAGCAATTTAAAAAATTGAC
This sequence comes from Rhodiola chrysanthemifolia, assembly GCA_033675395.1. Lineage (NCBI taxonomy): Eukaryota > Viridiplantae > Streptophyta > Magnoliopsida > Saxifragales > Crassulaceae > Rhodiola > Rhodiola chrysanthemifolia. The sequence goes on from CM066207.1 coordinate 19,591,532, forward strand.
TGATTCAAAAAATTTATCATTAGACCGAACCAAATACTTAAGAACAAAATATACTTTTAATTGAACTAAATACAAATACACAGATTTTTTTTAATTTGGGTACTTTATGGTACTAATAGTAATTATAATTTGGTCCTTAAAGTTGAAATTGACTGTGTTTTGCAAATTTTTTAGTTTGGTTACTTTATGACACTAATTTTAATTGCAATTTAGTCCTTAAAGTAGAAATTGACTGTGTTTTGCAAATGTTGGTAGTCCGGACAAGAATTTGTAAAAAGGGTGGTAGTTCATACCACCTTTTTGTACTTTTCCCTATATAATAAAACATGAGTCACCGATTATAAGTCACATTAAGACGATATCCAAGGGAAAATGAGAGCTTTCTGTATTTTGTATCCGTGTTGAACAATTAACTTTGCTCACAACTTTCACTTGAGATGAGCCTGAGACTCCTGAACTGCAAAAGTCATACAAGAAGGCTACAACGGATGACGTTTGTGTATACTAGAATTCACTGATGGATTCTACTTTCAAGTAGGGTTCTTCAAGGGATGTGAGTTCTTGAATTTTGAAAAGGGGCCCTTTGCCCAAAATCAGGCAGGTTTTTCATAAGAATTTTGGTCTCTGAACTCTGAAATAGCACTGCGTATCATCTCGCCAACTGATGGTTGGACAAACAAGTGAGTGTTGTCCAGTTTATATATTATGAACTTTTGTGATGCAGGGAGAGAGCTATTCAAGTTGATTATGAACTGTGCCATTGGTATGTCACTGCCACAAACAATACAAACAACACTAATCATAAGCGCAAGTCACGCTTCCAGCCTCACTGCAAATAAGAATGAAGTCACAACTTTGACACACACAATCGTAAGAAAGCTGAAAACTTTACCATGAAATGAGAAGACCTTTGGTAGCGTTAACCATCTTATGACGTCTCCTTAGACAGTCGACTGGTCTAACACAGTAAATCAAAAATCTGAGTGTTTCATTGATAAACATTTCGTCAGAGCATATTGGTCAAAGTGTCACATTAACCATCACCATAGACAACAATCACAACTACAAAGCATACACAAACTAAACAAGAGTTAATGAGTTGTTTCAAATAAATCAAAATAAAATACTTCTTACATTTTTAAACATTCTTTTTCAGTAGCCTGGCCTCAATAACTTTCATGAACTTAAAAAGAAATACGATGTACAAAATATTACACTAAACACTAGCAGCAGGCATACACTGACGCTACTACATAACGCACGTCAAAGGTTTAATAGAGCTTTATTAAACAGCAGGATCATTAACTTTGCAAATAGCAATGGACAATAGCAATAGCCGTCTGTTTTTTTATATAATTTGAAGGCTAGTAGCATGACGATAAGCAGACTAACTGATACAGACAAGAAAACAAAAAGTTACATTTTCGCAAGATGAAACAACTTCTACACTTATCAGTTGCATAGTTTTTTTCAAACATCAAACCTTCCATAACCACTCAAAATTACAAAATCACACTCTAAATTACATAAGAGATCGTCACTGAAATTTCCAGAAACAAATATATCAATAAAAGCCGACACACGATGTAATCAAAGACGTAAATAAAATACGAAAAAAACATATCAGCGCCAGCCGCCATCATTACAATTTTCTGTATAAAAAAGAAACAGTGATAAAAAAGTTTTCAAACTTACAGCTTTCGTCGGCAATACTACCGAGCGCGAAGTCAGCGAAACGAGACGGATCGAGAGCCACAGGAGAGAGCGCGATGATAATTAGGGCTCGAATCTGAGTAGATGGAGATTGAAATTGGGAAAGAAGCTAAAAAACACTACAACTCAATTTGTTCAATAGACACGAACGAACCGGTGCGGTTCAATTGGTTTGGAAGGCTGATATCCGTTTGTACGATTTTCAAAAATGAAATTCGATTTGTGCCAAATAGCTAATGTACAAAATGTAATGTATACAAGCTGAAAATTCAAAGTTTGATATGTACAAAATCATTTTATCATATTTTTCTTAAGCTTAAAAAATAAGTAAATAATTTATTTAGGAAATACGATAATATTATTGTAAATAGTAAACTGGACATGGACTAACAGATGTTTATTACATTTACTTAAAATCAAAGATAAATCTATACAGCAGGGTATTTCGTGGTATTGAGACGGAGAATGTAAGGATATCCTACTGAGCCAAAGTACAAGTATTCGCCAACGGTTATGGCACTCGACGATAGAGACAGCTTCACGTCGTGATAATGAGCTGCGGGGCGTCCTTCCTTATCGACTAGTATCGCTCCAGCTTCTCTCCCTAGATCAGGTAATCCGGTTGATTTGTGAAACATGGCTGTGATTTTCCGGACAGATGGATACTTGAGAAGTGTGTTCCATGTGAATGAAGCTCCCTGCAACATGCCGACCAAATCAAAAAACCGGATAGCTAGTGTCTAAAACAAATAATCAGAAATTAATATATTTCGATTCTGCTGATTCGAAAGTTCGATTCATAATATTCAAGTAAAATCAAATAATTTCTCTTTTTTACGAAGAGAACTGTTACCGTGCTGAGTCCAATCGAATAGAGTCCATCATTATTGTAGTGAATGTTATCTGGTCCGCCGGGCAAACCATCAATGAACTTCTCCACTGTTCCGCCCTTACTGCCTTTCAAGTGATATTTCATGCACCTCTGCCTGCACAACAAATCAAAGAGACTCTAAGATAAAAAGGTCGAATGAAAATAAAGAAAAATTTAATCTTCGAATGGTCAGACGCGCGTTAAATAAATAAATAAAAATATCATCGAAAAAACATACATGACTGTTTCGCAGAATATGGCATGAGTCTGATCTTCTGAAACTACAACTCCATTTGCAAAATACAAATCTCTGACGAGAACTTCGGTCACTTTTGTGTAAGGATTATAGCTCAGAAATCGACCATGAGGCTTCCCTTCCAAAATGTCCAGCATGTGATTCTCAAAGCTATGCTTGTAACTAGCGTCCGTGAAGTAGATCATACCGTCTTTCGCTACATCCACCGCATCCGTTAAGCCAAAGGGTAATCCCTCAGCTTCGGTCGTCAAGACCTCCACCGTTCCATCTTTGGTCACGTTCAACAGTCCCTTTATCACCAATGTGTAACAGTTTTAGTCTGTATGTTAAATAAGCCCAGAAATGCAGATGCACAACACATGTGATAGCAACTATAAGAAATTATCATTTAGTTTAGAAAAATTACAAATTCGAACTATTAATTATCGATTTAGTTCAAACTATCAAAATTTCTAATAAAAAGAAAATAAAAAATTAACAAACATGTGACGCCTCTAGACATTTTATCGACATTGGATATATGACTTGCGATGCTGTGAAGTAAAATATAGCGGGTGACATAATGTCATTGTTTTGACTTTTGATCAAAATAACGACGATGTATTATATTTTTCATGATATAAGATCCTGTCCACTTGACCTTATATTTTTGACTTATAAGTTAAGATAAGTTACTTTCAGTCAATATAAGTTAATACAAGTTAATTTCAGTTAATATAAGTTACTTTCAGTCAATGTAAATTAATATAAATTTCAGTTAAGTTAAGTAATTTTCATCATCATATCACCACCATCATCACCATACCATCATCATCATACCACCATCATCATACCATCATCATATCATCATACCACCATCATCATACCATCATCATCATACCATCATCATCATATCATATCATATCATCATCATCAAAATGAAACAGTGTTATTTTAATTGAAACAACGTCGTTTTGACAGTAAGTATATTTATTTTCTAAAAATTTACCCTGTTTTTAATTTGTGATAATTATATGGTAATTTAAATTTTAAACCCATAAAGAATAAATAAAACCCTAAAAATAAGGTCACCTTGTGGACATCGGCCACGATCCAATTACCGAAAAGCCCCTTTGCCAGTCCAAGCGGGCGGCCGCCAGTGAACACAACTTTCTCCACGACGGCGTCCTCGGCCTTGCCGCCAACTGAAACTCTTTTCACCCACCCATCAGAGCAACCAGTGTAAATAAACCCCGTCTCCTCATCATACACCAAGTCCTCCGGAGCCCGAAGCTCGTCCGGGCGGCCGATGAACTCAGCTCCTTCCAAAACGTGGCTGTTCTGCAGAGGTGCTGAGAGGAGTGGGTTAGGGATGAGGTGGAGTGGGAAAGGAGATGGGTCGTAGGAGTCGAGGCGGTAGAGAATGGCGGCGGCGAGGACGACGGCAGCGAGGGGGAAGAGGGCGGTGGTGGTTGACTTTGAGGGTTTCATTGCTGACGTGGAAGATGAGACCGCAGAGATGAGAGATTGAAGCAGTTTGTATAGAGCAAAAATAGATACTGGTCTAGCGGTTTGATACTTGGACTCTTCATCTCTTGACGAAAGAATTGGACCGTTCAATTCGTAATTTATTTTTATGGCATGATTGTACATTTCTAACAGATTTTAATTTATTAAAAACACAATTGTTTGTATTGTATTGTGTGTAAGAGACAAAAGAAGTTTATTTTTTTAGTCCGATGTGTGACGTCAGATCCATGTGATGGTTGAAAGTTTGGCTGGACATTAACTAAAAATAACGTTGAAAGTTTGATCTTTTTGGTGATTGTTGTTGTCTTGTTGATTTGCTCCAAAAGATAAGGAAATTTTATTTATTAAGTTAGTACGTGTACCTGTATATGTCTTTTTCAAGAAACAAATTGATACTTATTTAATGTAATCCAATTCGAAAGTAAATTTTAACTCAAGAAATATATTGACCATTAATAGAGGTTTAAAATTTTAAGCCATGAGTTTAGAGTTTTTATATTGCATAAATAAATTTCTTTTAAAAACAACTAAATAATTTTTAAGTTAAAAATTTGTGTTCACTCAAAAGTTAGTCATTAATAATTTTAATTAGGCGTTTCAGATCTATTTACTGCAATAACATACAGAGTGTGGATCATATGAGAAATGACAATTCTCATTAGAAATGAGAAAAAACAATAACCGTTCGATCAAAGATCTAATAGTTGATAATTAACCCTAACTTATTCTGCACAATCGCGTTTTAAATACGGTAAAAGGATAAATTAGTAATCGCCTAATACTAATCGTTAATCAACCTTCCCGGCGTTCGACGTTCGGCGGACTCGTCGTCCAGATGCGAAAGAGGACGACGAAGTTTTGGTCACGATTGGATTAATGTCACAGTCGTAATCGCCATGTAAATCGGTTTAGACTGCTCTCAATTCGTCGTCATCAGTAGATTTTTGCATTTGTGTTCGACATATGAATAGTAATCAGGGTCGCCGCGCGCCCATCCTATACATTAAGGCCGCGTCTAGCCTTGACATTAACTTGTTAATTTCTTAACTGGACGCGGCTCACTAATGTCAGTGTAGAGCGCGGCTCTGCTACGCATTATCCTTTGAAACGCTACGCATTTTAATATCTTTTACTACAAATAGTATACTACAAATTTTGTATGTAATTACTACGAATTATAATGCGTAGCAATCATGTTTTGATACTTTTGAGACTAAAATGCGTAGCAAATACGTAGCAGTCATGTTTTTGTGCCTCATTCGACTAAAAATGCGTAGCAATTTAATTCAAAATTCGTAGCAGTCATGTTTAGGTGTTTTACTACTAAAATGCGTAGCAATTATATACAAAATGCGTAACAATTACATACAAAATTCGTAGCAGTCATGTTTAGGTTTTTTGCGACTAAAATGCGTAGCGATTACATACAAAATTCGTAGGAATTACATACAAAATTAGTAGCATACTATTTGTAGTAAAAGATATTAAAATGCGTAGCTTTTCAAAGGATAATGCGTAGCAGGGCCACACTCCACGCTGACATAAGTGAGCCACGCCCAGTTAAGACATTAACAAGTTAATGACAAGGCTGGGCGTGTCGACGTGGGTTTCCGATTTGCGACGGTTCGGCTACAATTGCGATTGCGACGGAGTAGAGGACGATGGCGTCGATGCTGGAGATTTGTTCGTAGAAGTGGATGTGATTCCTGGCGCCGTCGGAGAAGGAATCAGAGTCTCGCCGGGCGACGTGATTAATTTTTTGTTGTTTGCTAATTTACCGAGATTACACTTAAGGCAGATTTAATCGTGTTTTAATTACGAATTATGAATAATATCTGATTTAATATCAGCCACAGATCTGATTAGTTGTGTGGACCAGATTTTTTCTCTTTTCTCATGTAACTTACGTTTCTCATAGGATCTCAACTCATAACATACATTGTATATCTCGGGTACAAGGAGCGCTCAGTTGAGAACCTTTAAAAATTCGAGAACTTGAGAACTCAATCTCACCGTTAGATCATGGAAAAAAAATTTCAATTTAGCAAAAATTGGAATTTCATTTCCCTCTCTAGCCAATTTCCAAATTGGGTTTCCGAAATAGACACTTTCTCTTAGGCGCTGTTGTGAACAGCGTCTAATTCCCAGTGTTTTTTTTACATCGATATCATACTGAGTCATGTGCCTATGTGATAACTTAAATTAAGGCGCCCTGAGGAGAGCGCCCAAAAAATCAGCACAAAATTTAGCAAACAACGCTAAACCCTAAACTAAGAAATGTTGATGAGCTTATTAAGTGTTCAATGGCAGTTGTCAGTGCATCAAGAAGTCTGCATGCAGGGCTTAAATGGATTTCCGTTCCATCAAAATCAAGAAGTCCGCATGCAACATTCTCAGCCACATATCATTATCACATTCATTCTTTTCCTCGCCACCGGGCTCGAGCTCGTCTTCATCCTCTTCCTCATCATCATCCTCAGCCACCTGAGGCGGCGGAGTAGCAACGCCACCACTACTTACAGTACTCCCTCCGTCACCAACAGCCACCGTTGTTGATTTTGACTGGATTGACAGTTGTTCAGTCTAGTGTCGGCATGTCGTAGAAGGCGCTGGGGTCTTGAAACGGCGATCCGATCATGTCAAAGCCAATGATGAGAGTGATGACTGATGAATCCCGAATCATGCACAATGATTCTCAGAAATCACAAGGTCTTAAGGTTTTGACAGCTTTGTGTCATGCTAATGGAGAGCAATGGTGCAGCCGAGACTGTGGCCAGCGAAGCCGTCGTCGCACAAAGCGGCTGCTGCAGAGATGTAAATGCTGATCGGAGTGAGGAGTCCATAACATGAGAGGAATTAATCCAACAGGAGCCGATTGGACGGCACCTTATAATGGGTCGTTGGCTGATAGAATTAGTTTGCAGCAATGAATTAACCGCTGCACAATGGGGATGAACAGAATGCAGTGCTTCAAAGCTGTGGAAAAACCGAGCCAGTTGAATGCGCTTAGAAGTAAAAAAAAAAAAAAAGAGTGACTAGCCTTGTGAAAATTCACTCAATGTTGAACTAGCCGCGATTTTGGTAGCCACAACTTGATGAAGTATGGCTTGAGCTTAACTTGGTTGGGCTCTTTAAGATCCATGTAAGAGAGCATGCAGTAGGCGCTGTCACTAGAAGCGTTTTGCTTTTAACGCGATGTACCTTAGGGTGCTTTAGTTTAAGTTGTCACATAAGCACGTGATCCAGCATTATATCGATATAAGCAAGACACTGGGTATTAGCAACGGCGCCCTTAGCAACGGCGCCTAAAGGATTGTGTGTATTTTGGAAATTGAATTTGAAGAGTGTGTACAATTGGAAAGCAAATTTGAATTTTGCTTAAATTGGAAATTTTTTCTAGATCATGATGCATATTTGAATCTGCATGTGACACATGTCCAAAAAGCAAAGTAAAAAAAGGTGGCTTTGACTTTGCATTAAATGCATCTTGTAAAATGCACATGGGACACGTGTCACCACCAAAATGACTTAATGATGCATTTTGAAAGGTGAAGATTGAGGTCTCAAGGTCTCAAAAAAATAAGGAGTTTTCATTTGAGCGCTCCTCTCTCGGGTACATATATATTTATCAGTGTTCTAAAATCCCCGCCTAGGGCCCGAAATTTACGAATCCGCCCGATTAATCGATCTGCCTAGTCGTCGCCGTCTAGATCCGCCTAGTCCCCGCCTAGTTGCCCTCTAAATCCGCCTAAACGTTAACCAGATGACCAACTTCTTGATCAAAATGAAAAAATTTACATAGTTTACATACGTATGTATATCATTTTAATATTTGATAAACTATTAAAATATCTTTATTATCATATTGCTTTTTATATATATTAAAATACAATAAAATATATACCATGAGGCCAGATCTGGTGCAAAGTTAAATTTTGGTACAAAATACAAAATTTGTCGAAATCATTTTATAATTCGTCAGTTTATTTTATAGTTCGTTACTTTTCGAGCCGAAAAATGAAAAGACGACATAATTCATCAGTTTCATTTTATAATTCGTCACCAATAAAAATACCAAAAAATTAAGATTTAATCTCATACATTCAAATCACAAGATCAAGAGCTATGATTAGTTTGTATTTTGTACCAAAAATTTAACTTTGCACCGGATCCTTTTCCTATATACCATACTAATATTTATATGATTATTAATTATTTAAAATATTAAAAAAATACAAAATTGTAAAACCGATTAATCCCCGCCTGGGCCCCGATTAATCTTCAAGGACCCTTTCTGCCCGACTAGCACCTAGCGATTTTTACAACCTTGATATTTATAGATCATTTGAAGCACAGGTCCACAAGGGACGAGGACGAGGAAGGGAAAGGGAAATGTGAAAACATTCGCAAATGATGAAAGAATGATCTAGGAAAATTCCACATAAAATGTGAAAAGCAAATGTCACGGTGAGGTTTAAATCCTTGACAATATCAGTAAATATCAAAAAAATTCTACCAAATCAACTCAATCATCACCTTATTGACAGCTATAAAATAATAAGTACAGTTTGGTAATGGGCGGCTATGTGGACCTTGTTAGATTATTTTATATAATCTAATATATTGAATCATAATGTAAATAATTAGAGATGTGTATGCTAAGTTATAAGTCAATCCTAAAGTGATCTATTTATATTGACTTTAGAGTATGTATATAGTAATGCGATCATGGGATATAATTTATGTGTAGATACATGTTCATAATTACGCTTTTTTTGAGGGGAAAGATTCGTAATTATGAAAACTTATAGTAGTTATGTACACTGCTATAAGATGGGTAGCGTAGTGGTCCCCAGTTTCGCGTACCGATCTCAGTTCCTATTTTCTCTCAAATACCTACTGGTTTAAGGTCGTACGAAGAAATTGGAAGTACCACTACAGTGTTCCCAAGAAAAATTCAAGTGAAGAACGATGGAATCAGGTCAGCAATTTACTGCTTTATTAACATGATATGGGGTATTACGATCCTGGATATGAAGTTCATCTAACATTGGTATCAGTCGCGCCCACTTCGTGTTAATTTGATATGTTTATTGTTAAAATTGAATAAACATCTGTCCTGGGTTTACTGTTCATTCTTGAATCTCACCGGAATCTTCCTGGTAACTGCCTGGTAACCATCACAAACTGCCTTTAACCCCCAAAAACAGCCTTGCAACTGGGCTCCTAGCCGGAATCCGCCAACTACTCAGCTCCTCGGAGTGTATAAGAGTGGCCTGCATCTGGGTCACTAACCAAACTTGAACGGCGTTTGCTATTCACCTGCTCCTACGATTGCTTTGTGGAATGATATCATTAGGTCTTCTTTAGCTTCCGCATCGATTCATCACACTACATAAGGTTCGAACTTGTCTGTTCCATATTTTCGGTCTTTTGCAATCGATGATGCGGCTCTCGCGATGTATTCGTTGCTTGCTGGGAACCTTCTCTGTTGTTGTCGTGCTTCTCTGACTTGCGTTGAAGTTGGGTTAGACGGGGCGATCGAAGTTCGATTTTGTTGTGATGAAGTCGCGTTGGAGAAGTCTGTTGACAATATTAACACCGAATATTGAATATAACATGCGAATGTTGACAATATTAACACTGATTATTGAATATAACATGCGAATTTCAATAATGAAGTTACAGCACAGATAGAACAGAAATACAGAATAAATTTACAATGAAAATTAATCAATTGCAAACCGTAGTTCGGATCGAGTCACGTTTGACGCTTTCCTTAAAGCAATATTGCCGCCCTGTGTTGGGACTCGCAGGCAGAATGTTTCCCAAGATAAAACGATCATCGGAAACAACTCAGCACAAGCTTGCCAATCGAACATTGCGATCCTTTCACTATCAACACCGACGCAGTGATACGAATGTATAAAACGAGGAGGAGAGCTTTATGTGTTTTTTGGATCATTTTGAACTGAAACGCAGACTGCAATTTATAGGAGTAGCGAACTCCATGAACAGTTCCCAAAAGGAAACCGACTCATGTGAAGACCAAGTCGTTTTTGACTTGGTTTACTGCTAAAAATCGAAATTAAATTTGGCAAAAACGAACCGCGCAACCCGCTGAGAAATCGATCACCATTCGTGTCCGCATGATGCGGGCGCGCCCAAGTCAGGCCAAATCCGACGTCGTCGAGCCGATGATTTGCACCCCCTGGGCGGGCGCGTAGGCATTATGAGAGACTTTGGCTTATAATCTTACCATGTAAGAAACCATGATTATATATAAATAAATAATTCTCCTCATAATGTTCCAATGTGGGATATAAGGTTTCACCCATATGAAACCAATCCACTCATCCATTCCTACCATCATCACTTGAACATGGATTTTGGTCCTACTTTGAGCATCAATTACTCATTCGATTTAACTTCGATTTTGGCAATTCCACCTTTGATTCTATACCTCTCATTGCAAAGTATTTTAATCCGATTTTTATCAACTTATTTTGAGGTGTTCTCCACACTCAAATTAGGTCTCAAAATGAGGCGCACCTCCATTTTTTCACACTTTTTAAAACACATTCCATCAATCCCCACATGAAGAAAATCGAGTGATGAAAATGATAAATAATCAAAAATCGATAATCATGACTTGACTCAATGTGGTGATAGCTTCTACGGTTGATATCTGCATAGGATAGGTAGGCAGCGCCCTTGAACCTTCCCTTGGGAAACATGTTCTCTTTACTGACTATTCAGTAGACGTGATTGTCCTTGAACTGTTCGTCTTATAATGTAAATGAAAGCCATGTCTTCCTCAGATATCTTCCTAACCATTTTTGGTTCTCACTGGTGGGTTCATTTTGGCAATGACACCCCGTTCCTGGTTCTGCAAGAGTTTCTAAAGAATTAAGCCCTTTGAATTCTCCTTTGAAGTGGGCCCACTTCTCTCTCACATAGGTGATTCTTTCTTAAAATAATCCTGTGTTACCCTTTTGAATCTCAATATTCAAATTACTAGAATCGTTAAAAGCTTTAAGCTTAGCCTCGTGCGGGAGTCACTGTTTTATTAGGGAATAGGTCTGGGGTGTTATTCCCCCACAGTGACCTCATAGTCTTAGCAGTTAGGTGGTCCCTTTGGACCAAGTTTTTGGGATCTCCAGTCATCATGTTAGGGTTTTCCGTTGTCTCGACTTTATACCCAAAAGGGCTTAAGCCTGTATTTTGATATTAGCAATCAAAAGGCTTCAGTCCCATTCCCTTTGTCGTCTTCTCTACTTGGTCCCTATATTAACGGATCCGCTATATTATCTTTGGACCTCACGTAGTCAATCCTTATGACTCCTGATGAGAGAAGTTGTCTGATGGTATTATGTATACGACGTATGTGTCTAGACTTACCATTATACATGACATTCTGTGCTCTACCAATTGTTGATTGATTATCATAATACACACATATTGGTGGCATGGGGTTTTTTCCATTCAGGAATATCCTCTACAAAGTTTCTTAACCACTCTGCTTCTTCGCCACATTTATCTAATGCCACGAACTCAGCTTCTATCGTGGATCGAGTGATCAGTGTCTGTTTAGGGGATTTCCATGACACGGCTGCACCTCCCAAAGTGAACACATATCCACTTGTGCCCTTTGAGTCTTGTATATCAGATATCCAGCTTGCGCCAGTGTATCCTTTAATGACTTCAGGATCTCTGGTATAGTGTATACCGTAATTGCGAGTAAATCGTAAATACTTTAGTATTCTTACGATAGCATTCCAGTGTTCTATTCCTGGATTACTCGTGTATCTTGCAAGCCTACTTACTATATAGGCAATATCAAGTCTAGTACAATTCATTAGGTACATTAGACTGCCTATTACTCTTGAGTACTCTACTTGAGAGATGATTTCTCCTTTGTTTTTAGACAAGTATTGATTTATTTCTATAGGAGTTTGACAGGCTGTCGTTGTACCCGTCAAAAATAATAATTTGTAATCCGACTAGCAAGTGGTAAGTCGGGTCGTATCCACAGAGATTGATCCGAGAATCTGTTCACTAAGTATTCAAACACGTAATTGAGAAACACAAACACAAACACAAGCAACAATTATCACTTATTAAGAAAGCAATCGTCACACGAATTCAGGTATGTAATATCAAAGAGAAGTGCAAGCTAGAACTTTCGACTGTGATGCAAGACTAAATCATTGACAAATCCGTTTTGATTCCTAATGTTCTACAACTTAGAGCTCCCCCGCTAAGGTTATACTCCCTGTTCTAGTTCTAGTACTTAATCTCGCGCTAGCGATAATCAAGACCCTAACTCGCTAGAGTTGCATGAAGATTTGAACAAGTTGTCCTAGGGTGTTTAATCCTAGTGGTATATTACTCGTGTCCTAGTTTGCTATCCCCGCTAGGTTGCTAGTAAACTTGACAGTTGAAATCAACAAACAAACAAGAGCTCCCCCGCTAGGGTTCCACTCATGCTAGCACATCAATTCCATGAACATAGTATAGTAATATGACGCAAAACATAGAAATCAATAGAAGTCTAAAAATCAATACATCACAATTTGGAGTTCTAGCCTACACATATGAGTTTAGCTACTCATCGTAATGGAATACATCATCAAGTATTTTGAATAGAATGAATTGAAAATACTGTTGACGAATCCTTCACCAATCTGCAGCTCCACTCCAATACTTGAATCCAGCAACGAATCTCAACCGAAATCCTACTCCAAGAACTCTCTTCACAAACCGAACTTCGAACTACTAACCCTAATTGAATCTGATTTCTCTTCCTTCTTCCAGAGCCAGCCGCCCCTCTTCTCTGTCCCCTCGAGTTCTGTGTTACTCATTTCGAGATTGCAAACGAGAAATAATGAATTTCGAGTGCCAGGTGGCATCCGCGGACGTCTCTTGATTTACCATCCGCGGAGGTCTTCACAATTAATGAAATGGAGTAGACCTCCGCGCCCTTATTCTTCAGACGTCCGCCCCCAAGACTGAGTCAGCCTTCAAACACTTGGACTTCATTCCTTCGATGCAAAACATCTTCTACAGGCTCTCTTTAGCCGATATTCCTTCCATGGTCTCCGAATGTACCTGAGAACGAAAACTACACACAGGTAGTGAAATAACATACAGGCAAACACTAAAAGACGGGGTTTTAACACATAAAATAGTCGTACAACTACGACTCATCAAACTACCCCACACTTGAACTTGTTCGTCTCGAACAAGAACAAAGCCACAGAAAGAACTACAACGTACTAGTCATGTCAATCCTTACATGTCAATCCTAAATCCATTCTATAATCCTATCATGATCAAGATTCTAACAATGCGAGCAAACATAGATGTTTCGATACTTGTTACCTCGCGAGTTGAAATTCAAATGACCTTGGATGATTGGGAGATAGTCCCCTATAGGTACCACGGACATTGCATTCTTTTCTGAGTTTTGGTCTTTTGATTGAGTCAGCGGCTTTCTCTGACACGTGATTAATTCACCGCTTTCATACCGTTGAGCTTTGAATTCCTTAACTTGTATGGACTTTGATAAACGACACATCTTGCTTGAATCAATCAGATTTTGATTTTTTTCTTACTTGATGGTTTGCCTTCGGCTTTTGAATTTGTTTCTTGTCCCCATAATCATTTGCGCCCTTGAACCACTCCAATCATAGCCTCCGAATAACAGTATAGGAGTGCGTCCCGCTCTTTTCTCATCCTCGTCTTTTCTGCATGAGGCAAGGTAGGGGTTACCCACCCATTCCCAGCTACTTCGAGTAGAGATGGACAGTTTGTTTTCTCTGTCCCGCCACCACTGCGAACGCATGAATAAACTTGTATACTTGGTGACGGAGCTACTCTCAGGATTAGGCTAGTGAAGCGTCAACCTCCACCGCTTTTCTCAATCATCAGAACCAAAACTCAGAATTTCCTGCAACTTGCCGTACCTTTTCGGGACATTTCTGTCAACTCCACATCCCTGCATATCACAACTCACAAGAACAAAGCATCGAAAATTTTGAAATTTTGCATTTTTAGTCAAATGAGCACAATAGTTATACAAAGCTGGAAATAAGATCTCGACATAGAAGGAAAGCATAGCAGTACATCATCAGTTCATCACGACACATGACATGCGACTGACTCACAGACACGACACACAACTGACTCAACAACATCCCACCCCACACTTAGATGGACCCGTGTCCTCACGATACAGTTCAAGAGATGAGATGTATAACAAAACAGACTCGCACAAAATAGACTCAACAGACTCAAACAAAAATGCAAAATAAAAGAGGGAACTGGTACTCCCCTAATTGTCTGGTGGTGGCTGTGTGTACTCGGGTGGAATGGCATCTCCTGGGCGCCATCCTGGGGGAGCTGAAACTAGATAGAAGCCGCTACCCATCGCCATCATCAATGGGTTCAACCTACGCTGCGGCTGCCTCACAGGTTTGGCTCCATCCTCGAGTAAAATCCGGTGCATGCACACAGTAGGGCTCACTCCCTTGATGTCCGCAAGTGTCCATCCAATCGCGGTCTTATGCTTCTTCAGAACCGCTGCCAATCTCTCCTCCTGATTAGGCTCCAAGCCTTTCTTGATTATGACCGGCAACGTCTCACCATCTCCCAAAAAGATATACTTTAAATGCTCTGGTAAGGGCTTAAGCTGCAACTCAGGTGCCTGTACAACAGATGGTACAGGTGTAGATTTATTAGTTAAAGTAACTTGATTAGCCTCATACCTTGGGGTTAATGGTTCCAAAACTCTAAGCTTCTGTAGCATGTCACTAGTATCACGAAGCATCCCTATTGATGCGCCACGTGACTCAATAGCCTCCCTCAAAATCATTTCAAGCACATCGTTCCCACAGGGAATATCGGAAGATTCCACTAGATCATCGATCGCATCCAAAGCATGTACTCCTACATCATCAGGTGGATATTGCATAGCTTGATATATATTAAAGTTTATTACCTCACCTTCCACCTCCATGGAAAGCGTGCCACGATCCACATCGATCTTAGCTCTAGCCGTCTTCATGAATGGCCTACCAAATAGAATTGGTGGCTGATCTTGTGCTCCCTCATCATCCATTTTCAGCACATAGAAATCTGCAGGAAAAATAAGATTTTCTACCTGCACCAAAACATCCTCGATCACACCCAAAGGTTGGGTGCACGATCGGTCAGCCAATTGAATAGTCAAACACGCGGGTTTCAGTGGACCAATACGCAAAGATAAGTACAAAGAGTAAGGAAGAACATTTATGGACGCACCAAGATCAAGCATACAATTTTCCACCCTTACGTTACCAATAACACATGGAATGGTAAAAGT
The DNA here is from genome assembly GCA_033675395.1 of Rhodiola chrysanthemifolia. Classification (NCBI taxonomy): domain Eukaryota; kingdom Viridiplantae; phylum Streptophyta; class Magnoliopsida; order Saxifragales; family Crassulaceae; genus Rhodiola; species Rhodiola chrysanthemifolia. The sequence continues at coordinate 19,607,246 of CM066207.1, forward strand.
TCCGGGATCCTTACACTTTTTGGGCATCTTCCTTTGTATCGCTGCTGATACATTCTCTCCAAGCATGACCTGCTCATTCTTAGTCGTACGCCTACGGTTAGTACATAACTCTTTAAGGAATTTTGCGTACCTTGGAATTTGCCGAATTGCTTCAATAAGTGGAATGTTGATTTCCACCTTGCTAAACAACTCCCAAACCTCATTGTCTGTGATAGACTTCTTGTTGGTCTTAGAAACCTGCATTGGGAATGGTAGAGGAGTGTTAGAAATTGGAATTTCCTTACCAGTGTTTGAAGAGCCCGCGCACGTCTCTTGCTTTTCCTCCGCGGACGTCTCCGTATTTTGCATTAATTCCTCAGGCGTCCGCGGATTAAATGTTGAGACGTCCGCCTGCACCACTGAGTTGGAATCTTCATTCAGCTTTTCTCCTCCATTTTTCAACTGCTTTCCACTCCTAAGCATTACAGCGCTAATGTTGGACTTTGGGTTGGGAATGGTTTGTTACGGCAGCTTTCCTTTGTCTTCCCGCTTTTCGTACACGGCACTGGCAATTTGAGACACTTGCTTCTTTAGCTCGTTCACGTCTCCAGCTTGTTGGCCCATCTTTTGAGTGAGTTCCTTGAACATGCCTCTCATTTCCTCTCTCAACTCCTTGATCGGGTCCTCATCTCCTTGTTTGTTGTGTGGTGGTTTGTACGGCTGCTTTTGTGGGTACGAAGATTGCCCCGCATCGTAATTGTTGTTCCTTTGCCAACCACCATCATTCTGCCTTGGTTGCCATTTGTTGTTGCCCTGGTATCCTTCATACCTCCTTGGTGGCAAATCTCCCTTGTTGATGTAGCCCACTACATTCACGTCTTCTGCTCTTTCCTGAAAAACAGCGTTATCATTATTCATTGAATTATAAGTGGACTTGTTTACCTTACGCTCCACTTGTTGATTGCCTTGTGGTTGTTGCGTCACTAATTGAGCCATCATATCCTTCAGTTCCTGCAATTCAGAATGTACACTCACATTAGCAACTGGTGCAGGTTTATATGTCTCTTCTAAATACCTTGTGCTCTCGGCAACTCTCTCAATCAACTCCCATATCTCCTCGGGGTACATGTCAAGGATAGACCCTTGAGCGGAGGCATCCAGCATTCTTCTTTCCATTAGAATCATCCCATCCATGAAGTATTCAAGCAACATTCTTTGCGAGACTCCATGATTCGGACAGTTCTCTTCCAATAGCCTAAATCTCTCCAAATACTCGAACAACGTCTCTCCACGTCCTTGTCTAAGCATAGAAAGCTCCTTTCTTGTTTGAGCCGCCTTCGAATGGGAGTAATACTTGTCCATGAATTTCCTTTGCATTTGTTCCCAAGAAATAATAGAACCTGAAGGCAAAGACATCAACCAAGATTTAGCTTGACTTACTAAAGAAAAAGGAAATGTCTTTGATTTAAAGATATCTTCCGGAACCGATGCTGATTTCATGGACATGCAAACTCCATGAAATTCCTTCAAGTGCCTTAGAGGGTTCTCATCGGGCATTCCTCCAAACTTGGGTAAGTGGTGTATCACCCCACTCTTTATCTCGATGTCTTCCGCGTCTTCATCCAACCTAATGCACCAAGGTGCCTCATCAATGTATGGCGCACACACTCTTCTCATAGTGCGTCCCAAATCCCGACGCCTAGCTAGCTGTCCATATTGGTTTCCTCCACCGAGGTATTGTCGATCCAACTCATCCTCGTAATCCTCGTGTCTAGCTGCACGATGTCCAGCAAACTCATTTCCTCACTGATTTCTGGGGGGTGGCAGTCTTTGATTAACAGGGGGCAGTCCTTACCTCCGTTCTTGCATGTTATCCCCTATCACACTACTTCGCTCTTCTTGATCACGTTCAACACTTCTCTGTGACATTATTACTTCAACAGAAAATAATCAAGTGGCACGGTAAAAGATAGTAAAATAAAACTAAAAGAAAGTAATACGTAGTGAGATTACTCGTTACCAATCCCCGGCAACGGCGCCATTTTGACAGGCTGTCGTTGTACCCGTCAAAAATAATAATTTGTAATCCGACTAGCAAGTGGTAAGTCGGGTCGTATCCACAGAGATTGATCCGAGAATTAGTTCACTAAGTATTCAAACACGTAATTGAGAAACACAAACACAAGCAACAGTTATCACTTATTAAGAAAGCAATCGTCACACGAATTCAGGTATGTAATATCAAAGAGAAGTGCAAGCTAGAACTTTCGACTGTGATGCAAGACTAAATCATTGACAAATCCGTTTTGATTCCTAATGTTCTACAACTTAGAGCTCCCCCGCTAAGGTTATACTCCCTGTTCTAGTTCTAGTACTTAATCTCGCGCTAGCGATAATCAAGACCCTAACTCGCTAGAGTTGCATGAAGATTTGAACAAGTTGTCCTAGGGTGTTTAATCCTAGTGGTATATTACTCGTGTCCTAGTTTGCTATCCCCGCTAGGTTGCTAGTAAACTTGACAGTTGAAATCAACAAACAAACAAGAGCTCCCCCGCTAGGGTTCCACTCATGCTAGCACATCAATTCCATGAACATAGTATAGTAATATGACGCAAAACATAGAAATCAATAGAAGTCTCAAATCAATACATCACAATTTGGAGTTCTAGCCTACACATATGAGTTTAGCTACTCATCGTAATGGAATACATCATCAAGTATTTTGAATAGAATGAATTGAAAATACTGTTGACGAATCCTTCACCAATCTGCAGCTCCACTCCAATACTTGAATCCAGCAACGAATCTCAATCGAAATCCTACTCCAAGAACTCTCTTCACAAACCGAACTTCGAACTACTAACCCTAATTGAATCTGATTTCTCTTCCTTCTTCCAGAGCCAGCCGCCCCTCTTCTCTGTCCCCTCGAGTTCTGTGTTACTCATTTCGAGATTGCAAACGAGAAATAATGAATTTCGAGTGCCAGGTGGCATCCGCGGACGTCTCTTGATTTACCATCCGCGGAGGTCTTCACAATTAATGAAATGCAGTAGACCTCCGCGCCCTTATTCTTCAGACGTCCGCCCCCAAGACTGAGTCAGCCTTCAAACACTTGGACTTCATTCCTTCGATGCAAAACATCTTCTACAGGCTCTCTTTAGCCGATATTCCTTCCATGGTCTCCGAATGTACCTGAGAACGAAAACTACACACAGGTAGTGAAATAACATACAGGCAAACACTAAAAGACGGGGTTTTAACACATAAAATAGTCGCACAACTACGACTCATCAGAGTTCTACACACTCCTAAGCTTTCTTTTCCAAACTTGTCCAAAATTTTATCAACGTAGTCTGATTGGCTCAACACAAATCCATATGACGTTCCTGTAATTTTAATCCCTAAAATTACATCAGCCCGTCCCATATCTTTCATATCAAACTTCGAGTATAATATGTCCTTAGTGGATTTGACCAAGTTTTCATCGCTTCCTACGATGAGTATGTCATCAACATATAAACACAAAATCACATATCCGTGCTCAGTGGTCTTGATGTATATACACTTGTCACACTCGTTAATTTTAAATCCGTTTGACAGCATTGCCTTGCCAAATTTCTCATGCCACTGTTTTGGTGCTTGTTTCAAACCATAGAGAGACTTGACAAGTTTACAAACTTTTCTCTCTAGTCCTGACACTCTACAACCCTCAGGTTGTTCCATATATATTTCTTCCTCAAGGTCTCCATTTAAGAAGGCAGTTTTCACATCCATTTGATAAATTTCTAAATTTCGCAATGCTGCAATTGCAATTATCATCTTAATGGAAGTGATCCTTGTTACAGGTGAGAATGTATCAAAGTAGTCTAGACCTTCCTTTTGTCTGTACCCTTTGATCACAAGTCTCGTTTTATACTTTTCAATAGTACCGTCTACTTTCATTTTCTTAGTGAAAATCCACTTGGAATCAAGTGGTTTGCATCCCTGAGGAAGATCAACTAACTCCCAAGTATGATTTTGCATAATGGAGTCTAATTCACTTTTTATGGCTTCTTTCCCTAAAGGACCTTCAACAGAGCTTATTGCCTCATCATGTGTACGAGGTCCTGCCTCAACCATAAAGGTTAAAAACTCAGGTCTAAATGAATTTTCAACCCTAGCTCTTTTGCTTCATCTAGGTTCCTCTAAACTTATATTCTCCTCGAATATTTCTTCTTGTTGTTGAGACATTTCAGTGAGTTCCTCGCTTATTTCATAAGGTGAACTCGGTCTCATTTCCTCAGATTTATAAGGAAACACTTGTTCATAAAACGAAGCATTCTTAGACTCCATAATGGTGTCCTTGTGTATCTCAAGATTTTTGACTCATATACAATAAATCTGTATGCAGTACTGTTTCGTGCATATCCGATAAACACACAGTCTATTGTCTTTGGTCCTATTTTCATTCTCTTAGGACCGGGAGCCATCACTTTAGCTAAACAACCCCACACTCGCAAGTGTGTGTAAGAAGGTTTTCTCCCTTTAAATAATTCATAAGGAGATTTTTCTTTCTTCTTTCGGGGTATCCGATTTAGGAGATAATTAGCCGAGAAAACGGCCTCCCCCCACATTTCTTGAGGTAATCCTGAACTAAGCAACATTGCATTCATCATTTCTTTGATAGTGCGATTCTTACGTTCAGCTATACCATTCGACTGAGGTGAATAAGGCGGAGTTACTTCATGAATGATTCCAGTTTGTGCACACAGTGCCCCAAACGGTTCAACATATTCACCACCACGATCACTCCGTAACCTTTTGATCTTTTTATTTAGTTGGTTTTCTACTTCCAACTTATACATGTCAAATTTCTCTATTGCTTCATCCTTGCTCTTTAGCAAGTATATTGAACAATATTTTGAACTGTCATCTATGAAAGTTACAAAATATTTATTTCCACCTCTTGTTGGCATGAATTTCAAGTCACATAGATCACTATGTATTAAGTCAAGGGGTTCAGTATCTCTTTCAACACTATGGAAGGATGTTCTTGTTAATTTTGCTTCAACACAAATTTTACATTTGTGTTCGGAATCAATTTGAAGTTTTGGTATACAATCCAATTTCATTAGATTTCTTATTGAGTCATAATTCACATGACCTAATCTACCATGCCATAAATTTGAAGATTCAAGCAAGTAAGCAGAAGAACTTTCTTTATTGATAGACTTGATGGCAATTACATTTAGTTTCCACATGCCATCTTTGACATAACCACGTCCCACATACATTCCGTTCTTAGAAAGAACAACTTTCTGAGACTCAAACACCATCTTAAAACCATGCACATCCAGCAAGGCTCCAGATACTAAGTTCTTCCTAATGTCAGGTACATATGAGACATTAGTCAGCTTCAGCTCCTTGCCTGAAGTCATCTTCAACATCACACTTCCTTTCCCCTTGACCTCTGAGGTGGCCGCGTTGCCCATGTACACCTTCTCTTCTGCTTCAGTCAGTTTCAACTCCGAGAAGGCATTCTTGTCAGAACAGATGTGGTGGGTTACTCCAGTATCCAGCCACCATTCCTTGGGATTAGAATCTGCCAGATTCAGCTGAGAGATCACAGCCACAAGAAGATCTTCATCCATCTCGGCTACATTCGCCTTTTTCTTCTTTTTCTGCGGCTTCTTACAGTCAGCAGCTCTATGACTCTCTTTGTCACAGTTGAAGCACTTGCCAGTAAACTTTGGCAGCACCTTCTTCTTGATAGCCCCGCTTTTGGGTCCAAGTTTGCTGAAGGGCTTCTTCCCTTTGGAGCTACCAACATGCTCCACAATGTTGGCACTCTCAGAAGGGAGTCTCATCCTCTTATCAGAGAGTCGATTATCCTCTTCATTCTTGAGGCGAATCACCAGGTCCTCCATAGACATTTCCTTTCGCTTGTGCTTAAGGTAATTCTTGAAGTCCTTCCATCCCGAAGGCAACTTCTCAATGAATGCAGCAACTTGGAATGGTTCATTGATCTTCATTCCTTCAGAGTTGCACTCATGCATTATCAGTTGCAGGTCTTGCACTTGACTGGTCACAGTCTTCGAATCCACCATCTGGAATTCGAAGAAGCGCCCCACAATGTAATTCTTGGAGCCCGCATTCTCTGTTCGGTACTTCCAAGAAAGTGACTCCCAAAGCTCCTTAGCCGAGCCTTTGGTGCGTACACCTTGTACAACACGTCATTCAGACTGTTCAGTACATAATTCCGACACAAATATTCGGCATCTTTCCAGGCATTGTATGCCATGAGTACTTGATGATCAGGCTCATCCTTAGCAACCGTAGGTGTGTCCTCGGTCAGATACCGGGGAAACCCTAGTTGGGTCAGATAGAAGTGCATCTTCGGCTGCCAGGTATTAAAGTTCTGTCCATTGAACTTTTCTGGCTTTTCAGCAGCCATAACCGCAGCAGACACTCGTGCCACCGCACCATTTGGACCTAGACCCGCAGGTCCATTCCCGGCCGTAGCCATCATCACAGGTGGGGTTGTAGCGGCTGACTCAGCAACAACAGCAGGAGGAGGGTTCTGCAAGCCCTCCATGTTCAGTGATTGATTGTTTTCAGAATTCATTCCTGTCTACACAAAAAGACAGATCTGTTAGTAACTTCAACGAATGAAACAAACAAATATTGCTTTAAGACTGTTGACAATATTAACACCGAATATTGAATATAACATGCGAATGTTGACAATATTAACACTGAATATTGAACATAACATGCGAATTTCAATACTGTAGTTACAAAACAGATAGAACAGAAATACAGAATAAATTTACAATGAAAATTAATCAATTGCAAATCGTAGTTCGGATCGAGTCACGTTTGACGCTTTCCTTAAAGCAATATTGCCGCCCTGTTCTGGGACTCGCATGCAGAATGCTTCCCAAGATAAAACAATCCTCGGCAACAACTCAGCACAAGCTTTGCCGATCGAACCTTGCTGGCATTTCACTATCAACACCGACGCAATGATACGAATGTATAAAATGAGGAGGAGAGCTTTATGTGTTTTTTGGATCATTTTGAACTGAAACGCAGACTGCAATTTATAGGAGTAGCGAACTCCATGAACTGCCCCATGACGCTGCAGTTTCTACTTTCCCATGATGTCTAAACCGACTGTTTGACCAACAGTTGATAAGATCGTGGGAGAAGAACAGTTCCCAAAAGGAAACCGACTCATGTGAAGACCAAGTCGTTTTTGACTTGGTTTACTGCTAAAAATCGAAATTGAATTTTGCAAAAACAAACCGCGCAACCCGCTGAGAAATCGATCACCATTCGTGTCCGCATGATGCGAGCGCGCACAAGTCAGGCCAAATCCGACGTCGTCGAGCCGATGATTTGCACCCCCCTGGGCGGGCGCGTAAGCATTATGAGAGACTTTGGCTTATAATCTTACCATGTAAGAAACCATGATTATATAAAAACAAATAATTCTCCTCATAATGTTCCAATGTGGGATATAAGGTTTCACCCATATGAAACCAATCCACTCATCCATTCCTACCATCATCACTTGAACATGGATTTTGGTCCTACTTTGAGCATCAATTACTCATTCGATTTAACTTCGATTTTGGCAATTCCACCTTTGATTCTATACCTCTCATTGCAAAGTATTTTAATCCGATTTTTATCAACTTATTTTGAGGTGTTCTCCACACTCAAATTAAATCTCAAAATAAGGCGCACCTCCATTCTCTTCACACTTTTTAAAACACATTCCAACGGTCAGATTGCGACTGTTGCGATAATTCTGGGATTGATGCGTTTAATGCGTTAAAATTAAGCAAATCTTTTTTTAATTAATTTTTTTGAATTTTATGGCTGCAGATAAGAGAATGTGACGAAGCCCTAGTGGCTTCAAAATTTGGTTAATTGAACCGGTTGCGGTTCAAGAAATATCAAATCAGTTTTGGATCAATTCGAATCAATTTGGTTTAGTTGCAATCCCATTTTGGTTTGGTTCAATGTGGTCCACTTTGGTTATTAGGTCTAATTGAATTAGGTTCGATTAAGTGAATTGGACCAATTTGGTTCGGTGGTTCAATTTGAAGGAATTTAGCTAGTATGTGTTGATGACGTTGATGCATCAACAATCGTGAAAAGCAACCATTATTTATTGAACTTATTGTTTAGTTTTTGTGGTTGGAGAGGTATAACATGAAACCCTAATGATTTCAATTTAATGTGAATTTGAACCGGTTGCGGTTCAATTCAAATCGAATCGGTTGCGATTCATTTAGGTTTGTTTCGACTGATTTGGTTCGGCCTAATTTGGAGAGAAAAAAATTTGGTTCAGTTCAGATCGAATCAATATGATTCAGTTGGAATCTTATTTGGGTCCGGTTCATAACGAGAATCAGTTCAATGTGGTCCAGTTTGGTTATTTGGTCAATTGAATTTGATTCAATTATAGTGATTTGAGCAAATATGATAATATGACTCAATTCAGTTTTTGTTTAATTCAGGATGATTCAACTAAAATCAATTTGATTCAATTCATGTGGACTTCAATTTTTTGTTGTTGACATGAACATATTGGTCCAGTTCAAATGAAATTATGGTTCAGTTAGATTTGAACCGGTTGCGGTTCATTTAAGATTGAACCGATTGGTTCAATTTTATGTATTCAGTTCATTTTGATGGAACTGGTTCAGTTCGGATCCATCCGATCTGGTTCCATTTGGAATTGATTTGGTTTGGTCCTATACATGAATTTGGTTCAATGTGGTAAAGTTTTGTGATTTGGTCCAATTGATTCTGATTCAATTAAAGTGATTTGGACTGGTTCATTTATATGGTTCAAATCAAATTTTGGGTTCAGTTACACCTAATTAAATCCGATTTGATTAATTAAAGGTGAGGTGTATTACTGAAAATTAAAGGTACATACATATATGCATGACATATGTTTTCATTTCTTTGGGCCACAGTTAGAGTGTATTAATCAAAGCATAATTATCACAAAAGTGACCTTTTATGTGTAGGTTAGTACATGAAGAGTGTTGGATAGGAATATGTATGTAATTTACATGGGTAATTAATTGGCCCCAAGAAAAATTATTATCTAATGTGATTACATACATATTTGTGGTAATGACATGTGATGATTGTCACGATGAACTTTGTGTGAATAATTAGTACATCCAAAGATAGCTATTTATTTGACACCGTTTATCATCAATGTTTGATTACTACAACAAGAGTGCCACTTATAGTTAATAGTACTAGCTATAGATTTGTTGTTAATGTTGTGCTGGGTATCTTGATATGTCATATTTATTTATTTATGCATTATGTGAGCTTCAAAACTGAATTATATTTTGTTCTTTCCAGCTTACATGTCTGCTAGTTCAGTTGCTGCCAACATGAAAACATTATGATTCTCTTAGGCTGCATGGATCTTGACTTAGCATTAAGGGAGCCTAAGCTGGATGCTATCACTGACATTAGCAGTGAATCCGATCAGGTCTATTTGGGAATGTGGGAGCTTTCCAACAGGCTGAGTTTGATGATCATTCGTCACGGCATTCTAGAGGCATTTAGGGGTGCGGGTGCCTGATGAAGTTCCAATGCTAAGGATTATCTTGCTGGAATAGAGAAGCACTTTGTCAAGAATGATAAGGCTGAGACAAGCGTGCTTCTAGCAAAGTTGATTTCTATGTAGTATTCTGGAAAGGGTAACATAAGGGAGTACATCATTGAGATGTCCAATCTTGCTTCAAAACTTGATAATTTGAAGCTCAAGTTATCAGAGGATTTACTGGTGCACTTAGTATTGATATCTCTTCCTGGACAGTATAGCTAGTTTAAAGATTTCTTACAACTGTCAGAAGGAGAAATGGTCTCTTAACGAGCTCATTTCATTTGTGTCCAAGAGGAAGAGAGGTTGAAGCAAGACATGACATAAAGTGCTCACTTGACCCGCACTACTAAAGACAAGGGTAAAAGAAATGTTGAGTATTATATAACTGATGCTTCTGAGGGTCCAACTATCAAGAAGACGCAAGTTACTTGCTACTTCTGTGAGAAGACTGGGCACACAAAGAAGGATTGCACTAAGTATGTTGCTTGGCTACTTAAAAAAGGGGTCGTCTGAGCTTCTCAAGACCAATTGATGCTGAAAGACGCATCTATTTCGGTGATGGTCAGTTAGTGAAAATGGAAGTAATAGGGCATTTTAGATTATTGTTAGTTTCTGGTCATTTTCTGAATTTGATGGATACTTTTAATGTATCGTCTTTTAGACGAAACTTAATTTCTATTTCTGATTGGACAAATCTGGTTACGCTTGATCATTTTGAAAATGAGAAAATTTACTTTATCCATAAATTTGAAAGTTATTGTGACCAGTTTATTTAAAGTTTATGTAATCTACATATGCTGGAAATTATTTCATCATATAATAAATCCCTGCATGTGAAATTTGTCTTTGGACATGTTCAAATAATCTACGGCTAAAGTTGAGTGACGATTCAACTGAAGAATAAAGGGTGTTATATTTGACTGTGGTGGTGAAAACTACATCAGATATGACAAATCAAGTGAACGATGTCCATGACTATGTGCTATACACCTAGAGAAATACGACTCTAGTTGAGGCATTAAAGATAACAGCTTATATCCTAATAATACAGTTTACATCTATTTTATTGGATATCAGTCCAATCAAAGGCTTTCAGATTTACTATCCCACTACTGAGTTAAGTTTTGGACGAGAATCGCAATATTTTGAGAGTGTTGAGTTTGGGGGGAGAATCATATTAGAAATATTGTTCACCCAGACTGAGAATCAGAACAGTATTTCTGATGTATAAACTCAACAACCTCTTGCAATGCGTAATCTAAGGAAATCCATTTATGGGTTTATACATGATTCTGGTTTGTGATACTTTAAGTTTCATCAAGTGATGAATATGTGTATCACTATTTCAGTGGGAGTATAGTTATTTTCCTTATACCCTGTCCGTTAAAGGAGATAAATTACGTCTCATTCGGTGTCTAAAAGTACTCTGGAAATTGAGGAAATACAAAAGATTCATAACATTTCAGCCTTGTGGAGACTTATGTATAATCAGGTATTATGCGACCAGATGTTGCGTATATTGTTTGTTATGATTAGAAGCCTAATCCGTTTCACACAAACAATCGATGAAGAATCAAATAAAATAAAGGACACACAGATTTATAGTGGTTCACTCAAATTGAGCTAGTCCACTCTTCGCTGCAGCTTTCACTATGATGATTTGATGGTGTTTACAATATGTATGTGCCTCACTCACTCTCACAGCTCAACAAAGAGGCTGCGACATACAAATATAAAAGAGAAAACTAGGGCATCACTAAGAACGTGAAATCTCTCAAATGCCCTTCTCTAATTTGTCTCCACATCTCAACAATCTCCCACTTGGAGACAAATTTCAACCATCAGTTCAAACTGCAGCGGCAACCAACTTCATCAACCAAGAAGTCCAACTGAAGCTACGCACAGCTTCAGCTTCTCATTCGGAACAACCTTCGTTAGCATATCTGCTGGATTCCGACTCCCTGAAATTTTCTCAAGTACTAAAACTCCGACTTCCAAAGCCGATCTAAGGAAGTGATATCTAAGTTGTATGTGTTTTGTCCGAGCATGATAAATAGGATTCTTCGCAAGATGGATGGCACTCTGGCTATCACAATGCAACACACTTCCCTTGTGATCTTGATTCAACTCTTGCAAAAAATATTGTAGCCACATCATCTCTTTCGCAGCTTCAGTAACTGCGACATATTCAGCTTCGCAACTAGAGAGAGCTACTATTTTCTGCAATTTTGAAATCCAACTAATTACAGTACCTCCATATGTGTAAATATATCCAGATGTGCTCTTTCTGCTGTCAATGTCACCACTATTATCTGCATCGACATATCCCTGCAACCCCAACTCTGACTTTCGAAAACACAATGATAAACTTGAGCTGCCTTTCAGATACCTGAAAATCCACTTCACAGCTTCCCAATGCTGTCTTCCTGGATTACTCATAAATCTGCTAACAACTCCCACTGCATGTGCGACGGCTGGCCTAGTACAAACCATCGCGTACATCAAGCTGCCAATAGCAGATGCATAAGAAATTTTATCCATATGCTTCATCTCATCTTCAGTAACAGGCGACTGATCTTTAGACAGCTGAAAGTGACTGGCCAAAGGAGTACTGACTGGTCTCGCATCATCCATGTTGAATCTCTTAAGGACTTTCTTCACATATTTTTCTTGTGACAGCTTTAGACACTCCTTATTTCTGATGATCCTCATCCCAAGAATTTGCTTCGCAGCTCCCAAATCTTTCATCACAAATTCCTTCGATAATTTCTTTTTCAACACATCAATCTCAATCCAGTTTGCTCCCGCTATCAATATATCGTCAACATAAAGAAGTAAAATTATGTAAGAATTTTTATACCTCTTTATGTAACAACAATGATCCGCCTCACATCTTGAGAATTCAGCTTTCTTCATAAAGCTGTCAAACTTCTTATACCACTGCCTTGGAGCCTGTTTTAATCCATACAAACTCTTTTTCAGCTTGCACACTAATTTCTCCTTCCCTTTGACCTCAAAACCCTCAGGCTGCATCATATAAATTTCTTCGTCTAAATCACCGTGAAGAAAAGCTGTTTTTACATCCATTTGTTAAAGATGTAAATTTTCTTTCGCTACCAATCCAAGAACAGTTCTGATTGTCACCATCTTCACTATCGGGGAAAAGATTTTAGTGTAATCGATACCTTCTTTCTGCTGAAATCCTTTTGAAACTAGCCTCGCCTTATATCGCTTACTCCCATCATGTTCTTCTTTTAATCGATAAATCCATTTGGTATGTAAAGCTTTCTTTTCCGAAGGCAACTCCACTAATTCCCATGTTTTATTTGACAACAACGACTCCATCTCATCTTTCATAGCCAACTCCCACTTAATCGATTCATCAGATTTTACAGCTTCCTCAAAACATTCTGGTTCGCCTCTGTCAGTAAGAAGAATGTAATTGAGGGATGGAGAGAACCTCTGAACTGGTTTGCTGGTTCTGGTTGACCTGCGCACTTCCATAACTGGTGTTTGTGGATTTATCTCAAATGTCCCATCTTCATCAGCTTCATCATCAGCATTTTGACATCTTTGTTTCTGAGCTGTACTTTCTTCAGTTGCTGACTGACTTTGTTGCACCTCATATGTAGGAATATCTCTCAGCTCAACTGTTGCAGATTTTTCGAGACTTTGCTGCAATTTTTCCTTGTACATAATTTTTTCGTTGAACACGACATTCCTGCTGCGAATAATCTTTCGATTTTTGTCATCCCAAAATCGATAACCAAACTCAGTGTCACCATAGCCAATGAAATAACATTTCTGTGATTTCGCATCTAGCTTATTCCTCGCAGCTGCATCAATATGAACATAAGCCAAACAACCAAACACCTTTAAAAAGGATAAATTCACCTTTTTTCCACTCCAAACCTCCTCTGGAATTCTGAAATTCAGCGCAACAGATGGTCCTCTATTAATCAAATAAGTTGCAATGTTGATCGCATCCGCCCAAAACACTTTGGGAAGTCCAGCATGTATTTTCATACTCCGTGCTCTCTCATTCAATGTTCGATTCATACGTTCTGCTACTCCATTCTGTTGAGGCGTTCCGGGAATAGTCTTCACCATTTTAATCTCGTGATCAGCACAATATTTTCTGAATTTCCCATCAACATACTCTCCGTCGTTATCAGACTTCAGGCACTTCACTTTCAGATTCGTTTCATTCTCAACCATAGCTTTCCACTTTCTGAATACAACAAACACATCTGACTTATTTTTCATAAAATACACCCACAGCTTTCTTGTTGAATCATCAATAAAAGTCACATAATAATGTGATCCTCCAAGAGAAGAGACTGGTGCTGGCCCCCACACATCAGTATGTACTAACTCCAGCTTTTCAGATTTCAGCTCTCTTCCTGCACTTGAAAAACTAACTCGTCTCTGTTTTCCAAGAACACAGCTTTCACACAAATGATGATCCACACATTTCAAATCAGGAATCATACCGTTTGCAACAAGGAGCTTCATTCCTTTTTCGCTCATATGCCCCAATCTACAATGCCACAATTCTGTCTTCTCCGAGCTGTCTACAACAACAACCGTATCGCGACAGCTTGCTGTCATATAAAGAGTACCAGTTTTCTGACCTCGAGCAACTACCATAGCACTTTTCGTCACTTTCCACGAATTATTGCCAAAAGTCACTGCGTATCCATTGCTATCAAGCTGCCCCACAGAGATGAGATTACGCATCAATTTGGGTACATGTCTAACATTTGTGAGCTTCCACACATGCCCGTTTGACATCTTTAAATTAACATCTCCAATGCCGACAATTTCCAAAGGCTCACCATCTGCCAAATACACTTTGCCATGATTTCCAGCAACATAATTTTCCATTATATCGCGACGTGCACTAGTGTGGAAGGATGCTCCCGAATCAAGTATCCAAGAGTCTACCGGGCTATCAACAGATAACAACAACGCATCATGAATATCCTCAGCTGCAGCATTGGCTGCATCACCTCTGTTATCATCATTCTTTTTGTCCTCCCTTTTTGGTGCTCTACAAAATCTCTCGATGTGACCTGATTTTCCGCAATTCCAACACTCAAAATTTCGCCTTAGTCTGGACTGATGGCTGCCATTCCTCGATTTTGACCTGCCTGTATTTCTGTTGAATTTTCTGTCTTTCATCTTGCCTCTATTTTCCAAGTTCAAAGCTGCGGAATTCGTCGATGTTTCACCAGAATCTATTCTCCGCACCTCCTCGGTAAGAATACGATCTCTAACATCAGTGAATTTTAATTTAGCATTACCAACAGAATTGCTAACCGCTGCTCTCATAGGCTCCCATCTGTTCGGTAGAGACGCCAACAAAATAAGCGCTTGAACTTCTTCATCAAAATCAATCTTCACAGACGATAATTGATTGACAATTGTGTTGAATTCATTCAGATGCGCTGCAACAGAACCACCTTCACTCATCTTCAAATGAAAAAGTTTTTTCATGAGAAAAACCTTATTGTTTGCTGAAGGTTTCTTATACATGTTCGATAGAGCATCTATCAAACCTTTGATGGTTTTTTCTTTAGCCACGTTGTGAGCCACGTTCTTTGACAGCGTCAAACGAATAACTCCCAAGACCTGTCTATCGAGAAGATTCCATTCCGTCTCATCCATCTTCTCTGGCTTTGGAGATAACGGCAGGTGAAGCTTTCGGCCATACAAATAATCTTCAATCTGCATTTTCCAAAACGCATAATCTGTATCGTCAAATCTCACAATACCGTGTGTCGAAACATCTTCGCTCGCCATCGTTTCAAATCGCAACCAACAGCTCCTGATACCAGTTGTTAGGATTAGAAGCCTAATCCGTTTCACACAAACAATCGATGAAGAACGAAATAAAATAAAGGACACACAGATTTATAGTGGTTCACTCAAATTGAGCTAGTCCACTCTTCGCTGCAGCTTTCACTATGATGATTTGATGGTGTTTACAATATGTATGTGCCTCACTCACTCTCACAGCTCAATAAAGAGGCTGCGACATACAAATATAAAAGAGAAAGCTAGGGCATCACTAAGAACGTGAAATCTCTAAAATGCCCTTCTCTAATTTGTTTCCACATCTCAACATTGTTGGCATGCTATGCGGACATATAAGCAACCCTTGAGTGGATCATTGGGTGGCAGTCAAGAAAATTGTTGGGTTCTTAATGAGAAAAAAAAGAGAAGATTACATGCTCATAAATAGGAAATCGGATAAGTTGGAGATCGTTGGGTATTCTGATTCCGATTTCACATGATGCCAATATGGTAAAAGATCCACGTTTAGTTATGAGACATCTAATTAGGGAATATGACTGTGAAATATTGTCACATGACTGCACTTTATGGAATGTATTGAAAGACCATTTAGGACATTGTGACAATAAATTGACAGTATGTTCCAATAAAGTAGAGAGTGGTCAGATTTCCATAGATCACTTTGTGACAAAACTCCATGATTTTCACCGTAGGTCTTTCATGAGCATGTTGCTCATATGTGTGTAATCAAATTTTGAGGATATCCGAATTTAGTGGGAGTTTGTGTCATGATCATGTCTTGCTCTATGTTGTATGGATCCTATACATTTGAGTTCTGCAGAAATAAAGTGTATATTGCACTCTGTTGTATTTTGGTTTAAGGATTGATCTCCATAAAGTTAAGGCGACCAGTTGGAAATAGGCATGTGTAGATCACAGTTCATGTAATTTCCACGCTACACATCCATGATTGATCTGTGTCATTCAGTTATGTTAATATACGTGACAAGTTTGGTCCCGTAACGATTAATGCTACGAATGCTGGCTTGATGCTATGTTAGTATAATTGATGGACGAGATTGTTTGAGATATACTCTATATGATAGGACATTTGATATCACTCAAGTTACACATCTAGTTGGATTTACATTTATGATCCAGCGGGAGATTGTTAGATTATTTTATATAATCTAATATATTGAATCATAATGTAAATAATTTGAGATGTGTATGCTATCATAAGTTATAAGTCAATCCTAAAGTGATCTATTTATATTGACTTTAGAGTATGTATAATGTGATCATGGGATATAATTTATGTGTAGATATCAGTTCATGATTACGCTTCTTTTGAGGAAGTATTCGTAATTATGAAAACTTATAGTAGTTATGTACACTGCTATAAGAAGGGTAGTGGTCCCCAGTTTCACGTACCGATCTCAGTTTCTATTTTCTCTCAAATACCTGCTAGCTTTAGGTCGTACGAAGAAACTGGAAGTACCACTACAGTATTCCCGAGAAGAATTCAAGTGAAGAACGATAGAATCAGGTCAAAAATTTACTACTTTATTAACGTGATATGGGGTATTACGATTCTGGGTATGAAATTCACCTAACAGACCTGCCATTGATCCAATGAAGTCTGAAACACTGTTTATCTGTTATCCCTCCATTATTGGTACATTAAAAGACTGAAGTCCTAAAATGTGGCCATAAGTTTCCTTTGTTGAGGCGGCTGTGGATGTGGACCAGCAATGCACAGGGACATGAGATAGAATCTGGCTCAATCAATTTGGAGTAAAAAAATGCTATCAAAAAAAAATTGGAGTAAAAAAATGCATAATTTAAAATGAGTTCATTTTTGGTGGATGGTATGTGTATGCAGTATGTTTAATAAATAAAAAAATCATAAAGTGAGGCCTTAAAAAAATGTGTTGAACTTTATATTTGTATTATACATACCGATATATTTAGAAAGCCAGGTTGAAACATCTTTTTATTTTAAGAATTTGAAAACTTCATCTATATTTTCAAATGTGCAACATCAAGGTGTTATAGTACTGACATATATCCTAATAGAAAAAACATAGCCACTTTACTTTGAATTTTAATCGTTTTAGATGTTGATCATTACCGACTTGTTTTTTTTTTTTGATAAACATTACCGACTTATTTTGATCACCACTGTCTACTGTCCATGCTTTTAGAGGTGGACAAGGCAATATATAGTCTTGTTGTTACTATTGTGGGCATTTATTTTATTCTAGAATAGTTTTTCAATTCTATTAATTTTTAATATATTCGTTCATTAAAGTATTATTTTTATTATCTATGGTCTTTTACAAAGTCCAAATGTATAATTTTAAATTTAAAACCTAGATTTGAACATGGTTTGGATTTTGGAAGACTGTTGTACCAATAATGAACAATGAATCACTTTTTTGGGACAAATTCCTTCACTCATTAAATATGCCACTGTTCTGGCCGCCATGCTTTGAATCCAGAATTTTTTTTTAATAGTCTTTCTGTCCATCAAACTTTGTCCACTTTCTTTTTATATACAACCTAACAATCATATCACTCATCAAAAATATTTATTTTTATTAAAAAATTGTACTTTCAATCATAAAAAAAGTAATAATTCGTGTGCGGGATCCACCTTCACATACACTCACATCATCTTTCTCCTTCTCTCACGGTCCTTTATGTACTTTTCTTAATTAGCGTACCGATTATCTTTTTGGACAAACTTTGTGAGACCGAGGGAGTACATCACAACACTCATTTTTGACCCATTATAATTTAAATTTAAGATCTAAAAAAAAATCTAAACATTTTGTTCCCACTTGGCCTGTTGGCCACTCTAAGGCCGCCTTTTAATGGGTCGAAGCAAAAATTTATTATCCTTATAAATTCAAGCATGTCAAACCCTCTAAAGAAACACAAAAAAGAGAGTAGAAGTACAATCCTCTTGCTAGAAATGAAGTCCTTCATTTTGCTTTCTTTTGTCGGATTATCCTTTGTTGCGCTGGCTGTGTTAGCGCAACAATGTGGTAGCCAAGCTGGCGGAGCCGTGTGCGCAAACGGCCTTTGTTGTAGTGAGTTCGGGTATTGCGGCTCCACATTTGAATATTGTGGAGTCCGTTGTCAGAGTCAGTGCGGAGGAAATCCTCCGCCCACGTCTGGAGGCATTGGCAGGCTGATAAGTTCGAACCTGTTTGATCGGATGTTGATGTACCGTAATGATCCTAGATGCAGTGTCAATGGATTTTACCTTTACGATGCATTCATCACCGCTGCTGCTTCATTCCCTGGTTTCGGTACGACAGGGGATGACGATACGAGGAAAAGGGAGATCGCTGGATTTTTCGGACAAACTTCCCATGAAACCACAGGTAAAAAAGAACTCAATTTTCCCAATCAATCAAAAAAAGTAAAAACTTATGTTTGTATGGAATCTCATTATCACGATTCATATTGCGCTTTTATGTCAAAATTGTATTAAACTAAAATCTTAATATTGAATATAAATGTATCGAAATGAACAGGAGGGTGGCCAACCGCACCGGACGGAGCCTTTGCCTGGGGATACTGCTTTTCAAGGGAGGTGGCTGGGGGCACTTATTGTAGCTCTAATGAGTATCACTGCGCACCTGGCCAACAATATTATGGTCGTGGTCCCATCCAACTCACCCAGTAAGTCTATTTTTAACTGACAAATATGAAGGAAAAAAATATATAAAGATTTAGAGTGTATGTAACAGTTGGTGTGAGAGAACTGCTGCTTAAAAGTAACCTTAACATGAAAGTGACAGCAACACTTTCTTCTTACATCAATCGCTTCATATTGAATTTTAGTAAAAGGGCTAATGAATAATTAACTTTTCAGCAACTACAACTATGCGAGAGCGGGCAACGCTATCGGGTCAGATCTGATCAACAATCCAGATACTGTGGCAACAGACCCAGTTATAACATTCAAGACAGCCATCTGGTTCTGGATGACTCCTCAGGACAACAAGCCGTCATGCCACAACGTCATTATTGGACAATGGACGCCATCGTCAGCGGACGCGTCTGCTGGGCGCGTCCCTGGATATGGAGTCATCACTAATATTATAAACGGTGGGATTGAATGCGGCAAAGGTCAGAATGATCAAGTGGCTAATCGGATTGGGTTTTTCAAGAGGTACTGCGACATGTTCCAAATCGGGTATGGGAGTAACCTCGACTGCTACAGTCAGAGGTCTTTTAATCAAGCGTAATTTTATATGTTATATAACTTAATGAATAAGTTCATTTCTGGGACATCTGATCAAATTAATAAGAAATAATATGTGATGCAACAAATTATAGCTAAAATGATATGTTGCCAAGCTAGCAACATCGGCACCTTAAAATATCCAAGCATGTATATGGCCTCGCTTTAGCTTCGATCTCATGAGCTCTGGGAAGGGGTTCCAAGTAATACAAGCTGCTTCTGGCGCAACAAAAGTTGTACACATTGCTGCAAATTCCGTTACTAAAGGGATATACTCTTTCAGGAATCTCCCTGTTTACAGAGAAGAAAGAAATGTAAGCATTTTTTGTTGAAGTATTATTCTGAACTGAATAAAAGTAATTTTCTTGAAGTAAAATGTAGCTAAACAATTCTACTATCAGTATGCAACATTTTCTATAAGTCGAGACACGAGGATGAGCATTGATACATTCTTCAGTTACAATGAAACCATGAACCCGATCAATTAACCTTAGATAAGGGATGCGCCTACGTCTCACAAGTTCGTAAGTAGTCTGATTTGTTAAGATGAGATAACTGCAAAAGAAAATGGGATTAGAAAAAGAAAAAAAAGCACAAAAAGCTAAGCTGGTGAATAGAATGTCCTTCTTCTAAGTTCCACGAATTCATGTTCTCAAGTAATGGGCATGCGAAATGAAAATGATGCATATACCGTTACAAGTGAGAACACGTACCTATGGAAAAGTAGAAGAAGAAGCACAAAAATCAGGGCAAACGTTAGAGTAATCAGGAGCATTATCATGATTGCATCCTTCCACCTGAGAATAGTTTAGTTACAATCAAATTTGTATGTCACTCACTCCGTAAGCATATCTGTTGAATGCATACACGTTGGAGCATAAGCTTCTAGAAGCTGTGATGCAAGAAAAATAAGAAATGTCGAAGAGGTTGGGGACTTGGTAAAATAGGTTAGCATAATTGGTAAGATTCAGGAATGTAGGCTGCTGCTCCATTGACCTTTCCACTATTCCAAGATGTAATGAAGTGACGAAAGAAGAGAAATTAAAGACGTCAAAAATAAGAGAAGGTAGCTCCAAGACTTTTTTGTGAGGATTGAAAGTTTGCATTCTGTCAATGCAAATTGTCAGAGTAGGCTTAGTATAATATGATCTTTTGTATGTCGATATTCGAAATCTCATCTCTGTACCGAGATAGGATGTAAAGCTCAAGAAAAAAGAATCTTGCTTAACAAAAATAGGAGTACTGTTATATCAGATTATGGTTGTTTATAAACTGTTCACTATTAGGGGGAAAATTGATTCTAAAAAGTTGGCTGCGAAAACATACCAAGCCCTCAACATATTTGACTTCAGATAGCTGAAGTAGAGGATTTCAGTCCATAAACCAAGAGCCGTCTCCTCAAAAATGTACCACCTTGCATTAGTATATCAAGTTCAACATTAGCAGGTACTTAGTCATTTCCATTTCACTAAATTGAATTCCCCATTTAAAGGTGAATGAAATATGAAGGAAACCGGGGCAATGCTGTACTAGAGAGTACTAAACTACTATTGTAATGTAGAAAAAGGCATGTGAGCCAAAGTTTCGTATAACACTAACCAAAATCGGCAATGATTGCGCTGTCCTATACATGTTCCGAGCCAGACACAATGATGGTCAAATTGTAGTACACATTTATCACAATCCTGGCAATGCTTTGATCTTGGCGGCTGGAAAAAGAATAAGAAGATAAAGTCACAGGTGATCGCGGTGATGGCCACCACTTTTCACGAAAATTGAAATAAAATTCCAGGCAACCCTACAAAAGGATCACATGTCATAAACTAATACAAATTAATAAACCAAATTTTTCGATATTTGTGCAGACCCTAGTAGAATTAGGGTCTGCTCATAGAAAGAGGTAACATTTTTCTAGGGATGGATACAGAAATTATAATTCACATCAAATAGTTTAATCAAGTTAATACATAGAATTACCTGAACCACATTACAGTACGGGCAAGTCAAAGATCTGCAAAAATTAACAAGAAAACAAAAAACTCATCTGTCATGACATGCGATCACACAGTTGATGCCGTGCAGACCAAAGCAATGTCGGATGAAAAGTAGAAAGTAACATTCCTCTCACCTAACAGAAGATCCAGGGGGATACATGATCATCACCAATTTTGTCCATGAAGACATGTTGCCTTCCAAATTATTTCTATGGAACTGACTACTATCCACTGTTATCGGCAAGCTTCCATTTTCGTTTGAAGTTGTCTGTCTTTGCTCGATCATTCAAATCACTCAAACATAAGTCATAGCTGTTTGATTATTATTTTAACATTTTAGATTGTATTAATTGTTGGAGAACTACAATAATCTCAATGACAACGCAATTCCAGTTACGCGGGTGATTTAATACTAGCATTGAGGAATGAAAGCTTAGTTCTAAACTGAACCTTTTAATCAAGGCATCAGACTCTTCAGAAACTCTCATTGCATCCAGCACGAAACTAAGAGACAAAAAAAAAGCTAGATAAAAAAAAGCTTCATTTGAACTAAACTCCTAATACATATTATAAATTGTAAAAAACAGCTTACCCAGGAGATGAACCAGCTGTGAAAAAATACTGTGCTAATGCAGCAATAAATAGTAGCACGTACAGGGCAGTATACCTGAAGATTAAGCGGAGATGTAATTCATATTCACTTACAAGAAACAACCCACTTTCACCTTCTTATCGATCCTTGTACCCCAAACTAAGTAAAAATATAAATACAACTCACATGAAGTAACTTGACAAATACAGGGAGTAATATAACATCAGTTTTTACGAGTGAGGGCATTGCTAAATTTGCATAACACGAACGCAATAATATCAGGCCAAAAAAAAAAATCCTTGTTTACACGAATATAATGAATTCTGAGGAAATGTTTGTTGTTTTTGTTAAGAACCAATTACCAAAGAAACTATTGGGTATTAAGTGAATCACAATTCATCAGCACAACAAGTAAACCAACGACTGTGTTCATTGAGAAATTGACATTAGAATCAGAAACTGTTTGATTTATTCACAAATAACACTTTCCCTCAAGGCGGAAAGAGTATCCAAATCATTTCAACCCAAAACCCAGTTTTATACGGTTAGGGTTCTTCAGTAACTAAACATACTTATATTCAATATATATCAAACAAATCAAATACATTGTAATCAGCTCAGCACTGGAACAGAAACAGAAACACCAAGCACGGATGCAATTTTCAGTAAAATACCACGGTTCATATTTAGTCTTTGTTATCAAATCTCCGTCCACCAAAAACAAAACTCCAGCAAAAACCAAATGCAGCGCTATCAAAGCCACCTTCATCGCCATCGCCGACCTCCGAGCTGAAACTCGCCATTCTCAGTATACCAAACATTTTCAAACTCAAATTTGGTGAATTACGTTGAGATTTGAAGTCAAGAGAAAGTTACCGGGGTCATCGAAGAGGCATCCGGAGTAGTAGGCCGCCCGATTCCTCGCGTCGCTAACCATGACGGAATGAAGAAGCCGACTGCTGCGTGGAGTCCTCAACTTCTCTTCGGTGAGGAAATCGGTAAAGAAGAAAATGCGCATGTCGTGTAACCGTTGGTCAACCGTTGACCGGTGGAACCAGCTAACTACGAGCGTACTTCTCCTTTCTCCATTTACTTTCGGTAAAATGACAAATAGGGATATGAACTATTATTCATTAACAAATTATAATCCGAATTATAATAATTGATAATTAAGGGCAATTTCAAAATATTTTACTTCTCAATTTCACAATTAAGGGCTAGAAGATTTTTTAATTCATTCGTTTAGTTAACTTTGTTAATTGACGGAGTGATAATCCGTCAATTAAGTGTTATATGAGGATTAAATATTTTGAAATTGTCCTTAATTGTCAATTTTCATAGTTCGGACCGTGATTTATCAATGAGTGGTAGTTCATAAACCCTCTTTACAAAATGAAAAATAAACAAAGATAGGTTTAAAAAACATACTTTATAATTTTTTATTGGTTCTATTGTTCATGAAACACGTATCTGTGAAACTGAACAAGCAAAAATGAGTAGTAGCATAACACCTGCAAACATTCCCACGGGACGAGGAAAGAGGAAAATATCTGCGAGAGATGGAGGAAGAGGTCCACACCATAAGTGAGACTAGAAAAAATTAACCCACACAAAATGTGGGGAGAAAAATGTCATGAATGGAACTTGAATCATCCACCTTTTGGATGTAAAGTATAAATTCATTCACTAGGCCACATCCTTGTTGACAAATTTAAAACCTGACTTGAACATGGTTTTGATTTTGGAAGACTGTACATATAATGAATAATGAGTCACTTGTTTGGAAACTCATTCTTCACGTCTTGTACACTATAAGCCACAAATTCCTTCACTCATTAAATATGCCACTGCCTCTGGCCGCTACGCTTGAATCAAAATTTTTATTTTTATTCTCTATATCACAACAAATCTCAATTTTTGACCCATCATAATTTAAATTTAAGGTCTCAAAAAAAAAGTCTTATGAAACTTTTTGTTCCCACTTGGCGTGTTGGCCACTCTAAGGCCGTCTTTTAAGGGTTGAAGCAAAAATTAATTATCCTTACAAATACAAGCATGTCAAACCCTCTAAAGAATCACAAAAAAGAGAGTAGAAGTATAATCCTCTTGCTAGAAATGAAGTCATCCATTTTAATTCCTTTCGCGGCATTATCCTTTCGCCGCAAAACACTAAAATAATTAAAAATATTAAACTAACTGCATTTTATTGGTCAATTTTTCAACAAATTAATGGTGGCAAGTGCACCCATTGTCCAAGCGTTCGGCCCGCCCCTGCTTATTGTAGCTCTAATGAATATCCATGTCCGGTTGGTCGACAATATTATGGCTGTGGTCCGATCCAACTCACCGAGTAAGTTTATTTATAACAACACGATGTCATTTTGTATATTTCATACACATTTTAATCAAAACTGTTTAATTTTTATTAGAACGACGTCGTTTTAAAATTCTAAAGTAACTAATGAATATACGATTTTTCAGCAACTACAATTATGGGAAAGTCGGCAGCGCTAGCGTATCTTATCAACAATCCAGATAATGTGGCAACAGACCCAATTATAACATTCAAGACAGCCATCTGGTTCTGGATGACTCCTCAAGGCAACAAGCCGTCATGCCACAACGTCATTATTGGACAATGGACGCCATCTTCAGTGGACGCCTCTGCACGGCGCGTCCCTGGATATGGAGTCGTCACTAATATTATAAATGGAGGGATCGAATGCGGCAAAGGTCAGAATGATCAAGTGGCTGATCGGATTGGGTTTTTCAAGAGGTATTGCGACATTTTCCAAATCGGGTATGGGAGTAACCTCGACTGCTACAGTCAGAGGTCTTTTGATCAAGCGTAATTATTATATGTTATATAAACTTCATGAATAAGTTCATTTCTGGGACATCTGATCAAATTAATAAGAAATAATATGTGATGCAACATATTATAGATAAAGTGATATGTTGCCAAGCTAGCAACATCGGCACCTTAAAACATCCAAGTATGTATATGGCCTCGCTTTAGCATCCATCTCATGAGCTCTGGGTAGGGGTTCCAAGTAATACAAGCTGCTTCTGGCGCAGAAAAAGTTGTATATATTGCTGCAAATTCCGTTACTAAAGGGATATACTCTTTCAGGAATCTCTCTGTTTACAGAGAAGAAAGAAATGTAAGCATTCTTGGTTGAAGTTCTATCCTCAACTGAATAAAAGTAATTTTCCTCAAGTAAAATGTAGCTAAACAATTCTACTATCAGTATGCAACATTTTCTATAAGTCGAGACACGAGGATGAGCATTGATACATTCTTCAGTTACAATGAAACCATGAACCCGATCAATTAACCTTAGATAAGGGATGCGCCTGCGCCTCACAAGTTCGTAAGTAGTCTGATTTGTCAAGATGAGATAACTGCAAAAGAAAATGGGATTAGAAAAAGGAAAAAAAAAAGCACAAAAAGCTAAGCTGGTGTATAGAATGTCCTTCTTCTAAGTTCCACGAATTCATGTTCTAAAGTAATGAGCATGACAAGTGAAAATATGATGCATATACCGTAACAAGCGAGAACACGTACCTATGGAAAAGTAGAAGAAGAAGCACAAAAATCAGGGCAAACGTTAGAGTAATCAGGAGCATTATCATGATTGCATCCTTCCACCTGAGAATAGTTTAGTTACAATCAAATTGGAATGTCACTCACTCCGTAAACATGTCTGTTGAATGCATACATGTTGGAGCACAAGCTTCTAGAAGCTATGATGCAATAAAAGCAGAAAGGTTGAGGTTGGGGACTTGATAAAATAGGTTAGCATAATTGGTAAGATTCAGGAATGTAGGCTGCTCCATTGACCTTTCCACTATTCAAAGATGTAATGAAGTGACGAAAGAAGATAAATTAAAGACGTCAAAAATAAGAGAAGGTAGCTGCAGGACTTTTTTGTGAGGATTGAAAGTTTGCATTCTGTCAATGCAAATTGTCAGAGTAGGCTTAGTATAATATGATCTTTTGTATGTCGATATTCGAAATCTCATCTCTGTACCGAGATAGGATGTAAAGCTCAAGAAAAAAGAATCTTGCTTAACAAAAATAGGAGTACTGTTATATCAGATTATGGTTGTTTATAAACTGTTCACTGTTAGGGAAAAAATTGATTCTAAAAAGTTGGTTGCGAACACATACCAAGCCCTTAACATATTTGACTTCAGATAGCTGAAGTAGAGGATTTCAGTCCATAAACCAAGAGCCGTCTCCTCAAAAATGTACCACCTTGCATTAGTATATCAAGTACAACATTAGCAGGTACTTGGTCATTTCCATTTCACTAAATTGAATTCCCCATTTAAAGGTGGATGACATATGAAGGAAACCTGGGCAATGCGGTCACGTGCGCTCATCGATCCGCCCACTTTCGCTTATCGAGTTTTCAAACTGGTCGGTTTGATTTGGCATCTCAGTCGGTAGAGGACGGCCATGAGGAGGAGATTGTCGAAGAGGTGGAGGCGGAGGGTAGAGAGGAGTCGCAGAAAATGTGGAATCTGAGGCCGAGGAAGATTGCTGCGGCGAGGAACGGCCATCGAATTAGATTAAGCGATGCTGGTGGACTCTCATGGTGGGGTGAAAAAGTGAAAGGAGAAGGCGAAATTGTGGATCTCGCTGTCCAAAGAGGAGATTGAGGAAGACATATTCATCTTGACGGGATCGCGGCCTGAAGACCTAAACGCAGGCCCAAGACTGTACAGAAGCAGCTAGATGTGAGTATTAGTCTAAGTCTATGGTTGTTTGGCAAAATGGATGAAAGGATGAAACGGTTAGCGGATTAAACGGATCCAATCCATTAAAATTCATTAGTGTTAATGGATTAAATGGACGGATCACTAACGGTTGACGGATTAACGGATAAATCCATTTGATACATTTAATCCATTTAGTTCATTTTGAAAGTAAAGAATTATTATTTTTTGATAAAAATAAGAAATTATATATTAAGGTAACTAAAAGTGAATAAAACAAAATTGCAATTAGTTTTACTTTCACACTTTCTAAACATATATATAACCATTAATTATTGCAGAACTAATGTATTAGCTCCAATACTCGGTGCATACAAAATTATTCAGTGCCCAAAATTATTTCCAATGGTTTCCTAACTGGTGCCTATATCTAGTGCGACGTGAAGCAAATACATCAGCGGATAATTTGGCTAGGAAAGCAAGAGATTACAATTGGGAATGACAAGATTTGAACGCAATTCCTTTCTGTGTTGGCAACATGTTATGATTTGTATTTGAATGATTTGTTGTTGTTTGACATTAGTAAACATTTATCTATCAAAAAAAAATGTTGCTTACGACTTACAAATTTTGGAATTACTCATTTGCCTTAAATGTTTTAACTTATTATTATTTTATGAATAGTCGAGGACATTTCGATAATTGAAATATTCATTTCAATTGTGTGCATATATCATTACTCATATTTTAGATTGAAAGTTAAAATTTGCAAGTATAAGGTTGGGGTAAAGGACCACTGACGGATGTCAATCGTGGAAGCAGAAGCTCGTCAGAATTTCGAGTCCGGAATGCGTGCAATTACACGACTCAGCGTACAGAACAAAAAAATCAACAGTCTACTAATGGATCATTAATGGATTAATGGATCAAACAATGTCATCCATTTACTAATGGATTGTTAATGGATATGGATTAATTCAATCTATTAACTAAATGGATGAATAACGGATGGATTTTCGCGGATGGTTACTGGGGAACCAGTTCCGGTGTTGTGCAGCGGAATGCTGCCAGCGCCCGGAACGACGTAGTTTCGGCACAGTTTATTATTTGGGAAAAGTACAGTTTGGGTACCGGAACTATCACAATTTTCCAATTTGTGGGCTGAACTATCACCATTTTCCAACGTGTGGGCTGAACTATAAAAATTTCCAGACAGGAGGCGAACTATGAAATAATTTTCCAGCCAGTGGGCGAACTATCAAATAATTTTCCAAAAAAGGTGTACCTATTAATAAATTAATAAGTTAATATAAAAACTCAAAAAAAAATTATAAAAATACAATTTTTAATAAAAAAAGAATATAAATTATTTGATAAATAAAAATTAGAAACTTAGCGAAAAATTAAACACAAAATGAAGAATTTTTTTTTTGTTGCAAATTTTCTCCTACAAAAGGTAAGACTTCGACAATACTATATGGTTGAATAAAAAGTAGTTTAACCATTTGATGTGAATATCTTTTTTCCATAATATTCTTTATATAGTTCAAACTAGATAGGAACAATAATTAATATTTTTTTGAATTATTAGTAGGGGAAATTTGCAAAAAAAATAAAAATATTTTTCATTTTGTGTTTAATTTTTTGTAAAGTTTCTAATTTTTATTTATCAAATAATTTATATTCCTTTTTATTAAAAATTGAATTTTTATAAATTTTTTGAGTTTTTTGAATTTTTATATTAATTTATTAATTTTTTACAAATAGGTATAATTTTTTTGGAAAATTATTTGATAGTTCGCCCACTGTCTGGAAAATTATTTGATAGTTCGCCCCCTGTCAGGAAATTTTTATAGTTCAGCCCACACGTTGGAAAATGGTGATAGTTCAGCCCACAAATTGGAAAATGATGATAGTTTCGGTACCCAAACTGTACTTTTCCCTTATTATTTTAAATTGATTGTAATCAAAACACAGCCGTTTAGTTTTAATTTTACAGTTTTGGTCACGTGACCTTCTTTTTCACCCTTGGTCTATTCTCATCGTTCGCCGATCACAAATCAGATCCAGAAGGTCCGAGGATGAGATTGAGCTCAAAACAGCACCAGCTGATTTTCGATTCCCTACAACCAACCAGACAAGGAAGGAAATGTTTTACTCGTTACACTGAGTTTCATAGGTGCTTAGCAGCTAAAGGTGAAGAAGTTTGCCAAGTACTACCGTTCCCTTTGCCCCAGCGAATGGGTCGACAAATGAAATGAGCAGAGGGACAAAGAGCATGAAATTGAAACATATAAACAGAGTATCAGAGTTTTGGAATTGAGAAGGAGTTCCATGGAAGGTTTTTCAACATGTGATTTTCGCCTCCCTCCCTTTCCCGAGTCAAATCAAATCGCAAATAAACAATCCAAAATTCAATAATCAATTCACCTCAACTCAGCTCAGCTCCTCAGCCATCCCACCCAATCTCATACACCAAAACCCTAAGAAAACCTCTATATCACCGATTCGAAAATTCATACACCGATTGACAATTCAACAACTCAAATTTCTCACAAATCAACACCTAAAACCTTCGCCCGTCCTCGCTCTAAGTGAAAAGTGAATGAATCAAAACCGAAGCACCAAGACAATCAAATGAACCATAACACGGAACTTTCCGACGCTGATTCAAATTGACATTTGTCAAAGGCAGATCTGCGCGAGATACGCATCGCACAGAACAGACAGCAGAGGTATGGGCAAAGAGTCGTCACTTGACAAAATGATTTAAATTTTTAAAACACAAAACTACGTCGTTCCGGGCGCTGCGCAGCACCGGATCTGGTTCCGGTTACTGGACGGATAACGGTTGATGGATAATTTTGTCAAGTCTAGCTGTTCCGATTGATTTCCTGTCATGGCTCATTGACAATTATTAAAACGCTCAGGCTAGAAACGCCTTTCATGTAAGGCTCTATTCTTCAGGACGATTAAGTTTAAATTGCCATATAAGCACATGATTCAGGTAACCGTTAGCAACATCGCTAAAAGGAATGTAGTCATTTTGAAAAACGATTTGGAAATTTGCAAAACTGGGAAATGAAATTTCGATTTTGTTTAAATTGGAAATTAACTCGGTAGCAAATGGCTGGATTCAGCAAAAGCAATCGTCCCCTGGCTAACCTCTGTTTACAATCGGCTGTGACTATATGCACATGAAATGAAAACCTAGCAGACCAGGTTATAGGGTGCCATTATATGTATACGGATTTGACATCGTTTACACCGAAACTTGCTGAGCATGAGGGGCACTTCCTAGGACGACTGTCAACAACTCTTTGAATGCAAGGATGGCAAAACAAATGGAAACATTTTGTGATCACAACCTGCATAAGCAAAGGAAACTAGTCAACTGAAAAATAATCAAACATGCCTTCTGAGTAATTGAAAGACATTATGTTCTTCAGATGTTATCAGTTCAGGCTCCGTTTCACTTTCTTTAACAAACAATAATTCATATGCTTGGAAATGAAGTCCAGTTTTCGATGTCGTCCCCCAAACAGCTTGATTTTAAAAACTAATACTACAACATCTTTCTGTACCCTACTCCTAAAAAAATTTGTAAAGTGAAAAAGATATATACCTCTTTTCGCCTTTCGTGGCAGACACCACACATGAGGATTTCCTGATACTCTTTGATTTCCTCGTGAAGCTTCGTCAGAACTGATGATCCATCAATTTGTGCTTGCAAGCTTGCAGCTTTCCTTCTTGAAACTGCCAGATTTTCATCTATTCTTCTACTATGATATCTGACATACCAGAACATCAAAGTTACTGTGAGAATTTCGGTAAACTTTGCCAAACGCATTCCATGCAATCAGGAGAATACGTCTAAGACACATCGGTCTAGAAATACCTTTCTTTCTCTCGGTCTATCTGCAACTCTGCTAGATGCTGACGGGATTCACAGAGTTTGGATTGCAATGTTTCAAGAGAATCCCTCGCTAACTGAGACGATCCTCTGACATCCATGAGTTTCTTCTGGGTATTTGAAAGGGCAGCGGAGATATGTTGCTTGTCTTCCGCGAGCCTCTGGGTTTGATCTACATATAAATTCAGCTACACAGCAAAGACCACCTATCAAAGAATGTTCATAACTAACACAAACGAGAATCGAAAAAACTCTTTAAAGAATGGAAACCTGGTCCTCAAGTCTAGTGGCTTTCATGACAGAAAAATCAAGAGACTCGTTGCCTCGTTTAAGTTCCCTCTCCATGCTTCTGTTTTCCATGAATAACGCATCATGAAGATGCTTTTCTCTCATTCCCTCCAAAGCAAGCTGCAAAATGAAAATAAAATAAGATTCAAGATAAGCTGAAAACATCTCAGTTTTTTTGATGAATAATATGAAAATAACTTATACAGCCCTTTTTATTTGTGACGAGGAATTCAAGCTTGGTGGATACATGGCACATCAGTGTCAAGAAATACTACTCATCCAAGGTTTCTTGAAAACAAAAAAGCCTTGGACCTCGAAATTAATGCTATAACAATTTTTTAAACGAATATTTGGACAGTATAATGTTCAAACTAGATTAAACAGCCAGGAAAAACACATAGGAAGATCGTGGTAAACTCTTAAATCACAATCATTTGACAGAGTCAAAATGAACAGCATTAAAAAAAAAGATGATGATGCTGACGACAAGCATTAAAGAAGGGCATAGCAAGTATAAAAACATCGATGTCCTTCTACTTGCAAAAGATGCATATAGAGCAAATGTATAGAAAGGGGCAGCGGAAATCCTATATATATTAGAGGCATCGTGCTTCAACCTTTATGTTGTAGTCATCTCTTTCCGTTATTTGCTGCAATAACTGCTGGTTTTGAGTCTGCATGTCATCATAAGCCTGGCCAATTGACTGAAAAGCAATTCGAGGGATCAGTGTAAGATTATGTTAAGGAGATGACAAGATCTTCATTAAAGATAGGATACTGACCTCAATCTCAGACAAGTATGACTCATTCTCCTCTTTCTTGTATTTCAGGATATCAGAGTGGTTAAGTATATCCCTAGACAAACATTTCGAATACAAAAATCAATCCCAAATAATGAATATCATCACACGTTGCACTTGATACTATACGAATTCAGAAGACATGTTTAGATACGATCACTTCACACTTGAGAAGCACAGTGACCCGCGCCACCCACAGATGAAAAAACACTGTGACTCGGCCAAAACCATGTGGTAAAATTGGATAATAAGTGGACAGCTGTGAATCATAAAAAGAACCTTTTAATAGTTTCCCATTTCCGCCTCATATCAGCAATCTGAGTTTCTGCAGCAGCTAACTTTTGCTGAGATGCAGCTTCAGCCTCGATTGCCAATTTGACTCGAGACTCTAGAGAGTGCTCATCCAATGAGGACTTCAGGCTTTGAACACGAGCCCAACTCTCGTACTCCAAATCCTTCGCTTCTAAGATCTCACTGTTATTTTTATCAACATGTTAGTAAAAATAATAATCCCTCGGCAAAACTATTCTTCAACAACAAAGCAGGTAGCATGATAAACAGGTAGTGTCAAACACAACTTAATGACAACATTGTGATGGTTCAAACTTCAAACATTAGATTTACTTTACAATACGTACAACGACAGAGTTCAGGGTGGGCCCACGTGTGAATTACTGGGGACGTCTGCCTCCACTAAATTTCTAACATTCACCTAACGTACCTATCTAATAGACCAATTCCTATTGAAAAAATAGTTCTTGCCAGTTGCCTTGCCTCCAGTAAAATTTAAACATTTTGTGTTCAGAAGGCTATAAGACTTTCAACTGGAAAGACCAAGTCCAAAGCTCATGCAGTTACAATACAACACTTGAGAGCTGCATTATGAATAGAGCTACTACAATGACTGTAAATCTTGAATGTAAAATTATGCCCGTGGGTCATGACTCATGATTACCAAAAACAAAGTTATGTGTGAATGTTTGAAATGGGATGCGCGTGCTTTTACCTTGGCTCGATGGACTCACGTCTGTACATCTCCAATATGAGACTCAGCTCCGACTCACTTTCCATCAAGCCATCCACCTGTTTAAAAATACATTAATCCAACAACCTGAAATGGCATAACATTATAATAATAATAATATTTGCACGTAGATGGAGGATATATTCCGCATGTATAATGCAAGAGTTCTCTATTTATTCTAACTAATGAAAGATGACATTGACGACACAATCTCAAATAGTCAGCAACAGATTTAGCATAGAGGTCCATAGTCTTATAAAAATCATTAAGTTAGAAGCCCCAACCCAAACCTAGGAAATTATCCGAACAAGAAACGGAATGGATAAATTCATATTTCATTGCTATCAAACTATTGACATGTGTGAAAAAGGAAAATTAACAGGTGACAGCGAACAAGTAATTGCCACAATCAGTACTAATATGCTTGCTGGAAAGGGGTGTCTGGGGAAACCAGATAACATGATATAATGTATCAGGCTAATGTATGCAAAAGTGGGAAGATACCTACATAAGAACGCATCAAGTTCACTCACTGTAATCTATTTACGCACCAAAAGCAATTCTAACTGAATTTTGAACCACATTCAGGCTAGACTTTGGTGGCCATTTGCAATACACAGCATATGCATTCCTATCAGAGGTTTTCTATATACCTAAACTTTTTATCAGCTTATGTGAGCAAGAAAGAATCACATCAACATCAAAGTATTTTTTGTATGTTTCACTCTATATATCATACTAAATATTTATCAATTTCTTTTCAAGTATACTTTCAATCTAATTACAAAATCTAAAATGTCAATTTATGGGCTTGGTGAAAATTAAATTGCATACCACAGATTGTAACTTTTGAATCTCAGCATCTTGTGTGGCAGATGTTGCACTCAGTGTTCTAAGCTCATTGACCTGTCAAAAGGCAAACAAAACTTAGCAGACTATCAAATGAAGATATAGTAAGAATAATCAACAGGTTGGCCAACCTTCCTCTCTAGAACAATTGCTAGGGATTGGACATCGCCCCGCAGTGAGTGAACATCTGAGGCGGTCTCCTTGTGTTTACTCAGTTGTTGTTGCATCAAATTCATGTTCTTGGGGAAAGTGGAAACCAAGGCTTTGAATTCTGAGATGATCTCCTTCCTTCCTGAAGTGCATAGTTACTTTGATGAACTGAAACCACCATAAGGCACAGAGATCCATAATCCATATATAAAGGCATCAGACATGAGTACCTGGGTCTCTAGAGCCGTCCTCTAGCCTTGCATTGATCATATTTCTACGGTCAATTTGCTTCTGTATTTCTAGCTGCAACTCAGCTACTCTCTGAGCATTAACTACAGAGGCTCTACGTGAAATATCTACCAGTTCCTTTTTCAGGTTGACCTCCTTTTCCAAACAAGCAACTGCATCTCTCTCGTTCTAAATTTCAAACCATATATAAAATGTCACAAGCACACATATCATCAGAATACTGGCATAGAGAAAGGGAAAAACAAACTATAACACAGGAAAGTTGCCCCAACCTGAAGTTTCTCATACATTGCCTGGTATTGCAAGACTTCAGCTTTTGCCGTGGCAAGCTGATCATGTACCAATACATATGGTTGAGAAGAGGAAATACATTTCAGGTTCTTTAGAGTGTTCTGCTCAACAAAAAATTAAACGAAGAATATGTGAATTCGGATGCCTACAAAGTACAAAATTTTGAGAGGAGGAACGAGAGAAGATGAATGCACTGTTAAGGATTAACCTGCAAATGCGTTAATCTCATCAAGAGTCTTATCCTTTCTTCATGAAGATTCTTAAGCTCTGCTAATCGATCGGAGGATTCATCCTACAAGGATAATCTTGTCAACTCCATTCAAGCTACTTCAAATATTTTAATCAGACGCAGATGTATGTAATGTACCATCAATTCCTTGAGCATGGACTCCATATCCTGCAAATCTTTCTGTTTATCTCTAGTCCTATCATCAGAAACATGCTTACTTGCCGCGTCTAACACAGGGAAGAAAGCACCTTTTGTTGCATCTCTCTCGGCTCTAAGACTTGCCAATTTGCAATTTATATCTTCTAGATCTCTCATAGTACTTTCCAGTTCTCCTAAAATCGGAGGAATAGATTGACAAGATTAAGATCGCACCATTGTTGCATAAAAGCAAAGACAAGTTCAATCAAAATTCCTGGAATTTTCGTATAATAAATTAAATATTGAAATGGACAGCAAGGACAGAAGTAAATAGGTATCCTAAAATGGTAAACCTAAGATTGATATCCACTCGACCATTATTTACAGGTATGAGATCACGACATTTATTATGTTTCTAGGTACTATCCACCATTTATAAACTAACGCAAGAACTTACGTTGAAGACGTTTAAGCTCAACTTTATTCTTGGCATCGACGTCGCTATGCCTTTGTACTTCGGCCCTTAAAGATCTGTTCCTTAGATGAAGATCGCATAACGATGAACGCAAGTTCGTAACCTCTATCAGTGAATCAGTCGCCAACTTCCCAGAGCAACGTCCTGATGAAAGGGGCAAAACAACAAACAATGAGATTTAGGAAAATTGCTTCTTCTGCAAACCATAATCATCAAGTAAACTGAAAGAACCCTAGAATTACGAGAGAGAATTCTAGAGAAATTGGTGTGGATGTACTGACAAGACGAGTAAAGAGTACTGGACTTGTTGCTCTGGGCCACTAACAGTTAGTGGGCCTCAGTGCCTTCGTAGCCATTTCAGTCTTTTATTGTACAAAAAAAACGAAAAACGAAACTTACCATCCTCTGGAATAGCCTTGGAGCTTAATGAAGAGAGATTATCTTCAAAATACCACAAGTTATCAATTGCAACTACAATATTCCCAATAATTTTCTGTAACTTATGCCCAACACCTTCAGTGTCTACTTCCATCTGCTCAGCACAACTATTTTCAGAGCTATTTTCAGTAGCACCAGTTTCAGTTAGTCGTCGAAGAAATGCATGCTTCAACAAGGATGAATCCCCATCTGATAAACAAAGGAACATATAGTAACTACATCCGTACAATAGAATATGATTATGTACTTTACTAAATAGGAAGTGCATGTATATAAGATATCCGCATAGCCAAAAAAACGACATTTTGGCAAGGGATGGTCTAGTGAAGATACACCTAAATTAAAGAATAACCATGTCTTCGGCATGCCTGAAGTACTACATGCTTTGATATATCATCTTAGTTAAAACATTGACTTCAACAGTTATGTATGTACGATGCGTTAAGAATTCCATCGACAGAACACATATAATGACAGGTGATAGAGGATGTCTATCAAATTTTCTATGCCAAAAAAAGGACCTACGAAAGAAAAGGAAACTTCTTTTAGCCTACATAAAGCGAAAACCAATATCCAAGGACATCACTTGAATGGGTTACAAAATGATAATATCAAGTGTCCTAAACTATACAACCAAAAATCTTCATGAAATTGATTTCCAGGTGGAATTATTTGGGTACACTTGGATATTTGAGGATTCACAAAAACTTGGTGAACACATTCAGTTGGGTTTCAATGCAGAGCAAGACATTTATATGGGTGCACTTAATATTCAGGTAGAAACATTTTTTTCATCCTTCACTATGAGCACAATAACAGCGCGGTGAAGCCAACAAAAAAGAGCATAATCTGTAAACAGACCCCCAGATCCACAAATACAGGATAACTAAGGTTATTTTGCATTTTAAGACTAATATGGGGGAAAAACCCTCTGTAAACAGCAACCTGCTTCTTCATCATTTAAGGACTGTGTTATTCTTTATCTCAATCAGAAGTATATCCCGTCGGAAGGAAATGCAGAATGCATATATCGAACTAGCTCTTAACACATGCCCTGATAAAATTAGTCCGAGCACATCCTCTGACTCAATCTTTTGTAGTTTAGGAAACATGGTAGCATATCATTTTATATTGATAGTGTATTTCAAAAGCGTGGCACTTTTCTCAATAGGAACATACATGTATCACGCCGGAGCTGTAAAGTGTGCAAAAACAATCATCATTTAAAACTGTGTATCCTCACCCTCGGCAATGGATAAATGAGCAGTATCTTTTCTGGATGAAGATTCCCTTGTTTGGGCTGTGCGAGACTCCAGATCACCGACAAGCTAAACAGAAATAAAGAAATTATCATGTTAGTGAACACAATTAAGATCATAACGTTTTTAGCAGCATGTGATGATGTTTTTGACCACAGACAGTTTAAGAGAAGGATGAAAAATGAATCGTTTAAGATGGAAAACAGTTCAATGATATGTCTCGCACCTCTTCCCATGCCTTATTGACCACAGACAGTGTTCCATCGTACGGCTTCTGCCTTTCCTCTAATGAAGACAACTTATTTCTGAGTGAAGCATGCTCAAGTTTCTGAGTTTCCAACTTTTGCCGAAGTTTTTGATTTTGATAGTTTAGTACAACAGCATCAAGCTATCAGATCAGGAACACATCATAATTAGTCAGAGTTACAGTGGTGATAAGTGATAACAGGCTTGTACATGAGGAGTGATATTTGCAATTGCACATTTGACAAGCCAAATCTGTCATGGTCCAGATGCAAATTCTCCAACCTCGAGTCTTAAACATGAATACGAAACCAAACTGTCAGTGACACTTACAACTAGTAATCATGAACCCAAAATGCAATGCTTGAATCCACAATTAAGATATCATCTAAAGTCTAAACTATATATTAAAAAAATGGTGCTTTAAAGCAACCAACAATAACCGCAAGGAACAGAAAGGCACCAACAACAGTCAAGTAAACATACCTTTTTATCTTCGGATAAGGGCGTGAAAGTTTGTTTCTTGGCAGAAGCTGCCGTCGGCGATAAGGAATTAAACTGGCGACGCTTCTTGTCCGCCTCGCCGGTACTACCCATCTACTCCCAAACAGGAAACCCTAACAAACCCTAACCCCTAAAACTCGCCCCCATCAATATCACCACGATAATACAACGAAAAACATCGATCGGCGAACGCAATCGCACGGTTGAAATGAATCAATCAGAAACCCTAATTCCCCGAATACTAGAACGATTTCAGCAGTAGATGTTCACGAATGGGATGAAAGTAGCACGCGAATGACGCAGGTGGTTTACTGAAACCGAGTTCGCTACCGATTCACTATTTCCTACTCTCCTTCTCGCTTCTCTCTCTCTCTCTCTGGCTTTGTACTGCTGCCTCATGCGGTGGAGCAGAGAGAGAACGCAGTAAAGTTGCAGTGCTACAAACGCAGTTCGATTCAGTCAAGGGTAATTTGGTATTTAGAATTATTGATAAGTAATTTTTTTTTTAGGAAGAATACGATTTTCTTCTTTCAATTTTGTGAAAAGTTAAGGAAAGAAATCGAAATTCAATTTCAAAAAAAATAATTGACGTGTAACGATATCGAAACACGGACCATAATGCACATCTGACTTTGATATCACGAGCATAAACTTGAACTCAGCATCTCCACGTGCGCCTAAAAGAAATATGATTCTCAAGATAGTTGAACTCTTGACTTGTCAAGAATTCAAGCCACTCGACCAACCCTCTTTTCCCAGGAAGTTCTTGAACAATTGAAATAAATCTTGAGAAAATCTTCCTCGCAATTGACGTGATTTGATGAACTCATTAGTATGTGTAGTTAACTATTTTTTAAGGAAAGAATAACTCAACCATTATATCTATTATAGTCCTTTCACTCTATCAATCAGAAGAAATTCACTCTCAATCCATCACAATTCTTACTCGTGATTTTGAGCAATGATGACAACTGCTCCTACCACGTGGTCACGCCTTTGATGGGCTCATAGTTAATCATATATACTTATCAACGAACTATATTGATTCTAAGCGCATTGCCACCATGACTTTTTGAGTTATGAAAATAGTCATAAAATATGACCCCAAAAAATTCATGCATCCCGCTAATGACCTTTTGGGTCATAAGAGATGACAAAACCCAAATTTGGTCATCTAGTGACCAACTTTTTATTTGTGGTCATGAGTATGACGAATCACAGTACGCCAAGTGAAATGGTTATAGCTTAAAATTTACTAAGTTTAAAAAATTAAAAGAATTACCAATTTTGTATTTTTTCATGCTCTATAAATAGACAACCATTTTGATATTGTTTTTTTATAAAAATATTGTTTTTGTTCAATCTAATAGAGGAAAAGATGATGACTTTTTCTCTTGTTCATTGGTGCCATGCTCTTGATCAAATTAGTCAAAAAAAAACATGACAAATTTTTTTGATGATGAAAGAGAAATTGGTAGAGATATAGAGATGAACTTTTTTTGGTCAATGATGTCCATGGTCTACGTTTTCTAATAGAGGAAAGATCATAAGCAATATTTTTGGTGCTATATGCAAAATTTGTCAAAACTGGATTATAATTCGTCGTCAATAAATAAAAAGTACGACATAGCTCGTCAAAGGTAATTTATAATTCGTCGCTGAGAAGTTAACCATATGGCATAATCTAATTTCATCCTTCCAAACGACCAAATTCGTTGCTGAGAAGTTGTTTGCACCAGTTCTATTTACTCTCTTATAAATTGAGGTTTCAATGGAAACCGAAAAATAGAAACAATATCTATTTTGATTTTAAAAAAATGCTGCAATTAAAAAATCGTTAATAATTTTTAAACTTCAAATAGGTGAAGGATCGTGGAAATCAATATTTATTTATGAATAATAAAATATTCTGATATTGTGAATCAATAAATTTTATTATCGATCTACTAAATTCATTACTTATTAATTACAAATTTAATAAGACAATTCAATTTCCATTTGATTCACTACATACAAGTGTCAATTCTAGATTTGTGAGTGTGATCCAATGATCGGAGGTCTACAAGGACGGACCAAAGATGTTTAGTACTTTGACGATTGATATCACGAGCTAGACGGGCATTTGATGCCGAAGAGGAGAATTCGTTTTGTATTTCTCCAATTTCTGGTCTACCCTCAGGCTTAGACAAGTTAATGGGTCCGCTTACTGAACTAAATTTGATAACCTGATAATCTTAGTGTTTCTACTAGAATTCACTTCAGTGGTGTAGGTGTGCCCGTGATGTGCAAATCAAACGTGGTAGCATTTTAAGTCTTTGGTGGTACAAATTCTATTGGTCGGAGCAAAAACCAAAATCATCTGAATATCTAATTAGATGAATGTATTTCAAATTTGTTCGTTTAATGTTCAATCGATTTTCCTTTGTTCAGCTCATTAGCTATCCATTTGACGGATTAAAAGACCACTATAATTAGAAATTAGCTTGTTGATAATGCTTATGGAACTGGAAAAAAAAAACTCTACAAACCAGCAATTCAATATTAACAAGGATGAGAGGACTCCGGTAAATGTGATGCAAATCGCTATAGTACGAGGAAATGACTCATGGATGAACTAGGATTGAATTCAATCGTCAAAATATATTATTAATTATTCAGTCCTACTTAGTTTTCAATCCTGGCTTCTTATAATGAAATATGTATTTAAAAACACTGTTGACTCCAGCTGTTCTTCAGTCTAGCTTAAAACCAATTCAATCACACCATCTTTGCACCTTCTCTTACATGATACGAAAGCCAAACATCGATTTGTCTATTCCTCCCAAGCATAACTGAGTTATTAGATAACTTTGGATGGTAAAATTATTATCAAAATAAACAGTACTCCGTATGTATTACTGTCCAATCTCTTTTGTAATTGAGCACAACCATAAAACATGACTGCACAACTATCTTTGATTGTACGCAATGACACCTGGACGTGACACGACGGTATTGATTATTATTCTCGCCTGGATAAATTAATTTCAATAATTCCATTGAAGATTCGGTTGGATCCAAAAACAAATTCTGTTAAGAAATTCTTATTCGAATTTGGGTTCAAAAAAATCCAATCAATTCAACAGAAATGTACAATTATTTTAGAAGACAGGTCAAATAAATTAAAGAGATGATTGCCTCAGACATCCAAGGAAGGATAAAAGCAGCATTAGCTCTCAAGCCCGGCGAAAGGCGAAAGCTTTAGGCGGCCACTGCGAATGTTTTTGAGAAACAAGCCTTAAAATACATCATCACAGGCACCATCAAAATATTACAAAAAACAATGTGGAATAAAATCAAATAAAACTCTTTTTATCTTTCTGAAATAAAAAACAATTGATCTGAAGAATGTTTTTAGAGGTTACTCAGACATCCAAGGAAGGATAAAAGCAGCATAGGCTCTCAAGCCCGGCGAAAGGCGAAAGCTTCAGGCGGCCACTGCGAATGTTTTGAGAAACAAGCCTTGAATTTATCATCACAGGAACCAAAAACCCTAAACCTTACGAAATCTTTGTAACAGAGACAAATCACATGAGAAAACACACTGCGAACGGCAATGGAAGAGAGCCGCACATAGTCTTAAAGTTTTATAGAGAGGGAGGAGTGATTTAGGGTTTTGTGACGAGAGGACGATTGATCGGTTGATGGGCCTGATTGTCCGGCCCACACACACACAAATATTCTGGAAGAATGAGTCATTTTGATTTTTTTGGTTTATAAGGTTTTTTAGCCCGTGACAAATTATATTAAAACTCTCTATATATATAGATTTAAGATGCAAAACTTTTGGTGATCAAAATCGATGGAAATCTGTCCTAAATTGATGTCGTATTCACAAAGAAATATACTACGTACCTCCCATTAATTTTTTTCAATTCCTCTTCTTATTTGAATAGAATTATCTAGAAT
This sequence comes from Rhodiola chrysanthemifolia, assembly GCA_033675395.1. Taxonomy (NCBI): domain Eukaryota; kingdom Viridiplantae; phylum Streptophyta; class Magnoliopsida; order Saxifragales; family Crassulaceae; genus Rhodiola; species Rhodiola chrysanthemifolia. The sequence continues at coordinate 19,649,022 of CM066207.1, forward strand.
ATACAAATATCTTTGTTGCCTCCATTATTATATAGAGTTGTGTATTATACTTCCGGTAAAATATGAACCTTGTGGACAGCAAAAAGAAATATATGGATCTTTTAAACCTTTCTTTTGAAAAATAGGAGGCTTTATTTGTTCTTCAAGGTTCATTTGAACTTCTTGAACTTATTTTGGAAAATTTTATGACTTTAAAATAAAATATCAAAATGGGACCTTTTTTTTCATCTTGACGTGGCCTTCAACGACTAAATTATACAGTATTAAGAGCATCCCCACCATGGTTTTTTTGAGCATCAAAAGTGAGCATGGGAGATGATCAAAAAAATCATGCATCCCCACCATAGTTTTTTTGAGCATCAAAAATAGCATCACATGGTTTTTTACGAAAATGAGCATCCCATGCTCTTTTTTCATGTTTTGAGCATGAGAATGAACCAATCGCAACGCGACACGTGTCCTGTATAAGAAACAGTACAGTTTTTATTTTGATCTTGCAACGAATATATCTTCTAAATTACAAATTAAAAAAAATCAAAACAAATACCAATATTCATAATTTTTTGAGCTCTATAAAACGAGATACACTTTGATATATTTTTATTAATCTTAACATTTATGAGCTATAATTTATGTAGTGATGAGAGAGATTGATGATAAACTTTTTTTTGGATCATGAGTGGGGTGCATGTGATTGAAAAAACCATGAGAGATGATTAGATGAGAGAGAAAAAAGATGAGAGAGATGGATGTTATGATTTTTTTGATCATGGTGGGGATGCTCTAATAAAAAAAAACATAATTTTTGTGGCCTGAAGCAATTGCTTCAAAGACTTCACACTAGAACCGACTCTACTAGTGGCAGGGGCGGAACGAGTTTAGACAAAGGGTGACACTTGTCATTCCCATGTTTTCTCAAATTCTTTTTATTATATATATATATATATATATATATATATATATATATAGTTAAAAATTTGACTTTGAATAATAAAATTAGTTAAATTAAATATTTACAAGCTGAAACTAGTTTAATGTTTAAAAGTAGTTGTGTTATATGGGGTGTTCGGTTGAGGACGCCTCTAGAAATGAGGACGTAGGGATAAATCTGGATCATTGATCTTGTTGATCCAATGGTTGATTTAAAGGTAGTGAGATTTTACTGTTTGCTTTTCATGGATTTTGGTAGTTGGACACGTAGCGCGCCCACAAAGCACGGTGGGATTTAGTGGGGCACGTGGCGCGTTGTGATTGGTTGTACTCACGTACTCATTTCTAGGGGATGTCCTCAATTGAACACTCCTCTAGAGTCATATGTAGGTTTTAAGAATCAAGATTTATGTTGTATTGACTTTTAACAGTGCAGATTGAGGGAATTAGAATTTGTTTATTTATTATGAGAGTCAATTACATAAAATAGTTAAATTAGTTGAATTTTGTAAATGTATGAATAATTCATGTTCAAGTTGGAAGTTTGTGTTCAACCCAAAAAAAAAGTTGGAAGTTTGTGTTGAAATTTTGTGTTGTAAGTTGCTACTATAGCCAATTATATTAGGATTCTAATACTTGATTTGATTGGTTTTGTTTAGATGAAAACGCCAACTACTAATTCATTTTTCACGGAAGAGTTTTTTAATTTTAGAAAAATATCGCAAATAATTTACATCACAACAAGATGGTAGATGACTTTATCGCAAAAAATATTAATTCGTTGTCAACATTAAGAATATATAATTGAAATCCTTAGGGCTAATTCAATCATAAATGCTTTTCTTAGCAGTGTAACAAAATAAACTTTGTTATAATGTAATAGATTTTTAATATTATTTTTTAATTATTTAAGTTGATTTTCGTTTGTCACCCCCTATTACAATTTCTGGGTCGGCCCCTGACTAGTGGTCTAGCCCCGAGCTAGCCTTCATCGATATCACGTAGGTAAATTTGCATTTCTTGGTCATATATTGTCCATATCATATGTGCCTACAGGCTACATGCTTCCTCTCACCTTTTGCAGGTTTACCGTACAAAACTATTCTTTTAGGGTTCATTTCTTCTGATGAAAAAGAAAAACAAAAAAAATAATAGAAAACGATAATCACCAAACGATCATATGATGTTTTTTCTTTATAACAAGCGATCATATGACGCTGATCGCACATGTCTTTGTTTATGGCTTATTTTAAATATAGTCCCCATGTGTAGGGGGTGATCGTGGGACGGGTTAGGACGGGTTAGGTTCGTCCTTAACCCGTCCGAAACGACGATCAGGTCATTTAGGTCAACCCGAACCCGACACTAAATATTGATCGGGTCGCATTTGATAACCCGAACCCGTCGTAACCATAGACTTATAACATATCAAGTAGCTAAAAGCCTAAAACAAAATAATCTATGAAAAAAGAAAGTGAGCTTAAATATGTTAACCGCCCAACATTGTTGTAACAAAATGATGTGAAGCTCATATTGAAACAAAATTCAAGACAAAACAATAGACTTTTGTATTGAAGTTAAATTATTTTATTCTATATTAATATAGTTATAGGACCGGGTCACCCGAGGAGTAATCCGAACCCGACTTATTTAGTACCGGGTCGGGTTCAAGTTCGTCCAAAATGTCGACCGGATCGGGACGGGTCATGCTCACCCCTACCCCATGTGTATCGTATGAGAAGCAGTTTTCGACCTATTTTGTAAATTATTTTTGACTGAGACAGCTAACTATGATCACCGTGATACACATTTTTTTTTACCTTTATTAATAAATTTGTTGGCTAAAGAAATACTGAACCAAAAGTGTGAACGAATATATTAAATCACATTTTGCATCACTATAATCTATGATATGTTTATGAGGTAAAAACAAGGACACAGTCAATCCTTTTTGCAAAATGGATGGGAATCCGTAATAAATTGATGTCCTATATATTAGGAAGAAATCATCAAATAAAACCATGTGAAATGATTCACATTTCGCATCACTTTATATTTCCAGATATCAATCGAGAAAAAACAAAGACATGTGCGATCAATATCGTCACATAAATCGACTCCTTCACGGCACAAAATCTTCCTTCCCAAAAAAAATTGCATACCCAATTCGAAAAAGAAAAAAAAAACTAAAATGTTATAGACGATCAAATTCGAATTATTATAAAGTTTGATTTTAATCTCGGATAAAATCAATTATATTCTTATTTATTAAATTTACCCAATTATCAATTAATATGATAAACAAGTTTCTAGAGAGTGTGGTACACACATTATCAAAACACCGAAACGAATTGGAATCAGAATCTCAAGTGTAACGGAATTTTATATAACAGTTCGATTCCCTTAGCGATGATAATATATGCATGCAAAAATATGTCGCTAAAAAGTATCCAAATCGTCGCTATATATTAAATTTCGTAGCTGAAAAAGGAGAACGTTCTATTGCAGGACGAGGTTGAATATTAACAACGTAAGACGGATCATGAGAAATAAATGATAGCTTAAATATAGGAAGGAATCAAAAACTGAGGTGCAGATTCAGTCAAAATCAAAACCATTTTTCAAAAATATTTGTAACAGATTCAATTTTAACTAAATATACACAATTAATTTCCAGCCACCGCCAGTGTGTCAAAATTTTCCATCTATAAAATCACACAACCCCTTTTCCAATTCCCAAATTCGGAGACCCATTTGGTTGATTGATTCCTCTTCTGAGCATCATCACCACCACCCACAAGTGGGCGCGTTCAGCCTGAAAAAACCAGTGATGGCGGTGGACCAGGCAGAAGGTGGGAGCAACAACAATGGGGATGTTTTGACAACGGAGATGTTGTTTAAGGAGAAAGTTGTGCCTTCATGGAGGGAGCAGTTGACTTTCAGAGCGTTTGCTGTCAGTTTGGTGTTGTCTGTTTTGTTCACTTTCATTGTTATGAAGTTGAATCTCACTGTGGGTATTATTCCGTCGCTGAATGTGTCTGCTGGGCTTTTGGGATTCTTTTTTGTGAAGACTTGGACAAAGGTGTTGGATAGATTTGGTGTGTTGAAGCAGCCTTTTACTAGGCAGGAGAATACTGTGATTCAGACATGCGTTGTTGCGAGCTCCGGGATCGCCTTTAGTGGTATGGTTGTTGTTGCTTTTTGATGTTGTTTGGTGTGGATTTGAAGAAAGTTGTCACCTTTTTTGTATTCAATTGTTTATGTTGATTTTTTGGTTAAGGTTTTTCTCTTCATTTTTTTTTGATGTTGTTGACTGTTGAGTATGAAATTGAAGAAAGTTATCACCTTTTTTCTTCATTTTTTTTGGATGTACTGATTTTGAAGAAAGCTTTCACCTTTTGTTTATGGTTGTTTATGTTGATGATTTGGTTAGGGTTTGTTTTTGTTATTTTTTTGTTGATGTTGTTGAGTATGAAATTGAAGAAAGTTGTAACCTTTTTGTGTTGGGTTGTTTATGTTGAAGAATTTAAGGGTTATTTTTGGATGTTATTTTGAAGAAAGTTTTCACCTTTTGTTTATGGTTTGTTTAGGTTGAGGCCTGTGAATTTTTCAGCTTCGATTTCTAAGGTTTGGTATTAGGATATGTTGCGGTTCAATGGGTGTTTTGGAGTGGTGATTGAGGAATATTGAATTTTTGCAGTAATCTTGTTGATGTTGTTGGGTATGAACTTGAAGAAAGTTATCACCTTTTTTTTGTGTTGAATTGTTTAGGTTTGGTGATTTGTTTAAAGGTATGCTGTTGTTGTACTGTAGATATATACGGTTCAAATGTTGTTGTGATGAGGTGATTGAAGAAAATTGAATTTTACAGGAGGGTTCGGGAACTACTTGTTTGCAATGAGCGAAACTGTGGCGAAACAAACCACAGAGACCAACTACTCCGGTAGCATCAAGAACCCACAGCTCGGTTGGATCATTGGGTTCCTCATTGCTGTCAGTTTCGTTGGGTTGTTTTCGATTATTCCTCTCCGAAAGGTACATTTACTCGAAAAACTTTTTCGTATTGTGTAATGTTTCAGTCACATGTTGGTAAAATTATGTGTTTGTATATCGTTGATCGCAGATTATGATCATAGACTATAAGCTGATGTTTCCAAGTGGAACTGCCACTGCGCATCTCATCAACAGCTTCCACACTCCTCAGGGCGCCAAGCTAGCAAAGTAAATTTACTTAACTATCGATGGAATCAATTTGCTTGGCAGGTTTTTTTTTTTACACAACTCGTATGTGTAAATTATTTTTTGTTTGTGTGGTGTTTTACAGGAAGCAAGTGCGGGCATTGGGCAAGTTCTTCAGTTTCAGTTTTCTGTGGGGGTTCTTTCAGTGGTTTTACACCGCCGGAGATGATTGTGGTTTCAGCAGCTTTCCTACCCTCGGCCTCGAAGCATACAAAAACAAGTATGCCCGCATAGCTTTTATTTTGCTCTCAACTTCTCTTGACCTGATATTTAAAAATCTCATGTATTCTTTTTCTTTTCGTACGAACAGATTCTATTTTGATTTTTCTGCTACTTATGTCGGAGTTGGAATGATATGTCCATACATAGTCAACATCTCATTACTTCTCGGGGCAATATTGTCGTGGGGTGTAATGTGGCCACTTATTGAAACTCAGAAGGGATCTTGGTATGATGCAGCGACCAGCCCGAGTAGTATGCACGGACTTCAAGGATACAAGGTCTTCGATTATTTAACACCGAAAGCATACGAGGTTATTATTATATTGAAATCGTATAACATTTTCTGTTGGAACACTGCAGGTGTTTATTGCGATTGCAATCATCCTCGGTGATGGATTGTACAATTTCGGAAAAGTTCTTGGCAAAACAGTTCCTGCAATTTACAAACAGTACAAGAACAGAGCGCCCACTTTGCCTGTTTCTGAAAGCCCAGAAGCCGATGAGAAATCAGCAGTCCAGTCATACGATGATAAAGTACGTACACAACTATTCATCAAGGATCAGATCCCCTTATGGGTTTCGTTGAGCGGATATGTGGCGCTTGCTGCTGTATCTATAGTGGTGGTTCCTCTTATCTTCCATTCACTGAAGTGGTACCATGTCTTTGTAATATACCTGATTGCGCCTGTTCTAGCATTTTGCAATGCGTATGGGTGTGGGCTAACTGACTGGTCGCTAGTATCAACATACGGTAAGCTGGCTATTTTCATTATTGGATCTTGGGCGGGAGCCAAACATGGCGGAGTCCTTGCTGGTCTAGCTGCTTGTGGAGTTATGATGAACATCGTTTCCACAGCGTCAGATTTAATGCAGGACTTCAAAACAGGATACATGACCCTGGCATCACCAAGGGCCATGTTTATCAGCCAATTTATTGGTACCATAATGGGCTGCATAATTTCTCCAAGCGTCTTCTGGCTGTTGTACAACGCCTTTCCTGATCTCGGAACACCCAATTCATCGTATGCTGCACCTTATGCACTGGTTTACAGAAACATGGCAGTTCTCGGTGTTGAAGGTTTCGGGTCCTTGCCCAAGCACTGCCTATTGCTCTGTTGCATTTTCTTTGCAGTTGCTATCATCGTCAACACGATAAAGGATGTATTGCCCCAGAGGATATCCAAGTTCATCCCCATTCCAATGGCCATGGCTATTCCCTTCTACATTGGTGGATATTTCGCTATTGACATGTGTGTTGGGAGTTTGATTCTGTTCATCTGGGAGAAGGCGAACAAAGCACAGGCGAAGTCGTTTGCACCTGCAGTCGCTTCTGGATTGATTTGTGGGGATGGGATATGGACATTACCCAGTTCAGTATTGGCCTTGTTCAGTGTTAAGCCGCCAATCTGCATGAAGTTCCTGTCAGCTGCAACTAACGCCAAGGTAGATGGATTTCTAAGTTCTTGAACTTCTCTTATCTGTGAAGGAAATTCCAAAGCAAGTCAGCCAAAACTTTAAAAACATCTCATGGTTTATGTTATTATTTGGATTTAAATGCTTGTGTAGAATTCTTTGTGTATGGTCAAATCTAAGCGTGTTTAAAGTACAACAAGATATCAATGTAGCACTAGCAGCAGCCGAATGCGCCTACCATGGTTGCAGTTAGCATAAATTTGTACACGATTTGAATCCAAGTAAAGAGTTCATGATAACAAGTAGTCCTGTGGAACTGCTGGATAGCTCACTATGAAATCATTTTTACTCCCACACGACATCCAACACGCATAAGTACAAATATGATTGATGGCACATGGAATTCTCCGACCATGGCTGATGCCGCTAAAGAATCTGCTACGCTCGTGTGAATAGGGCTGTTGCCTAGCTTTAAAACCGTGATCATATGAGGAATTCATATTGACACAATCAAATGTTGTCTTGAAATGCATAGCATTCATTTGTCGTGAATCTTCCTCGAATTCCAGAAATTTGGGAGGTATTTAGAAGCCATGTATGGGCAACCAAAGAAACGAAAGAGGTTTTTACAATCTCTTTCTTCAACTTCACTACTTGATTCGGAATTCAGAAGACCCAAGTAAGTTTTTCCTTTGTATATGTAAGACAACTGTTGCCACAGGAGCACCACCAATCCGATCGTCACTGAAAAGCTTGCCATGAACAAATAGAATAAGATGACTCCCCTGAGAGATAAATGCGTTGCAGACTGAAGTACCCCAAACATCAGTTCCTTCAATGTTAGTAAAGCTAGCGGGCTACCAGCCCCATCCAATGTACCCAGAGATCTTATTGCTATTGGAGGCCAAATTTGCAACCCAGCATAAGCAGTCATGATACTAACATAGATTGTACTCAAGACGGTAGATATGAGGAAACTAATGAAGTAGCGATGATTTGAGGCGCCGACGCAGTTTCCTATCTGCATTTGAGATGTGAATTACAGATAAATTTATGTTAGTTTCAAGAGTAAGACTAAAAATCGATGCTTACATTTATATTGGAATAGGAATATATAGTGGCTATGTGGTTCTGGAAAGTAAAAACTGATTGTGCAATGAAAAAAGGAGCGAAGGAAATCACATAAATCAGACAGAATTTTGGTTCAATGATTTTTAATGTACCATAACTCCAAATGCTAAAAAGGATAAAATCAATTGCAAAAAATCCAAATGCTGAAAGGAGAAAATTGATTGCAAAAAATCCATTTGCGTATAAAGCAAGTACTTACAAATGGGCAATGATGATCCATGTCCAAGATACAAATTCTACATGAGCGACAATGATGCGCTCTAGTTGACTTTGGCTTCTCACAGTAAAGGCAAAATGTATAATTTTCAAGCCCACCTTTCCCGACAAGTTGGAAGCTTCCCCAAGCTATTGCTGGAGGCGATCCGGCACATTTGAAAGCTGCCAGGGAAAATGTTGAGATGGTGCACATAGCCAGTATTGCTGTCAGAACACAATGGAATGTTCCACATAGATAGCTAATAGAAAATACAATTGGATGGACAGCCCACACTCCACCACCTGAAACAAAAGTATGAGCTGAAGGAAACAGCAACATCACTATGATAAACAGCTCAAAGTGCGCTCCTTTAAAGCTGTTTTCTTATTTTTTTTCTTTTTCCGAAATGTATGGCTAGCAACTGAGATATTTTCCTCTTAAGATTTCTAGTTTGCAGTACATAATACAAGCTAGCCCTACTAGAATTCTGAATGGTTTTGTGGCTATTCTCATTAAGCATTCCATTCACACCAATAATAATGCACTGAGAATTAAAATCTCCCAAAATGTTGAACCATACAAGACGAAGAGAACCAATGTAGTCAGGCAGCATATTCTGAACTTACAGATAAAGAAGATCATAAACCCAAGCAACATTCCAACAAAGAATCGATCTCTCATATCCCTCCACCGTACTCCCTGGGTTCCATGCTTATGCACATTTTTGTTAGTAATTGCTCCACACCAGCCACACTTGAAAATAGGAGCTGAAGATGGAAGAAGCACACTGAGTCCACAACCCCAACATGTCGACTCATTATCTTCAATATTCACCGAATGCTCCTGCACATCAAAAAACAACAGCAATAACAAATTAACAACAAGCCTATTCAAAAATCCGCTAACAAACTGTTTGCAAAATTATTCAACTAAATTACCACAAACGGTATCAGCTCGATTTTCATAATAAAGCAGATCAAACTGATAAACTATACAAAATTAAAAATTAAAAATTCTAATGTTGAGAGCTGAGCTAACAAGCAGTTTGCAAATTATTCAGCTAGATTACAGTAAACGATTTAAGCTCTCGGTTATGACAATATAGCAGATCAAAGAGACGAACTAAAATTTCAAATAATCCTGAAATGAGAGCTGAGGTAAGACCTGAGGCTCCGACATGCCGCTAACGCGACCGGAAACTTGAGAGTTACTCCTACCGGCGATCCTTCCACCTCCACAAGGCTCCGATCGGCGCGAAGTTCCTCTCGTTTTCCCCGTCTCGGTCTTCTCTTTGCGTCTCTTGTCAAAGTTAATTTGTTTTTCATATTTATTTTTCTTTTTCTGAAAAATAATTTCTTATTATAAAGTCAAAGAAAAAAAAGAAGACCAGTTCAGTGCTAAAGATTCATTCATGCACGTGAATTATTCATCTGCCAATAATAAAAATATAATTATAAACAATTAGTATAAGTTAACTTAATTTAACAAATTTTAATTTAATATGACAAAAATAGATATAAAATTTCCAAAATCAGTCATTACCCTACTTTAGTACAGCTTAAATGAGTAAAGATGGTGGTGCAGACGTCTTCGGCTCTCCTGGATGTTCTTTGTGTCCACGCCGATGCTTGTTTTGGGATTAGGTGTTGCTGGGTCTTAGTTGTAGGTTAGGTCAGGGTCGGGCTAGTCCGGCGACTTTTTGTGTATTTAGGGTGCCTTTGGTTTAGTTTTTGTTTGGTCGTGACTGTTGGTTCCGGTTGGTTAAGTTGTCGGCTTCGGCCGGAACGTGTCGGCTTCGGTCGGACATTGTCGGTTTAGGCCGAAAATGGTCAGCTTCGGCTGTACCGGATTTCGTTTAAGGGCCCTCTGTTCTATGTTTCGTTGTAAGTGTCGTCTGCTTCGGCCATGCAGCCGGGCTTTGCTGGGCCCTTGTTGGCGGGTTGTACTGCTCTTGCCGGTGGCAACTTAATAAAAAAGAAAAGAGTAAAGATTAGATACACGTACAAAGTATGTTTTGGGTGCAGAGTTTGGATCAAATACAAACCAAATTAATAAATAAAAACTACAAACCCACTAAATTATTGCCACGTGTAAATATCGACCAATCAGAATTGATTCTGTTCGGGGTTCTTTTTGTAAATATGGAAAATTAAATTGGATCTGTTATTGTTTACAAAACATAAACAAAGGGTAAAAATGTCAGAATTTTGTAACGCGTTAAATACGTACAGCGGAAAACGAAAAACAAACAATGTTAAGTCTCATCATTCTGTCTTTAAGTCTGATTATTCTCAATTTGTTGTCTTTTAGTTACCAATTTTTCAGTCTGATCATTCTCTCTTTAAGTCTGATGATTGTCAATTTTAAGTCTGATTATTAACAATTTTTAAGTCTGATCATTCTCATTTTTAAGGTTGCTCATTAACAATTTTTAAGTCTGATCATTCTCTCTTTAAGTCTGATCATTCTTAATTTTAAGTCTGATTATTACTAATTTTTAAGTCTGATCATTCTCTCTTTAAGTCTGATCATTCTCAATTTAAGTGTGATCATTCTCAATTTGTAGTCTTTTAGTTACCAGTTTTAAGTTTGATCATTCTCTCTTTAAGTCTGATAATTCTTAATTTTAAGTCTGATTATTACCAATTTTTAATTCTGATCATTCTCTCTAAAAAGTCTGATCATTCTCAGATTTTAGTCTTTTAGTTACCAGTTTTAAGTCTGATCATTCTCTCTTTAAGTCTGATCATTCTTAATTTTTAGTCTTTTAGTTACCAATTTTTAAGTCTGATCATTCTTAATTTAAAGTCTGATTATTACCAATTTTTAAGTCTGATCATTCTCTCTTTAAGTCTGATCATTTTCAAGTCTGATCATTCTCTCTTTAAGTCTGATCATTCCAAATTTTAAGTCTGATTATTACCAATTTTTAAGTCTGATCATTCTCACTAAAAAGTCTGATCATTCACAATTTTTAGTCTTTTAGTTACCAGATTTAAGTCTGACCATTATCTCTTTAAGTCTGATTATTCTCAATTTTTAATGTTTTAGTTACCAATTTTTATATTTGATCATTCTCTCTTTAAGTCTGATCATTCTTAATTTTAAGCCTGATTATTATCAATTTTTAAGTCTGATCATTCTCTCTTTAAGTCTGATCATTCTCAATTTTAGGTCTGATCATTAATTTTTTTAAGTCTTATCATTCCCTCTTTAAGTCTGATCATTCTCAATTTTAAGTCTGATTATTACCAATTTTTATGTCTGATCATTATCTCTTTAAGTCTGATCATTCTCAATTTTTAGTGTTTTAGTTACCAATTTTTAAGTCTGATCATTTTCTCTTTAAGTCTGATCATTCTTAATTTTAAGCCTGATTATTATCAATTTTTAAGTCTGATCATTCTATCTTTAAGTCTGATCATTCTCAATTTTAAGTCTGATCATTAAATTTTTTTAAGTCTTATCATTCTCTCTTTAAGTCTGATCATTCTTAATTTTAAGTCTGATTATTACCAATTTTTAAGTCTGATCATTCTCTCTAAAAAGTATGATCATTCTCAATTTTTAGTATTTTAATTACCAGTTTTAAGTCTGATCATTATCTCTTTAAGTCTGATCATTCTCAATTTTTAGTCTTTTAGTTACCAATTTTTAAGTCTGATCATTCTCTCTTTAAGTCTGATCATTCTTAATTTTAAGCCTGATTATTATCAATTTTTAAGTCAGATCATTATCTCTTTAAGTCTGATCATTCTCAATTTTAAGTCTGATCATTAAATTTTTTAAGTCTGATCATTCTCTCTTTAAGTCTGATCATTCTCAATTTGTAGTATTTTAGTTACCGGTTTTAAGTCTGATCATTCTCTCTTTAAGTCTAATCATTCTCAATTTTAAGTCTGATTATTACCAATTTTTAAGTCTGATCATTCTCAATTTGTAGTCTTTTAGTTACCGGTTTTAAGTCAGATCATTCTCTCTTTAAGTCTATCATTCTCAAATTTTAGTCTGATCATTAAAAAATTTAAGTCTGATCATTCTCTCTTTAAGCCTGATCATTCTTAATTTTAATTCTGATTATTACCAATTTTTAAGTCTGATCATTCTCTCTAAAAAGTCTGATCATTCTCAATTTTAAGTCTGATCATTAACAATTTTTAAGTCTGATCATTCTCTCTTTAAGTCTGGTTATTCTTAATTTTATGTCCGATTATTACTAATTTTTAAGTCTGATCATTCTCTCTTTAAGTCTGATCATTCTCAATTTGTGGTCTTTTAGTTACCAGTTTTAAGTCTGATCATTCTCTCTTTAAGTCTGATCATTCTTAATTTTAAGTCTGATTATTACTAATTTTTAAGTCTGATCATTCTATCTTTAAGTCAGATCATTCCCAATTTGTAGTCTTTTAGTAGACCAGCACAAATGCGGGCTCGTGCCGGGTTTTTTTATATTTTTGATAGCCCATACAGTCGGCCGGGCTAAACCCGCCCGATCAATTCGGGCTGATAATCTTGTCCAAGCCCGCCCATGTACCGGGCCGGGTTACCCATCGGGCCAACCCGCTACAAATATGTATCACTACATTTAAATTTTCATGTATAACTTAAATAAAACTACAATAATTTTTTGCACAACAACAATATATTACAATGATGTAACATAATAGATGGATGTAAAACAATCGCGACATTGAAGTAAAATATTTGCAAAGCATCATAAAATATTTCAGAAAAGTTTTTAACGTGGAATGTTGGGAGTAATTTTGATTGTTAAAACTTTCAACTATTTTATTTTTGGAATCTATTTCTTTTCGATTTCAAGAACGCAGATTAGAATTTTTTTATTTCTTACTAATTACAATTAAGTATTAGTTTCCTTTTTAAAAAATAAAATAAAAATTAAGGTTTAATTTGTAGCAGGTTAATGGACGGGCCAATTAGCCCGGTTCGGGCAAAATGTGTGTCCGAGCCCGACCCCAAAGAAATACGGGCCGGATTTTGCCCGGTTCGTCGGGCTAATATGCTTGTCCAAGCCCGTCTCGTTGACCGGGCGGTCGGGCCGGCCCGAATTTGTGCAGGTCTATCTTTTAGTTACCAGTTTTAAGTCTGATCATTCTCTCTATAAGTCTGATCATTCTCAATTTGTAGTCTTTTAATTACCAGTTTTAAGTCTGATCATTCTCTCTTTAAGTCTGATCGTTAACAACTTGAGGACTAAATTGAAAATAACATTATTATTTTTTATACCCTTTAGTGTGGAATGACTATATTACCTCTCCGTGTGTTGTTCGGGATTTCGACTAAATTAGACACGTGACAGCTCAAATTTCGATTTGTAGTTTTTATTTATAAAGTCTGTTTGTACCCGAACTGTACTCTATGGTGCAAAATGTAAAGTTCGTCAAAACTGGCTTATATAATTCGTCGCCGAAAAATAAAAAGTACGACATAGTTCGTCATGAATAATTTATAATTCGTTACCGAGAATGTAACCATAAACGAGATTTAATATCATCCGTCCAAATGACCAAATCAAATGTTGTAATTAGTTTGTATTTTCCTATAAATATTATCTCTTTGCACCGGATCATTTTTCTAGCTTAAATTAAGTTGAATTCAGTTCACTCCAATTATACGTGAAGTTTACTTCGACTCATCTCAAATAACATAAATTAAACTCAGTTATAATAAGGACATACTCTCTATCAAAAAGAAAAAGAAAAAGGACATAGACTAATTATCGAAATTCAAAAGAACAACACTTGAGTACTTTGACTCAGTAAAGATACGACTAGTACAATATGTGGAAAGAGCATTTCAGGAGAGAAATGTCTAGAGTGTTAGGAGGATAAACAAAGTTTAAATATTTTGATGATGAATGTTTATTGTAGCAAGTTGATATCGACGGGATCAAACTAATATTCACCGTTCATTATGAAGGTTAAATACTATAAATAAGAGTATTGTGATATGAGTTACTATACTAGAGTGCAATATAGATAAATTATGTATATTATGATAGTTTTTGATATTAAAATTAGTTTTAATTATATTTGAATACTTAAATAGGATGAAAATAATTATCAATATAAATATTTACGTCTGATGCTTTGAAGTTACCCATATATACAGTTTCAAGACGAGACTGTTCGGATAAACCAATTAATGGTGAGAAGATAATTGTTGTTTTTTTTGCAGAGGAGCTATAGAGAGCTCCTACTGAAATTCTTGGCAGAAGTAGTCATGAAAGTTTGTATAAAGCTACGCTCCAAAATGAGCATATGCACTTCACATTTACAAAATTACTCCTCGACGATACCTTCTGTTGGAAAAAAAAAAAGGTGTTTAGTAAGTGTGAAGAAAATAGTGGTGCGCCCCATTTTGAGACCCAATTTGAGAGTGGAGAACACTTCCAAATGATTAAAATACCTTGCAATGAGAGGTATGTAATCGAATGAGGAAATGGAAAATTCAAATTGATAATGTGTATGATTTTATATCTCTGCTCTGGATTTCTCACTTTTTATTTATTTATTTATAGATTTATGGAGGTGAACTGCAGCTGGCTCCAAAATATCCACCCTTTCCCAAGAGACCAGGCAAAAAAGCCATGATTATTGGATAGCTGAGGTAGCTTGGGAAATTCTGAAACGTACAGTCTTCAGGCCAGATAAAGATCAGAAGTCTCCATTGCAGGACTTACCTCCACCCCTTCTAGTGAAAAACCCATAGGAAAGAAGCATGATGAAATGGCTAGTGATGATGGTATGTAGAAGCGTGATGAGATGCCAAGTGATGAGGGAAACAGAATACTGAATAAGAAAGATGAAGTGGAGACCAGTGGGGCTGAGTTAGTGTTGCCAGATGTTGACCCCGAAGACGATCCAACAAGAAAATTCTGGCTGAAGTTCATTGAACACGATTTCTGAATTGATGCATAATGTCTTTTAGAACGAACAAAAGTTTCTTTCAGTTTCTACATATCTCAAGTGTAGAAGTGCGAGGATCGCCGGAGAAGGAAGATGAATGGCGGCGGAGCAGGTCGGAAATCGAAGAGGAAGAAGAGGGAAAAAAATCAGCTTGTATTGAATTGAGATGAAAACAGTTACAAACGACTGTTATATGTAACAGACAAGTTTCAGCTAATTACACAAGCCTCCCCATACTAAGCATAAATACAAACAGACTGTAACGACTGTAACTAACTTCCTGAGCCGGTCGATTGGAAAGAGATCTGAAACTCACCCGACCGGCTGAGTACAGCTTAACCCCTTTACACCCCCCCCCCCAAGCTGAGCGTGTGAAGGAAGTTGAGGACGCTGAGCTTGGAAGTATGCCGAGCAAGGTCATCAGCCGACAGAGCTTTAGTGAACATATCAGCTGGCTGCGCAGCGGACGCAATGAATTGAGGAATGATCAAGCCAGAACTAACATGCTGCCGAACAACATGACAATCTAATTCGACATGCTTTGTTCTTTCGTGAAAAACCGGGTTTTTGGCAATGTGCATAGCAGACTTGTTGTCACAGTGTAAGGGAATAGGAAGAGCAGCCTCAATGGTGAGATCCTTGAGAAGGCGAGTGACCCAAACAAGCTCACAACAGGTGTGTGCCATGGACCTATACTCAGCTTCAGCTGAGGAACGAGAGATGACCTGCTGCTTCTTGGTTTTCTATGATACCAGACAGGATCCCAAGGTGACACAGTAGCCAGTGATGGACCTGCGAGTGAGGGGACAAGAGCCCCAGTCAGCATCACAATAAGCAGCTGCTTGGAGACTGGACCGAGCTGAGTAGAATAGGCCTTGAGCAGGACTGCCTTTGAGATAGCGAAGAACTTTGTGAGCAGCATGTAAGTGATCATCAGTGGGTAGGGCTGCAAACGAGTCGAGTCGAGTCGAGTATTAGGTTGCTCAAGCTTGGTTCGTTTAAAATTTGACGAGTTCGAGTTCGAGCCGAGTTTTAACGAGTTCTGAAAACTTGTGTTCGAGCTCGGCTCGTTTAATGTTCACGAGTTTCGAGCCGAGTTCGAGTTTTATACAAGTAATTAAAGTAATTTAAATTAATGTGAATATTTACTATTAACGAGCTTTAGTCAAGCTTTTCACGAGTTGAAACAAGCTCTAATCGAGTTTTTCACGAGTTGAAACAAGCTCTAATTGAGCTTTTCACGAGTTGAAACGAGCTTTCACTGAAAAAGTATTTTAAAGTTTACAAAATTACTTTAATCGAGCTTATTAACGAGTTTTGAACAATATAATAGTAAATATTTATATAAAGAATGTGAAATAATCTTTTCATGTAAAATAATACACATGTTTAATACTCAAATTGAAATTATATTGATATAAAGAATGTGAAATAAATAAGTATATAAATTATAAACGAGTAATAAATCGAGTTCTAATCGAGTAATAAATCGAGTATATAAACGAGTTCTTCACGAGTTTAAACGAGTCGAGTATCACTTTGTTCGTGTTCGACTCGTTTAATAATCGAGCCTAAATATCGTGATCGTGCTCGACTCGTTTATAATCGAGTCGAGCTTTGACCGAGTAGTCTCACGAGTTGTTCACGAGTACATCGTCTCATTTGCAGCCCTATCAGTGGGGGCATTCATAAATTGGCTCAAAATATGGACTGCATAGGCTAAGTCAGGCCTAGTAACAGTCAAGTAAATAAGCTGACCAACCAATCTTCTATAACCAGTGGGATCTGCCAAAGAAGGAGCTTTGGATAAGGCCAGTTTGTGCTTGGTGTCAATGGGAATGGTAGATGGCTTGCAACCAAGAAGACCAGCTTCTTTGATGAGGTCCAAGGCATACTTTCTTTGGTTTAAAAATAGGCCTGACTGAGATCTAGCAACTTCAATGCCAAGAAAGTACTTGAGCTCTCCAAGATCCTTTATTTTGAAAGCTGCATGAATAAACTGTTTGACATGCTGAATCATGGATGTGGATGTACCTGTGATGATGATATTATCCACATAGACTAACAAAGCCAAGTAGTGACCATCTTTGTTGAGAGTGAACAATGAGTAATCATTGAGACTTGGAATGAAACCATATTGAAGAAGAGCATCACTGAGCTTGGAGAACCATTGTCTTGGGGCATGCTCGAGACCATAGAGACTTCTCTTTAATTTGCAAACCTTACCAGCTGCCTTCTCATTCTTGAAATAGCCAGGTGGTAGAGCCATATAAATTTCTGCATCAAGGGATCCATGAAGGAATGCATTATCAACATCAAGTTGAAAAAGTGGCCAGTTCTTGGCAACTGCAACATCCAGAAAAATCCTCACTGTGTTCATCTTGACAACAGGAGCAAAGGTCTCATGAAAATCAAATCCCTCTAATAGAGTAAAGCCTTTAGCCTGTCTAGCCTTGTATCTTTCAATGGAACCATCAGCTTTCCTCTTTATTTTGTAAATCCATTTACTTCCAACAATATTTTTGTCCTTGGGTAAATCAGTAATTTCCCAAGTATCATTGGCAGCAAGAGCATTCAGCTCAGCATTCATGGCTTTGACCCAGTCAGGATATTTGCTGGCTTGAGTGTAGGAGGTTGGAATATCATCAGAGATAGTTTGAAGAGCATAATGTTGAAAGGATTTGGAGCATCCAGAATAATCAACAAACTGTTGAATAGGATAAGGAGTTGTGGTCTTGGTAACATTAGTACAAACAAAGTCCTTCAGAAGCACAGATGGTTTGGGAACTCTTCCAGTTCTTCTAGGAACATTAGGTAAGGGTGAAGGAGTATTGTTTGCAACCACAGGAGTGAGATCAGTAGGAGTAATATATTCTTCCTCATGTTCAGTGGGGGGAAAAAGGTAAAGCTACAGTGGATTCAGAACCAGAAGTACTTGCCCCTTCCAGATTTTGACAAACTTTGGCAAAAGGGAATGTGTCTTCCCTGAATATAACATCTCTGCTGACATGAAATGTATGAGACTGAAGATCAAAGATTTTGTAGCCCTTTTTACCAAAAGGATAGCCCAAGAAAATACAAGGTTTGGCTCTTTCATCAAACTTGGACTTAGAAGGGGCTATATTAGTAATAAAGCAAAGGCACCCAAATGATTTCATGTGATCAAATACTGGAGGAGTGTTGAAAAGTACCTCATAAGGTGTTTTCCCATTCAGCAAAGGAGTGGGGAGCCTATTGATGATGTAAACTGCAGTAAGAACACAATCACCCCAAAAATGATCAGGCACTTGAGACTGAAATTTTAGAGCTCTAGCAATTTCCAGAATATGTTTGTGCTTTCTTTCTGCTACCCCATTCTGCTGGGGTGTGTAAGTGCAAGAGACTTGGTGAAGACAGCCAACTGAAGCCAGAAATCCAGTGATCTTGTGACTGAGAAATTCTGCTCCATTGTCAGACCTTATAGATTTGATACAACAGTTGAACTGAGTTCGAACCATTTTATGGAAATTGATTATATGATCCACAGCTTCCCCTTTGGCAGTCATCAAATAAACCCAAGTAGACCTAGAGAAATCTTCCACAATGGTTAGAAAATACTTGGAGCCAGTAATAGTTGGAACTTTGTAAGGTCCCCAAATATCAACATGCACAAGTTCAAATAAGGCTGTTAATCTGGTAGTGCTGATAGAAAAGGGTAATCTTGATTGTCTTGCCAAAGGACATATGTCACAATTGTTTGACAAAGATTTACAATTGATACTATGAACAAATGTACTCAAAGTATCACAAACTTTATTGTAAGGGACATGCCCAAGTCTGATATGCCATAGGGAAAGGAGATTATCAGTGGACTGAATACTGAAACACTTGCTGGTCTTTGCTTGAAGTTGATAGAGACCTTGATGATATTCACCAGTCACCAGAGCAGTCATTGTGGCTGGGTCCTGTTTATCACATTTCTTTTTAGTGAAAGTAACTGAGAAACTGGAATCAGTAGTGAGCTTGCCTACAGAAATCAGATTGAACTTGATTTTTGGGACTAATAGGACATCAAGCAACTTGATCTTATCATTCAAATAACAAGTGCATGTGTGAGTGACAAGGACTCTTTCTCCATTAGGCATCAAGACATCATAAGGGACAGTTAAGGCCTTCAGGTGAGTTAGAAGATGAGCATGAGGAGTGATGTGGTCAGTAGCACCCCTATCAATAATCCAACAATCTATACTTAAAGTGATAGAAGATAAACAAGCAATACCTGCCATGTGAGTTGAAGATTTGTCACTGGCAGTATTGAAGTATCCCATCAACTGGTTCAGTTTCTCCTGCATGTCTTGCATCATTTTCATTGATGGAACTTGCTGTTCGTTAGCCTCTTGAGCCACTGAAGTTCCTTTGTTTCCTTGTCCTACACTAGGAGGGTGATCAGTAATCACATTATTAACAGAGCTCTTGTTGTTACCTTTATTGGTGTTAGACATTCCTTGGGATTTATGTAGCCTGTGACCAGGTGGATATCCATGTAACTTGTAGCAGGTGTCCCTGCTGTGACCAGGAGTTTGGCAATGATTGCAAAACAGTCTTCTAGACCTGTTAGTAGTGTTCTCAGCATTGTTGTTCCTAGCATTTTGCCTGTTGTAATTGCCATTATTGTTGCTGTGAAAAGAATACTGATTGGAGTTGGAGTTGTTGGACTGACCAACATACATGGCAGATATTTCTGGCACAGGGGATCTGCTGAGACTCTTTGAACTTCTTCAGTAATCAAAGTTTTGTATACTTTGTCAATAGGAGGCATAGGCTCAGCATGAAGGATCTGAGTTCTAACAGCTTTATAAACATCATTTAGCCCCATCAGAAATTTCATAACTCTATCCATGTCCTTCTTAGTCATGACATACTTGTTCATTTTGTAATTTCCTCCAAGGTCACACACAACATACTCAGTGAGAGCATCCTCTTCTGCCCAAAGAGTCTCAAGTTTACTGAAGTAACTATCTATGCTAAGATCTCCTTGCTTTAGAGCATAGATTTCCTCTTGAAGAGCATAGATACTTGGACCATTTGAGCCACCAAATTTCATGTTCAAATGAGACCAAGCATGTATACAATCTCTAGAGTGAATAACAGAAGCACCAATTTCCTTAGACACAGAACTCATTAGCCAAGATAGAATGACATTATTACATCGTTCCCATCTAGAAAGCTGATAAGGATCAGTAGGTCGGGGAACAAGTCCACGAGCAAAATCAAGCTTCATTTTAACACCTAAGGCAACTTCCATGGACTTGCGCCAAGGTATGAAATTGGCCGAAACAAGCAAAATTTGAGAAACCAAAGAAGAAGAAACATTTTCATGAACACTAACATACAAAGGATCATCCACAGGATTGATCGGAACTACAACGGGTGTAGGATTTGCAGCAGTATCCGCACCAGTTTGCGCCATGAAAGCAGCAAACGAAGAACAGACAAAATGGAAAAATTCAAGAACAAACGGCTGAACGAATTGACCAAATGAGAGACCGATCCTACGCAATCAAAAGCACCTGGACATACCGGATCGATGTGCGGGCTCTGATACCATGTAGAAGTGCGAGGATCGCCGGAGAAGGAAGATGAACGGCGGCGGAGCAGGTCGGAAATCAAAGAGGAAGAAGAGGGAAAAAATCAGCTTGTATTGAATTGAGATGAAAACAGTTACAAACGACTGTTATATGTAACAGACAAGTTTCAGCTAATTACACAAGCCTCCCCATACTAAGCATAAATACAAACAGACAGTAACGACTGTAACTAACTTCCTGAGCCGGTCGGTTGGAAAGAGATCTGAAACTCATCCGACCGGCTGAGTACAGCTTAACCCCTTTACAAACTAAAGTTTCTTTCGTACAATATTTCATTGAACAAGATTTCTGAATATGATGTATATCTCTTTTTGAAGTTTTTTTTTTCAATTTCGGAGCAACATGAAATATTGACTAGATCAAACTAATATTCACCGTTCAACGTTCATTATGAAAGTTAAATACTATAAATAAGAGTATTGTGATATGAGTTACTATATACTCGAGTGCAATATAGATAAAGTATGTATATTATGATAGTTTTTGATATTAAAATTAGTTTTAATTATATTTGAAGGATTTGGATCAAATACAAACCATAATTATAAAAAAAACTACAAACCCACAAAAATAACGCCACGTGTAAAAATCGACCAATCAGAATTCATCCCGTTCGGGGTTCTTTTTGTAAATAAAAAAACCCACGCGGACTTATTTAAAAATACATAAAAGATATGAGGGATATAATCGTCCAAAATTTGCTACAGTAATGATAAGACTTAAACCAGTAATGACCAGACTTAAAAAAACAATGATCAGACTTAAAAAAACAATAATCAGACTTAAAAAAAACAATGATGAGACTTAATCCAATAATGATCAGACTTAAAAAACAATGATCAGACTTAAACCATTAATGATCAGACTTACAAAAACAATGATCAGACTTAAAAAAACAATGAACAGACTTAAAAAAAATAATGATCAGACTTAAACCATTAATGATGAGACTTAAACCATTAATGATCAGACATAAAAAACAATGATCAGACTTAAAAAATAATGATCAGACTTAAACCAGTAATGATCCGACTTAAAGATGGTAATGATCAGACTTAAAAAAACAATGATCAGACTTAAACCAGTAATGATCCGACTTAAAGATGGTAATGATCAGACTTAAAGATGGTAATGAGCAGACTTAAAAATGGTAATGATCAGACTTAAAGATGGTAATGATCAGACTTAAAGATGGTAATGATCAGACTTAAAGATGGTAATGATGATCTTGCGTTAAGTCTGATCATTTTGCATAAAATTTTAAATTTTGCTACAGTACGATTCTAAAATTTGATGTTTATGCGCCTGTGTCAGAATTTGATGAAAGCCTAGTGTTTTTTTGGTGGAAACGGCATTCTGAGCAGAACTCACCGCTTTGCTGTGAGCTCGGTGTTTTTAGGGCCAATTCGATCATCTGGAGGGTCAAATTCGTGTTTTAATCCTCTTTAGTTTTAAGTCTGATCATTGCTTTGTAAGTCTGATCGTTGCTTATTTTAAGTCTGATCATTGCTGTTTTTAAGTCTGATCATTCTCAAGTTGTAGTCTTTTAGTTACCAATGTTAAGTCCGATCATTCTCTCTATAAGTCTGATCATTATCGATTTGTAGTCTTTTAGTTACCAATATTAAGTCTGATCATTCTCTCTTTAAGTCTGATCATTATCGATTTGTATTCTTTTAGTTACCAATTTTTAAGTCTGATCATTATCTATTTTAACTCTGATCATTAAGTCTTTTAAGTCTGATCATTATCTATTTTAAGTCTGATCATTAAGTCTTTTAAGTCTGATCATTCTCAATTTGTAGTCTTTTAGTAGACCTGCACAAATGCGGGCTCGGGCCGGGCTTTTTTATTTTTGATAGCCCATACAGTCGGGCCGGGCTAAACCCGCCCGATCAATTCGGGCTGATAATCTTGTCTAAGCCCGCCCATGTACCGGGTCGGGTTACCTATCGGGCCAACCCGCTACAAATATGTATCACTACATTTAAATTTTCATGTATAACTTAAATAAAACTACAATAATTTTTTGCACAACAACAATATATTACAATGATGTAACATAATAGATGGATGCAAAACAATCGCGACATTGAAGTAAAATATTTCCAAAGCATCATAAAATATTTCAGAAAAGTTTTTAACGTGTAATGTTGGGAGTAATTTTGATTGTTAAAACTTTCAACTATTTTATTTTTGGAATCAATTTCTTTTCGATTTCAAGAACACATATTAGAATTTTTTTATTTCTTACTAATTACAATTAAGTATTAGTTTCCTTTTTAAAAAATAAAATAAAAATTAAGGTTTAATTTGTAGCGGGTTAATGGGGGGCCAATTAGCCCTGTTCGGACTAAAATGTGTGTCCGAGCCCGACCTTAAAGTAATACGGGCCGGACCGGGCCCGGTTCGTCGGACTAATATGCTTGTCCAAGCCCGTTTCATTGACCGGGCGGTCGGGCCGGCTCGAATTTGTGCAGGTCTATCTTTTAGTTACCAGTTTTAAGTCTAATCATTCTCTCTTTAAGTCTGATCATTCTCAATTTGTAGTCTTTTAGTTACCAATTTTAAGTCTGATCATTCTCTCTTTAAGTCTGATCGTTAACAACTTGAGGACTCAATTGAAACTAACATTATTATTTTTTATACCCTTTAGTGTGGAATTACTATATTACCCCTCCGTGTGTTGTTTGGGATTTCGACTAAATTAGACACGTGACAGCTCAAATTTCGATTTGTAGTTTTTATTTATAAAGTCTGTTTGTACCCGAACTGTACTCTATGGTGCAAAATGTAAAGTTCGTCAAAACTGGCTTATATAATTCGTCGCCGAAAAATAAAAAGTACGACATAGTTCGTCATGAATAATTTATAATTCGTTACCGAGAATGTAACCATAAACGAGATTTAATATCATCCGTCCAAATGACCAAATCAAATGTTGTAATTAGTTTGTATTTTCCTATAAATATTATCTCTTTGCACCGGATCATTTTTCTAGCTTAAATTAAGTTGAATTCAGTTCACTCCAATTATACGGGAAGTTTACTTCGACTCATCTCAAATAACATAAATTAAACTCAGTTATAATAAGGACATACTCTCTATCAAAAAGAAAAAGAAAAAGAAAAAGGACATAGACTAATTATCGAAATTCAAAAGAACAACACTTGAGTACTTTGACTCAGTAAAGATACGACTAGTACAATATGTGGAAAGAGCATTTCAGGAGAGAAATGTCTAGAGTGTTAGGAGGATAAACAAAGTTTAAATATTTTGATGATGAATGTTTATTGTAGCAAGTTGATATCGACGGGATCAAACTAATATTCACCGTTCATTATGAAGGTTAAATACTATAAATAAGAGTATTGTGATATGAGTTACTATACTAGAGTGCAATATAGATAAATTATGTATATTATGATAGTTTTTGATATTAAAATTAGTTTTAATTATATTTGAATACTTAAATAGGATGAAAATAATTATCAATATAAATATTTACGTCTGATGCTTTGAAGTTACCCATATATACAGTTTCAAGACGAGACTGTTCGGATAAACCAATTAATGGTGAGAAGATAATTGTTGTTTTTTTTGCAGAGGAGCTATAGAGAGCTCCTACTGAAATTCTTGGCAGAAGTAGTCATGAAAGTTTGTATAAAGCTACGCTCCAAAATGAGCATATGCACTTCACATTTACAAAATTACTCCTCGACGATACCTTCTGTTGGAAAAAAAAAAGGTGTTTAGTAAGTGTGAAGAAAATAGTGGTGCGCCCCATTTTGAGACCCAATTTGAGAGTGGAGAACACTTCCAAATGATTAAAATACCTTGCAATGAGAGGTATGTAATCGAATGAGGAAATGGAAAATTCAAATTGATAATGTGTATGATTTTATATCTCTGCTCTGGATTTCTCACTTTTTATTTATTTATTTATAGATTTATGGAGGTGAACTGCAGCTGGCTCCAAAATATCCACCCTTTCCCAAGAGACCAGGCAAAAAAGCCATGATTATTGGATAGCTGAGGTAGCTTGGGAAATTCTGAAACGTATAGTCTTCAGGCCAGATAAAGATCAGAAGCCTCCATTGCAGGACTTACCTCCACCACTTCTAGTGAAAACCCCATAGGAAATAAGCATGATGAAATGGCTAGTGATGATGGTATGTAGAAGCATGATGAGATGCCAAGTGATGAGGGAAACGGAATACTGAATAAGAAAGATGAAGTGGAGACCAGTGGGGCTGAGTTAGTGTTGCCAAATGTTGATCCCCAAGACGATCCAGCAAGAAAATTCTGGCTGAAGTTCATTGAACACGATTTCTGAATTGATGCATAATGTCTTTTAGAACGAACAAAAGTTTCTTTCAGTTTCTACATATCTCAATAACTAAAGTTTCTTTCGTACAAAATTTCATTGAACAAGATTTCTGAATATGATGTATATCTCTTTTTGAAGTTTTTTTTTTCAATTTCGAAGCAACAGGAAATATTGACTAGATAAAACTAATATTCACCGTTCAACGTTCATTATGAAGGTTAAATACTATAAATAAGAGTATTGTGATATGAGTTACTATATACTCGAGTGCAATATAGATAAAGTATGTATATTATGATAATTTTTGATATTAAAATTAGTTTTAATTATATTTGAAGGATTTGGATCAAATACAAACCATAATTCTAAATAAAAACTACAAATCCACAAAAATAATGCCACGTGTAAAAGTCGACCAATCAGAATTCATCCCGTTCGGGGTTCTTTTTGTAAATAAAAAAACTCACGCGGACTTATTTAAAAATACATAAAAGATATGAGGGGTATAATCATCCAAAATTTGCTACAGTAATGATCAGACTTAAACCAGTAATGACCAGACTTAAAAAAACAATGATCAGACTTAAAAAATAATAATGATGAGACTTAAACCAGTAATGATCAGACTTAAACCATTAATGACCGGACTTAAAAAAAATAATGAACAGACTTAAAAAAATAATGATCAGACTTAAACCATTAATGATGAGACTTAAACCATTAATGATCAGACATAAAAAAATAATGATCAGACTTAAAAAAACAATGATCAGACTAAAAAACAATGATCAGACTTAAACCAGTAATAACCCGACTTAAAGATGGTAATGATCAGACTTAAAAAACAATGATCAGACTTAAACCAGTAATGATCCGACTTAAAGATGGTAATGATCAGACTTAAAGATGGTAATGAGCAGACTTAAAAATGGTAATGATCAGACTTAAAGATGGTAATGATGATCATGCATTAAGTCTGATCATTTTGCGCAAAATTTTAAAATTTGCTACAGTACGATTCTAAAATTTGATGTTTATGCGCCTGTGTCAGAATTTGATGAAAGCCTAGTGTTTTTTTGGTGAAAACGGCATTCTGAGCAGAACTCACCGCTTTGCCGTGAGCTCGATGTTTTTAGGGCAAATTCGATCATCTGGAGGGTCAAATTCGCGTTTTAATCCTCTTTAGTTTTAAGTCTGATCATTGCTTTGTAAGTCTGATCGTTGCTTATTTTAAGTCTGATCATTGTTGTTTTTAAGTCTGATCATTGCTGTTTTAAGTCTGATCATTCTCAATTTGTAGTCTTTTAGTTACCAATATTAAGTCTGATCATTCTCTCTATAAGTCTGATCATTATCGATTTGTAGTCTTTTAGTTACCAATATTAAGTCTGATCATTCTCTCTTTAAGTCTGATCATTATCGATTTGTAGTCTTTTAGTTACCAATTTTTAAGTCTGATCATTATCTATTTTAAGTCTGATCATTATCTATTTTAAGTCTGATCATTAAGTCTTTTACGTCTGATCATTAAGTCTTTTAAGTCTGATCATTATCTATTTTAAGTCTGATCATTAAGTCTTTTAAGTCTGATCATTCTCAATTTGTAGTCTTTTTCATACGACTAGTACAATATGTGGAAATAGCATTTCAGGAGAGAAATGTCTAGAGTGTTAGGAGGATAAACAAAGTTTAAATATTTTGATGATGAATGTTTATTTTGATGATGATGATGACGATGGTATGATGATGATGGTATGATGGTATGAAGATATGATGATGGTATGATGATGATGGTATGAAGATATGATGATGGTATGATGATGGTGGTGTTATGATGATGGTGGTATGATGATGATGGTATGATGATATGATGATGATGGTATGATGGTATGATGATGGTGGTATGATGATGATGGTATGATGATGGTGGTATGATGATGGTGGTATGATGATGGTGGTATGATGATGATGGTATGATGATGATGATATGATGATGGTGGTATGATGATGGTGGTATGATGATGATGATGATGGTATGATGATGATGATATGATGATGGTGATATGATGATGGTGATATGATGATGGTATGGTGATGATGATGGTATGATGATGATATGATGATGATGGTGATATGATGATAATGATGGTATGATGATGGTGATATGATGATGATGATGGTATGATGACGGTATGATGGTGATATGATGATGATGATGGTATGGTGATGATGATGGTATGATGATGGTCATATGATGTGATGTGATGATGATGGTCATCATCATGGTGTTGTTGATGGAATTGACGAAAAAATCGATTTAAATTGAACTTCACTTAACTTAACTGAAACTTAATTTAACTGAAAATTATTTTAACTTACATTGACTGAAAGTAACTTATATTAACTGAAATTAACTTGTATTAACTTATATTGGCTGAAAGTAACTTATCTTATCTTAACCGTCAAAAATATAACTTATCTTATCTTAACCCTAAAATCTACAAATGTTATTCAATTCGAATTTTATATACATTGATACGAATTTTATATACCAATTCTAAAATGAGCTACCAATTTTATATACATTGATACGAATTTTTATATACAAGGCTAACAATGGTATATACCTCGATACGAATTTTATATCCAATGCTACGAATTTTACGAATGATATATACAAGCTACGAATGTTATATATAACTCTACAAATGTTATTTACAAGACTACCAATTTTATATACATTGATACGGATATTATATACAAGTCTATCAATTTTATGAGTACAGTTGGAATTACAACGTCAGAAACTTAGCCTAATTTACATGGAATCCAAATGTCCAATTTTATGAGTACAACCTAATTACAACGTCTTAAAAAACCTCCAAGCACAAATCCAAATGATGAATTACATCAGAAACATGCCGCATAAATGATGGTGCCCTTGGGGATGCAGCAGCAACTTCAGAACCAGATGTCCCTTTTAGCACGAACGGGAATGAATATGAACATGGGGCTTATGGGCATGGGAGGAATGCTTAACATGATGAACACGCCTCGATCAATGGCTCCAGGATCTGTTCTACAGCAATTTCATCCTTCTTCATCTTCGAATCCCACGTTTCCGCCACACTTCTTGATGGCACCAATGATGACAGCACCTCATATGGGAGGGATGATTACATTTGAGTTTGTGTCCACTTTAAAGTCACTTGTAATGTTCTTGTTCTTCAGCTGAGTGGTAACATCTGCCAAGTACAATTCTCCTTTCTTTGTAACAGATGATGTGATGCCCTGTTAAGCGGAAAAACAACAGAATCAGATAGTAAGAGGATATGTGTTCTTTAGCTATGATACATGGAAGTTTGACTCTCGGTAACTATTAGAGACCCGTGAGAATGCAAAGTACATAAAAATAGCAACAAACAAGAATATCAGCTAGACCTACACATGAAGTTTCTAACCAGGTAAAATAATTTCATAAAACACCATGAACATATATCTTAAATTAACCCTAAATTGTTTAAACGCTACCAACTGCGTCGTTGAAACTCTTAAATAACAACTGAGAGGCATATCTTCACCCTTTCAAATAAAAAAGAAGCAAAAACAGCTACAGTAGTCCAAAATTATAATATCTAATTCTGAACACCTTCAAAGAGAGCAATGAGCATCATAATCAGTCATGATACGAAGTGAAGCCACAAACTTTCTTTCATTCACATTCATATTCATCTGAAAGCAACAAACACATCCAAATCACAGTCAAACCTAACCAGCTAAGCCTAATACATTTCATATAACAAAATCCGATAAAGACTTTCCATGAGTTTCCCAGTAAAGCATCTCCCAAAAAATAAGATTCATGTTTTCCTACACTACGTATTTTGTTTCCTTTACTACGAGTATTACACTACATATTTTGTTTCATTTACTACGAATATTATGCTACTCATTTTGTTTCAATCACTAATCATTTTGTGAAAAACTGTTGTAACCCTAAAAAACTAGAGGAATTCGATTCGTAAGCCGACATACCGTAAACATGGTCAACTGTCCTTGCCTTTGTAACCTCATTGTTCGATTTATCCGTCATTGATGATGCTAGCGGTATGGAGTCGTCGGAATCACCTTTGTTTGCAGAGAATCGCAGCTTCAATCGACTGATTTCATAGTGCGAGGGAGTGATTAGGTCGTCGAGCGAGTGGTCGATCGATTGCGAATACGAAATCAACGGTGGTGGTGGTTTCTGATTGGGCGATGAGAGTGATGGAGGCGATGTGCGGTGTGTGTTTTGTTGTGTCAGGGATTAATGGATTCATTCGTAAATTAAGTCGACTAAATTACCCTTTTAGTAGTAAAATAGCATCAAATCATTATAAATTTGCAATTATTTCGTTTTATCCGGACCGTTAATTAACTAACATTTTATATTAATTCTCATTTCTCATTAGAATTGCTATTCTCGTGGGATCCGGCCCCCAAAACAAATACATGATCAATAGTTATCAGATGACTTGTACTCTTACCGCCTTCAGTTTTAGATAACTATAAATACAGGATATTAAGATGAGTGCGGTTCAGGCAAAAACCATGATTATATATGAAAATTAAAAATCGGATTTCAAGCTGACACGTGTTCAATTTCGTCAAAATCTCGGATATAACACGGAGGGGCATTATAGTCATTCCACATATCCCGGATTTCAAATCAGACTTAAATTGGAATGATCAGACTTAACTTGGAATGATAAAACTTAAAATGATCAGACATAACTTGGAATGATCAGACTTAACTTGGAATGATCAAACATAATAATCAGACTTAAATTGGAATGATAGGACATACTAATCAGACTTAACTTGGAATGATCAGACATAATAATCAGACTTAACTTGGAATGATCAGACATAATAATCAAACTTAACTTGAAATGATCAGACTTAACTTGGAATGATCAGACTTAACTTGGAATGATTAGACATAATAATTATACTTAACTTGGAATGATCAGACTTAACTTGTAATGATCAGACTTAACTTGGAATGATCAGACTTAACTTTCAATGATCAGACTTAACTTGGAATGATCAGACATAATAATCAGGCTTAAATTGGAATGATCAGACTTAACTTGGAATGATCAGACTTAACTTTGAATGATCAGACTTAAAAATCAGACTTAACTTGGAATGATCAGACTTACTTGATAATGATCAGACTTAACTTGGTTATGATCAGACTTAAATTAGTAATGTCCAGACTTAAAAATAGACTCAATACTGTCATGACTTAAATTGATAATGTCCAGACTTAAATTAGTAATGTCCAGACTTAAATTATTAATGTCCATACTTAAAAAACACACTTAAATTGATATCCAGACTTAAATTGGTAATGATCACACTTAAATTGATAATGTCCAGACTTAAATTGGTAATGATCAGACTTAAAAATAGACTTACACAATAAGGGGCGCGCTCCCTTGAAACAGGGGGTAGAATGAGACAGTGAGGCACGTTGTGAGCCACTCATTCCGATGATGTGGCAGGGAATAGTTGTTTATTGTTTGCTTTTTGGTAGTGGAACACGTGTCATGAGGAGATGAGTTTGACGGCTGAGATGTGTGGCTGAGATGGTGCCTCACTACCTCATTCTAATTTGGCTGCCTCATTTGAGCGCTCCTCTACCCAATAATATCTAGATTTAACTTATGCATCTGTTAAGTCTGGATCATTTTTATGGCGTTTATACCCTCGCATCTGTTATATATTTTTAAATAAGTCTGTTTTAATTTTTTTTATTTACAATAAGCGTCCCGAATTATAATTGATCGAATGATACACGTATCAATATTTAATTAGATTTTTAGTTTTTATAAATAATCATGATTTTTATTTGATCTGAAGTCTATTAAGATTGAGACAAAAATGTTAACAGATAAATAAAAAAGGAGAAGAACACCAACAATAACCTCACTAATTTTTTTTGGATTAGAATAACCTCACTAATTGATTATTATTATTAATTAACTAAGGCATTCGTTTTTAGAGCAATTGTATCACATTTGTTTATCATGCTCATGGACTCGAAGTTGATGCGATTGTTGGAGCGAACTTTGCTAGAGTACCAAGGAAAAACGAAAATTCGGAATGTATTAGTTTATCAAATATGAAAAAAAGTGATCAGCACGTTAAATGATGTTATTAAATACTTTTTATATCAAAGAAAGTAAACATGTTTTTTTTAATATCGCTTCAAGTCTCCTGCGGCTTTTGTTTGGGGTTGTGAATTTTATACTTGGAATTGAATTTCAAATTCAAAATTGAAAAATTAAAAACAAATCACTTGGGAACTGAGACCGAGTAGAAGAAAAAGGGAAGAAGTCATTCCACTCAACAGCTTTGCATTGATCTGTTCGGATAAGATAATGAAGCTGGTTGATCGTGTACCAAGTCAAACAACATCATAAAAATAATTAACTTTTTTCACGAAATTTAAGGTAGTAGTAGTGTAGAGAGGATATCAATAAAACAAAACTCAGTACATTTTTTTAAATATTTTTTATTCGATGACATAAGAATATTTAAGTAACCGTTTGTGTTATTGCTCCTAAAATCTCTCGATGGCCAACGTCACACTATGCACCCACGACTAACAGTTTCCCACTTAAATCTCTCTCGCCAACAAATCCAATCTGCTATAAATATAAACGTTTTAGCCACTACACTTTTCAACAGTAGTGTGATGAAAATGGCAGTCATGACTATAAGGAATAGTACGATGATGTTACTAGCAACTGTGATTCTTGTAGTGTGCTCGAGTGTGATGTCTACAGAGTTTCAAGTGGGTGACGGTAAGGGCTGGAGCATTCCGAACACCAGACAAGAAGATCGTGACTTTTACAACGAATGGGCATCCAAACATCGCTTCAAAATCAACGACACTGTTCGTAAGTCACTCAAACATGGATCCAGAAAATTTTGTTGCAGCCCATCAAAAAACAGTCATTTGAAAAGGACGTTTTTTTCATTAATATAACCTCTTAATTAAAAAATTATACATTATTCAAAACTATGACTGTTTTTTATTTGACTGTATCTGATCGATGCTTTTGGTAGGTTTCAAGTACGAAAAGGACTCGGTGGTAGTGGTGACGGAAGCGGAGTACGACAAGTGTAAGGCGTCGCATCCCATATTCTTTTCGAACAACGAGGACACAGTATTCAAGTTCGATAGATCGGGGTTGTTCTACTTCATAAGCGGAGTTTCGGGTCACTGCGAGAGAGGACAGAAGATGATCATCAAGGTTCTGGAGGTGGAGCAAGAGAAGGCTGTGCCTCCATCCTCTTCTTCTAAAAATGCTACTACTACAGCTTCTCCTCCAACTCATGCCGACCACAAGAGTGGAGCAGCAGTAGCTTCCTCTAATACCGCACTATTACTTGGAGTCGGAGCCCTCCTCGCCCCATTTTTGGGTTAGGGTAGTCAAATGCTGTGACCAGCATCGCAATGTCATTTTGATTGAAACGAGATCGTTTTGGAACTATCTATCCTGCTTCTTTTCCTTAGCAATTTCTAGACTAGACTACATTTCAATTTAGTTTTATTTCAGTGTTCTTAATTTGGTACGCACTTTGAAAATGAATTATTTGTTTCATTATTATGTTGTTTCTATTCCTTCAACATAATGACCACGATAAGTTTGATATACCAGTGAAAATGATTGATAAACTATTATCAAAATTGCACAAATTTTAGCAACTATACATATACCTTATATACACACTGCGTCATTATATTATTTTACACCTTATGTAACTGGATAAGATTCTTACGTAAGACTGGTCGAATAAAACAACTCTGTGTGCGTCCTTATTCGACTAGTCATGTGTAAGGCCTTCTTATGCGCGACAATAAGCTGTCCCATAAGAGAATTAATGCTACGCTTTGATGGTGGTGAACTTACCGTAAGGGCCTGGAATTCTATGCTTTAAGATCTTTACAAGTAAAACTTGCATGTTTTTTTGACAGCCGGAATAACTGCTAAAATAATTCGGACAAAAATGTATTTGGATTTTCATTTTTGAATATATTACACTGCAAATGTATTTTCACTTTCTCTCCAATGCATTTTTTTAAGTTCACAATAAAAAAAACGAAGAACTTATGATTAGGCTTGCCATTTTTAAGCCACTCCAGTTAGATGCTCCACCACATTGGCTCTAAGTTTTACTTTAAAAGTCTAAAGCACAGAATTCCAGTCCCTTGAATAGTGTAACGCCGAAAAATCAAAATATTTATTTCCATCACGGCCACTGGAATTGGGTCGATACGTCATCAGTTACTTTCCATGCCTTGTCAGCAATCTCATTATGCAGTTGCTCCCAGCCCCAACTCGAATATCCCAAGAAAAACCAGTAATCCGAGACATTTAGCCTGTTTCCTGATTTAATTTCACCGATTTCTAGAGCTGTTGCGGACTGGTCAAGGAAGTAAACCCCCGGGACAACTTCAGGGTAATCGTCTTTAATATGTTTTCGAGCCAAGGCTACAAGGGGATTTTCATGTGCGATAACCGGCCCACCCAATGACAAGGGAGCTAGTGTTAACATTTCAGACCCTTTGGTGAGTTCTTGGAAGGAATTCCAGTTGATATGTTTGTTTAAAATTAGACCCTGATATCCAGCGTTCTCGTCAGCTTTCACAATCAGTATCTTGGATTGGTCAAATGGATATGCCTCTAACAGCTTTGCAGTGGCAACTAGAACTGAGCCAACAGTGACTTTATGGGATGGTTGAAGCGTAACTTCTGATATTTCGGGTTGAATCCAGTCCCATTTAACTGTGTGTTTTGAGGAACTGCTTAAATGTCGGACTTCAAATGGCTCATTTGGCTTGTTGAAAATTTCGAGTTGAGGGTAGAGTGAAGTTGAACCTTCAAACACCTCTAGATCATTCTCTTTCGAGTCCCCTTTGGTCCACAGAATACCTGTTACACAAAGAAGCAAAACATAAAATCACCGGTAGAGCTAGAGAGTTGCTTATTTAGCGACATGTACGTGGAAAATGTATAATGGATCAGCAACGCTAACTAGGCATCTTACTATGAGCAATGTTAATATCTATTCATACAGCCCGAAAAGGAATAAAACCAAGGCCTTACCTTTCTCGCCAATGAGATGGGTAGAGTAACTACCACGATCGGCCAAGAATCTGATGATTCCTGATACTTCCATATTACCATCGTAAGTCACGATATCCTTTTTATCACCAGGAAATAATAAAAGAGAAGGATAGGCTTCAATCTGCACGAAACAAAGCAAATTTCAATTTAGGCAATTATACAAAACGCAAATTACTGTTACAAGTGACAGAGTTTTTTTAATAATTGGAGCCTTAGGGTCTTGACTTCAAAGAAATTTAGTAAGATAATTCTTAAGTGCGGAGATGGACCTGGCCAGTTGATTCCAAGATGGCACTGCAGTCGTTCATTGTGCAGTCAATCGTGTAAACATGTGGAATATTCAATGACAAGTCGTGCAGGTCATCTGTCACATGTTAAATGGTGTTATGGCAATAATCACATTTTGCACTGTAGCGTATAATAGGCCCTAACATTAAAAATAAATTTGATCATGGATAAGGGGGGAAGATAGTAATTTGAGGAAGGACACAAGATTCACTCACCATTAGACGCTGATTCAGCAGTCTTCGGTTCCTCTTGAAGCATTTTCTCATAGCCTCTTAATGCAAGATAAACCTCACGGACGACCAGTTCCATCTTTTGACAAAACGCACACCAACTATTACCGAAAAGAACTAACACATCCCCCTTCCCACCACCACCACCAGATCCAAACGTGTGAGTTTCACGGATATTCTTAAGAATATTTGACAATTCACGCGCAGAAACTCTGGGGATGGAGTCTATATCATGAAAACCCAACTTTACATGTGAAGGAAGTGTAGTCTCTCTAGGCTTGGTAGCGGAATACTCGGAGCGATGATAAGGACTAAGACTTTTATTAGTAAATCTATCTACAAAACCAACCAGGTGAGAAAAACCGAAACTGGCATCATCTTTAAGGACATAATGTGTCGGTACAGTGGGGTCAATAATGACTAATGATGGCATTTTGGAACTCCCAGTTAAAGACCTGAGTAGCCGATACCCACCATCAGAGAAATAAAAATTCCCTTCAAAATTCTTAAACCGAGGGCTAGTTTCATCAATAGTAGCGGTTGGTGAAGAATTTTCTGTCCTGTCGACGATGTCTGTTACAGTAGCAGAGTGACAGTTTTCTGAAAGTGGGCAGGGTTCCACAGAGGGGTCGACTATTTTTTCATACTCCCTAGAGATAGGCTGCGCTGTGAGTGTGACAGGTTCCGATGCTTCCTCCTGTATAATAGGAGCTGCAGCATCCAGAAAAGGTTGAACCTCATCCTTTTTAGAATCAGCTGCAGAACTTCCTAAAGCTAACTCAGGCAAGGGTTGGTCGTAAGAAATTTCTTTATCTGTTTGTAACGATTCATCAACATGAATGTCTAAATCATCCGACAAAAGCTGAAACCCTGCCTCCCTTGCCACTAAGCTTAGTTTTGATCCCTTAGCTGGCCTGGTAATCTGATCCAATATCTTCTGCAGTGAACTACCTTGGAAATCAGATGCTATTTTATCTATACTGATACGTTTTTCCCCATCCATAATTACGATGGACATTTTTTGAGTGGCCTTTATTCTTTGACTTATTGGAGATAACTCTAATTTGGGATGTTCAAAGGTCTTTTTCGACGCTTCCACAGCAGATGATTCAACTACAGATAGAGCATTACTATTATAAACTGCTCGATACGGCACATGGTAACTCAGAGCCACCTCCCTGAAGGCTTTCAGGGCACTCTTGCTTGCTTCTCTCACAGTTGACAAGTTGGACGACCTATCCACAAAAAGTATTAGAGATGGGTTGTTTCCAAGTAGAACATCTGCGTGATGGCCGTCATCTTCCAGCTATAGTTCAAGAAAGGCAAAAGATTAATTATACGAGAAAGATACTCATGGCTATCGAGCAATATTGAGTATGCAACCAAGTTATAGAAAACCAGCACAATAAGTAGTTATTATCTTCTCTAAATTAGGAAGTGACGCGATAAGCAGATGTAAACTCTCAAACTATGTACTTTTAACCTATCAGATAGTCTGCAGGATACTAGAAAGCAGGTGAACCAAACAAAGTGCACGCTAACCTCTGTCACAGGATGAACATCCATTTGCAAGAAATTATCAAGGTCGTCGCCTTCTTTAAATGTTTTAGTACAATCTCGACAACCAGGAAAGTGAAGCATTACCGACCATGGCCTAGATTCATTTGTTCCTGAGGTGATTAATGATCTCTCAGAGACAAAGCCATATCTTTGCTTCTCGAGAGGTAGAAACATCTCCCTTGCGGAATTGATAAATTTAGTAAGGAATGAATCAAACAACTCAAATTCCTTTGAGTTGCAGGGGGAGCCAGAGGCAATTATACTATCATCCAGATTACTAGAAGAAATACTGTCATTCAATGAGCTGAAGCTGAACTCTTCAAACGAAGGAAAACCATAGAAACCATGACGAATATCGCACATGGGTGCATCCTTATGCCCTGAAATCGAAACAAATGCCAAAATAGCATAAACATCAATGTACAACGATCTCTACTTTCCTGCACTGAAAAAACTAAGTTAGGAAAATAAAATGGAATAATAAGATACCAGCCACCTTCTGTGCCCATCCCGATCCTAATATCGGTGAGTAGCTGGTTTTTGCACCAACGGGAGTGTCGATTAGTGCGTCTGCAACAAATCAATTTAGACTGAGAAATTAAATAGATAAAACTATATAACACCTAAGCCAGCTAACATCCTGAAGCATCGCAACTTAGTGAAGCTAATTCCCTGACCTTAATGTGAAACGAAAAAAATAATGAGAGTCGATTAAGAACCAACTCACT
This sequence comes from Rhodiola chrysanthemifolia, assembly GCA_033675395.1. Taxonomy (NCBI): domain Eukaryota; kingdom Viridiplantae; phylum Streptophyta; class Magnoliopsida; order Saxifragales; family Crassulaceae; genus Rhodiola; species Rhodiola chrysanthemifolia. The sequence continues at coordinate 19,686,030 of CM066207.1, forward strand.
TCGTCTACAAACCTTTGTTCAAAAGCCTTGATGTCCACCCACAAGACTCAAAAAGAATTACCGCCTTATCAGTTGATTCTATGAAGTCCAATAACTCCTCATGTGTATCTAAAGACTTCAATGGAAGTTCAGCAGGCTTTAACGAAACCATCGAAGCAATTGACTTTAATATGTTAACGGCACGAAGTCTCCCTCGATATTTATAGGGCACAAAATTATGGTACTGTATTATAGTAATTTCTTCCCCAGCACCAAGTGAATCAGCAAGCATCTTTTCCTTGTTTCTATATAATCTCATTAGCTTCAAGCCTTCAAGCCCTGACGGGGTTTGAGTTATTACATGAGATAAGTCCCTCATAAGGGGCAAAGACTCACCGCACCCTGCAGATCAAACAAAAAATATCAAACAATATCAAAACCAAACAAAATTTAAACGTGTAAAGTTGAAAAAGTACAGCTTTGTTTCAGCAGCATTGGGACAAATTGTCTGCATAAGAGCTACAGTTAGGGTTTACAAGCAAATTAAAATTGCAAACAAGTAGAATGACATCAGTTAAAAAAGATCAGATTTTTAACACATCAACTGGACTGACGTCTCCTAACCGGTAATTCTGATAAGAAAGCAGCAGAAAGACGGTTCTCTGCAGTTCAATTTGATTCATCAGATTTCTCTCAAAGTTGAACAAAAAACCTCAAACAAAATCGAAACCCAATGGAATTTTAAACGTATAAATTTGCAAAAGTACACAATTGTTTCAGCAGCACTGGGACAAAATGGCTACATAACAGCTGCAGTTAGGGTCTACAAGCAGATTAAAATTGCAAACAAGTTGAATGACATGAGTGAAAAAGATCTGATTTTCAACACATCAACTGGACTAACATATCCTAATCAGTAATCCTGATAACAAAGCAACACAAAAACGCTTCTCCGCAACTCAATTCGATTCATCGAATTTCTCTCAAAGTTCAGTTTTTTTTTTTCACTCAGTCAAACCCCAGATGAACAAACGCGAACGAGAATACCAAAATGACTGAAGGGGAGTCGGTTACATGGGACGGTGACGATGAGCAGAATGCTGGGATGGATTTGAATCTGGGAAGAGAAGTTCTGTTTTGTCAGTGTCTGCCATTCAAGCAAGCGGTCGCCGCCGATTACAGAGTCTGGTTGGGCGGCGGCGGCTGCGGCTGCGGCGACGGCGATTGGCGAAGAGATTGAGATGAGGAAAATGGACGCAAGGAGGAGTGCGAGATTCATCAGGTGCGAATCATGAGACTGATGCAAGAAAGACAGCTTTTGGGGTTAACACATCTTCCGCCTTTCGATCCTTTTTCATTATCATTTTTTTTTGTTTTTTTTATGGGGATTGTCATTTTTTTAATCATCGTAAATTAAGATTTTTTTTTAAAGAGTTAATGCAAAGTAAAAATCACGATTATATATGAAGAGTGCGGTTCGGGTACAAACTGATTTATATATAAAAATTACAAATCGATTTTTAAGCTGACACGTGTCCCATTTAGTCGAAATCCCGAACAAACACACGGAGGGGTATTATAGTCATTCCACACGGAGGGGTATAAACCTAATAATGTTATTTTCAATTTAGTCCAAGAGTTGTTAATGATCAGACTTAAACTTGGAAATGATCAGACTTAAAAAGCAGCAATGATCAGACTTAAAAAGACAATGATCAGACTTAAAAATGATAATGATCAGACTTAAAGGTGGTTATGATAAGATCTAATAATAGACAATGATCAGACTTAAAATTGACAATGATCAGACTTAAAATTGATAATGATCAGACTTAGAATTGATAATGATCAGACTTAATAATAGACAATGATCAGACTTAGAATTGATAATGATCAGACTTAGAATTGATAATGATCAGACTTAAAAATTGATAATGATCAGACTTAAAATTGACAATGATCAAACTTAAAATTGATAATGATCACACTTAGAATTGATAATAAAAGACAATGATCAAACTTATTATTGATAATGATCAGACTTAAAATTGACAATGATCAAACTTAGAATTGAGAATGATCAGACTTAAAACAGCAATGATCACACTTAAAAACAGCAGTGATCAGACTTAAAACTAAAGAAGATTAAAACGAATTTGACCCTCCAGATGATCGAATTTGCCTAAAAACGCCGATCTCATAGCGGAGCAATGAGTCTTGCTCAGAACGCCGTTTCCACCCAAAAAACACTAGGCTTTCATCAAATTCTGACACAGGCGCATAAACATCAAATTTTAGAATCGTATTGTAGCAAATTTTAAGTCTGATCATTGTTTTTTTAAGTATGATCATTGTTTTTTTAGTTTGATCATTATTTTTTAAGTCTCATCATTAATGGTTTAAGTCTGATCATTATTTTTTTTAATTCTGTTCATTATTTTTAAGTCTGATCATTATTTTTTTAAGTCTGGTCATTAATGGTTTAAGTCTGATCATTGTTTTTTAAGTCTGATCATTACTGGTTCAAGTCTCATCATTATTTTTTTAAGTCTGATCATTGTTTTTTAAGTCTGATCATTGTTTTTTTAAGTCTGGTCATTACTGGTTTAAGTCTGATCATTGTTTTTTTAAGTTTGATCCTTACTGTAGCAAATTTCGGACGATTATACCCCTCATATCTTTTATGTATTTTTAAATAAGTCCGCGTGTGTGTTTTTTATTTACAAAAAGAACCCCGAACGGGATGAATTCTGATTGGTCGATTTTTACACGTGGCATTATTTTTTGTGGGTTTGTAGTTTTTATTTATAATTATGGTTTGTATTTGATCCAAAACCATATATGAAAATCAAATATCAAATTTCAAGTTGACACGTGACAAATTTTGCCGAAATTTCGGATAAAACACGAAAGGGCATTATAGTCATTCTACATATTCCGTTAATTTTATTTTCGATTTAGTCCTCGATTTATTAATGTTCATACTTAATTTGTTAATGTTCATGAGGCCAGATCTGGTGCAAAGCCCAAATACTGTACAAAATACAAAGTAATAGAGACCCTTGATCTGGTAAATCCAAGAGTCCCTATTAATTAGGGATAAACACAATTAATTTATTTCAATCTCTATTAAAAATCTCATTAAGGGTAAAATAGACAAGTTTTTACCTTTCTTTTCTCTCTCATTACTGTTCATTACTGTTCATCATCATCTACCCCGTGAAACCCTAACCTCCAGAAAGCTCCGATTTTTTCAGCATTAATCGATCAAATTGAAGGGGTAAAACTTCGTCGAAACTCAGTTGTTCACACTCTAGATCATCTTCGACATCAATGGAACTCAACCCAAAATGCAATCGATAGTTTTCGAAAAGAATAATTCGAAAATGGGCATGACGAACTATATAATGGTTATGACGAATTATAAAATGTCATGTCTAATTTTACAATGATACTGCCGAATTCTGAACGAATTTTAGTTTACATTTGACGAATTATAGCATTATTCGTCGAAAGTGTACTACAATTCGTCAGAATTCTTGATGAATTATAGTCCACTTTTGACGAACTATGACATAATTCGTCAAAATTGGACTATAATTCGTTAAGAATTCGTCCATGATCCGTCTGGCGTCGGCACCGAACTCCGATGTCGTGGATTCATCGTCGCCTTCTTCGACCACCTCCGTTGTCGGATCTCCTCCTCCATCCACGTCACTCCTCTCATCCCTCCTTACTGGAACAAAAACCCTAACAACTCGCAAAACCACACCAGCATGATGAACAGCAATGGCGGCAGCGGACGCTCGACCATGATCTCGTCCACATCTAGACCTAGCAGCACTTCTTCCATCTTTTTTTTCTTTTTGATCAAAGCACTTCTTCCATCTGGCTAGATCTGAATTTTTTAATCGAGAGGAGGAGAGAGAGAGAGATAGTAAGGATGTTATATTCCATATTTACCCCTAATCTAATATCAATTTGAATTTTTATTTATTTATTTTCACTTAATCTCATCCATCAAAATTACAAAATTAAAGGATGTGATTACTTTGTATTTTTTACAAGAATATGAGTTTTGCACCTGATCCTAATCCAATGTTCATACTTAAAAAAACAAAATACACACTTAAAACATAATGTTCAGACTTATTTTGTTAATGGTCAGACTTATTTTGTTAATGTTCAGACTTATTTTGTTAATGATCAGACTTATCACACTTAATCAATAATGTTCAGACTTAAATGGTTAATTATCAGACTTAAATTGATAATGATCAGACTTAAATTGATAATGTTCAGACTTAAATTGATTATGATCAGACTTAAATTGATAATGATGAGACTTAAATTGATAATATTTAAACTTAAATTGATAATGTAAAGACTTATCAGACTTAATCAAATAATGATTATACTTAAATGGATAATGATCAGACTGAAATTGATAATGTTCAGACTTAAATTGATAATGATCAAACTTAAATTGATAATGTTCAAACTTAAATTTATAATGTTAAGACTTATCAGACCTAATCAAATAATGTTTAGACTTATGGATAATGATCAGACTTAAATGAATGCTGGGAGCAAATGAAAAATCCGATAGAGGAAGCTTTATATCGTTGCGTAGCTAACTCAATGCCCTACAAGTATCTAGTTCACACCGAGAGCAGGTGATGTCATTTAAAAGGACGAAAAACTTACGGAAAGCAGACACCAGTGTAATCCGCTACGAATTCTGCAGATGTGTTCACTTTGACTCGTGTTTCGACCTTGTAAACGATCTTTTCTGCTCTTGGTATGAACTAGAGAGTTGTAGAGCTTTGATTTAGCTATGCAACGTCCATAAGATCTTTAGTCAGTTCCCTGAACTTGTTTGAAACATCAAAGGTCTAATATGCCGTTAACGACGTTATTTTTTTAGGACATTTATACTCTCGCATCTGTTACTATTTTTAAATAAGTCCGTTTTAATTTTTTTATTTACAAAAGCGCCTCGAATTATGATTGGTCAAGAGTGACACGTGTCGAAATCTTAGGTGTTTTATCGTATATTTTAAATGTGATTTTTATTTGATTCAAAACCTTTTTTAAACACATTATTATAAATTAAGATTAATGACTTTGGATCAAATAAAAACCACATTTAAATATAAAAATTATAAACCAACAAAGAACACGTGGCACTCTCGGGCAATCATAATTCGGGGCGCTTTTTGTAAATAAAAAAAATTAAAACGGACTTATTTAAAAATACATAACATATGCGAGGGTATAAATGTCCTAAAAATTATCCGGACTTAACAGAAGCATAAGTTAAGTCTGATCATTACCATTTTAAGTCTGGACATTATCAATTTAAGTCGGGACATTATCAATTTAAGTCTGATCATTCCAAGTTAAGTATGATCATTCCAAATTAAGTCTGATCATTCCAAGTTAAGTCTGATCATTTTAAGTATGATCATTCCAAGTTAAGTCTGATCATTCCAAGTTAAATCTGATCATTCCAAGTTATGTCTGATCATTCCAAATTAAATCTGATCATTCCAAGTTAAGTCTGATTATTATGTGCAATCAATATAATGCCCCTCCGTGTTTTATCAATTATTTCCGCGAAATTGGACACGTGTCAGCTTGAAATTGGATTTTTAGTTTTCATACATAAAGTTGGTTTTTACCCAAACCGCACCCAAGATTAATTTATATTAATTGAAAGCTAATTTTTTTTATTGTGATACTCACAAACAATATCAAAACATGCTCACAAAAATTAAGTGTTGCGGTTCAAAGAGGAGGAGACTGACGATGAATTTTAGAGAATTTCGGATTGGAGGAGAATTTTCCTGAAAGAGAGTGGAACTCTATAAGTTAAAAATATAATTGTAAGGCTTGTAGCATTCTCTTTTTCATATGTACAATTCCTCTTTACAAAACGCCATTTTTTTTGGAGTTACGATAAATTACTATTTTGGGAGACTGACTTTTAACATGAGAGTCAGATTTTATGTTGAAGTTTTATGAGATACCAAGGCAAAGGGTTAAACTAAGGGAGCGCAAAGCTACATATTGATGTTATATAATGATCATCCAAAAATATATTGGTGCGAGAGGTGACTTGCAATACCTATATGCACTTGACTTATAAGGAGAGATCAAGAATATATAATAACGTCTCTCGACTCGCGCCTTTTCCATATAGAGAAAAATGCAAGTGATATTGGTTATCAGTCGGAGGACAAGATACTCGAATAGATATGTTAGAAGTAAGGGTAGATCGTTTGAAGGAATAAGTTTCTACTATCCATGAGTATATGTGAAATTGGAATTTTCTTCAATACATACGAAGATGCGAGAGAAGTCAGTGGGTGAAATGACAAAGTAACTCGCGAGGGTAGTATTGTTGTGCCCAGGGACGGAGCTAGCTTGACGCAAATGGGGCTCAAGCCCTAGTTGTTTTGAGCGGATTAAAAAATTTCTTTTATACCAAAAGTCATTTAGGCTGCAGAGTCCTACCTAGAATCATGTGTTTGCACCGAGACACCATAAATTAGCCCTACCTACCTAATGTTTTCAGCCGTACTATAATCAAACACCATGCGAGAGACTCTGCAGACCTACCTAGAAAAATTAGCCCTACCTAGACTCAAGTCCTGGCTCCGTCACTGGTTGTGCCTTGCAGTGTTAGCGCATGCTCCACTCGTGGAGTTCACTTCAAAATGATGAAACTCACGAGTCAAGAGCCTATTTGGGTCCAAGGGAATATGATCGAGTCAATCGTGCTTATACGTGCGTAGAAGTCTGAATAAGTAGAGGAGTTCTATAAGACCCTTAGAGCATCCCCCACCATGGTTTTTTTGAGCATAAAAAGTGAGCATGGGAGATGATCAAAAAAATCATGCATCCCCATCATGGTTTTTTTTATCATCAAAAAAAGCATCACATGGTTTTTTGTAAAAATGAGCATCTCATGCTCATTTTTTGTGTTTTGAGCATGAGAAAGAGCCAATCGCAACGCGACACGTGTCCTGTGTAAGAAACAGTACAGTCTTTATTTTGATCTTGTAACGAATATATCTTCTAAATTACAAATTAAAAAAAATCAAAATAAATACCAATATTCATAATTTTTTGAGCTCTATAAAACGAGATACACTTTGATATATTTTTATTAATCTTAACATTTATGAGCTATAATTTATGTAGTGATGAGAGAGATTGATGATAAACTTTTTTTTGGATCATGGTGGGGTGCATGTGATTGAAAAAACCATGAGAGATGATTAGATGAGAGAGAAAAAAGATGAGAGAGATGGATGGTATGATTTTTTTGATCATGGTGGGGATGCCCTTAGGAGCATGTTAGAGAGGGAGTTCTATAAGACCCTAAAAAGCTTAATTTTATGTTTTGTTTAGATCAAATGGTGGACGATGAAGCCGATTGGTGCACATGCCCACTATAATAGATAATAGCACCAAAAATAAAGATAGTGAGATTTCATCGACCTTTTTCTCATTTTCCGTACATTTTTGTGCCTGCAATATAAAATCCACAAATATTTCTGTGTCCATCTACAATTCTACATCATTATGAGTTGTTTTCCTATAAATCAAGAAATAAATAAATAAGTGAAACATTTTTTTTTTCTCTCTAACAGAAATTTTTTATTCTCAATTTATCGCCGGGCAGATTGCCGCCGGACTCCGATCTGGCCATTTCCTCTCCCCTCTATCCATCCTTCAAATAACTCAACCCATAATAGAATTCACATCATCCGAACCGCTCACTTCTATGTTCATTTTGGTGATGTATTTGATTATCTAGGGTTCGTAGATTTCGGAAGAAGTCGTCGCCGTTTCCGTCGTCGGAGGGAGGTTTCGTAATGTCTCGCCAGGCGGCCTCCTCGAACGTCCACAAGTCCAAGACTCTTGACAATAAATATGTAAGGTTTTTATTTTATTTTATGACATTTTGTTTTTGATTTTGGATTGATGTGGTAATGTTGAGTAGCGTAGAATGTCAGTGGAGGTTTGTGTTCGTCAAAGATTTAGCTGTAGTGGGTTGAATTTGAGAATTTTTGGAGTAATTTGATAGAATTGTACATAGTAGTGGCTGTCTGTGGGTGTATAGTTATTGCTTAGAACCTTCTTAACGTGAATATTATAACATAAAATGAGAAATGCTTGGTTAATTGAATGTGTGATTAACGATATGGATATGCAGTCTGAAGGAGTGGAAATGGCGTTATCACATTAACAGAAAACTATCACTGGATCCATTGCCTTATGGGCTTAGTTCATTTTCCTGTAACTAATTAAGTATCGTGTTTTTTTTGCAATATATTCGCGCCCAGATGCTTGGAGATGAGATAGGGAAAGGTGCTTATGGTAGAGTGTACAAAGGACTGGACTTGGAGAATGGTGATTTTGTCGCCATCAAGCAAGTTTCTCTGGAGAAAATTGCACAGGAGGATCTCAATGTTATCATGGTCAGTTACTGACTAATCATCATCTATCAATGTACTCGATAGCCAACTTGAGTTTTAAGTTGCTGTTAGCTCGTAAATATCCTGCGGTGCTTCATTTCTTGCTACATTGTACTGTATTCTTTCTTTTACAAATTGACGAGTTAATAGTTATATTGTTGAAGTCAGTCCTTCTGTATACTCATGGCATTGTCATGCAAGTCTGATTTGTTTCATTTTCTTTTGCAAACCTTTTGTGATGCTACAATACCGGTGATACAATGACACCTCAGCAAGAAATTGACCTGCTTAAGGTAAGCCCGCCCCGTCCGCTTTGATAGGTTCTCTCTTTTTGTTTTGACATTCATTTTGTCAATTGATAGCTCTTTTTTGTGTAACGACGATATGTAATTTTGAACTATGGTATGCATATTAGGAAATCTTTCCAGCTTGCAGCTAGCTAAGTTGTGGTGTGTGTTTGAATCGCATTACACAACCTTGGGATTGGAACATTTCTTGGTTGGTGTCAAAATAATGTATTTTGAATGTAGTGGATATGCTAGTACAAATGGTTTCTAGTTGTTTCGCACATGGGCTTGTTTGGTTTAATTATTCGCCATACATTCTAACAGTAATAAGGGGTTTTAATAATACTTGTTCCTTAATGCTTACCACACATTCATCATACAAAATTTGGAGGGCTAACACGGTGTTCAGGGTATTAATCATCCTGTCACGAAACCAAACCTATCACCTCAATGAGCATTAATAATTGTACTCCATCTAGTAAATGAGGCTATAATACATATCAAAATCCTCTATATATCCTGAAAGACCAGGACCTAGTTATCTAGATATGGAGATTCTTCCTATAAACCTGCTTAAGCTTATCATGTAGTACCTTTTACTTTCTAGTTTATACTTTTATGCTATTTGAGTTTCAAATGTTAACTTCGCACAGCCTTCGGCACTTAAGGGTGCTTTATCTCAGATTGAGCTGAACTTAACTAATTTAAACCTTGTATTACACAAAGGGCTGAACCTAGCTGAAAGATTAATATTTCATACGGAGTTGCACAAGGAAAACACACATAATTGAAATATGGTTAAAAACATACATCTTTAGTGGTGAAAATATAAATAAGTATCGAGTTGCAGTTCCCATTAAGGATACTCATACATCATTTTGGTGAAAAAAGAGACATGTAAGTCTTATCTCAACAAAACCTGTCTTGAATATGTGATAACAGCTTTAGCATAAATATTTCTTTTGGTAGATGTATCATGGTATCTCAACTTATAAAGCATATTGACGTGGCACGTGATACGATTTTCAGTTAAATTTGATGCTTTGCAGAATCTTAACCACAAAAATATTGTGAAATACCTTGGGTCCTTGAAGACGAAGAGTCACCTTCACATTATTCTCGAGTATGCGATCGTTTTTTTGGCTTTTTGAGGGTGGAATAGTGTGCTTGTACATTTTCACTACCATGTATCAATCACTTTTTTGGGCATTTTCTGACTATTTTCCAGGTATGTAGAGAATGGATCTCTTGCCGATATCATCAAGCCAAACAAATTTGGTCCCTTTCCCGAATCCTTAGTCGCCGTGTACATTTCTCAGGTATGCACCACCACTTTTCTGATACTATGTCTATCTTTGCGTGTTTGTGCTGTAAAGAATGATTTGCCGCAGGTGCCCTTGCTTATGAACTTGGTTTTAGTTGGGTTTGATCCATATGCTGGTGGTTTCAGGTTCTCGAAGGCTTGGTATATTTACATGAACAAGGTGTAATTCACCGGGACATTAAGGGTGCAAATATATTAACAACCAAAGAGGCAAGTTTGCTTACTTTACTGTAGCAGCTATGACTCTTGAATTTGTTTTGAACAACATTTTTAGGGGTGGTGTGGAATCAAACCAACTGATGGTTAAAATGTTTGAAAGGTCAATACCACAAGACACACGATTTGTACACTTGCAGTGATCTGATTTGTTTCTGATGTTTTGTATTGTAAATAGAAAGAAATATGCTTTTATGCTGCAACTGGGCTAGACTTCTGTATTCCTTGAACACATTGAGGCAGAGTACTAGCCTCTTTTTATTCGTCGACTGTAGACATTTCATTCAGTATCACGTCTAGTATACTTGAAAATGGAACTCAATGTCTTCGAAAAGCTGAACCTGTATATATTGCATCCACTTTTGGGCTGTAGTGACAAGATATTCAACATTCTTTAACTCCAAAACTAAGCTTAATGAAGAAACTCATCACCAATGTATTCAGGGTCTTGTAAAACTTGCTGATTTTGGTGTTGCAACAAAATTAACGGAGGCTGATGTGAATACTCATTCAGTAGTTGGCACTCCATATTGGATGGCTCCTGAGGTAATTTTTATAAACGAATTTCCTTAGTTCTGTATCTGATTTGCACTTGTATAGTTGTGATTTATGAAGCAAGTGCATGTTTTAAAGGTTCTCCGAAACACTTCAGTCAATCAGTTACCAAAATCCTTCTGGTTCTTCGAATAATTGTCACAGGAGTTGCTATTTATACAAGCTCAACTGTATAGTATCTAGTTCAGCAAATGACATATGCATTCCCTGATGCCTCCAGCGATGATGTCATGCGATGTTGGATCTCAGTGGCTTTAACTGTAATGCGTATTATAGCAAGCTATGTTTCAGACTGCCATCGAACTATTAGAATCTGCTGTAATATTACGACAAATGCTATGCTGAACCAAATTTTAGATTTGTAGATCGTAACTGAAGTGCATCTCTTTACGGCCGAGACTGCTATTAAGCTTTTAGGATGTTCCCGATTTTGACAGTCTAACAATTCAGAATTGTTAAAGGCTAACCCATGTGATCCTTCAGGTAATTGAAATGTCAGGGGTATGCGCTGCATCTGACATTTGGAGCGTCGGCTGCACTGTTATAGAACTTCTTACTTGCGTCCCTCCTTATTATGATCTCCAGACTATGCCAGCTCTTTATCGGATTGTTCAGGTTTTCTTCGTTCATGGATCTTTATGCAATCTTTTACCATCTTTGGGTTGAATTTGTTCTTATATCAATTGACGTATTTGCTATAACAGGTTTGATGGATTTGCTATTTCGATGGCAATAATCATGACAATTCAATTAATATTCCCTGGTGGCACCTTTAAAATCTTTCTGAGAATGATGTTTCCTTTTTGCAGGATGAGCAGCCTCCAATACCAGATGGTTTGTCCCCTGATATCACAGATTTTCTACATCAATGCTTCAAGAAGGTACATGTCTTTGAAATTGATCATCTCAAGGTTTTTATTTTCTTTTCTACACATTTTATACTATTAAGTATGTTGAATGGTGCAGTTTCTGATAATCTTGTTAGAGACCAGTGACCAGTCTAATATTGACCACACAAGGAATTTTGGGCTTTTTTCTGTCTACATACATAAAAAATTATTACTTATTCCAATTTCCAGGATGCTAGACAAAGGCCTGATGCCAAAACTTTGCTCTCACATCCGTGGATACAGAACTGTAGACGGGCGTTGCAGTCATCTCTTCGTAATAGTGGGGCAAATAGGTATTTTATCATGGTCAGATTGATTCATCTGTTATGGTGCTTCAGTAGTTTCTAACTTAATTCGTGCATTGAATTCTTAACTACTTCTTGCTTGAGTGGAGGCTCTTATGTGTATGCCTGGAATAAGGTGTTTCCAGTCTCTATCATTTCGAAGAGAAGATCAAAGCAGTATTTTTTATAGTGCAAAATTTGACATTGTAAAACAATTTATCCAATTTTGTATATGAATATAGCTACACAACTAAATCAGTGCCGGCCGGAGAAATTTAATTGGGATTGGGATAACTTTTTTTGTTGGACATCATTATACTATTTGCTAAAGAATGATGGGTAATGCCCCTCTAATAATCCTGGGGGCTAAGTACTTCAGCAAACTTATAGGTGTAACTGTTTCTAAAGTACTTGATGTGTGATGCATTCATATTTCTTTCAACAATTTCTGAATTCAAATGTTGAAAGTAACTATTTCCTTCAGTTTACCTCACTGTCGCACACTCATTCTACTTTGTACTCCTTAAGAGCCTATAAACATTACCAGTCCCATCTATCATTATAATTAAGAGTCTTTCATGCAGGAATGTCACAGAGGATACTTCACTGGACGCAGGAAATTCAAATGGAGATGAACAGCCCATTAGCAAGAGCCCTTCTTTGAGTGAAGTAAGAGCTATTTTGTATGAAGTAGATATTGAATTGTCATGGGTATTTCTAGTAACACTGTACACTTCATGTTAAAGATTCCTCAACACCGCATGACTCCTACCTGGGTGCTTGATTGGTGGAGTCAGTATGTATTATCTATTTTAACACTGTCTTATCATGCTCAAAAAATATAACACTGCCTTCTCACTTAGTGTCCAAGTGAACTCAGCAGACCCCCTCACCGTTGGAGTGGTCACAGCTTTTACCCGTAGGATAAGCTGTCTAATCTATCATTGATCATTGTCCTGTTGATATGAACATCTTTTTTAATGTGAAAGGTCCACTTTTTGCATTTTTGAAATAAGTGATGATAATTCACCTTCTAAAGAGTACACGCCTGAATACTTTAGGCCAAACATCATTGGTAATATACACTATGATTTCATAACTTTTAATCACTTGGAATTTCAGGGTATTTCTTCACATAAAGAAACTGAGTTAAACATAAGTCATGATGACCATGGTTCCAGTTCTAACGTAGATGAAGAAACAGGCAATTCTGCGAATGACCACTATGCCGATCAAGTTCCCACTTTTTCCATTCATGAGAGTCTATCAACCAGGCCTGATTCTGGAACATCCATTCCTAATTTTATCAAGGTTCAGGATCCATCAAGTAAAAATAATCGTGTTGATTTGATAATTAATGGTGACGCTGGATCTGAGGGCTCTGAGAGGAAGCCTATCTCAGCCACAAAACACGAAGACAAAGGTGTTCTTGATGGTAATGAACCATTTGGGTTCCGAGCAGGCTCAGATCATAGTTTAGCAAAGGTGATTTGTGTTAATCGTGATATTTCGTAACAATGCTTTTTGATATAATATGACTCCTAATTAAGTTTCCCATGTTGTGATTTTATTTTAAAGGCTGCAAATGGACATCTGATTTTGGGAGGAAATGAACTTAGTCGATTTAGTGATACTCCTGGAGATGCGTCTCTAGATGATTTGTTCCAGCCAATGGAGAAGATTGGCGAAGACCAGTCAGCTGAAGCTTCAACTTCAAACTCCACAACAGATGTAGTCCAAGGCAGTACTCCTGCAGGCGAGATTGTTAAGAATGGCCTGGCAACAAAATTGAGGGCTACAATTGCTCAGAAACAAGTGGAAAATGAAGTGGGACTGGCCAATGGTGACCTGTTGCGCTTGATGATGGGTGTTTTGAAGGATAATGTGATAGATATTGATAGTTTGGTAAATATCATATATGTAACTGTTTGTGGATGTAACCATGTGTGTGTGTTCCTGTGATTATTATTCTTTTATTTTTCTCATTTCAAGGCAACAGTTCACTCATGCCCTGTTCTTTTTGTCAGGTGTTTGCAGAAAAACTGCCCGGAGAAACCCTTTTCCCTTTGCAGGTACACATAAGCATCGATGTTAATGTAGTACCACGTGAATTAAATTTAAATATTTAGATGTGTATTATTTAAAGCAAAATCGTCATCATATCCGGTTCAGTAAACATGTTTGAAGTTTGCTTATCAACGAATAGGACCATTGAATGCGAAACAAAGTGTGAAACTGGTTTTTAAGGAAGACTATCTTTGATAGTCTCCTGACACAAAATGCAGACTGCACATCAGAGTCATATACTCATGTATTGGATATCTTCGCCTTATGAAGGCTGTCTGCTCTTATTTCTTATTTTGTGTCAGTTGGTCACTTTGACCACCAATAACAATGTGCTATTGATGTGATTGTGTGTATAAAGTCATGCCCACAGCTTCCCTTATGCATGCGGAAAGTGATATTCATTGTTATTTCTGGTACGTTTCAACCTGCCAGGCTGTTGAGTTTAGCCGTTTAATTGGTGCATTGAAACCTGAGGAGTCAGAAGATGTAATTGTATCTGCATGCCAGAAACTCAGAGCCTTCTTTCATCAACGCCCTGAGCAAAAAAGTATCTTCGTAACTCAGCATGGTTTTCTTCCTCTCATGGAACTTCTTGAAGCACCTCGAACTCGAGTATGTTAGTTTTCTGTGCAGTTATATCTTTGCTCTTTGGATGATACCGATTTTACTCATTTGTAAGGAGCTCTTTCTACTTCGCTCTAGGTCATATCATCAGTGCTTCAAGTCATTAATCAGATTATTAAGGACAACACGGGTTTCCAGGAGAATGCTTGCCTTGTTGGGCTGGTACGTGATTAAAATGAGAAATTAATCATTAGATTATCATCCGTTTATATAGTTGCATGCACAAAATGCTGTTTGTTATTATATTGCATATCATCTTCCCAAAATGAGGTTTTAGGTATCTGCACAATCTTGATTTGTTCTAGTGGTGTTTTGGACAATGATAGAGGTGATCTGCATATTTTCATTGACTAGTAACATTGCAGATCCCAATTGTTATGAGCTTTGCGGTACCTGACCGTCCTCGAGAGATTCGCATGGAAGCTGCTTGTTTCTTACAGCAACTTTGCCAATCAAGGTGTGTATACGGTGCACGCATGCTTATTTTTATTGAATTTGTCGTTGCTGTTTTAAGAGTTCTTTTTTCTTTTGATTCGTGACCTGTGCTCTTGTGCAGCCCGTTGACTCTGCAAATGTTCATTGCGTGTCGAGGGATACCTGTATTAGTTGGATTTTTGGAGGCTGATTATGCCAAGTACAGGTATGTTTGAAATTTTGAATAATGTATGCCTACACATGTTGTAGCTTGTAGAAAGTAGAAACTAGAAAGGTGGCTTACATTTCTTGTTACACAATCCCAAGAATGTTTGTCCTGCTTGATCTCAATTCAATGTGTAGCAGTCTCTGAAGTCTGAATGATTTTGTAAGAAGTATCTTTCCACAGGCCAGCATTGAAATCAAGTGATGATTGATTGCATTTACCATTTACTTTATTTTGCTTATTTACATATTTTCCTCTTCCCTCCAGGGACATGGTTCATCTAGCAATTGATGGCATGTGGCAGGTCATTAAACTTCAACGTTCAACACCGAGAAATGACTTTTGTCGCATTGCTGCAAAAAATGGGATACTGCTGAGACTTATAAATACTCTCTACAGTTTAAATGAGGCCACTCGGTTAGTGCCTGTTTCTGGTGGATCTCCCTGTGATGGTTTTGCCCCACGACCTCAAAGTGGCCCACTAGATTCTATCACTCATATCCCCGGTCAGGGTGGATCATTGATTTCTGGAACAGATCAGTCCGATGTGGCTAGGATGCTCAGAATAGTTGCAAAGGGAACACAGGATCCTTCCGGCACCTCAACTTCATACTCTCGAAGGTCGGATGCTAATGAAAAACCTAGGTTAAGTAGTTACACTTTGGACGAAGCAACATCATCAGACTGGGTGTCTACCACTATAAATGATGGCTCACGTGCTGAAGGCGATGTTAAACAACTGCGACTTTCAAATGCTGCCTCCAGATCATCCACAGATAGGCCTCCAAAGCTGATTGACTCTGCATCTAGTGGCCCTGCCACTGCTGAAGTTGCTCATCAAGAACAAGTGAGACCCCTCCTTAGCTTGCTGGAGAAGGAGCCCCCTTCTGGACACTTCTCTGGTCAGCTTGAGTATGCACGGCACCTTACCGGGTCGGATAGACACGAATGTATCCTTCCCCTTCATGCAACAAACGAGAAAAAAACTACCGCTGAACCTGATTTTCTGATGGCAGAATTCGCTGGTACGTTGGTTTCTCTTTAGTTATCTTGTTTTTTGATTCGAGAATTGTTAATCAAGCTTAGTGCTCTTATACTTCTGTTCATGCGATCTGGAGGTTGTAATGTAAGTCACATAACATACACATCTGAAAACAAAGCATTTGACTTGACTTGTACCTTTTACTTGACTTAAATTATGCATGGCCCTGTTAAAAATTCTTTTCTTTACTTAGTTTGAAACAAAATTAGAGTAAAACCCCCAGTGAAAGCACTAATGACTTTTAGAATTTCTTATCTGGCCGATAAACGAGACACTAAATTTACCATGAGGTTTTTTACTTTAATGAGTCCATAAGGTTATCTATATGCCCTGAAAATGCAGCCATGCCCTTTGAGCGAGAGCGACTGCTTAGGTATGTCCGATTTTAGGTGGGGTGTGCTTAGGTTCACTTGCATGTTCCCATGTAAATACCTCGTATCACGGTATTCACTTTAGAGTGGACAACAACCCTACCTGTTAGTTAAATTAAATGAATGTATAACTGATCATCATAATCTCACCTTAACTTAACTTGACTTTCATTCCTAACATTTTCTTCATCAAGTAGGGTATATAATTTATTTGTATGGGATCCTGCGCACTGCCCTATAACTTATATAGTGATTCTACTCCTATTTGTATACTTCTCAGAGGTTTCTAGGCGTGGGAAAGAGAACGGGACTCCTGATGCTACTCCTAGAGCTTTGCAAAAAACGTTGAATAAAAAGTCAGGATTACTGGCATCTAGCGAGGGGCATCCTTCTACATCTGGCATTGCATCTCAGACGGCATCAAGTGTATTATCTGGTTCCGGGGTGTTAAACGCTAGACCTGGGAGTGCTATGTCTTCTGGAGTGCTTTCCCATATGGTTGCATCAATGAGTGCTGATGTTGCTAAGGAATACCTGGAGAAGGTTGCAGACCTTCTTCTTGAATTTGCCCAAGCAGATGCAACTGTAAAGTCTTACATGTGTAGTCAAAGTCTACTCAGTAGACTTTTTCAAATGTTCAATAGGATTGAGCCTCCAATACTTTTAAAGGTAGGCTTGAAGTATGTTATTTTTTACCCGTCAGCTGCTTCATTTATGCTGGTATCTTAAGTAATTTCTCACTTTTTCCCCTTTGTTTGTAATAGATACTCAAATGTGTCAATCATTTGTCAACCGATCCAAATTGCCTGGAGAATCTTCAGAGAGCAGATGCAATTAAATATTTGATTCCCAACCTCGAACTTAAAGATGGAATTCTTGTTTCGCAAATCCATCATGAGGTAATCGTTTTTATTGTCAGCTTTTGCCAGTGTTCCCTGGAGACTTCTTTGTCTTACTGTTATTTTCATGATTTTTTTTAAGGTCCTCAATGCTCTATTCAACCTCTGCAAGATAAATAAGAGACGTCAAGAACAAGCTGCAGAGAACGGCATTATCCCTCATTTGATGCAGATTATTATGTCCGGCTCTCCTCTAAGGCAATATGCATTACCCCTTTTGTGTGATATGGCACACGCTTCACGTAATTCAAGAGAGCAATTAAGAGCTCATGACGGCTTGGATGTGTACTTGAGTCTTCTTGATGACGAGTCCTGGTCTGTGACTGCATTGGATTCAATTGCCATTTGCCTAGCTCATGACAACGACAACCATAAAGTAGAACAAGCCTTACTTAAAAAGGAAGCAGTGCAAAAGCTGGTTAAGTTCTTCCAGTGCTGTCCGGAACAGCATTTTGTGCACATATTAGAACCCTTCCTGAAAATCATTACGTAAGTCCCTTTACAAATATTCATCCTTTTCTGTTGTGGTATCCATGCGAAAACATGTTTGACGAATTCAATTTCACACTCAAGCTTTGCATCATAAAAATTAATTTTGACGGATCACATCATTTTATACATGATATATATAGTTACTTAAAGAATTATTATTTTTAGCTTACCTTCAATACTCTCTATTGAAGTAAATAAGAAGTATTGAGTGACGATAAATGTGGAACTAGCACTTGAAGTTCATATGCAATGCAATTAAGCACTAGATTTCAGTTTCTGATCATCGAAGTGACAATTAGTGGATTTAGCTGTCTTCATGCAGAAACTATAAAACATTTTCAAGTTATGTAGAGTTTAGAATCAGTCAGTCATTTACTGATGCTTCTTCTAGTTGATTGCCAACTCAAAAAGGACAGATACACTTATTCTCGTGGCTGACGAAAGCAAATTTTGTTTATATAGTTTGGTCTTTTGTACAAATTTATGTTGGTTAATTTTGTCATATGACTGACTATTATTGTTTTATTTCTGATGCACAGAAAATCACCCCGGTTGAACACCACACTTGCTGTCAATGGTTTAACCCCATTGCTAATAGCAAGATTGGATCACCAGGATGCTATTGCTCGTCTCAATCTTCTAAAGCTTATAAAGGTGATTTCTTAAAGTTTCAATTTATTTGTTTTCCCTGACATCTCACTTACCAGTTATCGATTTGAATATCAGTTTCTCGAGAAACATCGCATTTTGTTAATGAAAAGGGAAGGGGGCGAAGGGGCAAAAATATCTGATTTCTTTAACATTCAGTCTCACAGTTTTCATTTGCTTTTGCAACTTTGTAAAGGCCTAATGTGTAATTTGGTATCTGGCAGGCTGTTTATGAGCACCATCCAAGACCAAAACAATTGATTGTAGAGAATAACCTACCTCAGAAACTTCAAAATTTGATTGAGGAGCGCAGAGATGGACAACGTTCTGGAGGCCAAGTATTGGTCAAACAGATGGCAACTTCGCTTCTTAAAGCACTCCATATAAACACCGTGTTGTAAATACCGGCCATGTTTGTTCCTCCCCATACTCATATGTCAATGTTTAGGGAGATAATAGCCTGGTGTGCAGCTTAGTTTGTTCATGACCATTATTGTCAACATATGTACATATGCTTGGCTTGGTATTTAACACCATATTGGCTTGAGTCTGCCTTTAGTATTTTATTCAATATGCAGAGAAGATAAATGTTGTATTTGGCTCAATGAATAGTTCAGGAACACATGAAACCATTATCATCATGTTTCAAAGATTGCTGATTATGAATACAGGTCTCAGACAACTTCATATTTGTATACTCAGGAAGTTACTGTCAATTTGCAGATGTCTTCATATTTGAATTTGCATACTCATCTGACAAGAATGTTATGTTCTCATACTGATGAATGAATCCAACATATGCCATACATCAGGTCTCTTTACAAGCGTACCGCTTTCTCATCAGATATTGAAAACAAGTATAGTATGCAAAGCTGGTAATGAATCTATGAAAAGCGTCTTTATGTCCCACTTATATGCACACACTGTAACTCTGCTCTTGCGAGCAAAACAAAACATAAGCTACTGTCCAGAGGACACAATGTCATAAACGATGGACCATAAAGTACTAAAAATGCTCTTTAACTCGATACTTTTAAGTTTTCAAAATTTACATTAACTCACAAGGAAGCTTACCCTGAAATGCTTAAAGGTCACTCTTCTTTCCAGTCATTGGTAAGCTATACTTGTTGAGAAAGAAGAACCAGTAAGCCTTGAGGTCCAACCAAAATTTCATTAGCAAAGCTGAGCAACCCGAACCATACAACAGGAGTCACATCCACTCCTCCAAGCGGCGGAATCAATTTCCTTGTAGCAACAAGAAGTGGCTCCGTCGGAGCATATGCAACCACATAAGGAAATTTGTCAACAGGAAGCTTGGGGTACCACGACATAACAATCCTTATAATAAAAAGGAAGGAAAATGCTGATAAAATTGGTCCCAAAACACTAATCGCAACTTTTGCAGTGGCGGGATCTACATCACCGAGTACCATTCCTTGCATGGTACTCATCACAGCTCGTATCGTATCCTCCATCTCAAGAACCTTCGTTACAGGTAGACTAAGATCACCATGAAGTTCTAAACTAGTAGATGCTCCAATAGCTTCGGTTTCAAACAAACAAGACGCGCAGTGACGTCGTGAGGTTTTCCGGCCCAAAATCTTACTTCTTTCTCTAATTGTGCTTCTGAATCTATTCAACTGCGACCAAACCAAATATATAAATAAAACACTTAATAATTCTTTTTCAAAAACATAAAGATCAATCCAAGCAACAACATTATCCAAAAATCAACCAAAACTCAGATAAAGTTTTCAACAATGCTCACCCTAGCCTCACCATTCGATGGCTTAATCATCATCGAAAATGGCATTTCTGCATCAGAAAAATACATTGCATAAATTCAAAAATTCAAAAAAAAAAAAAGAATTACCAGAAGACACTGAGAAATAACCTCTCGGCTGGAAATGGGCGAGAGGAACGACAGTGGTCGACGTGGACGCGGCCATGGCAGCAGCAGAAACGGATTTGATTTTTCCGAAGAAGAAGGTGTTGGACGTTATCCAGCAGAAGCAGCTGAACGTTAGAGAGAGAGGGAGACCAGTTTTGGGCTCAGCCTGGCCCAAGTCAACGAGACCTGGTCAACGACCAAATTTTTATTTATAAAATAGGATTTGGATCAAGAGTTTGGATCAAATACAAACCAATATTATAAATAAAAACTACAAATCCATAAAAAAATTGACACGTGTCAAAATCGACCAATCAAAATTAATTTCGACCGGGGTTCTTTTTGTAAATAAAAAAATACACGCGGACTTATTTTAAAATTCATAAAAGATAGGAGGGGTATAATCGTCCAAAAATTCGCTACAGTAAAATTCGAAATTCGCTACAGTACGTTGTTGAGTCTGATCATTCTCCCGTTAAGTCTGATCATTTAGAATAAATATTGACTTTTGCTACAGTAAATTTGACTTTTACTGTAGCAATTTTGACTGTCGCTACAGTAATGATCAGACTTAAAAACAATGATCAGCCTTAAACCATTAATGACCAGACTTAAAAAAACAATGATCAGACTTTAAAAAATAATGAGTAGACTTAAACCAGTAATGATCAGACTTAAAAACAATGATCAGACTTAAGTCTTTGATACATATATACTGTAATCAGATTCATGTGTGACCCATTTTTGATACATATTCAGTTTCGGATATTATCCCTTACTCTTATGCCACTTGACCAAAAGAAATTGAGGTTGTATTAGCACACTTAGTTTCTAACTTAATATACTGAATCTGTCGTGATTGGAAATTGCAGATGTCATGCGAGTTGGCGACTAATTTAGACCTTTTTTTGCTTTTCAATTAATAATAACAATTCAGAGGCAGCCTCATGGTCTTGGCTATTCGTGCAGCTCGAACTGAAGCGGTCGGAAACAGATAACCTTTTATCAGTCCTGCTCTGGCCCTTTGAGTAGAGGTATGACACTAAGCTGTTTTCTACCAGTTAGTTTCTAATAAATCTTTTATCTGCTCAGTAGGAAACTTTATAGCGGAAGCACGTTTTGTTGAATGATTATTGTCTATTTTTAGTAATTTTCGTATTAGGGCTTTGTAAGTCTGACCGTTGCTTGTTTTAAGTCTGATCATTGCTGTTTTTAAGTCTGATCATTGCTGTTTTTAAGTCTGATCATTGCTGTTTTTAAGTCTGATAATTCATTGCTTAAGTCTGATCATTCATTGCTTAAGTCTGATCATTGCTGTTTTTTAAGTCTGATCATTGCTTAAGTCTGATCATTGCTGTTTTTAAGTCTGATCATTGCTGTTTTTTAAGTCTGATCATTGCTTAAGTCTGATCATTGCTGTTTTTAAGTCTGATCATTGCTGTTTTTAAGTCTGGTCATTGCTTAAGTCTGATCATTCATTGCTTAAGTCTGATAATTCATTGCTCAAGTATGATCATTCATTGCTTAAGTCTGATCATTGCTGTTTTTAAGTCTGCTCATTGCTCAAGTCTGATCATTCATTGCTTAAGTCTGATCATTACTGTTTTTTAAGTCTGATCATTGCTTAATTTTTTTTTAAAGCAACAAAATGATAATTTTATTGATGGGTTTCACAATGTCTCTGTATATATACTTGCCCTGCACTTGCAACAATCTGCTCATGACGACTTGCCTTTCCTCAATTCTGAACTAAAAGCAACTCTTGATGGTGAAAATAATACAGTGTTTGATAAATGGTGACCTCTCCTATAAAAATTTGATCTCTCTCCACATCTTTGGTATTTGACTTTAATGATGATATGTAACAGTATGGGTAAAATTTATCTTACGGAGCTTTTCTTTATACTAATCAAGTGCCGCTTTGTTTTTACGACCAGTTATTGGCTTGGGCAACCCGTCAAATATGGGTCTCGCAATTGGAGCAGCTGATAGAGCTTG
The DNA here is from genome assembly GCA_033675395.1 of Rhodiola chrysanthemifolia. Taxonomy (NCBI): domain Eukaryota; kingdom Viridiplantae; phylum Streptophyta; class Magnoliopsida; order Saxifragales; family Crassulaceae; genus Rhodiola; species Rhodiola chrysanthemifolia. The sequence continues at coordinate 19,708,726 of CM066207.1, forward strand.
AAAGTCTGTCTTCAAGTTCCACTTAGATGTCAGCCACATAGATGAGCTACAGCTTTCCTGATCTTGTAAGCTTGGGGTGCTCAAGGACTTCCTAACGCCAGAGTGGTTCTCAGTGACTACGCTGGCTCCTGAACCTGCTGGAGTGGAGTTTATCCCGTTTACTTCGTCTTCAGCCACTAAACAAGTGCGGCTGGTTGCTTTTGATCTGAGTGCTAATCCTTTACCCTTCACGGCGGAAAACCCACCACTGGTGCTGCTAGGATCTTCCTTTAACAGAATCTCAGGTGTTTTAGAACCATAAGTATCAGGTCTGCGACCTCTTCGTAGCAGATTATCAACCCATTTATCTGAGTCATTTTATGCTGAGTCAAACCCATCGGCCAACTCACCATTCTCTGAGAAAAACCCATTTGCCACACTTTTAGACTTTCTATGGCGACTCAAATGTGGGTTTGTGATCATTGCTTAAGTCTGATCATTCATTTCTTAAGTCTGATCATTGCTGTTTTTAAGTCTGATCATTGCTTAAGTCTGATCATTCATTGCTTAAGTCTGATCATTCTTTGCTTAAGTCTGATAATTCATTGTTTAAGTCTGATCATTCATTGCTCAAGTCTGATCATTAACAACTCGTGGACTAAATTGAAAATAACATTATTAGGTTTATACCCCTCCGTGTGGAATGACTATAATACCCCTCCGTGTTTTGTCCGGGATTTCGACTAAAATGGGACACGTGTCGGCTTAATAATCGGTTTGTAGTTTTTATTTTTAAATCGGTTTGTACCCGAACCGCACTCTTGGATCAAATACAAACCACAATTATAAATAAAAACTACAAACTCATAAAAAATTTGACACGTGTCAAAATTAACCAATCAAAATTCATCCGAACTTTCATCCCGTCGGGGTTCTTTTTGTAAATAAAAAACTTATTTAAAAATATATAAAAGATAGGAGGGGTATAATCGTCCTAAAATTTGCTACAGTAAAATTTGACTTTCGCTACAGTACGTTTTTAAGTCTGATCATCTTGCGCTTAAGTCTGAGCATCTTGTTTTTAAGTCTGATCGTCTTGCTACGTGCGTTAAGTCTGATCATCTTGCGCTTAAGTCTGAGCATCTTGTAATTGTAAGTCTGATCATCTTGCGCTTAAGTCTGAGCATCTTGTTCTTAAGTTTGATCGTCCTGCTACATGCGTTAAGTCTGATCATCTTGCGCTTAAGTCTGAGCATCTTGTAATTTTAAGTATGATCATCTTGCGTTTAAGTCTGAGCATCTTGTTCTTAAGTCTGATCGTCTTGCTACATGCGTTAAGTCTGATCATCTTGCGCTTAAGTCTGAGCATCTTTTAATTTTAAGTCTGATCATCTTGCGCTTAAGTCTGAGCATCTTGTTCTTAAGTCTGATCGTCTTGCTACATGTGTTAAGTCTGATCATCTTGCGCTTAAGTCTGAGCATCTTGTAATTTTAAGTCTGATCATCTTGCGCTTAAGTCTGAGCATCTTGTTCTTAAGTCTGATCGTCTTGCTACATGCGTTAAGTCTGATCATCTTGCGCTTAAGTCTGAGCATCTTGTAATTTTAAGTATGATCATCTTGCGCTTAAGTCTGAGCATCTTGTTCTTAAGTATGATCGTCTTGCTACATGCGTTAAGTCTGATCATCTTGCTCTTAAGTCTGATCATCTTGCGCTTAAGTCTGAGCATCTTGTAATTTTAAGTATGATCATCTTGCGCTTAAGTCTGAGCATCTTGTTCTTAAGTCTGATCATTGACAACTCGAGGACTAAATTGCACATAATATTATTAGTTTTATACCCCTCCGTGTGAAATGACTATAATACCCCTCCGTGTGTTGTTCGGGATTTCGACTAAAATTGGACACGTGTCAGCTTAAAATTAGGTTTGTAGTTTTTATTTATAAAGCTGAACCGCACCCTATAAAATATATATATAATAAAGAGTGCGGTTCACATAAAAACCACAATTGATGAAAACTAAAAATGGATTTCAAGCTGATACTGTCCAATTACGTCGAAATCTCAGACATAACACGGCGGGACATTATAGTCATTCCACATATTCCGGATTTCATATCAGACTTAAATTGGAATGATCAAACTTAAAATGATCAGACTTACTTGGAATGAACATACTTAAAATGATCAGACTTAAGTTGGAAGATCAAACTTAACTTGGAATGATTAGACTTAACTTGGAATGATCAGACATAATGTCCAGACTTAAATTGACAATGATCATACTTAAATTGGTAATGTCCCGACTTAAAAACACACTTAAATTGATATTCAAACTTAAATTGGTAATGATCACACTTAAATTGGTAACGATCACACTTAAAGACAGACTTACACAATAATATCCAGACTTAACTTATGCATCTCTGTTTAGACTGGATAATTTGTGGCTCTCGCATCTGTTATATATTTTTAAATAAATCCGTTTAAAAAAAATTTATTTACAAAAAGTTCCCCGAATTATGATTGTTCGAGAGTGCAACGTGTCGAATTCTTCGGTGATTTATAGTTTTTATATTTAAATTTGGTTTTTATTTGATTCAAACTCTAAAATAAAAAACATATTGAACCTAAAATAAAAGGAAAATGACAAAGAAGGGTATTAACTATCACTCATGGAAAGGGTTCAGGTGCAAAGCCCATATTATGATATAAAAAAATACAAACTAATTACCACCTTTGATTTTGATATTTCAATGGATCAGATTAATTGGAATTAAATCATTTTAAATTTAAATATCAATTAAAATAAGGGTAGTTCAGCCAGATCTTACTTTCGCTGCGCCGATTTAGCGAAATTCGCGATTCGGAATTTGATGGGAAGGGACGGCGCAGCTATCGACGACCAGCGCAAGAAGCACCGCCGATCGAGTGACGCTAAGGCGGAGGAGACGACGAAGCGGAGGAAGCACAAGCATCGACACCATAGTCACCATCGGAGTAAGAAGCGGGAGGAGGTGGAGGATGATGTGGAGATGGAGGCTGATGTATTGCCGCCGGTGGTAATGGAGTTGAAGGACTGAGGTGACGATGATGAAATGGAGGAAGGGGAGAATAGTTGAGGAGAACGGTGGTGGATGTGGGGAGGATGAGAAGGAAGTGGAGAAGATCATCTGGTCGGTTCTCATCTGTTCTTATTTTATCGTATGTGTTTTATGGTTTTTTTTATTAACTTTGGTTTCTGATAGCTTGAGCCTTGAGATGTGTCAGGGAAAATGTTAAGGTCAATTTTTTGTTTGGAAAGTTGTGATTGGAGAGGAAGGAAAAAAAAGAAGAAGATATGGTTTTCTCGATTAGTTGTACTTGGTGTAGCTCTGATGGGGGTTGAGTTGAGGTGACACGTCTATTGCTGTTAAACTGATGAAAGTTCTAAAATTTTGTTTGTTAACTGTTTTCTCATGTGTGTTTTTATGGGTGTCAAGATATGGTGCAGTACTGATAAAATAGAGCTGGCAAAGTTCTATTGTTTTCATAATTTTGCTTACTCGATTGCTTTGATGATAAAACTGAAGTATCTCAGGAGTTTGCACATTCATGATATTAAATGTATTTTTATTTTTGGTGGCTTGATTTTGTGAGTACTTATTAATCCTTTTTCGTATTCATTGTGAGTTTTTTCTTGGTCGATTAGTGTATAATCTGAAGTGAGCTCGATATAAACAGGTAGTTTGGAGCTACAAATTGTTGAACAGAATTCAAGACGTTTCAGCTAAATTATGCTACATCATATGTAGACTGTCGCAACCGAATTATAGCATAATTTTTTATGAATTATTGGAAAACACAATCGTCGCTGTATTTGTGCGCATCAACTAATAAGGAACATGGACGAATTCTTAACGAATTATAGTCCAATGCTGACGAATTATGTCATAATTCGTCAAAAGTGGACTATAATTCGTCAGAATTCTAGCGAATTGTAGTGCACTTCGACGAATTATGCTATAATTCGTCAAAAGAAAAATAAAATTCGTCAGAATTTGACAGTATCATTGTATAAATTGTCATGACATTTTATAGTTCGTCATAACATTTTATAGTTCGTCATGAACATTTTATTTATAGTTCGTCATTGTTTCAATGTTCTAAAAGGGGGTTTATTTGTCAAACAGATTCCAGTATCTGTACGTGTTAGGAGAGAAACAGCTACACCAAAGCCAAGACCCAAGGCATCTGGAGCTGCAGCCAGGACAGTCGTACACTCCGTTGCTCCAACATTTGCCAAACCAACTCCGCGACCATCATCCATGGTGAAGTCACAGGGTGTTGACGACTCTTACTCCGCATTTTTAGAGGATATGAAGGCCCTGGGAGCCCTCGATGGCTGATGTTTTCTAGCTAGCATATCATGACTTATCGATTCATTTCCTCCATCACTTATCCTAGCAATGAATCTAGACTCTCGATGTATTCATTTCACATGTAGCATTACTTTCTCTTTGTATACTTATTTCAGACATTTAGGTTTGAATGATGTGTATTTGTAAAAATCTTCTTATCACATTTGCAGACAGCTAGCTACTCTCTTTTTACTATTTGTTAACATGATAGGTAACTCCATTACTTTTGTGGGAAGATTTCTTATAAAATCTCCAACATCAGCTGAACGCATTTTTTTTAGTTTTTCCAGTTTAGATTAATATCAAAACGGTAGGAGAACATCTTGCAATGATGTCAAATATTGTTAGGATCGTAAGAGAAGATATACACTGAATTATTGAAAATACTCCACTATTTTAGTAACCACTAAGTCATTAAACCACTACTAAACCCATTACTTATTGACTCATTCAAAATATAATAAATCATATCTTTAACAAATATGCTATATATAACCATGAAATCCACTGTACATTTTTGTTTACAACTTTTCTTAATCCCCAAAATCATAATTCCAATCTAACATTCTACAGCATTTGCAGTCCCAAGGACTTTCAGATTCTCTGTTGCATTGTTTCAGACCAGCTTTTAAGCTACGAGTAGTTTCTCGAGATCGCTTTCGTTTGCAAACCAGCTTGGCACAATAAGCGTCAAGTATGGCTGCAGATCCTTGACTGTACTTTTTATAGTGCCTTCGGCAGTATTAGCTCTGTAAAATTAACAATATTGATCAGTTTAATAGTTAGTAAACATTGACGAACTATAAATAGTATTAATGAACTATGTCACTATCAGACTCAAATGCAAACAATATTGATCAATTTATTAGGTAGTAAACATTGATGACGAACTATAAATAGTAAGTGACGAACTATGTCACTACCAGACTCAAATGCCAACAATATTGATCAGTTTATTAGGTAATAAACATTGACGAACTATAAATATTAACTGACGAATTACATCACTACCAGACTCAAATGCCAACAATATTGATCAATTTATTAGGTAATAAACATTGACGACGAACTATAAATAGTAAGTGACGAACTATGTCACTACCAGACTCAAATGCCAGCAATATTGATCAGTTTATTAGGTAGTAAACATTGACGAATTATAAATAGTAAATGACGAATTATATCACTACCAGACTCAAATGCCAGCAGTATTTATCAGTTTATTAGGTAGTAAACATTGACGAACTATAAAAAGTAACTGACGAACTATGTCACTATGAGACTCAAATGACAGCAATTTTGATCAGTTTAGTGGGGAGTAAACATTGACGAACTATAAATGCCAAATGATGAACTCTGTCACTACCAGACACAAATGCCAGATATGAGGCTTTATTTGGTTTCAAAACTACATTCTAAATGCATTAACAATTGCAGGATTCGCTACAATTGACGATGTAAACAATACAGCAGCCTGCAGCCACTGAAAACGGATATATGCTACCAAACCTGTATGTAGCTGTCACTGCGATCATCGTACGAAATCTACCTGACAGCAAGCAGTTTTTTATTGAAGCCGTATAGACAATCGACAAGAAAGCGAAAGCAAACTATATAAAATTCAACATGTCAGATAATCGACGAAAACACACCTCGATTGCTGCAACCTGAAGCACGCGAAAGTAACCGATCGAGAGATGCGAAGTTCTTCGCATTCACTCGAACTCATCCCGAGTTGAACGAGTTGGATGAGATGACCATTGTTCGTCGACATTGTCCCAAAACCCTAAAAATCGAGGCTTCAACGAATTGCGTGACTGCAAAACCTTGCTTCAACGAATCGCAAACCCTAAATTCGTCGTGTGAACTGCAAATCCTTAATTCGTCGATCGTCGAGGTGATTTGTGGATGAATCTAACGAACCAGTTCTTCGGGATTTAGGTTTCCTGAATCGTCGGTTTTCGTTGTGTGAGGCGAGAGAGACGGGGTTGTTTTTGAATTGATTGTCAATTATACCCTTTCTATTATAAGATACACATCTAAAATTTAGTTATTAATTTTTTAAATCAAATTATTTTCAGCTTTTGGATTATCCAAACGAATGGATGAGATTTGTTTGTATTTTGCACAGGATCTGGGCTTTGCACCAGATCCGGCCTCATCACTCATTGCCAAATTACGGTCCGAACTATAAAAATTGACAATTAAGAGTAATTTAAAAATATTTTAATCCTCAATTTGACAATTAAGGGAAGAAGGTTTTTTCAATTTATTCTTATAGTTAACTTTGTCAATTTATCCTCAGTTAACTTCAATTTATTGGGATTAAAATATTTTGAAACTGTCTTTAATTATTAATTTTCATAGTTCAACCGCGATTTATCAATGATTGCTAGTTCATATCCCTCTTTGTCATTTTCCCTTAAATAAAATATTAGTTCTTTTTTAATTATAAAATAAATTATTATTTGTTTTTTATAGAAAAATAAATTATTATTTCTATGGATTCGAATCAAATACAAACCATTGTTATAAATAAAAACTACAAATCCAAAAAATATATTGCTACGTGTATATTTGGACCAATCAGAATTCGGGACACTTTTTTTAAATAAAAAAAATTTAAGTCTGATCATTTGCTACAATAATAGTTTAAGTCTGATCATTAGCTACAGTAACAGTTTTAAGTCTGATCATTGCTACTTTAAGTCTGATCATTGTTGTTTAAGTCTGATCATTGCCACAATAATAGTTTTAAGTCAGATCATTGATATTTTAAGTCTGATCATTGTAGTTTTAAGTCTGATCATTGTTACAATAATAGTTTTAAGTCTGATCATTGTAGTTTTAAGTATGATCATTGCTACAATAATAGATTTAAATCTGATCATTGTAGTTTTAAGTCTGATCATAATAGTTTTAAGTCTGATCATTGTAGTTTAAAAGTCTGAACACTGTAGTTTTAAGTTTGATCATTGCTACAATAATAGTTTTAAGTCTGATCATTCTAGTTTTAAGTATGATCATTGTAGTTTTAAGTATGATCATAATAGTTTTAAGTCTGATCATTGTAGTTTTAAGTCTGATCATTGCTGTTTTAAGTCTGATCATTGTAGTTTTAAGTCTGATCATTGTAGTTTAACTCTGATTATTGCTACAATATAAGTTTCAAGTCTGATCATTGCTGTTTTAAGTCTGATCATTGCTACAATAATAGTTTAAGTCTGATCATTGTAGTTTTAAGTGTGATCATTGCTACAATAATAGTTTAAGTATGATCATTGTAGTTTTAATTTTGATCATTGCTGTTTTAAGTATGGTCATTGCTACAATAATAGTTTAAGTATGATCATTGTAGTTTTAATTTTGATCATTGTAGTTTTAAGTCTAATCATTGCTACAATAATAGTTTTAAGTCTGATCATTGTAGTTTTAATTCTGATCCTTGCTGTTTTTAAGTCTAATCATTGTAGTTTTAAGTTTGATTATTGCTACAATAATAGTTTTAAGTCTGATTATTGTAGTTTTAAGTCTGATCATTGCTGTTTTAAGTCTGATCATTGCTGTTTTAAGTCTGATCATTGCTACAATCATAGTTGTAAGTCTGATCATTGCTGTTTTAAGTCTGAGTTTTACGTCTTATCATTGCTGTTTAAGTCTGATCATTGTTGTTTAAGTCTGATCATTGATGTTGAAGTCTGATCGTTGATGTTTTAAGTCTGATTTTTATGTCTGATCATTCCAATTTTAAATCTGATCATTGCTGTTTAAGTCTGATCATTCCATGTTAAGTCTGATCATTGCTGTTTTAAGTCTGATTTTCTACTCATTGTTGTTTAATTCTGATTGTTTAAGTCTGATCATTCCATGTTAAGTGTGATCATTCTTATACATGTGAAATGACCATAATATCCCTCCGTGTTATATCCGAAATTTCGACGAACTTGAAATTCGATTTGTAGTTTTTATAAATAAGAGTGGTTTGGGAATATTTTCCAAATTGCACCAAAATCAAGATTCACTTCCAATTCTACACATTTTTTAGATTGGTTTCTCAATTTACACTAGTTTTGTAAGCCGCCGTTGCTCACAGCGTCTTAACATTAAGACGCTCTTGTTGACAGCGTCTTAAGCCCCGTGGCGTTTTTGCGCCAAAATATGCAGTCATGTGCCGTAATATTACCAAACAAGCGTAAGTCGCTGTTGGAGACAGCGTCTTACCTTAAAACGCTGTTGGTAGGAGCGTTCTAATAGAACGATGAAGAGAAAAACTAGGGCTCGAAACTTAAGCCGCTATTACGAACGGCGTTTTAATATAAAATAGATTTAAACGATCCACATCAGCTACTGACTCACATATTTTGGTGCAAAAACGTCACAGGGCTTAAGACCGCTGTCAACAAGAGCGTCTTAATGTTAAGACGCTGTGAGCAACGGCGGCTTATAAAACTAGTGTAAATTGGGAAACCAATCTATAAATGTATAGAATTGAAAGTGCATCTTGATTTTGATGCAATTTGGAATATTTTCCAGTGGTTTGTACGTAAAACGCACTCGTGAAAATATTTAAAAATAAATAAACGAAAGGGCTGCAGTGGAATCCTGCTGACGTCATCATCATTACACTTAACTAAATTGCGGGTTTGTTTGTTTGTTTTAGTGGTAGATTGATTGTAGCTAGCGAGATCTGCCCTCTTCTCAAATTCGATTCACAACAAGTAACTACCCACAGATTCAATCCGTTCGGAAATGGCGGCCTTCATCGACCTTGATGATTCCCCAATGTTCCACAAGCAGGTATTCATTCTTAACTCGTTAACATACATTTTGTTGTGTACGACGTGTTTTGGTGTTTCGTGCTTTTGTATTTTATCGTCCCAAATCGAGTTCATCTCATGGGTATCTGATTTAGGGTGTGCTTTTTCAGAAATGTTGAATCTTTTAATATATTTTTTAAATATGTTTTTTTTATAGAAAATTTATAGAAGATCTTTGAAGGTGGCTTGATGTATGTTATGTATAAAGTTTTCATTTTTGAGCAGATTGGTTCAATGGAGCAAACGGCGGAAGAGCTAAAAGACCGCTGCCAGAGGCTCCACAAAGGGTGCCAAAAGTTTATGTGAGTTACTAGTTACTACTCCCGCTCACCTAGATCAATCATGTGCGTACTTTGCCAAAAACTAGCAATATCACCCGTCCAGCTCAATAGTTGAAATGGTAGATACCGTTGTATATTGTATGGGCTCTTTTTATCCTTTTTGCTCCTGAGCTTGTCGAACGCATAATACATCCCAACATTAAATGTGGAAAGTTGCAACACTTCGTTACTGAATGTGAAATGTCCAATGAGGATCTTATGAATTGCCATTCAAAAGGATCATAAACCAGTCTTGATCTTCACTGCAGTAAATATGCTACGAGCCTGAAAAAAATTCTCTTTAGATTTAGTTGATTTTGTAATACTCAGCAATAATATTATAAAATGTTAGGGATTGTACTGACACCAAATTTTTTTTTCAAGTAATAATGAAGTTTGTCACCCTTGTCAAGCATGATGGTGATATTTGGTTGTTGCCTATAAAGATATGAGTTTTGGGACAGATTTCTAAATATCTTCCAATTTCTATGTTGATAAGTGTCCATGAGAGTGCCCAATTTGTAATTACTTTGGGTTATCATTTGATAGCTGGGAGTTATGAACTGCCTACATGGTATCATAGGTAGAGATATATGGTTTACGAGGCTATAATGATTTATCTTGTACAGTGCAGCAATTGGGGAAGCATATAATGGAGATACTATTTTTGCAGACGCTATAGAACAATTTGGTGGCGGACAAGATGATCCTGTCAGCATGTCTATTGGAGGTGTGAAATGCTATAAAACCTATTCACATTGTCGTCCACACTGAAATAAGCATTCTTTAAATTACCAGTTGTGACAATCCTCTAGAAATCATGCATTTATTTGTTCATTAAGACTTCAATAAGAAAGTGCAGTCTTGTGCGCGTGAGCACATACATTGTAAATTCGAAATTACTATATATATACATGACACCCCATATTTCGAATTAACGGAGTCAATATTGTTAACTCATGAATGCAGATCTCATTTGAATATCTGGGTTGATCATAAAATCTAAAAAGTGTAATACTTGTTCAGTAATCAGTGAGATTTGTATGCTTTTCTTCTCTGAGCAAGTTATAATAGATGATGTGCGCCTACACTATCTTCAGCTATCAGTGTAACTTCTCATTTTCTATACTAAGGTGTTGTCAATTATTTGGTCATAAAGTCAACTGTAAAGGCCGTGCCTCTCAAATCCAGCAAGAGAAAAACCATTTTATAGTTTTTCATTGATGTGATTCTTTTTTTTCCAGGTCCAGTCATATCCAAATTTGTTTCCGCATTTCGTGAGCTGGCAACACACAAAGAACTTCTTCGCTCTCAAGTAAGTGCATTGATATAACTTACAGATGAATCATAGTAGCACTCGTCAGAAGTCAGAACATTGTATTTCAGTCGCGGTATATATCTAGTTTTTTCTGCTGTGTTGTAGTTTGATCTGGTTAGGATTAGGAATTAACTTTGTCGAGTTCCTTTGGCTAAATACTGTACTTCTACTGCAGTTCAACATTTTCTCTTAATCTGGTACTTGAAAATGAAAATTGGGGCTATCAAGAAGGAGGCGTGTAATAAGGCAGACACAACCTGGTTGATTGATATGCGATTCATTGATTGATTAGTTTTTGTTCAGGTAGGTTGCTTGGTTGTTTGGGTACCTATTGGTGCTTCTGTCTCGGCTTGGGGTTTTTGTAGTCAGGCCAGTTTTGGGATTAGTTAGTTGTTTCTGGGTTGTTTGATGCAGCGTTTTGCTTGTGCCCTTTTTGATCAATGAATGCATCATTTTTCAAAAAAAAAAACATTTTCTCTTAAAAGTAATCCGTGAGCATGCCATGCCGAGCTTATTTCCAGTTACAATGTTATTACCCTTATTGTCTTTTAATAGTCAGAGATGCGATGATGTTCTTGCTTCTAGACGTCCTCGTGACGCTATCTTTGGCTATTTTTGTTATGGACAAAATATTGGTATTCTCATGAATGATAATAATTTTGCAGGTAGAGCATGTGCTGAATGACCGGCTCTTGCACTTTATGAATGTTGATCTACAAAACGCGAAGGTATTTTAGTTTTATCTCTACTACCAGTAAGACAATGATAGTATCAGTGTTTTAGAAACCTAGCAAATACATTCGTCGGACAACTTCACTAGCAAACCATGCTTTGAACTACATTCATTTTTATTGCATAAACTTTACAAACACTTTTATATGCATTCATCAGTTGCACTGCGTGTCCCGATGAGTAAAAATCAAAGGATTGTGCTCTTGGTATATCTATTGTATGCCGTGTTTTGACATGTATCATTGTTTGCAGAGTTATCTGTGATATTCCCTCTTTTTTGTACACCTTATTTTTAATGTATTTTTGCATTGCAAGCTTCACATATCGAAGAGTAACTACCAGTCGATAGTATGAAAAGAAACCTATAAAATGATTGCATTGGATACAACATCAATTGTCAAATGCTTCACAGACCATGAACAAGATGATTAGTTACTTTCGACCGATTGAGTGGTGGAAGTGGTAACCTGTTTGGTGCTATTCGACATGAAAAAGTTTTCTAACTTTGTCATTGAAATCTTATCTTTGTTAGGAATCTCGGAGACAATTCGACAAAGCTGCATATACTTACGATCAGGTGCACTACACCCTAGTTGCACATTATTACATTTTACAGTAAATTTATTTGTGACTGCTTACTAGTTTAATGTTCCTAAAACTTACAGGTGTTTACTGTCATGTCCAAATTAATTATTTTTGTTCTCAAGCATCTTTGAATTCTTTGATGTGATCTTGTTGTTTGCCCATTGCTGTTTGTATGTTTACTTTTTATAGTTTTGAATAATCACCTGGAGGAAAGCATTGTCCTGTTAATACTTACGAGGGCTAGTTATAATAGATCACTTATAGATACTTATCACTTGATCATTTGTTACAGGCACGCGAAAAATTTGGTTCCCTAAAAAAGAGTGCACGAGATGATGTTGTCGCTGACCTAGAAGATGTATGTTCACATTTTATTTATTGTTCCCTTCCCTTTTTCTCTTAGTGCCTTTAGATGCGATAAGAATACAGCTAATGTGTTGTTATATTCTGAGCATAGCAATCATGTTGTTTTTGGTTTATGATTAACAATTTATGTTTTCAACAAAAGTTTAGCCATTTACAGACACTACTGCTCACACAATAACAAAAAACTTACAAGCAATTTTGCCACAGGATCTACAAAATTCAAAGTCAGCATTTGAGAAAAGTCGCTTCAATCTAGTACGGCAGACCATGATACATTATTGTCTGTTCTCTATCATCACTACAGTTTCCTTTGACTACTGATCTTTTTCATTTTACCTCTGTGGTTCTTAAGGAATTCAGGTTAATGGCCTGGTGAATGTCGAAACAAAGAAGAAATATGAGTTCTTGGAATCATTCAGTGCAATTATGGATGCCCATCTAAGATACTTTAAGCTGGTGTGTAGCATTATTTATATCACTTATCATTTTAGAGGAAGAGATTAATATTAGGCTAAATTAGATTGCTATTGGACTAGGGTTATGATTTATTGAGCCAAATGGAGCCCTTCATTCATCAGGTACGCACTTAATACATTCTTCAATGTATTAATTTCCTCAAGCTAACAAAAACTGAAGACATTTTATGTGAACATGCCAAAAAGCAGTGCCTGCAGTCTGGCATTGCTTGTCGTTTCAGTTGAGTATGCCTTCTCAAGCTCCTGAACTTTTGCAAAACAGGTTTTAACATATGCACAGCAATCTAAGGAAGTGGCTAATGTGGAGAAAGAGAAGCTTTCGAAAAGGATTCAAGGGTTTAGGACACAGGCAGAAATGGATAGTCTGCGTGCTTCTAGCCAATTAGAAAGCTCAGCCACTGCTGATGGCATTCATATCGACGCTACATCCACGAGATCTTATAAGGATGTTGAAGCCATAATGCAGTCTGCCACCAATGCGGAGGTAACACATCAATGTTTGCACCTGCAAGGTCTCTATCCATCATTTATATGGGTGAGCCATCTAAATTCATATGGCAATTTACGTTGCTGATGAAACAAATATATAATTGTGTTATTTAGGTTCAGACAATCAAACAAGGATATCTAGGAAAACGCTCGTCAAGCTTGAGAGCTGATTGGAGGAGGAGATTTTTTGTGCTGGATAGTCGTGGAGCACTATATTATTATACAAATAAGGGTATCCCATTGGTATGATATGGCATTTCGCATCTGCTGCAAATTTAAAATGAAAATAAAATATAAAATAAAGTGTTATGGTGTCAGCCCTCTTGAGGTTTCATTCCAAAACGATGCTTACACTGGGGTGGTGCTATTTTTGTTGTACATAGTCGAAGATTGATGCCTCGAGTAATATTATGTTATGTCCATGTCAGCATTGCCTGGAAGAACCAAGGAAATGCTCTAGATAAACTAATTTATAATTTTTTTATATCTATTTTCTTCTAACAGTCTTGTGAACTTTGTGGCGGTAACCTTTTGATTTTGCAGGGATCACAATCTCATCAATCTATTAGCTCAGGGGAACATAACAGTGGTATGTTTGGTCGATTTCGCTCAAGACACCAAAGGTCATCATCGGCTAGTGATGTGAAATTGGGCTCGCGATCAATTGATCTTCGCATGTCGACGATAAAGATTGATGCTGAGGATCCAGATCTCCGCTTATGTTTTAGAATAATATCTCCAATAAAAACCTACACATTGCAGGTTAGTGGCTGGTCACTAAGTGTAGTTGTTTGACACATTACTTGCTTACTTACTAGAAGATGAGAGAAGTTCTTAATAAGAAAAATATGCAAATTAATTTTTTCTCAATCATAGGATCAGGTCATCTGTGTATAAACTATAAAGCAACCTGAGTGTTTAATGGCACAACCTTGTTATGGCACTGCAGAACAGCATGACCTGGACTTATCCTTACGGGCTACGCCTCTTACTCTTTTTATCTGTATCTGGCATTGACAGGCTGAAAGTGAAGCTGACAGGATTGACTGGATACACAAAATAAAAGGAGTTATTGCGTCCCTTTTGAACTCCCATTTTTTGAACCAGGTTAGTGTTTTCTGAATTGTTTTAATTTAATGATCTATGAAATGTATGAACTTACAAGAGTAATTCGTTGCTTCAGCCACACCCTGGAATTCAGCAGTCGGAAAACAACAGCCTTTCGAGTGTTTCTTCCTCTGATCCATTACGAGTACATAGCCAGCAAAGTGCAAGCGGCGTGAAAGCTAATCAAGTTGCTCCTGTTTTTCAAATCCTAAGAGAGATCCCAGGAAATGATATTTGTGCGGAATGTAGTGCACCTGAGCCTGATTGGGCATCTTTGAACCTTGGTATCTTATTATGCATTGAATGCTCTGGTGTTCACCGTAATCTTGGTGTTCATATATCGAAGGTGCATATTTAATAGTTAATACAAGAGTTCGCTGATTGTTTTTCGTAATTTCAGTGTTAGTTACTCTCAGGATAAGCATGTAGTATTTCTTTCAGTCCTTGCTTCTCTGAAAAGTTGCCTTCGTTGCCATATTAGATATTATAGCAATCATAGTTGTCCCTCATTCCTAGTGGGATTCCTAAAAATATAGATTTTTTATTTTTTGATCAGTGTTAATTCTAAGTTACTATTTGCAAACAGTTGCGTAAACTATGTGTGTCATTTACTCTGCAGGTTAGATCTATCACATTAGACGTTAAGGTCTGGGAACCAACAATCCTGGATTTATTCCGTGCATTGGGTAATGAATTTTGCAACGCAATATGGGAAGAACTGCTCCTGCTGAAAATTGAAGGGTAACACTCAAATGTACCACAGTCTCAAATATTATAGTTTTCCAGGGTGTTAACATTTATATTTGCAGTAGCTTTTGAGAAGATATTCCTGAAAATATGGAAATAGAGACGCCTGAATTTTCAGTATTAGAATCCTGTAGTAAAACACTCGGTCTCTGATTGAACCAAACATATTTTTGCAATTTATTCGACACTGGATTTATCTTTCATTTTCAGTTTTGAATGTAGTAAGTCTTGTCATCCTTTCTTTTTTTATGGAACTATTTTTGAAATAAAATCTGGTGCAGATTGGACCCGGCACTGTCACCCGTGCGATCAATAAAAAAACCGTGTGCTGGAGATGCTATTTCTCTGAAGGAAAAGTACATCCAAGCCAAGGTATTTTGTTCAGTCCATTAATTAAAAGCAACTTCAGTTGTACTGATCTAAGCTTCTACCATGCAGTATGTAGAGAAAATACTAGTTAATATAGAAACAAACACAGTCAACACCTGCCCGGCTAAGAACATGTGGGAAGCAGTGAAGAGTAACAACTTGAAGGATGTTTATCGCCTCATTGTCCAATCAAGAAAGGATATCGTCAATACCGTCTACACTGAGGACTCTGAGCCTGATAATCACGATACTGTTGAACAAGAACCAGAGATGAACCCTTCTACAAAGGGGCCAATATGTTATATTGCTGGAGACTCGAAAGCGACACAATGTCAGCAAGGCAGCTCCTTGTTGCACTTGGCCTGTCAAATAGGGAATCAAGTTATGGTTGAGTTGCTGTTGCAATTTAGAGCAAATGCTAATCTGCGTGATTTCAGTGGAAGGACTCCTCTACACCTCTGCATATCACAGGGGTTCAACACCTTGGCCAAATTTCTGCTTAGAAGGTACGAATGATACATCCATTTCGTAAAGATCCACTTCAGTCTTTTAAATGCTTCTACCCTGCTGTTGTGGATTTGTTATGTAGACCTGATTTTTCTTCTTCATAGTTTTGTCATCTCCTTATCATTGAGTTTCAGGGGTGCAAGTCCGTCAATTCGAGATGCTGCAGGGATGAGTGTACTTGACAGGGCAATGGAGATGGGGTCGATTACTGATGAAGAGCTATTTGTGCTGCTATCGGAATGTTAGCAAGACATACCAACCTTACTGACGAGTTCATATCAGCATAAATCAGCCATTCATTCTTCACATTGTTGACCGAGGAGAAGTTAGACAAAGTTCAAGAGAGCTGCGCATCTCTGACTTGCCGTCTTACCCAGTCCTTTCTACGCCGCAGGATGTGTAACCTAAATGTTGGAACATATTTTTATCATATACAGAATTGCAGCCAATATAGACATAATTTACACAGTACTCCAGATTGAGTTTTTATGCTCAAAACAAAAGACTCGGTCGAATGTATGTCATGTTGTGATACAACTATCTGATCATCAGATGTATGAACATTTCAAAATCTGTAGTGCCTGGAGAGACTGTTGAGAAACTCACTTACAAAAAGAGAATTTTATTGAACGAAAATTCTTACAAAGGAAAACCTCACTAAGACTCTCTAACTTGTGGTGGAGACATTTCGGTAGGGGAGGATACTCCAAATGCTGTTTCAAACAGCAAGATGTCTGTCTCAGGTGAAAGCAGGATGCCTTCTAATGAAGAGTCTTCTCAAAAGGTTCCAGATTCAGAACTGGGAGATGTTGGTACTTCCTGGGTCTCTATAGTTCAAAATTGTAGCAAGGAAAAAGGCTTAATAGGGTCTGGTGAGGCTTCCCAGTTCCCGAATAAAGCTAGACTTCATATTGACTCATCCATGCCGTCAGGGGAGCAGTGCCAGAACAAACAGAACGATTGAGTTAGGAAAGCCGGACAATTCTGATGAAGAGGAGCCCTTGAGATACTCTGAAAAGCATATTAGTATTTTGAAGATGGCTAGTAGGAAAGAATCTAAAGAGAAGAAAAGAATTTTATATCAAAGACGCAAGAAGTTGCGGGAAGCAGGGGTTGATCAAAGTGCGGACACAGGTTTTGTCCCAGCTCCCCTGATAAAGAAATTGATGCAAAAGAGCGAGAAAGAAGAAGATTACAAAGAGAGGAGGCTGTGGAAACTTACCAAACAGCTCTCGATTAGGGGGTAAAGGGTAGCTTACCGGAGGAAGGGATGATTCAATTATTTGAAGACTACCTGCAAAAACAATATGAGGAGAGATGCATCGAAAGAATCGGAAGGTAAGTAGAGCAATTGGAAGAAAGAAGCATTTAGAGTTATTGAAGCCAAGTTGCGAATCTCAGATGGTTATGGTCAGCATAGAGGATCCAACATCTTAATTGGTGGTGAAAGAGGTCAAATTAGAGTGCTAGTTTTTAAGAGGTTGGTTTTAGCAGCGGAAGTAGTGGTCCTTCCATTATAAGGAATTCGATCTCTCGGGGTAGTTTTAAGTAGTAGTAGAGGTCATCAGTGGGTTAGAAAATCTTAGAGAGAAATGTTTTGTAACATTTTAGTTGTAAGCGTGACTCTCGAGTCAGTGTTTTTTGGTGGTCCTTGACCACTTATGAATCAAAAAAAAACTTGTGGTGGATATCACTCTTTAAACTTGAGTGATTTGCACCTTACATGACACACCTATTTATACTAATTCATACACAAAATGAATGGCTAGTATCATTTTGATCCAATGGCCAAAAATAGTACATTTAGAAAACTCTACATCTATCTCCCTTCTTCTTCCTCTTCTACACTTCTCCATAATTTTCTAGAAATATCTTCTTCTTGGATTGGGCTCTTTTCTTTGGGTCTTCTATATGGACTAGACTAGGCATTAATATTTGGGCTTTAATCTCAATAGAGACAGCAACTTAATATTGATTCTTACACATTCACAATTGTGGCAATACAATGGCAACAAAGGTGCAAGCCTAATGATGGGACTTTGTATGAATATTTGCAAATTAATAGCGTGGTAAAGGATTTACATCATTTCAATAAGCTCTTTTATTTTATCCTCATTTTCTACTTTCAAAGATTACACAAATCCTACTTTTTTCCTGCAGCGGTTGCTATTGCTACCCTCGTGCTCTTGGCTTCTGCTTTTCATTTAGCCAGCCCATCAGGTGTACGCAGATGCTGAACAGGAATGAGAATGCTGAGTCAGGTGCGAGACACTCGGTGAAAATGTATTTGATATTAAACAAGAATGAATGCAAATGCTTGGCTTCAAAAAGATGACGAACCGAATTGGGCATTTATGACAATGCATGGAATGTTTTTAATTGCCTTATATTATTCTGCGAACTCTAAACTTGAAAAATGACAGTAGATAAAAATATTTCCTTAAACTTGACACTCTATCTTCTGATGTCTGTGTGTAACAATAAGGAAAAAAAAGTACAAAGTGGGTAAGAACAAAGAAGTATACTTGATTTGTATCAGACATCAGGCTGTTAATAAGATCCTCGTTGATTGATATGGGAAATCGGGGCAAGCCAGGCAGCTGTACCATTCTGTGAAAAGATTTGAATAGCCCAAAACAAATAGTGTGATGAAGTAAGAATATATTGAGTTCAGATAAATTCCGTGAATATACTTTCGAACTTGGACAAAAGCATACTCAATTAGGGCTGCTGCGATGTTGCTCTTCGCACGACAGAAGAGCTCAATATTTTCTTGAAACTGGTTTTTGTTAAATGCAAGGACCAAGACATTTCAAAACCAGTCAGTAAGTCCTTGATTGTATATGTTCCCTATCATGATTTTGCAGCAAGAGTTCACCTTGTATGTAGACATGTTGGCAGAGATTTGATCGAAAGTGTCAAAATTCTGCTGCAGAAATTGCTTGACAGCGTCATTTGATGCTGAGATTCCACAAAGAAAAAGATTAGTTGGATCCAAACTGTGCCTTAAAACCCAGGGTAGATTATGGTTGTTTTGTAAACATGAATGAAAAGGTAGCACTTGAATGGAAAGAAAAAAAAAAACCCAACAGTTCTACTCACTCACAAAATTTATCGTAATTGATTAGTTAACATGTTGGCTAACCGTACTCTGAAACACGAAAAAAAAAAATCATTGGCTTATCAAATTATCTATCGAGCCATGAAAAAGATTCAACTAAAGACAAACAAATCCACTCTCTATTTTAAGTCAAACGCAAAAACTCGATCGCATAACTAACCGTCGGATTGGTAAAGTCCAATTTGCTGCATCGGAGGAGAATGTGTACGTATGTTAAAAAGCTGAGCTGATGTCAGGCTAAGTTTCGGGCATGATTCCACTGATTTGTCCTGCTAAGACAGATTGGGTTTCATAAATTTCTCTAATAAAATATTCTAGAATGGTATCCCACTACAAAACACATTCTTGCGTGTACAAAATGTGGGATCGATTGACATGCGGAACACAAAAACAACATGATGGCATAATGTCACTAGTGGCCTATCTGAATATAATGCTATTTACATGAACTGCCTCTTCAAGATCACTGCTAGAAAGATATACCTTTCGGCTCGTGACCTTTTTCCCAGAATAATGCTCTTCTTGTTTCCTCCTCTTTCTCTATACATATATGAGAATGTTTTTTAATTAAAAAGACATCATTCTGAGTCGAATCATCCATAGACCTACCCCCGTCTATGAATAATCAGAACTCAGAAGATGAATCAATAAAGGACACATGCAATCCAAAAGTAAGATTTAATCAATTTAAATGAAAGAGAAACTCACCGCCATCCATCGACATCTGAGTGCAACATCACGTACTGTTTTCTCAGGCAAATTGGATGCAATTCTAATGTACTTCATGATACTTGGGTCACTTTTATTTCTGCAGTCATATCGAGAGCAGAATTTCATATCCCCCATTCAGGTTTAGTTGCATTCACATTTATAAGGACAAAATTGCTACCACAAGTTCATGTGCACAGTACAAATAGAAAGTTGAATAGCAACCAACAGAATTGCAAGATATCATTCTTTCTGCAGATTTATTTTCCATATTCAAAATCAAGATTACATGTGGAGCAAAGTTCTTATGGTTTGGGATATTTCTCAAACATTATGCAGTTTATCAGTACTAGATTGTTATTCAGTGAACACAAAGACCGTGTTTCAACGAACAGAAATTTTGGACATATAACTCGATGAGATATTAAAATATTGAAACCAGTGAACTTATTATTGAAAACCAATTAGGAATGTCAGGATTCTGGTAGACTCCATGCATATGCTTAAGAAAAAGCAGCATCAGCACATTCACTCACGGAAGTTAAGTATATTTTTGGCATATAGATCGAGAAAAATGATTAAAAAAAAGATGTGTGCCAGATATATGACTCTCATCACCACCTCTCTACCTGTATGATTTATATAACATTTTATCTGATAAGAGATCGAAAACTGAACTCACTTGTCAAGGCTCATCTCTAACGTGTACTGTTCCTCAACAGACCACTCCACCGCCAAACCTATATCATGTTTTAGCCCCAGGATACCATCTGAAATAAATGAGCCAGAAGAAGTCCCGCCTTGAGATATTCCCGAGTCACTTAAAGCAGCAGAATTCGAGCTCCTAGGCATATTCATACTCGACAAACCACTCATCCCATACTGATTCCCCATCAAAATCATATCCCACGAATTATTCACTGCACTAGAATCAAAAGATATGGAGGAGTGCCTACTCAAGGCTGGTGCTTCCTCAAAATAATAACTCGTGTTAAATCCCGTAGCCATTTCCTAAATTCCTACCCCACTGCTGCTTATACACACCAACACATATACCAGCCCTCTCCAGCTAACAAATCAGAATCAAAATACAAAGGCTGGTTTCTGGTGAATAGATGTTTGGCTGAAACCATGTTATAAAAAAACTGATGAAGATCAAATTCCAACCGGCACTTCATGCTGCGGCATCTTAAACTCGCCTGCTTGATCCCTGGAAATGAACGTATCCAACACCAGCCAGAGACCTAATAAAGCAAAAAATAAATAAATCAAATAATTCAGAAAAACCCATATCAAAGAAACAATCTTTTTTGCAGGAAGTAAATCAGGAACCCTAGATTATGGGTCCGTCCAATTTTTATTCGGAAAATGTAAAGACGAGATGAACAGCAAGAGAAAAAAAAAATGGAAATGACACCAATTGGAAAACGCTAGTGGAATAATAATAAATAAAAAAAAACAGGAGAAGCGAGAGCATTACAAGTAGAGTTATTTGGCAAGCACTGGAGCAGATCAGGATTGGGGGTGAAGAAGGGGAGAGAGATATTACTTTACTCTGCTTCCCAAAATTGCAACTTTACTAGTAACTGGGAAATTGGTATCTGTTAAATGTAGATGGAGAAATATCAATTGAAAGAATCTAATTGATCATTTTGACGTACAACAAGTTGGTGGTGTGTGTTGAACTGTTAATTACTTCAACCTCCACCATTTTTTATTATTGTCTCCTCTTTTTGGGATTCTCCTTTTTTATCTTACAAACTGTAAAAATGGAAAAGGGTAGATTCCATTCCATCTCCTTTTTTTTCATTTTGTAGTTGTCTACTTGTCTTTCCACGTCTTGTTTGCTTCCTTACATTATTGGTTTTGCCAGACAAAGTTCCAAACAAATCCCAGCTCAGCACAGCATTGATGCATAACAGCTTTGCCTTCCAGTCCAGTCAAATACTTCATGCGTTTTAGTTCCTGGAAAGTTTTTGGAATAAATTTAGAAGAAAATGAAATTTCATGTTTGATTTATCACAGAAAATCTTAACAAAACAAACATTTCCTTGTCATTTTTATGTGAAAATCACATTTTCTTATTTATTTTCCCATTACATTTTCTTTCCGCCATATATTTTATGATTCAAACGGAGACTTATAATTTAAAGAGGCTATTATGTGGGAAGATGGAATGTATAAAGGCTGTCCTGTACTTTCTTTTTTGCTGTCAAAAGTTACGAATTGGATTCAAAGTCGTCTTCCATCTCATGTACAGCTTGGAGGGAGCCGCTTCCATGCATATCAGAAAGGCTATTCGGGGACCGTTTCCAAATAGACAGACTTTTTATTCAATCAGTTCCATTCATCATCTGACAACGACCAGCTGAAGATGTCGATGTTTATCTTAATTCGGTCAGGCTTTAAGCTACAAGGTAAGACACTAGTTCCTCTTTCCAATCCCCAACGCAAAATTACCTGCGCAGAGTTAAAGCGGGTGTAGTCATGAGCAAGTCAGCAAAATTTCGATAACGCAAATTTATAATAGTGAATCGCACACAGCGTGCAAAAACTGTAATCATATTTAAACCTGTCCCAAGTTGAAGAGATGGTTAACATATGCGAAATTACTTAGAGAACAAAAATCTCAAAACTCTAGCACTACTGTAGACTATACCAATAGTGATGTTACTCTGACATGCATTCAGCCGACGAAGGAAGATGAGAAAAACGCTGCCAAACATTTGACGTAGTTACTTGGGAGAGTTACCCGGTTTGATTTGACAAAAGGAACTACCAATTCTGTAAGCAATGAAAAAAAAAATAAGGTTTACCTGTTCTGGTGTCTTCTTACGATGATCTGCGATCTCTCCAACAACTGACAATTTCAACATGGGACCATTACAGGTCTCGACCTCCTAAATGTGACGCGAGGAGTACCAGGCTCTCCTCTTCGCCTGATCCACTATCATAAGGTTTGGAATCGGAACTCGGGGCTCCCAAAGCCGTGTGCGCGGATACATGAATGCCGTTGGACTGACAGAATTTCACGACTTCATCTTGTCTCCAAAAAGAAAGCAAATCGATCTAATACATTTTTTCTAATTCGTCAGGATCATATAGGCACATGAATTTCCTGTCAAACTACAAAAGGCACGCTCATCAGGTAACACATAAGAATGGAGTTACATGACGATATTAACAATGTCATAATTATAATCTTAAAAGAGAGTACTTCTGTTATTAAAAAAAACCTAAACATCCGATCATATTAGTGAAGCTGCCTATTAATTACAAGTTCTGATGCACACGACAAATTGTGAACTGGATCGAAAATATCACACAGACCAACAGAAAACCGAACTCTTCAAGATTCAAAAATAATAATACGATATAAAATGCGTTGTACACTGCTTACCTGATTAACTGCAGGTACAATCTTTGGCGAAACTGAGCAACTGCTTGATCTGCTGAATGCTAAGATTACTGATTCCGACCGATCTAACAAATCCCATATGAACCAGCCCCTCCATAGCTTTCCAAACCTTCTTCAACCTACTCATAAACTGTTTATACTCACTTCCTACTTTCATAGGTGGATCAGTGGCATCCCGGAATGCTGCCGCGCTCTCAGAACAATGCGTCAAGTGCGTCAAGTACAGATCCAAGTAACTAACTCCAAGACTTTTTTAATCGAAACTCTAACAGCATTTTCAATCTTATTTAGCGAGTTCATAGTACAATAAAATTTTGAAGTCAAGAACATGTCTTCCCTTTTCAGCAAGGCAGACTTGAAGGCATCAGCTAAAGCGTCCCCAACCTCTGTCTCGTTACCATAAAGATGCGCACAGTCTATGTGAAGGTAGCCAGCAGCTAATGCTGTTTTGACAGCTTCAATACACAAGTCTCCACCAATCTGCCATGTCCCTAACTCAATTGCTGGAATTGTAGTGTAGCAGCATTGTTGAGCAGAAAATCACTACCCAAGTAACCTATTTCCGCCCTTCATATCTGTAGAAAAGCATAAGGTGATGATCGGAGGGATGATTGCCTGAGATTGTGACGGAGAGAAATTTGGAAGCTAACCCTAACTTTTTCATTAAGAAACCAAAAAGAAGATCAAACGTATATTATACACAGACTTTTGAAAGTTACAAAGAAATACACTTAAGTCCCTGAACTAAGACACATGACAACAACATAAAATACATAAGAACCCCCAGTGATCCTGAAAATACACAACAGACCCCTAAACCATTTTAGCACATAATGAAGTTTTCTGGACAGATTCTTGCTGGATATAAGTTGAATAGCTTTAATTCTTTGATACTGCCACAGCAAGTAAGGTTCTGATTGTATTCATTTTTACTACTGGAGCAAATGTTTTATGATAATCAAGTCCTTCCATATGAGAAAATCCACTTGCAACCAATCTGACTTTATATCTTTCAATGGAACCATCTGATTTTCTTTTTATTCTGTACACCCATTTTGAGATTACAGGATTTTTCCCTGGTAGAAGATCAGTAATTTCCCAAGTATTAGTTGCTTGAAGAGCATCAAGTTCCTTATGCATATCATCCATCCATTTCTTATCTTTGCATGCTTTTGTATAACAGGTGGGTTCAATATCACTTAAGACTTGAAGGGCATATGTTTGATGATCAGAGGAACATTGAGAATAATCCACATATTTGTGTATATGATAGTCAGTCTTGGTACTCCCAATGGTGTTGCAAACATAGTCACTTAGAATTTGAGGAGGCCTTGTAACTCTGGTAGTTCTTCAAAGTGGTTGTTGCAGGTTGACCCTTGTGGTGCTTCCTGATGGTTGCTGAGCAGTGCTTGATTCAAGATTAGCTTCATCAGGATCAACAATAACAGTAACGGAAGGAGGCAAAAATTCAGCACCAGCAGAAGTAGTACAATTGGGTAGAGGAACAGTGACTATATCTGAAATGACTGCATCTGAGTATTGATTCCCATTTTCAACACAGGGAAATTTATCTTAAACAAAGATAACATCTCTAGAAATATAAGTGACTTGATTTTGAAGATCAAAGACCTTATAACCTTTTTGACCAAAGGCTTACCCCAAGAAAACACAAGGAACAACTCTAATGTCAAACTTTGATTTTCCAGGAGCAATATTTGTCATGTAACACAAGCAACCAACAATCTTTCAGGTTTTCTCTGAAATAATACTTCAAAGGGTGTTTTTCCCTTTAAGACTGAGGAAGGCAGCCTATTAATGATATAAGTGGAGGTAAGAATACAATCTCCCCACAGATAATCAGGCACATTGGACTGAAACTTTATGGCCCTGGCTACCTCAAGTAAGTGTCTATGCTTTCTTTAACTATTCCAATTTGCTGAGGACTATAAGTACAAGATGTTTGCTGGACACATCCTTGAGACTTGAGAAAAGAAGAGACTTTGGTGCTCAAAAACTCAGCTCTATTATCAGTCCTGAGAGTCTTGATAGTACAACCAAATTGGGTCTGAATCATTAAGTAATAACTGATCAAGTGATCAGCATCTTCACTTTTGGCTTTCATCAAATAAGTGCAGGTGACCCTAGACATATCTTCAACAATAGTCGGAAAATACTTGGCTCCAAAAATAGTAGGTACCTTATAAGGACCCCAAATATCAACATGAATCAGCTCAAAAAGAGAATGACTGATGCTTGTACTAATAGGAAATGGAAGTCTTATTTATCTAGCTTGAGGACAAACTGAACAATGTAAATGAGGTTCTTTACAACTGATATTGGGAACTGAATGTTTCAAAGTACTAATCAGTCTATTGAATGGCACATGCCCCACTCTATAATGCCAAAGAGTAGCCAGTTTGGAATCCTTTTCAACAGTTAGGCAGCTTGAAACATCACCAGAATTGAAGTGGTGTAGGCCCTCTATAAGATCACCAGTCCCTTGCAAAGTCTGATTGGTTTGGTCCTGTATGGAGCAACTCTTTTTAGAGACAACTTTCAGCTTGGCATCTTTAACAAGTTTGGCAACATACAACAAATTAAATTTGATATGTGGAACTAAAAGAACTCCAGTCAGCTTGATGAGCTTATTCAACTGAGAATTACCAGTGTGAGTAACAAGCAATCTTTTCCCATTAGGTAACAAGACACTAGCAGGAACTGGAAGACTAGTAATGTTTGACAAAAGTTGAGCATGAGGAGTAATGTGATCAGTGGCACCACTATCAATTACCCAAGTATCTTGACTCACAGTTACAAATGAGAGACAAGTAATACCTGCAATATGATAAGTAGTGTGAGCTCCACTGTCACCTAGAAAAGTCATTAGCTTGTTTAATTATTCTTGAGTCATTTGCAAAGAACTGATCTGAACAGCAGAGGAGTTACTTGAAGAAGACTCCTTATCTTGCTTTCCTGCAATAGATTCAGCAATCACATTATTAGCCGCAGCTCTATTATTACCTCTATTATTGAGACCACCAACTCTATTATTTGTGAACTTGTAACCAGGAGGATAACCATGTAGTTTGTAACATGTTTCCGTTGAGTGACCTTGAAGCTGACAATATGTACAGAACAAAGGCTTTTTGTTTTTATTTTGAGTGGAATATCTGCCACCTTGATTTCTATTTAGAGAACCAGTTAGACCAGAGGACTGAGCAGAAAGTTGATTGTGCTGAAAACTTCCACTAGACTGACCAGAAGAAGATAATTGATTGTGCTGATTCACATATAGGGCTGACATGTTAGTAACCGTATTTTTTTTTATAGATTTTCTCTGATTTTCTTCCTGAAAAAGTTGCTTGTAACACTCTTTAAGAGATGGTGAAGGTCTCATTTGCAGAATGTTGGATCTACTCCTCATTTAGTCCTATAAGGAACTTCATCCTCCTATCCCTCATTTTTCTTTCAGTGGCACACTTTGTAGCCTTGCATCTTGTTCCAAACTCACATGTGATTTCTTCAGTTAAAGCATCCTCATCATCCCCAAAGTTGAATCAGTTTATTGTAATACTGAGCAATAGACTTATCTTCTTGCATTAATATGACTATTTCTTGCTGAATAGAAAAGACACCAAAATCATTGGAACCTGAGAATCTTTCTTCCAAATCTTCCCAAGCTTGCATACAGTTAGCAACATGAATCAAAGAGGATCCAATTTCTGGAAAAACAGAATTGATGATCCATGACAGAACTACATTATTGCACTTATTCCACCTAGCTCCTTGATAGGCATCTGTTGGTCTTGGAAATTGACCACGAACAAAACCTAACTTCATCTTCATGCCTAAAGCCATTTCCATAGATTTTCTCAAATTCAGATAGTTTTTATCACCAACTAGTGGCTGAGTGACCAAAGACACATCAACATTTTCATTATTGCTAACAAAAAGAGGATCATCTGCTATATTGGGAATACCAATAGCAGGAACATAATCAGAGGAGAAGATCAGAGTACCAGAAGGCACATTCATAGCCGGATTAAAAGTTGCTGAAGTCGGCATAACATAGTATACACGATCGCAGCGAAATCAATAAAACACGCGCATCAATCAAAGATCAAAGTACAAGAAACGTACCAGATCACTACTATACATCTGATACCATGTAGAAAAGTATAAGGTGATGATCGGAGGGATGATTGCCTGAGATTGTGATGGAAGATTGTGACGGAGAGAAATTTGGAAGCTAACCCTAACTTTTTCATTAAGAAACCAAAAAGAAGATCAAACGTCTGTTATACACAGATTTTCGAAAGTTACAAAGAAATACACTTAAGTTCCTGAACTAAGACACATGACAACAACATAAAATACAAAAGAACCCCCAATGATCCTGAAAATACACAACAGACCCCTAAACCATTTTAGCACATAATGAAGTTTTCTGGACAGATTCTTGTTGGATAGGTTGAGTAGCTTCAATAATATCGTTGTGCCTAGATTATCATAAGAGTAACTGATGGAATAAAACTCCCATTCATGCAAAACCCAGCTACTCAAATCTGATGCAAAATTGAACTGAGAACCATAGAATTGAAACTCTGATTGTATTAAGTTCAAAGCTCGGACTGAACTTGTGATGCCGACCATCTGTTTGTGGAAATATCTCAAAGAGATTGAACGAGCGAAACAAGGAGTTTTTTTTTAAACTAACCCATTTGAGTTTGTGGGTTTCAAAACTGACCCATTTTTAATGAGACCGGATGTTGGGGATCCGATCTTTTACGTTTTTCAAAAGATCGGATCCTGGAAATCCGGTCTTCTGTGCGTGTTCGAATGAGAGAACTCCACGTGTTTTCGTTTGCACATAAGACCGGATCCTAGGGAATCGATTTTGTAAAAAACACAGAAGACCGGATTTCCAGGATCCGATCTTTTGAAAAACGTCTCATTAAAAATGGGTCAGTTTTGAAATGTGAAACTCGCGTGTGTCAATTTTGAAACCTACAAACTTAAATGGATCAGTTTTAAAAAAAACTCCGAAACAAGAGTAGGACATCAAGCCTATAAAGGAAGAGAACACAATCAATGTTGACGGCAATCGATGGATAATAAGCATTAAATTACTGAATTATAGGGGATTGATTGATGAGTTGACGTGTACATCCGTTGCAGCAAAGTAAAATACTTTTAAGTGCCACGAGCCAAACCGAAGTCGTTTTTCTATTTTCTTTGCCGGAAAAGGTACGTGGTTTTAGGCATAAACATAAACCTGTCATTCAAGGTAGCGGCTGACAGGCAGATACTCATCCGCTGGTCTTCCCTGTACACAGTTTGCATACATTAGCAAAACACAATGTCCTGGTTCTCCTTATTGTTTTCTTTCTTAGTCTTCTCCAACATCAAAAGCATCCCTATTGAACTCGCCAAATCTTGGATGAATCATGAGGCCTTTCCAGCATACAGAGCCCTTCGTCCATGAAACCAGGTACTATCTATCTCAGTCTTGCTTACGGTTAGGTTGTAGATATATCTGAGATTCAATTCCACAAAGATACCTGCATACCTGAGTTTCGGTCATCATTGATACAATATGTAGTATGAACGCACCATAAGGAGAGATTTCAGCAGTTTAGAAGACCGCTAAAGCACGCTTTAAGAAATCCAGTTTACTTCCCTTCCACAAAGAAAAATAGGGAGCTTCAGTTACGTAAAAATAGACAGAGCATCAAAAGGAAGATTTGATTCAGAGACCAACACATTCAATACAGCAGAGACATATATTAGTAGAGCCTCAATGCCACAGCACACATCATTTACCCCATCATACATCGACACACGACATAATTTACACATGATACAAACCTGACTCGGTCTGAAGTGCTGAATCTGTACA
Source organism: Rhodiola chrysanthemifolia (assembly GCA_033675395.1). NCBI lineage: Eukaryota > Viridiplantae > Streptophyta > Magnoliopsida > Saxifragales > Crassulaceae > Rhodiola > Rhodiola chrysanthemifolia. Next base: position 19,738,084 of record CM066207.1, read on the forward strand.
AAACTTATAATACAATTCAATCAAACCTTCACAATATTTGCATCTCCATCCCCGCTGAGCAGCTGAACGTCAGGAATCCATGGTTTTATGCATGATAAACTGATGAAGATCAAGTGTGATGGTCCATCCGCACTGGTCTCTTAACTCTGGTAAGTAACCTCAAGGACCAAAAAGCTCGCTGCTGCTTCTCTCAATTAAAAGGATGATCTACTTTATCGTATAGGGTGATATTGTGTGATTCCACGCTTAGGAGGCAACTTCCTTAGAATGAATAGAACCAGAGAAGACGGTAGAATTTCCACTAACTGCGTTGATGAGCATTAAGAAAATCACATAAAGAACGAAGTGAAATAAGCTGCAGCCGTGAAAGCCAAAAATACCAGTATCCTGCAACACTTTGTGAGCTTTTATTTTAATGATTTCTTCTACTTTAAGTTCTCTTATTCTTTGTTCACTTTTTTTTTTCTTACCATCAAAAACAAACAATTCGATGCTAACTGAAGTGTGAAGCCTAATGTCTCCTCTCATAAGTCATTAGAGACGCAATGATGGTATCACGAATGGGCAAGTTCAAAAACTTGCAACGGTACTCAGATGTGGTATAAACATAAACCAGTCAAACCTTCACTGCTAAATAAACTCAATAAACAGCTTTTACAAGAAACGTCACAACAAGAATCACTCTTACCAGGTAATACAATAAGTTAAGGATAGGGTGATCCAGCACATCAAGGTTTGCAGCTTTATCAAATGCATTTAAGCACTCCTGAGGCATTAGTGTAACATTAGCTCAAAATAGCAGTTGCATGATTGTAATATAAAAACATATCATGAGGTAATTGTATTTGGAACACAGGTGCTGTTACACAAACGCACATGTGTGATTACGTATCGGCCATTATAGGAAGAGCAAGTGATACTCACCATAATACATCTAATGAGGAAGCATGAGAAACATATCGTTGTTACATATCCAACCTGCAAACAGAAAAAAAAATCACCTACATTGCGCAAATGTGTGAAGTGTAATTATGTATAGCCAATCCACTTTAAATAATCACCTCTTGCAGCTTCTTGCTCCGTCCTTTTGATTCTTCAGGAAAACGCTGCAGCATCAAAAAGAGTCTGCAGAATAAGAGACTGGATCAGCCTATTCCACATTACACGCTTACAACATTGGTAATGGTTATGTGTTTTTTTTTTTCATTTTCAATAGAAATTTCAGGATCACAAAACCGAGTGCTAGTATTATGCAAGTGTCATGTGCCTCACTGAAGAATTGAATACAAATTACACAAATTCCAAAATTGAGGGATCAAACTCAAAATATGTACCCATAATTACCTCCCTCCAAACAAAAGAAACCCAAGCGCCGCGAATAAAGAAACACCTGCGTGTAAATATTTTGATTGGGTTTATTGATTATGAAAGAACATAGATGAAAATGCATTGGATGTTTATAAAGAATTATGAATTACCGACCAGCGAGAAACATCTTGGACAAGGCTACCACTGCATGTGTAGGCTTCCACCATAAGATCAACCACATGACAACCTGAATACATTTGAGAAGTAGAGGCGTTGAACGTTTCAACTACATTAGTAAAAATGGAAGCCATCATCTTATGTTTCATTAGATCAGAAATTGAATTATTTTCTAGTCAACATTCAGGATCTGTATTTGGGAGCGTCAAACTTAAAACTACATTCGAGGGACTGGAAAACTTTGGGAAGGCACACAATAGGGGCAATTCTGTAAACAAAAATCTACTTGAAAACTGTGGTAGAACCATACTGACTAATGTGGTTATGGCTATCATGATTAACATTTTGACTTCAAACGGTCAATGAAAGTTCTAGTTGGACCAAAAAATGTGTCCTGAACAACAAACTGATGGCAAAAATCATGACAGGAGCAGGACAATGCCAGCTCGTGTCCTTAAGTCTCTCAATAGTAATTCAGGCCGTCACTGACGGAAATTCCAGCAGCCAATATTTTACTATCCTCAAATTACATTGATGAACTTCTACATTCATGTCACATCTCGACAATTACTTTAGTTTCTGCATGTCTAATTTACATCAAACCATAAACTTGAAACACTTCATAAAGATTGTACGGACTTCTACTCCTTTTCTTATGAACCCAAAATCATAAAATGGGTCAAGAGGTGTAACCTGAATTGCAAAAACAATTCCATTAATAGTGTAGAAATTCGGCCTGAGATGATCAGTAGACACAGCTCGTGCCTATAAAAAATTATGTTAAATAGAAGGCGGTCATCACAAAAAAGGATAAACAAATATTATACACAGCAAAAACAAACCTGATAATATATTTCCGCCCAAAACAGAACCAGGAGGGCATAGGTTGTAAAGAAGGCAAGGCTCGGGACATCAAGTACAACATGTTGCATAACCTAAGGAAAAAATCAACAACCAATTGTTTAGATAATATTACACCAGAAGACCACACATCGTGTTACACCAAAAACAAGAAGCATTTATAACCTCTGGATGCAGTTTTTGCACATCTCGGCGGAATACAAAAACTACGGATCTCACTGCAAATTTTGAAACATTCTAATGAGTATCACTGAACTTGAAAATATATTACGTATCATCCCAATAAACTACATAACCAGAGTGAAAATTACATGACACGAACCCCCATTCACCAAGAAATTGAGGAAGTGAAAGACCTTCTGCGTGGTCCAACCATATTCTGGAACCCTCATTTGTATCCTGACCAGCTGGATCTGTTTACATCATTTTCAAAATGCAAAGGACATTTATCAGTAACATTCAAGATGTTCAGGAAGCATCAACAGAGTTAGCCATTTCATACATCCCTTAACTTACATTGAGTTCTACTTGTGTAGTACCTGGTACAATCAACGAACTATAAATCAATACAATATCACTAAAATGAAATATTCCATACACATTCATCCTAAGGGTCAAGATCAGGTACAAAGTTAAATTTTGGTACAAAATACAAAATTTGTCAAAATCATTTTATAATTCGTCACTTTTCGAGCTGAAAAATGAAAAGACGACATAATTCGTCAGTTTTATTTTATAATTCGTCACCAATAAAAATATCAAAAAATCAAGATTTAATCTCATCCATTCAAATCACAAGATGAAGGGCTATGATTAGTTTGTATTTTGTACCAAAAATTTAACTTTGCACCGGATCCTAAATCCATCTCTTCAGAAAAAATTCAAACATCAACAAAATCAGCAAACAAATTTATGCTAGAAGCTTGATAAAACATGAAAAAAGGATATCAAATATCAACGGAAAGAGTAACAACCAGAGCAACAGCTGCGACGGCAGCGTAGAGACCAGCGAGCACATGGAAAATGCGATCCTGCCAGAGCGGAGATTCGTCCACTTTGTCCCACCAACTCGTCGCATCTTTCAATCCTTCCGCCGCCAACATCACTACGCTTCGTACCATTTCAAAACGCAGCAAATCGAAATACAATCGCCAATCCGAATTCCTCAATTCAGAATCTGCAACAGTCAGCGCGGCGCGGAATGGCGGTGGACCGTTTGCCGAAACCGTGATGATGACTCATGACTGATTCGCGTGAACGTTCAATCTCACGCTCCCTTACACCACGCGCAGCATCTGCTGGGCTTTTACGGGCTTTCGGCCCAATAAGCCCGCAGTGCGAAAACCCAAGAGAGCCATGATTAATTAGTACAGTCCAATTTTCGTCTTTATTGCATGTGACATATAGTTGTAAATATTCGTTGTGTTTGTCTCATTTGGAATCCAATGATTCCCCAAATATCAAGTAAATAATTATTTTATTCATTTTTATAACAAAAATCTGGTCAACTGGATTTAGAGAGCCGAACATGTAACATGGGTAGCGTAGTGTACATGTACTAGTGTTACATCACATCAACATCATCATGTTATTGCAATTAAATTTTAAATTGACATTTACACTATTTATCCCTTGAAAATATGATAAAAAAGATATGAGATTCAAAATAATTTTTCATGGAGGGCGAAGTGAGTTGGCTCACTGGTTGAGCGCTTCACCCGGGCATGAGGATCCCGGGTTCAAGTCCCTATCAGCGCATCAACAAAAAAAAAAGAACACATATTGCAACTTTAGTGCTAAAGCACTCAATCAAAAAAAAAAAAAAAAAAATTTTCATGGAAAAATTATTTAATATTTACAACATCAATCGAATACAAGATTTATAAAATTTATTTAATATTTATAAAATTTTATCACTCTCCTTCGAATTAAATGGACATCAACTTAAATATTAATCATTGATTAATCAGATAAATGAACAATCAAGTAACTGTATGTACCATGAAAGAATAATCAAAGTCAAAATAATCGAAAAATAATAATAAGGGAAGTCCTTCTCATACGATGACGTGGCGTGCTGTTATTGGGCGAAGCTGGGGATAATCAGCGAAGTGAGAGAAACTCGATCAAAGCAAATATTCATAAGAAATAAAAAAAAGAAAAATAAAAAGATGAAGAGGACGAAAGCTACTGAGATGAAATCTCAGAGCTGATTGAGACTCAACTGAACTCAGTTATGAGAGTTTAATGCAATGGCGAGAGCGATTAGTGGAGTGAAGTAGCTGTAGTGGTGTTATCGTTGGTGGTACTTTTGGAAGTGCTGAGCTCTGGGATTGTGAAAATTTGGGATAATCGGTAGCCGGCGGAAATGGAATACGAGAGGATGCGGGAGAAGCCTCAGGTTGGTTGTTTATGTTGAATCTCGCAACTTAGGGTTTATCAATTTCGGATTTTTTATTTTTAGATTTTTCTGGGGTTTGATTTGGGGAATGTATGGAGTGTAGGGCGGAGGGCTTTCGCCGCGGAAGCTGAGATCTATTCTGCTTGGGGCGGAGAAGAAGAGGAGTGGAAATGAGGAGCTCGAATCGGCATCTCAAGCTCACGAAGTTGAAAATGGAAGAGGTGAATTTGGCCAGGAGATTTTAGAAATGTGTAATTTCAATTTTGATAACTTAACAAAAAAAAATATAGCAGTGTTTGCAGTGATTTCTGAATGAGATGAGATTTTTGTTCAGGAAATAGTGGCGATGCTGATAGTTGCAAAGATGTGGATGTGGTGGCGGTGGAGCCGGAATGCTCGATTTCGGCTGATGGGGGGAATGTGAGTGAAGGAAAAGCTGATAATCTTAAAGGGAATAGGTTGCATGAGGATTGTTCGATGGAGTGTGGCAATGGGAATGATGGTATGAGTGTTGAGAAGGTATCTGTGTTTGAGTTTCAGAAAGGTGAGAGAGCGGCTCAAAGGGGGGCGGTGGCACCGTTCTCCAAGCCTGCACCGTCGAAGTGGGATGATGCGCAGAAGTGGATTGCGAGTCCTACTTCGAACAGGACGAAGGTGAGCCAAGTGCAAGGTGGATTAGGTGGAGTGTTGAGGAAAGTAAGTAATTTTGGGAATGTGAGTCGGCAGTCAAAGGCGAAGGTTGTGTTGGATGTTTCTGAGCAGAAAGCAGTTGCATATGAGGAACCGGATACTAAGCGTATAGATTCGAGTCACGGCATGGAAACGGATGAACAGAAGTTTGTTAACTGGGAGAACCAGTCGTATCAAGCTGCAGATTCGTATTGCAAGCCTTTGCAAATGATTGAAAGTAATACCGGTAAGTCTGCAAGTAAGTATTTCTTTCATATCAGATTTGTTGAATAAAAGTTTTGACATAACTCGTTTAGACTTTAGTCTAAAACTCAAAGTAACAGTCTTCGCAACATGGATATGTGTAAAATCTGTAGGAATGATGGAGTTGGATAGGTTGTCTAAACCTTTGAAGTTTGTGTTGGTTGGAACTCTGAATGTGCGTCATTAAATTTTTTTCCTTTTCCTCATTGCAGTTAATTTGAGCTGTCATGATTCATCAATGTCAATATATGGTTCAACCACGTTTATTCCACCACCTTCAACAGCAAGGTCGGTGTCCATGAGGGATATGGGAACAGAAATGACTCCGATTGCCAGCCAAGAACCATCAAGGACAGGGACTCCTGTGAGGTCAACAACACCAACCCGCAGTACATCTTCAAGGCCATCAACTCCCGGGAAAAAAGTACCACCTTCATCTGCTATTGCTCGGTCGACTGAACATCAAGAGTCTAACAGTGGGTTGTCTGAAAAAGAACTCCAAATGAAAACCAGGAGAGAAATAGTGGCTCTTGGAACAAAACTGGGGAAGACAAATATTACTGCGTGGGCTAGCCAGGCGGAGGAAGATAAAGATGCACATATGTCCCTGAAAATTAAAGCTGAAGAGGTATCTGCTAAAAGTGTCATTGATGCAAGAGCAGCAGCTTGGGAAGAAGCTGAAAAAACCAAGTACATGGCCAGGTTAGATTCTTGTAAAATGATTTACTCTATTTTACTGCCACCGTATGGATCACTGAGTGATTTGCTAGTTCTTCTGGGCCTTCATCAACTACTAATCTACCATGATTTCTAATCACGAATATTAAACAGTAAAAAACCAATTTTGGGCCATGATTTTGTTCTAACTTCAAATTCTGATTATATATAATATGACTTTGTGCGTTGTTCATATTGTGACCTAAAAGTGATTTTTTTTTCAGGTTCAAGCGGGATGAGATCAAGATACAAGCATGGGAGAACCATCAAAAGGCCAAAGCAGAAGCTGAGATGAAGAAAGCTGAGGTAACTGGCACGCTTACTTTACTCCCTTCATGATATTGGGCTGCCGATAAATAAACTTATAGTTGCTCTAATAAGGATCATGACTCCGCTCCATATGAAGCCTTAACACTAAAAATTATTAACGTCCACATGCGGTTGAATTTGATAGAATACATAAGCATGAACTCACTTTAAATCTTGTGAATCCTTATTTCATTCTCCTATAGAAGTGAATATCGAAATGGAGTCTTCATACATTCCCTAATAGCTAGTACGTCTCTGGCCCCATCAGGATTCGAACCCGTGAGTTGAGGAGTGTTAACCACTGCTCTTGCCACTAGGCTAGCCCTTGATGGGTTTCCTCTGGTGGGCAGGGTTAGAAGGGTAGAATAAGTATAAGGATTGAGTCCGGGGTTGTCCGGTCCTTTCCTTTTTTAAAAAATGGCAAGTACGTTGAGCGAGCCATAAATTCTCACAGAAAATGATTCTGAGCAAGCCTTATAAGTTCTCAGAGAAATGAATTTTACAATTAATAGACATACATGTCTGGAAAAGAACTTCCGTTCTTTGTCCTAAAGATTAGTTGAAAACTACTTTACTAATGCTAGCTTGTCCACTTATTTTCAGGTGGAAGTTGAGAGAAAGAGGGCACTAGCTCATGATAGGCTGACAAACAAACTGGCCGCTACGAGGCACAAGGCTGAAGAGAAGAGGGCAGCAGCAGAGGCAAAACGCAACCGCCAAGCCGCAAAAGCTGAGCAACAAGCAGAGTACATCCGAAGAACTGGCCGCACTCCTTCCACATTCTCCTGCTGTTATTGGTGCTCCTGAGCAAATTACAGGAACCTTGTTATTAGGCCACTACTTTGAAGTATTCTCTTAAATTATTTGCACATAATGTTATCAAGAAGATGTTACTTCGTCATCCTTTCCATGTTGAAATTCACTGGTTCATTTCTCCATTTTTCGATGGCTGCCATCAATTTTGAATCATTTACAACTAATTAGTTACAACGCTTTTGAATGATTTCAGGTAATTTCAGAGTTTGGTTTTGGCAAAAGAGAGCTAAACATGTCTCTGCATCGATCATCAAGGAACAAAAGAGTCATGGCACTTATATTTATACACAAGTTGTCTTCCAGAACTTCATCAGGCATCAGCTACATCAAAAAGAGGCTGCTCTTCTTTATATCATCACTTTTTACCGCCTTATTGCCATTTCTGTTGTTCTTTTTACTTCCAATTTTGCTCTTCCTTTTGCCTTTGCTTCCCTAGTTATTATTTTGGCCCTTGGATCATTTTCCACTCATGTCGACAAGTTGTGAATCTCCTACCATCCTCGCATCAGAAATGTCTTTTGGCTTCTTTTTCCTCCTCCTCATCATCATCTAAATCAGTGTTTTTTTTCTTTTCATTTCCATTGTGTTGTTATTCCCGTGCTGTTCTGCTACTCATTGTGTGAATCTACTTCAGTGTTATGAGATACAGCATTTTCCTCCTTGCTCTTCAGCAGACGCCTGTGCAACAGCTACTTATGTGACGCATCGTGACAAATATGATAGACGAATTCACCAGTAATGAATTCGTAGAAAACTTGGAATCCACCAAAGAACGAAAATGAGGGTTTATTCATATGATAAAAGATGTTTAACAAAAACCCTAAAGTGGGTTTAGATAGGAAAACATAATACGAAATTAGGAAATAAAATAAACAGAAAATTGAAAAGATAATAAAAAGCTGATTTGGCCTGCTAAACGAGCCCGGGTGACCTAAATGAGCGTTCGTTGGCTCGTTTCCACTCGAAATAAGGTCTCGTGTCGAATTTCTGGACACCGAACGCCAAATCTGCATTTTCCCGACATTGCCCTTTTTGCGCGACATCTGATCTTCAATCTGTACTGTCATCTGCCTGCATCATTGTGTAACTCTTGCAAGAAATATTTTTCTGAATGTAACATCTATAGAATCGTCAGCCTCGACCAGAATGAAATGCTGTCCTTTAAACTTGGAACAATCAGCCCCGGCACTCACTATCACCAGAGGATTCTCAATCAATGCAAATGCTTCAGCTATCAGGTTAACATTCCCCAAAAAGGCTGACCTCTTGCATTTCCTTAATACGTCCATAAAACCTCGTGGAAGCACTGCAGCGATGTGACCCTGACCTAGCAAATGGGAGAGTGCATCATAAACATAATGTTTTACGGTGTTCAGACAAATCACGCACAGTAGAACCACCAGTCTCAAAACAAGCAGCGGATAGTACTCTTTTGCGGATAGTTTTGATTTGATGATCCATAACGACATATTGGACTCGTCGACAAGAATCTGCTCAACTAGGTACTTCACGTATTCGAGAGTTCTCTTGAAGAGTTCGGAACTAGCAGCTGGACGCAGCATCTGTTCTTTAGATATGAACCATTCTACAAATGAAGATCTTGTCGTGAAACAGATTCCAGCAGAGCATGATGCCAATATGACAAGGCGCTCCATAAGATACACAAAGCAATCAGGCGACATGTATTCATGTTCCATGACCCAGTTAGCATTGTAAGTATCAGCCAGAGCTGTTTTGAAATAGTGGATCACAGGCATACCTCCTGAGTGACGATCCCTTTCAACTCCCACCCTTGGTACTCTTTGAAGCATATCAACAAATACCTGCCATGCTGGATTTTCATCAAACTTTTCTATGACTTTGGCATATAGATTGTCAGTGAATCCGGCAGAGCCAATAAGTATCGTAATTATTCGTCCAATAAGCCCATGACTAGTCGGTCCACAAGCAAGCTTCATGACAATAATTTTTTCAAGTACATTCTGACAACGTTCAGTCTCTCGCAAAGTAACCATATTCTCAACGACAGATCTTCGCCAATCAAGAGGATATATGTAGGTACTAAAGTCATCACTTGCCAGCTGAAGGTACTTATGTAGCATATTAATGTCACTAGACCGATCTTGCAGAAATTGGCAGCCAAAGAGAAATTGAGCAGCCTCAAAAATGTGGATAAGCAACATACTGGAACAGAAAAGGGACATGGATTCCCGAATCGAGTGCTTATAAAGCAACTCAAAAACATCCAGCAAACTCTTTCCCACAAAGAGCAACTCCATGGACCAGTAACTCCGAGCGGCAGATATCAATGACTGAAAATCAATTGAAACCAGGTCATTGATTTTTTTCATGCAATTTTGATCAACTCCCTTCAGCCAATGCATATCAGGACTGATGAGAATGTAATCAGTATTTTTATCAGCAAATCGCCGCCGCACCCCCATAACATTCAAACAGAATTCCTCGCAGTCTTTGTAATCATCATTCTCCTTTTTACTCTCGAGATTTTTTAGGCACTGAAATATCGTCAACACTTTATCTTTCCAGAAGTTCCAAAAGTAAACCAATGTCTCCAAAGAAGTCTGGTGTTTCAAAATTTTATCTTTTGAATGTTTGGCCAGATCAGCAACTAGTTTATCTTCCCAGACGAACTTTGATATATCAAACAGTAAGAGGGCATCAAGAATTTTCCTAGCAGATAGAATCTTCGCTCTAAAGCTCCCGTGTTGTACTGATGCTTCTAAGGACTGATGAATCTCAAGTAGAGAGCACTTCTTGTCGGACAAAACTCCAACCTCAGTGGCAATAGCTATCCAAAAACTATTTGAATCATTTTTAGCGAAACCCTCGGCTTTTGTTAGAAGTTCTTCTTTTTGTCTGAAATGCTTCAGAGGCCAACCAGTACTTTCTGATGACGAAAAAGAGCGAGCCAGCACACACCACAAAATCTGAGCCGAAGCTTCCTTATACTTCCCTGCCTTCCCTAAAAGATCCGCCTCACGTAAAAGATCACCTCTTTGCTTTACAATTTCAGCAGCCTCTAAAAAGTTACTCAACTCTTCCTCGAGCGACAAAAGCTCATCAATGCAACTTCTACTCCTCAGAAATGTGCGCATCAACTCAGTGGATTGAAAAGCTTTTACAAATCTCATCATGGCTTGCATCTCCTTAAGACCATGATAATGATTTGCACATTCCTCTAAAAAAATTTGCTCCATTTTCTCAATATCCTTACTTCTTTTGACACTTCCAGTATCTTTGTCCGCAAGATAATTCCAGTATTGTATGTACACCAAACCCATGTCGAACAATTTAGCATTAGTACAAACTTTTAAACACTGGGCAAAAAAATTTCCTTTGGCATAGACTTCAGCAGCGAGATCATAACATCCAGCACGGTAATAGCAGTCCCCGGCAAGCTCTAACTTGGATTCCCCGCAACTTTCCAAATAAAGTTTGCCTACAACATCATCAAGTACATGTTACACACTAGATAATACGGCCAAAAGAAATTATGGGAACTTAAAATGTTTTACAGGAGAGGAACTCGGACCTGCTTTTTCAAAATCCTCCAAGTCAAAAAAGCATTCGGCAGCTCTATCAGCCTTGCCAATCGCGCCAAACATTTCAGCAGCTTCTTTCAGAATGCTATAAGCCATGTCTGGATCTGAAATCCACTTTAAATCTGCATCTGCTCTCAGACCCTCTGCCTTTGAAAAATTTTCCCAGTACTCATCACCAGCTCTTTCAAAGCACATTGTTGCCATCTCATAATTATTTTCAGTGAGGAGCTGCAACAACAAGATAGGGAGCGATGAACAAGGATGGTAAAATACCAAGTCCATTACAAACACTCATTTGCTGAAAATATGAAACACATACCTTTAAGCCTCGTGACTTCCACTCTTCTGGCGTACTTGCAACTTGCATTGCTTGGGCCAGTGACTCATCCAAAACTTGAACTTGAACGAAACACTGTTTCTTCCAATACTCAAACATCGGCTTGGAGAAGTCTTCGATATTTTCATAAATCCACAACCTCTGTCTTGTACGGGTAATTGCGACATATAACTGTTTGAGCTCAGAACACATGAGACTGTGTTTTGACTCATTAAAGCTGGGAAAGGCAACATGAGAGCCAGTGCCAAGCAAATTTTGTTCCTTCATGTATTCATATATGACTCTCCATTGATTTTTGAGTGGCGATGAAGCAAAGAAATCGTACAACAGCACATCCTGCAAACGGGAATGAAGTCAATGAATATAGACTTAAAGAAAAATTATAAAAACAGAAAGGGAGCAATAAAACAGCAGTACGCACTTGAAATTCTAATCCTTTGCATTCGACAATGGTCAACACAAGTGCTTGTTTCCCAACGTACTTAGATATTTCTTGTCTAACTTTATCATCCCTTACGAGTATAACTTGCTCAGCCCCGAAGCCAGTTATTTGACGACTAGCATTGCAACTGTGTCCAAATATCGTGATTATGGCGTTTTCATTTTGACCAGATTCAAGGAGAATAGGTTTTTCACCATATATCATACTTGTCTCAGGACACAAAACATCAATTGACTTGGGAAAGAAACGGAAAATAAGATCAATGACGCTCTGAGCCAACTTAAGAACCCCAGCGTGCGTACGGAAGTTTTGGCTTAAGTGGAAATTTTTTGACAGTCGTTCCTTTTTTTTCACTCCATCTGCCGATAAACTTGGAAAAAACTCTTCATAAAACAATGATCTTATATCTTGAAACCGAAAGTCAACTCCCCGCGCAATTGTTTGTGCTGTATCACCGGAAAAGACAAATCCCTCGTCAACATTTTTGCATATGTACTTGAAAAGAGAAATTTGCCTCATCGTTAAGTCCTGCACTTCATCAATATAAACAAAATCCATTTGATCACCGTGATATCTTTCACATGTGAAACGCAGGTGAAGATCATTGACCAAATCACCCCAATCAAAATGACCATTTTCCACCTTCATTTTTTCATATTGTTGAAAAATATCATAGATCATCTCTCTTTTTTTCTTGCCTATGGTGGACACCTTAGTCTCAGAAAGTTGGAGATACTCATCAAGAGATAGTTTCCCATCTCGAGCATGCAGACCACCTTTTATATGTGACGTTATCTCAGTATAGACCCTTGAGGAATCCAACTTTTTTGTAAACTGATCATTGAAATGACACCAGTAGGCCGAACAAAACAAGTCGTAAGTCACTTCATTCATTCTAATGAAAGTCTGCACTGAGTTGGATCTCATGTTTCCAGTTTTGCCTTGAGCTGAATTTTGCACGGTGAGAAACCTTTCAAAGTAAGACTTACCAATCGTCCCATCCAACATCAGCAAGAACTTTTTGAAGGTAATAACAAGAGGATATGCTGTAGAAGGAATATCGACAAAAGCATCAGGGATGCCCTTAAATAAAGTCGTATCATCAGCATAATCCACATCAATAGATTGCCTTTCAGCTAAAAAGTTTCGACTACACGCGAATCTGCATAAACACCAATAACATTTAATACAAACTAAAACAAGAGCATTGATGCAGTAGTGAGACAATAAGCATTGACTGACTGACTATGCCATCAGAGTGAGAAGTGCAATGAACAATACCTTTTCAAATGTGATACATGCTGCTTGACAGCTAAACAAAGCTTCGGACTCACAGTTACAAAAAGCTGTCGCAGTACAGGTGGCCGACTAGCCTCTGTATGATCTTCCTCAGTGATAACATGGCCCTTTGTTCCGTATGTTTCTTGTGTCACAAGGTAATGCTGGTGCTCCTTTTGGAACAACTTCATTGTTAAGACAGTGGTTTTCCCTGTCCCAGACCGTCCGAGAACAAATGTGCTTTTATCAAACAGAATAATCTTGCGCTCTTCATTTGTTACTTCAAACGGAAGATCCAGTTCTCTACTATCTTCCGAAAGCAAGACCCTAACCACATCCGAGGACAAGGGGTAAAATTTCATCAAAAGCAAACTTTCACTAACTTTTGAATTTTCTACATAGTCCCGATCATCAGATGTGCTACCACCAAACTCACTTCCAATTTCATTGGCAGTCTTGAATTGAATTAAATCCATAGAAGCAGACCAGCTTGTCGGGACTTCCAAACCCCTATTGACACGCAGCAAAAGTTCGATAAATATCAGTTATGAGGCGGTAATATAGATAAAAAAAAGCCGGCTTACCCATCATGGCTCTTTTCTTTGCAGTGCTTGATATAATCTTCAGTGTACCGAGAAAATATGCCATCAAGACGCTTAACAAGCTTAGGAATCTTTTCCAGAGGTAATAAGTTCCAAATTTTCAAAACTTGAAGATATTGTTGTGATTCTTTGATTATGTCAACAGTGCAGATTACAAAAAGATTTTCTACCTTGAACTGTTTCAAGTTATGAGAAGAAGTTTCACAAAATGTATCACCATGTAACCTCTTTGGCTGCCACCCACCAGAGAGTTTCAGCAAAAGATTTATAACAGACTTTTTAATATGATTCGATGAGAGACTCTTAAAGGACTTCTTGAAATCGTCACTAAACAAAACCTGAGCACAGCAGCCGAGAGAAATATTGTTAGTCGGATGGAATAGTAAGCTAGTGAATACAAGGAGTGCGGAGATTTTGCGATATGTACCTTCCACCGAGCACTCCTGAAAAGAACACTATCTGCATTGAGCAAATCATTGAGCTGATTAAGCTCATTCTTGACCTCTAATATGGATTTGGCCAAATCTTCATCATCAGCAGCATTATAAAAACATTTCCGTTTCTTTGCATCGATAATTATATGCGCCCAAATAGATGCACTCCTGGAGAGAGTCCTTTCATCTCCTAATATCCAAAGACAGTGTCTGGACCAAAAGTAATGAAAACATCAGCACCAACCGAATACGGGTTAAGCATGGAAGCACTACAAATTCTAATAAAGAAAATAGAAATGGTGCTAACCCCAAAGTGTTTGTAGCTTTGGTTCTATGCAAGGGATTTTAATCTATAAAAAAAATAATCTAATAACGAGAAAAAGCCATACCTAGCTCTTGTTAAGGCCACATTAGTTCTCTGAGAACTAGAGATGAACCCAATTGATCCACCGGCATTGGACCGTACTGTTGATATAATCACGATATCCTCCTCACCTCCCTGAAACCCATCAACAGATTTCACCTTTATTTCAAAGCCATCAATGTTTTCGTATTTGCGCCCAAGTCTCTCTTGAATCACCGCAACCTGGGCATTGTATGGTGACATAACTCCGACACTAAGGTTCTCTTTTGCAGAACTCCATGCTGCACCCACAGACATGACACATAAGTTAATAATGCCAGAATGCTTCGTCGTAATATAAAATAAAGTGTTCAAGCTAGTATCATACCTTTATGAAGATTATTTACGATTTTCACAACTGCAGCCACCTCTACTAAATTACTTCGACTGTGCTCGTCAACAAGCTCTTCTCTAGCCCCAAAAATATTAATGAATGAATAGGAACCAAACATTGCCCCTGGAAGGTATACTTTTTTGTACTTTTTATTCTTCACAATGGAGGCATCAACGATCGAACTGGAGTACAAATTTGAATTCGGGAAGTAGCTGATTCTTGGGTGCATTCGGTATTGAGTGTTAAGTAAATGCTTATGGTAACCCAGTGTACTTAATCTCTCGAATAAGCTTTTCCCGAAACCGGCTTCACTTGAAATCTGCAACAATAAATGTATGACAAATCTAAAGCTGGTGAGGGGATGATAAAGCATTTTCAACTACAAGAATGCCATGAAACACAAAGCAGAACACAAAATACTCCATTGCTACTTACATTACTAAAAACAGTAGCTGGTAATTGCCGTTCGTCGCCAATAAGAATGGCATGCTTGATGCCTGGAAGCTGAAGTGGAACTGTTGACTCACACTCCTTTAGTTGCGCTGCTTCATCAATGACTAACACGCCAACAGGGTCCATTTTCACTGAATAAAGCTTATATGAACTTGCCACTGTGCAGAATATTAAAGAAGCCATCTGAAAGCAGAAATCTGATATGGCATAGCTGCTGATTGCACTTGGAAAGTCAAGTAGTTTAAGAGAACACTGAAGTTTTTTCAAAGCATAGATGCATTCAAACCGCCTGTTTAACAGAAAAACCATGTTGACATCTGATTGCCGAGAATTAACTGGCTGATCTTGCGAAAAAAGGTCTTTCAATTTGTCATGTATCAAACCATTTCGCAGTAGCAAAGATTCAAAGTCATTAAGTAACCCAATTAGCGAAACCATCTGCTGGTAATTACCTTCTCCAATGTAGCTCTTAGGGACGTGCGTACACATGGTATATAAGCATCTTTTCAGCTGCACAGCTGAAGATTTGAACAAGTCTTTCGCGAATTCAGCAAAATATTCCAAGCTCTGATCTAAGCTTCTGTCTTTTAATTCTCTCTTCTTGATCTCTATATTTTTCATGTACGCATCATACTTTGAAGCACAGTTTTCAAGAAAATCTATCATGGTAGTAAAACAGACTTTCCAACCAGCCATCGGCCCAAAGCACTCAGAAAGTTTCTTGACACGATGCTCCAAATATATATCTTCAATTTCGCTGCCAACTTTAAGCCTATCATTGTTTCCAAAAAGAAGAATGTTGCCCAGTGGATAAATCCCTAATTCAGTTCCACTGTTACTTTCTCTAATTATTTTTAGAGTACGGGATGCCAATTCTGTAATTGCCACGTTTGTTGGAGCACACGACAGAATCCTGCCCCTCATTCCAAGCAGTGTAGCCAGCAATGTAGCCACTGTTTTCGTTTTACCTGTCCCTGGGGGACCCCAGATTAGTACCACACTAGGCTGATGCCGACACTTCATCTTACGTAGACATGACAAAACCGCATCACTTTGTGAGTCATTCATATCAGAACATAAGAATCTGCCATATTCAGAAGTCAGTTCCTCATTGTCATTGTAAATGCATAATTGGCAGTTCAGTGTAACCTACATTGACAACCAAGTTTCAGGTCAAAATATACTCAGCACAGATAAATATGCAGCCTCATACAAATTTGTATCACTATAAGATCTTCAAGAAGTGCGCTTACCATGGTCTCAGTCGACAGAACCCTATTTATAACTTGCAAATTTCTGAACATATGAAGTGCGTTCCATATTCTTTTCTGAGTTGTGATGTTTATCAGAAAGACAACAAACTTCGGTTTCCATGTCTCCCCATGAGACTCCATATCATTCGATGCTTTGACTTTAAAATAAGCAGAAATGCTATCGTCTTCTTCTTCATCATCCTCATCATTGTTGATATTAACAACCAGTGCATAAGCCCATGACTTTTCCAGTAATCGCAAATCAGAAGGCTTCGTGTTAGCCAAGATTAGAACATCCCCAGGCAATATCTTGTAGGGGTCCTTGCCGTGGCCAAACCTGTTTCTCCAATAGTCCACCGTGATATCGTAATGAAATGTCCCATGTGGCTGCTTTGACTCATCAAAATCAGTTACATGTGCGTATGGAGCATTAGGTAAAGCATTCAAACTAGAATGTAACTCAGTTCGAGTTTCTTCAAGTAGAGGATACATGTATGCACCAAAGTAATCTTTCACTGAGTTAAACTCATTAGGAATTTCTTCAACCTAGGATACATACATAATAAACATATCAGTACATCAACCATCACATAGTTCGATTAGATCATACTCTTTCAGGAACGATGTGTCTGTTCAAGTGCATGTGTACAAATAGAGATCCAGTCTAAGAGTGACTGAAGATTAAGTAAGTAAATCTCTTCTGTGAGAGTTTCTCCTACTGAATTAATGTGAATTATTTTAAAACTGAATTTTGTTTCTCATCAGCCATGTAAGTATGAGATACAAGATAAAGTGGAAACTAAACAAAACCAAACCAAACCTGCTCACTGTAGAGCTCTTCATTGTACACATCCTCAACAGACCATGAGAAGACAACATCAGTAAACCCAGCATCATCCACCTTCTGCGCCTTCTGCTTCAAATCACTCCTCATCTGCCTTTCCATCTCCTGCCCTCTGCATTAAAAACCAAAAGCCCTTTATACCCCCAAGATCAAAAACGAGAGAAAGCACAAAAGTTGAGGTTTCTTCAGCAGAAAGGAAAGGCACACAATAGTGAAACCACCTTCCTTTCTCCGGTTGATGACTGTGTTCAGATCACAGTTCAAACGAATCCCGGGCCCCACACAGTGATCGAGGACATCATCAAACACTATAAAGTTTGGTCTTCTTTTATAAAGTTTGGTCATCAGTACTCTCCTTCATTTTTATAATACTAGCTCCTGTTGATTGACTATGGTTCTTAATCTAAAAAAATGTCCGCAAAATTTCTAACATTTATACTCAAAATCTCAAAAGACAAGATAAAGCCGGATTTTTTTTTTTGATTCATATAAGTCATAATTGGTAAGACCAAGTCGAACCCAAAGGAGCAAAACGTGATTAAACGCTAAGAGAAATTATATTTTTTACTAGGCTACTTCTATCGAATTTATTGTTGTGTAAGTTAATTCATATTTGGAAGGTCGGTGGCGAGATTGGAGGCGGCTGAGAGGTTTTAGGGAAGATATGCTGTTAGGATTTAGGTAATCTAGTTTTAGCCATTAGAGTCCCTAAGCCTCATGCCTTTGATGAAGACGTGCTGGAGCAGATCTGGAAAGAATACCTAAAATCTGCTGAAGGTTTTCTCAAAGATCAGCTAAAGCGGCGACGTTTTGGATGAAGCGGTAAAGTCTGATTTTGAAGTTAATTGGAACGACAGCGTTTGACGAAGGCGTCGAAGTTCGTTATTTCCGTTGAAGACAAGCTGCGTTGTTTTGAAGCGAGTGAGTAAAGTGAGCAACGTCGTTTACAGCCTGGAGTTCGTTATTACCGTTAAGGCTAAACGGTGTGTTTTGCTCGAGCTGCAGCTGAGTTTAAAGGAGTTTGAAATTTGGGGATTAGGGTTAGTCGAAGATATCCAGAACGCAAAGGACGAGCGAGCGATTCCGAGAGCAAAGCTTCGATTCCGTTCGGGAGAAGTCGATAGAAGGTTCGTCGGACGTCGTCAAAGTTCGTGGCTCAACGAATTTGATGACTGACGTTCCATTGGAGAAGGTTGCACTGGGGTCGAGGCTGAGAATCGGAGAGGACTGCGGAGGCCGATTGAAGTTGGTCAACCGGTGGCTTTCAAGTGCGCGAGACGACTGCAACGTCGAGCTTCATTCAGGGGCTCGAATCCCTCCAAACCTTATACCTCTTTTTCCCAGTTTTTTCTTTATTAGCTAGACCTAGTTCAATTGCCCTATTGGGAGTGTGATGTTTGTACTTGAACATCTTGATTGCATATTGGATTGTTGGGTGTGGATCTCCCTGAGCTGAGGTCCCTTGGAATAGGGCTTGCCCGAACCAAGTAAAACGTGTTTGTGTGCTCCCTTTAATTTCTTGTTTGTTTGAAGAACTCTTAACAAGAATTGAGCCTAATTGCATATAAGTTGATTACTTAAAATCTAAAAGTGGTATCAGAGCCTTTTAGCATCTATCATTGTTGATCTTGGTGCTATAATGTGATTCTTGGATCAAAGATTGTGTTTGGTGTCCCTGTCGCTCCGCCCTGTGGCTTGTTGAGTCTGGACGGGCACCAGACCACATTTTTGCTGTGTGTGATAGCTCTTGGGGTCATACTTTGTTGCTGCTCAGTTTGCTTAATTGAGTGCTTGGCTTTGTGTGAGATTATTCCCCTGTTTTTTCCCTGCTTTGTGCTTTCTTTTCTTGCATTGATCATTCTTTGCTTGCAATCATGTCTGATGTTGTTAGACTTAATCCATTTGATGGCAATGGATTTCTCTATGTGGAAGCTTAAGATGAAAGCTATATTGATTAAGGAGAAGTGTTGGAGAGCAGTGGAGGAAAAATGGGTAGTTCCCACCATTGATGATGCTAAGAAAGAGATGAGGGATTTAGCTCATTCTGAGATTATGATTAGACTTACAGATGATATAGTGACAGGTGTCGTCGTGCAAGTCAAATTTGAATTTATAATTTGTCCACTACTCTTGGCTAGTAAGGCGGCAAGTAGGGGTCGAACCCTAGAGAGCTGATGAGGTTACTTGTTGTTCTGTAAAATAAGCAATTGGGGTTTTGTGAGTAATTTGGAAACAAGTGCAATAAAAGGAAATAAAGCGAAAGATATCAATCAGAGGGGATATTCAGTCTAAGGTTTCTCTTGTGACACGTTTATCATGGATATCTAATGATCAATTCTATATTTCGAAGTGTGGGTGTTCCGACAAAGGTAACAACCTAAGTATCCCGACAAAGGTGATACGCCACAACCTAACCCGACAAAGGTGTTAGACTTCTAGCTCTTTCCTAAATCAAACAACCCGACAAAGGTGTCATTTAACCTAGGTGTTACTATCTACCTTTGCGACAAAGCATCCAGTAAATATTAATGATAAGAATTATTCGATCAACTAATCTTTGTGACAAAACATCCACTTAGTCTAGCAAGTTAATTCATAGGAATAAGCATAAGAACTAGCGAAATATAAAATAGCATTAAGAACAGATATCTCAAAACGCGTTCACAATTATGAAACCCTAAACCGAATGGGAGGTTTAGCTAGACATGTCCATGGAAACAAAATACAATAGTAATAAAAGAAAAGGAATTCTTCTCTATGCCGAAGTAGAAGACTGAAGAGAGAATGGTCGAAGTTGCTGCTCGATGGAAGGATGATTAGCTGATGGATGTCGTAGGATTTGTAGAGAGATGAGCACTCCATGTTTTTTGGATGATTATTGGCCTTGAGGAGAGGTCTTATTTATAGCAAAAGTCCTAGGGCTTCCAAATCCGGATTTGGAACAAGTCCAAAACCGAATTAGGAAATATGTCCAAATCTTGGCTTTTGCTTGGCTTGCAAGTAAACTTGGTCAACAAGTATGCTTGAACCGCCACGCCCATGTGTATTGACGAGCCGAGATTTGTATGGCTTGGACTCGGCTGGCTCGGCCCCACTCGGTTCCGGCGCGGCTTGCACCTAAAGTGTAAAGTGTATGTGAAACTCTCGGCCAGATTGTCTGTCTTCACTTCAACTCTCGTTTCGACCATTTAAACGATCTCGGCTGCTCTCTGTGTGAACTGGAGAGTTGTAGGGAATTGAGTCACCTTTGCAATGGCATGTGGCTCGTATTTTTCTGATCAGCGGTCCATTCCCAGCACTCCGTCGAATGTCCAAAGGTCTAATCTGAAACTGTGATGTTTTTGGCACAAAATGTCATCTATAATGCGCGTTTTCTCTTAGAGCTTCCGAAACACCTGAAATGCAAAATAACACTAACAATTAACTTGTTCGCATAATAAAGTGTCGGAATTGGTGGGATTTGTTGACTCGATGAGACGTATAAATACGGCTCATCATATAGCTAGACAAGTAATGAAGATATATAGTCCTAAGGAACTTTGGGATAGATTAGAAGAAAAATACTTGTTTAATCTCTCCCTAATAGGATTTCACTCCTTAGCAGATTGTTCACCTTTAAGATGAATGTTCATATGACCATCCAAGAAAACTTAGACATCTTCCTTAGATTAACTCAAGATTTGGATAGATGTAAGGAGAGGAGCGCTCAAATGAGGCAACCAAATTAGAATGAAACTGTGAGGCACGATCTCAACCACACATCTAACCCCCCGTGCTTTGTGGGCGCGCCACGTGTCCAAATAGTAAACCCACTACCAACAGTAAAAAGCAAAAAGCAAATAGTAGAATCCCACTACCACATCTTTAAATCTCAACCATTAGATCAATATCATCAATGGCCAAGATCATGCCTTACTGCCTCATTCTACCAACCATGCCTCAACCGAGTGCTCCCCGATGTAAGGATACTATAAAAGAAGAACATCTAGCTGTGATTATCCTTCATTCCCTTCCCCATCAGTTTGATATTGTTAAGGATGTAATACAATAAGGGAGATATGAGTTAACACTTAGTAAGATCATTGAAATTGTAATTCAGAAGAATGAGTCCCTAGAGGTGTTTAAGGCTAAGTATGGACCTAAGACTGAGCCTAAAAATGAAGTGATGATGTTCAAGGGTAAGTAGAGGTTCCCTCAAAGCAAAATAGGTCAGATAAACCTAATAATAACTCTCAAAATGTCCCTCGGCAGCCTGATAAAAATGGTGCCCCACAAGGCACCAAGGTGAAGTGTTTTTACTGTAATAACATTGTTCATTATGCTAATCACTGCCAGAAGAAAAAGGATGATATTAAGAGTAGAAAACATGTGAGAGGTAACCAACAAACTGGTCAGTCCAATGTCTGTGAGTCTGGTTCTGGTTTTGACAATGAATTGCTTGTTGTTTCTAGTGCTTTGAATGATTTATCATGGATTCTTGACTCCGGTTGTACAATGCATGCTACTCCTCTTAAACACTTGTTTGATAAACTTGATTTGTATGATGGAGGTGAGGTTAAACTTGGTGATAAAACTGTTTTGAAAATAAAAGGTATAGGATAAGTCCCTATTAGAATGTTTGATGGAAAGGTTAGAACCTTACAAAAGGTAAGTTGGGTTCCTAATCTTAGAAGAAGCTTAATATCTGAATCTGCCTTAGAAGACTTAGGCTGTGATATTAACTCCACTAATGGCATAAGACAAATATCTAGAAATGGGACTATCCTCATTAAAGCTGCTAAAATTGGTGGCCTTTACTATATTGTTTCATCATCTGAGATTAATAATGCTAAATCAGATAACAAGGACCTTGAATGCACTAAACTCTGGGATGCTAGACTAGGACATATTAGAAACAAAGGCTTGCATCATTTGTATGTTCATGGCTTGCTGACTGATAAACCTGTTAATCTGCCCTTTTGTGAGAACTGCATTTTAGGAAAGAAATCTGCTCATTCATTTAAAAGGTCTAACATGACTGCATCTGCTCCTCTTGAATATGTTCACACGTAGGGGTGGGCGTGGGCGGGTTTTACTCGTTCTAACCCGACCCAAAATAGTGATAGGGTCATTTATTTGACCCCTAACCCGACCCGAAAGACTGGGTCAATCATGTGTACCCGAACCCGACCCTAAAACTAAAATTTATAATAGACCTAAAACATTCAATATCATCTATCGCAATACATATACTTTGAAAATATAAGCTTAAATCACTGATTTGTGATTTAAAGTTTAGTATCACGGTATTATTTTTCATTGCAAATCAATTACATATTCGTATGTAATGTGATATTTCACGAGAACACAAATAAATTAATTGGTATGTGTAATCATATTTATTCAGATGAGGTGTAAGGTTTGAATCTTATTTAAAATCTAATATTTTTTATACTACTTATGAAATCGGGTAACCCGATCCTCAACCCTAACCCGACCCGAAACTGATACCGGGTTGGATTAAACCCGACATTTAGTGGATCGACCGGGCCAGGTTGTCGGGTCGGTCCGGGTTTTGCCCACCCCTAGTTCATAGTGATCTTTGGGGCCCTGCCCAAGTTCCAACAGTTGGTGGTAGGCTGTATTTCTTGTCTTTGGTTGATCATTTTTCTGGGAAGGTTTGGGTGTATTTGCTTAAATCTAAAACTGAACTGTTTGAACATTTTCAGAACTGAAAACTCTTGTTGAAAATCAAACTAGTTTGAAACTTAAATGTTTAAGGACTGATAATGGTTTAGAGTTTTACAACAATGAGTTTAATGATTTATGCAAAAACCATGGCATTAGAAGACATTTAACTGTTCCCGGGACCCCTTAGCAGAATGGTATATCTGAGAGGATGAATAGAACTCTATTAGAGAGAGCTAGATGCATGCTTATAAGTTCTGGTCTTAAGAAATCTTTGTGGAGTGAAGCTGTTATGACTGCTGCATATCTTGTGAATAGATCTCCTTGTTCAGCCATTAATTTTAAAATTCCCCAAGAACTATGGTCTGGTAGAAAAATTTCTTTTTAGTCATTTGAAGCCCTTTGGTTGTACTTGTTATGCACATTCTGTGCAGGGCAAGCTCAATATCAGGGCTGAGAAGGCTGTTATGCTTGGTTATCCATTGGGTGTTAAAGGATATAAACTGTTGTTAGTTAGGCATAAAGGGTACAAAGTTATAACCTCCAGTTCTGTGACTTTTAATGAAGATGATTATCATTTTAAATCTAAACTAACTTCTGATTCTTCTGGTACAAGTACCTCTAGTACTATCCAAGACCAGGAGACTGATCATCAGAGTTTTGTCCCTGGTGGACAACTCTGGTGGACTCCAGATGCCCAAGATGATAATCAAGTTGATGGTAGAAATAACCATCAAGGAAATGAGGTATTTCCTCCTGTTGAGGAGTTGCAAACATCCTCTCAATCTCAAACTCATCACCATCAGCAGGATTTGGATGATGTTGCGGAAAACTCTCCAGTTGTAGAAAACTTTCTTTTTGCGAAAAATTCTCAACCTCTGACTGAGGACCAGATAAGTCCTCCTCCTTTCCCTACCCCTGATAATTTAATCAATATAGGGACAAAAATATACTTCAATACGGAACGTACATTTGATGTAAAACAAGTACATCTACCGTAAATTAAAAAATAAATTCATAGATTCACTTATTTGGAAACTCCTTTAATGATGCGTCCCTCTACTAATATTCTTCCTCGGGGTTTGGCTTTTCGGTTTGATTGGGGTCAGTTTTGTTTTGTTTTAATGTATTTTACCTTTGTTTTCGTTTTTCAGAAGAGAAAAGCGAGTAGTGCTATATGTACTGAGCTTCGCTGCTTATCGAAAGAGAAAACAACCAAAATATCTATAAATTCATTTAAAACAAATTATACTTTTAAGGGCAAATGAATATAATTATAAAATAATAAATATCAGAGTGTTGAAGATAGTCAGAGTGTTGAAGATAGTAGATGGCTGAATGACCTTGGTGGATAAGGTCCTGTGGTTTGTTAGCCTCTTTTGGGAGGCAGTTGTTGGCTAACTTTGTATTTGGAGTCTGTTTTGGGAGGGAAGCCTTCTTTGTAGGCAGTTTGTTGCCGAGTGTCTGATAGAAGTTTGATTGTTATTACTTTTTTATACCTTCTTTCAAAAGAAAAAAATAATAATTATAAAAGTCAAATACTAAAATTTTCATATGCCCCACTAAAGGATTAATTCATTTTATAAGGACTTAAGGGCATTTTTATTTTTCTATTCGGTAAGTACCATTATTATTAAAATAAAAGGGACAACCTACCATACATCAATAATAAAGTTACAATTAGAATTTGTTCAGATATCATTTTCAGCTGAATAATTAAATTAAGTGTTTTTATTCATAAAAAATAAAATAAAATAAGTGTTTCTATAACAAGTATTTAAAAAAAATAAAAGGAAGCGACAAACAGGAAAGTATTTTCTATTTGATGTGATCGATCATATCTGTTGCAGCCTTGCTTATTGAGTTATTGTTTAACATAAATTAGAGAGGTTGGCCGATGATGGTATGGATTTTTAATAGAATGATATGAGAGAGCAAGTTGTTTTCTGACTCTATTCGATCAGTCAAATATTGGTTCGTCGAAAAGATTATTTTAAAATGAAAATTTTGATAAGGATTAGACAACTAATCTTCTCCCAGTCCAATTTAGCGCCACTTTTAAAACTACGTCGTTTAAGCTTCAACGACTCAGCTCTAGCGTAATTGAAAAACCTAGCCGTTAAGGCTCAAAAAGCCTGCAAACAAACCTACACATGCATAATAAAAAGGGAAAAGTACATAAAGGGTACCTGAACTATCGCCTAATTCCAATGTGTGGGCTTAACTATAAAAAGTTCTAAAGAGGGGGCGAACTTTGGTTAGTCTTTCCAAAGAAGGGGTACGGTCAAACCTGAACTATCGCCTAATTCCAAAGTGTGGGCCGAACTATAAAAAGTTTCAAAGAGGGGGCGAACTTTGGTTAGTCTTTCCAAAGAAGGGGCACGGTCAAACACGCCGTTAACTCCGTCCAATTCCGTCCAACGCGCCGTTAACTCCGTCAAACGCACCGTTAACTCCGTTATTCTTGTTTATTAATTTATATAAATAAATGTAAATTTATAATTTGATTTTAAAAAAATGATAGTAGGAAAATTTAATTCCTCTTACACATTTGCATCAATTTATAGGGAATATAAAATTCAATTTTGTAGTAGGGGATATAAAATTCAGATTTAATTCCTCTTACACATTCATTTATATAAATAAATCTGAATTTTATATTCCCTAATCCCTACTACAAAATTGAATTTTATAAAATTCAGATTTTGTACAAAATTCAGATTTATAAAATTCCGTTATTCTTGTTTATTAATTCTGTTACAAAATTGAATTTTATATTCCCTAATCCCTACTACAAAATAACGGAATTTTATAAATCTGAATTTTGTACAAAATCTGAATTTATAAATCTGAATTTTATAAAATTCAATTTTGTAGTAGGGATTAGGGAATATAAAATTCAATTTTGTAGTATGGATTAGGGAATATAAAATTCAGATTTATAAAATTCCGTTATTCTTGTTTATTAATTTATATAAATAAATTTAAATTAATGTTTTGATTTTAAAAAAATGATAGTTCAAGTTTTTATAGTTCGCCCCCTCTTTGGAAAGACTAACCAAAGTTTGCCCCCTCTTTGGAACTTTTTATAGTTCGGCCCACACTTTGGAATTAGGCGATAGTTCAGGTTTGACCGTACCCCTTCTTTGGAAAGACTAACCAAAGTTCGCCCCCTCTTTGAAACTTTTTATAGTTAAGCCCACACATTGGAATTAGGCGATAATTCAGGTACCCTTTATGTACTTTTCCCTAATAAAAAAAGATGAACTTCATTCATCACACAGCACCTAGACTTGGAAGCAATTTTTACAAAAAGAGAGGTTTAATGCCGAATGAGTTCAACAAACTCTTTAAAACACATCCATTTACATTACTTGTCTTCCAGACAACATCAAAAAGAGTCTGCATTGCTCTCTCTCTCTCTCTTTTTAATGCTTTTTGCCATTTTTGTTTTTCTTTTTATTTCCGCCTCCTTTGTTCTTCTTGTTGCTTTTGCCTCCCTGGTTGTTTTTCTGCCCCTGGGATCCATTTCCGCCTCCTTTGTTCTTCTTGTTGTTTTTCTGCCCCTGGGATCCATTTCCAGCCGCACTGACAAGCTGTGATTCTCCTGACATGCTCCCATCAGAATCGTCTTTCGCTTCGTTTACCTCGTCAGCTTCATCATCTGCATCAATGTTGTTTTCGTTTGTGTTATTCCCGTGCTCTCCTTCATGTTTAATAGACTCAGCCCCAGGTTCATTGTTGTCAGTGTGTACAGGCTCAGTTAATGGTGGTGGTTCGACATTGGTCTTAACGGGATTGGCACTCACTGATGAAACTACTTCGGTGATATGAGACGCGGCAGTTTCAAGCTCTTCAACAGACGCCTTAGCACCAGCAACTCGTGTAACCCTTGCACGAAATAATTTTCTAAATATAACATCCTTCTGATCATCAGCCTTGATTAAAATCGCATGTGACCCCATCAACTTAGAACAATCCGCCCCGTTACTCACAATCACTAGAGGATTCTCAATCATCGCAAAGGCTTCAGCTATCAGGTTAATCTTCCCAAAAAAGTCTGATCTCTTGCATTTCCTTAATAAGTCAGTAAGGCCTCGTGGAAGCACCGCAGCGATGTGACCTTGACCTAGCCAATGGAAGAGTACATCATAATATTTTCCGGTGTTCAGACAAACCACGCACAGTAGAACCACCAGTCTCAAAACAAGCAGCGGATAGTACTCTTTTGCGTACAATTTTGATCTGATGATCCATGACCACGTATTGGACTTATCGACTAGAATCTGCTCAATTAGGAACTTGACATAATCAAGAGGTCCCATGCGTTGTTCGGTACTAATAGCTGGGCGCTGCATCGTTTCGTTGGATATGAACCATTCCACATATGACGATTTTGCGGTGAAGTAAAGCCCAGAAGAGCATGACGCCAATATGACAAGCCGCTCCATAAAATACACAAAGCAAGACAGCGACATGTAGTCACGTGCCACTTCCCAGTTAACGTTGTAAGTATCGGCAAGAGCTGTTACAAAATAATGGAGCATACCTCCAAAGTGAAGATCCTTTTCAGATCCCACCCTTGGGGGGAC
Organism: Rhodiola chrysanthemifolia; assembly: GCA_033675395.1. Taxonomy (NCBI): domain Eukaryota; kingdom Viridiplantae; phylum Streptophyta; class Magnoliopsida; order Saxifragales; family Crassulaceae; genus Rhodiola; species Rhodiola chrysanthemifolia. Next base: position 19,765,808 of record CM066207.1, read on the forward strand.
TCTTCGAAGATAATCAACGAACATCTGCCATGGCGGAATTTCAACAAACTTTGCTACGACTTTGGCATATAGGTTGTCACTGAATCCGGCAGAGCCAATAAGTATCGTCACTACTCGTCCAATGAGTCCATGAGTCAGTTCACCTGAAAGCATCATAAGAATAACTTCTTCAAGTACTTTCTGATAACGTTCAGTCAGTCGCAAAGTAACCATATTTTCAACGACTGATCTTCGCCAGTCACGAGGAAATATGTAGGTACTCAAGTCATCACTTGCCAGCTGAAAGTACTTGCGCAACATATAATCATCACTAGATCGAATCTGCAGAAATCGGCAGTCAAAGAGAAATTGAGCAGCCTCAAAAATGTGGATAAGCAACATACTGGAACAGAAAAGGGACATGGAATTCTTAATCGAGTGCTTATATAGCATCTCAAGAATTCTCAACACACACTTTCCCACAGAGAGCAACTCCACGGACCAGTAACTCCGAGCTGCAACTATCAACGACTGAAGATCAATTGAAACCAGGTCACCGATTTTTTTTATGCAACTCTGGTTAACTGCCTCCAGCCACTGCATATCTGAACTGATGAGAATGAAATCAATATTTTTACCAGCAACTCGCCGCCACACCCCCATAACATTCAAACAAAATTCGCCGTAGTCCTTATAATCATCATTCTCTTTTTTACTGTCAAGATTTTCAAGGCACTGGAATATTTTCAACACTTTATCTTTCCAGAAGTTCCAAAAGTACACAAAGGTCTCTGGAGAAACCTGGTTCTTCAAAATTTTATCGTCTGAATGTTTGGCCATATCAGCTACTAGTTGATCATCCCAGAAAAACTTTGATATATCAAATCGTAAGAGGACATCAAGAATTTTCCTAGAAGACAGAATCTCCGCTCTAAAGCTCTCATGTTGCATTGATGATCTTAAGAACTTATGCATCTCAGACAGAGAGTACTTCTTGTCAGACAAAACTCCAATTTCAGTGGCCATAACTTCCCAAAAACTATGTGAACCATTTTTAGCGAAATCCTCGGCTTTTGTTAGAAGTTCTTCTTTTTGGCTAAATTGCTTCAGAGGCCAACCAGTGCTGTCTGACGTCGAAAAAGAACGAGCCAGCACACACCACAAAATCTGAGATGATGCTTCCTCATACTTCCCTGCCTTTCCTAAAAGATCCGCCTCACGCAAAAGATTACCTCTTTGCTTTGCAATTTCAGCAGCCTCCAGAAAATTACCCAACTCTTCCTCCAGCGACACAAGTTCATCAAGGCAACTTCTACTCTTCAGAAATGTGCGCATCAACACAGTGGAATGAAAAGATTTTACAAATCTCATCATGGCTTGATTCTCCTTAAGACCATGATAGTGATTTGCGCAATCCTCTAAAAATTTCTGCTCCATTATCTCAATATCCATACTTCGTCTCACACTTTCACTATCTTTCTCCGCATGCTGTTTCCAGTATTGTATGTACTGCAAACCCATGTCGAAAAATTTAGCATCGGTACAAACTTTTAAGCACTGGGAGAAGAATTTTCCTTTGGCATAAACTTCAGCAGCTTGATCGTAACATCCAGCCCGATAAAAGCAGTTCCCAGCAAGGTCTAACTTAGATTCCCCACAACTTTCCAGATAAAGTTTCCCTGCAACATCATCAAGTATAGGCAACACGTTAGATAACACGGCTACAAGAAATTATGGGACATGAAATATTTTACTGGAGAAGAACTCAGACCAGCTTTTTCAAACTCCTCCAAGTCGAAGTAGCATTCAGCAGCTCTGTCAGCCTTGCCAATTGCATCAAATATTTCAGCAGCTTCTTTCAGAATACTACGAGCCATTTCTGGATTTGAAATCCGCATTAAATCTGAAGATGCTCTCAGACCAGCAGCCCTCGAAAATTTCTCCCAGTACTCATCACCAGCTCTTTCAAAGCACATTGTGGCCATTTCATAATTCTTTTCAGTGAGGAGCTGCAGCAACAGGATCGAGAGCGATGAACAAAGATAATAAAATATTATGTCCAAAACAAACACTCATTTGCTGAAAATGTGAAATGCGTACCTTAAAGCCTCGTGACTTCCACTCTTCCGGAGTGCTGGCAACTTGCATTGCTTGTGCTAGTGACTCATCCAAAACTCGAACTTGAACAAAACACTGTTTCTTCCAATAATCAAACATTGGCTTGGAGAAATCTTCGTTATTCTCACAAATCCACAACCTTTGTCGTGTACGGGTAATTGCTACATATAGCTGTTTGAGCTCAGAACACATGAGACTGTGTTTCGCCTCATTAAAGCTGGGAAAGGCTACGTGAGAAGCAGCGTCAAGTAAGTTTTGTTCCTTCATATATTCATAAATAACTCTCCATTGATTTTTGAGAGGTGATGAAGCAAAGAAGTTGTACAACAACACATCCTGCAAATGGAGAAGAAGTCATTGAATAATTGATATTTTAATAACGAAACATCATAAAACAGAAAGGGACAAATGCATCTGCACACACCTGAAACTCTAATCCTTTGCATTCGACTATGGTCAATACAAGGGCTTGTTTCCCGACGTACTCAGATATTTCTTGTCTCACATTATCATCCCTTACAAGGATTACTTGCTCCGCTCCAAAGCCAGTTATTTGTCCACTAGGATTGCGACTGTGTCCAAATATCGTTATTATGGCATTTTCATTTTGACCTGATTCAAGGAGAATAGGCGCTTCACCGTATATCAGACTTGTCTCGGGAGGCAAAACGTCGATCGACTTAGGAAAGAATCGAAATATTAGATCAATGACACTTTGAGCCAACTTCAAAACCCCAGCGTGCGTACGAAAGTTTTGGCTCAAGTTGAAAATTTCTGATAGCCGTCCCTTCTTCTTCACTCCATCCGGTGAATTAGGGAAAAACTCTTCATAAAACAATGATTTAATATCTTGAAACCGAAAGTCTACTCCCCTGGCAATAGTCTGAGCAGTATCACCGGAAAACACAAATCCTTCATCAACATTTTTGCATAGATACTTGAAAAGAGAGATTTGCCTCATTGTTAAGTCTTGCACTTCATCAATATAAACAAAATCTATTTGGTCGCCGTGGTATCTTTCACATGCAAAACGCAAGTGAAGATTGTTGACCAAATCAGCTAAATCAAAATGACCGTTTTCCACCTTCATTTTTTCGTAATCTAGAAAAATATCATAGATCATCTCTCTTTTCTTCGTGCTTACAGCGGACACCCTACTCTCAGAAAGTTTGAGATACTCGATAAGAGATAATTTCCCGTCTCGCGCATGCTTTCCACCTTTTATATGTGACATTATCTCAGTGTAGACCCTTGACGAATCCAACTTTTTTGTAAACTGATCATTGAAGCGAGGCCAGTAGACTGAATAAAACAAGTCGTACGTCACTTCATTCATTCTCATGAAAGTCTGTACTGCGTTAGACCGCAAGTTTCCAGTTTTGCCATCAGATAAATCTCGCACTGTGGGAAACCTCTCAAAGTAAGAATTACCAATCGTCCCATCCAGCATCTGCAAGAGTTTTTTAAAGGTAATAACAAGAGGATATGCGGTAGATTGAATACCGACGAAAGCATCAGGGATGCCCTTGAATAAAGTCGTGTCATCAGCATAATCCACGTCAATAGATTGTCTTTCAGCTAAAAACTTTCCACCACAGGCGAAGCTGCATAAACACAACAAACATTTGATACAATCTCCAAAAAAGCAGTGATACAATGAGACAACAAGCAATGACACAGACACACTAAGCCATCAGAGCGATACGTGAATTAAAATAAGAAAATGAGAAGTGCAGTGAACAATACCTTTTCAAATGTGATACATGCTGCTTGACGGCAAAACAAAGCTTCGGGCTCACAGTTACAAAAAGCTGCCGAAGTACAGGTGGCTGACTATCCTCTATAGGATCGTCCTCACCGATAACACGGTCCTTTGTTCCGTATGTTTCTTGCGTCACAAGGTAATGCTGGTGCTCCTTTTGGAACAACTTCATTGTTAAGACAGTGGTTTTCCCTGTCCCAGACCTTCCGAGAATGAATGAGCTTTTATCAAAAAGAATTATCTTGCGCTCTTCATCTGTGACTTCAAACGGGAGATCGAGTTCTCTACTATCTTCAGAGAGCAAGATGCTAACAACATCCGAGGATAAGGGGTAAAATTTCATCAAAAGCAAACTTTCACTGACTCTTGAATTTTCGACATAGTCCCGATCATCAGAGGTGCTACCAGCTAACTCATTTCCAATTTCATTGGCAGTCTTGAATTGAATTATATCCATAGAAGCCGACCAGCATGTCGGGACCTCCAAATCCCTATATACACATAACAAAGTTTGATAAATTTCTGTTATGAGGCAGTAAGATTCAAAAATTAAAAAGCCAGCTTACCCTTCACGGCTCTTTTCTTTGCAGTGGTTGATATAATCCTCAGTGTACCGAGAAAATATGCCATCAAGACGCTTAACAAGCTTAGGAATCTCTTCCCGAGGCAATAAGTTCCAAACTTTCAAAACTTGAAGATATTGTGATTCCTTGATTACGTCAACAGTGCAGATTACAAAAAGATTTTCTACCTTGAATTGTTTCATATTCTGAGAAGAAGTTTCACAAACCATATCAACATTTAACTTCTTTGGCCTCCACCCAGCAGAGAGTTTCAGCAGAAGATTTATAACAGATTTCTTAATCCGATTTGATGGGAGAATCTTAAAAGACTTCTTGAAATCGTCACTAAACAAAACCTAAGCACAAAAGCCCAGAGAAATATTATTAGTCTGACAGAAAAGTAAAGCTAATGCCTAACGGTAATGACTCGAGGAGTGGAAATTTTGAGATATGTACCTTCCACCGAGCATTCCTGAAAAGAGCACTATCTGCATTGAGCAAATCATCGAGCTGATTAAGCTCTTTCTTGACCTCTAGTATGGTTTTGGCCAAATCTGCATCATCATCAGCATTATAGAAACAATTCCGATTCTTTGCATCAAGAACTATATCTTCCCAAATGGATCCACTGCTGGAGAGAGTCCTTTCATTTCCTAATATCCAAAGACAATGTCTGGAGCAGAGGCAAAATAAGCATCAGCACCAACTCAATACCGGTTAAGCATGAAAGCACTAAAATTATATTAACTAGAAAATGTCCATACCTTGCCCTTGTTAATGCTACGTTAGTTCTCTGAAGACTAGAGAGAAACCCAATTGATCCAGCCGAGTTGGAACGTACTGTTGAGATTATCACGATATCCTCCTCACCTCCCTGGAACCCATCAACAGATTTCACCTTTATCTTGAAGCCATCAATGTTTTCATATTTGCGCCCAAGCCTCTCATGAATCGCTACAACCTGGGCAGTATATGGTGATATAACTCCAACACTAAGGTTCTCTCTTGAAGAAATCCATGCTGCACTCACACACATGAAACATAACTAACTAAGGCCAGAGGGCTCCGTTATAAAATATAATAAAGTGTAGTTAGCTAGTATCATACCCTTATGAAGATTACGAATAATCTTTACAACAGCAGCCACCTCTACTAAATTCCTTCTACTATGCTTAAAGTCATCAATCTCTTCTCGTGCACCGAAAATATTAATGAACGAATATGAACCAAACATTTCCCCTGGAAGGTATAGTTTTTTGTACGTTTCACTCTTCACGATGGAAGCATCGACGATCGCACCACAATAAAAGTTTGAATTCGGGAAGTAGCTGATGCTTGGGTGCATTCGATATTGAGTGTTGAGCAAATGCCTTACGTATCCCAATGTACTTAATCTTTCAAATAAGCTCTTCCCGAAACCGGCATCACTTGAAATCTGCAACAATAAATTTATGACAAATCTGAAGCTAGTGAGGGGATGATAAAGCATTTTTAACTACAAGAATGCCATTTAAGTAAAAGCAGAACAAAATTGCAGAGACTAAAAACAAATGACCATGAAAATACTCAATAGCTACTTACATTACTGAAAACAGTAGCTGGTAATTGCCGTTGATCGCCAATAAGAATGACATGCTTGATGCCTGGAAGCTGTAGTGGAATAGTAGACTCACACTCCTTCAGTTGCGCTGCTTCATCGATGACCAATACACTCACAGGCTCCATTTCCACTGAATAAAGCTTATACGAACTTGCCACTGTGCAGAATATAAGCGAGGCCATCTTGAAGCAGAAATCCGATATGGCGTAGCTGCTGATAGCATTTGGGAACTTAAGTAACTTAAGAGAAAACTGAAGCTCCTTCAAAGCAGAGATGCATTCGAGCCGCTTGGTGAACAGAAAAACCATAATGTCATTTGACAGCCAAGAATTAACTGGCTGGTCTTGCGAGAAGAGGTCTCTCAATCTGTCTTTTGTCAAACCGTTTCGCAGTAGCATAGTTTCAAAGCAATTAAGTAAGCCAATTACCGAAACCATTTGCTGGAAATTACCCTCTCCGATGTAGCTCTTAGGAACGTGTGTACACATGGTATATAAGCATTCTTTCAGCTGCGAGGCGGAAAATTTGAACGAGTCTTTTGCAAATTCAGCAAAAGTTTTGCATTCCAATTCCAAGCTTTGATCTAAGCTTGCTTCTCTCAATCTTATCTTCTCGATCTCTACATTTTCCTTATACACGTCGTACTTTGAATCACAGTTTTCAAGAAAATCGATCATGGTAACAATACAGTATCTCCAACCAGCCATCGGCCCAAAGCACTTAGCAAGTTCCTTTACACGATACTCCAAATATATCTCTTCAGTTTCGCTGCCAACTTTGAGCCTATCATTGTTTCCGAAGAGAAGAATGTGGCCCAGTGGATAAACCACTACTTCAGTTCCACTGTTACTTTCAACTGAACCTCTAACTATATTAACAGTGCGGGATGCCAATTCTGTAACTGCGACATTTGTCGGAGCACAACACAGAATCCTGCCCCTCATTTCAAGCAGTGTAGCCAGCAAGGTAGCCACTGTTTTTGTTTTACCTGTCCCAGGGGGACCCCAGATGAGGTCCACGCTAGGCTGATGACAACACTTCATCTTTCGCAGACACGACAGAACTGCATCACTTTGTGAATCATTCATATCAGAATGCAAGAGTCTACTAAACTCAGATGTCAGTTCCTCAATGTCATTGTAAACGCACAAATCACAGTTCATGGTAGCCTACATAATCAACCAAATTTCTCGTCAAAAAACACGCAGCACAGATAATAAATACACTGCTTCATACAAATTTCACAATTACAAAATCTTCAAGAAGAGAGCGCTCACCAGGGTATCAGTCGAAAGAAGCCTATTCACAACTTGCACGTTTCTGAACATATGAAGTGCGTTCCATATTCTTTTTTGAGTTGTGACATTCATCAGAAAGACAACAAACATTGTCCACGCCTCCCCATGAGACTCCATATCTTTCGACGCTTTGACTTTAAAATAAGCGGAGATGTTATCATCCTCTTCATCCTCGCCGTCTTTGATATTGACAACCAATGCATAAGCCCAGGAGTTTCCCAGTGCTCGCAAATCAGAAGCTGTTTCAGGCTTCTTGTTAGCCAAGATCAGAATATCCCCAGGCAAGATCTTGTACGGCTCCTTGCCGTGGCCAAACCTATTTCTCCAATAATCAACCCGGATATCATAATGAAACGTCTTATGTGGCTTCGCCTCATCAAAAGCAATTACTTCTGCGTATGGAGCATTAGGTAAAACATCCAAACTAGAACGTAGCTCAGTTCGTGTTTCTTCGAGTAGCGGATACATGTATGCACCAAAGTAATCTTCCACAGACTTGAACTCATTAGGAATTTCTTCAACCTAACATACATAATAAACATATCAGAATCACACCATCCAAAAATACTATCTAAAAATGCTTAACTTGAATAAAAAAAAATTTCACAAGTGCAAGATTCAATTAGGTCATACTGTCTGTTGCATCAGCTACTCAACTCTGACTCAACAGTCAACAGCATACACAATCAAAATTAAAAAAAAAACTATAAAAAAAAATATACCTGGTTACTGTAGAGCCCTTCATGGAACACATTCTCAAGAGACCAAGAGAAGACGACGTCAGTAATCCCAGCATCATTTACCCTCTGCTTCAAATCACTCTTCATCTGCCTCTCCATTTCCTGCCGTCCGCATCAAACACCAAAATCTCTTAAAACCCTATTCCAAAAACCGAAAGAGTTAAAAAAGCACAAGTTCCTTCAGCACAAAGGAAAAACACTCAAAAGTGAAACCCCAGAAACCATCCGTACATATAAATCTTTTCCTGCTTAAAGGTGACACCTTTCACCGGTTGATGACTCAGTCATGTACTCGGATCACATTTCAAACACACTAGTGATTCCCTCACACAATGATCCTAGCAAAAGATTTCATCAGAGACTATAAAGTTTCAACCTTTTTTTCAATTTTGTGTACTCCTAGTGATCATCAGTGCACTAAGTGCTCTCTTTTGTATTAATAAATCCAACAACTATTCATTGACTTTGAGTCTTAATCTGAGTCCTGAGAAAATGTGCAGCACATTTTTGTACCAAAAAATCGGAAAAGACAAGACAAAACGGTTGCTTAACCTTCGTTACTAAGTAATTGGAATACTAATTGTCTAAGAAGTAACAAGGAGATGTTTGGGGGATAGTTTTAAGAAGAGAGCCTCTTTTAGTGGCTCCCAATTGTCACATAAGTACCTTGGGAGATCACAAGTTGAGTAGATTAACCCATTGACCCAAAGTCAACACCCATTGACCCAAGTCAACCAAACCACCATAAAAATGTTACCTTTAGCTACAAGATCAAAAAATCAATGGAAAATGAAGCGTAAAAATGGTCAGGAGACAACGAGCTAGCTATACCTGAAGCTGAAACTAGGAGCCAAATTTTGAGCTGTTGTACAGGTCCCTGGGCTGTGTGTGAATGAATGCTGTTTTGTGGAAGACTAATTATAGTAACAAATTGATTTTTATCAATGAAAACAACAAGGAGCTTTTCAGTTTTCATGGAGCTTGGTACATGAAGTTGGATGGTTTGTGCTTTGGATGACCCTTTTTGGAATCCGAATCATCCCACTGTTGGAAAATGTCAGTATGATTCCGAAGCATCACATTAGCAACGAAAATACCGTGGAAAAAAGATTACTGTTGCTAAAAATGCTTGTAGTTGTAGTATACAACATATCAATTGATTTACAGAGTTAAGAAAATTTGCAGTAGTTTCATTTCAGAGGCTGCTTGTTTTATGTTCTGGTCCTTATGATTTTGGACTCGGCTTGTTGAAAGCTGTCTTGCAACCAATTTGCCTGGACTTCGAGTCCCGCGTCTCGCAACGCGTTAAAAGCTGACCAATAAAGCCTATCATCCAACTCAATCCCTTCCGATTTCATGTCCTGCAACAGCTTCACCAATTGATCAATCATATCTACTTTCGAGTAAATACCGATCATCGTCCCAGCAAGCGCTCTATCGAGCCCACCTCCATTGATCCTAAACTCATTATAATAATTTACGCAAGTATCAAACTCCTTCGCTTTGCAGTATGCGCTAATGATGCTAGTGTAACTAACTTTATCCGCCGCTACTTTCCTTCTCTTCATTTCGCTCCATATCTTCTCAACTTGTCTCAAATTCTTGACTCTACCGTGCATATCCATCAGCGTGTTGTAAATCCAAACATTAGGCTTGCAGCCTCGCTCTTTCATCTTGGCCAATAGTCGCAACGCGTCTTTAAGCCTTCCTGTTTTGCCATACATTGCGATCATGCTCGAGTATGCCACTACACATTTATCGTAGCCTTTTAATTCCATTTCTTTGAACAACTCTTCTGCCTTGGCGTATAGTCCTATTCTAATATATACATTGATCATCGAAGTGTAAGTCACTTGGCCAGGCTCGCATCCTTCCAAGATCAGCTCGTTGTAAACTCTGATCGCAGATTGTAGTCCTATCCTCTTTGAGTATCCATTCACAATAGCGCAAAAAATACAATCGGAAACACCGATTTTAGCTTCTTTCATTGCCCTGACAACTTCCACCGTCTTCTCCAACAGCCCGTTTTCAATATACATTAGTACCATTTTCAAGAAAATCGCCGGATCCCTGATCATTTTCTTCTCTACCGCCTCGTAAAACAGCTCCTCCGCCACTCCCACCTCATGAACACTCACGAAACTAGACACCAAAGACGCGTAAATACCCGGATCATCTTGATCACCCGTCTCCCCCGTTCTTCTAAATATCTCAAGTGCCTCAAAAGCACGTCCCGACCTCCCCAATGACTCGTACAACACTGCATAAATCTTCGAAGGGTTCGTGGCCTTCGACTTCGATAACAATCCCATCGCCTCAAACTCATGGAACAACTCGAGAACCTTCTCATAGTCCCCAGTTCTCATATAGGCTTCCATTATATGACAATAAATCCCCGTATCCAATGCAATTTTCCGCGATTTCATCTTCTCGAAAACCTTAACCGTGCTGCTATACATATGCAAACTGTTGTAGCCCCTCATTGCAACATCAAATGCCATGATAGACATCGCATTCCCAGGCTGAAATGCATCAAGAAATGTATCCAAAATCCTAAATTTTCTAGCTTTTATACAACCACTGATCACACTACCACAAACCGAACTGTCGGGAAACAAATCAAACTTGCTAAAATCAGCAACAATCTGTGAAACAAAACCCCATTTCTGATACTTCACAATTGACCTCATTACCTGATTTAAGGTAAATTTCTCAGGCCGGAATTCAACACTGAGCTTGGCCTTGTGGTACAATTTCAACCCAAGATCAAAACTTTCCTCATGATTCAACAAGTCTGAGATTTGTTGGTTGATTTCATGATTGGTTGAAGAATCAGGGGGTGTCTGAAATGTGAGGCTGGTTAGAGTGGTTGAAATGAGTGATGAGGTTTCTTGTAGGGTTTCTGGAGATGGTGAGGCTGATGATGAGCTGGCAATTTGTCTGTTGAAGTTTGAGCATGGAAGGTGGAATGGTGTGTGATGATGATGGTTGTGGTGGTTTTGGCGGGAGGAGAAGGATTTAAGAGACCAATCTGAGGATGAAGTGGAGATGGCCATTGGAGGAGATAAGCTGAAGAATTCAAGCTGAAAACGGTTGTGGTGGAGTTTGGTCTGCTAGTTTCTGTACACATGATCTATCATGTTTTTATTAGTAACCAATCAAGTTTTTACACGTGGACAGTTGTCTGACACTTGATCACCATATCTGCTGTAGAAAGTCAGAAGAAGAGCATTACGTCGGTTCCTTGTTTCTGCTGGATAATGTTGTTAATGGGCCCAAGCCCAATTAATTTCGTAACCGATCAAAGCGTTGCGTGGACAGTTGTCTGATTCCGTGCTTGGACTGGATAAGTTACAATGGGCCCATAGCTGGAATGAGTTATGCGATGGACAAAAGTTGGCCCAAGCCCAAATAGACATGTCATTTTCTGTTCTTTATTTTTTCCCTTTTTTTTTTGGGAAAGAAAAGTATAAAGCAAAATGTGGAGAAAAGAAATGGAAATTGGTTTGACATTAGCAAGATGAACTCTATAAAAAGGGACCACAAAGAAAGTAAGCAAGTATAAAATTTAAGTAGTGGAGGTTGGACTTGGACACATCCATGAATACTTTATGTTAGAAAATACACACAAAAAACATATTTGAAATTAAATCTTATTTAAAGTAAAATCTTATGTTTTTTAAACATTTAATTTATAAAATGAGTCATTTTAGAATAGTATCTCAAATATTGATCAGTTATATAAAAAACCTAAAATACACAATTGATGTTTAAAACAGTTTAATCTTTTTTATAGGGGTTACAACTTCTCATACAAACCAAGTACTACACGAATACATTTTGTATATATTACATGAGCACTTATCACTCTGGTACAATCTTTAGACTGTTTGGAGCACGACCACGCAAGGCACCAACCCGGATTGATACTTGAATCGTCCACATTGAAGCAGGGGTCATAAGACACCTCTATCCTGAAACTCCACGATCGCATACACGCATCAAGCGGATTTGAAGTGCACAACACGTTCACAAGGGACGGACAACACCTCCGCGAAGGAGGAACAACACGTCCACAGCGAGGCGGGACGAAGAACACCTCCACGAGGGAGGAACAACGCGTCCACGCCGAAGCGGGACGAAAACCACCCCTCCACAAAATTGTGAAAAAAAAAGTCACGGTGGAGTTCGAACCCTTGATCTTGCTATTGCAAGTCAAGTGCTCTACCAACTCAACCAACAGCTTTGTTGGCAAAACCGTTTAATCTTTTTTAACCGCATTAAATTTCAATGATGATCTCATTTCCTCTAAATAAGAATTATTACCAAGAGTGGAGTGATGTTTCAAAATAGAAAAATTAAGGAGAGGGAAGAAAAACTAGTTGTTAAGTTGTTCTTGCCTTTTCCAATCAAAAAAAAAAAAAATTGTTCTTGCCTTTTTTATTTTATTAATGCATATTCCTTTGGGGGATCATAAGCAAACAAAACCAGACACCACTTGCCAATAATTTGCAAACCCCTTTAATCGATTTGCTCTTTAATTAATTTGTCTGATTATGTATTTGATTAATGCAAAAATTGTTTATAGAAATGAATATTGAATAGTACGTACTTTATAAAGCATATCCCAAAAATGATTTAAAACTGTAAATCGGAATAGAAATTATTCATAAAAAGTATCTTTCGTTCATACAAAAAAAAGCTTTAGGCGTCGATCAAATTTTTATCAACGGCGCATAAAGAATTAATTCTCAATATGTTATCGTTAATGTGGAAAAAGTTTTCATTTAATTTAAATACTTCTATTTATATAATATATGGGCACATTTTATATCTTTGCTAGGGATAACTGTATTTTTTTATAGTAGGGATAATTGTATTTAATTCATCTAACTTTTGCTTACTCAATATAACACTACGGCATCGACAATGCATGGTACCTAACTTTCATAAACATTTAATGTAAAGTTAAATAGAGACGACGTGATAAAAATAACGAATAGTTAAAATTAATTAATAATGTTTTGAATAAACAATGCAAGTAGTGATATACAATAACACTAAAAGTATTGCAACAAATTCAGGTATGATTTTATATAAGAAAACTAATATATAATCGAGCAAAGAAATGATCGATAAACTCGATGAAAATAGGCACTCAGCAATGGATATATATTTCCTGATCAGTTTCATTTGATAAAAGTCATATATCATTGTAAATAAAATAATCTATGAAACTAAATAATTTTTCATAATTGCTAATGAGTAACGTTTCGATTCAATTCAAGTCGAGCAAGTTTAACTTTGGATGCGTGTGGTGGTGGTAGAAAAGGATGCTTTGTCAAGTATATCCTAGTCCATAACTTTCCTACATTGATTATGGAAAGGTAGACAACACAAATTATTGAGGCGAGGGCAATAAAAAAAAAAGACAGGTTCGTTCGAATCAACCAATTGCAGTTAACCTAGAATATATTAGTCACAAATACCTAACTTAAGCTCGCTGACTTTGTGATCAAAGTCACACATCTATCCAATAACAAGACATTATCAACATTAAATTTCAAAACATAAAGTTAGTATAGAGTTTTGTTTACTCATACATTAGCTTAATATTTAGTTAACCGAAAGACAAAGTTGGAAAATGAAAGATATGACGACAATGACATTATACACATCATAATAGAGAGATCATAGTTGAATATATGAAGAAAAACATCCACCAACAGTTGTCAATGACTCTACGACGAAAGGTCAAGCAATTAGACTAATGAGATGGACAAGCGAATTTTCCTAAAATACAAACTATATTTATTAGTTTGAGACAGAAAAAATATGGTGAAACCTTAACCGATATTCACAATGCTATACGTTGTATCCTACGCTGATTGTTTTTAAAAGAAGTTTAAGAAAATTAGGGCTATAGGAATACCCATATAAAACCCTAAAACATAACGATGTTAATTTGAACCCTAATCACGCTCTACATGAATTTGAAAAGTAGAAAATTCCCTTTAATTTGCAGGCACTACACATATTCGTACCCTACAATATTTCATTCAGGTGTTTATATATGATTCCTTTTATCTATCAAGCTACGTCGATCACTAAGTAGCTGACGAAATGATCTCCATCTTGTCACTCCTTTTGACCGGTATAGCTCTTGTACATCTTTACTAAGTTTTCTATGGACAGCATTGAGTCGTGTAAAGCCATGGGCGCTCTCATGTTTGATTCAGCTGATTGATGATCGATGTTTTGGATGCAACAAATAATCATACAACTAAGACCTTGTCTTTTCTTCTTGCCGATTCAAACCCTAAACATATCTAAAACTTTTGACCAGTACCGTAAAGTTCTCAATGATCGATTGCTGCTGAATATCGGCTTGGAAACCATGTCAAACGAGTGAGATTCGGCGTGTTTGCCAGTCATTCTCATGCTTTTCCAAAAGACGCATGATAGATAAAAAAAGCTTGATCTTGATCATGCAGCTATAGAATGGCTGTTGAATACAACAGTATATATGCTTGCATATAAATCTTTGATCAACTTTGATCCAAACATGGTTAGCTAGTTTGAATTTGTTTGGAACATTGAAGTGCCCACTCAATATTAGGAAATTGCTAAAAATATAAGTATATCAATATGAAGTTGTATTAAATATCATATGCTAGAATGATTACAAATATTGATATATATATATAGCTCTTTCCTTTGCAATAATTGTCTAGTGATTGTTTTGAAAAGTTGATAACATTATTATAATAAAATACAAAAGACTTCAAATATATACATAGTTTTGAATGTGTAAAGTGAAATACTTGTATCAACTTGTTTGGCCAACTCCCTCTATGACTTATAAATATAACCTACATACAAGCTAAATCTAGTCTTGATTAAGTAAGGAGGTGGCAAAGCAAAAGCACCATGGCACTAGCTATAGAGACATGACACAAGCACACACCCAAATCAACATCATTTTCTAATATGGAGAAGAATTTGAGTTGTATCAACCTCTTCTTATCCATATTTACCAAAATTATTAATCATTAGAAAGTGTAAATGAAATGATCTCATTTTGTTGTGTATACACATTTTGTTTTGTGTGGTATATACGTGCAATCTGATCTGATCTGATCAGATGATTGAGTAATGTCTAATATTATTTTCTGAAGCTAGTCATATATATCACATATGTTTCAGTAATTTAGATTTCAAAAAAGTAAAAGGTATTTCTTTGCTTATTTTTTGAGGCATGACCGCCAAATAGCACCATGGAAATTAACTTGGGACCTTGTATTAATTAACTTGTACCCTATAATTGAAGTAGTTACATGTACAAAGAAGCAAGCTATAGAAAATCTAGCTGCGTCACCACTCGGAAGAGTCATATAATTGCTCTTCTTTAAATGGGACACTTCTTCTCCACACCAATACATCAAAAAAGCAAAGCAAAACACGCATAGAGAAGCAATCTTATAATCCAACCTCTCTTTCTCTCTCTCTAATGGCTGATCAAGACTGCAATAAGATGAACTTCCCTTTAGCACTATCTTCATCCACACCCTCTTCTTGGTGGGATCATCATCACCATGCAACACGTCCAACACCTTCCAAAAACTCATGGAATAACACCGGCCTCTCAGCAGTGAATTTGTGGGCAAGCCATAATAATGCAAACTCAACTCCATGTGATAAGGAGGATGTATCCATCTCCGCTTCCAATCACTCCAGTTTAACGGTAGACGAATCCTCTCGTCGGTTCGTTGAGCCTTCTTTTTCTTCTAACAACATCATCGCAACAGATCATAATAGCCATCTTTGGAGTCAGCTTCTCCTGTAAGTATCTCAGTTACAGCATAAATATCCATTGTTTCATATATACTAATATTGTCACTTGCTAATTGGTAGGGTTGATAGCTAGACAAACAACTTTTAAATTTTAAGAGAGAGATAGAGAGAGAAATAGGTCCAGCTTCTTTTGCCTACAACTTTTGTTGTGATCATGTGTATTGAAATGCATTTGTACACATAGCATACACGAGTTGAATTACTGAGATGGGTGGCAAGAAGAATCTTTTTTTTTTTTAAATGAACATAAAGCTTCACAGCCTGATAAAGGGATGATTCCAATTAGTGTAATTGAAAAGTCTCTCCTGCAGAGGTGTTGGGGACAGCCAGGAGATGCATAGTGATGAAATGGGAGAAAACCTACTCAATGCACTTTCGTCGAAAGGCTTATTCTCTGGTGGGCTGTTTGAGCCTCCAGCTTGCGGCGACCACTTGAAGAAATTATTTGACAGCCACCACCATGATAAATGGGCAGAAAACAATGGAGATCAATACCCTAACTCCAACACGAACGGCTTCTTTACCAACAATGGTGGCTACAATGGAGACAATTTAATAGAAAAAAATGATCAACATAGATCATTGATGGGATTTTCAACAACCAACAGTTGGCCTATTGCCCCAACAAATCAGTCTCAAATGATTCACCACCTTATCCCACACCCATGTAACAATAACACCCCTTCCATAGATCAGTATCTGCATCCTGATATGGCCGGTGGTGATGAAACCAAGCATACTTTAGCATATCCGCGTCAGTTGTTTGATCTGGGGCGGCCTAACTCCGGTTTCGACTGTGCAAACTCCGGTCTCGATCAGATGAGGCTGGAGACTGCTCACCACGGAGAAAGTGATGAAGTTGGCTCAAGTCCAGCAACTTTGTTTCCAAAGGCATTATTCATCAATAACAACGAATCTGGCTACAGGCCTGTTGGTGCTAGTTGGAGGCCAGGAGAGAGAAACATGCCCTCCTCCCAACATGGCTTTACGTCATCAGTGATTGATCCTTTTAACAACTCAGGCAGCAGGTTGCTAAGCAAGCCACTCCCAAAGCCTCTTAGTTTATTGGATGCCAGGAAGCCGCAAGGGACACTCAGCAACTCATCGGTATATATTATGAATAGTGTAACAAATAAGCCCTAAAAAGTTCACTCTCTCTACAATTTACATAACCCATGTTTTGTTACTCTCTGCATGTATTGGTACTACAGATGAATAATAAGGGCAATAATTGGAGAGGACAAGGATCATCCACAAATGAGGGAAAGAAGAGAAGATCTGATGATACTTCTTCCAGTATGGGCAGCTTGAAGAAACCTAAGCATGAGAGCAGCTCTAACCCATCAACTGCAAAGGTACGTACATGGATCAATATGATTTAATAATAACATGATTTTTTTATATGTTTTGAAGAATTTACTCATTAATTAAGAAGCGAAAATAATTAATTAATTTCAAGCAGACACCAAATACCCAGACACCCAAAGTGAAAATTGCAGCAGAGAAAATCTCAGCCCTTCAGCAAATAGTGTCTCCTTACGGAAAGGTACTCTTAGGGTTTAGATACATGTATATAGACATGAAATCGATTTTGACTATCATGTCACAATTTTCCTAAACCGTATTTGTGCATGTCATATATATATCTCAGACTGATACTGCATCTGTATTACAAGAAGCTCTTGTATGCATAAGACGTCTTCAAGACAATGTGCAGGTAAACTATATACTCAAAACAACAATGATTTACAGTACTACTACATGCGATTTGGATTTAGTGCACGGGCATCAAAATACTGCGAGTGTCAAAACGATGTCGTTTCGATCAAAACTGCATCAGTTTATTATATTTAAAAGAAAACAACCGAAACAACATTGTCTTTATTAAAACGACTTCGTTTTAACACTCACATCATTTGACTGCGCTACATCAGATATTTTTCCGTACTGCACGCTCGTCTCTTGATAAACTTATTATTCATTGATCATGTATTATATGGCAGCTGCTGAGTAACCCATATCTGAGGTCTAGTGCAAACAAGCTGCAGGTGTCAATCTTTGTACTTTATCTATCATACACATGTTATTGAAAATTATCCTTTTATCTGACTGAAATTGTATAAATATAAACATGATGCAGGAAGCATGGGGGAGTTTGGACAGGAAATTTGAGAAAGGAGAGAGAAACAAGGTTTTGGACTTGAGGAGCAAGGGACTTTGCTTGATTCCAATCTCAAGTATTCCTCAAGATATAAAAGAAGACAACTCAGGAATTGATTATTGGCCAGCATACAGAAGCTGCTTGTATAGATGATATTGTTAATTAGCTGAACCGCAGACTGATCTCACAGCACAACATTGACCCTAAACTATAAACTTTTAAGCAATGAAATGTGTGTGTTATCATTTTTGATTAGGTCAAGGGCATTTATGCACCACATTAGGCTTTTGGCTTTGCTGGGCCTGTGTACTTTTGCCTTTTGGGCCAGCACTTCACCACCTTAAAACTCATCAATTAGCCTGTGTCTAGGGTTTTCCGTCTTACCCCACCAAAGTTTTCATATATTTTGTTCTCATCACGAATCAAATTTAGATGACTTTTGACGAATTATCTCTATATTGCATCCTCTTCACATTAGATCACACTTCAACAGACAGTTTTGATGAGGTGTTTTATCCCAAATGTCCTCTTTGGATTTGATTGTCTTGAAATATGGTAAATGCGAGTTTGACATATGTCGTTTATCCTGTTTTTAAATAAAATCAGCACGCGGATAGTACTGTTATACTTCATTTTCAGCGAATACCGACTTGGGGAATTTCGTTTAGTTGCATCGCAACATACCAGTGTGGCGGATGCCGATAAGTTGGTTGGTCCACGCATACGCACAAAAGGGGTCACAGTAAGCCTTTTTCGTAACATACCGGCAATATCCTCCAAAATCGTTTGTTGTTAAATGCAACAAATTAGTATCCTGTGTGTGCCCATTTCTATAATAAAAAAAAACAGAGCAAACAAGATATATCAAATTCATTTACCGTATTTAGCAAATCTCAAATCCAAAAGAAGACATTTAAAATAAAATGTCTCGGATGAGTACAAGGAATCTGGTGATAAATATCATTGTCAAGTCAAAAGATATTAGCGAAATTATTTGGTGGAATTTGGACCCAGTTGGTGATCCCCAACTAGTGAGCGGCAGGCCTAATTCCATCTACGCTGTCAAATGTTACATCAATATGTTGTAGCCTTGGGACAAGGGAATCTTGGCGAGCCACAAAATGTTGTTGGATGCTGATAAGGATAAGACATGCATAATCCCCACCACATAATTTTACTAATAATTTCTCAAATGTCATCAATGTTAATAATCGATAGTCATATAATTATCTGGTTGAAAATCAGTCGATGAATTATTAGCTTTTCAATGAAATCTTAAAATTATAAAATGAAAATAGGAAATACTTTTTTCTTCACCTTAAATTAATGATTTACACCAATTCTTATAAGTTCACGAAGAGCTGACTTAATAATAAAAATAGACGTTATAAGAACTAACCGTTCAAGACCTCAACAAACACTGGTTTAACAATAATAAAAATTATTATTATAAGAGCCACTGAATTTTTTATGAGCCCAAACTCAAGCATTGTACGAAATAAAAAAAACAGTCTTCAAAGTCAATATCAATAAATACAAAAGAATAATTATAATGATTCTTTTTCCTTCAATCCAACTGATCTTAAGAACACATGAACGAGCATGTCCATTTGAGCTGAAACTTAACTGAAATTAATTTAACTTGACTGAAATTAACTTAATTTAACTTAACTTGAATGAAAATAAATTAATTTAACTGAAATTAACTTAACTTAACTGAAATTAACTTAACTTAACTGAAATTAACTTAACTTAACTTTAACATCAGGCAGAAATATATTTATTTAGTTAATATATAATTTAGTGGTGGTGATCATCATCATACCATCATCATATAACCATCAACATCATCATCATCACCATCATCATCATTATATCATCGTCATCATCATATCACCATCATCATCATATCATCATTCTTAATCATCATCATCACCATATATAAACATCAGCACCACCATCATCATCGTCGTCGTCATCATCATCATCATCATCATGTCATCATCATCATCACCATCATCATCTACAATATATCATCATATGATGATGATATGATGATGATGGTGGTGATGATGATGATAATATGATGATGATGATTTATGAGGATGATGATAATATGGTGATGATGATGATACGATGATGGTGATGATGATGATGATGATGGTGATATGATGATGATGATATGATGATGGTGATGATGATGATACAATGATGGTGATATTATGATGATGATACGATGATGTTGATATTATGATGAAGATGATGATGATATGATAAAGATGATGTTCATGTTGATGATGATGATGATGAGGGTGGTGGTGGTGGTGTGGTGATCATGTTGATATGATGATGATGATGATGATGGTGATGGTGATGGTGATCGATGGTGACAGTGACGGTGACAATGATAATATGATGATGGTGATATGATGATGATGATGATATAATGATGATGGTGATATGATTATGATGAAAAAATTTAATTTAAATCGAACTGAAATTAACTGAAATTAACTTAACTTAACTTAATTTAATTGAAATGAATTTAATTTGACTTAACCGTCAAAAATATAAATCAAGTGAACAGACCCTTAATATATAGTATCATTTTGAAGCATCAACACGCATTTATTAAATGCCACTTTATGATCATGGTGTCTCTAAAAATGACCTACACCTAATCCTTCTATATATTTTGTTCTTCTAAGTTAAACATTATTAATTTACCTTTTAGGTTTAATTAGTGTATGAAGTGAAAAGGAATCTCAAAAGCTGTATGTGCACTTATGTTTTTATTTTTTTGATAGAAGGTATGTGCACTTGTGTTAACTGACTACCAAAGTGTGAAATGAGAAAAAAAGAAAAGAGGCGCTTTACTTGTCCAGTTATCAGCAGACCGACATACAATTATCAGTTTATCACAACGCGTACAATTTTTTGTCAATAAAGTCAATTCCGCATTTCACATAAGTCTCACAATAAGAGCCAGATTGGCACCGCAAAAAGAAAGAAAAAGGATTTAATTTTGTGTATATGTATTACTATGTGGCCAGCTTTTCAGAATTATGTCTCAGTAATACTATAGACCGGATATTATGCATCGGTTCCGTGTTCGACTTTTAGTATTGATTTTGACATTACGCATCGATTTTGACATCTGAAGATTTTGTCAATGATGTTTTTCTATTGTCTGGATCGCAATTCCAAAATACTTTGAGAAATGAAAAAATATAAATGTTGTATAATTTTATTATATAATTCAAAATTCAAGCTTGTGAATTATGATTTTAATATGCATTCATAACTGATGTGAGATATTGTTTCAATTGTCAACTCTTTTCAACCGTTGATACCTAATTTGAACGAAATACATATATTGCGCGATATATGAGTCGCAACGGCAGCTTTTCACATTTTACGGTAAGTTCTAAACCCTAGACAAGATATTAGCAATCATAGAAAGATGTCTCAATATAAGCGATGTACATTATATACATATACGAGGACAAAATGTCTGTTCTCTGCTTAGGGTTAGGAAATTCGGGTGATATTTTCTCTATATTAGTTACGGTTAGGGAAATCTAGCTGGTGTGTTTTCTTTATACTATTAAGTAGTTAATGTTCACCAAAAAATAAATAAAAGTCAACTAGAGAGCGGGAAAAATAAAAACACAAAAATTTAACGAGGTTCAGTAAAAATGGTAATTTTTTTTATTACAGTGCAGTAAAAATGGTAATATTTACAAAAGAAAAACACAAAGCTAAGCAAGGAGCTGGTTGGAGACAAAAACCTAGAAACTGATATACAGTATCGTGTAGAGGAGCGCTCAAATGTTATCCTCTCTTAGAGTGTTACCTATTATTTCGATTCTGATTGGTTGGACGTGCCACGTGGCGCGTTCTGATTGAGCCACGTGCCCCCCTCACCCAAGCACATGCAACTCACATGTTCAATGTGCCCGTGCTTTTGAGGTGGCGCCATTCACAACGCGCCACGTGGCTCAACCAACCAATCACATTCAAGATAACACATAACACTCTAAGAGGTGGTAACATTTGAGTGCGTCCCGTATCGTGTATGTATATATATGTAGTCATCGGGGAGCGCTCGGTTGAGAATCCTTAAAAATTTGAGAACTTGAGAATCCAAGTGTCACCATTAGATCATGATGCATATTTGAATCTGCATGTGACACATGTCCAAAAAGTAAAGTAAAAAAGGTGGCTTTGACTTTGCATTAAATGTATCTTGGAAAATGCACATGAGACACGTGTCACCACCAAAATGACTTGATGATGCATTTTGGAAGGTGAAGATTGAGGTCTCAACTTCTTGAAAAAAAAGAAATTCTCATTTGAACGCTCCTTTATAGCCATCTATATATACACATGCTAATAACATAACAGAAAGGTTACCAACTTAATATTGTGTGTGTACACGTTTAGGTTTAGCTAGAGATGCTAGTCGAGATATTTCAGTCTTGTTAAGTCCGTAAGGAATGTAGCCGGAAGATAGACGCAAAATATTGAAAACGGAAATGTGTTTGAATATGGACGAAAAATACTATTAACGAAATTCAGACGGTATTTGCACGGAGAATCTCAACGGATACATGCCGGATTGACGACGAAAGTTTAATTAACGGAATGGCGACGGAATGTTAACTGAACATTGACGGAATTAAATGACGAAATGTAGACGGAAACTTTTTACCTTCGGGAAAATTTCCGTCACCGTCATCGTTGAAGGAAAATTGACGGAAATTCGGATTTTTCCGTCAATGTTCCGTTATTATTCCGGCGATTTCCTGACGTCGGAAATTTATCAAAAATTAGTAGTGCTTGTACGTCGTGCACACATATTATTGCTCGAGTGATCCATTGTTCATGATGGACCACCTAATGAGAATCTTGGGCTTGAAAAAACTGTGTGGCTTTGCTGAAAAGCCTAAAGATAACTGCCGGCCGGCTGCCTTGCTACGCAATAAAAAAGAGTAAGTGCTGAATGCTGATATATGCTGATAGGTTTGTTTTTCTCTTTTGCAGTGTCCTATTAATTGTTTTCATTCAGCTCTCACATCGGATCAATATATGATAATCCTTGGGATACTTTAATCGATCATGTATAACATATGCTTCCAATTGAATATCAACGGTAGTGTTGGTATTATGCAAGCAGTAAAGAGGGAAAACGAATGTAAGCGGATACAAGATTGTTCATCAAGTTCGTCAGGAATGTGATTATATGTCTGGAGGGACTATCAGGCCATGATTCTTTTTACTAAGTTTTGATGAGATACAATTACAATACTAAACATGTGTATAAAAAGCAGAAATAAAGAAAACATAATCCGATTAGGCCCAAACGTAGCGAGATAGTCTAAATTGAAACCCAAATCTATATGGATGTATGGAACACGGTGGATTTTGATTATCACACTCCGCATCCTAAAAGTTAGTGTCTTGATTTTTTAATAACTTTTGATGAGATACGATTACAATATTCACATGTATACAAAAAAAAATATAATCCGATTAGGCCCAAAAATAACCGAGGGAGGTCAAATTTGAAACCCCTAACTTAAATGGATTACGGAGAACATAGTTCTGATTATCATGGTTTGCATCCAACAAGTTAGTGTCACAATAAAATCTCTTGAGATGAGTCTTGATTCAAGTTGACTTATGTATACATGAAGTAATTACATTATTCCTCTTACTCATGGAACGCACATTATTACTAGGTATTAGGTATTGATATTCCAATTTTCAGTGAAATAATTTGTTGCCCTAATTTTACTTTTAAATAATTGAAATACATCCTACTTGGGACACCAAGTTGACTGGCAAAGACAGTGAGGGGGAAATAAGAAAGCGAAAAAACTGTAGAAAGACAGAGACATGTACTTAGAAAAATGGAAATAATTTAGTATAATTTAATTGTTGCTATAATTCTCTAACAGTGTCATTAAGAAAAAGCTAATCAGATCCAGATAAGAAAGAGCTCACCACATCAGAGAAATAAAAACACACATCCCACTGCAAAACAAATACTCAAAAAAAGTGTGGATTTGTGTGTTTTTTTAGCTTCTTCTTCTTTTCTTTCTCCTCCTCCTCTTCATCATCATCATCCTCTCCGGCTTGTAGCTGTCCCCTCAAATACATCCATGTATGTGTATATGTCATGTGCTTATAAATTCTCTGAATTCAACTTCAATAGTTAACAAAGTTGAAATGGTACTGTAATTATCAATCATCTTTTTCTTTGATATTGTATATGCAGATTCATTCTTCTCTTAATTGAAAAAACATATGGCTGCATCCAACTCCTCATCCCTTTCTTTCTTTGGGGCATCACAAGATGACCAACAGATGAGCAGTAGCCAGCTCCTACAGCAACCACAAAACTCATTAGCGCCACCACAAGGAGCTACACCTCAGAAAAAAAGGAGGAATCTTCCTGGAAATCCAAGTAAGTTCCTATATATCTTATACATATTGTTAGATAGATTTTTTTTTTGGTGTTTGGGAGTTTGGAATTTTCATCTAATTATCATGGCTGACAATTGTTGATCTTTGTTGTTTTGTTAAAATGGGAAAAAAAGTAGATCCAGACGCAGAAGTGATAGCACTATCTCCCAAAACCCTAATGGCAACAAACAGATTCATATGTGAGGTGTGCAACAAGGGATTCCAGAGAGAACAAAATTTGCAGCTCCACAGAAGAGGACACAACTTGCCTTGGAAGCTCAAGCAGAAGAGTACAAAAGAGGTTAAGAGGAAGGTTTATTTGTGCCCTGAACCCACTTGTGTGCATCATGACCCTTCTAGGGCTCTTGGTGACCTTACCGGCATCAAAAAACACTTCTTCAGAAAACATGGTGAGAAGAAATGGAAGTGTGATAAGTGCTCCAAGAAGTATGCAGTGCAATCAGATTGGAAGGCTCACTCAAAGACTTGTGGCACTAGAGAGTATAGATGTGATTGTGGCACTCTTTTCTCAAGGTAACACAAAATTAGTTCTTGTTGTACTGTTAATACTCTTCAGTAATTTTTTTTTTTTTTTGATGGGGGCTTTGGGTTAGATGTTAGTACCCATTCTGAGCATATGAGGATTCGAACCAGGGCTGCCACCGAAGGGCTCCCGGCGAGTGTGCTCCACTGAGCTATCACTCATATGAGGATTCGAACCAGTGTACTCTTCAGTAATTTGATATGTTAAATTTCATGGTGGATTTGAAAAGTTTTTTGGGAACAACGCCTTCAACTTTTTTGAGGGTTTCTGGGTTCACGTGTATGGACATTGCTTAAGATCTGTTGTTGTCTAATGAGTTGTTGCTGAAATTTGTTGGGTTGTGAGTTGGCTTGGATTTGTAGCCAGTGACTGCAATTTTGCAGGGTCTTCTCTCTCTATTGTTTCTCTCTCTTTTTCTCTCTATACTTTTTCTAATTTAGGGCTCTATTACATTGGGGGCCACTCATGTCTTGTCTCTCTCTCCTTACTAGACTCTTTCATATTTCATTTCTCATTGTCACTCAATAAATGTCAATTATTTGGTCTCATTGTAGGGCTAGAAGGTCTTGTTATACAAGTACACTTGTGTATTTATATAGGGATTGCAGCCAATCATTTAAAAGAAAAAACACACTCCGTATTTATCATCACTCATAAATGCATGTGCTTTGAAATTAATGTGATTGCCATTCATTTATATTTTGCTATGTCTTTCTTTATTAATCTTTCTACCCTTAAATTGCAGGAGGGACAGTTTCATCACTCATAGGGCATTTTGTGATGCATTGGCTCAAGAAACCTGTCGTCAACCAACCGGATTAAGCGCCATTGGTAGCCATTTGTATGGAACTGCAAATCAAATGAATCTGAGTCTCAACCCTCAGTTGCCATCTCCTAACATGTTGCAGCTAGGCAATGCCACTAGGACACCGAAATTTGAGAACATGAACCATAACCATCTCTCTTTATATGGCCAACAATATCCTCCGCAAGCAGGCTTTCATCAAGAGCAGTCTCAACATGCAATGTCGTCGTCCGTGAACAAGCAGTCTTTATTTCATGGACTAATGCAACTCTCTGATCATGGTCTTGGCAACAACTCTCCCACTGCCTCGAGCAATATGTTTGATCTTGGATATTATACTGGAAACAATGGCACCGCCACGAATAACAACAGCTTCAACATGCCTTTACTGGAAGGCCAAATGAGCTCTGAGGATCACCAAGTCATCAACAATAATGGGAATAACAACATTAATGGAGCACATGGGTCAAGCAATTTCTCATCCATTTATACAAATAGGACTTCATTGCAGCAAGGAGATAATAACATGGGACTTGCACCATACATGTCAGCCACTGCATTGCTGCAAAAGGCTGCTCAAATGGGCTCAACCACAAGTGCAAACAACTCATCTTCTTTGCATAGAGGCTTGGCTCCATCTACCAAATCTGATAGATCACACCCCTTGGTAAGTACCAATAATTCAGCAGGAGAAAACTTACAATCTTTTTCATCAATCCTCGATAGCGAAAACAGCCATCTACAAGGCCTGATGAACTCTTTAACTAGCAGAAACACTTCGATCTTCAACGATACCGAGCATGTACAAAATGGAGGCTTTATGAGTAATAATATGTTCGGTGGAAGTACTAAGAACAATGTTGATCAAGGGCATCAAAATAAGCACAATATGGCAAGCAGCAGCTTTGGTAAAGGAATGGGGAGTGAAAATGAAAATAAGTTAACCCTAGATTTTCTTGGGGTTAGTGGAGGGATGGTGAGAAGAAATATCCATGGTGGGTTCTTGCAAGAAGGAGAAACTGATCAAGGCATGGTTGAGTTCAACTCTTTGGACTCAGACCAGTTGAAGCCCTCTGATCCGGCCAATCTTCCATATGCAGGGGGGAAGCTGCAATGATTGTGGTTGAAATTTTAAACGTGAATAAGAGAAAAAGGAGGACATTGCAGCAATGAAAGTATAGTTTTCCAAGTTTCGGTAAAAGTGCTGGCTTGCATTTCCTCACATGGATGTGTTTGACTTTGCTGGACTACTCGGTGCCATGTACTTTAGCACTGATTAAAATTTTGTATCATTTTTGTTTTCAGTTGAGATTGAAAAATCTTTGTAAATCTCTCCTTCACATCATGGACATGGTTGCATGATTCCAATCACACGTGATTCATCATTTGAAAGAAGGAATGGACAAACCTCTAAATTCATGTCAAAAGATATATCCTAATCATTTGACCAAGACTATTACGGCTAGACTGTCACTTTTTCAAACAATTTATTATTAATAATATGTCAACAAATCATTATATTTGCAGGGAGGAGCCCTCAAATGAGAACCCCTTTAAATTTCGAGAACTTGAGACCCCAATCTTCACCTTCCAAAAAGCATCAAGTAATTGTGGTGGTGACACTGTCCCATTCCCATGTGCATCTTCCAAGATGCATTTAATGCAAAGTCAAAGCCACTTTTTTTGACTTTGCTTTTTGGACACGTGTCATATGCAGATTTAAAGATGCATCATGATCTAATGGTGAGATTTGGGCTCTCATATTCTCGAATTTTAAGGGTTCTCAACCGAGCGCTCCCCTATTTCCAAGTACGAGTCAAGATCAGGTACAAAGTGATTTTTGGTACAAAATACAAAGTTCGTCAAAATCAACCTATAATTCGTCACTTTTCGAGCCGAAAAATGAAAAAGACGACATAGTTCGTCAGTTTCATTTTATAATTCGTCACCAATAAAATGCACCAAAAATTAGGATTTAATCTCATCCATTCAAATCACAAGATCAAGGGCTATGATTAGTTTGTATTTTGTACCAAAAAAATCAACTTTGTACCTGATCATTTTCCTTGGAGGTACTTAACAAAATAGAAACAGAATATAAAAGATATACATAATTTTCCTAATATTCATCTAACACTAGTATTCCTACTTTTCATCTAATTAACATCATTCACATTAGAAATATGGATAAAGAATGTGCTAATTATAATTATTATTTTTGAAGATGATGTAGAGAGAGGGATGGTATATGTACTCTGCAGCAAAACTTAGCATGTGATGATTCACTGTAGCTGTTTCCATATCTTATGGTGCATATACTGATGAAAGAGCTCTGATTCTACTTTGGCAGGAGTTACATACAGAGATAGAGAGAGATGCCCATCCTACAACTTTTAACAGTAAATTAATAAAGTAAAACATGAAACTTGAAAGTGTTGTTGTTGTTTTCCTTTCTTCTATTTTTAGGAGTACAACACTGCAAGCAGTAGCAGCTGCTTTGCTGCTGACAAGTTGAATTAATGACACTGTATAAACAGTGTTTGTAGTCTATAATGAAATGGGTAAACCCTGAATGTTAGATGCCTGGAGGCTGGAGCAGTTAATAGATGCTCATCAGCTCATGAGATAAATGGATCGATCATGTTGGATACTACCTAGTTTAGAGCTACCAAGAGGTCAGGTGATTGTGGTGTGCGCTGTAGATCAGAACAAAGAATCATATCAAACATCATTGTTTAGGGTAAGGTCAAGATGCGTGTGTTGAGATGGCTAGTTTGTTTAGGTTATGGTTTATCACATGGCTGAGCAGACTAAGTAAAGTCCAACGGTGGAGACAACTTGACCTTCCAGCAAATTTTAATTTACTTATTGCTAAATTTTAATGACGCTTTAACTAGATTCATTCGATGTGATTCTGTTACTAACAAAAGAAAAAGATTCGGTACAGTGCAACTCAATGCTAAGAAATATCGTTTTAATCGAAGCGACATTGTTTTAATACTCATACCATTTTGATACGTCGGAGGAATCCAAATCCGGCAATTTCGTTATAAACACCCTTAAATTATTTTACTCTCTATTAACTTCAAAGGAGATCTTGATCATTCATCCATTGAAAGCACCATTTTTGGTCCACCTAATCTCTCACTAGCTACAACTAGCCTGATATAGAAGAATATATTTACTCTCATCAAGGGTCCCTTTTGTTTTATATTTTTAATTTGTTGACATTCTCTTGTCTTGAATCAATTCCAAGACCACATTCATTGTTAATAATTCAACTACTAATAAGAATATATGTATACTCTACATCAGGTTTGGTGTGAGACATGTTCCATAGGGTTCAGATTTTGAGAGATTTGTAAGGCACTAGCTTCCCAACTTTCAAATTAACATAGAATAGCAGCATCAATCTATACTGCACGGATACGGACACGGGATATGGATATGGGTATGATACGATACGTGAATACGTTTTTAAAGAAAAAAGCCGGATATTATACGGCTAAGATACGTTAGTAATTTTATATAAAAAATATATATATTTATAAAGTTAGAGGTGCGCTCAAATGAGAACCCCTTTTTTTCGAGAACTTTGAGAACCCCTTCATTATGCACACTACAAATTTCGGTTCAAACAGACAATAAGATTTTTACGATAACGAGGGTTATCGTAAGCTTTACACGACATCGTTACGGCAACATATGCGTTGAAAATGTGAAATTATATTCTATATGACAACACTAGCGTGGCACTTGAGATGAACCCTATTTGCGATAACTTAGTGTTATCGTACACTTCTCGTACATTGAAATAGTTGTGTTTTATTTGTAAATTAAGTTTCACTACTACAGAAAGCACATTATGCATCGGTTTTGGGTCCGAGATGCATAATCAACCGTTGCGTAATGTCCGAAAATTATGCAATGGTTCATAAAAAACCATTGCATATCGATCCGACATTATGCATCGTTTCTTCAAAAACCGTTGCATAATAGTAGGACATTATGCATCAATTCTTCCAAAACCGTTGCATAATGTCGGACCAATATGCAACAGTTTTGTAGAACCGATGAGTAATCTTTCAAAAAAACTGGTAGATTAGCTTTACAATAGCTCAAATCCACCAGAAATTAAACATAAAAAAGATACCCTACTGTTCAAATTTTCAAATTCAATGCTGCTCTTACATTTATGATCAGTCGAGTTTTCGACTGATTTATGGTCATTCTTCACTATAGTTTTGGGTCGTTTCCGACATTATTTTGATGTCATTTGACCTCTATCTCTACATTTCAGGTAGAAAACAAGTTTCCCCCAAGGTCGAAGCCAAAATACGAAAACTCGGGGAAAATCGAAGATTTGGAACAAAACCGAACAGATTGACCTTTGCAACTTGTTCTGAACGACCAGGGCGCGTACGGTGTCCGAATTGGTTGATTCAAAGCTTGTTGGAAAGATAACTCAAAGAACTACAACTTTCTAGTTGACGCCAAGGCCAAATTAGGACGGGAAGACCACCAAAAAGGCCTGGGAAGTGCCAGCCAACCGGCTGAATAAAGATTGAAGGAGGCTTGCCCACGGCCATTCCCAGCCGACCGGCTGAACTTTTGCGGCTTCAAACGATGCAATCGGCCAACTTCAGCTGACCGGCTGGATCTTACCTTCAGTTCAGCCGGTCGGCTGAAATCTGCTACAGTACCGGATTTTTACCCGAGGCTATAAATAGAAAGAGAGGTTTTTGACCTAAGTGTGGAGGTTTTTGGGAGAAGAAGATTGGAAAAGAGGTCCATCCAAGGTCATCAATCAACAATCCAACCAAGGAGAAGAAGAAGGCACAAAAGGGAGTTCAAGGATTCCAAATCCTCCTTGCTTTACTCTTTTCTTATTCTCTTTGTGTCGCCATTAAACCATACTCACACCATGTTGTCTTACATGAGGTGTGAGTAGTGACCTTATGTTTTGAGGGTCTTATGATTCTCCTTGGTACTCTTTGATCACAAATATACATTGATATTCATATGGATGATTGTTGATTTCATTTTCTCTTGTGTTATGAATTTTATGCACTCTAGGTGTTTGATAAAATGCCTAAGTGACAACTTGGACTAAAACTTGGACCTAGGACTTGGAAACCCTAGGGAGTAGTTCTAGGATGGAGAAAATGATCTATATCTCAAATCATGCAAATGAACCTTAGGATATGGATGCTCGACTAAGGATTGAATGTTTAATTCATTGGAGTTAGTAATTAAGCGAATCATCAATTAATCCCATCTAATGGTGTCAATTTCATGTTCTCTATGCACTTCATATATGACATGTGACGGGCTGTCGTTGTGACCCGCAAATTTACATTTATATTTTCCACTACTTGTGGCTCACTATTTGACTAGCAAGTGGTAAGTAGGGGTCGAACCCAAGGAAGTACGGTTTCAAACAGTTGTTCTATGAAAAAGAAAGAAAATAAAGTAAAGACAATTGGGGTTTTTTGGTTGTTTTTTAGTGCTGGAAAGTAAAGAGCGTAAAATAAATGACTGAAAAGTAAAGGTGCTTGAAGGTCCAAGTCTTGACGATAAGTAAATGTGCAAGAAAAGTAAATTGCTTGAAAATAAAGGTGCTTGAAGGTCCAAGTCTTGACGATAAGTAAATGTGCAAGAAAAGTAAATTGCTTGAAAATAAAGACAATAAGTAAATGAGCGAGGTGTTTTCAAGAGAAGGAATTCGGTCTTAGGAACCTTATATTATGTCCCCATTCATCATCGACCTCCAAGGATTTTACTAAGTGTTGCAGCGAGTGAGTTACTCCATTTCAAGCTATAACTCCAAACAATGCCATTTCAAGCACTTGCTCCTCTAGCCGGTCCATTTCAAGACAAGCCTACTAGTTCTAGCTAGGCTAACACTCCATTTCAAGGTATGCTAGCCCAAGTGCAATCGCTTGATCCCTCATTTCCGAACAAACCAAGCGACTATAGAGGGCATGAACTACTTGGAAGAGCTTTGCCATTTCAAGCATCCACTCAACCTTGTTGTGTTCACCCCGAAGGCACAAGAACTAGTGAAACACTATAGTAACATGAAAAACAATGGTCTAGAACGGTTTCATAGTATAAGAGTTCCCTTGACCGAATGAACGGTTTAGCTACGAATACTCATGGAAGTGAATATCATAGCCATTGCAAGGAAAAGTAACGTAAGAAAGAGTAGGAAGTAGTCGAAGCTTTTGATATCAAGTGATGTTACAAGCATGGGATTCGAACTAACAAGTGGTTTCTCTACAAGCCTCTCTCTACCTACTCGAGTACAATCATTAGTACTTCCACCACCAAAAACTTACATTCTCAAGGTTTGATCTTCTATAAATAGGCAAGAATGGCGGTTGCTTCATGGAGAAGGAAGGCCTCTCAGTGGTTAGCCGTCTTTAAGCTAGTTGGTGCGTGTCATCTCCCTATGGGTTTCCTTCATCCTTAAGCTAGCCGTCATAGAAGCAAGTTGATGCCAAGTGGTGAGTTCTTTGAGCTTTCCTTCCTCAATGGGTTAGCCGCAATGTAGCAAGTTGCACCCAAGGCTAGCTGCTCATCAAGCAAGGTGCTTCCAAGGGCCAGCTGCTCCTTGAGCAGTGTACCTCCAAAGGGCACCGGATTTAGAGTAGCAAGGAGCTGGAATTTGATTGGAGTCTCGGCCGGAATGCCCCTAGTTGGTCTTGATCGGGCTTGAGCAAATTTCACTCGAGCGATTTGTCTGGACAGTGATATTTGCCGAGTTATTAGGCATTTAAAACACTTCGGTCGAGCCAGAATTTCCATATTCGCCGTTCTGTTCGAGCGACTTGGATTTGGTGCCTAGCGCGTGGGTCCATTGGTTTGGAGTAGGGCCAAATGCCAATCGGTATGGGCGTTCGCCTTGGAGCTTCGACATTGTCCACCTTATTCTCCATTTTTAACATTTTGGTCGAGCCAGTTTTGCTAGATTCGTCGGTTTGCTCGAGCAATTCAGTCATGGTGCCTAGTTCGCGCGGAGCCTTTGCTTGGCATTGGGCCAACTTCCAATTGGCTCGGGCATCCTTCTTGAGTCTCCGACAAAGTCCATCTTATTTGTCATTTTGAATAGTTTTCTCGAGGTAGATTCATCAGACTTGGTGTTTTGCTCGAGAAACTTGAATTTGGACTTGCATAGCTCGGCAGGCGCGCTGAGACGCTGGGCGCTGGCGCTGGGGCTCGGCGCTGGGCACGGGCGCGACCTGGGTTTCTCGGGCGCTTTTGAGACTTGCGATCTTTTTAGCATAAAAATCCCTTTTTAAGCTCGTTTCCACTTTACTTCTCAACGTTACCTGAAACACAAAACAACCTCAACAAGTACATGCTCAAGGGACTAAGTGTTTAATTTGGTGGGTTTAACTGATATAATGAGTCATACAAATACACCCCATCAACATGCTACTAAGTATTTGAGGAAATGCCTAAGTAACATGTTGAATCTAGTTTGGATAATAGAGAATGTGATCCTATCTAGTGTATGCATTTGTTGTTAACTAGTCCCCGAGTTCATAGTATTTATTACCTTAGGAAGAGATTCCAAGAATAATAGTGCTATGGAATGAACCAATTACCTCGAGAGAGTGAGGTTCGAGCTATAAGAGAGCTTGGTTAAGATTAGATTCACATGAGAATTGGTCTATCTTAGTCTAAGCTAGGTTTTCCACAATGCATGGGTAGGAAGTGAACTAGTGTGTATGTTCATTGCATTTATCTCCCACCCATAGGACGATAATGCAATGGAATGAACCGATATTCTCTAATTGAGTGAGGTTTGAGCTAAGAAGGTTCTAAACTATTTGACTACCATGAAATGTTTGAATATCGTGTATGTGATCATTGGGAATTTGCCAAGGAGGGGAGTAAGTCCTCGAAACACCTCCTATCTATCTTTCATCCCTAATTACTCGCCACATAGGATTTAGATATATACACTCCCTAATACATTTTGGGTTTAGAATAGCCGAACGGAAACACGATCTTACATAGTGCGTGTGCTTGGCTTGCTCCTCTTGGTTCGACCCGATACTTTACCTGTTAATATAAATGTTTTGACTACATTCGATCCTCTCTTCATTGATACTATTTAGAGGTGAAAAAGAATTAGTTCGTCAAATGGCGCCGTTGCCGGGGAGCAACTAGTTAGCACATCCCTAGACTAGATTGTGTGGAAGTTCTGATTATCATTGTGAATATTTTTCTTTTTCTTATACTTGTATATTCTTCTTATTCTCTCATATCCATTACTAACTTAAGTTAATCTTGTTTTGCGAGGATGGATCACTATAACCAACAAGTCATGCACAATGGAGATTATTATGAAGAGGATCAACCAAATGCCCATTGTGAAGACTATTGGATGTACAACCACAACCAACAAGTCTTTTCTAATGAGGAATACTATCAAGAGGAGGAGCACCTAAATTCTTATTGGCAAGAACATGGCTATCCGACAAGTTATTACACTCCGAATTGGGATGATAGCCAATGCTTCGAAGTTGAAGACTCCTACCCTCCATACCCTCAACCTCCTCAACCTTCAAGTGAGCCCTCCAATATAGAATCCATGTTCGCTAGACTTCTAGCAAGCCAAGAGAAGATGCAAGCTCAATTGAATAGATTAGAGGCTCAAAGCCATGAGTTAGAAAGCACAATGGCTCAACGAGCCATTGAATTTGAGAACTTGGAAGAGGAAGGAGAGATATCCGAAGAAGGAGAAGTCCTTGAATCTAATGCCTCAAGGGAAGAATGGGATCGAGAAAGGGAGGATGGATTTTGGAGAGCCGCCACCGAAGCTCATTACAATCAAAAGGATGGTGAATCTTGTAACGAGGACGAGATGGAATGCGAAAGTGAAGCACCCTTCACTACTAGCACATCTCAAGATCATTCGAATGAGAATACACAATAGTTCACCATTCCATCAACGCCTCGGCTCTCCGATGAGGAATTCTTCAATAATGATGCCTCTTACATAGAGGGAATACCTTTTATTGATGAAGAAGAATTCCTCCCTCCCGGTACAAGTGAGCTTGAATGTTAACCCAAACTTCTTGATGAGGATAAGATAGAGGAAGAGCATATGAAGACAAAATGATTTTGAAGGGTATAAAGACTTTGTTGAGGTTTACATGGATCAAGCTAAAGGGCATTCTCGCACGCAAGAAGACAAAGGTCTAGAGAGGGATATTGAGGAATGGGCACCCAAGGAAATAATTGAAAAACTCAAAGAAGATGTGCCCATCAAGCTCGAGACTAGTTATGAAGACCCTTTCTTCACTATGACGTCTCGAGACGAGTTTTGGAGCTTCTCGCCCTATTTCGAGAGATTATGTGGAAAAAGCTCCCATGACCCCTTATTTCTTAAGGGATCTTCATATTCGAAGGGGTCATGCTCCCAAAGGAAAGTCCATTGTAGACTTGATGGGAGGAAATTCAAATGGGATTTGAAGGTGGATTGACACGACCAAATCCAAGGCCCCGTAAGAAGGGATCCTAGCAAAGGACTTCTCAATGAGTGATTCTATGGGGCGCTTTGCTACGTCTTTACCAAGACGGGAAAAACTAGGCCCTCGCGGGAGGTAACCCGGTTTGTAAGTTGTTTCATTCTCGTTCTTTATATTTAAATGTTTGGTATGTCTTTGAGTGGCTTAGACTCTAAATGTGGAATGTGAAATGTATGATTAGTGGGTCAAATTTTAAGTGTGGAGTGAGTTCTACTCACTCCAATTCCACTTCACTTCACATCACCACACCCCTCCAACTTTCCCTTGATCTTTCTATGCTTATTGATGTTGCCCTTAGTGCTCATATGCTTTATTGGTGTTTACTAGAGTGGAACTAAATTGTTATACCATGCTATGACTCTAGTTTGACGTTTTCTTGGCACTTAAGGTACCTTGTGCACATTATGGAGAATGTAGGTCAACTTCCTTGTTTGAATTCTATGAAACTTGTGCCATGATGTTATCATATGACTTGTGATGCTCTCTTGCTCATACTTGAGTTTTGCATAACCTTGTATGTCACTTGTTACTTTTAACCTCTCATGTCTTCTTGTCATCAAGGAAGTTATTTGCATAATGTACGATCACGTTTAGCACAATGACGTCTTTTCTATTGGTGGGGCACATCTACAAACGAGGGGAGTTCCTATGCGCCTTTATCTCATTTTCTTCATTGTTTGCGCTTAGGGACTAAGCTATGCTTTAAGTGTGGAGTGGGTTGTCGCATAGTTCACTCATTTCATGTCATGCGTACCATGTTTGAATGAGCACTTGCATTCATGTACCTCATCCCTAACATGAGAGTGTTTTTAACCACATAGGCTTGTGATTATCGGTTCTATCCCTATAAATCACATGTAGCCTACTTTTCATTTTTATTGGATCTTGAACTTAGAACTAACCTGGTCCTATGAATGTGCGTTCTAGTGAATCAATGTCATAGCTATCTCTCATCTATCTAATTCTCTAAGTACTTTTGTTGAAATACCTTGGATTAAGCCTTAGCAAGCACTTTTAAAATTTTCACGAAAAAACTTAGACCCTTTGAATGCTCCTTAGTGACTTGAGTGTCTCTAACATGGTGCCTTGTTCATGTTTGTTCCCGCACATTCCATTCACTTTTTGAACATATTGTCAAGTTTTAAGTGTGGAGTCAAAAGAGGGCGAAAAATAGGCCCCAACAAAAAGTTTTTGTGGTCAAAGAGGGCAAAGCCCCGACTAAAAGCTTTCTCAAAGTTAGAGAAGTTTTGCTTCAAAAATGATACAAATGCCGGGGGTTAGGAAGAAAAGTTCCCCCCTCGAAAGCATTTGTAGGCCAAAGGCCATTTCAAAAAGAAAATAAGAAACACTTAAAACTTGACTCTATGTTTTCCTCCATTCTTCATTTGTGCGGGATTCATCATTGCATTGTGTGCTTGTTAGAATGACTTTTGGACGACCCATGTGCTTGCACGGGAGCTATCACTTGGTCTATGCTTGTTTATTAAGAAACTCTAGTGTCGAACTCCTCTTCCCTTACGGATTATGGCTTAAGCGCCTAAAACTTGGGAATGAGTTTCGTGTCGTGAACCCATGGACTAGCCCTAGCCAGCATAGGTGAACGGTTGACACACTTTTGTGCAAACTAAACTAAGACTTCATTGTATTGCTTTGAAAATGAGTGGAACTTTGGATGAGACATTTGATAGCTATAGTATTGATGATCTTGAATGCACAACCTCATTGGTACTTAAATGGTTCAAAAAGTTCTTTTGATGATAATGTGATGGTAGTTCTAGTTTGGGGTGAGGGATTTACTTTGAGAAATCCTCGCCTTGGTTAAGCACTCTTGTATTCATTCTCATGGGATAGGTGCATTTGGGATTTGTGAGTATTCCCATTTCTGAAAACTCTCACGAGACTATAACTCATCCACTAGGGTAGCCTAGGAGTTTAAAGGCTTAATGCATACGCTAAATGCATTCGTAACGCCTACGAAAAGGAACTAGTTAGATTGTACATACCTTTCATTTTCCTTTGAATAACATGATTAGGAATAATGATCGAGACCTTGTGAAATCTAGTGAGGCAAATATATGAAAAACATAGCACCACTAGCATTTCGACATTTGCATGACCTTGACATATTCTCATACTTTGTTCGGGACGAACAAAACTTAAGTGTGGAGTGTTGATCAGTCGAGTTTTCGACTGATTTATGGTCATTCTTCACTATAGTTTTGGGTCGTTTCCGACATTATTTTGATGTCATTTGACCTCTATCTCTACATTTTAGGTAGAAAACAAGTTTCCCCCAAGGTCGAAGCCAAAATACGAAAACTCGGGGAAAAATCGAAGATTTGGAACAAAACCGAGCAGATTGACCTTTACGACTTGTTCTGGACGCCCAGGGCGCATACGATGTCCGAATTGATTGATTCAAATCTTGTTGGAAATATAACTCAAAGGGCTACAACTTTTTAGTTGACTCCAAGGTCAAATTCGGACGTGAAGACCATCCATAAGGCCTGGGAAGTGCCAGCCGACCGGCTGAATAAAGATTGAAGGAGGCTTGCCCACGGCCATTCCCAGCTGACCGGCTGAACTTTTGCGGCTTCAAAAGTTGCAATCGGCCAACTTCAGCCGACCGGCTGGATCTTACCTTCAGTTCAGTCGGCCGGCTGAAATCTGCTACAGTACCGGATTTTTACCCGAGGCTATAAATAGAAAGAGGGGTTTTTGACCTAAGTGTGGAGGTTTTTGGGGAGAAGAAGATTAGAAAAGAGGTCCATCCAAGTTCATCAATCAACAATCCAACCAAGGAGAAGAAGAAGGCACAAAAGGGAGTTCAAGGATTCCAAATCCTCCTTCCTTTACTCTTTTCTTATTCTCTTTGTGTTGCCATTAAACCCTACTCACACCATGTTGTCTTACATGAGGTGTGAGTAATGACCTTATGTTTTGAGGGTCTTATGATCCTCCTTGGTATTCATAAATATACATTGATATTCATATGGATGATTGTTGATTTCATTTTTCTCTTGTGCTATGAATGTTATGCACTCTAGGTGTTTGATAAAATGCCTAAGTGACAACTTGGACTAAAACTTGGACCTAGGACTTGCAAACCCTAGGGAATAGTTCTAGGATGGAGAAAATGATCTATATCTCAAATCATGCAAATGAACCTTAGGATATGGATGCTTGACTAAGGATTGAATGTTTAATTCATTGGAGTTAGTCATTAAGCGAATCATCAATTAATCCCATCTAATGGTGTCAATTTCATGTTCTCTATGCACTTCATATATGACATGCTACTAAGTAATTGAGGAAATGCCTAAGTAACATGTTGAATCTAGTTTGGATAATAGAGAATGTGATCCTATCTAGTGTATGCATTTGTTGTTAACTAGTCCCCGAGTTTATAGTATTTACTACCTTAGGAAGAGATTCCAAGAATAATATTGCTATGGAATGAACCAATTACCTCGAGAGAGTGAGGTTCGAGCTATAAGAGAGCTTGGCTAAGATTAGATTCACATGAGAATTGGTCTATCTTAGTCTATGCTAGATTTTCCACAATGCATGGGTAGGAAGTGAACTAGTGCGTATGTTTATTACATTTATCTCCCACCCATAGCACGATAATGCAATGGAATGAACCGATATTCTCTAATTGAGTGAGGTTCGAGCTAAGAAGGTTCTAAACTATTTGACTACCATGAAATGTTTGAATATCGTGTATGTGATCATTGGGAATTTGCCAAGGAGGGGAGTAAGTCCTCGAAACACCTCTTATCTATCTTTCATCCCTAATTACTCGCCACATAGGATTTAGAATATACACCTTTATACATTTTGGGTTTAGAATAGCCGAACGGAAACACGATCTTACATAGTGCATGTGCTTGGCTTGCTCCTCTTGGTTCGACCCGTTACTTTACCGATTAATATAAATGTGTTAACTACATTCGATCCTCTCTTCATTGATACTATTTAGAGGTGAAAAAGAATAGTTCGTCAATTTACAACATCAATTCACTGATTCCCCAATACATTCATTCATACACATAAATTTGTCTTTGGTACATGTCCACAAAATTTGCCTAAGTGTAGTGGCAGTTTCGTCTCGTTTTGCACTTTTAAAAATGTATCAATTTTTGCCTAAGTGTAATTTTCGAAAGCTTAAAATGCATCTAGGAAAAATACATGCTCGAAACTGCATAATGAAGGAAAAAAGTTAGTGGGACACGTGTCACCTCCACATTCAAAGATGCAATTTGATCCAATGGTGAAATTTGGGATCTCAGATTCTCGAATTTTTTGGGGTTCTCAACCGACCGCTCTTCTATAAAATTATATCATTTCTTTGTAGGTTATTGATAAGTCGAGTTTTTGACTTATTAGTACCCATTTTCACTATAGCTTTAGTTTGTTTCCGGAGATAATTCGATGTCATTTGATCTCTTTTCATACGTTTCAGGTACAAAACAAGATATCTCAGTGTCAAGGCTAAAATACGAAAACTCGGGGAAAAATCGAAGACTAGAGCAAAATATGGGCAAAAAAACCTCCCGTCGATGACTGGGAATCTCCACTGCACCAGTCGGTCGACTGGCGAAAGGCTTCAGAAGGCTCAAAAACTGCGTTTCCGCAGTCGGTCGACTGGACCCTCCAGTCGACCGACTGGGCTGCCAGCACTTCCCAGTCGACCGACAAGACTGCTACAGTATGAAATTTCTGCCGAGGCTATAAATAGAAAGAGGCAAGTTTGACCTAGAAAGGGGGCATCTTAGGGGAAAAGTACAAGAAAAAGAGATCAAATCAAGGTCATCCATCATCATCCAACAAAGGAGGAGTGAAGATCAAGGGAGACACTAGGATTAACCATCCTTCTTCTATTCTCATTTGTTGTGCAAAAACCCTACTCACACCATGTTGTCTTACATGATGTGTGAGTAGTCCCCTTGTGTTTTGAGGGTTTTACAACCCTCCTTGGTACTCTTTGATCATGTATACACATTGAACATGTAATCCATGGTGTTTATTTCATTTCCTCCTATGCTTATTCTATGACATGTCACCAAGTGTTTGAGAAAATGCCTAAGTGACAAGTTAGTGTTAGAATTTTGATCTAAGTATCGAAAGAGCTTAGTGATGATTTGGATAAGGAGAAAATGATCATATCTAGTGTTTATGAGAGTAAATGCATGGTGTGAGGTTGACTAGAACTTAATGCCTATAACATTTATTGCCTTAGGGAGAGATTCCAAGGATAATAGTGCTATTGAGTGAATCAATAAATTGAGAAAGTGAGATTCTAATAGAGAGCTTGATTAGGACTAGATTCAAATGAGAGTTTATCTACCTTAGTCCAAGCTAGGTTTTAAGCCAATTGACACCTATGAATGACTTAACTATTGTGTACAAGATCATCGGGAAATTGCCAAGGAGGGGAGTATCCCCTCGAAACTCTCTTTAATTGAATTGAAACCCCTTGAAAACATTTCATTACTTGTTTCTTGTTTGATAATCACCTCATAATTGATCTGAAGGAATAGCTGAGATAGAAAACTTGATTTCCCTAGCGTATAATCCAATTGCTCCCTTGGGTTCGACACCGGTCTTACCGGTCAAATTATAAATTCTTTTTGACTATACGAAAAATACACACGTCAAAATGGCGTCGTTGCCGGGGAGCAATGGGATGTTGTTCACGTTTTTGGATGATCGAAACCCTAGACCAAGAGGTCTTATTTATAGGAAAAGTCCTAGGATTTCGAAGCTTCTATTTGGGCCTGGTCCACATCCGTTTTTGCTTGGTGAGCAAGTAAGCTTGGCCAGCAAGTATTCTTAAACCGCCTCACCTGAGCCCACCGACTTGGCCCAGCGCGCGGGGCGTTCAACGTCGTTTTGCTCATCTCGGCCAATCCCGCTCGTGCGTTTTGCTTGGCTAATGATATCGTCTGAGTCATTTAGCATTTCGATCACTTTGGCCGAGCCAGATTTGCAAGATTCGTCCGTCTGGTCGAGAAATTCGGATTCAGCGCTGGTCTGCTCGACAGGGCCTTCGGGCGCGGCCTGGAACTCTGCTCGGCTGCTCATGGGCCATTCCACCCATGCGTTCTCCTTGGGTTGGTGACATTGTCCGACTTGTTTTCTATTTTGAGCAACTTGGTCGAATCAGATTTGTTATATGAGTCCGTCTGGTCGAGCGACTTGATTTCAGAGCCTATCAGCGCGCACGGGGCCTTACTGGGGTTGGGCCAAATGCCAATCTGCTCGGGCGTTCTCCTTGGTTCTCCGACATTGTCCACATTATTTGCTATTTTGATCACTTTGCTGGAGGTGGATTCGTCAGATCAGCTCGTTTGCCTGAGCAACTTGAGTTTAGTGTTGGTCAGCTCGACTGGGGCCTGGATCTGCTCGGGACTCCTTAGGTCAAGTGTAGATAGGTCGCTCCTCAACTCCTTGCGATGTTTTTAGCTCAGAAAGCCATCTTTTAAGCGCGTTTCCTCCTAGAGCTTCCGAAGCACCTGAAATGCAAAACAATACTAAAAGTAACTTGTTCGCATGATAAAGTGTCGGAATTGGTGGGATTTGTTGACTCGATGAGTCGTATAAATACGGCTCATCAATGACTCTGGGACATCCTTACCTCTTTGTCTTGGATCCTTGAGATCGTTCACATGACGACCTTTGAACAGCTTATGATCAACAGAGAATAT
Source organism: Rhodiola chrysanthemifolia (assembly GCA_033675395.1). Lineage (NCBI taxonomy): Eukaryota > Viridiplantae > Streptophyta > Magnoliopsida > Saxifragales > Crassulaceae > Rhodiola > Rhodiola chrysanthemifolia. Next base: position 19,807,958 of record CM066207.1, read on the forward strand.
CTGCGGGGCCTTGGAAAGATGGCCAGCAGAAGATTGCAGTTTCGGAGCTTGGTAGAGAATCAGTTCATGAATCAGAGAAGGGAAACAAATCTGGTGGAGAGATCATTTTGAGGTGGCGTGCTCCGCAATCTGTTTGAACATCACTCTTCCCAGATTGAACATCATCTTGTTCCCAATCTGGTATATAAGTTGAGCCACATCTTTGCTGACCGTGGAACGGTGAGAGGAGGGCTTCCAGTTGAACACAGTGATGAAGAACAACATTGAATAGAACGTTGAAAGGTCAGCTGTAGGCACGACAGTCTCAGGCCACCATGGGACTGATCCTGCAGTGATAGTGTCTGCAATTTTGTCATAGTCTGCCTCTTCCTCATCAACTTCTGGATCATCCATCTGGAAAAACTTATTGATCAGATCTGCATTGATTTCAATTCTTCTTCCTCTCACGAAGACTACGCCATAGTCTTTGTCACCGATCACCCCAAACTGTGGAGGGAGATTTGACATTGTTTCACGAACCAGTTGTTCATCAAATGGTTTGCACTTGGTTAGAGTCCAGATCTTGCATGATTGCTTCAGAACATGCACAACCTCCTTTCCTTTGTATCGAGCCTCATCCATAAGTCTTTCTGGAATAATCTTTCGTTTCAGAGCATATCTCCATTTCCGAGCAGCATCCTTGGACACGAACCAAATCCCTTTCTTTACGACACCTACTGGGGGATCCTCTGCAGCCGAAGCAGGGGCTTAAGTTTTCTCTTCTTGGTACCATCGGCTCCCTCTGCAGCCTTGCTCCCCCTTGAATCCTTGGCAGCGGCCTCCTTGGTAGGGCTTTCAACCCAGACCTTCTTCTTCCCTTTGTCCTTCTTTGCTTTCCTGAATTCAGCAAGACGGACAGCATCTTGGGCATCTTCTGAGGCGGTGTCTGACAAGAGATCAGTCTGATCAGCATTCTCCATCTCGTCATCAGAGAGAGCTGAGGTATCCACCTCCATATGGACTTTCTCCACTTAAACTCTGGGTGGAGCACTATCTGATTCTTCCACTGAAACTGCTTCAGAGGCAGAGGACTCTTGAGGAACAACTGTCTCAACTGCTCCATTTGCTTGCACAGTTGCCTCCTCTGCAGCTTGTGAGGTGTTGGCAGGTACGTCATCTTCCACTTCTACTCCCCGGGCTTCTGGGGTCTGATCTGGTCTCGGCATAACAGGTACTGAGACCTCTTCCTCTTGCAAGACTTTGACAACATCATCAATATCCTTGAACAAATCATCTAGCTCTACATCCTTCTCTGATGGATCAGACTCTTTCGTCACAGCAGCGCCTTGCTTAGCTTGATTATCAATCACAGAATCTTCAGCCTTTTCTGCTGCAGCCTCTCCAGACTCATCATCAATCACCAGCTTTCTCGGGTGTGATGTTTCAAAGAACTATTCGGTCTCTGAGTCAGTCATAGCAATGAGACTCCCTCTTACAGCCGTGATCTTAGCAAGATACCTTTTTGGCGAATCTATCCGACGACTGACCACTTTTCTGCGAAGACCGGATAACCTTACATACCCGGAAGCTTGGATCTTGTCTCTCTACACATTTGAACCAGCGGTAACCTTGGCTACGGGTTTGCTTGTTACCCCTTCCTTCACACCTCCTGCAATAACCTTACCGACAACAGCCCTACTGGCTTCTCCACTTTTATCAACCACTCCTTTCTCACCCTTCTTATTTACAGCAACATCTTCATTCAAACGGGGCCTTAGAGATTTGGATTACCTCAGACGGGGGCATAGCAGGTGGAGGAAATAGTCTTGTTGATGTCGAACTAGCATCGGTTTGTTTAGAAGTATCCTCCGCGGTTAGCGAGGGCATCATCTTCTGCTTTGCAGCAGGTTCTGGTCCTTTCTTCTCCACCGCTCCGACTATAGGGTTTGCTGGAACGCCTCCTCCGTCTGTAACTCTGACAGTCATCGCCGTTGCAGTCTCGGTGACTAAAGGCGATGCATTTTTCTCCTTCGAGATCTTCGACTTCTTTGATTTTGAGATTTGGGTCTTTGCCGCCAGAGCTTTGGATGATTTCATATCTGCCTTCTTGGTTTCTGGTGAAGACGCGATAGTGGTCTTGAAGGTTTTCCTGGTGTTCACCATTGACGCCGAAAAGAAGGATGATCGAGGGATTTCGCAGCAGTTTTGACGAACTATTCTTTTTCACCTCTAAATAGTATCAATGAAGAGAGGATCGAATGTAGTGTCAAAACATTTATAATACCGGTAAAGTACCGGGTCGAACCAAGAGGAGCAAGCTAAGCACATGCACTATGTAAGATTGTGTTTCCGTTCGGCTATTCTAAACCAAAATGTATAAGGGAGTGTATATATCTAAATCCTATGTGGTGAGTAATTAGGGATAAAAGATAAGTAAGAGGTGTTTCGAGGGGTTACTCCCCTCCTTGGCAATTTCCCAATGATCACATACACGATATTCAAACATTTCATGGTAGTCAAATAGTATTGAACGTAGTTCACTTCAATCCCGTAGAAATGATCATATTCACTACATCCAAACTATCCCTAAGGTCGTTCGATTCTTAAGTCTAGTTTTAAGATTCAACATGTTACTTAGGCATTTCATCAAACACTTAGTAGCATGGCATGTATAAAGAGCATAGTGAACATGAATTTGACACCATTCGATGGAATTAATTGATGATTCGCTTAATGACCAACTCCAATAAATCAAACATTCAATCCTAGGCAAGCGTCCATATCCTAAGGTTCATTTACATGATTCAAGATATAGATCATTTTCTCCATCCTAGAACTATTCCCAAGGGGTGTCAAGTCCTAGGTTCAAGTTTTAGTCCAAATTGTCACTTAAGCATTTTATCAAACACCTAGAGTGCATAACATTCATAACACAAGAGAAAATGAAATCAACAATCATTCATATGAATATCAATGTATATTTGTGATCAAAGAGTACCAAGGAGAGTCATAAGACCCTCAAAACACAAGATCCACTACTCACACATCATGTAAGACAACATGGTGTGAGTAGGGTTTAATGGCAACAACAAGTAGAATAGAAGAGGGATAGAAGTAGGATGATTAATCCTAATGTCTCCCTTTGATCTTCACTTCTCCTTGGTTAGATGATGTTTGATGACCTTGATTGAGCCTCTTTTCCAATCTTCTTATCCCCAAAAACCTCCACACTTGGTCCAAAAAGTCCTCTTTCTATTTATAGATCCGGCTTTAAATCGAGTCGGTCGACTGGACTTTCAGTCGACCGACTGGGACCTATTTGGTGGTCTTTCTGTCCGAATTTGGTCTTGGCGACAACTAAAGAGTTGTAGGCCTTTGAGTTAGCATTCCAACAAGCTTTGAATCAACCAACTCAGACACCGTATGCGCCCTGGGCGTCCAAAACAAGTCGCAAAGGTCACGAAGAAAAACAATATGAGGAGCTGCTGAGTTTTCCAGTCGACCGACTGCGCCCTGGGCGTTCAAAACAAGTTGCAAAGGTCAATATGCTCGGTTTTGCCCCGAAACTCCTTATTTTGCACCGAAACTTCTGTTTTTCAACCAATCTTCATATATAGGCCTTGACCATGGGGGAAACTTGTTTTCTACCTGAAATGTAGAGATAGAGGTCAAATGACATCAAAATAATGTCGGAAACGACCCAAAACTATAGTGAAGAATAACCATAAATCAGTCGAAAACTCGACTGATCAACACTCCACACTTAAGTTTTGTTCGTCCCGAACAAAGTATGAGAATATGTCAAGGTCATGCAAATGTCGAAATGCTAGTGGTGCTATGTTTTTCGTCTATTTGCCTCACTAGATTTCACAAGGTCTCGATCATTATTCCTAATCATGTTATTGAAAGGTAAATGACAAGTATGTACAACCTAACTAGCTCCTTTTCGTAGGCGTTACGAATGCATTTAGCACATGCATTAAGCCTTTAATCCCCTAGGCTACCCTAGTGGACGAGTTATAGTCTCGTGAGAGTTTTCAGAAAAGGGAATACTCACAAATCCCATATGCACCTATCCCATGAGAATGAATGCAAGAGTGCTCAACCAAGGCGAGGATTTCTCAAAACCAATCCCTCACCCCAAACTAGGACTACCATCACAATATCATCAAAAGAACTTTTGAACCATTTGAGTACCCATGAGGTTGTGCATTCAAGATCATCAATACTAGAGCTATCGAATGTCTCATCCAAAGTTCCACTCATTTTCAAGGCAATACAATGAAGCAAAGTTGATAGTTTTGCACAAAAGAGTGTCAACCGCTCACCTATGCTAGCTAGGGCTAGTCCATGGGCTCACGACATGGAACTCATTCCCAAGTTTTAGGCGCTTAAGCCATAATCCATAAGGGAAGAGGAATTCGACACTAGAGTTCTCAATAAACATGCATAGACCAAATGGTAACTCCCGTGCAAGCACATGGATCGTTCAAGAGTTAATCCAACTAGCACACAATACAAATGATGCACCCGCGCAAATGTAGAATGGTGGAAGAACATAAAGTCAAGTTTTAAGTGCTCCTTATTTCTTTTTCAAATGGCCTTTGGCCTACAAATGCTTTCGAGGGGGAACTTTTCTTCCTAACCCCCGGCATTTGTATGTATAAGATCAAAACTTCTCTAGTACTCGAGAAAGTTTTTAGTCGGGGCTTTGCCCTCTTTTGACCATGAAAATGAAGCATTTTTTTTGTTGGGGCCTATTTTTCGCCCTCTTTTGTTTTTGACTCCACACTTAAAACTTGACAATATGTTCAAGGAATGTATGGAATGCACGGGAAACAATCATAAGCATGACGCTAAATTAGAAAACTCAAGTCACCAAGGAGGGTCATAAGGTCTAAGTTTTTCATGAATTTTTTTAAAAAAAAAGTGCTTGCTAAAACTTAATCCAAGGTATTTCAAGGAAAATACTTAGAAAATTAGATAGACAAGGGATATCAATGACATTGGTTCACAAGAATGCACATTCACGGGACGAGGTCGGTTCTAGGTTCAAGATCCAATAAATGTGACATATAGGCAAGATGTGATTTATAGAGATTTAGAATCGATAGTCACAAGCCTTTGTGGTTAAAAACACCTTCATGTTAGGGATAAGGTACATGAATGCAAGTGCTCATTCAAACATGGTATGTATGACATGAAATGAGTGAACTATGTGACTACCCACTCCACACTTAAAGCATAGCTTAGTCCCTAAGCGCAAACAATGAAGAAAATGAGATAAAGGCGCATAGGAACTCCCCTCGTTGTAGATGTGCCCCACCAATAGAAAAAACACCATTGTACTAAACGTGATCAAACATGATGCAAATAACTTCCTTGATGACAAGAAGACATGAGAGGTTAAAAGTAACAAGTGACATACATGGTTATGCAAAACTCAAGTATGAGCAAGAGAGCATCACAAGTCATATGATAACATCATGGCACAAGTTTCATAGAATTCAAACAAGGAAGTTGACCTACATCATGGCACAAGGTATCTTAAGTGCCAAGAAAATGTCAAACTAGAGTCATAGCATGATATAACAATTTTGTTCCACTCTAGTCAACACCAATAAAGCATATGAGCACTAAGGGCAACATCATCATACATTGGGAAATCAAGGGAAATGTGGAGGGGCTTGGCGATGTGAAGTGGAATTGGAGTGAGTAGACCTCACTCCACACTTAAAATTTTAGCCACTAATCACACATTTCACATTCCATAATTAGAGCCTAAGCCACTCACAATCATGCCAAATATTTAAACATAGAGAAAAGCGAGAATGAACAACTTACAAACCGGGTTACCTCCCGCGAGGGCCTAGTTTTTCCCGTCTTGGCAAAGACGTAGCAAAGCGCCCCATAGAATCACTCGTTGAGAAGTCCTTTGCTAGGATCCCTTCTCACGGGGCCTTGGATTTGGTTGTGTCAATCCACCTTTAAGTCCCATTTGAATTTCTTCCCATCAAGTCTACAATGGACTTTCCTTTGGGACTTTGACCCCTTCAAGTATGAAGATCCCTTAAAAATTAAGGGGCCATCCTCTTTCCTCATAACGGTGCAAAAAAAATCTTCAAAAATATTTAAACAAATATTCACCCTTTAAAAAGTACCTTCTGTTCCAGCTCCCTTCTATAAGTGATCAGTCCAACTGCTTCGCTGGTGTTCTGCCTATGACTGACCACTCCCTGGAACACTTAGTCCTTCTCAAGATCAAATTTCTTTATCAGATTATTGGCATACTTGCTGTGTGATATGAAGATACCATCATTCTTCTGAATTACCTGGAGTCCAAGAAAGTAGTTCATCTCTCCAACCATGCTCATCTTGAACTCTTTCTGCATCTGTTCCACGAACTGATCCACCAGCTTCTGAGTGTTGGACCCGAACACAATATCGTCAACATAGATTTGTGCGATAATAAAATTTGACCTTGTGTGTTTCACGAACAGTGTCTTGTCTACTCCCCCTCGCACATATCCATGGTCGACGAGAAACACGGTGAGGCGCTCATACCAGGCTCTGGGTGCCTGCTTGAGGCCGTACAGTGCCTTCTTCAGGCGGAATACATACGCTGGGTGATGCGGGTCCTCAAAGCCCTTTGGCTGAGCAACGTATACTTCCTCATTCAGAAATCCGTTCAGGAACGCACTTTTGACATTGATGGACCATAATTATACGAATCAAAAACACAGTAAAACCCACCAAATTAGACTGTTGGTCTATTTAACTTCTACTTGTTAGTCCCGATATATTTCTACAGGGTATTTTGGCGCTTAGAGAGAAAACACGCTAAGGAGAGGATTTTACGCTAAAAAGATGTTACGAGTCATTCCAAGGTCAAGATCATATGCCGACTGAAGAAATCTAAAGATCCTGACATGGAATCATTCAAAACAAATCAAACCGAAGAGCAACCAAAGTCAGTCCGGGGTAGGAATGGACCGATAGTTTTGTGAAAACTTCACAAAACTCACAAAACCTCCTCACAAGGGAGGCTCCTCCTCACATGGGCGGCTAGAAGGGGAGGAGCATCCTCCTCACATGGGCGGCTCCTCCCTCACAACCCCTCTCCTCCACTCCTCCTCCCTCCTCCCAAAGCCGCCAGCGGCTTTGCTCCTCCATGGAAAGCTTGCCATGTGGTGGCTCCTCCACCACATCTTCACCTCCTCCTTCTCCTCCCTTGGATCAAAAACACATGCCCACCATCTCCACCCTCCATTCCTCCTCCCTTTGGCTATAAAAGGAGCTCCTCCCCTCCTCATTTGTATCATCCATACACACTTCACAAATGTTTTAGAGAGATAGAGGGCTTAACCCTCTTCTCTTCACTTTCAATAAATATTTTGTTCTTCATTGTGGAGCTACTCTCTTGCGTGGATCTTGCCTAGGAGCTCCTCTCCTCCGCTTATTGTAAGGTATAAAATTACTTTCAAGTATTATTCGTTTTTACTTTAAAGTTATTTTATTATTCGGTACCCTTGTTCAAGACAATAGTTTGCTTGTATTCCTTGACATGAATACAAGCAGCTAAAAGCTTGTACTCGGTCGCAGGGGTGTACTTGTATTATAAATGTTTTAGATCTTACTCTTAGTACACCTTTATGTTCAAAACTTGTTCTATGTGCCATATATCAAGTCAGAATCTCCAAGGTTGAGTGGACGCTTTAACGGGCAAAGCTCTTCCGTGGGGGTTCGTGATCATACTCGGGTAAGTGGACCATTTGTAACCGGACCAAGGGGACCAAATGGGCAAGCTTATCCGAGGAGTTCGGCTTATCTTAAAAACCATTTGGAAACTGGACCAAAGAATTCAAATGGATGCACATAAGGCTAAGATATTTCGAAAGGAGGAATTAGTCTAAATAGAACAAGTGTTTTAAACGATGTTGCAAGTCTTGTGCTAGGAATAGCCTCGATTCATCTTTGAACATTTAGCATGATCATTTCAAGTGTTCTACGCGATGTTGCAAGTCTTGTGCTAGGAATAGCCTCGATTCATCTTCGAACACTTGGTATGATCATTAGCGGTCGATGATAAACAAATATGATACAAGGCCCCTAAAACCGAATCATTTCCTTATAGTCTATTATCAACTGCTGTAATTTATTTTCAGTTCTCAAAACACACTCAAACCCAACCCCAATCGTATTTAATTTCTGCATAAGCTTCATTAAGGAACAACTAATCCACACTGACTCTCTTGGGTTCGACCCCTACTTACCACTTGCTACCCAGTAGTTAAGTCGCGAGTAGCGGACTTATAAATTTATTTGTACATTTGCTCTGACGACAAGCATCTGTCAAATTTGCGCCGTTGCCGGGGAGTTATGCATCGGAATAGTTGTTTTTTCTTTTTTATTTTATCATGCAATTCACTAAGTCCTACTACTACGGAATGGAACCTTGGAACAATGAGGAGTTTTCCCCACCACCCTTCGAACTTGAAATCCGCGAGAAGATCAACAATATAAAACAATCCCGGGATGAAACTTTGGACGAGTACTTGGCGTACTTTGACTCCATGTTGATAAGCTGCCCGCACCATGGATTCACCAACCACGATCTTCTTCAAAGGTTTCTCAATGGGATGCTGCCACAAGAGTGGGATTGGCTAAACAATGCAGCGGGAGGCTCGGTAAACAACTTAGGCATAGATGATCTTTGGAACTTAATAGATGATTTGGCCGCGAGGTCAAAACAAAGACAAGATCAGGCCATGCGGAGCGAAGAACTGGATAACATAATGCACCAAATCAGGGCAAAAACTGAGTTATGGGCAGCAGAAAACGAGCTGGCAGCTAGCACCCAGCAATTGGCCGCTGACATGCAGCAAATGAATGCCTCGATGCACCAATTCACGGCCAAGACATACCCGGACCTCAATGACGAGTTACCCATATCGGACCCATACCTCAGTGTGATTACCCCCGGAGACTATACGAATGACAAGGATAAGGACCCTTGGTTACCTGAAGAAGAGCTACATTCAGATTATCCCTGGGAGTTAGAAGAAGAACTGCCCAAATCAGGCCCGGTCCTTATCACCAATCCATCCGAGGAAATCACTGTCCTAACTGCCGAGCCAACAGAAGTCCCGAACATCACTACCGAAGCGGCCGAAGAAATCAAGCCAGGCCCGGTCCTTACGCTCGGAGCACCCGAGAAAGTCCCGGATCTCATTGCCGAACTGTCCGAGAAAGCCCCGGTCCCACTCACCACGACTCAAAGAAAACCGCCTGAAAACTCACTCGTTCCAAGACAACCATCCATCACTGCCACAATGAAGAGGATTGGCAAAGGCGCATGCTTAATGTCGCCTACATTTAATGGCACAAAACCAAACTTCCAAACTCGCAAAGGTGCCAACTATTCAAACATGAAGAAGCGGCAAAGACATGGGCCGAAAGAATGGAAACCCGGAAGGAGTAACAAACAAGCACAACTCATTGGACCAGCAGCTATGGTCAAAGAAACCCCACCCTCTCGGAGCAAAAGGGCTGCCGAGAAGAAGTTTGACCTCACTCACCCATGGGATCCGACCTTATGATCCATGATTGAGGTAACGTCGAGCCAACGACGTTAAATAAAGGCACTAGTCGGGAGGTAACCCGACACTATCTTACTTTCCGCACTTTAATTTTCTGTCTTTTATTTTCTGTATTTTACCTTTTCAATAAGTCGCTCTCACCCACTTGGTGCATAGAAGATTTGACTATTCAGGAATCGGACTTGGGTGCAACATTATGCCAGTCAGGGCTACGCTAAGAGTTCAAGGCCCCAGCCGAACTCCCTCGATTATCCAGCCTCAAGCCATGTCGTTCACTCGACACCTTAAAGGGAGTTTTGTCCTTCCCTTTTCCTTAATATCATTTCCTTCTCGTAATTGTCTGCTTGCATGGCTTTTGAACTAAGTAGTGCTGAAAGGCACGACTTCGTTCAAAAGTGTGGGGTGAGATCCGCATGTGTACATAAATAAAAAACATTTTTTCTTTTTTAGTATATCTTTTTGAAAATATGAACTTAAGAATGTGAAAAAGATAGACCGAAATTCATGCATTTACCTTGTGAAAATTCAACTGTCTAAAAACTTAGAACGTAACTTCTCATTTGTCCCTTTGTGCTGAGATAAACTAGAGATGTGGAGTTGATAGAAATGCCCTAGAGAAGCTTGGCAAGCAATCGAAGGATCGAATCAAACTATATGGTTTTCGAAGTCAGTGGAGGCTGCACTTCGGGTTTCAGTGAAGATTGAAGTCATCTCCGCCATGCAGTGTTTATGCAAAAAAGAAAAAAGGCGAGGACGGGAATCAGACCGTCCTCTCTCTAGTTAAAGTAGCCGAGAAAATAGATGAGCGACCCTCATCTTGACCCGCGCGAAACAACAACGATGAGAGGAGCGGGGAGGTATTTCCATATGCTTGCAGGCGATGATTGGACCTCCCAAAAAGGCTTGAGAAAATGGACCAACAAAGCCACAAAAAGGCGAAAAGCTCGAAGAAGCAAATCAAGAGGCCAAAGGCCCAAAATTGTGAAGGTTTTAACCAAACAAAAAGTGAAGTACTCAAAGAGTCAAATCAAAGGCCAAAGGCCGATTCACTACAAAAGCAGTCCCTCGCCAAAAGAAAAATCAAAGTACTCAAACCAGTGAAACCCGAACCAAATCACGTGCTAGAGAAAGCTACAAGGAAACCATATAGTGAGAGACGATCCCGAGGTTGCAGTCCAGGAGCCTAAAAAGGGCTATCTCCCGAAACATCCGGAATAATTTGCATCTCGGCACGGAGGTACACGTATCAAGTTACTTCTATTTATTTACACAGTTCAATTTGGTAATAAGTAAGTAATGCATGAATTAGGATAAATCGAGTCCCACAGTCTAATTTTCATATTTTAAAACCAAACTTAGAGTACCGCCCTTTAATAGCATTGTTCGGGACGAACAACTAAAAGTGTGGGGTGATCTGATGGACCATAATTATACGAATCAAAAACACAGTAAAACCCACCAAATTAGACTGTTGGTCTATTTAACTTCTACTTGTTAGTCCCGATATATTTCTACAGGGTATTTTGGCGCTTAGAGAGAAAACACGCTAAGGAGAGGATTTTACGCTAAAAAGATGTTACGAGTCATTCCAAGGTCAAGATCATATGCCGACTGAAGAAATCTAAAGATCCTGACATGGAATCATTCAAAACAAATCAAACCGAAGAGCAACCAAAGTCAGTCCGGGGTAGGAATGGACCGATAGTTTTGTGAAAACTTCACAAAACTCACAAAACCTCCTCACAAGGGAGGCTCCTCCTCACATGGGCGGCTAGAAGGGGAGGAGCATCCTCCTCACATGGGCGGCTCCTCCCTCACAACCCCTCTCCTCCACTCCTCCCTCCACTTGGCGGCTCCTCCTCCCTCCTCCCAAAGCCGCCGGCGGCTTTGCTCCTCCATGGAAAGCTTGCCATGTGGTGGCTCCTCCACCACATCTTCACCTCCTCTTTCTCCTCCCTTGGATCAAAAACGCATGCCCACCATCTCCACCCTCCATTCCTCCTCCCTTTGGCTATAAAAGGAGCTCCTCCCCTCCTCATTTGTATCATCCATACACACTTCACAAATGTTTTAGAGAGATAGAGGGCTTAACCCTCTTCTCTTCACTTTCAATAAATATTTTGTTCTTCATTGTGGAGCTACTCTCTTGCGTGGATCTTGCCTAGAAGCTCCTCTCCTCCGCTTATTGTAAGGTATAAAATTACTTTCAAGTATTATTCGTTTTTACTTTAAAGTTATTTTATTATTCGGTACCCTTGTTCAAGACAATAGTTTGCTTGTATTCCTTGACATGAATACAAGCAGCTAAAAGCTTGTACTCGGTCGCAGGGGTGTACTTGTATTATAAATGTTTTAGATCTTACTCTTAGTACACCTTTATGTTCAAAACTTGTTCTATGTGCCATATATCAAGTCAGAATCTCCAAGGTTGAGTGGACGCTTTAACGGGCAAAGCTCTTCCGTGGGGGTTCGTGATCATACTCGGGTAAGTGGACCATTTGTAACCAGACCAAGGGGACCAAATGGGCAAGCTTATCCGAGGAGTTCGGCTTATCTTAAAAACCATTTGGAAACTGGACCAAAGAATTCAAATGGATGCACATAAGGCTAAGATATTTCGAAAGGAGGAATTAGTCTAAATAGAACAAGTGTTTTAAACGATGTTGCAAGTCTTGTGCTAGGAATAGCCTCGATTCATCTTTGAACATTTAGCATGATCATTTCAAGTGTTCTACGCGATGTTGCAAGTCTTGTGCTAGGAATAGCCTCGATTCATCTTCGAACACTTGGTATGATCATTAGCGGTCGATGATAAACAAATATGATACAAGGTCCCTAAAACCGAATCATTTCCTTATAGTCTATTATCAACTGCTGTAATTTACTTTCAGTTCTCAAAACACACTCAAACCCAACCCCAATCGTATTTAATTTCTGCATAAGCTTCATTAAGGAACAACTAATCCACACTGACTCTCTTGGGTTCGACCCCTACTTACCACTTGCTACCCAGTAGTTAAGTCGCGAGTAGCGGACTTATAAATTTATTTGTACATTTGCTCTGACGACAAGCATCTGTCAGACATCCATCTGGAACAGTCAAAACTTTAAGTGACATGCCAGAGCAAGAAGTAGGCGAATGGCTTCAAGGCGTGCAACGGGGGCAAACGTCTCATCAAAGTCGATCCCCTCTATCTGGGTATAGCCATGTGCAACTAAGCGAGCCTTGTTCCGAGTAATATTTCCTGTGGCGTCGGACTTGTTCTTGAAAATCCATTTTGTACCGATGACATTCACACCATCAGGTTTTGGAACCAAGTCCCATACGTCATTGCGAGCAAACTCTTCTAGTTCTTCATGCATGGCTAGAACCTCAAGCAGGGCTTCCTTTATGTTCTTTGGCTCTATAGTGGACAAGAAGAACGAACAGCCAGCTAGTTCTCTGAAGTTAATTTCCTTGCCACGAGTCCTTATGCCTACATTTGGGGCTCCAATAACCTCAGAGATGGGATGATTCCTGGCAATACATCGAGAGGGTTGAAGCACAGCAATGTCCTCTTGGTGACTGACGTCATCAACCTCATCTGATGAAGTGATGGCGTTGGGATTGTCTGCTGATGGCACTTCGCCTGACGGGACTTTGCTAGTTGGCTGAGACAGTGGAAGAGTGTCAGGTGCTGTTCCAACTCTTTCGTCAGCGTCGTCTGAGATAGTTGTCTCTATCACTTCATCCTTTACTTTGACATTGACTGACTCCATGACAGATCCTGTGCGTTTGTTAAACACCCGATATGCTCGACTGTTCAAGGAGTAACCGAGAAAGAACCCCTCATCACTCTTCGGATCCAGCTTCTGTCGGTACTCACGGTCATTCAGAATGTAACACTCACTCCCGAAGATGTGAAAGTACTTGACAGTGGGCTTCTTCCCTTTCCAAAGTTCATAGGCAGTCTTCTCCGTTCCAGTGCGTATCGTCACACGATTTATGATGTGACATGCCGTATTCATAGCTTCTGACCAGAACTTCAAAGGAATCTTCTTTGCATGAATCATCACGCGAGCCATCTCCTGAATTGTACGATTTTTTCGTTCTACAACAACATTCTACTGGGGTGTGATGGCGGATGCGAACTGATGGGCTATTCCGTGTTCTGCATAGTAGGAGCCTATAGTGGTGTTCTTAAATTCTGTGTCGTTATCGCTCCTGATACTTACGAGGTGTTCTCCTTTCTCCTCCCTCTCTCTTTGAAGAAGGGTGGCCAGTTGAATGAATTGTTGAGCAGCCTCAGTCTTGTCTCGAAGAAATCTAGGCCAGGTAAATCTTGTATAGTCGTCGATGCATACTAGAACATATTTCTTGCCGCCATAACTCTCAACTTGCATTGGACCCATCAAATCCAAATGGATCAGTTCTAGCGGTCTGCTAGTACTGATCTGCGAGGTGTTGGGGTGCGAAGCCTTTGTCTGTTTCCCGATTTGGCATTCTCCATGTATTAAATCGACATCTCCTGTCACATTTGGCATTCCTCGGACGAGTCCAGTTGAGGAGAGCTTCTTTAAGGTCTTGTGATTCAGATGACCCAAGCGCCTGTGCCACATCGCCATCTCGTTCGCTTGACTTGTTAAACAGGCAGATGCAGCAACTGTTCCAGCAGAGCCTATGAGGTAGCAATTGTTGGCTGCCCTGCTGCCTTTCATTAATGTGCCTCCTTCCTTGTCCAAAACTTGACATAAGTCATGAGTGAATTGCACATGGTGTCCGTCATCGCACAGTTGACTGATACTTATCAAGTTCACCTTCAATCCTTCAACTAGGAGAGTATCATTGAGTACAGGGAGATCCGGAACCTTCAATGTCCCACAGCCGATCACTTGACCCTTTCCTCCATCTCTGAAAGTGACATACTGCTTTTTCATAACAGGTCGAATATGTGAAAGATAATTAGAGTTACCTGTCATATGGGCGGAGCATCCACTGTCGAAGTACCAACGATCGTTTTCCATGTGACTCGATGAGCTAAAGGCAACCATGCACACGGTCTCGCTTGTCTTTGGTACCCAGACTTGTTTTAGTCGAGGTTTCGTCCTTTGTTGAAAGGCTCTTCGTTCAGCAAGAAACAGACGACACTTAGGTTTGATATGTCCCATCTGGTAGCAGTACCAGCATGTGCGAGAGTCTGTCTTCTGGTTCGAGTAATGGCTAATGTGAGCCTTTCGAGTGTTCTTCTGACCAGCTAGGGATTTTCCTTGGTACTGATTCACCTTCTGTCCAGGGTGCTGTTCCGTCACTGGGTTAGCTTTAACAAAGGTTGTAGTTTTTGAGCTGCCTTCATCTGTGAATCCCAAACCTCGATGACCGAACTCCATCCTCTGAGACCTGAGAATCTCGTTTAAATTCTTAGAACCAGAGTTTAACATTTTTATTGATTGTTTGAGCTGATTAAGCTCCTTCACGGTGGTTGAGTGGTCCATTCTTTCAGATTCTAGTTGAAGTTCCGGCGATTCTACCTTTTTTAAGAGGAACTCCTCCTTGCGTTTCAGATCCGTAATGGTTTTCCTCTGGCCTGCCATGCCTACTGGATGAGTCTCACGATCTTTCTCCATGTCAACTTTCAGCGAAGAGATCGTACCCAGGAGTTCCGTCTTCTGAGCAAGCAGACATGACTTTTCTTGTTTCATTTCAGTCAGTTGAGTATTCAGCAAGTCTACCTTACCTTCCAGTTCCACCTTCTGAGTAACCAGTAATTCGACCTCCTCCCACACTTTGTCTTTGTCCGTGGTCATGCTGGAAACTGTGTCGTTGAGCTTCTTGTTAAGGTTGATCACCAACAGCCACTTCTCGTACAGGTCTTTGTAGGTTGCTGCCAGAGTCTCCTGTGTGAGTTCTTCATCATCACTGTCTGAGGAGTCGTCAGCTGTGTGTTCCAACTGAGGTGGCATACGTTCACTGGTTTTACTGTATTCTTCTATAGGTGCGACAAACGCGACAAAGTTGGTAGTTTCATCGCCTTCTTCTTCATCATCTGACTCACTATCGCTGAGATTTGCCACCATTGCCTTTTTCTTCTTGAGGGTGTTAGCGCATTCTGCCTGAATGTGGCCGAATCCCCTGCATTCGTGACACTGAATCTCCTTCCCATTTTCAAAAGAATCCTGACTCTTTTCACTGGTCCTTGTTTTGCCTATTTTCCAGTTACAGGAGTTGCTCGAGGATGACTGTCCTTGCATGGGGCCACTGATGAGCCGTATTTATACGACTCATCGAGTCAACAAATCCCACCAATTTCGGCACTTTATTATACGAACAGTTACTTCTTAGTGTTGTTTTGTATTTCAGGTGTTTTGGAAGCTCTAGGAGGAAACGCGCGTTAAAGATGGCATTTTGTGCCAAAAGACATCGCAAGGCAGTTTTTGGCCACTCTGGCCCGAGCAGATCCAGGCCCCCAGCCGAGCTGGCCAGCACCAAATTCAAGTTGCTCGGGCAAACGAGCTGATCTGACAAATCCAGCTCGAGCAAATTGATCAGAATAGCAAATAAGGTGGACAATGTCGGAAAACCAAGAAAAACGCCCGAGCAGATTGGCAGTTGGCTCAAAGGTCTTGCGCACGCTGATAGGCACCGAAATCAAGTCGCTCGACCAGACGGACTCCGATGACAGATCTGACTCGACCAAGTTGCTCAAAATGGACAACAAGTCGGAAAATGTCACCAACTCAAGGAGAACGCACGGGTGGAATGGCCCATGAGCAGCCGAGCAAAGTTCCAGGCCGCGCCCGAAGGCCTTGTCGAGCAGACTAGCGCTGAATCCGAGTTGCACGGCCAGATGAACGAATCTCGCAAATCTGGCTCGACCAAAGTGATCGAAATGCCTAATAACTCGGACGATACCACTAGCCAAGCAAAACACACGAGCGGGATTGGCCGAGCTGAGCAAAACGACGTTGAAGGCCCCGCGCGCTGGGCCAGGTCAGTGGGCTCAAAAGTGAGGCGGTTTGCTTACTTGCTCACCAAGCAAAAACGGATGTGGACCAGGCCCAAATAGAAGCTTCGAAACCCTAGACTCTTCCTATAAATAAGACCTCTTGGTCTAGGGTTTCATCATCCAAAAATTCGAGATCCACATTCATCCCATCAGAGCAAACTCGAGTATCCATCATTCATCCAGTGATCATCCTTCACCGAGCGGCTACTTCGGCATAGAGAAGAATTTCCACTTTTATCATGTCTTTTATTTCCAGCATGTGTAGCTAAACCGCTCGTTCGGGCTACGGCTAATTTATTGTGACGAATGTTTTGAAATTCCATGCTTAATATTATTCTTGCATTCTACTAGTTCTTGTGCACATTAATTTCGGTTGGGGTTGCAAGGTTAAGTGGAGACCCGAAACGGTAAAGCTTAAGCTGGGCAATCCATACCCTCTATTTACTGCTTATTTGATACTGACCCGTTAGAATAAGTAGTCACACTAAACCTAATATAACCTGACCAGGAGTATTAGGTTTGCTAGAACTAGAATTCTATAACCTGACCAGGAGTAGATTGTGGCGTAGTGACTTGAAACGGTCCTACCTTAGGTTATAACCTGACCCGGAAGTAACCACACTTAAGAACGCAGAATTAGATACTTAGAAATCAAGGACAAACCAAGTCACAATTAGAACCCCTAGCCTGAATATTCTTCCCCGATTGACATCTTTCGTTTATTTCCTGTTTGCACTTGTTTCCTCAAAACCCAATTGTTTCCCTTTTACAGATCAACAAGTAATCATCTAGCTCCCTAGGGTTCGACCCTTGCTTGTCGCTGTACTAACCCATAGCCAAGAGTAAGGAATTATAAATACAAATTTGCAGGTACCGACGACGCCTGTCAGCCACGTCTTTTGATCTTTCGGATCATCCTGCCAAAATTCTAAGCCATCATCGCCAGTTGCTCAGTGGTGCAGTCATAGTCAACCATGTCTCCGGACAATTCAGCTTTTAGGGCAATTCCTTTCACCTCTTTGGATTGGGCCTCGTGATTCATATCATAAGTTCTCAGTGAACCCATGAGCTCGTCCAGTTTTAGCTTGGAGATATCATGCATTTCTTCAATGGCACTGACTTTCATGGCAAATCTCGGAGGGAGTGATCTTAATACTTTGCTGGCCATTCTTTCTCCGTCAATGGGTTTTCCCAGTGCAGCAGCCTCGTTGGACAGATCTAGGACTCTTGCATTGTATTCAGATATGGTTTCAATGTCCTTCATCTTTATATCCTCAAACTTTGTTGTCACAATCTGCATTCAAGAATTGCGAACTTTGTCAGTGCCTTCATACGCTGTTTGGAGAATTTCCCAAGCTTCCTTAGCGACTTCACAGTTTATGATCAGTTTTAGCACGTTTTCATCCACCCCAAAGAAGATTGCATTCATCGCCTTAGAGTTTCCGATAAAAGCTTTTTCATCTGCTTCATCCCATAGAGCTTCTGGTTTTGGAACAACTTCTACCGTAAGGTTTTCCATCTTGGGTTGAGTCCATCCAATCAAGACTGCCTTCCAAGCCTTTTCATCGAGGGATTTCAGGAAAGATTTCATTTTGGGTTTCCAGGAGGCATAGTTAGATCCTTCAAGTAGCGAAGGTCTGGTTGTGCTTTGTCCTTCCTTCAGAGTCATCTTGAACAGTCCTAGGATCCCACTCAGTGTGTCGAGTGTTTGCTCTGATACCAATTGAAATACTGTAATCTATTCAAGCTACACTTCGAGGTTGTGTTCAGACAGTTGTTGAACACGTTGGCAAATAGTATCGCAAACAGAACGGAACAGGAGCACACGCAAGATGATACCCAGTTCGGCTACGCCTACTCTGGGGGGTTTCCCACACCCTAAAGGGACACAAATTTTTATTACGAGTATAGAACTACAAGTGGACTTACGCTTACACAACTCCTTGTTTGTAATTGCCTAGCCTCTATTACCCCGTCTCTCATATTTGTAATCACGGTTCACCGCAGTTCACCTTGATCCCTGATGGACCATAATTGTATGAATCACAAACACAGTTAAACCCACCAAATTAGACTGTTTGTCTATTTAACTTTTGCTTGTTAGTTCCGATATTTATCTACAGGGTATTTTGGAGTCTAGAGAGAATACAGGCTAAGGAGGAGTTTTTAAGCTGAAAAGATATTACGAGTCATTCCAAGGTCGCAACCAGATTCCGACTGAAGAAATATCATGAACCTGGCATGGAATCACTCAAAACAAGTCCAACCGAAGAGCAACCAGAGTCAGACCGGAGCTGAAAGGAGCCGATGGCTTTAGTGAAAAGATCACAAACTCACACATGTCCTCTCCTCCTCCTTCACACATGGGCGGCTAAGGGGAGGAGGCTCCTCCTCACATGGGCGGCTAAGCCTCCTCCTCTCCCCTTCCTCTACATGGGGGGCGGCTAGATGAGATGATGACATCACCCGATGGCTTTTGAGCTCTTCCTCCCATTGTGTGACAAGTGTTGCCTCCTTATGGTCTCCCTTAGCCTATAAATAGAGACCCCTCTTCCCTTTGTAGATCCATCCTCATTCCAAACACAAATCACTTATCTCTCTAGATTTTGGCACTTTTGTAAGCTTTGTTTGAAATCTATAATACTCCTGTTGGTTCTTGAGTATTCTAGTAGTCTTTGAGAATACTCCTGTTGGTTCTTGAGTATTCTCCTTTACTTACTGTCTTTAAAAAACCCTCGAGTACTTAGCTATGGTATCCACCTCTATGGATATTCGTAGCTAAACTCTTCATTCGGTTGAAGGGGTGTACTTGTATCATAAAATGTTTTAGGCTATACTCTTAGTGCCTCTTCTTTGTGTTCAAAACTTGTTCTATGTGCCATATATTAGGTCAGAACTTCCAAGGTTGAGTGGATGCTTGAATGGCAAAACTCTTCCGTGGGGGTTCGTGAACATACTCGGGTAAGTGGATGCTTGAAATGGCAAAGCTTATCTGAGGAGTTCGACCTCTCTAAAACACCATTTGGTTTGATCGGAAATGATTGATCAAATGGATGCACATAGGCTAGTATACCTTGAAATGGGGTGCTAGTCTAAATAGAACAAGTGCTCTACGACCTTGAAATGGGCTAGACAGTGTGGCAAATCGAGCGCTTGAAATGGCCTTGATACACGTTTGAATACTTAGCAGGATCACTAAAGGTCAATGATAAACATGCTATGATACAAGGCCCCCGAAACCGAATGCTTTCCTTAGATTAAAACACTACCTGCACTTACTTCCTTAGTATAAACTGCCCTTTCAACTGCTGACGTTCCGCAAGACTTGCCGATCACGCAACAACCGCTGTAAGTCTTCTTTTTACTTTCAGTATTTACTTTTATGTCATTTACTTTTCCGCACTAAAAACCAAAACCAACCAACCAATCACTTAGATGTTAGTAGTAAAACCTCAATCAACCAAAAAACACGCTCCCCCGCTGTACGATCCCTCAAAGAACAACTTATCCCCCTAATTCCCTTGGGTTCGACCCCTACTTACCACTTGCTACCCAGTAGTGAAGTCGCGAGTAGCGGACTTATAAATTTATTTGTACATTTGCTCTGACGACAAGCATCTGTCAAATTGACGCCGTTGCCGGGGAGTTAGCAAATGGATAGTTATTCTTTTTTCTGTTGTACATAATTCACCATGTCCTCGTACTACGGCAGAGAACCTTGGAATGATGGGGGTAGCAACCTTATGTTTGAGATGCTTAACTGTCTCCCCAAATTCGGAGGTGCCATTGGAGAAGATCCCGTGAGGCATACACATACGTTCCACTCCATATGCAGCCACATGAGGCCTAAAAATGAATCGCCAGAGGGGTTTAAACTTAAATGCTTTAAATTTTCTCTAACTAACTCCGCAATAGAATGGTATTACTCATGTGCAGCTTATGAAAGTAATTATGGGGATCTACAAACCAAATTCCTAGAGGAGTTTTGCCCGCCATCTCTCTGACTTGGAGCCCGCAAGGAGATCATCAACATTGAGCAATCCCGGGACGAAACATTGGACGAGTACTTGTCGTACTTTGACTCCCTTGTGACGAGCTGCCCGCACCATGGATTCACAAAATTCGATCTTCTTCAAAGGTTTCTCGGTGGAATGATGCCACAAGAGTGGAATAGGCTTAATGATGCTACGGCAGGAGGCTCGATGGATAACTTAAGCGTGGATGATCTGTGGAACTTAATAGAAGATATGGCAAGTAGCGCGAAACAAGATCAGGCCATGCGGCTCGAAGAACTGGCCAACATGATGCACCAAAATCAGGCCGAAGCCGAAGAATCATGGGCAATAGTTGAGGCAGCTCAAAAAGAAACGGAATATCTGATCAATGAGATCACTCCCGAGCCATCAGAAGACCTAGAGCCAGAAACCGATCCAGTGTGGGACGAAGAAGAGCCTACATGGGAGCCCACGGAGCCGACCGAACCACTAGAACCGGTCCTCGCTGCCGAGTTGCCCAAATTAGACCCAGACCTCAGTGTGATTACCCCCGGAGACCATATAAATGACGAGGATGAGGACCCATGGTTGCCTGAAGAAGAACTCCACTCAGATTACCCCTGGGAGTTAGAAGAAAAACTGCTCAATTCAGGCCCGGTCCTCATCACCAATCTGCCCGAGGAAATCACGCCAGTCAAGTACCTCATTGCCAAACCACCCAAGACATGCCCGGACCTCACTGCCGAACTAACCGAGAAAATCACGGCAGGCCCGGTCCTCACTGAAGTGCTGCTCGAGAACGACCCGGCCCTTGTGGTAGAAGTCCCCCAACTTGTCCCCTCGGTTTGTATGCGGATCACAGCCCCTGAAGATGAAGTGATCAATGATGAGGTGCAAGGGGAGTTGGAGGCAAAACATGAGCCAAAAGAGCCGAAGATGGAGCACTCACTCGTCATGAGCCAAGAAAAGCCGGCTGAAAACTCACTCGTTCTAGGATGGCCAATCATCTCTGCCACAAAGAAGAGGCTTGGCATGGGAACAAGCTCAAGGTCGCTCGTGTTCAATGGCACAATACTAAACTTCCAGAATTGCAAAGGTGCCACCCATTCAAACATGAAGAAACGACCAAGACATGGGCCAAAGGAATGGAAACCCGGAAGGAGAAGTAAGAGAGCACGGCTCCATGGACCAGTAGCTATGGTCAAGGAATCCTCGCCTTCTCGGGGATATGTGAAGAAGAAACCACCGGATCAAGGGAGAGCAGAACTTAGCCCGTTGCCATATGAGTTCTTTGGGCGAATCAAAAGGGCAGCCGTGGGGAATTCGACCTCACATACCCATGGGATCCCACCTTATGAACCATGATTGAGGTACTGTCGAGCTAACGACGTTAAACAAATGCACTGGTCGGGAGGTAACCCGACACCTATCTTACTTTCAGTACTTTTATTTTCTGTCATTTAGTTTTTTCTCCAATAAGTCGCTCTCACCCACTTGGTGCATAGAATGAAATGACTATTCAGGAATCGGTTATGGGTGCAACATCAAGCCAGTCAGGCCTATGCCAAGAGTTCAAAGCCCCTGCCGAACTCCCTCGATTATCCAGCCTCGAGCCATGTCGTTCACTCGACACCTTAAAGGGAGTTCTGTTCTTCCCTTTTCCTTAATATCATTTCCTTCTCGTATAATACCTGCTTGCATGGCTTTTGAACTAAGTCATTTCGTAAAGAATGCCTTCGTTCAAAAGTGTGGGGTGAGAACCACCTGTGTACATTAGTTAAATAACATGTTTTTCTTTTTTAATATTATCTTTTTGAAAACATGAACTTGAGAATGTGAAAAAGATAGATCATAATTCATGCATTTACCTTGTGAAAATTCAACTGTTTAAAAACTTAGAATGTAACTTCTCATTTGTCCCTTTGTGCAGAGATTAACTAGGGATGTGGAGTTGATAAAACTGCCCTAGAGGGGCTTGGCAAGCACTCAAAGGACTGAATTTCGCTATATGGTTTTCGAAGTCAGTGGAGGCTGCACTTCGGGTTTCAGAGAAGATTGAAGTCATCTCCGCCATGCAGCGTTTATGCAAAAAAAAAGGCGGGTCGGGAATCAAACCGTCCTATCTCTAGTCCTAATAGCCGGGAAAATAAATGAGCGACCCTCATTTTGACTCGCGCAAAACGGCAAGGATGAGAGAGAGCGGGAAGGTATTTTCATATGCTTGCGGGCGATGATTGGACCTCCCAAAAAGGCTTGAGAAAATGGACTAGCAAGCCACAAAAAGGCAGGCCACAAAAAAGCAAAAGCTCAAAGAGCTAATCAAAGGCCAAAGGCCAAAATTGTGAAGGTTTTAACCGAACAAAAGTGAAGAACTCAAGGAGTCAAATCAAAGGCCAAAGGCCGATTCACTACAAAAAAAGGCTGTCCCTCGCCAAAAAGAAATCAAAAGGCTCAACTCAGTGAAACCCGAACCGAATCACGTGCTAGAGAAAACTAAAAGGCTGTCGAGTGTTTGCTCTGATACCAATTGAAATACTGTAATCTATTCAAGCTACACTTCGAGGTTGTGTTCAGACAGTTGTTGAACACGTTGGCAAACAGTATCGCAAACAGAACGGAACAGGAGCACACGCAAGATGATACCCAGTTCGGCTACGCCTACTCTGGGGGGTTTCCCACACCCTAAAGGGACACAAATTTTTATTACGAGTATAGAACTACAAGTGGACTTACGCTTACACAACTCCTTGTTTGTAATTGCCTAGCCTCTATTACCCCGTCTCTCATATTTGTAATCACGGTTCACCGCAGTTCACCTTGATCCCTGATGGACCATAATTATATGAATCATAAACACAGTTAAACCCACCAAATTAGACTGTTTGTCTATTTAACTTTTGCTTGTTAGTTCCGATATTTATCTACAGGGTATTTTGGAGTCTAGAGAGAATACAGGCTAAGGAGGAGTTTTTAAGCTGAAAAGATATTACGAGTCATTCCAAGGTCGCAACCAGATTCCGACTGAAGAAATATCATGAACCTGACATGGAATCACTCAAAACAAGTCCAACCGAAGAGCAACCAGAGTCAGACCGGAGCTGAAAGGAGCCGATGGCTTTAGTGAAAAGATCACAAACTCACACATGTCCTCTCCTCCTCCTTCACACATGGGCGGCTAAGGGGAGGAGGCTCCTCCTCACATGGGCGGCTAAGCCTCCTCCTCTCCGCTTCCTCCACATGGGAGGCGGCTAGATGAGATGATGACATCACCCGATGGCTTTTGAGCTCTTCCTCCCATTGTGTGACAAGTGTTGCCTCCTTATGGTCTCCCTTAGCCTATAAATAGAGACCCCTCTTCCCTTTGTATATCCATCCTCATTCCAAACACAAATCACTTATCTCTCTAGATTTTGGCACTTTTGTAAGCTTTGTTTGAAATCTATAATACTCCTGTTGGTTCTTGAGTATTCTAGTAGTCTTTGAGAATACTCCTGTTGGTTCTTGAGTATTCTCCTTTACTTACTGTCTTTAAAAAACCCTCGAGTACTTAGCTATGGTATCCACCTCTATGGATATTCGTAGCTAAACTCTTCATTCGTATGAAGGGGTGTACTTGTATCATAAAATGTTTTAGGCTATACTCTTAGTGCCTCTTCTTTGTGTTCAAAACTTGTTCTATGTGCCATATATTAGGTCAGAACTTCCAAGGTTGAGTGGATGCTTGAATGGCAAAACTCTTCCGTGGGGGTTCGTGAACATACTCGGGTAAGTGGATGCTTGAAATGGCAAAGCTTATCTGAGGAGTTCGACCTCTCTAAAACACCATTTGGTTTGATCGGAAATGATTGATCAAATGGATGCACATAGGCTAGTATACCTTGAAATGGGGTGCTAGTCTAAATAGAACAAGTGCTCTACGACCTTGAAATGGGCTAGACAGTGTGGCAAATCGAGCGCTTGAAATGGCCTTGATACACGTTTGAATACTTAGCAGGATCACTAAAGGTCAATGATAAACATGCTATGATACAAGGCCCCCGAAACCGAATGCTTTCCTTAGATTAAAACACTACCTGCACTTACTTCCTTAGTATAAACTGCCCTTTCAACTGCTGACGTTCCGCAAGACTTGCCGATCACGCAACAACCGCTGTAAGTCTTCTTTTTACTTTCAGTATTTACTTTTATGTCATTTACTTTTCCGCACTAAAAACCAAAACCAACCAACCAATCACTTAGCTGTTAGTAGTAAAACCTCAATCAACCAAAAAACACGCTCCCCCGCTGTACGATCCCTCAAAGAACAACTTATCCCCCTAATTCCCTTGGGTTCGACCCCTACTTACCACTTGCTACCCAATAGTGAAGTCGCGAGTAGCGGACTTATAAATTTATTTGTACATTTGCTCTGACGACAAGCATCTGGCAATCCCCTACGCCCGAACCTCTTGTCCGAACGTGCTCGATCTTGTCCAAAGCTCGGTTGCTTTCTCTCGAAAGCCAGCAGTTGCGTTGGTGTGTGCAGCGGTAAGATCACTCTCAGACAGCCTTAACAGCACACTGAACAGGCTCCGTCAGCGCCGATGTATTTCCAGTGGGGAAAGAACAGTCGGTCGTCGCTCTCTCGTACTCCGATCGGTAGTGTGCAC
The DNA here is from genome assembly GCA_033675395.1 of Rhodiola chrysanthemifolia. Lineage (NCBI taxonomy): Eukaryota > Viridiplantae > Streptophyta > Magnoliopsida > Saxifragales > Crassulaceae > Rhodiola > Rhodiola chrysanthemifolia. The sequence continues at coordinate 19,833,163 of CM066207.1, forward strand.
TCGTGTGTATTATTTCTCTGAAAGCGATGCAGATTGTGGACGCCCTGGCTTCTTATTTATATGCATGGGCGATCTCCAAATCTGCTCCAGATAACCTCATCAAATATTCAGGAAATATTCCTAAATATTCGATGTGTATCTTTAACCAATCTTTAGGAAGATAACTTCCACGCCAAGTCAGCCAACCGACTTATAACTCTGATGAGGAGATATTCGAAAGAATATCTGAATCTTCTTTGAATTTTTGTTAGCCGACTTCGACCGAAAAGATCTTCGATCTTCAGAACCTTCCGGATAGCATTCTTGCGTCTGCTGCACGCTGTCCCTTTGTTCCAGAATGTGTTCGAACTCCCCCTGAACACCTGCTCGAACTGTCCAAAGGCATTTTGCCAAATACATGCCATTTAAGGGAACATCACTCTATGTATTTGATATATAAAAATATGTAAATGATACTGTCTATAGTTGCAGCTAAACCTTAGCCATTGTAAATTGTAATAATACCAAGTAGTTGGTGAACAAGGAAAGTTCACTCTTTGATGATATATATGGAAAATCCCCTATACAAGAGTTTATCAAAAAAAAGAAAAAACGAGAGAAAGCCCTAGCAATCTAGCATGTAATTAACCATAATATATATACTTAAATCATCACATTTGTCCTTGGGTATTTCAACGATGTTGTTATTCCAACTTTGTAAGAGTATCTGTGTGTAGAGAATAGAACTCAAATTATGAAGATCGTCCCTTTATATATTTCGTGAATTTGAGAATTCAATTTACACATTTAAAAATCGATTATCAAATCGTTGTACTGTGTAGACAAGTATCTCAACGTGCATATTTAAACCTAGAATTTAATGAAAAGTTAAAGGCATCAAATTTGACTTTGCTAATGTGACACGTGTATGATGCACATTCGAATATGCATCTTGATTCAGTATTGTCCAATTTAAAATTTTCAGGTTCTCAAATAATTATAAGGGGATTCTCAACTGATTGCTCCCCTATGTATTGATATATGTATACATATAGAAGAGCGCTCGGTTGAGGCAAGGTTGATAGAATGAGGCAGTGAGGCACAATATGAGTCACTCATTGTGTTGATGTGGCAGGGAATAGTATCGGAATAGTGTTTTGTTTTTTGCTTTTTGAATAGTGCAGGATTTTGGTAGTGGGACATGTGGCGCACCCACAAAGCACGGGGGGTTTAGATGTGTGACTCAGATCGTGCCTCACTTACCTCATTTCTTAGAAGGGCTGCATCATTTGAGCGCTCCTCTATATATCTCCTTTAATTATAAACTTTATATCTCATATAAATAAAATATAACACAGAAATATTTCATACAAATTTGTGTCCATATTTTATCAATGTATGCATTGATAAGAGAGAGAAGGTATAAAGAGATATACATGATGATTTTTGGTGTGGGCATAGATCAACACATAGATACCCTATGCGGAGAGCGACTAGCTGCCACCATAACGTTATCAGGGTATCAAAATATTTTGTCGTGTCTTGTGTCTTTTTCTTCACCCCACATCTACTGAATGATGCCATCCCGTGACTCGTTCTATTCAGAAACTCATCACTTGTTACACAATGTAACACGTTCTCTATTTCATTTTCAGTCTACGTGTAATTATTGCTAGTTTTCTTGTTTCTTGTGTGAAGAATATTCATCATGCATTTATATTTAAATATGTGTCACTTCACTGATCCAATACGCGTTAAGTTGTTGATGAATTGTTTCAGATTTGTGTGGGGCAGTATCTAAAGATGCTCTCCAACAATTTATCATCAAGAAAATATATACTTTCATAAATCACAATCTTGTAATAAATGAGGATTGAGTTTGATGATGATATGAAATATAGCATATGAACTTTAAAGAACATTTGATGTTTGTATTACATGGAATAGTTCAATTGAGAAGTTGAAAATTCAAATCTGATTGTTGAATCAAGTTGTGTCTTTGGATATGAAGGTGACACGGGTCGTCCCTCATGTTCTGGCTACCTCGGACAAGGCCAGGGACTCATAGTCTAAGGGGGCCCACTTTTTTTTTTTGTTATATTGAGTGAATATATGCATAAAGGAAAAGAGTAGGATACTTTAATTAAATTAAACTCAAAATTTGCATATATAAATTCTCATTTATTAAAATAAATATAAACTTTATCATTAAAAAAATAAAAATAATTTTTATTTTCACAGGTGCCGAAATATTTTTTTTCCATGGGCTCATGAAATGTCAGGAACGGCCCTGGAAGGTGACACGTGTCGCACTCACATTTTTCTTTCGAGCATGCAATTTGCCTAGATGCATTTTCAGCTTTCCGGTGCATTATGCAAAAACGGGTGTTGTTTCAAAAGTTTATAAGAAAGCTGAAAGTTCATATAACAAGGAGGTTTTCAGGGTTCTCATATAGCTAGATCGATTCTCGTTTGTGAGCTCGTCTGTATTACAAAATATGAACACATTTAAAGGAAGGCAGAAAGGTTGATATATATGAAGTAAATAAATTAATCTAGAAAAGTAAATAATTCTAATGACTATTGAGATTATCAAAATAATTCCCTTTTTACAAGATAAAATGTCATATATTAAATTCTTATTTTAAATCTCATCTATTATGTGGTATGTGAAGTTTAATTTGCCTATTTATTTTTTATTGCGCAAAACAAGATTAATTAAAGAGAATATATTTTTGCTAATTAAGGAATACTTAGTTTTAATTAACTGCTACGTACGCGCAGTGGCGGATCCAGCTTTTTTCTTGAATGGGGGCATAAATCATATAGTATTTATTTTAATTATATTTAATGACAAAATTAGCAAGATACAAATTGTTTTTATATGCCACATTAACTATTTGAGCCTAAATTTTAAGATCATATTAAATTACTTTCTAAATGAGGTCAAATTATCTATACATAAATATATTTTTGAGCAGAAGAAGACTATTTTTAAATATTTAGAGGTTAATTTTGAATTAATGGGGGGCGAAACAATAAAATTATTCGGGGGCAGAACATTGAAATTATTAAAATTATTAAGCTAATTACATATGATTGATCCACTTTTTGAAAAATTACTGGGGCACTTGCCCACATTCCACGAGGCATGCGTCCGCCCCTGCGTACGCGCACGTATAATCTTGGAAACAAGGGGACAACATGAACGCGACAAATGCATGCCTTTGGATGGCATGCAACTGAATCGAACATTTTATTAATTGTGCTGAATTTCATATTCAAGCTTATGCATAGAGCTTGCTCACTTTCATCAGAATATATAAGTAATGCAGAGTCAGAAAAACTGGTTAAAGTATTTAGATTCCTTGTCTGAGTTGTCTGGTTCATATGTTGTTTTGTGGGGATTTGGTATTATTAGTTATATGCAGCCTTCATTCTCAACCCCATGCATGGATTATCTGCTGGCTTATATTATTCTCTGCAGTGGCATGTGTCTGGCTAATATATCCTTGCCGCCGGATTATAAAAATCATTTTTGAATTATACTTGAGAGTTATTGGAGCAGTTACTTCATCAGTTAATTTTCTGATCAACCCAAAAGACTATCCATCTGTGAAAAGGGGACAATTAAATTAAGTGTCTTACATATACAAGTGGTACTAATTAATTTAGCAGCCTTAGTATGTGTCGATATAGATCGGACATTATGCAGCATTTTGTTTAAACATTATTATGCACCAATTATTTTGTAAGAAATTGTGCATAATATTCAAACAAAATGGTGTATAATGTTCAGACTCTAGTAGTAATCAATATCAAGTAAAAGAATTAATTACTCTATGATCAACAAGGATGTGTTGTTGGAGGTCGTGTTTATGTGTTTAAATATCCGCGGTTTAAGCAACGTTTGTGTGGTAATTTGAACATGCATCAACAATAATCATTATATTCAAGAAAATCAAAGAGTCTTACACTACATAATTTTTACATTATCGAAATGGGTTTGTGATTGTGTCAACTTATATGCGAGTGCAATGTGATCGAAGTAGTTGTGTATATATGTTGATTAATGCAAGCTTGAACTCTCTTACTAAATGCATCATTTCATTGACAGCAAGGTTTCTACATTGAGAAACATCAAATTAGTATAGAAGCAAAATCAAAGTGATTTTTTTTAAAGGGAAGGATCGGACAACCTCTAAACTCGATACGTGTATCCTATTTTATCCGTCTCCACCCAACAAAGCCCTATACTTTTGGCCCACCAGGATTCGAATCATGTGTGTGACTTGAGTGGATGGTGTAGTTCTGTACTAGCTACTGCTCTTACAACCAGAATACACCCTTAATAGGCTAAATATCAAGTCAAATTCATCTGTATAAAACATACAAAAAGAGTGCAAGGTTCTTCGCTAAAGAAGGGAGAGAGAGAGACAGACAATGAATTTTCCTTTCCAGTTATTATTTGATCAACTATCAAGGGAGAGTGGAGAGCAACTAGCTTTAAACACTTCTTAGATAGAGTACAGCAGATGCTAGCATATGTATAAATATGTTGCTAATTATCCTTGAGTATATATATAATGACAAGAAAAGTGAACAAGCAGAGAGACACCTTTCTTTGATTAAGAGTCTAGAACATTGTTATTTAATCCTTACTCACGTCCCTAATCCCTTCGATCGATGTCTTTGAGGTCATCTGAAGGCCGCTGGTTTGAGAAAAACCGCCGCTCATTTGCCTTGCTATTTGCCCAACACCCATAAAGTCTCTTGTTAACCTATCACAACCACCAATATTTACCTTAGAGTATTCATCAAAACTAAACTTGGTTTCTTCATTTGATGCATATTCACCGGTGCAGACGTTGTCATTATTGTTTTCTTTTGCCAGACCACCAAACATACTGCTGGTTGTTGTTGATCCTCCGCCACCAAGAGAGCTCATCAGTTCATGAAGATGCTTATTGTTTTTATGATCATCCAAAAGTGCCCCAAAGCTTGTTGCTCCTAGAGATATTGCCTGAAGATCATGATGCTTCGATGAGGATGGTGAACTTCCCAAGCTTCTATGAAAAGAGCTTGAGCCATGAATGCTGCTACAGGGGCCTACTTGAGCAGCCTTTTGAAGCAATGCAGTGGCAGACAAATGTGCCAAAGCAGAAGCATTGTTGTTGATTTGAAGGGAACTGTAAAGAGGACTTATTTGATCACCCATGAAAACATTATCACTAGAAAAGAGACCGGCAGAAGATCCTTCATGAGCACCGGTAAGCCTGCCTCCTATTTCACCACAAGCATTAACTTCATTACGACCGGGCTGATTTGCAAACAAATTTGAGGATGACAAATGACTGCTGCAAATGTCGTCGTCGGTAGGACTCTCAATATTGTCATTTTTTGTTGCAATGTTGGAGAAGAAGGTGTGATATGCATGCTCACTTACAATTTGATCTTGAGAAAGCTGGTGCATCATCCCATATTTAAAGACTAACTTTTTTGGAGAATGATGATCCTGATCTTCTTCATGATAATTTGGAGAACCAAAGATGGTATTTGTATTCGGACGAATAGCTGAGCCACTAAATGGAGGTAGAAGGGAACCATACCGAAAACTATCGTCTTGGAAATGACGGTAAGGACTCACTTGGTGTTGGTTAGCAATAATGCCTCGGCTTGGTCCAAATATGTTGCTGGTAATGGCACTCAAATTTGTGGGATTTAGCTCATCTTGGCGGGTTAGTGCATCACAAAATGCCTGATGCGTGACGAAGCTGTCGCGCCTGTGTGCACAATATGATCAATCAGTAAGAAACAAAACTCTCTACTCAAGAGTGAATAATTATAGCTTAATTGTGAATCAAAAGCTCAATCTTGTGAACCATTTAAATAATGTAACATCTTTGAGAGGTGGTCCGATTAATGATTTACTTAGGCCAGACAAAGATTCCAGCTAGGTATAGATGTGAGATGTGTCACAAGTTACGTACACAATAGCACTCTAGAGGCAATATCTGAGAACAAATCTGACAAAATAAAACACAACATGTGAGCAGAAGAACTAATCTAGGAAACAACCAAAACCCTACATTCACTAAATCACTTGAACCCTTTTTTCGCTTTTTCAATTCCTTTCAAAATTAAATCCAGAAAGCTTGATCAGAAATTTAATTAGGCGTTCTAAACTGAGTTGAACTGAACTCATGAAGTTAAGAAAGAAATGGCTAGAAAATATAGTTCGGTACCTCGAGAAGAGCGTTCCGCAATCACATCGATACTCTTTGGTGCCACAAGTTTTCGAATGAGCCTTCCAATCTGACTGCACGGCATACGTCTTGGAACACTTCTCGCACTTCCACTTCTTCTCACCATGTTTTCTGGAGAAGTGTTTCTTGATGCCAGTTAGGTCACCTAGAGCTCTTGATGGATGATGATGCACACATGTCGGCTCAGGACACAAATAGACCTTCTTTCTGACCTCGTTGGTACTCTTCTGCTTGAGTTTCCAAGGCAGGTTGTGTCCTCTTCTGTGGAGCTGTAAATTTTGTTCTCTCTGAAATCCCTTCTTGCACACCTCACATATGAATCTGTTTGTTGCCATTAGGGTTTTGGGAGATAGTGCTATCACTTCTGCATCTGGATCTACACTCCCCCAAATTTTTTTTTAATTAACACAAACGAACAAACAAGAAGAGTTATTAATTAGAAACATCTGAAATTAAAATTGATGACAAACTTTACATGTGATTGAATTTTGGCCTGGTTTCAATTTCAACTCCAGAAAGTGACAATCTTTTAGATTAATTGAAACCCTTGTTCTTTTCTCACTTTCTACTTTTTTTTCTTTGTTTTATATATCTAATTCAATCTCTCAGGTCATACCTGGATGAGTTCTCTTCTTCTTTTGAGTTGAAGGAGAAGCAGAAGTCACCATGGATGGATTTTTTTCAGCAGGGGATTGATGCTGAAACTGGTGGTGATGGTGCAAGCTCATCTGCAATTGATGCTCATCCTGATCATCCTCTCTCACACCAAACATCCAGCCGGCCTCACCGAGAGATTTAGCCATTGACAGCCCCTGAAAATATACTCAATAATTAACATGCACAATTCAGCTGAAGAGATGACATGAATGAAAAAAAAAATTAAGGAGGATAAAGCAAACAAACCAGAGGCAACTGATCAATTTTGTACCTTTTTGTTTGGTTTTTTCCAAAACTAAAAGAAGGGTTTAGGGTTATGTTGTGAAGAAGAACAGATGAATCTGATTTGATATAAAAGTTAAATCAAAATTAAGGAAGATGAAAAGAAGTGTAGGGACCAAATTTCATTGAGAGATCTGAAAAGGAGCAGCTCACAGCTGCTTCACTTGTTGATACATTCTGAGCAAGCTCTCTGCTTCATGTTTTTAAAATGATTAAAAAATATTTAAATTTAAAAAAAAACTCAAATAATTTCTTAGAATGTCAAGTTGTGTCAATATTGTTTATCTAGCCCCTTTTGATTCATATCATGAGCACGCATCAATACATAAACCATTATCTAACTCAAATAATATTTCATGTTTATTTTCTTGATTGGAATTTCATTTCTCCCTCTTCTAAATTATTTTTCATGTATAGTTTTTTACCGGAAATTTTTTCCTGGTCTTATACTTGATTTTTTTTGATAGTGGGTAGATACAACAACTAGGAACCTTACACTGCATATGAGCTTTGTCATCTAGTACATATATATTTATCTCCGGAGCTCTTAGCAAGACATCTTGATCGGATCCACAAGCATCTGATACATCTCTGCACTTCTGAAGCGCAGGCCACGTTCGGCACTTTTACCATGAATCCAATCCACACACATCCACCCAAATCATCGGTACATCTTTGACACTTGGAGCTCAGGCCACATTTGGGCTCCTTTCACCGAATAACAACTCCATGAAGGGGGAAGAACACATCACGCGCGATGCGTGTGAAGAGGAAGGCATCCACTTGATTTAATTTCTATATCATCATGCATTGCCGGTTCTGATTCCAGCAAAAATCTATTTTAAAATAAGAATATGGAATTGATCATATGGGGTAATTAGTTAATTTTCAAAATCAATTAGATGTGTGAAAGGAGTCTTGGTCGAGTTGTTTGATCTCTTGACAATTTGTCAAGAGATCAAGGGTTCGACTCCCCCAAGTAGCACAATTTTCTTACAATTTTGTGTGAATTTTTCTCTTCCTTTCCCTCTTCATCGTCCCGCCTCGCGCGTGGATGTCTTCCTCTTTACCGATGAGTTGGGGGATCCATGGTAAAGATGCCGAACATGGCATGCGCTTCAAAAAGTGGACGTACCAGATGATTTCGGATCCAATCAATATGTCTTGCTAGCTAGAGCTTCAGAGATCAATATATATACTAGATGATAATGTTATCGTCATATACATTGTAATGTTCTGAGTTTGTACCCACCCATTATAAAAAATCAATTAGATCTGAAATAATAATTTTTTATTTTGATAGTGGGTGGATACAACAACGAGGAACATTAGAATGCATATATGAGTTTTATCATCTATTACATATATATATCGATCTCCGTAGTTCTTAGCAAGGCATGTTGATCGGATCCGCAAGCATTGACACAGTGGGATCAAACCCTAATTTGGAAATAAAATCAAAATAAGAAACTTGCTAAAAATTAAAATAAGAAAATTACTAAAATAAATAAAAATTTCTAAAAAATTTAATTCTTTAAATCTTTTTCAACGTCCTGTATCAAAAGAAAAGAAGGATCGGGCCAGAGCTAGCTAGGCAAACAGGGAGTAGAAGTGATGTATTGGTGTGCGGTTAATGCAGCTGGTGGTGCAACTGTGTCCTTTTATGCGGCTGTCTATTACGTCATCTTTACAATGCACACATCTCATGTTATCAGTTTATCATCTTCTCATGCTTAACAAACATTTAACTTTTTCACTTTTTCGAATAACAATTTTTAAATGACTGAATTAAAATTGAAAAAAAAATGAATAATCATGCTTAAGTACGAACTTTAATTAAAGAGCTCTTATAATTTTCTAGTGATTGAGTCCCTACCTTGCATCCACAATTCCACTCAAGTATCAAAAAAAAGGTGGAGGGTTCAAACCCCAACAATAGCATTTTCTTCTCCCAATTCATGTGGGGTTTTCTTAGTCCCACCTATGATGTGGACATCTTCGCTGCTATGGCCTTACCATGAAAGTGTGTGTGTCAAGTCATGGGTTCAAAGTTAGAGGTGACAGATGGTCTGTGCTTCAACGAATTATTCAAGTACAAGTTCAAATTCGGGGTGGTTCCTTTGTATGGCATGCGCTTCAAAACCTACTAGAAATATATGTGTACCCGAAAAATGTGATGTTTTCTTTGTACTATTCGATGTAAACCCACAATCAAAAATAAATAAAGAGCTCTTATAATTGGATATGTAACTTAAATGAAGAAATGTAGTGATGAACTGAAATTAAAATTTTACAATATATGTACTCCTAGTTTAGTTTGAACAGTAAAGCTATATTCCAGGATACCAAAAAAATACTTCAAATGGTAGTGAAGTGGTGTGAACACCTGACTGGAATTATAAGTCAAGGATTCGAGGTCCACCGTGACATATTAAGATATGAATCAGGGGTTGTCCAGTCCTTATCAAAAAAAATATAGGAGGAAAATGACCGCCATATGTACAATCCAGCTGGAATTAATTTAAATGAGGTTGTCATTATTAAATGTTAATTAGGATGAGCAAATAAATCGAAAAATGAAGTTAATGCGCAGCTGATGGAGCATTTATGAAATTTATTGATTCATAAAAATACAAAATAGCTTTGCTATTTTTGATACTTTGTTGTTGAGAGTGTCACAGGTATGAAGCTAGATCAAGGAAACAAAAGTACAACAAATGCATTAACCATGTATAAATGACAAAGATGCATAAGCAAGGAGACTCACTTAATTTAGAGAACCTTCAAAGCATGAAGTTTTGCACTTTTGCTCTTGTCCGCTCATTTTTTTCCTCCTCTATTGGTCGAGTTACTTAATCCCTGTCGATTGGATTTTGCTAGTTCATTACGCATCATTAGAAAGTAGATCACTTAATGGAAAAATTATTCGGTTAGAAGCATTGGAGTGCCAAATTAAAATTTACTAATAAAGAGGAAAAGTCAGATCTTGCACTCGGAAAATCAATTACAAGATAGATTGCAATAAAAGTAATAAAGCGAATGTATTTTATACATCTAAATAAACTAGGACTTTAAGAAAAAATTTTGTTTTATAAATGTCTTAATTTTAATACATATAGGCATTACAAGATCTAAATAGGCGCTCTTATAAAAATAAAGGATCTAAATAGGCGCTACAATTGGTCCAACCCTCATGACCGTAATAAAATTGCAAATATATCTTGTGTTGTGCAGACAAATGATGTGAGCTCCAAATTGACGTCATTTCAATTAACGATGTCGTTTTGACACTCGCATCATTTGTCTATGCTGCACTAGAAGAATCTAATAAAATTTGCTCACCTGATTACTCAATTTTTGTTTGTGTCATACCTCATGACATATTCTCATCACCCAAAACATCATGCCTGCTTATATCGTTTAATGCATGTATGTTTTTTTTTTGATTGGAATGCATGTATGATTTTAGATTGTTGTTTTTAGAAGAAAAAAAATCAGTACAAAAAAATAAAGAGCAAGTTTGTTGCAGAATTAAATACATGATAACGACCCAGAAAGCTTCAATATTAATAATAAAGATTCAAATTATCAATAAAAAAAAGTATCCCATGATCTAATTTACTAGCACAATTTCTTCCTCCTATTGAAGTCACCGACGATACCGGCGTTGCTTCTGTTGGACGGATCGACCCAGGTGATGTTATTCGACATGGTATCAGAGCGGAACTGATCCGATTCGTTCTGCTGTGTTTCTTGGTTCAGTTTTTCCTCAATCATGACTTCGTCGTCCGATTCCGTTCCGGAGACTACCACGACTCCTGTCCAGGTTGCCGAACATGACGATCCGCTCTATGTCAGCAAAAACGAGAGTGTAGGTAATCCAATTGTTGACCGGTGCGGAAAATTTCATCACGTGGAAGAAATCGATGGAAGTAGCCCTAGGAATCAAGATGAAGCTTGGTTTCGTCAATGGTGATTTCCCCAGGCCTACTGATGAGTCGAGCTTTCGACTCGTTAAATGCCCATTTTCACTATAGCTTTAGTTTGATTCCGACTACTATTAGATGTCATTTGATCTCCTTTTCGTGCGTTTCAGGTGCAAAGCAAGATGTCTATGTGTCAAGAGCCATTGGAAGAAAACTCGGTAAAAATCGGTGTTTTAGAGCAAAAAGTGGCAGTATTTGGTCTTCAGTCGATCGACTGGGAAGCTCCCCTGCTCCAGTCGATCGACTTAACAGACTAACAGGAGGTGTTGCAAATCGACCAGCGCCAGTCGACCGACTGACCCATTCAGTCGATCGACTGAAGAGTCCCCTGCCCAGAGCATGCAGATCACGTGACCATCAGTCGATCGACTGGAACTCAGTCGATCGACTAAACAGACTAACAGGAGGTTCTACAAATTGAGTTCCCTCAGTCGATCGACTGGAAGCCTACCCTGCATCAGTCGATCGACTGAGAACCTGCTTACCAAAGGACTTTTCTTCCTCCAGTCGATCGACTGGGACATCAGCCCAACGCCAGTCGATCGACTGGACCTGCTACAGTACCGAATCTTTTCCGAGGCTATAAATAGAAAGAGGCAAAGTTGACCTATCTTCTTGGATTTTTCTGGAGAAAAGACAAAAGGAAGTGAGCTAAATCAAGGGTTTGAACATCATCTAATCAAGGAGGATTGAAGATCAAGGGAGTTCATTAGGATCATCAATCCTACTCTTTTCCCTCTTCCTTTCTCTTAGATTTTTGCTAAAAACCCACACATCATGTTGTCTTACTTGATGTGTGAGTAGTCCCCCTTGTGTTTTGAGGGTTCTATGAACCTCCTTGGTACTCAATGATCATTGTATACACATTTGAATGAATCTATTGAAGTTGATTTCATTTTACTATGCTCTTCATGTTAGACATGTCTCTAAGTGTTTGATAAAATGCCCAAGTGACATGTTTATGTTAGAACTATGACCTAAGTATTGAAAGAGCTTAGTGATGGTTTGGATGTAGTAAAAATGAACTTAACCAACATTTATGAGAGTAAATGCATGGTGAGAGGTGAACTAGAACTTTATGCATGTAGCATTTATGAGAGTAAAGGCTATATAGTGGATCAATATTCTTTAAGTAGTGAGATCCTAGCTAAGATGGTTTGACTAGGATTAAACATGCATGGTTTGTTTAATTCTAGCCTAAGCTAGGTTTAAAACCTATCAACTCATGATTAATTAAACTCTTGTATGCATGATCATTGGGAAATTGCCAAGGAGGGGATTAATCCCTCGAAACTCACTTTTAATTGAATTTAATCCCCTAAAACCATTTCATTCTTGTTTTTGAATCATTGATAACTCAACCACACTTGAATTTTAGGAATTAGCCGAGTAAGAAAATTTGATAGGACTAGCGTGTAATCCGTTTGCTCCCTTGGGTTCGACACCGGTCTTACCGGTTGAATTACAAATTGTTTTTGACTAATTGCATTGCTAAAATAATACAACGTCAAAATGGCGCCATTGCCGGGGAGCAATAGCTAGATTACCCCTAGGAAAATCATTTAGTGCTCCGACTATTCCATGTTTTTCTTTATTCTACTTGTTACTTGGATTTCTTGAGCTTATTCACTACGCTTACTTGTTTTAATTGGCTTCTCCTATAGGTTCACTTCTTTTATGCCACCCAAGACCAAGAAACTTTCTCAAATAGCGGATAGAGATTTGAACCAACCTATTAGAGAGCTAGTTAATCTTCCCGTTACAAGGAGTAAGACTAAAGACAAAGGACGAACCTCCAACACTCAAGGAAATCAAGAAACCATCGCTCAAGGCATGGGAGATAGAGACAATAGACTCCCTCCTCCACCTCCACCTCCCCAAGGTCACCTACCACAAGTCCCTCAAGCTAGAAGGGTTCTCAAGGATTATGCTACTCCTACGGCCTATGGATATCGTTCCCCAATCCTCGTACCAACGGTTGATAACCGAGATTTGACTTGAAGACATCCACTATTCAAATGGTTCAATCTAACCAATTCTCGGGGAGGGACAATGAAGACCCTAATTCTCACTTGACAACATTTCTTGAAGTGTGTTCCACCTTCAAGATCAATGGGTTCTCGGAAGACGCTAAACTCCTAAGACTCTTCCCCTTCTCCCTCACGGGGAGAGCAAAGGATTGGTTGAGGAGTCAAACTCCCGATAGCTTCACGACTTGGGAGGAGCTCGCCGTGGCTTTCTTGAACAAATACTTCCCTCCTTCCAAGACGGCTTTCTATAGGAGTCAAATTACAAATTTCTCACAATTGGATGGGGAGAACCTCTATGAAGCATGGGAGAGATACAAAGAATACCAAAGGCTTTGCCCTCACCACAACCTCGATGATCTCCAAGTCTTCCACACCTTCTACCACGGTGTCGATGGTGCCTCTCGACTTGCACTTGACACCGCCTCGGGCGGAGCTATTATGGAACTAGAACCGCATGAAGGATATGCGGTGATAGAGAAAATAACGAAAAACTACTTCATGTGGGGAAGCGAAAGAGGAAACCCGAGAAGAAGACATGAAAGGCATGAGGTTAAAGCGGTGAGCACAAGTGATTACGATGCTTTGAGGAAGGACTTTGATAGCCTCTCGGATGAAGTCTTCAAGTTGAAACACCCGGAAAGAGAATCTTCGACTAAGCAAGGGTGTGATATTTGTGAGGTCTACGAGCATGAGACCGTTTCTTGCCCCTTGGTGCAAAGGGATGTGCAAGGACAAGGCTATGGAGAAGTGAATTTTGTGGGAGGAAACCAAGGAAGAGACTATGGAGGAAGTGCCAATCAAGGGCAAAGCTCTCAAGCCAACTATACTACACCGAAGTTCTCCTCGGGATGGAGAAGTCACCCAAATTTCTCCTACAAGACCACCAATCCCACTCGCCCCGACTTTGGATCCACACCTCCCGGATTTGGTCCTAAGCCTACTCAATCAAACCAAGGGTTCCAACCTAGGAACCAATATCAAAGTCAAGGACCGACTTTGCTTCAAAGAAACCAAGGGCAACAACATCAAGCTCAAGCTCAAAGAACCTATCAACAAGTTGAAGCTCCTCCACAACCCTCTAGTGAACTATCTAGTGTTGAGGCAATGTTTGCAAAGCTCCTAGCAAACCAAAATGAGATGAGGCAAGAGTTGAATGAGGTTAAGCAATCGAATCAAAGGCTAGAAATCCACAACAAAATGCTAGAAACTCAAATTGCTCAACAAGCCGAATCCTCTACAAGGGCACAAGGAAAATTACCGGCTAGACCCGAGCAAGGACAACGAGAGCATTGTAATGCGGTTACTTTGAGAAGCGGGAGAGAGCTAGAGGGAGAGCTACCAAGGAAGAAGAAAGTCTCCTTTGATCTAAGAGGCCAAGCTAGTGCCGAAATTGAAGAGTTAGATGAAGAGGTTCCTAACCCACAAGTTGAGAAAGAGAGTGAAGTGGAAAAGGAGAAAGACGAACCTAGAGTATACACTCCTCCTATTCCATTTCCCCAAAGGCTAAAGAAGAAGAGCAATGACAAGCAATTCTCCAAGTTTGCCGAGATGATGAGGAAGCTCTATGTCACAATGCCCTTCACCGAGGTAATCACTCAAGCTCCTTCTTATGCAAGATTTCTAAAAGATGTTATTACTTGCAGGAGAACAATCGAGGATGTTGACACGGTGTCTCTCAATGGCGAATGTAGTGCCATACTCCAACCGCGCATGCCCCCAAAGCTTGAGGATCCCGGTAGCTTCTCCATTTCATGCTTTATTAATGATATTAAGATTGAACGTGCTATGTGTGATTTGGGTGCAAGTATATCGTTGATGCCTTATTCTTTATGCAAAAAGTTGAATATGGGTGAGCCTAAACCAACTAACATGATTCTAAGGCTCGCGGACCGCTCCTCAAGATTCCCTAGGGGGGTTCTTAAGGATGTCCCGGTTAGAGTAGGGAATTTCTATATTCCGGGGGATTTTGTGGTGTTAGAGATGGAAGAGGACAATGAAATTCCCATTCTTTTGGGAAGGCCTTTCCTCTACACCGCGGGAGCTATATTTGATACTACTAAGGGGTCAATCACCATGAGAGTAGGAGATGAGGAAATTGAGTTTAATCTTGAAAAAGCACAAAAAGGTCCTAGTCCTACAATGACTTGTAATTATCTTGACCTAGTTGATGCATATGAATTGTATGATGTGCCTAACCTTTACATGAGTGGAATTGACCTTGATAATGAGCTTCCCGACATTGCCAATTGTTGGGCTATCTTGGAAGAAGAAAACGAAGAAGGAACTCTAAGCGACAAAGGTAAGGAGTCTTGTTCGGTAGAGCTAAAAGCTCTACCAACAAGCCTAAGGTATGAGTTCTTAGGCCCAAATTCTAGCTTGCCTATCATTGTGAATGCCTCTTTGAATGATGTTGAAACTTCGAAATTGCTTGATGTGGTTAGAGAACATAAGGATGCTATTGGCTACTCTATTGATGATTTGAAGGGAATAAGCCCAAACTTGTGCATGCATGAAATCAATTTAGAGAGTGATAGTATGCCATCTAGGGAGAGAGCTAGGAGGTTGAATCCTATTGTTGGGGAAGTAGTCAAAAAGGAGGTTCTTAAATTGCTTGATGCGGGAATCATCTTCCCCGTTGCGGACTCTAAATGGGTGAGCCCCATTCATGTAGTCCCCAAAAAGGGAGGGATGACCGTAGTTAAAAATGAGAAGAATGAACTAATCCCCACAAGAACGGTAACCGGGTGGCGTATGTGTGTGGATTATAGGAAACTAAACCAAGCCACTAGAAAAGATCACTTTCCCCTCCCTTTCATTGACCAAATGTTGGAAAGACTAGCTAAGCATGACTATTTTTGCTATCTTGATGGATATAGCGGATTCTTCCAAATCCCTATACATCCACAAGATCAAGAGAAAACCACCTTTACATGTCCCTATGGAACATTTGCCTATCGGCGAATGCCCTTTGGACTATGTAATGCGCCGGGTACCTTTCAACGATGCATGATGGCTATTTTTTCCGAGTTTATTGAAAAGATTATAGAAGTATTCATGGATGACTTTTCTGTTTATGGTTCGTCTTTTGATGATTGTTTGGCTAATTTGGCTAAAGTGTTGAAAAGGTGTATTGAGACGAACCTTGTACTTAATTGGGAAAAATGTCATTTCATGGTGCAGGAGGGGATAGTTCTTGGTCACTTAGTCTCCAAGAGAGGAATTGAGGTGGACAAGGCAAAGATAGAAGTTATGGAAAAATTGCCACCCCCAAGGGATGTCAAGGGCATAAGGAGTTTTCTAGGCCATGCGGGGTTTTATAGGAGATTTATCAAAGATTTCTCGAAGATTGCAAAGCCTTTAACAAACCTATTATGCAATGACACCAAGTTTCGGTTTGATGAAGAGTGCTTGGTGGCCTTCGAGAAGTTGAAGGAAGCATTGATTTCGGCTCCAATTATTCAACCCCCTAGATGGGACATGCCCTTTGAGCTTATGTGCGACGCTAGTGATTATGCTATTGGGGCGGTTCTTGGGCAAAGGATAGATAAGAAACTTCATGCCATCCACTACACAAGCAAGGTTCTAAATGGAGCTCAATTGAACTATTCTACTACCGAGAAGGAGCTTCTTGCTATTGTGTACGCCTTTGACAAGTTTCGCTCATACCTTGTGGGATCAAAGGTTATAGTATTCACCGACCACGCGGCAATCAAGTACCTCTTGGCAAAGAAAGACTCCAAGCCGAGATTGATAAGATGGATTCTATTGCTCCAAGAATTTGATATCGAGATAAAGGATAAAAAGGGAGTAGAAAATGTGGTAGCCGACCACTTATCAAGGCTAGAGGGAAATGAAGAGCTAGAAGAGGATACTAGGCCCGTGGATGACTCATTTATTGGAGAGCAACTTATGAGAGTTGAGGCGGAGGCCCTCCCATGGTATGCGGACTTCGTAAATTTCGTGGTTTGTGGGATTATTCCTCACGATATGAACCACCATCAAAAGAGGAAATTCCTATCCGAGACCAAGAGGTACTATTGGGATGAGCCCTATCTATATAGGCTTTGCGCGGATGGATTATATAGAACTTGCGTCGCCGAAGAAGAAATGAGAGATATTCTTTACCATTGTCACTCTTCCCAATATGGGGGACATGGTAGTGGAGCAAAGACGGCGTCCAAGGTTCTACAAAGCGGTTTTTATTGGCCAACTCTCTTTGGTGACGCTTACGAATTTGTGAAAGCTTGCGATCAATGCCAAAGAACGGGAAGCATCTCAAAGAGGCATGAAATGCCCCAACAAAGCATCCTCCCGGTCGAGATATTTGATGTATGGGGCATAGACTATATGGGTCCCTTCCCATCCTCATATGGGAACCAATACATATTGGTCGCGGTTGATTACGTCTCCAAATGGGTTGAGGCCGTCGCTTCCCCTACTTGTGATGCCAAGGTGGTCACCAAGCTCTTCAAGAAGATCATTTTCCCTAGATTTGGAGTTCCAAGGACCGTCATTAGTGATGGCGGTTCACATTTCAAGGAAAAGCACTTTGAGGCCTTGCTTCGCAAATATGGAGTTAGTCACAAGGTTGCCACACCATATCACCCACAAACTAGTGGGCAAGTGGAGATATCAAACCGAGAGATCAAGGCAATCTTGGAAAAAACCGTGGGGAGCTCAAGGAAGGATTGGTCATCGAAGCTAGATGACGCTTTATGGGCCTATCGTACGGCATTCAAGACCCCTATTGGAATGTCTCCCTATCGCCTTATTTATGGGAAGCCATGCCACTTGCCGGTGGAATTGGAATACAAGGCGATGTGGGCAATTAAGATGTTAAATATGGACTTGCAAACGGCGGGAGACAATAGGGTGCTTCAACTCCATGAGTTGGAAGAGATAAGGAATGAAGCCTACGAAAGTGCTAGGATCTATAAAGAGAAGACCAAGAAATGGCACGACAAGAAAATCTTTCGGCGTGAGTTCAAAAAGGGAGAGAAGGTCTTACTCTTCAATTCTAGGCTCAAGTTATTCCCGGGAAAATTGAGAAGCCGGTGGAGTGGTCCATTTATTGTCCACAAGCCTCACGAGGATGGACACGTGGAATTGCTCAACAATGATGGGACTACCTTCACGGCAAATGGGCAAAGACTAAAGCATTATAGAGAAGAAGTTCGGGATGAGCAAAATGTGACCTACTCTTTAACCGACCCTTAGAGAGCCTCTATCCGCTTGAGGAGGGATCCTAGCTATGGACTCCTCAAGTGTGTTTCTAGGAAGAGATTCGGCTCGGTCTTTGCCAAGACGTTAAACTAGGCACCTCACGGGAGGTACCCCGGTTTGTGAGTTGTCTATCTATGCACAAGTAATTTTCATATATGTGTAGCATGCAAATTGTGAACTTGTCATGTGGCTTGGTGATTGGGATGATTCTAAATGCATAACTAGGTGTGTGTGACGTGATATAAGGCTTGCATGAAATTTCTTGATGATGGTGGCATTCTAAGTGTGGAGTGTGATCCTAGCTTGTTTGTTTGAAAATCGTATGTTTATGTGCTAGTGATTGCATAGAAGAGCGTGCCTTGAATATATGTGATATTTTGAGTGGTGTCCACTTGATTTTGAGTAAAAATTCAGAGTGTGGAGTCGGGATTCATTTGGAAAAGGAAAATATTTTTCAAGCAGAAATTCGTTTTCAGTCGATCGACTGGGGGCAAGCTTCAGCCCAGTCGATCGACTAAACGTGGTTTCAGGAGCCCTTGTTTTGTGCGCATTCGCAGTCGATCGACTGGGCTCTCAGTCGATCGACTGAACATCTGTTATCTAAACTTCATTTTCTTTCCTTCTTCTTCATTCGACCAAACCCGCCGAAACCCTAAATTCGAATTTTCATCCTCCGATCCGAACTTCCGACCACCACCACTCTTCGCCATTCCTCTCCCGTTCGAATCGCCGTCCATCCGCCGCCCGTCCACCGCCCAGCAAGCGCCCAGCCAGCCACCCTCTCCGCGTCTTCGATTTCCGATCGGAAATCCAAGCCCTTGTCCGATCTCCCTCGTCCGGCCATCTCAGCGCCCGCTCCAACCGCCTATCCACTCCTCACTGCCCCGCCTTCAATCCCCAGCCATCAATTTCACCTCCCAAGGCCTCCCGGAAAAACCTTAGATTTTGCCCTAAACCCGACAGATTTTCCCCTCCCAGTCGATCGACTGAGCCACAAGCCTCACCCCAGTCGATCGACTCGATCAGAGTTCAGTGGCTATTGTGAGTTTTTGCTCAGATTGACTTGGTCTTCCATTTCCAGTGCACTATGGGTCGTGCCAGTGCATCGTCCAGTTCGAAAGCAAAGGGAAAAGAGATCGCTCACGAGCCCTCGCTCGATGAGCAAATTGACGACTTCACACTAGAGGGCGAGGATGATAGACCTCTAGTTACCCGCAAGAGGAGGTTATTGAGGACCTCGTTAGCCGACCATGTCTCGGGCTCAGAAGAAGAGATTGAAGCCGTGCCGGTTTCCCCTGCGCCTCCAAAGAAGAAAACGCCTCAACCGAGGAAACCGGCGCCGAAGAAGAAGGCGCCAGTGCCTGCTAGACCTAGTGCACCCCCGCGCCCTGCTGCTGCGCCTACATCCACCGCCATTGTGTCGGTTGAGCCTCACGAGGGGCCTTATGAGGGACCGATGCCCATACCGGTCCCGTACCCGTTCTCGGCCCCCTTGGTCTTCAAGGACGAGAAGCACCGGACTCGTCACACCACTATCACTACGAAGAAGAAGAAGGCCATCCCGACATTGTACCTAGACATGGGCTTGCTTCGTAGCATCGACGAAGTGGTATCTACTGAGGTACAATCTCGTCTCACACAACATGGTTTGCCTTTTCTATTTTGTGATGATCCGGGCTCCTACCAGAGATTAGTTGAGGAGTTCTTGTGCTCGTTTGAGTCGGTTAAGGAGAGAGTGGGGGAGGATGGGACCTCAGTTTATTATTGGAAGTTTGTTTTGGGGGGTAGAGATTTCCGGATCAGGGAGAGTACGATCCGAGAGTGGCTTGGCTTTCCACGGCCTGCGGCATCGCCCCAGGTATTCACTGAGCACGACCAGTCCAGACTTTGGAAGAGGATATCCGGTAGGAATGAGTGGTTCGTGTCTTCATACAACTCTTCTGCGATCGTTGACCCGGTTTGGAAGATTATGCACCACGTCATTGCTATTGATTTTAATACGAGGACGGAGAAGGGTAGGAAGGTTACTTTCCCGGATATGGACCTCATGGTTGCCATGGATCACGGGGAAGTCATTGATTGGCTAGTGGTTCTTGCAAACCGGTTTGAGGCCGTTGTAAAGCCGAGTACGAGGAACAAGAGCATGGGAGGGGGCTCCTTGATTACATTGATAGCCCAAAGGTGTAACTTCACCTTTGGCCACGAGGGTTGTGAGGCCCCTTCTAGGAGCAAGCTTGACTTAGACTTGATGAAGAATATGCATATGGTCAAGCGGGACGGTAAGACATGGAGCAGTGACCCGTCGCCTCATGTGGAGGAGCTTGTGACCGCCGCTGCTGCGCGGAGGAGAGCCTTCAAGCAACAAAACCCGCTCTATTGCCTTACCCACCTCACCCCCTCACCCGCTCCCTCGCCTCCTGGCTCGCCTCCTCCTCCCCCTTCCGCAGATGAGGAGCTTCCTCCTCCAGATGAGGAGCTTCCCCCAGTGGAGCCCGCCGCCGAGATTCCCCCTCATGTCGCCGATGATTCAGCTGAGTGGCGACAGAGGATGACCTCTGATATTGCTGACCTGAAGGGCGGCGTGGCTGACTTGAGGAGTGGATTGACTTGCCTTGAGGACTTTGTCCGAGAGTCTGATGCGAGAGCTCGCCAGGAGTGGGAATGGCTCCGTGCTACATTGTCATCCATGACGGGAGGTTCTAGTGCACCAGTTGCTGCTCCGTCAGTGGGCTTAGAGCCATCTGCCCCGCGTGCTGCCTCGCCCATGCCTTCATCGCCTCCCACCAGACCTGACGCTCCTGCTGTTCCTGACATTCCATTGGAGACCGGTGGTGATCCAGCTAGAGACGAGGCTACATCTTGAGCTTGTATTGCAGTTTGATCTCACTTTTGTCTATCATTTGACGCTTTCTCGCTTAGATCATGTACTTGGATGTTAAGTCGCCTTTTGGCGCAATTTTGGATGATGTATGCCATCTTGTGTGATATACTCTTGATTTGCCTTTGGTTGTATGTCGCATTTTCTATGATATTGACGGTGTTTACCATTTATGTTGCTCAATCCGCAGGATATATATTTCTATGTTCTCACCATGCCCATATTCACCGTCTTTATCTACATTTGCAACCACAAGGTTACTTCTCACTCCCAAGAGTCTTATCACCGAGTCTACAACCGAGGGGAGTTCCTATGCGCCTTTGCCTTTGTTTTATCATTCTTTGCGCTTAGGGACTAAGCTTGAATTAAGTGTGGAGTGGTTTGATGCGCATAGTTCACATTATTGCATGCCATACATATCATTTCTAGATGGACACTTGCACTCTTGCACATTGCCCCAACATGAGAGTGTTTTAACCACAAAGGCTTATGATTTTCAACTCTAAATCCCTATAAATCACAACTAGCCTATTTTCCACATTTACCGACCTAGTCCTTTGAGCATGCATTCTTGAGAATCAATATCATGGCTATATCTTGTCTATCCAACTTTTTAAGTATTCTCATTGCAACACCTTTGATCAAGCTAGCAAACACTTTTAAAATATCATCGTGAAAAACTTAGACCACTTGAATGCTCCTTGGTGACTTGAGTGCTCTAACATAGTGCTTTGTTCATGATTGATTCCCGCACATTCCATACATTTTTTGAACATATTGTCAAGTTTTAAGTGTGGAGTCAAAAGAGGTCGAAAAATAGGCCCCATTCAAAAAAAAAAAAAAAAAAAATGTTTGCGGTCAAAGAGGGCAAAGCCCCGACTAAAAACTCTCTCAATGATCATGAGAAGTTTTGCTCCAAATATACAAATGCCGGGGGTTAGGGAGGTAAGTCCCCCCTCGAAAGCATTTGTAGGCCAAAGGCCGTTTCAAAAAGAAATAAGAAGCACTTAAAACTTGACTATATGTTTTTCCCTCCATTCTTCATTTGTGCGGGATTCATTCATTTACAATGTGTGCTTGTTAAAATAACTCTTGGACGACCCATGTGCCTTGCACGGGGGCTATCATTTGGGCTATGCTTGTTTATTGAGAAACTCTAGTGTCGAACTCCACTTCCCTTATGGATTACGGCTTGAGCGCCTAAAACTTGGGAATGAGTTCCTAGTCGCGAGCCCTTGGACTAGCCCTAGCTAGCATAGGTGAGCGGTTGACGCTCTATTGTGCAAACTATAAGCCTTGCCTCGATAGTGTTGCCTTGATAATGAGTAGAACTTGGGATGAGACATTTTATAGCCCTAGTGTTGATAATCTTGAACGCATGTCCTCAAAGGTACTCAAAAGGTTGAGAAAGTTCTTTTTATGATATTGTGGCGCTAGTCTAGCTTGGGGTGAGGGATTGGTCTTGAATAATCGTAGCCTTGGTTGAGCACTCTTGCATTCACTCTTATGGGACATGTGCACCTTTGGGATTTGTGAGTATTCTCTTTTCTGAAAACTCTCACGAGACTATAACTCGTCCACTAGGGTAGCCTAGGGGTTTAAAGGCTTAATGCATACGCTAAATGCATTCGTAACGCCTACGAAAAGGAGCTAGATAGGTTGTACATACTTGTCGTTTACCTTTGAATAACATGTTTAGAAATGAAGATCGAGACCTTGTGAGATCTAGTGAGGCAAATGCACGAAAAACATAGCACCACTAGCATATCGACGTTTGCACTTCCTTGACATATTTGCATACTTTGTTCGGGACGAGCAAAGCTTAAGTGTGGAGTGTTGATGAGTCGAGCTTTCGACTCGTTAAATGCCCATTTTCACTATAGCTTTAGTTTGATTCCGACTACTATTAGATGTCATTTGATCTCCTTTTCGTGCGTTTCAGGTGCAAAGCAAGATGTCTATGTGTCAAGAGCCATTGGAAGAAAACTCGGTAAAAATCGGTGTTTTAGAGCAAAAAGTGGCAGTATTTGGTCTTCAGTCGATCGACTGGGAAGCTCCCCTGCTCCAGTCGATCGACTTAACAGACTAACAGGAGGTGTTGCAAATCGACCAGCGCCAGTCGACCGACTGACCCATTCAGTCGATCGACTGAAGAGTCCCCTGCCCAGAGCATGCAGATCACGTGACCATCAGTCGATCGACTGGAACTCAGTCGATCGACTAAACAGACTAACAGGAGGTTCTACAAATTGAGTTCCCTCAGTCGATCGACTGGAAGCCTACCCTGCATCAGTCGATCGACTGAGAACCTGCTTACCAAAGGACTTTTCTTCCTCCAGTCGATCGACTGGGACATCAGCCCAACGCCAGTCGATCGACTGGACCTGCTACAGTACCGAATCTTTTCCGAGGCTATAAATAGAAAGAGGCAAAGTTGACCTATCTTCTTGGATTTTTCTGGAGAAAAGACAAAAGGAAGTGAGCTAAATCAAGGGTTTGAACATCATCTAATCAAGGAGGATTGAAGATCAAGGGAGTTCATTAGGATCATCAATCCTACTCTTTTCCCTCTTCCTTTCTCTTAGATTTTTGCTAAAAACCCACACATCATGTTGTCTTACTTGATGTGTGAGTAGTCCCCCTTGTGTTTTGAGGGTTCTATGAACCTCCTTGGTACTCAATGATCATTGTATACACATTTGAATGAATCTATTGAAGTTGATTTCATTTTACTATGCTCTTCATGTTAGACATGTCTCTAAGTGTTTGATAAAATGCCCAAGTGACATGTTTATGTTAGAACTATGACCTAAGTATTGAAAGAGCTTAGTGATGGTTTGGATGTAGTAAAAATGAACT
This sequence comes from Rhodiola chrysanthemifolia, assembly GCA_033675395.1. NCBI lineage: Eukaryota > Viridiplantae > Streptophyta > Magnoliopsida > Saxifragales > Crassulaceae > Rhodiola > Rhodiola chrysanthemifolia. The sequence continues at coordinate 19,857,323 of CM066207.1, forward strand.
TAACCAACATTTATGAGAGTAAATGCATGGTGAGAGGTGAACTAGAACTTTATGCATGTAGCATTTATGAGAGTAAAGGCTATATAGTGGATCAATATTCTTTAAGTAGTGAGATCCTAGCTAAGATGGTTTGACTAGGATTAAACATGCATGGTTTGTTTAATTCTAGCCTAAGCTAGGTTTAAAACCTATCAACTCATGATTAATTAAACTCTTGTATGCATGATCATTGGGAAATTGCCAAGGAGGGGATTAATCCCTCGAAACTCACTTTTAATTGAATTTAATCCCCTAAAACCATTTCATTCTTGTTTTTGAATCATTGATAACTCAACCACACTTGAATTTTAGGAATTAGCCGAGTAAGAAAATTTGATAGGACTAGCGTGTAATCCGTTTGCTCCCTTGGGTTCGACACCGGTCTTACCGGTTGAATTACAAATTGTTTTTGACTAATTGCATTGCTAAAATAATACAACGTCACCTACCGATCCATATCAGCTTGCCAGATGGCAGAGGTGCAACAATGTGATCTTTTCTTGGATCATTAACTCCGTTTCCAAAGAGATTGGTGCATCCTTGATTCATGCCTATGATTGCATCGCTGCTTGGGAGGATCTGATCACAAGGTTTGGTGGATCTAACCTTTCTAGTCTTTTCTCTGTACAACAAGAAATAGCTGAGTTAGTGCAGGGTGATATGAGTATAGCCAAATACTATGGCAAATTGATCCAACTATGGGGTGATGAAGACACATTAGTTGATCAAGAAGTCTGTGATCTTGGAAACAAATGTAAGGCTACCAAGTGTTTTATGTCAAGGAAGATGAAGGACAGAATAATGAAGTTTTTGATGGGTCTCAATGAGGCTTATGCTGCTGTGAGATCACAAATCCTGATGATGGATCCCTTTCCTAGCCTTGGAGAAGTGTACAAGATGCTAGTCAATGAAGAGACAACGAGAAAGTCCAGGAAACCTTTGCTATCTGATGTTTCAGCCTTGTATGCTAACCAGAATGCCAATAATTTTAGTGGAAATTCCAGGCAACAACAGACTGGTAGCAATAGTGGCAATGGTGGTAACAACAACAAGAGTGGGAGGCCTCAATGCACTCATTGCAATCTTCAAGGGCATACAAGGGAAACCTGTTACAAGCTCAATGGCTATCCACCAAACTACAAGTTCCAGAAAAGCTCTGCTAATCAGGGTAATAGAACACAAAATAGATCTGCTAATGCTGTGGCCAGTGATGCAGGTACAAAGGAAGCAGTTAAAACTTCTGAGTCAGCTGGTGCACAGACTTCCAATGTTCAGTTCACTAATGATCAACTTACCAAACTGTTCAAGCTGCTGAATCAGTCTTCTGAAGTGGAAAGCACAATGCATATGACAGGTATTACTTGCCTAACTAGTTTTAAGGCTAGTAGTGATGTTTGGATTTTGGATAGTGGAGCAACTGACCACATTACTCCTCATTCTGGCTTGCTGAGTGACATTAAATTGCTGAGTAATCCTCACAACATTCTTATGCCAAATGGGGATAGAGTTGTTGTTAAATATTCTGGAAATTGTTCATTGACTGCAAAATTGATGCTGAAAAATGTACTGCTGGTACCTGATATAAGATTCAACCTGATTTCAGTAGCCAAGTTAGTCACTGATTCAGAATTGAATGTTATTTTCACTGATGATGGTTGCACCATCCAGGACCAGAAAGAGCTGACTGTGGTGGGGACTGGTGAACCATTCAATGGCTTATATCAGCTGAGGCTGGACAGGAATTGCTTATTTTCTCAGAAGAAAAATAGTACCTTTCTTTGGCATAAAAGACTTGGACATGTTCCTTTTAGAAAGTTGTTGAGATCCCTTAAGTCTTCCATTCCAGAATTGAATTCTGTTCGTTGTAATCTTGATGAGTTGAGTTGTGATGTGTGTCCTCAAGCTAGACAATGCAGACTTCCTTTTAATGATAGCAGTACTGTTTCATCTGAATTGTTTGATCTCATCCATGCTGATATATGGGGGCCTTATAAGGTTCCTACTACTACTGGTGCAAAGTATTTCCTCACTATTGTAGAAGATAAGTCAAAGTGTACATGGACTTATTTGATGGCAGCAAAAACTGAGGCAGTAGATCACTTGATCAGATTTCACAAGATGGTGCAGACACAATTTGAGAAGAATTTCAAGGTTTTGAGGTCAGATAATGGAGGAGAGTTTCTGTCTTCTAAACTATGTAATTTCCTAGCTGATTATGGTTGTTTGCACCAAACATCATGTGCCTATACTCCTCAACAAAACGGAGTTGTTGAAAGAAAGCACAAGTATATCCTTGAAATTGCAAGATCATTGAAGATTCAGTCCAAAATACCAGATTGTTTTTGGGGTGAAACAGTTCTTACTGCAACATACATCATTAACAGAATGCCTTCCAATTTATTACAAGGTAAAACACCTTTTGAGGTTCTCTTTGGCACTAAACCAGAATATTCACATATGAAGGTCTTTGGTTGCAAATGTTACATTACAAACATTTACCCTAACAGATCTAAGTTTGACCCTAGAGCTCATATCTGTGTTTTCCTGGGATACCCTTTTGGTCAGAAGGGCTATAAGGTGTTTGATCTTGATTCCCATGCCATTTATGTTAGCAGGGATGTGTCCTTTGTTGAAGAAGAGTTTCCCTTTGCCAAGAATCTTGATGTTGTGTCTTCTGGCATTGATATTCCTCTCCCAGTCATTGCTGGTGATGCTTATGATGATGATGATGACTTTCATTGCTCAGTTACTGCTGGGAATGCTTGTGATGATGATGATGATGACTTTCATTGCCCTGATTCCAATACAGAGATTAGTCAGAATTCTGTTGAAGACCTTGCTGAAATTACACACAATAGTGGCACAAATGTTGAGGAAGTACAACAAAGAAAATCAACTAGAGCGTTAAAACCTTCTACAAGATTAAAGGATTTTATCTGCAATAGTATTACTAGTGCCACAGAATACCCCATTTCCAGACAGGTCAATTATTCCCAGTGTTCATCTGAGTTTCAACATTATGCCCTGCAATTACTATCAGATGAAGAACCAACTAGTTATACTCAGGCCAGTAAAGATCAGAACTGGCTGAAGGCAATGCAAACGGAGATTACAGCTTTGCAAGCAAATAATACATGAAGTATAACAGAGTTGCCACCAGGGAAAAATGCTATTGGATGCAAGTGGGTTTTCAAAATTAAAAGACACTCAGATGGGACCATAGAAAGATATAAAGCCAGGTTGGTTGCGAAGGGTTTCACTCAACTTGAGGGACTTGACTATCATGAAACTTTTGCTCCGGTGGTCAAAATGAACACAGTAAGAACCCTTCTAGCAGTTGCTGCGTCTAGAAATTGGCCTTTATACCAATTGGATGTTAACAATGCTTTCCTACATGGATCCCTAGATGAAGAAGTTTATATGAATTTACCACCAGGATTCTATAAATCTGATAAAGCTACAGGAAGAGTCTGTAGACTGCACAAGAGTTTATATGGGCTCAAACAAGCGTCAAGACAATGGTTTAGCAAATTCAGTGAGGCTCTTATTGGCTATGGCTTCAAATCAAGTCTCAATGATTATTCTTTGTTTACATTGCAAAGAAATCACGACTATGTTGCTCTCCTAGTCTACGTGGATGGTATCATACTCACAGGGACCTCACAATCACTGATTGACCAAGTGAAGCACTTCATTGATTCCCAGTTTAAAATTAAAGACTTGGGTACCTTGAGGTTCTTTCTTGGCATTGAAGTGGCTAGATCCCAAGCTGGCATATTCCTTAATCAGCGGAAGTATGCATTGGAACTCATTAAGAGTGCTGGTCTTCTTGGTTGTAAGCCTTCCTCCCTTCCAATGGACACCAAGCACAAGCTGGCACTATCTACTTCCCCTGTTCTTGATGATCCTACCAAATACAGAAGACTTGTGGGTCAGCTCATATATTTGACAGTAACCAGGCCAGACTTAGCCTTTTCTGTCCATGTTCTAAGTCAGTTCATGCATCAACCGAGAGAGGAACACTTAAAGGCAGCCCATAAGGTTTTAAGATACCTTAAGTTGGCCCCAGCTCAGGGGTTACTCTACCCAGCTGGTCAGCAACTGTTATTGAAGGCCTTCTGTGATGCAGACTGGGGTGCCTGTCCAGTCACCAGGCGTTCTGTCACAGGGTATAGCGTGTTGCTCGGTAATTGTCTCATATCCTGGAAAACCAAGAAGCAAACGGTTGTTAGCCGATCATCAGCTGAAGCAGAATACCGTGCGATGGCTCAAGTATCATGTGAGCTTGTTTGGCTTACCAGATTGTTGGAGGATTTTCATGTCAAGGTATCCTTGCCTATCCCATTGCACTGTGACAATAATGCTGCCCTTCACATAGCTAAGAATCCAGTTTTTCACGAGCGTACTAAGCACGTTGAACTGGATTGCCATGTCGTGCGGCAACACGTCTCGTCTGGCTTATTGGCTCCTGAGTATGTTCCATCCTCCTCCCAGCTTGCCGATTTATTCACCAAGCCACTACCAGGAGAACTTATCATACAGTTGTGTTCCAAGCTCAATGTTTCCAATTATCTGCACACCTTGAGCTTGCGGAGGGGTATTGAAGTCACCGACGATACCGGCGTTGCTTCTGTTGGACGGATCGACCCAGGTGATGCTCGTGCTGGAGAATGAGCTGAAGGAAGCTCAATCGTGCCCTAATTTGATTCCAAGTTGTTGTAATTAACATTTCATTACTTGATTGTAAAATTGAGTAATAGGGGGATGTCTGCGTATTTCCTTTACATAGGGTTTGAAGTTTTGTAAACTGCAGGGACCCGATTGTAATTGTTCCAAACTTGAAAATCTGCCTTAACAGATTTTCGAGCTGATTTCGAAATACAATTTTCATTTTCCCATTTCCATCTTCTTCTCCGATCGTTCGTCAATCCCTCTCCTCTGTCTCCGATCTGGACCGCCGTCTGTTCCGACGCCTCCGGTGCTGTTATTCGACACCTCCATCATAGGCCGCTTCTCATATTGGGCTTAAAATGGCCGATCCCCAAATAGACTCTCGGCCCAGCAATTTCATTGAGAGGAGAGGAATGCAGAGAGAAGTACAGTTACGTAGTAAGTCTATCATGATCAGACATCAGATATAAAGTAAAGTTGATGAGATCTATCCATGACTAATATAAAGTACGCCGAGGCAAAGTGATTAGCCCAGTGGAAGGGCGTCCCCTTGCGCCCACAGAGGCGAAGTGATGAGTCGAGTTTTCGACTCATTTATCGTCATTCTTCACTATAGTTTTGAATCGTTTCCGACGATATTTTGATGTCATTTGACCTCTATCTCTACATTTCAGGTAGAAAATAAGTTTCCCCCATGGTCAAGGCCTAAATATCAAGATTGGTTGAGAAAAGGGAGTGTCGGCGCAAAAAAAGGGAGTTTCGGGGCAAAACCGAGCATATTGACCTTTGCACCTTGTTTTGGACGCGTAGGGCTCATACGATGTCCGATTTGGCTGATATTTAGCTTGTTGGAAAGGTATTTCAAAGGGCTACAACTCTCTAGTTGAAGCCAAGACCAAATTCGGACGGGAAGATCACCAAAAAGGCCCCAGTCGACCGACTGAGATTCTCAACCGACCGGTTCGGTTGCCCCATTCTCACCCGACCGGTTCGGTTCCCCCATTCTCACCCGACCGGTTCGGTTCCCCCATTCTCACCCGACCGGGTGAAAGCTCGAGTCGGTCGACTGGACCTCGAGTCGATCGACTAGAAGCAGTCTCAGGAGGGCCTGCAATCCATGTTTCAGTAGTCGATCGATTGGACCCTTCAGTCGGTCGACTGGGACCCCACCCGGTCGGGTGGATTTCAACCCAATTCCCACCCGGTCGGGTGGAATGCTACAGTACCGAATTTTTCACCCGAGGCTATAAATAGAAATCAAGGGTTTTGGACCAAGTGTGGAGGTTTTTGGGGAGAAGAAGATTGGAAAAGAGGCTCATCCAAGGTCATCAAACATCATCCAACCAAGGAGAAGTGGAGATCAAAGGGAGATATCTTGGATTAATCATCCTACTATATTCCCTCTTCTATTCTACTTGTTGTTGCTATAAACCCTACTCACACCATGTTGTCTTACATGAGGTGTGAGTAGTGGATCTTGTGTTTTGAGGGTCTAATGACTCTCCTTGGTACTCTTTGATCACATATATACATTGATATTCATGTGGATGATTGTTGATTTCATTTTCTCTTGTGTTATGAATGTTATGCACTATAGGTGTTTGATAAAATGCTTAAGTGACAATTTGGACCTAAACTTGAACCTAGGACTTGGAAACCCTTGGGGATAGTTCTAGGATGGAGAAAATGATCTATATCTTGAATCTTGCAAGTGAACTTTAGGATATGGATGCTTGACTAAGGATTGAATGTTTGATTTATTGGAGTTAGTCATTAAGCGAATCATCAATTAATCCCATCTAATGGTGTCAAATTCATGTTCTCTATGCACTTCATATACGACATGCTACTAAGTGTTTGTGAAAATGCCTAAGTAACATGTTGAATCTAGTTTGGATAATAGAGAATGTGATCCTATCCAATGTATGCATTTGTTGTTAACTAGGACTCGAGTTCATAGTAGTTATTACCTTAGGAAGACATTCCAAGGATAATGGTGCTATGGAATGAACCAATTATCTCTAGCGAGTGAGGTTCGAGCTATAAGAGAGCTTGGGTAAGACTAGATTAACATAAACATTGGTCTACCTTAGTCTAAGCTAGGTTTTCGACAATGCATGGGTAGGAAGTGAACTAGGAGTCGAGTTCATGGTATTTATTGCTATGGAATGAACCGAGAGGTTCGAGCTATAAGAGAGTTTGGCTAGGAATAGATTCAAGTGATAGTTGGTCTATCCTAGTCTAAACTAGGTTCAATACTATTTGACTACCATGAAATGTTTGAATATCGTGTATGAGTAACCCCTCGAAACACCTCTTGCTTATCTTTTATCCCTAATTACTCGCCACACATAGGATTTAGAATATACATCTCTATACATTTTGTTTAGAATAGCCGAATGGAAACACAATCTTAAATAGTGTATGTGCTTGGCTTGCTCCCTTGGGTTCGACCCGGTACCCTACCGGTCTTTATAAATTGTTTTTGACCTCTACGACGACCCTCTTCTAAACCGACACGTCGGGAGGGTAAAAATAGACGTTGTCACGAAGGTTCAAGTCCTCACCAGCTCAAAAATATGCAGATACTAACTTAACCCACTAACCCCCATAAAAAAAATAAAAAAAATATATAAAAGTACGCCATCTTCCTCTTGAGCTTATACTCAAAATTACAACTGCAGCAAACTCAATGTCAGCGGCGGAGAGAGCTGCAGCGGAAACAATGAACGACGAGATCAGTTAATGATCGTTGTTTTAGGAATCCATAAAGAGAGGATGTGGGAGCATGTAAAGGAAAACAAGAATCAATAAAATGTATAATTATTTTGGGTAATCTGCCAAACCTGCAGGCCCTGGGAACATGCCAAGTTGACTGAGACGATTTCTTAACATCATTGGACAACGACATGTAATGTCTCCAATCATCAAGCATTACTTTCAGGTCATCTATCTTCCTTTCCAATCCAACGCAACAATTTGCGTGCATTGTGCAGACCAGATTCAGATCTTTACTAGGTTCACAAAGCCCACCAAAGTAAGCTGTGGTCAGGAATTTCATTTTCAACCCAATCTTTAAAACAAAACTATCAGATTTGATCATTTTGAGAACATCTTGGTCATGTTTTCCAGGATATCTTTCTCGAGTAGAATACCAAAACTTGTAAAACTCAATTGACTTACTGCTTGACCTTACAAAATTGAATCCTCCGTTGGGCAGATTCCTTTTATCGTCGGGGTTGCCCGTGAAGTGATCACATGCTATCTGAAAATCAGTATTTTCATAGAAATGTGGGAATGGGTTCCGAAACCACATTATGTCCGTATCCTGCAGGATGAAAGACCAATTAACCCACTAAGCACTTTCATATGGCTAACAGCAAACTGTGACACGGAGATATAGCTAAAGGAGCAAAACAGGCAATTACCGTGAACACAAAATTGTACCCCAACTCAAGAACAGAGCCGAGGAAATCAATCCGTCTCCACATCATCTGAAGATATTCATGTGTCATATAGACTGCTTGATTTGAGAAATCAACACCTTCAGTCGCAACAAGTCTATAGCACCTCTTATGCACAATCAAGCATCTACTGTATGCTGTTTGATCTAACGCAACTACAACCAGATGCTCGAGAAGGCCAATGGTTCCATTCCCAATTTCAAAACTCTTTAGGAATAGGTCAAATATTGAACCTGGGGATGCCCACGCAGCATTCAATGTCGTCAAAATCACAGTTTTATCTTCCATGCCAGCATCCTTCAGAACCCTCTCAAGTTGATGTCCCTCACTTTCCTGCAAATAAAAAAACATTCTATTAAAAAAAATCCAAATTCTGAGACTAATATCCCTGCTCCATCTCCAATTGACAGCTACAAATCTACAATCAACCATTTAGCCCCAAATCTGGAACCAAAACTCACGAGCGCATTCATCAAATTAAAGACTAAACCTACGATGCTCTCTAAAATGACGTCATAAAGGAAAAAAATCATTACGAAATTTGCAGGATCAAATTGTTAATTAGGAGAAATCAAACCGGCGAAACCCTAGAAACTCCAACCGTCGAAACACAGAACAAACGGAGCACGATTGGAGATTCCGCTACCGTGAAATCAACGAAATCAAAAGAAGATTATGGATCTCCGGCGTTTGAAGTCCGATCGGAAGTGGCGGCTCATTTCACCCTCGCCGTCGTCTCAGACTTCGAGTTCTCCGGGTAACTGGTAAGCGAGATTTGGCGGGACCCACTATCTGAAGTTTTTTCTTTTCGAACAAAACGCTGCGTTTCGTGTCTGCCTTTGGACCCTGGTTCCTCATACTTGGAATTTCACACTAGTTAAGATTTGTGAATTTTTTTCTTCTGAGCTTCATGCATGAATTATGTCCATATAGTTCGATGAATCTTGTACGAGTACGATTATTTTTTTCTGAAATATTATAAAACGACGTCGTTTTGATTGAATAATGGCATTCGCAACATTTTGCCGTATTGACTTAAATCAAATCAAACAGACATATCCAAATTTAAAAGATGCGGAAACTTGACTAGCAAACTGACGCAAAACCTATAGAAATGTAGGGAAAAAGCTTCAACTCACCGGAGATGGCGTTGGGGAGGTGGAAGCGGTAGGGTTGTTGGTCGGCCGCGGCTGAGACTGAGTGATGTTTACTGGAACAAGTTGAGGAGCACCATTTGACAAAACATTATTATTATCGTCTTTGTGAAGGATGAATGGAGTAGTAAATCCTTGAGATGTCTCACTACTCTGCTTGTAGAAAACTAAAACAGTGAGGACAATGGTCAGAAAACCGATGACCAACGTCAAAACTCGATCGATATCCAAAGAAGCCATTACCGGTGCTCCGATTACCAGCCACAGATACGCGCGCACACTACTGCAAATTAAAAAGGGAGATTTCTACTGAACTTGATTCAAGAATGTGTCTGTTTTTTGGTTTTAGAGTTATAGTTGGCAATGGGAATTGTGACCTTTTGTGTCAAAAGGGCATAACATTATTCATGCATTTGTTATAAAAAGAAATGCAGAGCTGAAGACGTAACCCCTGGGCATTGGAAAAGTTTGGAAAAGTTTGTATTGATGATTAATCATCACAGCTTTCTGTTCACACATTTGTCAGTATTAATACCCTGGGCAAAGGATTAACAAAAAAACCCATGCCAAAAAAGTTATTGATTTCAGATTGTGCAGTTAATCGGACAAAATGTGACCGTGACGAATCGATACAGGTGTAAGGTCTGTTCTTTTGAGCTTATATTTGAGCTACACAGTCGGTTGAGCCCATTGAAGAAATGACTTTGAGCCCAACTATTTTTTTCATTAGTAAAATTGGGTCAAGGTCCCATTTTGATAAATAAATAAAATAGCCCAATTTTGATGAAAAAAAGGCTACAAGTACAAATTCTTACAAATAAGTTTACCAAGTTCTGAAACTTATTCAAGAACAAAAAAAATGCCTCATATTTTCAATAAAATATGGTTTAAAAGGTCAAGAAATTTCTTTTTGTTTCGGAATGACTTGGGTCGAGCATGTTGAGTAAAGAGTCAATTGAAGAAATATCTCATATCGCTTACTGAATGAGACAATGCTAGCTGCTTATATGCACTACTACAAACAGGGCTTATGCACCGGTTCCGTGTTTGACGTTTCGCATCGGTTTTGACATTACGCATAATCCTGACTTTATGCATCGGTTAAAAAAAATCGATGCATAATCTCGACCTTATGCATCGGTTTTGTACCAACCGATGCGTAATGGGTAGGCTTATGCATCGGTTTTACGTGAACTGATGAATAAAGTTGAATACAAAGTTACCCTAATTTTGTTTTTACTTCTGTAATTTTCATTCTCCGATGCGAAAGCGAAATCGATTTACTAGATTTTCAAACTTTTCGTGCGCGCCTTCCTGCCGACCTCGCTCTGTCATCGTCGCTTCGTCTCGCCAGTCGTCGACCACGCTCCTTCTCGCCAGTCTTCTCACTCGTTGTCTCGCATGTGGTCGCTCGTCGCCAGTCCTCCAGCAACACTCCTCGCTCACTCGTCAGTCCTCCAGCAACACTCCACTCTTCGCTCACTCGACAGTCCTCCAGCAACACTCAAAGGTATGTACTGATGATGGATTTATTAGGGTTCACTGATCAGTCGAGTTTTCGACTGATTTATGGCCATTCTTCACTATAGTTTTGGGTCGTTTCCGATCATATTTTGATGTCATTTGACCTCTATCTCTACGTTTCAGGTAGAAAACAAGTTTCTCTCAAGGTCAAAGCCTAAATACTAAAACTCGGGGAAAAATCGAGGATTTGGAACAAAACCGAGCAGATTGACCTTTGCGGCTTGTTCTGGACGCTCAGGCCGCATACGGTGTCCGCATTGACTGATTCAAAGCTTGTTGGAAAGCTAACTCAAAGGGCTACAACTTTCTAGCTTACACCAAGGCCAAATTCGGACGGGAAGACCACCAAAAAGACCTGGGAAGTGCCAGCCGGTCGGCTGAAATCAGCCAGCCGACCGGCTGAATAAAGATTGAAGGAGACTTGCCCACGGCCATTCGCAGCCGACCGGCTGAAATCTTACGGCTTCAAACGTTGCAATCGGCCAACTTCAGCCGACCGGCTGGATCTTGCCTTCAGTTCAGCCGGTCGGCTGAAATCTGCTACAGTACCGGAAATTTCCCCCGAGGCTATAAATTGAAAGAGGGGTTTTTCACCTAAGTGTGGAGGTTTTTGGGGAGAATAAGATCAAGAAAAGAGGTCAAAGCAAGGTCATCAATCCACCAAAGATCCAACCAAGAGGAAGAAGAGAAGATCAAAAGGAAGTTCAAGGATTAATCATCCTCCTTCCTGTACACTTTTCCATTCTCTTTTGTTGTATGCTATAAACCTTACTCACACCATGATGTGTGAGTAGTGATCTTGTGTTTTGAGGGTCTTATGATCCTCCTTGGTACTCTTTGATGACATATATACATTGATATTCATATGGATGATTGTTGATTTCATTTTCTCTTGTGTTATGAAATGCTATGCACTCTAGGTGTTTGTTAAAATGCCTAAGTGACAACTTGGACTAAAACTTGGACCAAGGACTTGGAAACCCTAGTGAATAGTTATAGGATGTAGAAAATGGTCTATATCTTAAATCATGCAAATGAACCTTAGGATATGAATGCTTGACTAAGGATTGAATGTTTAAATCATTGGAGTTAGTCATTAAGCGAATCATCAATTAATCCCATCTAATGGTGTTAAATTCATGTTCTCTATGTTCTTCATTTATGACATGTTACTAAGTGTTTGATGAAATGCCTAAGTGACATTGTTGATCTCAAAACTTGACCTAAGCATCGAAAGACCTTAGGAATGGTTTGGATAATAGAGAATGTGATCTTATCTAGTGTTTATGAGAGTAAATGCATGGTAGGAAGTGAACTAGTCCCGAGTCCATGGTAATTATTGCTTTGGGAAATGTCTCAAGGATGATAGTGCTATGGAATGAACCTTACCTCGATAGAGTGAGGTTCGATCTATAAGAGAGTTTGGCTAGGAATAGATTCAATATGAGTTGGTCTACCCTAGTCTAAACTAGGTTCTAAACTATTTGACTACCATGAAATGTTTGAATATCGTGTATGTGATCATTGGGAAATTGCCAAGGAGGGGAGTAACCCCTCGAAACACCTCATATCTATCTTTTATCCCTAATTACTCGCCACATAGGATTTAGATATATACTCACCCCTTTACACATTTTTGGTTTAGAATAGCCGAACGGATACACGATTTTACATAGTGCATGTGCTTGGCTTGCTCCTTTGGGTTCGACCCGGTCTTACCGGTTAATATAAATGTGTTGACCTACTACATTCGATCCTCTCTTAATTGATACTATTCTAGAGGTGAAAAAGAATAGTTCGTCATTCACTCATCGCGTAAATGAAATGCAATTACTTGTTATAATTTTCTTTGTTGATTTAATTATTTTGTTGGTTTAGGTCTTGAATCATACTCTCGACCCTCGCATATCAGTCATATTGCTTCTTTGATTCTCCGAGCAACATCACATAAGGTATGTATATGTTTAGTTCTTTTGTTCATTGACGAACTATTTCTTTTTCACCACTAAATAGTATCAATGAAGAGAGGATCGAATGTAGTCAAAACATTTATATTAACCGGTAAAGTACCGGGTCGAACCAAGAGGAGCAAGCCAAGCACATGCACTATGTAAAATCGTGTTTCCGTTCAGCTATTCTAAATCAAAAATGTATAAGGAGTGTGTATATTCTAAATCCTATGTGGCGAGTAATTAAGGATAAAAGATAAGTAAGAGGTGTTTCGAGGGGTTACTCCCCTCCTTGGCAATTTCCCAACGATCGTGTACACAAGAGTTAAATTATCTTTAGGGGTTAATTGGTTCAAACCTAGCTTAGGCTAAGGTAGACTAACTATCGTGTGATCTATCCTAGTCAAGCCATCTTAATTAGAACCTCACTTTATCAAGATATTGATTCACTCTATAGCACTATTATCCTTGAAACATCTCCCAAGGTAATAAATGCCATAGGCATAAAGCTTTAGTTAACCACATACCCATGCATTTACTCTCATAAACACTAGATATGTTCATTTCCACCATATCCAAATCATCACTAAGCTTTTTCAATACTTAGATCACAATTCTAAGATCAACATGTCACTTAGGCATTTTATCAAACACTTAGCAACATATCATGAACAATATTCCTCAACCTCCTCAACCTTCAAGTGAGTCCTCCAATATAGAATCCTTGTTTGCTAGACTTCTAGCAAGCCAAGAGAAGATGCAAGCTCAATGTGATAGATTGGATGCTCAATACCAAGTGTTAGAAAGTAAATTGGCGCAACAAGCTATGGCAAATGAAAACTTGGATGAGGAAGAGGAGGTCTCAAAAGAAGAACAAATCCTTGAATCTAATGCCTCAAGGGAAAAACGGGATCAAGAATCAGAGGATGAATTTTGGAGAGCCGCCACCGAAGCTTATTACAAGACATGGGATGGTGAATCTTGTAACAAGGACGAGATGGAATGCGAAAGTGAAACACCCTTCACTACTTGCACATCTCATGATCATTTGGATGAGAACACACAAGAGCTCGACATCCCATTAACGCTCTCCGATGAGGAATTCTTCAATGATGATGCCTCTTACATAGAGGAAATAACTTTTGTTGATGAAGAAGAATTCCTCCCTCCCGCTACAAACGAACTTGAATGTGAGCCCAAACTTCTTGATGAGGATAAGATAGAGGAAGAGCATATAGATACAAAAGGATTTGAGGGATATCAAGACTTTGTTGAGGTTTTCATGGAAGAAACTAGAGGACAAACTCGCATTCAAGAAGACAAAAGTTTAGAAAGGGAGATTGAGGGATGGGCACCCAAGGAAACAATTGAAAACCTCAAGGAAGGGATGCCCATCATTCTCGAGACAAGTTATGAAGACCCTTCCTTCACCACGACGTCTCGAGACAAGTTTTGGAGCTTCTTGCCATATTTTCAAAGATTAAATGGAAAAAGCTCCCATGGCCCCTTAATTTTTAAGGGATCTTCATACTTGAAGGGGTCATGCTCCCAAAGAAAAGTCCATTGTAGGCTTGATGGGAGGAAATTCAAATGGGACTTGAAGGTGGATTGACACAACTAAATCCAAGGCCCCGTGAGAAGGGATCCTAGCAAAGGATTTCTCAACGAGTGATTCTATGGGGCGCTTGATCGGTCGAGTTTTCGACTCATTTATGGTCATTCTTCACTATAGTTTTGGGTCGTTTCCGACATTATTTTGATGTCATTTGACCTCTATCTCTACATTACAGGTATAAAACAAGTTTCCCCCATGTTTAAGGCCTAAATATCAAGATTGGTTGAAAAATAGAAGTTTCGGCGCAAAATAGGGAGTTTCGGGGCAAAACCGAGCAAGTTTGACCTTTGCGGCTTGTTATGGACGCCCAGGGCGCATACGGTGTCTGCTTTGGCTGATCTTTAGCTTGTTGGAAAGGTATTTTCAAAGGGCTACAACTCTCTAGTTGACGCCAAGACCAAATTCGGACGGGAAGACCACCAAAAAGGCCCCAGTCGGTCGACTGAGAAGTCCAATCGACCGACTCGAATACAACTCAGCAGCTCATCAAATCTTGCACATTCCAGTCGACCGACTGGGTATCAAGCTTCAGCCAGTCGACCGACTGGATGGAAAAACTCAGATTTTGACAGCCGGACCTATAAATAGAAAGCAAGGGTTTTGGACCAAGTGTGGAGGTTTTTGGGGACAAGAAGATCAAGAAAAGAGGTCAACCAAGGTCATCAATCATCATCCAACCAAGGAGAATTGAAGATCAAAAGGGAGACATTAGGATCAACCATCCTACTTCTATCCTTCTTCTATTCTACTTGTTGTTGCTATAAACACTACTCACACCATGTTGTCTTACATGATGTGTGAGTAGTGATCTTGTGTTTTGAGGGTCTTATGACTCTCCTTGGTACTCTTTGATCACAAATATACATTTATATTCATATGGATGATTGTTGATTTCATTTTCTCTTGTGTTATGAATGTTATGCACTCTAGGTGTTTGTTAAAATGCCTAAGTGACAACTTGGACTAAAACTTGAACCTATGACTTGAGGGAGCTAGGGAATAGTTCTAGGATGGAGAAAATGATCTATATCTTAAGCATGAGAGTGAACCTTAGGATATGGACGCTTGCCTAGGATTGAATGTTTGATTTATTGGAGTTGGTCATTAAGCGAATCATCAATTAATCCCATCGAATGGTGTCAAATTCATGTTCACTATGCTCTTTATATATGCCATGCTACTAAGTGTTTGATGAAATGCCTAAGTAACATGTTGACTCTTAAACTGGACTAAAGAATCGAACGACCTTAGGGATAGTTTGGATGTAGTGAATATGATCATTTCTACGGGATTGAAGTGAACTAGGTTCAATACTATTTGACTACCATGAAATGTTTGAATAACGTGTATGTGATCATTGGGAAATTGCCAAGGAGGGGAGTAACCCCTCGAAACACCTCTTATCCATCTTTTATCTCTAATTACTCGCCACATAGGATTTAGAATATACACACTCCTTATACATTTTTTATTTAGAATAGCCGAACGGAAACACGATCTTACATAGTGCATGTGCTTAGCTTGCTCCTCTTGGTGCGACCCGGTACTTTACCGGTATTATAAATGTTTTGACTACATTCGAACCTCTCTTCATTGATACTATTCTAGAGGTGAAAAAGAATTAGTTCGTCAAATGGCGTCGTTGCCGGGGAGCAACTAGTTAGCACATCCCTATATTAGATTGTGTGGAAGTTCCGACTATTCTTGTGAATATTTTTCCTTTTTCTAATACTTGTATATTCTTCTTATTCTCTCATATCCCTTACTAACTTAAGTTAATCTTGTTTTACGAGGATGGACCACTACAACCAACAAGTCATTCACAATGGAGATTATTATGAAGAGGATCAACAAAATGCCCATTGTGAAGACTATTGGATGTACAACCACAACCAACAAGTCTTTTCTAATGGAGAATACTATCAAGACGAGGAGCAACCATATTGGAATTACCAAGAGCATGGCTATCAAACTAGTTATTATAATTTGAATGGGGATGACCAAGAAGAGGAGCAACCAAACGCCTATTGGGAAAACTCTTGGCATCCCATCACATACCCACACTCAAAATTGGAATGATAGTCAATGTTTTGAAATTGAAGACTCCTACCCTCCATACCCTCAACCTCCTCAACCTTCAAGTGAGCCCTCTAATATAGAAGCCATGCTTGCCACATTCCTTGAAAACCAAGATGAGATACATAGAGACATGAGAGCTCAATTAATAGAGATGGAACAATTTAACCAAGATATGGATGCTCGCATGGATAAGCTTCAAGCTAAGATGGCACAACAAGCAATTGACATTAAGAACTTGGGTGAGGAAGAGGAGGTCTTTGAAGAAGAAGAAGTCCTTGAATCTAATGCCTCAAGAGAAGAACGGGATCAAGAATCGGAGGAGGAATTTTGGAGAGCCGCCACCGAAGCTTATTACAAGACAAGGGATGGTGAACCTTGTAATGAAGACGAGATGGAATGCAAAAGTGAAGCATCCTTCACTACTAGCACATCTCATGATCATTTGGATGAGAACGCACAAGAGTTCACCATTCCATTAACGCTCTCCGATGAGGAATTCTTCAATGACGATGCCTTTTGCATAGAGGAAACAACTTTTATTGGTGAAGAAGAACTCCTCCCTCCCGGTACAAGCAAGCTTGAATGTGAGCCCGAACTTCTTGATGAGGATAAGATAGAGGAAGAGCCTATTGAGAGAAAAGGATCTCGGGGGTATGAAGACTTTGTTGAGGTCTATATGGATCAAGCTAAAAAGCCTTCTCGCATACAAGAAAACACAAGCTTAGAGAGGGATATTGAGGGATGGGCACCCATGGACATCATTGAAAAACTTAAGGAGGGTATGCCCATCAAGCTCGAGACAAGTTATGAAGACCCTTTCTTCACTACTTCGTCTCGAGACAAGTTTTGGAGCTTCTTGCCCTATTTCGAGAGATCATTTGCAAAAAGCTCCCATGACCCCTTATTTCTTAAGGGATCTTCATATTTGAAGGGGTCATGCTCCCAAAGGAAAGTCCATTGTAGGCTTGATGGGAAGAAATTCAAATGGGACTTAAAGGTGGATTGACACGACCAAATCCAAGGCCCCGAGAGAAGGGATCCTAGCAAAGGACTTCTCAACGAGTGATTCTATGGGGCGCTTTGCTACGTCTTTGCCAAGACGGGAAAAACTAGGCCCTCGCGGGAGGTAACCCGGTTTGTAAGTGTTTCATCCTTGTTCTTATATATGTTTAAGTGTTTGGCATGATTTTGAGTAGCTAAGGCCCTAAAGTGTGGAGTGTGATATGTGTGATTAGTGGGTCAAATTTTAAGTGTGGAGTGAGTTCTACTCACTCCAATTCCACTTCACATCACCACACCCCTCTAACTTTCCCTTGATCTTTCCATGCTTAATGATGTTGCCCTTAGTGCTCATGTGCTTTATTGGTGTCTACTAGAGTGGAACTAAATTATTATACCATGTTATGACTCTAGTTTGACGTTTTCTTGGCATTTAAGATACCTTGTGCACATTATGGAGAATGTAGGTCAACTTCCTTGTTTGAATTCTATGGAACTTGTGCCATGATGTTATCATATGACTTGTGATGCTCTCTTGCTCATACTTGAGTTTTGCATAACCTTGTATGTCACTTGTTGTTTTTAACCTCTCATGTGTTCTTGTCATCAAGGAAGTTATTTGCATCATGTTCGATCACGTTTAGCACAATGACGTTTTTTCTATTGGTGGGGCACATCTACAAACGAGGGGAGTTCCTATGCGCCTTATTCTCATTTTCTTTATTGTGTGCGCTTAGGGACTAAGCTACCTTTTAAGTGTGGAGTGGGTAGTCGCATAGTTCACTCATTTCATGCCATGCCTATCATTGTAGAATGGACGCTTGCATTCATGTACTCTATCCCTAACATGAGAGTGTTTTTGACCACTTAGGCTTGTGACTATCAACTCTAAATCCCTATAAATCACATCTAGCCTACTTTTCATTCGTATTGGATCTGGAATTTAGAACCGACCTAGTCCCTTGAATGTGCATTCTTGTGAATCAATATCATTGCTATCCCTTGTCTATCTAATTTTCTAAGTATTTTCGTTGAAATACCTTGGATTAAGTTTTAGCAAGCACTTTTAAAATTTTCACGAAAAACTTAAACCTTTTGTTTGCTCCTTGGTGACTTGAGTTTTCTAATTTAGTGACATGCTTATGATTGCTTCCCGCACATTCCATACACTTTTTGAACATATTATCAAGTTTTAAGTGTGGAGTCAAAAGAGGGCGAAAAATAGGCCCCAACAAAAAAGTTTTTGTGGTCAAAGAGGGCAAAGCCCCGACTAAAAACTCTCTCAAAGCGCTAGAGAAGTTTTTCTTCAAAAATGATACAAATGCCGGGGGTTAGGAAGAAAAGTTCCCCCTCGAAAGCATTTGTAGGCCAAAGGCCATTTCAAAAAGAAAATAAGAAGCACTTAAAACTTGACTCTATGTTTTCCTCCATTCTTCAT
Source organism: Rhodiola chrysanthemifolia (assembly GCA_033675395.1). Lineage (NCBI taxonomy): Eukaryota > Viridiplantae > Streptophyta > Magnoliopsida > Saxifragales > Crassulaceae > Rhodiola > Rhodiola chrysanthemifolia. The sequence goes on from CM066207.1 coordinate 19,876,255, forward strand.
TTGTGCGGGATTCATCATTTGCATTGTGTGCTTGTTAGAATGACTTTTGGACGACCCATGTGCTTGCACGGGAGTTATCATTTGGTCTATGCTTGTTTATTAAAGAACTCTAGTGTCGAACTCCTCTTCCCTTATGGATTATGGCTTAAGCGCCTAAAACTTGCGAATGAGTTCCATGTCGTGAGCCAATGGACTAGCCCTAGCTAGCACAGGTGAGCGGTTGACACTCTTTTGTGCAAAACTATTAACTTTGCTTCTATTGCATTGCCTTGAAAATGAGTAGACTTTTGGATGAGGTGATTGATAGCTCTAGTATTGATGATTATGAATGCACAACCTCATGGGTACTCAAATGGTTCAAAGGTTCTTTTGATGATAATGTGATGGTAGTCCTACCTTGGGGTGAGGGATTGGTTTTGAGAAATCCTCGCCTCGGTTGAACACTCTTGAATTCATTCTCATGGGATAGGTGCATATGAGATTTGTGAGTATTCCCATTTCTGAAAACTCTCACGAGACTATAACTCGTCCACTAGGGTAGCCTAGGGGTTTAAAGGCTTAATGCATACGCTAAATGCATTCGTAACGCCTACGAAAAGGAGCTAGTTAGATTGTACATACTTGTCATTTTTTACTTTCAATAACATGTTTAGAAATAATGATCGAGACCTTGTGAAATCCAGTGAGGCAAATATACGAAAAACATAGCACCACTAGCATTTCGACATTTGCATGACCTTGACATATTCTCATACTTTGTTCGGGACGAACAAAACTTAAGTGTGGAGTGTTGATCGGTCGAGTTTTCGACTCATTTATGGTCATTCTTCACTATAGTTTTGGGTCGTTTCCGACATTATTTTGATGTCATTTGACCTCTATCTCTACATTTCAGGTATAAAACAAGTTTCCCCCATGTTCAAGGCCTAAATATCAAGATTGGTTGAAAAATAGAAGTTTCGGCGCAAAATAGGGAGTTTCGGGGCAAAACCGAGCAAGTTTGACCTTTGCGGCTTGTTATGGACGCTCAGGGCGCCTACGGTGTCTGATTTGGCTGATCTTTAGCTTATTGGAAAGGTATTTTAAAGGGCTACAACTCTCTAGTTGACGCCAAGACCAAATTCGGACGGGAAGACCACCAAAAAGGCCCCAGTCGGTCGACTCAGAAGTCCAGTCGACCGACTCGAATACAACTCAGCAGCTCATCAAATCTTGCACATTCCAGTCGACCGACTGGGTATCAAGCTTCAGCCAGTCGACCGACTGGATGGAAAAACTCAGATTTTGACAGCCGGACCTATAAATAGAAAGCAAGGGTTTTGGACCAAGTGTGGAGGTTTTTGGGGACAAGAAGATCAAGAAAAGAGGTCAACCAAGGTCATCAATCATCATCCAACCAAGGAGAATTGAAGATCAAAAGGGAGACATTAGGATCAACCATCCTACTTCTATCCTTCTTCTATTCTACTTGTTGTTGCTATAAACACTACTCACACCATGTTGTCTTACACGATGTGTGAGTAGTGATCTTGTGTTTTGAGGGTCTTATGACTCTCCTTGGTACTCTTTGATCACAAATATACATTTATATTCATATGGATGATTGTTGATTTCATTTTCTCTTGTGTTATGAATGTTATGCACTCTAGGTGTTTGTTAAAATGCCTAAGTGACAACTTGGACTAAAACTTGAACCTATGACTTGAGGGAGCTAGGGAATAGTTCTAGGATGGAGAAAATGATCTATATCTTAAGCATGAGAGTGAACCTTAGGATATGGACGCTTGCCTAGGATTGAATGTTTGATTTATTGGAGTTGGTCATTAAGCGAATCATCAATTAATCCCATCGAATGGTGTCAAATTCATGTTCACTATGCTCTTTATACATGTCATGCTACTAAGTGTTTGATGAAATGCCTAAGTAACATGTTGACTCTTAAACTAGACTTAAGAATCGAACGACCTTAGGGATAGTTTGGATGTAGTGAATATGATCATTTCTACGGGATTGAAGAGAACTAGGTTCAATACTATTTGACTACCATGAAATGTTTGAATAACGTGTATGTGATCATTGGGAAATTGCCAAGGAGGGGAGTAACCCCTCGAAACACCTCTTATCCATCTTTTATCTCTAATTACTCGCCACATAGGATTTAGAATATACACACTCCTTATACATTTTTGATTTAGAATAGCCGAACGGAAACACGATCTTACATAGTGCATGTGCTTAGCTTGCTCCTCTTGGTTCGACCCGGTACTTTACCGGTATTATAAATGTTTTGACTACATTCGATCCTCTCTTCATTGATACTATTCTAGAGGTGAAAAAGAATTAGTTCGTCAGCGCTTTGCTACGTCTTTGCCAAGACGGGAAAAACTAGGCCCTCGCGGAAGGTAACCCGGTTTGTAAGTTGTTCATTCTCGCTTTTCTCTATCTTTAAATGTTTGGCATGATTGTGAGTGGCTTAGGCTCTAAATATGGAATGTGAAATGTGTGATTAGTGGCTAAAATTTTAAGTGTGGAGTGAGGTCTACTCACTCCAATTCCACTTCACATCGCCAAGCCCCTCCACATTTCCCTTGATTTCCCAATGTATCATGATGTCGCCCCTTAGTGTTCATGTGCCTTCTTTGAGTTTGCTAGATGAGGACTATCTTGTTATACCATGATATGAGTCTAGTTTCACATTTGGGGCACTTAGGAACCCTTGTGCATATTTTGGAGGGTGTGGGTCAACTTCCTTGTTTGAACTCTATCAAACTTATGCCATGATGTTATTATGTGACTTGTGATGCTCTCTTGCTCATACTTGTGTTTTGCATGACATTGTATGTCACTTGTTGCTTTTAACCTCTAATATTTTCTTGTTATCAAGGAAGTTATTCGCATCATTTATTGTCAAGCTTAGCACAATGACGTCTTTTCTATCGGTGGGACACATCTACAAACGAGGGGAGTTCCTATGCGCCTTATTCTCATTCTCTTTATTGTTTGCGCTTAGAGACTAAGCTATGCTTTAAGTGTGGAGTGGGTAGTCGCATAGTTTACTCATTTCATGCCATGCGTACCATGTTTGAATGAGCACTTGCATTCATGTACCATATCCCTAACATGAGAGTGTTTTTAACCACATAGGCTTGCGACTATCGGTTCTAAATCCCTATAAATCACATCTAGCCTACTTTTCATTTTTATTGGATCTTGAATTTAGAACCGACCTAGTCCTATGAATGTGCATTCTTGTGAATCAATATCATTGTTATCCCTTGTCTATCTAATTTTCTAAGTATTTTCGTTGAAATACCTTGGATTAAGTTTTAGCAAGCACTTTTAAAAACTTTTCACGAAAAAAACTTTGACCTCTTGTGTGCTCCTTGGTGACTTGAGCTCTTTCTAATTTAGTGTCTTGCTTATGATTGTTTCCCGCGCATTCCATACACTTTTGGAACATATTGTCAAGTTTTAAGTGTGGAGTCAAAAGAGGGCGAAAAATAGGCCCCAACAAAAAGTTTTTGTGGTCAAAGAGGGCAAAGCCCCGACTAAAAGCTTTCTCAAATCTAGAGAAGTTTTGCTTCAAAAATGATATAAATGCCGGGGGTTAGGAAGAAAAGTTCCCCCTCGAAAGCATTTGTAGGCCAAAGGCCATTTCAAAAAGAAAATAAGAAACACTTAAAACTTGACTCTATGTTTTCCTCCATTCTTCATTTGTGCGGGATTCATCATTTGCATTGTGTGCTTGTTAGAATGACTTTTGGACGACCCCTGTGCTTGCACGGGAGTTATCATTTGGTCTATGCTTGTTTATTAAAGACCTCTTAGTGTCGAACTCCTCTTCCCATATGGATTATGGCTTAAGTGCCTAAAACTTGGGAATGAGTTTCGTGTCGTGAACCCATGGACTAACCCTAGCTAGCATAGGTGAACGGTTGACACTCTTTTGTGCAAACTAAACTAAGACTTCATTGTATTGCTTTGAAAATGAGTGGAACTTTGGATGAGACATTTGATAGCTATAATATTGATGATCTTGAATGCACAACCTCATTGGTACTTAAATGGTTCAAAAAGTTCTTTTGATGATAATGTGATGGTAGTCCTAGCTTGGGGTGAGGAATTTGTTTTGAGAAATCCTAGCCTCGGTTGAACACTCTTGAATTCATTCTCATGGGATAGGTGCATATGAGATTTGTGAGTATTCCCATTTCTGAAAACTCTCACGAGACTATAACTCGTCCACTAGGGTAGCCTAGGGGTTTAAAGGCTTAATGCATACGCTAAATGCATTCGTAACGCCTACGAAAAGGAGCTAGTTAGATTGTACATACTTGTCATTTTTTACTTTCAATAACATGTTTAGAAATAATGATCGAGACCTTGTGAAATCCAGTGAGGCAAATATACGAAAAACATAGCACCACTAGCATTTCGACATTTGCATGACCTTGCATATTGATGAGTCGTATTTTTTCGACTCGTCGAGTCAACTAATCCCATCTATTTCGATACATTATTATGCGAACAGTTACTTTTTAGTGTTGTTTTGCATTTCAGGTGTTTCGGAAACTCTAGGAGGAAACGCGCATAAAAGATGGCTTTTCATGCCAAAAACATCACAGTTTCAGATTAGACCTTTGGACCTTCGACGGAGCGCTGGGAATGAACCGCTGATCAGAAAAATACGAGTCATATGCCGTTGCGTAGCTAACTCAATTCCCTACAACTCTCTAGTTCACACCGAGAGCATCCGAGGTCGTTTAGATGGTCAAATCAAGAGCCAAAGTCGGGACTCAGTGCATATCGCGCCCGCAAGAGACGTTAATGTCAAGTACGAACGCGGCGATAATGTTTCCTACGAACGCGCTCAGTCGACGAGATTATGATGTCAGCAGTCCGTTTGATGACGTCAGCAGCCCGAAAGTTGATAATTCTAGCCCAAAAATCAGATTTGGAAACCCAAGTGATAATTTAACCCAAAACCAGATTTGGGAATACAGTTTTGCTATAAATAAGAAGTTTGGGCTAGGGTTTTCATCATCCATAAGATCATCCATATTCTACGACGTTTGAAGACGGCTCTGGAGAGAAGACGAAGCTTTCGACGAAGAGAAGAGATTTTCCTACTTTTAATTATGCGTCTTTTCATGATTATGTGTAGCTAAATCATTAATTCAGTTTAGGGTTTCGCATATTGTGACGTTTGTTTTGAGACTCTATTCTTAATGTTATTTTATGTTTCTCTAGTTCTTGTGCTTAAATTAAAGGATTGAATTGTGAAGCTAAGTGGAGACTTGAAACGGTAAAGCTTAGCGGAACAATTCAACCCCTATCGTCAATGCTTGTTTGATACTGAAACGTGAAAACAAGTAGGACACCTGAATATAATATTGCCTGAAACGGATTATTAAATTTAGGAGAACTAGAAGTCTATAACCTGAAACGGAGTAGATTGCGGTGTATAACCTGAAACGGAGTACTTTAGGTTATAACCTGAAACAGAGTAACCACGCTTAGAAGCATGAAATTAGATCATTAGCAGTCGATGATAAACGTGTCACAATAGAAACCCTAGACTGAGTTTTCTCTCTGATTGAATCTTCGTCATTATTTCCTTGCTATTTTCTCTTTTGCACTCACAATCACTCAAAAACCCCTTCTTTCTTATTTTCAGTTACATACAGGAACAACTTCAACAACACCAGCTCCCTTGGGTTCGACCCATGCTTGCCACTTTACTAGTTTCTTGCAGGGAAAATATAAATATTAAATTTGACGCGTCAAACGACGCGCGTCAAATTTTGGCGCCGTTGCCGGGGAGCTGCGCTTCGGTGAAGTTGTTTCTTTTTGTTTTTATTTTTTCTGTTTTTTTTGTTTTATTTTATTTTCTGTTTTTTTTAGTTAATTTTCTTGTGATGCACCATGTCTTCTTATTATAATAGAGAGCCTTGGAACTATGAGGAGTTTTCCCCACCATCCTTCCAACTTGAAGTCCGCGAGAAGATCATCAACCTCAAGCAATCCCGGGATGAAACATTGGACGAGTACTTGTCGTACTTCGATTACATTGTGACGAGCTGCCCGCACCATGGATTCACAAACTTATATCTTCTTCAAAGGTTTCTCGGTGGGATGATGCCACATGAGTGGAATAGGCTTAATGATGCGGCGGGAGGCTCGGTGAATAACTTAGACATGGACGATCTTTGGCACTTGATAGATGATTTGGCCGAGAGGTCAAGACAAGATCGGGCTAAGCGGCTCGAAGAAATCGCCAACATAGTGCGCCAAATTCAGGCCGATCTGGCCAACACGGCTCACAAGCCGATGGTCATCAAAAAAGAGCTTACAATGGAGCCCACGGAGCTGGCAGAGGATGAGGACCCATGGTTGACTGAAGAAGAGCCGGTCAAGCCACTCGTACCGGGTGCAGGAAACGAAGAAAATGACTCGGAGTCAGTGCCGATCGCTTTCGAAAGAGACATTAGCTCGACGCTAATGTCTGAAGCGAACGCGCCTATAACTTTAAGGCCGGACGCGCTTCTAACGTCTACAGCGGACGCGACCCTCACTGATGCACAATCCAGGACTGACCATTTTCCTTCGTTTTCTATGCAGGTAATAGCTCCTGAAGACCATGTGATCGATAATGATGAGCTGGGAGATGAGTTGGAGGCGAAGCATGAGCCAGAAAAACCAATGATGGAGCACCCACTCGCCACGAGTCAACAAGCACCGCCTGCAAAGTGTAAGGACCCAGGTGCCTTTACAGTCACCCGTGATGTTGACTCTTATGTTTTGCAGATGGGAGATGCTAGAGATGACGATCCTCCAGCCCCTATTTTGGGACGATCACTCCTCTTTGCCACAAAGACCAAGGTTGACGTGGGAACATGCTTGATGTCACTGGCGTTTGCTGGCAAGAGACCGAACTTCCATAGTTACGAGGATTCCGACCGTCCATACATGAGGAAGCGACCGAGACATGGCACGTTTGGATGGAAACCCGGATGGAGAGACACGAGAGCACCACTAGATGAGGGCCATGAACAGCACAAAGGAGTAAGGAAATTTGACCTCACACGTCCATGGGATCCTAACTTGTGATCCCTAAAGAGGTACCGTCGAGCCAACGACGTAAAACAAAGGCGCTCGCAGGGAGGCAGCCCGACAAATTTTTCGTTTTATTTCATTTTATGTTTGTTTGAGTCTTGAGTCATTTTTTACATTGTCTTTTGGGAAAGAGATGTTTTTCATGCAGAAAACAGGTGCAACTCAGTGCCGATCGCGTCCGCCCTTAACATTAGCTGGTCGCGCTCGGTGTTAACATTACGTTAACGTCTCTACCGGACGCGGCACGTAAAGTCTTCATAGGACGCGGTGGACCGTTGACCAGCGTTGACCGACTCGTTTAACCAGAATTCTTCCCATCACGCGACGAAACGAGGGGAGTGTCTGTTCACTTTTCATTCTCTATTTGTTTTTCCCTACGTTTGTGTCTCTTGCATAGTCTGTTGTCTTTGAATTTAAGTCGTACCGTGAGGACACGGCTTTGTTCAAAAGTGTGGGGTGGGAGAGTCAGTCTGTTGTTTCAGCATATTTATTTTTGCACCTGCATAGTGTCTGCACGTTTCCCTTTAAAAAAATTTTGAAAGTATGAAATTTCTCTCTATTTCCTGGATATGCAGTATTGAATGATGATGATGTGAAATAGATGATGCTGATTAGATGTGTTTCTCTCGTGAAATTTGAGTTGTGCTTTAACATGTGAATTTAACCTACTACGTGTCCTTCTGAGTTGAGATATACAGGGATGTGGAGTTGATAGAAATGTCCTAGAGAGACTTGACGAAGCATTCAAAGGACCGAATTTCGAGTTATATGGTTATGTGGATTTCGTGGAGGCTAGCACTTCGAGACTTATTGGTTCAGAGTTAGCTCCGCCGCTGCAGCGTTTATGTAGGTAGGCGGGACGGGAAAACAGACCGTCCTATCTCTAGTCCGAAGTAACCGGGAAAATAGGTGGTGGGCCCCCATCTTGACTCGCGTCAAAAAGGTCGAGGATGAGAAAGAGCGGGGAGGTATTTCCATATGCTTGCGAGCGATGATTGGACCTCCTTCAAAAGAAGAAAAAGGACGAGCAATTCACAATAAAGGAGCAAAGCTCAAGAAAAAAATCAGCCACATTGTGAAGTTTCATACAACAAAAAGTGAAGTACACCATTCATACATCAAGAGCCAAAGGCCAAGGAAAGTCACTACAAAAGCTGTCCAACAAAAAAGAAAGAAAGCTCAAAAACCCTAGAAGCTCGAACGAATCACGTGTAAGAAAAAGCAATGAAATATAACCATATAGCTAGAGTTCGGGACAACGAGTGCAGATCATGGGTCTAAAGAGGACTATCTCTCATTCATCCGAATTGATTTGAATTTCAGCTCAAATGTAACATGTATCAAAGTTAATTCTGTGTGGAGCATGATGATTTTAGTAACGATTGAGTTATGCATAGAAAATCGAGTCTAGACTAGCAACTCATATTCATGTAGCATTATCTAGGACGTCGAAGAAATTGTGGTTTTATATTTATTTTCCTTCTATGACTTAGTTCTTGTTCGGGACGAACAAGTTTAAGTGTGGGGTGGTTTGATGAGTCGTATTTATACGACTCGTCGAGTCAACTAATCCCATCTATTTCGATACATTATTATGCGAACAGTTACTTTTTAGTGTTGTTTTGCATTTCAGGTGTTTCGGAAACTCTAGGAGGAAACGCGCATAAAAGATGGCTTTTCATGCCAAAAACATCACAGTTTCAGATTAGACCTTTGGACCTTCGACGGAGCGCTGGGAATGAACCGCTGATCAGAAAAATACGAGTCATATGCCGTTGCGTAGCTAACTCAATTCCCTACAACTCTCTAGTTCACACCGAGAGCATCCGAGGTCGTTTAGATGGTCAAATCAAGAGCCAAAGTCGGGACTCAGTGCAGATCGCGCCCGCAAGAGACATTAACGTTTCAAGTCTCCACTTAGCATTGACGATAGGGGTTGAATTGTTCCGCTAAGCTTTACCGTTTCAAGTCTCCACTTAGCTTCACAATTCAATCCTTTAATTTAAGCACAAGAACTAGAGAAACATAAAATAACATTAAGAATAGAGTCTCAAAACAAACGTCACAATATGCGAAACCCTAAACTGAATTAAGGATTTAGCTACACATAATCATGAAAAGATGCATAATTAAAAGTAGGAAAATCTATTCTCTTCGTCGAAAGCTTCGTCTTCTCTCCAGAGCCGTCTTCAAACGTCGTAGAATATGGATGATCTTATGGATGATGAAAACCCTAGCCCAAACTTCTTATTTATAGCAAAACTGTATTCCCAAATCTGGTTTTGGGTTAAATTATCACTTGGGTTTCCAAATCTGATTTTTGGGCTAGAATTATCAACTTTCGGGCTGCTGACGTCATCAAACGGACAGCTGACATCATCATCTCGTCGGCTGGGCGCGTTCGTAGGAAACATTATCGCCGCGTTCGGCTCTCGGTGTGAACTAGAGAGTTGTAGGGAATTGAGTTAGCTACGCAACGGCATATGACTCGTATTTTTCTGATCAGCGGTTCATTCCCAGCGCTCCGTCGAAGGTCCAAAGGTCTAATCTGAAACTGTGATGTTTTTGGCATGAAAAGCCATCTTTTATGCGCGTTTCCTCCTAGAGTTTCCGAAACACCTGAAATGCAAAACAACACTAAAAAGTAACTGTTCACATAATAATGTATCGAAATAGATGGGATTAGTTGACTCGAAGAGTCGTATAAATACGACTCATCACATATTCTCATACTTTGTTCGGGACGAACAAAACTTAAGTGTGGAGTGTTGATCAGTCGAGTTTTCGACTGATTTATGGCCATTCTTCACTATATTTTTGGGTCATTTCCGACCATATTTTGATGTCATTTGACCTCTATCTCTACGTTTCAGGTAGAAAACAAGTTTCTCTCAAGGTCAAAGCCTAAATACGAAAACTCGGGGAAAAATCGAGGATTTGGAACAAAACCGAGCAGATTGACCTTTGCGGCTTGTTCTGGACGCCTAGGGCGCATACGGTGTCCGAATTGGCTGATTCAAAGCTTGTTGGAAAGCTAACTCAAAGGGCTACAACTGTCTAGCTGACTCCAAGGCCAACTTCGGACGGGACGATCACCAAAAAGGCCTGGGAAAGATTGAAGGAGACTTTGCCCACGGCCATTCCCAGCCGACCGGCTGAAATCTTGCGGCTTCAAACATTGCAATCGGCCAACTTCAGCCGACCGGCTGGATCTTGCCTTCAGTTCAGCCGGCCGGCTGAAATCTGCTACAGTATTCTCATTTAAATGATCTTGAGATGTGCTAGCCATCTCGTCCTCGTTACAAGATTCACCATCCCCTAGCCAAGCTTCGGCGGCGGCTCTCCAAAATTCATCCTCCATTTCTCGATAGAGTGAGGTTCGATCTATAAGAGAGTTTGGCTAGGAATAGATTCAATATGAGTTGGTCTACCCTAGTCTAAACTAGGTTCTAAACTATTTGACTACCATGAAATGTTTGAATATCGTGTATGTGATCATTGGGAAATTGCCAAGGAGGGGAGTAACCCCTCGAAACACCTCATATCTATTTTTTATCCCTAATTACTCGCCACATAGGATTTTGATATATACTCACCCCTTTACACATTTTTGGTTTAGAATAGCCGAACGGATACACGATCTTACATAGTGCATGTGCTTGGCTTGCTCCTTTGGGTTCGACCCGGTCTTACCGGTTAATATAAATGTTTTGACCTACTACATTCGGGGAAAATTTCCAAATTGCACAAAATTTGAATTTCAATTCCAATTGTACACACTTTTTAGATTGGTTTCCCAATTTACACTAGTTTTGTAAGCCGTCGTTGCCAACGACGTCTTAACATTAAGACGCTCTTGCGGAGGGCGTCTTAAGCTGATGTGTATTATTATATGAGTCAGCAGACTGATGTGGATGATTTGAATTTAATTTTTTATTTGGACGCCGTTACGAACAGCGGCTTAGTTTGATCTATATTTCGAGCCCTAACTTTTCTCTCTTCCTCGCGCTATTTCTTCCCAAAATCTCCGACCGGCTCTCCTAAAATCTCCGACCGGCCGTACGATTGCACTCGAATCCGGTCCGTTCGCGCTTGCCTGTGCTCAATCCATCACTCGAATTCGCTCCACTCTGCTCCGTCCATCGCTCGGCTCTGCAGGATACTGCCGAAGTGTTAACAGTTCGTCACCGTGGCATTGACTGGGATGCAGACGAGCGTATATTACCTTACATCATTCAGGCGGGCTTAGGACCATGGTATTACATGCAGAACTACGAGGTTGACTGGTCATTTATGACAGCGTTAGTGGAGAGGTGGCGTTCCGAGACGCACACATTTCATCTACGTAATGGAGAGACGACGATCACCTTAAAGGATGTTGGTATCCTAACTGGACTCCCGATAGAGGGGCGAGCGGTGACTACGCAGCAGAAGGTCGGAGATTATAGGCCTCTGTGTCTACAGTTATTAGGAGTGATCCCGCACGGGAAGAGACCTACCACCGTTAGACGTACGTGGCTCAGAGAGCATATGCAGATCGTGCCAGCAGATGCCACGGACGTAGAGGTTCAGAGATATGCGAGGGCATACATTATTGCCATGTTGGGGTCATCACTCTTTCCGGATTCTTCAGGAAGTGAGATATCCCTTCACTTTCTACCACTTCTCGCCGATCTCGACTCTCTTTCGAGCTATAGTTGGGGTGGTGCTGTGTTAGCATACCTCTACCGTAGTTTGTGCAATGCGTGCGAGTCGAAGGCGACGCAACTCAGCGGGTGTGTCATTCTCCTTCAGCTATGGTCTTGGGAGCATATGATTACCGGTAGACCGAGGAAGCTTGCTCAGGCAGCTCAACCTCCCGGTTCAGATATTGATCCTGCACGGCTTCCTGCTCTAGGATACAAGTAAGTGAATTGTCATTTAGTTAAGTGTTTATAATTAACTCTTTCCAAACATTTCTAACTATTATTCTTTACATTTGTAGATGGAATGTGCCCAAGTCATTCATGCATACATCTCATCACGTGTTGATGCTGTATCGTGATTTGTTGGATCGACAAGAAGCCAATGATGTCGTATGGACTCCGTATACGGATGCGGTATTAGCCCCGCTTAATACCATATGTTTAGAAGGCAGAGAGTCATGGAGGGCAGAGGTTCCACTCATATGTTTCCATATAGCTGAGTGGCACTATTTATCTCGAGTTCTTCGCCAGTTTGGATGGGGACAGCCGGAACCAGCTTTGCCACCTGCAAGTCATAAAGAGATGCACACGCATATCCGAAGAACTACGCACCTTGTCGATGATGTAATGCAAGGTTACATACATCTTTGGGATAATCGTGCAGCGCACATTGTTACCGGTGAGGCAGACACAGACTTATCATACCTGGAACCGTACTACTCATGGTACAGTACCGTCACACGCAAGCGTATTCAACCACCTTTGAATACACCCGAGCCGTATCGTCCATCAGGACATGAGCATTATCTGCTGGTAAGTATCCTAACTGCTCATATTGTAAGTGTTCATTTTTATGAAATGTGTAACTAAATGTACTTTAATGATTCATATAGGTCGCGTCATTAGTGCGCACTTGCAAGATGAGTGCCAGTATGTTCTTTAAGACGACCGACAAAGAAGTTAAAGGACAACTACATGATATGTTTCATGCTACCCGTGCCGACTTGTTAAAAATTGGAGAGGGTCGAGCATTAGATGTTGATGTCACACAGATTCATCTACTTAGTGGTATAATTTGTCCATTCTTAATTTTGAATCTTTATTTCATGCAACTTAATTCTAACTGGCTATTTTCAATTTAATGTAGATTCGGATGACGACATTGACTTGCCACATTCTTTTGATGTTGGTCCTTCTCAAGTGACTCAGGCAGAGTCACAAAGGAGTCCATCGAGGAGGGTGTCGACACGAGCTAGAAAGACAACACAGCGTTTCACTCCGGGCGTTTAGCGTTGATGTATTTTGATCGTTGTGATGTATTTTGATACATGATACATGTTGTCATGTTCTTTTTGATCATCTCACTTATGTTTGATGGGGAATTTGGTGTACCGTTGATTGATAGTGCGGGTTTTGTATGTTCAGTGGATTGTGAGGGTTAAGTATGTTCAGTGGATTTTGTGCAGGTTTAGTGGGTTTTGAATTGAAACAATATATACATGCAAAAAATTCAGGCTAAGACGCTATCATGGACAGCGTCTTGACCTAAAACCATTAAAACGCCGTTGCTCACAGCGTCTTAATATTAAGACGTTGTTAGTAGCAGCGGCTTAGTCCTGTAATAAACAACCAAAAACCAATCCCTCTGAGATTCAAAAACCATTAAAACGCCGTTGCTCACAGCGTCTTAATATTAAGACGCTGTTAGTAGAAGCGGCTGAGTCCTGTAATAAACAACCAAAAAACCAACCCCTCTGAGATTCAAAACCATTAAAACGCTCTTACGAAGAGCGGCTTAGTTTTGGCTAATGCCTTCTTGGCAACATTATGCCACCATGTCTGGTTTTTGGGGCGCGAAAGACCACCAGGGCTTAAGACGCCCTCCACAAGAGCGTCTTAAGACGCCGTTGGCAACGGCGGCTTACAAAACTAGTGTAAATTGGGAAACCAATCTAAAAAGTGTGTACAATTGGAATTGAAACTCAAATTTTGTGCAATTTGGAAAATTTCCCCTACATTCGATCCTCTCTTAAATGATACAATTCTAGAGGTGAAAAAGAATAGTTCGTCATTCACTCATCGCGTAAATGAAATGCAATTACTTGTTATAATTTTCTTTGTTGATTTAATTATTTTGTTGGTTTGGGTCTTGAATCATACTCTCGACCCTCGCATATCAGTCATATTGCTTCTTTGATTCTCCGAGCAACATCACATAAGGTATGTATATGTTTAGTTCTTTTGTTCATTGACGAACTATTTCTTTTTCACCACTAAATAGTATCAATGAAGAGAGGATCGAATGTAGTCAAAACATTTATATTAACCGGTAAAGTACCGGGTCGAACCAAGAGGAGCAAGCCAAGCACACGCACTATGTAAAATCGTGTTTCCGTTCAGCTATTCTAAATCAAAAATGTATAAGGAGTGCGTATATTCTAAATCATATGTGGCGAGTAATTAAGGATAAAAGATAAGTAAGAGGTGTTTCGAGGGGTTACTCCCCTCCTTGGCAATTTCCCAACGATCGTGTACACAAGAGTTAAATTATCTTTAGGGGTTAATTGGTTCAAACCTAGCTTAGGCTAAGGTAGACTAACTATCGTGTGATCTATCCTAGTCAAGCCATCTTAATTAGAACCTCACTTTATCAAGATATTGATTCACTCTATAGCACTATTATCCTTGGAACATCTCCCAAGATAATAAATGTCATAGGCATAAAGCATTAGTTAACCAGATACTCATGCATTTACTCTCATAAACACTAGATATGTTCATTTCCACCATATCCAAATCATCACTAAGCTTTTTCAATACTTAGATCAGAATTCTAAGATCAACATGTCACTTAGGCATTTTATCAAGGGTTAATTGCAAAAACATAGCCTGGACTACCGGCTGATTTCAAATTGGGTATCGGACTTTTTTAATTTTCAATTTAGTGATTTTTGCATCAACTTGCATACCTTTTGTTCACGAATTCGATGTGTTTTGAGGAATTAAGGTTGAACACTTATGAATTTGGTTTTATGGTTAACAAATTTGGTCAACTTTATTTTTATCATGGTTGGAGATATGATCAATAGGATTGAAACATGTGCGAATTGATACAAAAATCACTAAATTGAAAATTGAAAAAGTCCGGTACCTAATTTGAAATCAGCCGGTAGTCCAGGCTATGTTTTTGTAATTTACCCTTTTATCAAACACTTAGCAACATATCATGAATAGAACACTTAGTGAAAATGAAATCAACTCCATAGATTGCAAATTGAATGTGTATACATGATCATTGAGTACCAAGGAGAGTCATAAGACCCTCAAAACACAAGATCCACTACTCACACATCATGTAAGACAACATGGTGTGAGTAGGGTTTATAGCAACAACAAGGGAATAGAAGAGGAATAGAAAGAGGATGGTTAATCCTAATGTCTCCCTTTTGATCTTCACTTCTCCTTGGTTGGATGATGATTGATGATATTGGATGAGCCTCTTTTCCAATCTTCATCTCCCCAAAAACCTCCACACTTGGTCCAAAACCCTTGCTTTCTATTTATATATCCGACTGTCACAATCTGAGTTTACTGATCCAGTCGGTCGACTGGCTTAAGCTTGACACTCAGTCGGTCGACTGGGATGTGTAAAATTTGCTGAGCTTCTGAGTTTTTACACAGTCGGTCGACTGGACTTCTCAGTCGACCGACCGGGGCCTGTATGGTGGTCTTCCCGTCCGAATTTGGTCTTGGCGTCAACCAGAGAGTTGTAGCCCTTTGAGTTAGCTTTCCAACAAGCTTTGAATCAACCAATTAAGACACCGTATGCACCCTGGACGTCGACAACAAGTTGCAAAGGTCAATATGCTCGGTTTTGCCCCGAAACTCCTTGTTTTGCGCCGAAACTTCTGTTTTTCAACCAATCTTCATATATAGGCCTTGACCATGGGGGAAACTTATTTTCTACCTGAAATGTAGAGATAGAGGTCAAATGACATCAAAATAATGTCGGAAACGACCCAAAACAATAGTGAAGAAGGTCAACACTCCACACTTAAGTTTTGTTCGTCCCGAACAAAGTATGAGAATATGTCATGGTCATGCAAATGTCGAAATGCTAGCGGTGCTATGTTTTTCGTATATTTGCCTCACTAGATTTCACAAGGTCTCGATTATTATTTCTAAACATGTTATTGAAAGAAAAATGACAAGTATGTACAATCTAACTAGCTCCTTTTCGTATGCGTTACGAATGCATTTAGCGTATGCATTAAGCCTTTAAACCCCTAGGCTACCCTAGTGGACGAGTTATAGTCTCGTGAGAGTTTTCAGAAAAGGGAATACTCACAAATCCAAAGTGCACCTATCCCTTGAGAATGAATGCAAGAGTGCTCAACCAATGCGAGGATTTTTCAAAACCAATGCCTCACCCCAAGCTAGAACTACCGTCACATTATCATCAAAAGAACTTTTGAACCATTTGAGTACCCTTGAGGTTGTGCATTCAAGATCATCAATACTAGAGCTATCAAATGTCTCATCCAAAGTTCCACTCATTTGCAAGGCAATACAACAGAAGCAAAATTAATAGTTTTGCACAAAAGAGTGTCAACCGCTCACCTATGCTAGCTAGGGCTAGTCCATGGGTTTGCGACATGGAACTCATTCCCAAGTTTTAGGCGCTTAAGCGGTAATTCATAAGGGAAGAGGAGTTCGACACTAGAGTTCTTAATAAACAAGCATAGACCAAATGATAACTCCCGTGCAAGCACATGGATCGTCCAAGAGTCATTCTAACAAGCACACAATGCAAATGATGAATCCCGCACAAATGAAGAATGGAGGAAAACATAGAGTCAAGTTTTAAGTGTTTCTTATTTTCTTTTTGAAATGGCCTTTGGCCTACAAATGCTTTCGAGGGGGAACTTTTCTTCCTAACCCCCGGCATTTGTATCATTTTTGAAGCAAAACCTCTCTAGCTTTGAGAAAGCTTTTAGTCGAGGGTTTTCCCTCTTTGACCACAAAAACTTTTCGTTGGGGCCTATTTTTCGCCGTCTTTCGACTCCACACTTAAAACTTGACAATATGTTCAAAAAGTGTATGGAATGCGCGGGAAACAATCATAAGCATGGCACTAAATTAGAAAACTCAAGTCACCAAGGAGCAAACAAAAGGTCTAAGTTTTTCGTGAATTTTTTTAAAAGTGCTTGCTAAAACTTAATCCAAGGTATTTCAACGAAAATACTTAGAAAATTAGATAGACAAGAGATAGCAATGATATTGATTCACAAGAATGCACAATCAAGGGACTAGGTCGGTTCTAGGTTCAAGATCCAATCAATGTGAATAATAGGCTAGATGTGATTTATAGGGATTTAGAGTCGATAGTCACAAGCCTATATGGTTAAAAACACTCTCATGTTAGGGATAAGGTACATGAATGCAAGTGCTCATTCAAACATGGTACGCATGGCATGAAATGAGTGAACTATGCGACTACCCACTCCACACTTAAAGCATAGCTTAGTCCCTAAGCGCAAACAATAAAGAGAATGAGAATAAGGCGCATAGGAACTCCCCTCGTTTGTAGATGTGCCCCACCGATAGAAAAAGACGTCATTGTGCTAAACGTGATCGAACATGATGCAAATAACTTCCTTGATCACAAGAACACATGAGAGGTTAAAAATAACAAGTGACATACAAGGTTATGCAACGCAAGTATGAGCAAGAGAGCATCACAAGTCATATGATAACATCATGGCACAAGTTTCATAGAATTCAAACAAGGAAGTTGACCTACATTCTCCATAATGTGCACAAGGTATCTTAAGTGCCAAGAAAACGTCAAACAAGAGTCATAGCATGGTATAACAATTTAGTTCCACTCTAGTAAACACCAATAAAGCATATGAGCACTAAGGGCAACATCATTAAGCATAGAAAGATCTGGAGGGGTGTGGTGATGTGAAGTGGAATTGGAGTGAGTAGAACTCACTCCACACTTAAAATTTGACCCACTAGTCATAAATATCACACTCCACACTTTAGGGCCTTAGCTACTCAAAATCATGCCAAACACTTAAACATATAGAAGAACAAGAATGAAACACTTACAAACCGGGTTACCTCCCGCGAGGGCCTAGTTTTTTCCGTCTTGGCAAAGACGTAGCAAAGCGCCCCATAGAAACACTCGTTGAGAAGTCCTTTGCTAGGATCCCTTCTCACGGGGCCTTGGATTTGGTCGTGTCAATCCACCTTCAAGTCCCATTTGAATTTCTTCACATCAAGTCTACAATGGACTTTCCTTTAGGACTTTGACCCCTTCAAATATGAAGATCCCTTTAGAAATAAGGGGTCATGGGAGCTTTTTCCAATTGGTCTTTGAAAATAGGGCAAGAAGCTCCCAAACTTGTCTTGAGACTTCATAATGGAGAAAGGGTCTTCAAAATTTGTCCCGAGCTTGATGGGCATCCCTTCCTTAAGGTTTTCATTTATTCCCTTGGGTGCACATTCCTCAATCTCCCTTTCTAAACTTTTGTCTTCTAGAATGCGAGTTTGTCCTCTAGTTTCTTCCATGAAAACCTCAACAAAGTCTTTGTACCCTTGAAGTCCTTTTGTCTCTATGTGCTCTTCCTCGATCTCATCCTCATTAAGAAGTTTGGGCTCACATTTAGGCTCTTCTACACCGGGAGGGAGGAATTCTTCTTCATCAACGAAAGGTATTTCATCTATGTAAGAGGCATCATCATTGAAGAATTCAACATTGGAGAGCCAAGGCGTTGGTGGAATGGTGAACTCTTGCATATTCTTACTCGAATGGTCTTGAGATGTACTAGTAGCGTAGGATAATTCACTTATGTGTTCCATCTCGTCCTCGTTGCAAGGTTCATCGTCCCGTCCTTCATTAAAAGCTTGGGTCGCGACTCTCCAAAATGTATCTTCCCCTTCTTGATCCCATTCTTGTTTTGAGGCAATAGATTCAAGGATTTCTTCTTCAGAGGCCTCCTCTTCCTCACCCAAGTTCTCAATGTCAATTGCTTGTTGTGCCATCTTAGCTTGAAGCTTATCCATGCGAGCATCCATCTCCATCACTTGAGCTTGCACATTTTGATTGAATTCCATCAAGTCTCTATGCACCATCTCTTGGTTTGCAAGGAGTGTGGCAATCATTGATTCTATATAGGAGGGCTCACTTGAGGGTTGAGGAGGTTGAGGGTATTGAGGGTAGGAGTGTTCAACTTCAAAGCCTTGGCTATCGTCCCAATTTGGAGTGTAGGTATGTGACGGATGCCAGGAGTTTTCCCAATAGGCGTTTGGTTGCTCCTCTTCTTAGTCATCCCCATTCAAATTATAATAACTAGTTTGATAGCCATGCTCTTGATTCCAATATGGTTGCTCCTCCTCTTGATAGTATTCTCCATTAGCAAAGACTCGTTGGTTGTAGGGGTCCATCCTCGCAAAACAAGATAGAGTAGGTTAGTAAGGGATATGAGAGAAAAAGAAGAATATACAAGTATAAGAAAAAGGAAAAATATTCACAAGAATAGTCGGAACATCCACACAATCTAATCTAGGGATGTGCTACCTAGTTGCTCCCCGGCAACGGCGCCATTTGACGAACTATTTCTTTTTCACCTCTAAATAGTATCAATGAAGATAGGATCGAATGTAGTCAAAACATTTATATTAACCGGTAAAGTATCGGGTCGAACCAAGAGGAGCAAGCCAAGCACATGCACTATGTAAGATCGTGTTTCCGTTCGGCTATTCTAAATCAAAAATGTATAAGGAGTGTGTATATTCTAAATCATATGTGGCGAGTAATTAAGGATAAAAGATAAGTAAGAGGTGTTTCGAGGGGTTACTCCCCTCCTTGGCAATTTCCCAACGATCATGTACACAAGAGTTAAATTATCTTTAGAGGTTAATTGGTTCAAACCTAGCTTAGGCTAAAGTAGACTAACTATCGTGTGATCTATCCTAGTCAAGCCATCTTAATTAGAACCTCACTTTATCAAGATATTGATTCACTCTATAGCACTATTATCCTTGGAATATCTCCCAAGGTAATAAATGTTATAGGCATAAAGCTTTAGTTAACCACATACCCATGCATTTACTCTCATAAACACTAGATATGTTCATTTCCACCATATCCAAATCATCACTAAGCTTTTTCAATACTTAGATCACAATTCTAAGATCAACATGTGACGAACTATTCTTTTTCACCTCTAAATAGTATCAATGAAGAGAGGATCGAATGTAGTGTCAAAACATTTATAATACCGGTAAAGTACCGGGTCGAACCAAGAGGAGCAAGCCAAGCACATGCACTATGTAAGATTGTGTTTCCGTTCGGCTATTCTAAACCAAAATGTATAAAGGTTTGTATATTCTAAATCCTATGTGGCGAGTAATTAAGGATAAAAGATAGATAAGAGGTGTTTCGAGGGGTTACTCCCCTCCTTGGCAATTTCCCAATGATCACATACACGATATTCAAATATTTCATGGTAGTCAAATAGTATTGAACCTAGTTCACTTCAATCCCATAGAAATGATCATATTCACTACATCCAAACTAGCCCTAAGGTCTCTCGATTCTTAAGTCTAGTTTTAAGATTCATCATGTTACTAGGCATTTCATCAAACACTTAGTAGCATGTCATGTATAAAGAGCATAGTGAACATGAATTTGACACCATTAGATGGGATAAATTGATGATTCGCTCAATGACTAACTCCAATGATTTAAACATTCAATCCTTAGTCAAACATCCATATCCTAAGGTTCACTTACATGATTCAAGATATGGATCATTTTCTCCATCCTAGAACTATCCCCAAGGGTTTCCAAGTCCTAGGTTCAAGTTTTAGTCCAAATTGTCACTTAGGCATTTTATCAAACACCTAGAGTGCATAACATTCATAACACAAGAGAAAATGAAATCAACAATCATCCATATGAATATCAATGTATATATGTGATCAAAGAGTATCAAGGAGAGTCATTAGACCCTCAAAACACAAGATCCACTACTCACACCTCATGTAAGACAACATGGTGTGAGTAGGGTTTAATGGCAACAACAAGTAGAATAGAAGTAGGATGATTAATCCTAATGTCTCCCTTTGATCTTCACTTCTCCTTGGTTGGATGATGATTGATGACCTTGATTGACCTCTTTTCTCTATCTTCTTGTCCCCAAAAACCTCCACACCTGGTCCAAAAAGTCCTCTTTCTATTTATAGATCCGGCTGAGATTTCTGCTGTCAAATCTGAGTTTTTCATCCAGTCGGTCGACTGGGCTAAGCTTGACTACCCAGTCGGTCGACTGGAATGTGCAAGATTTGATGAGCTGCTGAGTTCTATTCGAGTCGGTCGACTGGACTTCTTAGTCGACCGATTGGGGCCTTTTTGATGGTCATCCCGTCCGAATTTGGTCTTGGCGTCAACTAGGGAGTTGTCGCACTTTGAGTTAGCTTTCCAACAAGCTTTGAATCAACCAATTCGGACACCGTATGCGCCCTGGGCGTCCAAAACAAGGTTCAAAGGTCAATATGCTCGGTTTTGCCCCGAAACTCCTTGTTTTGCGCCGAAACTTCTGTTTTTCAACCAATCTTCATATATAGGCCTTGACCATGGGGGAAACTTGTTTTCTACCTGAAATGTAGAGATAGAGGTCAAATGACATCAAAATAATGTCGGAAACGACCCAAAACTATAGTGAAGAATGGCCATAAATCAGTCGAAAACTCGACTGATCAACATGTCACTTAGGCATTTTATCAAACACTTAGCAACATATCATGAATAGAACACTTATTGAAAATGAAATCAAACTCCATAAATTGCAAATTGAATGTGTATACATGATCATTGAGTACCAAGGAGAGTCATAAGACCCTCAAAACACAAGATCCACTACTCACACATCATGTAAGACAACATGGTGTGAGTAGGGTTTGTAGCAACAACACGGGAATAGAAGAGGAATAGAAATAGGATGGTTAATCCTAATGTCTCCGGCTGTCACAATCTGAGTTTATAGATCCAGTCGGTCGACTGGCTTAAGCTTGACACTCAATCGGTCGACTGGGATGTGTAAAATTTGCTGAGCTTCTGAGTTTTTACACAGTCGGTCGACTGGACTTCTCAATCGACCGACTGGGGCTTTTTTGATGGTCTTCCCGTCCGAATTTGGTCTTAGCGTCAACTAGAGAGTTGTAGCCTTTTGAGTTAGCTTTCCAACAAGCTTTGAATAAACCGATTCCGACACCGTATGCGCCCTGGACGTCCAAAACAAGTTGCAAAGGTCAATATGCTCGGTTTTGCCCCGAAACTCCTTGTTTTGCGCCGAAACTTCTGTTTTTCAACCAATCTTCATATATAGGTCTTGACCATGGGGGAAACTTATTTTCTACCTGAAATGTAGAGATAGAGGTCAAATGACATCAAAATAATGTCGAAAACGACCCAAAACTATAGTGAAGAATGGCCATAAATCAGTCGAAAACTCGACTGATCATTCATGTTTCATGATTTATGCTTGTCAATTCTTTCTTAACTTGTGTTTTTAAATCCAGTGTTCTTCTGCCTTTGCTCATTGCATTCCTCAACCTACTACTACATTTCTCCTCTCTCGATTTCACACAAGGTTCACACCCTCCCAATGTTCTTACAATTGTGTATTTCCTTGCTTTCAGTGCTTCTTGTAGTGTTTTTGTATAAATGATTGTATGGATACTTGTCCATATTCCTTATGGTATTCTTTTATTTTAATTATGTTTATTTTTTGAACATGAATATTTTGGTTAGGTTGCTCTTTCATGTTCATTTGTTCTTTGTTTAACAAGACGGTGTATATATTAAATGGTTAGCTAACTTGTTCTTAGTCTAATAATAATATTTACCTGCTTCATGTAGTGGATTTATGATGAGTCGAGAGTGGATGTCCGGTAATAGGTTAATTGATGAGTATGAAAAGGGGATAATGAATTTCTGTGAATTTGAATCGTCGTATGCATTAAAAATGCACTTGAACGTGTTTTCTGTCCGTGTAAGGCATGTTTCAATAAGATAAAGGGAATAAAATCTGGTACAGCAAAGCTATTAACAGCCATTTAAGTAAAACGACGTAGTTTAATGTATTTAAAAATAAAATTAGGTAGTTTTAAATGAAACTGCGTAGTTTTGAAAAAGGTTTCATTAATTAATTTAGGAGTTTTATAAATGAAACGACGTAGTTTTAATGTTATTTTATCAAAACTACGTCGTTTCAAATGGTTATAAATAGAGTTGCTGCACGGGATATGAATCCAAGATAAAGGTCAAAGTGGAGGATTTGCATAAACACCTTTTTTTAAAGGGAATTGATCCACTATATAAGGTTTGGTATATGCATGGTGAGGCTGAATCGCAAGACGTTGAACCTCAACCCGTAGAAAGTTTGCCTGAAGATAATGATGATTGGGAGGAGGACAATTTAATTGAGATGGTTAACAACGTTGCCGATGAGTTTGTTGCTAGACCACAAGTTGTGGAATCATTGAGGAATGACTCTGAATTACCATTGCATGAAGGTTGCTCCAAATATACAAAGTTATCTGTAACTTTGAAGTTAATCAATTTGAAAGCTAAATATGGATGGAGTGACAAGAGTTTCACTGAAGTGTTAACGTTGGTGAAAGATATGCTTCCCGAGGGAAACACTTTACCTAACCTTACTTACGAAGCTAAAAAGGTTATGTGTCCCATGGGAATCGAGTACAATAAGATACATGTTTGTCCCAATGATTGTATATTGTATCGTAATGCTCATAATGTCTGAACATTTCGCATCGGATCAAAACCGATGAATAATCCCTTCAATAACCGATGCATAATCCCCGGTTTGTAGTAGTTATGATTCTATAAAAAAAGCATGACGCACAAGCTTGAACTTTTGAGTCACAATGGGACTATAGACCTATATGAGATTATGAGCTAGCAAAATTCAATCAGATCCTGTTGAGCTGAATAAGTCTTTTTAAAAAATTAAATTCTACTATGATAAGCAAGGAATGGACAAGCTTCAAACTCATGCCGGTGCATCTAAGGGGGTTCGAACCGTCGACCTCTTGATCATTCGACCAAGAACCGCTACCCATGATGCGTTGAGCTGAATAAGTTGCTAAACCAATGTAACTCGCCGGGAAAATGATTTTTTTATTGCATATGCATGTTGTATAATCTTATGTTTTGCAAGAATTAAGAAAAGAGGGAGATAAGTGATTTGTTCATGCGACTCTAGATCCAATAAACATGTCCTTTCATTCAAGTTGTACAAAGCATTGGCATCTTACAAGGTGGACAAAATGAAGGGCATGACTTGTCCTAGAGGCATCCATATACTGAATAATGTCACTCTTGAGACTTGAAGTTATGTGCCGCAGAGGGCAATAGATAGGTCTAAGTTAACACTGTGTTGGTCTTTGAACGAGTTGGAGCAATCTTTTGTGTATATAGATGATGAGACGACGGTCTCGCTTGCTTCACTGATGGAAGACGCAATGCTTTTATTCGTGGAAGGATGAACGAGTGACAAGGACAAGGACAGCCCGATTGGATCATCATCGGTTTCAGCATTGCACATCATGTGCCTTTCGCGTAAATTTGCATCCGCCGTATTCACATCCTGCAACCAAGCATATAAAAACATTGAGAAGATGAGAAGGCTTACAATTTAGGGTTAAATGAAGATCCTGTCAATAAAGATACTGCCTAACAAAAATAAAGAATAGCCACTAACTGTAGGGCCCAGAACAAGATTCACTTTAAGTTAACATTAAAACCCTAGCTAAGGTCAGTAAGAGAATGCCCTACAAAAATGAAGGGTATATAGCCACTAATGCCAAGTGACCCACACAAACAATCTACTGAGTAAAACTGCAAAATGCAATAAAGAGGAATAATGAGTTTTACAGCACTGGAATGGACCACAAGAATGGAAGAATCATCACTGAACAAGTTCAGAGAAAATTACTCATCATCATTTCCCTGAATCTAATTAGGCAAGAGGACAAACTGATAAAGAGAAAAAGTTGTAAAGAATGAGTACGTAGTAGTTGAGAACAGTTGTAGTAAGCTAGTCTCTATAAGTTGGTTCTGGATAATGCATTTATTCTTCTTTCAAACAATTTGACCATGGCAGCAGCTAGCTGTTTTACACATGAACAAGACTAAACTTAGAAAAGTGTAGATCTGTGTGTGACTGATCTTAATGGCCTGCTTATACTTTTGTGTCTAAAAAGTAAAAACTTTACCACGTATGGAGTACCACATTCAATTTCAAACTTATTTCGGGAGTAGCATAGCAGCAAATAGGGTTGTCCCCGAGAATATTGTTTTAATTAGGTTTTCATATATTCAAAGGAAGCGGAAAAAAGTTCGGTGCTGCCCAACCAAATACTGCGAGCACAAAAACGACATCATTTCTATCAAAAACAGCACCATCATTTTTTTTGGAATAATTTCTAAAATATATATAAAAAAAATGTAGTTTCAATTAAAACAATATTTTTTGTGTGCTCGCTACACAAGATTATGAGTGAAAATTCAAAATATAGTTCACGGAGGTATGCAAATATTTAAATTTATATTCAAGGGTTGGAATGAAAAATCAATCTTTTGGAGATGTTTAGGCAAAGCAGGTTGACTTAAATTGCATGGAGATACCAAACAGGTAAGATTTAAGAATATGTGTGCATAAGATAAGATGAGTTGATGGATCAAGGAGAATAAATATGACACTAAAGCCCAGATAAAAAAAAGCTGCTAAAAAGGAGAATATAATTGTTCTTTAAATAAGAAAGAGAAGCTGCAAAAGTTGCATGTACCTGAAAAAAATCAGGTTCTTTAACTGGAAATCCCAATGAAGGATTGATGCAGCTGCTGAAAGGATTTTGTGACAAGAGCATGGTGGTGGAGGAAGATGATATTGGACCAGCAGATATGTTGACTGTGTCATATATTCCTCCTAGTCCTCTTTGCCTATGATGATGTAGCTTATTATTCTCATTCCATAATCTTGAACCACTCATCTCAAATCTTGCTCTGGAGAAGGCAACAAAAAGAACATTTGTACTTGGGATGGATTAAAAAGCACATTGTGAAAAGATACTGTAGCACAGAGAGAGAGTGAGAGAGCTCCACATATTATTGCTTTTTAGAGATCTTTGAGGGTTAGTTAACTGACCTTTTTGGAGGTGGGTTAGAGTTGGAATCTGTGTTGTAGTAAATGAAGACTGGATCAGATTCTAAAATGGGTTTTAGGGTATGCAATTGCAGGTTCATTTGATGATCATCATCTTGCTCCTCATCTACATCTCCATCATGATCCTCAAGAGAGTGATTTCCAGTATGAGAAGATTTCAAATCTGCAGCCACATACAGAAACCCAAAAGGTCCAAATCCAAATGTTAATTAATAGTGATTGGTGAGTTATTTCCCTATTTAGTACTAAGACCAATCACACATATATAGCTAGGAGCTTCATATAGCAGCAAGCACACATATTTACGAACACATAAACTTGAAAATGGGCTGCTGACTGCTGAGACTTGCATTGAAAAGGTGTTATTACTAGTGGAGGATCTAAAAAGATGCTGGCTTCTTTAGGATATCATCAATTTAGGGGAGAGTTAAAGCTGAGATATCATCACATTCCCACAAAGAGATATATTCAAGAACAATAATCTTGGAGAAAAATCTCCATCTGCAAACTGGGCATGAAAGTCATATCTAATGTATTAAGAGATACTTTTGAGCTGTCCATGATAGAGAATTTAGTTGACTGCTAGCTAAAGTGGTGATTTTCATAAGTATAATAATAAGGATGAATTCTGAATACCTTGTCTGTTCAAATCACTCTTCATGCTTCTGTACATCTGATCAAAATATTAAAAAAAAGTCAAACAAGAAAAGATTGAAAAAGAAAAGCCCCAGGAGATGAAGCAGAACTTGATTGAGGTGTGAAAGAAGTAACATTATTTAACATGTGACATGTCTATGAATAATGAATGATTTGTATTCAAATTAAACCTGGAGATGGCTCTTGACATGGGATATGGTGAGACCTCTTACATCCATCAACTGGAGCACAAGCTTTGGCGTAGCTTCTAAAAAAGGAAAGTTTAAAAAACCAGGTCAAAAAACTGTTTCAGAAAATCACACAAAACATGTGATGATGATCAATGAGCTTAGCTTACTCACTCTCTTGTCCACCAAGTCTGTCAATGGCTTGAACAAAGCAGCTGTGAAGCTCAGGTGTCCATCTCAGACGTGGTACTTTAGACCTCACATACTGTCTCACCCCTCCACCACCACCACCACCACCACTTTTTCCACAGCTTCCCATATCTCTCCCAGCCAAGCTTAAACACTAAAAACTTCGATCACAAAACTTCATAAAAACACCTGATCAGGCTTGAGAGTTATCAACTTTCTTCACCTTCTTTTGATGTAAAATAACAGCAAGAAGGTTTCAACTTTATTAGAGGTAATAAATAAATGGACACACACAGGAGAGGTGGAAGAGGTTATGGCGGCCTTAAATGGGCTGGAAGAGAACAGGAGGGAGAATTCTAGAAAGGAACAACACACACTACAAAACGTAATGTTTGTGAGAAGTGGACAGTGGAAGGAAATATTCAGAAATCACGAGACAATGAAGAGACGGCTTGAAATGTGGGAAGGGATGCAGCACTGCATCAGAGCAGGCAGGCAGGCAAAATGGAAAACCTCCCTCTGTAAAAATTAAAACAATTCTTTTGGCAGAACTGTTGATGTAAAAACCTCCCTTTCCTGTTCTTTTCTTCTCTCTCTCATGACCTCTGTCCTCTGCTAATGCAATATATTATTTATATGTGAATGCACATAAATTTGGATAGAATAAGAAAATTCTCAAATATTTAAATTACTGATGTGGTTGCAGCTGAATTTTGTGCTGCAAGTTTTAGAAAAAGGGAAATCATTACACATTTTGCCAACTGCTGCTTTGACCATCTCTCTCAATGTTAAATAAATAAATAAAGAAATTCATTTTACAGTGTATGATATTTACATGTCTGTCCTTCCTACCAAGTAAAGACAAAAATTCCACTCAAAACTCATCATTCCATTGAGCAAAAGTAAGAACTCATCATATTCCACACAAAAACACTGTTATTTATTCCGTATATATCCATATAAAATTAATATAGGTTAGAGTGTGGATTTAAAATTGAAGGAATACTAAAGAACTGTCAAGGACTGCTAGTTAGTCCATGTAAATATGTAATGGAGCAGTGTTTGGTTAAAGTTCCTAAAGATGTCTTACAGTTTTATCTGTACGACTATTTTTGCAGTGTATGGTAAAAAAGATGAACAATTGAACAGTTATGTAGTTGTAGTCTGTAGATGAGCATTGATTGTGATTAGGGTTAAAATTGATGGTGATTGTGCTCAATAGGGCTAATAGATCTAGATGGTAATAGTTAATACTGAGTGATGATTACATGTGTGCAGAATCAGAAAAGAAATAACAGCTGCATGCTGCGTATGGTACTTGATGAAGATGTGCATGCATGCTCCATCTGCACAGGGTTGTGGTTTGTATGTATTTGAACAGATGAGAAATAGTGTTAGGGTTTTAGATACCAGTTAGAATACAGTAATAATTAATCATCATCATGATTAAAAACGGTAAATTATAAATTTATCAATGCACAATAAATGTATGTGATCTTTTTAGGTAGGGTCGGCAATGGGCACCCTAATGGGTAGGGTATGATCGTTTTTTTATAATCCAATGATCGGTACAGGATAGGGTATAGTAATTTTTCTATGCCCACAAAGTACTTATGTACTGGGTAAAATTAGGGTAAGGCAGGGTAGTGTAGGGTCCAATAGGATAAATGTAAGCATAATTTGAGGAAAAACTTATAATATGAATGAAATTAATAGTAGGGTAAGGAAGGGTATGATGGGGGTAGGAGGGTAGTGTATGAGATTAGGGTAGTAGGACAGGATACGAGGGCAGAGTATAATCTATTTTTTCGTGACCCTTACATTACCTTAGACTTTATGGATAATATACGTTATGATATGAAAATAGTACAAGACGGAATTTGAATCGGACAAGGATAAGGATAACCCTAGGGTTAAATGCTTACTCCAATTTTTAGGTTTAGGATACAAGTTCTGAAATTTGAATTGAGCATGAGAGAGAGAGAATATGAATGAAGTAGCTGGGAATATAAGTGATGTGTGTCTTCTTCAATCAATCAAGCTTTTAAAAAGAAACCATCAAAGACTGTTTCATCAGCAATGTAATGTTACATCTTCATCAGTCCAATTTTGCTTGGGGTGAGGCTCAAGAAAACAAAAGGTGAAGTGATAGGGTATTTAACCCCCTTATGCAAGTACGTAGCAAATTTACATTTTTTACTTACATTCTGTCTGGCATCTAGTTGTGCTTATTATCTAGGTCAAAATCATCATTAGCTAGGACTCATCTCCCATCAGCTTCTTCAATCTGCGGATAAGCCATCAGATAGCATCAGCTAGAAGCTAACATGCTACTGTATTTTCTAGTAACAGCTACCAATTGATGGCTGCCTGTGGTTGAGTGTCTCTTCATACTAATTGACAAGCAAAGAGTATTTATCTTTCACGTCAAGGAAGAACCATCAACAACTGTGCTATTGATAAACTTGTAAACAGAGGAAAATTCCAATTGGAAAGTCAACTGGTCATGACAACAAGAACAAGTTATCCCTGATCCTGTGCCACTCAGAATTCTTTTTTGTGATCATGCAGTAAGATTTTAGTTTATGCTTTATTGCACAAATCCAAAACCATTATATATAATAGGGAAAAAGTATGAACTGGTATCTAGAATTACCACTTCTTTTATAATTATGTTTAAATTTTCGAAATTTCTATTTGTGGGTAAATTAATAATTAATTGACAAATTTTAGATAACCGAAAACCAAATTTACACCGTAATTAAATTGGTAACTCCATCATGTGAACCACGGAACCTTGTACCTCTAATGTAATTAAATTACTGACTTAATCATGTGAAACACATAGATAACCATTCAATATAATGGTTTATGTGTGTGTTAAAGATGAAAAATAGATTTAGGAGGCTGAGAGGTTATGATGAGATTGTCTCCCCATTTTTAATGGGATTCATCTGATTGTGTAAGAAATTTAATCACGGTATAATATAATGTTTCGCATTTAAAAATTCATCAATTTTTTCTTTATTTTGCCTTTGCTTAGAAATTTTAATAATTTAGACCGTAGTTCGAAAAGCGATGATAGTTCGGAGCACCAAAATTTACTTTTACGTGTACAATAATAATATTTCGTCTCAGTTATTACATTATTACAATACATATTCATTTGAATTATTTAAAATACTTCAAGTGTGCAAATTGGGTGAAAAAAAGAATAATACTCCCACTCTAATTTTTGCAATGCTTTGAGCAATTTCAACTTCAAATATTTCAGAAATTCTAGTGTACCAAGCCCTACTTTTTGTTATGGAATTGAAGACTTGGCCAAATGTGAATATGTCATTATCGAGAATAATTTCAAATATATCCTTGGTTGATACTTGATTAAGTAATTAATGATAGAAGATAAAAATTGACTAGACATTGTCCTATAGTAGAATTTAAGAATGATAAAACGATGGACTTTGAAAATGTTGTAGCCCTGACACTACAAATTTCTGGGAATTTACCGTCTCAGATTTCCGTCAGTAAAACGCCACGTGTGAAGCTGACGGAAAAAAATACGTTACATTTACGGCAATATTCCGTCATTGAAATGATATTCGTTACATTTCCGTCAACTCTCCATGACTAAAAGTTCCGTCTCCACAATTGAGGTGGAACATTGACGAAATTCAGCAGACGAAAAGTAGACGGAAATTAGATGGAAATACTGGATCTGTTATATTCGTGTAATTTCCGTCCATATTCCGTCATTAATGTTAACGTTAATATTCCCACTATATTCCGTCATTAATGTTACCGTTAATATTCCCACTATATTCCGTCACAAAGTTTGTAAGTCTTAATAAAAAGGAAAGAAAAGAAAAGGCGCCTCGATACGAAATTTAAATAAAAGGCGCCTCAAAACTAATTTGGATGGTAATTTCAAAATACGAAAGCGCTTCAAATTGAAAGCGCTGCGTGATTATAGGTAATTAACGGCGCTTCTTAAGAAACGCCGTTTTATGTTACACATAAGACAACGTTTCCATTAGAAGCGCTGAAGTATATTCCACATATCACAGCGCTTTAAATAAAAGCGCCGTCATAAGATGATTGTTTGAAAGCGTTTTATGTGAAAACGCTGTGTTTTACTTACATTCGTTGGCGCTTTTTATAGAAGCGCTATCAATGTGATACCTAAAAGCTTAATCACAATTTCAGATCTAGAACTGCTCCTCCATTCTCTTTCTTCGTAATTTCAGTGCAGTTTTTTTTTTTTGCAATCGTAACTCCTTGGCAGAGGATCGAGAACGATGAATTCGATTCTATCGCCGCTCGATCTGGTCTCCGCTCTCCTCACCGGTCAAATTGAGAAGCTCAACATCAGTTCATACTCCGCTGCTGATGCAGCTGAAATCCTCTCGCAGAATCGTCAGATTGTTATGATATTGACGACCTTCGTCGCTGTGTTGATCGGCTGCGTTGTGGTTCTTGTCTAGCGGAGATATGCGTCGCCGAAGTCTAGGGTTGTGGAGCCTGTTAAGCCGGAGCCGGAGGTTGAGGTTGATGATAGGAAAAAGAAGGTTCCTATCTTCTACGGGACTCAGACTGGTACGGCTGATGGATTCGCTAAGGTATGGAAATTTCTCATCTGTACTGGCTTGGTCGGTTGTAATTACCTCCTGCTCGATGTGATTGTTAATTTTTGTGGTTGTTGTTATAGGCACTGGCTGAAGAGGCTAAGGCTAGATATGAAAAAGCTGTCTTCAAAGTTGTTGATTTGGTACATATCCATTCGAACACATTTAAGTTTGTAGAAAAATTAAGTCTACTTATCTTGACTTTCCGGATGACTGACTTGTTCTGAGAAATGAAATTGTGCAGGATGACTATGCGGCTGATGATGAGGAATATGAGGCCAAGCTTAAGAAAGAGAGCATAGCTTTCTTCTTTCTGGCCACGTGAGTTTTTTCTTTTGATGTTCATTACTGCCAATAACGATTTTGGACTCGCCTTGTGGATGAGCAGGACAGATCCGATGCGCTTGGCTGACACATTATCAAATGAGAATGAAGAATCCTGCACAACGTATAACATGCTGAAGGTGAATTGTGTTGTAGGCCGTGCAAAATTAAATTTTTTAAGCTTGATAGTCTCCAAATTATTGTGGTTCCAATGAACTTAACAGAATACAAAGTCCTTATAATGATGGACTGCCAAATGTTTCCAATGAACTTAACAGAATACAAAGTCCTTATAATGGTTGATTCTCATCTAGTTTATATCAAATATTTTAGCCTTTTGATGTCTTCACCTATTCAATGTCTCCATTTGACCATATCATTCTTTGTTTCGCAAGGAATTGAATCATTTTTCAAGTTAGGAGTTTCTATATACTTCGAAGATGACGGGGCGACTCCGGAACTTTTTTATCATTTAGTACATAACTACATATCGAGTTCTCTTCAATAGAACTCGATATGTCAAGTGTTCCCACAACATTCTATAATACTGAACCCCTAGTCGTGCAACCTCTAGGTACACATTACTTTTCTTTATGTATAATTCACTGTCAGTTTTTTGTGTGTGATGAAATATATCTTTTTGATCTCCGGTTGAAGCGAAACATATAATCTTGTCTTGTTGTATTTGTAATGTGGCAGAGGTTCTGCAGGTAGAGGTTCAGGTGGTTTGTCACAAACAAGGTTAACTGCCATGCGCCAACCTAGAACATTGAGAGCCAGGAAAGACAGCAGCAAACACTGTCTCACGGCGACAGTCATCAAGCCGAGGAAGTGTACAGGCCAGCTATGCATGCTCAACAGGATCCAATTCCTGTTCAACTGGACGAGGGGAGAACTTTCCCACCACGCAATGAATATGAGGAGGACGAACTTCTGAATTTTTATGAATAGACGTTCCAGGCGGATGTGCAGGGCAACGACCAGTGTCATGAGGGATCTCAGGAAATTTTGGGAAATGATGACGAAGGAGGTCATTACACACCGCTGTCGGCTTTTGAAATAGGAGAACCATCAGGTACCGACGGACAAGATGAGATCACACTGGAAGGTTTCATGTCAGAGGACGCTCGAGCGTGGATTGTCCCAGCTGGTGATGACAATTAAATTTTGTGTTTGTTTTAAAATGCAATTAAATTTCAATTAATGTAATTAAAATGCAATTAAAATTTCCAATTAGTATTTTAATTATTAAATAATTATTAATTATTTTAATTAAAATGCAATTAATATAATAATTAGCAAAATTTCAATTATATTGGAAAATGTATCTGGTGACGGAATTTTGAGGGAAAATTGAGGGAAAATCACTGCTGACGGAATGTTCCTGGAATAATGACGGAATTTAATTATTGACGGAAACATATGGGAATAATGACGGAATTTAATTATTGACGGAATATAGACGGAATATTGATGGAATTTATGCATGCCGAAACATTGTGGGAAATTAGACGGAAATTTACACCGGAAACTCGACGGACGTGTGATGGAAATTTGTGAGACGGAATGTTGACGGAATTTCGACGGGAAAGTGACGGAATTCGATGACGAAATCGTGACGGAATCAAATTTACGCCGGAAAAAACGCCGTCATCTGTGTTTGTGACGGAATTTTGCCGGAATTTTCGAATTTTCCGTCACTTTCTTGCTGGCGGAATTTTTGAGAAAATTAGTAGTGTGAACCCTAAGTTATGGAACATTATTGTCGTCTTGACACATTTCCAATTGACAAGGATTTGGCCAAGTCTTAATTATTTTAAATATAAAAACTACAAACTACATTAAGTTTAGAAAAATACGTATTAAACAAAATAATCACTACTAATTTTCATAAAAATGCCGACAGTAGGAAAGCGGCGGAAAAGACACGGAATCTCATCGGAAAACGAAGAAATTGCGTCGACAATCCGGTGACAACGCTGTCGACGACCTTTTTCCAGACGGAAATAAGTTTCCGTCAAAATTTCGTTAACAGATTTATTGATTATTTGACATGATTTATATTTTATGTCGTAAATTTAACCTGTATAGGAATTGCTTTCATGGGGAGCGCTCGGTTGAGGCAAGGTTGGTAGAATGAGACAGTGAGACACAATATGAGTCACTCATTGTGTTAATGTGGCAGGGAATAATACCGAAATAGTGTTTTACTTTTTGCTTTTTGAATAGTGCAGAATTTTGGTAGTGGGACACGTGGCGCACCCACAAAGCACGAGAAATTTAGATATGTGGCTCAGATCGTGCCTCACTTGCCTCATTCTTAGAAAGGCTGTCTCATTTGAACGCTCATCTTGCTTTCATTATATATACTCAGTGACTGTATCAAAAAAAAAAAATATATACTCAGTGACAATTGACGTAAGGATGATAACGTTTTCTTGAAAGAGATAAATACAAAGAAATACAACGTATACTTTAATTACTTAACGTGTATCAAATTTGAACACAAACTTGTTGGGAATCGAAAACTTTATGTATAATAAAGAGAGTTGAGCCAAATAGAAAGATCCAATAATCATGGAATGATTCAAACAAGAAAACGATGATCATGATTTACTATAAAGTTTTTGGAACTTCATTGTCAAACAAATGGATAAATATAAGATATAATAATAAAAATAATACCAATCACTTTCATGGCCAGATAATTTATTTATATTTTTATTAAGAGCCCTAATACCGGAGTTAATATGATAGTTGTTATGACTAATCAGGATTCAAACATATGACTTAAGAAATGATGATCACTGTTTATATCATTTGACCCCGTTGTTAATGAGCAGAGAATTTATTTACTATGTTATATGTGCATGTAGGGGAGTACTCGATTGAGGCAATGTTGTTAAAGTGTGGCAGTGAGACACATTGTGAGCCACTCATTTTGATGATGTGGCAGAGAATAGTGCAGCAATAGTTTTTGTTTTTTTGCTTTTAATGATTTTTTTTATAGTGGGACACGTGTCGCAATAAAGTGAGTTTGACGGCTGAGATAAGTGACTGAGATGGTGCTTCACTACCTCACAATCAGGAAGGGTGCCTCATTTGAACGTTCATTTATGCCTGTAATGTAAATCATGTTATTTCAGCTAATCCGTTAAAACAACAACAAAAATCATAAAATAAAAAGCAGCAGAACTGCATAATATCTGATTTCCTGATATTGGAGCACATGATAATTAAAGAGGGGCCTGCTGCTGGATCCCTCTTGCATGGCTCCACCAACTACATTGACTTTGTTGTCGTCTAATAGCTGGTAATATTATTAATTATATGGTTTCTAAATTCTAAAATTAGGTAAAGACAATAGTAATACATTTTCCATTTATTGACTCCCAAGTTCATAATTTGATATGTATGCAAAAAGTTAGTAGCTTTTTGATTCATGAAAAGTGTTCCCAGATTTGTTCAGCAAATGTACCTATACGTTTGAAGACACCGAGAGTCTCTGACTACATTGAAATCGTAGGTCGACTCAAACTTGATCAAAATAGTTGTTGAATCATTAAAACGCATTAGCTTTGATTACAAATATCCTTTAGTCCATTGAATTGCACAAGAGCATGTGTAGCATTTGAATCCCGAGCAGATGCAGCAAGTATTGGAGATCTGAACGCTGCACATGCTCTAAGCAAACACATGACATAGCAACGCATGAATCTAAAGATGATAGGAAATGATATCTGTTAGGTTAGAGATTGAGATACAGCTAGCCACTTGGGCTTTTGATCAATGGAAGTTTAAGCTTAGAGCATTGCCACCAATGACTTTTTGAGT